>CM070573.1:80746976-83246976 GCA_036346355.1 Rhipidocladum racemiflorum | reverse complement strand
AAGAAAACACTCACTCTCAGTATTATTGCAGGAGACATCCCGTTATAAATCGAAATAATGAAAGAGAAAACAAATTCATTTTCCTTTGTCCTTGTCTCTCTTAGCATATGAAGTCAACTGTACCTTCTGAAATTGCTCTTGCACTTGCATCATGTCTGTCACCGTGTCACCAAAACATAGCGGAAAATGAATATAAGACTAACAATAAAACAAGCACAAATGCACAATGCTGAACTTTGCAAGGTAAGACTGTCATAACTGACAGACATATCCTAAAATGCAAGAAAACACATCTGTTATAATCTATATATTATTACCCTGGTCTTGGATTGTGTATTGACAACAATGACAGGGTCATTCTGAATAACTGACAATTGTGTTCTTGGCTGTCGAACAACAGACAGCCATGTCGTATATCTCACGGTTTTAACAGGAGGCGATTGATCTCAATATACATGTAGGTCATGGATCACATGATGTATGCCAATGCAAATTCAAAAAGAAGTCCTTATTTACTACTTGCGAAGCACAAATTCAGACTTTCTCCTTTGTTCTTGGCCCTTCTTTAGCCATCACAAAGCAATGCCAATCCCTCCAGTCAGCAAGCATTGTGAAAAAGAATATCAGTCACCATCTTAATGACAGGCTCTCATGGATTGATCTGGCGTTGCTCAAGTGCTAAGTAGCCTGCTCCTCCAGGCATATCCGAACAACATGATGACGACCAACATGCAGAAAGATGAGGTGGCCCCAACAAATGGCCCAAAGGGGCCTCCAGCAGTGAGATCATGGCACCCATTGCGAGGGATGTTCATCGCAAAAGTCGCAGCTATGAAGGTGTTGATGGTTATGCCAAAGGATGCGATGGTTAGTGTAAGCTGGAGCCGAATGAGTTCATTCCGTTTGTTGTCAAGTTGGATATTGACATAGTCTTCTGTGTCAACAATATACCGCCGGACCTGTTATTTACCAAAGGAGAATTCTCTGCACGATCAGTGTATACATGAGATAGGAAGTGCCATGAGAACTCTAGGACTCGAGCCAAACATCATGTTAGCTCTCATCAGTCCAATGAAACTACAGCCATTTAGAAAAAAAAAAAGGAGCAGGTGTGCACTAGCCTTTCCAACTTTGCGGGTTTGTTCCATAAAATTAACAGGAATAAAAACCTTCTGGATGTGAATCCTACAATGTTGAAGAAGCGCACTTTTTTTAAGAAAAAGAAAAGGCAGTTCGTACGAGTATATGTGATGCGAAGGACTGCCTACATAGTATATTATGCATTATATTTAGAGTTAAGAGAAGGGGAAAGAGCGAACCAACAAAATTTTGTTGCGAATTCCATCCAGCTGCATAAAATAGGCTTCAAGTAACATCTCTAGGTATTCCACATCACTATCCAAATTTACACTTGTAGCAATGCCCATCCTTTGCTTAATACTAGAGTTTGGTCTAACCAGGCTTGTTTCTGAAGGGAAAATGCTATTTGAAGCAACATAAGCCATTAGAGTTTCACCCTGCTGACTTTTTGTTTGATTCCTTGATAGATATAAATGCACCAAGCTTTCACTATCGTTCAGAAGATGATCTACTTCATCTCTGACCTGGAATTTTAAAACACCAATATCAAATGTTGTAAAAAGAAGTACCTTAAGACATCAGATGTATCATCACCAAGGTTCAAGAAGAGTATTATTCGACACAATTAAACATAAAAGATTGGCAGGCTTTGTGGGATATGAGAAATCTTAATGCGATGTATCTTGTTAAATGATCGACTGGTTTATGTTTAACCCTTGCAAACATCTAAAAAACCACTTATGTAGAACTTGTTGTGCGACTTGCTAATCAACAGCAGACATAATGCATATGTTATTCTCCTCAAAGAAATTCACACCAAGATTATACGGCAAAAAAGGATTTTGTTCTACCATTTGTTTGCAAACAATAAACAGGCGATGCGATTAATGCTACATCAATGGATCAAAGATGTATATCTCACTGTACCTTCTGCACTCCTGCAAGCAGACAAGTGAGGTTGCCTTTCATGCTCCGGACGCGCTCGAGATTCCTATTGCTCACATTCTTGGTCAAATCATCCAGCACAGAAATGGCATGCCTATTAAGATCAGATACGGTGGAGTTGAACGACAAGCACACAGCTTCCAGGGCGAGATCCAGCACCTGAAACTCGAATGGAAGCTCACGCCCAGCACCAGCTGCCCCATTTACACAAGAAGCATCTTGATTATCAACATGGCCAGCGCCATCATCAACCTCCAGACTCTTCAGTGGGAATTGCCGCCTTAATTTCTCAACGAAAGGGAGAACCTCCTGAGCAAGAGGCTCCAGCAGCAGCACTTCATCGGCAGTCACAATTGCTCTTACAAATTCCAAATTGATTACCATAGCCTTCTCCCTTGCTAGAACACAAAACCAGAGATGAAAGTATAATATTAAACCGATGTGTTAGTTACCACATGTTCTAGTGGCGACTCTTCACTCCTACGCAGTTATGCACTTGAATCGACGAAGTAACAGGGATCGAAACTTCACAGCGTCAGCTCACCGAGGATGCTGGGGGAGCGGGAGAGGAGGGGGCCGAGGACGCGGAGGTCGCGAGCGGGCACGCCGGAGCGGCGGGTGACGAAGGCCTTGTCGCACATGAGCATCTCGCAGCTGCCCCGCCGGTCCAGCCGCATCCACAGCCGGGTGGACGCC
Organism: Rhipidocladum racemiflorum; assembly: GCA_036346355.1. Classification (NCBI taxonomy): domain Eukaryota; kingdom Viridiplantae; phylum Streptophyta; class Magnoliopsida; order Poales; family Poaceae; genus Rhipidocladum; species Rhipidocladum racemiflorum. The sequence goes on along the minus strand of CM070573.1, from coordinate 83,244,255 downwards.
GCCCTCTTCCGGTTCTTGCCGGTTACGGGTGCCGGCGGCGCGAGGGGCGGCCTGGGGAGGGAGGGGAGGCGGCGGACGGAGCGGGAGCGCTTGGAGGACGACGACGAGAAGGAGGAGGTGGGGGAGAGGAAGGGGAAGGGGAGGAGAGGCTTCTTGCCTCCACCGCCGCTCGATCGCCTCCCCATTGCGATGCCGGCGGCAAAGCGGCGACCGCAACCATAGTGGAGAGGGGACGGAGAGGCAGGCGTGGAGTTTTGCACCGTGCCGGAAGGTGGGAGGAGTCGGCGTCGGCGGAGTCGCGGAGTGAGACGACCGCGAGAGGTTTGGACGCGCGCGGGCGTGGCGTCGGACGGTTGGCGCGGCCGGCGAAGCCGTCGAGGTCCCCGCTTTGGTTAATCCCGAAACTCCACGGTAACTTATGCTTTGAAGCCCACTCCCGTTCGCCGGCCCACGGCCCATTTTCTAAGGATTTTGCATTGCATCACTGTGTGTCATGCTTGTCATGTCACCGACAGAGTCACACGCTTCGGTATTCAAAAACCAGTATACCAATTTGTTATCTTATGTAGTCCGAAGTCCAAAAAAAATTGTTAGTCCAAAAAAAAAAATTGCTATCTAGTACTAATATGAGTAACAGGCAGATCACATTTTGCTTTTTATACTAGCCATATAGTAGTATACTACTCCCTCTGTCCCACAAAGAGTGTATTTCTAGGTTTTTTAAGACAGATTAGTGTGCAAGGTAAATGACCAATATGACCCTTATTACTCCATACACAAGCATGTTGATGCTTCGATTTCCACAGGCACTTAAATGAGCATGCATACACTTACAGCTGGGCCCTACAGACTAAAGATGCACTCTTTATGGGATAAATTTTGAACACTAGAAATACATTCTTTGTGGGACAGAGGGAGTAGTTCGTTAGGAATATGGCAGCTCGCTGAGAATGGAAAAGAGAGACGCTCGTAGGCGTAGGAGGACGCATGCAAAGCCATGGCAGCAAGCAAGAGGCACTGTCGGCATTGGATACCCCGACGAGATGCCGCACGTGGCGACGTCCAGGGAATGGACGGGTTGGGTTCATTCAACTTTTGACGTCTCTGTACGTACGTGGGGAAGCGTGTACTTGGCGAGACAATAATTACCCGGTAAGTGGACACTGTTATAAAATATAGTTATTCAACTATCACCGATCAATAACACGTCCACGAAATCATAAAAACAAAACAGAAGCAAAACTCTCGATCAATAACACGTCGACGAAATCATAAAAACAAAGCAAAAGTAAAACTGTCACTTTATTAGATTAATTTTCTTTGTACAAGGGGCTCACCAATAGATAGAATCCTTTCAAATTTGGACTGAGATTCTATATATATCATAACACTCTCCTTAGACGAATACCGCGTAATGTATATGTTTCATTAAAAACTCCAAAAAATCCAATAGAAAAAAAGGATGGAGAACAGAGTACAATGCACTCGCACTCTGTATTACACTAGTTGTCTCATTAAAAACCTTTATGTGAGAAAAACTCACTAAGGAAAAAGAGCACAACTTACAATTTTTAGGATATAAAGTAAGATCTTCAGGATCATGTAAAGGGTCTTGGTTCAATGTTTTACTCCCTCTGAACTTTGCATACTTCTAAGTTATCTCATTCCAATGTCATTAGCACATCTTTGAAAAATAGATTTTTGGCAAAGACTTAGTGAAGAAATCTGTTAGATTTTTACACGACTTAGTTTGTAAAATATTTACCTCGCCACTCTTCTAGAGTTCGCAAAGATAGGAAAATTTAAGGGCAATATGTTCATTATATTGCTCTTTACATAACCCATTTACATTTGTGTAATACAAGTAATATTTATCTTCATGGATAATTATAGGGGTATCGATGGTATTAAGACCAAATGACTTCTAGATATGGTTAATCACACATCTCAGCCAACACAAACTCACGTGAGGCTTCATATAAAGTTATAAATTTTGAGTGATGGGTAGAAATAGCTACCAAGATCTACTTAAAAGATCGCCAAAAAATGGATAGACCACCTCAGAAAAATATATAATCAGTCTTATATTTGGCACTATGGAGATCAGATAGATAACGAACATACATATATCCCACCATTGTTAAGTCTTGGTTCTTCTGGAAAAAATAATTCAAGATCTTGAGTACTGAAAGTGCATCTAGGCCCCTCATTTTATTTTGGTGATTAATGATGACACAATTAATGTGATCTAATGCTTCAACTAAGATTAATGCAGTTATCGAGATCACATCAAGCTCGGAATAAGATTGGACCGTCCTAAGCGCGTCAAATTTCGAGAAAACGGCATCAAGACGAAGACTTGTAATTTTTTTATATTGCTTTGAGTCTTAAGGATAGCCATACTATTAAGAGGATGCGACGGAAAATCAATTTTAGGATGTGCATGTGCTCAACATCAAAATTTGCATTTAAACTAGCACTCAAATACTTGCATTTTCCAAAATCTGGAATTCTTACCGAGCCCCTAAACTCGGAGAGTCCGGACCTTCAGTCCGGAGTGTCCGGACAATATGTCCGGAGTCTCCGGGTTGAACCCCTCGGCCACTTTTAATTCCAGATTGTCCGGAGTATCCGGACATTGTGTCCGGAGTCTCCGGATAACCTGGAGTCTTCGGGTTATTTGTCCGGACACTCCGGCCTGTACAAAAACGAGAGTAACGGCTAGTTTTTGAACTGACTATTTAAAGCCCCCACTCTCTTCCAACGGCTAGGAACTGGATTAAGCTCATTCATTGCAGCATTCAAGCCACTCCTAACCTCTTCCAAGCATTCAATAGAGCTCATACTTCCTCCCACCATTAGATTTGATTGTTGATCCATTTTGGTGAGGAGAGAAAGAAGCAAAGTGCTAGGTGCATTCATTTCTAGTTGTTGAGCACTAGTTCATCCTCCAAACGATTCTTCATGGTGTTATTGCTCTTGGAGGTTGAAGGTCTCCTAGACGGCTAGGAGTCACCGGGAGCTACCAACGCGTGTGGTGAGCCCCGGTCGTTTGTGAAGGCGAGTCTCGCCTCCGAAAGGAAAGAGACAAGAAGTGAAGCCGGCGAGTGCATTTGTGCAACACCGGGAGGAAAGCGGGTTGAAAGAGACCCCGGCTCAAGTGCGACCGAGCCACCTCAACGGAGACATAGGGTTCCCTTCAAGAACCCGAACTTCGGTGAAAATTCGTGTCCCTCTCATTCTCTTTTACTTCCTAGTCTTGCTTATTTGGATTTGAATTTGTAAAGTTAGATCTAGCTCTTTGCTTAGCTTTAATTCAAATCCTTACTAGCAATTGTTCTAGGTTGTTCTTGCTATCTATTTCTAGTGGTTTATTGTGCTTGCTAGAGTAGTCTTAATTGCGCCTCCGAAAGCCATTAACCCGAGAGTCCGGACATAAGACCGGACACTCCGGACAAGCCGGAGTATCCGGACCAAAACCCGGAGACTCCGGGTTGACCTGTTCGGTCTGTTTTAATTCCGCTGCGATTTTTTAATCCGCCTATTCACCCCCCTCTAGGCGACATCGTTGGTCCTTTCAAGTACCTTAAAGGTATACAAGTAAAACCTTGACACTAGCCCAATATCTTCTGGTTGGGACTACATTGACTTGCTAGCAAATTTACTGCGAATGCAATATCATGCTTTGTGCAATTCGCAAGATACATAAATATGGGACTTCAGGTCATAAGACTTTCTTATTTTTCATATTTGGTCTAAAAAGGGTCTTTATCCGCTTCAAGAGATCTCACAACCATGAGGGTCTTTAAAGGATGGGATTCAATCATATTAAATCTTTTCAATACCTTCTTGGTATAGATGGACTAGTGTGCAATAATTCCTTCTGGGAAATACTCTAGCTGTAGGCCTAAGCAATATTTGGTTTTACCCAAATCTTTCATCTCTAACTCCATCGTAAGGTAAGCTTTTGCCTCAATTAGGGATGAAAACAGTACGAAAACGATCGGTAAATAGTTGTTTCATTTTTGTTTCTATTTTTTTTTACCGGTAATGGAAACAAAATTGGAAACCATGGAAACAGATAGTGATGGAAACGAATGTGGAACGGAATAGAGAGGATACAGAAATGAAAACGAAAAATTCCGCAAGAACATAGTACAAAATCACAATATAAATGACCACAAAAACAATTTAACTCATTCCACCTCCAAGGTGGACACAAGAATAGTGTTATATTCACTGGTATCACTAGAAAAATTTTTCTCAAGGTTATCAGCTAAAGGCTAGTTATTTGTCTCCCATATCAGGCCATCATGTCCTCCTCCATATCATTATCATCGACATCCTCTTGCTCCACCAGCTACAAAATTGTAGCACCCTAAAATTTGTATATTATTGTTTGATGTTCACCTATGCTTTTCTCAGATTTATTCTGAATTTTCTGGAGTTTATAAATACATTTTGCTATTTTTAGATTTATAAAATTAATTTATTCATAAAAATAAAATTATGTTGGAAATAATCTTCCTAGGTTCAAAATGTTCCAAAGTATTTTTTAGAATTTTTCCGGAATTTTTGAACTCTATTTGATTTTTTTAATAAAGTCATTTGTATTTATGAAATTATTTTAATTCAAAAATAAATGTAAACTCTACCTTCTCCTTTTTGGGCCAAGCCCATTTCCCTTTCCGGTCCGTTTTCGTTTTTAATTTCCGGTTTCACTTGTATGGGATTTATGTTTCTGTTTTCGTCGGAATTGGTTCTCCCGTTTCAGTTTTCATTTCCGACAAAAAAAATTCCGTTTTTAAAAAAGGGTTTCCGTTTTCGTTTTTCCTTCGGAATGGTCGGAAATTTTCCGTTCCATTTTCAACCCTAGCCTCAATTGCTTCTTCCATTCAACAATATCTGAGCGCTTTTGGCACTTTTGCATGGACTTTGGTTCTGGATCCAGCTTTTAGCAATTCTTAGAGGCGAAATATGTTGACAATTGTAGTCTTTCTTTTATACAATTCTCTTGCATCACTTTAGGGATATTTTTTTCATTAATTTCTTCCAGCTCCTCATGATTTACCTCAACGATGGAGTTTAGGTGTTCCGACTTCCCAGCGTTGGATTGTGTTCTCAAATATACGTTGGGGTTATCATTTTCAGCATGGATCATTTTAGGGATATTACCATCTCCTAGATGGCTCACTCTAGGGATTTTCTCAACATCAAGTTGAGCTTCTTCCACTGTCACAGATAGTGTTCTCATTTATTTGGTTCAACTTCTGCAGACATCTCAACGAAATTGAGTCCTGTGCACTTGGACGCCTCCCCCTCTTTTTATCATGAGGGTCAAGAGTGGATTCAATACCCTTCTAGGATATTTTCACTTTTTCAGGTGTATATATTGCAGGTGTATGAGATCTTTCAACTTTCTTATGATCAGTGAAGGCATTTGGCAGTTTGTTAGCTTATTTGCTGTACATTTATTATCCTTCGAACTTGAAGTTCGGTCTCTTTAGTGCGTAGATCTAAGAACTAAACATTCTTTAATGTGATATTTATCTCCCCCTAATGCTGAAAAATATACTTAGTATAATCAGTGTACCGAGCCGTGTACAGATCCCCTGTCATAGGCTCTAGATCTTTAAATAATTGACAGAGATTCATAACCTACATAGATCCCAAACTTTCGGTGAGGTCCCATGATGGTACATTGTGATGGAGAGATTGGTATGTATACATCACAGTCAAAATTTTGCAAATAAAAAATACTTAATTATTTTCCACGCACTATCTGCAACGGGGAAATTTTATGATATCCAGTTGGTCTCAGTTGAATTAACACCGCAGCATCCAGCACTACGTGGCCCCAACAACTGGTGAGAAGCCTACTATTCTACAAAAGTGATCAAGCAATAAGTTTTATTTTTTAAAATTTAATGATTCTGTAAGGCCTATATATATATGGACATGAGGTACAAGATGCTATACATTAAATCTAGAGCTATACAATAATCATTAAATGTCTTTGAGGTAAACTTATTAGCATTATCTATTTGAATAGACTTGATTCTTTCTTCTAAAAAGGAGGCTCTTAATAATTTGTGTATTTAATTTACCAAAAGTATGGTTCCTAGTAGATAAGAGACATACGCGAGATCATCTAGTAGAAGCATCTATCAGTATAATAAAGTATCTAAAAGGGCTCGACAGGGGTTGGATATGTCCAAAGATGTCACATTGAATTTTCTCTAGAAAATTCAGTGATTTTTCCCTAACTTTTAAGTAAGAAAATATCTTTGAAGTTTTACTATAGTACAAACAGGGCATAGAAAATCTTTAGGTCTAGAAAAATCTTTATGTTATGGCCAACAGAATTATTAATTATTCTTCTCATAATATTCAACTTAGGATAACCGAGTCGATTTGCAAGATCTTAAATATTTTTTGCTTTTCATCGCAACATAAACTTTTGGTTTTATATGTGTATAGTATAACTCGGAGGGAGTTTTTTAACCACATGTTTATTACACCCATTAAATTTAGTCATGAGCAGGTATTCTTCACCATCCTCTTTCTTTGTCTGTATATGGAAATCATTCATACCAATGCCTTTAAAACTTAAAAGAGTACGAGTAGACTCAGGGTACAATAGGGAATTCTTCTAGTGCCAACTATGAGAGTATCGCTTTCAGTGATAGTCATATTTTTAGTTCACTTAGTGTGGTAAAACTATTTTCTAGACAGATTTCCTCCTCCGTCATTGGATTATACTTTGTTCAATATTAAAAGTATGATTTAACAATTAAACAATTATTGCATCAAGAACAAATTGTAGAATATAGAACAAATATAGCACAATCAATCAAATATCTGGGAAATAGGCATTTATTCAATTTTAAATGATAATCGCTCAACAAGAGCATAAACCAAATGTACATTGAGGAACTAGGGCCAATCTGATGAGCAGACTTATAAGAAATATGTGACATCGACTATCAAAGTGAATGAATACTTAGGAGATTAATCGAAGTATCCATATGAGTCGTATATGTCATTCGGGGACTTGTCAAACTCAATAATTTCAAGAACCATACCATCACAATTCTCAGCATTCGAATCAACAACAGGTTTATCGGTGATTTTTTAGTGGATTTTATGTAAATGTCTACCATATACTTCGAGATGCGATAGTTGCATGACCAATGGCCAATGCATCCATATCTAAAACAGGGTTATTCAGGGTTTGCAGCCCTATTAATTGACTTTTGTTTTTGGAAGCTCCCAGCCCTTTGCCTTTACTTTTCGACTATTGATTGTCTCTTCCTCTATCTGACCTATCATTCTTCTATTTATCCCCTTTATTCATTTGGCCCTTTCGGCGGTCCTGGCTATTGCTAGCCTGCTGAACATTTGTATGTGCTTTGGGCATTGCATAATGCCCATTAGGAAATACGTTATGATTAATCACCAGGAGTTCATCCCCCTACACCTGGCGCCAGATGCATGAAGTTAGGTTCAAGGGTATCTCCATAGCACGGTCGCGGGGGTAGGAGGGGATCTCCCGTAGTACTCCCGCGGGGGTATAAGGGGACCTCTCGTAGCTTGGGTTGAAAATGGAACAGAAAGTCTCCGATCATTCCTAACAAAAATGGAAACATAAGTCTTTTTTCAGAAACGGAAACGAAAAATACCGGTATGGAAACAGAAACGAAATTTTTTTGTCGGAAACAGAAACAAAAGCAAAAATTCCATATAAGTGAGACCAGAAAGGGAAACAGGCTTGACCAAAAAAGGAGAATGGAGAATTTACATTTATTTTCAAATTAAAATAATTTTAGAAATATAAATGGCTTTATGAAAAATATCAAATAGAGTTTAAAAATTCTCAAAAATACTTTGGAACATTTTGAACCTAGAAATTTTTTTAGCATATTTTTATTTTTTATGATAAATTAATTTTATAAATCTAAAAACTAACAAAATGGCATTTATAAACTCCAAAATAATCCAAAATAAATCTCAAAAAATTATAAATGAACATAGGACAATAATATGAAAATTTTATGGTACTATACCTTTGTTATTGGTGGAGCAAAAGGATGTCGATGATAATGATATAGAGGAAGACATGATAGTCTGATATAGGGGACAAATAATGAGTCTTCAGCTAACAGACTTGAGAAAAAACTTTCTACTGATACCGATGAATATAACATTATTTTTGTATCCACCTTAGAGGTGAAATGAGTTACATTGTTTTTGTGGTCATGTATATTTTAATCATGTACTATGTTCTTGCAAAAACTTTCGTTTTCGTTTTCATACCTGCCCCGTTTCGTTCTGCGTTCATTTCCGTCACTATCTGTTTTTGTATATGTTTCTAGGGTTTCTGATTTCATTTCTATTACCGGTAAAAAATGTGAAACGGAAATGAAACAACTATTTACCAACCATTTCCGTTCCATTTTCGTCCCTACCTGTAGCATGCCCGCGGGGCCTTAGGAGGCCACCCTTGGGGCATGCCCACAAGGTATGAGGGGATCTCCCATAGCACACCCGAGAGGCCTGAGAAGGCCTCTCGCGGGGTATGCCCTCAAGGTATGCTCTACGGACCACGGAGTATAAGGGGATCTCCCATCATACGTCCTTAAGCCACATGGTCTCCCCCTACAAGATCTAACATGCATTATATACTACTACACCTCACTTTTGACAAGCAATACGAAACTAATCCCATTATTTGATCCACATTAACTGGTTGGGATATTACAGTACCGCGGCAAGAGCGCGTGCTCGCGGCAAGAGGGGGGACAAGTACGACACGAGCTAGCTGCCGAGCCAAGGCAGATCGGTAGGATCTGTTGATGCAACCAGGGTGCTCAACACCTTACTGTCGAGCTAGGGGAGCAACAAGCTTGTCACGATGGACCCAATGGCTGCTGTCGTGGTTGGCCTAGCTGCTGCGGTTTTGATCTCCTATGGTGGTACATGTGTTACCTGTCAGCGCTTTCGTGATCAGTAAGATACTATCTTTGCAAATATTGCATTCTCATATACTTCTACATTTGCAAGAAACAATGGTGGGAGGAGTCTAGAAAAGGTAAGATTCGTGACTAATCCTGTTGCATCGTTGGGCCAATAAATCAGCTTGTGCTTTGGGTGCTTCCATCGCGTTAACCTGCTTGAGCGTTGTGTAATCCCCATAGAGACGCAACACTTTTCTACTCCTACAAAAGGTTGCTGAGCCCAAGATGAGATGCCTAGCTTAAATTAACACCAAAATCAGAGCTACGAGTAGTTTTCAACGGTTGGATCGATTATCACGATTCGCACTCGCGCTTGAGGTAATGGAAGCCTGTGATTTTGAGGACAGAAAGAATCTTATAGTTGGGGGCATTATACACAACCTTCAATGATAGGTTTAGTTGATACGAGTGCATGTAAGTAATGCTTTTAGTAGTTTAGTTCTCGCATAAGCTTCTTTTCTGTATCATGATTCATGACCAGAACAGTTTTATAATGATGTGATTCATCCGTACGAAACCCACACTAATATTCCTCTAGATTCATATAGGTCGTTTTGGAGACATGCAATCAAACTTTTGAAATTTAGTTTTAAAAATATTTATATTTGATACATGAAAATTATATATATATATATATATATATTTGTCTCAAAAATATTTTTAATGTGTAGGATCGAAGTATACGAATATAGCAATCAGAGGGGGGGTGAATGATTGTGCGGAAGCTAAAACCAAATTTTTGATCTATTAAAAGTTCACCCCAAAACAGAACCAAATAATTGCCTCGTTTTCGACAAAAACAGAATGACAGAGGTTTGGTAAAACACGAATTCCCAGAGATCCAACCATTAGATTGATCTGAAATTTGGACACGAGAAACTAGATTCCAATACGAATCGAACCCAAAAAGAATTAGCTCGATCGGACTTGCAGATCAAAAGTTATAAGCTTCGCAAGCTTGCTGATCCAGAACTTGACGAGAATCAATCTAATCAAAACTTCAAGATTAAACAAGATCTTCAAAAGATTTATCAACAAAACTTTGAGGAACACTAGATCAATACCCTAGAAAGGTTTTTGATGGATCAAATCAAGATGAAACTCAACGATCAAAAACCAATCTAGAATTAGAACAAGCATGCAAACAAGAACCAAAACAGAAAACACTGTAGCGACGTGGTTACTGTAGCACGCAAAAATCTTGGAAGAATTGATCTTTATTTCTTGTCTAAAATACTCTCATCAAAAGAGTACAAACCCTAAAACCAAGCTCAAGGCTTGATGCGCTCAGCTCTGTTTGGTGCCTTTCAACAGGAGACCCCCCACCTATTTAAAGCACCAACCCACAAAGAGTTCTGAATACGATTCCTATTCCCTAGAAGGAATCCGTATCCAACACAACTCTACTTGGCCCAACCTGGCCGAGTACAACTCTTGCACGCGTATGGCAACCCTACCATACTCACGTGACTAACACTTTGCACGCGTATGGCCACCTGCCATACTCACGTGACTAACACTTTGCACGCGAATGACCTCCTGCCATTCTCACGTGACTAACCATTCTTCATGTGCACCATTCTCTTAGCCCGAACGTCCCGCATGACATCCTTGACCACCAAGACCTCAGTTCCTCCCTGAACCTAGTCCCGAACCTCAGCTCCTCCATGAACCTAGTTCCGGTCCCGTCATCGACCACGTTCGTCTTCGAGCAATACCTGCACATGAACAAACCACAAAATAATTCCGAGCACAAGTCCACGACTTGACTCACATTAATCCATGCAACTACTCACACGAGCATTGCATAAAATCCACTTCAAAACAAGCATCATGAAATTCTCACAAATTTCATAATCTCAAAATCAAGTTTATAAATTCAATCCCAAAATCACTCAAAAACCCATTCACGACGGACCAAAAAAGTTGGTCCGGCGTACATGTGAAACTTACTGTTTTTCAATAACTTGATCTGGCACAACAACCTTCAAAAGCACATTTACGACATACCCAAAAAGTTGGTCTGTCGTACATGGGAAAACGAGGTTGCCAAAAAAAACATGTTTACAAAGGACCAAAAAAGTTGGTCTGTTGTACATGGGAGAATGAGGTTGTCAAAAACATGTTTACAAAGGACCAAAAAAGTTGGTCCGTTGTACATGGGAGAATGAGGTTGTCAAAAGCATGTTTACAAAGGACCAAAAAAGTTGGTCCGTTGTACATGGGAGAATGAGGTTGTCAAAAGCATGTTTACAAAGGACCAAAAAAGTTGGTCCGTTGTACATGGGAAACTTACTGTTTTCTTTAAGTTTGGTCCGGCGCCAAAGCGAAACTTACTGTTTCTTGTCAAATTGTCACAACACATGAACAAGCACATTTTTGCAAATTCAATTCTAAGCCAATTTTTTAGCATATGATTTCACAATCTCCCCCTTGATGAAAACATTGGCAACACCACTTAGAATTGAGTCATTTGGCATTTACTTTACAAAAGATTTTGAAATCCAAAGGATCAAAGACCACAGAATTCCCCCTTTGACCAAAAAGCAAAACAAAATTTCCCCCTGAGAATGAAAATGTGTGTGAATGTGCAATGCGCCCAAAAATTTCAAAAATTCTCCAAACTTCTCCCAAAATTCTCAAATTTAACAACTCTCCCTTTTTCTTTAAACTTTTCAATGATTTCCAAATTTCTCCCCCTTTGACAATGGATTCATCAAGAGTAAAAGAGAGAACAGGTTCAAAATTTTTCCTGAAACAATGATTTCACAAAGAGAAACAAGGAAGTGCCAAGATAGAAAAAGATGAGCTCATTCGATCATATAACCTTATATATCATATAATATGCAAAATACATGATCTTGATGTGATTTTAACAAGTTAGGGAATGACATGCATCTCAACCTCAATTTAGTCAACTATAGCCAAGTACTAAGCAAGATCTTAGCAGAAAAAGCAAGGCTTTAAAAATTGAAGCAACTAACAACTTAGGGCGAGCAAGTAGTTTCAACTCCAATCTAGTAGACCAATTTAATCTTTAAACAATAAGTTGCATGTGGCATGCTTGAAGCATACTTCTTTTATTTTCTAGGAGTGGCATGCTTGAAGCATACATCTTATCTTTGAGGGAATGGCATGCTTGAAGCATGCATCTTATCTTTTTAGGGAAAGCATGCCTGAAGCATACAACTTGAAGCTTTTGCTTTTAACACCCCTTTTTTTTATTCCCTTTTCTTTTTTTTTCTTTTTCTTTGATTATAAACATGCAAAATGATTAAATGGTCTTATGAAAGAGTAAAGTTGAAACCACACTTGCTTCATATCCCAAATTTGTCAAGAGGATTCAATATCAAGCCTAGAAGAGTAAGATATCACAGAGTATTTAGCTATAGGCTATCAAACCAAGGAATTCCGCAATGTCATTTTTAGTTCAAGTGGAACAATTTAGATTATCATATATTAGCACAATTACACAATATATAAAGAAATATGATAAAGTGAGCTCATCAAGTGAAAGAACTTGGCAAGGAAACTCCCCCTCAAAACAAACCCATTGGATGAACAATCCCAAGTTCTCCCCGAATAAAAGCAAAACGAGAAGAAGACAAAGGTTTTGTGAAAATGTCTGCCAATTGATGTTCAGTATCCACATGATGAAGCACAATGTTGCCTTTTTCAACATGATCTCTAAGAAAGTGAAATCTGATGTCAATGTGTTTTGTTCTAGAGTGTTGCACGGGGTTCTTAGCAATGCAAATTGCACTAGTGTTATCACACAAAAGAGGAACACTATCCAAATTAACCCCATAATCTTTAAGTGTAGCTACTATCCAAAGAATTTGAGAACAACAACTAGCAAAGACCACATATTCAGATTCACAGCTTGATTGTTCAATGTAAGATTGCTTTCTAGATGACCATGCAATGAGAGAATTTCCCAAGAAGTGACATGAACCAGAAGTGCTTTTCCTATCAATTCTACATCCTCCAAAATCAGCATCGTAAAAGATCTCAAACTAATGCATGAGGAAGCGTAAAGCCAAATGCCAAAATCTTGAGTTCCATGAAGATACTGAAAATCCTTTTGACACTTGTCGATGTGAAGCACGTGGGAAAGCTTGAAAACGAGCACACAAGCACACATCAAATTGTATATCCGGCCTTGATGCGTTGAGGTACAAAAGTGAACCTATCATGCTTCTATATTCCTTTTGATCAACCGCTCACCATCTTCATCGTGGTCAAGTGCAAGTGCTCTCCATAGGTGTCATGATCGGCTTGCTGTTTTCCATCCCAAAACGATGTAGCAAGTCTCTTGTATATTTGCTTTGATGCACAAAAGTACCATCCTTCGTTTGCTTGATTTGAAATCCCAAAAAGTATGTCAACTCACCCATCATACTCATCTCAAACTCCTTCCTCATTGTTTCTGAAAACTCAGACACTAAAATATGAGATGAACCACCAAAGATAATATCATCAACATAAATCTGAACGAATAGTTGATCATTGCCTTGCTTGAGTAAAAAGAGAGTTTTGTCAACCTTTCTGTCAAGTCCCCAAGTTCGAAAAGTGCTGGGACATCCGGAGTATCCGGATCTACATCCGGAGTGTCCGGATCCAACCCGGAATGTCCGAACAAAATGTCCGGAGTATCCGGATTGGGCTGACTTGGCGCCCCAACCGGAGTGTCCGGATCAATGTCCGAGTGTCCGGTTGATCAGACAAGACCCCAACCCGAGTCTCCGGGTTGAGCGTCCGGAGAGTCCGGATGGTGCGGGATTTTGTATAAAAGTCCCGTTTCTTGATTTCCCCACCTCATTTCTTCTCCCCACTTGGTTCCCCACCCGTGTGAGCTCGTTCCTCCACCCTAGCTCCTCTCCTGAGCTTCCACTGGCCGGTGACCTCCCGTGGCTCCTCCCTGGCGGCTCCTCCATCCCCTGAACTCCTCCTCAAGCCGGCATCCTCCATCCTCCACCGGCATTGCTTCTCCTCCATCTTCCTTGGAGGTAGGTCTCTCTCTTGGGAGTAGATTCATGGGATTCTTGGGTTCTAGGGTCATCAATGGTGGGAGTTAGAGCTTAGGTTTAGATTTGAAGTTTCGAGTTGAATCTTGAGCTCTAGGGTTTTGGGTGTAGTGATCCTAGGGTTAGTGTGGGGCTTGGATTGATGAATGTGGGTGCTAGTGTGGTTGATCGGGTCGTAGTAGCGCCGATCCAAGGGTCGGGTGGAGTTGGGTAGTGGTTTCATGGGCTAGTGTCGTTCCGCGTGGAGTTGGGTTAGCTATAAACATCTTCGGCCTTGCCACGTGTAGGAACGTCATAGATCGGGTCCCCGTGATGCCGTTGGACTTGGCGGCACCTCGATCCGTCGAGTTATTGGGTAAAACTCGCCAGTCCGGAGTGTCCGACACCCGTCCGAGTGTCCGCTCTGCCGAGTATCCGGACCGAATGGGCCGGAGAGTCCGGATTGTCCGGAGAGTTCGGATCAAATACCCTGATCGTCCCGGTTAGGCCGGGTCTGTCGATTGAGTCGAGTTGTCCGGTTGCGTTATTTCTTCTGGGTTTTTCAGTTGTACTTCATTCATATGCATTGCATGCATTTTAATTATGCATTGTACTCGTGTAGAGAACGATCCGCGCGATCGACGTGGCCGTGGTTGAGGGAGTTGCCGAGGGGCAAATCATTGTCGATCCACCAGCCAGAAGAACAAGGCAAGCACCTAAGCATATTTACCCCATTATATGATTTTATCTTAGAGAATTAAATTGCTTATTTAGTCGATTAAGTATGCATTAGGAGTTGAATGGTGGGAACAGGGTTAGAACCTAATTGCTGCACATACACTCCTTGAATTTGTGGAACACTCTTCGAACCAAAATATGGGTAATTGTAACGAGTCTACGCTTAGTTTTGCTTAGATGTTGGGTTGGGCCAAGTGGGGATGGTTCTCCGCTTGTGATTATTAACAATTGTTTCACTTCACACATGATGGATTGGAATGGGTATGTTTATGAGTTGTAATTGATAAATTGTGGACCGGGCGGGAGTTGGTTCATTTGAGTATGGAGACTCAAATGTGTAGCCCCGTCTGAGTCGATTAAGGACCGATTCGATGGTTGCCCTTTGATCGAGCACACCCCGGTTGGTCGCATGCCCGATTATGGTACGGTAAACCACTCTTTCTCTCATACGGAATCGATGGACCGTAACTTCCTGTGGTTGGACGTGGTTGAGGGCGAGGCTTAGGCCGACTCTCGAGCGCCAAGCCGGGCTTGGGGCTGCTCGAGGGGGTGCTAGGTTTTCGGGCCACAGGAGGACGCCGGCCGATTGGGTATGATTGGGAGGGGTTGACACTAGGCCCTTGTGGTAAGTGTCGTGCGATCAATGCTTCCTGCCAGGTTAAATAAGCGATTCGAATTGCCGCGCTCTCGGATATGAGCAAGCTCTTTCATCGCACAGTCACGTAGTAAGAACTTGAACCGAGGTTCGCCGTCGAGCTTGAGCCCACATAAATTGGTGTTGAGATTAATTGTTGTGAATTAATGATTGCAACTTCATTTTCAGAAGTAGGCGCCATTACAACTGCTAAATTGTGAATTGAGTAGTTAGGTAATTAATATAACAAATGTTAAGCTTTCTGCACTTTTACCTTCAGCCTGGTTTTTGCTACATCCAAATGCATGTCCTTTGGAGTCGGTCATATATGGACCACGGGTAAGACTTGCGAGTACCTTCCGTACTCAGGCTTCTGCTTTGTGGTTTTGCAGGTGAGGATCCAGAGGGGTGTGAGTTCTGCCCCTACTGCCTATCGGTGACCGGGCGGGGCACCGAGTAGAGGCCGTTGCGTGTGTGCGCTCGGAGGTGTTCAGGGCATGACACTTCCGGGGTGTTTTACTTTTGTTGTATAGGATAGTCGGCTTTACTTTTGTAAACTGTTGCACTTTTATTTCTGTATTGGAGCCTGTCGGCTCTTCGCTTCCTGTTTGTTTGGTCGTCCTTTGGGCTTCCGTGTGCCGTGTGTGTTTTGTTGTTTCCGCGTTTCGTGCGTCTCTGGTAGTGAGTTTGGGCCCGATGCCCCTTTGTGGGAACTGTTGTGATATAACTTGGGAACCGGTATGTGGGGATCCTGGGCGAGTTTCGGATCGCATACCGGGGGAATACCGGGGTTGTTGTCGAGTCGTTGGACGTTCGTAGGGTGGTCTCCATTGGGCTTGGGTAATAGCATCAGGATCACCTCCGGTGATTTGTTGCTAGGACCCAAATCCGACGGGAGCAACCGTGCATCCAACAACTCGAGGACGATCTGGGCGGCTCCTCTCACACTTTCCCATTAAAAAGCCTTTTTCAAGTAAAAAGGTTTTTAACCTATCATACCATGCTCTAGGGGCTTGTTTCAAACCATACAAAGCTTTTGATAGTTTGAACACATGATTTGGAAACTTTGGATTTTCAAAACCAGGTGGTTGCTTGACATAAACCTCCTCATTTATGTAGCCATTAAGAAAAGCACTTTTCACATCCATTTGATACAATTTGAAACCTTTGGATGCAGCAAAAGCTAAAAGGATTCTAATGGCTTCAATTCTAGCAACAGGAGCAAAGGTTTCATCAAAATCTAAGCCTTCAATTTGAGTGTAACCTTGAGCAACCAATCTAGCCTTGTTTCTAACAACAACACCATCCTCACTTTGTTTATTTTTGAAAACCCATCTAGTTCCAATAACATTAAAATCTGGAGGAGGTGAGACAAGTTTCCAAACTTTATTTCGTTCAAAATTCTCTATTTCTTCATGCATGGCATTGATCCAAGATTCGTCAGATAATGCATGAGATATATCTATGGGTTCAAAAGAAGAAACTAAAGCGGAATGAGCATTAGTGTCAGAATTAATAAACCTGGATCGAGTGACTCTCTCATTTAGGTCTCCAATCATTTGTTCAGATGGATGCATTTTTTGAATGTACAAGGGAGCATTGGCTTTTGAGACTTCTCCTTCTCCTTCTTCATTTTCAGCATGTACAGATGATGTTGTAGCTTGAGGATGGTTAGCTGTAGGTGATGTAGTAGTAGGTGCTAAAGGTGCTACATCTTGTTGTGCATTAGGAAGAGTCAAGACCTCATCTTCAACATCATCATCATCTTCAAAGATTTTCTCCCCCGAATGTATGCGCTTTGTACTGCATCACTTGGACTAGTGCCTGGACTAGCCTCATCAAAAGTAACTTCACAAGTTTCCACAATTTTGTTAGTCTCCAAAACAAGCACACGATAGCCACGAGTATGAGCAGGATATCCAAGAAAAATGCCATCAGTTGATCTAGCTTCAAATTTATCAAGATTTCCAGATTTCAAGACAAAACATTTGCATCCAAAAACTCGAAAGTGAGAAACAGAAGGTCTATGTCCAAACCGAAGCTCATATGGAGTCTTACCCAATTTTGATCTCAAAAACACACGGTTTGAAACATAACAAGTAGTTGAAATAGCTTCAGCCCAAAAGTTCCTAGGAGTGTGATGTTCATCTAACATGGTTCTAGCCATCTCAACCAATGTTCTGTTTTTCCTTTCAACTACACCATTCTGTTGAGGCACTCTAGGAGATGAAAATTGATGATCAATTCCTTTTTCAGTACAAAAGTGATTAAAAGAAGCATTTTTGAATTCAGTTCCATTATCACTTCTAATAGCTTTGAGAGCTCCTGGATGGTCAACAAAAAGCCTAAGAACAAGACTTCTAAAATGACTAAAAGCCTCATCCTTAGAAGCCATAAAATACACCCAAGAGTATCTAGAAAAATCATCAACAATCACAAGCACATACCGTTTGCCTCCAAAGGATTGAACTCGAGATGGTCCAATCACATCAAGATGTAGAAGCTGTCCTGGAGCGTTTGTCATCACCATGGTAAGAGGTGGATGTGAACCTGCAATCATCTTACCATGTCTACAAGAAGAACATACTAGATTGCTATCACCCTTAAGCTTAGGCAGGCCACGTATAAGATCTAAACCACTTACACGAGTAAGATGATCAAAACCAACATGACCAAGTCTACGATGCCAAAAGAATAAATCTTTAGAATCATTGGCAATTAGACACCTATGCTTAGAAGAAGGTGATGCATCAAAATCAGCTTTAAAGACTCTTCCAAAACGAGAAATTTTGAACACAAGATCACCTGAAGCATCTAGCACTTTGCATTCATTTTTCTTAAAGCTTATCTCAAGATCTTCATCAAGCATTTGTGAGACAGAAAGCAAGTTATATTTCAAATTTTCAACAAGAGCCACATCTTTGAACATAAACTTGTCACTTACCTTTATTGTACCTTTTGCCACAACAGAAGAGGAAGAAGCATCTCCAAAAGTAACACTTTCAGCACGAGATGTACGAGTGAGGGAGGAGAACCAATTCTTATCACCGGACATGTGGCGTGAGCATCCGGAATCCACTAGCCATATGTTCTCCTTCCTTGCGCGAGAAGCCTACATAGCAAAACATGTCGAGGCCTCGATCAGGGTTAGGAATGAGATTTTTGGGAATCCAAGATCGAGACACACGACGCAACAAGATAGGCACAACACGATAATTTTTATGCACAAAATCAGATTTGCCTTTTCCCATGTTTGTAGGAACAGAAGGTGTTTTCATCACTCTAGGCGCATAAAAATGTGCTTTGCTGAAATTTGACCTAGCCTTAGTTCTTTCCTTCTTTTCTTTGTTTGGCTAGTCTAAAGCAAAAATCTACTAAGTGTCCATCTCTACCACAATGAGTGCAAGTGTACTTGACATGACGTTTAGCTTTAACAGTAAAAGCACATTTTGCATTCATCATAGTAGAAGATAAAAAACCAGCAGATTGAAAAGCAATTTTCTTAGGCTCATTAGATAACTCAATTTTGCAAGGAGCCTGAACAACAGTGCGAGGTTTAGTTTCATATGTGACATAAGGATCAAAACCTAAACCTCTCTTGTTTGTGCTAACCTTAGATTGATCCAAAATCATGTTCAACTTCTTCTTGCCATTAGTGAAACGTTCCAAAGAATTTTGCAAGTAATCAACTTTCTTAGCAAGAGTTAAACAATTATTGCAGGAACATCTACTTTTCCTTTTGCTTGCGACAAGTTGAGCATGAGAGAATTTCATGTGAAAGCAAATTATCGATTAATTGAGAAACCCTAGCATTTGCATCTTTCAATTTTAATTCAAGAGTTGAGCATTTAGAACAAGAAGTTGAACTATGCAAATCATCGATTGGAACAGCTAGCATGTACAACATGTTTCTCATTTTTCTCATTTAGATGCAACAAAAGAGCATGTTCTTTCCTAAGCAAGGTGAGCTCATTGTAAATTAAGTCACATGATTTGCAAGTATCATCACTAGGAATCAAAGTCTTAAGTCTAGCAATTTCAGCATTCAATGATTCAATAATGAAATCATGTTTCTTAATTTTCTTATCACGTTTGTCAAGCAATTTTCCAAGACAAGCAACAGCAATAGCTAATTCATCATAAGAGGGATCTACCTCATTGAAGTCATTTGTCGTGGTCGTCCTCGGTGAAGCTATCCTTGCTGCTTGCCATGAGACATAACCCTATCAAATCATGCTTGCTTGGAGTTGCATCATCTTTGCTGCTCTCCGAGTCCACATCGCTCAAATTGACTTGTTCAAGAGCGGAAAGAACTCGGTGAACCACCTTGCGGTTGATGAAGCTCTTCTTCTTCCTATCATTTGACGAGAACCTTTTCTTCTCATTCCTTCTGTCGTTGTCCTTCTCCTCCTTTGATGTTTTTCCTGCAAGCTTAGGACAATTTGTGCGAATATGGTTGAGGTCACCACACTCATAGCATCTTGGAGGACCACCTCTCTTTCTCATTCTCACATTCTGCAAAGCTTTGTTAAAGCGAGAAGAGAGTAGTGCTAGATCTTCTTCAGAAAATTCTTCAAGTTGCTCATCTGTTAAAGAAGACATGGAAGACAAGGCAAAGCTAGAAGAAGAATTTGCATTTGACATGTTAGGGTTAGAGATCAAAGCAATTGATTTAATGTTACCCTTCCTGGCAAGAACATCCAACTCATGAGTTTTCAACTTAGAGTAAAGAACATCTAATGTGAGTGTGCTCATGGTAGTAGATTCTTGTATAGATGTTACTTTCATCTCCCATACTGACATGTCCAAAGCACTAAGCAATTGTCGAGCATTTTCAGCATCAGTGTAGCTAACTCCAACAAAGACGTAGATTGCTAAGAATTTTATTGAAACGTGCAAAGAAGTCATCTACAGATTCACTAGGTTTCATCTCAAAACGCATGTATTCTTTTTGTAAATATCTTGGCGAACCTCTTTGACAAGTGTTAGAACCCTCATGGTAATCACAAAGAGATTTCCATACCTCATATGCTTGGATCGAAGATGAACCACACGATCAAAGTCGCTGCGTCCCAAGCCTTGGATGATCAAGTTGCGCGCCTTGCTATTTGCTTCAACATGTGTGCGATTGGTGTCGTTGACGTTGTCGCTTGCGGGGACTTCATATGGCTTGTAGACCTTCTCCCAAATTGTGAAGCCCTGTGCTTGGATGAACGCCTCCATCTTGGCCTTCCAAAACTGAAAATCAACACCATCGAACACACATGGTTTTGTCGAATAACGATCCATTGATCTAATCACCGGTTAAGATAGATTAGAGAAACCTTGCTCTGATACCACTTGTAGGATCGAAGTATACGAATATAGCAATCAGAGGGGGGGTGAATGATTGTGCGGAAGCTAAAACCAAATTCTTGATCTATTAAAAGTTCACCCCAAAACAGAACCAAATAATTGCCTCGTTTTCGACAAAAACAGAATGACAGAGGTTTGGTAAAACGCGAATTCCCGGAGATCCAACCGTTAGATTGATCTGAAATTTGGACACGAGAAACTAGATTCCAATACGAATCGAACCCAAAATGAATCAGCTCGATCGAACTTGCAGATCAAAAGTTATAAGCTTCGCAAGCTTGCTGATCCAGAACTTGACGAGAATCAATCTAATCAAAACTTCAAGATTAAACAAGATCTTCAAAAGATTTATCAACAAAACTTTGAGGAACACTAGATCAATACCCTAGAAAGGTTTTTGATGGATCAAATCAAGATGAAACTCAACGATCAAAAACCAATCTAGAATTAGAACAAGCATGCAAACAAGAACCAAAACAGAAAACAACATAGCGACGTGGTTCTTGTAGCACGCAAAAATCTTGGAAGAATTGATCTTTATTTCTTGTCTAAAATACTCTCATCAAAAGAGTACAAACCCTAAAACCAAGCTCAAGGCTTGATGCGCTCAGCTACGCTTGGTGCCTTTCAACAGAGACCCCCACCTATTTAAAGCATCAACCCACAAAGAGTTACGAATACGATTCCTATTCCTAGAAGGAATCCGTATCCAACACAACTCTACTTGGCCCAACCTGGCCGAGTACAACTCTTGCACGCGTATGGCAACCCTACCATACTCACGTGACTAACACTTTGCACGCGTATGGCCACCTGCCATACTCACGTGACTAACACTTTGCACGCGAATGACCTCCTGTCATTCTCACGTGACTAACCATTCTTCATGTGCACCATTCTCTTAGCCCGAACGTCCCGCATGACATCCTTGACCACCAAGACCTCAGTTCCTCCCTGAACCTAGTCCCGAACCTCAGCTCCTCCATGAACCTAGTTCCGGTCCGTCATCGACCACGTTCGTCTTCGAGCAATACCTGCACATGAACAAACCACAAAATAATTCCGAGCACAAGTCCACGACTTGACTCACATTAATCCATGCAACTACTCACACGAGCATTGCATAAAATCCACTTCAAAACAAGCATCATGAAATTCTCACAAATTTCATAATCTCAAAATCAAGTTTATAAATTCAATCCCAAAATCACTCACTAACCCTTTCACTTCGGACCAAATAAGTTTGTCCTTCGTACATGTGAAACTTCTTGTTTTCAATAACTTGATCTCGCACAACAACCTTCAAAGCACATTTACGACATACCCAAAAGTTGGTGCATGCGTGCATGGGAAAACGAGGTTGCCAAAAAAACATGTTTACAAATGACCAAAAAGTTGGTGCATTGTACATGGGAGAATGAGGTTGTCAAAAACATGTTTACAAAGGACCAAAAAAGTTGGTCCGTTGTACATGGGAGAATGAGGTTGTCAAAAGCATGTTTACAAAGGACCAAAAAAGTTGGTCTGTTGTACATGGGAGAATGAGGTTGTCAAAAGCATGTTTACAAAGGACCAAAAAAGTTGGTCCGTTGTACATGGGAAACTTACTGTTTTCTTTAAGTTTGGTCCGGCGCCAAAGCGAAACTTACTGTTTCTTGTCAAATTGTCACAACACATGAACAAGCACATTTTTGCAAATTCAATTCTAAGCCAATTTTTTAGCATATGATTTCACATAATGTTATAATTTTATTAGGTTTTTATAATTAATTACAATAGATTTTAATAGTTAAATTAGTGTTTTAAGAACCATATTGATATCTAAAACAACATCGTGTATTTGTTACCAGGGAAATTATAGCAAGTAATTGCGGTTGGTGGGGATCACTAGCAGTATTATGGTGTGCCTTGTACTTAAGGATATGGATGAAATGCAGTCCTTGGGACTACAAATTAAATAGTCCCCATAAGTGTGGATCGTCTGATCGAGCAAGCGAATGACTCAAATCGTCCAAATCCATTTGCTACAATAATGTTAAGTACCATTTTGCTACAGTTCTTTTAGATCAATCTAAACTATCTATTTTTGATCCAACGGCTCGCGCACAACTACTTAAATTATCGTCCTTGATGGGCAGCATGGGAACCGTGTCTTGTACTTAAAAAAATTGTGTTGTTTGACCCGCCAAGTGGCAGATTATTGGTTTAGCTTGGCCACGGTTATCTTACCTAGACGTGCGTGGCCGTACTGTTCTCCATGGATGTGCCGTATACTCGTATGTGCATGTGTACACTCCACAGACAGAATCCGCCTAGATTGGCGCGGTGCTGGCGCTCGTCGCAGTAGAAGCTGAATTCAAGGCGGTTTCACCGTGCGTTTCAGAGGGGAAGAAAAAAAAAATACAGACAGAAGGCGCGCGCGGTTCACCGTGCAAGCCCGTCCGGCCGGCGAAATCGCTGCGCGCAGTGCAATTAAGACCTGCGCATCAGCTATTCTCGCTTCTGCCGGCACTGCTCTCTGTCTCTGCTGCCGCTGTAGTAAATGTTAGATAACCTCGCTATCGAATAGTCCGAGGTTGTCTAATAGATCTAAACTGAAGAACAGAGAGAGAAAGAGACACAATATGAAGAGAAACTGCTCTGTTTTATTATGCTGATTGCTTCTGTGTACATGAAGTGACCCCCTGTATACATGGGGTGACCTCCTGCCTATCTTCTCCATTCAAGTTACTTTTATCTTCGATTACTGGTACACCGTACGCTGACGATCGAGGCTAGGCGTATGGACTATCGGCTGCTTGCTTCCGTCGAATTAATAAACACACATTTCTGAGGCGAAGCGTGTCCTTTGGAAATAATGACCGCGGCGTCGTTTTAGTACCGGAACCGTACGGAGTACAGCGTGCAAATAAAGGAGTTCTTTGTTTTGTTTTTTGTTTTTGGCAAATATGTCCTCCACGCTAACAAATTTATTAAATTAGCTTATTTTCAATCATGAAAACAACAGCAGGCGATATGTGTCAACCCCTCCCCCCCTAAAAAAAATCATTTTCCTTTTTTTTAAAAAAAATTAGCAGGAGTTTTACCGTTCATTAAGCGGGAAGCAAATAAGAGTTGGTACATATTAAAGTGAACCTGAAGAGAAAACGGTAGGGACAAAGTTTCAGCAAGAACCAAACCTGAATGCGTTTTTCTTCTTAATGAATCGGCAGAGCTGCTGCCACTATTTCGAAGAAAAAAAACATATTGCCATGCATTCGTGCGGGAGGCCGCAGCACGGTACTCTTTCTAGGTCTACTAAACCGCAGGAGTTATGAGAGGGGAAATGCGTGGCAGAGTGAGGAAGAGCGGTGGTAAGTGTAGCTAGCAGTTAGCTGCCCGAGGCACCGTACCATGGAATTGAAATCGTAGTACTGGTGCGAAAGGTTCAATTATGGTCCATTCATAGCACTGTTGCTATTTATTTGTTTGTTGTTGTCCCGGAGGGAAATTCTCCTTGTACTGTGGCGCTGATATTAAGAGTTTAAGAACCCTCCCTCCTTAATTAACAAAAAAAATTGGTTGTTGTTATTTACTCCAGTTGTCGATAACTTAATGTGCCTCCATGATACATAACTTTTTTTTTGTGCCTTTCAACTAATAACAATATCTTAACCAGAGACAATATTGCAAAAAAGGCAACACGTTGATGTTTCAAGTCTGGCAGTGTAATAAGGCTTTGTTTGGCTTGGTTTAGGATAGAGAGAAGCTGTCGTGGGTTTATGGTCATATTTAGTATAGTTGTAGCTTTTATGAGAATTAATTTCTGGCTGGGCTGTATGACTGAACGACTACACAAACGACTACATAGTTAGGTTGAAGAGGTTTGGTGTTTGGTAGTCTAGCTTTTAGGTGTGAGAGGTGTGGGTGGTTTTTATGTGTGACGTGTGAGGGGTGTGGATCAATAATGGAGATGAGAGGGATGGGGTTTGGAATTTTATACTTAGAAGGAGGGGTAATTTTTTAACTCTAATGGTAAAGTCAGAATTCTAATCCATCGAAACCGTGAGAAGCTACTCTAAACCAGCTTTTAGCTTTTTATAGTACAAATGGATTTCTGCCTTTTGTCTTCAAACTATCGAGAAACCTGCCGTTTGGAACAGCTTTCAGCTTCTAGATAGTACAAATGGATTTCTGCCTTTTGTCTTCAAACTATCGAGAAACCTGCCGTTTGGAACAGTTTTCAGCTTCTAGAGGAAAGAAGTAGCAGTAGAAGTTGAAGCCGTCCCAAATATAGCCTACATTCTCAGTAGCCTAAATTCTCGGTAGCTTCTTTGTCTTCTCTATCTGCGTTTCTTTTCTTTTTTTTCTCGTCCACTTGCTCATCCGTTCTCTTTGAAACAATCCAAAATTCAAAATGATTTTAATTGGAGTTCTTTCAAATTTCAGATTCAAATTCTTGAATTTGAAGTTTGAATTTTGCTTTTTGATTTGCTTTTGGTTTGGTTTTTCTTTTTGGGCCAATTCCTTTTGGGCTTCTTGGCCCGTTCTTCGTTTCTCCGGCCCGTAGGCCTTCGGCCCATCTTGCGCCCGGCCAGTAAACTGTGGCCGGCCGCCTCGCCTTCTCAGCCGCCAGCGCCGCCCAGCGCCCGGCGCGCTTCGGCAGCCGTCTGCGGCCGCAGCCATGCGCCGCCCTTCAGTGTCATGTGTGCCCGCCGCCTCGCGCCCTCGCCGCCGCAGCCGTACTCCGGCCAAGCCGTGCGCCTCTCGCCGCCCTCGCGCCCTCGCGTTCGCCACGCCCTTTCGCTCGCCATGCGTCGCCGCCCACCATTGTAGTCGCTGCCCGCTCCCTACTTTGGCTATAAAAACCGCCCAGGCTCCTCGCTCCTCACCCCGCCCCCGCCCTCGCTCGGTGAGCCCCTCCCCTCCCTCCTTCCCCGTCTTCGGCGACCCGCCTTGAATCCCCACGCCAGTAGCCGCCAGCCACCGCCACCACTCCCTGCTCGCAAACCCTAGCTCCTAACCCGCCCGGTGACAGCGGTCCCCACTGCCGGCTCCTCCTCTCCCTCTCTCATCGCCTTGTGGGCCCTCGCCAGGCCCGGCCGATCTGCCGGTGGCCCCGCCTGCTTGCCGCTCGATTGGGCCGAGCCCAATCGGCCTCACGCCTAGCGCCAGTCGGCCAAGTGGGCCGTGGCCCATTTAGCCCGCCGAAGGCCAGCCCAGTTCCGGTTGGAACAGTAAACGCGTTTCGGAATTTAATTAAATTAATTAATTCCGAAAATCGTTTTTAATCCAGAAAATAGCCCAGAAATTCCCGAAAAATTCCGTGAGCCCCAGAAACTTTCCAAAGACACTATCCGAACCGTCTCGATCCACTGATTCCAAAAATGCCCTCCGTTCCTCAATCCGGAGTTTCCAAAATTCCGAATTGCCCAATTCGCCCTCGTTCTCTCTCTCGGCCCGGTTCCGATTTCCGATTTCGTTTTCGTTTCCGGTTCTTTTCCGTTTTTCGTTTCTTTATTTATCGTTCGTTCTTGTCGCGCTAGATCCAGACGTTGGACAATTCCAGAAGCAGTCCCTGGAGCCGGAGCTGTTCCAGGAGCAGCCGCAGATCCCGGAGCAGACGTTGGACCCGACAGGAGCCCCGAACAACTACTTCCTCTACAGTTCAACCGATCCACTCGCCGAGCAAGGCAAGCCGTACACCCTTGATCATGTTGATCCCAATCATGCCATGCTATAGTATTAATTATTTTATATCGCATTATTTCACTGTATGTTGAATTATTGAAAACCGTTATTTTGGAATGACATGATACCTAGGTAATGCAGAATTGATCATGAAACCTCCTTGAAATTTATTGAACCAGATTAAATCCTTTGTAACCCTAGATGATTACTATTACCCTGTTAAGTTAGTTATTATTAATCTCGTAGTTAGCTCAAATGCTTTTCAAAAAGGAAATAAAATGCTGTCGAATCTCTGATTCGGATGTTTGAGAAAGTGCTACAGTTTGGGGGACAGAATCGGATAAATCCCGGAGTGGATGTAACTCCGATCCCCGGCTGATGATTAATGCCTTGGTTTGTTTGGTGGCCGGTATTATGGGATACCGGATCGAGTTTGCGGATGAAGGCTTGATCTTTGGCAGTGTAAGGTTAACAACCCCCTTGAGCAAAGTAAACAACTTAAGTACCCGCTCAACCACAGGTCGGACTGGTCGGCAGGCTAGTATCCGACATGGCTCGGTAAATTAATCATTCCTGAACCTAAAATCAGATTCTTTTGGTGGCTACCATTCTCTGGAGAGAATGGGGACCGGGCCTTCCCGGCAGGGAAGTGTACCGGAGGGGTGGAACGAGAATGGTCCAGAGTGACATTCTTGGTTCTCACAACGGTAGATGCTAATGGGGGACTGTGAGCCCAAGGTAGCTATACAACTATCGGTTAACAACTAAAACAACAGGAATGGTTAACGAAATGCTGTGATCATCTCGACCGACCGTATGTATTCTAGTTGCCTGTGAGTAACGGTCGTTGATATCTTGTGGGTAAAGCTGAGCACCTCTGCAGAGTTAATCATGATGGTATTCGAATACGCCGTACTTCCGGTTAATGAAGTTAAGTTTGAACTGGGGTGATACCCGTAACCAAGCTGAAGATAATTGTTTTGGAATTTGGAAGAAGTTGGTTAAGTTAGGCCCTATATTGAATAAAAAGAGTTGGATTTGTTTTTGCCAGGTAATTGTACTCTTGTTTTCCAACAGTTAGTCTTCCTGGGTAACTATTGTGAGTTTTCGCACTGCCCCTAAAAAGGCGGTCCGTCACACTCTTACACATCATTCCTAGCTTGAAGTCGTTGTGGTCGTCTGTCACAAATCGTCGTCGCCAACGCTTGTTCAAGTCCGCGGCGTTTGCTTACTGAAGATGTCGCAATTGCTACCACCATTGTCGTTGCTTGCCGAAGTCATAGTTTGCTGCTACCACCACACACCGCTCTACCTCGTGCTCATCCGACACGCTTGCCTAAGGATACCACCTTACGGTCGAGACTCGAGAGTGACGTTGGTTGGGTTGGGAATTGATCTGTGGGCTTGGATTAGACTGAGATGGATTAATACAGGGATGGAGAAGGGAATATCGTGAGCAATATGAAATCTTTTAAGAGGTAACTATGCATGCACTATTTCAATCTTTCCATTTTCTCCCGAAAAAGATAAGCTTCCCGTTGAGAAGACACACAAATTAGTTTTGAGATAAGCATAAGCCGGCCTAAGCAGGCGAGACAAAAAGATAACAACCAGGGCAAAACATGGGTGAATATTTACCTTGAGATAACGTCTCATTAAATTTGTTCCTTGTCACTGCCCTCAAAGATATAAGCGCATTTTTCAACGCTGATCGTCGCCAGCCAGTTCTCCACGATCCATCACAACACGTGAACAAACACAAAGGGGGGGAAGTGATTAAAAAAACACAAAAGGGGAAAAGAAAACTAATCCTGTTTGTATATAGAAAACAAATTGTGACGGACCGCCTTTTTAGGGGCAGATCCGAGACTCACAACAGTTACCCAGGAAGACTAACTGTTGGAAAACAAGAGTACAATTGCCAGGCAAAAGCAAATCCAACTCTTTTTATTCAATATAGGGCCTAACGGCCAGGGTTTTTACAAAAGAGGGCGCAGCAGGGCCCTAAGTACATTACCAAAACACCGCACAGGCAGGCCTGAGCAAAAGACCAAGACCTAAAACCAAACAAGATCGCCATCTACGACCTCTGAACGCCTCCGGCTTCTTCAAACTACGAAGGGGCGGGGGTTGCAAGGGTGAGTACGGGAGTACTCAACAAGTCGTACGGAACCACTGAATACTATATGCAGGGGATTATCCAAAGGAGGGCAGTAGGGTTAAGTATCTGGATGCAGTTTTATTTTCAACTCATTTTACATTTGAAGCACAGACCACAAATAATAGTAAGGGGGGTTTCCACAAGTTCACACAACACTTAATCACATTCACCAAATTTTGAAATAATTACTTGAGCTTGGTTACGGGTATCACCCCAGTTCAAACTTAACTTCGTTAACCGGAAGTACGGCGTATTCGAATACCATCATTAACTCTGCAGAGGTGTTCAACTTTACCCACAAGATATCAACGACCGTTAATGCCAAGCGCTAACAAACATGCAACTTAAATGCATGCGGCCGGGTCGAGATCATCACAGCATTTCGTTTAATCATTCCTGTTCTTTAGTTATTAACCGATAGGTCCTAGGGCTACTTTGGACTTACTGTCCTCGGTAGCGCCTACCGTTGTGAGAACCAAGAATGACACCACACAATATTCTTGTTCCACCTCTCCCCAGATACTTCCTGCCGGAAGGCTGGTCCCTATTCTCCCACGAGAATAGTTACACTAGAACAGTCCAATTATTATATCAGGAATGACTAACCTACTGAGCTATGTCGGATACGGGTCCATCGACCGGTCCGACCTGTGGTTGAACGGGAACTAAGTTCTTTACTTTGCTCAAGGGGTTTCATTATCCTTACACTGCCAAAGATCAAGCCTTCATTCACCACTTATTCCAGCATCCCACTCAACCGGTCATCAGTCAAATCAAGGCATCAATCATCAGCCGGGGATCGGAGTTACATCCACTCCGGGATTTATCCGATTCTGTCCCCCAACTGTAGCACTTTCACAAATACCCGAATCCGAGATTCGACAGCATTTTATTTTATTTTCAAAGCATTTGAACTAACTACAGGAATAACCGTAATTTATTTAATAATACCAACATCTAGGGTTACAAAGGATATAATAAGGTTCAATATATTCAAGGAGGTTTCACAAGCAATTTCGGCATTATCTAGGTATCATGTCATTCTAAAATACTGCTTTCAATAGTTCAACATACAGTAAAATAATGCGGTATAAAATACTTAGTACTATAGCATGGCATGATTGGGATCAATATGATCAAGGGTGTACGGCTTGCCTTGCTCGGCGATCGGATCGGTGAATCATGCGGTTGGCGTAGTCGCTCGAGCTCTGTCGGGTCCAACGTCTGCTCCGGGATCTGCGTCTGCTCCTGGAACTGTCCAACGTCTGGATCTAGCGTGACAAGAACGAACGACAAATAAACCAACGAAAAACGAAAAGAAAACAGAAACGAAACGAAACCGAAAACCGGAACCGGGCCGAGAGAGAGAACGAAGGGTGAAACAGGAAATTCGGAATTTTGGGAACTCCGGATTGAGGAACGGAGGGCATTTTTGGACTCAGTGGATCGAAACGGTTCGGATAGTGTATTTGGTGGGTTTCTGGGGCTCACGGAATTTTTCGGGAATTTTCTGGGAATTTTTCTGGATTTAAATCGATTTTTCGGATTTAATAAAGGATTTATTAAATCCGAAAATCGAAAACACTGTTCACACAGTTTTGGGCCGGCTTTAGGTCGAGTTGGGCCACGGCCCACTTGGCTTGGGGCGGCCTGGCGCTGGCGAAGGCCTCGCCAAAGTGCGGCGACTTGAGGGGCTAGGAGTTTGCTGGCGCTGGCGCCAGCGGCGGCTGGCTGCAGCCAGCGCTGGATGGCGCGGCGGCCGGAGCCGGCGACGGCGAGGCGCTGGAAGAAGGGGAGCTCACCGGCGAGGCGGGGAGCGGGCGAGAAATGGGGCGCGGGTCGCTTTTATAGCCGCTACGAGGAGACCGCGCCGGCGGCGGCGGAAGCGGGCGTGGCGGCGGCGCGTCCACGGCGGCGATCGGTGGCACGAGGTGGCGCAAGCGGCGGGCAGCGCGAGGCGGCGACGGCAATGGGATCATGGCGGCGCCAGGAGGCGGAACGGCGGCGCGGCCGGCCGGAGGCGGCGGCCGGTCGGCCGGGCCAGCGAGGAGAGAGGCCGTACACCGGGCCGGAACGGGGCAGGCCGAAGGCCTGGAAGCTAAGGAGATTTGGCCCAAAACCGAAAAACGAAAATCAAACAAACAAAAGCAAATTCAAATCTCCAAATTCAAATTTGAACTCGAAAATTTGAATTAACTCCAAATAAATTCATTTTTGAATTTTTGGGTCATTTCAACCTACCCCACTTAAAACAAATCTCGTCCCCGAGATTTATTCCTCCTGGGGAGCGGTTGGGAAAACTACTGCTGCAAAACCCGATTCCTTTTCCTGAGGTGTGATTCTTCCACAGCACTCGGTAGACCATAACCACTTCTGAGTCTGAAACTTACCAGTAATGACGTCTGTTGGCCTTGTTGTTCCTTTGAAGGTGACATGATTGATCCTTCCTTGGACTTGTCCTGAAGCGTTCTGACCTTGACTGCTTGGGTTTCCTTCTGACTTAACCGGTACTTTTGGGTATCCTCGGGTCTGGGACTGCTGTTGTCGAGGCATCGATCGCATCTTCTTGGGGTGAGGTCGACGCACGTGATCTAGCCAACACTGTTGGTAGATCCCTATGTGGACAGTACTGCCTGATGTGTCCGGGCTGTCCACAGTGGAAACATCCTGAAGTCTTCTGGGGACAATCTCTGACAAGGTGATTCCCATTGCAGTTATAGCAACTTAGTGTCCCGGATTGGGTGGAGATGGAGCTTGACTGCTGTCCACTCATCGCTGGCCTCTTGTTTGGAAATCCGGAGGAAAAGGCTGGGGTCATTCCTCCGTATTGGGCGGAAGAGTGCATCCTCTGCTCGTAAGCTTTCCTCTTTCTGGTGTCCTCCAAATCATTCCTGGTCTCCTCTGAGACTATCAGCTTGTCCACCATAGATGACAGGTCCTTGAATTCTATAGCTGATATGTGGAACTTCAGATTCTTCTGCAATCCTTCGAAAAATCGCTCCATCTTCTTGGCTTCAGTGTCAACTTCTCCTGGTGCATAGCGGGCTAGGTAGTTGAACAGGTGGAGGTACTCGATCACTGTTAGTCCTCCCTGATGGAGAGCTAAAAATTCCCTTCTCTTTGACGCCATTAATCCAGCTGGTATGTGGGCTTTCCTGAAAGCGTCTTCGAATTCGATCCACGTGATCTCTTGTCCCTTCTTCATTTCTTGAAAGTTCATCCACCAAGCTGCTGCTCGTCCTTGTAGCTGATGGGGACGATACAGACTCTTTAGGTGGTCGATTACCTTTGGATCGTGTCCAACTTTCTCTGAATGTCTCGGATCCAGTCATCTGCCGCCAAAGGGTCAATCGGTGTCGAAAATATAGGGGCCTGGTCTTTTGGAAGTCGACCACCTAGACCCGATTATATTTCCTGGTCTGTCCATTTATGTTTCCTTGATTGAAACCGAGGTCCTGCAATCAAGTGTTCCAACATCTTCTCCATCATCTTCTCTTGTCATTTGTTACGCGCCAGATACCTGGTTCTTCTCCATTCTTTGCCAGGACTTGTGCGAGGTTGACAGGGTTGCTTAGGTTGACTCTGCATCACTGCCGGGTTGCTATTCTGTTGTTCTCCTCGATGTCTCCCATGGTCTTAATCCGACTTTCCTTTTCTGGTGCAGCGGGGTTTTGGAGAAAAGCAGAGAGACGAGTAAGAATCAGGGCATGGGGTGAGAATAGCAAGAATAGACGGGGCTCAGACGAATTGAGGGACTCTTTGAATTAGACGGGGATATATAGATAATTAGGGCAACCAAAATCACAGAAATAGAGAACTTAGCACTTTTATAATATGGACTATACGCAAAACCATTTTAAGGTTCGGCATAACCCATTTTACATTACAAAAGCCTACTACAAGGAAGGGCACAACTTCTACGACTAACGATCCAACTACTACCGACGGCATCACCTCCAAGCTGCAGGCGAAGATCGACGAGGATTTTGAAATTTAGACGGGCAGACAAAACTTTTAAAACAAAAGCGAGAAAGATCGTAAACTCTAAAGAAGACAAGGTAGCAGGGAAGAAGGAGAAGCAATAATACTTATATTTTCACAATTCATTTTGTTTGTAATCCGAAAATAATTTTTTAAAATTCAACTATACAAACCTAAGGTCTTAATCTATGGTCAAGCCAAGGCTCTGATACCACTTGTGACGGACCGCCTTTTAGGGGCAGATCCGAGACTCACAATGATTACCAGGAAGACTAACTGTTGGAAAACAAGAGTACAATTGCCAGGCAAAAGCAAATCCAACTCTTTTATTCAATATAGGGCCTAACGGCCAGGGTTTTTACAAAAGAGGGCGCAGCAGGGCCCTAAGTACATTACCAAAACACCGCACAGGCAGGCCTGAGCAAAAGACCAAGACCTAAAACCAAACAAGATCGCCATCTACGACCTCCTGGAACGCTCCAGCTTCTTCAAACTCTGAAAGGGGCGGGGGTTGCAAGGGTGAGTACGGGAGTACTCAACAAGTCGTACGGAACCACTGAATACTATATGCAGGGGATTATCCAAAGGAGGGCAGTAGGGTTAAGTATCTGGATGCAGTTTTATTTTCAACTCATTTTACATTTGAAGCACAGACCACAAATAATAGTAAGGGGGGTTTCCACAAGTTCACACAACACTTAATCACATTCACCAAATTTTGAAATAATTACTTGAGCTTGGTTACGGGTATCACCCCAGTTCAAACTTAACTTCGTTAACCTAAGAACGGCGTATTCGCAAACCAACATTAAATCTGCAGAGGTGTTCAACTTTACCCACAA
This sequence comes from Rhipidocladum racemiflorum, assembly GCA_036346355.1. Classification (NCBI taxonomy): domain Eukaryota; kingdom Viridiplantae; phylum Streptophyta; class Magnoliopsida; order Poales; family Poaceae; genus Rhipidocladum; species Rhipidocladum racemiflorum. The sequence goes on along the minus strand of CM070573.1, from coordinate 83,210,851 downwards.
GATATCAACGACCGTTAATGCCAAGCGCTAACAAACATGCAACTTAAATGCATGCGGCCGGGTCGAGATCATCACAGCATTTCGTTTAATCATTCCTGTTCTTTAGTTATTAACCGATAGGTCCTAGGGCTACTTTGGACTTACTGTCCTCGGTAGCGCCTACCGTTGTGAGAACCAAGAATGACACCACACAATATTCTTGTTCCACCTCTCCCCCGGTATACTTCCCTGCCGGGAAGGCCGGTCCCTATTCTCCCACGAGAATAGTTACACTAGAACAGTCCAATTATTATATCAGGAATGACTAACCTACTGAGCTATGTCGGATACGGGTCCATCGACCGGTCCGACCTGTGGTTGAACGGGAACTAAGTTCTTTACTTTGCTCAAGGGGGTTTCATTATCCTTACACTGCCAAAGATCAAGCCTTCATTCACCACTTATTCCAGCATCCCACTCAACCGGTCATCAGTCAAATCAAGGCATCAATCATCAGCCGGGGATCGGAGTTACATCCACTCCGGGATTTATCCGATTCTGTCCCCCAACTGTAGCACTTTCACAAATACCCGAATCCGAGATTCGACAGCATTTTATTTTATTTTCAAAGCATTTGAACTAACTACAGGAATAACCGTAATTTATTTAATAATACCAACATCTAGGGTTACAAAGGATATAATAAGGTTCAATATATTCAAGGAGGTTTCACAAGCAATTTCGGCATTATCTAGGTATCATGTCATTCTAAAATACTGCTTTCAATAGTTCAACATACAGTAAAATAATGCGGTATAAAATACTTAGTACTATAGCATGGCATGATTGGGATCAATATGATCAAGGGTGTACGGCTTGCCTTGCTCGGCGATCGGATCGGCTGAACTGCGGTTGACGTAGTCGTTCTGAGCTCCTGTCGGGTCCAACGTCTGCTCCGGGATCTGCGTCTGCTCCTGGAACTGTCCAACGTCTGGATCTAGCGTGACAAGAACGAACGACAAATAAACCAACGAAAAACGAAAAGAAAACAGAAACGAAACGAAACCGAAAACCGGAACCGGGCCGAGAGAGAGAACGAAGGGTGAAACGGGAAATTCGGAATTTTGGGAACTCCGGATTGAGGAACGGAGGGCATTTTTGGACTCAGTGGATCGAAACGGTTCGGATAGTGTATTTGGTGGGTTTCTGGGGCTCACGGAATTTTTCGGGAATTTTCTGGGAATTTTTCTGGATTTAAATCGATTTTTCGGGTTTAATAAAGGATTTATTAAATCCGAAAATCAGCTGCTCACACGTTGTTGGGCGGCTTTAGGTGGGAGTTGGGCCACGGCCCACTTGGCTTGGGGCGGCTTTGGCGCTGGCGGCTGAGCCTCGGCCAGCGACGGCAATGAGAGGAGCTAGGAGTTTCTGTGGTGGCCAGTGTGGCCAGCGGCCAGGCTGTGCAGCGCAGCCAGGGCAACACGCCGGAGCCGGAAAGGGCAGCAGGCCCAGGCGCGGAAGAAGAGAGCTCACCGTGGCGAGGCGAGCCGCGAGGAGAAATGGGGCGCTGGTCGCTTTTATAGCCGCGCGAGAGACCGGCCACGGAAGCGGCGGAGCGTCTGGCGCAGGCGGCGGCGCGTCCAGCCGGCGATCGGTGGCACGGGTGGCGCAGGCGGCGGGCAAAGCGCGAGGCGGCGACGGCAGCGAGACATGGCGGCGGCGCCAGAGGCGGAACGGCTGGCGCGCCGGCCGGAGGCGGCGCTGGCCGGTCGGCCGGGCCAGCCGAGGAGAGAGGCCGTGGGCCACCGGGTGGAACGGGCAGGCCGAAGGCCTGGAAGCTAAGGAGATTTGGCCCAAAACCTAAAAACGAAAATCAAACAAACAAAAGCAAATTCAAATCTCCAAATTCAAATTTGAACTCGAAAATTTGAATTAACTCCAAATAAATTCATTTTTGAATTTTTGGGTCATTTCACAAATTTTTTTGGAAACCGTTAAGAGTACCCTTGTCTATATTAAGGGCCCGTTTTTCTTTAATGTTGAGCTCGCTGAGAAAAGCGTTTGGTAGCTCTAAAAACCCATAAAGAGATAATTGGAGGCAAAAGGACCATGCTACCCCCGGTTTTAACACCTTAAGTCCATTTGTATCTTACCCCTTTTCTGTTTATACACAGGTTTCTTTCGAAATTTATTTACAAATTTCTCAGCACGGAGTGAAATTGAATCCGATTCATTAATGGCTCAGAAAACTTGTTCTTCTCTGTTTGCCCTTTTGAAACAAAGATCTCCACAGACAGTTGCCCCAGGCTATTGTTCACTCCAAGTAGCAGAGTCGATTGGGCCCAATTCTAACATTACATTCAGATGAACCGTGAAATTTACATATATCTGGAAAGATATACTCTTTTTTTTAACATTTTATAGTGTTTTTGAACATGTTGCAAACTCTGAACTTTCCAACACTAACATGTTTCAGAGAGATTGCAGCAAAGTTCATCGAATTGAGAAAAGAAAGTGAACACTTCGCAATATACAAAAGATCAGATTACCAGATAAATCATGAATTGCAAGGTGTATCATCAATCTACCTCATATCTGACAAGAAAAACTAGCAAACATCATGAACAAGAGCATTGCCATGAAAGAGCAGCACGTCATGGCACACTACCATCATTTCTATGGACAAGCAGACAAGTCATCGTTTTCATGGATTTGTAGATAAAAATAACATGTGGTTCAAAAACCATATGCATAAATCACTGCCATACATTCTAATCACCAATTGGCTCATGTACAAATACACTGCCATATACTAAAAAAATTCCATATCTAGCCAAATCCTGCATAGTTCTACACATATTCCTAAAAAAATTCATACGATTTACATGGTCAAAAGGAGGATAGAGGGAGGGCACGACGAGGGGGCAAGTTTGGCCTTACCTTCACAGGATGTAGGGTGGCTAGGACTGACGCAGCGGCGGGGGAATAGGGGACCGGCGGTTGGCTGGGTGCGAGTCGACGACCGGCGGTAGCCACGAGGAAGGGGTCGAGGGAGCAGGGGACCAGAGCCTGTTGCGAGGGAGTCTGGAGCCGGCAGAGATGGCGACTGAAACCTACGGCAAGTTCTAGGACCGTGGCGATGGGCTCACGGCGGCGGCGAGGGGTCTAGAGGTGTCGACGCTAGGGTTTGCCCTGCGGAGGCAGCGGGCGAGAGGGGCGCTCGGTGGAGGATCAGAGAAATGAAGGGAGTGCGCTGAAGGATTGAGGCTAATTCGGGTTTTTTTTATCGAATGGCACTTGGTGGGTAAATACCGTTGAACTTCATGGACATTTTAGTAACTGGTGCGCCGCTCGTTGCGGGGAGCAGCCCGAACTAGCTCGCTCCTATTCATTTTCGGGATTGCTCTCGCAAGAAACAGAATTTACTGGTTTTGGAAATCTAGGCCTCTTTGGTTTTTGCTTAAGATTCTTTAAAAACTGATTTTGAATTGTACTTGTAGAGAAGCTAATTTTTTAAAAGCTAGAATCCAAAAGTACATATGGAGTGGATTGTGAATTTTAATGTATATGGGTAGACTGGATTGTGAGAATCGACTTTTAGAATCGAGCTGTTTGTTTTTTATTCGATTTTTGAGGCCAGAATCCATAATCAAATACAAAAACAAACATGCCCTTAGTGCAGCTTGTGAGTTATTCTGAATAGACCCTAAAATATGTTTTCAATAGCAACACAAATGACTACCATAAAAAAACCTAAACTCCATGCGATAACATCAACACTTACGTCCCGCACCTCCTCCTCTCGCGCTCTCAACCCCTGCATCTCTCCTCTGCTTTCTCTCTCTTACCTAAGCTGCATACCCCCCTCTCTTTCTAAATAGAAGCCACAGTGTATTTGGCCCTATTGCACTTTTTTTTTTTTTTGGCTTCCTCTCTAATGAAGTAGTAAATCTAGCACCCTTCTTAACTAAAGAAGTATTGTCAAATGACGTGTCACCTACTGCAGTATGTTACCGGCACCACAGCTCCCCTTCTTACCAATCTTGGTGACCACGATTAAAAAAGTCCTATCATATTTAAGGGCCTATACCTCTATAAACGAGAGAAGCCCATAATAAAGGATAAAGCCCAAGACGCATTTATATAGTTATGACTCCGACCAAACTCATATTTTAGTCATGTGGTTATATCCCTGATCAGTATGCTGACGTATACTTACATTGGTAGGATCTCAACCAGTGATTCAATTGCCCCGACCAGATAACTGGTTTGACAAGTAGTTACTTCCACCCTAACCATATGACTAGTCGGGATGAGCCATTACTTCTGCACATGGATAAAGTGCGGGAGATTTCTCCTGATAGGTACAAATAACTACTTGTCATCTTGGCGAAAAAGGCACCCATCAACCAAAAGACACCTTTCGGAGCACAATTGCCATCCGTTCATCCGGTATAAATAAGAGGGCTTTTGCGCCATTAAGGATATCGGATTCAGACAGAAAAGAGAGTGAAAGCAACATTGTAGAAAAGTGTGTAATAGTATTATGCAGTCTATTCGCAAGTTTCTACTTTGCAAGTCATTGAACCAATAAAAGAAGTATTCCCTTTTCGTATTTCCACAATCTTTGATCCCAGGCAATCCAATTTTTATTCATAAGCTCGATCTAGAGTCCCCTGGTCTTGAACATCGACACTCGGGTAGCGCGGTGGAAGGGGAGCTACAATGACGATGATCTGTTGCTGTAGAAGAGTACAGTAGGTGATACATGTTGATCATAGGGTCTAAAAGAAGACTAGATTAGCAATTTTATTTAGATGATGATCAAAAGAAAAATGTGCAAAGGGCTCCCGTGGGCCAAAGTAGAGGTGGCCAAACGGGCGGCCTGGCACGGTTAGCCCCGGTTAATAAACAGGCCATGCCATGCCGACCCATGTACGGGGGTGCCGGCCTAAGCACAACCCGATGGCCAAACAGGTTGTATCGTGTCGGCCTGTTGGCGCAAAAAAAAATCAGAACAAGTCAAAAAGATGTTAGAAAAATTAGAAAATCAAAAAGTATGAAAAAATACAGAAAAATAGGAAAAGTTAGAAAAATTAGAAGTTTCAAAGGATGTAGGAATTGTTTTTTAAAAAAATATAAACTGAGAAAAATAAAAAATATGAAATAAATTCTAAAAAGAGACAAATAATTGGAATTAAATAATGAGCTTTATTGATGTTTGGCTGCCTCATTAAAAACTTTGCCTAGTAAAAACTCAACACGAGAAAATCTTAGCAAAGAAAAAAGAGTAAATACCAGGGATTCAAATTTTGTTTTAGTATAAATCTAGGAGGTGGCCAAAATCCAAAATCTCGGCGATATTTCAGAAATTCAAAAAAAATGGACAAAATCTAAAATTCAAATTTCAAATCCGTTTTTTTTCCGGCCGATACATTTTTGAACCAACCAAAAAATAGTCAAACCACATCAAAAAAATATGAATTTTTTTTGGATGGTCTTGACCCTAAATCCAATCAAATTCGTCCAACAAAATAAAAAAAACCAGTAAAAAAATAGCGAGATTTTGGCCGAAATCACCGAGATATCGTCGAAATTTTTATAAACATCATAGTTTTTTGATTTTTTTAAATTTTTTTACCTGGCCCAGATTTTGGATCTCGGGAGGGGGGTCCGAAATCCAAAATCTCAATCGAAATTTTCTGAAATTTCGCTGAAATTTGAATGCATGGTACATCCTATAGCTCAGTGGTACAGGAAAAAAGTGAATATTACAAGTATTCTTCCTTATTAAGATAAAGATTTTCAAATATCGCCGCTAGCTCAACATTTTCTATAGTGTGTTGAGCTCGTTATTCAGCTTGTTCCCAATCTTTTACAATGAGAAGTATTTTCACTATCTCACTTGTCAGATTTGTTCTTCTCTCCTCGATTATTCTTCCGGATAGTCTAAAAGCGGACTATGAAGAAATCCTGGAGACATGAATTGTTAACACATCCCATGCTAATATGAAAAAGCATTGGATATGTTATTTTGTGCTCATGCCACCACTGCAAAATGCTGAAGTCCCATTCTTGCTGTTCTTGGTAGTTGACAATATCGCTGTTGAGATAGGTAGCCAACTCCCCACCACCTGTTGTTGTGTTCGAAATTGACGTTGTTGTATTTGAACTCCTTAAGGTAGAGCCACATGCACCCCATATCTTTCCCCCACGCAGTTTTCTTCTTACCTGTTGTGGGTAGGGGTGGAAAAAAACTCGTAACTCACGAGTTAAACGAGTACTCGCAAACTCGGTTCAACTCGTTCCTTAACGAGTCGAGTCGAGCCGTGATTTGAACTCGTTTAGATAACGAGTTAAACGAGCCAACTCGCGAGTTTAACGAGTTCTCTAAGTCGGCAAGTATAGCTATATATGTGTGAGGCGAGGATGATAACACATGGCATACTATATAATCTCAACACCAATCCTCTTCTCAGACGACAATATCGAGTTAAACGAGTTTAACGAGCCAACTCGCGAGTTTAACGAGTCGAGCCGAGCTGAGGTTTGAGCTCGTTTAGATAACAAGTCGAGTCGAGCTGACTCGTTATATTACCGAGTTTGACCGAGTCGAGTCGAGTCGAGCCGAGTCAGCTCGTTATCCACCCCTAGTTGTGGGTGGTGGTGAAGGTCGCTGAAGGTAAACTCTACTAAACTTCTCATCGTACTTAGCATAAACTTCAAATAAGTTAGCACAAATATTTTAAAAAATAACTAAAATAATCAGAGCCTATTGTATCACTTAGAAGTGAGAGAACATTACCAAATCCTCGAATTTTAGCTGTACGATCTAAAATAAATGCGAATGCATATAATATGGGAATTTCTTTTCAATATTTTAAAATTTTAATTTTCATAGTAAAAATAGTTTCATGCAAAATACTATCATTTTTGTGGCTCTTTAAGTGAGTAGCAATTTCTAGAATATTATGCACAATTAAAGGAGAGCTTGAGTAATAAACTCCAGATAAAGAACAAGCCACATCATAATTTTTTTTTTCAAAAATAACAGCAAATAATTAGCAACATACCAATGTTGCTCTGTGAAAACATTATAGGGTACAAGGATTCAAATTTCGTTTTGGGTAAAATTCCGGAGGTCACCGAAATCCGAAATCTCGGCGAGATTCGGAAATTTCGGACAAAATTCTGACGAAATACAAAAACCAAATTTCAAATCTGGTTTTTTTTCAACCGGGAAATCCGAGATCTCGGCCGAAATCACCGAGATCTCGGTCCAAGTTGAATTGACCAAAAAATGGTCCAAAACATGTCAAAAAATTTTGAATTTTTTTTGGATGGTCCTAACACATAACTAATGTTTCCATAAAAATTTGAGATGATGATCAAGCATGAGTAATTTTAAAAAAATCTAACAGCGGTAAAGTCGTCATAAAAACCGTATGTAAAATCACTTTTTGATTTTTCAAATGTAATAAATGAACTCCAAGTCATTTGAAAAGTTTTATATATGTTCCTATCATCCTATGTATTATAGAGAAATATTTATTCCATACATAGAAGCCATAATGTAACTTAATTGGGGCAACACAACATATTACATATTGAAAAAAAGGTTAAAACCAATTTAGAAAATTTTGAAATTTTTTGTGAATGGCCCTAACACATCCATAATATTCTCATAAAATTTTCAGATGATGATCAATCTTGAGAAAATTTAAAAAACTCGGACAGTGCAAACCGACAAATTGAACTGACCAAAAAATGGTCAAAAACACATCAAAAATTTTAGAAATTTTTTGTGAATGATCTTGACCCTAAATACAATCAAATACAATGCACAAAAATCAAAATCCGGTAAAAACACCCAAGATCTCGCCCGAGATTCCCGAGATCTCGCCGAGAAATTCGAAATTTGATTTTTTTTTAATTTTTTGAATTTTCCGGGGTTTTGAATCTCGGAGGGGTCCGAAATTTCAATCCTTGATAGGGTATGAGTTCCTTAAGCATCAAGAAAGTAGAGTTCCATCTAATTGGCACATCTACAATAGTTCTTATATGATGCTACGCGTACATTAGAATTATTAATGAAAGATATTGCAATATGGAAACATTCAATGTTCGTGCTTAACCTCTTTAAACCAGATTCAATTATAAGATTAATAATATGGCAAGCACAACGCTGATGTAACAATAAAGATTGGGCATACGTACTAAAAAGTGGAGTAAGAATATTCATTGCAGAAGTGTTTGCTGCAATATTATCTAATGTTATTGTAAAAATTTTATCTGTGAGACAAAAATCTTCTATAACTTTTATAATACAATTAGTAATATTTTCACCAGTGTGTGATACGTCAATTAATTTGAATCCTATAATTCTCTTTTTTTAGTTGCCAGTCATTGTTTATGAAATGAGCAACTACACTAAGATAATCTTCTTTAGCTCTACCACTCCATATGTCTGATGTCAAAGACATAAAAAAAGTACAAGACTAAAGAGCTCTTTTAGCTTACCACGGTAACTATTATAGTACTTAATAAGATCTTTAGTTGTTATCTTTCTAGAGACTGAAGAAAACATAAGATTATTAGCGATCTTAATATAGTTTTCAAAGGATGGTGACTCACCAAAGTTTAAAAGTATATATTGGGAAATGATTAAACAATAAAGAGCTTCACAAGCTACTTCAGGATTGTAGTCTCAGTGACGTACCATACCGTTGGGGTTGTATTGTACCTGCGTCTGTCTCATGGCCAGTCCTGCTTTTTTGCTACAGCTTTCAGCATGTCTCTTCAAGTGCCCTGTTTCACCTGAAGATTTCGTAGTTAATTTGTGCTTACAATATTTACAAATAGCGTACCTGTTATGAACACCGTTTGATATCTCAAAAATCTGGTCGAAATCTTTCCATACTCCAGATGCACTGCGTTTTGATCTTTTTTTCTCCGGTGCTTATTGACGCAGTAACACTTGTAGTGCCTGAGGATGATACATGTAAAAACTGCTAAAAACAACTATATTTCAAATAAACAGGCTAAACAGGCCATGCTGTGCCTAACTGTGCCGGACCGTACTGTGCCGTGCTGGTCCAAACACAACATGGACTATCAAGCCGTAACGGCCCGGACGTATCGTGCTTAGGCCGTGCCTACAAAGACGGACCGCGGGCCGGCCCATTTAGCGCCATGGCGAAAGGCGAAAGCTTCCTCTAAATAGGGTAACTGGGTGAGCATCCATTCCATCGCCCGCCCAAGGACGGCAAGCCATTACTTATACGAGTCATAGGCACCGCGCCACAACACAACCCACAAGGCTCCCTCTCCTCTCGTCTTCCCTCCCCATTATTCCCGGGATTCCCCTGCGCCGCGTGCCGCTGCCGCTGCGAGAGCAGCCCCACCCACCTACCAAGCCGCAGCCGCGCCGACCCAGCGAGGGGGCCATGGGCAAGTACATGCACAAGGGCAAGGTCTCGGGCGAGGTGGCCGTCATGGAGGTCGCCGGCGCGCTGCTCGGCGTCCACACGCGCTCCCGCACGCTCGCGCTGCAGCGGGTGCAGAGGCCGCCGGGGAAGAGGGACGAGGAGCCGGAGTCGGGGGCTGCGGACTACCTCCAGCTCAGGAGCCGGAGGCTCGAGAAGCCGCACCCGCCGCCGCCCAAGGAGAAGGAGGCGTCGGCCGCTAGGAGGGCCGCCGCCGGAAGGAAGGCGGCGGCGGCTGAGGAGTTTGAGGCCGAGCTCGAGGTGTCCTTCGGGGACAACGTTCTCGACTTGGACGCCATGGAGAGGTAAAGATAAAAAAAAAAAAATTCCCCTCCCCTTCCGTTCTTCGTTATACATTCTCCGGTTTCCTTCTTGCGCTTGGGGGATTGGGGTTTAGGGTTTATCTTGCGCTGTGTTTATTGTTCCTTCACGCTATGCTCTTGACATTATAGTGTTATACTCCATTAGCGCAGTCTCTTGGTCTTGAATGTGCGCTTGGAATATTTTGGTGCTTTTGTGTGAAAATCTTGGAGGCTTAAAAATCCATCCTCTGGATTGGTTGGCTAGTCGAGTGATTCAGAGACCCGTTTTGTGGCTTCTTCTTGGGCTCCTAAGATTGAAGTGCTGCAAAAACCACACCTTTTGCTCGTTTCCTGGGCACGTTCATTTGCCGTTTTAGTCGGTGCAATTGATCATTTCATTTGCCGTTTTAGTCGGTGCAATCATCGTTTGTTCCGTATGTATTACTAGCATGTGGCCAAGACCCACATGTAAATCACGAAGGATTGAAGCCCTGCCTTTTCACTTTCCTTTACTTGAAAAATAAAAAAGCTTCTTCTTCACTTCCAAACATATTTTAATGGTTGGAGCTAGAATTCGTTGCAGCAAGCAGTGCCGAAAAGATTCCAAGAATCACCTGTGAAAGTCCATTTTTTTTTGTTCGTCCAAGGAACGGGTAATCCGCAATAAGGTGCGCCTCAAATGCGTCCATAGTTGCATTCAAGCCCAATTACAGTGTTGCACTTGATGACTTGCTTAGTGGAGTCTCCCGTAGTGGCCGTGGCTTCGTCCTTTTCCTTAGTGGGAGGGAAAAGTTGCCTCCTTTCCCCTTGTTCTTTCCCCCTGCTCCCATAGCTGCCCTTTGTTTTTTTGCATTGGCCCTATGTTATCTAGTTGGGGCTTGGTTGGTGGTGGGGTTGGCACTTGCCAGGGACCTCCCAATCTTTTAGCAATCAAAAGCCCTTTCTCCCCTTTTGCAAGAAATTTCAATCCCACATCCCCAAGAGCACCACTCTTGTCGCACTTAAGATCCCATTTCTTGAGTGGTTGCTCACTCGCTCACCCCCAAGTAAATGGCATATGGCATTGGCAAGCTGCTCATCATTAGCCATGTACTAGAGTGTCACCACCATCTAATGCTTCCAGCTTGGTAGCTGCGTGGGATCGTTGGACCTTGAAAATGAACCTTCAGATGTCGAAGTGCAAGGGTATTCCCTCCCTTCCTATGTTTGATGCTTCAACCACTAGAAAGTTTTGATGTTTAGTTCAAGCATTAGAGGGAGGGGGCAAAGAACACAACTTTATTGGTTTTTTGCAGTTTAATGTTGTGTTCTAGCTTCTCTAATTATTTTGAGAAATGCTTCAGTATCATAGAGATATCTTAACTTTCTGGATCCTAACTATTTTAGTCGTACCATCTGGTAGATGTGGACCCCTTCTCCAGCATGTACATGTTGAACACCCTATTTAGTTCGCTCGTATCTGTTAGGCTCGGTTGTTGTTTGTCGGTATTTAGTGTGTTGCACCAACAATCAAGTACCTGATTGTGGGGGCGCTTGCTAGCAATGGACAAGAACATGCTATATGAGAAATGAACTATTACGCTCAATCACTTGTCATTTGTTGTCATCTCAGCTCACCAATCCAGCTTGCATCTTTCAAGTGGCACGTTTCGAGCTGTGAAGCTCTTGGTGTAGGGGATGATGCGCAATCTAGGAGCACATTTGTTTGCATGTAGGTACAATTCGCATTTAGTGTCCTCCAAGGTTGAACAGTATTTTGAGGAAGGACTGTTTATTAAGTATTAGTCTTGTCTATAATCTTTGGTCCTCCTTGAGGTGCAGCGGCCGTGCTTAATTGATCCATTCCCTTTGCGTGTGAACAGCTTCATAGGATAGGATTTGAAAATCCTGGTATATTTTTGTAGGTGGCTAATTAGGAGTCTGTTGTAGTCATGTGAGTAAGAGTTGGTGTTGTCTAGCGCTCACGGTTTCCTTATTTTTTGTTGGGTCTGTTTTGGTTTCTGTTGGCCCTTTGGTGTCATGTGGGTTAAATTATCAGAAGGGAAAATGTACTTTGCAAGATTTCATATGCATTTCTAGCTCTGAACTTTCTTTTGTGAGTTGTTTATTCATGTTCTGCTGTCGCTTGCAGGAGTACCAGGGAAACAACGCCTTGCAGTTTGATTAAGAACTCGGAAACGATAAGCACCCCTGGCTCCACAACCAGAACCAGCTACTCGATGAGTACCCGTCGCAGAATGGAGACCCCAATTTATCGTTATATTCCGAGTTCTCTTGAGATGGAAGAGTTCTTCGCGGCTGCTGAACAACAGCAACAGCAGACTTTCAGGGAGAAGTATGGACTTGCTTCCTTCTCTTTGTGATGGAGATGGTTGCTTATTATGACAAATATTAATGCCATTGCCTAAAGATACGATGATGTATTGGCTAACAATTATTTGTCCTGTTGTAATCAGGTATAACTTTTGTCCTGTGAAAGACTGCCCGCTTCCTGGACGGTACGAATGGGCGAGGCTAGACTGCTAGATTTTGTTCACAAGAGCTCCATTGATCTCTCTACACCAATGACTAGCATCGTGGCAGAAGCGCAATGCAATTGCATTAGGTTTCTTCTCTCTTGTAAAAAAAACTAGAGTTAGCCTGTCGCTCAATGATCTTGTGTAACGGGCTCAAGTTACACCCTGATCCCCCCAACCTCACTGTAACCGTTAACATCTCATTCTGTAACGAACCATCTCCTGTAGGCTTAGCTTAATTATCCGTTCTCAGTTCTTGATTTAATGAATTAGAGTTATATTTTCTCTGGCAATAATGGCCTATGTTCTCCACTGTAGTTGGTACTTCATAGTTCAGGTTGCAGTGCTGCACTGGTGGTGTTGCCATTTGTCTGTGGGAAACTTGCGTTCTTGTCTGCAAAGCTGACGAGGCCACTACGTGGTAGCGGTTATCATGTTCTCTCGAAAGGCTGCCGCGTCCTACTCACAAGACTGCTTATGCTTCTTCCATGATTTGCATTGGCTGTATTTTGTATTTATGCTCTCCTGTTTAATCGTAAGTTGATGCGAGCTTGGACTCCACTCGGAGCTCAATCGTGTGATGAGAGCTGAAAGGGCTCCATGGTTAATATTGTGCATTGTATGTTCCTTTCTATTGTGGTGACTGGATGACACTCATCATGGTCTCACTGTGAGTTGCTAAAGATTCGGCCGTTTGATGATCATTTTTGGCATATACTGCTGGCAGCTGTTTTTTTTTACCACCCAGGTAAACTGGTAAAGTTCCTGTTTTTAGTCAACGTGAGGCCTTTATTTTTGGTACAGAATATCATATAGTAGCGGAAGCATTTATACAATATAACCTGAAAAGTCGATCATAGTACAACGAAAATATCAAAAATCTTGTAGTGTGTCACGTAATCCTCAGGCAACTGACAAGGTATAAACCTTAGAAAAGCTTGTCATAATATTCCCCATATTCTACGGTATAAAATGTATCGTTGGGGTTTTCTATACCTTCGCCTAAAAATAACAATAATAGCAAGGGTGAATACACTGCGTACTTCGCATGACTTTTGCAAAACCTACAATACATGCATGTTGTATTAAAGGAAAAACTTCTATAGTTATTTTGCATAAAGCTAATTTGAACTGTAAATACTGATAACAAACCGACAGCAGAATTTCATAAAAGCAATTTGACAAGTACATAAAATAACAGGTATGAATAATATAAATATAACAACTCACAGTTCCTCTATGAATGTGAGAACGAATCGTCCAAATGCTAACACATGGCATAACTTTGAAACCAATCTTTGCCAACACATGGCAAGTTATCTGAAACAACTTTTCAATATATTTCCAATATCCATTTTAAATTCTGACCATTTTATGAAAACATCTAACTAAGTGATGACTGTACCAAGTGCCCTTGACTGCGAGCACGGCTTTTTGAAAAGATTTACTCTCTGCATAGGTGTACAACTTTACCCACAAGTCATGACCTTTTTTTGCATCTGTCTTCACGCTTCCTTTAGCTTGTGGCCAGAATGTTTATGACAGAACCGTTAGATTACCTAGCCCTAACTTTGTACCAACCCGGTGACAACAAACCCTTACTATGGAAGTAGAAACACACACCCAAGCATATCAATTCTTTCATTCACACAATAATACAGGCAGTCTATCCCTGCCACACCCGTTTCTCCCCATAGCAAGGCATACACCGTTGCATTGGTATGTGTTTGACCCACATCTCTGTGTGGACACCCCTACAAGCAACCTCTATCTAGATGTCCGTGCTACTCTGTCGTGCCAATGTGCAAAGTTAATTCTAAGTAACTTAATAAATTAAGGATGTTCTATACCAGCACTTGTGGTTGTATGGTTATCTTAGCCAGATAACAACACATTAGAAAATAAAATCTATTATGAGCTTAACTCAAATGTTAAATTCTTTTTCTTTTTCTTTTTTGCAGATTGAGATAGTTTTGACCTTAGGAATATTTTGTGGCTGATCATGTGTGATATAACATTTATTTATGATAGTTTATTTATACTTGTTTATAATTTGAATCCTTATGTGTATATTGCATAAAAGCATATTTCCAATTAGGGGTTAAATTTAGACTATGACTTTCATAATGATATATGTAATATTAAGTGGTGTTGTCCTATAGGATATTTAAGAACTATCTGTATGTGCTTTGTACATGGAAAGCAAAGCTAATTTGGAAACTTAGCTCAAATTAAGTTAAACACTACACATTATATATATTAGTTGATATGTATCTATAGTGTTTTTAAACAAAGATTTTATATGTATAAAGATATACTTTGAACAAAGGTTTTATATGACCTATATGCTTAAGGACATAATAAAGGTAAAGACTGAACTAAATTTAATTTAAAGTCTTGAATTCAATGATCGGGTCAAATTTATTAAGTTGTTTTATGGTTAGGGATTCTAGCTAAGCTGAACATATTTATGATCGTAGCTAGTTTAGTCTTTCTTGTGATATGAATCATTTAATCCAACTAAGATTTGCTTTAACTCACAGTTTGTCATTTTATGTCAGAATTTTGTATATTACAAATAGATCATGCATATCCTATTCTTATTCTCAAGATGTCATTTTAATAAGAATTCTTATATGGCATACATGCATAAAGTATATTTGAGATGATGATTGTTTAAGCTTAATCAAATACTATTGTAAGGTCTCAGTATTTGGTTAGTCCAACTAGTTAGACTCATTTAAGCTAAACCACTTATTTTGAATTGAAAGTTCGATTGAAAACTAATCAAGGATCTTCTCTCTTCGTCTTTTTACCTTTTGACTCAACGGTCGATTAATTACATAAACAGGTGACCTCACTTGTCCTGTATGTTATTAAGGCATCATTCCAGTTTACAAATTATTGTATGAGGGCTTCCATGGAACATACATGTATATGGGCATAAGAAATTAAACTATTTAAAGTTAGCTTAAGATCTTAATATTTAAGTTTAGAGATTAACCAAGCTAATCAAGCCAATATCCTGGTTTATGAACCAAAGTATTAGAGCAATCGAACTTATTTGTTTTCTGTCTTTGAACCGTGAACTAGACAACCAGTTTGGTTTCTAATCAGTTCGACCCATGTGTCATCACAATACTATTTTAATTTTCAAACTTGGTATGAGGATTTTTATGGGTCATATGTACATATGGGGTTACTTGGGCCTAATTAAATACTACTTAAAGTAAGGTTTCGATGTTTAATACTTAAATATTTAATCAATATGAGGGAATTTATTTTAACTTTTGATTTTGAATTCAAATTATTCAGGGACCCTTTCTTTGATTTTCTACTTTTCTGACTAAATGATGCATATGGCCCTACTTGTCATGAACTAAAGAGGGCAACTGAGAATCACATTTACTTACAACCAGGGGCTACTGGTTGAAGCATTCAAAACAGAGGAGTTCTAATAGACCATAGCACTGGAATCATGGCACCATGGTTGGAGCTCCTCTGGTGAGCTCGACCGGCTTCAAAGGGAGATTGGCATATATGCCACTATCAATAAGTGGCATCGCTAAAATGCCACTCTGGCCCACTAGATACAGATGGTCCCACATGTCAACAGCAGCGGAGTGGCATTCTTAGCGAAGCCACTTGTTAGGAGTGGCATTTTATCAATTTTTCCTTCAAAAACAAACACAATTAAAATGGAACCCTGGGACTCCATGGGTGCCATAGGTGGTCTCGATTGGACCTCTAGTGACCCGAGGCAGTGGCACGACGGCGAGGAACAGTGGTGCAAGGTGGTGCTCAGTGGTGGCTCAACTCGGCTAGGAAACTCTTAAATTGAGTTGGGGGAAATGTTTAGGGGTGCTTGGTGATGCTTAATTCCAAGTTAATTGGAAAATGGGACTATGTTTGAGGAGTTATGCTTGGTATGGAGATTTTCCGCCATGGTGGAATTGGAGGTGGTTCAAGTGAAATTGGAGTTGGTGTGTGTGGGAGGAGCTACTAGGGAGTGTGGGGGGAATGATTTGGGGTGCTCGGTGGAGTCTTGAACTCGCTTAAATAGCAAAAATGGCAGCGGCTTTGGTGGTGTGAACTTGGCTTGGTTTTGTGGATGTGCACAGAGCAATTGGTAGCGCATTGATCATGGTGATAGTGACTTCTTGGCTGCATACGACGCCTTAAGTTGGTTTTTTTATTTAGACAAAGAACAGAGAAGAAATGACGTGATGTGTTATGCTGGGTGCATGGCTTAAAATCCCGACGAAATTTTGGAAATCCCGGCTGAGATCTCGAATTTCGGATCACCTAAGATCCTAAATCTCAGCCAAATAAAAGAATTAAAAAAATTCAAAATGATACAGTACTCTTAGAAATCTCGGCGAGATCTCGGTGACTTTGGCCAAAATCTTGAACATTTTGATCGGATTTCAATTTTTGTGGGCCGGATTCGATTGAATTCGGGGTTAAGAGCATCCACAAAAATTTTAAAAAATTTTGATGTGTTTTTGACCATTTTTGGCCGGTTCAAGTTGACTAAAATATCGGTAATTTTGGCTAAAATCTCAGAAATCCAGATTGAAAATAATCGAATTTGAAATTTATTTTTTCGATTTCGTCCGAATTTTGTCTGAAATTCTGTGACCTCACCGAAATTTCGGCCACCTCTGAGATATATACCGAGAATAAAATTTGAAACCTTGGCTAGACGTGAGGTAGAAGACATATATGACATGTGGGTCCCACTTTGCAGAGACAAGGATTTGCTGCTTGGACAGGGTAGGGTTCCTTAGCTAGTTTGATCTAGCTAAAATGGTATATATTTTCTAAATTTTTTTGGATTAACGTAACATAATTTTTATCATATTGTAAAAATTTTAGCTTAAAATATTATTCCTAAAAATTTTAAAAAATTTGACATGCTGAGCTATTCATTTTATCCTTTTTTGTTTTTCATTTATTTGAGTTTTAAAATAATGTTAGGAATTTTTGAAAATTTTTGGGAAGATTTTTTATGGTCTAGGTAATCTTGTGTAAAATTTTTATATTTATATCTTGCATATTTGTTTTCTAATAAATCTGATATTCAATTTTTCGATTTCTCTAGTTTTCAGTTTTTAATTTTTAAAAGGAAGTAAAATGGAATATGAATTTTGATATTTTTACTCAAATAAAAAATTACTCTGATTATTTTATGGTAAAATTTTTGGCTCAATATAATCCTCATGTATTTTTATAAAAATATGACATTATACTGTTTCTAGTCTAAATCATTAATTTGCACATCTTTTCGTTAATTAATGTTTTCACAAGAAATTTTGACTACATTAAAGTAACTCCAGAGGTTTCTAATATTTTAATATTATTTTTTTCTTCAGATTTTTTCTGGCATTTTGTTTTTACCTTTTTACTAATTCACCTAAATGATTTTCTTTTAGAGAAAAAATCCAAAAAAACAAGACAAGCCAGAAAATTCAAAATTAAACATATTCATATATTTAAAATTTTATTTTCAGTTTTTAATTTTTAAAAGGAAGTAAAATGGAATATGAATTTTGATATTTTTACTCAAATTAAAAATTACTCTGATTATTTTATGGTAAAATTTTTGGCTCAATATAATCCTCATGTATTTTTATAAAAATATGACATTATACTGTTTCTAGTCTAAATCATTAATTTGCACATCTTTTCGTTAATTAATGTTTTCACAAGAAATTTTGACTACATTAAAGTAACTCCAGAGGTTTCTAATATTTTAATATTATTTTTTTCTTCAGATTTTTTCTGCATTTTGTTTTTACCTTTTTACTAATTCACCTAAATGATTTTCTTTTAGAGAAAAAATCCAAAAAAACAAGACAAGCAAGAAAATTCAAAATTAAACATATTCATATATTTAAAATTTTATTTTCACTTTCTTTGAATTTTTGGAATGTTACAGTCAACTACGCTAGTGGAGGTTTTCGAACCTGTTTTTTTGGGGGTCCTTACCTCACGGCCAATGTCCTTTCCACTTCTTTTTCTGCCTTTTCTTCTTGTTTAATCAAAGTTGGCACGCAGCATTGGCTTTGCAATCTGGTACTATTGGGTACTAATACTGCTACTATTGGGTGCTTAATTTTGTCCTACTTGATTATATTGGCTTTGCAATCCTTTCTGCAATGGACTTGCAAGTTGCAAACTGGTGTCTGTGGTGCCAAACGATGCAGAAATTTCCAAGAATATCGATAATGATGAAGGATCCAAGGTACAAGCAGATGTGCTTCCTGTTGTTTATTCTGGTATATAACTACTCTGTTATGCGCGGAAGAATTGCCGGCCAGCCAGGCAGGTCACGTCCGTGCTTGGCGATTTTGCAAAAAAAAAAACCTTCCGCTTTCTTTAAATTATGAATAGATCCCTGTAAATTACAAAGAGATCTTTTTTGATTATTTATGAGGGTAAGAAAACATTACAAATAGCGTTTAGATTCCTCGGTTCGTTACTTTATAAAAAAAACTACCGTTAAATACAAATCGCGAATGAGTCTTTTTCTAATTTTCCAGAGTAGCGGTTAGGTCCAAAAAAAATAACAAATAGATCCCCGTCCCTTACGTCCAAGCCCTTTCTCCATTTTTCCCGAAAAAATATTTTCGTCAACAGAAATATATGTACAGCTCTATCTGTAGACTTTTTTCCCAACTTGATCTATAATCTCTAGACTTTTTTCTCCAACTCGATCTCTAATATTTTTCGAAATATGTATTATTACTCGGTGAACACATGGAGTGTTAACTCGACCAAAAAAAGGTTATCATCTCTAATATTTTTTGGAACATGTATTATTACCCGGTTAACACATAGAGTGTTAAACTTGACAAAAGGAGGTTGACCAGGTAATAATAGAGTGCTAACCAAATTCGTCAAAAAAAAGGTGTACAACTCTACCTCTCTATTTTTTTTGTGACTCGATTTCTAATATTTTTCGGAATATTAGAGCTGTATCTCTATAGTTATATTTGCAACTCGATTTATAATATTTTTCAAAATATGTATTATTCACCGGTGAATATATAGAGTATTAAACTCGGCAAAAGAAGATTGTATTATTACCCGGTGAATGCATAGAGTGTTAAACTCGACAAAAGAAAGTTGTCATCTCTAATATTTTTTGGAACATGTATTATTACCCAGTTAACACATAGAGTGTTAAACTTGGCGAAAGGAGGTTGACCGGGTAATAATAGTGTTAACCAAATTCGTCAAAAGAAATATTTGTGCAACTCTATCTCTTTATTTTATTAACTCGATTTCTAATATCTTTCAGAATATTAGAGTTGTATCTCTATAGTTATTTTTGCAACTTAATCTATAGCATTTTTCGAAACATGTACTATTCACCGGTGAACGTATAGAGTATTAGACTCGACAAAAGAAGATCATTTCTCTGTTTTTCTCGAGAAAAATATATCTATTATGTCTGGAGGATTATGTTTAGGTTACGCAAATTCGTAGACGGCTCCTACCCATCCAATTTTTTAGAGAGCACTCCGAAAAAATAAAACAATGGTTACGCAAATTCATAGATGATTCCTACCCATCCAATTTTTTTTAGATTGCTCCGAAAAAATATGTTAAATTTCTCCTGCAGTGTTTTTTTAGAAAAAAAAAACAGAGTAAATTTTATATGGTGCGACATATGCTGCATATTCTACCTAGTATACTTCAAGTTCAAGCTAGTCGTATACATGTCATTACTTTGCTTATCTGCGTAATTGTACTCCTTTTCAGAGAGAAACCTAGTCATTGTGCTATGATTTGTAATGAGCTTCCAAAATCTGGAGCCGAATACATTTTTTTCTTCAGTAAACTAACCATTTCTGCAGGTCATTTGGAAATTACAAGCATGTTTTGATGTGATTACACGGATTTCCATTCTGGTGGCATGCCATGTGTGTCTGTGTACGTACCAGCAGAGCAAGTGGACTGCAGCATTTGGAGTCATATGGTTCTGAAAGATGCCCACCCTGTCCCACTGTTATCTGAAACAGTTCCTTACTGGAAAGATTACGCCAGTTCATTTCCAACTTCCAGATTTAGTTTTCGGTTCACACCTCGTCACCATTGAAATCCAAAATTTTACGGAATCTTGTTATTTCAGATAAAATCTGAATAAAATTCAAAAGGAAAAATTCAAATCCAAAATTTTGAAATTTCGTTCGAAATTGCCAAAATCTCGACAAATTTCAACTGAACGAAAAATGGTACCAAAAAAAATAAAAAAAATTGAATTTTTTTTTGATGGTCCTGACACATCATTAATATTCCCATAAAAATTTTAGATGATAATCAAACCAAAAAAATTTTAATTTTTTTTGGCAATGCTACTATCAATCATGATAAAAGGCTGATTAGCAAATTTCAACCGAAAGGAAAATTGTGCAAACCTTGTAAAAAACTTTTGAAATTTCGTGTGGATGGTTTTGGCACATCCATAATATTCTCATAAAATTTTCATGATCAAGCTTAATGAATTTTAAAAAATTCGGATAGTGCTACTGAAGGCTGACCTGCAAATTTCAACTGAACGAAAAATATTTCAAACCACGTTAGTAAATTTTGAAAAAATTTGTGAATGGTCACGACGCATCACTAATATTCTCATAAAATTTTTAGATGATGAACAAGCCTGAGGAATTTTCAAAAATTCGAACAGTGCTACTGAAGGCTGATCGACAAGTTTCAGCCGAATGAAAAATGGTTCAAACCATGTTAAAAATTTTGTAAATTTTTGTAGATGGTCCTGACGCATCACTAATTAACTTAATTTAATTAATTAAATGGATAATTAGGTAGCCTAGATCTCGGTATAAGTAGCCGAGATTTACTTTAATCTTCACCGGATGGGTCCGGATCTAGTCCGACTTTCTCCGGATTTAGCCGGAGACCATTGAGGTTGAGAGGGAGAGCTTCAGAGTGTACTGTGTTGCTTAGGAGAGGAAAGTGCATGATTGAGTGAGAGGGTTGTGACTTTTGATCGTGTGAGGGGAAGGCCAATAAGTGAAATCAGGGTGAAAACAATACATATATGAAATCATTACTTCAGTAGTTTTAATTCCGTTTCTAGCTGAAATCCGAAATCTCATTCTAGATTTGCGAATTCTCATCCTGGGTAGGTACAAAAACATCTAGATGGACAGATAGGAGTACATTGATATACAGATTGATGGAGAGCGATTGCTGAAGCCATATGAGCTATTTTAAACAGCCAAGCAATAACCCTAAAAGCAAAATTTGGATTTGGATTTTTTTGAACCGAGAAAACCGAGATTTCAGTTTAAAATGACAAAATTCCAACGAAATTTGCCAAAATCTCGGTCTTTTTCAACACCTATGGAACGGTCTTCCAAGGGTAGAAAAAGCTGGGAATATGATCTATGGCATGAAACTGAATTAAGTTTCAGCACCCCCTGAGGGCTTGGGATCGAATCCTCTACATTCAGCACCGAAATTTTGTCACTGTTTTTTTGAAATCTAACGCATGAGTGCACTGTGTAACGCCCCTTTGCCACTGCTATGCAGGACGTGAGGATTCGATCACGAACAGAGAAGCAGTCGTGGAGAAGAAGAAAAGGAGAACAGAGGACGGGGAAAGTAGATACAAGTTTCTTTCTTCATTTTCTTTCGATTCCACACAATGACTATGTATACCAACACACCATATGCTAAAATACCCCTTTTACCCTTAACAAGTCCAAAGGGTTACATTACTCTTTCTAGTTAATGCTGCATAATTACTATCAACTCATTTGTAATCACTATTTCCTTTGTGTAAAACGATTCGGACTTCATGACTTCACTTCCGATTCTTGTGCTTATCTTCGGACTTGCCACTCGCTCGTGTATTTCCGCCGTGACAATACCCCTCCTCGAATTCATTGCTTGTCCCCAAGCGATGGCTGCAGAAAGCGCTCCGGCTAATCACAAGTGTCTTCCCAAGTCGCCTACTCTGCAAACTGACCATTTGACACGCACTTGGACCATCTTTGCATTACCTTTTTAACCATCCGCCTCCAAAACTTCTTCCCGCCTCAGTGGCGAGCATCCAGGTCCATGATCTTCGGTGCAGAGAATCTTGAGAGTAATCAGGATGGAAAGTTTTGAGTTGAGAGATGTGAAAGACCAGGATGTATCAAACCATGCCTGATGGAAGATCCAATTGTGTACCGGTGGCCCAATCTTCTCTATCCTTTGCATAAGGACCATAAAATTTATGTGCTAATTTGGGGTATGGTCGATTAGCAAGAAGAGAGGTTTGAGCATATGGGTTGCAATTTCAATAAGACCCTTTCTCCTACTTGAAATCGCTCGTCTGCTGTCTATCGGCCTTCATTTTGATACGGTTTTAGGAGCGCTCCAGCTTCTTCGCCCAAAGATTTCATTAAACCTTTCCCGGTCCTCGTAAATTTAGCCACCTCCTTAGAGTTCTCGGTCGATGAAAGAACGATTGCCATAGTGTGGTTGAACTCCATACAACGCTTTAAATGGGAGCAACCGAGTGAAGAGTGGTATGCAAGATTGTACCAAAACTCCGCCATCGCAAGCCAACTCTTCCATTTTCCAGTGACTCATGTACATGTAACACCTGAGATACATTTCTAAGCATTGATTTACCTCTCACTCGACCATCGGGCTTGGGGTGGTATGCGTCTTGTATTGAAGCTTGGTGTTTAAGGATTTGAATAGCTCTCTCCAAAAAGTGCTGGTAAAAACTTTGTCCCTATCCGATGTTATGGATCTTGGTACACCATGTAACCTCACCACCTGTTCTAAGAACACCTGGGCCACCTTTTGAGCTGTGTATGGATGTCGAAGGGCAATGAAGTGAGCATATTTAGAGAACGTCCAATGACCACCATTATCGTGTTATAACCTTTGAGAGAGGTAACCCTTCTATAAAATCCATAGTCAAGTCCACCCAAGTGACTCGCACGCAACCTTGGTGAAGTAACCCCGCTGGTTTGGCCCGATTCGCCGTTTCGACATATTTCGCATTGTTTCACAAAGTCTTCTACTCATTTGTTTCATTCCATGCCAACAAAACATTTTCTTCAACCTTTGATAAGTGGGCACGTATGCGAATGTCCTCCCACGGCCCCCATATGAAATTCTGCAATCAACTTCGTCTCGTAAGGCTGGAATTGTTGCCGATCCAAACTCTTCCTTTATGCTTGATGAGTCCCTTTGCAATTGATAGCCTTGCTCATCGGCTGCATGAATGCCAAGCCGCAAGCGCCTCGCTTCATCGCGTAGAATTCAATACCTCCTGTATCCACATGGGTTGTACTTCCGACATAGCGTGCAATTCAGCAAAATGATCAATCCGAGACAATGCATCTGCCCCAACGTTATCCTTCCCTTCTTATACACAATTTTGAAACTCAAACCCATTAGCCGAAGTCATGGCTTTCCGCTGCATCTCGAGTGTAGCCGTTGCTCATCCAAATAGCTTAAGCTCACGGTGGTCCGTCCGAATGATGAACTCTTGGCGCTGCGGATATGCTCGCCACCTATCCACCGCTAACATTAATGCCAAGAACTCCTTCTCATAGATAGAGAGCTTTTGATGTGCCACCCCTAGAGCCTTCTTGAAAAATGCTACTGAGATGACCTTGTTGTATCAAAGATCGCTCCCACTCCCAGTCACATGCATCTGGCTCAATTTCAAATCTACGCTCAAAGTCCCAGAGTCGCAATACCGGTGTGGTGGCCATGGCTTCCTTCAACTCTCACAAAAGCCGTCTCTGTGGTTCCTCCCAAGAAAATGATTTCCTCAATAAGTTACGCCAAAGGTTTAGCCAACATGCCGTAGCCTTTCACAAACTTTCTATAATAGCCCGGTGAGGCCAAGGAACCCTCTTAACTCTGTTACATTTCTGCGGTCTCGGCCACTCTATCATGGCTCGTGTTTTCAAAGGATCGTGGCAACCGTGATCAGAAATGATGTGGCCCAAATATTCCAATCGCCTCTCGAAAGCAAAGTGCATTTTGATCTCTTGGACGACTAACCGATGCTCTCAAGAGTTTGCAAAATGAGTTTGATATGTTGCACATGGGACTCCAAGTTGGGGCTATATATCAAGATGTCATCGAGAAAAACCAACACAAACTTCCTGAGGAATGCAGCGAGCAAGGAATTCATCACACATTGGAAGGTCGCTGGCGCATTCGTCAAACCAAAAGGCATGACCTTGAATTGATAGTGTCCATGGTGTGTTTTGAAGGCGATTTAAACTCATCTTCTTCCTCATTCGTATCTGGTGATACCCGGATCTCAAGTCCAATTTGGAGAAGAATTTGGTGCCTGCTAATTCATCTAATAGCTCATCAATCACAGGCATGGGAAACTTATTTTTGACCGTTAAATCATTCAGCCGACGGTAGTCCACACAGAATCTCCACGTCCCGTCTTTCTTTTGTACTAAAAGTACCGGGACGCGAAGGGCTCATGCTTGGGTGATAATCCTGTCTGGAGCATCTCGGTGACTTGCCGCTCAATTTCATCCTTGTGCATTGGCGAGTAACGGTAGGGTCTGGCATTAACTGGAATTGCCCCGGGGGTCAATGGAATGGTGTGGTCATAAGCCCGTCTCGGTGGTAGTCCGGTAGGCTCCTTGAATATGTCCTGGTACGCCATTAGCACCTCCTGTACCGATTCAGGTATGTGTTCTTCCGTACTCTCAGTATCCAATTCGAGCACAGCCATTGCCCAAACATCATTGCCTTGGTGCCATTTATGCAGCTGCTCCGCTGTTAAGGTCTGTATTCCCACACCTCTTGTAGCCTTCACACATTGTATTTGAATTTTCTTTCCTTGATGAAAGAACTCCACTGTTTTCTCATTCCAATTGCAAGTCATTGGACTACATGATTCAAGCCAATCCATTCCCAGAATGGCGTCGTATGCCCCCAATTCCAATACTCTGAATCGTTCGGGCGTGTGTCCTTGTGTCCACCATTCCAATTGGGGCACCCACTGATCACACCTCAATATTTCCCCATTAGCGATTCTCACCTCTACTGGTTCAGTGATCTGCGTCACACAGCCAATTCGGTGGGCAAAAGCAGCATTGACAAAACTGTGCGTACTCCCGGAGTCAATCAAAATCAACATCATTTGGTTCCGGACTAAAGCTAATATTCTCAAGGTTTCCTTTTCCTCCGAGCCGGAGATGGCATTCACAGACAATGTGCAATCGTGCTCTTGTTCCATATCTGCAGTTTCCAGCAAGTCCAGAACTTCATCCGACAACACTTCCCTTTGCTCTTCAAGATTGATGGTTTGCAACTGCGCTTGAATCCTTTTTACACAACGCAAATGATGATTAGGCTCAAATTTCTCTCCGCATTGATAGCATAGGCCATTGGTTCTTCGATATTCCCGCAGTTGCCTTGCCCTCCACAATTCTCCTTGCCCCAACTTCACATTGCCAGTTTGAACTTCAGATTTTGTCAGTCCGGTGGCTTTAGCCTTCCATCCCTTCCCACGATCTAACACCTCCTGTTGGATCTTTGCTAACTGCGCCGCCCGATCAACAGTTTCTGGAAACAGGCTTTGAACTCCACTTCTCAACTCCGGTTTTAACCCTTTTATAAATCGAGATGAATAGTTCTTCATGCACGATGGGTTGTGCACGGAGATTTCAAACATCGCTTGCTCGGCGACTCGTAGTCCTCCACTGCTCCAGTCTGCGTATCTCGACCAAAGCTTCCATCAATCTCCGTGGTCGAACGCCCAAATTTTTCCTCTACGGCACAAGTGAAATGTTCCCAATTTCCCACCTCATTCTTGATTTTGTAAGCCTGCAACCAGTGAGCTGCTCTTCCTTCCATATGCATAGTAGCCGTCACCACCCACAGTGCTACTGGAATATTGAAAATCTGGAAGTAATCTTCGCACTTATCTCGCCAAAGTCTGGGGCCCTCCCCATCGAACCGAGGAAAGGATAGCTTCGGCGGAAGGAGTCCTTGGTGTGGTCCCGATTTCTCTCGGTGATTGCCCGTTGCTCGATCCTCTCCCCAGGATTCCGTTTGAGTTGCGGGTCGTGTTCCCCGAACCACGTGGTCGGATCTTCCTCCGACGCCTCCATCCATTCGGGCGGTGGCGTCATTACTCCCTTCTCCATCGTCGAACCGGATTCCAGGACCTTACCCCCCGTGAGTCGCGCTACTGCCTGCGCCGTCACCTCCAATTGTCTGGCCAGAAGTTGTTGGTCCTTTGTGCTCTGCTCTACCGCTTGAGCCATCAAATCCGATCTGGTAACCAGCTGCTTTTGGTTTGTATCCAGAGTTTCCAATCGCGCAACGATTTGATCGATACTCTCCCGTATTCCCACCAAGTGTTCTTCCGCTCTCCCGGTGATTGTCCCCATCGCTTCGAGGACAAATCGGGTCTGCACCGATGGCTTCTGAGGAGCCGTGTCGCCTGATCAGCCGAGTGAACCGGAAGTTAGGGATTTCACAGGGATCGACCAAGACCGTACTGTGTAGGTCTTGGGTTCCCCAACCGCTGCCGGAATTTTACCACTCAAAGCCGGATCGTAGTAGCTCTGATACCAGATGTAACGCCCCTTTGCCACTGCTATGCAGGACGTGAGGATTCGATCACGAACAGAGAAGCAGTCGTGGAGAAGAAGAAAAGGAGAACAGAGGACGGGGAAAGTAGATACAAGTTTCTTTCTTCATTTTCTTTTCAGTTCCACACAGCGGACTATGTATACCAACACACCATATGCTAAAATACCCCTTTTACCCTTAACAAGTCCAGGGTTACATTACTCTTTCTAGTTACTGCATAATTACTATCAACTGTTGCCGGTAATCACTATTTCCTTTGTCGTAAAACGATTCAGACTTCACAGCTTCACTTCAGTTGCTGCCGCTATCTTCAGACTTGCCGCTCGCCTGTGTATTTCCCGCCGTGACACACTGCAGCCAACTAAAAAAGTTATTGCAAGAACCACCATTCGAACCTAGGACTATTGGAGGTCAGCCGAGGGCATACCAATTTACCAACCGAGCTAAGCAATGATTTTGCAAAGTCTTTTGAAGTAGTTATATATGTTCTGTGAGGTGTACATGCTTGCTGTGACATGGGAAGACATTCTTACCCCAAATCCTGTCAAATCGGCCCAGTAAGTTCAAATCCGGTAAAAAAAAAAAAAACCAAATTTCGGTAAAATCTAATGAAATTTCGCCAAAAATACTGTAGCAATTTAATTTTTTTAAAAATATTTTGTTGGGATTATGAATCTTAGAGGGAGGCGAAATCCAAAATTTGACAGGGATTTTGATCCTTGTTCATTTCTTTCAAGTTGGTTTATCATGCATGTACTACCACCACAAGCAATTGAGCCTGGACATTTGGATTTTGTATGCATCAGGCATCAATCCTGTCGTGTTGTTATCCGAAAGTCCTTGTTCGAGATGCTGTACCAATCCATGGGAATCATACTGAAGTTGTTAATGTAATCAGATGATGAAACAGTTCACATCTATCCGAATTAATTTCAGAATAATTCAAAGGGATATTGAGTTGGAGGTGTTGAACTTTAGACCCATATTACTTAGCTAGGTAATGGAAAACCAACTTATAAATGGAGCTATTGCATGGACTCTCGTACAAGTTGGTGGCAAAGATAGAGGTACACGTAGTTGGCTATGTTAGGCTATATATACACACGCATGTGCGTGCATGTCGCGTGACGTGATACGCACGTTCTCGTGCAGTTAGTCCATTGGCTCACGATGTGCGATTATAGGGAGTGGTTTCTAGGATCATGGTAATTCGAAATTCGTAACGATGAGGTTTGGCGGGGCGGTTTTTGCTTGACGCGTCAGTATAAGGGAGATGTCCATGTACATGGAAGTACATGACAAAAAAACCGATCCCATCTTGCTCTGGCGCTCTCTGCTTCCTTCGGTGCCTACTGCCACCCAAGTCATTCCACCCCTTCGCCCGTCGTGCAACGGGTGTGAGGGAGAGCAATGTCTTTGATCCGACGTTGGCCTTTGGCGACCTACACCGAAGACTGGCGATCAGATTTCTAGGAAACACCGCACCGTGCGACTGCTCCTATACGGCCTCCTGTTCTTTACCAAACCTGCTGTAAGTGTCTTCGGCCGACTAGTTGTTAATTTTCTAAGCAATCTTTCCTATTGTGATTAGATCTGATGAGAATACATGCTGCCATGATAGTATTATCTCTACTATTCTAAAGCAGCACTTGGTAGCAGTGGTCCGTTCTTCCCACGTCATTAATTGCCGCTTAATTGCCCTGCTTAATTGCCCTACGCAAGAAACGAAGCGTTGCTTTAATTAGCCAGCTTTCGCAAGAAACGAAGCGTTAAAGATAGATGTTTGATCTTGTGAAATAATTTTTTTATTTTTTAATCTTTATTTTTCGTTATCAATTTTGTTTTTCGTAGCAACGCACGGGCATGTAACTAGTTTATATCTATATATCAGTTAGGCCATCTAGTATGTGTAGGTGTGCCTTCTTTACTAGCATGCTATGTATTCATTGAATATTTGCTAACTGTTAGTAATTTTGTCATAGACGTAATATTTAATTTTATGTTTTTATTACGTAACTACGGAATGAAATTAACGTTAGCCTATGTTATTTTTCCAACAACATCTGGAGCTGCTTCCCTTTTGGATGCCAAGCGAGTACCGTGTGGCTAATCGTTAACAATGTGATGACAAGCAACAGCGGTTGTGGAGATTCTGGTAGTGCCATCATCTCTGCACAGCTTCTCTAGGCATTGTTAAATGTAGCTTACTGAACTACTGAAGGCATTGTTACCGATCATTGCAGGTTAGCTTATTGTTACCGATCATTGCAGGTTAGCTTACTGAACTACCGAAGGCATTGTTAAATCTCTACTATTCTAAAAAAGCACTTGGTGGCAGGAGTCCGTTCTTCCCACGTCATTAATTGCCGCTTAATTGCCCTCCTTAATTGCCCTGCTTAATTGCCCTACGCAAGAAACGAAGCGTTAAAGATAGATGTTTGATCTTGTGAAATAATTTTTTTTTATTTTTTAATCTTTATTTTTCGTCATCAATTTTGTTTTTCGTAACAACGCACGGGCATGTAACTAGTGTAGCCTATGTTGATGGGTTCTTTCTAATAGATTGGACAGAAGATTGATGAGTTCGTGTTGACATGACAAACTTGGAAGCTTCCTTTTCTCTGCTGCTCCAACAAAGCAGAAAAAGAAGGGGAGGTAAAAGCGTATGTGGAGTTATAACTCGCCTATCAAGTTCATATTTGCAGCATGCGCTTTCCTATTGCATGATTGAAATATCACCCAAAGCAATCTATCTTCGTGGGCTGCGAAACATAATTATTTGAGCAGTGCTTCTATACTTTTCCTTCTAGTACAAGTTGCACAAATCTTGAAGCAAGCGAAGGGATAAGTAATCACCATCTACCCTTCATTCATGCTTTATTATTTTTGTTTCGACTTGTCATCTCAAGGTGCACATAAAAGAATTTATGTTTTCTCTTTCTGATCTGAACAACTACTCTAATTCACATATGTATTATTTTGTGGGATTAGGCCACCTCGTCGTTATATCCTTCTCCTGTGTTCTACTCATGACCGTTCGGACAATGGTCTCAAAGACTCAAACATGTGTGCAGCTGCAGCAGCTGTTCTACTGGCACAAAAGTTGCCGAGGCCTTCTGTACCACTGGGTCTGAGGTATCTGTAGTTGTTGGATTTATTTTCTCAAAAAAAAAGGTGTACTTTGCTAGGGTTGAAAGTGGAGAGACATGCTGTAAGCAAAGTTACGATTTCAGAAAGTTGCCTCCTGGTAGAGCAGACTGATCATCATTTATAACACTCATGCAAAGGTCCCCATCACATTTGCACCAAGGGCCTAGAGTTTGATTCATTTGGTTCTTGTGTTCAGATGTTATTAACTATTTACCAGGAGTACAAAAAATTGGGGGAAAAAAACAGGATACTGATTGGTGTCATAGAAATTAAAACCGGAAGCCATTATTATGAGCATGACCCCGTGAAGCATCTGTAATCCGATCAAACAGTATTGATCCATCAGAGAGTCATTTGGCAACTATGCTCTTCCTTTTTAAAGTTGTACAAATATTAAAGCATGAATGAATGGTAGATAAGGATTACTTACCCCTTCGTTTGCTTCAAGATTTGTACAACTTGTATTAGGAGGAAGAGCATAGAAGCGCCTCTCAAGAAACATATATATTTATGGTGAAGCTGTCATGAGCTTTAGCAGTCCTCTGACGGTCTTCAGATGTTCTGCATTGAATAAATAAGTTATCACAACAGGAAAAGTTACATATGTATCAAACACATGCTCAGTCTTGTTATCAGATGTCCATTGTTCTTCTTATTAAAGAGCAAAGGAAAAATGTAGGACTCCTGGAGCAGTATTTTTTTAGAGAATGCCCTGGAGCAGCATGGCAGCAAGATGCAATTTGTTTTTTGTTTTGCCAAAATATTGGAGGGATCTTTACATTTTACAACAAGAAGGGGAAAACGGATGCTTCGGTACAAAAATTTGATCCATGAGGCCATGACACAGCAAGAGTTGAAAGATCCTCCTGGACTCTTCTGCATTCATGACCTGAGATACTATCCTGACAGGAAGAGGTACTGAAGTATTAAACACAACCTTCAGATGAGAGTGGAGGTAGAACACTTTCTTCTTGTTTTTGTTTTCTTCCTTTGCAGAAACATGTTTATGTACCAGGTGTAATTAACATGGCCAAGGAGTATTATTTAGCATTTACCTTTCCTTCTGAATAATCCTCCAAACAAAGGATTGCAACAAGGCAAAAGAGGGATGCATGTTCCACCCAAAGAAAATACTGAATCTACACAGTTGAGCTGAGCACGTCTCATCAAGTTTTCAGACAAAGACACCAAACACAGCCGTCTGAAGGATCAACAGAGACACTGCTTACTGTAACAAATATGTGTTAATCTGCTCGAGGATTCTGAAAGAAACTAGGTGACGGCAGCAACATTGCAGGGAGCTGTCCTTTCACCAGCATTTGCAGTGTAGAACTGTCAATGCATGAAATTGCTCGCGATGGATTGTGAGGAAATACTGCAAGAACCATGTGTCCATGTATACCATCTACTCTCCTACCGTATATGACATGAATTATTATTGCCTGTGGCAGATGAGTCCTGAGAAAAGAAAAAAGGACAGCGTGATGGGCAGAAAGCACTAGCAGTAGCACTCCATCAAGATTCAAGCATCAGCTATTCAGCATTTCAGCTCCTGGTGCTGCAGTGCTGCTGCAGTGAATGGCCATCTTTTATCCGGTTCCCGCCGTGGAGCAGAGAGTAGTAGCCCGGTGGTTTTTGAAAGAAGAAGCATGGCGGCCATGGCCATGGGGGGGAGTGGTGGCAGGCTGGCAGCATGGGCAGAAGCGCCTTTCCTGAAGTACACACCCATTGATTGTTACATTTGCTGCACTGTCTGATTGTCCTCAAGGCTGCGTGCCCCCTCTCCTCCTGGCTCCTGTACCGATCGATCATCGCTCACGGGTAAGGTTTCAAATTTTGTTTTAGACAGAGATGGCTTTGGCTTCGGTGGACAGATACCAGCATGACCTGGGGTAGCACTCAGCCATCCTACAGAAACAGTGACTTAGAGCTCTTTAATGCTAGCACTCGCGTCATCCTAAGAAATGGACTGCCAGGTTTTGGACGTCGCAATGGCTACAAGGTAGAGCTCTGATGGATATTGCCCCCTCATGTTTTCGCCTGGTGAAAAGAAGAAGCAATTCCGTACTACAAGAACTGACAAATAATTCCTGGATGATACCGCTGAGGAAAATCAGTACAAACCTCCAGCTTGACCAATTCCTCACTCTCTGGCAGTTGATCCAGCAGGTCCAGTTACAACAAGATGGCCAGGGCGAAATTGTGTGGCGTTGGACTTCGAATGGGACCTTCTCTACCAAATCGGCCTATAAGGCACAATTTTTGGGCTCCCTTACAGACGCAACAGGTACGATGATCTGGAAAGCAAAGTCGGAAAACAAATGTAAAATTTTTGCTTGGCTGTTGCTCCGAAATAGCCTGCTAACGGTGGACAATTTGGCGCGGAGAGGGTGGCCTCATCAACAGGTTTGCTGCCTTTGTAATGCTGCGGATGAAACGGCAGTGCACATTGCGCTCTCTTGTCATTTCGCCAAAAACTTCTGGTCTCTGTTTCTCCCTTCGCAAGGCTACATTTTCTAGGCCCCCAATAACTACAGTCTGCAACCTTCCATTCAAGAGTGGTGGCTACAACTGCGCTCGGCGCTCCTACACCATGCAAGACGCAAACTTGATGGGCTGATCATCTATGGCTTTTGGAACCTCTGGAAAGAGAGGAATGCACGCATCTTCCAGGATGCGGCGAGCCCCGTACAGTTAGTAGTGAGTAGAGAAAAGACAAATGTTGCTGATTTTGCTATTGCTTCTAAGAGATTAGAGTAAGTAGAAGTAAGTAGAAGTAAGTAGTAGTAAGTAGTTTGGCCTCGGGCCGTTTCTAAGTTGTTCTGGACACTGCTACCGGTTTCCTTATTCTCCCCTTAATTGAGTAGGCAGAGCTCCTGCCATCAATTTCAAAAAAAAAATGTTTTAGAATGTCATCTCAGCACCCTGAAATTTCAGCAAAACCTTGTTATTTCGGTCGAAATCCGAATGAAATACAAAAAGCAAAATTTGAATCCGATAATTTTGAAACCAAAATTTTCGAGATTAAGGTTGAAAATACCGACATTTCACCCATATTGATCGAGATCTCGGTCCATTTCAAATGACCTAAAAAGTGTGCAAAACTCATTAAAAAATTTTGTCAATGATTTTGACATATCATTAATGTTTTATGAAATTTAGAGATGATGATCAAGCATGAGGAATTTTCAAAAATTCATACAGTGCAAAATACTGTAAAATAGTATCCCAAGGCTAAAAAAATGGGAAGAAAATTGAAAAAATCATGAAAGAATTTTTGTGACATTCCCTATCTATTTGAATGAAAATTACTGAGTTTTGCCACATAAAATACCCTATACTTAGAAATTTCGACAGCATTTCGTCTAATTTTTGGATTTGAACACTTCAACTAGGCAATATAATAAAAACATTACATAATATGATCAGAAATGATAAACATTTAAATTACATTCACGAACACCATGCGTTCCATCCATAACAATTTGTTTCAAACATACATACACGAGACAAAGACATGTTGAACCATGGATGACACGCTACCCACCGGAGACCTGCAAGGCTACAAGAGGCATAATTAAATAAGGAATATAAACATTTATTGCACAAAGAAGTGTTAAAAGAGTGAAATGATCTTTGTGTACAACTATGCATTGACGTATCTACAAGTAGTAGTACGTGTATGGTGCGACCTCTACATCTGCATTATCAACAATGATCTCGACGTACTTCCTCTCGTGGCCTTGCTTGTAATCCTCATAGGTCACGTTCTGCGGTAGCCATGTGGACTTTTAGCGTTCGTAATGAGAGATCCAGGCCGCAGGTTGCTCTGACTAGTGCAAGTACCTGTTAGACATATGTCGTGTGTACGGATCAGTGTAGTCAAACAACAACGACATGATAGATTCGTCGTGACTCTGGCAGTGACCGTACACACCCTGATCACCTCCGTAGGTCGTTGAGCTATACCCTAACATGGGGTACCCAGGCTGCTCTGTTTAGAGATACAAATGGAAGCAAACACAGAACATACAAAAAGCTTGATAATACTTAGATACCATATCTCTAGAAAAAGTATATAACACTTATATGTAATGACCTAATATTTGTATTCTTTGTTGAATTATGTTTAAAATAATAAATTATGTGTTTATGGATTTTTATGCATTTCTAGCTACTTATTTAAAATATTTTCCTATTAAGAACAACAATATTTGAATTTTTAGAAAATTTAAAATATGATAAAAATCTTTAAAATAATTTTTAAAAATGATTATGTTAGGATCTTTTCGAAAAAAATTTGTAAGTTTTGGAGTTGGTTTGCCAATTTTAATATTTGAAATTCGATTTGTGGATTAATTAAATTAGAAGACGATTTTGAAATTAAAAACCTTTTTCGGCCAAAAGAGTAGCCTTGGCACAGCCCACATGCATATCCGGATATCCAACCCTTCAATATCCGGATTTTTCGAATCCGTATTCGTATCCAACGGATAGTGGGCTACTAAATCCATATCCGTATCAGACAAAAAAATTCGTATCCATATCCGATTCGATACTATCCGACAAATATCTGATCCGACATAATCTGTATCCAAAAATTATCCCAATCAGTAAAAAACTATCCGATCCGTTTTCATCCCTGCTACCAAATGAAGTATAAATAAACTCTAGTTAATATGATCCATTGGATCGAAAAGATTGAACGGTTTGTATTTAATTTAGTGTATTGTAAAACAGCTCTATTTTGACTGTTGCGTGATGATAGGACGGTATCCTCTACTGTTGTATGGGCATCACTACAGTAGAAAAGGAGTAATATCCTACAACATTTATAGATGTCAAAGTTTGCATATATGAAAATGATACAACTAGATTTATCATAAAAATACTTTTATAGCACTGTACTTTGTAACTTTTATTGGGTAATATGGCTGAGTTTAGTGGTGAAACATGGTATTTTATCATCATTGAAAAGTAAGCGATACCACTATTTTGTGATTGAAATGTGGCAATGGTAGAGTCGGGGCGAACAAGTGTATAACATTGGCTCTATTTGAGCTGTATATATGATTAAAAAAAATCAAAAGACAAGACGTAAAGCCATCCTACTGACGGAAGCGTCGAGCACCCCAAGAACAGAACCGAGCAAGCCTTGCGGCCCATCTTGCGCCTCGTCTCCCCTCACTTTAGGGCCATAAATCCGGTGGTTTCATCGTGCGGTCTACAAAAATACTAGGCACGCTAGGCCCAAAATGTGAGCTTCTGCATCCCAAGCATGAGGGCATGCGGCCCAAGGTAAACGCCACGTGGTCGATCCTCGGAAGCGGGCCCGAGAACTGAAACAGACCCAGTCTCCAACGATTTCTTTGGGAGTGAGACTCGATCAATGACATGCGGATCCACTGTCCTTTCCGATGAAGTGGACCCAATCCTCTCTGTTTATTTAAATATAAATAAATCCAGGCATGGTCCTTCTGGGTCCCATAATTTTTTATATACAGTTTTGCAAAGTAACCCTCATATGTTTTTTTCTTCAAAAGTTTACGGAGCCACCAGAGCACTGTGACAATAATTTTGCGCATAAAAGGAAACACATTAGTTCAAATTGCTGAAAAACTATTCTGGTATAAAATTGGAGAACGTAGAGTGTGAGTCTGTCAACTGGAAAGGTATTATGAAATGGGATAATTAAAAAAAAAGTGTTTTTAACAACAAAACCACTAATGTAATAGGATGTACGACTTTACTATTCCGAAAAATATCAAGGACCCCTGGGCATTTGATCATTTGCCCTGAAGTTGATGGGTGTTTGATTATTTGCCCAAAGTTGATAGGCGTTTGATTATTTGCCCTACCATGTCTCACTGACATGTGGCCCTAGGACCCGCATGTCAATGAGACATCGTAGGGCAAATAATCAAATACTCACCAACTTTGGGTAAATGATCAAATGCCCATCAACTTCAGGGCAAATTATCAAATTTTCCTGCTAAAGAAGGCACCGTTCGACTTACAGGGTGCGTTCTTTCGATTCGGCCCAGGGACGTTCTGGTAGACACGACACGAGTGATCCCATTTCTTGAGCCAGCAGATGATACAGAATTTCTAGTGGCTACTGCCTAAGGCTTACTCTCTCGCGTTCCTTGGATTCGGCTCCGGGAATTCGAAGTGGTCTTCCGCATCTTAATCTAATCGCCCATTCCGTCGCTTCCCTGGAACTCCCGCGATCCCGTGATCCTTTTGACCCAGTTTGGTTCGAATTTGGGCCAAATTGGCGTTCAGAGCGGTTGAATCGAGAGCAAGATTGGATTTTGATTAGCTAGTTGGGTTATTTGGAGGAAGTTCAAAAAGTTTTGATGTCTTTTTGATCTAAAAAAAATCTGGAGGAAGTTCGTCGGTCGGAAATTGGGTCTTCGTTTTGTGGTGAAGGTGAGCGAGTTCTTTAATCAGTTAGTAGTTTTAGCCTTCGTCTCTGGGAGCAATCGCCAATCGGCCTTGCTTTCAAATTTATTATTTTTTATTATATGAAACCTGTAGATTCCGAGTTGTGCGTTAATTTGGGTAATTGGCTTCGTAGAAGTAGCATTTATCGTTGGAGCTGCTTTCATTTCTATATTGGATTTATTATAATTCAGGAGTAATTTTCAATGTATAGGTTCCGTCCACCCCCCACCCCCACATTCATGCGAATTTTGGAGGGATTTTGTTCAAATCTATTGAACTGATGTGATGTTGTAGCGGTGAACATAGTTCAAAGATTATTCGTCCATTTTCGATTTTTGTTACTGATATACATGTAAATTGTCATGGTTAATTCTTAAAGCATAGAATCGAATTGTGACGTTTCAATTGCATTAGGTATAAATCTGTAGTTTATGTAGGATAATTGCTCGAGTAGCACCGAGCTATGTTATGTCATGGTTAAGCAATCATAAAATATTGCAGCTCTAGATACATCATTCTATCAGGTAAATGTGATAGGAAAGGCGAATTAATATGATGGAGCAGGATGGGAGGTAGGGAAGAGAGGGGGAGATTTAGTAAAGCGTTTCGTCAGATGGCGATGCAATGCCTGTGCTCTGGGGAGCAGATGAATGGGATGGATGAGGTGGTCCAGTTATCCGGGGAGACCATGATAGTTCCAAACGGTGAGGTCGAGTTGCAAGTCAACAGTGTCAATATTCAGGACACTGAGTTGTCCCTTCAGGAGGGTGGCTCCCTTAACTACGAGGTTCGTGCTTCATTCTGTGACATAAATCTTCTCATGACAAAATATACTGAGCCCAACTGAGTGTTTTTTTTTTTGTTGTTGTTGAACGTGATCATTATTTGGAACTGTCCTGTTGTACCTATCTTATGTTTTTGTCGCAAATTCTGTTTCCTGCCAAATGATACTGTCAACAACTGAAGTCCTTGAACTGCTTTTCTTGGACTATGTATTCTGTGTCGATAACATCTGTCATCACCTTATTAATTTCATACAAGCACTACTCTTATGGAACTGTCTCAGTTGCTACATGCTGTTCAGAAACTATCGTCCTTTGTCTGACATTTCTCTTTGTTTCCTTATTGGTCATATAATTATATAAGGAGCTTTATGCTAGTTTGTAATTCTCATCAGATTATTTACAGCGCATGCTTTGAAATTTGATTATGTGCATTCCTTGTGCAGTTATTTTTTGGGGGTATGTTCATTATTATATTTGCTGTTGGTGTTCACCTTCTTAACTGTTTTCACATGTTTTGACTTAATGATTGCAAGCTTGATAGCCATCAAAATCTGAATGCTCTAAATAAAATTTCTCTTGTAGTAAATAACTGTAAATTCCAACAATTTTCAGGAGGCAAGGGCATTGCTTGGAAAAGTAGAATACCAACGGGGGCATGTTGAAGAAGCACTTCGTGTGTTCGATGGGATAAATATACCTGCATTAATTCCTAAGATAAAAATATCTATCACTCGAAAAGCAGACCAGCAAACGGCTCATTCACATGCCAGCTCTCCGCCAATGCCCTTGCATGCTGTTAATGTAATAATGGAAACTATATATTTCAAAGCTATAGCACTTCGCGATCTTGGAATGTTCAAAGGTACAGCCCCCACTTCTCTCTGTTTTGTATGGATGCTAATCATGCAACCTTTTGCTCATTTTTGTGAGACTGCTTCGAACATTACTTCAACTCAATTGGGTTTTGCAGAAGCTGCACAAGAGTGTAGTACTATATTGGATGTTGTAGAATCTGCACTACCTGAGGGTTTGCCACCCAACTTTGGAAATGGCTGTAACTTGAATGCAACAATATGCAGTGCTGTTGAGCTGCTTCCTGAACTATGGAAATTAGGGGGTTTCTTTCTTCAAGCTATCTCTTCATATAGGAGGGCTCTTCTTAGTAATTGGAACCTCGATGCAAAGACCATCGGTAGAATACAAAAGGAATTTGCTATTTTTCTCCTATACAGTGGCTGTGAAGCCTGCTTTCCAAATCTGCGGTCTCAATTGGATGGTTCATTTGTACCTCAGAACAATTTGGAAGAAGCTATTCTTCTTTTAATGATTCTATTGATAAAGTTCAATCTTAAGAGGCTTGAGCGAGACCCAACTGTTATGCATCACCTGACGTTTGCACTGTCCATGTCAGGGCAGTTAAAACCTCTAGCATGTCAGTTTCAAGAGCTATTACCTGGTGTATTACACAACAGAGAGTGGTTGTACAATGTTGCATTGTGCTACCTAGCAGAAGAAGATGATCTAACTGCTCTCAATCTGCTCAAAAGGGTATTGAAGTCTGGAGAGGACTCCAATTGTCTCAAAGAACTTCTCCTGGCTTCAAAAATTTGTGGTGAGAACAGTGCACATGCCGAAGAAGGTGCCTTGTATGCACGCAGAGCCCTTGCTAATCTACATGGAGGTTGTGACCAAATAGAGGTTGTCGCGAACCTTTTGCTTGGCATTTCCCTTTCCATTCAAGCTAGATATGCTACGACTGACACAGAGAGAGCTTCTCAGCAGCATGAAGCATTGGAGGTGCTTGGTATGGCTGGAAAGAAGATGCATGACAGAGATTTTAAGGTAATGTACAATCTCAGCCTTGAAAATGCTGGGCAGAGGAAATTAGATACAGCAGCTCTTTATGCAAAGAAGCTGTTGAAATTGGAGGGTGGATCAGAATTGAAGAGTTGGCTCCTTGCAGCTCGAATAATGAGTGCTCAAAAACGGTTTGAAGATGCTGAATCCATTGTAAATGCTGCCCTGGATCAGACTGGGAAGTGGTGTCAAGGAGATGTATTGCAAACCAAAGCCAAAATCCAGGCTGCAAATGGGCAATTTAAGAAGGCAGTTGAAACGTATACCCAGCTTCTTGCTGTCATCCAACTTAGGACGAAAAGTTCCAATGCTGGGATTTCAGTGTTACAGGTGACTTTTTTTTAATCTATTTTGGACGGATTTTTAAATGAAAACACGATGAGGTCCATATTGTTATAATCTTATCTTATATTGCATATACCAGATCTATTTGCGTATTATCAATTTATCCTCACATATTGAAAAAAAATCCATATCTGTTAGACAAAACATCTTTTATCATCTCCTGAGTCATGGCAGCTGGTATGACATGCATCCTGTAAGGATTTTAAGGCTCATGGACATTCAGTTTATATAATAAATTGCAACACTCATGTTTTTTTTCCTCGAAAACGTAGGAGAGCTGCATTTCATTTCAAATAAGAAAGGAGAACAGACACAAACTTGCGCACATGCACACCCACCCTACTAGCAGAAACTACACACGACCAAGAAACCACAACGGACTAAGCATCCGGGGTAATCAACTGAAGAAGGAGCTCTTGGAGCGCACAAGCTCCGGCAAAGCACCAAAGGCTACTCTCATTCTCAATTGTCTGCAGTAACCTAGGGACATTCGGACTAGCAGTATTGAAAACACAATCATTCCGGTGTTTCCATAACTCCCAACCCACAAGAATGATCAAAGAACTCAGGCCCTTCCTTAAAACTTTAGGCATGCCTTTAACGGCTTGACCCCACCAGCCTGAAAAATTGATCACTAGAGATTGTGGCGCCATCGCAAGCATCCCCAATCTCTGCAAAATGAGAGTCCATACTTGCCGAGCAAACATACAGGAGATTAACACATGTTGGATAGTTTCCTCCTCTTGATCACAAAAAGGGCAGACTGCTGGATGGGGTAGTCCACGTTTGGCAAGGCGGTCGGCTGTCCAACAATGATTTTTGACAGCTAACCATAAAAAGAATTTGCAACGCAGCGGTGCCCAGCTTTTCCAAATTCTCTTCCAAGGCGCAAACTTGATTGAGCCGAGGAAGTAAGCGTTGCATGATGCGGATTTTGAGAGTTTCCACATATGTAGATCGGGCACAGCTTGTTGCAGGGCTATTCCGTCAAACTAACTCCAAATCTGTAAATATTCTGCTATTACTTGAACAGTCAAGGCACCCCTAATATCATTCACCCACCTCCTATTGTTTAAGGTTTGCGCCACTGTGCATTGTTTCTTAATTCTTTTGGGAATTAGCGATGAAAGGTTGGGAGCCCATTCAGCAAATGTTCTACCTTGTAACCACCGATCAGTCCAGAATTTGGTACTCTCTCCATTGCCAATCATAGTCTCCACCACTATATTGAACAAAGCATGTGCATTTTGTGGCACTTGAACAGGCAAACCAGCCCAAGGACGAGAGGCGTCCATTTCCTGTAACCATAACCACCGAATGCGAAGAGCCCAACCTAATAACTCTAGGTTGTGAATGCCTAATCCTCCATATTGAAGCGGCCAGCAAACTCAATCCCAAGCAACCAAGCAGCTGCCACCATTTGCATTATCCGGACCTTTCCAAAGAAAACCCCTTCGTCTTTTATCAATAGCTTTGATTACCCAATTGGGTAGGTCCAATGCCATTATGAGATATATAGGGATAGCAGTGAGGACTGCTCGAACCATCACAAGGCGACCAGCCCGATTCATGAGCGAGGCTTTCCAACCCGGAAGGCTGTCAGCAACCTTGTCTAATAATGGCAGCAGGTTAGTCTTGGTAGGCTTGCGAATCGTGAGAGGGAGACCAAGGTAAGCACAAGGAAAGCCCTTTATCTCACAGGATAACAAATCTGAGACAATCTCCAAATCTTCATTAGAGCATTGAATAGGAGTGACTGAGCTTTTCAGGATGTTGGTTTTGAGACCTGTAGCATGGCCAAAAATGTCTAGGATCCGCTTGACAAGGGAGATATCATCTCGAGTGGGCTTGAGGAACAAAATTACGTCATCAGCATAAAGAGAAATCCGATGCTGCGCTTGCTGGACAGCAAGGGGTTGGAGCAGATTTTCTTCTGCAGCTTTAACCACAAGTGCATTCAGGATGTCCATAACTAAAATGAATAACAATGGAGACAAATGATCGCCTTGCCTGAGGCCCCGACGATGGTAGATCACCTGCCCCGGCTCACCATTAACCAGCACCCTTGTGGAAGAGGTTGCGAGCAGCAGGCAAAATAAATTACACCAATGCCTTCCAAAGCCCAAGTAATGGAGCAGCTTAATAAGAAAGGACCAAGAGACCGAGTCAAAAGCTTTTGATATGTCTAGCTTGAGTAAAATATGAGGCTCCCTCTTACTGTGCAAGCCCCTAGCCATTTGCTGGACAAGCAAGAAATTGTCTTGAATACTCATGTTGAGAATATAGTTTTTGAAAAGAGGAGAACATGATCATGTTGAGATTATAGTTTATGAAAAGAGAACATGATTCCATTAGTTACATCTTACATGTAGTTTTTGGATTTCCATTTGAGAAAATAAGAACCCTCTGATACTCTTGTGCCACCTTTTTCAGGGCACTAAGGACGATAGAACTATGGAAATAGAGGCATGGTATGATCTGGCCCTTTTGTACCTAAGGATGTCACAGTGGAGGGATGCAGAGCTTTGCATATCAAAGATCAAAGCTATCAGTCAGTATTCTACCTTGGCTTGTCATGCTACAGGTGCTTCATGTTCTATTTAGAATCCTTGCATTGTATTAATACCAAATCTTTTTCAATAATTCACGAGGAGATAATATTCTTTACCGGACAAACTCTTCATTCTTAATATTTATGAAGATGTTCACCATGCAGGAAAGCTACATGAATCGAAAGGTTTTCTAAAAGAAGCTCTTCAAGCATTCTCAACAGCATTAGACCTCGAACCCAAACATGTACCAAGTTTGATATCAACTGCTATTGTTCTTCAACAGCTTGGCAAGAGACCCTTGCCTGCTATAAGGTGCTTCCTAACTGATGCGCTGAGACTGGACAGAACAAATCATGTTGCATGGTTCAACCTTGGCTTACTCTATGAAGATGAAGGGGCCAGTTCAGCACTTGAAGCAGCTGAATGTTTTCAGGCTGCTGCTCTTCTTGAAGAAACTGCCCCAGCAGAACCTTTCAGATGACATCAATATTTTTGAGGGAAACTAAAATTGTAAGCAGTTAATACATCAATCAAATGTTTTACTACAGTACAAATAACATTTAAAACAAAAGATTTCTCAATTTTTTCCTCCTGCTACACACCCACCCCACCCCACTCCCACATTTAGGATGAATAGTGGGTTGTGGAGAAGAAGTGTATGTAAAGTGCATAAAATACAAACACATGTACCATAGTCACACTGTTTTTATCAACATCTTGAGATTATAGCACAACACACTTTCTAGTTCTTGTTCAACAGCCCAATTGATGGTTCAAATCTATTTTTATATGTTGAGAAAATGAAAAAATGCTTTGCTTTTCTGATTTTGCTTATTTAGTGTATTAGCCATGTTGTTGTAAATATCAATGCCAGTACATTCTGAGTAGCAAAGATGTATTAGGAGGCACCAAGTGAGTGGGAAAATTGCACTGGATATATGTTCATAAATCATAGGAGATACTGTACTTTCTGGTTCTAGGGCATTTCATTGTCCACATTTTAGCAAAATTGTTGTCGTGAGCTGTTTTAACGGTAGATCCGTAGGTGAATGTTGTCAGGGAAAAAGTAGATGAGTGGGCCAATGCATTACCAAATCCTGAAAATGTCTGCAGTCTGGATTGTCTGGTGGCATCTTATTTAACATTGAGATGACATGGTAATGTTGGATAGTATCGGCCATGCTGACTCTGCAAATAAACTGATCTACTTCAGTACAATTGTGAGGTAGAATATTGCAGTTACCATCCACATGAAATAAATAGTTTTAATTTACAGCAGTAGAGTTTGAGTCAGTTCAATGGATTTATATTTTTTTCCCTGAAGTATAAGGGATGATGCCTAACTAGAGAATATTATTCTGGGTTCAGCAATCATGAATTGGGGAATTTTTCCTAAAATTACTGTCTTCTACATGGATAGCGTTGGATCAAGTAAGATTAAAAATACTCGAGTAATTGTCACGATACTGTTGGTGGTGTTGCATGTTTCCTCTTTTCTTGAAGTATTACTTCTACAAACTGTAATATACTAGGTACATGGATGGATGATGCTATAGTTTTTAGAATATAGCGATGGCCTTTCCACTTTCAAAACATATAGTTTGTTGTACTTCTGTATGGATTTAAGGAATGGATTGTTCTGGTCAAGGAAAAATTCGTACCAACACTATTTATGGAGAATTAGAGGTTACAGAAGCCAGCTATTATTTGAAGACAGCGCTTTAAATCATAGAAGCACTGAAAAGTGTTTTTGGCAACAAATAATTGAAGGTGTATACCTTTCCGTTGCTGTACACTGTAGCCTGATAACTGGGCATGATATTACAGGAAATATGAAGATGAGAAGCAA
This sequence comes from Rhipidocladum racemiflorum, assembly GCA_036346355.1. NCBI lineage: Eukaryota > Viridiplantae > Streptophyta > Magnoliopsida > Poales > Poaceae > Rhipidocladum > Rhipidocladum racemiflorum. The sequence goes on along the minus strand of CM070573.1, from coordinate 83,166,968 downwards.
TATACACGGAAACATAAAAGAGAAGGTACCACGTTGTGTTGCAATCTTCTTGTTGGTGGATTTGGTCGAGGCTTGGTATATGGATAGATCTGCTGCCATCTATTCCTGTTCATGCAGTTCGCTGCTGACAAGGTGAAGAATTCTGGCTCATGTTGCTCCTGTAAGGTCCCTATCCGCAAATCCACCCCCCCCCCCCCCCCCACACACACACACACAACAATATCTGAAACATTTGTTATTTCCTAGATCAATCTCGGGTTTTTTTATTGCAGACTTCATATGCTATTTCCCGGCCACATCTTAGTTCGCACTTTGCTCAAATGAGCAGGATGATCAGTTGGTTGTAAACACATGCATGGGACAGGCAGCTGATACATCAGTCTTCCAGTTTCATGAGTATAAACTTCTCTATGCTGTGTAGTGTAGGTACGTAACAGCGTGTCAACATCCATGCTGCGTCATTGCCTTGGGAACAATCAAGCACCAACAGTATACCTTAAAAAAAATACCAACAATGAAAGTGCGGATAAGGATGCAGGTTTCAAACTATTTTTCTTTCATTTGTTCCAGTGCTGTGACTTGCGAACATGCAACTAGGGATGGAACTGGTACGGACATTTTCCGACCGACCGACCGACCGAATTGATTTGGATGATGATTTGGATAGTTTCACAGATATCCAATTGATTTCTCGGATAAGGATATGGAAATAGATAATTTATACGATACGGATATGGAACACTGATTATCCGATGGATACGGAATATCCGAGTTTTTGTCCGGATAATATCCGAATATGACATACGGATATTATCCGAATGAGAGGTGCTTCTATGCTCTTCCTTTTAAAAGTTGCACAACTATTAAAGCATGAATGAAGGGTAGATGGTGATTACTTACCCCTTTGTTTGCTTCAAGATGCATGCAACATGTACTAGAAGGAAGAGCATAGAAGCACCTCTCTATCTGAATAACACGTTTCAGAATAACACATTAACAATTTAACATGTTTCACTGTTTCAGAGACTGGGTCTGCATTGGATGACAAGATATAATGTGTTCATGTGTGCTAGATGCTAATTTGAAGATATTTGGGTAAAGGTGGTACAAAAATTGGCAAGTGGCATTTCAGGAGGGCTACTTAGGATTCAGCAGCATATGCCAGCTGTAAATCATTTGGTTCAATTATTGCAATGGGGTACATTGTTACTCACAGAGTCACATGTATGACAAGCTAGGGATAAAAAGGCAAAAAAAAAGACATACACATATATTTCTTTTGGAATTTTGAATTTAAATATGGACCGATTTTGGAAAAAAAACTGAAATTGGATTTTAAAATATCCGACTAATATTATTCGTATCCATGTTGATTCCGATCCGTATTCGATCCAGATTCAGAATCGATATTATCCTGTATAATTCGTATTCGATTCTGTATTCGACACTAATCGTATTCGATAAAAAATACAGATACGGATATGAATAGGACGATATTCGACCGTATCCGATCCGATCACATCCCTACATGCAACATATGGGATACGGGGTAGCCACCCATCCATTGTTCATACTAGGATGGTACGCGCGGCGCACGCCGCGCGCGTGAACGGGAAACGGATTTGTGTTTTTTTCCGGAGAAAAAATGGACCATGGAACATTTTTTTCGTAGGAAAACGAGGAAAAACGACGTAAAACAATCTTTTCATTTTTTTTAAGAGAAAACGAAAAACGAGGAAAAACGACGTAAAACATTTTTTCCCATGCTTTGGAGGAAAAACGAATAACGAAACCATTTTTTTCCAACAAAAACGGATAAACGCCGGACGAAAAACGGATTTTCAATTTTTTTTCTTAGAGAAAACAGTAAACGAAAACATTTTTCCCATGCTCCGGAGGAAAAACGGATCACGAAAACATTTTTTCCGAGCAAAACGGAGAAAGGACCCGAACGTAAAGTACATGGACCTATTTGTTATAATTTTGGACCTATACGCTATTTTGGAAAATTAGAAAAGGGCTCGTTCGCTATTCACATTTAATAGGAGCTCTGTGTAAAATACCAAATGAGGGATCTAAACGCGAAGCGGGAAAATTATTTTTCCTCTCACAGAAAATCACATAGGGACCTATACATAATTTCGAAGAAACGGAGGGCCTTTTCGCGAAATAGAGGAGAGAGAAGGTGGAGGTGAGGTGGATGCTTGAGGGAGCTCCAAACCTCCCGGATATAATAGGGTTTTATAATTTATAATGCCAGTGCTACAGTGCCCAGTTCAATGGAAGCATTGATTTGTGATTGAATTTTGTCAGGTCGGCTCTTGCCGTCTACAGATTTTTTTCCCCCTCGAAGATTATCCACGCATCGCACTATCTCTACTATTCTAAAGCAGCAGTTGGTGGCAGCGGTCCATTCTTCCCACGTCATTAATTGCCGCTTAATTGCCCTGCTTAATTGCCCTACTTAATTGCCCTACGCAAGAAATGAAGCGTTGCTTTAATTAGCCAGCTTTCGCAAGAAACGAAGCGTTAAAGATATATGTTTGATCTTGTGAAATAATTTTTTTTTATTTTTTAATCTTTATTTTTCGTTCTTAATTTTGTTTTTCGTAGCAACGCACGGGCATGTAACTAGTGTTCTCTTATTCTGCTTCGTGTTACGCCGACGCTAATCCCCAGATGCCTTGTTAGGCTACGGCAATCCCTAGTCAAGGCATGTGCTTACATGTCAATGCCTGCCTTCTCCAGCAGCCCGTCACCCACTCCAAAATAGGGAAACAAATTCTATTCTATGCAACGGTGCTGCATGTTAGGAAACCGGATTCGTATCCTATATGGACTCTTCCTTATCTCTAAGCAGAACCGCTATATATAGGAGGCAGGGGCTACCCCTTTGTACACACAAGTATACAGAATAATAAAGCAGATCCGTTCCTCCTCATATTGTGTCTCTCGCTCTCTCTCTATTCTCTAGTTTAGATCTATTAGGCAACCCCGGACTATTCGATAGCGAGGTTGTCTAATACGTTATCAGCACGAAGCTCTACCGGAGAATAGTTTGAAAGGTGAGAACGGTAAGAATCGGGTGATTGAATCTAATCGCTCGTTTTGGTTCCTTTGCACGCATCTACGTGGCACGAAGCTACGAGTTAGCGATGATTTCTTTTGTTTTCGTACATCGTATGAATGCATCTAATATACGTAGCACGAAGCTACAACCTACAACGATCTTTGCAGTTTGTGACATGAAGTTACAGAATGCATCAAGATTACAGATCGGGCACAGCTCGAAGCTGTCCTACTGACCACATCGACCCGTGCATACAGCACTGAAGCCATCTGGCCGGTACTGCCCCGGCCATGCAGGCCACCATCGGACCCGTGCCCGTTTGGCTTGAACTCGCCGCTGATCGCCGGCCGAAACCCCATCGGCACCGAAGCCACCACATTCCCGGCGTGCAACACCGTTGCTCACCGGTAGTCGTGCTCGAAGCTGACCCGAAGTTCCCCCGCCGCTAGGCACTCGGCTCGAAGCCGCCTCCAAGCGCATGAAGCGCGCCAACGCAACTGCCGAGCAAACAGATCTTGCCACGGCCACCGGCCGGCTTTGGCCTCGAAGTCGCTGTGAAAGTGCATCTAGGCCCCTCAAATTGTTTTGGTGATTAATGATGACACAATTAAAGAGATCTAATGTTTTATCCAAGAATACTGCAGATATCGAGATTATATCGAAGTTTGGAATGACATTGGACACCCCACGACTACTTAAAATCAAAAGGACGGCACCAAGACCAAAGTTGTAATCTTTTATTCAATTGTGTCTTAAGGATAGCCGTACTATTAAGAGGGTATGACGAGAAATCGATTTTAGGATGTGCATGTGCTCAACATCAAGTCTTGCATCTCAAATTAGCACTCCTACACTTGGTTTTGAAAAGTTTCTTTTTATGGCAGAAGGGTAACCAGGAGTATCCGGACATTTTGTCGAGTCTCCGGATTCAATCCGGAGTGTCCGGACATTTGGTCCGGAGTCTCCGGGTTGGACCTCTCGGTTGCTTTGTTTCCAGCCAGTCCGGAGTATCCGGACATTTGGTCCGGAGTCTCCGGATAACCCGGAGTCTCCGGGTTGTTTGTCCGGACACTCCTACTGCTTCAAAAAAGCAGAATGCTGGCTAGTTTTCAAAAGAGTATTTAAAGCCTCCACTCCACTCCAGCGGCTAGGATCTCTATTGAGCTCATTCATAGCAAAGATTCAAGCCATTCCTAACCATCTCTAAGCATTCAATAGAGCTCCACTTCCTCCCCACCAATTAATTTGGTTGTTGATCTTTTTGGTGAGGAGGAAGAAGAAAAGTGCAAAGTGCATTCATTTCATCTTGTTGAGCACTAGTTCATCCTCCAAGCGATTCTTCGTGGTGCTATTTCTCTTGGAGGTTGAAGGTCTCCTAGGCGGTTAGAGTCACCTGAGCTACCAACTTGTGTGGTGAGCCGGTAGTTTGTGAAGGCAAGTCTCGCCTCCGAAAGGAAAGAGACAGAAGTGAAGCTGCGCGAGTGCATTTGTGCAACACCCGGAGGAAAGCGGGTTGAAAGAGACCGCTCAAGTGCGGCCGAGCCACCTCAACTGAGACGAGGGTTCCTTCAAGAACCCGAACCGGTGAAATTCGTGTCTCTCGCATTCTCTTTACTTCTTAGTATTGCTTAAGTGGATTTGAATTTGTAAAGTTAGATCTAGCTCTTTGCTTGGCTTTAAATTCAAATTCTTGCTAGCAATTGTTCTAGGTTGTTCTTGCTATATACTTCTAGTGGTTTATTGTGCTTGCTAGAGTAGTTTTATCTCGCCTGAGCAGCTAACCCAGAGTTCGACTAATACTGGACACTCGGACAAGCCGAGATCCGGACTAAAACCCAGGAGACTCCGGTTGACCATCGGCAGGTTTATTCACGTAAATTTTAATTCGCCTATTCACCCCTCTAGGCGACATCATTGTCCTTTCAATTGGTATCGAGCCAAATCTCCTTTATTTTGGCTTAACCGCTTGGAGAATCAAAGATGTCGGACATAGAGAAGGTTACCGAAACCCATGGCCAAGAGAAAGCCTCGGGTTCCGGTAGATCGGGTTGCTATTCCATTAGATTATTCCTCCTTTGGAGTCTCAAACTCCTCATCCTATGTTTCCGTCTCGTCATTCGGCCCTCACTTCGATGGCACTTCGGTATGCGGCATGGAAACATAAGATGAAGATGCATTTGAGATCACTTCATCCGTGTATTTGGAAGATTGTTGAAACAGGTTTCAAGCCCGCAAACCCAACAATCTCACCTCCGAAGAAGACAAAGCTCAACACTTCAACGACTTGGCCGTCAATGCCTTGTTCAATGCTTTGAGCGACTCAGGAGTTCAACTGAATCGATGGCCTTGACAATGCAAGGACATTTGGGAAAGATTAATGGTAACTCATGAAGGAGTATCAAGTGTCAGTGAATCGAAAATAGAGCTCATCATTGGAGAATTGAGCCGATTCACACTTGAAGAAGGAGAAACTTACACAAAGATGTTTGATCGCTTGATGTTGCTAGTAAATCAAGCAAAAGGACTTGGAAGCACCGAGCTCACCGACAAAGCTATTGTCAAGATCATCCTCAGAGTAATTACCCCCCACCAACCGCAATCTTGTACAACTCATCCGCGGCCAAGCCAAACTTCGATACTCTCTCCTCATGATGTGATTGGCCGTTGATGACTGATGAGATGATGGTGAAGCGGAAGTGGTGGAGGAGCTCAAGTCCCGGAAGAAGAAGGGCATCGCCTTGAAGGCCGTCAAGGTGGTGCAAGAAGCCGAAGAGAGCTCAAGCGATGAGGAAGAGTCAAGCGGCCCCTTGACAAATGAAGACATGGCCTTGCTCGTAAGAAGATTCAACAAGTTCTTGAAGAAGAAGGGCTACAAGCCGGGTAGTCACTCCAAGAACTATGGCAACAAGTCAAGAGGGCGTCACTCCTCAAGAAAGTGCTATGAGTGTAGGGAACCCGGCCACTTCATTGCCGAGTGCCCACAAAGGAAGAAGGAAGAGAAGCCGTACAAGAAAGACAAGTACCGCAAGAAGGACAAGGATAAGAGCAAAGTACAAGGGCAAGGGTCATGCATACATTGGCAAGGAATGGAACTCCGAGTCCGACTCCGAGTCCAGTCCGAGTCCAACTCAGGCAATGAGGGAGGACTTGCCACCGTCGCCATCGCTACTCCACCCAGACAAAGTCGAAGAGCCTCTTGAAAACTTGAGCGACTGAGATGAAGATGCTCCAATGTGCCTTATGGCAAAGGGGCACAAGGTATCATCTAAGAGTTCCACTCTTTCTATTGTTGATTATGGCTTAGATGATTGTGATGATGCTAGTGATGATGAGGAAGTAGCATTTAAGTCTATGAATGATTTTGATATTGAAAAATTAGACTTGCTACTTAAAGATATTGAAATTGGAGGAAGTAGTTGAACAAAGGAGGCTATTCTTGAGGCTCAAGAGGATCTCCTTATTTTTGAAAAGGAGAAGAACATTGAGCTAGAGAAGAGCCACAGCTTTTGAAAGAAAGAGAAATGAGGATTTGGTCAAAAGTTCAAATTTGACCAAAAATGAAGCAATTAGTCTTGAGATCACCAATGCTTCACTCTTAGAGCAACTTGCAAAAGCAAAGGATGCTTGCAAGGCTCTTGAAGTGAAGCTTGTTGATCTCTCGAATAAAGCTTCTACCTCAATCAACAACTCCAATATTTCATTACCTTCAACGAGCAAGGTTGCTTAGATGCTTTAATGTTGATGTTGCTACTTGTGCTACTAACCGTGAGACTTTGAAAGTCTTAGCTCATGAAAATGAAGCTTAAGGTGATGCTTGAAGATGGACTTCAAAGTCCTACAAGGCAAGCAAAGGTTTAGAGGAGTATCTCATTAGCGCCAAGGTAATCCTAAGAGGCAAGGAGCTTGGGTATGTTCGCCAAAGGGCAAAGAGCAACATTGTTGTTGCTCCTTTAAGCAAGCCCATTCACTTTGTAAAAGGCGAAGGAACATCCAAGCACAAAGCTCACTCGAGTTCTTTGCTTCTTATGTGCTTAAAAAGACTAACCTCGGTCGTGTAGTTGCTTATCATGTTGGGCGAAGTCGAAGAATGCTCCTTGTGTTGTTCTATTTGGGTCCCTAAATCACTTGTCACTATGTAAGTGGACCTAACCAAGTTTGGGTACCAAAGAGCAACAACTAAATGTCATTTTGTAGGCCTATATCTCGTGGAAACGAGTTGGATTTTGATAGCGGATGCACGCACCACATGACCAGGAGAAAAAGGCAATGTTCGCTCAATTGGACTCAAATGGATCAACATTGAAAGCATTGTCTTTGGAGACAATGGAAAAGGAGAAGTAATTGGATTAGGTAAAATTTCTATCTCAAGCAATTTTCAATTAAATAATGTTTTGCTTGTTAATTCATTAAGCTACAATCTATTGTCCGTTGCACAATTATGTGAAGCGGGTTATAATTGTTTGTTTAATGAAAAGGGTGTGGATGTCATTAAGAGGCTTGGACGGTTCAATAGCCTTTAAAGGGCGTTTGAAGGGTAAGCTATATCTCGTAGAACTTCAATCACGGATAGACTTAATCTTGAAGCATTAATGGCTAAATCTAGCATGGGTTGGCTTTGGCATCGCCGGTGTTGGCCCATGTTGGTATGAGGAATCTTCACAAACTCATTAAAGGCAACCACATTCTCGGACTAACCAATGTTGTCTTTGAGAAAGATAGGATTTGTAGCGCTTATCAAGCTTCGGCTGAAGCAAGTCGGTGCCTCCCATCCCGCCAAGAATGTGATGATAGCGACCACAAGACCTTTGGAAATGCTTCATATGGATCTTTTGGTCAATCGCCTACATAAGCATCGGGGAAGTAAGTATGGTTTAGTCATTGTTGATGATTTTTCTCGATTCACTTGGGTGTTCTTTTGCATGACAAAGGAGAAGTCAAGTGACTTTAAAGAAATTCATGAGAAGAGCTCAAAACGAGTTTGAAGTAAAGATTAAGAGGAATTCGACAACGGCACCGAAGGTTCAAGAATATTGGCGTGGAGGAGTTTCTTGATGAGGAAGGAATCAAGCACGCAATTCTCGCCCCTATTCTCCTCAACAAAATGGGGTGGCCGAGAGGAAGAATCGAACCCTCATCGAGATGGCAGGACAATGCTCGACAGTACAAGGTTTCAGATAGCTTTTGGGCGGAAGCAATCAACACCGCATGCCATACTCCAACCGCCTCTACCTCCACAAGATCTTGAAGAAGACGGCAGCGTGCTGAGTTGCTCAGGAAGAAACCAAATGTCTCCTACTTTAGTCTTTGGGAGCAAATGCTATATCCTCAATAAAAAAGGCTAAGTCTTCTAAATTCGCTCCTAAAGTAGATGAAGGTTTCTTACTTGGTTATGGAACCAATGCTTAACGTTGAGTTTTTCAACAATACCACGGGTCGTTGAAATCTCACGTGAGCGTGACTTTTGATGAAACTAACGGTTCTCAAGTAGAACAAGTTGATCGTGTTGTGATTGACAGGAAGAACCTCCTTGTGAAGCTATAAAGAAAATGGAAATTGGAGAGTAAGACCTCAAAATTTGGAATCTCACCCGAGCTCCCCAACCCAGTCTCCGCTGAAACCCGAGTGTCCGGATTAGTCCTGAGTCTCGGGTCCAATCTGAGTCTCCGGATGGAGTCGGGCTCGAGGCGACATTCCCTCCTCGTCCAATCAAGCTCAAGATGGTTCCAATGCCACCCAAGATGATGAAGGCCCTATTCAAGCCTTGGACTCATCCGCATCTCATCCTAGAGTTCATCAAAGCATTCAAAGAGATCATCCGTTGACAACATACTTGGAGACATCAACAAGGGAGTATCCACTCGATCTCGAGTTGCAAATTTTTGTGAATTTTACTCGTTTGTTTCTCTTGAACCTCTTAAAGTAGATGAAGCGCTTGAAGACCCAGATTGGGTGATGGCTATGCAAGAGGAACTGAACAACTTCAAGCGCCAATCAAGTCCGGGAGCTTGTCAAAAAGACCAAATCAAAAGCGTTATCGGCACTAAGTGGGTCTTAAAACAAGCAAGATGAAAAGCGGATCGTGACAAGGAACAAAGCCCGTTTGGTTGCTCAAGGGTACACTCAAATAGAAGGTTTGGATTTCGATGAAACATATGCTCCATTAGCTAGGCTTGAATCTATTAGAATATTACTTGCCTTTGCTACTCACCATGATTTCAAGTCAGTATCAAATGGACGTGAAGAGCGCCTTCTTAAATGGACCACTTTTCCGAGATGGTCTACGTTGAGCAACCACCCGGATTTGAAGATCCAAGACATCCAGGACCACGCCTACTACCTTCACAAGGCACTCTATGGACTTAAGCAAGCTCAAGGGCATGGTTCAATGTCTTCGAGACTTCCTTCTCGGACAAGGTTTTGTAGTCGGAAAAGCCGACCCTACTCTCTTTACTTAAGCATATGGAGAATGATTTATTTGTGTGCCAAATATATGTCGCTGACATGATATTTGGATCTACTAATGAACATTTGTGTAAAGAGTTTCGCAAGATAATGACCAAAAGGTTTGAGATGTCCATGATGGGTGAGTTGAAGTTCTTCCTGATTCCAAGTTAAACAACTCAAGGAAGGAACTTTCATTTGTCAAAGCGAAGTACATCAAGGACATGCTCAAGAAGTTCGAATGGAGGACGCCAAGCCCATAAAGGCGCCAATGCAAGCCAACGGGCACCTAGACCTGACAAAGAAGGTAAACTCATTATCCAAAAGGTATATCGTTAGATGATCGGTTCTCTCCTTTATCTTTGTGCATCTAGGCCCGATATCATGCTTAGCGCTTGTATGTGTGCGTTTTCAAAGCCGCTCCAAAGAGTGCCACATGGTGGCCGTTAAGAGAATCTTGAGATACTTAGTGCACACTCCTCATTTCGGGACTTTTGGTATCCGAAAGGATCCTCCTTGAGCTTATTGGCTATTCGATGCACGGATTATGCCTTGCAAAGTGGATAGGAAGAGCACCTCAGGAACTTGCCAATTCTTGGGTAGGTCCCTAGTCTCGTGGTCTTCAAGAAACAAAATTCGTAGCCCTATCCATCGGGCCGAATACATAGCCACGGAGCTGTTGTGCCCAACTACTTTGGATGAGACAAACCTTGAGTGATTATGGCCTATCCTACAAAAGCGTTCCCACTTTTTGTGTGACAATGAGAGCGCCATAAAATTGCCAACAATCGCTCCAACACTCCCGAACAAAACACATTGATATTCGCCATCATTTCCTAAGAGACCACGCAACTAAAAAGGCGAAATTGATATCCAACATGTGAGTACAAAATGATCAATTAAGCCGATATCTTTTACCAAGCCCCTTGAGAAAAAGGTTACGTGAATTGAGAAGTGGTCTAAATATTCTAGATTCTCGTAACGTGGCTTGATAAGTGCTCATATATTGGTTGGTGAATGAAAATGAAGTTCAAAACTTTATTTATCTTTTCTCTGAATTTACCATGTGTTATTGGCTCTTGATCTTAGGATCGCATCATTACTATGTGACTATAGTCCTGATTGCTTGATTGTTAGCTAGTCACATGGTGGATAGATGCCCTAGGATTCCTTCCTATCTCTCTCCATGGTCTCCGAAGCTTTCCTTGAAAAATTCTTTTCTTCCCGGCGGGAATCCGGAGTATCGGTTCGATTCGACTTCTCAGTTAGCGGAGTCTCCGTTTCATTTGGTCCGGAGTGTTCAAGTTAGTCCGAATCTCGGACTAATAGTCCGGAGTCTCCTGGTTGGGGTCAGTTAAACCCCAAGTATCCCAGGCGTTTAGTTTCTTTTCTTTTCCTCCGTGCGCCTCTTCCTCTCCGTGCTCCTCTCTTGGCTAGGCGTGTTTCTCACCTTCATCGTCTTCTCCAAGGCTCTTGGATCCCCTTCCCTCTCCTTGGCATTGAAGATCTTGGTAAGACTCCTTTTGCCCTAACCTCTCCTCTTGAGATTGATTCATTTCTTCGGTTCTTAAGGCCTCTCTTCATGCTTCACTCCTCTAGGGTGAGGCTTGACTCTTAAGTGGCCCTCAAGATCGGAGAATCTCGCTCTTCCCTCACGCGTGTGCTTCATTCTCAATCCTCTTAAGGTGAGTTCTTTTTTAGAGCCCTAATCCCGCGAGAATCTCTTACTAGATTGTGCCCTAATCTTCATTTGTTCATCCTAGAGGCAATCTAGTTCCATTTCACTGTTTTGTGCAGTTGAATTCCTCTTTTCCCCGGCGTGTGCTCGTTTCGCACATCCGGAGTGTCCGGACTGAGTCCGGAGTCTCGAGTCGATCGAGTGTCCGGACTTTCTGTCCGAGTCTCGGATGCAATCGAAGTATCCGGACATTTTATCCGGACTCTCCGGTTGAGTGCCTCGAGCCGGTCCCGAACTTACCAGCTGTTTTTGTCGCCTCTCGGCTAATTCCTCTCGTCGCTTTATCTCTGGTCAGATGGATCCTTCCTGTGGAACTTCCGGTGGCAAATGATCCTCCTCGGCAGTAGCCGGTGGTGGCGGCGATCCTCCTCAGCAGTGACTAGTGGCGGTGCTCCCGCTCATGTGTCTCCCACCGATTCTCCTCCACACCCTCAGCCTCCGCGAAAGGCAGAGAATCGAGTGGCCAAAAGGCCCATTTCCGGACCTCGAGGCCGGCCTAGCTTCAGATCGCGCCCTGTCTCCTCCACCTCGGCAAGCTCACGATCCGGATGAGCATCCACCGGTGATACCCATGCCAGGCCGTGATCGAGAAAAGAAGCCGATTCGAACTTCAGGCACTTCATTGGTCCTCCGATCAAGGCCAAGCCCGTGTGGAACTATCCAATGTCCGTGAATCCAATGAGAGTAATTGACTCACCGGACAGACACAGTAAAGGGAAAGCCATTGTGGAGCACAGAAGAAAAGATCCTTTGGAGGCTCCACCAGATGAGTATGTGGATCGCTGGGTTTTGGAACCGGTTTGATCAGATTACTATGAAACGGTCCTATACCCACTTGAGCACCCAAAGTGGTTCGCATGAAGACCATTGACTGAGAGTATGGTGTGCGGCAACAGGCAATCACGATCTTCATGAGATCATTATGCGATTTTATGCCACCTTGTACTTTGACAAGAATGATGAGGCCATTTGGTGGATGACCGACAAGATATGGTATGTGGCTAGCAAAGAGATTTGCCAGTGCTCAACCTCGATACAATGCCACCAAAGCTTCATGAGAAGAAAGTGATGACTCTCGAGCAGATTGAGGCTTTGTATGACACATCCAGGAGCTTCACAGCTTGGGACCATCAAGGGTCCAAGGACATACCACTGTGCTCAACAGATGTTGAGAGTCACTCTTCGCCAAAGGAAGAGATGCTTGACTACCAGTTCCTATGGTAGGAACTGTTGTTTCACCTCGTTGAGAGCATCACCCTTTTGACATTGTCGATTTCTTGTGGGAAACAATGAGGCGTAAGCCTTGCAGAGCAACATGGCCGGCTGCAGCTATGCTCCTTCGTGATGACCTTGATCTCTTCAAGGAGTGGGTGAAGTTTGTCGAGAGATGAGGAGCATCTTTCTTACAAGGTCCGCCTCGAGTCTCTCAGCCCTCGGTGCTCACCAGTCCTGCTTGCTAGACTTCGGTCGTGCTTGCAGGCTCTACCTCTACCCGGCCATGCCTCCCGCCACGATTCTTCGAGGCGGTCAGGGTTTCTAGTGGCACTCTTCGGATGCTCAAGCACGCCTTCCTTCTTTGCCGCGACATCTCCACCAGGCGAAGGTGATGAGTCGGCAGATCAGAAGAATGGTCAAGACATTCGGCAAAGACATCCGCCGCCACAATGGCAAGTCGATCTGGCGACTCTTCCTCTTCCGAGGAGAGTAAGCGGACGCCACTTCTCGCTGATGCCTTGTTTGGGATTGCTTCCTCCTCTGCTCCTCCAGTAGCTGGTAGCGTCGGCCGAGGGCTCTGAGTATGAGGCCTCCGACGACGGAGATGACGAGTGATTTCTGTGTCTTCCTTTTGGTGTCTTGATGCCAAAGGGGAGTGATCTTTAGCGTTGTCTTTATCGTGGACTCTTTATCTTAAAATCCGTCATCGTGTGGACTTGCTTGTATTTGCTTGATTATTTGTTCATTTAGTGTTGTGAACTCTGTCTATTCCATGTAATGTCTTTAATGCTTATTTTATGCATGGATTACTTTCGATTACTTGTATTGTATTCTCGTGCAATTTGTGTTTGAGCTCGCTTTCTCTCGGTAAATATGTTGCATTGATTCCCACTCAATTCCTCTAATGCACACTTTTAGGGGGAGCTCCTCTTATTTATCTTATGCCTAAGTCTTGTTCTCGTTATTTTATTTGCTAATTAATTGTGTTGTCATCAATTCACCAAAAAGGGGGAGATTGAAAGTGCATCTAGGCCCCTCAAATTGTTTTGGTGATTAATGATGACACAATTAAAGAGATCTAATGTTTTATCCAAGAATACTGCAGATATCGAGATTATATCGAAGTTTGGAATGACATTGGACACCCCACGACTACTTAAAATCAAAAGGACGGCACCAAGACCAAAGTTGTAATCTTTTATTCAATTGTGTCTTAAGGATAGCCGTACTATTAAGAGGGTATGACGAGAAATCGATTTTAGGATGTGCATGTGCTCAACATCAAGTCTTGCATCTCAAATTAGCACTCCTACACTTGGTTTTGAAAAGTTTCATTTTGTAACCGTTCTGGGTAACCCGGAGTATCCGGACATTTTGTCCGGAGTCTCCGGATTCAATCCGGAGTGTCCGGACATTTGGTCCGGAGTCTCCGGGTTGGACCTCTCGGTTGCTTTGTTTCCAGCCAGTCCGGAGTATCCGGACATTTGGTCCGGAGTCTCCGGGTTGTTTGTCCGGACACTCTGTTCAAAACTGAGTAATTGGCTAGTTTTCAAAAAGAGTATTTAAAGCCTCCACTCCACTCCAACGGTTAGGATCTCTATTGAGCTCATTCATAGCACATTCAAGCCATTCTAACCATCTCTAAGCATTCAATAGGCTCACTTCCTCCCACTAATTAATTTGGTTGTTGATCTTTTGGTGAGAGAGAGGAAGAAGAAAAGTGCAAAGTGCATTCATTTCATCTTGTTGAGCACTAGTTCATCCTCCAAGCGATTCTTCGTGGTGCTATTTCTCTTGGAGGTTGAAGGTCTCTAGGACGGTTAGGAGTCACCGAGCTACCAACTTGTGTGGTGAGCCCCAGTAGTTTGTGAAGGCAAGTCTCGCCTCAGAAAGGAAAGAGACAAGAAGTGGCCGGCGAGTGCATTTGTGCAACACCGAGGAAAGCGGGTTGAAAGAGACCCAGGCTCAAGTGCCGACTGAGCCACCTCAACGGAGACGTAGGGTTCCTTCAAGAACCCGAACCGTGAAATTTAGTGTCTCTCGCATTCTCTTTTACTTCTTAGTATTGCTTAAGTGGATTTGAATTTGTAAAGTTAGATCTAGCTCTTGCTTGGCTTTAAATTCAAATTCTTGCTAGCAATTGTTCTAGGTTGTTCTTGCTATATACTTCTAGTGGTTTATTGTGCTTGCTAAGAGTAGTTTTATCTCGCTCCGAGCAGCTAACCCCGGAGAGTCGACTCAATACGACACTCCAGGACAAGCCGAAATATCCGGACCAAAAACCCAGACTCGGGTTGACCCGGCTTGTGTTTATTCATGCGTAAATTTTAATTCGCCTATTCACCCCCCCCTCTAGGCGACATCGCTGGTCCTTTCACGCTGCTTGGACCCGAAGCGCCGCCGCCCCACCGTGCCGCCGTGCGCCTCCAGAGCCTCGCAGGCCACCGCTGCACCGCCGGCGGCGGCCCGCCCGCGCGTCGCACGAAGCGCCGTTGCGTTGACCGGCCTCCACAGCATCGGGTGCGGCCTCTGAAGCACTGTCGCTCCCAGCCGGTGCCTCGCTGCCGCGCCGAAGCCGCCTGCCGCGCCGAAGCGCTCCCAGCCGGCACCACACAGAAAGCCGCCGTTCGCTCGCCGCGCTCCCGGCTCTGCAGCCTCGCAGGCCTGCATCGTTGCGCAAGGTGCCTCCGACGCCCGCCACCGGCCCGCTGTCGTCCGCGCGTCGCCGTGTCCGCCCGACGCTGCTGCCGCATCCATCGGCCCTATCCGCGCATCGCTCGAGCGGCACCGCCGTGACCAGGCCGGTTTGAAGCCACGCACCCACCGTTGCCCACGCTGCTCGAAGCAGCTGCCTCGGGTCCTCGGCAGGCGCACGAAGCCGCCGCAGTTTGGTCTCTGCTCAGCCAAGCACACGAAGTGCCACCAGCCCAGCACCTCACCGCAGTTGCCGCACGTCACCTCCGTGGCCGTGCGTCGTCGAGGCTGCCAGGCGCCGGGCTCTCTGTACGATCGGATGGGCATATGAAGTACAAGACCATGGATTTAGACTTGAAGTCCAGAAACTCCATATGGCATTGAAACCAACGGGCGTGAGATTTTTATGCCCTGGATTGAATCACCATGAGTGGCGCACGTGGTGGGGGGGCATGGGGAAATTACCCCTTTGCCCCCTCGGTTTTATCCTTTTTTTATTTCTATTTTTTTCCAAAAAATGATTAGAAATTCAGAAATCAATTAGAAAATTGCCAGAAAATACGAGAATAACTAGAAAAATCCAGAAAATTTATTGGCTCTGTTTTTAATTTGTACTTAGCCTTATTTTCTGCTTTTATGAATTTTTGCATGAATTTTTGCAATAATTTCTATATTTAGAATATCGGAAATTTCTGAGAATTTATTTCCGCATTTATGAATTTATGAATTGTGCAATTATTGTCTATTCCAAATTTATGAATTGTGCAATTACTGTCTATTCCGAATTTATGAATTGTGCAATTGTTATTCTGTTCTATGCATTATATTTATTGCTTTAATATAGTTTATTGGAAATTCAAAGCATGCCGCACGAAGCGGCCACCGTCGAGCCAAGAAGACCGACGTGTATGGAACTGAATGCGCCGCGCGCATGAAGCCGCGCTAAACCGATCGCACGGAGCCGATCGCGCACATAAAGCAGATCGCACGAAGTCGATCATGCATATGTATCCGATCGCATGAATGAAGCCGATCGCACGGAGCCGATCGCATGCACGAAGCTATATTTATGAATATTTATGAATCTGTATATATATGAATCTTGCAGTTATGAATCATATTTTTATGAATTGTGTACTTATGAATTCTGCATTTATGATTCTCGCACTTATGAATTTTGCATTTATCTTTGTATATATGAATCTTGAAATTATTGCTTTCTTTTAGTTTGCTGGAAACTCATGAGAATTTAATTATGCATTTTATTGAATCTAGCAGCCACTTCCTATTAGATTGCACGCAGTAATCTAATGGAAGAACTTTATGAATGTGCAAAGGTGTGGCATTATCTAACGTGAGTTTTTGAAGAACTGACCTGAATTGTCAGAATTATCTCACATAGACATCAGATTGCATAATGAATAGTAAGCTCTCGAAGAGCATAGATTTTCTCATGAATAGAATTGCAATTTATTCTTTATTCCAGTATTCTTTATTTACAAGCAATTTTTTTTGAATTACTTAGCCACTGTCTGATTAGAATTATTTTTCTTTTCATCTAGAAATCGTGTAGCGCCCAATGGAGGAAATATGCATTGTTGATAGTGGCACAACAAATACCATCTTAAGAGAGTCGAAATACTTCCAGACGATCACGAAGAACGCTGGAAGAATTACGACAATCGCAGGAAGCGATACGCATATAATAGGCTCAGGAAGAGCCACAATTATATTGCCAATGGGTACAACTTTGGTAATTGAAGAAGCCCTCTTGTACCCTGAATCAACTCGCACTCTCTTAAGTTTCAAAGATATCTGCGCCAATGGGTTTCACGTAGAAACCAATGAAGAAAATGGCAAAGAGCATTTGTGCATTGTGAAGCACGCGGAATATGGAAAAATGGTACTAGAAAAATGTCCATCATATGAATCTGGGTTGTACTACACGAAAATCAATGCACACGCAGTGTATACTTCTTTGAAGACTGTCTTTAGAAGCTCTAAATTATTTGCTTTATGGCATTGTAGATTAGGTCATCCTGGTCTTAGATTGATGAGAAATATAGTTAATAACTCACAAGGTCATGGCATTAATGTTAAAAATTTCCCGAATCATGAAGATTTTGTGTGCCATGCATGTGCCACCGGGAAATTAATAACTAGACCCTCTGTTATGAAAGTGCAACATGAAATCCCTGCATTCCTGGAACGCATTCATTGGTATATTTGCGGACCGATTCAGCCCTTGTCAGGGCCGTTTCGATACTTTATGGTGCTCATTGATGCTTCCTCGAAATGGTCGCATACATGTTTGCTGTCAACAAGGAATCATGCATTCGCAAAACTGATCTCGCAGATCATCAGAATTAAGAATGCTTTTCCTGATCATCGCGTGAAGTCCATTCGAATGGACAATGCCGGCGAATTTACTTCCAAGGCATTTGATGATTATTGCACAGCAACGGGAATAATCAAGTGAGCACTCTGCACCACACGTCCATACGCAAAATGGGCTAGCCAAACACTAATAAAGAGGATTAAGTTCATTGCCGCATCAGCTCTTGCAGAGTTGTAACTTGCCCAACACTTGTTGGGGACACGCAGTCCTGCACGCAGCAGCACTCATCAATTATAGACCATCGGCCTACAACATCCATTCACCTATGCAACTAGTGCAAGGGGTCATCCCGAAGATTTCCCATCTTAGAAATTTTGGTTGTATGGTATATGTACCTATACCACCCCCACAATGACTGCAATGGGCCCTCTCCGCAAGTCTGATATACGTTGGTTATGAGAGTGCATCCATAATCGTATTTGGAACCCATGATCGAGACTTGCATACACCGATTTGTTGATCGTATCTTTGGCGAGGACCGCTTTCCGTCATTAGGGAGAGAATCAACCATTGGATGAAAAATGCCGAGAAATAATATGGCATTCTACCGGATCCCCGCACATGACCCTCGCACTAATGAAGCAAATCAAGAAGTCCGTAAGATAATTGATTTGCAGAATTTAGCAAATGAACTGCCTGATCATTTTTGTGATCTGAAGAGCGTGGTTAAGTCGCATGTACCCGCAAGAAATGCACCAGAGAGGGTGGAAATACCTAAGAAAGCAGAAGGTATCCCTCATCCTGTTCAGAGGCCTCAAAGAAAAAGAACAGAAATCAAGCTTCTCAAACCCAAAGTACCGGAGACGTCTGGGAAAACTGGGCAAGAGGACTTACCACAGCCAATCACAAAAGTGCCCCAAAGCAAGAAGGGGAGCCAGTTGAGACCTGCACGAAAGAAGCACGTGGAAAAGGCAATTCCAGATCTAAACCTTCCATTGGAAGAAGCCGCCGGAAATAATGTGTGCGCACACATTGGCGGAGAAAAACTAAAGGAACTTGCTCCTGGAATGGGAAATAGCAATGAAGAGCAAGTAGAAGTGCACGAAGCACCCCATGATGAAATGGCCATAAACTTTGTAATAACGGGAGAATCAATGAATAGAGCAACAGCCAATGTCGATGCATACTTTGCAAAGAAGATTGCCACGATCATTAATCATGATCCCGAGCCCGCATCTCTCGCAGAGTGCAAGAAAAGGCTCGATTGGGAAGAATGGAAGAAGGCAATCACTGCAGAGTTAGTCTCTCTGAACAAAAGAGAGGTGTTTGGGCCTGTGTGCCGCACACCTCCCCATATAAACCCTGTGGGTCACAAATGGGTTTTTGTTCGGAAGAGGAATGAAAACAATGAAGTTGTAAGGTACAAGGCAAGGCTTGTCGCTCAAGGTTTCACTCAACGTCCTGGGGTTGATTATGAAGAAACATATTCTCCGGTCATGGGCGGAATTACCTTTAGATACTTGATCTCAATGGCAGTCAACTTGAAGTTGAAAATGAAGCTAATGGATGTTGTCACAGCATATTTGTATGGAAACTTGGATTTGGAGATTTATATGAAAGTACCGGAAGGTATCCCTATCCTGAACCAAGACAGAGCAAACAGAAACCTATACAAAGGTGAAATTGGAGAAATCACCGTATGGGCTAAAAACAATGAAGAATGTGGTACAATCGCTTGAGTGACTTTCTTTGCAAGAAAGGCTACACGAACAATGAAGATTGTCCATGTGTGTTTATACAACGATCCTCGAATGGATTTTGTATAATCTCCGTCTATGTAGATGACTTGAACATCATTAGGACGGATGAAGAAATTGAAGAAGCATGCACATACTTGAAGTCTGAATTTGAAATGAAAGACTTGGGTAAAACCAAGTTTTGTTTAGGCTTGCGGCTTGAACATGTCCAAGGCGGAATCTTGGTACACCAATCTTCCTACACGCAGTAAAGTGTTGGAGAAATTTGGTTTTGAAAAGGCATACCCCAAGAAGACCCCAATGGTCGGAAGGTCACTCCAGCAGACCTAGACCCGCAGCCTAAAGAGGTCACTCCAAGCGGACCTAGACCCGCATGTGCCTAAAGAAGAGGGAGGAAGTCCGGGAGTGGAATTCCCATACTTGAGTGCAATTGGAGCGCTCATGTACCTTGCGAATAGCACTAGGCCGGACATTGCGTTCGTAGTGAATTTGCTAGCGCATGCAGGCGTAACCCACCAAAAGACAATGGAAAGGGGTGAAGGACATCTTCTTTTACCTTCAAGGAAGCAAATATCTTGGCTTGTTCTATAGAAGAAATAATGAATTGAATTTGGTTGGCTATACCGATGCCGGGTACCTATCGGACCAGCATATTGGCAAGTCACAAACTGGATATGTTTTCCTTTGTGGTGGAACGACCATTTCTTGGAAGTCGTCTAAGCAGACTCTTGTCTTGACGTCGATAAACCACTCGAAAATCATTGCCTTGTATGAAGCCTCTCGTGAATGTGCATGGCTTCGAAGAATGGTTCACCACATCCGTAAGTCATGTGGTCTGAACATGGAACAAACCCCCACTATTATCTATGAAGATAATGCAGCTTGTGTTGCACAAGTACAAATGGGATATGTGAAGAGTAATCTCACAAAGCATATCAACCCCAAGTTCTTTTATGCTCATGAAATGCATAAGATGAATGAGATAAAGATACTGCATACTAAGTCGTGTGAAAATCTCATGATTTATTCACTAAGTCACTCCCGGCATCTTCCTTTGAAAGATGTATTAGAGGAATCGGGATGATGAGGCTTAGAGAAGTGCAGATTTCAGGGGGAGAATTTTCACATACTCCTACATAAATCTCAAACATAAAGTTTGAGTACCCAACGTGAATCTTGAAGATTAACATTGAAGTTTGGGTGGATTGTACTCTTTTCCTTAAGTAAGTTTTTCATTGAAGTTTTCTTACATAAGGTTTTTGATGAGGCAATCCGTGCAACACAGCAAGCGTGTGCTATGTATTCTTTCTCCAATTATTTTTCCCACTGGGTTTTTATGGAGTTTTAATGAGGCATATGCATCTCGCAGTGAAGAGTCCAAGGGGGAGTGTTAGGAAACCGGATTCGTATCCTATATGGACTCTTCCTTATCTCTAAGCAGAACCGCTATATATAGGAGGCAGGGGCTACCCCTTTGTACACACAAGTATACAGAATAATAAAGCAGACCCGTTCCTCCTCATATTGTGTCTCTCGCTCTCTCTCTATTCTCCAGTTTAGATCTATTAGGCAACCCCGGACTATTCGATAGCGAGGTTGTCTAATACTGCATACCGCGGTTTGTGCAGTACCGTGTGGATTGGCGCCACGTGTCCCGTTTCATCAATCTTTATACAAATCCATCAATCTCTAAGCATTTTAATGCACTTTAATCCTTATCACTTAATTGTTTTTTACATGGAGATTAACGTATCGGGACACGTGGCGCCAATCCGCACGATGCTGCACAGGGCGCGGTATGCAACACCGTTGCATAGAATTTTTTTTCCCAAAATAGCAAGGCTCGTGCCGGCCCGGCTGTGAAGGACTTTGAGGTGCAGACGCTGCCCGCCGGCGTTGCGGGACGCAGCCGCGTGCAAAGGGGCACGATCGTGTCAATCACTGGAGCACAGGCGCAACCATGCGCGCGGAACCGTCGCAGGAGTGTCAGAGGGCACAGGTGGCCCAGCTGTAGCTTTGCGGGATGCAGGCCGGCGCGTAGGGGTGCAACGGATAGACGTCGGGTCTGTTCGGATCGGATTCAGTGAGTCGTATCGGACAGTTGCCGAATTTAGTATCAATCTCGGATAGTTGGTTTTAGATTTGGTATCAAATTTGGGAGATCACTATACGGATCGGGATATTTCGATTATATTCTCGGATAACTCCAGATAGCTCTATTCGAATATTCAGATTCGGATATTTACAGCCCACATTCTAGTAGCTTCAATTCGGCCCAGTCAAGTTCCACCACCATCAGAGCTTAACATGTAAGAATATACTTCTACTTACTTATGTTAATACCTGGTATTTTTTTGCAAAACATAAAGGGATATTTGATACTTTGCAACTTTGTTGGACTACCTGATAAAATGAATTGTTAAATTGCGATAATCCTATTGCATATTGAACTTATACGGTTGATTAATTATTGTTATGTGTGTTATATACCGTATCTGTTTTCACGTGATATCTAATAAAAAATATTTCGTACCATATCGATTCCGTCCCGTATTCACTTCAAATTTGTGACCGATATTATTCACGTCGTATTCGTATCCGACATTATCCTTATCTAACTCTGTATTATCTCCACCCCAACCCATCACAGTTGAGAGGCAAAAACGGTGGCGGCGGTGGAACACCGCCGGTGAAGACGACGGCGATGGCACCATCGGCGACGAAGTCCATTAGCCGAGCACGGTATACATGTAACTTGCCCGTTGCATGATATGTGTGTGTGTGTGTGCAGTGTGCTCCTCCGGTATAAGAGAAGATGTTTTCAAGTTTCCTTGTTTTTATAAGGTAGGTGCAGATTATTAGGACTTCTTTGATTTCTGGGTTGATTTGGTGAATTTGAGACTAGATTAGAACATGCTCTGTCCTGCGATTTTTTTGCCGTGGTCTACTGAGAAAGTGGTTTCGTTTGCAAGTAATCTGCCTAGCTATTTGGCTGTTCGGCATTATTCACCGTCAGACAAACTGAATTGTGAATGGAATTCAAAGGCTACACCCTGCAAAGTTTCTGAATATGAACTCAAAATCTTTCAGCGAAAGATCCCGGAGTGGATCACGATTTTGGGCATTAACACCGCAGAAATGGATAACAAAAATCAAGTTTCAAACAACTCTCCAAAAAACATATCACAATACAATGGGATCTCCATTTCTGCGGCAAAAATACCTTTAAAAAACATATCACAATACCATGGGATCTCCATTTCTGCGGCAAAAATACCTTTGCGTCGATCCTTCGTCAACAACCACAGATGGAACGACGCTCAGGGTGGCAGCAGTAGAGCACCTGCTGTTGGTGGTGGTGGAAGTTTGGTTCGATCTTTTGGGCAAGGTAGCTCTGGTGGAGGTGTTGGTTCGGGGGTTTTCAGCTGTGGACGATCCTGATGGCAACCACGATTCACTGGTCGTGTTCGGGGTCGCTTTGGTTGTCGCCAATCTGGTAATAGTGGATGTGGCCGTGGCATCTCCGATGGCTCAAATTCGGCAACAAAGTCAAGCAATTAGCCAGATGGGGGTTTAGGTGCCATTCCTACTTCAATAGCACGACAACCTATGTAGACCTCAATGCCGAAGACATTAGAGGTTGTAGACAACTCCAAGATCATTTGCTACCATTATAAAAAAAAATCACTCTCTCTCTCTCTCTCTCCGAATGTCAAGCTTTTGGTTTTCTGTGATATCTGCGAGAGTGATCAACACATTGCTAGCAAGCGTCCTATTCTTAAATTACCAAAACCTGCTGCAAATTTGTGTGGGTAACTGGGTATGCAGTGGATGGACTCGAGTTCTACCAAATTCCTTGCTTGAGTAACAAGAAACCTCGTAGCGACACAAACAAGACGGCTTTGGTTCGAATAGTGGGCAGCCAATGGACTGTTGACAAGATGCGTGAGGAGCTTCAAAGAGTGATTCCTATCATGTGGAAATGGGAGGTCAAAGAACATGGTCCGAATTATTTTTTGGTACCTTTTCTGTCCAAGATAGAATTATTGAGGTTGACGAGTATTGGAGAAGTTACAGTAAAAGGCCAAGATGGGGGTGATTATGTCTTTGAAGGAATGGTCTCCAAAGGCAGGTGCCAAATTACAGCTTGAGAAAATTTGGGTACAGATCTTTGGTGCCCCTTATGAGATTCGGGATTACTTATCCTTGTGTGTAGTTGGTTCTTTCATAAGTGCAACTTAGTTTGTTGACAGTACTCGCAAGAAGGGATTTGTTCTCTTGAATGTTGCTGTGATAGATGCAAGGTTAGTCCCTGACAGTACATATATTTGTGTAGGCAATGCTTTGTATGAGATTTTTTTGTGGTGGAAAGCAAGGATCAAGTCAAGAGATTTAGAATAATCTGGATCAGCCAGATGGGGAGGACCATGGAAAAGAGAAGCAATTTTTGGATGAAGACGTAGATATGCAAGATAGGGACATTGAAAGGTCTAAAACTATGAATGATGGATCATCTGGTGCACAGGGGTCTCAAGATGTCCTAATGTTCTCAGCAAAGACTATGAGGGTTCATCAGGTTTTAACTGCAGCTAAACACCCTCTTGGTACTTTGAATATCCTCGATGGTAATGGTGATGGAGCTTATCAACCCCTCCCTCATGTCTCTAATGCCTTATGTGCTTTGTATGATAAACCTGCATAACGAGTTGTTAGTGCTTTTGGTGTTGAGTATACCTCTACAGATACTTCCTCCGCTGACAAGACTCATGTTCATTCTCTTGCAACATACCAAGTTGTTGTTTTTGCAAGTACTGCTTAGATTACATCTGCACTGTTGCTAATAAGAAATGTTGTGATGATTCTAATGGTCAGCTGTTCTTTGCTGCAAAAACTGAGCAATCAATTCTTGCTGCTCCTGCTGAAAAGAATATAATTCCTATTATTGTTGAAAAAATAGGCAAGATGAATGTTGCCAATCAGCATTTTCCTGTAGCTGTAAGGACCGAAAAGGTACTTATTGATTTCTCTGCAGACCAATGTTTCCCTGATGATTCTACTGCTTTTGCCAAAAAATCAATCAATGGAACTGCAGCCCATCAGATTTTGTTGGATGTTGATACTGCAAATATACTTAATGCTGACAATGATGCAAATCTTTGAGGTAAACTTGCCAAACAACACACTAATGTTTCGTCCCAAGTCTTCCTTGGAGCAAATGTTGATGTTGATGGTACTGCTTTTCCTGGTATTGCCGAAAGCGCAGATAACATTGAAACAGCTGCCAATCAGCTATTTTTAGCAGCTACAAATACTGATCAGACTTTGTTGAATGTTGATCATGGAAATGCAAATGTTGATAGTGACATTGCTGTAATGTTCACTGCTTCAGCTGAGACTGAGTTTGCAGTTCAGATTGGCCTCTATGCAATTGACAATGATGAAGTCTATGGTGGTCACCAGTATATACCTGCTGAAAGTTTTGATCCAATTGCTGATCAAAAAATTGATGTTGCTAAAAACTCTATCAGTACTATTTCACCATCCGCCAAACACTCCCTTGGAAATATTGCTGCTGACCATAATACAGTTAATGCTACTATCAACAATGCAGCAAATAAAAATTGGTCACATGCCAAAGAATCAGTTGACTTTGAGGTCACAAATATAAATGTAGAGGATGCCAAGACGTGGCGGGACCTCTGGCTGTTTTACCAATGGAACCACGTAGATGTTTGAGGTTGAATACCCCAGTCTTGCCAGGTGGGGTGGTGTCGGCTGATTTGGATACTTTGGAGAAGTCCAGATACATGCCTTTTATTCACAGCCTAGAAGCTCCAGAAGGTAATCTCACAACTTTGTTCATTCCTTATTTCGATAATTGCATTTGTTCATAATTGCATAAGGTTGGCATTTCTTTGGGAAAAAATAAAGATGAAGTTGCGAAGTCGATTAAGGAGATTAAGGATTTAGAGATGAATCGTTTGAAAATATCAATGAAAAAACCTCATAAACTTCGACCTATTCAACATGATAAGGAGGATGTGGATCAATAATTTCTTGATATTACTACCCTCAATCACTTATGTAGTGATTTAACTGAAATCACTTATGTAGTGATTTAACTAACGAGGTTTTGGACAAAGGAAATGATCACTTATGTAGTGATCATCATGAACCATGTCGCAAAAAGACATCCAATGTTGTCAAGACAAAGCCCCGGATATGTCGCCCAAAGAAGGTAAAAAATGAAAGGCATTTTTGGAATAGCTTTTATGCCAGGTAGGAATATAATGGATGGAGTGATTAGTTTGCATGAAATTATCTACGAAATGCATAAGAAAAAAATTGGATGGGGCGATCTTTAAGGTAGACTTTGAAAAGGCTTATAACAAGGTCAAATGGCCTTTTCTTCAACAAACTTTAAGTATGAAAGGTTTCTCTCCACAATAGTGTATGTGGGTTGATAACTTTGTTACCGGGGGAAGTGTTAGCATCAAGGTTAATGATGCCATTGTTTCGTATTTTCAGACCCGTAAATGGCTCCGTCAGGGCGACCCTTTATCTCCCATCTTATTTAACATTGTTGTGGGTATGCTGACGGTCATTTTAGATCGAGCCAAAAAATGGGCAAATAAGTGGAGCCGTACCTCATTTGGTGGATGATGGGTTATCTATTCTATAGTATGCTAATGACACTATTCTATTTATGGATTATGAATTTGAATAGGCCATAAACTTAAAGTTACTGCTATATGCATTTGAACAAATTTCTAATCTCAAAATCAATTTCAATAAGAGTGAAATTTTCTGTTTTAACGCTGCTAAGGAATTTGAGGATCAATATACCCAACTTTTTTGGTGTGGATTGGGCAATTTGCCCTTTCGATACCTTGCCATTTCAATTCATTATAGAAAATTAAAAAAATAGTGAGTGGAAGGGGGTTGAAGAAAGATTTGAGCGACATTTGAGTAGTTGGAAGGGCAAACTTTTGTCTGCTGGAGATCGCTTAGTCCTTTTGAATTCAGTACTTAGCGACTGCCTATGTTTATGTTATCCTTTTTTTGAAATACCTCGTGGGATACTAAAAAGACTGGATTATTACAGATCTCGATTTTTCTGGCAAAGTGACAACCAAAAAAAAAAAGAAATATAGGCTAACTAAGTGGAATATATTATGTATTAAAGACCTTGCTGTAAAATATATTTGCTTGATTAGCAAATGGCGTTTCAAGCTTCTAAATGAAGATGGTGACTGGCAACTTCTCCTCAAGAGAAAATGTTTGGGGAATAAGACTCTTTCTTATGTAGAAAAGAAGCCAGGAGATTCTCAATTCTGGTATAGACTTATGAGAGTCAACAATCATTTTTTTTTTTTTTGAGTCCTTCCAAGTTGGAAATGGATCTCAAATTCGATTCTAACAGGACATTTGGCTTGGAAATAACCCACTTAGTGAACAATACCGTCGACTATTTCAAAGTATTTATAATAAAAATGCCATGGTGGTTGAAGTATTGATATCTGACACTCTCAATGTGTCATTTCGTCGAGCTATTATAGGACATAATTTATTGGCATTGCATGACCTAGTTACAAATATTACAGCTATACAGTTAACATCAGAACAAAATATTTTCTGATATTATCTACATCGGACTGGATAGTTTTCAGTTTAGTCTTTATATCATGCTTTAATGCATCAAAATGTCGCGATTATGAATCATAAACTTTGGAAGCTTAAGGTACCTCTAAAAATAAAAAAAATTCTATGGTACATGTGTTGATGAGTGATATTGACAAAGGATAATCTCAATAAAAGAAATTAGAGTGGTAGTCAAAAATGTTGTTTTTGTAACAACGAGAGAACCATACAACATTTATTTTTTGACTGCCATTTTACTCATTTCGCTTGGCGTGCCATCCAAACGGCTTTTAACTTGTCACCTCCTAGCAGCATTACCATATATGTTTGGGAACTGGTTATTGGGAATAGGCAAAGATCCACGGAATTATATTATGGTTGGGGCTGCCGCTTTGTGTTGATCAATTTGGTTATATCAAATTGATGTGGTTTTTGAATTGAAAAAAAATTCTAATCCATTACAAGTTATCTTTATGTGCATTAGCTGGTTACGTTCGTGATATTTGCTGCAGTCTCAGGAAGCCCGAGAGGTGGTGGCTTTGGGATGCAAATTGTTGGAAATGGTGGTCAAGGAACTCTTCATCAAGCATAAGTGGAGATCCAGTAACAGACTGTGTCGATTAAGATATTTTGTTTTCTTGTTGCAAGTTTCATTCAAGACATGTTCCTTTATTTTAATAGCATTCCAGCTGAAATTATGTAATAATGGTCGGACTACATGCATCTCACGATGCAGAGGCCGGAAGATTTTATCTTCCATTATCTAAAAAATCTAAGAGCAGTGTTTCTATGCTTTCCCTCTCAATACAAATTGCACAAATCTTAACAAGCGAAAGGGTAAGTAATCGCCATCTACCATTTATTCACGTTTTAAAATTTGTACACCTTTTAAAAAAAAAACCATAAAAACACCTTCTGTAGCTGACAAAAATAATAATAATTTAACATTAAAAAAAAAAAAAACTCCGACCGTCCGAGCCGATTGCACCTATGACGCAGGGCTAGCTGCTTCAGTTAAGCAGAACCGCACAGGCGCTACCCCCACAGCCGCGCGTCGTGGGTCGCTGGAGCACAGGAGCAACCACGCGCGCGGCGGTGCTCATCGCGCGCGGCGGCGGGTGCTCAGGTGCAACACGGGATGGCGTTCGCATCCACAAAACCCACGAATTCACGATACTGATGACTTGTGCATAAAAAAAAAAGGTACAGTGAAACCTAAGAACTAAGCATATATGTCTGTTTCTTAACAAGAAAAAGGAAGCTTAGAACCATACGATCCAAGTGAGAAAAAATACATGCAGCAAGTTCAGAAAAATGGTTAATGATCACTCGTATCCTATTGTTTTCAGCCCAAAGAACACGTACTATCGATCTCCTAAATTTCCTTCAACCAACAGTACATCATCCTGATTGAAGACTAGCTGACTGACAATTAGCCTATGTATAATGCATCCAAAAGCTCAAAACTACAGGACATGTTCCTGTTGGTTCATTCGCAAGCTCCAGCTATCATCGGAACATCAGAATCCCAGCGCCGAGGAAATCACCTTGGATATCTCTGTAAGTAGAGATCATGCGTA
Organism: Rhipidocladum racemiflorum; assembly: GCA_036346355.1. NCBI lineage: Eukaryota > Viridiplantae > Streptophyta > Magnoliopsida > Poales > Poaceae > Rhipidocladum > Rhipidocladum racemiflorum. Next base: position 83,138,494 of record CM070573.1, on the reverse strand, counting down.
GCATATCCAGCACATACAGTTCTGTTGCCAAAACGCCGTCCGTGTAATGAATGTGTGGCCATGCATGCAGCCTCCTTCCGCACGAACTCCACAAGTATAGAGCCAGCTTCGAGCACATTGGTGTCTGAAACTAAAGCGTCGTCAATGGTGTCAATTGTGGGTACTTTTTCTGCACTACTTTCACTCACGTCATTAGCACCATGTTCCTCGTCCTCCCTTTCGGATTTCTCTTCCACATCTCTGGGGGTAGAATTGCAGATTTCTGAGGTTTTTGGGTCTGCATCTCCTTTTTCTACTGCACCGTCATCCACTGCAGTAGCTTGATGATCAATTTCGACAGAATCCAGACGACCAGCTTCCGCACATTGACCCAATGTGGGGACAGAAGCTGTAGCGTCGATGTCATCTAGGTCAGTATGCTCATCTGCTGCTGTAGGTGCATTATGCCCACAAAGTGTGTCAAGCTCTTTGTGATCCAGGCCCTCAGAAATAGGGTCTGCATATTTAGTTTCAGTAGGATCAGAATGATCGGGGACATCTCTACTCTGATTTGGTGCAGAGCATTCTGCTCCAGCCTCCGTGCAGTTATCATTGGCGCCGTGTTCAGTGGGGTCAATCTTGGCTGATCCATCTTTGGGCTCAACTATGGTATCCTCTATAGTGTTGTCACTAGTAGCAGGATACTCTACAACATTTATTGATTTGACTGCTCCAAACCTGCGAATCTTGTCCATAATGTAAGTTGCTAGGCACCATAATGAGTAATAAAATATGTGTAACAAAATCTAACATACCTTGCACACTCCGTGCGTACATCTTCCAATATTTCCTCCAGCTCAGACTTTGAAAGTAGCAAATACTCTTTTCGGTCAAACTACAAGTTAACAAACTTCAGAAATGTGAAAATCAAGTGATGGATTGATACTCTTGATTAGTGACTAATACAATGTCATACATTAGTGACAGGACACAGGACTGCTGTATCATTTGAATCAATGGCATGTAATCACAAAATAGCCCACAAAATGGAAAATAAAATTGTTGGTTGGAAACCATGTGCTATAACAATGACCAAGTCACTCTAGTATGGAGAAAAATAAGTCCCTACTGGTTTCGATACAAGGAGAGTTGTTGATTTGACGAGGAAATTAAAAAGCAAACACAGCTTAAACTGCAGCATACCACATTTTTTAGCTGCAGGACCTGTGTTGGTTCTTCAAGAAGCGATTTGGCACTGTCAGGAATACCATAAAATGGGGAAGCTTCATTGCCAACCTGGAAATTCAAATGGAACAATATATGACTTACTTCAAGTAATGAAATGGATACAAGACAGTACATTTATGGGCCTGGATATGGTTGTACCTCAGGAGGATTAGGAAACACCTGAACGGCGGTTAGGATGCATCCGCCAAGCTTCATTCCATTGAGGCCAGCACATGCCTTGGATGTAATGGAGTGATCATTGTACTGCCCATATCAAATTGATCACGAGTGAGTATGTCGATCTTACATTTAGATGCACTAGTTTAGGTGTAACAAGAGCACCATACCTCAAGAAAAGCACATCGCCCACCAAGGTCCTCATTAAAAATAAAGCGGTATGCAGCCAATTGGCCAAATGCACTAACAATTTCCATGAGCTGAAAAAGTGGAAAATGCAGTAAACTGTCAGGAACATAAACTTTAATGGCCCCATGCAGAACATGATTACTGGATTAGCAACATATAATGCACATATACTGATGGTCATAATTGTATTACCATCTCAGATGAAATAGCTCCAGAAATCCCAGCGATGAAAATCTGCAAAATTTAAAAGGCGACAGAGCAAATGAAAATGCTGTTAAGAATAATCACTAGTGAAATCTTGTTGTGTTCAACTAGTTCGAAAATAGCTCATACAAGTTTTAGATACATGCATCAAATATTTGGCGAGGAAAGTAAGAAGTCTATCGACCAGGACAAAACATTGCAAACATTTTTAGCTAATTTTCTCTTTGTAAATATAATTGCTCATATTGTAGTGAGTTGAAAACTGAAAGAAACCTCTCTAACTCTGCAAGTTACCTTGTGTGGTGAATCTGCAACAACATCAGATATTAATTTAATCTCTTCATCAAGCTTCTTAGGAGCAACATTCTGCACAGAAAAAAAAAACATGGGTCTTAACATTAAAAACGCAATTAGCAAATATTTTGGACATTGTAATCTATTCCAAAGCTGCAGAAAACTTATATGATAGTAAAAGTGTAGGGAAAATTATGTACTCCCTCCTGTCACAAATACATGTCGTTTTAACATCGACGTGGTCTCCAAATCACAACTTTGACCACTAATTTCTATTGTAATATATTTATAAAACCCAATAAAATTAAAATATTATGAAAGTATTTTTTGAGAAAAATCTACACATATGATTTTCTTGTATCCAATTTAAATATTTAAAAAGATATTGATAGTCAATGTTTCGAAAGTTTGACTACACCTATATCCAAAACGACATGTATTTGTGACTAGAGGGAGTACATAGAAGAAATCCACAGTTATGATTTGTAGGCAAACTACATGAAAATCTAAATAACATCATGTTAGTCCAGCACCTTAATGGTAACTTCATCATTATTTAGTCTTTGCCCAGGTGCATGGCCGGAGTCAATGTTTATATATCCTACTAAATATAACATTAGAAAAGGAATGTCCACAATATTCAACTCAGGAGTTGGCCTCAAAAAATGTTCGAATACGTATAAGAACTAGAAACAGATCCTAGTGTTTGATCAAACATACATCTTTCTTCAAATACTGCAGTGTCTAGGGGAAGTGTGTTTTGCATTGCTTTATCTATTGACACTTGACGGTGTTATAGTCATAGACAATCAAAATATTCTTCTTAGTATCAGATAACTGCCAACAAACCGTCTAGTTTTTGCTCTTCATTCCGCAGGCACTTTTGTAAGTAACAAACCAAATGAAGAGCATCAAATAAATCTAAACAAAACATATGAATTTCCGGATTAAGCAAGCCAGCAATTTTTTTTACAGGAAACAGTAGGGGAGGGTCCTAAGCAATCTGGCAGTTCACGATAAAAGGAGTTTGCGATAAAAAGGGTACAATTGATTAGTGAAAGGCAGTTCAGTAGCAACAGATGCAGTTTATAGCATGCAAATATAACCCAAATGTGGCTTGTAGTTTCTATTTGCTCTTAGGTTCTCTTCTTTGTGCGAGTGATGTTTTGCTTTTAGTGATATAGTTCTGCTGTCCAGTGCAATGAGCCATACCTAACTTGTGGGTCAAAATAATATCTAATTTTCTCAACAGTAGTACAGCACTGAATGAGGTTAAACGTTATTTTGTCTTTAATACATAACCGCCGATCATAGTTTAAGACAAGGGTAGTAAAAACTCATATTATAACACAAAAACCATTAATCAAGTTTGGTTCCTTCTGCTGTCAAGTAGCAAGCGTATTGTAAATGTGTAAATAGCAATGCCATCCTCGACGCTATGGACAGTTAAGGGTGACTAAAGGTAATACTGAGGGTATTTTTGTCTTTTGTACCCTTTCCAATAGTCAAATGAATTAAAATATCACTGTGGACTTCTGTTGCAGAAAAACAACATCTATGACACAGAATGGCCATGTAAAAAACTTTAATGTGAATACGTTTCGAGCAATATACTCATTATAATATTCAACTTCAGAACCAGACTAACCAAGAATGGGAAACAATGAGAGAACTTATAGACATCATAACTTCATAAGTATACTAGCAAAGTGCAATGAAAATAATAACAATTGAGAACAATCCCTCTGAACTCAAAAAATGAGTGACAATAAGAAAATCATCGGTGACGGTGAAGCCGTTTAATATCTGTCTCATACAAAACACACTGGATGCCAGGTTAACTTTCAACAAACTAATGTGTTTGACATCTTACTACTCATAAGTTTTCTAACAATGCGCCAGCAAAAAAGAGAATATAAAACAAGGGGTTAATGGCATATTTGGTACTTCTAGTTTGCCCCTGGGCTCACCTCGGTCCTTCTACTTTGAAAAAAAGGTCAAATAGCTCATCTACTTATAAAATCAGATATGTTTGGTCCTTCGGTTAGAGTTCAATTCATAGTCCTAATGGGGGCATCTGTTGTGGCACATTCGCATGATTATATTGTTCAGTTGGAGTCATGTTGGCATGATGATATGGCACATTCGCAATTTACCAACTAAGGCCAAAACACATCCCAAGCAAGGACAACTAGCTGCGCAGCATGCGAGCTGCACCAGACTGATCCCCACATTAGAGCTGATGAACCCTTGAGATGAGAATTGGAGAGAACTGCGCCCAAACAACCAATCATTGCAATTAGAGGAAGCGGAAGCAGGAGTCCAGCAAGAACTCTAAAGTAAGCTGGCTAAGTGAGTTCTGGAGAGGAATTGGCTGTCGATTCAACCTGCAGTTAACTGCTCAAAAGTAGGCTGAAATAAGTTGAAGTTTGAGTTGGCTTTGGGAATAATTAGTTTCCTTTTCCTTCTTGCTTACATCTCATATAAGATGAATTTGGATTTTTCTCTTCTTTTTATTTCCCTTTCTTGTGTTGTGAGTGTTAGGCCAGAGCTTATACACAGGTCAAGAGCAGAGGAGGCGTCTGGGAGAAATGAAAAGGCCAACGACCACTTCCCAACACCTTAATCCATATCATTTAGGGCAAATTTCTTCTTTTACTGCCAAAGTGAAATCAGCACCTGCGTCGAACCCCGCAAACTATCCCTCTACTTCCATCTCAGCAGCAATAGTTTGCCATGTATCTTTCAGTCATGACTACGAAAGGAAGAACCAACCATATCAATTTTATAAATAGAAGCTTTCAGGTCTTTTTGAAAGTAAATAAACCAAATGAAACCCAGAGAAGAAGTAGAGGGACTAAAAAACCCGATGGGGATCCCCCCCCCCCCTCCCCCCCCAAGTCGTCATGAAAAAAAGTAGAGGGACTAAATATGCCATTATGTGCTCCATGAAATTATATGAATGCAATGAAGACAAGAGAACAGTAAAGCCAAAGTTTACATGATGCTTTAAACTACATACAGAATTAGTTCAAAAGTTGACGGATCATGCTACCACATTGCACTCATGCTGTCATGGATTAAGATTATAAATGTTTGGAACCAAGATTGGATGGTTATGCTTAGCAATCATCATGTTCAAATCTTCACTAATAATACATTTACTTGAACCATGTTGTACAAGTTGTCTTCCTAATTTTTCCGTGAACTGACCACCATAAGGACTCTGCCAGCACTGTAATCAGCAACCAATGATTTCTGGAAGATGCAGCAGTCACATAATACTGGCACTACACCTGGAAGCCTGCTTTACAATTCCTTTGCTTCACGATCCTGAACGTGAATTATGACACACCCAATTAAAATACCCTATTTAAGAGATTCCAACACGGCTGTCAGATGAGAACTTCTTGAAGGATACAAATGTATGCCATGAATAAATCCAAAACAGCAACTCTAGAATAATTTTTGCACCATGAATAAATCTGAAATATCTACTCTCAAACACTTATGCTTACAAAAGATACAACACACTATGTTCATTTTAAGGTTCACATGCAAATAGAAATGAACATTACATCTGATGACCAACCTTTTCAGCAATTCTCACTTGCAATAATTCATAAGAGCATTAGATCAAGAGTTGACCATAACAGCATTAAGCATAGTATTCTTTCTAGATAAACAATAACACAGATTATGGGCACAGTACTTCAAAATTTAAAACGCATAAATGCCAGAGCAAGGTGTGTAAGCATGATGTTTTTTTTTCGCTATGATTCCATTACTGAGCCATTTGGTGGCTAAACAGCTTCCAGTGATAGAATATATGAGTGGAGCAAAGAGCTTCTGCCCTGTGAAATCCTAGCATTTATTACGCGTGGTGCTTGAAATGTAAGCCATTACAAAAACAATATCCAAGCACAAAAATGGAAAGAATATGTGCAAGTTTAGGAAAGGACATGCAACCAATACTATTGCCAATCATTTTCACCTTCGGAAAGTCACTTCAAAAGAGGAACCATTTTTAGCTGCAAAATAAATTCCATATATGTAGGAAGCCCTTGAAATATTTAAGAATACTATATGCAAATGAGAGAAGGAAGCACACAGTCACACACAACATGTATCAAATATAAACTAGGGCACATAGCTAACATTACAAGCCCATACATTGGAACATTCATCATCAAACAGCTACATCTAAAAAAAATCAAATATAAAACGCACTGTAGATAGGTCAATCAAATATCCAGAAAGCAATTAACAATAATTTGAGACATGTGGAAGGTTGTGATAAACTAAGTCAAACAGTCAGTAGGCTGCCACACGAGAGAGGGAGGGGAGGGAAGGAGAGTTGATATGAGGAAGATCAAGTAACAACTGACCAATTACAGAGGCAGAATCAGATCCTCAATCCCAAGCTGACTAGGTCATACAATGCACACAGAAAAAATTACAGAAACTAAATAGTTCGAACAACAAGGCCACTCTTGTATCCAGAAAATGCGTCGAGCATGTTATACAATACACCACCAGATTTGCAGTCACCCAGTTAAAGCATCACATGGCATGGTATGCACAATGGTTATATCCTGATAGGCTGATAAATCATAGTAATGCTAAGATGTTTCTTAAGCCCATTTTTTTTTAAAAAAAAAGCTATCAAATAAAATCCCAATCTCCACAGATGTGATAAATGTTTTGTGAAGTTGATAGTTACTGTCAAGTTCCAAAAACAGATGGGAACATGGAACAAGTGAGAGATTGTTGCAGCAATGACCACCATACCTTCTTTAAAATTGAGAATCATCTAGATGAAAACAACAAGCAAGAAAATAGTAGAAAAAGTAAAATCATGCCATTTACAAGAAAAGATGTGAAAGGGATGGAAATCTTACAGCCATTTCAACATAATCTTTGGGGCGTCTAATTTTCAAAGCAGACCCATCGAAAGATCTTCCATCAAAAGAAAGAGCTTCTGTAGCATCCTCTGGTGTAAGAAATTCAACAAAGGCCTGGCGCTTTTCCTTGTTTATCTGCATTGAAGGAACATAGGATAAAGGATATCGATAAGTGCTATTAAAAAGATTTGGCAAAGCAGTAGCAAGAAATGAGGCGGTAGTTCGCTCACCGTACAACTGAGGCATGGTTTTTTAGACCTCTGGATGCGATTAACACCGGATGACAGCAAGAAGTAATTCAAGCAGCCAATCAACGTATCCTCTGTCGCTGAAATGGGTAAATTTTCTATGTATAACCTCCTGAGAGGGCGGGTTGCTTGTGTTAGCTGGACGGAATCAACAGACAAACTTTTCCTTGCCAATATAGTCTCAAGTGTAGTGGCAGGGTTCTGCTTCGATGCAGTAAAACTGACTGGAACAGAAGAATTCATTTGACTAACAGTTGGCTGCAGAGTAGTAAAGAAATTAGATTGGTCTGCTCCTGCAGGAGGCTGATCCCATGTGGCTGATTTCTTTTCAGGGGATCGAACAACCGGCGAAGCAGTTTTGGTAGTTGTGTGTTCATCTTTTGGCGCTGTTTTCCTTTTCCTTGGTGAGTATCCACCGAGCCGACTTCCATATTTCCGGTAAGACCCACCAAGGTATCCACCATTTCCAGATGTTTTATGTCTGTCAATTTCAGCATACTTCTTTCTTGATTTGTCCAGTGAGTAGTGTAGAGGATAATTATCATGATCATGTCCACGGTAGCTATGCCTTTGTTCCCTTGGTGATAGTGAGACAGATCTGCCACGTCTTTCTCGATCATGATCCCTGCTTCTAGACCTTCTCCTTTTTGACCTGGGCTCTTCATGATATGGTTTTGCATACTCTTTCCTACCATCATGTCTATCAGAGTGTTTGGAATCTTGGAATCGTGCATAATCATGTTTCTTCAGCACCGGTCGATGAACCTCTGAACTCTTTTCATCATCAAAGCCACGGCCTTTTCTCTTTGTCTCGTTTCGCAGCTTCTCGCTCCTCTGCTTGATTCTATCATTATCAACAGTTTCATCATTCCATCTTTTCCCAGGTACCTTTGGATATTCAGATGTCGTTGCATCACCATTTCTTGTTCTGATCTCACCATGGTTTCCATCTTTGCTTTCATCAGCACGGCCACTCAAACTTGTGCTAAGTTTATGTGAACTATGAATGACTTTGTCTTCGTCAACTAAGTGACCATCATCTCTTATGGAGGACCACTCTTTCTTGGAGCCCTTCTTTGGTGCATCTCTTTGGTCATCCTTCCTTGGGACCTTCAGTGTATCTTTCAAGTCATCCATCTTGGAACCGTCTTTTGGCCTATCTTTCAAGTTGTCCTTCTTGGAGACCTCCCTTGGTGTATGTCTCATGTTCTCCTTTTTGGGCCCTTCCTTTGGTGTATGTCTCAGATCATCCTTCTTGGAGTCCTTCCTTGATGTATCTCTGATGTTCTCCTTTTTGGAACCCTCTGCAGGCATATCTTTGAGATCCTTTCTGCTTTTGCTTCCTCTTCCTGGTTCTAGGTGATTAGATTTACCCTTATCGTTGTTTTGGAGCCCTTCCTTGGTCTCCTTAGCTTCTAAGGCGGCCTTCTTTTCACGTCGCAACATGATGTCCTGAACGCTCAAAGGCCTTGTGCGGGCAGCTGTCCCGTAACTCGTGGTTCTCTCAGAATCCTTTTCACTCTGTGTTCTTCTACTCATCTTGCTTTGATCCAGGAACTTCGTTGAGAACAATTAGATCCTAAATTATCTCACGTAGCATAATCACAGCATCAAGGCATGAACAGCACCATGCGGCTCTTCTTCCTGCAAACTACACCAACAGAGATTTCAGAATGTTGCAACCTATTTTACACCATGACGGAGGGACCAGAACCAATGCGAATAGACAATAGCAGGCAACAAACACACTGACTCAAGTGTAATATCGTCACAGAATCAACAACGGGAACACAAGGTGCACGTCTTTGAGTAAATCTAAAAACCAAAATCACAGTCCTCTGCAGCTAGTCCCAAACAGTGTTGTGCAATTTTTCTTTCAATTAAGCATGAGGAAGCTCAACCTGGCTAATTGTTCATTTGTTTGTCTCCACAACGAACAAATGGAAAAACCAAGAAATCGTGGTGAACAGCAAATCTCAATGTTATCCACCTAAAGTAGGTAGTTGGTACTATCAGACTGAGAAGTAATAACCTTTTTATTTGCATATGGCGCTGAAATCCTATCAAAAGTTTTGGTCGAATTAAGCATAGCCACCGCATCCCTACCCATCTCAAAACGAAACAACACACAGGTATTATACTATTAATGCTAACCATCCTAGATTCTAGCCAGTACTACACAAACCGCCCAAACTTGCCCTAGCTAGGGGAAAATCCAAGAACAAGAGGTTCTAAACTCCTCATCCTAAAATACAAAACTTGCGCTGTGCCCGTATACATATATATATCTCCCCAAACATCGCATCCAGCCTCAAGCAGGAACGGCAAAGAGGAAAGAAATTACAACGAGGAAAGAAATCTTTCAGGGGCAAACGGGTAGCAACCACAGCAACCTGGAGAAGATGCGAATCCGAGCGCAGAGGCAGGAAGCTGAAATTCCGCCGCGGCGGTGGCAGAGGTGGTTGTCTCCGGTGGCTGCGGGGACTGGGGTTTTGGGCGATCTCTCTCTCTCTCTCTCCCTCCTCTCTCTCTCTCTCCCCCGACTCCGACTCGTGGTGAAGACGAGACAACACGAGATTCCCAAACAGATGGATCAGCCCGACGTTGCGCGAGGGTGCCAAGCTCGGCCTGGTTAAGTCGCGGAATGGGCTGGGCCTCGTCTCATGGCGTGGGCAGCGAGGTACGGTGCAACGCTTCTTTTATATCACGAGTGGATGAGAATTAGCTCCGACTAGTTACATGCCGTGCGTGGCTACGAAAAACAAAATTAATAACGAAAAATAAAGATTAAAAAATAAAAAAATTATTTCACAAGATCAAACATCTATCTTTAACGCTTCGTTTCTTGCGAAAGCTAGCTAATTAAAGCAACGCTTCGTTTCTTGCGTAGGGCAATTAAGCAGGGCAATTAAACGGCAATTAATGACGTAGGAAGAACGGACCACTGCCACCAAGTGCTGCTTTAGAATAGTAGAGATTTCCGACGACCTGTACTCGATCGATCACCACACCGGCCAGCGGCCAGCCACCGAGGAGAGCTACTGGCCTTGCGTGTGACGGGACGCATGGTACACCAGCCACGATTGTCCGTGTACCGGACAGTGGTGGAACTAAGGGGTGCGGAACATACTCCCCGAGGCAGCTAGTGGAGGCTAGGTTCACAAAATCGACGATATTTGGTCAATTTTCGCGATTTTCGCTCCTATCACCGCGGCCCGATATTAAAAACCGGTCGATAAACCGATCCGATTTAAAAAATAATTCGAAAATTCGAAAAAATTTACGTGTCAAAAAACGGTCGAAAATCGGTCGATTTTCATCAAAAAAAAACGTCGAAAATCGCTACTAAAAATCGATTGCGCAAAAAAAAAATTAAATTTTTTTTAAAAAAAATTAAATTTTTTTTGGAAAAAATTGGTTTTTGAATTTAACCGTTTTTTACGATTTTCGGTCGATTTTCGACATGATCTTTGCGATTACCGAAAATTATTGTTCATCCGAAAATTGCCAAATAGATTTTGTGAACCCTGGTGGAGGCTCAAGGACGGGGCAGGTGCGCTAAGGCCAGCAGGGCGATGATGGCCTCCGCGCTCAGGCGGACGTGGACCCTCATCGCCGCCGACCGCTTGGTCGTGTTTGCTGGCTTCGCGTCCCTCATCTTCTCGCCGTTGCACTGCCCACTCTCTTGCAAGGCCGCCTTGGACTCCGCCTTGCCGAAGTCCATCTTCGTCCCGTCCCCGGCGCCGACGCCCACTGCCGGCTCACCGCTCCGCCCCTTCGCCTTGCGCGCACAACTCCGCGAGGCGGAGGCATCGCAGTAGCCCCAGTCGGCCTCGGCAACTGCCACGTCTGCCCTACTGGGGTGTTGCTGAAGAGGCGGCAGCCAGCGCTGTGGCCGAGTTGAGTCGGATCCGAGGAGTAAGATGGAGGAGGAGGAGGAGGAGTTCGCGATCTACGCCGAAGGGGGAAGGGGAGGAGAAGGGTGGAGATGGAGGACCAGCATGTGGCCCAAGTCGCGCTCGACTGAGATCCCCAAGTGGTAAGCTCGATACAACTCTTATGTTCCATTTGAGTAATTTTGGCATGTGATTTTGTATAATAATCTAAGATTGTGCTTCAATCATGGCATCCGGGACTAAAATGGGTGGAAAGTTTTAGCCGTTTCATTTCAAATTGTTAAAATAAACTTTCTTGATTTTTTTGACTGTGTAGGCATTGTTTAGCAAATTAGATGGCCGCGGCGGGAAGAGCGCAGCGGAGTTCACTGTCAAGAACATGCCCAAGTTCTTGGCCGAGGAGATGACGAAGGTGGACTATGCCAACAATGGCTCTAACACCCCAAATTAGATTTTTTTTTTTTAGAAAATAGCTTTTTGCGACGGATGAAATGTCGGATATAGTCCTATGCAGCGAGGCAGAGATGTTGCAGGACGACCTGCAGCGGGGCCGGAGGGCTGCAGGCTCCTGCAGTGGACACCCAGCGCTGCAGGTCGGCGGTGCTGGCCCTTGAAATTTTTTCTTTTGCGAAAATAGCATCGATAGCAGAAAAAAAATATGAAAATGACCCCGTGAAGTGGGGGGCTGCAAGCAGCCTGCAACGGAAAAAAATTTAATTTCTTTTTAAAAAAAAGTAACTTGAAAAATGTTAGAACTGTTGGTGCAATTGTACGCTGTAAATTAACAGTCTTCTGTGTGTAATTTTAATCGAGTGCTATTTATAATCCAATATTATTTTTCACAACCAATGGCTAAATAAAAAATAGTTCCAGATAAATAGAATAGGGTGGCAGACTGCAGGTTCTAATTTATTTATTTGTTTGTTTCATCAGTGTACGAAATAATCAATCATTTTAGAATTGATTTTCTTTGGGCATGGAATGTGAACAACTACAATAGCAGAATGGCATGTGAACAACACCTAAGATACAAAAGGAATTCATAAAACTGGGATACAACATAGGTACATGCCTCTAATTGAGGACTAAGTCACAAAACCATAGATTCTATGACCATAATTGTCGAAATAGGTCGCTAGTATAAACATTATAATAGTTATCTATTGGTTCTTGACTGGGTACTACGTTCGATAACCTGATAGGGCTTAATGTAATATCATCGTCAGGATTCGGAGGACTCTAAGGACGCAAGGTTCGTGGCCTAGGTGGCATGAAATAGTCGTCATCATCATCATTTGTATGGTTAGGAGCTAGCCCTCCTTTCAGTTCTGGTTGAACGTCCTCTTGCATTGTTGCTTGAACGGCTTGTTGTAGTAGTGCTTGAACGACATGTTGTATCATCGCCTGAAGGTTCATCATAATTTGCATGTATTCCCCCCACATTACGCTTCCCACGATCTTGCACAGCTCCCACAAATAGTCGTCCAAGGCTCCCACAACTCTAATATGTACGGCCTCAATTACAAGCTTCTTCTCTGACGGTCTCTCCATCAAATGCGTTCCTCACACACCTACGGAGCTCGGCCAAACCCATCTCCGTCAGAACCGGAGCCCAGATCACCTTCCTTTCACAATTCGAAAGGTCCACCCTATATGGACTCCCGAACAAAGCCGTTACAATAAAACATGAACAAATCTTGAATATCTGCCATGTAGTACCTACCATAGCAAATGACGCACGCGGATTAAATACTAGCATATAGTTCATCACATCCCTAATAACATAGCTTGACATCCTAATTGACGATAGAGACTTGCCACAAATTTTATGGTACTACAATAATATTACAATATTCATACTAATATCACTAACATTATGCCATTATTTATGTCATGTATCGTTATTTTATCTACTGCTACTTTTATAATTATTGTCATTATATGTACTACTACCGTTATTTCATGCACTAATCATTGCACTAAAATCACGCTAAGTACACACTATTATTCATGCCTCCTATCCTTTGTTTTACTATTTCTCGTTCAAATAATATCGTGCATTTTTCTACTACTAGTTACACTAATATTGTACTAATTATACTAATATTACAATAATATTATAGTAATATTTCAAAAGATTATGAAGGGTGATGTAGCCTCCTTGATGGCGACTCCGGTGAGCCCCTTCTTCTTGGAAGGGGTGTCAGCATCGGAGGAGTCGAAATCCGAATACTCCTCTTTAGAATCCCACTCCCCAATATGAGCCTCACCCTTTTCGTCCTTGAAAAGCTTCTTACCATGAAATGATTTCTTCTTCGACGACTTGGTCTTGTCATCCTTCTTCTTGGAGCAATGAGAAGCAATGTGCCCCTTCTCATCACACTCAAAACACTAAATATTGGTGAATCGATTGTTACTTGAGTGTTGCCCCTTCTTGAATTTATGAGGAGTGCTTGAGCTTGAGCACCTCTTCATAAATATTCTTATTCTCCTCACAAGGAGAGCCAGCTCCTCCTCGGTGTCATCTTTGGAGTTATCATCAAGCGTCTCCTTGCTTGACTCCGCTTTGACTTTGAAAGCAATGTTCTTCTTAGAAGAAGAACTTTGCTCCAAAAGCTCTTCATTGTCCTTCTTTGTACAACACATTTGTGATGAGGTTGCCCAAGAGTGCGGTTGGGGTCATTTTTGCCAACTCGGGAGAGTTGTGGAAGAGCGCCACCAAAATCTCGTATTTGTCCGGAGAACCCTAAGCATCTTACGAACAACATCAAGATCAGTTAGTGAACCCCCAATACCCTTGAGCTCATTCATTAATTGTTTAACCATAAATACATCTCGGTGATATTTTGGGGGGCAATATAATGAAACTCTCATATTTGATCTGAAGCATATGTAATTTGGCCTTCTTAACCGCGGAAGTACCCTCAAGGATTTTGAAGAGGGTTATCCAAATCTCGTGAGCCGTCTCAAGATTGTTCACGCAATTGAACTCATCTGTATTCAAGGCTCCAAAGAAAGCATTTATTGCTTGAGCATTCAGGTGGGAGTTTCACTCATCTTGATCGATTGTGGACGTGGGATCAAGTGACATGGCGAAACCCTGAACAACAATTCTCTATATGCTCGGGCTCATGGCCTTGAGATAAAAGTTCATGCGTATTTTCCAATACGCATACTTCGTGCCATCAAAGAATGGTGCATTGCCTATGGGAACACCCTCACTAGCCATCCTTTACTCTCTAGACGGTAAAGCCCTAAGAGAGAGTCCAAACTTTGATACCACTATAGGATCAAGGATAACCAACAAGATAGGGTGAATAGGAGATTTTTAAAATTCTCGGCTCTAATTGCAATAAATTAACCAAGTAATACTAAAATAAAGAATTTTGGCAATCAAGACCTAAATCTTCTAGGTTCCACTAAAGTGCACCAACAAGCTAAGTCTAAACAAATTACATAATTATAGCAAGATGATTAAGAGCTAAATAATCTATAAAAGTAATTTGCACAAATTAAATACGAGAAAGTAAACCATAAGAAATGAACACGAAATTTATCCCGTGATCTCGGAGACTTGCCGGCCTCCCCTAATCCACATTGAGGAAACTTGATCCACTCAAGCCGGCTCCTTGCGCAAACGAGCCTTCCCTCGATCTCTCATGGTAGCTCTTCCTTACTCCGGGCAGGCGAGCTCCTTTCCTTCACAAATAACTGGGCCTTCTCATAATCTCCTTTGAGAAGATCACCGGTTCCATGCCTCCAAGCCGTCTAGGAGGTGGCAACCTCTAGAAAAATGAAGTGATGATGCTTGCTTGAGGTTAAATCCAGTGTCTAATTAGCTCAATAAAAAAATCACACTTAAATGCTCCTAACTCTCTCAAAGAGTGAATTTAATGCTCAAAGGAGAAAGGAGATTTGCTAGAGCTCAAATGTATTCAATGAGTGTCCAAGAAGCTCTATAAATACAGGTGAGGGGTATTTATAGCCCCCACCAATAAATCCATCTGTTGAGGAGAGATCTCTAAATTTTTTTTAGCATTTGTGGTACTATCGGCGTGCAAATCTCGGTAGTACTGCCCCATGCCCAATGGTAGAGTCAGAGCATTAAATGTGATAGTTAATAACTGTTACAGGAAATCCGGTACTATCGACGTGCAATATGCGGTAGTACCGACTTTTGAAATGCGATCGGCTCAAAAACAGGTGCTCTTTGTAAAATGTGTACCGATACTTTATTTGCAGCATTACTGGGACTCGGTAATACCGCTATTTTCGTTGCAGTACTACCGATGTTTAAATAGAGAGCATACTGCCTAAAAATACCTCTTTCTGTAAAATAACTACCGCTCAATTTTTTTGTACTACCGATCTCCGGTAGTACCGCTCTTTGTATTGTGGTAGTTTTGACTACAGAAAATTCGCAAAAGGAGTGTGTGGAATACATGAACCCTGGGTGTCTTTGGACCGAGGAATAAGAAGCCCATGAGGGCATGACAGGCCAAGCAGAGAAGCGACAGCCAGAAATCGCATAGACAGCTATCGGTTTGAGCATCAAGAAAGCACTGGGAAAAAGGCAAGGAATCCTGGTTAGGTAAGATATGGCAGGGTCGGTCTGTAGCTTTAGAGTATACGAGCAGTAGAGACAGAACCCTAGCCTGGAACCGACTGTAACTTGCTTTTGTAACTGCTCCCCTACGCTGTATAAAGGGGGGCAGAAAGGACAAAGGAGGGGGACACCTGAGGGAGGACATAGCCACTCGGGCAACTCCTGTTTTCATCTAGAGACACATAATCCCAAGAACACAGAAGTAGGGTATTATCTCTTCCACGAGAGCCCGAACCTGTTAAAAAAACACTTGTTTCCTGTGTTACCATCGAGCTCAGGTCTCGCGCTCCACCGTGTTTTCTTTATTGTCGGCAATAAATGTCGATAGAGTGCTTCTATTAAATAACTACCGCTCAAGACTCAGTGCTACCGCCAAGCGATAGTACCGCATTTTGCACTACGATACTTCCGGACTAGATAGGAAAAGATAAAACCAGGAATGTCCCTCTCTAAAAAATACATACGCTGACTAAAACACGGTACTACCGCCTTGCGGTACTACCGTGTTTTGTATTGTGGTATTGCCGAAAATGCTGAGAATGTAAGATGACTTTCAAAGCAAAGACTCGATTTGAGCCAACTAGCTTTAATTAACATGAAACTACTAGAAATTACTCCCTTTTGATAGTATGACATCTATTATAGTAAATCGATCTTTTACTTCTAACTCTAAGATCAATAAAAAAATACAAAAGGGTCCTAACTACTTTTGTACCTTGACTTCAAGCTCTAAGTCTTTTTTTCTTTACCCATTTAGTTCACAATATTTTTCTTTTTCATATGCCGTGATGAGGACCAACCTATTATCACAAACTTAAGAGAAATCGTTAGTCCTTTAAATTGATTTTCATTAATTACCAAAACCAAAAAAATCGAGGGCCTAGATGCTTCATGCGAGCGAGTACGACGTTAAAAAATGGCATGGTAGGGTGGGGCGCCGGGAAATCCATGGGATATAATATACCGAGTAGACCGTATCAATCTCGATACTAGTGGTCATACCAGCTCGTTACCGATCAATACTGACCATACCGCTTCGATACCAGTAATACGATGGAATTGATAATATGGTTTATAGAACTATATGTTATATTTGATCGTACTACTATGTATTTAGAGTAATATTATAAATGAAATTTAGCGAACCTGTAATTAAACATTTATATACTTATACATATATATTATTATATTAAACCTAAAAACAGTACAATAATAATAGATCGGTATCAAAATATACCATTTTAAAAACCAAACCGATACAACCTTCCGTACTAGTACAGAACTACTCGTAGTGCCACGCTGAGTGTCCGCGCCGTCCGTTGCGTTGGCTCTCGTGCCTACCGCGCCACTCGCCGGCCCGCACCTCCCTCCTGATGGCTCGAGTGCTTGCCGTGCCACGCGCCGGTGGTCAGAGGTGCGCGCCTCCACGTTTTCCACCTCGGCTGAGGAAGGCACGGCAATCTCAAGCATTGGACACGACCAGGCTACCCTTCTGCAGCCATGCGCCCCCACTCTCTTCCCTCCTGAGGAAGTACTGTCAAGAATTCGCTAGGCGCGCGCGGGTTTGCCGTTACCACCCTCTGGCCTCTACCTGCTGATACCCGCTCGCCGGATTCGCCCCCTCCCGATTCCAATCCTCCCCCACCAATTCGCCGCTTCGACCCAACCCAAGGCCAACCCAACGCTGCCCCAAATCCACTCTTGCCATCTCAAAATCTCATCGCTTTGCCTTGCCCCCAAACCCACCTGCTTCGATCCGGAAATTCCTCGATTTTGCGCCAAATTCGGTTGGATTACTCCCGCAGCTTTCCGCCCTTTTCCGCGAATTTTCTTGTACTTCGTTTTGTTTGCGCCCTAAAGCTTGGATTCCGCCTTAATTTTGGATTGATTTCTCCTTGTTATCTTTCTATCAGTTGGGCATTTTGAAATTGTCGAGCAGCTTCGACCCCATGATCTGATCCAGGTTTTTCCCGTGCAACATTCGAATTTGAGGTGCCGATTCCCACCCGAATTACTTGTTATCCTCCAAGCCTCGCGCCCGAGCCGCACAAATCGAATCGAAGGGATCGCACTCGCGCGACGCGGAGTTGATGCCACCCGGCGATGGATCGCCGCAGCCTCAGGAGTGGTTCTTGCAACGGCGGCGGTAAGAATCCGGTCCCTCCCTCTCCGGCGGCGGGGTCCCGGGCGCCCGCAGCCTCGGCGGCCGGTTCGAAGAAGGATGCTGGCGGCGGCGAGCGCAAGGCGCTGCTGCCGCGGCATCCAGCGGACGGCATGGCGCGGAAGGGCCAGAGGGGGTCCAAACGGCGCGTGCAGTGGAAGGATAGCCACGGCAAGAAGCTCGTCGAGGTCTTGGAATTTCAGCCTAGGTAAATAAACAACATTCGATTAAATTCCACGCATTCTTTCATTATTTGTGCTGGTGCAATTGTATTAGATTTCTGTATTGGATAGCACAGTTCCTTTGATCCTGTAGTACACAATAGACATGTATGAGTTCTCTGTAATGTTTGCTTGTTTCGCTAGACAAATTAGATACATAGGGGTTGTTCAGCTAGGCAGAATACCTGCGGGGCGTTTTTTAGGATCTTGTCAAGCAGGAAAGTGGAAAATTATGGTCTGGGTTTTTGGTCTGTAGCTGCAACTTTTGCGAGGCGAGATTCAGTTATCAAATGATATGTATCCCGGCAGGATATTACATTAGGACATGTGATCTGTTAGGAGTGTCACAATCTGCCATTCTCAGCAAGGTGAACTGAATTATTGGGCTTGGAGGCGTTTATCACCTAATTCAAGTAAGTCGGATCAATTCTTCTGGTGATCTTTTCTGAAGTAACACGGAGCTACCGATTCAGATTAAGTTCGCTGTGAACTTATGATTGGAGTACAAACATGTTCTAATTGTGAATTTGTGGTGTCATATAGTTTAAGTAAGAAGTAGGTTGGCAAAATGACTGCATAGTCTTAGGCAACTGACCCATAATTGGCCACATGCGCATCTAGATGTCCTTATTTGGATGTTAAGAACGGTCTTTCTTGGTGTATTAAGGATTGCAAATGAAACAATCCTTGAAAAAGGGAGAGAGAATTGCTGATGATTCAAAGCTGGAGCCTTCTGCATTATTCTAATGCCTTTGTAGCAGTTTTGAGTCTCATTTAATCTCCAAGAAAAATTGTATATTGTTTACCTTCCCATATGCTCTTTTGCTGCATTACGGGCCTTAAAAATGGTATATGCTGTTGTAATATGTGAAGTGGTTTAGACATCCTTTTCCGTCTGTACCCCAAGTTTATGTAATATATGACCTCAATCTGTATTCTGTGCTATTTCCGAATTTCCAATCAAGCCGATCTAATGATTCTAATCACCCCATTTAATTATTAAATTAGATGACTTTGAACCACATGATACTCTCAAAACATTTACATTATTATGCATGTGGAGCTGCAGATGTTACGACCAATTAGCAGTAGATTATTGAAAATCTGATTCCCTTTTTTCAACTAATAAATGTAGTTCCTAATGTACTGCAGAGTTCAGACAACTAATGTTGATTGGCATGATTTGGTACTTGTAAGTAAATTGGGCAATTAGACTAAGTTACAGTTGATCACATGTATGCCCAATAATGAAATATTGATTAAGCAGCAATGTGGCATAGTAATTTACTGCTTTTTATAATTAACATCTGTAGTTACCTAACCTGTCCTATACTCCTATGGGCTATGACTTAGGGAGATATTTGCCGCCCCTGCAGTGGAATAGGAATGCTTAACTTTTCCATATCAATATCTCCGGTGCATATTTTGGTACGCTGCAGGGCTAACTAATAGATTAGTCTTGTCTTGGATTCTGAAGCTTTAGTGTGTGTGTGTGTGTTTCTTTTGAGAGGGATTGTAAAGCTTTAGTTTGCACTGAAGAATTGGTGAGTGGAATTCCATCCCAGTTTGCTTAGCAGCGCAATGGAACTTAGACTATGATCACTTGGCCTTCCAATCTCTGGTCTATTTGTTGACCTATTGGAATAAGAATTCTGATTAGATGGAGGTCAACTATAAAACTATACTGTGAGGCAAAAGTCTATTGTAAACAGTAGCATCAGAATTTCATCTTATATTAAACTACATTTTGTGGGGACCATCCTTATGTGAGGACCTTGTCCCTAATTGTCTGAATGGGGTTATATGAGTACCTTGTCCCTAATTGTCTGATTAGATCATTAGAGTAATATGTGCCATCCGATGTTCAGGACTTACACAATGACCCAGTGAATCTTGTTGGCATATGACCTTTTTTGTCTCAAGATATTTGCTTCACCTGCTTAGAACTTGCCATTTGTTGCATTTATTAGTTCTTGCAGATCAGTTTACAGTTCCAAATTATTTCTTCGTTTAAATGAGCAGTACCTTTTTTTTGGCTTTGTAAATTGTAGATATTGAATGAGTTATTTGTTTTAAGAAAAAGTCTGTATAACACACCTAAACTTTGCTCAAAAGTCCGTCCAACACCCCAAACTATGAAACCAAACATTTGACTATTTGAATCTTGCAATACAGTTCAAACAACACCCCAACCAAGTTTTGCATGGTGATATTGCCTGCATGGCCCAATGAGTGGGTGATTTTGCCATGTAGGATGACACGTTGCAAAACCGTCCTGTGGGCCTCGCCTATCATTGAACCAACTTGGCCAGTGTGCCATTCTATGTAGCAAAACCGTCTACTCATCATGGCAATACGATCTCTCGAAACGGGGTCATGGTGTTTATTTGAACCATATTGCAAAGGTCGGGAGGTCAAATGTCTTGTTCCATAGTTCGGGGTGCTGGATGGACTTTCGAGCAAAGTTTAGGGTGTCATATGGACCTCTTACTTTGTTTTATGAGTTCGTAAGTTACATTGGACCTTAATCTCTATTGGGGGTAGTTGTTCTTACTTTTGTGCATCATCCTATGGTTTGCAAATGGATCGTATACTTTAGCAAGAATTGTTAATTACCCCCAAGTTGTCTTTCTTTTTGCTGGCATCATTTTACACTAGAATCCACATAGGGCATGATGATAGGTGTTTGTTGAGTATGATGTTCTGTTTTTATTGAGTATGATGTTCTCTTTCTGGGTGGTAGTACGGGGGTAGATGGTATTTAAGCCCTTTGGAATAAACCAGACACAAGTACGGGGGTAGATGGTATTTAAGCCCTTTGGAATAAACCAGATACAGTATGGAAATAGCTCACTGCCTCGTAAAACAATCATTTATGGTTAAGTTGTCATGTTGAACTTTCATCATATTGGTAGTTCAAGAAAGTCCTGCTCACACCGCTTCATTGCATTGATTTCTTCCTCTAATTGCGCCGAATCTTTCTAATAATCTGCAGTGATTCAAGTGACTCGGATGATGAATATTTGGATACTTGCATATGCTCGGTCATGTAAATATTGCAAAGCTATATCCGCGGTGCATCTTGCACAGGTGGAGTCAGCAAGAGCTGTATCTCAATGTTGCTGTCTTCCGCATTGGCCTAACAGTGATGTATAGAAAAGTTCACTCCATCAACAGGCTCAAACCATCTCTGCAACGCAAGGAAGGGCAAATGTGATATATCTCTGCAACTGGGGAAGGACCGATGATAAGCACCTAACCTGCTGGATGTGCAAGTAACAGGGAGTTGCATCAGAATATGAAGAAATCGCCACTAGGTACAGCAGTTAGAAAGGGGAAAAGAAAAAAGAAACCAAGAAAGAAAGCCGCTCTTTGGCTTATTTTTTTGGGACCGCACAGCACCCTTCGCTTTTTTTTGCCGAGTAGTGCTACCATAAGCAAAATGCTATTAGAATCAGACAACAGTATTTTCTTATCGATTTTGTCAAATAGTATTTGATATGGTAACACGCTGATGTTTCTTTCTAATACTGTCATCATCAATTACAATATTCTTGCAGTAACTAATGTCCAATGAATGTTCCAATTCTAAAGTGCAGCTCAACATATTCTCATGAACGTGTGTGCAGCTTAATATGCGTTGTGGGTTCACACTTTTTTTATTCTTAATTTATTTTTTTCGTTTGAGACGTGTGTGTTGCAGTATGTTGTAAAGTCCAAAGCCCAATAGCGTACAGACATTGAAACTCACCGCAATGCCCACAAGCCTCTGACGTCCGGGCCCACTTCGGACGCGCGGCAGCTGTAAAGCAAGCGCCCTCGGATTCCTCTTCGTGAAGGGCCCCACAAGACCACAACACTGGCCATCCGTTCCATTCATCCAACGGTCGCATGCCAGCCGGGTCAACACGACCGTTATCACTCGCCACTTCCCAACACCCCCCCCCCTCTCTCTCCCAAATGCCTCCTCTTCACTAGCTCTCTCTCACCCCTCCACTCCCCCCCTCCCGCCGCTTCTTCGCTGCTGCTGCTGCTTCTTGCCTTCGCCGCCGGCAAACGCCCACCCATGGGTTGCTTCCTTGGTTGCTTCGGGGGGGCCAAGGAGCGCCGCTGCAGGCGGAAGCGGTCCCCGTCCGGCCGTGCTCGTGTAAGTGGCTTCATCTCTTACCTCTTTCTTGCGCTGCTGATCTGAATTTTTTGGAGCTGGCGCGTTTGGTTGACACGGTATGATGTGATCGGGAGCAGGCCACCACGCGGCTCTCACCCAAGAAGGTAGCTTTGGATGGGGAGGTTGTTTCCGCCGCCGCGCCGCTCCTGGCGACGCTCCTCGAGCTGCGGTTTGTGGATGGCTGCTGGTCTCATCGGCGAGAGGGCCTGTTCTGTTTTCTTAATTTGGTTGAATTTTTTGGGTCTGTGTGTGTGTTTGATCAGGGACTCCACCGATGACATGTGCCTGACCGTCGTCAAGAAGAAGGTGATGTTCGATCCCAACGTCACCACTTACGAGACGGCTGCGATCCCGGAGGACGACGAGGAGGAAGCCAATCCGGCGGCGGGCGACGAGAAGGATGAGGCGATGAGGGAGAATGAGTGGATGCTGGAGCCGGAGTGCGCGAAATCCGAGGCTTTCCCGTTGAACCACAGGTACAGCAACTGCGTCGACAGTGACAACGAAAGCGAGTACGGCGAGGATGAGGATGAGGAAGACGATGAGGATGGGGAGGAAGACGAAGACGGGATTGACGAGTGCGCAATCGGCGACGAAGAAGACGACGGTCTTCTTGGCATTGGACGTGGCGAGGAGGAGACATGCGAGTCGCTCTTCCTGCTTCCGATGAGCAAGACCAAGGAGGGCAGCGGCCAAGAAGCGGCGGTCGGCGCCACCGCACCCGAGGTAGCCGTGCTTTGCCCGAAGCGCGACCGGAGCCATTGCGCGAACCCCGTGCTCAACTCGGTGGAGAATCTCACCCAGTGGAAGGAGGAAGCCAGGTCCTGCAGCAGCGCCACAGCCGCGCCAAAGGCTTCGGACAAGGAGAACATCACCATGCTGGGGCAAGACAACAGGATGATGAACCTGCTCTCCCGGCCAGCGATCCCGGCCAAGAAGAAAGAGAGGCCGGTGGTGGGCTCCTCGGGCTACAGCCCCAGCACGCCAATCAAGCAAGAAGTCTCGGTGGACGCAAGCCTCTCGACGTGGCTGGGCTCCTCGGATACGCCGGAGAGCAACTCCGTCCGGTCCTACTCGCCGATCAGCCGAGAAGACCGGCCGATCCTTGGGGCCTTGACCATGGAGGACATCAAGATATCGTCGGCCAATTCCTCGCCGAGAAGGTCGAGGTCCCCGAGCCCCAGCCCTGACGACATGCCGATCCTGGGGACTGTGGGTGCTTACTGGAATTGTAGCGCCAAGGGGGGTGATCCGGTGAACAGGGGGGGATTTATGAGGACTAGGAGCAGATTTGGGCAGGCTTAGTGTCAGTGATTTGAGATCTGATGAACTTGCCAAGCCCAAATTTATGTTCTGATAATACTTGTAGAATTTTGCAGGATGAAATGGTGAATTGCTGCTGATTTTGCCTACCAACTGGAGGCTAGGAAGAGCTGAGGTTGGTTATGCTTGAGAATTGCAAAAGGCATGCGTTGACAAGAAGATACGGCAGAGTTTGTGAGATTCTGAAATCATTGAGGTTTCTTCAAAGATGTAACTTGTCTATTCTTTTGTGTGTTGTAAACATTGTCATTGTATATGATGTATGGTGCTTTTTGTGGCATTGTCGATATGATGTTTTTTTTTTCTATCAACTTATTCCTTTGTCAACATGATGTGTGCTGCATTTGAGTCCTTTTCCCTTTTCTGAATTGTATACGTCTTCTTTTTCTCTTTCTGAATTGCTTGTTTGGGAAAGCTTTGGGCAAATTTCTTTGGGGATTGCTAAATAGCACCCGAGTGTTTTTTTTTGTTTGGGAGCACTTAATTTTTTTTTTTTTGTCTGATAGATATTGGCGTTTTTTTATTTGTGAACACTTATTTTTTTTTATCTATTTAGATGTTGTTTCGTACTTTTGTGATCCATGTGGTGCTTTATCGTTCTGACTTTATGTTCCTTGTAGTTTGCTTTGTTCCTTTTTTCAGAAAAACTAGCAAACACTATACCGTTCATTCGAAAACCAACGGAACCTCCTTAACATCCTCTCCATGTGATTAATGCAAGTCTTGGTCCCCATCGTATCCCTTTCACGCGAAGCATTTTCCTTTTCCTGTCCCGTTTTCACAATTAGCTCGTTGTTCCCTTCCCTTCCTCTATTTCTCTCTCCTCGATGGCATCATGTCTAGAAAGAAAGAAAAACAAAGACGAAGGACTGAAATAACGATCAAGGGGGTTGAATGATTACAAATAATTTTTTCCTTAAAAGAACCAAACAAAATCTCACTTGATCAAATATAGACTTTAATATGATTTTTCAAAGGGTGATGCAAGAAATTCAAAACCCACTGCATGTGCTCGTAGTCGTAGGCCACAAGCGAGGCTGGCAAGCACCACGGCAAGTGGGCTAGCCAGTGTGGAGGCTGCTGGGGGCAAGCGCGGAGTTGAGCCACCGTTCAACAGGTGGAGGTGAGCCCTTGTTCACAGGAAAATAAGGACAAACGAAGAGCGGAGGTGGGTTTGCTGGGCATCACTGACAACGAGGTTACGGGCTCACTCGAGCGCTGTAGCAAACGGCCACAAGTGAGCGCAATGATGGGAAGCGAGTGGCCGCAGGTGAACACGGTGACGGGAGCCGAGCGTCGGCAATCCCAATCACTTTTCATCTAAAAAAATTCCAATCCCTTCTCTTTCCTCTCCATGTCGAGCGCTACTGGCCGATCCTCTCCATGTCGAGCGCTAGTGGCCGATCATCACTGGTGATGGAAGATATAACACTGCGCCATCTCGATTCCATCCCTATGATGGTAGCGAGCGTGTGCATGGCCTTGCGGTGACAGATCCTTCAAATATGGCGAGAGCAATGTGGCTCGGGACGCACGAATCTGGCCACAGCTTCGCGTGAACAATTCGGCTATCTATTAGTCGCCATGGAGTAGTGGATGTCGTAAGTCTGAATCCACTGTCTCAATTCTGTTCTTTTAAAGGTCATGGAGCAGCTTCGTCTAACCCTGTTATCTCACTCTCATAACCGTGGCGATGTAATAGTTTTCTTAGCTTCAGTTTGCAGTAGTTTGCAGCATCGATGCTCTTTGTCAATATGATGCAATGTTAGACCTTCATTGAAGCTACATTGATAGGCCTGATGATGTTTTTTTTGTTGAATGTTGAAGTATTCATATAAAATAATTATCTGTCAAAATGCTTTTTATACTCGCTTTTTGTGAATATAAATCTCTTTTTATAGATTTTGGTATTTTCTAGATTTTTAATATTATTTTAAGATTTTTTTTCTAAAATGTTATTAGTTAAGGACTAATCAGGACTGCAACACTTAGTACTAAACAGCCTTGCAGCTAGCGGGATGTTCCACCGGCCAGAGGCAGCCACATATTCCAGCGATCAGCTTCAATGTTCAAAATTTCGTTTATGGAGAAATCTCGAGGGTCGTGGAAATCTGAAATCTCGACAAGATCTTAAAATTTAAAACAAAATTCGAACAAAATCCTAAAACCAAATTTCGACCGAAATTTTCGAGATTTGTTCGGTCAACTTTTTTTTTTGAAATTTTTTGCGGATGGTTTTAACCTTAAATCCACTCAAATCCGATAAATTTTTTTGAAAATCGGTTAAAAAAACATCGAGATTTTAACCGAAATCATTGAGATTTGGATGGATATTGTAGCATTTTGATTTTTTTTTTTATCCGGCTGAGATTTAGAATCTGGGAGGATCTGAAATCTAAAATCTCGACAGAAATGTCCAAAATCTCGTTAGGATTTAATCCACGCACAGCCCGCCCCTTTTGCAACTTGAGTGGACACTACCCTTTCCATTTCTCGCCCCCGTGAGAATGGCTTCTGTTGACACGTTGCCCTCCTCCTCTTCGACTTGGAGGTGGTTGTGCGGTGCGCTTGCCTCGTGTTGTCCGGGACTTTTTAACCGCGGCAGCGACTTCAGCATCGGAGC
Source organism: Rhipidocladum racemiflorum (assembly GCA_036346355.1). Lineage (NCBI taxonomy): Eukaryota > Viridiplantae > Streptophyta > Magnoliopsida > Poales > Poaceae > Rhipidocladum > Rhipidocladum racemiflorum. The sequence goes on along the minus strand of CM070573.1, from coordinate 83,112,274 downwards.
TAGCGCGGCCTGCCATCTCTTTCAGCTTCTTCCTCAAAGCCATAGCCACTTTCCTCTTTGGGGCCATGAGCTTCGCCCGAGCCTCTAGCCTTTTGCGGAGCTTTCTGCCATTTTGCTGCTTGGCACAGTCCATTTGCCCCCATTTGCAAACCGCCGCACTGTGGTTCTTCCCACTTTGGTTCTATCCCCAGTTTGAACAAATGAAAATCAGCATTGGCCGTCAATTTGCTTGGACAGAAAACCTTATCGTACAAGCTAAAGCAAGAAATAGGAAAACATTAGTCACAGAGTTCAACCGACAAGCTTATATGTGTAGAACAATTTGACAGTAGGCACCCCATAACAAGTTCACCCTCACCCCCATCGAATAGCATCGACTTCCACTGCCCGCCTCAAACCATCTGGATAAGAGTAAATTATCCAATATATATGAAGAATGTACAGAACAGAAAGAATATTGCTTTAATTTCCTGCCCAAACAAACATGGAACAGATGTTGCTAACAGAGGCTTCAAGAGACTTGCTATGCATTCTAGCTCCCACGACAAATATCCAGTAACTTGGAATTCCAGCCTTGGTGCTCTACTGGCTACTGAGGCAGATGGCAAATGAATGCATCCACTCGCCGATCCTCCATCTTAAGGCTACTCAACAAATGCACACTGCGCATGATAATTGTTCACATATTTCAGCACCAGACAGTTGCAGGAGTCTATGCAAGCAAAGCCGCAACTATCTGAGATCACAACCGATCTACCTCGCCACACAAAACAGGCACTCCAATATAACAATAGTTGGATCGAAACAAGAAGAGCAGGTTATACCAGACATGGGTAAGTGTTTGCACTAAAATTTGACATGTGTAGATAATATCGGTTCAATTCGGAATGGAAGGAGCTATGCGGTTAAAATTTGATTCCGTAATCGACATTGATTCGGTTACCAAAAACGTGAGGTTTGAATCAAAAACCGATACGGGTTCCGTTACCATATCTAGGAAGGACTCAGATCGGCTCAAGCAATATAAAAAGGGACGGACCAGGAGGTGACGGGGATCAATCAACACATCAACCAACCAATACACTTTGTTTTACGTTTTTCTAGTTTCGTAGCAATCTTTCATCTGTAAGCCGTCGAGATCAATAAAGAGTTGCGCATCGCCAATTTGTTGTTCTTGTCGATTTGATTCCAGGTTCGATTTACTTTGCTTGTTGCGTATCGCCTTTCAAAGTCGATCTACCTTTACCCTCAGATTAGCCTTAATCGGCTAGTCTAGTTATCTCCTTATCGGCCCTTAGCCGATTGGTGTCGCTATTGGCTGTTTAGATTCACGTTTTTTTGTTACCTTATCAATTTCAGGTCAAATTGATTGGCACGTTCTCAAACCCGACGTTTGTCCTGTGTATTTGAGACAAGAAACCATATTTCACGTTTTTTGCGCAAACAGTAAGGGTATTCCGGGGAGGGGGGATTCGTAGTTTCGTAGATCTTGCAGAGGGAGGTGCCCCAGGCGGCGTCCTGCTTGCGCTTCGACTGGTCGTCGAACCAGAACGCCCATTGCCGCTGCAGCTTGTGCGGCGCCTTCGCCGCGCTCTCCGCTCGCCACCGCCTCCGTCGTCGTTCGCCGCAGCTTCTCTTCGTCTTTCGAGAGGGAATCGAGGACAGGCAGCCGCCGCGAGAAGAAGGGTGGCGGCAGGCGGCAGCCAAAGCGACGGCGAACTCCGTCCCACGCTAGGGTAGGTGATGGCCCGATGGATGTTTGCTGTGTGGGCTGGTGGGCCTTGGGGCTTCAGACCTCACCGCGAGGATTTAAATGGGCTTCGGCCTGCAGCAGCCACTTGAGGCCCAGTTTTGTGGTAATAATTTACTAGTGGTGCCTTTGACTTCTGTGTGTGTGGTCTGTGGATAATTTTACACGCTACGAGCGCAATGCGGCGGCACGTCTCCACCACAAACTCCTCGCTCGCCGGCCGCCGCACACGGCTCCACGATGCTCCTGCTCGCCGCCGCAAGAGCCTGCCTTTCCTCCCGGGCGCGGCCGAAATCGCCACCGGGAACGGTGCCTCTCCTCCTTCTCCTCCCTCGCAGCTCCCACCAATGCGGCGGCCCCACCACCTCGTTGCCCAAACCCGTCAGGCTCCTCCGGCCGCCCAGAGCAGCCGCCTCGCCCGGCGCGTCGTCGGGCCCGGCGAGGGACCGCGCGATCGACTTCGGCAAGTACAAGGGCCAGATGCTGGGAACGCTCCCGCCGTCGTACCTCCGCTGGGTCGTCGCCGAGCTCGACTACGGGGACACCGCCCACTGGGCGCGCCTCGCGCGCGGCGTCCTCGACGATCCCGTCTACCTCGACCGCGTCGAGTGGGAGCACGCGCACCGCTTCCTCCGCGGCGACGCCAACTACGACTACGCCTACGACGACCGCGACGGCGAGGACGGGCCCCTCCAGGAGATGGCCGACCGCTTCGGCTGGGACCTCTCCGACGAGGAGGGGTGGGGCCGCCTCGACTTCCGCCTCCTTGGCACCTCCTACGGCGGCCGCATCCCTAGAAAGGGAACCCGGAGGCAAAGCACCAGCAACAGCAGCTCCCCCGGCGGCGCCAAGAAAGGCTCCCTGTTCGACATTGGGTCTGACCCGGACGGCCCGAGAGAGAAGAGGGACGAGAGGAGGGAGCGGATGCGGCTTAGGAGGGAGGAGCAGGTGAGGTCGGCCAAGGTGGATATGCTCGGGGTGAACGCCCGCGTGAAGGGCGACGGTGCTCTAGGGACGCCGAGGAAAGCCCGGATCAGAACGACGGCCAAGAAGGACGGTTTGGGGTTGGGTCGTCGCAGCCGCGGAGGCGAGGTGCTCGGCGAGAGGGTGGCGCCGGGGAAAGGCGGCCAGGGAGGGAACCCATTCCCCGGCCGGCAAGCATTCCTCGACAAGGTCAGGGAGCTCAAAGGTGATGATAGCTAAGCTAGCTAGGTAATTCTAGGGCAGTAGGTTCAGTCGTACCTGTAAATTTTGTCGAATTTTGTTCTGCTGAGGATTAGGGAATGGCTGAGATGTATGTCTGATCTTTCCGCGGATAATGCGCATTCGATTGTGAGTTTGTGAGCATGGATCAATGATCATGGCGTCATGTTACTTGTGTAATTGGGAAAAAATCGTATATAGCACAAATTCAACCACGTATTTACAATATGATACAATATTTGTGAATATTTACAAAAAAGACAGTGTTGGCCGGTCCTGGTGTACCATCGATGCATCAATGGATTTTGGGGGACCGGCCAAAGCTTGGATGGGAACTGGAAAACCGGCCAAGGGCTTCGTTGGGAGCTGGGAAACCGGCCAAGGGCTTCGCCAGCTCATGGGCAACCGGCCAAAGATGGCTCGGTCGACGAGGCAGGGCAGCTTTGGTGCTTTGCTGCTTTGGTGCATGCATGGAATCTCATCAATTTGCCAAGGACGCAACCGGCCAGGGGGCATTTTCCTGCTTTCGGTGCACCAAACAGACAACGAAGTGACGGAAGTGATCGTGAATCTCCGTGATTAGCGCAAATGAAAACTTCCTGGCTATATAAAGAGGATCGAGGGAACGGGAAAACGACGTTCACGAGTGATTAGCGAGTGAAGTTTCATTCTATGCGAGCGTGAAGTTTCTCCCTGGCGAGCGCGAAGTTTCATCGAGCGTGAAGTTCCAGTGAGCTAGTGAAATTCCATTCTCTGGCTACTCCAACTACGCGAAGTTCCATTCTCTAGTTATTGCGTGAAGTTCTATTTTCTGGTTATCCATGGCTTAACTATTAATTGAGCTTCTATTTTGGTTCTTCGTGAGGAAATCACGATTCCAAGACAACCAAAGCGTAATTGATATTCATCATAAACTTGTTCTTTGCGACAATCGAGGTGCACATTACTAAAGTTTAATGCTATGCATAATTAATGATACTTTTATTTATGCGATCGTATATTGCAAACTTGGTAGATATATCGCCGCATGCCATAACAATTTGCGAAATAATCGTAACTCCTAAAAATGTCTTCGTCTGTAAGAATATTGAAATGGAATGAAAAGTTGAATCAACTATTCTTGCATAAAATAACAAGCTTCTATTAGGATTATAGTCTCTCCGTGAGGTCGTGACCCTCTGCCCGAGCTTGCGTTGGAGCGTTGGACTCTATTTACCTCGAGCGATTATTCATGGCGAAAAGACTGTTTTTATTTTTGGACGTAATCTCTACTTGGACACGAAAGGAGTTGACCTCCTTTCTCAACTTAGTAACTTCAACCAAATGTAGCTGTTTAATCTGACTTAAAATTTGGTGCGCCGAACCTCTGGACCTAGGTAAGTTATTTTTACTTATTAATTCTTTTGGTTCTGACTGATGTTTTTGCTTCGTGTAGATACCGATGTTGTAGAGACCGGACCCGTCGACCTCGTCTCCGTTGTAGAAAACTCCGAGCAAGGTAAGCACCTCGTTCGATCATGTTGTTCCCATTATTTTACTTAGGTTATGTTCACATTATTTTACTGAGATTCTGCTGTTTTAAACAAATCGATGTATGCATGCGTTAATTTCCATAAGCATCCTATATTGCGAACTCGGCACATATATCCCCGCATTAACCCAAAAATTGATAGATGACATCCTTGACAGCTTGAAGATTGGGTTAGACATCTATTAATGCTGTATTTCTTGGTTTTACGTTCTTGGACCGAAGAATTTACGAATTAATCCTAACATCTAAAAACTTCTAAATGCCTAATAATATTGAAATGGAATAAAAAGGTAAATTAAGTCTTAGCGCATAAAATAACAACCTTATTTTGGGACTACGAACTGGCAATGGAATGTTGAACTATCTCGGAGGGCTAAACCCTCTGATCACCATTGAATGTTTTAATTTCGGACGATAATTTGCTTGAGGGTAGGACTATTTTTATTTAGGACGATTATTCGCAAAGCGAAGGACTGTTTTTATTTTTGGACGTAATCACCACTTGGACCCGAAAGGAGTTGACCCCCTTTCTGAACACAATAACTCGAACGAACGTAGCTGCTTAATCCGACTAGAAAATTGGTGCGCCGAACTTCTGGACCTTGGTAAGTTATTCGCAGAAGCGAAGGACTGTTTTTATTTTTGGACGTAATCACTACTTGAACCCGAAAGGAGTTGACCTCCTTTCTCAACTTAATAAGTCGAACCAAATGTAGTTGCTTAATCTGACTTAAAAATTGGTGCGCCGAACCGTTGAACCTTGGTAAGTTATTTTGCCTTATTACATCCTTTGCTTCTTACTGATGTTTTTTGCTTTGTGTAGATACCGCTGTTGTAGACACCGCAGCCGTTGACCTCGACTCCGTTCCAGAACAGTCCGAGCAAGGTAAGCACCTCCTTCGATCATGTTGTTCCCATTATTTTACTTAGATTATGTAGGCTGTGTCAGACTTGGAGAATCGGTCAGGATAATTAAAATGGGCTAAAATATTGATCGTAGGTGGTGAATCAATTTAATAAAGCGCGACTATATAGAATCGAGTGAAACCTTTAGAATGTGAAGGAAAAATTTGTAAATCCTATAATAATATGATTAAGCGATGTGGGAAAAGGAATATGAATTTGTAGATAATTGTAGTAGTTTGTAATTTATTAGTTGTTAAACGTAAGAAATAATTAATGTGCTATAACCTGATTATTTAACCATTAAAAATTATGAAGCCACTTTTGTTATTCTCAGTAGGAAATAAATAACATGTATTCGTAAAAAAACTTACGGTGTACCAATTAGCTTTTGTTCGGTAGGTCATATCGGGAGCCATGACACAGTTAAAGTATACCGTAATGCCGTAATATGCTGCCGCAATACCCCTAAGTTTTATTGTCAACGTTACCTTTTAAGCCTTTTAGTGACCAGTAAAATATCACGTTTAAATGTAATTTTTGGCACGAATACTGCAGATGTGCTCTTCGATATATGGAGTACCATATTCTGGGAAAATATTTTATTTACACCTTACTTTGCTACAAAAATATGCTGCCGCAATACCCCTAAGTTTTATTGTCAACGTTAACTTTTAAGCCTTTTAGTGACCGTAAAATATCACATTTAAATGTAATTTTTGGCACGAATACTGCAGATGTGCTCTTTGATATATGGAGTACCATATTCTGGGAAAATATTTTATTTACACCTTGCTTTGCTACAAAAATATCTTTCTTGCAATACCCCTAAGTTTTATTGTCAACGTTAACTTTTAAGCCTTTTTTGACAGTAAAATATCACGTTTAAATGTAATTTTTGGCACGAATACTGCAGATGTGCTCTTTGATATATGGAGTACCATATTCTGGGAAAATATTTTATTTACACCTTTCTTTGCTACAAAAATATCTTTGCCGCAATACCCCTAAGTTTAATTGTCAACGTTAACTTTTAAGCCTTTTAAGACGTAAAATATCACATTTAAATGTAATTTTTGGCACGAATACTGCAGATTTGCTCTTTGATATATGGAGTACCATATTCTGGGAAAATATTTTATTTACACCTTCCTTTGCTACAAAAATATCTTTGCAATACCCCTAAGTTTTATTGTCAACGTTAACTTTTAAGCCTTTTAGTGACAGTAAAATATCACGTTTAAGTGTAATTTTTGGCACGAATACTGCAGATGTGCTCTTTGATATATGGAGTACCACATTCTGGGAAAATATTTTATTTACACCTTTCTTTGCTACAAAAATATCTTTGTCATAATACCCTAAGTTTTATTGTCAACGTTAACTTTTAAGCCTTTTAGAAGACGTAAAATATCACGTTTAAATGTAATTTTTGTACGAATACTGCAGATGTGCTCTTTGATATATGGAGTACTATATTCTGGGAAAATATTTTATTTACACCTTTCTTTGCTACAAAAATATCTTTGCCGCAATACCCCTAAGTTTTATTGTCAACGTTAACTTTTAAGCCTTTTCGGCAGCACGTAAAATATCACGTTTAAATGTAATTTTTGGCACGAATACTGCAGATGTGCTCTTTGATATATGGAGTACTATATTCTGGGAAAATATTTTATTTACACCTTTCTTTGCTACAAAAATATGCTGCCGCAATACCCCTAAGTTTAATTGTCAACGTTAACTTTTAAGCCTTTTCGGCAGCACGTAAAATATCACGTTTAAATGTAATTTTTGGCATGAATACTGCAGATTTGCTCTTTGATATATGGAGTACCATATTCTGGGAAAATATTTTATTTACACCTTCCTTTGCTACAAAAATATGCTGTCGCAATAACCCTAAGTTTTATTGTCAACGTTAACTTTTAAGCATTTTCGGCAGCCCGTAAAATATCACGTTTAAATGTAATTTTTGGTACGGATACTGCAGACTTGCTCTACGATATATGGAGTACCATATTCTGGGAAAATATTTTATTTACACCTTTCTTTGCTACAAAAATATGCTGCCGCAATAACCCTAAGTTTTATTGTCAACGTTATTCCTGGTAGGCAGTAAAGAACATGAATTCGTAAAAATACTTAGGGTGTACCAATTAGCTTTGATACGGTACCTCATATCGGGAGCCATGATGCAGTTAAAGTAGACCGTAATGCCGTAATTGATGAGAAAAAAAGAACAAGATAAAGAAAAGAATAGCAAACGAAAGAGAAAAACAAGAAAAACATCCCATTTGAAAAAGTGTTGGGAAGTAACAATCTCAGTGTCACGAGACACCGTAGAATCGGTCAGGATAATTAAAATGGGTTAAAAATAATCATGGCAGCCGGTCGATGAAGTAAACAAAGCGCGATCATATCAAACCGAGCAAATCCTTAAAAATGTGAAGGTAAAATTTATAAATCCTAGAATAATATGATAAGCGAGTTGGGAAAAGGGATTTGAATTTGTAGATAATTTGAGTAGTTCGTAATTAATTCGATTATTCTGCGTAAGACATAATCAATCTGTATAACGTGATTAGTTCACCATTGAAAATTACGAAGCCACTTTTGTTATTCCTAGTAGGCGAAAGAGCATGAATTCGTGAAAAACTTAGGGTGCACCAATTAGCTTTTATACGGTAGCTCATATCGGGAGCCATGACGCACTTAAAGTACACCGTAATGCCGTAATTCATGAGAAAGAACAAGAGGAAGGAAAGAAGAGAAAAGAAAAGAGAAAAACAAGAAAAACATCTCATTTGAAAGAGTATCGGAAGTACCAATGTTAGGTCAGGCGAGACATGTAGAATCGATGAATCAAGTGCGGTAAATTTGGTGCAAATTTGATTAAAATTCACCGGATTAAAATTGTAATGACTAAAAGGTTTAATATTTGTGCAATGAGATGGACACATTTTTGAAAATATATCATGGAGAACGGCCCTCTGCTTTGCACGGCAGAGTGGTGACCATGGACAACCGCATGCACGTAGACAAGACAATAGCCATCCCGAGTGGATTGGGCCAGCTAAAATCACATGTTGTTGCCGTACTACGTGTGAACCGTGATACGCAGAGGGTTCGTCTAGAAGGGGTTCGTCCACGATACGTTCCAAACAGCCCTATGGTTGTGTACACACTCTTCCAGCTGAGAAATAATAGTTCGTGGGATTTGTATGCCCGCAAAGCGAACGAAGAGAATTTCGAGTTAGGAGTGTATGTAGAGGTATTGACACGACACCAATCCGAGGAGTTCGGGTCTACTTCCGAAGCAGTAGACCATGATTTGTCACATGGGCCAGAGGATCCACCACAGGATCCACCACAGGATCCACCAACTGTGGAGGAGTGGACCTCGGGGCATGGTGAAGAACAAGTTGATGCGGCGGAGGTTGGTGAAGGTGGCGGTAGCGGGGATGAAGGAGCGGCGGACGATGATGACCCAGCACCTGCTATACAATACTTTCGAGCCATTGGTCTGCTGGATTGTACCCTTGTGGATTCTGATAACACGTCATTGGCGCACACCCATAATGACATTCGAGGTGGGCAACGTTTCCGTAACAAGCAGGAGGCAATTCACTTCCTAAGCACGTACGCCATCATGACAAGACGGGAGCACACTCGTAATCGGTCGGATCGCACCGTGTACGAGGTTAGGTGCAAAAAGTACCCCATTGTCCCTTCTTTGTACGAGTTCAGCAACCAAAGTACGAGGATTACTTTAAGGTTCGTGTATATATTCCTCATATATGCACCGAGGAATCCATAAGGAACATGAGCGATTTAATGAATGCGAAGTACGTAGCGCAGAACATAGTGAACATCGTTGGAACCGACATCGCGATGACCCCCCGTGTAATTATGGAGGAGATGCAAACAAAACACGGGATGGTGATCACGTATAGCACAGCCTGGAGAGCAAAACAGAAGGCATTGAAGATGCTTTTTGGAGGCTTCGAGGAGTCCTTCAACTTTGCTCCTAGATTATTACAGAAGATAGCCATGACAAACCCAGGCACTCGATTCGCCGGGGATGAGCATGTAAGGATGGAGGGCGGGTCTTTGAGCCGGTGGACGGTACCTCGTCAGGCTATTACAGTCGTTTGGACAATGCATCGAAGCTTTTAGGTATCGCAGACCAGTTATTTGCGTCGGACGGTACATTCCTGAGTGGGAAGTTCCGTGGGGCCGCTAACTACACTCATTTGCAGATGCAAATAACGAGATCATCCCATTGGCGTTCGCTCGTGGAGAGTGAGAACAACGATAGTTGGTCGTGGTTCTTAGCACTTTGCTTAAGAGCCGGTCGTGGGTACGAGGGAGCGCGTTTGCGTTGTGTCCGACCGCAACAAAGGCCTTCTCCACGCGTTGGATGTCATGCACGACAAAGACAAGCTCCTCGGTGAAGCGGCCCGATGTGGAGAGGAGATGGTGCATGCGACACCTAGGTGCGAACTTGTATTCAAGCTACAAGAACAAGGCGATGGTGAAGAGGTTCAAAGCCATGTGCCTTCAAAACCAACCTCACAAGTTCAACACGATATGGACGCAGCTGAACGACACCACACGGAAGATGATGGAAGACGACCAATCACAGGAACAACTACGCTCTCAAGTGGTGGCAGGCCAGACTTTGGTTAGTCGCACGCGGCCCACCTTCAGCCAGTGGATTGCGGGGAAGCCAGCCGAGCGGTGGGCGCTACTCCACGACACGAACGGAGCGAGGTACGGACAAACCAGTAGTTCATGGTAATTACCGCGGTGTTTAGGTGAATTCTCGTTGAAGCTAACATAAACCATTTTAGGTACAACGTCATGACCACGAACATAGCGGAGGCTTTCAACAACGTACTGAAGGGTGTTCGCGGCCTTCCGTTGTGTTCAATCATTGAGCTCACCTTTTACCGAGCGGCTGTTTACTTCCGTGATCGCGGGAACGCGGCCGAGGCGTATGTCACTACGTACGCACCAAGAGTGGAGAAGATCCTCCAATCGAGAAGGCAGAAGGCACACTTCCACCGCACTAGGATTTATGACCTAGGCACGAATAAATTCGAGGTGATGTGCAAGCGCAAATACCAATCTGGGTATCTCGCGGGGGACACTGTGCGGCGATGCGGTTGAAGCGGAGGAGGCTACTGCCGCGTGTAACAAGCGGCCGCATCACATCCCGTGCTCCCATGTGTTGGCCGCATGTCGCGACATGGGTGGGAACGATGCATCACAGTTCATCTCACCATACTACACCGTGCATGCTTTGAAGAGCACTTGGCATCCAAAGATGAGTTCGTTCACATTTGGAGCTAACTACAATCTCATGGAGGGCCCCACCTGGAAACCGTACCCCTTGAGTAGAAGCACGTAACCGTGAAGGCCAAGGAGCACCCGAATGCAAGGTGACATGGATGCGGTGATGCGGTAGATGGTTTGCGAAAGTGCTCATTATGCAAACAACCTGGACACGACCGCAGGAGGTGCCCCAATCCACGCGATGCCAATTAGCAGTGCATAATTTGACATTGTGTACTAAGTAGTGCGTACTTTCGTATTGTGTACTCAGTAATGTGTACTTTGTAGTGCGTACCTTCCTTCATATTGGGTACGTAGCGTTGCGTACTCGGCGTGTATTCCTATTACCGCGCGTTGACATTGCAGGCTATGGCGGGCATTGCACTTCCAGAGCTACTCAGTGAGTTGGTTGATGCGAAACACCGTGCGAGGGCGATTTGTTCAGGACATGAGGTGCGACACAATTGTATGTTACATGTGGTGCAATATTTACGATGCCTCTAACCTTAATTGCGTGCACATTTCAGTTTCCCCCTCTGTCCTGCCGGTCGTTGCACAAAATACCGAAGTTGGACGGCCGGTTCCATATTCCACTCGCCCGTGCAGGTCTACTACCCTTCGCGCTTCTCATGGACGGAGCTACGATGGTAGGGGGTATGACCACGCCGATGCCAGGCCTCGATCGGGCGCTTCTTACTGGTCTGATCGATCGGTGGCGGCCGGAGACGCACACATTTCACTTTCCATTCGGTGAGATGACTATCACTCTAAGAGACGTAGCCATGCTCACCGGCCTCCCCATTAGGGGCCAACCTGTGGTGCTATCTCGGCCCAGAAGAGGCCTGTGGCAGCAGTACGTGACGGCCAGGTACATGGAGAGTATTTGTTAAGTAATGTCTAAAATGAAAACGATACGATGTGCCTCATTAATCCGGAGTACCTGCAGGTTTGGGGTGCCGTACACATGTAAGGACACCGGAGTGTCAATGAGCTGGCTACAAGCATTACAAGAGTACCAACCATGCCCACAGGATGCAGACGAAGCTACCATAGAACGACATTACGAAGTTTATCTGTATTGCTTGCTTGGTGGTTTGATGTTCACGACCACGAACAGTGACACCATCTCCCCGCATATAGTTTGGATATCTCGAGAGTTGGCCGCAAACCTAGAGGATATGACGACATACAGCTGGGCATCCGCGGTCCTAGCTGACACATACCGTGGGTTGTGCGAAGCATGCGTACGACAAACTGCTAGGGGCACAATTACTGGATGCGTGCAAATGCTGCAGATGTGGAGTTGGGAGTACCTTCCGATATCTAGGCCTACAATCCATAAAAGGTACTACCCCATCGATGTGGCCCATGACATGCCAGAGCCCTCTCGCCCCACTATGGGTCATCGGTGGATGCACGCACGGCTAAGATGGTCGCCGCTTGATGACCAGGCGAGCTACAGGCGGGTGGTAGCAGATATGGACCTACTAACCGCTGACAATGTGACTTGGGATCCATGGACGCCGCAACGAGCCAACGAAATTGCCACCAACGGGCTCATATCTGGTTGCTGCCTGGTGGACATGTCATTTTGGATGACGACATGCTTCGTCGTGTACATGAACGCGGTGGAGGTCTATTCGCCCGAACGCGTCCAACGACAGTTCGGGTGGCGGCAGATAATCCCGGTTCCACCACCGCGGGATGCTGGGAGGTCGCACGGGTACGTATTTCATGTGTGTCATTATTGTTATCTTCGTCAAACATTTGCCTTTACAATGTATTGACCATTACAGGAGAAGCGCTATGGGTAGTGCGGGAGCAGTCGATTGGACCGCAGTCCACGCTACTCACATCACGCGATGGGTCGAGTCAGCATTGCAGGAGGTGGTCGATCCCATTGGGCGTCTGACCCGATGAGTCTGACGACTACCTTGCATGGTACCGCGGCCGCACGCGTGCCACGTTGCTTAGCCAGGAGATCGAACCACGCGCCATGGCGTACTCAGAAGAAAAGTCGCGACATGCGCAGACTCTGGTGCACCCATCGTAGTAGTAATATTTATCATAACTTTCATATTTAAATTCCTAATAACTACATACTGCAACGCAGACTCGGGAGGCATCGCAAATAATTGCCCATGCCGATGAACTGGCGTCCCACCCTCCGGGGTCCTCTGGCTCGACGTCGGCAGCCAATCAAATGAGACGTTACTTCGCGTCTCAGGGGCCAGATTACTCTCGGCGATGCGTGGGCTTGGAGGCTCTGCATGACAGCCACGCAACTACGGCTCTCCTCGCATGGATCCAACTCATACCTCACACGCTAGGCGGTCCGTCAGCATCCGTCCCTCAAGTGGCGACCGAGAGGACGCCCCAACACGTGCGTCCACGTCCCATGTGGGAAGCCAGTCAGCGCGCCATCATCCTAGCCCCCGTGTTGAAGTCCCAACTAATCGTTGGGGACAAGGGGAGCAGGAGCAGATTGTTACGTCTGGCCCAGCAGAACCGTGGTCACCATGGGACGACATACCTGGCACGTCGGCCCCACCGCCTGCGCCGGAAGTGCCACATTTCTCGCCCTCCTACGCGACGGACTACGATCCAACCACAACAGTGGAAGCGAGCACAGTGCTTTCGACTTGAGTTGATGTCGGGACATATTACCTTTCTTTGCTCTACTAGGTGAGCGTAGGGCATCTCGCAATCGCAACCGGTTGCAAACATCTTGCATGCGGGTCCACTACAAGCGACCAATCCGGATGCATGGTACAACTATTCCCACCAGGCCTCGCGACAATATACCTTTGCGTCGGGTTCACCTCCCCAGCGAAGATGTCGATGATCGCCAGTCCGAGTAGGCAGGGCCATCACAGTCGCAGGATCGAGAACACACAGTCCCCGATTGCGTACATCCCTGAGGAATTCATGAGAAGGCAAGCTGGACGTCGCCGCGGGGGCCGTCAATAATGTAAAATAACTTCATGTAGGGCCTCCGTCTCATGTAATTACTAATTGTACGTACTAAAGATGCGTGCAAATTGGACAAAGTGTTGTCCATTTCCCGTATTGCATGATGTTGGTGGCTACAACCTTCAGTACAGTTCGAATTAATGTCTACTGTTGGAATAAATGCTCTAACATGACCTGTGAAAGTTAATACCGTAGGACGTGACCTAGTTAGAACGGCAAAGCCTTAATGATTCAATTTTTCATAAGACATATTTACGCACTTATAAGCTTCTTCACTTCTACGTATTCTGTCGTAGTATCTTGCTCTTCCGCTGTATTATATCTAAAATGTTTTACTGACCTTGTCTTGCTTCAAAATTTTGTAGATGCCTGTCTTCACCTCGTTTGCCATGACGGAGGGAGGATTTTGTGAGGAGCTATCTTTGATGCTCCAGGAGCTGGGCTACACTCGTCGCCCGGAGTACCGCTGCGTTTCCGTGCCCCGCTTTAGCCAGAACTTTTGGACAGTGAGATTGCTCATCTTCGCCAAGGGTCCTCAGTGGAATGACCGGATCCGGTACTTCACAGTGGAGCGGCTAAATGCTCTGCAGGATGCGGCCAGGCAGGCTCTCCTTCACTTCGGCGAGGCCTACCGTTACCAGTTGGAGGACACTCCGTACCGGCTCTTTCCCTCCCATGAGGTGGGGAGGAGTCACAACCGGTTCCGGAGCTTAGAGTTGGAGTCAGACCCCACCATTGTGCACATGGGTGGGCTCATCCGGGAGCAGGACGGGGCGTATGTCCACATTTCTTGTGAGCTTCAGGACACTTACAGGGATCTTGCTGCGGCGAGGCTGGAGATCGTTCAGCTGAAGGACTTGCAGCGTGGAGCCGCTCCATCTCCAGCCAGACGTGTGCAGGAGGCGCAGCGGACAGCACCACCACTGCTTGCCCCAGCCCAGGAGGACCTTCCACGTAGAGGCTCGACCCCAGACGCCGCGAGGGTCAAGCGTCGCCAAGGTCCGCCGCTCAGAGTGACTGCACGGAAGTCCGTGCGGCGTGTTGAGCAGTCAAAGGCGTTCCAGCACTTCTTGGCGGCTCTGGGGGAGCCAGGACCTTCCCAGGCTCCAGGTGTAGTTCGCGATAGTAGTGAGGGCGATGCCAGTCCGGCGGTAGCACCCTTCTTTTGTTCACGCTGGAACGTTCAATAATTGTGTGTGACGGACTATATAGTGCTTTTATGCATTTGTGGTACAACCATCTTAATAAAATAAGTATTCTGTTTGAACTAGAGTTTCTCTCGCTCATAAAGCTGTCCATATTGCAGTTCGTATGTGTAATTACCGAATTATTTGTAAGACAATATGTATCTTTCCAAATGTATTCGGATATAAATAGGGGGGATTGCAATATAAAGTTCGAAGCTATTTGTTGGGTCGGACGGAGCGGACGTGCTCATCGATATATGGACTACCATATGCAGAAGAAATATCTCATGGACACCTTTCGTTGCATGTCATACGGACTCGCGCAATAATCCTAAGTATTATAGTCGCGCACAAACCCTAACGATGAAGGATTTTCGGCGGCCCGTAAAAAAGCATGTTTGAAGTTATTTTTCGGGGCGGATGTACCAGATTTGCTATTTGGTGTAAGGACTACCATATTATGTAGAAATATCTCAGTTACAACTCTCTTCGCATATAAATTCTCAACGCCCAATAAGCCTAAGTATTATATGCGCGCACAAACCCTAACGATGAAGGATTTTCGGCGGCCCGTCGGAAAGCATGTTCGAAGTTATTTTTTGGGGCGGATGTACCCGATTTGCTATTTGGTGTATGGACTACCATATTCTGTAAAAATATCTCAGTGACAACTCTCTTCGCATATAAATTCTCAACTCCCAATAAGCCTAAGTATTATATGCGCGCACAAACCCTAACGATGAAGGATTTTCGGCGGCCCGTCATAAAGCATGTTCGAAGTTATTTTTTGGGCCGGATGTACCAGATTTGCTATTTGGTGTATGGACTACCATATTCTGCAAAAATATCTCAGTGACAACTCTCTTCGCATATAAATTCTCAACGCCCAATAAGCCTAAGTATTATATGCGCGCACAAACCCTAACGATGAAGGATTTTCGGCGGCCCGTCATAAAGCATGTTCGAAGTTATTTTTTGGGGCGGATGTACCAGATTTGCTATTTGGTGTATGGACTACCATATTCTGCAAAAATATCTCAGTGACAACTCTCTTCGCATATAAATTCTCAACGCCCAATAAGCCTAAGTATTATATGCGCGCACAAACCCTAACGATGAAGGATTTTCGGTGGCCCGTAAGAAACCATGTTCGAAGTAATTTTTTGGGCCGGATGTAGCAGATTTGCTTTTTGGTGTATGGACTACCATATTATGTAAAAATATCTCAGTTACAACTCTCTTCGCATATAAATTCTGAACGCCCAATAACCCTTAGTATTATAGTACAGAAATATCTCAGTTACAACTTTCTTCACATATCAATTCTTAACGCGTAATAACCGTAAGTATTATAGTAGCGCGCGAACCATAACGATGAAGGCTTTTGGGTGGCGCGTAAAAAAGCATGTTGGAAGTTATTTTTTGGGCCGAATATAGCAGATTTGCTATTTGGTATACGGACTACCATATTCTGTTAAAATATCTCAATTTGCATATAAATTCTCAACGCCCAATAACCCTAACTATTATAGCCGGCACAGGTTCCCTCGCACCTATATTAATGGTGACATGCCAAAAGGCTAAGAATGGTGAGATGATAACACGCTGAAAACACTGATATGACAAAATACATAAAAAGTTAACATGACAAATGCAGAAAAAGCTAACATGACAGTCTTGCACGTGTTGTCATTTCACTCTGACAAAGCTGGGCGCACATGTTGTCATCTTTTCCAGCTTTTTTTTAAAACAGTTTTTCCAACCCTCGCTGAACCGTCCAGCATTTTATATTGTCTTCCACGTTGAGAATATGGTAGTCCGTATACCGGAGAACAAATCAGCTTCGTTATTTAAAAAAATTAGACTCAAGCGTGATACTCTATGGCGTGCCGAAAAGTTTCAAGTCCCGGCCACTGCCAGCTGCAGCTTCGCTTCAGCCAGGCCCCCACCACGCAGCAATCGCTACTACGTGCATTGTCGTCCCTGGCCCCTCGCATCGCAAGCTAATCTGCTGCAAACTGCTCCCTGTGCACTACCAGGCCACTGTGAGCTGCAGCTTGGAACCAGCCAGACCCCCCCAGCGCGCTGTAAACGCTGCCACGTGGCGCTTTCCTGTCCCGGCCCCTCGCCTCGCACGCTAATGTGCCGCCAGCTGCTGGCCAATGCCAGATGCAGCGAAGCTACAGCCTGGACCCCCATCCGCGCACTGCAAACGCTCCCACGTGCCGCTTTCCTGTCTTGCCCCCTCGCTCCGAGCGCTGATGTGCCGCCAGCTGGCTCGTTTCTCCCTCGCGGCCTCGCTATAAATTACAAGGCCGCATGTATTTCTATCAGGCAAACGTGAGCCATTGTTTCGAGTTCATAAAGCTGCGAGTGAGTTGAGAAAACCCACAACGCAAAGAGTAGAACTAGTGGTTTAGCTTTCCTTTTTTCAATATTTGATTCGGGCTTCGTGTTTCACAGGTATTATTTACGAAACTTATTTTGGAGGCGAAGCTACATTATTGTGTTGTTGGGTCTGTGAAGTACAAGGGATATTGATTGGTTCTTGGGGGCTTTGAGGCCATCTATTTCTTTTTTATATTTTTGTTCGAAGTAAATTTCAGTTATGCTTTAATCCTACTCTTTTAGGCTGAAATATAATTGCTACCATTGTGTATATTGACAATGATACGGAGCGGCTCAAGAAACGATTGGCCTGGACAATAAAAGAAATAGATGGTATCGCGGTGACTGAATAAAATTGCAAAGGACAACTTTAGTCCTGGCACAAGTTCAAGTGCCAACGAATTCAACAAATTTGTGATCGACATCGGTTATAGCTAGTAGCCTCGAAATGGTTGCCATACAGTCGAACGAGTTACTGCAATCAGACCCCCCACAGCCAGAACATCCGGACCTTCAAGCCATAGCTCGCAACCGTCCGCAGGTTGCCACAGAAGAGGACATTGAAGATGAAGACCCAGACTTGTGTCTTCCATGTGACTACGAGAGTGATGGGGAGGGCAAACGCGACCGCTGGCAGTACCTAGAAGATGAGGGTATTGATATAGATAGTGATGATTCTGGATCGTTGTAATCCTGTATCGCTAGAGTTGTTAAAATAATATGTATTAGTGAGGCACCCATCATGTACGTTGGTAAGGCTTCGTATTCCACCGTTGTTTTTCCCGCATTGTAATGTTATGTTGTAACTTATCCATTTCATCGCTGTATTTTATGCCTTTAATATGATTCGTATTCCACCGTTATTTTTTGGGCCCGATGTAGCAGATTTGCTATTTGGTGTATGGACTACCATATCCTATAAAAATATCTCAGTTACAACTCTCTTCGCATGTTAATTCTCAACGCCCAATAACCCTAAGTATTATAGTCGCGCACAAACCCTAACGATGAAGGATTTTCGGCGGCCCGTTATAAAGCATGTTCGAAATTATTTTTTGGGGCGGATGTACCAGATTTGCTATTTGGTGTATGGACTACCATATTCTGCAAAAATATCTCAGTTACATCTCTCTTCGCATATAAATTCTCAACGCCCAATAACCCTAAGTATTATAGTCGCGCACAAACCCTAACAACGAAGGATTTTCGGCGGCCCGTAAAAAAGCATGTTCGAAGTTATTTTTTGGGCCGGATATAGCAGATTTGCTATTTGGTATACGGACGACCATATTCTGCCAAAATATCTCATTTACAAGTCTCTTTGCATATAAATTCTACTCGCGTAATAACCCTAAGTATTCTAGTCGCGCACGAACCCTAATGATGAAGGCTTTTCGGGGGGCTGTAAAAAAGCCTGTTGGAAGTTATTTTTTGGGTCCAATGGAGCAGATTTTCTATTTCGTGTACAGACGACCATATCTGCATAAAAATCTCGTATACAGACGTGTACTCAGTGCATCGAGGCCACTTCCCCTTCTCCCATGCCTCTTAATATATGGACCATCATGTTCTGCAAAAATATTTCATATACACTGTCGACGATCTGTTTCGCCGGCAATGAGATTTGTGATTCTAGGGGATTTGTGCGGGATCTGAGCTTGATGGTAACACAGGATGCGAGGGCAATCTGTTTTAGACAGGTTCGGGCTCTCTCGGAGGAGATAATACCCTAGTCCTGTGTTCTTGGATGTATTGTCTCTCTTTTTCTTGTTTCTCCCTCCTCCCTTATATCTTGGGGAGAATACATGATAGTTGGGCGCCACCGGCCCTCGAACATGGTGGCACGAACGACATGTCCCTTGTCCTTATCCGCCTTCACGCTCTACGCCCCGGGAGAGGTGGTTATGCTTTCTCCGACCCACGCTGCCGCTTTGTCGAGGTCCCAGCATCCGCAGCTCTGGCGGTGTCGGTGCATGCTTTGTTCCTGGCGGGTTGTTAGGGCGGGCGCCAAGCTTCCGTGAAGGATCGAGAGTTGTCTTGGGAGCAAGTCGAAGGTTTCCTCTAGGCCCGCCCGTTGCGCTTCAGGCTTTGGGCTTTCTGTTCACGCTGTCGAGGCCAATCGGTGTAGGCCCCTCTTGTGGGGCCCCTGTCTCTGACATCCCACAGGAGCCCCCAAGTGCTTTAGGATCGACTTTCCGTCCCTTGCCCTGTCATGAGGATTATGCGGGAGAGAGATCATAAAGAACTTGTAGTATGAAGCTGTCGGGACCCCGAATTTGCAAATCCGGACCCTCTGTGTATTCAGCACTAGTCCAGGAACGCGCTAGTGCACACAGTCTTAACATCGGTAAATATCACAATCATACCAATCGATATTATCAAAGTACTTTATTTAAATAACCAAAGGTTACTTGACCTTATGGCCAAGTTACAAATGTATGCCTTGCAAGGCGAAACTTATTAAAAGAGAAATAATAGCAGCGGAAAATCAAATAAACTCGTGGCGCCATCCAAAGATACCACAGTGCAACCGATCGGGCTCGCATCCCTAAGTAGACGGGTCCTCTTGGAAATCCTCCTCCGAATCGGGCGTAGTCTCCTCTTCAACTGTATTGTGTTGAGGCAAGGGTGAGTACTTGGTACTCAAGAAGTCATGCACAGAATGCAAAGCTAATATACTATATGCATGGCTTGGTACAAAGGAATAGCTCAAGGTATATTTGCGAAATGACTTTTGACAAGTAATATAAGTAGATTCGAAAGCAGTAGAAATAAGTAAAGCATAAATAACTTCTCAAGAAATTTAATAAACATTTTCCCCATCCTAAACCACATTTCCATCATCTTCATTACTAAACCAACCCAACTTTTCAAATCCAAGTTATTTTCAGAAAGTCTAACCCTTGATCGTAATTCCGAGCATTGTCCGATCGTGGACTCCTGGCTATTTAAATAGATTCTACACTCTGCAGAGGTTATGCACTTTACCCACAAGATACAATCAAACACCACAAAGGCGAAGTTCAGTAACAAAGCCTTTGGAAGCTTTAAACAACACAGTGGTCCTCTCCTGTTCGTGCTCTACACCATCCCTTCCCTTAGCCAAGGCGAAGTATGGGACCAACACACTGTTAGATGGGTATCTGGCCACACCACGATACGCTCCCCGCACAATCACACAAACGGTGTAATCGACACCCTGAGGCTCCACAAGTGAGTCCTTAGCGACTTAGTCAACTAGGGCCGTCCCATTCCAGCCATGTGGTTGCAAGTATGACCCAGTTCAAAGGCTTGCAAGGTTAAGTCCTTAGAGTGACCAGGGCAAGACTACCCGAAAACCAAATCAACATTCCCAATGCCACAACCGCCCACCTGATTACTCTTGCCACATGCCCCAATCGAAATCATGCTTATCAAACCCCGCTTGATTACCATGCACCACGTGCCATCAACATCACATGATACTTTTCCAAAACAGTTCAAGATATCATTAAGTCAATATTAACATTTGATTGTCCAAAATCATGTCATGAGCACGAAAGGTGTCTAAGCAAGATACTACAATCTGCCTAAACCCATGTTGGCAATTTAATAATGTCCAACTAGTAAACCACAACTAGGGTGACAAGGGATCATGGCACATACTTAGATAATCAAGGTGTCATACAGCAAATTGGTATTTATCTAACCCCCATGTTTAAACAAAGTATCTTTCTAATTGATCTAGCATGCAATAGTTTAAATCAAAATAGATTTCGAAATAGGATCAACATGGTCAAAGCACAACTTGCCTTCAAAAAGTACTTGCTCTTGGTCTTGAGTTGGATCCTGAGTCAATACTTCTCCTTCGAATCCTTCCGGCACTTCAACGTCTACTCGTAAAGCGTACAAATAGCAAATACACAAATAAACAATAGGCAAAACATCCCAAAACTCCAAATAAAACCCATAAACAGAGAGAACATAATTTTCTGGATTTTTAGAAACTGGAATCGTCAAATTCGGAGTTAAAACGCAAAAGTTATGATTTATTAAAGTTTAAATAATCAATTAAATAATATTACAGAGAAAAACTTTAGTCCAAAAATTAAATAAAATTCATATTTAGGTAGATCTCAATTTTATACAAATTTAGAAATTTGAATCACTCGAATCGGAGTTGAAACGCAAAAGTTATAAGCGTTTGAAGTTTGAATCTAAATTTGAATCAATATTTCGAATTAATAAATCATTTTCTTTTTCGGAAATTAATTATTGCGTCATCATGGACACGTGTCGGCTCTGATTGGCTGGTGGCGTCGGTAGGCTCATGGGCTCGGTCCACGCCGGCTTGGGTCCACTGCGTGGACTCGGTCCACGACTCTTACGTGTCGGCCCGACATGTGGGCCCACTCGGGTGACGTCATCGGCCCGACGTCGGGGACTCACCACGGTGCGACATGTGGGACCCATCAGACGTCATTATCGACGCGTCGGCGCTGCGGCCGAGATACGGCCGACATGCGGAGCCCTCGACCGACACGGGCCCGCGTGTCGGCGTCTACACGCCAGCGTGCGTGGGCCAGCCCGACCGCGTCGGCCCAACTTCCCGACACGTGGCGCAATCACGGCCGTTGGTTTGAAAATCAACGGCGCGGATTAGATCCGTGGTTAACACGTTAAAACTACTCGATGATCGTGGGCGCTCGATTTAGATCGGACGGTCGAGATCTAATCCTATAATAGTATCAAGCTACGACGCGTGGCGATTGTGAACCGCTGGATCTTGATCCAACGGTCGTATCTAATCGGTTTTGGAACACGTGAACTCACCTCAATCGTCCGATCTGGATCGACGGTCCACAGAGCTCGCGAGTCCGGCGATGGCGCCAGCGAGGCTTGGGCACCGGAGACGAACGACGACGAGCCCGACGGCGCTCTGAGGCTCCTCCGGCGACGCGAGGTCACGTTCGAGTCGCCTTGGCTCGGGGATCCCGGTTCTGACGTCCTTCTCCTCGGGCGACGGCGGACGGCGGCGGAAGGTGAGAAAAACCACCACGATACCCTAGCTACTACGGCGAGCAATCCCGAGCAAGCGGCGGCCGCTAGGGCTTAGCAAGCTAGGGCAAAAAGTAGCGCAAGGTCACGGCGATACTCGGTGCGATCCGGGCATTAAATAGCCCCGGAGGCGTGCTCGGCGAGCCCTAGTTTGGCCACGCGCAAGACTTCGGCGTGAGTCCGGCTCGGTCTCAGCGAAGACGACGACTCTCACCGCCCACGTGGCGCGATCAACGGCCCACGATCGCCGCGCGATCGGATCCGGCGGATACGGCTCAACCGTGCAGGCGGATCTCAGCCGTTGGATCTTGATCCAACGGTTGGGATTGATTAGGTTTAGGAGTGGGTTTGGTCGAGTCGCGTGACTCGGGTCGGACTCGAGTCCGACTCGGGTTCGACTTCGATCGGATGAAACGATACTTGACCCGAGTTTGATTTTCCAGCGATTTAATATTTAAAATAATTCCTAGTAATTCATTTAATTCATTAAAAATAGCAAATGACTCGAAAAATTCGGAAAAATTCTGGAAAATACTTTGGATCATTTTGGACTCAAATAAAATATTTCCAACTAAATTTTATTTGCAAAATTAAATTCTTTAATTATTTCAAAATGGAATAAATTCAAATAAATTCCAAATAAATCCAAATAAATTCCAGAAAATTCCAAAAATTCACCAAAGTGCCAAATCACACATGAATTTAGGACAAGTAAAATTTTGGGGTGTTACAAACCTCCCCCCCTTAATAGAATCTCGTCCCCGAGATTCAGGGCTTACTAAAGGAATAGGTTTGGAAACTCTTTCTTCAAATCCTCTTCGCGCTCCCAAGTCGCTTCGCTCTCTGCATGGTTACTCCACTGAACTCTACAGAAACGGGTTGACTTATTCCTGGTTTCTCGATCCATTGTGTCTAGAATCCTCACGGGATGTTCCTTATAAGTCAAATCTTCTTGCAACTCAATTGACTCTAGCGGTGTCTGTTCCTCAGGAACTCGAAGACACTTCTTCAACTGGGACACATGGAATACGTCATGCACTCCTGCCAACGACTGTGGCAACTCCAGCTGGTAAGCAACTTCGCCTCTGCGGCTCAAAATCTTGAATGGTCCAACATAACGGGGTGCGAGTTTCCCTTTGGCATGGAACCTCTTAACTCCCCTGAGAGGCGTAACTCTGAGGTATACAAAGTCTTCTGGTTCAAAACTCAAGTCTCGGCGACGATTGTCAGCATAACTCTTTTGTCGAGATTGGGCTATCTTCAACCTTTCCTTAATCATGGCGATCTGTTCTTCAGCCTCTTGAAGAATATCAGGCCCAAAGACACGGCGCTCGCCGGTCTCATTCCAATTCAATGGCGTCCGACAGGGTCGACCATACAAAGGCCTCAAAAGGTGACATCTCAGAAACTAGCCTCGATAACTATTGTTGTAATCGAACTCGGCATACGGCAAACTCTTATCCCAAGAGGTAGCATAAGCTAATGCACAAGCTCTCAACATATCCTCCAGAATCTGGTTGACTCTTTCGGCCTCATCCATCCGCCTCAGGATGATAAGGCATCTTGAAGTTCAAACGGGTTCCCATGGCTTCATGCAACTTATTCCGTAACCTTGAGGTAAATTGGGTACCTGGTCCGATACAATCCTCTTTGGCACTCCGTGCAAACGGACAATCCCGATCATGTACAATTACGCTAATTTATCTCCGAGTAAGTGGTCCTCACGGATAAAATGGGCTACTTTAGTCAAGCGATCCACTATAACCCATATGGAGTCATAACCTCCTTGAGTCTTCTAAGAACCGGTAATGAAATCCATTCCGATTTCCTCCCACTTCCACTCGTATTTTTAGCGGTCGTAGCAATCCCGCTGGTCTCTCGATGCATTGCCTTAACTCTCCGCACACGCCGCACAATGCAACATGCTCCGGCAACTTCACGTTTCATACTCGCCACCGAATCTCTCCTTCAGATCCTGATACATCTTGGCGCTTCGGGATGAATTGAGTACTTGAGTCATGGGCTTCTTCCGTAATCAGTTGCTTTAACTCCTTTTGTTAGGCACACAAATGCGATCCTTCATCCACAACGTGCCTTGCTCATCCAACTTGAAGTCCTCGCCTTGCCTTCCTTCTTGATGGACTTAATCCTGCGGATCTTGTCATCATCCTTCTGTCCTTCTCGGATCTGATCCTCTAGGGTAGGCTTTACTTCTAATGTGGCCAAGAATCCGCTAGGTACTACCTCAATCTTCATCTTTTGAAAATCCTCACATAACTCATCCTGACTTGTGGCTAGCAACGTACTCACGGTATGGCTTTTCCGACTCAGAGCATCGGCTACTACGTTGGCCTTTCCGGGATGGTAATGGATCCCAACATTATAGTCCTTGATCAACTCTAACCATCTCCTCTGCCTCATATTCAGATCCGACTGGGTGAATATGTACTTAAGGCTCTCATGATCCGTATATACTTCACATCTGTTTCCAATCGATAGTGACGCCATATCTTCAAGGCATGCACTACTGCAGCCTAACTCTAGGTCATGTGTCGGATAATTTTCCTCATGCGGCCTCAATCGCCTTGATGCATAGCGGCGACCTTTCCATTCTCGACACACATCCAAGTCCTTGGCGCGATGCGTCACAATAAATATCGGCTTTGAGCAACATCCGGTAGAACTAGCACCGGTCGACGCCAATCGCTTTTTCAGCTCCTGAAATCCTTTCTCACATTCCAAGCGCCCATGCAAACTTCTTTTCCTTCTTCAAAGAATTGCGTAAGAGGTTTCGCAATTGTCGAAAAGCCTTCGATGAAAGCAGCGGTAGTATCCTGCCATTCCAAGGAAACTCCGAACTGGGTCACAGCCTTCTACGCTCCCAATGTAACACGGCTTCTACTTTGCTTGGATCTACTGGCGACTCCTTCTGCGGTCATTACATGTCCAAGAAACTCCACCTTGTCTTTCCAAAACTCACACTTGCTGAACTTGGCGAAAAGTTGCTGTTCCTCGGCTTTTCCAAAACTCGCCTTAAGTGTTCGGCATGTTCATCCTCTGCCTTGGAGTAGATTAGGATATCGTCTATGAACACGACGACAAACTTGTCCAAATATTCCATGAACACCTTATTCATCATATTCATGAAATAAGTCAAGCGCATTCGTTAAATTTCAAAGGACATAATCAGAACTCGTAATGTCCATATCTTGACGAGAATGCGCTTTTGAATATCCTCTGATCGGATCTTCAATCGATGGTATCCCGATCTCGCATCAATCTTGGAGAAAACTCCGGCTCCTCTCAATCGATCAAACAAATCATCAATCCTGGGTAGCGGATACTTATTCTTCACGGTGACTTCATTGAGTGCACGGTAGTCAATGCACATCCTGAAACTCCCGCCCTTCTTCTTGACAAACAAAATGTGCTCCCCACGGCACTAACTCGGCCTGATAAATCCTTTCTCCATTAACTCTTCTAGCTGTTTCTTCATTTCTACCAACTCCTCGGTAGACATCCGATAGGGTCTCTTTGCTATCGGTCTTTGTGCAGTACAAGCTCTATCACAAACTCTATGTCCTCGTCTCAAGCGGCATACCAGGTAGATCTTCGGGAAAAACATCGGTACTCATTCACTCTTGGGACATCCTCTATGCCGATTGCCTTGGTACTGTTAACCATCAATCATCCATCTCTAATCGCAGTGGCTTGAAATTCCACTTTCTTCCCACACGGGCTCTCAATCGAGATAGTCCTTCGCCCACAATCCAATACGGCCTTGTGCTTGGATAACCAATCCATTCCCAATATGACGCCTAAGGTCCTGGTCTCCAAAATTATAAGGTTTGCTAGGAACTCTATTCCATCTATTAGTATTCTCACCCGGAACATCCTACTTCCGCTCGGAGTTCTGAACCAGGGTTTGAACTAAAAGCATGCACTTAAGTCTCGCAATCCCCAAATCGCTTCTAGCGGCAAAGCCTTGCGAAACAAACGAATGCGAAGCTCCAGAGTCAAACAAAATCATGCAGTGTATCGAGTTAACAAGTAACTTACCCAAGACGACGTCAGTAGCATTCTCGCAGTGCATCTGCGGTGACATGGTTGACTCGGCCTCTCACCACGGTGCAGGGTGTGGCTCCTGGTCTTTGGCGCCCTAGCCGGGTGGTTCCTAGGTTGAAGCGGATCGGGTCGCCTCGCTGCCTTCTTGGGACAATCATGGCAAAGTGTCCTGGCTCGTTGCGCTTGTAACAGCGTCTCACTGCTCCTTCTTGATTGCTCGAGTAGTGTTTCTAGCGGGGTGGGTCCGTAGTTCGATTGGCAGTCTTGGTGCCGGGATGGTGTCCTTGTTGCATTCGTGGTTGGAATCAAGAATTGATTTGGTGCAACTCTCAGCGCCGCTATTGCGTCTCGACGTGATCCTTCTTTGTTGCATCCTGCGCTTCTGTTCTCATCCAGTTCCTTGCGCTTGTCCTCAAGAATAAGCGCCTTATTCACCAACTCTTGGAAATCTGGAAAGGTGTGGGTGATCAACCCTACTTGTAATCCCGAGTTAAGTCCCTTCATAAAACGAGGCTGCCTAGATTTATCTATCGCTACATCCTCAAAAAGCGTAGCGTGCTAGCTGTGTGAACTTGTTCAGTAGCTCGGCCACCGGGTGATTACCTTGCTTTAATGCTCAACTCCTCCTTCTTAAGGTCCATGATTCCTTCAGCACGTGATACCGTCGGAATGCAAATTGTGAACTCTTCCCAAGTGATATCTTGAGGGTTCTCTGCGTGGGCACAGGTTCTCCCACCATTCTGGCCGTTCCTTCCAACCGATGAGAAGCGTAGAGTACCTTCTCATTCCCTATGCATTGAGCTATGTGTAGCTTCCTCTCAATTGATCTTAACCAATCATCGGCCTCCAATGGATTGGCATTCCCGAAGAAAGTGGGTGGGTGAGTTCTCATGAACTCGGACAGCCTTGTATTCTCGCGTGGTCCTCGATTAACTTGATTAGCAGTGGCCTGGCAAAGGACGTGCTGCATTTGTTGCATCATAGCATGCATCAACCGAGTCCGAGCGCAAGAAAAGCTCCAAATTCTGCATATCAATCAAGGCGGTCTTTGGTGCTCTATCATTGGGGTTTTCTTTGGCGAGAACCACTCCCATTGCTTCCAAAGTTTCCACGGGTGTTCACCATCTGCCGATTTGCTCTAGGTTTAGAGATGAGAGGGAAACAAGAATAGACAAGTAATATGGAACTTATGCGCGAAAGGTGTAGCCTTAAGGTCCAACTTTATTATTAATAACTTGGTATGGCTGCTTACAATGCCTAAGGGCCTTGCAACACATCTTTGCACACTCAAAGAAACAAAGCAAATCCAAATCAGAATCCAACTCTGAGTCTAACGCCTAAAGGGTGACTCTTTCTTCTATGTCTCGACTCCTGGCGAAGGAGTCTCACTATAGAACCTATGCTCACTCATCGAGAAAACCTCCATCTGTCACAAGAGTGCTTTACGTAAGAACTCGAATTTTTAAATTGTGACAAGGTAAGGGAAAATTTCAGCAAGAGGCAAGAAAAGAGAGAAGGGATAAGTCGAGATGTCATTTCTTGTCTTCACAAATTTTTAGCTTTAGAAAATAGGTTTTATCCTCACTACGACCATTCTAGCTTAGGGTTGAGCCTCACGGTCAAGTATGGCTCGATACCACCTCTGTCGGGACCCCGAATTTGCAAATCCGACCCTCTGTGTATTCAAAGACTAGTCCAGAACGCGCTAGTGCACACGCCTTAACATCGGTAAATATCACAATCATACCAATCGATATTATCAAAGTACTTTATTTAAATAACCAAAGGTTACTTGACCTTATGGCCAAGTTACAAATGTATGCCTTGCAAGGCGAAACTTATTAAAAGAGAAATAATAGCAATGAAAATCAAATAAACTCGTGGCGCCATCCAAGATACCACAGTAACCGACCGGGCTCGCATCCCTAAGTAGACGGGTCCTCTTGAAATCCTCCTCCGAATCGGCGTAGTCTCCTCTTCAACTGTATTGTGTTGAGGCAAGGGTGAGTACTTGGTACTCGACAAGTCATGCAGAATGCAAAGCTAATATACTATATGCATGGCTTGGTACAAAGGAATAGCTCAAGGTATATTTGCAAGAAATGCCTTTGACAAGTAATATAAGTAGATTCAAAGCGGTAGAAATAAGTAAAGCATAAATAACTTCTCAAGAAATTTAATAAACATTTTCCCCATCCTAAACCACATTTCCATCATCTTCATTACTAAACCAACCCAACTTTTCAAATCCAAGTTATTTTGTAAAGTCTAACCCTTGACTGTAATTCCCGAGCATTGTCCAAGATCGTGGACTCCTGGCTATTTAAATAGATTCTACACTGGCAGAGGTTATGCACTTTACCCACAAGATACAGTCAAACACCACAAAGGCGAAGTTCCCGTAACAAAGCCTTTCTAAGCTTTAAACAACACAGTGGTCCTCTCCTGCTCAGGTTTACACCATCCCTTCCTTAGCCAAGGCGAAGTATGGGACCAACACACCGTTAGATGGGTATCTGGCCACGACCACGATACGCCCCCTCGCATAATCACACAAACGGTGTAATCGACACCTGAGGCTCCACAAGTGAGTCCTTAGCGACTTAGTCAACTAGGGCCGCCCCATTCCACCCATGTGGTTGCAAGTATGACCCAGTTCAAAGGCTTGCAAGGTTAAGTCCTTAGAGTGACCAGGCAAGACTACCCGAAAAACCAAATCAACATTCCCAATGCCACAACCGGCCCACCTGATTACTCTTGCCACATGCCCCGGCCGAATCTGCTTATCAAACCCCGCTTGATTACCATGCACCACGTGCCATCAACATCACATGATACTTTTCCAAAACAGGTTCAAGATATCATTAAGTCAATATTAACATTTGATTGTCCAAAATCATGTCATGAGCACGTAGCGTGCTCTAAGCAAGATACTACAACGGTCTAAACCCATGTTGGCAATTTAATAATGTCCAACTAGTAAACCACAACTAGGGTGACAAGGGATCATGGCACATACTTAGATAATCAAGGTGTCATACAAAGAAATTGGTATTTATCTAACCCCCATGTTTAAACAAAGTATCTTTCTAATTGATCTAGCATGCAATAGTTTAAATCAAAATAGATTTCGAAATAGGATCAACATGGTCAAAGCACAACTTGCCTTCAAAAAGTACTTGCTCTTGGTCTTGAGTTGGATCCTGAGTCAATACTTCTCCTTCGAATCCTTCCCAGACTTCAACGCCTACTCGTAAAAGCGTACAAATAGCAAATACACAAATAAACAATAGGCAAAACATCCCAAAACTCCAAATAAAACCCATAAACAGAGAGAACGTAATTTACTGGATTTAAAGAAACTGGAATCTTGAAATTTCGAGTTAAAACGCAAAAGTTATGATTTATTAAAGTTTAAATAATCAATTAAATAATATTACAGAGAAAAACTTTAGTCCAAAAATTAAATAAAATTCATATTTAGGTAGATCTCAATTTTATACAAATTTAGAAATTTGAATCACTCGAATCGGAGTTGAAACGCAAAAGTTATAAGCGTTTGAAGTTTGAATCTAAATTTGAATCAATATTTCGAATTAATAAATCATTTTCTTTTTCAGAAATTAATTATTGCGTCATCATGGACACGTGTCGCCTCGATTGGTGGCCGACGTCACCGCTCATGGGCTCGGCCCACGCCGGCTTGGGTCCACTGTGGACTCGGCCCACGACTCTTACGTGTCGCCGACATGTGGGCCCACTCGGGTAGCGTCATCGCCGTCGGCGGGGACTCGGCCGCACGACATACATGGGACCCATCGCGGCGTCATTATCGACGTCGGCGCTCGGCCGAGACGGCCGTGACATGCGGGCCTCTCGACACGCGCGGGCCGTGTCGGCGTCTGCGCACGCGTGCGTGGGCCACCGACGCTTGGCCCAACTTCCCGACACGTGGCGCAATCACGGCCGTTGGTTTGAAAATCAACGGCGCGGATTAGATCCGTGGTTAACACGTTAAAACTACTCGATGATCGTGGCCGCTCGATTTAGATCGGACGGTCCGCATCTAATCCTATAATAGTATCGCTACAAGACGTGGCGATTGTGAACCGCTGGATCTTGATCCAACGGTCCGCATCTAATCGGTTTTGGAACACGTGAACTCACCTCAATCGTCCGATCCGATCTCGACGGTCCACGAGCTCGCGAGTCCGGCGATGGCGCCAGCGAGGCTTGGGCACCGAGACGAGAACGACGACGAGCCCGACGGCGCTACGGCTCCTCCGGCGACGCAGGGTCACGCTCGAAGTCGCCTTGGCTCTGGATCCTGCTCGACCTCCTTCTCTCGCGACGGCGACGGCGGCGCATGAAGGTGAGAAAAACCACCACGATACCCTAGCTACTACTGGCGAGCAATCCCGAGCAAGCGGCCGCTAGGGCTTAGCAAGCTAGGGCAAAAAGTAGCGCAAGGTCACGGCGATACTCGGTGCGATCCGGCATTAAATAGCCCCGGAGGCGCGTGCTCGCGAGCCCTAGTCGGCCACGGCACAAGACTTTGGCGGGCGAGTCCGGCTCGGTCTCGGCGAAGACGACGACTCTCACCGCCCACGTGGCGCGATTAACGGCCACGATCGCGACGGGCGCGATCGGATCCGGCCGATACGGCTCAACCGTAGACGGGCGGATCTCACCGCTGGATCTTGATCCAACGGTTGGGATTGATTAGGTTTAGGAGCTGGTTTGGTCGAGTCACGTGACTGGTCTGACTCGAGTCCGACTCGGGTTCCGACTTCGATCGGATGAACAAGATTTGACCCGAGTTTGATTTTCCAAATGATTTAATATTTAAAATAATTCCTAGTAATTCATTTAATTCATTAAAAATAGCAAATGACTCGTAAAATTCTAAAAATTCGAAAATACTTTGGATCATTTTGGACTCAAATAAAATATTTCCAACTAAATTTTATTTGCAAAATTAAATTCTTTAATTATTTCAAAATGGAATAAATTCAAATAAATTCCAAATAAATTCCAGAAAATTCCAAAAATTCACCAAAGTGCCAAATCACACATGAATTTAGGACAAGTAAAATTTTGGGGTGTTACAGAAGCCACCGCGGTTAGTTAGCTCGTGGCCGAGTGGTACCCGCGCGCTTGACATGCGCGCAACCTACTGTCGCTCTACCGACCCTCATGGGGCGCATTTGGTCTTTTGGCTCGTGGTCGAGTGGTACCGCGCCACATTTTGATACGCAGAACCGCCTGTCGCTTCTACCGACCATGGGGCGTACCTTGGTCTTTTGGCTCGTGGTCGAGTGGTACCGCGCTACCGTTTACGCGCAGAACCGCCTGTCGCTCTACCGACCCTCATGGGGCGCGATTTGGTCTTTTTGGCTCGTGGTCGAGTGGTACCCGCTACCGCATTTGGCGCTGCAACCGCTTGTCGCTTACCGACCCTCATGGGGCATACCTTGGTCTTTTTGGCTCGGTCGGCAGGGTACCGCCATTTACGGCGCGACAACCGGCTTGTCGCCTACCGACCTCATGGGGCATACCTTGGTCATACAGAGTAATGCTCGTGCTCGCTACGGCCAAGACCGCTTTAGACCCTCATGGGGCGATTCTCAAGACCGTGTTGGTTGTAGATCCTCTCGCGACACCCAATCGCATTATGAGACAAATGACCAGCAATTGACCCCAAATTATGGGGCGTGCCGTCAGAGGATGTTCGAAAGTGCCCAGCCCCAAGCTTCCGTGGCGGCCGGGCGTTCGTGCCCATCGTGGGGCGACTTTATCCCAAACTTTGGACCAGATTTGACACCGCCGCGCTTTTGCGCGACGCAGCCTATTGGCCCGCCATGGGGCGTGCCTCGATCTCGCCCAGACTGAACAGAGGGCTCTCGCTTCTTCCCACCATAAGGTGGAAATTGGGGCCCATTTCTTATAAGTCGAAGGGACCTCGCCGAGCAACGGCCTCCTTGCACCTTCCCCACCACTACCGCGAAACCTTCAAACCTCCTTTGGCGATTTAGGGTTTCCTGCCACGCTTCTTGGCTTGCGCGGTTCCTCCCACCAGGTCTTCTTCTTCGCAATGTCTTCTTCCTCGCCATCGGAAGGTAGCACCGACCTGCGCGGCGGTGGGAGACCTCCATCACGACGACGCCCCGCTTGAGGGGATGGTCGCCGCCGGCCCCTCCTCCGCCGGAGTTGATCTCACCGCCCCGTCCCGCCGCAGGTGACCCTTACCCCACACCTCAGAGAATGAGATTGTGGTGTTTGAGTCCTTCTTCCGCGGGATTTAGCATCCCCGGGAGCGCCTTCCTCCGGGCTCCTCCACTTCTACGAAATTGAGTTGATCAATTTGAACCCCAACTCGATTCTCCACATTGCCATCTTCGTCTCACTCTGCGAGGCGTATCTTGGGATACGCCCTCATTTGGATTTGTTCCGCTCCTTCTTCTCGGGTGAAGCCTCATCCGACCGGGCCGCTCCCCAGCGTCGTTGGGGCGCCTGACTCCACCAGGAGGGCTCGAAGAAGCAGATTTTGTCTTTCCTCTCAAAACCTCCCTCAAAGGTTGGAGGCGGGAGTGGTTCTATTGTGCCAATGTTGATCCTTCCTCGCCTCTTGCCTACGTGCTCCTAAAGCTTCCCGATGCTTTGGAGCGACGCCTGACGGAGGAGGTTTGGCGCAAATCCCGAGCTTCGGGCGTTGATAGACGATCTGAAGAACCGAGGGTCGACGGGTCCCAGATCGCGATCGCTTTTGTGAAGCGCCGGTGCAGCCTTGAAGGAGAGAGTCCATTTGGGGTTCCAATACAACGGCCTCTGGACCCCACGCGGAGTCGGACGTGGCCCCTGTCGATGGAGTCGCCGGCAAAGACGGGTAGTTGATTTCTTCGTGCCTGGCACAATAATCACCAACAGGGCTGCCCTCATAAGTTTTCGACGGCAAGGCCTCCTCCTGTGAGTGCACTATCCTTTCGGAAGGCGCTCCATGGTTTCTTCGATCGATGTGTGATTCAAGCGGTGCGATCGTTCCTTTTCGAGAACGCGCCCTTCATTTCTCGATGTTCGGTTGTCGGCCTCTCTACCGAAACACGCCAGCGGCGAGTGGTCGACACATCGGCCGACGAATCGCGCCGGAGTCGGCGGAGGAGGTCGTCGATCTTTCGTCACCGGCCTTCGACTTCCGTGCACCGGATCGCAAAGCTGAGGCATCGCCTTCTTCGTCCTGGGTAGCCCCGATCGCAGCGCTAACTTCCCTCCGAGTGGTCTTTGGGTCTCGGATGAGACTCGGGATGAAATTCAAGAAATCCAAAAGGTATTCTTTTGGGTGATCCTTGACTTTTTGTTACTGCATGTGCTGAGGTGTCTTCCCTTTTTGCTGATTCAGGACCCCTGCTATGGACGTCCCTGTGGAGGGGTCTTCTGAAAAGGAGCCCCAGGCGGAGGCTAGGTCGCCGTTGCCGCCGACTACCGGGGCGTCGCCACCGGGCGCCGGTGGGCCAATCGGCCGAACTGGCTTGATGGTCCGTCCGTCAACGAGATCGACCCGCACCGCCTCCCGCCGTGGAGGAAGTGCTTGAGAGCCACCGCCGCTCGGCCCTCTGCCCGAAGCCCCGAATCGGACCGTATGGTGGGAAGGGGTTCACCGAAAGGGATGGAAGAGGACGACGAGATGGAGAGAGCGGCTCGGACGGAGCTTTATGAGCTCACCGTCAGGTGTAGCACGCTTCGTCAGGGTGAGCTTCTTGTCTTCCATCTCATTTGCTGGCCGACTTCTCCTCGAGATTCTCGCCTGCTACCCAGACATGGGGAGCGCTGAGCAAAGATCGCGTTTTTCCGTAAGGTGCTCCCGGCTCAAGGAGCGTATAGCGATGCAGGACAAACTCAATGAGATCAGCGGGACAGTGGAAAGAAGTCCACGAGCTTCAGGGCGAGTGTATGAGGATCCGGAGGAGAAGACGGGGCTTGAGCATATGCTCGAAGGTGAGATTCTCCTGGATTCGGCTTTGGATGTCTTTTGGGTGGTTGGAGAGGATGATGACACTCGTGTTTCAGAGCGACTCAACCGCTGGTCGAGCCGAGGGCCCGACCGAGGTTTCAGAGAATTCTCGCCTCGGCTCGAGTCGCCTTGAAAGGATGCAATGGAGCCGAAGGGTAAATTTATTTGACTTGGGTTGAACATACTTGGCGTCGGGTGTGCTCTTGATGGCCGCTTGACTTTGTTGCGTAATGCAAGGAGAAGATGGTCGCCGTCGAACAGGGCCGGATCGAATCAAGATCGCTGCGAGCCGCCCCGCACCTTCGCGTATTGAAGGAGTCACGCCGCCAGGGGGACGATGTCGTTTCCACTTCTTACGGAGGAGCCGACAGATCGAGCTTACGCCAAAGAGTCCGCAACAATGAGTGCGAACCAGGCATTGGCGGTGGTCAAGTCTCATTATCCGAGAATTGACCTCGAAGCCGTGGAAAGAAGGCTTTGCTCGTGATGAAGACAAGGCCAACGCGCTCCTTGAAGAGGTGTCAGGTGCATCGCAGCCTTGTTGGAGAATCTAGAATTCTGACTTCGATGTAGGCCTTGATGCCGAGTGCTCGCCCTCCTTGTCTGAAATATTGTGTCTTCTTACTTCAATATGATTTGCCTGTATTGTCTTCCGCTGAGTGGTCTTCAGACCTCTTCCACTTTCTTCTCTGGCTGAGTTGTTAGAATATATGCCCGCAGCCTTTTGGATCCTGTCGCGCCTTTCCGGGTGAGTTTCAGCCGACTGGTATGGCTCCCAAACGCCCGGCCGTGGCCCTTGGCTTTCTTGCCCTGCACACGCTTTTCCGAGAGGTCAAGTGCAGCTCTCAAGCGCCGGGACTTACGCCAGGCCACTGGCTGAGTGGTTTAGCCCCCGGGCTTGCATCGCTTGCTAGCTCTCCAAACGCCAGGGCCTTGGCCCGCGGCTTTCTTGCCCCAGACACGCTTTTCCGAGAGGCTGGCGTGCAGCTCTCGAGCGTCGGGACTTCCGCTGTGGCCACCTGGCTGAGTGGTTTAGCCCCCCGGCTTGCATCACTTGCTAGCTCTCCTTTTTCGCGCTTCATTGATTGCGGGGTGGCGCATTTGATTGCCTTTGGAGACGCTTCGATTTCCGGGGCTGGGGTGGCTTATAAATGGGGCGTCACCGCTAATGAGCGATCGCCCGTTTCTTCTTGCCTTGTCCTTCGTCTTCCTCTTCCAGTTTCCTTCCATGTCTATTACGGGGAGGTTCGTTGGTCCCTTCGCGGCGTTGTTTCGCCATCGATTCTTCGGGATGTTGCACAACTGGGAGGAGGCGGAAGCATGGGAAGACCTTGACTTTTTCACACCGGAGGCGAGGCGGAGGACGGAGCGGCGAGGATGCCGCCGGCCGGGCTACCTTGTTGGAGGTCGCACCGGGCTCCACGAGGTGGCGGAGATCATCCTCGAGATGGTTGGTCGCGATCGTCGCGACGACCTTGCCGTCGTGGCCTCGTCGCCTTGTACCCCCTTTGTGGGTGGTTGACGAGGAGATTCTGGCGCTTTGGGTCGCGTGGGTCGCGACTAACCTCAGCGATCTCGCCTCCGGTCTCCTGCAAGGCCAAGACCAAGAGCACCAGATCAAGACCAAAGCCGCAGGAGTACCAACAAAGACCAGAAGACCAGAGTTTTTTTTTTTTTTTTTTTTTTTTTTTTAGCGAGAAAAGAAAATTAGCAATGTAAATTATTAACATTATGGAATGAAATGCGAAATTTTATCCAAATTCGTGTCATCATGTTTAACCCGAACTTAGTGGTTTCGCCGATCAACTCATTCTAGTCGATTGCTCGATTACCCGAACGAGGGTCAGCTCGAGCTTTTGACTGTTAGAAATTCGCGACCAGGCAAATCTTGGTTAAATTCTCGCGCTGAATTGCAGTCCCGAGTGGTTAGTGCTTTCTACCCGTTCCGTTGTCTTGGGTATAAACCGCCGAGGCTTTGTGCTCATCGCGGCTTGTTATTTCCGTGCATTCTATATCGGCACGACGAGTTAGGCGCTACAAATCGGGTAATAACCACTGGGCTAGCATTACACAACTTTAGAAAATAAGACGAACCACCATTTTATTTAATGTGTAAGAGTGGGATACATAACTCATGCGTAGAAGCGACGGAGCTGTTCGGCGTTCCAAGTATTCGCCGGAACCTCGCCGTCTTCTCGTCTGAGTCGATAAGCACCCGGCCGGGTTGTCTTCTGGACGATGTATGGACCTTCCCAAATTGGAGAGAGCTTGTGCTCGCTTTTCTGGTTCCTCCTCAGGACCAGATCTCCTTCTGAAAAGGTTCTCGCTTCGACGCTATGAGAGTGGTAGCGCCAAGTCCCTGGAGGTACTTAGCCGATCGGAGGGCGGCAACGCTCCGAGCCTCCTCGAGTTGATCAAGCTTCACCATTCGGCTTCCTCTGACTCGGCCGTTGTAGTTCCGAACCCTGGGATTCGAATCCCACCACGGGCAGAATCCGCCTCTGCGCCATAGACCAGAAAAAGGGGTTTGGCCAACGCTCGGCCGGGAGTGGTTCTGAGTCCCAGAGTAATCGACGGTAGCTCCTTCACCCATCGGGCGGCGTATGGTTTGAGGCGGTCGAAGATCCCGGCCTTGAGGCCTTGAAGGACTGCACTGCTAGCTCGCCGACCGCCCATTGCTTCGTGGGTGAGCCACCGAGGCGGCAGATCTTGATCCCGACGCCTTCGCACCATTCTTGGAATTCTTCACTCGAACTGGTGCCGTTGTCCGTGATGATCCGGTTGGGCACTCGAATCTGACTACAATATCCTGGAAGAACTCCTTGGCCTTAATCGCAGTGATAGTTACGATCGGCTTGGCTTCGATCCACTTGGTGAACTTGTCAATGGCCACGAAGAGGTGTTTAAACCGCCTTGAGCCTTCTTGAGCGGGCCCACTATGTCGAGCCCCCATCGCAAAAGGCCAAGAAATGGGTATAGTCTGTAGCTCATGTGCCGGCAAGTGTGTCTCTGCCTTGAATAGAATTGGCAGCCCTCGCAGTTCGAACTATCTCCTTGGCGTCCGTTATCGCCGTTGGCGAGAAGAAACCTCGCTTGCAGGCTTTCCCGACCAAGGCGCTTGATGCCGCGTGATGGCCGCACATCCCCGAATGGATTTCTTGGAGCAGCCTCTCTTCCCGCTTGTCCCGAACGCACCGCTGAGGACACCCGAGGCACTTTTTCTAAGAGCTCGCCGCCCACCACCACGTAGGATTTGGCTTGTCGGGAGATGCGCTCTGCCAGAGTGGTTGCTTCCGGGAGTTTGTCCTTCAGAGATAATCAAGGTACGGGTAGTCCACCTGGATCGATGAGCGGACCCGGTTCCGGACCCTCGCTTGGCTTTTGCCGCTTTGTAACGGTTGGCTCGTGAAGATCCTGTACGAAGATATCACTTGGGACATCTGCCCGAGTGGCTCCCATCTTAGCCAACTCGTCTGCTGCCTCATTATTGTGGCGGAGGACATGAACCAGCCTGCATCACAAACTTGCCTTCCAATTCTCGGACTTGCCGGCGGTATGTCGCCATATTCTCGATCCACGCACAACCAAATTCTTCAGACTTGATTCACCACCAACTGAGTCGCCGAACCGCCAAATTGGCCGGATTCGAGTGATGTGGCGATACGAAGCCCATGGATGAGGGCCTCGTACTCAAGGCATTGTTTGAGGCCTGAAGTGAATCCAAGGACATACTTCAACCTGTCACCCTTAGGCGAGATAAG
Source organism: Rhipidocladum racemiflorum (assembly GCA_036346355.1). NCBI lineage: Eukaryota > Viridiplantae > Streptophyta > Magnoliopsida > Poales > Poaceae > Rhipidocladum > Rhipidocladum racemiflorum. The sequence continues at coordinate 83,074,128 of CM070573.1, read as the reverse complement.
GAGGATTCCCGCCGCTCCTCCAAGCATGAGAGATCCGTCAAGTGCATGACCCAATATTCTCGCTCTTCTTCGGTGCAGGAGTCCGATTCGGTCCACTCGGCCGTAAAGTCACCCAAAGCACTGGACTTGACGGCGGTGCGCGGCTTGAACGAGATGTCGAAAGCTCCAAGCTCACCGCCCACTTTGAAATTCTTCCGGTAGCTTCCCGATTGCGGAGGACCTTCTCCACGGGAAAGAAGTGACTATCGAAATCGAATGTCCTTGGAAATAATGCTTCACTTCCGTGACGAGATCAAAATGGCGCATGCCAGCCTTCCTGGATTGGAGGATATCTTGTCTTGGATTCGCCAAGATTACCGACGAATAAATCAAGCGTTGCACGCCGTAGCGGTGTCAGATTCCTCCCGCTTCCACAACTATCACGGCACTTACTACATGAGATGTTGCCGCTATGTAGAGCGTAAGAGGTTCACTGGCGCCGGCGATACTAAGACTGGGAGTGGAGAGAAACACCTTGAGTTCTTCAAGGCTCTTGTGCCTCTCGCCATCCAATCAAAGCGATCTTGCTTCTTAAGGAGCTTGAAGAAAGGCATTCCCGGACCCCCCCGTGAGATAAACTCGCCAAGCGCTACCATGCATCCGGTGAGCTTTTGGACCTCCTTTTGGTCGGGTAGGCGGGGCCATTTTCATAATGGCTCCAATTTTCTCCTGTTCGGCTCGATCCCACGACGGAGACGATGAACCCGAGTAGTTTCTGAAGACACTCAAAACGCACTTCTCGGGTTTAGCCTCATCCTAACGCCTTAGACTCTCGAACGCCTCGGCCAGGTCGGAGATAAGGCTATCTTGTGTCTGCGTTTTAACTACCACATCATCCACATAAGCTTCCACGCTATGCGCCGAGCCGATGGTGAAAACACACGCACGGCGCTACGTACGCTATACCGGCATTCTTGAGCCCGAACGGCATGGTGATATAGCAATATGCTCCGAATGGAGTGATAAATGAAGTCTTCTCGCAGCCTTCCTCTCGGCCGAATTTGATGATAGCCTGAATAGGCGCCCGTAAAGCTGAGTAACCGAGATCCCGGCATGGAGTCTACCACCTGATCAATACGAGGGAGACCAAAGGGATCTTTCGGACAAGCCTTGTTGAGGTCGGTGTAATCAACACACATGCGCCAGCTTTTATTCTTCTTCTGGACGAGTACAGGGTTCGCCAACCAGTCGGGATGATACACTTCTTTGATGAAGCCTGCAGCCTAGCGCCTTTGTGATCTCCTCTCTCGATGGCTTCTCGACGATCTTGAGCAAACCATCGTAACCTTTGCTTGACGGGCCTGGCGGATTGGTTTACATTCGGTCGTGCTCGATCACCTCCACTGGGGACCCGGGCATATCAGACGGCTTCCAGGCAAAGACGTCTTTGTTTGCCCGCAGAAGGTGACGAGCGCGTTTTCCTATTCATCCTCGAGCCTTGTCCCGATCGAGACGGCTCGCCGGATCGGACGGGTCGAGGAGAATCCTCTTGGTGCCCTCTCGGGCCGATCCTCGGAGTTCTCAGCGGCTTGCGGGTAGGGACACCGCCTTCCGGCTTGTCGAAATCCGCCTCTTGACGAATCCTTTCGCCCCGCCAGCCTCCAGAGACTCGGCCATTTCGCAACTCTCTGTCGCAAGAGAAAGATCGCTTAACATCGCCACAGAGTGATAATACCACTCGGACCGGCATCTTCAAGATCGATACGCGTAGTGGGGCACCGCCATGAACTTGGCTCACCGGTCTCCCCAAGATGGCGTGATACGCCGCCGCGAAGTCCGCCACCTCGAAGCTAAGGCTCATCCCGTAGTTGTCCCTTGCGCCGAACGTGATCGGTAGAGTGATTTGTCCGAAAGTGGTACCGCCGACGCTCCGGTATCACTCCATGAAAAGGCGACGACCAGCGTTTGAGGTCGACTGGGATTCCCATATCGCCGAGTGTCTTCACGAAGAGGACGTTGAGCCCACTCCCACCGCCAATCAACACCCTTTTGAGCTTGATGCAGCGGACAACCGGCGCCAGACCGGCCGGGTATCTGCCGGAATGGGACGCGATCTGGGTGATCCGTGCGGTCGTAAGTTATTGCGACCTCGGACCACCGGACATATCGGGGTCTCCGGCTCTCATCGCATAGATGTCCCGAGCGGTGAGCTTTTGCTTCCGCTTGGACTCATATGCGGTGAACCCCGAATATGTAGTTAAGCTCGAGGTCGACTTCCGATAGTCTTCCTCACCAGGGGAGGCGGTTTGCGGCGGCATGACCGCTTCGGACCTTGTCCACTTCGCCTCTTGCTCGCGCGAACCTCTTTAGGGTGAAACAATCCTTGGCGGCATGCCTCCCTTTGGATGGAAAGGGCGAGTGAGTTCATGACCTTATCATATCCATCCTCTTTGAGAGCGCGAGGATGAGTTGGCGCATGACGCCACTAGCTCTTCGCCCTTGCGCTTCTTTTCTTTCCGCCGAGGGGTTCAGACTGATCCTTCCCTTCATCACGTCGTTCGCCAGAGCCTCGGAGGTCAAGCGTAACGGTCCGCTAGGGCGAACAGCTCCGGACCGACGTGGGTGGCTTCCGACATCTTCTTGATGAGGTCGGGTCGCCGACTCCTTCTCGAAGGCAGCTATCACAACCGCATCTGTGACGCCCGAACGGTGCTTTTCCTGTTCATGAAGCGCTTGACGAACTCCTGGAGGGATTCGCTCCTCCTTTGGTGTAGCTGATATAGGTCCCAAGGGGTGCCTGGGCGCTCGTAAGTGCCTTGGAAATTTGAGATGAATCGCTCACACAGATCTCCCCAGAATCTATAGAGTTCGCCGAAGTCCGGTGAGCCATGCTTGGGCCAGGGCGAGAGGGTAACCGGCAAGTAGTTTGCCATTACTTTCTCGATCCCCTCATGCCCCGACCGCCAGAGCGTATACTTGTAGCCAAGCCTCTGGGTCTCTCTCACCGTCAAACCTAGTGATGCCTTTAGGATTAAATCCATCGTGCCAAACCACTCGGCGTAGGTGAGGAGTAAACGCACGGACCCCTTCGATGACTCGCGATACCCGGGAGGTGATCGACGCGAGGGGATCGCACTTGGCGATTTCGCGGCCTCGCGGAAGGATGCCGGCGCTCATATTCGCCGGCTTGACGGGCGTTGTTCCTCCCTTTCTCGTCGCGCGCTGGCGTCGAGGTCCGAACGGAGGTCGCGGGCCGATGCTATGTCGCAAGTCGTCTCGCGAGGTAGAACATGATGTATCTAACGGCTTCCCGACCGACCTACCGGCCGTCGCCTGGTCCTCGCCGGACCACGTGATGCCTCCTTCGCCGGGCCGGGTCGGTTTGAGTATCTTTGGATAGTCGCCGCCGTCACCATGGCCTTTACTTGGGCCATGATCGGGCAATCGATCATCTGCCCCAAAGATAGGGGTCGTGGTATCCAGGAGTGTCTTGGAGGCGACGATATTCTCACGGGGTACGAAAAACAGCCTGGTCCCCCATCTTGGCTTGCAGAATGTCTTCATTGACAGCCCGGGCGCGGTCCCGGAGAGTACGCGCCCGCGCGTCAGGCTCAGTCACTCGGCCTCCTTCCAAATCGGCGGCGACTGAGGTGTCGAAGCGCTGCTGCGAATCTAGGCGCTCGGGGGTGCCGAGTGGCTTGGCGGTGAGAACTCCCACCCTTCGTGCCTCAGCGTCCTCGAGCCTGACTCATGGTGAACGGGTCTTGGATCCCGCTCGGTACTTTAGAGTACGAGACAGGGGACCTTCCGATCACGCGAAGTCGTGACGATGGATCGCCGGAAACCTCACCGCTACCAGAAGCGCGGTTCCCTTGGAGAGAGAGGCTTCCGAGGTCGTTGGAGATGAAGGTCGCTTAAACGGAAGACTGGCCCGGCGAAGATCGTGGAGACTTCGCTCGTCGCAGCCATCAAGCTTGACGAAGATGTTGACACAAGTCCCCTACAGCGCGCCAACCATCGACGATCTGTTTACCGGCAATGAGATTTGTGATTCTAGGGATTTGTGCGGGATCTCGAGCTTGATGGTAACACAGATGCGAGGGCAATCTGTTTTAGATGTGTTCGGGCTCTCTCGGAGGAGATAATACCCTAGTCCTGTGTTCTTGGATGTATTGTCTCTCTTTTTCTTGTTTCTCCCTCCTCCCTTATATACCGGGGAGAATACATGATAGTTGGGCGCCACCGGCCCCGAACATGGTGGCTGAACGACATGTCCCTTGTCCTTATCCGCCTTCACGCTCTACGCCCCGGAGAGGTGGTTATGCTTTCTCCGACCCACGCCGCCGCTTTGTCGGTCCCTGATCCGCAGCTCTGGCGGTGTCAGGCTGCATGCTTTGTTCCTGGCGGGTTGTTAGGGCGGGGCGCGAAGCTTCCGTGAAGGATCAGGAGTTGTCTTGGGGAGCAAGTCGAAGGTTTCCTCTGGGCCCGCCGTTGCGCTTCTGGGCTTTGGGCTTTCTGTTCCGCCTGTCAGGCCCAGTCGGGTGTAGGCCCCTCTTGTGGGGCCCCTGTCTCTGACATCCCACATACACCTTTCTTTCCATGTAAATTATAAATCCGGAATAACCCTGAGTATCACAAGCTGCACGACCTGTCACCCGCAAACAAGGCTGCACGACCGGTCACCCTCAATCAAAGCTGCACGGCCTGTCGCACGCATTGAAAGTCAGATAAAGCATTCGCTCGACTATGGGAGGGATTCCAGTCTAAAGCTGTGGCCATAGCCAGCCTCATGTCCCATCACATGCCAAGTTGTAGACGAATCCGATGCCACCCTCAATCAAAGCTGCCGCGATGTCGTGCAGCTTTCACAAAGCGTGACAGGTCGTGCAGCCTTGCCATCGGCGTGACTTGTCGTTCAGCTTTGCCAAAGACGTGATGTGGTGCAGCTTTAGGACAGGGAGACAGTCATGCAGCTTTGCCAAGTGGATGACAAGCCATCTAGCTCGCCAAAGACTATAAAACCGGTGGAGGGATACACATCCATTACCAACAGACCGGCAATAAGCTTCTGCACACTTTACACAAATTAGGCCACGATGTCATTCTACCGTCGCCTCTTCAGCAAGCGGAACTTAACCCCCCGCGAATACCCGGATGCGAGTTGTGTTGACGCCTGATTCACGGAGTTGCCCCGACCTAATTGCGCCTGCAACCTTCCGGCGAAGATCAAGCAGTCTCAGCACGGAGCTACGGCCGCTCGCGCCCATTACTGTTGTGCACACGGCTATGAGGTAAACCTACTAGTGTCCGTAAAGTACAGGGTACCACTACCATTTCATGTGTCATTCTTTGTTTTGTAGCGCATGGACCGGTATTGCTTCTTCCAATGGATCGACGGCCCGGAACGACGTGACTATGAATTTCTCAACAACTGCCACGACGCCTACCCCACTTCGCCCGAGAACTTCACCCGGTGGGAGAGGCCGTCGGGATATGTCCCCCTTCTAGATCGACCGGAGTTTAGGGGCAGTGCGCAAGGGAGCAACCAATCGGTCAGTTCCATGCGACATGCTAGTGTTACACAGTCACAAAGTAGTAATTCTAAACCGCTTCGTCGCATACAGGACTTCAAGAAGAAACTTGCAAAAACGGATAAAGTCAAAGGAGAAACCTCCGCAAGGGGCCGCACCTGAAAGCACCGAATTTTGCGATCACGACCTGCAAGCAGTCGTTGATACCTGCGAAGATGATCTAGCGGGCTCGAGATTCTACCTGGTGCCCCTTGGCAGAGGATGAATGGTGCGCCTACTTCAATCGGGTGGATCCTGAGAAATACCACCCACATCTCAAACTTCCCATATGGGATAATCAAGGCGACCAACTCTCTCGTGGTGCTACTTCCGCCGTAAAGCGGACTCGAGTACGCCCAAGGTATTATGCAACGACCACATCACGCATATCAGTATGGATCAGCAGGCACGCTCCTGTTGTACAAGGACAAGCCCAACACGCACCTCCTGCACCATATAGTGGAGTGCGAGCCAAACAGAGAAGACGTCTCCGCAAGGAACCGTAGTGGAAGAGGGTTCCTCCACTCTAAGAAGGGACAAGGGAAGCAATGGCCGAGGTTCACACAACTAAGACATCCTTGCCGGTTACTAGAGACCATCACGGAACCAGGCGGTATTAACATAGGGGACGCCAAATCGGGATGGCATGCCCATATGGGAGGGCGTAACTCCACGAATGCACACAAACAAGTTACTTCTTATACCCTGCAGACGTATGGCATAGGCTACCCATTCGGCGGCGGGAGCACCTTGCCAGGGCCATGGAGCTCTTTCATAAGAGAGATTGAGCGGTGTCCGAGAACAAATCGCAAAAGATTCACGGGTGACGTAATATGTAGAAAATGTATGGCATCGTTCCCACTCTACGAACATAGGCGGAACGATCACTTATTCCACCATGACAACCAGTGTTATCGTCACTTCTCCTAGAAATATCGTCACTGTTGTAATGCCCTTCTAATATAATCTGTGCTTATTTCATCATCTAAACTGTCGTTACATGTGCCCTACTAAGGTTGAGTTTTGTTCCTAAGGTTACTACCTGTATGTACGTGCTTCTCACAATGATCGTAAAAGCAGTCATCAATTGGTAGCCTTCTTTGCTTCATTCCTTTTCTTTCCTGTTGAGCCATGAGAGCCTATATTGCAATACATCCTATTAGACTCCAATTCCAGGTTTCGAACACCTAAATTTTCGAACGTTTGGTTTCTTGAGAACCGATTATTCAAGTTCTTCATCACTGCTTTTTGTACAACGTGGAACTATTATATCCTTTTTTGGAAATCGAAAAGATACAAATTCACCTCGCAAGAAGTGACAGCAAGATTCATAGTGTATAACTTTTGGAATTCCAGTACAATGCTTGTATTCCAAAGACAAATGACATCAGATAGTTTTCCAAAGATAGTGTCGGTATACAGCTTGTATGGGACACCAGCAACCGGCCATGGCTTGTATGGTGTACCAGGAACCGGCCATGGCTTGTATGGTAGCCCAGAAACCGGCCAAGCTCATGTATGGGACACCAGGAACCGGCCATGGCTTGTATGGTAGCCCAGAAACCGGCCAAGCCCATGAGTGGTACCCCAAAAACCGGCCATGCATGAGTGGAATCCCAGGAACCAGCCATGGATGTGTTTCCTGTAAATACTGCAAAAAGTTGTATTGTTTTGGAATTACGGGTTCAAACATGTGCTAAATAGGATTTTTTCCGTGTAATTGTGCATTTTTTAGAGAGCTACCTACACAAGGTTCAGCTTATAGAAGAGATTGAAGATATACGTACATGCCTTTCTTTGGAAAAAAAAGCATGCCATTAACTTTGGTATATACATGCCACAGTGCCATTTGATCGATGATAGACCATGCTCCCTAGATCTGTTGTGTGTTGTTGCTTTTCCAATGCAGCGTGCAATGTATTTTGTTTGGTTGTACTGTGGATTTTACACTTTGTCATTGTATGAAGACTAGGGTTTTAAATTTCATTTTGTTATAATTCTCGGAGGTGGCTGAAATCCGAAATCTCGACGAGACTTCGGTATCAAATAAAATCCAGTTGAAATTCAAAATTCAAAATTCAAATCTGATCTTACTTCAACCAAGAAATCAGAACTTTCGGTCGAAATCACCGAGATTTCGGTACACTTTGAAGTTTGAACCGATTGAAGTTTGCAATTTAGCTCTCTAAATTTAGGAAAATTATAAATTTAGCCATCGTAGTTAAATAAAAATTGCATTTTAGTCCCTGAATTTTTTGGGAAAATGCAATTGTTGTACATTGACCCTAGTGTACTGATTTACAACAATTTCATACCATAATTTTTCTTTGAGAAAGTAAATTAATTATAATTGCATTAAAAATAAATTGTAGGACATGGCAGACATCTCCAAAATGGAGTTTGCAGAGCTGGCCTTAGATGTCAGTAATTATCTGACTTGGACGATGGATTTAAAGATAAAATCGATGGGTAAAGGTTTTGGTGCAACCATCACCGAACCTCAACAAAAATGACCCGCAAATTTTACAAGCCTTAAAATATATAGCCCTGCATTTTATTCGACATCACCTCCTCTCAGACCTAAAAACTGAGTACTTTATGGAGGAAGATCCATTTCAATTGTGGAACTCCTTAAAAGAGAGGTGTGACCAATAAAGGTCAGTCGTGTTTGAAGCATCTAGGTCCCCGATTTGTGATTAGTTTTGGTAATTAATGACAATCGATTATTTGTGGACTAACAATTTTTCTTGGATTGCAAGAGGGAGTTAGTCTTCACCATTTGAGCACAAGAGGAACCCACGCAAGAGTGGCTATGCACATAAGCTCAAGGCCAAGCAGCGGAAAGAAAGGTTGTTGTGTCTATTCTCTTTTTACCAATCTCAAAGTCTAGAGAAAAGATCGAATTTTCCAGTTTTAGACGCCGCACTATTAAGAGGGACTTGGTCTAGTAGCTTGAAGTCTAAAATGCATTCATATATGGCTCAATTAGTGGTTGAATCATTTGCTCAACTCGCATTTAAAAGTTTCTTTTGAAATCAGCATTTCAGCCTTTAGGCGGCACTACCGACGGTATATGCGCGGTACTGCCATCCCTATGTGGCAGTACCGTCCGTATAACCTCGGCAATTATTTGATAGAATGGATGCAAATTGTGCCCATCCGATCGGCACTACTGGAGAGGTAGGGCGCTACCGCCGGCCATGAGCGGCAGTACCGCACGCTACACTACGGTAGTCATTTAACAGTAGCAGTGTTTTTGCTTGAGATCGGAGCGGCACTACCGCATATATTTCAGCGTTACTGCCGGTCTTGTGCGGCAGTACCACCCTAATACCTGCGGTACTTATCCAACAGAAAGGGGAGTTTTTTTTTCTGCCGATTGCAAGTCGGCACTACCGACCTTCTCGAGCGGTAGTGCCGGCATTATTTTTATCAGCCAACGGCTACTGACATCGCATTTATTACAGAGAGAAAAAAATGTCGTTGAATTGAGGGCGACACTACCGGCCCTATGAGTGCGGTAGTGCCGACCTCGGCTGATTTTTCAGAAAAAAATTCCCCAATGGCTATAATTCTTGAGGGGGGTTATAAATACCCTCCCACCTGCATCCTTGGGTTGGTTGGTGACCACATTGACTTCATTCTAAGCCCTAGCAATCCTCTCCACTCTCAAGTGCATTCAATTCACAAGATTGAGAGAAAAGGAGAGAAGGTTTTGAGCAATTTGATTTCAATCATTCATTGAGCCATTAGAATCATTCAAGATCATCAAGTGAAGCCGAGGTTCGTTACTCTTGGAGGTTGCCGCCTCCTAGACGGCTTGGCGGCGATTGGATCGTGATCTTTTCAAAGGTGATTGTGAGAAGACTCGATCGGTTGTGAAGGCACGGAGCTCGCCTACCCGGAGTGGGGAAGAGCTACCCCGAAAATAGAGGAAAGGCTCAATTGCGCAAAGGAGCCAGCTTGAACTGAGTTAAGCTACCTCAACGTGGATTAGGGGAGACCGGCAGGTCTCCGATCACCATGGGATAAATTGTGTGCCTCCATTTTGTGTTTTGTCTATTCTTGTGTTATTTGTTTCAATTGAATTGCTAGCTCTCTTAGATTATTCTCTAGTTTGATTACATTAAAGCTTGTAGACTTAATCTTGTTGGTGCCACATTGGAGAGACGTAGAAATTTTAAGCCTTGATTGAAAATTTCGTACTTCCTAGTTTCAATTGTCTAGTTATTGCAATTAGAGCCCAAAATTTTTATAACCTCATATTCACCCCCTCTAGTCGGTTATCCTTGATCCTACAATGTTACCAGAAGCTCAACAAGAGTGGTAACTTATACGTTTCCAGGATTTCAAGTCTGTGGCAGCGTATAATTTAACAATACATAAAATAAATTCCAATCTGAAATTTTGTGACCACGGAGTTGGTGATGCCGAACTAATAGAAAAAAAATATTGGGCACTTTCCATCCTTGTATGCATATACTTCAACAGCAATATTGCCAAAAGATGTATACAAAGTACTCTGGGTTGATTTATACTCTGCTTTAAGCAGAGAAATATAATGAAAATCTTATGAGAAATCATCATACTCACCTTACAAGGGCAATGGCAGTGCCCGAAACACATGCTAGTACTCGGGGGGCTAGCAGTAGCCATGGGCGTAAGAGGCGCCATATGAGATATGCAGAAATTCAAAGGCAAAGGATGCAAGAAAAAATTGAAAGGGCAGGATATATGTGGGAACAAGTTCTAACCTAAAGGAACAGTTGATAGACTCTTTCCATAGCTTGGCACTAGGTGGTCATTCAGGTGAAAGGGCGACATACCAAAGAGCAAAATTGTTATTCTATTGGCCACAAATGAAAGCCATGGTTACTAAATATGTCAAAGCATGTGTTGTCTGTCAGAAAAACAAATCTAAGAATTTGCCATATCTCAGGCTACTTCAACCATTGCCAATTCCAGACATAGCATGGACTCACATTACTATGTATTTTGTGGAAGGATTACCTTAATCTGAAGGGAAAGATGTGGTGATGGTGGTGGTTGATAAATTCACTAAATATGCTCACTTCATATCAATGAGCCATCCGTATACTATCCAGGAGGTGGCTAAGCATTTCTTAGATCATGTGTACAAGCTTCATGGGCTTCCAATGGTGATTATAACTGACCGGGACAGGATCTTCACAAAGTACTTTATGGAAGGAGTTATTCAGTGCATTGCGAGTGAAAATCCGGTTGAGTAGTTGTAGGGTCGAGGATGCGCCTAGAGGGGGGTGAATAGGCGTTTATAAAAATTCTTCTCACTAATCGAGGATCGCCTCTAATTACCCCTATGTCAAAACCTAGACAAAGATTATGCGCAAGTGGAAGACTAAGATTTAGACAATTAAAGCCTAAATCAACTAGGTTCACTAGTGCACTAACTAAATAAGTGTCTAACTAGAATTGCTAGGTTGATCAAGCAAGCTATACTAAGCAATTCTATTCACAATCAAGCAATTGATAATATTGCAATAAAGTAAATGATTGAAAGTAAAAGAGACAAGTGACACGTTACTTTTTACTGTGGTTCGGAGATAACCCTCCTACTCCACATTGAGGAAGTCCAACTCACTTTGGACCGGCCCACTCACTTGAGCCTTCACCTCGAATCCACTAAGGTTGTTTATACCCCGCCGGGTAGGCTAAGCACTAACCTTCACTAACTTTCGCCGGGGCTTCTCACAAACCTCGAGAGCTCCCGCGCACAACGCACTGACGCCGTCTAGGAGGCCACCACCTCCAAGAGCAATAGGATGAGCACTCCGCTCAAGCTTCACCGAACGCACCTCCGTGTCTCCGGTGATCACCTAGTGCAACTCATGCAACTAGGGTCCTCTCAAACTCCCTCTAATTGCAACTCATGCAATTAGAATCACTCTTGAGCTCAAAACCAAATTGGAAGAGGTAAAACCATGTAAACCCTCCCACAAACTCAAACCAAGGCTCAAGAGGACTCAAAGCACCAGCAACCCACTTCTAATGCCCCCCAAGGGGGTCTTATATAGCCCCACACACGAAATCTAGCCGTTGGGGGCAAAACTGCCACTTTTCAGCCTAATCCGGCACTACCGGCCTCATAGCCCCGGTAGTGCCAGCCTTGACCTACAACGGTGGGCAACGGCTAGTTTCCCAAGACTACAGCAGTAAACTACCAGAGTGCCGCCGAGCGGCAAGACGCCCCAGCGGTACGCCGCCTTAGGGCAACCTGCAGAACACCCCGTTCTGTTAAAAGACTACCGGGGTTCAACCCCCGGTACTGCCGCACATCCGGCAGTACCAGCCCCACTTGTGCGGTAGTGCCGGCCAACGAACTCGAGCACACTGCTCTCTGTTAAATAACTACTGACGTATTAGGGCCGGTAGTGCCGATCGAGCGGCGATCGCCCCATAAGGGGTATCGCCGCCTCGGCCAGATTACTACGCCCTACTACCTCCGGTAGTGCCGGCCTCAGGAGAAAAACCAGTTTTTCGCTAAAAACTTTTCTCCAAAACTTCAACCGACAATTCTTTGAGCCAAAAAGTGATCAATCCACGATCACACTTAGTTGCAAATCACTTTTACAACACCACTAAACCATGCTCAAAGAATTCAACCAAACTCCAAATCATTTGCGACAAACACACCTCGCAAACGTCTCAAAGATTATATTTGCAAGAACGTATTAAGCAAATAAATCCCGGAGTCTATAAGGTTTATCCTCTTAGCCATGTGATGGTCAAACCACGACCAAACGGACTTGCAAAAACCACGGTGCAAGTATCACATGCTTTCAGGACCGAAACCCATAGACCTCCCGTTTATTCGCATAACGAACTCGCAAATAAACAGTCAAACCAATATATGCTTGAGCATTCTCTTCTTGCAACAAATGCAAAAAGCTTGGCACCAAGCAAACTCCAAACACTTTGCGAAAAATACTTTTCGCAAACAACTCAAAGGCGTATTTGCAAAAACCCATTAAGCAAATAACCAACGAGTCTATGAGTTTGATCCTCCTAGCCATGTGATGGTCAAACCATGACCAAACGGACTTGCAAACACCACGGTGCAAGTGTCACATGCTCTCAGGATCGAAACCCATAACCAAACTAAATAAAATCTGAATGCATGAGCTCTCTAATTGCAACTCCTGCAATTCTCTAGCTCCATGCACTAAACACTTGCTTGAGCTCTCTCCTTTTGCAACCCGTGCAAACATAGCTCCAAGCAATACCAAATAAACGCAATAAGGATTTTGTTTGAAAAACAAAAATAAAGCATGAAGCTTCATCTATTGCAACACATGCAAACAAATAAACTTCACGCAAAAGCCAACGCATTTGCTTATCCTATTTGCAACTAATGCAAATCAAAGCTCAATGCGAAAACTCCAAGCACAAGCTTGACCTATTTGCAACAAATGCCAAATAGAGCTTATGCAAAAACCAAGCACGAGCTGCACCCATTCGCAACACATGCCAAATGGTTAGCTCCATGCAAAAACCAAATCCAAATCAGATTTGAGCTCGAGTGACTACAAGATTGAGATCACCAACACACGATGAAGCTTAAAGCAAGAACTCAACCCCTCTTACTAGTACGGCGTTGAAAACTAGACTCAAAGCTAAGAAAGATCCTTAACATATCTAGTTATACCTTGGCCGCCGCAAGCGATCCCCTTTGGGGTCTTTATGATCTTCAATCAACTTGTACCCTCGGGATCATCGCTCTGGTTCTCTCTTGAAGTCTTTATGATCTTCAATCATCTTATCTTCAAGATCGTCACCCAGCTCTATAAACTTGTTCATCTCTTCTTGATGAACCTTCTTCTTTTCAACCTTTGGAACTAACCTGGCTCAATCATTACTTATAAAAATGGTTAGTCTCACAGACATGGTTGTCTCAATCATCTAAGTACTCCATTAACACATAATGAATACCACTTACATCAATTGAGCACAACCTAAATCAATCAAATGAATTTATATGTGTCTTGAGTACATGATGCAACTAATGCTTCATAATATTCAAGAACTCTTCATTTGCCCTTAACCAATCACAAGAACACCATCAACACATGATGAAATATTCTTTGATGATTAGAAGACAAATGAACTCAATTTAAACATTCATTTAAATTGATATGTTTCAATGTATTGATCCTTTATATATATGGAGTGAAGAATAGATCAATACATCAATACATCAAGTTCAAGTGTGAACTCCCCCTAAATATGTGCATCCATGTAATATATGGATTGGGAAACATAATGCACATTTTGTGGTTAATGCTATGGAGAATTCATACTTTAACAATTCAAAGTATGCAATTTATACTAGAATGGATATGCATACATACCTTGGTTTTTCAGTTTCCATCCAAATATGAGACTATTGAATATAACTCAATAAACATGTTAGTCTCAATAAAATTAGATTTGTCATTAAACAAAGATTAACCATTAATCTAAACCAATCACCAAAACCAAATGGAGCTTGAACTTACAGTAGTGCCTATCACCCGCAAACCGACGGCCAAATGGAAAGGCTTAATCAATGCCTCATAAATTATTTGAGGTGTATGGCATTTGAAAAGCTAAGGAAATGGCATTCATGGTTAACACAAGCATAGTGGTGGTACAACACTTCTTTTCATCCTTCTTTGAAAATGACACCATTCCAAGCCTTGTATGGCACACCACCTCTAATGATCACTGAAAATACTTTGTTTGAAGTTACTAAAGAAGAGGCCCAAAGAAGAATTCAAGATTGCCGGATTGCATCTGAAGCTATTAAGGTCAATTTAGAGAAGGCAAGCTCGAGAATGAAATACTTTGCAGATAAACATAGAACTAAGAGGGAGTTCAAAATTGCAGATATGGTTTATTTAAAGGTACAACCATATAGACATAATACTTTTGGGCTGCATAGAAATCTCAAATTGCACTCTAAATTGTATGGTCCATTTCTAGTCATTGAGAAAATGGGAAAGGCAGCCTATAGACTATTATTACCAGAAGGATGCAAGATCCATCCAGTATTTCATGTCAGCCAACTACAAAGACATATTGGGCCAAAGGTTATTCCTAGCAAAGAATTACCTCTTGTGGATACTGAGGGAAACATTTTGATAGAACCAGCTGCGATTTTGGAAAGAAGAATGATATCAAGGAATAATATACCTGTGATCCAATGGAAAATCTTGTGGACTAACTTACCTCCAGATGCTAATACATGGGAGGATGCTGATTTCATTTCCAAGGTGTTTCCAAGTTTCAATCCTTGAGGACAAGGATTTCATGGGGGAAAGTATTGTCAGGAATCTGAAGAAAGGAATCCGAAGCTAAGGAGGAGACCTCAGTTTGATTAACGGATGGGCCAGATCAGTGCATACCTCTTTGTTTAGTATGATCAAACGGTTGTAAACACTAGAAGTAATTACAAGACACAGTAATAGTTGTTTTGAAGTTACTATTAACTTTGTCATTACTGGCGATAAAATATGGAGAAGGCTATAAAAACCTGGGTTGTAACAAAATTTTGTTATGGATTGATCTCTAAAGCTATATGAGTTCTTGATTTCCCCTTTCTATTTCGCTTCTGTTATCTTCCCATTTTACCTATTTCCCAGTTAATTGCTTTTGTTTTGATTCTTGCGATTTTCTCTAGAAGTCGGACTGTTCAGGGTCCTGACAGGGGGCAGGAAGGACGGTGCGCCGCCGCCGCCATAGGTTTCGGGACTTTGGACTCGTGTGTGTGGTCGATTGGGTTTGAGACTTTGAGTAGTGGCCAGTGGGCTAGTTTCGTCGGAATTTCTGTTTAATAAAACCAAAAATTTCGTTCCGTTTCATCGGAAATGGCTCCTCTATTTTCGTTTCCATTTTCGATAAAATTTTTATATTTTTATTTTTGTATCGATATTTTCCATTTTTATTTCTGAAAAAAAAACTTTCGTTTCTATTTTCTTTGAAACGGTCCGAAACTTTTTATTCCATTTTTAACCATAACTGTAGGTCTGTAAAAATCTCATTATGACTCGAATCAAAATTGTTTTGATTACAATAGTAAATAGATTCAATATTAAAATGAGTTCATTTTAAACGGAAAAAAGTTAATGAGACTCTGCTCGACGATAACTCGTTAGCTCAAATTTAAAATAATCATTTAAATGATAAATATTTTTTTTTATGTTAAACTATATCAATTTATTTTTTAAAAGCATGATAATACCTCGTTAAACCCAGCCCTAATAGTGTGTCATATGAGCTTCTTGTAAAACTTCCCTTTTAAATTTCTGGCCCGGAATTCCACGGGCCAGAAATTTCCTCTCTTTCCAAGCTTGGCCCATTAGGAACGGACGGCCGCCGCCGTCTAAAATTCTCATGCGTGGCACCAGCGAAAAGACTGTGTCACCCTTGCCTTCTGCAGCGCTGCCCCAAACCATACCAAGGGCATTTAAGTCTTCAAATCATCGAAAACCCTAGCCCACCGCTATATAATAAGTGACCCAGGCGAAACCCTGGCGATCAGATCCACCACCGGCCGCCGCCATGTCGAAGCGAGGTAAGCCTCCTCGTTCTCTTCCGTCCATGTCTTTCCATAGATCTAGCCCTCGCGTTGCAATCTCGTGCTCTAATCCTGTGCCCTTGTGCGGTGTGATCCAATCCAGGGAGGGGAGGCTCGGCGGGAAACAAATTCCGGATGTCGTTGGGTCTGCCGGTGGCGGCGACGGTGAACTGCGCGGACAACACGGGTGCCAAGAACCTCTACATCATCTCCGTGAAGGGCATCAAGGGCCGCCTCAACCGCCTCCCATCCGCCTGCGTCGGCGACATGGTCATGGCCACCGTCAAGAAGGGGAAGCCCGATCTACGTAAGAAGGTCATGCCCGCTGTCATCGTCCGCCAGCGTAAGCCGTGGCGCCGCAAGGACGGGGTCTACATGTACTTCGAAGGTAACTTCTCTTCTCCTCCCTTCGCTGATGTCTTCTTGACGTGATCTCTATATTAATCTAGACCAGAATAACTTTTACTTGTAAAGTAACGTCATTATCCTGCTTGCCATGTACTAGTTTAGATGAATAGGTAGGATTGCGAGGACGGGAGGGCCGCGAGGCTCTCTAGCTTTTGATGGAGCAGACGTTGCAGTGTCTGCATATTCCGAAGCAAACGTCATAGATTAAGCCTTCCGATGTTGAGGTTCTCCTACGAAAGATTCTTCTTTCTTGGAGCTCCTCCGTCGGGAGGTGGCCTCATATTCCATCGCCCTGTGTAGCGGCGTTGCTGCCTTGAAAATTTGGGATCGGCCATGAGGCGCATATTCTCCATACTTTCAACTTGTTGAAAGTCACATTATTCTATGCTCCCTGTTTAGTGTTTTATTTGCAGAGTTGTTTTTCATTGTTCTCAATTGCTCATAGCTGTAGTGGCAGTCTGTTTTGTGGTTAATTCTTTTGGGTGCAACCTTGTTTTGTTTTGATGTGGATGTCATAAAACAAGCTCCTTGATGTAGATTTTTTTTGTGGTTAAATTTTGTTTTCAGAGGTGTTGCATATGAAATCTGTATAGTGGCATTGCATTAGGGAACCTTTTGTGTTCGACATGAGACATAAGTTGCTTTTTATCACTCAGGTTATATTTTACTACGTTTTTGATGTGGTGGTAGACAACATTGGTGTTTTTATGTGACCCAGGGCAACCCAGCTTTGAATATGCAAACCTCTTATGTTTGCATATTCCTAAGCAAATTTCATAATGTAAGCTATCGGATGCTGAGGTTTTCCTTGCCATTTTGTTTATGGTTTATGCCTGATCTTGTATTCGTGTGTAATTTTTTCTCTTTAGATGTTTGTGTAGATTTCCATTGAAGCTATTTCAGTTTTGCCATTTTTCAGCAAGACAATTTTGCTAGTCTTTTGTACCTTTGTAGCATTTTTATGGGAGTCGTTTGTTGCAAGTTATTAGTGAAGTACTATAGGTGACAGCCCCCTTAACGACGGAAGGACTCCGACGTCCTTCAGCTTTCTCTGGAGCAAACATTACATGTTTGCAAATTCCTAAGCAAACGTCAGAAACAAAGATTTTTGGTTGTAGAGGTTAACCTTCAAGGATATGTCTTTGAGGGATTTCCTCCATTTGAAAATAGTCTCATATTCCATCGCCTTGGGTAGCGGCATCGCTGCAGTGAAACTTTGGGACTGGCCATGAGACATACATCTTTTTTATTATTACTACAAAATGCTATTCCCATGGGTAGTGCAAAGTATTATAGGTGACAGCCCCCTTAATGACGGAAGGACTCCGACGTCCTTCAGCTTTCTCTGGAGCAAACATTACATGTTTGCAAATTCCTAAGCAAACGTCGGAAACAAAGTTTTTTGGTTGTAGAGGTTAACCTTCAAGGATATGTCTTTGAGGGATTTCCTCCATTTGAAAATAGTCTCATATTCCATCGCCTTGGGTAGCGGCATCGCTGCAGTGAAACTTTGGGACTGGCCATGAGACATACATCTTTTTTATTATTACTACAAAATGCTATTCCCATGGGTAGTGCAAAGTATTATAGTTGACATTCCCCTTAATGACGGAAGGACTCCGACGTCCTTCAGCTTTCTCTGGAGCAAACATTACATGTTTGCAAATTCCTAAGCAAACGTCGGAAACAAAGTTTTTTGGTTGTAGAGGTTAACCTTCAAGGATGTCTTTGAGGGATTTCCTCCATTTGAAAATAGTCTCATATTCCATCGCCTTTGGTAGCGGCATCGCTGCAGTGAAACTTTGGGACTGGCCATGAGACATACATCTTTTTTATTATTACTACAAAATGCTATTCCCATGGGTATTGCTCTCATCTTGGTTATTTGCGTTATCACTTATTCTGTTGGAATAGGATATGGTATATGGTGGTTTTGTACTACTTGATAATTGGGAGTGCAAGTTCTCGTCCTGTGTTAAGAAAGATTGTACCTCTTTAACTGATCGGTGGTGGTAACTTTCATTTGCAGATAATGCAGGAGTGATTGTCAACCCCAAGGGTGAGATGAAAGGTAAGAATACAGAGTCATGGCTTTCACTGCTTTAGAAGAACACATGGCAATGGCAACATTGGACTGGCATTAACGGATTATGCTATTTATATTTTGCAGGTTCTGCTATCACTGGACCCATTGGTAAGGAGTGCGCTGACCTTTGGCCTAGGATCGCCAGTGCAGCGAACGCCATTGTCTGAAATCTTGTTTGAAGGTGTTAACTGTTATATGATCTCAGTATCGGATGCAGCTGTGTTGCTAGAAAAATTGTGGAACTTTGTGTTGCTCCATTTTGTTTTCTTACTGCGGTTTTGTAGTGAACAGAAGTTTGTCTACCCATGAGAATCTATATAAGTTTTATCATCAATTTTGGTGCCATTTTCGTGAAATTTGTTTTTTTTGTTGCTGATTGTTAATGCCCGCGTTGCGTTGTCTTCAGTTTAGGCCCTGTTTGGCAACAAATTATTTTCATAGTTTCTAGGCAAAATCACGATTTTGAAGAATACCATGGTATTTTTGGTCATAAGGTGTTTGGAAGCAAAAGACTTTGCTTCCAAACAGTTTATGCCATGGTTTTGTAATATTATGGTATTTATACCAAAATAATTTTTATGTTATGGTTCTGTAATATTATGGTATTGAAAAATTTTGCTTCCAAACAGAGCCTTAATATGTCTGTTTTGGAATGAAGCTCTTTAATGGCACAAACGATCTGTGCAGGATGTAAAATGTGTAACATTGAAACGGCAAAATGTTTAAAATTGAAATGGCTTAATCCATAATGCAGTTTTTTAGTCATTTCTAGCTCTTTGATATTCTCAAATATATTATATCTTTCATGAGATATAACTTTTTTTTTTGCCTCATTAACTATCCTTGTACATCACTTTTATTCTATACGACTCATCCTTAAAAACGACTGATCAGGAGCACCGGTAGTGCCCTAAAAATTGCATGTTAAGAATGGTATTCGTTGTCTCGGCAAAACGGTGTTGCACGAAATATTCTCCATCTAACACGTCATAAACTGATAAATGTAGAGGGCCTAATATTCATTATAATTCGTAAATTTATTATCAGTAGGCTTTGTACCTGACGTGCAATTCTGCATCCCTTTTCAGAGCTTCAGTTCATTCAGCCAAATGAACTGATAAATTAACAGAGGAAGAAAACAGCTTGCTCTGCCTTTTCTCTCACACAAGTGAAAAGAATTTTACAAGAAGAAATGCTTCCAATTTTCTATCTATATATAGCGTTAAACGAGATCAACAACGTATGTTCACAATTTTGGGTAGAGCTGAGGCGCCTGGCTGTGGATAATCGCTATTCCTATTGAGAAGCATTGCAACGGTGAAAGACTCGAGTCGAAGTAGAGGATGTACACGTCCTCTGTGACATTTACAAGCCTTAGCATTGGCTCGTTCTTCTTCACGCTCTGAAAGTAGAAGAAAGAAAGATGAGAAATTGCAAATTAAATCACCTCTAAAATTTTTATCCAAGTAGAAATCACTTGTGTATAATATGATTGGAAAAGTAGAATTCTGAAGCAAAAGAGACCGAGGATTACACTGATTGACAACTCCACCGACTTGCTGTCCTGTGACTGCAACTCTGCTTCAGGTGATGAGCCACATCCACCATTGTTCAGTACTCTAATGGGGCAGCCAAGATCCCATCCGCCGCAATCACAACGCCCACCGGATCTCCATCGCTCGATGAGCCCCGACGGCCCGGCTTTCTTGGAGGCCGCACCGCCGTGGTAGCCTCGGGGAACAATAGCACCGATACACCTTGCAGTAGTACCCTTGCTATTCTGAACATTACTGCCTTTGCTGCCCTCTGAATGAGCGGCTCCAGCCATGTCGAGGAACTTGAGGCCCCAGCCACCAACAACAGGTTCTTTCCGGAGTTCACGCCGTTGCTCTCTCACCACAATTGCTGCTATCTCCTGGTTGGTCGGCAGTTCATCCACGGCGAGGTTCGCCAAGCCTGATTCTTTAGCACTGTTCAGTTCACCTTCAAGTGTTTCAGTCAAGTCGTCAACCTGTTGAGAGGAAGATTTGCCAAACTTGCAGACATGTTTCGGGCCAGGGGAATCGTTGGCTGGTTTCATGATTTCTGCCACTCTCTGGACTAGCCCCTTGCTCCCTTTTGTAACACTGTAGTAGGGGCTGTGCATTCGCCTCAGGTAGCCATCAGGAGAACCGTACAGAACAAACTCGGTCTCCATAAAACTTGATTTACCCGAGTTCAGAACTAGAGAACCTGACACCTTCATCTTTCCGACAAGTCTAGATACATTGCTCGAGCTGCCTATCCATTCTTTCTTGCCTTGCTCACCTGAATGGAACAGGTAGACATAGTCGAGGGCTTTGTCATTGCCATGCACCTCGATAGGGTTTGCTGTGTATGCTGCCATAGGATCGTCGAGTGACAGTTCGAAGTGAGGGAGCCCATCCTTCCATGTACATTGTACAAGACCTGCACTAAGAGATGAAGGGTATGAGGACGGAACAGGTTGGTTCGAGTTCGTAGATGCTGTATCTGAGCAAGAAGGCGCCATCTTCTCATGCATGCTGAACTCAGCCATGCTTTTCTCCATTGGCGACGCCCCAGGGGAGCAGGTTTCCCATGTCTCAGGAGATATCAGCTTGAGTATCTCCGACTGTGTTATGATGTGGGATCTCGACCGGGTTTTTCTCATCTTAGCTCCTGGAAGGAAGAAGGATGGACTTTTCGGTCTGGTCTTCGCGTTCACAAGTGCATGCAAAGAGTCCAGCATCATCTTCTCCGAAGGGCCAAGAACTACACTCCCAGTTCTAGTTCCGTCGCTAATCAAGTCGTCAAGATTGCTCACATTGTGGGTTCTTGTTGGATGCCTCAGGCCTCTGATGAGAAAATCCAAGATCATCATCTTGGCAGGAAGCGCCGGGCACAAGTCTGAATGAGGTGCATCGCCACTGCAAGTTGAACAAGGTGACTTGTGACATGACTGGCAGCTCCTGGCCTTCTTCTCGTCTGATGGCAATGGCTGCCTGCGGTTTATCTTGCCCAAATTAGACTGAACCTCAGATGCAACAACGGGCAGGTGCTGATGGTGGTCTTCTGACCTTCCACGGAGCTCTGGAGTGGCGCTCTCGTCATGGAGGTCGTTTCTCGGTTCCAAGTAAACATGCTCCATCGTTTGCTCAAGGACTAAAAATCTACTGAATGCGGTGAAAGAAGAACTTGATCGCCTGCACAACAGTAACATCAGAAGCATGTTCAGTTCACAGAAAAAACCAAGTGTGGTTGACAAACAGGTGGTTTAAACCTACAGAAATCCTGCTTGGTTGTCTCTGATGACAGGTCCAGCAGTTCTTAATATCGGTGCGAGATCAGAAAGTACTATCGAAGAGAGGAGCGATGGCTATCCCTAATAAATAGCAACCAAATAAACTGTCCGAAAAGAAGTCGGCGTTAGGTTCAGAACTTTGCGCATTGATCATGGAAGAAACATGCATATGATTTCATGGTTGACCAATCCAATTGCAAAGCATTAAGAACAACTAACAGTAGACAGGACAAGTGCCCATGTGATGTCCAGTTCTTACGGAACATCCTCTGCGCAAAATAAGGCCACTGAAGAACCTAACCTGTACCCTGAGGTGGTGCAGAAGTGCTTACACACAAAATGATTGGCATCAGTAGGAGCCAAACTACAAGTGATGAACCTTTCTTCTTCCTAATGGAAACAACTTAACCAGTGCCCCAAGCACATAAATTCCCCGCACGTACCATCGCAGGGGCAACAACACCACGCATTAATACTTTCTCCGTAAGATCATCGCGTACACGCTACCCATCAAAATAGAATCTAAAATTCAAGGCTCTCCTCCTCCGTAGAAACAAGAGAACAGGCAAGTACTCGAGTGTACTCCATTGCTTAGAATGCACGGCTGAAAGTAAGTTACTGCGCTCTACCACTGAAGCGATGGATGTTGATTCCAGTACACATGGAAACACATGCTGTACAAGGGAGGACAATCTGATCAAACATGTGCTCATTCTGTGCCCTGTGGCATGAGGAGATGAACGGCTAAAAGATGCAGACCAAAATGCTGTACTGACCTTGGACCCTGTCCACTCTCATGAATCGAGACAGATTCAGAAAGAAAAGAGAGCAAGAAGGAGAAGAAGAAGGGGAAAGGTTTTCATCAAGAAGTTCTTGTTGTGTCAAGAGTCAACTGCAGAGAAGAAAAGTGATCAGGAATAAAACAAAAGTTGCAGCCGCGCCCACGCTGCAGAAAAGCACCAGAGCCCAACCAAGAAAGAAGACCTTAAATGCATCCATCACCGGCTTAAACAGCGTATTCACCAGAACATCACTTTGTTGCACCTTTTAACACGACGTTAAAGGAAGCCTTCGGCGTAATAACACAAAAGAATCAGCAAAGCTGAGGCCATCTTTCCTCAAGCAAGAAGCAAGCACAAATTAAACATCCTTTACAACAGCAACCGAAGCTGTGAAAGAAACAAGTAAAAGCAGGCCCGTTTGCATAGTCGA
Source organism: Rhipidocladum racemiflorum (assembly GCA_036346355.1). Taxonomy (NCBI): domain Eukaryota; kingdom Viridiplantae; phylum Streptophyta; class Magnoliopsida; order Poales; family Poaceae; genus Rhipidocladum; species Rhipidocladum racemiflorum. The sequence continues at coordinate 83,050,978 of CM070573.1, read as the reverse complement.
AAGATGAAAGACAAAACAAACTGAAATTGGCATCATTTGGTCAGCAAGAAGGAGAAGTGGAGTGGGCATCAGATTCCTCACCTCAGAGATCAGCACGCAGCATCCAAGGCTAGCCAGAAGCAAGCACTGCCTCCCAACCTCCCAACACAGACGAGTGCTCCTCTTCTGGATGCAAACAGTACACTTGTAACAGGAAGAGAGAGAAAAAAGCCTTGGAGAACGTCGGGAGATGGACTACTGTGAAGAGCGCAAGAACAGAGCAAGAAGGCTTGAAGGAGTATATAAGAACCGGAGCAACGCACACTGAGATAATCGATGACTCACCAACCGAAACTAAAAACAAGTTTAGGTGAAGAGGACTTGGGACCTAAACGAAGACATCAAATGGACCAAAAGAAAGAATCAAAACCAAAGGTTTGTGACTACTCCAATACTACTAGAAGAAGAGACAAAAGGAGTCGGCTTTTCTGCACTAACAACACCCCCAATACTACTAGCAATCAGAGACCTCCAAAACCCAGCAGGCCTCCAAGAGAAAGAAGAAGAGAATGGGAAATGAGGCTTGATGATAGATTTCCAGAACGGAGAGGGGCACAAGAAGAGGCGTCAAGGAGAAAGCTGTTGCCATTACTTCTCACACTCTCTTTTACATTAATACACGACGGCATACATGGCCTTCGATGAGCTGCCGCTCTCGGTAACGCGTGAGGGCGAGGCCACAGTTTCCATCCCTGCTGCCTGCGCGGCTGCGCCTACGCATGCAAGCCAAGGAAAGAATTACAACAGGCCGCGAAAGGATCGAAACGCCTACCAAATCAGAGCGATCCTTAATAGTAGCTGAGCAGTGTAACTCCTCTCCATTGAAGGCCCATCAAGAACAGCCAAGAGTTATTGCCAAGGAAGCAGAGCGTGTGCAGCAAATGCAGAATTTAGGAGGAGGTTGACCGGCAAGCTGGAGCTTTTGGAGCAGAAAATGGCAAGATTAGCCGGGGATCGTGCTGGGAAAGATCGGCTGCTACGCGCAGACCATGTGAAGGAGAGGACTAAACTACGCAACTAGTGGTAGACCACGGCACCCAAAAAAGCGGTTTTGAGCACTAAAAAAACTTGGCTTTGGCTTTGATTTTTGTTTTTTGGGTTCAGTTCTTGACGCGTGTTCGAGTGTGTTTATGCTTGATTTCTCCTAGGATGGGTTATAAATTCCGTATAGTTGTAAAGGTTTATGCGGGAATTTATTCTCCCACTTTGCTCGGAGCGGAGCAGTTCACCGTTGTGCTGCTGGCCGAACGTTACGGGCTTACGGCTTGGACTTCGGCACTCGGCGCGGGTGGTGGTGGTGGAAACTGGGAAGTCAGGGTGAAAATGGATCGGTACGGGTTGATAATAATTTTATTCTATTTATTTTATATTTTTTCTTCGATACTGATAGCCTAGATTTGAATATGGGTAACGCTGAATATAGATACGGATCGAATACGAATCGAGTCGGATACGATTATGAATATTTATCGAAGCATGATAACTCCTTAGAATGCACATAAAAAATCAACAAAAAAATTAATTAGTCGATTTGATCAAAACATTATTGAAAATTGAATAAATATAAAATATTTTAATTTACTTAGACAATAGTTAGATACAATGTTGCAAACAATATTATATAAGACTTAGTTCATCACGCATATACAATTAGTTCATCATATATGTAGATCAAAACACAAAATAAAGGTAATTCTTGCTCAAAGATACAAATGAAAACAAACACAGAACATACTAAAAGTTTAATAGTAATCTTTGATATCATATCTCTAGAAAAATGTATGATACTTACATGTAATGACCTAAATTTGTATTCTTTGTTAAATTATGTTTAAAATAATAAATTATGTGTTTTATGAGTTTTATGCATTGTTAACTACTTATTTAAAATATTTTCTTATTAAGGACATTAGTGTTTGAATTTTTGAGAAAATTAAAAATCTGATAACATCTTTAAAATAATTACTTAAATGATATATTATGTCAGAATTTTTTTCAAAAAAATTTCATAATTTTTTAAGCTAGTTTGCCAATTTTAATAATTGAAACTTGATTTATAGAATAATTAAATTAGAAAACAATTTAAAATTTAGAAAAAATTTTGGGCTAAAAGAGTAGCTTAGCTCAGCCAACATGGATATCCGGATATCTAACCTATCAATATCTGGATTTTCCGAACCCGTATCCGTATCCGACGGATAGTGAGCTATTGAATCCGTATCCATATCCAAAAAAGATTCATATCCGTGTCCGATCCGATACTATCCGATCGCACAAAATCCGTATTCAAAAATTATCCGGATCGATTGAAAACTATTCGATCCGTTTTCACCCCTAGACAAGGATAAGGAGACACGGTCACGAGCACTTTGGATATTATGTCCATTAAAATTGGTCCTTTTTCTCAAGGCCTTACTTTATTTTCGTTTGCACTTCCTTACTGCTGGCAAAGTTGCAATATTTTTTAAAACAAACATTTATTTTACCAAAAACAAAAAATTGGTGAAATAAGAGTATAGCAGTAGTAGCTTTTGTTCCACGAGATCATTGCACTGACGTCGCGTAGAGTAGAAAGAGTGCATGTTACGGATCAGGCATTTGGACAATTGAGCCAAGGAGTACATGTCTACAGCTAGTTCGTTCTTCAGAACTGTAGGGTCCATGCAGGAAAGAATCTTGGAGGAGATGGGCAAGTGTTAAGAGCTATTTGCATTTGATAAATATCATCCAGATATTTTTGTTTGCTGAAATCATTTAAATATGGGAACATCGGATCATTGTCGAGATTCGGGGCGCGTTCTGGTTTTGCTACCTTTCTGCATGCACAGGCTCGTTTCTCTCTGTCAGTCAGTGTCTTCCGAGGAAGATGACACGCTCAGGTAGGAGAATCCAGAGCAAAAGCTCGTGCCCGTGGGTTGCCTCGGTGGACTTGTCTCGTCCCCTTGTGAATGGTAAGACGGTAACAATGGATTCAGACTCAGAGCAAAACTTTTCTGGTAAATCTGAAGAAGGCAAGAGCTTTCAAAGGAGCCGAGAGCAAAACTTTTCTGGTAAATCTGAAGAAGTCAAGAACTTTCAAAGGAGCCGAGAGCAAAACTTTTCTGGTAAATCTGAAGAAATCAAGAACTTTCAAAGGAGCCGAGAGAAGCTAATGAGCAGGTGAATGATTGAGCAGCAGACTGAACTTTGAACTAGTCCAGTCCGGTTGATGACCTGATGGTACTTTAGCTGAACGCTGTTCAGACTTCAGGACTGTTGCTGCAAGTGGTGAAGTACTGGCAGTCTAGCATGAGTCACCATGTGCAGCCTTTCCTCTCTGAAGCTAATGGTAGGGAAGATAATCTTGGGATATGATTTTTCGGTGGATACGATTAATTAATCCGCCAAATCAAGTTCTCTGGAAAGAAATTTTTTTTTTGGGAAACAACAAAAGGTGCCTCCAGTAATCCAAATTAGGGCGAGTCGAGATCGTGAGGCAACGCAGGAGTCCAAATTGTGCATTATCTTTCGCTTTTTCTCTCCTATCCCTGTCATGCATCTCCTTATCAAACAGGGGATGCCAATGCTGTCCTGACCTAAAATGTTTCAAATAAAAACGCTCCGGGCTCCATTAAGAATCAACAGGAATTGCCTCCCAACGTTCAGTGCAAGGCATCGTGACGAAGGATTAGTGCGTTCTCGATGTGGTAGATAGGGACTGGCATGCAATGGTTGACTGCAAAGATCTCTGTTTTTTCGTGAGCACAATCTCCATGGCATTTGGACATTGGCAATGGCAATGGCGCAACCTGGAGTGGTTGTTGGGGTAAGTGGGAAATCTCACATCCTCAAGTGGATCAAAGTAAGGACTGCGACATGCAATACCGACGTGCGGACGAAGGGTTTACCCACAAAGACAGCGGTGTCGACGTGAACTGTCAAGCCTTTTTACCAGATGCAATTGGTAATTAACTATAGTGTATGACCGATGGGTCACATAGTAGTAGTATAGCACTGGCATAATTAAAATGGTAGTCTCACGTAGATTCTACCGTACGTTGTTGTCTCTTGTTCCAATCCGCTGTTCTTACTAACTAGGAAGATAAGCGCGGCGCACACCGCGCGCGTGAACGAAAAACGAATTTGTTTTTTTTTTCGGAGAAAAATGGATCGAGATGTATTTTCTAAATTTTTGGATGGTCTTTTGGAGCGGTTTTTTTTAATAATTTTTTTGGGGGAAATGGAACCAGATGTTTTTTTTAAAAAATTTCGTAGGATCTTTTCACTTTTTTTTTTTGAAAAAATGGACCGGGATGAAAAAATGGATAAAGACGTTTCCAAATATTCCGAGGATTTTTTTTGCGGTGGCACTTGGACATTGTCTAAGGTCCTCGAACCTCCCAACTTAAATACATATTATATATTTTCTCGGAAAAAAATGGAGAAATGATCTTCTTTTGCCAAGTTTAACACTCTATACATTCACCGGTCAATAATATATGCTTAAAAAAATACTATAGATCGAGTTGCAAAAAAAATACTATAGAGATAAAACTGTACACATATTTCTTGTTCCGGAAAATATTAGAAATCAAGTTACAAAAAAATAGAGAGATGGAGTTGTACACATATTTCTTTTAACAATATTTCTTTTGACGAATTTGGTTAACACTCTATTATTACCCGGTCAACCTTCTTTTGTTGAGTTTAACACTTTATGCGTTTACCAAGTAATAATACATGTTAAGAAAAATACTAGAGATCGAGTTGGGGAAAAAAGTCTAGATATTAGAGATCAAGTTGGGAAAAAAGTCTAGAGATAGAGCTGTACATAAATTTCTGTTGATAATTTTTTTTTGAGAAAAACGGAGAAATGACCATGTTTCGAAAATTATTAGTGATGCGAACCTTCTTTTGTTGAGTTTAACACTATATGCGTTCACCGAGTAATAATACATGTTAAGAAAAATACTAGAGATCGAGTTGGGGAAAAAAGTCTAGATATTAGAGATCAAGTTGGGAAAAAAGTCTAGAGATAGAGCTGTACATAAATTTCTGTTGATAATTTTTTTTTGAGAAAAACGGAGAAATGACCATGTTCCGAAAATTATTAGAGATGCGAACCTTCTGTTGACAAAAATATTTTTTTCGGGAAAAACGAAGAAAAGATCTGGACGTAAGGGATGGAGACATGTTTGTTACATTTTTGGGTATGATCGCTATCCCCAAAAATTAGAAAAGGGATCGTTCGAGATTTGTATTTAGCGGGGGTTTTCCGTAAAGTAACGAAATAGGGACCTAAATGCGATTTAGAAACGTTTTTCTTACCCTCACAAAAAATCGCGAAGGACCTCTCTTTAATTTACAGGGACCTATCCGTAATTTAAAGAAAAGAAAGGGACTTTTTCACAATTTGGCATGGGGTGACGTGGAGGCCGTGGTTGGCCACTATTGTGTTCCCTTATAATAGAGTTACTAGTGAGAGCCGCGCGCTCCGCCGCGCCGTGCGAAATTTAATTCAAGTTTTTATCTCAAAAAAAAGGTAGGAACATCACCTTATACGCTTATTTTCCCGTGAAAAATGAGGGGAAACGGGTAAAAACGGAGAAACGACGGACGAAAACCGAATTCCCATTTTTTTTGTGGGGAAATGGCCAACGAAAACATTTTTCTCATGCTCCGGAGAAAAAAAATGGATAACGAAAATTTTGTTTTTCAGGCAAAACAGAGAAAGGAAACGGCCTCATATATTTTTTTTGGGAAATAGCCACCGAAAACATTTTCCCCATGCTCCGGAGGGAAAACGGCTCACGAAAATATTTTTTCCGGGCAAAACGGAGAAAGGAAACGGTTTTACATTTTTTTTGGATAAACGGCTAACGAAAACATTTTTCCCATGCTCCGGAGGAAAAACGGATCACGAAAACATTTTTTTCGGGTAAAACGGAGAAAGGAAACGGTCACTCATTTTTTTTAGGGGGGAAATAGCCACCGAAAACATTTTTCCCATGCTCCGGAGGAAAAACGGATCACGAAAACATTTTTTTTTTTGGTAAAACGGAGAAAGGAAACGGTTACTCATTTTTTTTGGGGGAAATAGCTACCGAAAAATTTTCCCCATGCTCCGGTGGAAAAACGGGACACCGAAAATATTTTTCGCATGCTCTGGAGAAAAAACGGACCCCGAAAACATTTTTTTCGAACAAAACGGAGAAAGGACCCGAACGTAAAACGCGAGGACCTATTTGTTATAATTTTGGACCTGTTCGCTATTTTGAATAATTAGGAAAGGGCTCGTTCGTGATTCACGCTTAACGGGAGGTCCTCCATGCAAAACGGCAAACCAGGGACCTAAACGCGAAACGAAAAAAATTATTTCCCTCTCAGATAAAATTACGTAAGGACCTAAACGTAATTTGGAAGAAACGGGGGGCTTTACGCAAAAAATGCAGGGACACGTGGGGGGGGCGGTTGGCCCCCAATCTCTTCCCCTATAAGGGGAGTTTATATTTATATTTATATTTATATGTGGAGGTCATGATTGGCCTACATTGTGTTCCCTTATAATAGAGTTATAATATAATATGTGTACAGTGTACTACTTAGCTTCAGCAGGTCGCTAATCAACCCTGTTGTGTCCTGCTCCTGAATAACTACTACACGATACCAGTTTGTGTTACTCTATCTGGTCTTCAAAAAGGTGAGTTTTGAATATCGACACGGTACAATTTTAATCACTAATTTTTATTATAATATATTTATAAAACTCAATAAATTTATAATATTATGAAAGTACTTCTCAAGACAAGTTTACACATATAATTTTCATGTATCAATTTAAATATTTAAAAATATATTGATGATCAAAGTTTCGGAAGTTTGATCATCACTGTATCCAAAACGTCTGTATTTTTAAGACTGGAGGAAGTACTAGTAAGCAACAAATTCATGTATTCATCCCTTGTATCTTCCTTAAATAGTTTTTTCCCCTCAGTGTTCATTGCAATTTTGTTACTCACTTTTTCTCTGTTGTTGTTGGAGTGAGAAGCTTTTGGTTTCCTAGTAGCTCATGTAGCTCTTTTTTTTTTTGTTTGCACCACACCGTTGAAGACGCGATATGCGACACCTGTCCTCTGTCGTGCCCAGTAAGCACAGAAACTAGACGACTCCACGACAGGGCGAGCGAGCGAGCGTGGGAGCAGGCACTACCGCGGCCGGAGAGTGCGAGAGGAGACAATGCCGCTGTCGGGGCGCGGGGGCAGCTGCTACTACGGTGAGCTGAGTTCCCGTGGCTCCAGCCACCTTTCACAGTGTGGGAGCGTGGTAGGTGACACATGTTACATGTCGGTGCTTTCGTGGTAGGTGACAAATTTGTAATTGCTTTCAGAAAAAATGCCAGATTTGCAAAAATAAAAATTGCCATAGAACTAAAAAAGTGATGATTCTGTGGAGTGATGCATGTGGTTGGCGAATTCGTTATGCAATAATGGTACATACGATTTCAAATCTGGGTTAGTAACCAAACGAGACGTGACTATGACATGTGTGTCCTAATTTCGCCGACATATCGCTTCATCATTTGTAATCTTCCTCGGAGAATTTGCCCGATCCGCAAGAGCTCATCTGTGGTCGAATAGAATAAAACAACCACCTGGAAAAAGCTTGGCCTACCAACCATCACCGTCAATACTTACTAGTTATTACTACCCTCATGCATGATTCCATAATTTCGGGCAAAAGGAGACGTCAAGCAACTACAGATCCAAATAGCGGCGGAGACAGTCTCGAGTCATCCGATCCATGGCAAGAGACTTAGGATAAAAAAATCGGTGGATCGTAGTCTGATCAAGTTTCAAATTTCGTTTTCGGTATATATTTCGGATGTGGTCGAAATCCAAAATTTCAGTGAGATCTCATAATTTCGGATAAAATTCAAACGAAATTCAAAACCAAATTTTAAATTCGATTTTTTTCAATCGAGATTTATGAGATTTCGGTTAAAATCATCGAGTTCTCGGCCTAAATCACCGAGATCTCGATCAACTTGAAACAACCAAAAAATGGTCGAAAACACATAAATTTTTTTTGAATTTTTTTGTGGATGATTCTGATGTATTACTAATATTCTCATAAAATTTTGAAATGTTGATCAAGTCTGAGGAATTTTAAAAAATTATGATAATGTTAATATCGTGATAAAAGCCTTATGTTTGTTCTATTTTTTATTTTTCAAATGTAATAAGGGAAGTTTAAGTCATTTAAAAAGTTTTCTATATGATCATATCTATTCGAATGCAATATAGCAAATATTTTAACATAAAACATTGTAAAGTTGAAAATTACGGCAGCATTTTAACCGATTTTCAGATTAGGATAGTAGATATGGACATGTAAATTTGATCTTTTAGGGTAGTGGTTTAGTATCAAATAATAATAGTCTAGTGTGGGTGAGGTTATAATAAATATTGGTGTGATGTGTATAGAATCTGAAGGCGTGAAGACATTGCATTATACATTTGGTGCAACTTTTAACATACTGCTTAAGAAACTCAACTAAATTTCCTTACATGCCCATTTGTTTTTCCTTTCTAGGCTATATAAAATTATCGACCTACTTTCAATACAGAATATTTGCTTGTATGCGGACCAATTAGCAGTCCAACTAGTTTCATATCAGGTTTGTCTTGGTAGCCGGTAGGTGCATAAAAAAGTTTGGCCAACTATGCATTTGTGTGGCTACTGACTAATCTGGTGTTACCTGTTAATGTTGTGATTTGATTTTATTTTCACTCCACTAAATATCAGGTTTATTTTCTACTTTTTTAAAAAGAAAGTAAGATCTAAATATCTGCCCCAAATCTGCATGACATAAGCTAATCACTTAGTCCTTGCTTGGGAAGCTTGGGAATTATTTCTGCAATAAATCAGTTGTCGATGGCTACATAATACTAGATGATTTGATAATGAAAAGTTGGGACGTTGGATAAAAAACGTAATGAAGCATGTGAATGTATTATAAGTGAAAACATACTAGCAAAAAGAGATGACCTCATAGGAGGACAAGCGGACAACGATCAATGATAATTTATCGTCTGTTATTAACTTATTATAGGGCACAATCTGAGGTCAACTAGTTATGTATTATTCATCTGGATATATATATGTGAGCTGACCAAGATGTTCCTGTTGCTCGAAATAGTTGCAAGATGCAATCACTTTAGGTCAATCAATCAAAATTTTATATGGAACTCCTCCACTAGCTATGAGTAAAATTGAACCAACCGAAAAATTGTAAAAAAACATGTCAAACCCTAAACCCTAAACAAATCCAATCAAATTGTACTGATCGAAAAATAGTTAAAAATTTTGAAATATTTTTATGGATGGTCTTGACCCTAAATCTAATCAAATGTGGTCCACAAAAATGAAAATTCGATCAAAATCACTGAGGTTTCGGCCAAAATCACCAAGATCTCACCTAGATTTGAATTGGTACTTAGCATTTTTGATTTTTTTTTTTTTAAATTTTTATATGCGGCCGAGTTTTATGATCTCGAGGGTCTGAAATCCGAAATCTCGATCAAAATTTTTGAAATCTCAACGAGATTTGAATCCTTAAGTCTTATAAACTAGCTGTCCAACCTGAGATTTGATCATAGACTAGCTCCGCCCCTTTGATCCAAAGAACATTGTTATGCACTGAAATATGGAATTTTCTTTCAAACATATCTATCATCGATCATCTACGGTGCCGGCCTGACATACGCCTTGGGAAGTGGCCAGAAAATTGCAATAAAGCCCTTTTTGGTAGAGCTCCAGCTCTATCAAATCTGTGGGTTTGATGGAGCTGAGTATTTCTAATTCCATCAGATCCGTGGAGCTGGACCTGTGCGTATATTAAGAGTGTTTAAGGGGTCATCTTGTATACATTTTAGAATAAAAATATAAATTTAATGCACTTTATTTTAGCCTACAAATTTTAGATCTGAGGTGGAGCTAAGATCTAGAGCTCTGCTAAACATTGCCTAAGATAGCACTAGCATAATTGATGTTTTAGTATTCAGGGAACAAAAATACTATTCTACGGTGTATCGTTCCAACGGTATACCCCTGAAACTCATAAAACTCATGAAATTTTACACTGAAACTCATGAAACTTATCACTAAAAATTGGTGAAACTTAAAATTCATGAAACTAAACACTGGAACTCATAAAACCAATCACCGAAACTGATGAAACTCAGTTATACCGTTCCAACGATACACCGTTGGCTAGTCGTGCTCTTCAGGGAATGATAGTTGCTTGTAGGGGTGGATAACGAGCTGACTCGGCTCAACTCGACTCAGTCAAACTCGGTAATATAACGAGTCAGCTCAACTCAACTCGTTATCTTAACTAGCTCAAACCTCAGTTCGGCTCGACTCGTTAAACTCGTGAGTTGGCTCGTTAAACTCGTTTAACTCGATATTGCCATCTGAGAAGAGGATTGGTGTTGAGATTATACAGTATGCCATTTGTTATCATCCTCGCCTCACATATATAGTTATACTTACCGGCTTAGAGAACTCGTTTAACTCAAGAGTTGGCTCGTTATCTAAACGAGTTTAAATCACGACTCGACTCGATTCGTTTCGTTAAGGAACGAGTTCGAGCCGAGTTAAATTTGCGAGTACTCATTTGACTCGTGCGTTTAGAGATTTTTTCCCCCACCCCTAGTTGCTTGTAAGTTCGTCAAAGACAAGTGTACCGGGAGAAGTGCTTTGTTACGTGCGTGTTGACCACCTTTGTGCAAAAGGTTCCCGTTCACGTACTGATACGTTAAATGATTATTCGCAATAAAATTAATTAATCAAAATTTAACAAATAATTATATGTTTTTATTAAAGCTCTTTTATGATACACTAAATTTAATATAGACCGTTTATTCTTTTCAATCCGACGGATCAAATTAGCTACTATTTATTTATACTTGCTCCAGTAATAAAATAATAGAATGCTCGCAACAAATCAGGGGCTAGATCTAATTTCTGCTACCTATTATATACTACTAGTATAATGCATTGTAAAATTTCTCTATTATTAATATATTCATTTCCATTTAGAATTAATTAGAAATATTTTAGTTACTAAAAAATTATTGTAAATTTTCACTCTACAAAACATATTTTACATTTCGTTGTTTATACTTCGTCCAAAAGGTTCATACTATGAACACTATGATACAATATTATAAACCAATTTATCATACTTAGTTAATAAAAATAAGCTATTTTCGTGATTAAATTAAAAAAAACAGATGATTAATTGGAAACGGCCAATTAATCAAATTATACGATCAATTAATCGTTCGGCTATATTAATTGCACTTCGATTAAACTATTCCCGATGATTTAATCACCGTCACCAAATTTTTTTTTCAGAAACAGTTGTGTTGTACTGGTTCCGTGCCAACAATAATAAGATAAGATAAGAACCGAAACCAACAGTACTAGCACACGATATGGTTCAGAACGCTTTATCAGGTCAAGCATCTTTGGCACCAACATTCATAAAGAGAACTAATCACTTGGTCATTCGCGTACTTGACGATGCATCATGCATGTCCGGCGATGCAACTGTTAAGCCGGTGGTTACCTGATCGCGAGCTGCAGCTCAAGTGCATGTACGACGCCATACCGTACGCAGCACTGTGAACTCGTAGTTTTTCTTCAGTACGTAGCGTATGGTGTTAGGTATCGGGAAAGAAATGTTGTATCCGACGAGCTTTCCGGGTGGCTAGCTTGTCCGGTCGTCTTACGCAACCGCGGCACGCACCATGACCTGTGATGCATTTGAGTTTCCCAGTCACGAAGCAAAGAGGCCGGCAATGGTGCCAAATCAAATTCGAAGGTCTATACGTGTCTTCGAAGAGAAAAAAATATGCTTTCGAGACTTGTGGAAGGAAGGATGCAACTTAGCTTCAGTTCATTACTGCAGCGCGGACGGAGCAGAGGTTTGCAGCTGTGCTACTGATGAATGCAGACTCTTCACCAACTCGCGTGGCTTGAAGCGACGAGGTAACTTCATGGTTTGAAGCCGACTGGACTGGTCGCCCTTGGTGCCTGCAGTTAGAAGAACGTTTTCCTCGACGTCTCTATCCACATCGATTGAATAGCCCTGACAATTTTCTTTAGAATGCGTCCTTCTTCAGCGTCCTGACAATTTTCTTTTAAAAAAAGCTAGCCTTTTTTTAATATAATTATAAAATAATCATTCTTCTCGACATAGAAACGTCGATATGTGACACGTATTACCTACCGGTAACTTACTTCGTTTCGTTCTACTTTTTTGGTCCTTGCAAAATTCAGAATAGAAGAAGCCCAGGAGCCCACAAACACACCATGGCAATGAGGCCCAGTAAAACTTGCGGAATATAGGTTTGGGGGCCGTTTTCTGGCGTTTCTCGGAATTTTTTTTCCATTTAATATTTATTTTATTTTATTTTTCAAAAATAATCGACCGAAAATAAAAATAGCAAAAATGGGTGCCCGTCGCCCCAGTATGGGGCGACAGGGACCTAAATGCAAAAAGTTTTTTTAGCGTTTTCGGACTCTATCTTCAAATAAATAAAAAATGGTTCAAACAATGTCGAAAAATTTTGAAATTTTTTTTACATAATCCTGACACATCACTTATGTTCCCATAAAAATTTCAGACAATTATCAATCTTGAGGAATTTTAAAAAAATCTAACAGTCTCTTCATAATCACGACCGTATCTGATTTTTTAAAAATTCCTCAAGCTTGATAATTATGTGAAATTTTTATGGGAACATTATTGATGTATTAGGATCATCCAAAAAAAATTTCAAAATTTTTTGACAACGTTTGAACCATTTGTTTATTCATTTGAAGATTGAGTGCAAAAATGCTAAAAAAACTTTTTGCATTTAGGTCCCTGTCGCCCGAGTATGGGGCGAGGGCGATCGCCCCATACTCGGGCGATGGGCACCCATTTTTGCTATTTTTATTTTTGGTTGATTATTTTTGAAAAAAAGACTTAAAGTAAATATTAAATAAAAAAAAATTCGCGTTTCTCGATCAAACATCCCGGGTAGGATATTTGTTTTTGACGGTGTTCATGTTTAGCTGTCTATAATCAATACGTAGTCTCCATGTCCCATCCTTCTTCTTAAGTAATATGGCGGGTGATGAGTATGGACCGACACTTGGTCTAATGACTTGAGATTGTAACAGACCTTCAACAAGTTCTTCCATAGCATATTTTTTGTAATGAGGCAATCTATAAGGTTGAATGTTCACTGGCCTAGCACCAGTCTCTAATGGTATTTTATGATCACACTGTCTAGCTGGCGACAGCTCGATTTGTTCAGCAAATACATCAGCATACTGCTCCGGTACTTCCTCAATTTCTCTATTTTTCATTTGTGACTCCTCGTCATTGGTAAGCATGTTTTTGGCATAGATCACCACTCCAACAACCATTTTTTACAGTAGTTTACTTAGCTTGTGCTCACTGATTGTACAATTGACTTCTGGAGCTGTTTCATCCCTGAATTTTCCTGCTCTCTTTCCTTCCTTGAGGATGCTAAAGTCCCTTGTTTTTAGGTCCAAGTTGACAGGACTGTGCTGATAAATCCAATCAGCCCCTAATATTACATCATATCCTTTAAGTGTTAACACTCTAAAATATGATGAAAAGGACTCTCCTTGAATTGAAAACGAGCGGTTCAAACATATAGAGTTGCATTCCAATTTTAAACCATTCGCCACCACTACTTGCATCGGAGAGAGATTAATGATTCTACATCCAGCCTTCATTGTCATCTCAGGTGTTATAAAGGTGGCCGTACTACCACTATCAACCAAAGCTATGGCATTAACCTTCCCAATTCTCATTTTCATAGTGAAGGTAGTCTTTCTAGAGCTAGTCCCTACCACTGCATGTACAGAAAACTGAAGGACCTCTTCTTCGTCTTTCTTGTGCATAGTGCTCCCAGGAGGTGTGATGAACTCCCCCTCCAGATTGGCTTCAATTTCCTCATCTTCATCCTCCACAGTAATTAAATATATTTGTTTTTTGGAACTTACACACCTTGTTGTGTCCTGGTAACTAGGGGTGGCAATGGGTACCCGTTCCCCGATCCCCGGCGGGGAATTCCTCTATTAGGGGACGGGTATGGGATGAAATCGTCCCCCGCGGGGATGTAAACGGGGAAAATTATTCCCCCGTCGGGGATGGCGGGGACGGGGACGGGGAATTTTTTTCCCCGCGGGGATCCAGTTGGGGATTCGAATTTAATTTAGTCCAGTTTAGTTGTGAGATTGCAAACATATTATCTAGCCCATCATATTCACATTTTCATAAACAGGACAACATAATTTGCAATGAATGCATGCATTCTTTTTTCCTTGCCTGTTGATATGATTTTAGAGTTAAAATGGCTATACGAGCTCTTCTTTTGTGTGAAATTTTTGCGGGGATGGGTCCCCGACGGGGCCCCGATACCCGAACGGGGATGGGGACGGGAGGATTTTATCCCCCGAGACGGGGAACGGGGACGGGGACGGGAAAAAATTTCGTTCGTGGGGACGGGGACGGGGAGGCACTCCCCGGCGGGGAATGCCCCCATTGCCACCCCTACTGGTAACCAAGGTTCTTGACACTTGTAACATTTGCTCCCATTCCACGTATTGGTGCCAACAGGTTTCGTTTTATCACTTGTTTCTCTCTTAACCACCACAGTCTCCCCTTTTTTATTAGCCTTGCCAGTACCTCCTAGTGTCCACATAGTATACTTTTTGTAAGGTATGCTCTCATAATTCTTAAATGAGCATAAGCTTCTACTAAGATATTATGTCTAGAGTTTTCGATGGCACCTTAATGTAATTTTCAATCCTGAGATGAAGTAATCTAGAAAGCACTTTTCAGTTAACCCCGGATGATCCCTTTTTACCAAGTTCATCATCTCTTCAAACTTATCAATATAATTTTCAACTGTGCCAATTTGAGACAGCCCTCTGAAAGTATCAATGACCTCTACTCTAGTCTCTACAGCAAACCTTTTGCAAATCATCCCACAAAATTGTTGCCAAGAAATAGCACTAGTATCAATTCGGTTGCTGCTGACCCATTAATCATCTCTCCTAGTCAAATATACCTCTACTATAGCCACCTTTTGCCCTTCTGGTGTTTTCCTGAGTTCAAAGCATTTTTTTTGCTTTCCTGATCCAAGCTTCTGGGTTATCTCCATCAAATTTGAGAAAATCAACTTGCCCTTTACTAAAATTGCTTGTATATTGATTCCTGTCCTCCTGAAAGCAAGATGATAATTCCGGTGCTCTTAGCATGGAGTACCCCCACTGGAACTCAGGTCTAACACATGGCATGTAAGCAGGTGGTTGATATTGATGGCTATAAGGTGGTCTATACTGGGGTACAATGGGAGGAGTGGAGGCTGTGTATTGAGGCACAAAGGTCCTACTGGCCATTAATGGTGGATACACACTAAACCCAAAGGTTCCAACCACTAGAGTGTCACTCTCGCCCGAATGGACTTGCGGTACAATTGATTCATAGTTCCACTGGATATATTGAAGGGTATGGGCGGTGTGCCAAAATTACTATGCCCCATCAATGGATTGGGTGCAAAGGAATGTCCAATACCTAGGGTCCCATATTGATTTCCCCATGAAGTAGGTAATCTAATTGCCGATTGCCCCGATTGATCTCTTTCACTTTCTAACGTAGCCAAGGTGCTGTTTACCTCCTTTTTTCCGATTTATCCATCAATGAACTCAGCATCTCCATTACTTGATCTATCTTGTCAGAATTTCCCACCAATTGCTTCTGAAACAATTCCAGTTGCTCCTTTGCAGCTATTGAGTTCTCATCCATTTGCTGATGCAAATGAATCACTTCTCTCTTCAATTCCTCAACATCGCCTACCAGCAAAGATCCCATTTCTTCTTCGATGGTTTTGCCTAGCTTCGGCATGCTCTCCTCTACTGTACTCGGACCCTTCTCAAGTTAGCGCAGGGATTTTACCCAGGAAACAAGTTCCTGAACCTTTGCTGTTCAAGATCCACGACCACGGCCGAGAACCGTGGGCTCTAATACCAGATGTAAGATCCCAAAGGAATCCGACTAGATTTCCCAAATCGCTAGAACCAGATCAAAGCAAGAACACTCCAAATTTGCTAAAAATAGACAGATTAAGAAGCAAAAGTAAAAGGGGGAAGAACAGGAACTCAAATGCATTAGATACCAGTTCATAACAGAATTCCTAACAACCTCGAGTCTTTAATACACCGACCGCAGTTCTTTATCGCGAGTAAAAGACAACGGTAATTAATGAACAGTAAACCGAGAACAACTAATTACCACCGGTAGTAATTACTACTTCTATCCATCACTGTTGGATCTGGATGAAACGCTGTCCTCTCTTGGCAACCACTAGATCTTCAAAAAGTATGATATCCTCACGATCTTATTAATGGAAGGGGTATCACGAAATCCAGACTGTTCACTAACTGAAATGAAGTTTTCCCTACTCCAAGTCGGACTCCACTCGGCTGCTATCTGACAGCGTAGCACTCGGCGTGCGGCTCCTCCTCCTTCTGTCTAGCTCCCGTGTGCTCAAGCCGCTCTCCGCTGCCACCTCCGCCGCCATCGCCGCTCTCAAGACGCCGCACGTCTTGTCAGGGTCCCAAATAGAAATCCGAGAATAATTCCAGATTGTAGGAACTCTAGCCAAGCCAGGAAGGTCTCACCGTGAAGAACACGAAAGCTAACAGAAACAGAGATAACAAACTAAAAAACTAAAGTACTGGAGATATGTGGGAATTGTATCTCTTCTCTTTCTTCCAACGGCTTATATAGCCAGGCATTGCAGACATATGTTTAACAGGAGTGTAATCCAGTTAAAAGAACGAAAATAGCAGTAAAAGGTAAATTGGTAAGGCTTTGATCCTTTAGCTAAACGACAACTACTTTAACTCGTCATCTGGCCATTGGATGTCTTCGTGCGGATTCCCGTGAATCTCCAGCATTGATTCCTGTTACTGAAGTCGACGAAGCGTTGTAGTTGTCGCCGAGTCTTCTTGTTCTTCGTCCTCCTCCAGCAAACCTGACAATTCCCCGCCGTTAAGTAGCAGCTTGTCATCAAGCTTTGAACTCAGGAAAAGTGTTTTGTATAAATGAAACATCCTCCCAAGTGGCGTCACTCTTGGGTAAGTTAAGCCACTGAGCAACATCGATTCCTTTCCTGGGTACTATTCTTTGGTCAAGGACCGCAATTGGCTCAGTTTTGATACGTCCTTCAGTGTCCACCATGGGTAATCCCGGCAAAGGTGCTGCTCTGCTCCCAATATGCTTCTTGAGTTGGCTAACATGGAAGACCGGATGTATGCCAGACTCTGGTGGTAACTGCAATCTATATGCCACGGTTCCAATCCGGTTCAACACTCTAAATGGCCCATAAAACTTGGATCTGAGTTTCAGAGAACCTCTCAGTTTCAAATACACCATGTCTCCTTCCTTAAAGCTCCTTTCAGTCCTCAATTTGTCAGCTCCTTTCAGTCCTCAATTTGTTAGCAAATCGTTTGATCTGATTATGAGCTTGTTGCAAGTTGAGTTTAAGCCTTTTCATCATTTCCTCTTTTTCATCAAGCGTCACTTTGGCTTCATCCGACACGCTACAGGGAAAAGCTAACTCAGCCAGTTGGGGAGGATGATACCCATAAAGTGCCTGAAATGGAGTCATCTTCAATGAAGTGTGATATGATGTGTTGTACCACCATTCGGCCATGGTCAACCAATGAATCCACTTCTTAGGCTCCTGAAAGACCATACTGCGCAGATAGGCTTCAAGGCACTGATTCACACGTTTCGTTTGCCCATCCGTTTGTGGGTGGTAAGCAGTGCTAAACCTCAAAGTCACCTTGAGAGTGTTGAATATTTCCTGAAACAACTTGCTGGTGAAAATCCTGTCTCTGTCAGTTACTATGACCAGAGGCATACCATGGAGTTTGAAAATATTATCCAAGAAGGTTTGCACTACATGTTGTACTGTGTATGGATGTGACAAAGCCAGGAAGTGAGCATACTTAGTCAATCTATCCACCACCACTAAAATAACTTCTTTCCCTTTGGAATTCGGCAGTCCCTCAATGAAATCCATCGATATGTGTGTCCAGGCCATCTCTGGAACTTCTAAAGGGTTCAACATCCCTGGCATATGAATGTGCTCCGATTTGGTGAGTTGACAGACAAGACATTCTTTGACAAAGAATTCTACACTCCTCTTTAACTTAGGCCAATAAAACAGTTTCTTACGTCGATGATAAGTAGCTCTCATTCCAGAATGCCCCCCAAAAGCAGAATTATGAAAATTTTCCAACAGTTTATTCCGCAATTCATTTTTCTCTACAACATAAATTCTGCCCTTATATTTAAGAATACCCTCCTCCATTTGGTATCTATTTTGGTCATCAGTATTGGATTGTAGATGCTCCATAATTCTGGTCACTTGAGAATCATTATCATAGCTAGCCTTGATATCTTCTATCCATTCCGGTATGACATATGTAATTGCAGCACAAGTTACATTCTCTAAAGCTTGATGATCCAATCTGGATAAGGCGTCAGCCACCTTGTTCTCTCTGCCCTTTTTGTATTCGATTCTAAAGTCAAACTCCAGAAGCTTCAGCATCAGCTTGTGCTGGATCCCTTCTACCAACCTTTGAGATGTGATAAATTTCAAGCTTTGCTGATCTGTCTTGATGATTACCGTGTTTCCAAGTAAGTAATGTCTCCATTTCTTTAATGCTTCCGGAATTGCCATGGCCTCCTTATCATATATGGATTTAGCTGACGATCTAACTCCCAATGCTTTGCTAAAATAAGCTAGAGGTCGACCC
Source organism: Rhipidocladum racemiflorum (assembly GCA_036346355.1). Classification (NCBI taxonomy): domain Eukaryota; kingdom Viridiplantae; phylum Streptophyta; class Magnoliopsida; order Poales; family Poaceae; genus Rhipidocladum; species Rhipidocladum racemiflorum. Next base: position 83,032,039 of record CM070573.1, on the reverse strand, counting down.
GATTGCATAATTACTGCTCCAATACCCGTCCCACTTGCATCAGTTGCCAAGCAAAATGGTTTGGTGAAATCCGGAAGAGCTAGCACAGGACAAGAGGTCATAATCTGTTTGAGTCGCTTGAAAGCCTCTGTATGCTATTGTTCCCATTTGAAATTACCTTTCTTCAACAAATCATACAATGGACGGCAGATTTGACCATAACCTTTGACAAATCTTCTATAATACCCTGTTAATCCATGAAACCCACACAGTTTAGAGACATGATCAGGTTTTGGCCACTTGAGGACATCTTCTACTTTCCTTGGATCTGTAGCAACCCCTTTTGGACTGATAATATGACCCAAATATTCAATAGTTGAAACAACGAAGACGCATTTACTCTTCTTTGCCACCAGCTGGTTGTCCTTCAACAGCTGCAGAGTGATTTTCAAATGCTCCACATGCTCTTCAAAAGTCTTGCTATATACAAGAATATCATCAAAGAATACCAATATGAATTTCCTCAAATAGTCCACAAAAACATGGTTCATCAAATATTGAAATGTAGGAGGTGCATTTGTCAAGCCAAACAGCATAACAGTATACTCATAATGACCCATGTGTGTCTTGAATGCTATTTTTGGAATATCAACTTCATTCATCCGTATTTGGTGATAACCAGATCATAAATCCAACTTGGAGAAGATGGTAGATCCATGTAACTCATCAAGTAAGTCTTCTATCACCGGCATTGGAAACTTGTTCTTTATAGTCAATGCATTCAATTGCCGAAAGTCCACGCACATCCTCCAGGCTCCGTCCCTTTTTTTTTACCATCACAACAGGTGAGGAATATGGACTGCTGCTTGGCCGAATTTCTCCTGTTGCTAGCATTTCCTTGATGATGTCTTCCAACGCACTCCGTTGGTGATGAGGTATTCGATAGGGCCTCAAGTTTGGAGGCTCAGCACCTGGTTTCAAATGGATCACATGATCACAGTCCCTCCTGGGTGGTAATCCTTTTATCTCTGTAAAGACCATGGAGTATCTGTCCAATAATTCCGAAATCCCAGGTTGCAGTTGTTCATTTATTTCCATTAATTCGGAATCACATAGGTTAATGTGAATTAAGTATCCACTCACCCCCTTATTGATCATTTTCTGAAATTTCCCAGCTCTCAGCATATAATTGAGATTCGGCTGAGTGTGATCACTGAGTTGAATCTACTGCCCTTCCTTGTTGATAGTCAATAATCTCTTCTTGAGATCCAACTTAATAGGACTATGATTATAAATCCAATCGGCTCCCAAAATAATATCAAAATTTCCCAGTTTCAACAGTTTGAAAGTAGAATGAAATATGACATTTTGAATACCATACTGTAATTGCTCTACTTGTGCTTCCGAAGATAGTTCTCCCCCCACCAGCCACTTGCACTCTTCTAATAGGAACTGGAGTCATGACAAACCCATTTTTCACAGCATACTCATAGTCCATAAAGGAGTTAGTGCTTCCACTATCCAATAATGCTATAGCTTGCTTGCTCCCAATGTTAACCATCAACAAAAAAGTGACTATCCCATACATACCATGAGCAGCATAAGCTGAGATCTGCATTAATTTATCACCCACATCTTTGTTTGCCATTTCAACTAGACTCCCTGGTCAATTAATATACCGGTTGGTTCTTCATTCTGCTCAATCTCATCAGCTGAAAGATTCTCCTGTTCACCTTGCATAAGTAAAGTATGCAAAGCATTCCAGATTTTACAATGCTAATTATGTCCAGGTGTCCAAGGCTCCTTACAATGCCAACAGCTCCTTCCTGTTTTCTCAAACTGAATTCCTTTTCTTTCTTCCCTCCTTTCAACTGGTAATGGCCTGGGACTTGTGTTCTTTTGAGTCACTACGGTTTTGTGCTTGGAGCCTCCACTCAGATGATTACTGCTTTTAGCATTAGTTGCCTTCTCTTCTATCTTTGCAAACCAATAAGCTTCTAACAAACCCTTGGGTTGATGACTGCATACATTATGCTTGATGTCTTTCTCAGACCTCCAATGAAACAACTCAACAAATAGTTTTCCTGCAAATATGGATGATCCCTCTTGACTAATTCAACACATTTTTCAAAATAATCGATATATTTCCCAACCGAGTGAACCTGTTTAATTCCTTGCAACCTTTCAACAGCTTCATGAGCGCTTGCTTCCGAAAATCGGTCGCAGACCATAGCACAAAATTGTGGCCAAGTGAGCAATTGCCAAGGAATACCATTGCCTCTAAACTATGTGCTTGCTCTTCCCATCAGATGTCCAACTGCCAAATTAATCCACTGTTTACTAGGAGTACCAGCCATCTCAAAGAATCTTTCACATTGATCAATCCATCCAAGAGGGTTTTCACTTGCAAACAAAAATAGTTCCAACTTGGGCCCCTTAATCACTGCTTCAGCATACTGGTGAGTTCTATTGTTTTCCCCACCAAGTATGTTCCTCTGAGTGTCCATCAATTGTACTCCTGGATAATGAAGACTCTGAGTGAAAGCCCAGGTCACTTGGGTGTTTCCCTGAGAGAAAGGCTGAGGTAATGCAGGATGAATATATGATGGTATAGCCTGATGACCACCTCCATTTCCCACCTGCATACTCCAGGAATGATACTGTGGAATGTGGATAGTGCGAGACATGGTTAGCAGTATTACCAAACTCTCCTATATCACCTTGAACTCTCTGACGAGGATAAGCAGAAGTTCTAATAGCTGAAGAATAAACAGGGGAGATACTACTTCGTAACCCACGTGGTTCCATTAAACTAGCTACATCAGTGTTCATGCAAGAAACATTCCTGGGTATCTTACCCCTGTTAATTTTTGAAATATTCATTGCCTGGTTCCCCTCATCATTTACGAACAAATTCTGTGACTATCCGATTTGAAACCACACCCGATCTGCCTAGTAACAAGTTTTTGATCTCTACTACATCTGCTTTCAGAGTCTCTAAACCTGCGAGACATATCTGTATCCTCTCGATTTGCTCCTGATAATCCATGTCCACTCTTTAATCTCACAAATATCCGCCAAGAAAGTGATCTGACTTGATCAGGGGATTTTACAGTAGCACCAACCCCAATCAATAACTTCCCGAATGAAAAGAAAAATCAATAAGCCAAGGAAAGACTTCTGCTCTGATACCAATTGTTAGGGTCCCAAATAGAAATCCGAGAATAATTCCAGATCGTAGGAACTCCAACCAAGCCAGGAAGGTCTCACCGTGAAGAACACGAAAGCTAACAGAAACAGAGATAACAAACTAACAAACTAAAGTACTGGAGATATGTGGGAATCGTATCTCTTCTCTTTCTTCCAACGGCTCATATAGCCAGTCATTACAGACATATGTTTAACAGGAGTGTAATTCAGTTAAAAGAACGAAAATAGCAGTAAAAGGTAAATTGGTAGGCAACATATCCAGTGTAATTAAAGTTTTCGTGTAACCACCATGCAACCCTACTAAAAAAGTTTTAAAAAATTCTGAAAAAATCATGAATGTACATCTTAATTTACCCCTTCTACGTATAGAATTTCATGATCAAATTCGTCGAAATTTGTCTTTTTTTGTAACTTTTAGCATAGGACGAATTTGATCATGAAATTTTATATGTAGACGGGGTAAGTTAAGATGTACATCCATGATTTTTTTCAGAATTTTTTGAAACTTTTTTAGTAGGTTTGCACGGTGGTTGTACGAAAACTATAATTGCACTGGATATGTTGCCAAATTGGTACCCCTTTGATCCTTTAGCTAAACGACAACTACTGTAACTCGTCATCTGGCCATTGGATGTCTTCGCGCGGATTCCCGTGAATCTCCAGCGTTGATTCCTGTTACTGAAGTCGACGAAGCGTTGTATTTGTCGCCGAGTCTTCCTGTTCTTCGTCCTCCTCCAGCAAACCTGACACTCGCGTCCTCCCCCTCCCCACTCGCCGCCCTCCTCGCCGCGTCTAAGGCAGCGTCCAAGTCATACAAGGCGCCGCGCGCGCTCCGCCCCGCCGCGCTCCTCCCCTCCCTCCCCTCATGCAAGCGCCTCAAGGCCGCGTCGCTCCTCCGCCTAGCAGCCGCCGCGCCGACCGCGTCCCCCACCGGCTTCGCGGCCCTCGCGATACTAAAGTCCGGGTACAAGCTATCTAAGAACTCGGCCAAGGTCATCGAGGGTTTCCTCGGGCTCCAGGTCCACAAGGGCTTCAGGAACGGGATCGGCGCGCTCGGGGTGGTCATCAAGGTCGCCGTGATCGCCTCGGAGATCGCGGTCTGGGTCGGCGGGCGATGCTAGGGTGGTCGACGCGGGCGTTGCGTGCGGTTTCTCGGCTTCACCAGGCCAAGTAGCAAATGTGAAGCCCGAGTTGTGCTCTTGGATCCTGGAACAGTTGAGGTGGATGGCAATTGGCAAGGGGTTAATTTCTTCTAGACCCCTTCTGTCAAGTGCTTATAAATCAAGTGAATCTTTTGTTACCAAAAATCATCCCTAAGTCCTGCACTCCTGCTGTCCAATAGTGATGCGCACAAGCTTTGGCACCTGAATTTGGCGTACCTTGTTGAAATGTTCTGTGATACATTGATTGGGTATGACCAGCAACATGATTTTTTACCAGGTATTGCTGGATCTAATTGACTCAATGCAATCCTCTGAAATGTCTTGCCCATCTCCGGTAACATATTTCAGTCTTTGATTACATTTATGATTACACCAACATACCATTGTGAGTAGAAATAGCAGAAGTTTGTGAGCTGCAATTGCCTTTCCAATTACTGATTTGTGAGCCTTCTTCACATAGGGCTAATTTGACTAAAATGCTTGTTGGGTGATACACCCCAATACCCCATTTACTGAAGTTTGGTTACTGGATTCCAATTCACTTTTAAGGATTGAAATATGCGACCATGCTTTAAGATTATGCTGATGTACTATTGCTCAAGTTGTCTTACTTTCCCATCCTGCTGTCCTGTGAATACTATTTCGTAGACCAAGTCTGAACTTCAGAACCAATAAAAGTTTGTGTAACTCTTGAAACCTTTTATTTCTATTAAGACTAGGACACAGTTCTATTACAAATCACTGCTCTGGAGACTCTATCACGTTCACTTGTAAGCATGGCAACGAGTGGGAACAGTTTGATACAATATACCAAGTGTACAATAACTTTAACTAAAGCACTTTTCTGTGACAGAGACTCTAAAGCTGTAATCTTGTTTTACTGGGATCAAGGGAAAACTGTGGTTAATCATTAATGGTTGGCTGGTTTCACAACTGGAAACAAAACACAGATTTTAGTTTGTGTGGTTGCGAGAATTATATCCAGGATTCAATGGTGCAGTTGTACTTGTAGCAGTAGGAGTTTATCCCACTTAAATGTGCCAGAATATCGGAGGAATCAAGCATGTCATCTCCTTTCACACCCGCCTGAAAAAGAAAAGCATAGAACTAAGTACAGATAACTACAAGATTTTTATACAAATAAATTCTATTTTTTTTTTTATCTATGACTACATTGGAATAATGAAAGAAATGACTAGATGAGTATATGACCATATTTCATGAACCGTCCCTAAGGATCATCAAGTAATGTTTCCTTTGACATATGTTGGTTGTCAATGTTTTAATCTAAACTGGGCTATAGTTTCTGATAAGACAGTGTAATATACAAAACAAAATAAAAAACTTACAATATGTTCATACTGTTCTTGAATTTGGGAGCTTGATCTTGTTGCTTCACAGAGTTCCTTGTTTTTTGCAAACCTTCCGCGGACACGGGGCCTGCTATCTGCTAAGGTTTTTCTGCAAGCGTACTGCATTTTTTTTAGTGTCAGCACAATTGAATTGGTAAAATGTCCATGAGCAGTGCTTTGTTCGAAATGCTTAATGGTACCTTTATTTTTTTGCTGAAGTTCCTCTCGTTCCTTTTCTTTATGTACTTGTGGATCTTTTCCTTTCTCTGTTCGGATGATAGGGGCACAGCTTTGAAGGTGGAATCGTCCAAGTTTGAGATTTCTGTTGTAGGTAATGTTGGTAGGCTTCCATTGCATCCATTTATCAGGTGCTGGTTGTTTCCTCCCATCTGTTTAGTTAAAATGACTCTGTAAGATGCTGAAGAGATTTCACATACTGTTTGTGAGCTAATTTCTTGAATTGAGCGCTTTTATTTATCAGCACTGCGTGGAAGTATATTTGGTACCACTGTGGTCGGCAGTATAATGCTCAGTGTATTACGTAACCTTGACATATATTTTTTGTTCTGAAAAATAGGTTCTGAATGTTACCTGCATCTCTGCAGTGTTATTAAATACCCCTTGCATGGAATCTGTGTTGCTATATGTTCTGGTAAGTCCTCCTTCACCTTCCATCATCCTCTGATACTCACCAATATCATTCATATCCATCACCACCATATCATTGTTACTAGTACTACCGCTGAAGAATCCTCCTTTTGGTGCCGCTGCATTGCAATTCGGAATCATTACTCCTGTTTGCTGATACAGGGCTCCATCCAGGTCCATGTACCCTCCAGCTATTGCCGCTGTGATGCACTCGTCATCATACCCTGAAACAAGAGGCATCAAGACAGGTGCAGTGCTGCTCATTTGCATTTGGGGCACTGGTTCAGTTATAGTCTCTGAAAGTTTTATTTGGCTGAATTGATCTGTGTTGACCTCCTCGGTGGAAGCTGGATAGTATGCTGGTGCTGAAAGTGCTTCATCGATGAGGGGAAGGAGCTCGGTATCAGTGTCAGGTTTTTGCTCTTGCTCAAGGAGGGCCGAGAGAGTGGAGTCAAAGGAGGGGAATGGGGAGAAGGCTGTGGCTGCTACAGCTGTGATGTCATCGCTGTAACTGCAGAGAGGATGGGTGGCAGTGGAGGACGAAGAAACATCCTCAGAGGAGGAGGCTGCAAATGGGTCGGAGGTAGTGGTCACTGCAGCAAAGAGGTCGTCACCTAGGCCGTCATCACAGAAGTCGAGTATGTGAGCAGCTATGGGGCTTGAGATGCCCTCCTGTAAATTTAAAGTGGGAAAGAATAGGTGAATATCTTTCATTACATGCGTTTTCTTCTAATAAGAAAATTTGTTGAAAAAACAGACCATATCAATAAATTTCAGTATGTCTTTTGACTGTATTACAGCTTACAGCACGTTATAGCGGAAATATTTTTTTACATACTTGATTGAGGAGGTGGTGGATGTTACAAGCATCATTATGTTCTTTGCAATGTTATGTTGCAGAGAATCAAATGCAATACTGTTACATCTGCAATTTTAAGAGAGGATCAATAACTGTAGTCATGCACACATGTGCTCTCTTCTGGATATTTGTACTGTTTGTATTGAAGAAAATTTATGAAAAAAAAATACTGTAAGCAAAAACAACTCTGCAGTGTAGACGTATAAAGTTGTCAAGATCAAGAAGCATGAACAATCAAATTCAATCATCTATTTCAATGTTCTGCCACAGGTCCAAAGGTGAAAGATTTCATTTGGATCTGGTGCATTTGAACGTTTGTTTATACACTGGTTGCGCTTTAGCATGGTAGATACCTAATTATTACTGTATCATATATGCAGGCAAGTACCAATTGACCTAGGAAGCAGTGCATTGCCATTTCAGTTACAGTCCAATGAACATGCATGAACAAGATACAAGAAGGATGACAACTTAAGCGCATTTCAGAAGAATTGAAAATGATTGGTTCGTCATGGAGTCTAACTGCAAATATCAGGAAGAATTGAGCAAGATTTGTGCTGGAGAAATAATTACAGTGAAGGAATCGTCCAGAAGCATGGTTGATCCTCAACAGCGATGATCACTTTGATTCCAGTGCAGCTCTTTGGACAAGTTTTCTTCAGAATGTTCTGTTGGTTCTTGAGAAGAGAAATGATTCGACCTGGGCCGTAACCATGCAAATGCGAGGAAGAAGCTGGTCTGGCCATGCAGATGTTATAAAGTGACGACCAAGGAAATCAGACGCCGGAAATTTCTGGGCTACACTTGCGCTCAGGAGAGGGAATGGGGTAGAAACAAGGGCAAAGCTGAGAAGTCAGAGCACACGCATGCCCTATTGTCATGCGGTAAACGCAAGGATGCTATGTTTGCGCAGGATGTGTGTTATTTCTGGAAAACGGCTTGATGGTGTAGCTATCTCAAATCATCGTGTTTGTCTCCAGTTGTTTCTCGCTCCTTATTTGTAGGCCGCGACCTTCTTTCTGATCTGACCAAAGATAGTGTAAACAGGGCTTTGCCTATTTGATTGTTTTCCCTTCTAGTCTCCATGGACGATGTCTGCTTTTAGTTCTTTGACCGTGTCTCTCATCCTTATCATGCAAAATTGTGCTCGCAAAATGTGGACGAGGCCATATCGAATATACCAACTTGACATTGTACTGATATTTTTAGATCAAAAGAAGTGCTATCTTCTGATACATGGATTGATCTGAAAGTATGTTATTAAAATGTGGAATCTTTCGGTTCTGGCATGCATGAGTGCAAATGAGGGATTTTTGTGAGTACGATGCTCTGCTTGTCATGAAAATCAATAAAGTTGGATATATGCTGCGGACGCCCTGGCTAAGGTTCAGCGTAATTTGGAGTTGGCAAATCATCTATTATAAAGTGTATCGGTTGAGCTATGGAAAATTCCGGGAAGAATTTAATTGTAAAGACAAAATGCCAAACCCTTGAACTAAGAAGCAACGATGCCAAGTACTAGCTAGAGCAGTGCCTACAGAAAGAACTTATATTCATAGAGATTTTTTACTATCTTTGAAAGGTACCAATATATACATTAAGTTAGTACCAAAAGATTCTAAATGTTTAAAGAGTGGAGATACAAAAGTTTAAGATCAATTTGATGCTACATCGTAAAGATGGTAAAAAAAACTAATATTCATATTCCCTAACAAAGTGTTAAGAGTGTGTTTGGTTACTTGTATCACGTGGTACATGTATGAGATGGTTCGAGAAAAAAAAAAACTATCCATGTGTTTCGCTGCTTGAATGGAACCATCCCATCCTGGATGATGGGATACAAATTTGAGAAATATTCCGTGTAGATGCTGAACTATTACATTCTCATAAAACAATTAAATCAAATGGTACAAAATCATCTCATCCTATTCAACATGATCCCACAAACCAAACACACTATAAGTGAATGCACAATCTTAAGCGAAGCGCATGGTTTCTCAAGGGAGTCGAGTTATCGAGTAGACAGACAGATTTGCTTATATAACAGAACGAGCAGACCCAGAAAAAAAAATATCGACAAAACAAGCATTGTATAATATAAGAGCTCTTTTACAGTACACTAAATTGAATATGAACCGTTCATTCTTTTCGATTCAATGGATCAAATTAACTAGAGTTTATTTATACTACACATGGTAGTATAGTAGTAGAAACACCCTTAACAAATCAACGGTTCGATGTGATTTCTACAACACATTTTATACTACAAGTATAATCCATCGTAAAATTTCTCTAATAATAGACACTAGTACTTTATTTCTTAATGTTTGCACACCCGATGCAACTAGAGAAATAAGCACAGCAAGGCTAACGACATCACATATCAAAGAACAAAAATGATGGAACGGTAATTCCTCGCAGTAAAAAAGGAAAGATCAAAGGGACAGCAAGGTCGAAGAGATTTACAACGCAGAGCTGATCTGGCCGCGCCGTACGGCCGGCTGCATCCTCCTCGAACACCACCATCATCATCTCTTTGTATATACTAACACCACCCAAACACTCAGCAGCTATATATGTGTGCTGGTGTTGGTTACACAGCATGTAAGGGAGATATCAAGTATCAATGGAAATCTAGGAGCTCATGGAAGAGATATGGTGGAGAATTGGAGCCAGGAAAGCGAGGGAGGAAGAAGAAAGGTCAAAAGGAAGTCAACGAACCATGGCCAAGGCACCAGACCGGTATTTATAGGTAGGAGGGCAAGCCTAGCTCGGGAACCGCATGGCCACCGTTCGCTGTCCTTTGGTGCCATCCGGTGCGATTAACAAACCAACAGACAGAGCTTTGTCAGAGCAAACAACAGCTCAACAGGAAGTTAAATGAAGGTTCAAGGCGCAACAAGAGAGGAATGAATCGGTCAAACTAACATCTAAATCTATTTTTTTTATTTTTAATAATTCTAAAAACTAATAAAATATTACTTAATTTGAGAGAATCAATTTAGAATAATCAATCTAATGCCACGAAAGAAAACTAGATTAAACATGCATACTAGAAAATAATTGTATGCAAACAATAATTAATAGATCAAATCTATACTCAACGATTTTCATCATATATATATATATATATATATATATATATATATATATATATATATATATATATATAGGAAGCCTTTTCCGTACTCTTGGGAGTACGTACTCCCACCTCCAGTATACCACTTAAACGAATACGTTATACTCCTTTATCACTTTCAGTATACTCTAATAATAATTCTAAGATACTACAATGCGATATTGTTGAAAAAAATTGATCAGAGCCCTTTATTTTTTAGCTATATACTCTTTTTCATATGTAAAAAGAGTATATAAACAAATTATGCTATAAAGGGTGGACTTTAATGAAATTTTTCGTAGAATTCACTTTGAAGTATCTTATAATCAGTATTAGAGTATACTTAAAAGGATAAAGAGGTATAGCAACATCATTTAAGCGGTATACTGAGAGTGGGAGTACATACTCCCAAGAGTATGCAACCATTTTCCTATATATATATATATAATATATATATAGGAAAATGATTGCATACTCTTGGGAGTATGTACTCCCACTCTCAATATACTGCATAAATGATGTTAGTATATTTTTTTATCCTTTTGAGTATACTCTAATACTAATTATAAGATACTCCAAAGTGAGTTTCACGAAAAATTTCATCAAAACCCACACTTTATAGCATAGTTTGTTTATATACTCTTTTTATACATGAAAAACGGTATATAGCAAAAAATAAATGGCTCTGATTAATTTTTTTCAACAACGTCGCATTGTAGTATCTTAGAATTATTATTGGAGTATACTGAAAGTGATAAAAGAGTATAACACATTCGTTTAAGTGGTATACTGGATGAGAGAGAGAGAGAGAGAGAGAGAGAGAGGATTGCTAGTGTGCTATCGATAGCACAGATCCTCCGTGCTATAGCGCTATGCTTGCAAAATTTGAAAACGAAACTGTTAATCCAAACCATGCATTCTGTTTATCTCATTGAAATCTCACTACCCACCAAATTTTATATTTTTTGAACTTTTTCTCCTATTTATTTTTCTATCCATTTACATATAAACACAACTCTCAAATAATCTCTAAAAAATTTCTAAAATTTTCTTCTCTCTCTTCTTTGTTTTTTATCTCCTCCATTTTCTCTTTCTGTTGCTCACGCATGCACAAGACCATCGCCCTGTTTTTTCGTGCGTACGAAGCAAGGATAGAAATCTCGGACGAAATCCGGAAATCTCGACCGAAATTTCGCCGTCGGGACCCCCCCCCCCGAGATCCTAAATCCCGGCCGGGTAAAAAAAATTAATTTGCTACAGTAATTACTAAAATCTTGCCGAAATCTCGGGTTTTCGGACCGGATTTTAGTTTTTGGGCATTGCATTTGATTGGATTTATGGTCAAGATTATCCACAAAAAATTTCAAAATTTTTTGATGAGTTTTGACCATTTTTCGGTCGGTTCAAACTGTGCCAAAATCTCGGAAATTTTGGTAATTTCGGCCGAAATTTCGGATTTACCAGTAGGAAAAAAATGGATTTCAAATTTGAATTTTGGATTCAACCGGGTTTGGTTTGAATTTCCGAAATCTCACCGAGATTTCGCCGTCCAGCCAGGCCCGAGATAAAACCCGAAACCGAAATTTGAATCCTTAGTACGAACTGCTGGAGTGCTTCTCTGCTTGCTTGCGCAGCCGCCGCCGCCACATTATTTCCTCTGTTTGGTGTGGCTCAACTAAACAGAAGGTATCCTATTTATTTTTAGTAAATTCTAGTTTTTTTTATCTCTGATCAAATACATACATATATATTCACTTACACAATTACGCATGGTCTAATACATGCACATTCGGCCCAAAACGCACACATATACACATACGACCCACCTATCACTCTTGCGTGACTCACTCACCTACACCACGCGCACGACCATCTGCCGCGCTCACATGGTTCACTCACCTGCACGATCCGCTGGACGCTACACTGCGTCGTCCATCTACGCAGACCTTTATGTATCCTGTCTTGCTGCACCTGCGTCTCTCACGTATTGCTCCTGGGACTCCGCACCACCGCGCGGATTCTCTTCAACCTGCAGTGTACGTCCATCTACGTCTGCCTGCGCTGCAATGTGCATCTCGTATATCTGCGATGCAGCCCCTATTGCCTGCGCTACAACTCTTGTTACACATAGAAATAAACTCACACAATACATTGATCTTCCACAAATAAATATTGTAAACAGTCACAAATATTATTGTCAATTAATCATCACACACTTGCAAAATTATTGTCAAATTAATCATCGTATATATATTTCTCAAATAGAATTAACATTAAACCCTGTTGATTCATGCTCCCCATAACTGTGACAACCCGCCTTTTCAGGGGCAAGTCTAAATGCCACAACAACTACCCAGGATGATTAGCTGTCGGGAACCAAACAATTCATTGCCAAACAAAGAGTTAAATCCAACTATTTTATTGAATATAGGGCCTAACGTCCGAGTTTTGTTACAAAAGAGGGCGCAGCGGGGCCCGAATATAATACAACCAAAACACCGCATATGTAGGGCCTGAGCAAAAGACTAAGACCTTAAAACCAGACAAGATCGCCATCTACGTATTCCTAATACGCTCCAGCTTCTTCATACTCTGAAAGGGTCGGGGGTTTGCAAGGGTGAGTACGGGAGTACTCAACAAGTCGCACAGGAATACACTGAATACTACATGCAAGGGATTAATAAGCGGAGAGAATATGTTCAAGTATTTGTGAATGCAGTTTTATTTGCTAACTCATTTTACATTTGAAACACAAACCATAAAATAAGTAAGGAGGGTTCACAAGTTTGACAACACTTAGCCACATTCACAAAACCTTCCAAAATATTACTTGAGCTTAGCTACAGGTATCACCCAATTCAAACTTAACTTCATTAACCGGAAGTACGGCGTATTCGAATACCATCATGATTAACTCTGCAGAGATGCTCAGCTTTACCCACAAGATATCTACGACCGTTAATGCCAACGCTATGCAACTTAAATGCATGTGACCGGGTCAAGATTATCATAACCTTTGGTTGAATCATTCCTGGATTCATTTATTAACCGATAGCCATGAACGCTTCATCTAGAATCAACTGTTCTAATGAGCGCCTACCGTTGTGAGAATCGGCGAATGACACTACGGTCCATTCCTGTTCCACGCACTCAGACACTAGGGGTCAGGAAGCGCTGTCCCCTATTCTCCTCAGAGAATAGCACCACCAAATTTACTCAAAATATTCCAGGAATGGTTAATTTACTGAGTTATGTCGGGAACAGATCTATTGACCTGTCCGACTTTTGTTGTCTGATTTGCATGATGATGCTATGCGACGGGTACAGCCAAGGGCGGAAGTACATTGAGCTACCCAGTGTCACACGACACTGGGATAAAAAAAATTTAGTGTATATTAGTCTATATATAAAAAAATTATTGTATGTTAGTCTATATATAAAAAATTTTATTGTATGTTAGCCTATATATATAGTATATGTGAACCCCCTTGATCTAAATTTTGTGACACCGAGAGGTAAATAACAAGCAAATGTTAAGAATAATAAGTTGTTATCACATATATAATAAAGTGGTAAATCCCGATAATTTTTTCTCTAGTTCTGCCCCTGGATAAAGCAATTAAGATGACCGCTAAGTTTACGGTTAGTTACTGTTGTGATTACGTGTGAACGATAGCCTTTAGTTAGCAATGAACTCGACAACGCAGCTCTCGTCGAGTGGAATCTGGTCGAGTGGTCGACTGCTTTGGGTCACTTCATGTTAGCCTGCGGCCCTGTGCATGGTAGCTAGCTACGCCTACGCCTGCAGTGCCTAGCTAGTGCCTCGACATTTCTTTAGTTTTAAGGATGAGCCACCGATACTACAACTACCACTGCTTTAAGTCGACCTTGAACCAAAAGCTCGTACGGTGGTAACATGCCTGGAGGCCGGCTTTTAGCTTGCTAGCCCTTCGCAGTCTGCTCTGCTGCCCTGAAGATTCACGCAGAGGATCGTCCAAAGATATCGGCATCGAAAACCTGCGTGACGGACAGATTCCGATCTCGCGACGAGACGGGAGATTTCAACAGCGGGGTTGGTCAAGCTAAACCCCGATTCGTCTCGATCTAGTTTGGATTTGGCTCAGGCGCAATATATGTACGCACCCACCCAGCGCTAGGCTAGCTAGTGATCTTGTGCTGAGATAGACAAGAATCACCGTTCTTTATCTATACTCTATAGAGAGAGAGAGAGAGAGAGAGAGAGAGAGAGAGAGAGTCGCTGTTTCGATATAGTACAGCCAAGTGTTGGTACGTCCTGAACGTTCCAGAAACAAGTACAACGAATTTCCATGGTCAACAGGATGCCGTTCGCTGAAAGAAGAAATCAATCATGCAGACCATGAGAGAGAAACCAGGGCCTTCCTCCGGTTGCTGAGTTGCTGACAGGTTAGACCAAGGCAAGAACAAAGGCGATCGAGGCAAAGTTGGCAGCAGCACACCGCGGAAGCACCGATCTGCGGCGCGCTACGGGTGTCCCCGCTTTAGCGGTGCATGGGCGCGATTCCGTCCGGCGCGTGGCCGGATCGCTCGGGCGGCCGGCGGGCCGGGGGGGGATGCGCCTGCGCGCGTCTTTCTCCCCGGGGGGTGGGTGGGATCACGTCGCTCCGTGCGTGGTGCGCGCGCGGGTACGATGGCTAGCGCTGTAGCGCAGTAGAAGTGAACGGGGAAGGGAGCCGCATAGGCTGGGCGGGCACAAAATCTGGGGCGCTTTCGCGGATGACGATACGGCAGACATTCCGATCGCGCGACGGGACGGGAGATTCTCCTCGGGCGAATGGCCTGGCGCTATATTAAATGCCATGGGATGACTATTCCATGGTTAGTCGAAATACAGTACTGAGTTGTTAATCGGAGTGTTGTACTTTATAAACAAACGAAGTACAATACTGTGTTATTAGTCGGAGTGTTGTACTACATAAATAGTCAAAGTATAGTACTGCATTATTAATCGGAGTATTTTATTGCATAATAGTTGGAGTATAGTACTAGGTTGTTAGTCGGAGTACATCTGGTATGCTAAGAGTAGGTGGAGACCAGTTGAGGACACCAATACTCGTTGGTTATCAGGGTTGGAGATCTAATACTTGATTAGTGATAAATATTTTGGGTTCCCAACTGCGGTTGGATTTGCTATGGGTAAAATGATACAAACCTGCGCAGGGTTAAATCATGAATTCATGTCTGTCTCATGGATTAGAGGCTACAGAAGCTAAGTCTGCTTCATATACGAGTACTAGTAACATTTTGGATAATTAAAATTAATACAACTTTCCTATTAAAACTCTATTTTTTAAAAAATGCTTTTGAGGAAAGATTACGTCATATGATGATGGAAAAGACTTGAGATGGATGTGAAAGGAAAAATTCATATATTGTATTTTGCTAATAATATTTGCTGAGTATTTTTCGTACTCACTCTTGTATAACTCCCCCCTTCTTAGAACTAAGCATTATGGAATCATCGAGGAAGATTTGTTGACGAGTCACCCACATAACCAGAGTGATGAAGCGGCGAAGGACTACTCAGAGGACTGGATGAAGTAGCAGCCTGGAAGGCAGAGGCCTTCAGTCAATAGGGTATAATTATGTTAATGGTTATATTAAACTTTTGCTGAAAAGATAGTGATAGGAATTTGAACTTTAAGTTGGTAGCCTGTGTGGCATAGAATGTAATAAAGTTTTTATTCCAGTCTTTAATTATTGTTTCTGTTGCAACACTCTGAATATGGTGTATTAACTGATAAAGTGTCGGGTTCACTTGATGTTTTATTAGCTAATATACTCAGATCAGCGTAATTACCTCAGAGTTAATGATGGGGTTACTGCCGTTACCTTGGGTTAATTATGCGGGCCGCCACACCGTGTGCTGCGACAGGATGCGCTACCGAGCCCGGGCACAACGGCAGGACCACTCTACCCTCTGCTGACACGTTTGGGGTGCTCAACATCTTCTACCGAGCCAGCGTAGCGTAGGAGCAAGTTTACCACGGGTGCCATCTGTCTGCTAACGTGGTTGGCTGACCTCCCTCAGGTCTGGGATTTTACCCTGGTACACGAGCACTGCAGGTAACACATGTTATCTGTCTGTGTTTATGCAGTCAAGAAGAGAGTGTTTTTGTAAGGGCATGTACAGTGGTACAGACAGTTGCTGTCTATAGTACTATGCCATGTCATCTATAGACAACAGTAAAGACACATTCTACAATGGGTTGTCTGTAGGTTGTCTATATAAAGCACCACATTTGCTTTACACATGGAACCATGGTGATCAAAAGAATACTATAACTTTGTAGTCTGCTGTGTTGCTTTCTTCCTAAAACATAAATAAACTGCAAACAAAACTGATCAAAAAATAGTCTACAACCACGGTCGTGCCAGTCAAAACATGCCAAAGAATATGTCCCACAAGAACAGACATCAGCGGTAACCAACAGATTTAGCACAACCGGAAGCAGTGATACGCAATAAACAAACTCATTACCACTTGCATAGTAAAAAACATTTGTACATCAATGGTGTTAGACCAAACTGTTCGCAGAGGAATCGAAGCCATGAAACAAAATTTCCAGGTTAACATATAATGATGATATCATGATAGCTCAGAAGCAATAACATACAAAATAATTCAAGGCTACAGACTCTTTGGAGCAGGCTTGACTAAATTCAAAACGAGCAGTAGTTGTTAGCAGTGATACAGACAGCTCATGAGATTCATATAAAACATGTCCTTTGAAAAGAAAAGTCTATCTGTGCATCATGAGGTTCAAGCTGTAGATATCTCAATCAAAGATCTATAAGACCTGCATTAATACAAGCCTCTTGTAATGCAAATAAATCAAATAACACATTACACAATCTTGTGGACTGCGCGGTAAGTACACTACGGACTCCGGCGAAGTATCACACCATGACTTCTCTAAACTTTTCCTTTTCTTATCAAATCCATCTATTCCCTGTGCAATAATCATTTCAATAATTAGATTATGAATGCCATAGGTAGATATATGTATGTACAGCACAATGACTTACGTATATCACAACTTGCAATTATAAACCTTAATGTATTTACGCAAGTATAATGTACTATGGGTAGCATATAAAAGTACTCAACTGTTGGATTGCACAAAGCTTAAAAGCTAACTAAAATAATTTATAGTTAGCATTAATAACAGTACTAAGGAGTCGATTATGCAAGTATAATTGTCAAACATAATTGGAGTAGACGAAAAATCTTACTGAGTGTTGCCAAACAATCGCTCTCTCATAGTCTTAAGTGCCTTGACATGCTCATTCTTCATTTCTTCCGTCATCACTGTTGTATCTTGCATAATCAATGCTCTGTAAGTTTTCATCATTTCAGACTCCTTTTGAAGTTTTTTGGCCTCTTTCTTATCCTTTGCTGCAAGGGCTGATATCTTTGCTGATTCAAGCTTCTCGGCGGAGAGACGTTGTTGCAATTCTAGCATCCCACTACGATTGTTTTTAGCTTCAGCCTGAGCAGCTATGAACTTGTCAAGCACTTCCATATCCATTGTAGATGTCTTCGCCTTTCCTTTGCAATTGCGTTCCGCCTTTGCTGCTTTTGTTCCTATTGGGCGAGGGATATCATCGATATCTATAGTGGACGACGTATGCTCACCTTTCTCTGAAAGCATCTAGGCCCCCTAATAATTTGTTTAAATTATTTGTTGGGTTTTGGTGCTTGATGATCAACTAAATCAGTCTTATCAGATTTCATCAGAAAAGATGATCAAGATTAAGGTTTCATTATTCTTAGTCCTTTAGCTCATAAGTCTTTTCAAGTCTTTTTAGATAAGTTTTTCCGGGTTTCAACCGTACTATAAAGAGGGACTATGCACAAGTTCAATTCTTGGTTCCTAGGATTTCTCTTTAAAAACAACTTGGGGCTTAAGCTAAATCATTTCAGATTCCTTTAATAAACCTTGTTTGAGTTCATATCCTTTTCAAATCAAATTCTAACAGAACTCAAACCGAGCGTTTCTCATTTACAACGGACTAAGTTTTTGGGTCTGTTGCAGTTGTGTTTTCCTTGAAAATCTCTCAAGTGCTTTTAAGCTACAACGGACCAAAAAGCTTCCATTTACAACAGACCACCTTTTTGGGTCCGTTGTAAACATAAAACTTACTGGTTTTACGGTGTTCAATCCAATTCCTTTGTTGATGTATAACCAAGAAGCTCTCCTTCGCGACGGACCAAGTTTTTGGGTCCGTTGTAAACTTGTTCTTAAAACTCTCCCAACGGACCAGCATTTGCTCAAAGCATGTGTACGACGGACCAACTTTCTTGGTCCGACGTAGATGCCTTTTTCGCTGGTTTGGGTCCGTAGTTCATTGAGCCTCTTGCATATTTTTATCAACCCTTGTCAGATACAATCATTTCGTTTTGTCACTTGATCGACATTGGCAAACGGCTACCTGTTGCCAATAACGGCTATTTGCTTCCTGTAGCCTATTTAAACAGTTCAGAGGCTCTCCCAAAATAGAACCTTTGACATCTCTTTGACATCTAGCATCCGAAAGCCAAAATTCCAAAAAGAGATCAAGCTCCACTCTGAAAAACAAAATCCTACACTCTTACAGCTCCTAGTAAAGTCTAGTTTCAGTTGTTTCTAGTGAACCAAGAGACAGGGCTTGTGGATGGTCTATTACTCTTGGAACTAGCTGTTCCTAGACGGTTTGCCGGTGATTTTAGTGCGACCTGTCCAACCGTGTTTGTGGAAGGCCACTATTATTGTGAAGAGGTTTTGACTCACCTCACCAAAGTGGTAAAAAGAGTTACAATAGTGAAAAATCCGATCAGCCTCTCGTGAGTTAATGGAGGAGCAATACTTCGAGGAAGTGCTCTAACGGGACGTAGGAGATTTCTCTCTGAACCTCGGTGAAAAATCTCTTGTCTCTCGTGTGATAGTCTGTCTTTTTCTTGTTCTCACTATTGCTTAAGTTGTTCTTAGTCCTGTTGGTGCTTATTCTGCTTATCTCGCTTAGATCTTATCTTTAAACTGCTTAGTTTGTCTTGTTTAAATTGTTTAAAATTGCCTATTCACCCCCTCTAGGCCTTACCGATCCTTTCAAGTGGTATCAGAGCGGGTTTTACCCTGTTCAAGCTTAATCACTTGGGTAATGGCCGAGGAAATGGGTCTGCTCAAGTTAGTGTAGGAAGGCTTCCTGCTTTTGATGGCTCAAATTATGCTTATTGGAAAATTCGCATGAGATGTTATCTTGAGGTCAGCCGGCTATGACGTTTGGAGAGTGACAGAAAAACCTTTACCTCCACGCGTCATACCCGATGGACAGTCCTCTTCCTCGTAACCCACTCCTGGAGAAATTAAAAACATGCAATATGATGCTCAGCTAGAAATGCTATATTCTCCTGTCTTAGCATAGAAGTTTTTGATAGAGTGAGTAATTTGTCTACGCTTATGATATTTGGACCACTCTACAAGAAATTCATGAAGGTACCTCTGATGTGAAAGAAGAAAAATATTTTGTTGTTAGAGAAAAGTTTGATCAGTTCAAAATGCTTCCTCGGGAAAATGCCAATGATATGTTTTCTAGACTTAATCCTATTGTCAATGAACTTAAAGGTCTTGGTACTAAGGTTGATGATGTGGAAGTTTGCAGGAAAATGATAAGGGTGCTGCCTCGTGCTTATCACAGCTTGATAACTTATCTATCAAACAGTGGAGATCTAAAAAAATTGACACCCTCTTGAGTTACTAGGAAAGATTTACGCACACTAACTTACTTTGGTGAAGAAGATGCACCCAAGAAGAAATCTATTGCTCTCAAAGCCAAAGATAAGGTGGAAGAGTCATCGAGTGAAGAAGATGATGTTTCAAGCTGTAATGAAGACGAAGACGTCAGGAAACTGGCCTTGCTTATGAGATCTGCAAACAAAATCATGAGAAGAGTTAATGCCAGAGACAGAGGGAAGGTATATAATCAGTTTTCAAAGAAAAACCCTTTTCGAATATTACCTGCTTTGAATGCAATGAAAAGGGACACATAGCTGCATCGATGTCCAAACAAGAGCAAGAAGAAGGGCAAGGGCAAGGGCAAAGATGAAGAAACCGAAGAAAATGCCTACAACAAATGCAAAAAGTTTCATCACGAGAAAGAAGTTCTCCAAGAAACATTGGAGAAAGGGAAAGAAGGAGGCACATATTGGTGAATGGGTCTCGAGATGAAGAAAGTTCAAGTGATGAATCCTCTTCTTCCTCCTCGATGATGAAGATGGTTCAAGGTCTAAGGGGTTGGCTGGACTGGCGTTGGATGAATCTACTCCACCTTCACCTTCTCTGTCTGTTTGTCTTATGGCAAGAGGTGATGAGGACAAGGTAAATGATTCTCCTTCTTATGATGAGCTAGTGGAGATCATTAAAGAGCTTAATGATGCCTTGTGTGCTAAAACTTCTAAGGATAAATCTCTTAAGAAAATTATTGCCAGTTTAAATGATGATAATGACTTGCTTGTCTCTAAGGTCAAGATTCTTGAATCTAAGTATGAAGAAGTGAAAGACAAGTTTTACTGTTTGGAGACTAGTCATAATGAGCTCAATGTTGTTCATGATAATCTTACTTTTGCTCATAATGCTCTAGTCATCAATCATGATTTACTTACCGCTGCTCATGATTCCTTGAATGCAACTCATGTATTACTTATTAAGACTCATGATGATTTGCTTGTCAAACACTGTGAACTAGAAATGAGTAAGGAATTAACTACAAGCAAATCAAAGAATGTTTCCGCTCATGATAGATCTATTACCTGTGATTTGACTTGTGATGAAATTCCTATTGCTAGCTCTTCCTGCATGCTTAATGACAATCATAGAAATGCTTTGTGTACTAAAAGTCTCATGTTGGAAAATCAAGAGCTAAGGTCAAAAATTGCTAAATTTGACAAAGGTCTTGAAAAATGCTTTCTCGGAAGTGTCACTCTTGATAAAATTCTTGGAGAGCAAAAAGTCACCTTGGGCAAAAGAGGCATTGGATATAAAACAGATAATGTGCCCAAGAAGGATTATTTGCCAAAATCCAAGATAAATTTTGTCAAGAAAAGCACTAAGTGCTGCTACTGTCATAGATTTGACCACAGTTCAAATGTATGCATGTATGCAAGCACGCCAGAAACAAAGGCTAAAAGAAACTGCATGGTTGATGCTCACTACATGTTGTTTAAAGATTTCAGGGGAAAAATGAATGTGAAATTTGTCGGCCCCTCTAATCTTGATAGAAAGCTTAAAGCTGTTTGGGTGCCCAAATCTTTGCTTATTAATCCTTTTGGCCCCAAAATTGTTGAAACTAACATCCATGGACCCAAAAGCATTTGGGTACCTAAAATCAAGAAATGATTCTGTTTATTCGTGAACTACAAGAGTGGTGGTCATCACTGGGTAATTGATGGATGTACTCAACACATGACCTACTCATCAAGAATGTTCACCTCAGTTGAAAAAGAAAGTAATTCAAGTCACAAAATTATTTTTGGTGATAATAGTAGAAGAAAGGTAAAGGGAAATGGTAAGATTGCCATCTCTAATGATTATTCAATTGATAATGTGCTTCTTGTTGATTCCCTGAATTTCAATCTTTTATCGGTTGCTCACCGTGTGATCTTGGTTTCCATTGTACCTTTTCTCTTGATGGAGTAACTGTTTTTGACAAAATGAAAAGCTTATCTTCAAAGGTTTTAGATTTCAAAATCTTTATCTAGTTGATTTCAACTCTAACTCCTCATGCATCTCGACTTGTCTGTTGGCAAAAGCCTCTCTTGGTTGGCTTTGGCATAGACGTCTTGGGCATATAGGCATGTCTAATTTGAAGAAGCTTTTTAAAAATGAGTTAGTGGTGGGCTTGAAAGATGTAAAATTCGAAAAGGATAGATTGTGCGGTGCTTGTCAAGCGGTAAGCAAGTTGCAAATTCTCATCCTACTAAAAATATCTTGTCCACCACTAGACCTCTAGAGTCTTTGCATATGGATGTGTTTGGCCCAACCTCTTATGCCGATCTAGGTGGTAACTCATACTGTTTAGTCATTGTGGATGACTTCTCTCGGTTCACTTGGGTATTCTTTTTACCTAATAAAAGTGAAGTTGGAAAAATCTTTAAAAATTTTGCAAAAAGGGCTCAAAATGAATTTGATTGCCCCATCAAGAAAATCAGAGTGACAATGGAACTGAGTTTGTTAATACTAATGTCATTGATTTTTGTGTTGAGCTAGGAATAAAACATGAGCTGTCAGCTACTTATACTCCTCAACAAAATGGTGTAGTAGAAAGAAAAAACAGAACACTTATTGAAATGGCAAGAACCATGTTGGATGAATATGGAACACCAGACGCTTTTTGGGCTGAAGCAATCAACACAGCTTGTCATGCAATCAATAGACTCTATCTACATCGACTACTCAAGAAAACCTCTTACGATTTCTTTGGTTGGAAGAAAACCAAATGTTACTTACTTTCGTGTGTTCGGGTGCAAGGTCTACATCTACAAAAAGAGGACACACCTAGGTAAATTTCAGAAAAGGTGTGACTCAGGTATTATGTTAGGTTATTCTTCTAAATCTAAAGCCTATAGAGTTTTAATAATTCAAGCTGGTTTGGTTGAAGAAACCTATTATGTAAAATTCGATGAATCTAATGGCTCACAAGGTGAGCATGAGAATTTAGTGATGCAGGTGAAGATGCCTTGATGGAAGCAATGAAGAAAATGGAAGTTGGTGAAGTAAAACCTAGAGAAGATAATGATGAGAAACCAACAACTTCCATGATGCCTCAAAATGGATCACTACAAGAAGAAGATGAGAAGAATCAAGAAGGATTAAACTTGATTAAGAGTCATCATACTATTGCCAAAGACCACCCCGTGGATCAAATAATTGGGGATTTCAGTAAGGGTGTTCAAACTCGATCTAGACAAGCTTCCTTTTGTGAACATTACTCTTTTGTTTCTTGTGTTGAACCCGTAACTATAGATGAAGCTTTGGATGATCTTGATCGGATTATTGCCATAGAAGAAGAGCTTAATAGCTTCAAGAGAAACAAAGTATGGGATTTGGTGGAACGTCCAAAAGATCAAAATGTCATAGGAACAAAGTGGGTTTTCAGAAACAAGCAAGATGAAAATGGAATTGTCACTCGAAACAAAGCAAGATTAGTGGCACAAGGTTTTACTCAAGTAGAAGGACTGGATTATGGAGAAACTTATGCTCCTGTTGCTCGACTTGAAGCTATACGGTTCCTTCTAGCTTTTGCATGTCATTTTAATATAACTTTATTTCAAATGGATGTAAAGAGTGCTTTTCTTAATGGAATCATGGAAGAAACTGTTTTTGTTGAGCAACCTCCTGGTTTTGAAGACTTAAAATATCCAAATCATGTATTTAAGTTATCTAAGGCTCTCTATGGTTTAAAACAAGCCCCAAGGGCATGGTATGAGAGACTTAGGAACTTTCTACTAGAAAAGAATTTCAAAATTGGGAAAGTTGACCCAACACTCTTTTAAAAGACTTCAATGGTGCATTAATGATTTGCCAAATCTATGTTGATGATATAATCTTTGGTTGTACTAATCACTCTCTTTGCAAGGAATTCAGTGATTTGATGGCAAAGGAATTCGAGATGTCAATGATAGGGGAACTTACATTCTTCCTTGGATTTCAAATCAAGCAATTAAAAAGGGGAACTTTCATATCACAAGAAAAATACATCAATGATCTCCTTAAACGCTTCAAATTGGATGAATGCAAGCCACTCAAGACACCTATGGCAACAAACACACATCTTGATCAAGATATAGGAGGTAAGTCTGTTGACCAAAAACTCTTTAGATCCATGATTGGATCTTTACTCTACTTGACAAAGATCTAGGCCTGATATCATGTTTAGTGTCTGTATGTGTGCTAGATTTCAGTCTGCTCCTAAAGAAGTACATCTTAGTGCCGTAAAAAGAATTTTCAGATATTTAAAGCACACTTCAACTATAGGCTTGTGGTACCCTAAGGGTGCTTCTTTCAATCTAATTGGCTACTCAGATTACGATTATGCCGGATGCAAAATAGATCGAAAAAGCACCTGCAGGGTTGTCACTTGCTTGGAAGGTCTTTAGTATCTTGGTGCTCTAAAAGCAAAACTCAGCGGCCATCTGTCATCACGAGAGGCTGAATATGTGGCTGCCGGTAGTTGTTGTGCTCAGATTTTATTTATCAAGCAAACTTTTCTTGACTATGGCATTAAGTTTGAAAATGTACCTCTTCTTTGTGATAATGAAAGTGCAGTGAAAATAGCAAACAATCCGGTCCAGCACTCACGAACTAAGCATATTGAGATCCGACATCACTTCATCAGAGATCATGTTGGCAAAAAGGACATTATGCTTAGTTATGTTAGAACTGATGACCAATTGGCTGATATTTTCACCAAACCTTTAGATGAAGCCAGATTTTCAAGACTGAGAAATGAATTGAATATTATTGATCTTTCAAATGTTGTTTAAAGCTTGACTTCTTATTTGAACTATTTACTTGTTGATTTATCTTGCAAGTTTTCGGAGTTTTTAACATTAAGGGGGAGTCAAGAATGTCCCTCAATGCATCTCTTGTTACCCACTTATGTTAACAAAAATTATTTGTCTTTGATGCAAGTAAATTTTTTTTTGGAAAATGAAAATAGTTTCTTTCTCAAAGAATTTCACGCAAATATTTATTAATTTTTTTTTTTGCCACTCAGCACATGAGTTCTCTTTATCAAGCTTGAGTTTGTCTATAATCCTGCTTAAAAGAGTGGAACTCATACAAATTAAGAATTCTAAAGTTCTTCAATTTCCTTTTTGCAAGTTCACAACGGACTCAGTGACAACAGTGGGTTTTCCATCTCTGACGAGACCACTCTTGCTCGAAGCATTCACGACAGGACTAAAGAAAGTCAGTCCGTTGTAAATGTCCTTCTTGCAAAACTGGTCCGGCGTAAATAGAAAACTTACTGTTTTTCTCGCAAATGAGTCATGTGTGCTCTTGCAATTGCCAACTTCTATCTCTTTTCTTTAATTCAAAATTGTTCTCTCTTTTGAAAAATTTGCTTATCTAAATTTGAAAATCCCATTCAAAATCTTTTCTAAACTTAGGACTTATCCTTGCTAATCTCCCTTTGCTTCTGAAACCCATCCTCTGCCTTGAATCCTCTTTCTTGGGTTTCACCAACTAGAGTAAAGTGAGGAAGTTGTCTTTTTCACCTGTCAACCAAACTCTTAAAGTCACTCTCACTTCCGTTGCAGTTACTATTACTCGAAATAGTAACTTTTGGTCTGTCTCCTCCCAACACTCCCTTGTCCTCAAATCCATCTCAGAAAATTACCACTCTCTCGGTACTTCATCTCCCGAGCAACTTTCCCTATCTACATCGAAGCAAAACCCTATCCGGGTGTCTGAGACGGTGCTCCAGTTTGCTTGGAGAAGCACCTTTAGGACTTGGTAAGTTTCCTCCTTCAATTTTCTTCAGTTCTAGACTTACTTTTCTTGATCTTAGGGTCATTCTTTTCTTTCCTGTAGACTGCGTTAGTTCTTGCGCTTGTCTGTGGTTCTAAGGGCAAAGTTGGTCTGTTAGGTGTTTGACGAAATGCCTAGGAGAAAAGACACAGATAAAAGAAGTTTGATGGATAGACTTGGTGAGATAGTGTCAAAGAAGAAACATAAATCCACCCAGTCTTCACAAGGGACAGTACATCTAGAGGATACTCGCACCCCTGGCTTGGTTACAAAGGTCACAACATCAAAGCCTCCTAGAAAAGATAAGCAACCTGCTGTATCTGATCGTGTTTATGAGTCTGAATCCGATGATGTTGATTATGAGCCAAGTAGGGATCTTAGTTCTGAAGAAGAGAACCTAAGTCCTGAGATTGATATGTTAAGTGGAAATGAGCTAGCTACACTTGGAGGAAAAAGGCTGAGGTCAATCAGGCTAGTAAATGAAAGAAGTTGGTTTCCTTTTGATAAACCCCCTCTAGATGAGAAGTTCATCACACTTCTTCAGAAAAACATCTTTTTGGGATATAAGAATAGACATGAAAAAAAGGGAATGAAGATATCTGCCTTGAGCAAACATCAGTTTGTTGATTGAAATCAAATTTGCTTCATAACCAAGTCATATCACATACTTGATTGTGTTAGATCCACCCCTGGGTTACTAGAAATGGTGTCAGGCAACATTTCCTCATGGAATGAAGATAGAATCCTAGAATTCTATTCATCTTTGCTGGTAAACAAAAGAAGACACTATATTCTATTCTCTATAGATGGAAAAATAAGAAAAGTAAGGTCACCACACTTTGAATCAGCAATTGGAGCTGCAGGACCTCAAGTTAACAGAACAAGGATTCATGACAAAATGTTTCCTGGAAATAGATGGAGACAAATTGGTGATATGCCTGATCTTCAGCTTTCAGCTCATATTTATAGAGATATCACAGAAGAAAACTTCAATGCAAATCGAGCTAGTTGTTTGTCTGGAGAAGCTAAAACACTGCTCTTGATCTTAAGGCATACAGTTTTTCCAAAATCTGGTTATAAAGAAGGTGTCACTCCAGTGTTGGCTTGGCTACTTCATCTAATCCTCTCAAAGCAACCCATTGACCTGATAGATTACATTTTTGGAGAAATGGAGGAAGCAATTTATAGAAGAATGGGGAGTCCACTACCTTTTGCTCGGCAAATATCCAGAATCTTTGCTAGCCCAAGGGATAATTTCACGACAAGAAAGTAGTAGATCCTTTACCTGTAAACCAAAGAAATACAGGTTGCTTAAACTACCCACTGAAGTTGCTGCCCAAGTGCCTTGTGTACTGCCTGCATCAAATGATCCAAGTGATCATGGAGAAGACAGTGATGACAACCCAGCTCACGATGGAGATGATCAACCTGCTTCAAGCTATCACAGTTCAGGTCATCACAGTATAAGTCATCTTTCTCCAAGAGTCAATGCACCTAGCTATCATAGCCATCCTACTCAGTCTTTTGCACCTCCTCAGCCTGAAAACCTTGAGGAAACAGAAATTCTTGGAGGAAGTTCTCAGAGAACTTTGCAACAATCTGATGCACAAGATGAAGCAACTCAGATTTTCCTCAGTTCTCAATCCAATCATGAAGCAGATGTTGCACACAGCCAAGGTGGACATTTCAGTCCTAGTCACATTTCTCCAGTTTCAAGTCATCGCACCCTACCTCCAGCAGAACATTCAGTAATGGGTTTTCCTTCTCAGCATGATGAAAATGCTGAAGGAGATGAACTTGGAGAAATTGATAAGCTAAGAAAGCTTCTTTCGCATCAAGATTTGTTCAAGATCGAGAATTCAGACCTGCGAGACATGATCATGAAGCAGAGGCTCTAGAGTTCCTCAAAATTTTTCAAGATACCACAGCACTTCCATCACTCTGCTCATGAAAATATAGGAGAAAATTCAGATGATAGACAACATCATGCTTGGAATGAGGAACGACTGCTTGGTTCAACCTTTTGAAACAAGATACAACTCGAGAATTGAAGGATGTCCAAGAAAAATTTGTCAAGAACGAGAGGTTAGGCTGCGTTAAGGCACACTGAGCACATGGTTGCTCTTGACAATATCATGATCAAGTTCGTAAAACTCATGAGTTGATGAGTAAGATGTATCAAGAACAGGGCAGATTAAAGGATGAGACTTCAAAGAATTTTGATATGCTCAAGAGTAATCAATGGGATCTAAGGACTTGGCTTACTCAAGTAAATTCAAATCAAAACTTGCTCAAAGATAGGCTGTATGACCTCAATATCAAGGTGAATACTCAAGACACCAAGTTTCATCAGTTTGCTGATTTTTCAGAGCGAATGTTTAAAACCAATGATGACACAATCCATGGTGTAGAACACACTCTTCGAGGCTATATTGATCACTTTGATACCTCAATAACAACTTTGGTATCAAATCAAGAACGACTTGGTGACATCATCTTTGATCAGACAAATCCAATCATTGACTCGATTCATGATCTTCAAGAAAACTTTGAATCGGACAGTTGAGTCTCAGCCAGGAGATCCAGATTATCCAAGTTGGCATGATCAAGCTATGGTTTCAGCAGCACAACAATCAGAACAAGCTACTCCAGCTCAGTCTTCTCCGAGGCGCAGTGTTAGTCAAAGAGCTTCGACTTTGTTCAAAAGAACTTTCTCCAGGCGCAAGAAGTGATATTCTTTTTGGAGAGTTGATGCCAAAGGGGGAGAAATTAGTCTAGAGAGTAGTAGAAGTAAACGTGTGAACTTGTGTATGCTTAACTTTGGTCTGTTGAAGTCTGTTGCTTCTTCTGCTTCTTCTGCCTGTTTAGACTACTTGCTGAGTTTCTCTTAATCATAATTACTCTATTGTGTGTGCTTAAACTCTTTGAAAAATAGTTCTTGTTAAATTTAAGCACGGTTTTAGGGGGAGCTCATTCTTTTAAATTATACTTTTGTTAATCAGGACTAACATTCTTTTGCGCAAGAAGGAAAGTTTTTACTGAAAACAAGAAGGTTGTCATCAATCACCAAAAGGGGAGATTGAAAGCATCTAGGCCCCCTAATAATTTGTTTAAATTATTTGTTGGGTTTTGGTGCTTGATGATCAACTAAATCAGTCTTATCGATTTCATCGAGAAAGAGGATCAAGATTAAGGTTTCATTATTCTTAGTCCTTTAGCTCATAAGTCTTTTCAAGTCTTTTAGATAAGTTTTTCCGGTTTCAACCGTACTATAAAGAGGACTATGCACAAGTTCAATTCTTGGTTCCTAGGATTTCTCTTTAAAAACAACTTGGGGCTTAAGCTAAATCATTTGATTCCTTTAATAAACCTTGTTTGAGTTCATATCCTTTTCAAATCAAATTCTAACGAACTCAAACCGAGCGTTTCCCATTTACAACGGACCAAGTTTTTGGAGTGCATTGCGGTTGTGTTTTCCTTGAAAATCTCTCAAGTGCTTTTAAGCTACAACGGACCAAAAGCTTCCATTTACAATGCACCACCTTTTTGGGTCCGTTGTAAACATAAAACTTCTTGGTTTTACGGTGTTCAATCCAATTTCTTTGTTGATGTATAACCAGTAAGCTCTCCTTCTGCGACGGACCAAGTTTTTGGGTCCGTTGTAAACTTGTTCTTAAAACTCTCCCAACGGACCAGCATTTGCTCAAAGCATGTGTACGACGGACAAACTTTCTTGGTCCGACGTAGATGCCTTTTTTCGCTGGTTTGGGTCCGTAGTTCATTGAGCCTCTTGCATATTTTTATCAATCCTTGTCAGATACAATCATTTCGTTTTGTCACTTGATCGACATTGGCAAAGCGGCTACTGTTGCCAATAACAGCTATTTGCTTCCTGTAGCCTATTTAAACAGTTCAGAGGCTCTCCCAAAATAGAACCTTTGACATCTCTTTGACATCTAGCATCCGAAAGCCAAAATTCCAAAAAGAGATCAAGCTCCACTCTGAAAAACAAAATCCTACACTCTTACAGCTCCTAGTAAAGTCTAGTTTCAGTTGTTTCTAGTGAACCAAGAGACAGGGCTTGTGGATGGTCTATTACTCTTGGAACTAGCTGTTCCTAGACGGTTTGCTGGTGATTTTAGTGCGACCTGTCCAACCGTGTTTGTGGAAGGCCACTATTATTGTGAAGAGGTTTTGACTCACCTCACCAAAGTGGTAAAAAGAGTTACAATAGTGAAAAATCCAAGATCTTGCCTCTGTGAGTTACTGGAGGAGCAATACTTCTGAGGAAGTGCTCTAACGGGGACGTAGGAGATTTCTCTCTGAACCTCGGTGAAAAATCTCTTGTCTCTGTGTGATAGTCTGTCTTTTTCTTGTTCTCACTATTGCTTAAGTTGTTCTTAGTCTGTTGGTGCTTATTCTGTTTATCTGCTTAGATCTTATCTTTAAACTGTTTAGTTTGTCTTGTTTAAATTGTTTAAAATTGCCTATTCACCCCCCCTCTAGGCCTTACCGATCCTTTCATTCTCCCATTCTTCTGATACCTTTCTCTTTTTGATTTTCTCGAGCCACTCATTGTATGTTTGCCACTTGGGTTGTTCTTGAACTGACTTCCAACAATTAATGTGTTGAAACTGCCCCACTTTGTAGTCTGCCTCATAGAATGCATGTGCCTTATCCATTAATTGGTTATCAGACTGCCCACTAGTATAAATGTTGCGGGCCTTGGTCCAAGAACAATGAAACTGGTACACTAGCTTGTTAAGACTGTGCCAACGGTCCTTAACTTGTTTCGCCAGCCTTCTCCGAGTTCTAGGAGTAGTGCTGTTGAAAACACTAGTAACATCTCCTCAATATCGATCATTCTTCTTGTTATTTCCATTGATTGGGTCATTAGAGTTATTTAACCAAGAGCTCATCTACAATGTGAATAAGTAAGATTAGCTACGGTTGACATTCTAAATATAGGCCAAAAATAATCATATAACCAGTTATGATTACAAGAGAAGCTTGCCAATCTTAGATCCTCCTCTTTGGTCCATGCAAGCCGCTTGTGGGTCCTAATTTCTCCATCCTCGTCGCCACTGTCAACATTAATGTGTGGCTGGGATTGCAAGTTTGATGGTGTAAGTGGAGTGCTTGAATTTGAGCAATCTGGTGATGGAATCACTACGGGAACCGGTGGCCTTGGTGAAGGGGTATGAGCATATTGTATAGGACCACCAAGATTGGGGAATGTAGAATGATTTTGGAAATAGCTAAGGAAACCACCAGGCGGACAATAATAATTCCCCCTGATAAAAACATTAAAAACCATGCAAACCATTAAAAACACCTACAAAATGCACAGCATATCCGAACACATGTAATTGAATAGCAAATTAGTAGAAGTGCCAGCAGTCTCTAACTGGTAGTCTTAGTATGACCTGTACATAGTTTTTATCTATCTATCTATTTTGGCTATCTGTTTTCTACCATTCATCCGCTTAGGATGCGTTTGGTTGCCTGTACCAAGTGGTACATGTATGAGATGGTTCAAGAAAAAAGACATCCATGCGTTTGGTTGCTTGAACGGAACCATCCCGTCCTGGATCAAGTGGTACAAATTTAAGGAATATTCCCTCTAGATGCTGAACCATCTCATTCATCCAAAATGATGGAACCAAATGGTACAGGACCATCCCATCCCATTCAACCTTATACCATGAACCAAACACACCCTTAGTCCTCCAAGTTTCAGTTGCTTGATTGGCTGCATTTTTCTGCCTGCCTGAAGAGTTAAGATGGATATATTCAATAACTTTTATTTGGCCCTCCCGACACCCTGTAAAGTTGGCTTATTCCTTCATAGATAGAAGAAATAACTATTCAAGTTGACTAATATTCAGAAATAAAGGTGGTAAAGCAATACTGCATGCTTATTTCGAAATGGCAGCTCAGATGGAACTGACAACATTACGGCAGTAAATGCTAATGTTTCAACTTTAACTGAGGATGACCGTTATGAAAAATTAAAACATGGCATGCTAATGTTTCAACTTTAACTCAGAAACGTGTAGTGGACCTGCATCTGTTCCATTGGTAAAGCTGGAAAAAAGGGTGATACTTCCAAAATGAGTAAGGGCTTATTTAGCTGGGCAACAGGGTGGTGGAAATTTGGAAAATCTGGTACAGATAAAAGTACAGACAATCAATGGTTGATATCTTTAAAGGCAAGGTACAACCAATCAATGGCTGATATCTTCGGGTCTGAGCTTGTTTCGAAAGCGAAGACAAGGTATAGATTTTAATCCTTTAGATTATAATTCATGCCTTTTGGTTAGCTTTAGATCTTACTTTTATATAATAGAAACTATTGGGAATTTGATCTGAATCTCAAAATTTTGCAAATTTTAAGTCAAGGCTTAAAATTATGCATCTTATTGTTGTAGTATTTCTTTTTTATGTCAGAAGCAGTATGTAGATCTATCAAATATCAACTAATGACAAGAAAATACTTGAAGTGCCAACAAATTTATTATTCTATAGATTAGATTGCAAGAGGTCTTATACCCTGATACCGGTAAGCCACAGTTCTACAAATTTGCCTGTGACTGCTTGCAAAATGTCGACTACTAATCAAACAATCTAATTTCCGTGACCAAAAGCATGGGAAGACCGGCCACAAAATCTGTGAAGTCTACCACAAAATCTGACATTCCTATGAAACTAGGAAAACTTGCAAATAGGATGAAAGAACTCATACCACTGTGCTGGATCTGAGGATGGGGGTGAGAGCTCTGGTGCAGCGGCTGCTTCAGTTCCGCTTGACCAACCACTTGCGGCGCCGGAGAGGGTGGCACCATTCACGTGCTCCACGGAAGAGGCTGGAGGAGATCCCCATGGCGACCGCGACGGCGGATCCATCCGTGACCGTCGAGAAGGGATCATCCCGTCCGGTGGGGCTCGTCGGGGAGGCCCGATACTGGACGAGGAATGAGTCGAGCTCATGAAAAAGCTAGCAAATTTTGGAGAGGAAGCCAAACTGGCAGCTCGGGGTGGTGAGAAAATCGCGCCACAGGCTAGATCGTGGAGGGAATCTCTCGCAGAGGAGAAGAATGCGCGCGCGTCGGGGCAGGAAGGGCAGAAATCCCGCGCGAAGGGGACGATTTCGCGGCAGTGCGAGAGGATTTGGCGGAGAGAGCAAGTCGGGGGATTCTAGGTTGGCACAAAAGATCGATCTCCGGGCCGTCTAGGAGACGACCGTCCTACAACGCACGAATTGTCGTCGAATCGTGGAGCTATCGACCGTCTATACACCAACAGACGACCTCCGTCTCTCTCCATTTTCTCTGTCATCCAGCTCATCAAATTTCTTACCTGGCAACTGTTATAGACAGCTGACTAGGCACCATTGTACATGCCCTAATTATACAGACAAGAGAGCCATATTTGAAAATAAAAATAAAAATCGGGAGCCCCCTTAATCCAGGGCGCTTGGAGTGGTCAAGGGCACTAGCCTAGCTAGCCCTCGCTGCATGTGTCAACACTATGCGCTGCTGTACTGTAGGTAGTCGTGCAAGAATTCATCATCATTCTAGTCAAAAGTATTCTCTTCGGTCACGAATACACGTCGTTTTGGATATTGATATGACCCTCAAACGATAACTTTGACCACTAATTAATATTATACTATATTTATAAAACCCGATAAAATTATTATAATATGAAAGTACTTATTGATATAAATTCATACATATAATTTTTATGTATCTAATATAAAAATTTAGAAATATACTAATAGTAAAAGTTTCAAAAATTTAACTACACACGTACCAGTATATATTTGTGGACTGTAGGGAGTAATCGGTATCAATCCATCAAAATGAAGCTTTGTTTAACTAGGATAAAAAAAGTATCGGAAAAATTTCGATTTTCAACTCTGAATTGTGGGCTCAATTCGATTTTCAACATCCAACTATGAAACCGTTTAAAACACAACTCTAAATTATTAAAATCATTCACCTTACCTCCGTAACCTATTTCTCCTTGATTTTTATATGGGTGCAACTACCACCCGGACGTCCGATCCACGCACAATTTCCTGACGCTCGTACGGATTGTTTCATAAAGACAAACACAATGTTTCATATGAGCAAATGGAATGTTTCAACAGTGAAACATGAGCAAAAAATGAAAATATTTCACAGAAATAAACGAGATGTTTCCGAATGAGCAAACAAGATGTTTCACGAAGACAAACACAATGTTTCATCAGAGCAACGGGATGTTTCAATAGTGAAACATAAGCAAAAAAATGACAATGTCACGAGAACAAACGAAATGTTTCATGAAAATAAACACAATATTTCATAAAAGCAAATGGGACGTTTCAAGAACCGATCTTGCCGAAGCCACCGCGTCGGCGGCCATCATGAGCTTGAAGGTTCGAATTCGATAAAATTGCTAGGGAATTGCTAGTGATCGGATGTCTGTGTTTTTTCGCAATATTTTCTTTCTACGTGCGAAACATTTTTCTTTGATAAACAGTAAAAGAAAAATGTTTCATACGTTACAAAAAATATTTCATACGTTACAAAAAAATGTTGCGCGGTGTCCGAAAAAAAACGAGAATCGGACGTCCAAAAAAAAAACGAGAATCGGACGTCCGAAAAAACAGGAAAAAATGCTCAAATATACAACTCAAAAATACAAAATATCAAAAATATCCTCATTGCTAGGGATCAGACGTCTGATTTTTTTGCAACATTTTTTTCTACGCGTGAAACATTTTTTTCTACGTAGTGAAACATTTTTTTCTACGTAGTGAAACATTTTTCTTCGACAAACAGTAAAAAAAAATGTTTCATACGTTCAAAAAAATGTTGGGCAGCGTCCGAAAAAAAAAAACAAAAATCAGACGTCCGGCTGCTAATTTCTCCCTAAAAATATACAACAGCAAAAAAAAATAGCAGAAATGACGTGGCAGCCGCCACAACGCCCGACGGTGGCAGGCCTGGTTGCCGCCACATCACGCAAGCGGCCAGGTGTCGCACGGCGCTAGCGTCCGCGATCCGCCCCTGCTCGCCTGCTTGCCGTGCGTGCGGCATGGCGGCAGCCAAATCTTCCCCCATGCACACATTTCCCTAGCTCTTCCCCATGCATGTGCTTTCCCTGGATGCTAGCTCCTTTGGTGCATGTGCACTTCACTTTGGCGTGCACTTCCGCTTTCCTGTGGCGGCCGCCGTCCGGCGTGGCGCGGCCGTCTTGATGTGGTGGGCTGCCACGTCATTCCTGCTATTTTTTTTTGCTGTTGTATATTTTTGATATTTTGTATTTTCAAGTTGTATATTTGAGCATTTTTTTTTCAAAAAACAGACGTCCGATCACCAATGCCCATGTTATCTAGGACGTGCTTGGATGGCCAACTACCGGAGCTCGTCGGAGAAGTGGACAGCCGGAGCGTCAGCATATGCGAGCGCGTGATGAGGGAGGGAGAGAAGCATATTAGCATTGCATGTATTGTAGTGGCGCTGTGCTATCAGACGCTACTTTCGAGTAGCTTCCACTCGATTTGGTCAGTGGAATGGCCGTTCGAGCGAAAAAGGCTCACGTCGGACGCACGGCCCAGAGCATTGTCGTTTTTATATCCAACGTGACGATGATTTTAGCTCCATTCATCCTTTCTCTCTCTCTCTCTTCCTCTGCCCCTCGTCCCCCTCCCTCCCTCCCTCCCCCACCTACTACCATCACCATGTTGTGCTTGAATTCGCCGCCGTGTTGCCATGTACCCAATGCCGGCAAGGCGGGGACACGGCCAAGCATGGCAAGCGGCGGCAGCCTCGTCGTTCGCAGACGCGCTAATGTTGGGGACGTACCAGCACAACGGCGAGATCGACGCGATCGTGCAGATGGAGTGCGACAAACAGCGTGCCGGTCTGGAACAGGCGCATAGGTGGCAGTCCCAGTCGCCGGTGTGCGCTGCGGCGGCGGCAGTGAGCTCCGTGCGGCGGCCATCCATTGGCGTGCCGTCCCGTTAGGTCCCTCTGCGCCGTTCAAATAAAGTCGTGCGGTCCAGATGAAGGATTATATATGTGGTAAACGGTAAATACAATGGCCTCGGCGCGCCCAAGCTTGGCCTGCGGATATGAGATGTAGCCCGTGTCGGCCCATCTAAATTTGGATCGCAAAGAAAAATCGCCATCGAAGTTTGGGCCACATAAATTAAGAGAAACATAGGCCTGGGAAAGTCAATACAGATTAGATTGGTCCATGTATTATATACTTTCACTTGAATTCGCCGAACGGGCCAGGTTGTTGGATTTGCCTCATATTGCCGGGCAAATCTTGGGCCTTCTAGCATAGGCCCATGAGTAACCAACAAGGTGTGGCTTTCAAACTGTTTCTCTTTCCTTCAATGCGATTATAGTGTTTGAGTTGTTGTTCTGAAAAATTATTGACACCAGCGTTTGGTCATGTGTCCTGTCAGTAGTACCGGGTTTTGTAGTGGTCTTTCTTTGGATGTTTAGTGATCGTCGACTTATGAGTTACGAGGAGGTGGTGGTTACGGCAATGAGATGGTTCTGGTGTCTCGTCTCGAAGTTTCTGTGTAAACTGTTGACCATGAGAAGGGAAATGAATTTTAGTTCCTATTTCCTGAAATACAGTCCTGCTACCCAAGACAACAAATCTGATCAGAACTCGAATGACATACGTAATGGAGAAATGGCACTAAATGAAGGGAATGCTTGCGTAGTTCAAGGGAAGCCTGTGACAATATATCAAATACAACCTGATAATTGCACAGTTGTCCAGATTGCAGCTTGTTGATGTTTGTGGATGTGTTTAGAGAGTTTTGAGCCTTATAAAACCATAGCTAGGACATGGTGGTCTCTGTCGACCACTTTGTGATTCTTCATATTAATGCTAGAGATGCTTTATTTTTAAGTTTAGTTGAATGAGCATAATCAGCATGTACCCATTGATTTATTTACTAGTTCTTTTTGCCAATTTATAGCATGATGCTGCATGCATGTCGTGTTATTGCCAGACTAAAGAAGGAAAGAGATGAGGCTAGGACATTTTTGGCTCAAGCTGAAAGGCAGCTTCCTATTTCGGCTGGAGGAGCTGCGCCTGTGGCAGTTGTTACAAATGGGAAAAGAGGTTTCTTTTTGGTTTCACTCTGATACTCTTGCTTTGTTGGGTATACAGCTCCGGAAGATGAAGTGGGTCCTGATGGGAAGTAGATACGTCCTGGTATAAACCCTATCATGATCGACGAATTAAAAGAGCGTAAGAAACGACAGGTACGCATTCTTGCTTCCTAACTATTAATCAAACAAGGATCAGAAATGTTGTCTCTCAAACCTTGTCTGTTTAGTTCGTAGAAAAACCGACATTTCCCTTTTTGGGCTTACATACTACACGCATTCTATATCTGGTTACATACATATTTTAATCATTTTATTGCCAAAGAATTGTTGTACTTGATATATTGTCATAGGCTCGTAGCATATAGTACTAGTGCAGACAACGCCCGTCACGCACGGACACTTCCACTGATGTGCCGAGGGCATCCCGCACAGGGAACATCCGAATATTGTGCTGCCTTTGGTTTTTATATTTCCCGTTGTTTTAGATATAATCTCACGTACCAAAAAGTAATTAAAAAAGTGCTAATTTTTTACTGCGGCCATATTAAATGGTTTGGAAATAACGTGATCCAATTCTCAAAGCAAAGATACCCAATCGTCATGTGTGCATGCAAAGCTCAAGTGTCAGCAATCAATACGCATACTTTGAAAATATAGTGCAATTGATTACAACAGGACTAATCTCGATCAAAACCAGCTACAGAATGGTCCAGCGACAGAAATTTTCAATCAGACTGTAGAACGCTCCAACGACAGGAAATATAAAACCGAAAGGAGTAGTGTAATAGCTTGAAACGTGCTTCAATATTTTTTAAAAAAACTATACATTTTAAATTTCTACCATTAAGGTTAGGTCGTACTGCGAGACAATGAAGGGGCTCCATCGATCATACGAATCCAATCCCATTAATGTTTGGTGGGAAGATGCGAGACAATGGAGGAGCTTGATCGATCATCCGAGTCCAAGCCCATTAATGTACGGTGGGAAGATGCGAGCCAATAAACGAGAGCTTGATCGATCATCCGAGTGCATGTACAATGATAGAGACAGTTGCTGTCTCTAATCTTTGCCATACTAGCTACATGCCCGTGCGTTGCTACGAAAAACAAAATTGATAACGAAAAATAAAGATTAAAAAATAAAAAAAATTATTTTACAAGATCAAACATCTATCTTTAACGCTTCGTTTCTTGTGAAAGCTGGCTAATTAAAGCAACGTTTCGTTTCTTGAGTAGGGCAATTAAGCAGGGCAATTAAGTAGAGCAATTAAACAGGGCAATTAATGACGTGTAGAATGGACCACTGCCACCAAGTGGTGCTTTAGAATAGTAGAGATTACCTATAGACAGCTCTATAGACAGCGCATACAATACATTGTCTCTAAGCCATCTATAGGATCATTTAATATCTACATGGAGATTAAAAAATGAGGAGATGCCGCCGTCTCTATGCCATCTCTAGGCCTGTGTACGTGTGCTTTGGAGACGAGGCCGTCTCTAGGCTGTCTCTATGCCGTCTCTTTTCATTGGTTTTGGTGCTAGCGACGTCTCCTGCATGCGAGACGACTCTCTCCTCTCTGCTCATTTATTTTGGTCCACCTCAGCAACAATCAGACGTGGCACTACCTAGAGACAGCTTACAAACTGCTGATGTGTATGGTTGTACATGCTCTGCATGGTGGGAGATGGTTGCGCGGCACGTCTCGTCCTTTATTCTGCACACTTTTGTCGTGGATTAACGTCTGTCAGACACGTTGTCACCAGAGCTGATGATTGGTTTATGAAGGCATGATGTATAGACTGATTGATTATATCTGATAATTCAGTTTGAGCTGGGAGATATTAGCTTACGAGTTTATCTCCTGGAGCAGTTTCAGTCGATTTATCGTTGGCGAAATTCACTACTGGTAGCACAGTTTTCTGAGTGATACCGCTTCGAGTTTTCTAAACGCAGTTAAGCATCATCTCCTCCAGCGTAGCTTTCCGATCTTCAATCTCGTTACGCTGCTCAGCCG
This sequence comes from Rhipidocladum racemiflorum, assembly GCA_036346355.1. NCBI lineage: Eukaryota > Viridiplantae > Streptophyta > Magnoliopsida > Poales > Poaceae > Rhipidocladum > Rhipidocladum racemiflorum. The sequence continues at coordinate 82,993,015 of CM070573.1, read as the reverse complement.
ACAGATCGTCCATTGTCGGGACGATGATGACCTCTGTGTTGACATCAAACAGGGTAACAGATTTGCTAGACGAAGACATTGCTTTGTCCCACCGAGCGTGCCAAAAGTGTGTTGACACCAAAAAACATGAAGGAGGGTTAATCAGCATCGGGGGGATTTGATCATTTGCCCTCTTTTTCATGGTGCCATTGATCATTTGCCCTCTTTTTCAATGAGACATCATAGGGCAAATGATCAAAGGCCGATCAACTTCGGGGTAAATCATCAATTTTTCCAGAAGAATATGTATCTCGATCAGTTGCTAAGCCGATTAATCTTTCGATAATCATCAAATCTAAACAACTACTCGTGTCGATTAGATAAAAGGTAACCGATATATCTAAATAGCTTGATTGAGCTGATTAGATGAGATAAAGGTATGTTTTTCCCCCAAAAAAGGCAATGCGCGATAAGATCGAAAAAAAAACAAGCTTGAATTTGTGTAAGTCGACGAGATCAATTATCGGCGATGCACAATTTTATTGATAAGGCGAATTACAGAGAAAAGATTACAACTCTAAAGTGCTATTCCTAGTCGACGAAAAGTAAAATAAAATTAGGGCAGGTTGGTTTATTGATTGTGTCCTCTTTTGCTTGCTCTTGATCATCTTTTATAGTGCATTGACCAATCGTATCCTTCTCCGATGTGTTGTCAACCATGATTCGTATCGGCCTTTACACGGACAAATTTTCGTTCTTTAAGGCCCTGTTTGGTACGGTTTCAGATTCTAGTAGAAATGGAAACGGTTCCAGATTCTTGGTAGAAACGTTTCAGGTAGAATCAGATTCACTGTCTGGAAACCGTTTGGCTAGCTGTCTGGATTCTGTGAATCGAGGTGGAACGGGGTTGAGGGCGATTCGGCACTGGCGTGGAAAAAGAATAAATGTTCCAAGGATAATCGTTTCGAGCTTTAGCCCGTTTGGCTGGGTTTCTCCCAGATTCTAGTAGAAATGGCCTGGTTCCAAGTTACCAAACGGGACCTAAATCAATATCGGTCATAATTTTATCTTTATCTTAACTTTTCCTTTTTTACCGATATCTACCAAAAATATCCTTTTTATTCTTAGCCTGATAAATTGGCCATGACTTACCAAATCCTGATGCTAACAGTACCGTACCTACATCTAAGAGCATCTCCAAGAGGGGCCTTAAATATGGCCCTAAATTGAATTATAGGGTTTTTGGAAAAATGATTAACTCTAGCAAGGGCCCTAAATTGTTAAAATTTAGTGAATTGTTTTAGGGCCCCTAGGAGAGTAGCTATATTTAGCAACTCTGTGATTGAGCCCTATCTTTGTTGGGTTTTAGGGCCTAATTGCTGGAGTGAATATTTCGTTAGAGCCCTAAATCTAATTAGTTGGGGTCTTAAATTAAAATTTAAGACTCATTTTTATGACTCTCTCTTGGAGATGCTCTAACACATAACTAGTTTTGCTTGTAGCTAAAATTTGAGGCCTCACAGGAAGACAGAGCACACGTCATCAGATAACTTCACAGTTACTGTAAATTGTAATGTACTACTGTAAGCGTTGCCGACATTGTTTATTACTTTATTACATGGTCACGATGCAAGCCACATTGTGATCCCAAGGATTTCTTGCGCACTGTTAGAGCATCTCCAGCAAGGCCCCTAAAACAGGGTCCCTATTTTAGATTTAGGGGCTCCCTCTATTTTTTGAGGCCCTGTTTTCAGAACACAAGTCCAGCAACAACCCCTAAATCCCAGCCCCTATTTTACTTTTTCTCCTATTTTGACATATCCGCTATGTATAATCTTCATTTGACACCACTAAAATTCAATCAAAAATATTTGTAATACATAAAACATAAGCATATTAACATTTACAATTTAAAAACATGATATTTCAAATTTAAATTTAAAATTTTCAAAACATGATAAAATTTTCGAAGCCTCTCATGTATTTCCCTATCTTCAATAATAGGGGTTGTACTCGTGTCCCTGGGAATTGGGGCTGAGGAGGCAAATTTAGGGGCCTCCTAATTTTAGGGGCTTGAGTTGGGGGGCCCTGGGAATTGGGGCTGAGGAGGCAAATTTAGGGGCCCCCTACTTTTAGGGGCTTGAGTTGGGGCTCTGCTGGATCTGTTTTTTTTACTACACTCTCTATTTTAAGGTTTAGGGGCTGGTTTATGGGCTCTGCTGGAGATGCTCTTAGGGTCTGTTCAGACTTAGAAAACTTAAAATATAGAAATAGGAAAAAACGCAGAATTAAATAATATATCCTCTCAAATTCTAGGGAACCAAAAAGTCAGCAAACTTCCAAAGAGGTGTTTAAATGCAACATAAGGAAAACACATGATTGCATAGTGTGAAAAATAATATTAGACCGCTTGTAATTTTCTGTAATACTCCATTTTTTCCTTTTCAGCTCTTATATTTGTATATTATTAATATTAATATAATACAAAGGAGAGAAAGCATGAGGTCCGTATGACCTTATGAAAATTTTCCTCCAATTCCCTATGGAATATCTCATTCCATAGGAATTTCAAAGAAATTTATAGTGTTCAATCCTTGATTCCAAAGACTTTTCTAGGATTTTTTCCTACATAGTATTCTAATCTTCCAAAATTCCTACGTTTTTCCTTCTTCCAAATGGCTCTTAAGTTATATCCATCAAAATCGTGTCCTACCATGTACAGTTGCCATACATAATTGAGGCCCCTTAGACGGTTAGACCTAGCTATCGCGTGGAGCAGATGACTGCGATAGCTACTCGCTACAGATGGAAACAGCCAATATATCAAGGAAGGACCAAATTAAAATCTTACAGATGACTACGATAGCTACTCGCTACTCGTGCCGTCGCCTCCTCTGCTCTCTCGGCTCGCCACTCTTCTGCTCGTCGTCACGCGTAGATGGGGAGGGGTGTGTTCAAAGAAAAATCAAAACCGCATGTGTACTTTGGAGGGGAAAAGGTGTGGTTTGTGCGCAGTCATTCAATATTTGATCAATGAGATGTCGTGTATATTTACAGTGAAAATCTTTGCAATGTGTATGATGAGAGGCCAGCGCTGTATATTTGCAATGAAAATCTTTTACTATACTCTTTAACCTATGTGAGTATGAGGCATTCGTTAATGACATATATAACATGTTATCCCATTGTAAACCACTACTTTTCGAGACAGACGTGGACTCTCGACCTTTCGTTTGTCAATCACGTTTCAGGGCTAGCTAGCTACAAGGGTCATGGGGCCCGGCCGGAGAAGCGAAAGGCACATACGTACCAACATCTAACCGTGCACCCTAACCGATGGGCATGTGAAAGCGAGCTTGTTCATATCTCTCTGGCTAGGAAAAGTATGTCACGTTCCATGATATCTATGAACTCCACGGACTAACATATGCTGATATGCAGTCGGAGGCGGACACTGGACACATACTGTTGTCCTTTTGAATAATCGCAAATAGTATCGTTTTCAACATTGATATACTTAGTATTTAAAACATAACTTTGGCCACTAACTTTTATTATAATATATTTATAAAGTTAAATATTATAAAATTACTTCTCGAGACATGTCTATATATATTTATATATCATTTTTCTTATAAATTTCATTCCCTTCTGAACATAATTATAAAAATAGTATCATCTTTGACAGCAGAAATACCGAAAAATGATACATATCATCCGGGGTTAACCAAACTGTTTTTGAATTGAAAATCGAGATTTCGACGATACCAATTTACCGTGAAAATCATCAAAAACCGAAATTTTTTGAAACCAAGCGTTTTTTTTAAAAAAAAATCAAAACATACTTCAAAAAACGAAAATCGATCGGCGATTTTCGCGAAAAAACGACTGGCGAATTGAACTTTTTGTGCGGCTGATTTTTTTTGAGCGATTTTCGTCTATTTTTATAAAAAAACGAGCGATTTTCATATTTTCGATAAGTTTACGTCACATTTTTTTCGAATTTTCAAAAAATAAATAAATTAGAACGGTTTACCGATCGATTTAGAGTTTCGAATCGGCTTGATACGATCGATTTTTGCAAAAATTGATGAAAACCGATTGATTTTGTGAACCCTGCTATCACCTTCCGTGATCTACTACCACGAAGCCCGTTACGACTTTCCTATCTCGGTAGAGTAGCGGGAAAGATTATACGTGTTAACTTCTAGCGCTTTTGTGATGAAAGATAAAATTATTTTTACAATTACATTCGAAAGGGGCTAGATTTGTTAAAAAAAAATAGTTACACATAATTTAAAAAAGCTACTATTTCAAAACACTGCCAGGGCCTGGCTGTTTCACACCGCGCGGGCCGTGCAAGAAGAATTGCCCGGGCACCCCAGCGCGTGGCCGAGGCGTGGAGACAGCCCAAGCCTGACGCGGCTGAGCGCAAGGCGGGGAAGAAAACGAACAGAAGGATGACGCGAATAAGATGAGGCGCTCAGCTCGGCTTGACAGGCATAGGAGCTCGGCGTTTTCATCCGGATGAAACTTATCAAAACCCTTCTGTCAAAGGGTTTTGATAACTTTTATCCGAATATTTTTTATGACCAGAGGAAGTATTACACGAAGTGCACAAAGGTTATGTATCTCTTTCCGCTAGCTCCTTCTTGGTTCTGCTCCTCCTACAAGTTTCTTGTTTTGTTAATTATTACATATCCGATGCCTTCATCATTTATTCAACGAATATAAGGCAGTGGACCTCCGGAAAAAGTAACCGTACATGTATGCTTTCTATCTAGCTTCTATCTAGCTAAACCCTTTCTCCTATGGATCGCGACAGGAGACCTATTGCACTGACGGGAGACTCCTGACCTACCATACCAATGAACACAACTATTTTAGAGGCATGAAGAGTGCGTACGTATAAGTCCATACTGCGCTGGTAATCTTCCATCTTGTCCAAGTCATGGATGAGCTGTTCAGGTTCGTAGAACTCTTGTCGATCCTCTGCTGCTTCATCTTGTACTACTATCACCTCCAATCCAAGAAAACAAGTACTTCGGAGCCAACCGAATGGCCAGTATTGGGCCATCTTTTCGGCATGATCGATAACATCCACCGCTTCCACGACTGGGCCACCGGCGTCCTGGCCGGCGCACGCTACAACTTCGAAGCTCGCGCGGGGCTCACCGGCGTCCGGTGGTTTATCACCTGCGACCCGTCCAACGTGCGCCACATCTTCACATCCAACTTCGCCAACTACCCCAAAGGTGAGGAGTTCGCGGAGATCTTCGACGTCCTTGGCGGCGGCATCTTCAACGCCGACGGCGAGTCGTGGCGCCGCCAGCGGGCGAAGGCCCAGCTGTTCATGACCGGTCCTCGTTTCCGCGCCTTCGCGGCACGGTGCAGCCACGACAAGGTGGAGAGGAGCCTGTTGCCTTTCCTTGCGCACGCAGCGGACGCAGCAACGCGCTGCGATCTGCACGACGTGTTCTTGAGGTTAACGTTCGACATGACCTGCACCCTCGTCTTCGGCGTCGACCCTGGGTGCCTGGCGATCGGCCTGCCGGTGGTTCCCTTCGCACGTGCGATGGACAACGTGCTGGAAACGCTCTTCCTCCGGCACATCATCCCGGCGTCGTGCTGGAAGCTGATGTACCGGTTGGAAGTTGGGCCGGAGAAGAAGATGGCCGTCGCTCGGAGGACGATCGACAGCTTCGTCGCCGAGACCGTCGCGAAACGCAGAGCCGACAAGCTCAGAGAAGGCATCAGTTACTCGGACGACTTGCTGTCATCCTTCATCTGCCACGAGGACGTGAGCGACGAGAATGATGCGTTCTTACGGGACACCACGGTGAACCTCTTACTCGCCGGGCGCGACACGACGGGCACGGCGCTGTCGTGGTTCTTCTACCTCCTATCCAAGAACCCGCGCGTCGAGCAGAAGCTCTTGGACGAACTGGCGCCAATTGCTTCCCGGAAGGTCGACGCCGCCTCTGGCCCCAACGGCATGGTGGTCTTCGACGCGAGCGAGCTCAGCAACCTGTTGTACCTGCACGCAGCTCTTTGTGAGTGCCTAAGGCTGTACCCATCCGTCCCGTTCGAGCACAAGGCGGTGGTCGCCCGCGACGTGCTCCCGAGCGGGCACGAGATGAAGGAAGGCGACAAGATACTGGTGTTCTCCTACTCCATGGGCAGGATGGAGGGCGTGTGGGCAAGGACTGCATGGAGTTCAGGCCGGAGAGGTGGGTCACCGAGGAAGGGAAGCTGCGGTACGAGCCGTCCTACAAGTTCATCTCCTTCAACGCCGGGCCCAGGACTTGCCTCGGCAAGGAATCGGGCGTCAGGTACCAAGACCGTGGCGGCGGCCGTGCTGTGGAACTTCGCCGTGGAGGTTGTGCCGGGGCACGTCGTGGAGCCGAAGCTGTCCATCATACTTCACATGAAGAAGGGCCTCGCTGTCACCGTTAAGAGGAGGTGCGCCGTCGTGGCGGCTAGCTCATGACTGAACGTACGTCCTCGCGTCTCGGCCGCGACACGGCGGAGAAGAACCGGAAGTCTGGTCGTGACTGGATGGTAATTAATGGTATACGAAGGCAGCTACACGTAAGGGACGCGTATCAGTACGTATATATATGTATGTACCCAGTTAAGTGACATCAATGTGTGCTTGTTAACGGTGTACTACTAAACTAAAAGAACGTGTTTGCTACTAGCTTGCAAGTTGCATGATTGATTTTACCCTGAATATCGATTTTTTTTTTTGTATTAGCTTATTTCGAGATGCGCAAATATACGTAGTCAGATTGATTCGGTGGTTCAAAACTATGACTTGTATTTACACCTCGGAAATAGGCATCCATCCCGTCAAGAAAAATATGGGCATTTCATGTACACCAGCATATATACGTGTACGTTCGTGTACAGGGTGGGTTCTCTGCATGGTTTTTGTTACGGTTATACTCCCTTCTCTCGCGAATACGTTCTAGCTTTCGAATGTTATTTTTAAAGACAATATGATTCTATAATTTTAAAATAATTGTTAATTATTTTTTCTTTGCGTATCTTTACCATTCATTATTTTAAATATTATTTATTGACATGGAATAGTGCAATTTGGTCATGAAAAAGGATGATTTTATTCCTACGCATGTCTTACTTGAAGTGCAAAATCTGAAGACGTCATATATATTCAGGGGTTTTGATAAGTTTTATTCGGATGTTTTCTTTAGTAACATCGTATTCTATGTTTGAGTTACCCTGTACATGCATGCTTGCTTTCTTTTTCGTTTTCTTATCCTAGTACTTTAGTTTGCAATAGCTAGATTGGGGGAAAACAAAATAGAAAGTTACTCCATCCATCGTGCATATAAGTGTTTACTTTTAGAAAGCACAATATAAACACATTACATGGATCAAATGTGTAGTTGCTCCAATATTTTCACTTTATATTCTTTCTTTAGTGCTGAAAAAGCAGGGAGTAGCTGTAGTTAGTCATTTATTAAGGCATATATAGCCCAATAACTTTTTGAGGGAGACTAGGGAACGGTATACCGTTTCAACGGTATAGCCGTGAAACTTATGAAACTTATTAGTTTTAGTGCTGGTTTTATAAGTTTCAGTGTTTAGTTTCATCAGTTTCATTTTTCATCAGTTTTTAGTGTTAAGTTTCATGAGTTTCAATGTAATTTCTCGAGATAAGTCTACACATATAATTTTCATGTATCCAATTTAAATATTTAAAAATATATCGATAGTCAAAGTTTCGGAAGTTTGACCATCACTATGTCGAAAACGACAGATATTACCAAACTGGAGGGACTACTTGTAATAATCCTTAATAAGGCGGAGGAACATGGGCGTCTCACTTGTCAGTCGTACGTACTTAATTGCCGGTCAAACCACAATGTGTACTTTGGAGGGGAAAAGGTGTGGTTTGCGCGCAGTCATTCAATATTTGATCAATGAGATGTCCGTGTATATTTGCAGTGAAAATCTTTGCAGTTTGTATGATGAGAGGCCAGCGCTGTATATTTGCAGTGAAAATCTTTTACTACACTCTTTAACCTATGTGAGTATGAGGCATTCGTTAATGACATATATAACACGTTATCCCATTGTAAACCACTACTTTTCGAGACAGACGTGGACTCTCGACCTTTTGTTTGTCGATCACGTTTCAGGGCTAGCTAGCTACAAGGGTCAGGGGGCCCGGCCGGAGAAGCGAAAGGCACCTGTGGCAGTTGTTACAAATGGGAAAAGAGGTTTCTTTTTGGTTTCACTCTGATACTCTTGCTTTGTTGGGTATACAGCTCCGGAAGATGAAGTGGGTCCTGATGGGAAGTAGATACGTCCTGGTATAAACCCTATCATGATCGACGAATTAAAAGAGCGTAAGAAACGACAGGTACGCATTCTTGCTTCCTAACTATTAATCAAACAAGGATCAGAAATGTTGTCTCTCAAACCTTGTCTGTTTAGTTCGTAGAAAAACCGACATTTCCCTTTTTGGGCTTACATACTACACGCATTCTATATCTGGTTACATACATATTTTAATCATTTTATTGCCAAAGAATTGTTGTACTTGATATATTGTCATAGGCTCGTAGCATAGGGTACCATCACATTAGTTTCTAGTCCCGCTTATTTATTGAAATGATACACTAACAAATTCTGTCTTTGTCAGGTACCTCCAAGTTTGGCACCAATTGATGCACTTGAAAGATATACTCAAATCTCTAGTCATCCGCCTCACAAAGCAAACAAACCGGGCATTCTATCTATTGATATGCATCCTTCAAAGGTTAGATTGTTATGGTTCTTTCCTTGTTAAGCAGACTTTGAAATATATCAATTGTAGTTTAACTATGTTGTATATATGTCAAATCTTTACTATATAAAGTGAGAGTTTCTTCCCACGTCACATTAATTGCCCTACGCAAGAAACGAAGCGATGCATTAATTGCCTTGCTTAATTGCCCTACTTAATTGCACTGCTTAATTGCCCTACGCAAGAAACGAAGCGTTGCTTTAATTAGCCAGCTTTTGCAAGAAACGAAGCGTTAAAGATAGATGTTTTCTCTTATGAAATAGTATTTTTTTATTTTTTAATCTTTATTTTTGGTTATCAATTTTGTTTTTCGTAGCAACGCACGGGCATATAACTAGTATAGTTTAAATGAGAGGAGCGACTCTCCCAATTGTCATGGACCTTAGTTCATAATGGGGTAAACATGGCACTGATTGGGGGAGAGGAATGGATCTAGAGTAGCCGGCCTAGGGAGGGACCAGAGCTAGGAATTGGGAGCTTGGAAATACTTATTCATTATTCATTGCCTATTCCTAATGCCCTAACAAATTCATCAAACAAACCTAGCTAACCTTATCTTAACAAAGCTAATCATATCTTATCTCTAACTAAACAAACTAACCATCTTAACTAATCTTCAAGCATGGCTTACCACGTCCATGACACAAGGCCTCCCTACAACTGGAATATGTAGTTACGCGGACAATTGAAGCATCCTTCAGTGGAATTTGACTTCAGTGGAAGTTATCTTGCTGTTGCTGGTTCGGATAAAAGGTATGTTATCTCAACATCCAAATTAGCTGCTTCAGATTTAATGTAACCAGTGATGTGGAGCAAAGGAGCGTCTATATATATATTGCATCTCCTATTTTTAGATAAATCTGTACACAAATTTAGGCAGTTATCAATTTTGAGTAGCTAATTACCAAGGCAAGGCATAATTTTGTACCTGTGATGACACCTCATTGGTTTTCTGCATCATCTTCTTCATGTATAGTTGGTATATATTTAGTATTTTCATTTTCTGGTTGCTGTTTCTGCTGGATGATATTGGAAAGTCCTGTTTGCACTCCGTTATTGGGAGTTCCCCTTTTTGCTGAACTTGTGTCCAGTGTCTGGACACTGGACAGCTCATAAATCATGATATTTTCTTACTGATCTGTATATTAGCTTCTGAACCTAAATTATGATGAAAACAATCAATCTCTTGTGCATGGTTGTGGGGTTTAGCAAGTAGCCAACGTTGAGATGGAATGGAATCTTATCAAAACATTACCAGATTTATCAGGCACAGGTTTGACAATTATTGTGCTCTTCTCCTACGTCGTGGGTTCTTTTTCTCTTTGGAAATTAAGATTGTCATGTCCATTCCAGGGAAAGAAACATCTGTGAAGTTTGGAACCAATGCTAAGTACTGTATGTTGCCGTAGGTTCCATGGATCGGAATCTTCGTATATTTGGGCCCCCTGTAGATGAACAAATGGAGGAGGCAAAATCACGTGAGGGTACATTTTTTTCGAAAATGAATACCCGATGTTTCTAGTGCTCATGAAGGTAGAAGATAGAACACGTCCTGAATTCCATTATCGACTTTCTGAACTCATGGATTTGTATGACGATTCCTTGCCGTGGATGAGCTGTAGTTTAGCAAGAACTGCCAAAAAGAATTGCAGTGTTGTTCCCACCTTGACCTTAGTAAACATTTCAGACAGGTTTTGCTACCTGCACACAGGGCCGGCCCTGAGGGGGGGCAGGGTGGGCGGCCGCCCAGGGCCCCCCAAAAGTTAAGGGCCCCCAAACTATTTAAGTAAAGTGACGGTCTATATATATGACAATATATCCAGGTCTGATTAAAGTTTTACAGACCATCGTGCAACCCTACTAAAAAAAGTTTCAAAAAATTCTTAAAAAAATCATGGACGTACATCTCAACTTACCCCATCTACGTATAAAATTTCATCATCAAATTCGTCCTATGCTAGAAGTTACAAAAAAGACAAATTTTGGACAACCAAAATTTGTCTTTTTTGTAACTTCTAGCATAGGACGAATTTGATCATGGAATTTTATACGTAGATGGGGTAAGTTGAGATATACATCTATGATTTTTTTCAGAATTTTTTGAAACTTTTTTTAGTAGGGTTACACGAAAATCAGCTTGTACCTTGGCAATTTGGCATTGGACTAGTTGTGCTTGTGCAGGACGCCAGGGCGTGAGCGACTAGAAGTCTTTTGAGGAAAGAAGGTTTCCATCAAAAGAATGCTTCCTGGCGGCTGGCGGCTAGAGGTTTCATCTAACTAAAAGTAAAACAGGAGGGCGGCAGGCGGCCGATCGCCGGACGTGGCGACGTATAGAGAGAGAAAAATGGTATATATATATGAGGAGGTGAATGGGGCCTCTATATAAATTTTCGCCCTGGGCCCCTAAAATGCCAGGACCGGCCCTGCCTGCACAGTTCCCGGACAGTGCTTAAGCAGTCGATTGGCTGCTGTATTGATTAAACAGGTTCTGAAGTGTGCCTCCTTTCGTCCCAGAGTATTAAATTTCAATTCGTGCTAAATTTAGATCCAGCGGCTCAAAAGCTAGCGCATGCATGCATGCAGGCCGCAACAAAAACTTATAGCTAGAATTAAATAATATATCCTCTCAAATTCTAGGGAACCAAAAAGTCAGCAAACTTCCAAAGAGGTGTTTGAATGCAACATAAGGAAAACACATGATTGCATAGTGTGAAAAATAATATTAGACCGCTTGTAATTTTCTGTAATACTCCATTTTTTCCTTTTCAGCTCTTATATTTGTATATTATTAATATTAACATAATACAAAGGAGAGAAAGCATGAGTTCCGTGTGACCTTATGAAAATTTTCCTCCAATTCCCTATGGAATATCTCATGATCCATTATCAATTCTTCACGCTCCATGATCCATGCATGGACGGCAGGCATCGCTACACGCATGTGACTTCTGCACGCATGATGGCTTCCGCGAGCGGCCGGGATGGGGCAAGGTACACGCGAGCACGCCAATAATTAATTGCTTCGTTCATGACAGGCATAGGAGCTCGGCATTTTCTCCTATGGATCGCGACGGGAGACCTATTGCACTGACGGGAGACTCCTGACCTACCATACCAATGAACACAACTATTTTAGAGACATGAAGAGTGCGTACGTATAAGCCCATATTGCGCTGGTAATCTTCCATCTTATCCAAGTCATGGATGAGCTGTTCAGGTTCGTAGAACTCTTGTCGATCCTCTGCTGCTTCATCTTGTACTACTATCACCTCCAATCCAAGAAAACAAGTACTTCGGAGCCAACCGAATGGCCAGTATTGGGCCATCTTTTCGGCATGATCGATAACATCCACCGCTTCCACGACTGGGCCACCGGCGTCCTGGCCGGCGCACGCTACAACTTCGAAGCTCGTGCGGGGCTCACCGGCGTCCGGTGGTTTATCACCTGCGACCCGTCCAACGTGCGCCACATCTTCACGTCCAACTTCGCCAACTACCCCAAAGGTGAGGAGTACGCGGAGATCTTCGACGTCCTTGGCGGCGGCATCTTCAACGCCGACGGCGAGTCGTGGCGCCGCCAGCGGGCGAAGGCCCAACTGTTCATGACCGGTCCTCGTTTCCGCGCCTTCGCGGCACGGTGCAGCCACGACAAGGTGGAGAGGAGCCTGTTGCCTTTCCTTGCGCACGCAGCGGACGCAGCAACGCGCTGCGATCTGCACAACGTGTTCTTGAGGTTAACGTTCGACATGACCTGCACCCTCGTCTTCGGCGTCGACCCTGGGTGCCTGGCGATCGGCCTGCCGGTGGTTCCCTTCGCACGCGCGATGGACAACGTGCTGGAAACGCTCTTCCTCCGGCACATCATCCCGGCGTCGTGCTGGAAGCTGATGTACCGGTTGGAAGTTGGGCCGGAGAAGAAGATGGCCGTCGCTCGGAGGACGATCGACAGCTTCCTCGCCGAGACCGTCGCGAAACGCAGAGCCGACAAGCTCAGAGAAGGCATCAATTACTCGGACGACTTGCTGTCATCCTTCATCTGCCACGAGGACGTGAGCGACGAAAATGATGCGTTCTTACGGGACACCACGGTGAACCTCTTACTCGCCGGGCGCGACACGACGGGCACAGCGCTGTCGTGGTTCTTCTATCTCCTATCCAAGAACCCGCGCGTCGAGCAGAAGCTCTTGGACGAACTGGCGCCAATTGCTTCCCGGAAGGTCGACGCCGCCTCTGGTCCCAACGGCATGGTGGTCTTTGACGCAAGCGAGCTCAGCAACCTGTTGTACCTGCACGCAGCTCTGTGTGAGTGCCTAAGGCTGTACCCATCCGTCCCGTTCGAGCACAAGGCGGTGGTCGCCCGCGACGTGCTCCCGAGCGGGCACGAGATGAAGGAAGGCGACAAGATACTGGTGTTCTCCTACTCCATGGGCAGGATGGAGGGCGTGTGGGGCAAGGACTGCATGGAGTTCAGGCCGGAGAGGTGGGTCACCGAGGAAGGGAAGCTGCGGTACGAGCCGTCCTACAAGTTCATCTCCTTCAACGCCGGGCCCAGGACTTGCCTCGGCAAGGAAATGGCGTTTGTGCAGTTGAAGACCGTGGCGGCGGCCGTGCTGTGGAACTTCGCCGTGGAGGTTGTGCCGGGGCACGTCGTGGAGCCGAAGCTGTCCATCATACTTCACATGAAGAATGGCCTCGCCGTCACCGTTAAGCGGAGGTGCGCCGTCGTGGCGGCTAGCTCATGACTGAACGTACGTCCTCGCGTCTCGGCCGCGACAACGGCGGCGAAGAACCGGAAATCTGGTCGTGACTGGATGGTAATGGTATACGGAGGCAGCTACACGCAAGGGACATGTATCAGTACGTACGTATATATGTATGTACCCAGTTAAGTTACATCAATGTGTGCTTGTTAACGGTGTACTACTAAACTTAAAAGAACGGGTTTGCTACTTGCAACTTGCATGATTGATTTTACCCTGAATATCAATTTTTTTTTTGGTATTAGCTTATTTCGAGATGCGCAAATATATGTAGTCAGATTGATTCGGTGGTTCAAAACTATGACTTGTATTTACACCTCGGAAATAGGCATCGATCCCATCAAGAAAAATATGGGCATTTCACGTACACCAGGATACGTGTACGTTCGTGTATAGGGTGGGTTGTCTGCACGGTTTTTGTTACGGTTGTATGTACTCCCTTCTCTCGCGAATACGTTCTAGCTTTCGAATGTTCTTTTTAAAGACAATATGATTCTATAATTTTAAAATAATTATTAATTGTTTTTTCTTTACATATTCTTACCATTCATTATTTTAAATATTATTTATTGACATGGAATAGTGCAATTTGGTCATGAAGAGGGATGACTTAGTTATTCCTACGCATGCTTAGTTAAAGTGCAAAATTTGAAGACGTCGTATATTCCGAATCGGAGTTAGTACACTGTACTTTCTGTTTGAGTTACCCTGTGCGTGCATGCTTGCTTTTTTTTTTTTTTTTTCTTATCCTAGTACTTTAGTTTGCAAAAGATTTGGGGAAAACAAAATAGAAAGTTACTCCATCCATCCATCGTGCAATATAAGTGTTTACTTTTAGAAAGCGTTATCCCACAATATAAACAAATTACATGGATCAAATGTGTAGTTGCTCAAATATTTTCACTTTATATTCTTTCTTTAGTGCTGAAAAAGCAGGGAGTAGCTGTAGTTAGTCATTTATTAAGGCATATATAGCTCAATAACTTTTTTCCTTTCATTTAGTGTCGCTGCTTTGGTGCATGTGTAGATGGATTGCTGGGCTATGACGAGCATATGTGTTACCGGAAAAACCATGTTACAATGCCTAACACTTAAAGAGTTATATATATATATATGAAAAATACTTTGTACTCCCGGGAGTAATTACTCCCATCTCTGAAATACCACCCAAATGAACTTGAAATACTCTTTTATCACTTTGGATACACTCATATACTAATTATAAGATATTCCAATAAGATCCACATGAAAAAATTGCAAGGGAGTACATAGTTTTTAGCCTATTTTGCAAATACCTTCATATACGTACATAAAAAGGAGTATGTCTAAAAAGTGTACATACCACCTCTGAAAAAATGTAAATACCACCTAGATGATCTTATAAACTTACATACTACACGTACATACTCTCCGTTGTGCGAAATACTCCCTAAGTTGTGAGATACGGCACAGGGAGTAATTACTCCCGGGAGTAGAAAAGAGGCTTATATATATATATTATATATTATTCTAAAGCACTACTTGGTGGCAGTGGTCCGTTCTTCCCACGTCATTAATTGCTGCTTAATTGCCCTACGCAAGAAACGAAACATTAAAGATAGATGTTTGATCTTATGAAATAATTTTTATTTTATTTTTTAATCTTTATTTTTTGTTATTAATTTTGTTTTTTGTAGCAACGCACGGACATGTAACTATATATATATATATATATATATATATATATATATATATATATATATATATATATATATATATATATATATACGCGTACATGAAGCGCACAAGAAAAGGCTGCTCCTTGCTCAATCGGCAGTAGTTATCCGAACACAGTTAGGCACTTGTCCTAAACTGACACCACAAGCTACATCATTAATGACTTCTGCGGCTGGCAATCCTTACTGTAGTACTCCCCGACTTATTAGTAGCACGTACTTGTAGCATACAGTAAGATTGACTATCCCGTACTCAAGTGTCACGGTCGTGATACAAACCTTTTGCCTTGAGCTAGCCCCATATTATACCTCCATTACTTCCGGGAGGATTGCCGCACGCAGAGGCCCCCCACGCGTCCTCCCCCTTCTCTCTCCTAATTTCGCGAAAATGTCCTCAATTTCTTCGAAATTACGTAGAGGTCCCTGGGTAATTTTCTGTGAGAGAAAAATAAATTTTACCGGTTCGCGTTTAGGTCCCTCGTCCGGTATTTTGCACAGAGACCCTCCAATAAATGCGAATAATGTAAAAAAGGTTTTCGTTGCCCGTTTTCGCAAAAAAAAAACTTTCTCCGTTTTGCTCGGAAAAATCCTCCGTTTTGCCCGCGAAAAATGTTTTCGTGATCCGTTTTTCCTCCGGAGCATACGAAAAATGTTTTCGTCCCCCGTTCGTGATCCGTTTTTCCTCCGAAGCATGGAAAAAATGTTTTCGTTGCCCGTTTTCGTAAAAAAAAAAAACTTTCTCCGTTTTGCTAGGAGAAATCCTCCGTTTTGCCCGCGAAAAGTGTTTTCGTGATCCGTTTTTCCTCCGGAGCATACGAAAAATGTTTTCGCCCCGCTCGTGATCCGCTTTTTCCTCCGAAGCATGGAAAAAATGTTTTCGTTGCCGCTTTGTAAAAACTTTCTCCGTTTTGCTAGGAGAAATCCTCCGTTTTGCCCGCGAAAAGTGTTTTCGTGATCCGTTTTTCCTCCGGAGCATACGAAAAATGTTTTCGTCCCCCGTTTTTCAAAAAACGAATTGGGAATTTGTATTTCGTCCGTCATTTTTCCGTGAAAAATGTTTTCGAGGCCCGTTTTTACTCGTTTTCTGAAAAATGTTTTCGCTTCTTCGCTTTCCTCAAAAAAACTTTTCCGTTCCGCCCCCAAAAAAATGCTTTCGTGGTTCATTTTTCCTTGTTTTTCCCGGAAAAAAAAGTTTTCGTGTTCCGTTTTTCTCCGAAATAACAGCAAAAAAAATTTCGCCCGTTCACGTGCGCGGCGTGCCGCCGCGCTCACTTTCCTAGTATATATATATGTGTAAGCTAGAGTAGCTCGAAGCAGCCGACTAGGTGATACTAGGAAGATTTGCGCGCTCCGCGGCACCGTGCGAAATTTGATCCAAATTTTTATTTCTGAAAAAAAAGACAGGAATATCCAAGATAATACATGTTTTGAAAAATATTAGAGATCGTTCTGGATAATATTAGATTTCGAGTTGGCAAAAAAATTACAGATGTCGAGTTTAACACCATATACGTTCACCGGGTAATATAAGAGATTGAGCTGCAAAAAAAAAATATCCCCCTTGATTTTCCACCAGGAAAAACGATCAAAAACGGCGAAACGATGGACGAAATACGAATATCCATTTGTTTTGGGAAAACGGCCAACGAAAACATCTTTTTTTCGGGGAAAACGGGGAAAAACGGACTATAAAAATATTTTTCGCATGCTCTGGAGGGAAAACGGACCACGAAAATATTTTTTTTGTGCAAAACGGCGAAAGGACCTGAACGTAAGGCGCGGGGACCTATTTGTTATAATTTTGGACCTGTTCGCTATTTTGAAAAAATAGGAAAGGACTCGTTCGCGATTCGCATTTAACGGGAGGTCTTTCCTGTAAAACATGCAACTGAGGACTTAAACGCGAACCAGGAAAAAATATTTTCCTCTCACATAAAATCGCGCAGGGACCTATTCGTAATTTTAAAGAACCTGAGGGCTTTTTCGCAAAAAAAACTGGTGGACACGTGGCCCATCCCTCCTTGCGGCAATTCCTTCCCCTATAATAGGGGTATTATAACCGCAGTTACTGGATTTTCTGTAAACCTTTGTGAATTATGGACTGAATTTATTAAATCTAAACCGATGTAAAATATAAAATCCATGTTTATTGTGAGAATTAAAAACAAAAATAGTGAATTATGAACCTAAATCTCATATATGACTCAAACAAAGTGGTCATTTCTGTGTAACTATATATATGCAATAACTCCGTATCAGTGGAATTTTGGGGCCGTTGCCCAATGCACAGTCGACCGAGACGTCTGGTTGGTAAGAGGTGACTGTACAAGTTAGGGTATCTTTAATAGCGCAACTTCAGCTGGTTGTCATGTAAGTAAAATCAGAGAACATGAGAAAAGAGAATGAGTATACAAAAGACAACCTGATCACGCAAATTAATGTAAAAGCAATGAAGCGTGACAGGGGGAATATAATGAATATGAATGACTTTAGAGATAATTATTAGAGAGATTGTCTCTAGTATTGTCTCTAGATGAGTTAAAAATTTTAGAAATAGACTATACATGTTCTTAATAATACCAGTAACAACAAACAAGCACAGCAGAACACCCGGCCGAAAGCTAAGCGAAGTACAGAGTGGGTTGTCTGCATGGTTATTGTTTCGGTTATACTCTCTTCGCCCGTGAATACATTCTAGCTTTTGAAATTTATTCTTAAATACAATATTATTCTATAATTTTTAATTGTTTTTTTCTTTGTATATCCCTACTATTTATTATTTTTAATGTAATAAATGAAGATGATTTATTTATTTTTATGTATGCCTTGGTTGAAATACAAAATGCATGCAGTACATTCAGAATCCAAGGTACTAGTACACAACTTTCCGTTTGAGTTTCCCTGTGCATGCACGCTCGCTTTCTGTTACTAACGAGTAACAAGCACAGCAGAACACGCGGCCCAAAGCTGAACGAAGCGCCGTGGGCGTGCTGCTGACCGTTCACTGATTGACGGATCATTCATCTCTACTATATAAAGTGAGAGTTTCTTTCCACGTCACATTAATTGCCCTGCTTAATTACCCTACACAAGAAATGAAGCGTTGCTTTAATTAGCCAACTTTTGCAAGAAACGAAGCGTTAAAGATAGATGTTTGATCTTATGAAATAGTATTTTTTTTTATTCTTTATTTTTCGTTATCAATTTTGTTTTTCGTAGCAACGCACGGGCATATAACTAGTCGTGTTTATTTATGAGTTTATCTCGTGCGCGACTGCATATAGTACTAGTGCAGACAACGCCCGTCACGCACGGACACTTCCACTGATGTGCCAAGGGCATCCCGCACAGGGAACATCCGAATATTGTGCTGCCTTTGGTTTTTATATTTCCCGTCGTTTTAGATATAATCTCATGTACCAAAAAGTAATTAAAAGAGTGCTAATTTTTTACAGCGGCCATATTAAATGGTTTGGAAATAACGTGATCCAATTCTCAAAGCAAAGATACCCAATCGTCATGTGTGCATGCAAAGCTCAAGCGTCAGCAATCAATACGCATACTTTGAAAATATGGTGCAATTGATTACAACAGGACTAATCTCGATCAAAACCGGCTACAGAATGGTCCAGCGACAGAAAATTTCAATCAAACTGTAGAACGCTCCAACGACAGGAAATATAAAACCGAAAGGAGTAGTGTATTAGCTTGAAATGTGCTTCTATATTTTTTAAAAAAACTATATATATTAAAATATAAATAAAAAATAAATGATAATTACTTATAATTTTGTTTACTTCAATAAATTTTACCATTAAAGTACCACTAAATTATTTTAAAGTAGATGATATCTTTTACATTTTAAATTTCTACCATTAAGGTTAGGTCGTACTGCGAGACAATGAAGGGGCTCCATCGATCATACGAATCCAATCCCATTAATGTTTGGTGGGATGATGCGAGACAATGGAGGAGCTTGATCGATCATCCGAGTCCAAGCCCATTAATGTACGGTGGGAAGATGCGAGCCAATAAACGAGAGCTTGATCGATCATCCGAGTCCAATCCCATTAATGCATGCTGGGAGATGGTTGCGCGGCACGTCTCGTCCTTTATTCTGCACACTTTTGTCGTGGATTAACGTCTGTCAGACGCGCGGCGCAATCAGCTGGACTATATCACATCCTCTGTCGTTCGTTCAAGTCGTACGGCGTGAGCGGACTCTCGGCAATGTTTGTCGCAAACGACAGGCTGAAATACTTCATTTTTCTTATAAATTTCATTCCCTTCAGAAATATGTGGTACCTTCTGTCTAGCTTGGTGTGTTTAATTATTTTGGAATTATGTTTCATATTCAAATCTGAAATCAAAATAATACCTAGATGTTTAACATTATCTTTAACAACAGAAATACCGAAAAATGATACATATCATCCAGGGTTAACCAAACTGTTTTGGAATTGAAAATCGAGATTTCGACGGTACCAATTTACAGTGAAAATCATCAAAAACCAAATTTTTTTGAAACCAAGTGTTTAAAGAAAAATCAAAACCGCATGTGTACTTTGGAGGGGAAAAAGTGTGGTTAGCGCGCGGTCATTCAATATTTGATCAATGAGATGTCCGTGTATATTTGCAGTGAAAATCTTTGCAGTGTGTATGATGAGAGGCCAGCGCTGTATATTTGCAGTGAAAATCTTTTACTACACTCTTTAACCTATGTGAGTATGAGGCATTCGTTAATGACATATATAACACGTTATCCCATTGTAAACCACTACTTTTCGAGACAGACGTGGACTCTCGACCTTTCGTTTGTCGATCACGTTTCAGGGCTAGCTAGCTACAAGGGTCATGGGGCCCGGCCGGAGAAGCGAAAGGCACATACGTACCAACATCTAACATTGCACCCTAACCGATGGGCATGTGAAAGCGAGCTTGTTCATATCTCTCTGGCTAGGAAAAGTATGTCACGTTCCATGATATCTATGAACTCCACGGACTAACATATGCTGATATGCAGTCGGAGGCGGACACATACCGTTGTCCTTTTGAATAATCGCAAATAGTATCGTTTTCAATATTGATATACTTAGTATTTAAAACATAACTTTGGCCACTAACTTTTATTATAATATATTTATAAAGTTAAATATTATAAAATTACTTCTCGAGACATGTCTATATATATTTATATATAATTTTTATATATATAATTTAAATATTTAAAAATATATCGATAGCACTATGTCCAAAACATAACTATTTATGATAGGAGGAAGTACAATGTAAGTAGGACTGTGAGTGTAGGTGTGGTCCTCTCTTTCGTTGAAAAAAAACTAGCGAATTTAACCGCACGGTTATGTGATTAGATATTACAATATGATTATTTTTTATATAAATTATACTGCTTATAATTTAAAATATAATTATATTTGTTATAGTAGTACATCTCTAATATTTATATATGATTAAACCGCATCACTTTAATTTGATCTCACCAAAATAAGTAGTTGAGATTCTTCTATTTTCTCTCCACTAATGTGAGAATATATAAGTTTTTTTTTCTTTTTTTCAAGGTTATTGTGCGATTTTTACCCACAGGTGTCGTGAGTCCACGCTGGCTAGCCCAGGCTGTGCAAAAGAGACTGGCATGTCACATGAGTATGTCAGTGCGTGTGTGATACTCCATCCGTTCTTTTTTATAAGGCGTATTTGGTTTCGTTAGGACAAGGCTTTGACCAACAATTATTCTATTAGCATATAATTTTTATGACACAAAATTGATATTAGCAGATTTGTATTCAAAAGTACTTATATATAATTATAATTTGTATTGCATAAATGATATATTAATGAAGTAATCGTTGGTCAAAATCTTGTCCTAACGAAACCAAATACGCCTTATAAAAAAGAATGGAGTGAGTAATAAGGTAAGTAAAACATCGCCCTCGACAACAAACCGCACCGGCGCAGCAGTTCGGACGCACCTTTTGCCCGCCCACCGCTCTAGCCCGATCGAAGGCTTAACCTCACGCTGTCACGTGTCAAGATGTGCGAACGCGCGTGCTGCAGCTCAGCGCGTAGTACGTGTAGTACGTGCTCAGCGCGGAGTACTAGCTAACTAGGGAAGTAGGGAGGAGGATTTTGTCCTATCATAGGACATCCTACCCCTCCATCTACCGTCCAAATGTCCTCCAGGACATCTTGAGGTTCGTGCGTGTATATCCGTTGATAAGAGATACGGTTTCAAATACATTTTGTGTACTCATCAATATACGGAACATCTTATGAACAAGCACTGTGCTCTATTACATCTGGGACAACATGTGTGGAGGGCCCACGTGTAAGCGAGAATACGAGAGTACATCATGGTTCTCTATGCCATTATTCTCCCCGATTTCACGCCATCCTACCCGTCCCCCTCTCCCCTCCCTCCCCACCTCCTCGTTCCTCCTCCCAGATGCCACCCTCTCTCTGCCCTCCTTCACTGTCGAGCCGCCCTCTATCCATCCTCATCCATCGCCGGAGCCGCCCCATCCACTAGATCTGGCTTCATATCATTTCGCGTCTTCTAGAGAGAGGGACAAACCAATGTAAGGTTGAGCTGACGAGCGAGGACGCATCGGATTCGGTGGCGGTGGCGCTGGCGGTGGCGCTGGTCTAGTGATGGATGAGGTGACCGAATATAGGTGTTGCCTCGTCGGCGACGAGCTTGGATCCTGTTGTGTTCGAGCAGAGGACAGTGAGCTCACGTTCACATCTAGGCTAGCTTCGAAGGGGATGCGGTGGCCAGATCCCTCCCATTTATGTGTCATTCCATGTGATGGTCAACACGAGTCCAAACGAACTTGCAGAAACCACAGTAAGTATCACATACTCTCAGGATACCGGACTCATAGACCTCTTGTTTGTTCTCACAACAGACTTGCAAATAAACAACTAAACCATTTTATGCTTAAGCATTCCCTTTTTGCAACACATGCAAAAACAACCTAGCTCCAAGCAAATTCCAAACGCTCTGCGAAAACACATTTCGCAAAACTACTCAAAAATATATTTGCAAAAACGCATTAAGTAAATAATCCACTAGTCTATGTGATTGATCCTCCTAGCTATGTGATGGTCAAACCACGATCAAATGGACTTGCAAAAAGCACAGTGCAAGTATCACATGCTCTCAGTATCGAAACCCATAACCCTCGCTTATTTGCACAACGAATTTGCAAATAACAAATAAACCTCAATGCATTAGCTATCTCCCTTTTGCAACAACATATGCAAATCTATAGCCTCATACAACAACCAAACCAAATCAAAGTGTATGAGCTCTCTTATTGCAACACCTGCAATTTTCTTCTTCTGAATTTGCATATTTCTTATTGTATTTCTTTTAGACTTTTCTTTTCAATTTTAGGTTGAAATTTGTACATCAATTTAGCTTCTAATTTTTATTTCAAATTCATGCTTATTTTTATTGTACTTGACATGAAAATTTTATTTTAATATGAATATTATTTTTATGTAATTTTGAATTTCAGTATTATGTTAGAATTTTTATACAAATCTAACAACTAATTTTCATTTTGAATTTGATCTACCTTAGGGTTTTAATTTGGAGTACATTAAAAAATCAAATTGCTAAAAAAAATTCATTCTGAATTTATGCTATTATCTATTGTTATTTTTTATTTTTGATTCTAAATTTATGATATTTATATAGTTATTTTTATTTAGTTTGAAATTTAAGTTAGTGTTGTAATTCATATACAAATTCAACTACTAATTTTCATCATATTTCTTATTCCAAATTTAGCTATTTAGTGGTTTTAATTTGGCGTTCGTATGAAAAATCACATTTATAATTTCCTTTTATTTTCAATCTGAATTTATTTTATTTTCATTGTTATTCTTTATTTAATTTTGAATCTCAATTGTTGGTTAGAATTCGTATACAAATCCAGCTAATAATTTTTATCTAATTTTATAGCAAATTTTAGCTATATATGTGTTTTAATTTCAAGCTTGTATGGAAATAAAATGGATAATTTTATTTTATTTTTATTCGAAATTTTTGTTTTTGTTTTTGTTGTTGTTGGCTTGGACTCTTATGTTCTAATCTAAGTCGTTATAAACGAACCGCTAGCTGGTATCGCGGCACGCGCCTGTCGATCCACTTGCGCGTCATTTTTTCATCGAACCGACTGAACGAAAACGAGTGCCCCAACAGAGTTGTTCCACAGTTTGCACGCGACCGTCTTGTCTGGATTCATGCATGGCGTGTCGAGCTCACCAAGCTCCAGGCCTTCACTGCCAAATGCTGATGCTGTCCGCTCGTACTGCGTACTCTGCACATGAATCTTCAGAGCAACAGCCCAAAGCCTAACGCTAAGGCTATTCCCAGTGCAAAGTGTCATACTCCAATATCCAAGAATGCCACATAGGATGAAAAGTATGATACTGCATTGAAGAAACACTCTCTACAATGCATAGTATCATACTTATATGTTTAAAATAATTAAATAGTGTGATGTTGTGTCTATGAAAGTGGACCCAGAGCATTAGATTCTGTCATTCAAGATATCGTACAAAAGCGTATCTTGCTTAAGATACAGCTTTCTTCTCCCTCCTATTTATTGCTTTGCCACATCAGCAAAAAATCCTATGTGGCATCTAATTAATGAGTATGATACTACCCATTGGGAATAGCCTAAGCACAGCTGGAAACATGTAATTACTACTGCAGGAAGCGCAGTACTGGTTTATTGGAAGGAATTGCAGTTGCTGCTAGCTGCAAGGTGCAATGTTCGAGCATGCAGTTGGTGATCGACATTCTGCTGCTGCTAGCTAGTAGTAGTCCTAGCTACATCGATCAGAGCGTTTTGAGGTTTCAGAGCCAATGCGATTGTGCAACTCCTTTCCTTCTCTTCCATAAATATCACGACCTCATGAGGGCTAGTTGTCGGCTGCGCCTGTGCCAGCAACGGTGTCCACCTGTGATGAATTAGGCGTTTTGTTGTTAGATACTCCTCCAGATAATCCCCTGCTGATATAGCGTTTTGTTGGCCGGCATCGCTCTTAGTTTGATTTGGTGTTTTCAATTTGTCGATAGGACGATCGAGCATCAGAGGGAGTCGATCAAGTGGGCGAAGACATTCTCTGTATTTGAATTAATGGCACGATCAGAAGTTCATGAGGAGCAGAGAGATATTATCTCTACTATTCTAAAGCAGCACTTGGTGGCAGTGGTCCGTTCTTTCCACGTCATTAATTGCTGCTTAATTGCCCTACTTAATTGCTCTGCTTAATTGCCCTACGCAAGAAACGAAACGTTGCTTTAATTAGCCAGCTTTCGCAAGAAATGAAGCGTTAAAGATAGATGTTTGATCTTATGAAATAATTTTTTTTCATTTTTTAATCTTTATGTTTTGTTATCAATTTTGTTTTTCGTAGCAGCGCACGGGCATGTGACTAGTTATGGAACATGAGGGAGAGTGTAGTACTGCTGGTCCTTTTGGCTTCTTGTAGGTGTGCAACAAGCGATGGCGTCTGTGTGTGCAGGACGGTACCGGGTGGTTGCTAGGACAAGGATTGCTACACCACAAGTAGTAGTTTTGGGTCCAATGTGTCGTTCAATCAACATTGCAAAGGGAAGCTAGTGCACGGCTGTGGCTGCTTTGTCTGTCTCCTTTATAATTGACAGTGAAATCTACTGATTCACTCTACAAAAAAAGGATCAAGGCATTCCCAATTAGCTATTAATTGGAGTGCTTTTCCTAACAACTTTCTGCCCAGCTATAAGGATAGAACCGTACGCTACGACCTCTGACGGCTATAGTGTTGTACTGCAAATCATATTATTGTTCAAGTACGCTGCTATATGCTAGTATTTGACAAAAAAAAACCTAGCTAGATAGAAAGCATACATGTACGGTTGCTTTTTCTGGAGGTACACTACCTTATATTCGTTGAATAAAAATGATGAAGACATCGGATCGGATATGTAATAATTAACAAAACAAGAAAGAAGAAGGCCATTTCAATTCGTGCTAAATTTAGATCCAGCGACTCAAAAGCTAGCGCATGCATGCATGCAGGCCGCAACAAAAACGTATAACTAGAACTCATCTATCTCTGCCCCCATGGACGACAGATTGTGCCAGTTGAGGCATAGCTTCATGACCGTCGAGCTATCAAATCAAACCAAAGATTCTGGCCGGCCGGCGGTCTAATTAAATGATTCGTCCATTTGCTCGGTCGATGGCCGGTTTGGTGATACATCTCGTTCACCGTTCATCCTCTCGTGGCCTTGGACACTATACCTTTGGGACAATACGACCATATACATAAATGTCGATACAATAATATATAAGCTTGGCATAAACGTACGTACGTAACACAGAGATCCTTGATGATGATAATCCCAAGCTGCCCTGCTGCGATAGAATACGAGTCACGAGTTGATGAGTGATCGAGCCACGGCATGATTGGCTCGTGCATGATGTGATAGCAAGTTAAAAGTTAATGTAGCCTTTCGTGCGTTTTTTCTCTCACAAATCTGGTTTATCGCCTATGTAAATTTAACTTTATCTTCACGTGAAAAACACGATAGACAACATCTGCTCCCCCCCCCCCCCCCCACTCGCTCGCACGCTACCGCTGTGCTCACCCACCATGCCGCAGAGCCGGCCACCTTCCGTGCTTCTCGAGCGAGGCATGGAACATGTGTTATCTACCGTAATTTCTGATAAATTTCGTTACAAGTGGAAGTTAATCACTTGTTCTCATGATATATTGTGTCGGGGATTGGCTATCTGGCAAAAGACCCGCGTCCGCGTGAAAGCTAAACTCCACGACCAAGCGGCACTAAGGAAGATGCTCGAGAACGAACGAGCATCCTCCTTCTCCTCCGGCGTCTGGCTTGCGCCTCCGTTCGCAGAAGCACCAAACACACCCCCACGAGCAAGCATGCTCGTGGAGACCACACTGCTTCGGGTGTCTTGGTTTCCGGAGGGCTCAACAGCGCCGCGAGGAAGGAAGAGAGGCAACCAATCAGCCCAGGAGATCAAGGGAAATCATACCCAAATTCAAATAACGCTGGAATCAAGGGCAGCATCACGGATATGGATGCATAGCGTGATCCCGGAGGCGATTTTTTCGATCTCTAGTCATAGTATTTAAACCCACGAAGATCTAATGTGAGGGAGGTACACGAAAGATAGAACACAATACCTTTGGAGTAAGGGTCATTATCTCGCGGTGAGAGGCCCTAACCAGGATAAAAAACACCGCTGCCCCCTTTTTCCGGCCTCCTTCTCGACCTCGCGTCGCTCGAACGCCCTCTTCGATCAGGCGACGGGCTCAGTGATCCCCATTCAACAAGTAAGCTCGACGAGCCCGTTCTCCAATCGCCGATACCGGCGCCGGTCCGTGGGGACGGCAGTTTGATTCCCGCGGATCAAGATCCTCGAGGATGCCAAACTAAGGAGACACTCGGGACCTTTGTGTCTTTGACCACGTTGAGGATGACGACGTGTACTACGCCGCCGCAACGCGTGCCCGGGGTGACCGATCCTATCGATCACACCGGAGTGCAGGAGCCTTTCCTGACACGGGAATGCGAGGGCAGATCCTCCATTCCCGGACATTACCCTCGGAGACCCCGAGGATGATGCGCAACGAGCTCTACGATGGCACTGGACATACCGGGCGATTTACCTAGAGCTCGACCAGAGAGCGTCCCAAGGGGATACAATGATGTCCCCATCGCTGCCTCGCTCGTCGAGTCAACATGGCTGGAGCCACGCGAACCCTAGAGAGGGATCTCGACGCCGCCAGCACGACCACTATGAGGCGGCGAGGCGCCACTTGAGGCGTCTTTGGGAAAGACGCTTTGCAGCATTCGCCGCCCAGGCAAAGGGGAGAGTGCGCCTCACTGGAAGGAACTCGCAGTGCCAGAACTCCGTCGCACTCGAGCGCGGCCAAAGCTCGCCGCGCCGGGCCACGAGAAACGAGAGAACGGCTACAGGCCTTGGCGGCGGTCGTGCGTGACTGCGCAGCTTCCCCGAGCAAGTAGACTTAGAGGCCATGGCGAGCGTGGTCGGCAAGATTTGGAAGGCTTCTTGCCGCCAGCTAAAAGTCTCGGATCCTCCTCATGGCCGGATGCCCGAGTGTGTCCGGGACCATCACAACGCTTCCCCGTCGTTCGCCGCGAGATGAATCTCGGAGCCATGCTCGGAGATCGCCCCAGTCGCCGACCGATCCGGAAAGGCCCCGACGATCCGCGAGCAACCTCGGGCGATATCTGTATTAACGCCCGGACATTCAGCGCTGAAAGCACTCCGCAACCATGCGGTCATCGCGACGACCGACGATGAGGTTTTCTCCGACTCGGCCCCGCGGCGTTGGGTGGAAGATCCGCGCGTGGAGGCGCGTGACCGAGGTTTTCGTCGCGAACTCCCGAAAGGCCGGTGCCGGGCCTTCACGAAGCTCTCGGGACGTCGCATGGCCAAAGCAGGTTCAAGCAGCCACGCCGAGAGATTCAACGACCCGAACCGGATGAATTCCTCTCGATATACACTACCGCCATCCTCGCCGCCGAGGTGATTGAGGTAATGGCAAATTACCTTCCAGTCGGTCCCGACGGAGCTGCTCAGACGTGGCTTTTCAATCAAAAGGAAGGATCCATACGGTCCTGAGGGCAGCTCGCCGCCGCAATCCGTAATTTCAGAGCTGCTACATCCGCCGGAAAAGAGCGCCGACTGGAGCCGCTTGATACTGCATTTGACGGGGAAACCTGCGACAATTCGTCGAGGTTCATCCAGTCGGAACTCGATCCCGAACATATCGGAGGCAGGCCGTCAGAAGCTTTCAAGTTCGGGTACGAGACGGCGCTTCACACAGGACCTGGAGATCCACCCGGATCTAACGTAACGAGCTCTTCCGAATGGCGATCGACACGCCAACGCATTGAAGCCGCCCAATGGAAGAAAATGCTGGATGAAGGAAGTGCCGCCTCGGCCGGCCTAGAGACCTCGGCTAGCAAAAAGGGTTCGACTGCAGAGACAAGAAGATCAAGAAGAAGAAGAAAAGCAACCCTCGCCCGGCCATGGTAGCCCAGTGGAACAACAACGACCGGCAGAACGCTTCAGCCACACGCAGTAGGCCTAATGCTCGGGGAAGAGGACAACCACCAGGCCTCGGAGGACGAAGGCGACCAAGCGGACCGACGAGGCGTACCAAGCCGGACGACGGGCGACTCATCATCGCCCACTTCACCAGCGC
Organism: Rhipidocladum racemiflorum; assembly: GCA_036346355.1. Taxonomy (NCBI): domain Eukaryota; kingdom Viridiplantae; phylum Streptophyta; class Magnoliopsida; order Poales; family Poaceae; genus Rhipidocladum; species Rhipidocladum racemiflorum. Next base: position 82,964,459 of record CM070573.1, on the reverse strand, counting down.
CTGGGCACGACCTACAGGAATTGCCGAGCGTGGACCCTACCGCCTGGAAGCGTTTTCTGGGCAGTGGGTCCCATGCCGACGCCTGCAATTCGAGGTGAAACGACAAAGGAAAACAGCCCGCCGAGGAAAGTGAGGATGAAATGGAATATCAAGAACCAAGGAATCACATAGCGGTCATCTTCGGGCTCCTCCCTACAAGTCCCACTTGGGACTTAAAGGAGGTCAAAGGGAAGTGCACCATGTCACCCAGGGTAAGCCTCCGGTCTGGCAAATTGAAATGGTCGGAGGTATCCTCACATTCTCCAGAGACGATTGTCCCTTGGGATGACCAAACCCCGCAGGCTTCGATGGTCGTGAACCCCACCATCAGCACATCAAGCTGTCTGGTCGGGTCCTCATAGACTCGGGAGCTCTTTGGACCTTATTGCAGCCAAGGTATTGGGACGAGATGCAGATTCTCGCTCCAAAATCAAGAGCGTGGCCGTGCCCTTCTTGGGATAGTCCCGGCACCTCGATCAAACCTAGGGCAGGTCGTCTTGCCCGTAAGTTCGCGCCCAAGTAACTTCAGAACGGAGCTAATCACCTTCGAGGTGGTAGACTTCGAGTCGGCCCACAACGCCATCCTCGGCAGGCGGCCTTGCCAAGTTCATGGCCGCCGCATCACGCAGCGTATCGGTGCCTAAAGATTCCCGGGCCAAAGCGGAGTCATAACCGTCAAAGGGAACCACAAGTCCGCACTCAGTGCGGCGAAAGAGCGCTGATATGGTGGTCGATTGCCAGCCGGGCCACGACCCGACAAGAGCCACATTCCGGCCTAAACTTGCCCTCCAACCGGAGGAGAGACCAGGCTGTTCCGGCTCAACGCAGTCGGAACGGCCAAAATCGTTCATTTGGGATCTTCCTAGATCCCAAATAGGAACTCGAGCTCGTCACTTTCCTCCGAAAGCAAGGTCAGATGTGTTCGCCCGGGAACCATCCGACATGCCCGGGTCCCAAGGAGGTGGTCGAGCACAGCAGCGGTTCAGCCCGACAAAACCAAAGGAGACGAAACTTAGACGCTTTTCCCGGAAAAACAAGCAATCATCCGGGAGGAACTTGATAAACTCCTAAAGCTGGCTTCATCAGGAGAGATTGAGCACTCAGGTGGCTAGCCAATCCTCCGGTCGGAAGAAAGGAGGCAAGTGGCGCGATGCAGGCCGACCACGTTTGAACGCAGTTGCCCTAAAAGACAACTATCCGTTGCCTCGCATAGACCAATTGGTGGACGCGACGCGGTCAGCGGCCATGAGCTTCCTAGAGCGCCTATTCAAAGCTATCATCGGATCAGCCTGTCGCAGACGAGGGAAAGACTTCCTTCATCACCCCGTTTCAGATTTTTACGCTATACGACCATGTCTTCGGTCTGAGAAATGCGGGAGCAACCTTTCAACGCCTCATGCGGAAGACTTTCACACTAAATAGGTCGAAATTTGAGGTATATGTCGACGACATAGTTGTCAAGAGCAAGAGTACTTCAGTCACGTTGCTTGACTTAGAAGAAACTTTCAGAACCTCAATAAGCATCGAATAAAGCTAAATCCGGAAAAATGCGTATTCGTGTGAAGGCCGGCAAGGTGCTCTACATGGTCGGGCCACATGGCGTTGGGGCTAACCTGCAGAAGATCGAAGCCATTGAGAACATGAGGTCGCCCACATGCGTAGGAAGTACAAGCTCGGCCGAGGATGGCCGCTTTAAGCGGGATTCGTCTCCGATCGGGGAGCGAGACTACCTTTCTTTAAAGCCCTCCGCAAACATGATGGCTTCATATGGACGGAGGAAGCTGATCGCTCAAAGAGCTAAAAGCAAGTACCTCTCCAAGCCGCCCGCCCTCGTCACACCCACTGGCAGGGGAAGAATTGCTATTATACCTGGCAGCAACCCACGCAGTGAGCTCGGTGTTGGCGATGAAGAGATGGTACCAGCCGACCTATCTATTACGCCGGAAGTACTTCATGGACCAAAGGAGGCGTTACCCGAGGTCCGAAAACTCGCATCATTCGTCTGGCGGCCTCCTGGAAGTTGCGTCACTACTTTCAAGCACACAAGATCGTGGTGGACCGGCTTCCACTCAGGGAAATCCCTGAAAAATCAGGGCCGGTCGCGACAGCCAAGGTGGGCAATGGAACTCGCCGAGTTCGAGCCGGGTATTCTCACCAGACGGCGATAAAATCACAAGTCCTGGCTGATTTCGGCGAATGGTCGGCTCGGCACCACCAAACAATGGACCAATGATTCGAGGGAAACTCCCTGGACCTTGTATTTTGACGGATCCCGAGCATACGAGCTCGGTGGCGTCATCTTGGTCTCCCGGACGGAGAGCAAGCTGATGCGCCATCCAACTACATTTCACGCGACTAACAACGCGGCGAATGCGAAGGCCTTTTGGCGGGACTTGAACATGCAAATCGCTAGGAGTCAAGCGGCTCCTTTGTGAAGGCGATTCCAGTTGGTCGTGAACCAGTCAACAAGGAGTATCGGTGTTCCGAGCACTCTCAATGGCGCTGCATGGCGGCGAAGATGGAGAAATACTTCAAGAATTTGAAGTAATCACCATCCTCGGAAGGATAATTCCCTGGCCGACCAAATGTCTAAGGTCGGTTCCTCCCAAACGCCAGCTCCGGCGAGGTGCTCGTCGAGCACCTACATAAGCCCTCCATTCCCTCCGAAGAGGAGGCACCAGAGACCAAGGTAGGGTCTCATTCCTCGAGCAAAGCGCAAATTGGATGGCGCCATTCATCCAATACGCTTGCGCATGGGACATTGCAGGAAGAAGCCGAATGCGTTCGGCCATCAAGGCGATCTTCTCAAGATGCAGATCGATCGGGCGACCTATCTGGAAAAGGCGCATTAGGAATCCTTTCCAAATCGTCTCCCGGAGGAAGGCGCACCTTCTTCGTGATATCCACGCAGAAGGAATGCGAGCTCATTCGCCTTTCGTAACGCTTGTGAGCAAAGCCTTCCGATTGGAGTTACTCATCGCCGACGCCTTGACGACGCCAGGTCAATCAGTAACGACCTGCGAGCATGCCGCTTCCATGCTCGCAAAACCCGATCAACCTAAGATATGCCCTACAAACCATACCGCTGTGGCCATTCTCGACTGGGGCTCGACGCCCTTGGACCCTTTCCCCGAGTCGGAAAGGCTGCAAGTATTTGCTCGTGGCCATCGACACTTTCACTAAGTGGATAGAGGCCGAGTCAGCTCGACCATCTCGCGCCCAGCGGCCAAGAGGTTCCTCCGCGATAGCGTGGTAACCGGTTAGGGTACCCAACTGCCTTATCGCGAGACAATGGGACCCGATTCACCAAAGGAACTGCTCCAAGATCTGTGAGGAGGTGGGACCAAAGGTCTGCTTAAAACGCCTGCGGGCACATCCACGGAACGAGCAAACGAAGCCGAGCAAATGGGCAGCTAGTCGGGGCATAAAAGAGAGTCTTTAAGACCCTCAACCAAGGCCGGCAAGTGGGTGGAGGAGCTTCCGCCGTTCTTTGGTCTATCCGCACGACAAGTCGAGCCGAGGCGGGCCTCCAACTCGTCTACGGTCGCGGAGGCCATTCTCGCTCGCCGAATCGTGGCCGGGTTCCCCAGAGTGCAAGCGATCGATTCCATCGATCAAGAGGTTAGCTCGCCCGACTGGACCTCGCCGAAGCGACACGCGAGCCGGGCGTTGCTCGTCTGCAATTTACCTACAAGCTCTTCGTAGGCATGCAGCCAAGGCAACCGACCTAGGGCCCTACAAGTCGGGCGACATGGTCTTACGAAGAGTTCAAGACCGTCGAAGGCCAACAAGTCGACCCAAGGTGGGAAGGACCCTACACGGTCATGTCTACACTACCGGGGCTGTTCGCCTCGCGATGCCGATGGTCGGAGCTCACCAAAGACTGAACATCGATCAATCACAGAATTCTACGCTTAGACGAGTACTCCTATCTCGCGCCCCTTGCGTTCTTTCCAATAAATCATTTTCCCTCTTTCTCGAAGTTTCGTCCTCGCTTTGTCGAACGAGCATCGTGCCTACCAAAGACTACAGTAACTTATCCAACAAGTATGTGCGCCATCTCCCTTGGCCCCCGATGCTCGCCAATCGCCCACTTTCCACAAGAGCTCTTGATGCATGGTCGCGCGAGCATCCACTCTAAGCCCTGTTCGGTGACCACTGCGGGTATGGTGGCTCTACGTATTGTTGGTTTAAAGCTGCCTGCTCTGTGCTCACAGCTCACTCAAACACAACCGATCTATTCGAGTAATTCAAAAATCGTTACGACCAAAGCGACCCTTAAAAACTCCCATGAACAAACTCGTGCTCGCAAATAAAGGAGGACACGACCTTTGTCCATGGCAGGGGTTACGTATGATAAGGAACGTTCGCCCCTCCTTACCAAGGCTCCTTTGCTCGTGTCTATGATATTTGATCTACGCTCCATGCAGAACTTGCTTTCTTTTCGCAGAACCGGATCATACGGGCATATGCCGAAAGCGAGTTCAAGCAAAAAAAAAAAAAAAAGCAAGGACCAAACTCCGCGAATATGCTCATTTAATCCAAAACGTTGTTTTTTTAAGGTGGTTTTACACAAGATAAAAATAAAAAGAAAGAGCTAAGTCCTACGACCGCCGAGGGCAGCGAGCTCGTCCTTAAGGGAGTCGACCTCCGCCTCTAGGTCCAGACCTTCCGCCGCGCGACCTTCGGCCGCTTTCCGAGGCGCCGCGCCTCCTTGAGCTGGCTTCCTCGCGCCCCGAGCTCGGGCCGAAGGTCCTGCCGGCTTCACCAGCCTTCAAGCTCGGCGCACTTCGCTCTGGCTCTTCGGCCTCGCTCTGAAGAGCTGGTCCCGAGTCTCGGCGATGAGGCTCCTCGCCGATTCCACCGCTTCAGTCGGCCTCGCACCTGGAGACTCCGGACGCTCAAGATCGGCGATCTTGGCGTCTTGCTCATGATGGTACGACCAAGATTTTCTGAGACCGAGGTGGCATCGATATCCTCCATAGCCTTCGCGGCAAACTTGAGCGTAAAGAGAAAGGAGAAGGAAAGAGAGCCGAGCACTCCCGAAGATCGCTCGCAGCAGTAAAAGAAGAAACATGGAAACTTACCGTAAGAGCCCTACCGACCTTGTCCGGCGATCGGTCGTCGCGCCACCGAAGAAGGGATTGACCAAGTCATCCCGGCCGGGCGTCGGTCTGTCTTGCTCCTCCCGAGCACCCGGTGCTCCCAGTGAGAGCAACGGCGTCTACCTTCGATCAACCCGGTCGCCCGGCCGATCCTCGCCCACGCAGCGGCTCGTGGTCGCTTTCCCCATGGTCGGCCATCACGGGGTCAGACGCCAACCACGAAGCGCCACTCCATGCTCCGCGAGGCGATTGGTCGTTAGCAACCACCTCCGCCTCTGTTCCTCTTCACCGAGGCGACGATGCTCCGCGCCGAGGCGATTGATCAAGCACGATCACCTCCGCCCCTTGCACCTCCGTGGCCGGGCGCTGGTGCCGGACCGAAGGAGTTAGGCCGGGACGACCTCCTCCTCCTCCTCTCCTTGGCTCATGGCCAAGGGCTGTTGGTCGGAGCGACCAAGCTCCCTTCCCCGGGACTCGGCGCTTGAGCCTCGCCCGCAGTCTTCTCTTCGCAAGGGGCCAAGGCCAAGGCGCCTTGGTCCTCGCCCCTGCGGCTCCTCCGCTGGCCTGGGATAGGCTCCACGGCCGCCGAAGGGAGCGCGGTCCCGCCGAAGGAAGCTCGGCTTCACCGAGTCCGGTTAGCACCGCCTCTCTCTCGCCATCACCTGGCCGACGACGCGGTCGAGCTCGGCCCATCGCGAGTTGATAATCTCCTCACCATCCGGCGGAAGTCCAAAACGACATCCGAGCTATCACGCCCACGCCAAACAGGTGGGGTTAGCCCAAGAAAGTCGCAAGACAAGAGCGGAATAAGAGAATGAAGAACGTACGCTGCCGGCGGCGCCATCCTCTCGGCCTCCTCGCCGGGCCACGGCGACCTGCCCGCGGCCTCAGAGGCCTCGCCACACGACCACGGCGCGCTCCTTCTGTGGCGTCATTGGCGCGTGCCATCGCCGGTCGACATCGTCCATGTCGACCTCTTCCAGCGCCGAGGCGGTTTGAGAGGTCGACCTCCGCTCCTTCTAACGAGCATAGGCGGCCTCCTCCTCTTCTTCCTCCTCCTCGGGGCATCAACCACCCGAGTGAGCTGGTCCTGGAGGGCCTTGATCCGCTCTCCACCGCTCCTTGGTCGAGAGACCTGGCATCCTCCTCGGCCTTCCTCGCCGCTTCGGCGAGCTGCTCCACTGGCTCATCACCCGGCTTCCTCCGCTTGAAGTCATCGAACCAAGTGCGGAGTTCGCTTACCTCCTGGCGGTCGGCGTACTCAAGGTGCGGGTAGGGGTCCTGGTCGGCTCGGCGCCTCGACCGCTTGGCGCGGAGGCGAGGCGGATGCTCGGCGACCTCGACCCGCCGCTCTTCTACGGAACCCCTGGCCGGTGTGCTGGCTTATGGCGGCCGGCGCCGACACCGCAAGCTCAAGGGCGACCTTCTCGCCAACAATCGGGAGGAATGAGCTCGGAAAACATGCCCTCGAACGGAAGTGGGAAAATGTACTTACCGCGTCGCCGCGGTCAAAATATTCTTGGGGACCTGGACGATTGGGCCGCCTTCTCCTTCGGGCGCCGAACATCTCGGCGACCTATCGCCAACTCCAGTCGTCCTGAGCTGCGTCCACAACCAAGACTAAGACAAAAGGCATATACGGATGCATAACGCAGCTTCACTGAGCAGCGATGCTCGGGAAAGAGGTCCAGAACATACCTGCGTTGTCCTCACGGGTGAAGTCATGCCACCCGGTCACCTCGAAGAAGGGGTGCTCGCGGCACCTCAGGGGGGACACCCGGTTGAAGGGACAGTCCCGGGCGATATCCCGACCCGTGAGCCCCATCTCGGGCAAGCTCACCGATCGCCCCGAGCACCCGCTCTTCCTCGGGTTGCACGGCGCGCGCTGCCTCAAGATGGCGGAGCGCCCTCCCCTGTAGACCAATCGGGACCCCTCCGCCTTCTTCCGTAGAACCAGGTCGGCCCAACCCGACCCCGAGGCCGTCAGAGCAACGAGGGGTACTCGTATGGTCGGTTGGGCCGGCGAAGATAAACGCAGGCCGGAACCATCCCCGGCAAGGAAGGGAATAAAATGAAAGAAGAGGCTAGCCGTGGGCATTACACTCCACGTAAGCCTCGCAAAGGTGGGAGAAGATTGCGAGGAAAGGATGGAGTTGGGGTGGAGATGAGAGATCTCGCACCGCAGAAGGCAAGCACGGAGGCGAGGAAGTCGCCTCGGCGCATTTAAGCCCGTTGATGGCGTACAACTCGCAGGAGAGACGATCTCCGTCTCGCGGTGCCGGGCGCCGCATCATCCTCGGGCACTCGACCGAGCTTGGGTCGACGTACCCCTCGTCGTGAGCACTGGAGCCTCTTCGGGTCATCTCGGCTAACCTTGAACGCGCCATGGCCGAAGAAGGAAGGAGAGCGAAAAGGGTTCTTGGGCGCTAGGGCTCTTGGAAGATTTTTTCGCCAAGACGAGCAAAGAGACGCAATGGGACTCCGACCTCTCCCGGTAGAAAGGGTTAAAAGGATAGTGAAGAGGCGGGATAAAAATCGCCGCTATCGCAGCAACACTGGCCGAAAGCGCCGCTTCAGAAACTACCGCATCTACAGGAGGCTTCTCGGAGAAGGAACCGCAGAACAACCAACGACGCTAGCCGCAGAGCAAGCACGCGGGTAAAGAAGCTTCGTCTCCCGACGTAAAATGGTCGTGAGCCACGACCAAAGGAAATTCAATCCCCTCAAGTCTTCTTAGGCTCAAGGGAAGCCCGAGGTTCCCCACTTGAACCCTCGGGGCTAGCTGTCGAGGATTGGCTATCTGCAAAAGACCACGGTACCCGTGAAAAGCTAAACCCGCCACTAAGCGGCACTAAGGGAAGATGCTCGGGAGAACGAACGAGCATCCCTCCTTCTCCTCCGAGCGTGCAGCGCTTGCGCCTCCGTTCGCGAAGCACCAAACACACCCCCACGAGCAAGCATGCTCGTGGAGGCCACGACCTGCTCGGGTGTCTTGGTCGGAGGGCCCGACTGAGGAAGGAAGGAGGCAACCAATCAGCCGAGATCAAGGGAAATCATACCCAAATTCAAATAACGCTGAATCAAGGGCAGCATCACGGATATGGATGCATAGCGTGATCCCCGAGGCGATTACTTTTTCGCATCTCTAGTCATAGTATTTAAACCCCTCAAGATCTCAGAATGTGAGGCACACGAAAGATAGAACACAATACACTGGAGTAGGGTCATTATCTCGGCAGTGAGAGGCCCGAACCAGGATAAAAAACACCGCGTCCCCCCTTTTTTCCGGCCTCCTTCTCCCGACCTCGCGTCGCTCGAACGCCCTCTTCGATCCGTGCGACGGGGCTCTGTTGATCCCCCATTCAACAAGTAAGCTCGACGGGAGCCCGTTCTCCAATCGTCGACATATTGCATGAGATATTTTACCATTTTTAGGAGCTATCAAAATCTAAGAATTTTTACTATCTTTAATATGTACCAAAAAATTATATTAAAATAATATTAAGAGTTACCTCTTCGGTAAAAAATCTAATCATATATAGGAATATGTATCTCTCGTGCATGCATGGTCCTGCGCCATCGGAGAGGTGCTGAATGGTATGGGAAGCTTCTAAGCCGAGTAATTGAAGATAAGATAAGTACAACTAGGCTAATAAGCATGGCGTACGTTGAGCGTGTGAACGAAAAATGATTTTACGTCTTTTCCGGGGGAAAATACCCCTAGATGTATTTTTAAAATTTTTGGAGGCTCGAGCAATATTAGAGATCACATTGAAAAAAAGTACACATATTTTTGTTGACGAAAATATTTTTTTTGGAAAAACGGAGAAAGGACATGGATGTAAAAACCGGGGACTTGTTTGCTATATTTTTGGATATAACCGCTATCCCGAAAAAGTAGAAAAGGGCTCGCTCGCGATTTGTATTTAACGGGAGGTTTTTTCTATAAAGTAACGAGCGAAGGACCCAAACGCGATCCGGAAAAGTTTTTTTTCTCTCACAAAAAACCGTCAAGGGTCTTTTTGTAACTTTGCAAGAACCTATCCGTAATTTAAAGGAATAGAAGGACCTATTCGCAAAAATACTAGAGTGACAGGTGGATAGAGAGAGGAGGCTTGAAGCCTCTGGAACTATAATGCTGCAAGACTGGACCATACTGCCGTGAAGGCACCATGTCAAAGTACAGATTCACCCTGCTGGTCGCCAAAGAGCGCAGACAGCACACACCAAACAAATAGTTTGTACTAGTTAAAACACTGCAAGTTATCACGGACTAGAGAGAGAAAATTTGAAAAAAAAAGTATAAACAAAATTATTTTTTTGGAATTTGTATGGTAGTTTAGGCATGATCTAAGAACACTTTTCACAAATTTTCAAGAATTTGCAAATTTAAAAGCTCAACTAAATCATTAAAGTTGTTTTAAATATATTAGAACCATTGTCAGAATTTTTAAAAATAGAAAATTTTTGATCATGATTCGATTTTTTATAGTAGCTTAGGCATGCTCTAAGGACACTTCTCATAAATTTTAAAAAAATTACAAATTTAATAGCTCAATTAAATCAGTGAAGTTGTTTTAAATGTATTAGTAGCATTGTCAGAATTTTAAAAACCGCAAAAGTTTGATCATTATCTAAATTTTTTATGGTAGTATAGGCATACTCTCAGGTGTTCATCTCTTGCAGTCCGTCGTGCCGTCGCCTCCTCTGCTCTCTCGGCTCGCCACTCTTCTGCTCGTCACGCGTAGATGGGGAGGGGTGTGGGTATGCCCTAGTCCCTCTTTATTACCCCGGATAAGTCCGCTACTGCAATAACACATACAACTAGCGATATACCGATGAATAAAATGATAGTACAAGGAGAAATGGCAATTATCGATATAGTGGCTGTAGTTATAGTAGTGTGTATCTGTGCTATAATTTAGCATTTCAAAGATAAAAATTGCTACAATACCGCTATAGTACTACTTTAGTCTGCGATGCCACATTGTGATCCCAAGGATTTCTTGCGCACTGTTAGGGTCTGTTCAGACTTAGAAAACTTAAAATATAGAAATAGGAAAAAACGCAGAATTAAATAATATATCCTCTCAAATTCTAGGGAACCAAAAAGTCAGCAAACTTCCAAAGAGGTGTTTGAATGCAACATAAGGAAAACACATGATTGCATAGTGTGAAAAATAATATTAGACCGCTTGTAATTTTCTTTAATACTCCATTTTTTCCTTTTCAGCTCTTATATTTGTATATTATTAATATTAATATAATACAAAGGAGAGAAAGCATGAGGTCCGTATGACCTTATGAAAATTTTCCTCCAATTCCCTATGGAATATCTCATTCCATAGGAATTTCAAAGAAATTTATAGTGTTCAATCCTTGATTCCAAAGATTTATGTAGGAATTTTTCCTACATAGTATTCTAATCTTCCAAAATTCCTACGTTTTTCCTTCTTCCAAATGGCTCTTAAGTTATATCCATCAAAATCGTGTCCTACCATGTACAGTTGCCATACATAATTGAGGCCCCTTGGACGGTTAGACCTAGCTAGCGCGTGGAGCAGATGACTACGATAGCTAAGCTACTCGCTACAGATGGAAACAGCCAATTTATCAAGGATTAATGGCACTCCAAACGTTTCGATAGAGTCTCCACCACGCCATCGGCTCTCCTCGATCTGCGGCACGTGCAACGGTGCAAAGCAATGGCTTCCATCTCATTCCTCCTCGAGCTCGAGCTCTCCTTCCTCTGCTTCATCGTCTTCTACTACTACTACCACATCAAGTCCAAGAGGAAGAACCCTGCGATCCCACTGGACTGGCCCTTGGTGGGCATGCTCCCCGACCTCCTCGCCAACCTCCACCACCTCCACGACTGGGTCACCTCCATCCTCACCGCCAGCCCGCTCAACTTCCGCTTCACCGGACCGCCGCGCTCCGGCATGCAACTCATCGTCACCAGCGACCCAGCCAATGTCCGCCACGTCTTCACCTCCAACTTCCCCAACTACCCCAAGGGCCCCGAGTTCGCCGAGATTTTCGATATCCTTGGCGGCGGCATCTTCAACGCCGACGGGGAATCGTGGCGCCGCCAGCGCGCCAAGGCGCAGCTGCTCATGTCCAGCCCCCGGTTTAGGGCTTTCGTGACCCGGTGCAGCCGTGACAAGGTCGAGAACGCCCTGCTTCCGTTGCTCTCCCACGTCGCGGGGACGGGGGAGGAGTGCAACCTGCAGGACGTGTTCTTGAGGCTGACATTCGACACGACGACCACGCTGGTGTTCGGCGTCGACCCCGGGTGCCTGGCGATCGGCTTCCCTGCGGTGCCCTTCGCGCGCGCCATGGACGACGCGATGAGCGCGCTCCTCCTCCGCCACATCGTCCCGCTGTCGTGGTGGAAGCTGGCGAGGAGGCTGGGGGTCGGGTACGAGCGGAAGATGGCGCTGGCGTGGCGCGCCATCGACCGGTTCATCGCCGACACGATCGCGAAGCGGCGGGCGGAGAAAGCCAAAGGCGGGATCGAGGACTCGGCGGACCTGCTCTCATCCTACATCAACGATGACCAGGAGGACGCAGACACGGTCGACGCCTTCCTCCGCGACACGACCATCAACCTCATGCTCGCTGGCCGCGACACGACGGGGTCGGCGCTGTCATGGTTCTTCTATCTCCTCACCAAAAACCCGCACGTGGTGACCAAGATCCTAGAGGAGCTGGACCCCGTCAAGGGCGCACCTTTAACCCCGGACGGCATGGTGACCTTCGACCCGGACGAGCTCGGCCGGCTCGTGTACCTGCACGCGGCCCTGTGCGAGGCGCTCAGGCTGTACCCGCCCGTGCCGCTGGAGCACAAGGGCGCGGTCGACGCCGACGTGCTGCCGAGCGGGCACGAGGTGCGCGCGGGGGACAAGATCGTGGTGTCGATGTACGCGATGGGGAGGATGGAGGGCGTGTGGGGCACGGACTGCATGGAGTTCAGGCCGGAGCGGTGGTTCTCGGAGGACGGCAAGGTGCGGTACGTGCCGTCGTACAAGTTCATGTCCTTCAACGCTGGGCCGCGGAGCTGCCTCGGCAAGGACATGGCTTTCGTGCAGCTCAAGGCCGTGGCGGCGGCCGTGGTGAAGAACTTCGAGGTCGAGGCCGTGCCGGGCCACGTCGTCGAGCCCAAGCTCTCCATCATACTTCACATGAAGAGTGGCTTCATGGTGAGGGTTAAGAGAAGGCAGGTGCTTAATAATTAACTGACTAATCACAATTCACAAGTGACTGGCCGGCCGTTCGCATGGGATTGATCATGCTGAATGGAGTCGTGGAGAAAGATGCATGGATAGCGATTAAGCAGTACAAAGTATGCTGGTAATTAAGCAGCGTGTTATATGTCTCCTTGGTGCAAATATGCAGCAGTATCGTTGTAGCGTTTGATCGGTCACTGCGGTAGCCGCCAAGTGCCTGCGTCGACGCGTGTTGCTTCGCCTATAAAAGCTAGTGTTGATTTTACCGTATTCGGTAATCTATGTCGTTTTGGACATCGACACGGTCTTCAAAACACAACTTCGACCGCTAATTTTTATTATAATATATTTATAAAACCCAATAAAATTATAATATTATGAAAGTACTTCTCGAGATAAGTCTACATATATAATTTTCATGTATCCAATTTAAATATTTAAAAATATATCGATAGTCAAAGTTTCGGAAGTTTAACCATCACTATGTCGAAAACGACATATATTACCAAACTGGAGGGAGTACTTGTAATAATCCTTAATAAGGCAGAGGAACATGGGCTTCTCACTTGTCAGTCGTACGTACTTAATTGCCGGTCAAACCACATGTGTACTTTGGAGGGGAAAAGGTGTGGTTTGCGCGCAGTCATTCAATATTTGATCAATGAGATGTCCGTGTATATTTGCAGTGAAAATCTTTGCAGTGTGTATGATGAGAGGCCAGCGCTGTATATTTGCAGTGAAAATCTTTTACTATACTCTTTAACCTATGTGAGTTCCTTAACCTATGTGAGTATGAGGCATTCGTTAATGACATATATAACACGTTATCCCATTGTAAACCACTACTTTTCGAGACAGACGTGGACTCTCGACCTTTCGTTTGTCGATCACGTTTCAGGGCTAGCTAGCTACAAGGGTCATGGGGCCCGGCCGGAGAAGCGAAAGGCACATACGTACCAACATCTAACAGTGCACCCTAACCGATGGGCATGTGAAAGCGAGCTTGTTCATATCTCTCTGGCTAGGAAAAGTATGTCACGTTCCATGATATCTATGAACTCCACGGACTAACAAATGCTGATATGCAGTCGGAGGCGGACACTGGACACATACTGTTGTCCTTTTGAATAATCGCAAATAGTATCGTTTTCAACATTGATATACTTAGTACTAGTTATATGCCCGTGCGTTGCTACGAAAAACAAAATTGATAACGAAAAATAAAGATTAAAAAATAAAAAATACTATTTCATAAGATCAAACATCTATCTTTAACGCTTCGTTTCTTGCAAAAGCTGGCTAATTAAAGCAACGCTTCGTTTCTTGCGTAGGGCAATTAAACAGGGCAATTAAGTAAGGCAATTAAGCAGGGCAATTAATGCGACGTGGGAAGAAACTCTCACTTTATATAGTAGAGATTTAAAACATAACTTTGGCCACTAACTTTTATTATAATATATTTATAAAGTTAAATATTATAAAATTACTTCTCGAGACATGTCTATATATATTTATATATCATTTTTCTTATAAATTTCATTCCCTTCTGAACATAATTATAAAAATAGTATCATCTTTGACAACAGAAATACCGAAAAATGATACATATCATCCGGGGTTAACCAAACTGTTTTCGAATTGAAAATCGAGATTTCGACGATACCAATTTACCGTGAAAATCATCAAAAACCGAATTTTTTTTAAACCAAGCGTTTTTTTTAAAAAAAAAATCAAAACATACTTCAAAAAACGAAAATCGATCGGCGTTTTTCGCGAAAAAACGACTGGCGAATTGAACTTTTTGTGCGGCTGATTTTTTTGAGCGATTTTCGTCTATTTTTATAAAAAAACGAGCGATTTTCATATTTTCGATAAGTTTACGTCACATTTTTTTTCGAATTTTCAAAAAAATTTTAAATTAGAACGGTTTACCGATCGATTTAGAGTTTCGAATCGGCTTGATACGATCGATTTTTGCAAAAATTGATGAAAACCGATTGATTTTGTGAACCCTGCTATCACCTTCCGTGATCTACTACCACGAAGCCCGTTACGACTTTCCTATCTCGGTAGAGTAGCGGGAAAGATTATACGTGTTAACTTCTAGCGCTTTTGTGATGAAAGATAAAATTATTTTTACAATTACATTCGAAAGGGGCTAGATTTGTTAAAAAAAATAGTTACACATAATTTAAAAAAGGTACTATTTCGAAACACTGCCAGGGCCTGGCTGTTTCACTCCGCGCGGGCCGTGCAAGAAGAATTGCCCGGGCACCCGGTAGCGTGGCGAGGCGTGGAGATGCCCAAGCCTGGACGCGCCGAGCGCAAGCGGGAAGAAAACGAACAGAAGGATGACGCGAATAAGATGAGGCGCTCAGCTCGGCTTGACAGGCATAGGAGCTCGGCGTTTTCATCCGGATGAAACTTATCAAAACCCTTCTGTCAAAGGGTTTTGATAACTTTTATCCGAATATTTTTTATGACCAGAGGAAGTATTACACGAAGTGCACAAAGGTTATGTATCTCTTTCCGCTAGCTCCTTCTTGGTTCTCGCTCCTCCTACAAGTTTCTTGTTTTGTTAATTATTACATATCCGATGCCTTCATCATTTATTCAACGAATATAAGGCAGTGGACCTCCGGAAAAGTAACCGTACATGTATGCTTTCTATCTAGCTTCTATCTAGCTAAACCCTTTCTCCTATGGATCGCGACGGAGACCTATTGCACTGACGGAGACTCGACCTACCATACCAATGAACACAACTATTTTAGAGGCATGAAGAGTGCGTGCGTATAAGCCCATATTATACTGGTAATCTTCCATCTTATCCAAGTCATGGATGAGCTGTTCAGTTCTTAGAACTCTTGTCGATCCTCTGCCGCTTCATCTTGTACTACTATCACCTCCAATCAAAGAAAACAAGTACTTGAGCCAACCGAATGGCCAGATGGGCCATCTTTTCGGCATGATCGATAACATCCACCGCTTCCACGGCTGGGCCACCGGCGTCTGGCGGCGCCACGCTACAACTTCGAAGCTCGCGCGGGGCTCACCGGCGTCCGGTGGTTTATCACCTGCGACCCGTCCAACGTGCGCCACATCTTCACGTCCAACTTCGCCAACTACCCCAAAGGTGAGGAGTTCGCGGAGATCTTCGACGTCCTTGGCGGCGGCATCTTCAACGCCGACGGCGAGTCGTGGCGCCGCCAATGCCGGCGAAGGCCCAAATTGTTCATGACCGGTCCTCGCTTCCGCGCCCATGCAGACGGTGCAGCCACGACAAGGTGGAGAGGAGCTCGTTGTTTTCCTTGGCGCGACGCAGCCGACGCAAAGAACGCTGGCTGCGATCTGCACGACGTGTTCTTGAGGTTAACGTTCGACATGACCTGCACCCTCGTCTTCGGCGTCGACCCTGGGTGCCTGGCGATCGGCCTGCCGGTGGTTCCCTTCGCACGCGCGATGGACAACGTGCTGGAAACGCTCTTCCTCCGGCACATCATCCCGGCGTCGTGCTGGAAGCTGATGTACCGGTTGGAAGTTGGGCCGGAGAAGAAGATGGCCGTCGCTCGGAGGACGATCGACGGCTTCCTCGCCGAGACCGTCGCGAAACGCAGAGCCGACAAGCTCAGAGAAGGCATCAGTTACTCGGACGACTTGCTGTCATCCTTCATCTGCCACGAGGACGTGAGCGACGAGAATGATGCGTTCTTACGGGACACCACGGTGAACCTCTTACTCGCCGGGCGCGACACGATGGGCACAGCGCTGTCGTGGTTCTTCTACCTCCTATCCAAGAACCCGCGCGTCGAGCAGAAGCTCTTGGACGAACTGGCGCCAATTGCTTCCTGGAAGGTCGACGCCGCCTCTGGCCCCAACGGCATGGTGGTCTTTAACGCGAGCGAGCTCAGCAACCTGTTGTACCTGCACGCAGCTCTGTGTGAGTGCCTAAGGCTGTACCCATCCGTCCCGTTCGAGCACAAGGCGGTGGTCGCCCGCGACGTGCTCCCGAGCGGGCACGAGATGAAGGAAGGCGACAAGATACTGGTGTTCTCCTACTCCATGGGCAGGATGGAGGGCGTGTGGGGCAAGGACTGCATGGAGTTCAAGCCGGAGAGGTGGGTCACCGAGGAAGGGAAGCTGCGGTACGAGCCGTCCTACAAGTTCATCTCCTTCAACGCCGGGCCCAGGACTTGCCTCGGCAAGGAACTGGCGTTCGTGCAGCTGAAGACCGTGGCGGCGGCCGTGCTGTGGAACTTCGCCGTGGAGGTTGTGCCGGGGCACGTCGTGGAGCCGAAGCTGTCCATCATACTTCACATGAAGAAGGGCCTCGCTGTCACCGTTAAGAGGAGGAGCGCCGTCGTGGCGGCTAGCTCATGACTGAACGTACGTCCGGACACGGCGGAGAAGAACCGGAAGTCTGGTCGTGACTGGATGGTAATGGTATACGTACGGAGGCAGCTACACGTAAGGGACGCGTATCAGTACTATATGTATGTACCCAGTTAAGTTACATCAATGTGTGCTTGTGAACGGTGTACTACTAAACTAAAAGAACGTGTTTGCTACTAGCTTGGAAGTTGCATGATTGATTTTACCCTGAATATCGATTTTTTTGTTGTGTTAGCTTATTTCGAGATGCGCAAATATATGTAGTCAGATTGATTCGGTGGTTCAAAACTATGACTTGTATTTACACCTCGGAAATAGGCATCGATCCCGTCAAGAAAAATATGGGCATTTTATGTACACCAGCATACGTGTACGTTCGTGTACAGGGTGGGTTCTCTGCATGGTTTTTGTTACGGTTATACTCCCTTCTCTCGCGAATACGTGCTAGCTTTCGAATGTTATTTTTAAAGACAATATGATTCTATAATTTTAAAATAATTGTTAATTATTTTTTCTTTGCATATCTTTACCATTCATTATTTTAAATATTATTTATTGACATGGAATAGTGCAATTTGGTCATGAAAAAGGATGATTTTATTCCTACGCATGTCTTACTTGAAGTACAAAATAGAAAGTTACTCCATCCATCGTGCAATATAAGTGTTTACTTTTAGAAAGCTCAGTATAAACACATTACATGGATCAAATGTGTAGTTGCTCCAATATTTTCACTTTATATTCTTTCTTTAGTGCTGAAAAAGCAGGGAGTAGCTGTAGTTAGTCATTTATTAAGGCATATATAGCCCAATAACTTTTTTCCTTACATTTAGTGTCGTTGCTTTGGTGCATGTGCTATGACGAGCATATGTATTACCGGAAAGCAAATCTAATGGCCAGGAATTTGGATGATGGTTGCTAAAGAAAACATCCGGATAAAACTTATCAAAAACCCTTACCGAAAAAACCATGTTACAATGCACGCCTAAAACTTAATGAGTTATATGCGTACGTGACGCGCACAAGAAAAGGCTGCTCCTTGCTCAATCGGCAGTAGTTATCTGAACACAGTTAGGCACTTGTCCTAAACTGACACCACAAGAGCTACATCATTGATGACCTCTGCGGCTGGAAATCTAGTTAGTACTAGTTACATGCCCGTGCGTTGCTACGAAAAACAAAATTGATAACAAAAAATAAAGATTAAAAAAATATATATTTCATAAGATCAAACATCTATCTTTAACGCTTCGTTTCTTGTGAAAGCTGGCTAATTAAAGCAACGCTTCGTTTCTTACGTAGGGCAATTAAGCAGGGCAATTAAGTAGGGCAATTAAACAGAGCAATTAAGCGGCAATTAATGATGTGGGAAGAACGGACCACTGCCACCAAATGCTGCTTTAGAATAGTAGAGATACTGTAGTACTCCCCGACTTACTAGTAGCACGTACATGTAGCATACAGTAAGATTGACTATCCACGTACTTGTAGCATACAGTAAGATTGACTATCCCGTGCCCAAGTGTCACGGTCCTGATACAAACGTTTTGCCTTGAGCTAGCCCTAGTTACACGTGGCAACCCGCATAACTAGCTTTAGATAAATAACAGTTTCACTGAGTTAATTACATAAATATCGGTATACTAACTAATCAACACATCGAGCGCACCCGATACTTTATCTATTAGTACACCGTGTTCAGAGTGTTGAAACGGGACAATAATTATAGACTGAATGTAAATATATTACAAACCATGCCATTCAGGCTACATGTTCAATACTTTACTCGTACATCAGATTCAGGTACAACAAAAGGATATTACATGGATACTAATTACACCAAAAGCCTGGCGAAACCGATGCACGTCTACTCGTCCTTCTATCCCTCCTGGTACAACTCAGCCACCTCGTCAAACCAACCAGATGCTTGAGCATAAGAGCCATTATCTAGCAAGGGGAGATTTAACAAGAGTAAGTACAAAATACTCAGCAAGCATTATTAACATATACAGTAGATGATTTTTGCCTCACATCATTCCTCTCATGTCCATCCAAATCCACTTTCTCTCCAAAATTCATTTTTTATAAAATAAAGTTTTATTAAGAAAGTTGTGTCATTTTAATTATCCAAAAATGCTACTAGTACTCATATAAGAGGCAGACTTAGCTTCCGTAGCCTCCAATCTAGGAGACATGCATGAATTCTTGATTTTGACCCTGCGCAGGTTTGTACCACCTTACCCATAGTGAACCCATCCTGTGAGGCCCCAGAATGCTTATCATTAGTCCAGTATTTAACCTCCAACCCTGGTAGCCGACGAATAGTGGTGTCCTCGACTGTTCCCCACTACATTCAACATATCAGTTATACCATTCTACCACAACAACACTGATACTCACCTAGGATTTAAATATAGCGCCTGATCAACCGCAACTGATTTTGTAACCGTCACTAGGACTCCCGGCATACCCAGCTTCACACTCCTAGTTAACCACTTAACCACCAATATGGAGATCATAATACTTTCCCAGGACAACCTTTTCTGACCGATTCCACACACTATAGTTGGTACTGTAATATGGCTCATTACTCGAGTGTTAGTTATTTATCCTTGTATCATAACCATATGTAGAGGACCCCGCCGGCTATTCCCAACCCATTGCTGCCCTCTACCCACCATAATAACATACGCTAACTCATCCATTCATTCGATAAACCATTCCAATGGCAAACCAATTACCAATCCATCCATCCATTTCCCAACCATACTATCCATTCGCAACTGATTTAATGTTTTATTTGCAACATAAATTTTCCATGCAGTGAAGTATTTAATGAAAACATTGAAAAATATTTAATAAAACATGATCAAAGGAACTTGCCTGGATTAAGATTGATATAATATTCCTCGCTTGGAAGCTGGAGAGGGTGGTCTGATTGTTTGAGTTCTTGTCCTGAAATTATAGCATATTAATTTTGAACATGATTCATGGCGTCCACCATTTAATGATAACACTATTAACCTGTTCTTATTTTAATTAATATCCTTAGCCATTCCATTAATTAATCTCCTACCAGTTAATTCCGGGTTCAACCGTTTAATCGAACGGATTATTGCATGACTAAAAGGGCTATAGATCGCGACGACTCCCTTATTTTCTAAGCTTTTTTTTCCTCTTTTCTTATTTTTTTCTCTCTTTTCGATTCTTGTCGGTGTTTCGAGCACCGGCCAATGAATTTGTATAGGTAAGAGGGGGGTGCACGCTCCCTCTCCTCGACGGCTTACTCGGGTGAGCACAAGATGTATACTGGTTCGGGCTGAACGTCCCTACTCCAGTTCGTGTGGGTTTGATTGTATTGATTTCCCGGTTGTCCGTTGTCTTACATGCTCGCTCCCTCCCCCTTTATATAGGCGAGGAGGGAGGTTACACTGTTGCTTGAAAAAGAGAAAAAGATCAGGTCTTAGTCGCCCGCAAGTGGCGGGTCGATGGGATCGGCCGGCTCTGCCCCTTGCCTGCCTGGTCGGCGTAGTTGCTCGTAGTAAATGCGAGAGTTGGGGACTTGTGCCGCTGCGTCATCATTACGGCCAGCATTTAATGCGCTCGATACGCAATAAATGCTGTCGCTTCTTCAGGGATTTCGCCGATTCGGTTCTTCCTCGCCAGCCGTGGCTTCGGGCCCCGACCGGCCTGGTTCGGCCCATGCGCTTTTTCGGGCCGCTGGGGGTACCCATGGCCTGGGTACCCGTCAGTAGCCCCCGAGCCCCCGTGCAGGTCGGAGAGGTGCCCGGGGGGTCTTGTTTCCGTGCCGTGATGCCGTGATTCGCTTGGCCTGATCAGAGTCTCCGACCGGGTGCGCGCGAGCGCACCCGGTGGGTGTAGCCCCCGAGCTGGTTGGAGAGCAGGTCGGGGGGTTTTCGCCGGGTTTGGTCGGGAAGAGTCTTCGACCGGGTGCGCGCGAGCGCACCCGGTGGTAGCTTTCGAGCCCCCGAGCCGGTCGGAGAGCGGTCGGGGTTTCGCTTTGCTTGGTCGTTGCTTTGCGGTATCGGGAGGTCCGACCGCAGATACATCTGCGTTCGGTCGTGCCGCCAGACGCTGGTCGGGCCGGACGCCTGGCGAACACATGGCGCCCGGTCGTCGTGCCGCCAGCGCGCATGGGCCGATCGCTCGGGCGAGCGTGGTGTGGTGGTCGCCTGGCGGGCACGTGGCGCCCGGTCGTGCCTTCGGCGCGTATGATGGGCTCGACCGCCTGGCGAGCACGTGGCGCCGGGTTAAGGCGCGCCCCTGGTCGCCCTGGGAACACGTGGCGCCCGGTCGAGCCGCCGGGCGCTGATGGCTGATCGCTCTGGCGAGCACGTGGCGCCGGGTTAGGCGTCTGCTGGCTGGTCGCCTGGCGAGCACGTGGCGCCGGGTTAGGCGTCTGTGGTCGCCCTGGCGGACACGTGGCGCCGGTCGAGCCGCCGGGCGCTGGGGCTGGTCGTCGGGCGCCATGGTCGCGTCTGCGCCGGCGCTGGTCGGCTGGTCGCCTGGCGAACACTGGCGCCGGTCGCGGCCGGTCGATGCCGCCAGCGCTGATCGCCCTGGCGAGCACGTGGTGCCTGGGTCCCGTCCCCTTTACGCCCGTCCGTGGTGGGGACCAGGAGGGGTGAAACGCGCCGCTTTCGTTGGCTCGAGCGCCGCTCGTGGGGCTACAAGCGAGTGATCCGGGTGGAACCTGAGGCCCCCTTCGCGAGGGGGGTCCCCTAGCGGACAATCCCGGCGCGGGCGTCCGACCCCACTGGGGGGCGATCCATAAAGAATCTTTCCTTACTCGATCCCGTATCGGACCTTGGATCGTTCGCTGATCCAAGGCGCAGCTGGCTGCCACCCGTCGACGGGTTCCGCGGGAGAGCGTGAGGTGTGATCCCGGACGTGAGTTAAGGCGATTGGGTCGTCCGCCGACCCAACTAGGGGCCCGCTGGGGGCTCGCCTTGTCCTCACCTCTTGCCCATTTTTTGCTGTGGTGGATATCGTCGCCGTCTCTTGCCTTAGGGACCACAGGGGTCGGGCATTGGTCGGTGTGTGTATCACAAAAGTTAGAGAGTTGGGAAATCGAGAGAACGCTCAACCGTGGGAGGCTGTTCCTGACCGATCGTGGGTCGACCCGCTTGGGCACTTCCTTTCTTCGCCAAGCACTACTGTGAATCAGTGGCCGCGGGCGAGGCCGTAGTACTTTTTGGTCGAAAGTTTGGCCGTCTTGGGAGGACCCGACGATTGGTTGTGACAACCCGACCGCGGGACTCTTGTAGCCCAGTGGGGCGGGCGGTTTGTTTGTTACCGCCGCGCGCCACTTGAAGGAGTAATAACGAGTGTGCAAGAAGAAGGTACTCACTTATCTTTCTTTATGACTGGCGAGGTTTTTGTTCAACGCGGGGAATTGGCGGTGCTTCGGTTCCCGCGTCGCTTGCTTCGGCGCCGGCTTCTACGCCATCGGCCGAAAGGTGCGGTCGCCATGAATCTTTGGCGGGTATCCGTAGCGTCGCTTCGTTTGGCCGGATCGCCTATAAATAGGCGGAGGGTGGGCGCTGGGCTTCATTCAGCCGACGTTGAGACGAGCCGCCGACTTGCTTTTATGGCTGCCTCACTCTCTCATTCCCGTTCAAGGATGAGAACCCACCGATCGATGAGATCGATCGACTCCTTCAACGAGAGGTAGAGGATGAGGAGGAGTTGGGGCGATGAGCTGGCCGCCTTATAGTGGCGGCCGTCGGACGACGGGTTATTTGGGAGCTCGCTGGAGCGGGAGGCGGAGGAGGAGGAGCGAGAGCGGCGCGCGACAAGCCGCGGTCGTCGGCCGAGGGAACCGCCGCCGCAAGCGCCGAGCAATTGGGGGAGCGGGCGCCGTCCTCCCCGCTCCTTCTCCTTCCGGAGCCTGGAGTCAACCGCGACATCTAGGCTCGCGCCGACGATCGGCCGCCGACGCCTGATCGTGCCGCCAGATTCTTCTCCGACGGTGTCCCCTGGTGTCGGACTCCAAGCTCCTCCCGGAACCATAGAGGTCACACAGGGGGCGCAGGGGCTGCCGCTTGAAGGAGCGCCCGGCAGATCGGGGTTCTCTGCTGCGGAGTTTCGGCGACCGGCTATTTTTGTGCAAGGCCACGGCAAAAATTGTGCGAAGCCGAGGTCGTGCTTGGAGAGGGACGATAAGTCCGAGATCAATCGGGCGGGAAGACCCTTAAACGAAAAAGTTTTCTTGGTTTTAGACTTTCTTGTTTCTAAAGAATGTAAATGCCGTTGAATTGGAAGAAAATAAAGGTGTTCGGTTTTACATGTATTTTTCGCTATTTTTCGGTTTGTTGTGGTAAGATATGCCGGTCATGGTTTTTGGGTCTCAAGGGGACCAACCGACCAAAGGATCGACATGTTCCAAATGCGTTTCCGAAAAAGTAGGAAAATGCGAGTTTTAGCGCGAGCGTTAGTTCCCCTGCAATCAGTATACCATCCTGTTTCGCTCTTTTTTCCTTGGCGAGATACCACTTCGCAACCGTAGCCGCTGGGGCGTAGGCCGTGGTACTCGGGTTGGAAGAAAGAAAAGAAGACCGAATGATCGGGTAGATGACAGCGGTTGAACGCGGTGTCGACCCGAGTGGAAAAATGCTACGCCGCAGTTCTGTGAAAACGGTGAACATGGTAATGAACGAGGTAGAAAAAAGGGCTAAGGGTAGAATCGTCTTAGCTTTTCAATGTTCCAGGCGTTTGACAAGATGTTGCCATCGGGATCCTTGAGCCGGTAAGTGCCAGGTCGAAGGACCTCTACTACAGTGAAGGGACCCTCCCAAGGAGGGGAGAGCTTGTGCTTGCCTTTGTTGGACTGAACCTGGCGCAGAACTGTGTCGCTCAGTGTTGAACGCCGCCTCTAACCTTGCGGTCGTGGTAGCGTCGCAGTTGTCTGGCCGGTATTTGGCTGAGCGAACGACGGCGACATCTCGCGCTTCATCGAGCGGCCGACGTCTTCTTTGGGACTCGAGCCCCCGGGTCTCGTTGAAGGCCTGAACCTTTGGGGCGCCGTAGTCCAAGTCGGTTGGTAGGATGGCTTCTGCTCCGAATGCCAGGAAGAACGGCGTGAACCCGGTCGACCGGGTCGGGGTGGTCCGTAAGCTCCAAAGTACGGGAGGTACCTCAGCCGCCCAACGTCCCGCGTACCTCTTCGCCGATCAAGATTCGTGGCTTGAGCCCTTGGAGGATCATGCCGCTCGCGCGTTCAACTTGGCCGTTGCTCGTGGGTGGCGACGGCCGCCAATCCACGCGGATCTTGAAAAGTCGCAGAGCTCGAGAAACTCCTTTCCCGTGAACTGCGTTCCGTTTGTCGGTGATGATGGAGTTCGGGACTCCAAACCGTAGATGATATTGCGGATGAAGTCCGGCTCACTGCTGAAGTGATTGTTGTGATCGGCTTGGCTTCTATCCACTTGGTGAACTTGTCTATCGCAACCAACAGGTGGGTGAAGCCCCGGCGCTCTCTTGAAGGGCCCGACCAGATCGAGTCCCCAAACGGCGAAGGGCCAGGTGATAGGGATCGTTTGGAGGGCTTGGCGCCGAGGTGAGTTTGCCGAGCGAAGAATTGGCACCCTTCGCGACGTCCGGATGATTTGCTCGGAGTCGGCCACGGCGGTCGGCCAAGAGGAAACCACTGTCGGAAGGCTTTCCGACCAGGCTCCGTGACCGCGGCGTGGTGTCCGCAAACCCCGCCGTGGATGTCGCGGAGTAGCTCTCTCCCTTGGCCTGGGACACACTTCGAGGATCCCGGAGGGGCTCCTTCAGAGAGGTCGCTGCCGATCAAGACGAAGGATTTTGCCCGACGAGCAGGCGGCGGGCCTCGGTTGGGTCGTCGGGAGGGAACCGTCGACCGATCGATGAAGGGATTCCTCCAATCGGTGCTTTGGTCATCGACGTTGCAACCCGGCTCGACCCAGCTCGGCCTTTGTCGGGTCGCTTGGCGATCGTCCGGCGATCGGTCCGATGGATGCTTGGTGTAGGTCGAGGGACTAAAATTCTGGCGGACCGGCCCTCACGAGGCGAGACCACCAGTGATCGGCCTCTCCGTTGTTCCGTCAGTAGCTATGATGGAGCTCAAATCCTTTGAACTTCTGCCCAGCCATGCGCATTTCTCGACAAAGAGGCTGCCATCCGATCGTCGCGAGGTTCTGCAGCCTTCATGACTTGATCGACGACCGCTTTGAGTCGCCATGCACGCATAACCGCAGAGCTCGAGGTCGGGCGGCGACGCGGAGACCAAGAACGAGGGCCTCGTGCTCGGCGACGTTGTTGGTTGCGCCGAAAAGTAGCCGGATGACGCATCAAGCTTGTTCCCGAAAGTGGCGAAAGAATGACGACCCGGCCCGGCTCCGCTTTTGGTGAAGGACCCGTCGAAGTACATCGCCCAAGACTCGTGGTCTTCGAGCGAGGTGGGGCCTGGCTTCGTCCACTCGGCGACGAAGTCGGCTAGAACTTGAGATTTTATGGCACCGAGGGACATAGGATATGTCATGCCCGTTGAGCTCGAGTGCCCACTTGGCAATTCTTCCGAGGCGTCGCGGTTATGGATGACCTCGCCGAGTGGTAGGAAGTTACCACGGAAACGCGTGGTCGGGTTGAAGTAGTGTACCGCCTTCCTTTTCGTGGATCGAATCGCAGAGAGCATCTTCCTGGATCTGTGGGTACCGTGCCTTGGACTCGGAGAGTACTTCGCTAATGAAGTAGACCGCCGCCGGATCTTAAGGACCCGCTTCTTCTCGCTCGCTCCGCGACAAGTGCCGGCCGACGACCTGGTCGTGGCGGCAATGTAGAGTAGCAGAGGCTCTTCTCGGCGCCGGCGACCAAGATCTTGGAGGGGTGGTCGAAAACCTTTAAGCTGCCGAAGGCGCCTCGAGCCTCCTCCGCCCACTGAAGTGGTCGGATTTCCTCAGGAGTTTGTATAGAGGCAAGCCGCGTTCACGAGGCGGACGTGAAGCGACTCAGGCCGCTTAGGCATCCCGTCACCTTTGGGCCCCTTTGAGGTTGCCGATCGGCCCCATCCTTAAGATCGCGGAGATCTTGTCTCGCCGGCTTCGATGCCGCGCCGGAGATGATGAAGCCGAGTAGCTTCCTTGGGTACCCCAAAACGCATTTCTGGTTGAGCTTGATGCGGAACCGCCGAAGGTTCGCGAAAGTCTCCTCCAGATCGGGCGATGATGTCGCCGGGTCTTCCTGGTCTTGACAACGATGTCGCCGACGACGCCTCGACATTGCGGCCGATCTGGTCGGAAAGGCGTGTCTGCGATACATCTCCTGGTATGTAGCCCCGCGTTCTTCAGGCCAAACGGCATTGTCACGCAGCGTAACGAACCGCACGGAGTGATGAAGGAAGTCGCGAGCTGGTCGCCTTCTTTCATCGCGATCCGTGGTACCCGAGTAGGCATCCGTAGGGACAGGATTCGCACCCTGCGTGGAGTCTACCATTTGGTCGATGCGGGGCGAGGGAATGGATCTTTCGACATGCCTTGTTGAGGCTTGTGTAGTCGACACACATTCTCCATTTCCCAGTCTTCTTTTTACAAGCACAGGGTTTGCTAGCCACTCGGGGTGGCGAACTTCTTTGATGAACCCTGCGCCAAGAGCTTGGCTATTTCCTCTCCTATGGCCACGCGCTTTCCTTCGTCGGCGGCCAGCGACGACGCTGGCGTAGGGTTCTAGACCAGGCCGGATGTTCAGGAGTGCTCGGCGACTTCCCTCGATCCCCGGCATGTCGGAGGGCTTCCATGCGAAGGCGCCCCGTTGGCGCGGAGGAAGTCGACGAGCCGCTTCCTATTTGGCAGAAGCGTGGTCCCGATCCGAGCGGTTTTGGTCGGGTCCTCCGGGTCGACCTCGATCGCCTTCGTGTCCTCGGCGGACTTGAAGGAGCCCGGTCCGACTTGCTAGAGTCGAGCGGACTCGGAAGTGCTGGCTCGGAGGCCGGCGAGCTCGGTGGATGCGACGACCGCCGAGGCCAACTCGCAACTGTCTTTCTCGCAGCTGTAGGCGAGCTGGAAAGACGCGGTTACGGTGATCACCCCATGCGGCCCGGGCATCTTCAGCTTCAGGTAGGTGTAGTTGGGGATCGCCATGAACTTCGCGTAGCATGGTCTCCCCAGGATGGCGTGGTAGGAGCCGGGAAAATCCACGACCTCGAAGGTGAGGGTCTCGGTGCGGAAGTTAACCGGTCTCCCGAACGTGATTTCGCAGGTCGACTCGCCTGAAGGGTGGGCCTGGCCGCCAGGAACGACGCCGTGAAAGGGTGCTCGCTTGGTCGAAGGCTCGAGCGGGGATCCCCATGGCGCCGAGGGTCTCAACGTAAAGGATGTTGAGATCGCCGCCGCTGGCCCATGAGCACACCTTAGTCAGCGCTTTGTTCCCACGATGGGGTCAATGACGAGCGGTACCTCCCTGGTTGCGGGACGTGGTCGGGGTGGTCGGCCCGGCCAAAGGTGATCGGGACTCACCACCGAAGGTATTTAGGTACTGGCCGGGCTTGCCGCGAACACCTCTCGGCAGCGAGCTTGAGCTGCCTCCGGCCGGGCGTAGCTTGCCTGGTCCGCCAAGATCATGAGGCAACCGGCCGGTCTCGGGAAGCCGACGCCCGCCTCTCGATCTCTGGTCGGCGCCGAAGTCTTGCCTCTTTCCTTTGCCCCGTGGCGCCGTGGGGTTCCGGAAGAAAACGCTCAGACTTCGCAGCCCCGATACTTGTGCCTGACGGTATCCGTGGTTCGACATGTGCTCTCCATCGCCTTCGGCTGTCGGGGTTGCCGCCTTGGCCTTGCGCTTTCCCGATCGGGTCGGTGGTCGCGAACCAGCGGTCCTCGCGACCTGTTTGCCGTGGCGCTTTAAACTGTCGGGCGGTCGTGAGGGGCCGGGCTCGGTGCCAGCCCTCGCTTCGACTTCCCTTTGTCGAAGATGACATCTACGCCTCCTCGCCCGAGGCGTGGTTGGTGGCAATGTCCAGGAGTTCTTTGGTGGTCCTGGGCTTCGCGACACCCCGCTTTATGGACCAGGGTCTTGGAAGTGGTGCCGTAGATGAATACTCCCCACGACATCGCCGTCGCGGATGTCGTGGGAGCTCGCTGTAATCGCTGGGAAAAACGCCGGATGTAGTCCCGAGGTTCTCCCTGGTCGCCGCGACCTTCAGGTCCCAGAATTCCTCGTCGCTTGTAGGTGCCCTGGAAGTTGCCAACGAAGCGGTGCTTGAGGTCGGCCCACCCCGATGATGTTGGCGGGCAGATATTCGAGCCATGCCCGCCGAGTCCGCCAAGTAGATGGGGAGGTATTGGATGACAAAGAGGTCGTCCGTCGCTTCCCCGCCTCGCATGCGAGCCGGTAATCTTCCACCACACACCGGGTTTGTAGCCCCTGCGGTACTTGGCTATGTTGACCGGCGCCGGAATCTGGCAGGAACCCGGCTGCGAATTCCTCGACAGAAACGCCCGTGGCCCGGCCATCGGGGCTCGGGCTGCGGTCACGCCAGCGGAAGGTATTGTTGGCGACGTCACGACCGGTCGGGTCGCTCGCTCTTCGCTTGGAGGGTGGTGCGAGCGTCGCGTCCGTCCCCCAAACGTTGGTGCACCGGGGTGCGCGATGCCTGGGGTTGTCCGGAAGGTGACGCTGCCCTTGTTTCGCTCCGACGGCCTCGGCTGGCGTTGCGGCGCGGGCCATCCGAAGAGGCGTCCGAACGCTGCGATCCGTGGCTATACGCGTGCTGCGCGGCCGCTCGCTCCACCAGGCCCCGGAGGTTCTGGTGGGTAGCCTTGGCCGCGGGATCGTCTGGCTCGGGAATGCCGCGGAGCAAAGATTGCCGCCGCGGGCGATGTTTTGGCCGGCTGGGGAAAAACGATGAATCGTCCGCCCCCTAGCTACCGGTGGTGGACTGGCGCGGCGCGAGCGCTGCCGCGCCGCCAGCGCGCAGTGGAGCAGCGAGCGAAAGCATCGCTTCCAGTCGGCCTCGAGCTTGTCGAGCTCGGCCTTTGAGCCTCCAGCCGTCGCCGCCGCTGAAGGTCGGCGCGGCGAGCACGGTGATCCTCCCGGTGTGTTGGCGGAGAGTCTTCGGCGTGGCCGGGTAGCAGCCGCCGCGCGGTGTCGGGTCGCGTAGCGTGGTCTGTTTCTTATCTCTTCCTCCGCTAGAGCCGTGGTCGGAGGAGTTGTCCGAGTGGTGGTCGCCGCACGTGGCCGACCATTGCCACGGCGCGAGGTCGCGGGCGGGTGCGACCGCCATCGCCGATGCCTCCGCGCATCGCTTGGGGTGATGGGGCCTCTGGCGCAGCCGGCGTCGGGGTCCGCGGGGACCTCGAGCCGAGGTCTCTCAAGGCGCCGTGAGGGCGCCGTGGTCCTCGGTGGACACTTGGCGCCGAGTATGGCGGGGACGATCACTATCTGTCTCCGCCGTGGTGGTGACGGTCGAGGAGCCGAACGGATCGACGCTTATCGGCATGGCGATGTCGGAGAAAGAAAGGGAACCGCCGAGGAAGCTAAGCGGAAAATGGCGGCAACGTCGTGCACAGTTCTCCTACCGGGCGCGCCAACCGCCGGTGTTTCGAAAGCACCGCCAATGAATTTGTATAGGTAAGAGGGGGTGCACGCCCTCTCCTCGACGGCTTACTCTGGGTGAGCACAAGATGTATACTGTTCGGGCCGAACGTCCCTACTCCAGCCGTGTGGGTTTGATTGTATTGATTTCCGGTTGTCCGTTGTCTTACATGCTCGCCCTCCCCTTTATATAGGCGAGGAGGGAGGTTACACTGCTGTTTGAAAAAGAGAAAAAGATCGTGTGCTCTTAGTCGCCTCGCAAGTGGCGGGCCGATGGGATCGCCGCCGGCTCCCTTGCCCTCGCTGGTCGGCGTAGTTGCTCGTAGTAAATGCGAGAGTTGGGGACTTGTGCCGCTGCGTCATCATTACGGCCAGCATTTAATGCGCACGATACGCAATAAATGCTGTCGCTTCTTCAGGGATTTCGTCGATTCGGTTCTTCCTCGCCAGCCGTGGCTTCGGGCCCCGACCGGCCTGGTTCGGCCCATGCGCTTTTTCGGGCCGCTGGGGGTACCCATGGCCTGGGTACCCGTCAATTCTATTCTTCCCTTATCCTTTTCTTCTTTCTTTCTTTTCTTTTTCTTTTACTCCAGCTGACTGGGCCTTAGGCCAGCTCTCCCCTTTCTTTTCTCACCTAACCTCCCTTCCTATCTTTCCCCTCGATCACTCCTCCCTCGGCTCTGCTCTCCCGGTGGTTACCCTCTCACGTCGGCTCCTCTCGGTCGAAGCCTCCACGGCTACGCCTCCCCCTAATCTCTCTCTCTCTCTCGGTCGTCGGGTTCGCCCCTCCGAAGCTCACCAGCCTCGGCTCTCCACTAGTTTGCCGACCCCAAATGCGTGCCTTGGCTCAGTCGCCCACAACTGAGCCAGCTCCCTACTGGTTTTTTTCCCTCCTGCTATGTTCTAGGGTTTATTGTTGCTACTAGATCTTGGGGAATTTTGCCACCGATGTTTTGATTGGCCTCGACTTGGACCTTATGAGGGGTGCTACTACGGTTTTGTGATGCTATTGAGGTCAGTTTGCGGGGCGGTGATGAGCTGAGTTCCAAGAACAATTGCGGGATGGAGGCGTTGCGGTGACACCGAGTTTCATCCATGCACAGGGGTGTGATGAACTTCGGGACGAGCAGCGCAACCCCCCTATAGCTCTAGATCTGAGGCTCCTACGGCTTCTTCACTCGGTCTACTACTGCTACTTCTATTGCTACTACTTCTACTGCTACTACTACTCTACTCTACTGGTACTACTACTGCTACTGCTTACTTGCCCTGGAGATGGTTCGGTTCTTGGTCTGGGGAAGAAGATGTGGTCGGAGAGGTAGCCAAGTGTTCTCGCGTTGCCCTCTCGCTCCTCTTCTCTCGGCTAGGCTTGGTTTGGCTGGTGTGGCTGAGGGTCGAGGTGGCCGAGATCCAGTTCGGCGGCTCCCCTCCTGGCTTATGTTTCTTCCTCCTTGTTGCCTTCGGTTGTTCTCACTTACTCTCTCTCGGCTCTGGGAGAATGGCGATGGGAATGACTGGCTTCTTGCTAGGGCTTGGTTGAAAATGGGAGTGAATGAATGGATGTGGCTATGAGAGAGGCTGCCTTCGACTTATATTGTGGTTGGCTCCATGTAGCTATGATCTTATCCTCAATATAAGCTAAAATGTCCCTTTTGCCCTTGGTTCCTTCACTGCCTGGTTACTACTCGCTAGGGCACAACTGTCTTTCTATTATTCCTTTTCAATTTTAGTTGTTCTACCCCCTCTATGTGCACTGCTACATTAATTTGGCACTTAATTACCTGCTAAAGAACTGATTAGGAGACTAATTGCTACATTTGCTTGATGGGATTTTTAGGATCCTTACAATATATGTGTAAGATAGTATAGCTCGAAGCAGCCGCCGTAGGTGATACAACCGTAGCTACTGGATTTGCTGTAAACCTTCATGAATTATGGACTGAATTTGTCGAATATAAACTGATTTAGAATATAAAATTCATATTTGTAGTGAGAATTAAAATCAAAATAGTGAATTATGAACCTAAATATCATATATGACTCAAACGAAATGGTTTCTATGTAACTATACACAATAACTTCGTATCAGTGGAATTTTGGAGCCGTTGCCCAATGCCCACTCAACCGAGGCGCCTGGCTGGTAAGAGGTGACTCTACAAGTTAAGGTATCTTCAATAGTATCAGTTTAACTATCTTTTAACTATGTTATGTAAGTAAAATCCTATGTAGAGAAAAGAGGACGTGGAGAAAGAAAATATGACGCGTCGTGTGGCATGCTGCTAACCGCTCACTGATTAATGGTTAGATTGCTTCGGTGGTTCAAAACTATGACTTGTATTTACACCTCGGAAATAGGCATCGATCCCATCAAGAAAAATATGGGCCTTTCATTTACAGCAGCATACGTGTACGTTCGTGTACAGGGTGGATTGTCTGCATGGTTTTCGTTTGGGGTATACCCTCTTCGTCCGAGAATACATTCTAGCTTTGGAATTTTATTCTTAAATACAATATTATTCTATAATTTTAAAATAACATTTACTTATTTATTTTCTTTGTATATCTCTACCATTCATTATTTCCAATGTTATTTATTAATATAAAATAGAGCAATTTAGTCGTGAAGAAGGACGATTTAGTTATCTCTACGCATGCTTTGATTGAAGTGCAAAATCCTAAAACGTCCTATATTTAGAATCGCAAGTAGTACACTGTACTTTCTGTTTGAGTTACCGAGTGCATGCATGCTTCCTGTCCTTTCTTTCTTTCTTTTTTTGCTTATCCTAGTATTTTAGTTTGCAATAGCTAAGGTCAGGGGAAAACAAAATAGAAAGTTACTCCACCCATCCTGCGATATAAGTCTTTATTTTTAGAAAGTGTCATCTCACAATATAAATTTATTATATAGATCAAATGTGTAGTTATCGTAGTATTTTCACTTTATACTCTTCCTTTAATGCTAAAAAAGTTGGGAGTAGTTGTAGTTAGTGGATTTATTGTAGACCTCCGTGAATCTCTACTATATAAAGTGAGAGTTTCTTCCCAAATCATTTCATCAAAATTACCAGTTCTGCCATTCTTTAATTACCCACCTCTTTAATTAACCACTTCAGACGTGGATGGAAGATAGCACACACAGTTCTGCCATTCTTTAATTAACCTCTTTAATTGTAGAATGTAGACTATTAAGGTATTATTTGCACAACATATTTTTTTCTTGTTTCATGTTATCGTAATAGCAGGACAGCCGTTCAAAATATAGATACCGTTGCAACGCACGGACACCTTACTAGTTATAGATTAAATTTGTGTTTGTAGTGAGAATTGAAAAAAAATAAACTATGAACCTAAATTTCATATATGGCTATGCGTTTCTTGTAACTATATACAACAACTCCATATCTGTTTGCGCCAAAATTCGGTACATGGCAAAATGGGTTTGAATCGGATAAAAGCAATTGTATGTGTTTGCATCGGAATTCGGTGTGTATTGAAATCAGTCCGAGACGGAAAGGAAGCGTCAGATGGGAAGAAATCATCAAACGAATCGGAAAAGGAATCCGTTTCTAAAAAGGGAAGGAAATCAGATAATAGGCCGATACGGATAAACGCACCGTATCCGTGTACAACTCGGATCGGCCAGGCATGTTATAAAAGGAGGTGGGTGTCAAGCGGTAAAAATCAATCAATTCCAACAACACACACATCTACTTTTTACCAGCTTTTCTTTTACATTGCTTTAGCTTCATAGATTTCTTTGCAAGTCGACGGAATCAACATAGCTGCGCAAGATCGATTGTTGATTCTAGCCGATTTCACCCAGGTTTGATTTGCTTCGCTTTGTTGCGCATCGCCTTCCCGGCCGATTTTTTTTGTATCCGGATCAATCAGAACCGCTTGATCTAGTTATCTCCTAATCGGTTCTTGCCGACTAGCTAAAAGCCGATAGATCTTTGTTTATCGGCTTCGATCAAATTACAAATTCTACCTTGTCGATTTCAGTCAAATCGACCGCACGCCTCGCAAACCCGGTGTTTGTCTTGTGTGTTCGAGGCCTAAAACCCTTCACGCTTTTGGCGCGAACATATTTTGGCACGACTGCCGGTGGGACCTAAAAAGAATGTCGCCAACCGACAAACCCGCAGCCACCGCCGATATCAACACCGATGCCATAATCGCGCCCCGGATGGCCGATTTAACCCTCGAGCAACGGAAAGAACTCGAAGATCGAAGGCAGCTCCGAGGAAATGATGCTACGATGCTTCCGTAAAACACGCCGTGATGCTACTCAAAAGATTGCACTCAATCATCAATCCTATCGAGATTCAACATCTGAATCGAAGCCGATACGCACTCCGCTCAAGCTGATTTATCAAGTATGATCGAGCAATCATCCATCACGCATTGATTAACCAATCATCGGCTCTAGTGTCTACTTTAAAGCCGATGTTAGAAAATAGTGTGAAAACAATTGCTCAAGAATTAGCCGCGCCTGGAAGCCTCAAGCTAGATCCACCACAAACCATCCCTACGCATTCCAAGATATTCCATAGCACCCAACACCAACACAGGTGAACGTGTCGGGCTCAAGCACCTATCATGATGCCGGCCAACCTACTGCTCAAACCAAGCATACAGAGAGATGGGTTCACACACTACCATGGGCACACGGATGGAGCCAAGATAGGCGCATCAAATCAATCAAGTCGCCTCCAATAACATCGGGTTATCGGCTTATCACCGATCGAAATGGGACAGGTTCCACAACCACGAGGGCCACAACCATGAAACAAGCACCATATAGGGTGGTGCCATACGTCGAACCTTTCGCGCCTGCATTCGATGCATTAGGTTTTAATCACAATTACGACGCAAAGCACCAAGACCTCCTGAGGTGCGAGTTGGACAAAGACCCGAAGTTCGCACTCGGGGCAGTGGCGCAAACAATGAGAATTGGCCGTGGTCCGCTGCACCACAAGCCGACAATGTTCATTGGGCAGAACAAATTGCCAATGTTTTGAGAGAACAGTTCGGTTTACAACCCAGAGGGAGAGTGATCGGCTACAGGAAGCCATACCCCGATTACATAGACCGAATGCCGTACCCCCACAACTTTAGGGTACCAGACTTTGCTAAATTCTCGGGGGATGATTCTATTACCACAATTGAGCATATCGGACGGTTCATGGCTCAATGTGGGGAGGCGGCACAGTCCGATGGGCTAAAAATTAGGTTGTTTCCTTTATCATTATCTGGCACTGCATTCACTTGGTTCACAAATCTACCACCTAATTCAGTTCATATATGGAACGATTTAGAAAGCCGATTCCATGAGTACTTCTTTTCGGGAACTATAGAGCTTAGGATTTCTGATCTTAGTTCAGTCCGACAGAAGTACGGCGAATCGGTCTCTGATTATATTAAAAGATTTCGGGCGTTTAATAGGTGCTACAAGGTAGCATTACCCGACGATCAATTGGCCGACCTAGCGTTCCAAGGGTTAATCCCTCCATTAAAAGAAAAGTTGTCGTGCCAGGAGTTCCCGACTTAGGCCACCTACTCCATCGCCAGACGGGCACATGAAAGCCGATATGCAGAGCAAAGGGTTTAAAGATAGGTTTAGGACAAACGGCAATGAAAAGGCCAAAGTAAACATGGTAGATTACGATTCGAGCGACACCTCTGACGACGAAGCAGAAGTGAACATAGCCGAGTGGGCCAAAGGTTCCAAAAAACCACTCGTATGATCTCTGCTTAGGCCGACAAAGAATAAAGCGGAAGTCAAGTACTCGTATGATGTGTCAAAGTGTGACAAGATATTTGATTTATTACTACAAGAAAAACTCATAAGGTTACTGTAGGGCATATCATACCATCGGCCAAGAAATTAAAAAGCGACGGGATTGCAACTGGCATCATTCGTTCTCTCATAACACTAACGATTGCAATATTTTTCGACAACAGATCCAATCGGCCATCGCCGATGGCAGGTTAAAATTTGCAGAAGAATCGGCTATGCAGATAGACATGGGCCCTTTTCGTGTCAACATGGTTCAATGTTCACGAAAGGAAAGAGGCCTCATGACGAGGATAAGCCGACTAAGGGAATTGTATCACGAGACGAGACAAAGGTAGATCACCGCCGGTTCTATACAAATAGAAGCCGATAAAAATGGACAAAACTCAAGAACGGTGAAACCAAGAGGGGACTTAGAGGTCGGTAAATGGTATCGAAATGAGAAGGCTCCAAGAAGAGCCGATTTCAAACCAAAGCCGACCTTCTCACAACTCCTGGGAAATATGAAAGGATAAATCGAAGGTATAACCCTCAACACCACCAGGGTTTTCATCGATCAGGCAAAGGAGGGACGAACGTCGGCGCCGATGTGCCACATCGGCCGATTACAGAGGAAGAGAAACATCGGCAATGTCCTTTGGCGCTTTCTTGGGAGAGAGGGATGACCTTACCACAGCTTGTATCCTGTCCTATGCAACACTCGTCTACATGTCGGCCAAGCCAATCAGAAAGACAAAGTTGTCCAGACCGATACACGATCGCCCGTATAAGGAGCGAAGGCCGATCTATGAAAGGTTGTCAACATCGTAACAAGGCGAATCCTCCCAAAATCGGGAATTATCGGCTAACGCAAGAAGGATGGAATCTAACAAATAAATGGGCAATTTAGCCGAAAGATAAGAAAGCCGATAGAACCCAAACCTAGATGGTGCCCTTCGGTCTCGGCAAGTCGCAACGCAAGGCTTCAAATGATTAAAAACACAAGAAGAAAGGGAAGCCGAAAAGGAGAGTGAGAGGGATCGGACGTTTAATAAGTTAAGACCGGTACCGATTTTGGAAAAGGAGTGGAGAAAGAAGAAACAGATCGATAGTGATTCAGATCAATCGGTTCAATCCAGTTCTCCGATGATCCGAGATGATACGCCACCAATGGATATAAACATGGTATTCACTTTACCTGCCGAGTTCAGAACCGAAGAATCGGCTGAAGAAGTGTTCGCTCGATTGTGCCTCTGAGCACCAGGCCAGCTGTGTTTGAAAAACCACAAGACATGCATCGGCATTTGAAACCATTGTATCTAAAAGGATACATTAATGGCCGACCGATATCCCGTATGTTGGTCGATGGCGGGGCAACGGTCAATCTGATGCCGTTAAGTACTTTCAGAAAGTTGGGAAAAGCCGAAGCGAAGACTTAATCAAGACCAACATGGTGCTAAATGACTTCACCGAGACCCAAGCGAGGCTAAAGGCGTAATGGTGTCGAATCGATAATCGGTAATAAAACTTTGCCGATCGCGTTTTTGTGATCGGCTAAAGGCAATTACAGCGTACTCCTTGGGCGGATCGATCCATGCTAATCGTTGTATACCATCAACTATGCACCGTAAATCGCATAGTGGAACGATGATACAAGAGAAGTCGTGCCGGTAGACACATCGGCTCATATCGCCATGGCTAGCCCTCGACACCAATTGGCCACACGAAGAGGTGAATGCATATCGTGAAAAGCCTTGGACAATTGCGATTTTATCTCGTGTTGAGAAATCAGATTCAAGCCGATCAGCGTTAAACCCAATACGCTTGATCGGACAGCGAAGTGATAAGAAGATGGAGCGCGAGACAATAGCAAAACCGCAGAAAAAGCAAGGAGCTATCGGCGGGAAGAATACGAAGAAGTCGTTGAAGATTTTGAAGAAGAAAGAAAGGGGTTAGGATTTACTTCACGATTTGCTTGAAGAGATCGATATTGGGGAAGGGGATAGCAAAAGACCAACGTTTGTAAGTGCTAAATTAGAACCCAGTTATAAAGCAAAGTTGGTCGAAATACTCAAGGAATATAAGGATTGCTTTGCATGGGAGTATTATGAAATGCCAGGTTTAAGCCGACAGCTAGTTGAACATCGGCTACCTATAAAACCTGGATATCGGCCGTTCAAACAATACCCTAGGCGGTTTAACCTCACGTTGTATGACGCTATAAAGGAAGAAGTAGGGCGATTGCTAGAGGCGAAATTTATCCGCCTTGCCGATCTGTTGAGTGGGTCTCAAACATCGCCCCTGTGAAGAAGAAAACGGCAAACTTAGGGTATGTGTCGATTTTAGAGATTTGAACAAAGCTACGCCAAAAGATTTGAGTACCGATGCCCATAGCCGATATGCTTATCGATGCTGCATCCGGGAATAAAATCATAAGCTTTTGGACGGAACGCCGGATACAATCGTATATTCATGGCCGGCCGATATACCCAAAACGGCTTTCGGATGTCCGGGCTTTAGGGCTATATGAATGGAAAGTTATGACCTTCGGTTTAAAAAATGCCGTGCTACTTATCAACGTGCTATGAACCATATTTTCCATGATTTGATCGGCAATACCGTGGAAATATACATTGACGATTTAGTGGTAAAATCCAAAGAAGACTCGGCAACATTTAGCCGATTCTGAGAAAAATGTTCGAAAGCACAAGGTTACATGGGTTAAAAATGAACCTCTCAAATGTGCTTTCGAGTATCTACCGACAATTTCTTGGGTTTACGATTGCATGAAGGAGGGATTGAAGTAAACCCAACCAAAGTGAAAGCCATAGCCGATACTAAACCACCGAGCAAGTAAAAAGGAGTTGCGGTGTTGATTGGGAAAATCAATTACTTGCGACGCTTTATCTCAAACTTGTCGGGGCGTATTCGGCCTTCACACCGCTTTGAAAATTAAAGATAACCAAGAGTTTAAGTGGGAAGCCGATCGAAAAGGCCTTCGACGACATAAAAGGTTATCCGATGAGTCCACCAAGATTGACCGCACCAAAACACGGTATACCTTTTAGACTATATATATCGGTGAAGGAGATTCGATTGGGGCGGTTTTAACACAAGAAGCCGATAGGAAGGAACGAGCAATATTCTACTTAAGCCGACGCCTTCTAGATGCGAGAAACCAGGTATCCCCTAGTAGAAAAATTATGCTTATCATTGTATTTTGCTTGCACCAAGTTAAGACATTATATGTCGTTTCCAAGTGCGTCATAATATGCAAAACCGATATAGTAAAATACATATTATCGGCGCCAAGTCTACGAGGTCGGCTTGGTAAATGGGCATACGCCCTAACAGAGTTTGAGTTATCCTATGAATCGGCTAAATCTGTGAAAGGACAAGCTGCGGGCCGATTTTATCACAGGAGTGAAACATTAGTAGGAACAACTAGTGTAACTCCTTGGCGCCTATATTTTGATGGAGTCTGCTTGCCAAGAAGGCGAAGGCATCGGTGTGGTATTAGTTTCACCTAGAAAGCAGGAGTATGACTTCATGTATCGGCTAAATAGCCGATGTTCAAATAATCAAGCGAGAATCTGAAGCATTACTAAGGGGTCTACAAGCTGTTAGATAGCATCGGAGTGAGAGACGTCGAAGCTTTTGGAGATTCGATGTTAATTGTACAAAGAAGTCGAGGAGAATACCGATGCAATGATGATGCACTAACTCGATTTGCATCAATGCCTCCAGGATCATCGAGATGTTCACTACATTTTCCATAAAACATATCCCCGTGAGAAGCTAATGATAAAGCAAACCGATTGGCACAAAGTGCATCAGGGTACAAGATTGAAAGCCGACAGGGACCAATCGAGCTAAACGTTTGGCCGATTTTATGTGCCCACCCTGTCGACTGGAGAACAGAGATAAGGGATTATTTGTCAGATCCAACTAAGCCGACCGAGCAAAAGGTCAGGCGCAAAGCGCTCAAATATGTTCTACTAGAAGACGTATTGTACTTTCGGACTATGGAAGGTTTGTTATTAAGATGTCTGGGAACCGAGGAAGCCAAAGTGGCAATGGGTGAAGTTCATGAAGGCATTTGTGGGTCACATCAATCGGCTCGTAAGATGAAATGGGTACTGAGACGAACAGGATATTTTTGGCCGACGATGTTAGAAGATTGCTTCAAATATTATAGAGGATGCCAAACGTGTCAAAAGTTTGGTAACATACAGTCAGCACCAGCATCGGCTTTACATCCGATCGTCAAGCCATGGCCATTTAGAGGATGGGGTATAGACATAATCGGCCAGATATTTCCGTCATCCAGCAAAGGACATAAATTCATCCTTGCAGCCACGGATTATTTTTCAAAATGGGTTGAGGCTGTGCCACTCAAGAAGGTTACTGGTAAAGAACTAATCGACTTTGTAAATGAACACGTCGTCCATCGGTTTGGGATTCCACAGACAATCACTACTGATCAGGGTACTGTGTTCATGTCCAACGAGTTCAAAGGGTTTGCAGAAAGTCTTGGGATAAAATTACTCAACTCCTCCCCTTACTATGCTCAAAGCAACGGACAGCCGAATCATCGAACAAAACATTGATAAAGTGATAAAAGAAAAATTGAGGAAGAGCCAAGGAGATGGCATTCAATGCTATCGGAGGCTTTATGGGCTTATCGGCTATCTCATCACGGAACAACTAAATTGTCACCCTTTCGGTTGGTATACTGACAAGAAGCCGTTTGCCCGCTGGAAATCAACATCGGCTCAATAAGGCTACACGAGCAAGATAAGGTATCACCGATGAATACAAACAAAGCGATCTTTGGACAATCTAGATGATTTGGTGAACTAAGGCTAATCACGCTAGATCGGCTTAAAAGAACAAAGAGATGGTTGCCAGGTCGCATAATAAAAAAGTGATTGTTAAATCATTCAATCAAGCCGATTTAGTATGGAAAACCGTGTTGCCGATTGGGTCTAGGGATAATCGATTCGCGCAAATGGTCTCCGACATGGGAAGGACCTTATAAGATCAATCACCTGGTTGACGGAAATTCATATATACTTTGGAATCGTTAGAAGGGTTCGTCCTACCTAAAGCGATCAATGGAAAGTATCCAAGGCATATCACCCAAGCATATGGGTCGGGTCCTAACTATAGAGGTGAAGGCATCGGGATCAATGACAAGCACATGCATATAAAATTGGTCATACAAATTGACCAAGTCGGTTTGAAACATCCATCCACAGATTAAAGGTTTACAAAAATCGGATGCACTGGCCGATCAAGCAAGAGTTCAAAAGGCATCTCAAGTTTAAAGCAATATTACGAGAGGTTGGCCACAACTGATCGATGAAGTTAAAGACTAGTGTAGTCCCGACCCGCAAATGGGCTCCCAAAGCCGATAGTGCCGCTGCCCTTCCGATGGTAGTTTGAACGCCGCCTATCAATTGTTGATCGGCTCTTGCATCACCCGGATCGACTATCTTGGCCGATTGGCTCTTAACTTTGGCAAAACTTCGCCGATTTGTCGCCTCCGAGACGCTAGTGAAGATGTCGATCTGCAATGCCGATTTGGCAATCTGCAAGTTCTCTTGTAACCAAGGCCACTGTTCTTCAAGTTTTTTCTTGGATGACTCAGCTCACAGGCCTTAGCTTTGGCCGATTTTAGCATAGCAAAGACCCTGGTCAAAAGCACTCTTTCGAGATTTAGCATCTGCTATAAGTTTGTCCAGAATCTCTTGGTCGGCTCACTGGCCTTCCTCTGTTCAATTCTTGCTTTGGCCGATTCTACGTCTAGCCGACGATCATCCAGATGGCACACTTCTAGCAAAGCATTCATGGCCGCAAGGGGAAGGTCGGCTTGCATGGCCGCCATAGCGTTCCTCAAGGGCTGAGTGTTGGCCAGAAGAGCTGCCTCTGGCTGCATCACTTCGTCCAGGAGACGATTGAGTCGCTCCTGCATACCCTCGCCAATGGTAACGGTAGCCGATCTTTGGCCGCGCAGGTCGCTATTATGCGCCGGATGTCGGCTGGTAGTCATCGGTGGCTAGCACTTCCGGATCGCCGAGCTCGTCAGTGAAGCCCAAAGAATCGGCCAGATCGATTGATGGCGCTTTGGGGTCGTGGATCGGAGATCTCGATAGTCATATGCGGTATGGCCGGCGGCAATGGAGAGGATGGAGGGATAGCCGATGTAGCACCTTGGAGATCGGCTATAACTCCCGCCACTTGCACCGACGGAGATTGCTAGGGATTCAAGAGAATAAAATCAGCAATATGAAAAATGATATTGAGCAAAGAATAAAGAATAAAACTTACATCGATGTCGAGTGCTCCGAGAGCCATCGGGTTGCCGCCTCACAGTGCAGGCGGCGCTGGCCGACTTCTTCCTCCTCTCTGCAGTTGTTTTCGAGTTAGCAATTGTCAAAGCAAGGGCATATTAGCCGATATGCAAAAGACTTACTTGGAGCATTTGGCGAGCTAAGTCCGTTAAAGATGGAGCTTGAATGTCTAAATTCCCTGAAGTATACCCCGTAGTGCCGATGATTGACCTGGGCGTCGTTGTGCGGCCATCGCCGCAGAAGCATGGGGATCGGTTGTTTGCTCACGGCGCCGTACCAACCTGAAGAGGCCAGAGGCATTTTAGTAAAAGTTGATAACCAATGTAAAACAGATTTAATACAAGACGGTGGTACCTCTACTGCCATCGAAGAATCGCTATAACCCGAACTTCGTGGCCGAACCAGATACTACCGTCGGCTCATGAAAGTCGGGAAGAAATAAGTGGATTATAGCCGACGAGTCCTGTCCATGAGTACAAATTTTCCGATATTCTCGTCCACCATCATGCGAAAGCAAATAACCGACGGGAATTAAGAACAAAATGTGGTGTTGATAGGATTTGCAATCCATCGGCTACCGAGAATAACCTCGGCAACGCCATGGTTACCCGAGCTCGGGGCTCGACGCAAGATAGCAAAGGGAAAGATGGAATGGTTTGCCCAAAGCCTAATTGACGAGCGTAAACCGAAGGGTGGTAGAACTCGTAAGATGGCTGAAATGTCCGGTTGCGGGTATTCAAGCCGACATGAAAGATGCAAGGGGTAAGGATGATTTTGTACAAATCTAAAGTAGATGGGGGCATCGAGGAACTATCAGAATCAAGGTGAAGGAATGTTGGGTATGGACAATCGGCTACATCGGTATATCGGAAAAAGTCTTGTTGGCCGAAGGAAGTCCTATCTAGGGAAAGGAAGAAACTGAGGTATTTGTGCAAGCCGATCGAGTCCATTTTTAACTCTCCAGCCGAAGACATGATAAACCTCTCGCCATAGGATCGGCTAGCTCTATACTGTGGAACAACATGCTCTGGGTAGTCCTCCCGAGGGAAAGTTGAGCTCCCAGAGGGTTCGGATAAAATAGATCGGCTGAACATACAATGGAGCCATGTTTGAACAAACCACAGAGGACCTCCTATATTGCCAACGACATGTTTGGCAAAACCAGAAAAGAGTCGGCTACGAATCACATACATCATTTGAAATACCGCCCCTAGGAACATCTTGCCAAGGGAAAGCCGATGACCCTCCAAAGCAGACGCTCGCCACTAATCGAAAGGTTTGGGTAGGGCCGAGGAAGCACCACGTAAAAGATATCGGTCTAACCAAAGATTGAGAAAAGCGACATGCTCTTCAAATTGACATCGACCAAGAACCCTATTGTTATTTTGGATGTATTTATGCCACCCTTCGCCTTTTGCGGATTAATTTGAAAGAAGGTTTTCCGCCGAAAGCCGATAATCGGTCCCCGTCGGCCTAAGGCGACATAGTTGGGCCACATCTAGCGAGTAGGGCCGATTGGGCCGGACGGGAATAAAAAGCGTTGAAAGAATCCGACCAAAAATAACATGCCGCATGCCTACCAAGGGTTCATTGGCTTGTGGTCGGCTAG
Source organism: Rhipidocladum racemiflorum (assembly GCA_036346355.1). Classification (NCBI taxonomy): domain Eukaryota; kingdom Viridiplantae; phylum Streptophyta; class Magnoliopsida; order Poales; family Poaceae; genus Rhipidocladum; species Rhipidocladum racemiflorum. The sequence continues at coordinate 82,921,383 of CM070573.1, read as the reverse complement.
ACTCAAAGATAGAGACTCGGCTATACCCATCCTCTCCCATTCTACCCTCTTTGAGCCGATACCCTAATGAACCAAGATCTCCATCCTTTCAGGTTAGTGGGCCATGCCCTAAAGCTTTTTCCCCATTCGGAAATATTATATCCAGCGCCGATAAGGGGAGTCTAGGGATCTCGGTATTGATAATCAGTGTCACGACATACTACCTATCGGTCCTAAGTAGAATTGATTTGAACTTTGAGGAATCGGAATGAATACCTGTGAGGGTCCATGTCACCGATTTTGAAAGAACAAGGAGAAAAGATGACAAGAGCCGATGGTGCTCGATCCGAGAGCTTGAAAGCGTGAAAATGACCGTGGGGACCCCATATTTATACCGCGATGAAAGAAAGGCGAGCGGGGAACATTCTTGCTGCATTAAAAACGCACTGAGATTATTACGGCGCCATTTAATGGGAAGTTACCAAGAAATTCTGACAACAAGCGATTGCAATTTTTGAAAAGTATCAAGTTATCTTTCCAAAAATTGGGGGGGCATATGTTTGCGCCAAAATTCGGTACATGGCAAAATGGGTTTGAATCGGATAAAAGCAATTGTATGTGTTTGCATCGGAATTCGGTGTGTATTGAAATCAGTCCGAGACGGAAAGGAAGCGTTCGCATGGGAAGAAATCATCAAACGAATCGGAAAAGGAATCCGTTTCTAAAAAGGGAAGGAAATCAGATAATAGGCCGATACGGATAAACGCACCGTATCCGTGTACAACTCGGATCGGCCAGGCATGTTATAAAAGGAGGTGGGTGTCAAGCGGTAAAAATCAATCAATTCCAACAACACACACATCTACTTTTTACCAGCTTTTCTTTTACATTGCTTTAGCTTCATAGATTTCTTTGCAAGTCGACGGAATCAACATAGTCGCATCGCCGATTGTTGATTCTAGCCGATTTCACCCAGTTTGATTTGCTTCGCTTTGTTGCGCATCGCCTTCCCGGCCGATTTTTACCTTGTATCCGGATCAATCAGAACGATTGATCTAGTTATCTCCTAATCGGTTCTTGCCGACTAGCGAAAAGCCGATAGATCTTTGTTTATCGGCTTCGATCAAATTACAAATTCTACCTTGTCGATTTCAGGTCAAATCGACTGGCACGCTCTGCAAACCCGGTGTTTGTCTTGTGTGTTCGAGGCCTAAAACCCCCTTCACGTTTTTGGCGCGAACAGTATCAGTGGAACTCGACCGAGGCGGCTGGCTGGGGATTCAGATTCTCTACCATTGTTAGTCAAAATGTACGGTGCATTTTGAACTAGCAGAGTACAAAAATCTGAGGGGGGGAAATCAAATTGCTACGGTATTCAAGATTTTGGTAAATTTTATTGAAATTTCGGATATTTTGATTGAAATTCATATTTTTTAAACTAGATTTTATTAAATCTCGCAGATATTTTTGAAAATACTGTAGTAATTTAATCTTTTTTTCCTTACAATTTCTTTACTCTGCCAGATCAAAATGCGCCGTGTATTTTGACTAATAAAGACTGAGAATCTGAATCCGCTGGCTGGCTGGTAAGAGCGACTGTACAAGTTAGTACTGACGAGTAACAAGCACAGCGGAACACGCGGCCCAAATCTATAAACGAAGCGCCGTGGGCGTGCTGCTGAACGTTCACTGATTGACGGATCATTCATCGTGTTTATTTATGAGTTTATCTCGTGCGCGGCTGCATATACTAGTGCAGACAACGCCCGTCACGCACGGACACTTCCAGTGATATGATTGCCAAGGGCCTCCCGCACAGGAACATCCGAATGTTGTACTAGCTCCGGTTTCATATTTCACCATTAAGGTTGGGTCGTACTGCGAGACAATGAAGAGGCTCGATCGATCATCCGAGTCCAACCCCATTAATGTTTGGTGGGAAGGTGCGAGACAATGGAGGAGCTTGATCGATCATCCGAGTCCAAGCCCATTAATGTACGGTGGGAAGATGCGAGACAATAAACGAGAGCTTGATCCGTCATCCGAGTCCAATCCCATTTAATGTATGGTGGTGGGAGATGGTTGCGCGGCACGTCTCGTCCTTTATTCTGCACACTTTTGTCGTGGATAAACGTCCGTCAGGCGCGCGGCGCAATAAATACTTCATTTTTCTTATAAGTTTCATCCCCTTCCAAACATAATTATAAAAATATTATCATCTTCGACCGCAGAAATGCCAAAAAATGATACATATCATCCAGGGTTAACCAAACTATTTTCGAATTGAAAATCGAGATTTCGACGACAGCAATTTACTGTGAAAATCATGAAAAACCGAAATTTTTTGAAACCGAACGTTTAAAAAAAATGAAAACATATTTCAAAAAACGAAAATCGATCAACGATTTTCTCAAAAAACCGACTAGCGAATTGAACCTTTTGCGTGGCAGCTTTTTTGAGCGATTTTCGTCAATTTTTTATGGAAAATCGAGCAATTTTCAATAGGTTTATGTCACTTAATTTTTTTTTGAATTTTCTGAATTTTTTTTAATTAAAACGGTTTACCATCGATTTAGAGTTTCAGATCAACTTGATACGATGGATTTTTGCGGAAATCGATGAAAATCGATCGATTTTATGAACCTTGATATCACCTTCTGTGATCTACTACCACGAAGCCCATTTCACTTTCCTTATCTCGGTAGAGTACCGGGGAAGATGACACGTGTTAACTTCTCGCGCTTTTGTGATAAAAGATAAAATTATTTTTACAATTACATTTGGGAGGGGACTAGATTTGTTAAAAAAAAATGGTTACACGTAATTTAAAAAAGCTACTGTTTCGAAACACTGCCAGGGCCTGGCTGTTTGACTCCGCGCGGGCCGTGCAAGAAGAATTGCCCGGGCACCCCAGCGCGTGGCCGAGGTGTGGAGACAGCCCAAGCCTCACGCGGCTGAGAGCAAGGCGGGGAAGAAAACGAAGAGAAGGATGACGCGAAGAAGATGAGGCGCTCAGCTCGGCTTGACAGGCATAGGAGCTCGGCGTTTTCTCGTATGGATCGCCACGGGTACGCACGGGTTCTCGCGGCCTGCAGCGGCTCTGGCGCGGCGTGTGCTCTGGCGTCGACAGAACTACCTCGCGGCGCTCAGAGAGAGGGAGCAAGGCTCGAGGTACAGGCGCTCCGCATCTCCTGCAGAGAGAGAGAGAGAGAGAGAGAGAGAGAGAGAGAGAGAGAGAGAGGAGCGCACGGCAGACGGGGGGAGAGAGAAGGCCCATGTGGTAGCGTGGGCGCTGGCGAGGAAGAAGAACAAGGGCAGGGCGCTGGCGAGTGGGGCCCATGTGGCAGCGAGGGTGGAGAAAGGGTGGTGAAGCTGGGTTGGTGTTGTGCTGCGCCGTAGGCCGGATGGGCCAGCGAGAGGGAGAACATGGGCCGGATGGCTGGGCTTGCACGGGCTGAGGGGAAAATGAGAGGAGGGAGGAGATGCTGGGTTTGGGATTTTATTTGCACATCAAATTTTGATTTGAATTTGAACTTTGGAAAGGTTTTGCAATGCAAGTATTTTAAATATTTTTTTTTCAGCACACAATTTGATTTTTTTTTTATTTTGGAAATTTTGAGCCAAGGATGCTATTTTAAAATTTCAATTCAAGGCAAAACCATTTTGAAAATTTTGAAATGCAACAAATGTTTTTGATACTCATGAAAATTATGCACTTTCAAATTCAGGCCTAGATCGAGATGTTACACTAATTATCGATGAGCGCAATAGATCATATACAGACATACAGTACATGTTCTGCTAACAGTCGGGTTCGAATTATGCACTTTCAAACTAGTCACCTACGTACCCATGCAACGCGCGTATATAAACACCGGCACATCCCGTGAACTCCACGTACAGACCATCACATACATTGCACTATGTGCTGCAAGCATGCAAGTCTTGTGTGTTCACCTTGTTGGAACAGGACACCAGTATTATTGTAACATCTAATTTCTAACTAATTGAGATAATCGGTTATAACTACGATTTGGCCAATTTTTATTCGACACAAGATAACAAACACATCTTTTTAACATCCCATACTCAATTTTGACGGACTCGACCTTGGACAGTGAACGCATCTCTTTAATATCTCGGAGTTAACATCGTGTTGCAAGTAGACTCAACTTCGACATGCATTGCACACGCAGATGATCGCCATTGCCATCTTATCACATCGGTTATCGACAACGCTTGTCAATAGCGCATATCAGGGAGACACACCTCCTCCACACTTTCACCGCCACATTTTCTTGTCATCTTTTCCTTTCTAGAACCGACACAGATAGTACCATATTATCTATGTCGATTATAGATAAAAATTGATTGTAATTAGGGACACCCTCATCACAGTCGGTTCAAAACCGACACTAATAATATGTCTATTAGTGTTGATTCTTAATTAGAAACAACATTGATAATGTAACTATTAATGTCGGTCACATTATCAATGTCGGTTTTAGTTAAGAACCGATAGTGATGACTGATTATTACTGTCGGGTGAGAACCGACTATGATAGAGCATACTTATCACTATCGTTGGACTTTATGTCGCCACCAAAACTGACAGTGATGACAAAAAAAGAACCAATTGAGAAGTATATTTCTATAGTAGTGGCTTCAGATTTCAGATCAATCCGCTGTCCCCGAGAGAAGACGAAGAGCCACCAGCGGCGGCGTGGCTGGCAAGGGCTCCGAGAGGCGGGTGGCTAGGTCACGCAGCAGGAGGCCAAGCGCTCCAAGTTCTACGTCGCCAAGGCAGAGTGATGCGTGGGATCAGTGGCGTGCAACCGCTGTAAAGGAGGACGTGACGAGCGTGTAGCTGAGGACAAGAAAAAGTCATGTACTGCTGCAGACCTAACAGCAACCTCGTGGCAGCGTGGTGCAAGAAAAATAGAAAGAAAGAAGTGAGAACGAAATAGCAACAATTAAATGCGTTGTACTGTAGCAACACTGTAGCAAGTTGAAGAGAATAGCTGTCTTAGAGCTTCAAGTTCGAGTCTTCGTGCCATCAAAGTTGTGTATCACAGTTCGCATCAAAGTTTTGTAAGATACGGCACGAGCGTGCACAGTCTTAAGAATGAAAAAAAGATGAATCTTGTAGAGAGAATCAAAATAACTACATTGAAGCAACTACAGTGAGAGAAATATTGAGTAAATTCGACTATAAATTCACAAGGGATTGTTATTCACTCACAACATCTTAAACCTTTTAAGACCCTTGAATCCTTGCACTATATAAGAATCTAATGTTAAAGAATAATCTAACATTTAATCCTCTCGTACATATCTTGCTTTGGATGAGTTAATTTAGTGCTTCTTAGTTGTTTGGGTTCTACATAACCATCATATGGATTTATATAGCCCTCTTAGTCCTTTCACCAAAACAACTATGAATATCACTCTAAAAGAAAGTATGAATCCTAATTCATCTAGCACACTTTTCTAAACCCTAAAAGATCAGATACGAGTCGCCATAATTAATAATTCGGAAAAAGAAAACTTCTTGTCTTTACATCACTTGGATCAACAGCGTTGTTTGCACGATGTGATCAGTGATATACACAGTATGGGATCAAATGATCGTGCACCCACTCGATTCGTGTAACGGACCGCCTTTTCAGGTGGTCGATTTAAATGCCACGATAGCTACCCAGGAAGACTAGCTGTTGGGAACCAAGTATTCATTGCCAGGCAAGAGATGAATTCAACTGCTTTTATAGAATATAAGGCCTAACGGCCAAGTTTCTTACAAAAGGAGGCGCAGCTGGCCCCAAATAGATTACATTCAAGACACTGCACAGGCAGGCCTGAGCAAAAGACTAAGACCTTAAAACCAAACAGTTCGCCATCTACGATTTCTTGGTAGACGCCAACTTCTTGGAACTCTTAGGCCCTGTTTGTTTCGGCTTTTTCATCGGCTTAAAAGCCAAAAAGCCTAAGCCGAAACAAACGACTGGCTTTTAAGCCGGGCTTTAAAAAAGCTAAAAGCCCGTGTATAACTATAAGCCAAAAGCCAGACAAGAGGAGCTTTTTTGGGCTTTTTTGAATGAAATAACACTTTGCCACTAAATATCTCCAAAATTACCCACCAAATGCCACTATATATAAATTGAGAATTCATCCACCATCTCATTTAGGGTATTTTAGACTTTTCATCTATAAGCTGTACCATCTAACCCATTAATAAGCTAGGATATCAAACAATATGTCTTGGCTTAAAAGCAGACGGCTTAAAAGCTCATTAAGCTAAAAAGCTAGCTTTCAGCTAAAAGCCAAAAAGCCTAAGCCGAAACAAACAGGGCCTAAAGGTTGGGTTAAGCAAGGGTGAAGGGAGTAACAAATGTTTGGCACATGGTTTAAGTACTTGGGGATGCAGTTTTATTTGTAAGATTATTTTACATTTGAAACATAAACCATAAATAATAGTAGGGGGATCATTCACAAAGTCATCACCATTAAGCCATATTCTCAAATTCCAAAGAACTACTTGAGCTCGGTTACGGGAGTCACCCCAAATCAAACTTAGCTTCATTAACCGGAAGCACGGCGTGTTCGAATACTATTTATTAGACTCTGCAGAGCTGCTCAGCTTTACCCACAAGACGTCTACGACCGTTAATGACACACGTGACTTACATATAACTTAAATGCATGCGGCCGGGCCGAGACCATCACAGCCTTTTGATTGAATATCCCCATGGTAGCTCCTACCCGATAGGTACTCGGACCCTACCGTTCTTGGGACACCACTGGCCAACGCAGGAGCCGCGTTCCAATACTGAGAAGATAACCTATAGTTGTGAGAATAGGCGAATGGCGCTACACAAGCCTATTCCCGTTCCACAAAACCCACTAGTCATTCCTCCACTGGGAATGACTACACCCCATTCTCCTTCTGAGAATGGTACTACCAAACATATAGGTATTCCCAGGGGATGAACAAAGTATTGAGCTATGTCAGGAAACTGTTCAACTAAACTGATCGGTCCCAACTAGGGGTGGGCATTCGGTTTATACGGTTTTATCGGTTCGGTTTGTTCGGTTTTAAAAAAAATCGGTTTTTAGAAACTAAAAACCGAAATCGAACCGAATTAATCCAGAAACCGAACCGAATTAACCGAACTAATTCGGTTCGGTTAATTCGGTTTTTCGATTAACCAAATTTCATGTGCATGTTTGCAGCAGTATAGACATTTTAGAACTTAGGATCAAAGAATCATTCAAAGCTAAAATTGAAGAGTTGAACAATACTATAATGAAGAGCAGGCAGCAGCAAGTACTTTTACACGGAAAGCGAGCGCGCTTGTGCAGTGGTAGTATGCCTCCCCATCGCCAGATTTGGGCAAAAACATGGAGGGGGGAAAATACAAAATCGGAATTAAGGAATTGGAATTAGTGGAGGATCAGAATGCAGTACAAATTGAAACAAATAATTGCATATCCAATTGAAACATTCGAGACAAATTGAAGCCTAAACTCGAAAACATCACACTGCATAAATTGGAGCAAATCACAACACAAACCGGAAAAAAATTACAAACCACTGCCCCGTGCACCTTGCATCCAGATCTTGTTCGGAGACCTTGCCATCTCCGATGGGACAGCTCCGACTCATCCTCCTCGCTATCCCCAGATCCGGCATCTCTCTCCCCCTCACTCTCTCCAAACACGAGTGGCTCTGGGTGCACTGCCGCTACCGGGAGACGAGATGGGCCGACGAGCACCGACAGCGGTGGAGAGATCGGGGAGATGAGGATGGAGGGGGCATAGGACACAGAGAGATGAGGCGATGCGGCCACAAAATCTAGCCTACGGTGGTACACATCAAGAGCGCACGGTGGCGGTGTACCTCAGACTCGTCGACAGAGGAGGGCGAGGTTGTCGTCGTCTCGTCGAGGCAAGCGCGAAGGATGCCGTTCTCCGCCCACAGCTGTAACAGCTGTTTAGCCTCCTCCTGTCGGCGGCCTCCACGAGTGGGGGCTCGGAGCCGTCGTGGGTCCGCTCGTAGGTGTAGCGCGCGACCTCGGCGATCTCGATTCTGATCCCGATCCCGATCCCGCCGCTGTGGAGCTGTGGCCGAGGCGTTGCTCGGAGGAGGACTTCTGGAGAACTGGAGAGGGATCTGAAGGAGAGACGATAGAGATCTGGAGATGGGGGAGGAGAATGGGGATAGCGTATTCGCGTCTCTCTCCGCGTGACTGGCGTGAGGACTGAGGAGTCGAGGAGGAGAGAGATCAGGCCATTAGGGGGTGGACTCGACTGGGATTTTTGCGGAAGGCGTCTGAGATCGGTTTCTCGGTGATTTCGGTTTTCGGGACAAAACAACCGAACCGAAATCCGAAAACCGAACAGTAATAAAACAAAAACCGAACCGAAACCCGAAAACCGAAAAAACCGAAATAATCGGTTAATTCGGTTTGGTTCGGTTCAGTTTTTCGGTTTCGGTTTTTTTATGCCCACCCCTAGTCCCAACTTGTGGTTGAGTGGGATCTTAAGTTATTTACTTTGCTCAAGGGGGTTTAGTCTTATGTTACCAAAGACCAAGCCATCGAGCCATCCACAAACCAATCTGGTACCAGCTGTACCAGCCACTCAAACCAACCATGTCATTAATCATTAGCTAGGGATCGGACTTACATCCACCTCGTGGCTAGTCCAATACTGTCTCCTGACCGTAGCACAATTAAATACTCCGAGCCAACTGCTCGCCAACCTTTTGTTTCTCATTTAAAGATTTTGAGTGACACTAATATAATTAATAATTACTATGACATGTATGAATATTGTCGGCGTATTCTACGCCAGGGTCCCCACTCCCCCGCAATAAAAGAGACCGCTGGACGGGTAGGGTGTATCCAGGCACACCACCGCAAGCAAGCAGCAACTCCCCGGCGTGGTCGCCGGTGGGCGAGTGGCGGCCAGGCCACGCCATGGCGCCCAAGAAGGTGGTCGCCCAAGGGACACGTGGCGAGCAGGCCACGCCCTGGCGCCAGCCAAATGGTCGCCATGACAGTGGCGAACAAAGCCACGCCACTGGCGCCAGAGAGTGGTCGCCATGGATAGGTGGCAACAACCAGGCCACGCCATCGGGCGCCAGAGAGTGGTCGCCCAGTGGATAGGTGGCGTCCAGGCCACGCCACTGAGCGCCCAAGAAGGTGGTCGCCCATGGGACACGTGGCGGGCGGAGACACGTCCCTTGGCGACGGCGAAGTGGTCACCAATGGACAGTGGCGACCAGGCCACACCACTGGTGTCCAGGAAGGTGGTCGCCCAAGGACACGTGGCGCAGTGCTACGCTCTTGGCGTCCACCCCGATGCCGCAAAGACCGGATCAAGGGTATTTAATGCGAATCGTGCGCATTAAATGTATGGAGGATGCAAGATGGCGGCACGTCTTCCCCAGCGTGCATTAATCGCTGTGACATCACGGCAGCACCTCACCCCCTGACGGGACGGGTAGCGTTGGCGGGCGTGGGGCCCAAGGCGGGGGTGTGACGGCTGCGACAGATAATGATGGGGTGTAAGAACTGCGACGTGCGCATTAAACGCGCCCGTGCCAGTGTAATGAGTTTGACTTGCGGTGTAAGCCTACCATGCGCCCCCGCCGGCCCAAGTATAAAAGGGAGCCGGGGTGCAAGGGAGAAGGGGTTCGACCCATCGTCGGTAGGGTTTCATATTCTCAAGCTAGAACACGAGCAATAGCAAGAAAGGCAGGACTAGGGCTATTACTCTCCGGAGGGTCTGAACCTGGGTAAACCGTAGCGTCCCCATTCCTCTGAGCTTCACCGGTACCCCGTCCATCTTCCTTCCGCCGGCGACTACCCCGAAAGCCCCCTGTCTGAACCTTATAAGCACCCGACTCGGAGGTGCCTGTTGGCTAGTACGCTGACAAATATAAACTAAGGTTATTCAAGGTATAGCATGGTTCATCAACATCAAGGAGGCTAATCACGAAACTGGGTATAGCTAAGTTGCGTGTCATTCTAAACTAATGGTTTTCAATATTTAAACATACAGTTCAAAGTAATGCAGTATAAATTAAATACTATAATATCATCATGGCAAAGTGGGTTCAATATGTTCAAAGGTGTGCGACTTGCCTTACTGCGCGACGGGATCGGTTAGGTCGTAGTTGACGTGGTCGCAATTGGCTCTTGTCTGGTCCGGCTCCGGTTCCAGAAACCGCTCCTGCTCCAAGTACTGCGCGAACGTTGGATCTAGCGCGAAAGAACGCAAATCAACAAATAAATGAATAAAATAAAGACAATTAAAAGAAAAACCGGAAATAAATTCGAAAAGGGCCGGAGAGAGAGGTTGGAGGGCAAATTGGGTATTTTTGGAATTTTGGAAGTTGCAACTGGCGAAACGGAGGGCGTATTTGGACTCAGTGGTTCGAAAGGGTCAAGATAGTGTATTTTGGCTATTTTTGGAATTTTCAGGGATTTTTGTACTTTTCTGGATTTTCTTGGAATTTTTGGATTATTAAAAAGAAATTCGAAAATAGAAATTAAAAGAAAAAGGGAAACCGAAAACCGACCGGGCCACACAGGCAGGCCATAATAGCCCAAGGTCCACGGGCGAGCCCACGGCCCGCAACAGGAGAGCGCGTGGCCCAAGGAGGCCAACTAGCCCAAGCCGAGCGGGCAAAAAAAGGGGCGTCGAGCGAGGGCCCGGGTGGGGGGGGTGAGACGGCTAGGGTTTGAGGGCGGCAACCAGAGCGCGACGGCGGGGGCCGGAACTGGGGGAGAAATAGGGGGCTCGGAGGGGGAGGTCGAACATGGGGGAGGGGGGAAGCTAGGGTTAGGGTTCGGGGCTCGTGGCGGTGGAGCTCGAGCGTGGTTGTAGGCGGTGCCTGGGGAGAAATAGGGGCTCGGAGGGGAGGTCGAATACATGGGGAGGAAGCTAGGGTTAGGGTTCGGGGCTCGTGGCGGTGGAGCTCGAGCGTGGTTGTAGGGCGGGAGCGGCCGGTGTCGGGGGAGAAAAAGGGGGGCGAGGAGTGCTCACCGGAGGGGAAGGGGAAGAGGGGCGAGGGAGAAGAGCTCGGGAGGGGGGCTACTTATACTCGCGCGAGGGGGAGAGAAGAGGGGACGCCGGCATGGGCGCGCGGTGTGGGCGACAACGGGCGAGGCGACGACGATGGAGGGGATGGTGGTGCAGGGGATGGGCGAGGTGTGGGTGACGTGGGCGAAGCAACGGGGGAGTAGACGTGTCGAGCGCAGTCAACGGGAGAGGACGGCGATGGAAATGACCCAGGACGGGATGATAGCATGGCGCGCGGCCGGGGATGGCGACAGCGACAAGACGGCGGTGATGCACCGAAGGGGAAAACAAAGGAGCGGCCGTCGGACCGGAGGTCCGAGCAAGAAGGTAAGTTCATCCAAATCTCAAATCCAAATCAAATCCAAAAAAAAAATCCGAACTCGATTTCAATTCTTTCTTTCTTTTTTTTTTGAATTTTTGGGATATTTCAATTCGGCCCTTCGAATTCCCATGGAACGAACGAAACAAAGCGGTAGATCTTTCGAGGAAGCAATGCCGTCGATGGCTGAAAAGAAGTCGACCGGCATGCATACTGCAGAGGCTTTACGCAAAGCACAACGGTGATTCCAACCAGATTGTAGGGTCAATGCGCCTACAGATCACGAAACGCCTTAATTTGCTCGACGCCACGATGAGGACTTGCTACAAGCTGCGAGAGTGCGAGCACTTGGTTTGCATGACAGTGTTAGCTCACTCTGCACGAGCACGAGAACTTAGGGTGTGTTTTGATTGTCTGTACAGGTATATGTATGAAATGATTTAAGAAAAAAATTATTCATGCGTTTTCTTGCTTGAATAGAACCATTCCATCCTAAACCAAGTGATACAAATTTGAAAAATATTTCCTACAAATACTAAACCATTCTGTCCCATTCAATCTCATCCCATCAACCAAACACACCCTTACTAATCGAGCTGCCGCTAAGCCCATCACCAGGTCCCGCTTTCGCATCAATTAAGAATCTAAGACAGGCTAACCCCATCCGGCGACACCAGGTCCCAATATAAACAAGATTCCACAAAAGTGTAATCGGAGGTCTATGATGAAGTTTTGGCGCATTGGGCCGCAGTCATAACCAGACGGACCATGTCAGCAACCAACAAATCTTATCTAAATTCAGTATTGTTGGATGAAGACAGTGCGTGCAGGACAAGCTGACGATAATGCATACTGCACAGGATGGTACTTTTACCTCTACAGCAAATAAACAAAGAAAGCTACTACCATTTGACGATTTAACTTGATGCCAGTAGCATCGACAAGTCTAAAACTAGAGGACTACCTTGTCGCATGCAACAATATAATCAACACATCTCCGACTGACCATGCAACTCTGACTCTGTCGACTCTGATCAGCATGTTGGTTTCATCTGATACCAACACATTTTTCTACCAAACAACAGTGCAGGATGTCGAAACACCCCGTTTGACACGGTCCTCGGAAGCCAGAGCAGGAACATTTTCCACAAGACTTTCAGACATGTCTGACGAATAGCTTCAATAGGTCAAAAACAAGCGGCTGCACAGCAGTGTGGTTTTGAGGTCATCAATGTGACAATAATGCAGATCATCAAAACTAGTGACAAATAAACTACAGGCAGAAAGCCAAAATCTGGAGTTAAAACCTTCTTCTAGAGCATATGAAATCATTTCCACAAGAACAAAACCAACCGAGTCAAGAGTCTGAATCTGCCGCTACCCCAAACCTTAACGCAAGACTAAATACTTTCTGCCTAGACCTACATGTATTTCCTTTGGGGAAAAGAATACAAGAGAATTAATGTACTCCTAGAGCCCTAACCAAGAGAGGCAAAGCTGGTACAGCCCAAAGGTTTACCATCTTCCAAATAATTTGTGAGCCAAAATTAGCCACCCCAAACAGTTTCTTTTCTGCACTAGCCAGCAGCCACCACCACCTTTTCCTCTCTCTCATCATGCGGGATGGCATGGCATCCTCACATGGCCAGAGGGAGAAAAGCCAAAAAACAATCCCCTCTGTATTCCACTCACCACCTTGAAGAAACAAACATCCACACCCTATCAAAATGCATACCATGCCTCAATGCTTTTGTCCGGTTGCTCCATACTTGCCCATCAATATTCTGCAATCAAAGGACAAAATGCGCACAGATTTGGTAAGAAGAACAGCGGGCAGATGCCAAAACAAGGAGCAATGGTTGCTGCAAATTGAATGCTAGCAAATAAAGTGATGGCTCTAGTTGTGATTGAGTTTCTCTTCCACTAACTCACCCTCCTTCTTCTTGACCAGACTCCTGGCGAAAAGCAAACAGATGACAACAAATCCCAGACCTACAGCTCCACCGAGCACAATGGCAACAGTCTTTGCTGTCTGCTGCCCTGAGAAACACAACGAGAAGAGGCAAATCGATAGATCAAACTAGGGATGCCACGTCTAATCATGGGAACAATCATAAACGCATATCTCCAATAAATCCAGAAAGAAAAGAAAAAGGTGGTGAACACTGACTTTTCTCAAAGCCTGAATCGACAGATGCATAAACAACTAGGCAGAACAGAAGCTGAACTAATCTGCTGCCATATAGCCCCCCCATACAAAGCAGGCACATACAATGGAGGATTCAGTAATGTGCATCCCCTAAACTGAACTAATCAGGACACAAAACAGGTAGATTCCACAAAAGAAAGTGGGAGAACCTCAGATCGCAGACAAGGACAACCCCCGTCCATCAATTCATAAGCTAACCAAAAAAGAAAGGAACAAGATCATACCACTATCTCCATCAGAGTTCCACTTTGACATGTGAAAGATACCCTCATAAATCTAACCTACCTAATGCAGGACCATGTAAGGCTTGTAATCTAAACAATGAGCACCTGAGGGGGCACTAATCTACACAAATTTGCCCAAAACAACCAAAATCTACCAAAGGAACAGCCAAAAGGCACCCCCCACAATCCCTATCAATCAATTCTCAAGCACAACTAAACAAAGAACCCTAGCAAGATCTCACCAGCACACATACAAACAAATCCACCACCAAGAGTTTCACATGCATAAACTAGCCACCCACACCAATCGTAAGATGCTAACGTGTTACACTAACACAATGCCACATTTGCCTAAATTCCTCAGCCCAAACAATCTATCCTCGATTCGATTGGATCATTACCGATGAACAAGTAATTGAATCAGTATTCTAAGCATAATTAAAATCGCATGAGCAGGCACAAATTTGTTCGACGGAAGTAACTAGGAGAGCTAAGAAACTGACCTCCGACTCCGCCGTGGGGCACGCCATGGGGGTAGTAGCTGTAGCTAATGTAGCACTTGTCAAGGTACACCTGGCCGGAGGGCGCCCCGCCGCACTCGACCTCGACGTGCTGCACGGCCTGGGTGACGCACTGGCCGCAGTCCCCCGGGGAGAGGTCGCCCTCGCACTGCGCCATGGCGTACACCTGCTGGTAGCTGGTGGCGACGAACCCACCGGTGCTCCCGCCGACGTTTCCCTCCAGCTGCGCGAAGGCGGTGTCCCGACGCATCTCGAAGTCGCCCCCGCCGCCGCCGCCGCCTGTGCCGCAGGTCTTGAAGAGCATCTGGGTGCCGGAGACCTGGGGGAAGCCGGATATCTCGTAGAGCGCGAGGCATCCGGCGAGCTGGACCCTTGCGGCGACGGAGGCGCCGCAGACGTTGGACCAGGAGGACATGGCGCGGGAGACGCAGGCCGCGCAGTCGGAGCCGGAGAGGTCGCCGCGGCACTGGAAGAGGCCGAAGACGGAGGAGGAGGAAGACGACGCCGAGGAGGAGGAGGTCTTGTAGAACTTGGAGGATGCGGACTGGGAGGAGAGCGTGGAGGAGAGAGCGGCGATGGTGGGGGGCACGCCGCCGCCGGAGAAGCTCTGGTTGGCGCAGCCCTTGTAGACGAGCGCGTACAGGTCGGCGCACAACACGTGCAGCGGCGAGAGCAGGAAGACGACGGCGGCGGCGTGCGGAAGGAGGAGGAGGAGAGCTCTGGGAATACCCATCTCGGGTTCTTGGGATCTCTCTCCCTCGTCGCCCTCACTCCCCTCTCCCACCACTCTTCCTCTCCTCCTCCTTGGCCACCTCCCTCCTTTCTTGGACTCTCCTGTGATGGCGGTGCTAGTGTTTTCTTGCTTCGTCTCCTCCCTCTCTCTCTCTCTCCCCTGTGCGCAAGTCAGGTGTCTTGTTTTTTGTTCTTTTATTTGCTCCGTTTCTTGCAAGCTTTGTGTTGCAGTTAATGGGGAAAGGGGAAGCAGCACGCACTTCCAGTGAAGGTGAAGGGCTGAAGGGGACAGTGAGCAACGAGCATGGCAGGAGGACCCAAAATTGTTGCATGCACAGCACACAGCAGCGATGCATTCTTCAGTCTTCAGCATTCAGGCTGGTTAATCAGGACTTTTGTTCTTTCTTGGAAGGCAGATAAATTTAAAATGTTTACAAGCACTATGATTAAAGGATAAATGAGTACTAAAAGATGGTTCTCTAGAAAAGGACATCCAAGCTTCTGTTTTTTTTAATAGACAGAAGGTTTATAATGGAGGCTCTTGGAGTAATTTCACCTCTCTTTAGATAGGGAAGAGAGCGGCAACAACTCCATCTCTTAACTCCCGTTTCGATTAATGGCGCACACGCTCCGGGCATGTCCTTCAAGCTCTTTCAGGTGTTGATTAGTGCGTAGCGCATACTGTTTTTGAATGACGAAAATTCGATGTAAATAGTTAGTATTGTCGTAGTACGATGGAATCGATGCGGTTGAATTTAAAAGTAGCAGCAAGTTTTCAAAAGCATCAAGTTTTTCTCGGTGGTGATCCAATCGTCAATACATAATTGCTTTGCATGTGGTGGGGGGCGCTTGGTGAATGTTGCAATTTGCAGTAACGCCATGGGGTCAATGCGTGATTAGTTTTATAGAGTAGCATAGAAACACGTCTCTTAGTTTTATACGGTACATTTAGAGCGGAGGTTTTGGAGGACCGTATGCAACCGAGACGTAGTATAGGACATGGGGGTTTGGCATTGAACAGTTCATGTGATCATGTATTTGGCCCCTTCGTTTATTGCAAAAACGGCCCCTGCTCTAGTATTTCCGAAAATAGCCCCCATTTGCCCTGTGCCGAGGCTTGCTTGCGCGTTAAGCACCATATGCCGCGCCATGCCTGTGCAAAATGATGCGAACGCGGGATGCCGGCATGAGCACGGGAGGAAGGAGCCTGCCGTGACGGGGAACCGCGGGAGTTCAGCAAAATAAATAAATAAATAAATAAATAAATATGTATGTATATATATATGTATATATATATATAATGCTGTATTGGGGGATCTATGGTGCTCAGGCACCATGATTTTAAATGCACGAATTCAAATCAAAATTAGGCATATTTTTTGAAACTTTCAGTTTTAAGGTATATACCCATATATAACATTTCAAATGAAACACATGCCTTTGAAAAAATATATCCGAATTCAAATATTTGAAAGAATTTAGATTACATGCTTTGCTGATTTATACACACACACACTTAGCACATACCTACAATCAAACTATCATAAAAAAAAAAAACTATAGTTCGAATTTCAGTTCAAACTTGTTTGAACTAGTTAGTAAACTAGTTAAACTCGACATATTACAAATTTCGAATGCAAATAAATAGGAAAAATACCTGTTTAGTAAAATTTCGAAGGAGCCTGCCGTGACGGGGAACCGCGGGAGTTCAGCAAAATAAATAAATATGTATGTCTCTACTATTATAAAGCAGCAGTTGGTGGCAGTGGTGAGTTCTACCCACGTCATTAATTGCCCTACTTAATTGCCCTGCTTAATTGCCCTACGCAAAAAACGAAGCGTTGCTTTAATTAGCTAGCTTTCGCAAGAAACGAAGCGTTAAAGATAGATGTTTGATCTTGTGAAATATTTTTTTTTATTTTTTAATCTTTATTTTTCGTTATCAATTTTGTTTTTCGTAGCAACGCACGGGCATGTAACTAGTATATGTATATATATATATATATATATATATATATGTGTGTGTGTGTGTGTGTGTGTGTGTGTGTGTGTGTAATGCTGTAATGGGGGCTCTATGGTGCTCAGGCACCATGATTTTAAATGCACGAATTCAAATCAAAATTAGGCATATTTTTTGAAACTTTCAGTTTTAAGGTATATACCCATATATAACATTTCAAATGAAACACATGCCTTTGAAAAAATATATCCGAATTCAAATATTTGAAAGAATTTATATTACATGCTTTGCTGATTTATACACACACACACACTTAGCACATACCTACAATCAAACTATCATAAAAAAAAGAAACTATAGTTCGAATTTTAGTTCAAACTTGTTTGAACTAGTTAGTAAACTAGTTAAACTCGACATACTAAAAATTTTAAAAAAATTCGAATGCAAATAAATAGGAAAAATACCTGTTTAGGATCATAGTGCCCACGCACCATGCTGTCCCAGGTAATTGTGTGTGTATATATATATTTATATATGACATGCATTTTCTACACGTGTAGAAACACATGCTATCTACATCATACATTTATTCTCTCAAAATCTATGTCATTCTGTTTTTTTCCTTTTTGTTATGCACATCACTCATCCCAAAGCAGAAAAGAATGTCATAGATAGCATGTGTATCTACACATGTGTGTAGATGAGACATATATATATATATATATATATATATATATATATATATATATATATACTATTCTAAAGCGAGTTGGTGGCGATGGTCCATTCTTCCCACGTCATTAATTGCCGCTTAATTGCCCTGCTTAATTGCCCTACTTAATTGCTCTACGCAGAAAACGAAACGTTGCTTTAATTAGCCAAACTTTAGCAAGAAAGCGTTAAAGATAGATGTTTGATCTTGTGAAATAAATTTTTTTATTTTTTAATCTTTATATTTCGTTATCAATTTTGTTTTTCGTAGCAACGCACGGGCATGTAACTAGTATATATATATAAGTATATATATATATATATATATATATATATATATATACTATTCTAAAGCAGGAGTTGGTGGCAGTGGTCCATTCTTCCCACGTCATTAATTGCCGCTTAATTGCCCTGCTTAATTGCCCTACTTAATTGCCCTACGCAAGAAACGAAGCGTTGCTTTAATTAGCCAGCTTTAGCAAGAAACGAAGCGTTAAAGATAGATGTTTGATCTTGTGAAATAAATTTTTTTTTATGTTTTAATCTTTATTTTTCGTTATCAATTTTGTTTTTCGTAGCAACGCACGGGCATGTAACTAGTATATATATATATATATATATATATATATATATATATATCAGTTTTGTATGGCACCTCTCGCCCTCACTTTCTGCTCAGAAGGACAACGTCCTATAGAATTTATAGGAGAGTCCTAGTACACTTATGCCACACAAGATAAAGATCATGACGCTCCTTAATAACAAAGAACGACTACTGCAGGAAAGAGTCATCGACATAGCCATGACACGCAGCATGATAGCTCTAGTTCATATAGTGTCACGGAGACACAAGGGTGTTATGGCTCATATGGCGGCTATGACTATGCCATCCCGAATGCTTGTGCACAACCTCCCACTCTATGGGTCGATGAGCGGTAAGACTCTGACTTTTGTGTCATGTTGTACCAACAGTGGGAAACGACTAACCTATAGACGGGACAAAGCTGGCATGAATACAAGGCGGAGTTGCTAGCTACACAAGGATTACTAATGATGTTCACTGAGGAGTACAATATGGCCAACCAAGTCTACACTCAACAATACTACCTGTAGCCCAAAGGTAGTGTTTTATTTGTATGTTTTATTTCATTGCAACTCTATTTTTTACTAACATAGCGTTCATGTAGGTTCAACAACGCATTTCTATGACAATGGAAGGATAAAGAAACTATGCCAAGTGCAAACATTTATTTTCAGTGAGAAATGTTGATTTCAAATGTCATTTGCTATGTACATTGAAATGTGGATTTGTTGGATTCATTTGTGAATGGTATTGACATAAAATATTATTTGTTGAGATATTGTTGCTAAATGCCTACTTTACAACTTGAGATTGTTTAAAATATAGCAAAAGTCATACCAAAATTCTTTCATATTTTACCATCATTGTACTATTCATTTTCTCCTATCTTTTCATATATTTTTATGTATTTCTAACATTCCTTCTGATTTTTTTTGGCCTTTATCGTGTTTTTACAAATTTCTAATATTTTTTCTAATTGTTGGCATTTTTTCGCAAATTTCCTATTTTTCCTTCACACTATCGATTTTCGTTTCAAATTGCTTGTAAATCACTCGAAAATTACCAAAAATCAGACGATTTTCAATATTTCTACCTTTGTTTTTGCCTGCGATTTTGAACCAGTTTGTTTATGCAATTTCTTGCGGGTTTTGCTTAAAAATCGTCGAAAATCTGTACCGACGCCATAGCGATTTTCTTTATTCAAACGGTATGGTGAACCCTGGGTGCAAGCATGATCCAATTTCTTTAAATATTACTTACATTTTGTGCCTCTTTGGTACGAGCATACAACAAAATTGTGAAACAGAGGTAGTAGTATGAATTATTTATCCTTTTCAAATTATCGAAGGTCAAAATAGGCAATAGTTATTTCATTTTTCACTACGTTAATAGTTTTATTAGTAACATAATGGATAAGTTTTTTTTTAAGGACATAATGGAGAAGTTAGAGAGCAATGGCAATTTTGCCTGAGAAAACTCTACCATTTTTGCTATTTGCCGCTCCGTGTGTAATATCAGGCCCCTATTACATTCTTGGCCACAGATAATCACCATGACCCCTCCAAAGATCCAGACGACACAAGGAGTTCTTTAATCGCAACCTTTGTTTATGCCCAAGCCAAGATCTCCTTGTGGAGGATAGACTACTAGGACGGTTGCTTTGGCTAACTTTACAAGACAAGGACTAGTAGATTACTCGCAGCAAAGGAATTTGGCTGTTCAGACTTGAGAGGAAGAATGAGAGAATATCAAAGATCCCCTTCGCCCCTTTCTCTTTCGTTGACCTGCTAATGGAGGAGCCTCGACTCTACATGCAGACCGTGTTGCTGCCTCCGGTGTGGTGGCTGCTGGTGCATGGGCTCTTGGAGTTTAGTGCTTGTTGGCTTGTGCTTGTACTATAAAAGAGATGCAGGAGAGGGAGAGCCAGCGGCAGGGGAGACCGTGAGGTCCCATGCACAGTGGAATCAGGTTTACAGCACAGGCTAGGCTCAGATGTTTGGGGTGCAGTGGTGGTAACGGTGGAAAAATTTACTGTGGTCTGGCTTGCCATTAACTAGCGAAACCAGAGCATTCCTGCGTGTACAAAGAAACCTTCTATAGAATGGTTGTGATCAGCTACTAGTAGTACATATACAGGTTAGTTGGCACCTGATTGAGTAGCGCATAAGATTTGAGACAACAATGCTTGTGAAGTTGTGATATTCATACGGCACGCCTACGTACAGTTCAGTTCTAGCAAACCAAAGGAAGCATGCTCTGCCGAGCGCACAGTGCCTCTGTGCTTGTTACGTACATGGAGCTCCATGTCCATCTTTCTTCAGTACCTTGCTTGCTTCAGTAACTTGCTCAGTTGGTCCTGGCCACAAGCTTTGCTTCACATGTACTCGGTGCTCCTACTACACAAAAGCAGTTTTCCAATCGACCCCTGCGCTCCTTTTACTACTTGCATCGTCTGAGCAAAGTGAAAACAGACATCAAAGCACGAAACTTCCTCTCACTTTGATGATTCCCTTTCCTCTTTCATGATTACTTCTCACCTGGTGTAACTGTGCAAGCTCCTCTGACCTACCTCGAAATGTCACAGGTCATCCATCCTCTCCTCCCGGCTAATCTCTCCCTCCCCTTTCTCGCCCTTTTACACTAGCAGAGTGATTTGATAGCAATGATACCAAGACTAAATACTCCTAGCAACTAGCAAGCAAGTTAAGCGTGTTGAGAAACAGCGCGGGACCCCATGTGGTGACCAGTTAGCGTGCGTGGTTAGGGCATTTGGTTGGGGCTTGCTTTTGGCGAATGAAACTTTCACTACCAAGTGCTAACTTAACTTGCGATGCACATATATACGTGTATCTTTCCACTCGCCATTATCATTCTACTTTGTGGCTTTGCCTACCTAGCCCGCCCAAGTGGGACAAAACACTTCCACATAATTCCAGGGACCCCTCCCTGGGAAGTGTGTGTATCCATGGCTGTCGGAGACACACCCATGGACCATAAACCAACAAGATAATCGGGGCTACGCGGCGACTAGCACCAATGATTTGCCCTAATGAGAGTGTGTCTCCGGACACTGTAGCACGACGAAATCAAGATGTTTGAGGATGACAAGAACTGGAGCCTACATGGGTAGTGAAGAAAACGGTGTGGCATTTTATAGTCACCGTAGTATGGAAGTGTGCAAAAAAAAAATTACCTGAGGACTGTGACGGGTAGTGATGTAAATGGACAAGTCAAAACTCACAGGTGGCCTGGGCAACGGCGGAGTGTAGCTGGAAGATGCAATACAGTCGTAGTAATGATTTGCCCAGCAGCTCTGACAACATGACCCACATGGCAAGTGCGCCTTGGAGATTTCAGGATTCGCTGAAACATTGAGCGAGTAGGTGAAAAGCGAGGGGATGTGAGCAGGTGAAGCATTACTCCGCACATTTAAGCCTCCCCTCAGGTAAAAAGATCCCCGCACCATGCGTTGCCACCGAAGGCGAGGAAGACGAGGGAGTGGGTTGATGCTTTGATAAGACCCATATCCTGATCACTGCTTTCCCCGTTCCACAGTCCATTGGTCCCTTTCAATGCGATTCAGACTTCAAGAGCGCCGCTCACGGCAAGCTTGGCAGGCGGATGTACGGCTGCTTTTGCAGGGCAGTTGCAACGAAGTTTGATCAGATCAAAGATTCGTTCTGTTCCATACTGAAGCCACCGGATGGGAAATGCCAAAGACCAGCAAAGGTCGCCACAAGTGTTATCCCGCAGCTTGCAACAAGTGTGCTTCTGAAAAAGGGTAGAAGCAAATGTAGTAACACAACAATCAACTTTCAAGTACAATGCTAATAAATAAAGAATCTTGGAGAACGTAAAGAAAAGTTTCTTAAGCTTAATTATCCTATAAGCATGACAGCTGCATGAGACTATTATATTAAGAGATGGTAAAAAAACACGTTGCCCAAACTCCAAACATCGGTCCTGCTCTCTAGTCTCTTGCATTATTATTTATAAATTACGTCCCTAGCATGCTATCTGGACTCTTTTATTTGTCTTGTTTCGCTATTTGATGCAAGTGCTTGTCAGGATCCAATGTATGTAACTGGTGCCACTCATTTGAATTTCAAATAATCCTGATCGTGTAGTTAAAATGAAAAACTTACCCTGATCTTTTCTAGAGATCATATACCTGAAATGTTCAGGCTTCAGTTAATGTTCTGCTTGTAGATTCCTTCGCTGACTCTTGTTTCCCTTTGAAGGTTGAATGAGCAGTATAGTAATTTGTGACTTCAGGCCCCAGAAGATATAAGGGTCGCTGTTCGTGAGATCAAATCACAAATGCTTTTTCATCTGGGAAAGGTTTTTCAAGTTTTAAATAATAGTGTCCACTTGTCCTGCTCACTCACAGACGAACAGAAAAAGGAACCGTTAGTAGAAATTCATTCCAGACAAGCATCTTTCGTAATGACAGAACGTTCACTGTGGGACAACGATCATAAGTACAAATCATTAGATTCCTTAACTATTATACCACCATCTTTTCTTGTTTTTATTGACATAAATCAACAAAATAAAACAAATGCACGGGACAGAATCGAAGCTTTCAGATTTGAGCTGAAAGGAAAAAAAAATAACGTGCAAACGGAACACATGAAGCTAGAGTGATTAAAAAACTAGGGAAAATTATGGCATATGATGGTAGCAATAACTTTGTGACAAACACGCATCCTCTTCAGAATTAACTGCAGTTCAAATCAAAATGATAACACAAAGCTAAAAAGCACTACAAATTTGCAAGATAAAAACTTTAAAACTTCTCTAGATAATGCAATTTTTCAGTCAAATATGAATGGTTGAGGTCTTGATGGTGCGCAGGAAAGACAGACCATAGTTTTTAAAAATGTGCGAGGATGAACAATACCATAAATGTAATGTTCCGTCTCTGAGTGAAAATTAGCATTCTACAGTGATATTGTACAAGTGCAAGAATGGAATGCAAGTACTCCGGGCTGAAATGAAACATCAAGCATACCGCAAAGTTAACTGTTCATACACATTCACCACATAAGGGACTGAAATGGAATCAACGATCCAGAATAGTACATTTAAGTGGAACCTACTGCATCAGCGAAAAATAATTTCAGATTTTTTTTTTTTAAAAAAAGGGCCAAATTAAGGGCTGGCTTGAGAGAGATTTGTTAAATATCCAAGGTTGGGCTGAAGATGGATACTATCTAAATAGCTACTACAACAAATTAGCTGGTGATGAGCATAAACATTTGCAGCTTCCAATAAAAAAATAATCTATAATAACATGCATGGCTCCAGTTGTCAGCAGAATTACTATCTAGAAATTCATTATAGTTATACAAAAAGACAAGCAATGTAGTATAAAGGGGGAGAGCATCCGTTGAATTCTCACATGTGTCGATAGTGTATTTGCTGCATTGCACTGGATCCCACAAAGCCACAAGTCTTCTGCTCTTGAGTTCATTGCATTTAACAGTCATCTAAGGTGATCCCACGGAGAAACTCAGCAATTTATGTTGTTTGGACGTGATGGGCCTATGGGATACCAGCTCCACGACAAGAAAAAGTAGCAACTCGTAACCCTGTTGAACTGGGGCAGCTGAGAAACCCCAAGAGTCACAACTTAATAAGCAAGCACAAATTATTCTCCACAGTGATTGCTTCTAAAGGCATCATCATGCTCCAAACACTGCCGTCCTGATTCATTCTTCAAAAGTCACAAGATGTTATGATATTTATCCAACATTACCATACCATAACCAACACCATAATTACCAGATTCGCTATAAACCCTACGAATCGCGAACTGGATTCATCGAGCCCGAACCGGTTTAGGGTACAGAGTTCATGTTCGCAGTGGAAATTGGAAGAAAAAGTGGCGAGCTGCAAACCCGAATCCCGTATTGCAACTCGGATGAACAGCCTTTCTGGTAACTATGACCACCACAGATCTCTTCAGAATCTCAATCATGCACTGGAAGCAATACTGCCTTATAATAGTCAGCAGAGGCAGTTTTCCCAAGAACAAACTGCAGTATTTCCTTTGGAGTCAAAATTCTGGTATCATGCTGTATCCTAAGGATTTCACCAATTGTTCTGGCATCATGCTGTATCCCATCGAGTTCACCAATAGTCCATGCAACTGCAAGCACCTTGCTTAATTGTGTGGTATCTATTGACATCTCTTACTACAATTACTCTGTCAATCACCATGCTGGCATACTTAAAGAATTCATGACAATGAGCACATATCCTCAAGTTCTTCACTATCCTCAACATCTTCCCTGACGGTACAGCCCCACTAATCAACCCATATGAAAGGGCCAACCTTTCACTGTGATGCCAGAGCCCCTCGTCTGCCTCCATGTATCCTAACTTCCCTACCTCTTTAATCAATTCATTCAACTTGTCATATATCTCTGGCAATTGCTCGTGCCTCCTCTCATTCACGACAAACACATGTACTTGTCCTCTCACCTCAATCCAACTTCGACTACCTTCCTTCCTGACTCCTCGGTCCCTCATTGCAGTCCATGCCTCAGCAACGTCGTCCTTCCTCCCAGTTGCCGAGTAGACATTGGCAAGCATGACATAGGTTGAATCATCCTTGGGGTCAATTTCCAATAGCCGCTGCCCCATGACTCCTGCCAGGTCAGCCTTACGGTGAACCACGCAGCCTGTTAGAAGCGTCCGCCACACCGCTGCATCCGGCTTGCATGGCATTGTACACGCAATGCTCTCTGCATCCTCCAGATTTCCCACCCGTGCCATTGCACCCACCACACAGGTGTAATGCTCGAGGCCAGGCTTCACCTTGTATTTGGACTGCATTGCTTCCAACCAATACTCAGCCTCCTTCGCTGCTCCTGCGTTACTGCATGTCGTGAGAAGAGCCAGAAACGTCAGCCCATCTGGCGCAAACCCCAACTCCACCATCTGATGAAACAACCCAGCCGCCGTTTCAACATCCCCCTGCTGAGCGTGCGCAGCCAGCAGCGCATTCCATGTGATCAAGTTCCGGTAAGTGCCCAACCCATCAAACACCTTTTGCGCATCATCTACAACCCCAGCCTTCCCATACGCGTCCACCAGAGCAGTCCCGACTGCCACATTCCCATCAAGCCCAACAACCACCGCGTGCGCATGAATTCCGCAAGCCTGCTCCAGAGTGGCAAGGCCTGCAGCCGCCCGGAGAGCACCGGACAGTGCATACATTGTGGAAGCAACGGCATTTGAGCGCATGCCGACGAACACGGAGAGTGATTTCTTGAATCGGCCATTCTGCGAGAGGCCGACGATGGTGGATGAGTAGCAGACGGGATCTCGGTGGGCAAAGGGGATTTCGTCGAACAGGTGGTCGGCGGAGTCAGGGGAGTGGGATCGAGAATAGAGCGTTATAAGACACGAGGCGGAGAACGGGGAGGAGGAAAGTGCGAGCTTGACAGCGAGGGCGTGGACATGGGGCGCGAGGGAGGGCGGCATGGAGCGGAGGAGGGAGGATAGGGGGCCGTCGGCGAGGAGGGACGGAGACGTGGCGAGGAGGCGGCGGAGGAGCGGGAGCGCGGAGGAGGGGGAGGAGGAGGAGAGCGAGGCGAGGGAAGAGGTGAGTGAGGCGGCGGTGGGGCGGAAGGGGAGGCGGGAGAGGAGGGGGAGGGAGAGCGACGGCGGGTAGCGGGAGAGGAGGAGGTTGTAGGCGGCGCGGGAGGCGGAGGAAGTCTTGACGAGGACTGCGTGGAGAGCGGCCGGGTCGCCGCCAGCCGTGGCCGCCGCGGAGGCCATGGCTGTGAGGGAGGCAGCCGCGGCGCGCATGAGTGGGGGTGTGGGAGAGGAGCGCGGCGGGCTGGACGGGAGGAGGCAAGCCGGCGGTTTCGCCGTTTCGGGCAGATTTTGGAGCGGCGCCGTGGCGGGGAAGCTGCTGGTTTGGTTGGGCTCCTATCGCCGGGTTTAGCCCAAATAGATGCCCAATTCGTTAGGGTTTTTAGCCCAAATGGACAGTCCTGGCCCAATTAGCAGACAGGGTCGAAATGGATGCTGCATGCATTAAGGATGTCCGGTGCGGCCCTTCCTGGCCAGCAAATCAATTTATTTTGTGAAATAATGAGAAAAAAATATTTTCGAAGCAAATTTTTATTGTGAATTTGAAGTGCTGTAGGTTATGCGATACACTGAAATAGTTTGAATTTTTCCCCCCTTTTTCGTTTGCCGTGTCTTCCTCATTTCCATGTGAAGCTCCTGTCCAAATTTATAAGCCTTATTTTTTTAATAGTCTTCTTTATAAATATAAGATGTATTTTATATTTTAATACAAAATTAGTATGATGTTCTATCTATATTCCTAATAAATATTTATCTTTACTTTATATTATCTACATGTATGTATTAAGTATAGCGCTTGGTAAGAATAATTAGAGGTAATTTAATTATTTTTAATATTTTTTGGTTTATGTGACATAGAAAAAACGTCTTATAACCTTCAACGAGCGGAGTACTTCTTAGCAAAAATAAAAAAAACAAAACAAAAGAGACCATACAGTTGCACTCACACGTGTACCTCACATCCGGACTCCTGGAACACCTGTTACACCCGAAGACCCGGTTAAGTCTCCCAAGACCAGCCTTCCCCGGCGTGCGTAGATGAGAGCTCCAATGGTAGAGCTAGCCAATCTGCCAAAAAAAAAATCTACGACACTAGATGTTATAGAATATCTATAGCATCTCTCACACATGATGTATATTAATAAGAAAAAAAAATAACAACTTTAAGATCTGGCTATTAAAGGCGTTTGAGTGCATTCAGGATTAGTAGAAATGGAAAGCAGTTAGATTCTTGGTAGAAGCGTTTGGTAGAATCGAGAATCACTTTCTGCGAACCGATTTGATGCGGTTCAGGATTCCACTAGAAACTAGTGAAACGGGATTGAGGTGATTCACCCAAAGCGTTTCTCTTAGAATCTGGAAGCCCAAACAAATGTTAAAACTCGGGGCGTTTGTCTTAAGAATGCGAAACCGCTTTACTTTCTCTACCGAATTTGGAATCGTAACAAACAGGGCATAAGTGTTAGTTTTTAGAAGAGATGCCAGCTAGAGAGGAACTCAGAAGAGAAAGAAAGGAAGGAACTCAGGAGTAGACGAGACGACTCTCCCCGGTCGCAAAAATATCAAGTAGTACTTCTTCCCGGCATCAATCACGTGAATCCTCCCACGCCTGCGCGTCACTCGCTAACTGCCATGCCCGGCGCCTTCCAAAAAAGCGGAAAACAACACGAGACGGAGCTGGAAAGGGAGAGGCAAGTCCCGCCATACCACACGAAACGTGAGGCCGTCGAGCCCTTCCAATCCGAAGGCACGCACGCACGCCCGCCCGCCGTTCGTCCGCGCACTCTGCAGCCCGACGACACGGCGGCCGCGGCACAGCAAGCCAAACACCAGTTCCCTATGCAATTGATGTATGCCCTGCTGCTGCTAGCAACAGCAGTGCCTGGACACGGCGAGCTAGCTTTATAAGGCCAACTCTCCGGTGGTCTTCTCCCACCGTGCCTTTTCCCTCTGAAGCCCAGGTTCTGAGCAAAGCCAGGTAGTATTTTGTATTTAGAGCTTTGAGCGAGACATGCTTGTGAGGAGCGCCTCCACGCCGGTTCTTGGCGCGCTCCACGCGTACTGCCACTCGCCGGCCGTCTCCTCCCCCGCCGTCCACTTCGCCGAGTCGCCGACCGTTTCGTACCACCCGCCGGTCATCTCCTGCCACCTGGCCGGGGGATCAGACCATGAGCGCTCGCTCGGCGGCATGCGCCGCGCTTGCTCGGAGGGCAACCTCTCCGCTCTAAGCGGCCGCGCGGGCGGCCATCACTTTCCACCGTCCGGCAAGTGCGCACCGCGCTCCAAGCCGACAGCTCTCGAGACGATCCAGTCCTTCACAGCCCGGAACGCCTTCACGGACGATGAGGAGGGGGACGACGACGAGGGCGTGGAGCAGGAGCTGAGCTTTGGGCAGTTGGGCTTCAGCAGCAGCAGCGCCTTCTCGCAGGCGGAGCACCCTCTGTTCCTCGCCAGAGGCCTTGGGATCGACCGGCTCGGCTCGGGGCTGCTGAGCGCCGGCGATGGCGTCGGCGGCGGTGGCATCGACGGCGGCGGCGGCGCTGGAGGTAGTTACCTGGTGACGTCTGGTGACGGAGGGGATCGCTCGTCTGACATCGAGATGCATTACAAGAAGATGATCGAGGAGGACCCATGCAACGGCCTCTTCTTGAGAAACTACGCACAGTTTCTGTATCAGGTAAGCTCACTCATTTTGTTCTGCACTTACCGCGTGCGCTCGCGAAGCAGCTATATTCAGTACAGATTCGCCAAACTGGCATCCTCCAAAAATCTTATAGATTATTCAGTACAGATCACCTAATGTTTACTAGTATGTCTAATTAAGTTCAGTGAGCTGCTGTTACGCTTATGCCATTGCCGTGATGGTAGTAGATTACATCTTGAGATAAAATGGGCAACCGTTCTGATGGCGTGTGCACGATCTACTGTAGGTCAAAGGAGATCACCGGAGAGCAGAGGAATACTATTCTCGTGCCATACTAGCGGAGCCAAACGACGGCGAGCTCCTGTCGGAGTACGCCAAGCTGGTCTGGGTCGTGCACCGCGACGAGGAGCGCGCCTCCGGCTACTTCGAGCGGGCAGCCAAGGCCTCCCCGCAAAACAGGTGCGCACCCCTCCCTGCATCTATCAATGGTGGCATCGTTCTGATCTACTGCTACTGATGCGAGCATGCCATCGTGTCAATGGCGTGAATTCTGACCACCTGCTTGATTTCGTCTTTGCAGCCACGTTCTCGCCGCGCATGCCGCGTTCTTATGGGACACGGACGACCGCGACGGGCCTGAAGACAGCGCCAGCGAAGCGTTGAGCTACACAGGGTTTGCTGCTGCCCAGTCGTCCCTGGCGTCGGCAACAACTTGAATAATAACCTTTCTCGTTGTCTCGGCGGCTAATTAACATGGTAGTTTGTGGTTGCTGTTTCACTACTAGCTTCCGATAATTGTGTAGCGCTGATGGGCTAGTCCAGCCTGTGTGTACTGTTGCTAGTATAATGATTAATGGACATGTAAATCCCAATCATTGGACTACCACAGAGTCTCATGTCACTGTGATCCGTTAAGCTCTAACAACTTGGGATTAAGACTATCTCCAGCGGATTCCCTTCAGCCTCCAAATCCCTTCGCAAACAGATCCCAAATGCTCCAGCGGATTCCCTTTAGTCTTCCCTTCAGAAGGGATTCGAAGAGAGAATCCCTTTAGAAACAGATTCTCTCTCCAATCTCAGAGAGAAATCCCTTCGAGTGGATGCTGTTGGAGATAGTAGAAAATATAGGGAAGGGAATAGAATGAAGGCTGAAGATAAAATTGAGAGCAATGCCACCACGTTTCATATCGCGAGATGATTGTTATGGTACAAGAATGTCATTGCTAGCCAGTCAGCGCGAGTGAGTTCCCCGGTGGCAGATTTAGTCCCAGCACAGGTTGCACGCGGGATCTCCCGAGCACACGTCGACTGCCTAAACAGTTGGTTTTACCCCTTGTCGGAGTATCCCAGAGGACCCAGACGACCGCGAGTGCGTGTCAGTCGCGCGAATGGGGTCCCTGGTGCCATATTCAGCCTCCAAAAGCGTTGAATACAGGATCTCCCGGGCAACATATTCTGCCCAAACCAAGGTTTCAAATCTCACCGAGATATCTGGGTGAAATTTCGGATCTCGGCCCCCACCGAGTTTTGTAATCACAGCGGAATGCAAAATTCTCAAAAAAAAATTCAAAATTGCTACAGTGCTTCAAATTTGGTGGGTTTTTGCCGGATTTTAATTTTTGTGCATTGGATTTCATTGGATTTAGGGTCAAGATCATCTACAAAAAAAAAATGACATGTTTTTGACCATTTTTTGTCGGTTAGGACTGTTCGAATTTTTTAAAATCTCTCAAGATTGATCATCATCTCAAAATTTTATGAAAATATTGTGGATGTGTTAGGACCATTCACAAAAAATTTCACAATTTTCTAAAGTGATTTGAACTATTTTTCATTCAGGTGAATTTTGTCAGCTCGTCTTTAGTAACACTATTTGAATTTTTGAAAATTTCTAAAGATTGATCATAATCTGAAAATTTTATGAGAATATTATGAATGTGTTAGGACCATCCACAAAAATTTTCAAAAGCTTCTAACATGGTTTGCACCATTTTCCATTCGGTTGAATTTTGCCAGTCAACCTTTTATCAGGACAGTGGCACTGTTAGATTTTAAAAAAAAAAATTCCTTAGGCTTGATCATTATCTGGAATTTTTATGAGAACATTAGTGATGTATTAGGACATGCAAAAAAAATCAAAAAAAATTGGCATCGTTTGAACCATTTTTTATTCAGTTGAATTTTACCGAGATTTCGGAAATTTTGGACGAAATTTCAGATTTCTCGGTTAAAAAAAAACCATATTTGAATTTCGCCCGAAATTTGTCCAAAATTTTCGAATCTCGCCGAAATTTCGGATTTCGGTCTCTCCCGAGATAGGGTCCGAAAACGAAATTTGAATCCTTGCCTGGCGCACGAACTGTTGACATTTGTTGTTGGCAATAATGCATATGGGACGATGCGCTGGATTCAAACTCAATGGTAACACGAGTCAAGGGTTATGCAGGTTCAGGCCCTTGACGGTAGAGGTAATACCCTAGTCCTATGCTTTTGGAATTATGTGTGGCTTGATCTCTGGATCGTTTGATCGCATGATTGTTTTGTCGTGTCTCTTGGGTCCCCCTGCCCCCCTTATACAGGAAAGGAGCGAGAGAGTCCGAGTCGGTTACATGGTAGAATCCCGGTCGGTTACAGGGCGAGGATTCTATCTCTAATCTTTTCGCTAACAACGCTATCCTTCGGGATTACAATCATATCTTTTCTAATGAGGGTCAGTTACTATCTTCTACTCCTCCTTGTTGGATACGGCGAAGATAGCCCACATGGTGCCCGGTCTCCAGTAGCTGGTCCCATGTAGATACCCAGGGTCCACGTACTCCACAAGTGTATCATTAATCTCAAGATTCTCAATTGGAAGATAATTAATCCTTGAATCCTCAACAAGTACAGGGACAATTTGAGGCACATGAGCCATAGTCTTTTGGATTATCGGCAATGGAACATAAGGCCGCATCTCCTCAAGACCTATTTTTCTAGCCTCCAAGCTCCCACTAATTTCACCATTCTCTAAGAATACAGCGTACCTCATCTCTACAAACTTAGTGTGACGATCTGGGCAATAAAATTAGTACCCATTAGATCTATCGGGAATCGGGATACTCTCTAAAGTGGTAGCTCACAGGTTTAGGTTCTAACTTTCCAATTTGTTGATTTAATACTTTAGCTTCAGCAGGACAACCCTATACACGTAAATACTTTAAGTTATGTTTCATTCCAGTCTATAATTCATAAGGGGTTTTAGGGACTGATTTACTATGAACCCGGTTTAGTACGTGTGCAATTGTAATTAGTGTCTCCATCCACAGACTGACTGGTAACCTGGAGTGACTCATCATGCTTCGTACCATGTCCATAAGGGCATGTGACGAGTGCACATACCATGGGTACCCCCATCAGCCCGGGACCACGAACGGGCTAACCTCCTTGGAAGCCCAGTTCTGGCGAAAGGCCCGTAGGCCGTAAAGAGTGGGCCTGGCCCCTGTTCAGAACCGGACCCTGGTGGTCGGCGAAGTCCGACCTCTTAGGTCGGAACACGCGGTCGGCCAGCTTCGAGGCAGCCGAGACGACAGACTCGCACAAGGCCAAAGCCAATCGCTTGTGCACGCGACGTCCCCTGACGTCCGTACCAGGGTAGGCGGCCCCTTCCCGAGAATGTCAGAGGACCCGCTGAAGTCAAGCCCCAATCCCGTCATCCTGACACACCACAGAGGAGAGCGCCCCTTCCCGAGGCCAAGCTGAGGTCAAACACCATTTAATTGCCGGAGCTGACAGTTGTATAGAACGGTGCGTCACTCTGTCAGCCCGGCTGAAGACCACTCGCCGCAGGACTACCAACCCAGCGTAGGGGTGGGCGGAGGCCGGTCGGACGACAAGACAGAAGACCAGACTCCAAGGCGTACAGTACCCCTTCCTTTTTCTCTCCAGACTCCCATGTAACCTGCTGCCTCCTAGTATATAAGGAGAAGCAGGGCTCCGGGGGGAGAAGAGGCGAACAACGGGGCGAGCAAGAACAAGCAAGCGAGCACCCCAGCGAAAACCAATCGAGCACAAGGGAGATCGATCCATCGACCCCTTGTCTCGCCTGTAACCCTTAGTTCGTCTCACGAATACAATACATCCCAACGGCCCAAACTGGAGTAGGGACATTCGGCCCGAACCAGTATAAACCCCTGACTTCCTGAGTCAACCATTCGAGGAGAGGGAGCGCGCGACCCCCACTAACCAAAAATTCGTAATACCGGTGCACGAAACACCGACAGCATGATTTCTTCTTTCAGCCACTCCATTTTGCTGAGGTTCACCAGGTGTCGAATATTGGGCTACTATGACACTTTCCTGAAGGAATCTAACAAAAGGACCAGGGATCTGCCCATAAAGGGTGTGTCTTCCATAATACTCTCCTCCATGATCTGATCTTATCGAGTGTTTCAGATCGATCACGACTAGGCAAAATATATTCATAATGGGAGAAATCATTAGTGAATGTGATAAAGGAGTCATACACATCCATTGATGTCATAGGAAAAGGTCCACAAATATCAGTGTGGATTAATTCTAAAAGTCTTGTACTCCGAGTGGCCCCTTTCTTAATTTGTTTAACGTATTTCCCCTTAATACAGTCAATACAGTGGTCTGAGTCAGCAAAGTATAATGAGTGAAGTATCTCTTCGTTAATGAGACGCACCATTCTCTCCTTCGAAATGTGGCCTAAACGATAGTGCCACAAATTCGACAATATCTCATTATCATTTCTTTTGTGTTTGTTGGTGCCATCATATATATTCATTGATACAGGAGATTCATTCAGAGGGAGCATAAAAAGTTTGTCTCGTCTAATCGTGAGACCAACATTATTAGACTGGATCTTAATAATGCATTTATTGTTTCCAAAATTACAATGATAGTCTTCATCATCTAATAAGAAAACAGAAATGAGATTCCTTCTTAAACTTGGAACATAAACAACATTATTAAGATGGAGGACAAAGCCACTTTCTAATGTTAGGGGCACGCTTGCTATGGCTTCAACTTGTGCCTCCCCGTCTGCAACCCTAAGACTTCGCTCCCCCTTTCTTAGTGTCCTGGGAGTGATGGACCTTGATTATGCTTTGTGAGAGGCTGCTCCCACGCGCCATGCACCTGTTGTGGAGGACTTTGCCGAAAAGAAAAGAACTTATGATACTTTGGTAGAAAAATGAGAGCGGTCCAACCGTATGTTGCTCATGATTATGAAGAGCGCAATTTCAGTTAGAATTAGGGGAGCAATTCCTAAATCTCTGATACCAAATTTTAATCTTAGGGTGAACTAAAAACTAAATCATTAGCTAACCTAAGTCATGATCACAAAATTAATGCGAAAATTAGAATCACTGACTCGGATTGGAAGAAGATGCCATTAGGTTTTGACCGGTTAATGATGAACAAGAGCAGTAGTTCGATCGGTGATGGCACAGCCGAACTTAGGGTGGAGTCGGGAAGAACATGGCGGCGCAGTTGAGATCTTTGCATCACCTAGCGCGTTAGATAGATCGGATGTCGGGGTCGGGTCTCCCTCACGGTGCGTGCTCAAGCGTAAGGTGAGGCTCCCCTTGATTAATATGGCGTTAGTGACGGGGACCTCAACTAAGGCCATGTTTGGATGGGCTAAAACTAATTGTTAGCTGACTAATGGCTAGAGCTAATTGTTAGCCAGCTAATAATTAGTCTATCTAAAATTAGCCAAGGACTGTTTGGATACATGGCTAATGATTGGGTTAATTTCTTAGAAAAGTCATATTTGCCCCTCATAACGGACT
The DNA here is from genome assembly GCA_036346355.1 of Rhipidocladum racemiflorum. NCBI lineage: Eukaryota > Viridiplantae > Streptophyta > Magnoliopsida > Poales > Poaceae > Rhipidocladum > Rhipidocladum racemiflorum. The sequence goes on along the minus strand of CM070573.1, from coordinate 82,887,010 downwards.
GGGGAGTGGACGCACGGGTGAGGAAGTAAGGATAAAGCCAGCGCGAGGGTATTTCAGATTTTTTCCAGCGTGTTACCTACTATTAGCCCAAATTAGCTCCTCTCCACCGGCTAATGGACTAATTGTTAGTTGAGGGGTTGGCTAAAAATTAGTCCACCTATTAGTCTTCCTGTTTGGATAGACTAGGACTAATTTTTAACCAGCTAATAATTAGTCCAAGGATCCAAACATGACCTAATTGTCGGTTGGAGCGCCTCCGATCAAGGCACAAGTGGCTAACAGCCCCTAAATCTCGGGTGGCAGTTAACTCGAGATCATCTACACCAATCATATTATATTAGCTACCACCTACACCGATCGATAAGAGCAGCTAAATATCCTATTGTTCCTTTCTTTCCAAAAATTCTACGTGACTTACGTTAAGATGCCATCCACTTTCTTGCGGTTTTGCCTATAAACTGTAGAGCGGACTTTCTTACGTGACTCTCGTCGGGAGCGTTGTGAATTATGTGTAATGAACGAAATCCGGAATATGATGATGGGTTATTTTTCTTCACAGATCTGCAATCCGTTTTCCTTTCAGTGCCTCCCACACCGTTCTATTCTCCCTGCTCGCAATTCCATACAGCTCCGGTGCAACGTCCCTTGATGGAATGGAGTTTAACCAAGCATCCATGAGTAGTGTTTGCTGGCCGCGCTGCACCCATGGTCTCGTTGAAATGTTGGTGGAGAGCTTCCTCTTTTTCTTCATGAAGTGTGAAACTTCTCTACTGTTTTTTCTCGGAGTGCGAATGCGATTTTTTTTCTCCTTCGCGCATTGGCTCTGAGGTGGAACAACTTCGTGTTCGCATCACCTAGTTTTTGCCAAGTTTTCCGAGAACGCTGTCTCCATCTAATCCTCTGAACTGCAGCTAGGACAAGGATTCTAGCTTTGATCAGAGTTGCATGTAGCTCTCCTTCTTGTTGTATGAGGCTCCTTCCTTCCTGTGCCTGGTCAAGCTGAAAAACAATCTCAAGAGCTATGTGCATCTGTACCTTGGTATTTCCTATTTGGGAGCGGTTCCAAGCCCTGAGCGCGTGTGCAGATCTCTGAAAAATTTTCAATTATGATCTCGACTGCGTCGCCCGCGTCTACATGCTATGACCACGCTTCCTGAACCACCTCCTGGCAACCGGACATAGAAGGCCAGTAATTTCCAAATCTGAGCCACTTTGGTGTTCTGAAGCTAGCTTTCCTCAGCACAAGGCTCTGTCAGTTCGTTCCAACGTCGGATCCTGTTGTTCATTCGACCATGTGTATTCTCTCCCTTGTAAGTGAATCTCCATGAGCTCGCAATGGTTCACTATTCAGGTTTTTTTTTTTTTTAGATCAAAAGGCATCACAGCCTGATGCCCCAGCTTTTTCATTACGAAAAAACTGAACACAAGTCTTTAAACATCTCAGCTTACAGGAGAGTAAACAGAACATGATAGCATCACAATCACTTAGCATTAAGAAAGCCACAGCAACAACCACCCAGCAACGAACAAAGCAAAAATCAGAACATGAAACAAATTATTTCCTTCCAACTTCTTCTGATATACTCAGTCTTGAAGATGTTCCTGTCACAATGGTTCACTATTCAGGTTCAAATTGTTCCTGTCACAAGCCTGGTAAATCAGATTAAAATCCCCTCCTATTCACTATTCAGGTTCAAATTGTTCCTGTCACAAGCCTGGTAAATCAGATTAAAATCCCCTCCTATTCACTATTCAGGTTCAAATTGTTCCTGTCACAAGCCTGGTAAATCAGATTAAAATCCCCTCCTATTCACTATTCAGGTTCAAATTGTTCCTGTCACAAGCCTGGTAAATCAGATTAAAATCCCCTATGAATATGATCATCCACGGCCCGGCAATGCGCGAGTGAATGTGTTTTAACTCCTCCGTAGAGGCCGGCTCTTCTGAATCAACATGTGGGCCATATACAGAGGTTATGAACCATGGCTATCCTTCTCCTCCTCCTCGGCTCCTCGCGTGACCCGTGCCGTTATTGATCTGTCCTGCACTGCGGCATTATCAAGCTCAAACTAGTCGTCGTCCCAAGACAGCATAATTCCTCCCCTGGTCTCTTGAGCAGGTTCGCTTATCGTGTTCATGCGCGTTTTCGGAGGAGACCTGACGGTCTAGCTCTAATGACTTCGCTTTGAAGTCTTGCAGGAACCTGGTGATTGGAGGAAGGTGAGGCGAGGCTGCTGCGGGTGCATTTAACACCTAGAGGACGGATGACGTAGGGGAGCTTCCCGTTGATGTTGTTGAGAGTTGATTTTGGGGTCGTTGCCGATGGATTGGATCCTCTGCCTTTCTTTCAAAAAAATGCACGATGCATTTTGATCTGAGATGATGAAAATTGCTACAGTATTTTCGATCAAAATATTTGAATCAATCAAAATATCTGAAATTTCAATGAAATTTACCAAAATCTCGAATACTGTAGCAATTTGATACTCCCTCCGTTTCTTTTTATAAGGCGTATTTGGTTTCGTTAGGACAAGACTTTGACCAACGATTACTTCATTAATATATCATTTATGCAATACAAAATCATAATTATATATAAGTACTTTTGAATACAAATATGCTGATATTAATTTTGTGTCATAAAAATTATATGCTAATAGAGTAATTGTTGGTCAAAGCCTTCTCCTAACGAAACCAAATACGCCTTATAAAAAGAAACGGAGGGAGTATTTTTTTCATCAGATTTTTTCATTCTTTCAGATCAAAATGCACCGTGCATTTTTTGAAGGAAAGCCAGAGGATCCCAATCCGTTGCCGATAAGGTGGGTGAGCCTACGTGGTCGCCGTCGAGATCGCCCTCGTTACGAATCTTATTCTTTTCATCCATTTTTTAATTTCAGTTTGCAATGACCAAACAAGGCACCCTATTCGTTCATTTTTACAAGGCGTATTTTGATTTTGCATAAGGATTATCGTTGTGTTGAAATTGGTAAAAGTACGAGAGAAAATGATTTAGATGTTCTCATTTAATTATCTTAGAAAATAAAAGATATAGTTTATGTGGGCGGTAATGAATAATAAATGCATTTGGTTGAGAGAGAATAAATATAGATGTAGAAAAAAAATACCTCGTTAAATCTATATACACGTTTTATATTTATAATAAAATTATTTAAAAAACAAATCTTATAAAAATAAACGAAGCGAGTATAATAATTATATTAGTTTACGGCTCATGTAAGCAGCCTTGTAGCCCAAGCCTGCAAAAATTGAGGGATCAGTATTTTACGCCGGTTTTGGTGGCTTCCAAGCAGGCCTAAGGATTTCGTCGTGGTACTGGCAACCGAACCGATCTTCTCGAAGCTTCCGCTGACGGGCGGGCCCATGACTCCGTTCTCTCTCGTTCGTGCGCGTGGCGTGGCGGCTCGCAACAACCAATAAAATCTCCCGAGAGCGATGGGTGCAGTTGCTTCATCACCTTCTCCCCCCGCCTCGGCCGTCACGAGGTGAACCACGCTTCTCTCCGCCATACTTTTCTCGTTCGGCCTTTCGATCTCGCCCGTCACGAAGGGACCTGAGGTGAACCACGCTTCTCTCCGCCGTACTTTTCTCATCCTGCCTTTCGATCCAGTCTAGAATTCCAGATATCTTTCTAAATTTGTGTTCTTTCCTCTTCCTCTTGGTTCCATTTTTAGTCGCATTCCCGTTCCTCCCCCAAGTCTCCACGCAATTACGCGTCTTTCCGGGGAGCAGTTTCCCTCTGATCGGAAACCAACATTGCGTTTTGATCCGCTTGACGCCCTCCTCTAGGGCGCGTTTCCGGGAAAACATCTTGGTTTTCTTAATTTGGTCTATGGTGGCCGGCGTCCTCGTCTCCCCGGTGATCGGCTATTGTCGCGGCGTCCGGAGGGTTTACCGGCCAGCGTGGGGTTTCTTGGGGCTTTGCAAGGTTTCCTGTTTGGAGTGAAGTTTTTCGAGGGTTTTGGTGTAGATGGGGTCGGTGGGGGCTGCTATTGAGATCTTCTCTGACGACGAGGAGATTCAAAATGCCGGCGAGTCGCCTGAGGATGCCCTTAAGTGGGCCTCGCAAGTCCTACTCGAAGACTGCACGGGAATTGGGGACGGTTTATATGATTCTGTGGCAATACAGAAATTCTTGGCTTCTCCGGAGGACAAAAAAAAGAGTTTGCATGCTGCTGCTCCTGCTGCTGCTGGTGATGATGGCGATGATTGCATAGTGCTGGATGGTGACCCTTACAAGACGGTTGTCGTTGCGAAGGAGAGGAGATCTGGGGAAGATGTCGGGGAAGAGGAATTGCAGATAGTTGCGGAGAAAGGAGAGGTATTGCTTTCTTGCTTACTTCCTTTATTTTTTGTCAATATGTCTCGATGCACTTCGGGTCATACATTGCCGTCATCGTCATGAGATTGAATTTTCAGTGCCACCATCGTCGACAGTTTCAACAACTATTGACAGAGCTGGGCCCTATTGTCATTTATTTTAGTAATCTAGCTGCTATGCCAAATTTTACTTGATAGCATACATTTTTTTTATTGCTAATTTTGTTATCACTTCTCAGTGCTGTTGAACATATTTTGTTGAAAACCGACTTTTGCATGGCTGATTGTTAATAACTGCCATTGTTGCAAAACGGCAGTGTTAATTGTTTGGGCTATTTTATTTAATTTTATGCATTAACCAACCAACCCAAAAGCTTAAGCTGTGTAAGGGGGGGGTAGCCAATCTGCTTTGTACTTCAATGGTCGTGTTGCCTCCTTGTTCTCTGTTATACCAATTTGGTGGGCTCTAACCTGATAATATTGTACTTAGGTAATTACTTCAGTTTTCTTGGATATTATTATTGTACATATGTCATATCTTGTATATGCTGATGGCTGAAATTAGTGATTGCACATTTACGCATAACTTGACTTAGAACAGGTTAGTTGTGGGCCTTGTGGCTAACTCAAGATAATGAAGGTGCCACAGTGATTGTCATTGCAAAATATGTTTCCTTTCAAGGTCTCCTTATGAAGAGTAAATTTCACAAAACTACAAGTTTTTTGTACAAACAGAAAACTACAGGTTTTAGCTCTTATTTCACAAAACTACATGTTTTAGGAGAACTTGTGTCACAAAACCACATGTTTTAAAATTGACCATTCCATGTAACGGTTCTGACACTGTGGGCCCATATGACAACCTCACGTGCTCTCATTTCCCGTTCCACTTGTGTGTGAGGCTGCCATGTAGGCTCACTTTATCAGACCCGTTACAAGAAACAGTCAATTCTAAAACCTAGAGTTTTGCGATAAAAAATTCTCATAAAATATTCAATTTTGTGAAACAGAAGCTAAAACATGTAGTTTTCTTATAGTTTAGAAGCAATATGTAGTTTTGTAAAATTTACTCCCTTATGAATGGTTAGGCTTATGCATTCAGGAGCCATCTCAAAGCTCCAAATTTAAAAGATGGTATTTGTGACCTCACAATTCTCTGTTATTTTTCAGTTAGCATGCAGGGATTTCCCTCATCCACGCCATCTATGTGCTAGTTTCCCATTCAGCACGAGTTCTCATGCAAAGCATTGTGCTATGGTTAGTCAACCCCCTCTCCTTTGTCCATATTATGGAACAATATTCTATGATGTTTGTGCTAGCATGTAGTCGATACCTATTGTTCCAACATTGATGCATTACCATAATCATGCTTATTTCTTCTTAAATGCAGTGCCACTGTTATGTTTGTGATTCTTCTGCTCCATGCGCCAAATGGGGCAAAGGTACCTATCCTACTGATCATTGCCATGCTACGGATAAGGATGCAAAATGGAAGCAAATGAGGCAATCATCCAAGTGCAAAAGCCTGCCAGCATCTAACCGTGGAAGTATTCAGAATTTCTTCTGCTCAAGCTCAACAGCACCATCCTCACTGCAATATACAGGGCATCTAGTGGTAGTTCCACAATCAATTCCACCTTTAAGACCAAATGTGATCCGACCTGTCGCGAGAAGAGTTCCAGTTGCAAGTACTGTGAGCCAAAATCAACAGATGCACCCATCTATTGGAGTTGCACAGAATGTGGGGCAAGCCGTCCATGTCCCAAAAGCATCAACTCCTAGGCCTAAAATCTCGCGCAAAAGCTTCAAGAGAGTTGGGGCTGCTCCTCCAGTTTATACACCCTCAAATGCTAACAAACCGCACCCTGCTGTTCCTAACCATGCCCCAATGCAGTCAGCATCCTCGCATGCATTCCAGGCAGCACAAGTGGCACCATTAAATAACATTATTGCTGGCACTTTTCAGGGTTGCCCACCTCAGGGTTACCCCCCTCAGCATTCTCATAGTGCACCCATAGTATATCAGAGATTCCAGGTTCAGTCAACAGCATATCTTCAGGGTGCTCCAAATAGGGCAGTTGGTACTGGAATGCAGCCTTTTCAGTGCCCCGCTCTGCCAACTCGGGGAACACGATGCCTGAAAGATCCATCAGCAGATCGCCAAAAAGAATGGGAGGATGTACTTGCTAATCTGGCATCTGAGCTGGGAGTACCTGATTACAATGTCAACCCACCACATGGTCAACAGTTTGCAAGCACTCAATTTCTGCAAGGTAGTCTGCTACTTGAGGCAAGCCAGGGGGTTGAACCTAATCGCAGCTCTGTTGCAGCAGCGTCACAAATGTGGCCTTCCAATGCGCATCTTTTGCCAAGTCACAAATCTGGCGATGGTGCTCAATCTCTGCAACGCAGTCTGCTAATTGCTCAACTAAAGGCAAGCCAGGGGATTGAACCTATTCGTAGCTCTGTTGCAGCAACATCCCAAATGAGGCCTTGCAATGGACATCTTTTGCTAAGTCACAAATCTGGTGATGGTGCTCTTGCATATGGTTCTATGCAAACAACGCAACCCTTATGCCTACTGAATTCTGAGAGCAGTCTTACTCCCAAGTGAAACTTCTCTGACTAGTCTTGTAGCTTCCCGTGCTATGAAACATTGATGGGAACTCTTCACCAGAGTGTTTTCAGAATTGGATTCTCCATACCCTTTATTTTATTTTACTTGGGACTAGCAGCTGTCAATATTTTTTGTGCTTTTTAGACTTCCAAATTTCAAATATGTTATAATTGACAAACTTCTTTATTAGCCTAAGTTGGGAGAGTAGAAAGGGCCCTCCTTTAGAAGAGAGAGGAGCTGTAGAGCTGACCTTTCTAATTAGCTAATTAGGCTTACAGCTCTGAATTAATGGTTAAATTTTCAGTGCAAAACATTCATGATAGTCATTGATGCATTTCTTTCCTTCATAAATCATAATGTTGTTTTTTCATTAGCTTAACAGTTGCTCAATTGCTCTGTTATTTGATCAGGGTTTCGTGTTTGGGTACTTTCTGATTAGCGGTTTATTGTTCATATACTCGGTACTTTCACTACTTTGTTAATTTGCAGAGCAATTGCGAATCTTGAAATATCAAATTTTTTGGATAACTTAATATTGATTTGGATATGCTTCGGTTTTTAACGATCACATCACAAGGTTTGCTTTCATGCAGGAAAATTACTCTTGCAAATGAGATTACTCTGGATATTCCCTTTTAACCGTTTTTCCCATTGTGATTGTGTGACGAATTTTAATTGAAGCTTCATTAATCTGTACTTCCACGTGCTATACATATACGGTTATACCATAACTTCAGATTGTATCGACAGCTCTTCAAGCTCTGTTCTACTACATGTTAGTATTGATTCGCACAAGCCCGATCTTCAGGCGTCCTTCATCTGTAATCTTGTTGTAGAAGTGTTCTTGCAATATCAAAGTTCTGTTTTCTTTGGTAGGTTGTTTAATCATCATATTGTGTTTGTAGCAATGCCATGGCCAACCTCCACCAGTTGCGTTCTGACTGCATAAATCTTGTATCGAGGTGTTCTACGAGAATGCTGTGCCAGTGTATGTTACTGGAAAATGTAAAGAGCGGTAGCAAAAACGACAAGGTGAAGATTTACCGAGGAAAAACGTTAACATATGACGTGGCGTTTGAATTACGGACGATGGTTCTTCCCAAAAGCCACCAAAAAGGACATTTTTTTTTGACGTGTTCCAAATTTGCAAGCTGATGTCTAGCCAAAGGCTTTGTGAATATATCTGCTAGCTGATCCCGAGAAGAAAGAAATATGATCTCCAGCAATTTTTGAGCTACTCTTTCACGAACAAAATAAAAATCAACTTCAATATGTTTTGTTCTAGCATGAAAAACCAGATTTGCTAAGAGATATGCAGCTCCAAGGTTATCACACCAATATTCTCATATCGAGGTAGAAGATACATAATGTCTTGTAGATTATTTTAGCATTAGTAACTTTATGGTTACATAATGTTAATTTAGTGATAAGCCTGTGCATGATAAAGTTATGTGTTGCAACAGCCTTTAAAATTCTGAAAGAGCGGGGGATCCATTCGCGCTATGCTTCTAATAACAGGACGAATCTTTTTGCTGGTTATATATTTTCCGTTCAGGGAATTTAACAGTACCAGCTATTCCTTTTTAACCAAATATATGGCCTTCAAAGTATATATGAAGATGGTGCCTCAGGAAACACAAAGTCGCACACCTGGCGACTGCGGGAAGAGCAGGGGTACCAGCATCAGGCTGGGAAAACAGTAGCTCTAAAAGATTGAGTTGTCAGATTAATCTTAGTATTTATTGCCTTGGTAAGCTAATTGATGCCATTCAGAGCAAGCTCCATAAATTTCCTCTTTGCGATGTTCGACATATCCTATTTTTATTTATGCAAAATAAATTTTACTACTTGTCGACGATTGGGGAGCAGGCCCCCGCCGAGCTTACTTGTTGGTGGAGGGACCAACCGCGACCCCTTCTCACGTGTGGGGATACTCGGAGGAACGACTCTCTAGACTGGAACGGATGATGGCACAGTGTATTACCCTGGTTCGGGCCTCTCAAGAGGGAGATAATAGCCCTACTCCAGCTCGTGTATATTCATCCTGCCTCCCCCCTCATGGTGGGGATGCTTTATAGTTTACAAAGGACCGCACTCCGCAAGACCCACTATCCGCACGTTCGACCAGGTCCAACGTGGTAACTAACAGATCCTATAAATCCGCCACGCTCCCGCGGAGGACGCAACGAACTAACGGAGAAAACGCCGCCGGTAGTTACTCCCGCCGACCTCGAGATCACGTCAGGTCGGCTGACAGCCAGCTCCGAGCTCGGCTGTTTTACGCGGGCGTGAGCTCGCAATCGGCCAGACTACGCGACCTTCCTAGGCTCCGACTAGGTCGTCCTTGGGAACGACCTCCCGGTGGCTCGGGCGGTGATGAGCTCGGCTCCCCGTGGCACCCGAGGTAAATTATGGGAATTATCCATCCCCCGACAGCTAGCCCCCGAGGTTCAAGTGGGAAAAAGGCAAAAGGCCTTCCCCTTGGGCCTACCGTCATACAAGCATGTCGGGTTTGTTTCGGCGAACAGCTGTCGAGACTACCGGGCTATCAACCATCTCCGGCAATGAGCTCTTTTGGCCTAGTTCGTCGCGTTTCGGGTGGATGAACGTGGGCCCCCCTGAACGGTTCCTTCTCCCGGAAGCTTTCATTCGGTCAGTTCAAACCGCTCTCCTTGGGAAAACCGTCTCTTGGCAGGACAGTTTCGATTCGCGCGCCCACGTGTCGTCCCCTGGGTGGCGAACGCCTCAACTGCCCTCTGCGCTTTTAGGGCTTCCTCGACCATAACGGCGGGAAGTCCCTTCGCTTTCCTGTTTTTCGGAGGGACTTTAAACATCGGTGCGAACCCTAGATCTGCCTTGATAGCTCCCAAAGAAAAGAAACCTCTCGAATCATTCCTTGCTCCAGTGCTCGTTCCTCTGACCTCGTGCGCTCGTCTCCCTCTTCGATCGCCTCCCCCATACGAATGGCGAAATTTGGCGCCAGTAAGCTTGATAGGCGAAAGCTGGAGCTTCTTCAACAGGCGAAGTACCTCGACGCCGGCACATGGAGAGCCCCCGGGGCCGAGGAGAGCCCGGAGCCGGAGGTAGGGGAGCTCGTCACCACCGAGCTCTACGCCATGAGCACGACTCCGACACCCGGCGAAGTTCGTCGAGTCCGTCCTCGCCTTCTGTGAGTGTGAGATCGCTCACCTCCACCCCAACTCCATCCTTATCATGGCCATCTTCGCCCACCTCTGCGAAGGGTACGTGGGCGTCGAGCCCACTCCCAGCCTCTTCTTCCATCTCTACACTGTCAGCACCAAGACGCTTTCGTCGGCCGGCTGCCTCTACTTCCGTCTCCGACCTACCCGTCCGTACGAGTACCCGAGCTTCACGCTCAAGGACTCGGTGTCGGGGTGGGCCGACTCCTGGTTCTATCTGAGGAAGGTGGAAGGCAGCTCGCTCTCCTATACCGGCACTAGAGCCCGAGCTGTCGAGACACCTCGGCCGACCGTGCAGCCTGAGGAGGAGAAGGTGCTCCTGCTGATCAACGAGCTCACCTGCTCAGGGCTGACCGGACGGGATGTCGCCCGGGACTACGTCAGAGCCCGGGTGTCGCCCCTCAGGAGGAGGGTGCATCCCTTCTTCAAGGTCGAGGGGTGGCAGGACATCACACGGGAGTCGCGCTCAGGTATACCACCGACCTCGACCTTCCCTCCCATGTAGAAGACATTCGCTCTTACTACCTCCTCTTGGTCGGTACGCAGCTCCATCGGAGAACTGGGTGGACGTGAGAGTGTCCGAAATGTTCGGCACCCCCAAGGGCAAGGAGATCCTAGAGGGTCGCCAGATCCCGAACAACGTCCTCAACCGGACCGAGGCGGTAAGTTTTCGACTTGGCCCCCCTTTTTGATGTTCCATTTGGTCCGGGTCTCCCTAGGGTCCCCCGACCTCATCAAGCTCTTTTTGGCAGGAGAAGGTCGCCCTCGAGGTCGCCGTGGCCCAACTGGCATCGCAGTTGGGGGGACGAGGTCGTAAGACCAAAAGCGGCGGGCAAGCGCCGCGACCGATCTCCTTCGGCCACGCCGTCTCCGCCTAGGCGTTCGGGCAGACGTCCTGGTTCGGGCGACCGTTCACCCCGCCAACACCTGGAGTACGCCGATCGACGGGAGGTGAGCGACTTAAAATTGTGGATGGATGAGTACACCAGAAAAAACCCCAAGTTGATGTCTCGTTTGCGCCAGCTCGCCGAGCGGGCGAAGAAAGAGGCTGCCGCTACGGCCAGCCCTACGCGGGAGAAGAAGCTAGAGGGCCAGATCGCGGCCCTCCAGGCCGAGCTCGCGCAGGTGAGCTCGGGCTTGGCTCCACGGGACGAGGCGGAGGAGGAGGAGGAACTGGACCCCGCTCCGCTGGCCCCGAGGCCCCGAAGGTCGCCTGCCGTTCCCCAACCGCGTCCAACGCCAACCATTTCCGAGGTCGGTTTGGAGGAAGTCGATCCCGCGGTCGCGAGGGCCGACAAGGCACGCGAAGATATGGCCGCATTCCTCGTCCGCGCTCATGCCCAAGTGGGAGAAGCCGCGCGAGGTTAGTTTCTTACCCCCACCTTGTTCGCCTCCTTCCTCCCCCGGTGCCACACTCTAACCCCACATCGTCCACAGTGGGTGTGGCAGCCGGTACGGAGGTATGGGATTTCGAAGCGATGGCTGACGACATTCTTGACCTCGTGTTAGAGAGAGAGCTCGCCCGGGCTGCCGAGGCCATGGTGGCCGACGAGGTCGAGGAGGGGGCGGCCGTGGCTGCGGAGGTCCGAATTTCAGAGGTCGTGTCTCCTGAAGAGGAGACGCGAAGGAAAATCGCTGCCGCCGACGCTCGGGCGGCTAGGGAAGGTGTCCCCCACCTTATAATCGAGCTGGACGACGACGCACCAGAGACTGGTGGTGTCGAGCGCGGCGCCGAGGACCCCCGCGAAGACTCCACCGGCGCCAGCGACATCATCGCCGAGACGCTTCAAGAGATCACGGAGGAACCCCACCGAGCTCGCGATAACGCGTTGGAGACCAACGCTGGCTCGGTGTTGGGGGACCCCAACCCGGACGGGGCACGCCCCGGCGAGGATGAAACGGCAGCTCTGCATGTGATGGAGCCGAACCTGACCGAGGCCGGCGGGACGGTCCAGCTCCCAAGCGGGGGGCAACCGCCGAACACCGAGGCCCTACCGGTCGGCGCCGATTCCCCGGCCGTCGACTCCTCGGCCCGGGCCGAAGACTCCGCATCTTTGGACGCTGAAGGAGCTCAAGCCCGGGACGAGATGGGGTCTCCAGGCGCAGCTCCTGCCCGGGAAGAGGAGGCGCATGCCGAGATCCCTATCCTTGCGGTTGTCGTACCCCAGGCGATGGAGGTCGACTCCCTAAGCCAAGATCCTCCTTTCCCGCACGATGACCCCGAGCCCCGGGCTGCCGAAGACCCTGTAGTCTCGGACACCGAAGGGGCCTGAGCTCAGGAGGAGGTGGAGCCCCTGGCCGCAGCTCCTGCCCAGGGAGAAGTGCAGACGGGGGTTCTTGCCCTTGAGGCCGTCGTCCCCGAAAGCAAGGGTCTTCCCCTCCCGCGGATGAGGAAGTTCGCGCCCAGGAGGAGGCGGAAAAACTTCCAGGCCCCGTGCTCGTCCAAGGAGAAGAAACCGTCTCGGAGGACCCCGCCGAGCTGTTCCAGGAAGGGCTGGAGGCCCGGCTTCATTGGGTAAGCTTTCTTGATGCTCTGGTTCTTGTTTAGTAAGATCGGGGGTAATCCGAGATACTGCCGTGCAGGTGTTAGAAGCCACCATGGAGGACTTCCGTGCTGCGACCGTCCCGCCAGAAGTCGTTGCTAAGCATCACGCCGAGCAAGATGCGAGGATCGCGGAGCTCGAGCATCTGGTTGCCGGGCTGAAGGCATCTGAAGCGGAGATCCGGCACAAGATGGAGGAGTCCTTGCTGGTCCTCAAGGAGCGGCTCGACCGGAGCGAGCATGCGAGGTCGGGCCTTGAGGCGGCGGTGGTCAAGCTGCGGGACTCCCTTCAGAGTGCCGAAAAGACGATCGATCAGCACGGGGAGGAGTCCAGACGGCTTCGCCAGGCGGCTGCCGATGGTCGGGAAGCTCGTCGGCAGGTGCTCGACCTCGAGTCCGAGCTTGACTCCGTGCGGGAGGAGCTTGCCACTCTTCAGGGGGAGAAGCGCGCCGGTTGTTTTTAGTTATGTTGATCTCTGCGGGCTTTACCTGTAAAAACTCGAGTCTCATGTTAAAAAACTACTTGTATATATTAGATGCCCTTCTGTTTCGGGTCGAAGCGCTGACGTGCTTCTAGCGCTAGCGGTTGGGGAACGGGAAGTAACCTTAAGCCCAGATCGTCCCAGGTCGTAGTCACACGGTGCCCGTATAGCCCCCCGCCGTCAACGGAGGTCGCGGATGTAGCTTGCGAGTGCGACTTCGTTGGCGGGAGAGCCCCGGGAGACTAAAGACCAAGTAACGAACCTTGTCGCGTGGCCTCCGGATACGAAAATATCCATACCGTGCGTCGGCCGACCTGTGCCCGGAACCATCCGAAGGGGTGTCCGTGCGATTCGTTGCCTACGGCGAAGACTTGCCACGGGAGGGTGATCGTTTTATAAGGACGGGAGCCCCTGAGGTCGAGCTCGGTGGCCCGGCGTTTAGGCGGTCTTTTTTCCGTTCGTCGGCGTCATGACGACCGGGTTCGCTTTTTCTTTTTTCCTTGGTCGAGATCGGGCTGGGCTAATGGCTCTCTCTTCGGGGTGAAAAGGAAACGGGGGCGATCCAAGTTGCCAAATTTTTTATTAAAAGGAAAGACGAGGACATTTTGGTCGTGTAAATCAGAAAAAGGTATAGTGAACTAAATATAGAACTTACGCAGTTGGTCGATGTTCCAGGTGCTGGCGAGTTCTCGACCATCTTCCATCGCGAGGCGGACAGCCCCCGGGCGTGCTGTTGAGACGACCGTATAAGGACCCTCCCATCTCGGTGACAATTTGTTGGCTTTTGACAAGTCCTGAACTCGTCGCAGAACGAGATCGCCGACATGTAAGGTCCTTGGTCGTATTGATTTGGCGGCGTGCCTGCGAAGAGCCTGTAGGTAGACTGCAGAACGTAGCAAAACCCGTTCGCGTGTTGCCTCCGCGAGGTCGAGGTCAAGGAGGCGCTCGCCCTCTTGGTCGATGTCGTCAGCCAGATTTACCCTCGGGGATCCCAGCACGACTTCGGTGGGCAGGATGGCTTCTGCGCCGTACACGAGCTGAAAAGGGGTCTCCCCTGTAGCTCGGCTTGTCGTGGTGCGGACCGACCAGAGGACGGGAGGTAGCTCGTCCACCCAAGCCTGACCGTGCTGGTCGAGATTCCTGAAGACTCTCTTTTTGATCCCTTGGACAATCTGCCCATTCGCGCGCTCGACCGCCCCGTTACTCTGTGGGTGGGCCACGGACGCGAAGCATATCTTGGTCCCGGCCTCCTCGCAATAAGCCTGAAACAACTCGCTCGTGAACTGAGTGCCGTTGTCTGTGATGAGGCGACTCGGAATGCCAAAGCGAGTTACCACGTTATTGCGGAAGAACCTTTTAGCTGCTTGTGCCGAGATGGTTGACACGGGTTCGGCCTCGATCCATTTGGTAAAGGTGTCGATTGCGACAAACAGGTATTTGCAACCCTTCCTTCCCCGGGGAAATGGTCCGAGTATGTCGATGCCCCAAACCGAGAACGGCCAAGTCAGGGGCATGGTCTGTAGCGCATATGCCGGCTGGTGGATCTTGCGAGCGTGGAACTGGCAAGATCGGCAGGAGGTTACTATTGAGCGAGCGTCTGCTAAGGCCGTTGGCCAGTAGTAACCCAACCGGAAGGCTTTGCTCACCAAGGTCCTAAAGGACGAGTGAGCTCCACACATCCCGTCGTGGATATCTTTGAGGAGATATTTGCCTTCCTCCTGAGTGATGCACTTGGAGAGGACCCCAAGCGCGCCTCTGCGGTACAAGAAGCCCTCCACCATTTTATAGGGAGAGGAGCGTCTTACAAGCCGGGACCTCTCGGCCTCTTCCTCGGGCAGTGTCCCGTGTGCTAGGTACTGGATGAATGGCGTCATCCAACTCGCACCTTGCTCGAGGAAGGAGACGATACCACCCGTCTCGGTTGCCTCCCCTTCGGCGGGTATGGAGGGCTTATAAAGGTGCTCGACGAGCACGCCCGCCGGAGCGGGGAGTTGCACGGAACCGACCTTTGACAGATGGTCGGCCAGGGCATTGTCCTTCCTGGGGACGTACAGTATTTCGAAGTTTCTGAAATACTTTTCCATCTTCCTTACTTCAGCCAGGTAAAGCGCCATTGAGTCATCGGAACACTGATACTCCTTGTTAACCTGGTTGACTACTAGCTGTGAGTCGCCCTTCACAGTCAGCCGCAGGACTCCGAGCGCCTTGCATGCCCGAAGCCTGGCCAGTAGACCTTCATATTCTGCCGCGTTGTTTGTTGCGGCGAAATGCAACTGGAGGGCGTACTGGATCCGCTCCCCCTGAGGGGATTCCAGAACTACTCCAGCCCCCGAGCATTCGTAAGCTCAGGACCCATCGAAGTGCATGACCCAGCGACCCTGCTTGGCCTGGTCGGGTTCTGGCTGCGATGGGGCGGGGTTTGTCCATTCGGCTAGGAAGTCCGCTAGGACCTGAGATTTGATCGCGGTTCTGGCCGCGAACTCGATCAGCTGTCGGGGGATGGATAATTCCCATAATTTACCTCGGGTGCCACGGGGAGCCGAGCTCATCACCGCCCGAGCCACCGGGAGGTCGTTCCCAAGGACGACCTAGTCGGAGCCTAGGAAGGTCGCGTAGTCTGGCCGATTGCGAGCTCACGCCCGCGTAAAACAGCCGAGCTCGAGTGGTCGTCAGCCGACCTGACGTGATCTCGAGGTCGGCGAGAGTAACTACCGGCGGCGTTTTCTCCGTTAGTTCGTTGCGTCCTCCGCGGGAGCGTGGCGGATTTATAGGATCTGTTAGTTACCACGTTGGACCTGGTCGAACGTGCGGATAGTGGGTCTTGCGGAGTGCGATCCTTTGTAAACTATAAAGCATCCCCACCATGAGGGGGGAGGCAGGATGAATATACACGAGCTGGAGTAGGGCTATTATCTCCCTCTTGAGAGGCCCGAACCAGGGTAATACACTGTGCCATCATCCGTTCCAGTCTAGAGAGTCGTTCCTCCGAGTATCCCCACACGTGAGAAGGGGTCGCGGTTGGTCCCTCCACCAACAAGTATGCTCGGCGGGGGCCTGCTCCCCAATCGTCGACACTACTGGTAAAATCATTATATTGCTGCTCACTTTTCAATCAGTAAAGCTTGGTCTATATCTATTTAGTAGATAATTATCTATTTTTTTTATTTTTTTCTAGCAATTTTCAAAGTTCTCTGCTAATTTTTTAAGCAATTTTCAGAATAACTAAATAACAAAAAAAGACATGGAATTATGCTAGGACAATAAATTCAGAGATATGGAGCTTTCAATATACTATATGAAATTTTTCTAAAATTTCTTATAATTTTTGTTAATTACCAAGCAATTTTTTAGAATTACTTAATAATAGAAAAATAAATTTTACCATAAATTAATAATATAATCATGCTAAGAAAATAATTCTAGAGATAACAAGGTTCCCAATATGCTATCTACAATTTTCTTAGCATTTTTCATATTTTTTTGTTAATTACTAAGCAATTTTTAGAACTACATAATAATAGAAAAATATATTTCAACATAAATTAAACATAGAATGATGCTAATAATACAACAACATGACGCTATCAATGTGTCATCATATTTTTTCTAGCATTTTTTACATTTTTTTTGTTGATTATCACACAATTTTTAGAATTACTTCAATAATAGAAAAATAATTTTCAACATATATAGACATGACATAATACTAGAAAAATAAACCAAGGGTATAAAACTTCCAGTATATGCTAAATATTAATTTACCAAATTTCACGGAAGTTTATATATGTAGAAAATACTTTTCTAGGATTTACCATCAAGTTTTAGTATCTCTACTATTCTAAAGCAGCACTTGGTGGCAGTGTTCCGTTCTTCCCACGTCATTAATTGCCCTGCTTAATTGCCCTACTTAATTGCCCTGCTTAATTGCCCTACGCAAGAAACGAAGCGTTGCTTTAATTAGCCAGCTTTCGCAAGAAACGAAGTGTTAAAGATAGATGTTTGATTTTGTGAAATAATTTTTTTAATTTTTTTAATTTTTTAATCTTTATTTTTCGTTATCAATTTTGTTTTTCGTAGCAACGCACGGGCATGTAACTAGTTTAACTAATTTGTGAAATTATAGGAAATTCCAGTGGTAAAACTGTAATTTTCCCTTTCTTTTTGGATAACCATAGGGCCGTAAGGTTTGTGGGCCTCACGGCCCATCCCACTCATCAGCCTTTGGAGCGTGGCCCATGCAGGTCGCTCGGCCCAACTGTAACACCCCAAAATTTTACTTGTCCTAAATTCATGTGTGATTTGGCACTTTGGTGAATTTTTGGAATTTTCTGGAATTTATTTGGATTTAATTGGAATTTATTTGAATTTATTCCATTTTGAAATAATTAAAGAATTTAATTTTGCAAATAAAATTTTGTTGGAAATATTTTATTTGAGTCCAAAATGATCCAAAGTATTTTCGGAATTTTTCCTGGGATTTTTAGGTCATTTGCTATTTTAATGAATTAAATAATTACTAGGAATTATTTTAAATATTAAATCGCTGGAAAATCAAACTCGGGTCAAATCTTGTTCATCCGACCAGTCGAACCGAGTTGGACTCAGTCAGACCGAGCCACGTGACTCGGCCAGAACCCATCCCAACCCTAATCAATCCCAGCCGTTGGATCAAGATCCAACGGTAGATCCAGACCCCAACGAGCCGTGTCGGCCCGGATCCGATCGCGCCGTCGGCGATCGGGGCCGTTGTCGTGCCACGTGCGGCTCTCGTCGTCGTCTCCGCCAGAAGTCCGGCCGGACTCCGCCAGCCGTGTCGCGTGGAAAACTGGAGTCTCCGTTTTACCGCAGGCCGAGGCTATTTAAAGCGGCGTACCGAGGCGCCGTGATCGCGCCCTCCTTCTCTACTTCAGAAGGCAAAGCGCGCCCGTCTTGAGCTTCGCGTAGTTCTTGCGCGCGCTCATACGGTCTTTGCGTTCATGCCCGTCAGCCGTCCCCTGCGCCGTTGACCCCGGATCCGGGACTCACCGCGGACGAGAGCGCACCGAGATCTCTCGCCAGCGGGCGCGCCCGAGAAAGCAGCCGTTGGCCGATGTCGCCGTCGACTCCGGCCCGGCCAGCTCCGCCGCAAGCCATCGGCCGGACCGCGAAACTCTCTCGGCCGTCCGATCAAGATCCAACGCTTCGAGATCACGCCCACGTCATGCGCCGCGGTGAGATTGCGTTACGATTTCGAGATCTAATCTACGACCATCGGATCTAGATCAGCGGTCGAAATCAATCGTTAACCCAAAGCCGGCGTCAACAGATCTAATCGCGTTGATTTTCAAACCAGCGGCCGTGATTGCGCCACGTGTCGGGAAGTTGGGCCAAGCGCGGCGGCCGAATCACGCAGCGTGCGTGTAGTATGACTTGCAGAGAGGCACGCGTGTCGAAGGGCGCATGTCGTAATTTGTCCCGGCGCTGGCGTCACCATGGCGTCCGCAGTGGGTCAGTCCCACATGTCGACCGCAGTGGTGAGCCCGTGGCGTCGGCAATGGCGTCACGAAAGTGGACCCACATGTCGATCTCACGTGGAAGTAGTGGGCCGAGTCCGTGAACCCGAAACGGCGTGGACCAAGTCCATGGGCCGGTGGCGTCACCAGCCAATCGAGGCTGCCACGCGTGTCCATCTTTGGCGCGCAATTAATTTCCGAAAAAAGAAAATGATTTATTAATTCGAAATATTGATTCAAAATTTAGATTCAAACTTCAAAAGCTTTATAACTTTTTGCGTTTCAACTCCGATTTGAAGCGATTCAAATTTCTAAATTTGTATAAAATTGAGATCTACCTAAATATGAATTTTATTTAATTTTGGACTAAAGTTTTCTCTGTAATATTATTTAATTGATTATTTAAACTTTAAATAATCATAACTTTTACATTTTAACTCCAAATTTGTGATTCGGTTTCTAAAAATCCGAGAAAATTACGTTCTCTCTGTTTATGGATTTTATTTGGAGTTTTGGGATGTTTTGTCTATTGTTTATTGGGTATTTGCTATTTGCAGCTTTCTGAGTAGGCGTTGAAGTCTGGGAAGGATTCGAGGAGAAGTGTTGACTCGGGATCCAACTCAAGACCAAGAGCAAGTACTTTTTGAAGGCAAGTTATTGCTTTGACCATGTTGATCCTATTTAAATCTATTTTGATTTAAACTATTGCATGCTAGTTCAATTAGAAAGATATTTTGTTTAAACATGGGGTTAGATAAACACCAATTTCTTTGTATGACACCTTGATTATCTAAGTATGTGCCATGATCCTCGTCACCTAGTTGTGGTTTACTAGTTGGACATTATTAAATTGCCAACATGGGTTTAGACGTTGTAGTATCTTTCCTTAGACACACTTTCGTGCTCATGACATGATTTTGGACAATCAAATGATAATATGTACTTCATGATATAATCAACCTCTTTTGCAAAAGTATCATGTGATGTTGGCGGCACGTGGTGCATGGTAATCAAGCGGGGTTTGATAAGCGATTTCGGCCAGGGGCATGTGGCAAAGTAATCGTCGGAGTGGGCAGTTGGCATTGGGAGTGTTGATTTGGTTTTCGGGTAGTCTTGCCCTGGTCACTCTAAGGACTTAACCTTGCAAGCCTTTGAGCGGGTCATACTTGCAACCACATGGGTGGAATGGGGCGGCCCTAGTTGACTAAGTCGCTAATGACTCACTTGTGTAGACTCTGTGTTTCTGTTACACCGTTTGTGTGATTGTGCTGAGGGAAGCGATATCGTGGCGTGGCAGTACCCATCTAACGGTGTGTTGGTCCATACCGCCTTGGCTAAGGGAAGGATGGTGTAGAACACCTGCAGGAAGGACCACTGTGTTGTTTGAAGGCTTCAGAAAGGCTTTATTCACGGAACTCGCCTTTGTGGTGTTTGGTATCTTGTGGGTAAAGTGCATAACCTCTGCAGTGTAGAATCTATTTGAATAAGCCAGGAGTCCACGATCTTGGACAATGCTCGGGAATTACTGATCAAGGTAGACTTTACGAAAATAACTTGGTTTTGAAAAGATGGGTTGGTTTAACAAGGAAGGTGATGGAAATATGGTGTAGGATGGGAAAAATGTTTGTTAAACTTCTTGAAAAGTTATTTATGCTTTACTTATTTCTCACCTTTCGAATCTACTTTTATTACTTGTCAAAAGGCATTTCTTGCAAATATACCACGAGCTATTCCTTTTGTACCAAGCCATGCATATAGTATATTAGCTTGCATTACGTGCATGACTTCTTTGAGTACCAAGTACTCACCCTTGCCTCAACACAATACCCGGTTGAAGAGGAGACTACGCCCGGTTCGGAGGAGGAGTTCCCGGAGGATCCGTCTACTTAGGGATCGGAGCCGATCGAGTTACTGTGGTATCTTGGATGGCGCCAGAGTTTGATTTTCATTTCGGCGTTATTTCTCTTTTAATAAGTTTAGCCTTGCAAGGCATATATATTTGTAACTTGGCCATAAGGTCGAGTAACCCTTTGATTATTTAAATAAAGTACTTTGATAGTATCGTTTGGTATGATTGTGATATATACCGATGTTAAGACTGTGTGCACTAGCGCGTTCCTGGACTAGTGCTGAATACACAGAGGGTCCGGATTTGCAAATTCGGGGTCCCGACACCAACCGACACGCAATAGAAGAGGAGGCGGCTAGGGTTCTCATCCCTAGCCGCCAGGTTTGTCTATGCCGCTGTGAGTCATGGGCGCCATAGGTTTCGTGCAAGGCCGATGATGCGAGGCTAGCGAGGCAATGCGATGCGAGGCCACGAGGGCATGGGGTCGGCAACGGCTGGTGTCGGGCCGGCTGATCAGTAGCAACGGCGCACACGAAGGCTGTTACAGCGGCGGCGAAGGTGTGTGACAGGGCGTCGACACGGGGGCGAAGCTCACGGTGGTGGCGTCGGGCCAGCCAAGCGGGCCAACGGGGCGCGCAGAGGCCGATGCGATAACGATGGCGTTAAGCCAGCCGAGCGGGTGCGGTGGCCATCGCGCGGGGTGCGACCTTTGGCCATCGTGTTATAAAATATAGTCATTCTCCCGTGATCAATCAACAGCACGCCAACAAAATTACAAGAACAAGAACATGGAGCACACACAAAGTAGGAGCAAAACTCTCTCTTTATTAAATTGATTCTCTCTGTACAAGGGATGCCCAATATATTGCAAAATCAATAGAAGATAGATTCGAATTCGTCAACCAATAGATAGAATCTTTCCATAGACTAAGATTATACACACACACACACACACACACATACATACAGTTTCTTTGTGCAGTTTGGAAGATATAAAAAAGAACTGCAAAATGAATAGTGCTAAATAGTGAAAAATCACTATTCATACTGAATTTGTCTTTTTTGTATCTTCCAAATGCAATTGAGTTTGGTCTTCAAATTTCACAGGATTGTAGAACCTCACCGATGCAATTGAGTTTGGTCTTTGAATTTCACAGGGTTGTAGAACCTCACCTCCCCTATGTATGATAATTTTTTGAGAAATTTTTAAAACTTTTACACGTAGTTTTCAATGAGTTTTCATGGTAAAGAGGGTTTTCACTGGATATGTTGCCCAATTACATATGACCCAATATATGCACACAACCCAAAATTCTCGTATGCATGCGTACGGCCCACCTGCCGCTACCACGTGACTCACTCACCTTCACGTGCACCGTTCTCTAGTCCGAACGTCTCGCATGACATCCTTGACCACTAGGACCTCGGTTCCTCCCTGAACCTCAGTTCCTCTATGAATTTAGTTTCGGTCCCGTCATCGATCACATTTGACCTCAAGCAATATCTGCACATGAACAAACTACGAAACAATTTTTTGAGCACAATTCCACAACTTGGCTCAAGATCAGTCCATGCAACCACTCACACGAGCGCATTGCATTAAGCAAAATAATTATCATGCTATCATAAACATATCAAATAATCATCTAAAATAGCACATGCACAAGCACCACACAAGCCATGATCACAGACACTTTGCAATGCCAAATTCATCATTAAGCCAATTTTTCAGCACATGATTTCACACTTGCCCTGTCGACTGTTGCCCACCAGGAAGCCAGGGCTGCTTCCGCACCACTAGGAGTTATGTGGTTATGTGTAGAACGGTTTCAGCTTCTCCTATCTGAAAGAAGTTGTTTTAGGTCTTGTTTAGGGGCTACGACTAGACTGAAAAATTATTTTTTTTTGTTTGTTGTGCTGAAAATAGTTGTAGCTGGCGGCAATGACTTTTTTTTAAAATAATGTTTGGTAAACTGACTTTTTGTTGGCTTTTCTTGAGAGGAGACCGAGCGGAGCGAAGGTTGAGGGAGAGAGGGTGGGGCTCCGAGGCGGGCGGAGGTGGTGGGGCTTCAAGGCGAGGTGGAGGCCGAGCAAGAAGAAGGCATACGACCTCACTAAGAAGGAGGCAGGGCGGAGACGTGGAACGAGCGGAGACGGGAACCGATCAAGGCAGAGGTGGTCATGGGTTGACGAGGCGGAGGCCGGGACCGAGGAGGTGAAGCGCATGAAGCTACCTCGAAGCACCTCTTGGCTGGCTTGAGTTTTGCCTGGGCTTTTGTCCGAGCTTGGCTGTGAAGCCGCTAGGCGACAGGGGGTCTTTGGGTGGGTGGGAAGGGGCTTCCAACTCATAGCCACAGCCCAGCCCTCCAAACAGGCCCAAACGGCTAGCTTCTTCATAGCTAAAAGTCAACACCTCATTTGTACTAAGAGAAGCTGAAAATCGGAAGCTAGTTTAGGGTAGCATTCTATAGCTTTGGTGGGTTAGGGTTTTGACTTGCCATTAGAATTGAAGTAAATTACCCCCTACTACCAAGTATAAAATTGTCGGGGATTGGGCTATTTCTTATAAGGACCATTCTGCCCCGACGGCCGAGCAGCTCCCGACCATGGGCTTGGATGCGATACCCAAGCGTGAGCCTCGGGCATTATCACGCTCGGGCATAAGTATACTCGTAATATCGAAGCAAAGCATGGTCGGCTATAAGCCTCAAAGACGTGCCCGAGCAACCATGCTCGGAAAGGACGCGGGATGGTAGAAGCCATACCAAAAGCATGCTCGGAGATTGCCGGAGGACGTGGTCAACCCATAGAACAGGAAAGTGGCGACTATTTCGCCAAGGAGTTATACCAATAATTCAAACGTGGCGAGAATCATGGACACATCCAAAGAGGGCAACGGGCGTGATCTTAGGAATCAGTTACCATGTATGTACATAGGCACCTAGTATTTAATCCTCTCTCCATCAACAGAGAAAGGGGATCCCGTGGGGAGATCCACGTACTTGTATCCATCATTTCAATACAGAAAAACGCCACCAGGCGACTGGATGTAGGGCTATTATCTCGATCATGAGAGGCCTGAACCAGAATAAAATCCTTGTGTTTCTGTCTGTTCTAAGGGACCATCTCCCGCGTCTTCGATGCTACACCTTTGGCAGAAAGGGGCTTCGATTGATCCCTCATTCAACAAATAAGCTCGGCGGGGGCCAGTTCCCCAATCGTCGACAAAAATCCTAAATCCTATCCCTCTCATCCTCATTCTCGACTCGTATCTCTTACACCTAAAAGGGGGCAGCCAAACACCAAATCTCTTTAGCCTAACTATTCAGCCATGCCGTCCTAAAGCCATGAAGTTTAGTCGAAAGATACTTCTCAGAAAGCTACAGCCATACAAAACAGGGCCTGTTTGGGATGACTCCACTTTCGACTTCTCTCCTATGAAAGCCAGAAGCTGTCCCAAACGGCTGGCTTCTTCGCAGCCAGAAGCAAAAAAAATCAGTAGGCCATTTGTACTAGGAGAAGCTGAAAAACAAATGCTCTGTTTGCGATGGTTTCAGCTTTGGATTATCCCCTCTGGAAGCTGGAAGCAGTCTCAAACGGCTGGCTTTTCCGCAGCTGAAAGCCAAAAGCCAACAACATATTTGTACTAGAAAAAACTGAAAGCCAAAAGCTGGTATAAGTTAGCTTCCCACAAATTCAGTAGGTTGGGTTCTGATTTTACCACTATAGTTAAAGAAAATTACATCCCTCTTACCAAGTATAAAATCCCAAACACCACCTTCCACCCCTATTCCTGATCCACACCTCTCACACCTAAAAGCTGGGTTGCCAAACACCAAACCTCTTCAGCCGAGTTCAACCGTGCAGCCCTTCAACCATACAACCCAATCGAAAGCTACTTCTCAGTAAAATTACAACCATACCAAACAAGGTTAAAAGCTGGTCTGAAATAGCTTCCCACGGCTTTGGTAGGTTGAGGTTATAACTTTGGCGCTAAAGTTGAGAAAATTGCCTCAATCATACCAAATATAAAATCCCAAACATCACCTCTCCATTCTCGATACACACCTTTTACATCTAAAAGTTTTTAGTCCAGCTGTTCAGTCGTACAACCTTTCAACTATAGGATCTGGCCAAAAACTACTTGTCGGAAAAGTTATAGCCATATCATACCTTTCAACTATAGGATCTGGCCAAAAACTACTTGTCGGAAAAGTTATAGCCATATCAAACCGGGTCTGCCCTTCCCACACGGAGGTTTGCCTGCGGGATGGTGTCCCTGCCGACGCCTCCATGGTCCTGTTATCGCAGTGCAGACCGCAGACTCGCATGCTGCAGGCACAAATTTACTGGATTTTGTTCTTGCCATCGGTGGCTGCGCTGCAAACCCATAGCCGCCATTTCTCCACAAAATATTTACAGGACACCGCTGTTCAGTTTTCACTTTATTTTGCAAATTGCAATCACCTGATAAAAACTGGAATCGCGACACCATAGTTCCACACTGTCGTTCAGAAGGTGGCCCAGCAAGTTGCTCTATTGAGTTGACCTCAGCAGTCAGCGCGCAGTGTCCACTCGAGCCAACAGCTCAGGTGAGGTAAATGGAATGCAGCACGACTGAAACATAGGAACGGGCACGGAGATAAAAGCACTCCAATCTGATGCCAAAAAGAAACCTTTCTCCCTTTATTACTCATGTTATCCCCTTCCTTTTCCATTATGCAAGGGAGAAGCAGTATACATTGTTATACATAGAGAAGATCCAGCTTCGGGTAATGCCACCAACTCCTCCCGTGGTATTGCCTACTGCATTCCCTCATCGATTCCGTGGTTATTCAGGTCAGGGAACGCGCGGTGTCCTTCTCGTTCATATACATCTCCTTTTCTGTCTCGCCCTATGGTGTTGATACTTCTGTGGTGTAAGTAGACTGGAGGATACGGCTATCTCACCTCCCAGCCTCTACTTCTTTGTGGGGGGTTTTAAGGCTTTAAGCTAAGCTTCTTTATATACAGCTCGACCGAGTGGAGTACTCAGATACTAGCTGCATGAACACGGAGGACTTGTCCTCCAAGAGCCTCTGGGGTGTGTCAAACTCTGCAATTTTACCTGAAACCAAAACGACATAGATTCATTGTAAAGACAGTTTCTTGGCTAAACAAGACTCCTATTTCCAAGTTTTTATTCATGAGAAAAATTGTTAGGTACTAACTGTTCAGCTAGAAGTATTATGCAGAAAACTAAGAAACAAGTATTATGCAGAAAACTAAGAAAACACAGTAAACGAGCAAAGAAGTAAACTTATGACAATCTAACTAACTTGAAAAGTGACATGGTCAATTATGTGAAAGTGCTGTACCATCGCTAAGGACCAGGACTAGGTCACTGTCAATAACCGTTGGGATACGATGTGCAATGGTGCAGACCGTGCAATCCTTGAATTCACTGCGAATAATCTTTTGAATAAGATTATCTGTAGCTGTGTCAACTGATGCTGTTGCCTCATCAAGCACCAAGATTTTTGCCTGCTTAAGCAATGCCCTACCCAGTGCAATAAGTTGGCGCTGTCCTACACTCCAGTTATCCCCATTCTCCAATACTGCAATGACACCACAAATATCCAGGAAAAATAATTTTTTGCAATAAAAAAACCTCATGCTTACTCTTTGAAGAAGTGTTCATCTATTCAGAATTAAAACTAACCTGGACTGTCCAGCTTTTCTTCCTTGGAACGAATGACTTCTCCTAACTGACACTTTTCTAGTGCCTGAAACAAAAGAGCTTTCTTCCATAAGAATCATGAGATATTTAACACGAGGTTAGCATGAAAGTGATCAGGACGTACCTCCCAAATTTCTTGATCAGCACGTTCTTCAAGAGGGTCAAGATTCATTCTGATAGTACCCTCAAACAATGTAGGATCCTGAGGGATGATGCTCAACCGTGACCTCAGATCATGAAGGCCAATTGCAGAAATGTCAATGTTGTCGATGATAATTTTCCCTCCAGTAGGTTCAATTAGGCGGAAAAGGGCCTGAATAAGAGTAGATTTACCACTTCCAGTTCGCCCTACAATCCCGATCTTTTTCCCACCAGGAAACATACAACTGATTCCGTGTATAACTAAGGGTAGGCCATCCTTGTAGCGGACCTGTGATATTTAGGAGAACAACAATAATATGCCAAACATTAAATTATATATAATGAAGAACAAACTAATATATATAAAGAAAACACTAAAATTATAAGAAAGTATTGGCATTAATGGCAACCGACTAATAAAGTGTACCTTGAGATCAATCAGTTCAATGTTTCCGTCCTCAGGCCATGAGGACGGGGGGCGGCAATTCTCAATAACCAGTGGTGCTTCACTAGGAATCTTGCAATACTGATAAATACGCTCAACAGAGATGATTCTATTCTCTAATTTACAGAAGCTCAATATCCACCTTGACATTCGAGCATTTAAATTAAGTCCATATGTGACAGCGAGCCCAGCCATACCTATCAATTGCAAAGTCCGTTTAGATGCATAAGCAATTTAACTAACAAAAACATGCAATTATTCCACTGCATCTAACAAGTAAACAATTAGGTAAAGCAAGATACAAAATGCAACATAACGGCATGTGAGGCACAAGACATACTTGGTTCAATTGTGCCAGGAGGGAAGCTCACAAGTATTGCCATGCAGAAAGCGAAGACAAACGTTGAGAGCAATTCCATTCTCAGGCAGAGCCATTCAATAGCTGCAAGGCTGGAAAATAAAGGCCGAGCAAAACAATCGAGAAGGTAAAGATTTCTTTTCATGAATCGTTTTTCTTGACCAAACCCTCTGATTGTAGCAGCACCAGCAATTGACTCACTAAACAAATGGATCACTGGAGACTTCTGAACACTCAAGATCCTAGTTAGTTCCCTTGATGAAGCAATATAATATCTCTGCAAAGTTGATGGTAATTATTAGTTCAACCTCACTCTGATTTACCATACAACAGATATTTCCTGATACTTGTGATGGTATAAGTATTTATAAAAGTTTAAGACAGAAAGTTATAAGTTTCTCATTTCATAAACATTAGCAGGCAAACCAATTTTCCAGATCTCAACAATGAATTGAGGACATACTAAAAAGCTTTTGAATGCATGCTGTGTCAATATTCAGCGACCAATAATCTAGTACAGGATCATTTTTAAGAAAGTGAACTCTAGTTATAGTATCCAATTTGCAAAAGGTGGTTGGAGCCAAACATTTCCTGTGCACTTATCATAATCTCTTGAACGGGATAAAAAAAAAGACGAAGCTCATAGGAATAGCATGGTAACAAGGACATCCATTATATCTTGTGATGAAGACAAATGGGAAAAGGGTTTCACTCCCAATCTATTATGCTGAGGGTATGCTAATGGCCTTACAGATATCTTTAGAAGCCTTTCGGTACTCAAAGATCACCAAGATATCTTGAACATTGGCCTTTCGGTACTCAAAGATCACCAAGATATCTTGAACATAGGCCTTCATGCTTTAAGCCTGTAACAATGGACTTACTTCACAAGCTTCAACACTTTCACGCTGAACATATTCATTGATTTTCCAGATAATCGGCTAGTTAACTAACAGAGGTAGCCAACAATATGTGCCCAAAGTTCTTTTATTGATTTATAGGGTACCTACCATTACTATTTACTATATTTGCAGTGCGATTTCCACAAAAGAAAATTAAGAATCTGAGGCAAAGGTCAACATTAAAGAAAATATGAAAGTTTAGCAATTACCTGCATCCACATGCATGCAATAGCCATGGGAACTATAAGAATCAGAACTTGCCATGTGACTTTGCTCATGACAGCAACAATTCCAAGGAGTTGAATTGTTGTTGATGAAAATCCACCGAGTCTGAATGCTATATCAAGGTCCACAACACTTTGATCTACAGAAACCTGATATGAAGTATGATTCAGAAAACTTAGGAAGTGCACATTAGAAAAGGCACACAGAAGAACAAACAAAATACAAATTAATATTAGCAGGAGAGAGCAAGATCAACTTACTCGATTCAAAATCCGTCCAGATGGTGTAGTATCAAAGAATGACATTGGCGCTCGAAAAACACACCTTAGCATTTTTACAAACAGCTTCTGAGCAGCTGCTAAACCAAATGTAGCCACAAGAAGGCTTCTCATAAACACAAACAGTGAACTCCCAAAAGCAAGGCACATATAAACAACCAGAAGGACCACGTTATCTGTCTTAGGTGCATCTCCTTCTGTTTGTGGGTTCGCCCATGCCATCCACCAGTTACTCCCAATCTGAAGCACTTGGAACATGGTTTGAGCCAAGATAATGAGTGGTATCAGTGTACCTTTGTAGGCTTCCCCCATGTATGACAAATAAACCTTTAAGCTAACTCTTCCTCGCTCCCTCTCCTCCTCTTGAACAGTACGCTTCTTCTTACGCTCTTCAGTCTTATTTGTTTCTTTTATTCCACGTGTACTTAATGATTTCTCATTTTTAGACACCTTGTTTCTCAGATTATCGATATTACTAACGCTTGGTGTCAGCCTCTTGTTAGGAACAGAAGAAACGATATCCCCATCAGAATCTTCGAAAATTTCCATGGTCTCAATAGCTTCCTTATGAGCAGAAACCAAAGCATTAAAATCGGTTCCAGCTTGGAGAAGATCATCATATTTTCCAGCTTGGGTGATATGGCCATCCTTGAGAACCTGTACCATGACAGCAGCATAAAAGAGAAATCAATCCAGGCCCGTTAGCACATTTATAGTCCCATGAAACAACTATTTACGATAGCTTGCTTCCATATGTATTGAACAACTCAATAAGCCAAGGGAAATTGAAATAGAATAACCACGTGCATTAATCATTAAAATATATTTAGATTATGAGAAAAATATGGTTACCAGTATCAAGTCAGCAGCTGGTAGAAACTCAACTTGATGGGTTACATAAATTACTGTTTTGCTAGCCAGTGCACTCAATATATATTCCTGCAACACAAAAGCTGAGATGTTATGCAACCGAAACAGCTTTCGAAATAATCAAATAACAGGAATAAGGCAACAGGTCGTACCAACCTTAAATAATTCACTCCCGGTATGAGCATCAACCGCACTGAAGGGATCATCAAGCAAATAAATATCAGCGTCTTGGTACAGTGCCCTCGCAAGCTGCACTCTTTGCTTCTGACCTCCACTCAAATTAATGCCTCTATCACCAATGATGGTCTGATCTCCATATTGGAGCAACCGAAGATCTTTCTTCAGGGAGCAAGCCAAAATAACTCTCTTGTAACGCTGTTTGTCCTTTGGACTGCCGAAAAGAATGTTCTCCTCAATGTTTCCAGACTGTATCCAGGCAGTCTGAGGAACATATGCTGCTGTACCACTGACCCTGACCTGAAAAAGGAACAAAAGGAAAAATGTAATGAAACAGCCATCCAAGTTAACATCAATTTTTTTTTTTACATGTACTTACTTGACCACACAATTTGGGTATCTCCCCAAGTATACTAGACAATAAGCTTGATTTGCCAGAACCAATGACACCACAGACTGCTACTCGCATGCCTTTCACCACACTAAGGTGTATATTAGAAAGTGTGGGGGTTGGAGAAGATGGGTTCCAAGAGAATGTACCATCCTTAATATCGATTGCCTTGTCTGTACTACCCTGTGGCACACTTATTGTTGCGTCTTCTGGCAATTCTTCTTGCTGCAAAAATTGGGACAACCGGTCCAAAGACACCCTCGTCTGAGCAATCATGGAGATGAGATCTGGGAAATTCCTCAAAGGCTCTTGAAGGATCCTAAATGTTGCTAAAGCAGAAAGAACACCTCCAGCAGTGAGCTGGCCACCAAGCAGTATACAAGTCCCGAAAGTTATGACTGCGACAAAGATTGGCGAACTCCAGAAAACAAACGTAACTGCAGCTTGTGAGTACAAAGCCCACCGAAGCCACTTGCATTCCACGCTCCTCATCTCTTCAAGCTTCAGCCTGTACCGGTCCTCCCATGCCTGCAGCTTCAGAATCCTCATGCTCTTCAAGCACTCTGCTGTCTTGCGCATGCGCTCATCCTTTGCCGCCATCAGCTTATCTTGGTAGTGCTCCTGCAGCTTCGCTACAGGAACTGAGGCAGCAATTGATAGCGCAGTAGCTATCAATGTTGAAACCGTGGCAATCCCAATATTCTTGTACAGGATGGCGAGAGCAAGAATGATCTGAAGTGGAAGCATCCAGATGTCATGAAAGTACCATGCATAGTCCCCCACCCTCTGCACATCGACCGCCATGTAATTCACAATCTCACCACTCGCGTGGCTTTGTCGGGAGGCATTGGACAGCCTGAGACCCTTCCTATACACCATGGCTGTCAGCCCAGACTTGACATGGATCCCCATGATGTCCACACCCAAGTACCATTGGCGAGCAGTGAGTGTCTCGAGCAACTTTGCTACAAAGAAAATGGAGGCGAGGATGTAGCCTTCATGGGGGAAGGCAATGTTGCCACTGAGGTAGTCCACAAAGTAGCTGATCAGGTACGGGCCGACATATGACACGATGGTGTTCACGGCAGCGAAAGAGCCATTGATCGCCGCCTCACGCCAGAAGGACTGCAGTATTGCCCATGCCAGTGATGGCTCCCTGCCAGGGCGCTCCATCCGCTGGCGTTCATAGTGATTGCTCATGGCCTTATAGCAGGATTTCGTACGGTCCTTGTGAGCCAGCAAGGGTATGTCAGCCAACTCAAGTGGCCGCTGCGCCCCGACTGACAGCAACGGACTAAGCCATGACAGTGTTGCAAGGCTGACAATCCCAGCATCGCCGTACGGAGTCACCCGCAGGCACCCGGGCTCCTCCTCGGCATCTCTACGCTGCCCACCGAGCAATAGCGGCTCATGAACACCGCTGGCATCACTAAACTCCAATTCTACACCGGTGGAACCCATCACACCAACCAAGCACAGGAACCCGAGGGCCGGCACCGACGCGAAGTTGGCAACCATGTGCGCGTAATCCACCTTGGACGCGTCATCACCCATGAGCCGCCTGGAATCGTAGTACGCAATGGCAACACAGAGCGCGAAGGAGACCACCCACCAGACCCGCACCAGCGCCGGGAACCTGCCCGTGCCGCCGGCGCGGGCCTGAAGCGCGAGCGCCAGCAGCGCCGCCCAGGCCAACGCCTGCACGGCCGGCAGCAGCAGCGCCTCGGCAGCGACCCGCGACCCGGCCGCCGCGACCTCGTAGCTCAGCGCGGCGGCCTGCGCGAGGAGGGCGTAGCCGCAGCAGGCCAGGGCGGCCCTGTACCACGCGCCGGCGACCGACGGCTCCGCAAGCCTCCCGGCGGCGGCGGGCACGGCGGCGCGGCGGCGCGGGGCCTTGAGGCATGAGGCGCAGCGCGAGGCGAGGGCGCGCGCGGCGCGGAGGAGGAGCAGGAGCAGGGCGAGCGCGAGCAGCGCGGCGTGGGCGGCGGCGGCGGCGGCCTCCGGGAGCGGGAGGGATCGGAAGGGCGGCATTGGCAGGCGGTGGGGATCGGAGGTGTCACGAGTGGAGCGGGGAGGGGTTTAAAAGGCATTGGGCCTTGCCACGGTGGGCAGGGCAGGAGGTGCGGGTGCGTTCGCTCGCGAGCTCTGGGCGGCGGATTACGGCATCGGCAGATGGCAACAAACGAGGGCTTTGGTCGCTAGCTCCCCTCTCCGGACTCTCTTTACTCGGCTCCTCGGAGAAGCAGAGTTGGGAAGGGGTTTAGATTTCGGCTCCTAACGAATGCTCCCGTTGCGTGGTGGTCTTCTTCTCCGATCTCCCACCAACTCTCCGTTTCCCACTCTCTCCGGCTCTCTTCTCCGTGCCCGTGGGGAGGGGTGGAGATGCGGTGGTAGGTGGTGCGTGGAGGATTGCGGATGGGTGGAGCTAGGGCGTGCCTTGGCTGGCTTTCAAGGTGGGTCACGAATTGACGATGAGCTTGCCTAGCTGCGTTAGGGCATTTCGTCCTGTGACTGTGAGCAGCGCCTTCGTGCGTCTCTCTTCTAACATAACATAGTTTATATAAATAAATCATCCCTCGTCTTGTACTCGTATTTAATGTTTATATACCCTTTAAATAATAATCATAGAAGCAATTTATAAAGAGGAGAGTTTGGAGTGGGCTTCTCCTTTTCCTCTGCTTCCCTCCGTGCTTCCTGCACTGCATGGTGTGTCTATTTAGCCTTGGGTGCCTCTTGTTGCGCGTATTTGCAGTCTTGCAGGCGCTTACCGACTTGCTGTACGTGCCAGCTTACAACGGGGCCATGCATGTACTCATGCTTATGGTAGCAGCTGTTCTTTGGTCATTTGCTATCGTATAATAAGAATAACGGGCGGCGAGGGAAGAAATGGACGGCTGTTCACGCGGGAATCGTAGGTGTGAATTGGTTACTTACACCAACTTCGATATAAGCTGCTTATTCTTTTCATCCAATGCATCGGATTAGTGAAGTAGTAGAAATATTTTTAATAAATTAATAACTAGTTTTAATTTTTGTTATCAACTATATACTATTAGTATAATATACCGTAAATTTTCTCTTGTTTTATCTACGAGAGTTACAGCATTAGAGCTAATCATCAATTCGATCGCTCCCCGTTCAAAGAGTCTGACGCTAGCCACCAAATTTCGGCACCGGTTGAGTTTGTCAGCGACCGACAACAGGACGAAATCCATTGTGACATCTGACATGGCTGTTTCTTCGGTTTCATGGGCAGCCGTAGTAGTGACGGAAAAAATGACAAAAATACACGAGTACAGCATCATTCATGGAAAATGCTGGATCGTCACCTCTTACAAAACAAATGCATATGGGAACTCGCAGGGGTTTGGAGTGGAAAGTGTTACGAAACATATAGAATCTTGATTTATATTTGAAAGAACTCTATTCATTGGTTGACGAATTTGAACTCATCTTTGTGGTGTTTCTTCTGTATATTAGATATTGTTTTGTACAGAAAAATTAATTTAATAAAGATAGAATTTTGCCCCATACTTTTGTGCGTGCTTCTCCACGTGCTTCTACTTTTGTTCATGTGCTCCTGTTAGTGTGTTGTTGATTGGTGCGGGTGAACGACTACGTTTTGCAATACGTTATCAGCATGACGCTCTACCGTGGCTGATCGTGGTTATCTACACTGCATCGGTCTACATTGTATCGACGTTCTACGTGTGGCTATTGGTGATCGTCTACCTGCATCGATCAACATTGCATCGAGTTCATCCTGCAACACGCGATCATCTTGCCGCAAGCCCTTCGAATTGTATTCGTCGATCAATTATGAAAAATCAAACTAATTCCTGCAGATTAGTTTTGCTAATTAGATTACTAGTTAATGTAATATGTCATCGCGTTCAATTGCTCATGTTCATCACGAAATTACTGTTCATCACAAAAAAAAAACTTCTCCGGCCCGAAGGCTGAAGCTCTCGGTAGCTATCATGGCCATCACCACCGCCTCGACCTTGCCGCATCCGGCCCGTCGGCCTCCTGGGCATCTTGCCCTGTGCGCTTCCATGAGGAGAAGCGAGTGGCGGCTAGGGTTTGAGAAACCCTAGCCGCTGGTTTTGTATGAGGCTGGTTGGGCCGTACGGGTCCAATGAGCCATGAGGTCTATTTGTTTCCTTAAAAAATAAAAGGGAAAAATTTACTTCTATGCCCTTGGGATTTTTAGTATTTTTGGAAAAAAAATAAATTCTAAAAATTAATGTTAAATCCTTAAAATTAGATTTTTAGGCATATGGACTTCCGTAAAATTTTGAAAATTGGTATTAGCGTATATTGGAAGTTCCATACCCCGTTTTTTTTCTAGATTTTTTACATGTTAATATGTGTTGAAATTAATTTCTGTTATTCAATTAATTCTGAAAATTGCTTACTATTAACAAAAAAATGTAAAAAATGCTAAAAAAAAAATTAGAAAATTATGATGACACATTGATTATTTCATGTTTTTGGTTTTATTTTTTTTATTATTTCATATTTTATGTGCTGAAATTTAATTTTTTCTGTTATTCAAGTACTTCTGAAAATTGTTTAACTATTAACAGAAAAATATAAAAAATGATAGAAAAATTCTAGAAAATTTTAAATAGAATATTTTGAGCTCCATGCCTCTGGATTAATTTTCTTAGCATGATTCCATTCCTAATTTATGTTAGAATTTATTTTTCTGGTATTTTGTAATGCTGAAAATTGCTTAATAATTAACACAAAATTATGAAAAGTACTAGGAAAATTATGAGAAAATTTAGGTAACTATGTACTGAATAAATATAGATCAAAATTTACTGATTTAATGAGATACATACAATATAGTATTTTATCAGTAGTAAAATTCAGTATTGCTTGTACACAGGATGGAGGAGGATCCGCTGACATTTTAGAATTCACTAAAGGAACGATACAACCAGCAAAGATCCGTACTGTTACCAGAAGCACAATACGAATGGACCCTCCTAAGCTTCTAGGACTTGAAAACTGTTCAGTCCTTAGATCCACGCACTAAAGAAACCAAACTTAAAGTTCAGAGGATAATAAATTTGTAACAAATAGCTAATAGTCTACTAGATGCCTTCACTGATCATAAGAGAGTGACAAAATCTTAGTAAACGCACCTAAAAGAGTGGAAATACCTCTAAAGGATATTGAACCCACTCTTGCCCCTCATGATAAGAAGAGGGGGAGGCCTCTAGGTGCACGAGACTCAATTTCACGAAGACGTCTGCAGAAACAGAGGACCGATCAAATGAGATCACTACCTGTGATAGTGAAAAGAAGCTCAACATGATATTGAGAAAATCTATGAAGTGGGCTATCCTGAAGATGGTAATGTCCCTAAAGTGAACCATCCTAAAGATGATAATCCCAACTTAAATTTGCGCGCCCAATCCAACACTAGAAAGTCAAAACACACAGAATCCATCATTATGGAAAATCACGATGAGCTGGAAGAAATAAATGAAGAAATATTCACTAATTATATGGATTCAGGAGAATTATATAAAAAAAGACTACAATTATCGATATTTATTTTGCCTCTAAAATTGCTAAAACTCTTGAATTGGATCCAGAACCAAAATACATGGTAGAGTGCCAAAAGCGCTTAGATTGGGTCAAATGTAAGGAAGGAATTGGGGGCAGAATTGCTCTTGCTTAATAAAAAGAAAGTTTTAGGTCATGTTGACCAAACACCTCCTAAAGTGTTCCTTGTAGGATCAAAATGGGTTTTCATTCGAAAGAGAAATGAAAACAATCAGATGGTGAGATATAAAGCGAGACTTGTAACACAATGGTTCACGTAGAGACCCGCCATTGATTACGATGAAACATATTTCTCCTATATCAAGTGGAATAATGTTCCAATATTTAATATCAATGGCAGCAAGCTTAAATTTAACCATGCAGTTGATGTATGCAGTGACCGCATATTTATGTGGGCCACTAGATACGGATATTTACATGAGAGTCTCTAAAGGAGTCAAAGTT
The DNA here is from genome assembly GCA_036346355.1 of Rhipidocladum racemiflorum. Lineage (NCBI taxonomy): Eukaryota > Viridiplantae > Streptophyta > Magnoliopsida > Poales > Poaceae > Rhipidocladum > Rhipidocladum racemiflorum. The sequence continues at coordinate 82,850,954 of CM070573.1, read as the reverse complement.
TTGGATCCTAATAATTGCAACATGTATAGTGTCAAACTGCAGAGATCATTATAAGGATTAAAACAGTCAGAAAGAATATAATACAATTGACTTAGTGAATTACTCCTAAAGAATGGATATTCAAATAATGATGATTTTCTATGTGTGTTCATAAAGAAATCCCATAGTGGATTCTATATCATTTCGGTATATGTTGATGATCTGAATATCATCGGAACCACAGAGAAGATAAAGGAAGCAAGTGCTTACCTCATGACGGAGTTTGAGATGAAAGATTTGGGTAAAACCAATTTTCGCTTAGGCTTGCAGCTTGAGCATTCTCGGAAGGATTTTTTGTACATCAGTCTGCCTATACCAAAAGGCATTGGAAAGATTTAATATGGATAAATCTCATCCTTTAAAAACCCCATGGTTGTAAGATCCCTTGAAGCGGATAAACGCCCATTTAGATCAAGGATGGAAAATGAGGAAGTATTGGGATCTGAAGTCCTATACTTAAGTATGATTGGTGCACTTATGTATCTTGTGAATTGCACAAGGCCTGATATTGCATTCGCAGTGAATTTGATAGCAAGACAAAGTGCAGCCCCAACCAGAAGGCATTGAGCCGATGTCAAGGCTTTACTCAGATACCTCCAAAGTGTCCGAGATCTTGGTCTGTTTTACCAGAAGAGTTAAGAGTTAACCATGGTGAGATATATGAATGCTGGCTATCTGTCTGATCCCCACAGTGCGAAATATCAGACTGATTTTGTGTTTCTCGACGGTGGTTTAGCCATTTATTGGTGGTCTTTTAAGCAGACCATGGCAGTTAATTTTACCAACCACTCAGAGATTATACCTTTGTATGAAGCCTCACGTGAGTGTGTTTGGATGAGATGTGTAATAAACCATATCCAGAAGACATGTGGTCTGAATACCGTCTATAACTCCAGCATTATCTATGAAGATAATGCTGCTTGTGTTGCTCAAATGCAAATGAGTTATGTATAGAGCAATATCATAAAGCATATTGCTCCTATATATTTCTATCCTCACGAACTCCAGAAGAATAGTCAGGTAATTAAAAATAATGCAAAATAAGTCATGTGAAAATCTGGCAGATTTATTCACAAAATCTTTACCAAGGTCAACTTTTCAAATGTGTATTAATGGCATTGGAATGAGATGGTTTAGAGATTTGCAAAGTTCATGAGGAGTGAATCTCTAAACTATAACACTTTTGCATGATCATGAAGCTCATATTTTATATCATAAAGATTGTAAGTTGTACTCTTTTTTCTTAGTGAGTTTTCTTGAAGTTTCTCATATTAAGGTTTTTAATGAGATAACTAGTGTAACACGGAGTCCGAGTTCAATGTACTCTTTTATCCATCCTTTTTTTCAATCGGGTTTTTGAGAGAAGTTTTTAATGAGACATATGCATTACGCGTTATTCGCCCAAGCGGGAGTGTTGTGAAACAATAGAATCCTAGTTCATATTTGGAAGGGCTCAACCTATTGAGGGGCGAATCCGAACTCATCTCCATGGTGTTTCTTCTATATATTAGGCATTGCCTTGTACAAAAAAAAAATCAATCTAATAAAGAAAGAACTTTGCCTTATACTTTTGTATGTGTTTCCCGTGTGCTTCTACTTTTGTTACTTCATTCCTATTGGTGTGGTGTTGATTAGTGCGAATAAATAACTACGTTTTACAACAAAAAGATGCTGCTCTCTTCCGGAGTCCTGGACACTGGACAACTAAATACTCCCATTTTTGTTCTTTTTTTTCTCCCCCGTCAGATACAAACGCCATGTACTGTACGTGGCACATGCATGAGCCCCGGCTTGTACAGGGTGTAGATGCCCAGGTGGACGCGCGTGCATGCAAAACGCCATGGCACATAGCAGCGGCACGAGGGGCCGGAAATAGTGCAACTTGCAAGGCAAGCCCGCTCCGACGGCAAACGCGCCGCTATATCGCCGCCGCCGCGCATCGGCGGCAAGGATCAGTGCACCCTGACCGGCCGGAGTGTCCATGCCGGCCGTCGCGCGTGTCGTGACATGTTTATTCCGAGGGAATGTCTCGAGCTGGCGTTGATTCTTGCACAACAACAGGTTGCTACCGATCGATACAGCATTCGTGGATCATGCATGGGTCTGGTTGGGCTTTCTTCGTCATCTATGGAGAAAAAAAATCTTGGTGTGCTTTGATGGCAACCAGTGGCCAACCTTCTCTTCTCGATACGGACATATACTGCTCCTGGTAGTATATACTCTCTGACGTGGATCGGCTACATGCTGCCATTATCAATGTGGCATGAGCATCGCACGTATCCACGGCCTGATTGATCGTACAACGGACGGCTAATTGAGATCAATTAAAGCACATAGAGATGAAACAAGATTGCTTCTCTCTCCATTATGTTGGATAAAGTGAAACAAAATATAGTATGTAAGATTAGTAGTGTGCATGCAGGTATGAGCCTAGCTTGCTGCTAATGATGAGGACAGCACGAAAATGTCGACGGAATGGTGAGATGAGATGAGCACATAGTTGGAGACTTGGAGTATGACGGAGAATGCATGTTCGGACCACGGGTTGATCGATCGGTGCGTTATTACAGCATGGATCGCTTTTAATTAATTCCGCGATAAGTGTTCGATCCATCTGATGAGATAAGATTACATAAGGGCATATATAATAAGGTCACCTTAGGCCTTAGCTAGTTCTTAGTTTGTATATATCAGTTTTGGTCTATATAAAAGATTGAGAAAATAGGAGAGAGAAGAGAGCTGGCTCTTATTTAGTAGCTAATTTTGCACAGGAGTATAGGTAGATTATTTATGTACAAGAGAGAAGAGATAATTATTGCATAACATCTTTTAGAGACAATTATTGTATAGGCTGATTTTTAGTTTACTATTAATCTATAGTAGGCTTTGCTATTTTATTTGCTTTAATGTTTAGTCTCAAGTGTTTGGTTACGTCACTTGATCGCTGCCGTGGGCACTCCCCAAAGGCCAGTAGCACGTTTCGCCTTAATTTTGCATGGTGACACAACCAAAGGCCACTTGACAGTTGACACAACTAATAAGTTGCGCAAAGCACTTTGTCCGGTAAAAAAAAAAAAAAAAAAAAAAATCGAGCACTTTTGGACACCCAACGAAGACTGAAGTTTTGGTTGAGGTGTTGCAAGATACATACGTGATGAGACGACGCAGCACCAAGAGGGCAAGACTGGCTGATGCCGATCGATGGGTGTCTCCCTTCACTTGGAAAACATAATCATGATGACCAAAGATCTCAATTAGCCATGGGTAGTACGATCAAGGAGTGAATAAACAACGCCAAGGGCATTTCGACCGTGCACAACATCTTGTCATTTAGCTACTCTTCTAGAAAGGTACGTGCACACAACACGTTAGACGTAGTGACAAAGTATCTTTCAAATACTAAGGCTGTTTGATTTTACTTTTAATTCTAGATTCTGGCTGTAAAAGCTGAATCAAAAATAAATTATCAAATTATAGGAATTGATTATCACAATTCAGCCCATTTATATATATATTAGAATCCACAATTTACTTTATATGTGCTTTTGTATTCTAGCTTTTAAAGAATCAGCTTCTCTACGATCACAATCCAAAATAAATTTGTTGAGAATCCGAAGCAAAAATAAACATGCCCTAAATATATTGTTCCCCGGGGAGCTTTCACCCGCGCAGCTTGCTCACGTGGCCCCTTCCGCGAGGAGGTCCTATAGAATTTTGAAATTGTGTTGAGGTTTTTCTACTTTTTTTTTTTTTGCAAAAATGAACTTCTTGGTTCCGCAAATTTGTAATTCCTTCACAAAAAGACTCCAAAAGAAAAATCCAAAATTACGTCGAGATCCTTCCACCTGTTTTTTTTTAAAAAAAAAAACCTATTGATACCGTAAATTCGCAACCAAGTTCGGATCAAACCCTTCTGCATACAGCTCCTCCCATTTTTAAAAGATTGCCTCCCGGCATGCAAATCTCGCCAAATCGCTCTTTCGAAATATTGTGCGTCATAGCTCATTTGCACCATGTGTCGCGCATACTCACCTAGTTTGTATTACTCGATGACAGGCTGACTGGACAGTACTGCATCGCACCAACATCTATGGAGCACGGCCATCCTGAGTACCTTTCTCCAAGTTTCATTTTTTTTCCCAATTCGGTCGCTCGATCGTGGGTTCTTTGGCAAAAGGATGTACTTATTCCGTATAAAAGTACACTACATATTGGCAGGGGCGGAGCCAGCCCAGACCTAAGTCTCGGACTGGGATAACTGATCTTAAATTAAATATCTGTTTTTAATCATTTTTCAATAGCTTTTTAAAAAAAATTTAATGGGCTTTCGGTACTAGACCCCGGGCTGCAGCACGGGCAGCCTGGGGCTGATATTGGTATGTTTTATACGAGGATCTACCGACACAGGAATGGGAAATAAATTAACTAATTTCACGCTCTGTTGCACACGTTTTTCTTGTTGAAAAAAGATCCGGCCAAATTTACCGTACACTTCCTTCAATCACAAATATATATGTCATTTTGAGATATCTATATTCAAAATTACGAAACTTTAAGTACCAATAACTTTCTAAATATTTGGATACGTAAAAATCATATGTTTATGTTTACCTTGAAGATACCTAAATAACATGACTGCAGGGGTATTATATTTACCTACACATCACAAACCTGATGTATTCCCTTCAAACTGCTACCACTAGCAGTGCTCTTGGCCCCCTCCAAAATCCAAATCTCCAATGCCCCATTGGGCATCCATCGAAAAGTATAGTTGAATCTAAGCACCCAGAACAGAATGCTTCAAATGCAATCGTGCATGCAGCTGTGCTGAACTGATCATCAGATCAGACCACTGCTGCAACCACCAGCGCCACTACCGGGCAACCTCGCTCTGTCCCCTCCGATCGTCACCACTCTCCATCCGTTCGGAGCATTGCTGAGACGCTGGCGAAGTCAGCATGAAAATAGAACGTAAGCTTAAAGATTAGGCTAATTTGAGAGAAATATGTTGTGTTATATTTTTATTAATTCAAGAGTTACTACTAGTAAGTACTTCATTATTTGAAAAATACCTGCGCAACGTTCGCTTATCAAATAACAAGCTAACACCAATCAATCAAATAAATAGGCTATTGTCTCTATTTAACCCATTGGGGAAAAAAAAGCATATATCAAAAGAGGGGCTCATATTGCCTATTTATTGTCATAGTCAGCCCACTCAGTCGGTTAGGCACTCGCCAACTAACGTTGTGCCTCTTTCCTTGCCCGCTTGCCGTTGACGCACACCCGCACCCTCGCTGGCTCCCCAGCATCCACTCGACGTCCTCATCATGCCCTCGCAGTCGCCGACTCACCGCGACGTGCTTCAAACGCCTCCGACTCAGTGGGGGTATCGAGCCGTCCTCCCCTCATGGTCTCTACGTGCATCTAAGGTTTCAGTCCCATTGTTCGGTTTCACAAACAGTAGGCAAAGTTATCAATTACCAAATTAAACCTACAACAAGCGACCGCATGATCCAGGAAGCAGCGGCAGGTTTAGTATAAGCACACGGCCGGGCACATTACTCGTGGCAGTGTCAAAAGTGTTTTTGTTACTTAGACCATCTCCAACCATGTCTCTTCCCCTCCCATTTTCCCTTCGTGAAGGGATTCCTATTCCCTTCAGCGCTCCAACGGGTTCCCTTCAGCATTCCCTTCAGCCTGGGATTCTCTCTCACATTCCCTCCAGCAAGGGATTCTCTCTCCTTTCCCTATACAATTCCCTTTTAAAGGGAATCTGTTGGAGATGAGAGGAAATAAAGGGAATGGGAACAGGGAAGAGAACAGGGAAGAGAATGAAATGAAGGGAATATGGTTGGAGATGGTCTTAGACCAACCAACAGAGTCTATTATCATCGTGGATTCCAGCGTCGGCGTCGGCGGTGGTGCGAGCAGAAGATCGGGCAGACCAAGATAACAAGCTAGCGAACCGAAAGGCGCTATCGCAAACGCACGAACGAGGAGGGATGGATCGATCCAGAGCACTCGTGGTGGCCTCGTGGACGTCGCGCTTTCTAGCTTTGCTAATGGCAGAGAAAAGTATCGGCCAATGGTATCAGTACCTGACAGAATGGAACCGAAAGCAGAACGCGGCTTGTGCATGCCAACGCAGCACATGCGTAAAGGAACATGCATCGCATATGCACGCATGTTAGAAATAAAGGCACATTTAGGTTTAATTTAATCCAAAAGTAAATTATGAACAACATGTGATTGACTATCGGTAACGAATAACAGGAGCATATCATAGACGCATATGCTAGAAGACTACACATATATCCATCTAATGTGCTCACAATCAATAGGTTGAAAATAAACAGTAGAGACATTGTAACGTACTGTTCGTGTGCAGATGAAGCGATGAAGCGTTGTAGCGCGTCTGATAAGGGGCGAGCGCGCGCGATCGGCGCCAATACCTAGCAGCCGCTCCTGAACGTCGAGGAAGACGAGCCGTGACGGTGACGTGGAAGCAGTCGCGCCGAGCGCTTCCCAAAAACCTGATTCGTTCTCTCCCGGTGCAAGAACGAGGACGGACGGTTTGAGACACGCTTTCCGTTCACTGGTACGCCGGCCAGTCTGGACGGGCAGACTTGATGGCGGCGCGAGGAAAGCGGCAAAACGCTAGGGCGCGAAAACTCTATTTCTCCCGGATGACGGCGACGCATATATAAAGGAGCCACAGTAACGATCAGTAACCGAACCACGACTCGAGGGCGTGCCATGATCGAGTCCATTACGGGATCTGCATTACGGTGTCCTTATCTCATACTACAACCGCGATTCCGAGTAGCAAAAGAGTAATCTGCAAAGGAGGCTGCGCCCTACGCAAAGCCCTGGACCGGAATCGGCGGACCATTCACGCAGTGCCGCACGCTCACGCTTCGCCTCGCTCCGCCCCGGCCCGTGCCCGAGCCCGAGCCCGAGCCCGGCCCGGCCCGGCGAGGCGAGGCGAGCGCGCGCGTGTGTATTCTTTCTCCCTTTCTCCACATGGTTCTACCATGGTGTAGCACACTCCACTATTTAAACTAGTGCTCACCACTTTAGGCTAGCAATGTGGTACTATTGCTAGTGCACATGCTCCTCATGAGGTGGGCCTTTGAGATTTTCTAGGATTTATTGTCTCAATCAAATGGGCTTGGCCCAAATAATCCAACAATCCCCCACCAGATCTCAAAGTCCCACTGACAGTCTTGCCTGTTCCCAAAGTCATTAATATACCGACATTTCGGTGACAATGGACTATGCCTTGAATTGCACCTAGGACTCCAAATTACACTCACCACAACTTGAACAATGGACTAAGCCTTGAATTGCAAGTTTTGTGCGATCGAGTTTCATTTAAAGCCTTAGGCGATACTAGGCTGCCAATAGGCTTCCCCTCGGGTGGAGCATATAAGTCGTACTCCATGGTCTCTTCATGAGCTTACTAGAGATTACCCAAGTCTCATAGACTGCGACTTTCAACAGTCAATCTCATATAGGTGTGTTCTTTCAAGATGCTCTGTAGGATGACATCTTCGCTAAATAAAGCCAACAGAACACATTAAGGCAAAAGCCAACCTGCCATACAGATTTTCGAGAGTATTGCATCTTCACTTGGAACTAGTTAGAAAATTACTCTCCTCCAGTTAACCAGTAGCTTGTTTTTCCCAGGTCCTAATTCACGGGATCTCCGATCACATAGGTTGGGTTACCGCTATGGTATAACTCACATGGGTCTCATGCCTAGTTCCTTTGATGCGTTATCTATCATATTCCGTGATAGCCCTTTAGTGAAGGGATCTGCCAGGTTTTTAGCCGTCTGGAAATAATCCAATGCTATCACTCCGGAGTTTTTCAATTTCCTGACAGACTTCAAACGTCTTTTCACATGTCTTGAGGATTTCAAGTTATCTTTAGAACTGTTCACTTTAACAATAACTGTTTGATTGTCACAGTTCATAAGAATGGCCGGTATTGGTTTTTCAACCACCGGAAGATCCATCAAGAGTTCACGTAGCCATTCTGCCTCAACAGTGGCTGTATCCAATGCAGTCAATTCTGCCTCCATGGTTGACCGTGTCAAAATAGTCTATTTGCAAGACCTCCACGACACAGCGCCCCCACCAAGTGTAAACACATATCCACTGGTGGCCTTAATTTCATCAGCATCAGAGATCCAATTTGAATCACTATAACCCTCTAGTACTGAAGGGTACCCGGTATAGTGTATTCCATAATTTACTGTACCCACCAAGTAACGCATAACTCTTTCGAGTGCACGCCAATGATCATCTCCCGGGTTAGAAGTAAACCGGCTCAATTTGCTTACAGCAAATGAGATATCAGGCCTTGTAGCGCTAGCCAAGTACATGAGAGATCCAATGATCTGAGAGTATTTCATTTGATCTCTAGCAATTCTCTTGTTTTTCCGAAGAATCACACTTAGATCATAAGGTGTTGGAGAAGGCTTGCTATCTGAATAGCCAAACCGACTCAAAACCTTTTCCACATAATGGGATTGACAAAGACTAATCCCATCCTCACTTTTGACTAACTTGATGTTCAAGATCACGTCAGCCTCTCCGAGATCTTTCATATCAAAATTTCCAGACAGGAAAGACTTGACCTCATTGATCACATCAAGGTTTGTTCCAAAGATCAAAATGTCATCCACATATAGGCACAGAATAACTCCCTCACCCCCACCATGGCGATAATACACACACTTGTCGGCCGTTTCTGGCTTGCCAGCTTGTGTCAATGTTCTATCGAACTTCTCATGCCATTGTTTAGGTGCTTGTTTAAGGCCATAAAGAGATTTCAGAACTTACACACCTTGCTCTCATGTCAGGGTAGCACAAATCCATCTGGTGATCCATGTAGATCTCCTCATCTAGCTCTCCATTAAGAAAAGCTGTCTTCACGTCCATTTGATGGACAATGAGACCATGAGAAGCGACCAAGGATAAAAGTACCGGATGGTTGTGATCCTAGCAACAGGTGAATAAGTATCAAAATAATCCTCTCCTTCCTTTTGCGTATAACCCTTAGCCACAAGTCTAGCCTTGTACTTTTCAATAGTACCATCAGGCCTTAGTTTCTTTTGAACACCCACTTACAGCCCCACAGGTTTGCAACCATAAGGCGATTCTGTGAGCTCCCAAGTTCCGTTAGATGTAATAGAATCCATCTCACTACTGACTGCCTCCTTCCAAGAGTCTGCATCGAAGATGCATAAGCTTGAAAATAGAGGTGGGAGTATCATCCACAAGGTACACAGTGAAATCATTACCAAAGGATTTAACCATCCTTTGTCTCTTGCTCCTCCTAGGAGCCTCACTGTCATCCTCCTCAGGATTTTGCTCGGGTATCTGTTCAGAATCCTCAGTTTGTGCAATAGGTTCGGGAATTATCTCAAGGTTTTGACTAGAAACGCTATGCAAATCTTTCATGGGAAATATGCCCTCAAAGAAGGTGCATCTCTGGATTCCATGATTGTACCGACGATCATGTCAGATACCTCAGATTTTACTACTAAAAATCTATAGGCAATGCTCCGATGAGCGTATCCCAGAAAGACACAATCCACTGTCTTAGGTCCAAGTTTGCGCTTTTTAGTTATGGGCACATTGACTTTCGCCAAGCAACCCCACGTGCGCAAGTATGAAAGTGATGGTTTTCTCCCTTCCCATTCTTCATATTGGGTTTTCTCCTTATTCTTAGAAGGAACTTTATTCAAAACGTGACAAGAAGTCAACAAGGCATCCCCCCACCATTCCTTAGATAGACCCGCAGTGTCCAACATGGCATTTACCAAATCAGTTAGAGTGCGGTTCTTTCTTTCGGCAACCCCATTAGACTGGGGCGAATAGGGAGGTGTCCTCTCATGAATAATTCCATGTTCCTTACGTAATAAGTCGAACTCAGAGAGAAGTACTCACCGCCACGATCGACCTAAGCCTTTTGATTTTTCTTTCTAATTGATTTTCAACTTCAGCCTTATAGACTTTGAAGTAGTCTAAAGCCTCATCTTTAGTTTTCAACGAGATAAACATAAGCAGTATCTAGATGCATCATCAATCGAGTCATGAAATATCTTTTTCCTCCTTTAGTCAACACACCATTCATCTCACAAAGATCTGAATGTATGAGTTCTAATGGTGCCAAGTTTCTCTCCTCCGCTGCCTTGTGAGGTTTGCGAGGTTGCTTTAATTGCACACAACTTTGGCACTTAGAACCTTTGACAAGAGGGAATTTTTGGAATTAAATTCATACTAGCGAGCCGAGTCATACAACCAAAATTTAAATGACATAACCGTGAGTGCCAAACATCGGCTTCACTTCCATTGGAAATATCACAAATATGGTTCACAACTTTATTGCAAAAATCGAAAGGGAAAACGGAACAAGCCTCCGCATTCATAGCCTTTACCAATAAAAAGTCCATGCTTAGACACGACTACTTTATTAGACTCAAACACCACTTTGAACCCTTCTCTACATAGAAGGGAGCCGGCCGACTGTGTTTTTATTTATTGAGGGGACATGTCTGCACGTTCTTTAGCTGCACGATCTTTCCCGAAGTAAACTTCAGATCTACCGTGCCAACACCAAGAATGTAAGCATTCGAGCTGTTTCCCATCAACACGGAGAAATCCCGCACGACCTGGTAAGAAGAGAACAAAGAGAGATCAGCACACACATGAACATTAGCTCCAGATCAATCCACCAATCGGTGGTCCGATTTCTTGAAAGAACAATAGGTGCGTTACCATACCCAAGTTCCTCCTCCAAGATTGCCAATGGTCACGTTGACAGACTTTGAGTTCTGTCCTTGCTCACCCTTCCTCGGCTTGCGATTTGGACACTGTTTGGCCCAAAGGTCCAATCTCACCGCAAACAAAGCAGGCTTCTCATCTTTGTTCATTGACTTCTTCTTCTTGAAATTAGTGGTTTGTTTGGCTTTATTTTTCCCTTTGTTCTTGCCATGTGAGAACTGTTGCACCACATTGGCGCTAGATCGCCCCTCAGTTCCTTTCACAGTGCATCCTTAACTCGAGCTTTCTCCTCAACATCTAGAGACGCAATCAGATTCTCAACAGAAATCTCTTGTCTCTTATGTTTGAAGATGTGGCAAAATTCCTCCATAAAGGAGGTAATTTGGCAATAATGCCCCGACCACAAACACTGTCGATAATCGGATTTTGAGAAGTTCGAGTTCCTGGCGAGAACTCAGTATCTCATGAGCACTGCTCAACTACGTAACGGTTATCCACCATCTTGTAGTCATGATATTGCTCCATGATATCTGATTCACCGCCCGACATCGAAGCACCGAACTTAGCATTGAGCATCCTACGGTTCCTTCACGTCTTTAATGTGCATATACACATCGCATGCACGATCGGCAAGAACACTAAGAACGGCTCCCACAAAGAGTGTGTTGGCATCCCGATATGCCTTCTCCTTTTCGTGAGTTGGTTCCATATCCTCTGGTTTGCCGTTCGACACCCGTAACACGTTCATAGTCGTAAGCCACAAGGTGACCCTTATCCGCCATCTTTTGAAGTGCACACGGTGAATTTTTCCGGCCTCGATTGCCTCGGCAAAGCCAGCCATTGATAAACCTAAGCGCCTATTATCGTGTTTTGGATTGTTAGAAATAAAGGCACATTTAGGTTTAATTTAATCCAAAAGTAAATCATGAACAACATGTGATTGACTATCGGTAACGAATAACGAGGAGCATACCATAGACGCATATGCTAGAAGACTACACATATATCCATCTAATGTGCTCACAATCAATAGGTTGAAAATAAACAAGTAGAGACATTGTAACGCATCTTGTTAGGTGCGAATGGAGCGATGAAGCGTTATGTAGCGTCTGATCAAAGGGGCGAGCGCGCGCCGATCGGCGCGATGCCGAGCAGCCGCTCCTGAACGACGAGGAAGACGAGCCGTGACGGTGACGTGGAAGCAGTCGCGCCGAGCGCTTCCCAAAAACCTGATTCGTCCTCTCCCGGTGCAAGAACGCGAGGATGGACGGTTTCGGAGACCTGCTTTCCCGTACGCTGGTGCACGCCGGCGTATGGGACGGGGCAGGCTTGATGGCGGCGCAGCGAGGGAAACTGGCAAAACGCTAGGGCGCAGAAAACTCTATATCTCCCAGATGACAGCGACGCAGTATATAAAGGAGCCCTGGTAACAGTCCGTAACCGAACACGACTCGAGGACGTTCCACGATCGGAGTCCATTACGGGATCTGTTACGGTGTCCTTATCTCATACTACAACCGCGATTCCGAGTAGCAAAAGAGTAATCTGCAAAAGGAGGCTGCGCCTACGCAAAGCTACAGACCGAATTCGGCGGACCATTCACGCAGGTGCCGCGACGCCCGCCGCCGAGCCCTACGCCTGGCGAGGCGAGGCGAGCGCGCGTGTGTGTATTCTTTCTCCCTTTCTCCACATGGTTCTACCATGGTGTAGCACACTCCACTATTTAAACTAGTGCTCACCACTTTAGGCTAGCAATGTGGTACTATTGCTAGTGCACATGCTCCTCATGAGGTGGGCCTTTGAGATTTTCTAGGATTTATTGTCTCAATCAAATGGGCTTGGCCCAAATAATCCAACAACGCATGTATCTTGATGCACGTATGTTTGATTGGCTACTGGTACAGGTGGCTTCGCATCACCAAATCAACCAACTTGATGAGAGATTCGTTCGACAGGGAACACAGGGAACCCTCTGAGCAGAGATGGACACTACAGCTACAGGGTCCATTTAGTTAGGGAGACGAGCTTTTATGCTTTTCTTTTTTAAAGTTGCACAAATATCAAAGTATGATTAAAGGGTGTATGATGATTACTTACCTCTTTGTTTGCTTTAAGATTGGTGCAACTTGTATTGCAAGGAAAAGCATGAAAGCACTGCTCGCTCCTAGGGAGATCAATACGTAGTGCGTTTTAAAGGTTGATTAATGTGATGGGTCTAATATTATATATATTAAAGGGGAATGAATCGCCGGCCTCAGGCATGCCACACCACCCCATGCCATTTTGCAAATAGGTCCTCCCATTTTCTCTAAATTACGAATTGGTCCTTTTGCAAATAAGCTCTTTTACTTTCTCTAAATTACGAACTGGTCTCTGTAAATTACAAAGAGGCCTTTTGCAATTTTTTGTTAGTATAAAAAATCTTTTTCAAACAAAGTAAATTTTAAACGGCCGCACGTTTTGCCTAGTTAATTTGGTACGAGCGCAAGTTATGCAAATTGTGAGGTATACACGTGTGCAGAATTTCCAAAGTAACACTTCGGACGTCGCGCGTATCTATACAGTATACACACGCGCGCGCACGTATATGTGCACACACGTGCCAGAGGGTGAAGAGAACACGCCTACTACAAGGAGATCGAACCCTGGGGTCACAAGAGAGATGAACCGTGCGTGGCAAATCCTGCAAACCCGTACCTGAAACCGATTGCGAGTCTGAGATGTACCTATCTTTTATTTTCTTCGTAAGGATTAGTGGTCACATTTGACCGCCAACTTGGAAAACACCTTGACAAATGACAACTACCACTTCTTGGAAAAAAAAAGACCGATCGAGCTGTAGCAACACATAGACATACTCCTACTCCATGTATCAAGACAGTAGTGGAGCTTTCAACATTGAAATCGTTAGTTAATTAATTTGACAATCTCTGTCGAGTACTCGTACTCCGTTGATTGGTTTCAGCTTCGGCCGTCAACAGCTTTTCTCGTTTCTTGCTTTAATGAAACGGCCAATTTAATACCCTCGATAGCATATATATGCTCAATCGACAATTCGACATTGTTCGCGGGGAGAGCTCCGTTATGCGCTCCTACATACAATTAGGAGAAGATTCGGAGTGGAATGAACTCAAAGTTTAAGCCTTTCTGTACCTTTAGTAGGAGTGCATTTCACAGCTAGATTTTGTATAGTGCAGTACATCTCCAGCTGGATCTGTTGGTTGAAATGACCCAAAAATTTTCAAAATGAATTTAGCTGTTTTTATTTGATTTTGTTTGAATTTGGTTTTGATTTCGCTTTGGGCCGATTTCCTCATTTTGGGCCGTTTCGGCCCATCTCCCTTCGGCTCTTGGCCAGCCGCCTAACTCCGTCCCGCGCCCGCCGCCGCGTCGTCTGCCGCGACATCGCCGCATCCGCCCGCTCGCATCGTCCGCACGCGCCGCCGCCGCGCCTTTGTCTTCTCCGCGCGGCTATATAAAGCCCGCCGAGCCCCAGCTCTCCTCCTCGCCCCACTCTCCACTCCCTCGAGGTGAGCTCCTCACCTCCCCCCCCCGCTCCGTCTTCGGCTCCGGCCGCCCGAACCCTAACCCTAACCCTAACCAGCTCCTGCGCCCAGCCTTGCCGACAAGCGAGCCCTTCGCCACGGCCGCCCGGCCAAAGCCCAGCTCACGCGTTGGGCGGCCCGCTAGCATGACCTCGCCCGCGCGCCGCCAGGCCGTTCGGCCCATTTTCGCGCCAAAGCCAGCCCAACACTGTTTGAACAGTGCTTCCTAATTTTCGGATTTAATAATTCAATTATTAAATCCGAATAATCGTTTTAATTCCATAAAATACCCTGAAAAATCCCAAACAAATTCCGTAAACCCTAGAAACGCATCAAATACATTTTCCAAACCATCTCGCGCCACTGAGTCCAAAAATGACCTCCGATCCGAAATCCGGAGTCTCCAAAATTCCAAAATGACCATTTTACCCTCCGTTCTCTCTCTCGGCCCGGTTCTGTTTTCCGTTTTTGGTTTTCGTTTCCGTTTTCTTTTCGTTTATTTATTGTCATTCGTCCTTTTGCGCTAGATCCGATCGTTGGACAGTTCGTGTAGCACCAGCAATACCCAGAGCAGGAGCCGGACCCGACAGGAACCCAGAACAACTACCTCCCCTACGGTTCTTCCGACCCGATCGCCGAGCAAGGCAAGCTGTACACCATTGATCATGTTGAACCTATTCATGCCATGTTATAATTAGTAATTATTTTATACCGCATTATTTTGCTGTATGTTGAAATATTGAAAACTATTATTTTAGAATAACGTGATACCTAGATAATACCGATTTGCTCATGAAACTTCCTTGAAAAATATTGAACTATATAAATCCTTAGTAACTATAGTTGAGAGCTTAAGCCATGACAAGTTAGCTATTATATAGTTGAGAGCTTATGCCATGACAAGTTAGCTATTATTAATCCTGTTAATTAGTTCGAATGCTTTTAAAATGGAAATAAAATGCTGTCGAATCGTTGATTCGGATGTTTATAAAAGTGCTAAAGTCTGGGGGACAGTATTGGGCTAGTCCACGTGGTGGAGTCAAGTCCGATCCCCGGCTGATGATCAATGCTATGGATGGAAAGGTGGCTGGTACATGTGATACCAGATGTGATTGTGTTTGAATAAGGATTGATCTAAGGCAGTATAAGGTTGAAACCCCCTTGAGCAAAGTAAATAACTTAAATTCCTGCTCAACCACAGGTCGTACTGTTCAGTGGCCTGTCTCCGACATAGCTTAGTAAATTAGTCATTCATGAATTAAAACTTGATTAATTTGGTGGTACTATTCTCTGAGGAGAATAGGGATCGGCCTCCTTGGCAGGGGAGTATACCGAAGGGGTGGAACAGGAATGGACCGGAGTGTCATTCGCTGCTTCTCGCAACAGTAGGTGCCAATTGGGTCTGTGAACCCAAGATGGCGTTAGGCCTATCAGTTAACAACTAAATACAGGAATGATTTAACGAAATGATGTGATCATCTCAACCCGGTCACATGCATTTAAGTTGCATGTAAACTCGCGATTGGCATTAAAGGTTGTTGATATCTTGTGGGTAAAGCTGAGCACCTCTGCAGAGTTAATCATGATGGTATTCGAATACGCCGTACTTCCGGTTAATGAAGTTAAGTTTGATCTGGGGTGATTACTCGTAACTAAGCTCAAGTAACTTTGTTGAATTTGTGAATATGATTAAGTGCTGTTGAACTTTGGAACCCCCCTTACTATTAGTTATTGGTTTGTGTTTCAAATGTAAAATGATGTTACAAAAAAAAACTGCATCCAAAATACTTAAACCTGTCCCTTCCGGTTGTTAATTCCTTGCATATAGTATTCAGTATTTTTCGTGCGACTTGTTGAGTACTCTTATTTCAGCAATTCAAGCATGAAACATATTATTAAATAATATAATATTATTATTTTTAACACAATAATAAATTTTAAAATGCTAAAAATACCTTTTAACTTGAAAAAATAGAACTATCTACAAATTTTAGAGAATTTAATTACGGACTCTTGCACTTATTAAAATTATTTAGAATTTATATTTAGATAATTTTTGTTTTAAATAATTACTAAAAAACAAAAACTTTTAGAAAATAGCAAATATAGTCCAAAAATTTGAGAAAAATAATTTCAGAGATATTTTGAAATTAATAATTTTGCAACTGAATTTTATTATTTTATTATTTGAAATACATTTTAATTTATGAAAAATAGGGAAAAGCTTTTTAAGATTAACAAATTTCAAGGAAAATTTTTAGAAAATATAGAAATCAAATTATTCTTTGTAATTCCACATAAGCCAAAAAAATAATATCTTAAAATTTTAATAACAAATATATTTTTTTTATAAGCAAAATTCTGAGATGTTACAGTTTGGCTCTTGAAATGGTACACTCCGATGTCGGTTTATGCCGGTGTGCCATTTTGTATTTAGTATAATAATATATATTTATAAGTATATACATATTTAATTATATGTACACTAAAGTTCACTTATAATATTACTTCAAACATATAGTAGTACTATCAAATATAACATATAGTTTAATAGATTATATTGTTAATTCCACCGGTATGACTGGTGTTGAGCGGTATAGCCGGTATTGATGGGTATCAAGACCGATACGATCCATAAAACTATTTTGTACTGATTTAGATGCTAAAATGGTATGTAATGGTATTAATAATTACCATAGCGCCTAGGCCTAGCTAGATGTGGGCCTCCACCTCCGCGCTTGGGCCACGCGAACAGCGTCGCGATGGAGAAGGCGCCACAAAAACGGACAAGCCAGCAAGTTGCCGGGGCCCACGGGCGGGGACAGTGGCCCGCAGCTGGCGCCGACTTCTGACTTGTATCTGATGTGGATTCTTTGAGAAAGCGGTAGCCCGGCCCCAGCAAACGACTTGTTAATGGTGCGACTTTGGGAGCAATTAATAAAGCGATCAATCGCTCCTAATTCTGTACTAGTACTAATGTTGTTGCAGTGATTCCTCAGAGCTGCCAAACAAAAAATTCTATGTCCCTATTTGTTTAGGTTTACATCTTTTTCGTTGTAGCTTAAAGCAAGCTTTTATGTTTAAATAGCTTAAAAAGTAATCGATTTTTATACGTGGTAGATATGTATAATTTACCTTAATTTTAATATCATTAATTTAAAACCAACACTCAATAAGCAAAAAAAAAAAAAACATATCCGGTGGTTTTTGGTTTTCAATCATACGAAGACTTGTATCCTTTCAAAAAAAACTTATATAAAAAACTACTTATTTATTTAGACTTTAGCTTTTTAGCTTTTAAACCGGGAGCTGGGCCGCTGGGGGGAAAAGTAAACAAATTGGGCCTGTGTATACTCTACGTTTCTCAACGGCGTGTACAGCCATGCATACATACAAGAGCTAAATACGAGCGAAAAGAAAGGACTCCTCGCAAAAACAAGATAGGAAAAGGGAGCTGTCGTTTCTCTGGTCGAAGAGATTGATTTGGCTCGTGACGTCGCTGGGAGGAGGTGAAGTGCAAGTTTGGCTTTGTCTTTGACGGCAATGGGACTTCGCTGTGCGCTTTCTAGCAGCTTCGGTTTCAACGCCCACGTACGTACGCGTTATGACGTACCTACGGGCCAAGTTGCGACCTCAGATTACATGAATCATGAGCATTTTGTACACGGGATTGCAGATCATTACGACGGTCTCTAGTTTTCTTCAGATGTTTTAATTTGGTCCGGCGGCCGGTTGAAAGAGAGGCATGCGTATTATTATGTTGCTGGACCGGGCATAGGATGTTGGAATTAATTCGATGGAAGGAATCAAAGAGATGCTGAGTTAAAGGTATAATGTTTTAGTACTATATTGCTTAGTTAGATAGAGTGAAACCAACTTATAAGGGGAGTTTTTTTTATGGACTCTAGTATGAGTTGATGGCAAGGTTAGAGCACATATGGTTGGCTATGTACACGTGCGTATTGCGTGACGCGACGACGTGTGACCACGACCGAGAAATGATAAGTGTACTTAACGTTTTACCACGTGTACCGACTTGAGAGACGAGGCGGTTTTTGGCCGTTCGAATTTCGTATCATAGGAGGATTCGTGGGCGGTTTTGGCTTATCTCGTTTTGATAAAGGAGACATCCTTGTTCGTGAAAAACAACGAAAAAACGCTCCTTTTATCCAGCGTACTCTGCTTCCTCTGGCGTCTGCTGCCACCCGAGTCGTTCCATCCCTTCGCCTGTCATGCAATGGGCGTGAGGGAGAGCAGTGTTTCCGATCCGACGCTGGCCACTTGAGGACCTGCATGAGAGGCTGACGATTAGGTTTCTGGGAAGCGCCTCACCGCGCGACTGCTTGTCTTCACCTTCGATTGTTGCGTCTCATCTACACAGCTTCTTGTTCTTCATCAAGGCCACTGTAAGTACCTCATCGCTCTATTGTGATTAAATCTGATGGGAATGCATGCTGCTATGATAGTATTGCTTACATTTATGTATCTGTTAGGCTATTTAGCATGTGAAAAATATGCCTTTTTTACTAGCATTTTAACATCATATTCTTTTATTGCGTATCTATAGAATTAAATTAATATTATGCCATATTAATTTTTCAACATAGGAGATATACAATCCATGGCGGACACAAGGAGGAGACGCAAAGGGGATAGAGTATTGGCTCCAACTATCGTGTCGTTGGTTTCTTTCTTAATCCTTCAGTTTTTTTCCAATGGTCTTTGAGATGTCGCACCGACTGCCTACGTACTATAAACGCAAAGAAGTACAGCAGCACTGAGCAGCCTCTCTATTCTTCTCCAACATACACCAGTACGCCACTGTATTGGGGTGTTTGGCAGAGCTTCAGCTCCACCAAATTCGTGGAGCTGGGTATTTCTAGCTCCACTAAATCTGTAGAGCTGGAACTGTGGGTATATTAAGAGTATTTAGATGAGTCATCTTGTTTACATTTTAGAATAAAAGTATAAACTTAATTCACTATATTTTAATCTACAAATTTCATATCTAAGGTGGAGCTAGGATCTAGAGCTCTGTCAAATAGGGCCAATACTAGATTCTCTAGCTAACTACAGCTAAGAAGATGGGTTTTCATATGTGAAATACTAATACGAGATGTCCTTCTTTATCTCACTACTCGAAAGTTATATAAATATTACGGTGGCCCGGCCCTGGGGCAGGGCCGGCGGGGCGGCCGCCCCGGGCCCCCAAAACTACCGGGCCTCCAATTCTCCAGACTCCAGGCCGGACTAGCTGTATGCTATCATCGCATGTATCCACTAATCCACACCGGTTTGGCAGTTCCAAAGAAGCAGTAAGCAGAACAAAACGAAGAGCAACAGACCAACAGGGCTGGGCCTGCATGGCTGTATTGATGCATGTAATTTAGGCGAGACCGAGACGTCGGGGACTCAGGCGGTCAGGCCTGCATAAAGCATAATCTCAATACGTGTTGTAAGCCGACTAGCCGAGACGTCGGGTCCGTCGGGAACTCAGGGCGTTGGGCACTGGCGTTGCCGCGTTGGGTCTTGCGGCGGCGGAGTTGGCGAGTTGGTCACGGAGCCACACGAATACACGAACACGATCTGTCGATCTGCCAGACCGGTGAGCACAGAGTCTCTCGTGAATTTTATTTGTGTCTTCAATGTTCAATCTTCATGTTCTGATGTTCATGATCTCTTATTCTCTCCTCGTAAATGAGTAAATCGTAATGGCAAATTGGTATAATGGTATTTGGTAATGGATCTCATGGCTCTTGCATGCATGATGCATCAATGCATGCCGATTACAGGTTTGCCATCGTTGTCTTGTTGATTGATCGGCGGATTACAGATTTACACACGCAGTTAGCTTAAGGCTTGACGCTTGCATAGCCACGGTAATGGATCTCTTACATGCATGATGTATTGATGTATTTTATTATTTTTTTATACCTAATACCTTCACATTTAGATAAATCTGTTAATGTATTCTTTCACATTAATCTACAAAATGTTTGAGGTAAATAATCTCACTTTTGTACTTCCATTTATTTATCGGTAACAATTTCTATAATACAACGAATATTGTCTTTTCAGTTGTTACATGGTAGTATAAAAATATTTGATGCTTATGTTAGGGGGCCTCCGTTTATAATTTCGCCCTGGGCCCCAAAAACCTCAGGACCGGCCGTATAAATGAATAATTTATGTGATTGCTTATCTTTTTTCCTTTACTTGAAGATTTATACAAGTTATACAAGAAGGAGGAGGATCATAGAAAAGCTACTCAACTAATATTACATATGTATGTAATAAAAGGGTATATATATATATATCAACTAATATTACATATGTATGTAGTTGAGTAGCGCTTCTTTTATATCCGTCCGTGTGGAATGTTCACGGTGTTTCCAACAGCTTCAACATCTAATGTGATGCTCAAACATGATGTCACATAGGGCCACAGAGAAGTTCGATCCAGCTATACGGACTCTTCAGTTCCAATCTGGGTTACGTTTCTTCCATGCACGCTCATCTCCATCACGAAAAGGCTCCGAGAATATATGGCAGATCCCACATTTCGCGGCGTACGCTCGAAGGATCAACAGGTGGTGGATTCCTCCTCCCCCCTTGGAAGCGTCATCATCACGATCCTTCTTCCATGATTTTGGCGGGTTCTTCTCCCTCAGACGTGGAAAAGTTATTACGCAGGCATTCGCGCCTGGGCATCATCCCCCGGGCAAGTGGGAGAGACGGCGGGCGGTGAGCAGAGGAGTTTGTGCCGGGAAAGCGTGACATTCCCTGCATGTATGGCTTGGCAGCTTCTGGATTCCCGGCTGCAAAAGTGCCAAGGGCCCTTCCGTGTCGACCGGGCAGGCTCGTACGAGGATGCTGGCCGAATCGCGTGTGGGTTTTAAGTTTTAACCGCGTCTCTCTGTTGCCCATCGATCTGTTCGAGCGACTGTGAACCCGAGCGGGGCAATAATTCAGCAGATAGGGAACCATGTTCAGCAGAAGAGCAGCGATTCGGGTGATTGACCAAGTGATGAGCAGGCCTGTGGGGAAAACGTTGGGTCGGGCCGGGGCGTGCCAAACAAATGGGCTTTGGCTCAAAGCGACGCCATC
This sequence comes from Rhipidocladum racemiflorum, assembly GCA_036346355.1. NCBI lineage: Eukaryota > Viridiplantae > Streptophyta > Magnoliopsida > Poales > Poaceae > Rhipidocladum > Rhipidocladum racemiflorum. The sequence goes on along the minus strand of CM070573.1, from coordinate 82,829,464 downwards.
GACCGCGCCGAACACTGTATTATGGGCCTTATCATCTGCTCAGTTGTACTTACACATAACACATCTGCTAAGTGATATAACCTGAAGAAGAAGAAGAAGAAGAAGAAGACGGAGGAGGAGGAAAGAAAGATGTTGCTTCAGCTCATCAGCATTGCAACGAACCGAATTACTGAAAATATGTATCTCTGTATCGTGGATGGAGCTGCTCCAAAATCGAAACGGAGACACCTGAACCTACCAAAGTGGTTGAAACACCAGCTGCTAGCTCCATCCATCACAGGTATCAGGTGAAAAATGTATTATATATTATACGTCGTGAGCTTGTGACGTCCTCAAGTTACTACGTAGACGATCGCTTCGGTGGTGGATCTAGATTTTTTTCTGGTGCGGTCGATCGATCGATCGGGAAAGTTCTGGTGCTGCGACTTTCCAACGATGCAGTGCAAGGATTAATATATTGCATATACGAGCATGTGGTGGGGTCGGGCCTCTCTGATCAATCATTCTAGGTAGTGATTTAGGGGTCGATCGAGCTATAGCGAGTACTTTGGGCTCCTCCAGTACAACTAAAGCGAAAGAGATCGATCTCCTTTTTAGAGCGCATGCTAAGTTTAGCATGTGGTGTAATGGTGTTCAAAGGTTCGGATGCTAGAAGGAGCGGAGACTAACTACATAGGTTGGTAATATGCACCACAACCGGTTCCGTGTTCATCTGCCATTGCTGTCACTAATTTTGGTTAGGAGGAAAGTTGTTCTTTCATATTCTGCAAGTTGCAATCCAGCTTTAAGTTTGAGGTCATCAAAAGAATTATGTTTTCTTTTTTAGTATATGATCGAAGATGTGTTTTCATAAGATATATGCGAGGTGCCTTCCCAGTCAATACTCATACTCATATACAGGCCTTGGAAGAAATTAAGATTTTTTCCATGCATATGGAACTGGCTAGGTAATAGTACGTGATCATTTTAAAATACTAATTAATGTGATAGTATAAAGATAACTTTTTCAAGCGGTTTTTTTATGGGCTAGCTTTTCCTACAAGGTCCATAAAACAAAAGGTTCCTTCTAGCTACAATTAATATATAATTTGATAAATTTTGGAAAAGATTAAAGTTGATCATTATGTAACTAGGTTCACAAGAAAGGTTAACAAAGTTAAGCTTTTATTGCCAAATGCAAATCCGCTTCGGCAAGCATTTTGCTGATGCATGAAAACACACATACTTTACGAAGCCATGTGCAAATATTTTGGAGAATCCATAGTACTAATCATGCGTTTTGTGCAAATGCTGGTAGACATGATATAAGTTGTTTGAATCGAGATTGTTGATAAACTGTGTTATTTTATTCAGGTTTAGTTGATCTAAAATTCTATAGCATTGGATTTTATGAGCAGAGCTTTTTAAAATATCAAGATTTCCTTTGTCGTCTATTACTTGTATCTTGTTGGAAATTCCAGATCTATCAAGGAGCTGTGTTGGTTTTAAGCCCCAATTTAGGAGGAGGGGTGCTAATGGTGCAGCTCATGCCTGTGTTAAGTTAGCTTGTATTCCATAGAATTCAGAGTGGCGTCTATGTGCCCTCGATTCCTTACCTTTTCCCTTCGGGAAGATGAAATTTCTGTTATCGAGTACTAATTAAAGCTCTCAATTTACCCTCAAAATATATTTTTTTTGCAGAGGTTCAGGGTCTGTTTGGATCCATTAGCAGCTAATAGTTAGCTAGCTAATAGTTGCTATCTAATATTAGCTAGCTAACTATTAGTTGGAGGGTGTTTGGATCCACCAGCTAATATGTGGCTAATAGATGCTATTGTTCAGAATACCTATGCTATTAAATGCTATTGGTGGTAGACGCAAAGTGTATTTTGGTTAAATGCCACCTATTAGCTGCTATTAGATGTGTTTGGCTAGCTAATGAGATAACCATTAGCTGGGTGCCCAGCTAATAGTTAGCTGATCTATTAGCTGAAGATGTTTGGATTCACTTCAGCTAATTTTTAGTAGCTAACTATTAACCGCATGGATCCAAACAGACCCTCGGTGCATGTCGGTGATGTTACCTTTTCACTTCTTTTCCTTCCTGTGGAGATGGAGTCTTTTTAGACTTGGTTCATTCTAGGCATGCACACACAGCATCATACCATATACATGTGGTGTACATTACATCAACAAATCTAGCTATATAGACTCAGAAGGCATATATGTACGTATACCATATATGTACGTATGCCTCGAACTAAAGTAGGCTCAAAAGGCTTAGATGATAACTAGGGTTGACGCCGAGTCTGACTGACTCAGTGATTCGCGCACAATGGAGTTCAGTTCAGAAGTCAGATCGATTGATCTCGAGAGTTAGGCCTGCATTTGCCCTCTGCGCCATGGCCAGGTGTGTGGTCAAACAACAGTAGCATCGAATGCTTTTCTTCTCTTTGCGTTTGCATGCTTTTGAAGAATGGTGGTGACATGCACATACATGCGCATATGTACGAGCTAGCGTAGCTTATTAAAGCAAGCAATGCCGTGTTTTGCTGGATACCAGCGGCCTAACAATAAGTAACGCAAGTAAACAGCCACTGCCTCTTCGTCAGTGTAAAGCCTCCGGGGGAAAACGTTTGTTTAATCGAGGCCATATTCTCCTGCCTGGCTCCCTTTTTTCGCTGTATGTTTATCTAGCTATCCTGCTGCAGACAGAGTGAACTTGCGCACGCAGCAGCACACGAACATGGTAGATATATAGATTTGATTCGGGTGGATTGGTGCATGTGCTGACATCTTCTGCAGATGATATTTCAGAGAACCTAGTTCTACAAGGTACATGAACATGCAGGCAAGAAGCCATTTACCATTTGATGACCAGCTTCTATGTATTCCTTAAGTAAATTAATCAACCTTCTCAGATAAACTATGCCGAGCAATCATACGTGACTTTTTTTTTTTAAAAAAAAAAATTTAGGCCAGAGGCTAGTGAGCATCAGCACTAAGAGCATCTCCAGCAGAGCCCCTAAACCAGCCCCTAAATCTTAAAATAGGGAGTGTAGTAAAAAAAACAGATCCAGCAAAGCCCCAACTCAAGCCCCTAAAATTAGGAGGCCCCTAAATTTGGCTCATCAGCCCCAATTCCCAGGGGGCCCCAACTCAAGCCCCTAAAATTAGGAGGCCCTTAAATTTGCCTCCTCAGCCCCAATTCCCAGGGACACGAGTACAACCCCTATTATTGAAGATAGGGAAATACATGAGAGGCTTCGAAAATTTTATCATGTTTTGAAAATTTTAAATTTAAATTTGAAATATCATGTTTTTAAATTGTAAATGTTAATATGCTTATGTTTTATGTATTACAAATATTTTTGATTGAATTTTAGTGGTGTCAAATGAAGATTATACATAGCAGATATGTTAAAATAGGAGAAAAAGTAAAATAGGGGCTGAGATTTAAGGGCTGTTGCTGGACTTGTGCTCTGAAACAGGACCCCAAAAAATAAAGGGAGTCCCTAAATCCAAAATAGGGACCCTGTTTTAAGGGCCCTTGCTGGAGATGCTCTAAGCCAAGACTTGAACACTGTTGGACGAGGGCGCAACCAGCGCACCTAGCCAATTGACCTTTGGTCAGTTCTCGTGACTCTATTTTTTTTAATTTAGGCCCGGAGCTCTGGCATTCATTATACGTGACTCTATTTTGGGGGGCTTGACTTCTTCCATAAATTAATCAACCTTCTCGGGTAAACTGGTCGATCGAGAGAGGGTTAAGCTTCTCATCAAAAGGAGGCTTATACTCCCTCAAAAGGCTAAAACTTCTCTAGAAGGACAAAGTTGAGATAGGGCTAAATACGAGGTCCAAATATGGTATCTCCTAGCTGACTACACGCACTAGGGGTTCGGTCATCCGCGGCACAAGGGGAAACCCTTGCTGAGAAACTTTCGGGCCTTGATCTACCATGGTAGGTGATAACAGCTACGCGGAAGTCACTCGCCTTGGTGATGACCGGAGCATCGACCCGCGCCTTCTTAAAAGGGTGGGGGGGACCTCCAACGGAGCCTTCACCGGGAATCCTCCCTCCTCATCTTCTTCCTCTTCCTCCTCTTCATCAATCTCCTCTGCGCCTGTGGGATGCGTATAGGTAGGTTCGGGTTCAGTAACCGCTTTTCGCTTGGCCCCACTCTTCGCCTGAGAAGGGACAGTGTGCCTAGAGGCCACCGAACTCTCGGCGCCATCTAGCCACCCCAGGGTGTCACACACCCTGTACCTCAGCTACGAAGCAAGCAAAGGGCGTGAGATGGTGGGGGAAATAGATAAATAGAATGAACCCTCAAAAGGGAAGCGAAGCGTGTCGTACTTGGGTTCTCGAGGGACATAACCGATGGATGGGAGTAATGCTCCCGTCCTTACGAAGGTTTCTAACCTTCACAGACTAGCCCCTCCAAGAGAGGGGTTGGGTGCACATGATGCAGAATTCCTCGATGAGGTCCTGCATATTCATTTTCACTACTATAAAAAGGCTTATATTAGACCCTTATCACTGACGGTTTTGAAAAACTGTATGTGATAACCACTCATCAGTAACCCTTCTAGCAAAAAATGTCAGTGATGACCATGGTGGTCATCAGAGATAATTTTTGGCTAGAAGGATCAGTGATGTCCACATCACTGACCCTTCTAGCCAAAAATCGTCTTTGATGATCCTCTGGCTACTTAACCAATTTCGAGCAACCCACACGCATCATACCAAACGTAGAAGGGATTTAGATAGCGCAAAGATCCTAACCCTAGCTGGCCTCCTCCCCTACACCAGCCTCCTCCCCATCCGCAGCCTCCTCCCCCACGCCGGCCTTCTCCCCCTTGGTGACGCAATCTCCTCCCCTTGGGCGACGCGGCCTCCTCCCCCTCGCGACGCAACCTCTTCCCCCAGTGGGCCTTCTCTCCCTCGTCAGCCTCCGCCCCCTTCGCAGCCTCCTCCCCCTCGTTCCTTTGTGAGTATTCAGGGTATTTGATTTACCTGGAGATTTAATTTAATGCACCACTATTTTTTTCTTTTTTGCTTGGGTGTGAGAGGTTGAAAGTTCAGCTATCAGAACATTTTTCCCCTAATGTAATCACCATTCACCAGTTTATTTGTGGCCATGAGTTACCACTCACTATAAAGTTAGGGTAGTTATAGCTTGTTAGGCTTTATTGTAGGTACTGAATTTTTTGGATTTAGATACAGTCCGGGAGCAGCACGCTTGCATTGTAATGGATGTGGAGGAATGATGCCAGCCAAAGCTAACACCAGTATACCAAAAAAAAATGTAACTGCCAATTTTTATCTTCTGTACTTCTCTTGTAAATTACACAAATTGTATTATGTTATTCATTTATAGGTTATTTAACACTATGGTGTAGTGCCATGATGTTGAACTGGAAATTTAGTCCCCCATATTATTCTTAGCCTTACCGATACGTTTGACATTAATTAATTTTAACTAAAGTTTTTTTTTATCACAGATCTGATCATTCCCACTTGCCTCTCAATATGTGTGATAGAACATATTGTGGAGCTTATTGGTGTTTCCAAGGACTGAATTCAAGTCAGTATAATCTAATATCCAATCAGGAAAGTTTCAAGATGGTTAGCTAATCTATTTCTGATATCCCTTAAGCCCACTTGTACCATTTCATCATCATATACAACCATTGAAGTGTTTTGATATATGTTATGTGCATACTGCATAATATTGCAGGTCTCTCAGCGCCATATCTCCAGACTTCCTGACACAGTTCATGGGGGCAATCCGTATGAAAAAGATGTAAGAATATTCTGCCATGATCTTATACCTTATCATTTATGGCCTAAATAGTCATTTCACGTATGATTTCATTGTGGTTTATCCTTTCTAGATTATAGAAAGATACATACAGCAATCAAGTAAAACATTATAAGATGTAGTCTCGAAGTGGATAGCAAAGTTTGACAATAAGGAACTTGGTAATGTTCGATCTACTTAAGTTGAATGTTGTTTTGATGCACACGTGATAGTTGTGAAGAAATTGTCTTATAAACTTTAATTATCTCTTGACATGATAAGAGACTATTGCACACAACTTTATGCATGATCTGAAAAACAGAACCTACTTTATGCATGGTTTTATGCTAATCATTTAGGTAATGTAAAAAATGCCTTGCACAAATTTGTAATGAGATGTGGATATTGTAAGTGTTGATATGGATTAGCTGTATAGTATTAGTCTCTTGTATAAGGTATTCTTTGCATATTTACCTATACTTATAACATGTATAGGTAAATTGAATCTGCAGCTAATAGGAAATTTAAAAAATCCAATTAGATCATCTTAGATGAACCCCTCACCAGAGACGGTTCTACCCTATAACTGTCTGTGATGTTAATCTTCACTGATGGTTGAAAAACCATCTGCGATGTACTCCTCTCATCATTGACACATGTTTACAGATAGTTCAGTAAGGTTTTGAACCGTCTGTGATGGACTTTTGTGTAGGAGTGTTTGCCGGTGATGTTGCATAGCTTAGAGTGTGAGTCTTCATCACCGTTGTCTAGTACAATTGAAGGGGACAAGGCAAAGTCTATGTCCTGCTCGGACTAGTGAAACCCTTTCTCCTTTGGGTAGTGATGATAAAACCACCTTCATACCTAGTTTGAATCCCACTTCATGTGGATGTAGTTAGCAGGGAAGTGCTCAACCTCATTAGGCGAACCTAGAAGTTCACACTGGCGAACTTGTTGCACTCTCCATCGGTCAATGTCTTCAGCTAGGGCCAGGAGTTGTGGATGAAGGCAAATAAGGGAGCCATCGCCCCGACAGACTCCAACTGCATGGCCCACTCGAAGATGGCTAATTGAGCAATGGCATTGGCTTTCAACTAAGGGACCTCTACATCATAGAGTTGAAGCAACTACACCGCGAATTTAGTGGAGGGGACGCGAAGGTTAGAATCAAAGTAAGCCGCAAACACCATTGTATTGTTGTCGCGAGGATGTGGCTTTTCCTCATCATCACCAGGCCGGTGCACCAAGTCGATGTACGCCACCTTCTTATCACGAGCGAGGCCCTCAAGGAAGCCTTGGGTCATCAATGACTTTCCAAGACGATTCATGAGGACCCCTTTCTCTAGCCCCTTCCATCTCTTCCCTAGCGCATCACTTGTGGCCAGCACCCAAGTCGTGGTCATTGTCGGCTCGTAACCCCCCTTGCCCTTGTAGCCAAGATGAGGAGGCATACCAATGGGTATCTAGGCAGCCATCGTAAGATGAAGCTGCATTGAAATCGCAGTGATCATCTTTGGATGGCCTCGAGTCGAGGTGCCCACTCTTTGTCATCCCTTCCTTATCGATGGTGGCCAAGACAAGCTTGAACGTCACCAGCGATGATAAGGGCCAATAGCAAGAAGGAAGCCAATCCCTTGAAACCACAAGAGGTGCAGAGAAGCACTAGAGTAAGCGGTGGCAGTGGTGGTCGTGATGGCAATGAGGAAGAATAAGAAGGAGAGTGGGGCGGAGCATAGCAGCCATTTTCCTCACCCCTCATGCTTGACCACCGTATTTTATTAGCGGATGCAAGCAGGTGTGGGCTTGAGGAGTCGGCGTGATTCCCAAATAAGCGAAAGGACGTGACAACGATCAATGGAACTCATTGCACGACTACATCGCTTCGTGTCGCATGTGTACCATCGCTGGTCAATGCCTAACATGCAGGATGGTGCGGGGTGCGGGCGCGGTGCGCATGCAGCTGTCGCGCCATCATGTGGACACGATCTCCCTTGGATCGACAGCAATCATGACGCACCACGTGTCTTGGGCACACTAGAAATAGGCCAGTCTATCTCGCAAGGCACGGCCACACACGGTGTGGATCGCTAGGATGCATGGGAAGCAGGTTTAGCCACATCATGCGGCCCACACACAACTAAAATAGAGAAGGAAGCAAAGCAGGCTAGCGCCCATTGATACACGACCGAAGAGGACGGAGTGTTTTGGCAAAAACATGGGTTTGACCTTCGCATCGCAAGCCCTTGCCGATGAGAGGCTATCGTTGTGGGTATGGCCTCCACTGCCCAGCACTTTGGCCACTTAGACATGGATCTTTTTGCACCCCATCGAGACCGTTAGATCAAGTCCCCATAGCGGTCATCACCGTTGGATCGGACGGTCCTGTGGATCAAGCTCATGGCGCGTCACCTAATCATGGCTGACACACGATGACGTGCAAATGCCACCAGGGGGAAAAAAGAATCTCAAACTCCTAGTACTGCAACGCTTTACATGGGCATTCTTGTAAACCGCCAACCTTCCTTGGCATACTTGTGAACTGAACACCGCATATACAAGTCTTATTTACTCATTTCATATCCTCTAGAGTCTAGACTTCAACTAAGCCCCCTTCGGAACTAGGATTCACAAAACCAGTCGATTTTCACGGTTTTTAACCTTATTGAGCCGGTTCAACATATAAAACCAGTCGGTAAACCGATTAAATTATTTTTTTAAAAAAATACAAAATTTAAGAAAAATTTATGTGACGCAAAACCAATCGGTTTTTGATCCAAACCGATCGATTTTGTGTCAAAAATCATGTGGTAGTGCGTCAGGCTTCAGCACATGGTCAAAACTGGTCATTTTTTGTCACAACCTGTTGGTTTTCGGTAAAAATTAATCGGTTTATTATTATTATTTTTTTTTGATTTTTTTTTAAAAATTTGAATTTTTAGCCTGTCGACGATTGGAGAACGGGCTCCCGTCGAGCTTACTTGTTGAATGGGGGATCAACAGAGCCCCGTCGTGCGGACCGAGGAGGTCGTTCGAGCGATGCCAGGTCGGGAGAAAGGGGGACACGGTGTTTATCCTGGTTCGGGCCTCCCTCCGCTGGGATAACAGCCCTACTCCAGTGTATTGTCTTCTATCTCTTCGTTGTTGTCTTCCCCCCCCCACAGACGGGGGGGATTTAAATATCAGGCTTAGAGGTACAAAGAAGGTAACTACCTCCTGAATTTACGCTATACAGTTATTTCCGAGATCTGCGGTGCTTATACCGCGCGCTAATTTGAAAATCGGGTAGGATTTCCCCTGATCTTCGGCTGATTGGTTGCGACCTTCCATCCTTGTCGCGTGATCAACCACCGAGCATGCTTGTGTGAGGTCGGTGGAAATGGTCGTGCGGGAAAGGCCGAGCACGTATGCTCGGGTGGTGTTATGCCCGCTGTGCGTTTCGAGCATCTCTTGTTGGCGTTGCATGGTCGGCGGTCTTTAGGACAACCCGAGGGTACCATGGTCTTTTGCCAAATAACCAATCCCCGACAGCTAGCCCCCGAGGTTCAAGCGGGGAACTAACGGGCTCCCCCTTGAGCCTAAGAAGACCTGAAGGGGGGGTTAACTACCTCTTTGGTCGTGCTCACGACCATCTTACGTCGGACGCCGACCTTCTCGTCGCGTGTTCGTTCGCGGCCGAGCCATGTGTCACGTGACTTACACCAAGGTACCCGCCCCGCTAAAAGGAATCAAGTGGCAGCCAGCATGCTGTTTAGCCCATCGCCACGGCAAGAGAAAACCCATACCGCGGTCGCCCCAATGACACGTGGCGACAAAGCTAGCGGGCGACCAAAGAAGGTGGTCGCTTCTGGCCGACACATGGCGCGACAGTTAACAAACGCTGGCACCAAAGAAGGTGGTCGCCTGACATGTGGCGCGATAAAAGTTCACCGGGCGACCAAGAAGGTGGTCGCCTTCCGGGCGACACGCGGCGCAAGCTAGGCCACCGCGCACTATCCTGGATAGTCCCTGCCGAGATCAGTGACATTAAATGCGAATCGTGCGCATTTAATGTGGAAGCATGAGCTGCACATGGCGCGCTTTCCCCAAAGCGCATCATGATTTTGGGAGACGCCACATTCACACCTCACCCGTGATTTTAACGGGCGCTGCTGGTGGACATGGGGCCCAAGGTGCAGACTATGATAGATACAAGCAGACATTAATGGATGTAAGAACAATGGCCAAGGCATTAAATGAGCCCATGCCGTTGTAATGATGATGGCTTGTAAGAAGCTCCCCATGCGCCTCACACCGAGTATAAAAGGAGCCGGGTGCATGGGAGAGAGGGTTCGGTTCGACTCATTGTGAGTAGGTTTTCATCCTCTCCAGCTAAGAAGAACACAAGCAATACCAAGAAAGGCAGACTAGGGCTATTACTCTTCTGAGGGCCTCAACTCGGGTAAAAACTTTGCGCCCCTCGTTAGTCTCGAGCCTCCCTGCGTCTGATTGCCACCGTTTTCCTTCCGAGGCAATTGCCCCAAAGCCCTGGCCGGAATCCTCATAAGCACCCTCGAGGTGCTCGTTGGCTAGTACGCCGACAGGGCGCGCCGTAGGGGCTATTGGTGGTTAGGGGATTGCCTCCTCTTTTTCACTCTCGCCTGAGCTCAAGAGAGGAGGGGCGCTGTCTCGCATGGCGAATCGCATTCCAAGCGCAAAGCACCGCTCGAGGTAAGGGGCGCCGTAGCCGGTCCCAATGTTCGAGAGGGGTCGGGCCACCCGCTCCTCCGCCGGGAGCGGTGCATCACTTGGCTCTCACGCCCAGTGGGTCACCGTCTAACGGGCGCTGACGCCTGGGACGACACACCCGCTGCCGGCCTTCAGCGGCCCGGCCTCCTCGATCATCCTCCTGACTGGGATGACACCCTCGGCCAATTCGCGGTCGCGATATCGCCCACTGTGGATGCCGCCAAAGAACAAGTTGAAGCGGCGATCAAACCGGGCTTCCGCATGAGGCGACAGGGAGCTCAAGAACCGACGCCACGGCTTTCCACCGCCACACGACAATTTCCCGCACCAAGGACCGGGCAAGGGAAAGGGAGTCCTGGTTGCAACCCCCTCTCGTACGGGGATGGGCACGTGACTGCGCTTTTTCCCGCGTCCCCGAGTCCAGGGGGAATCACAAAACCTTCGATCGCGCTTCGACGAGGGGCAACGCCGCGACGGTGACTCACCGTGTCTCGCGAGCGCCAAGGGGTGCAAGATGTGGCTCCTCCTGACTCGGGCGAAAAGCGCAGGGTCGCACTCCTCATCCTCTCCTCAGATCGAGGGGTCGCTAACGACGCCGCTTCCCATACAACGCTTCGATGCCAGCGCTTCTCTCCGCCGACAAGTCGCATGGCCGAAGAGGTTCCGCCGCCCTTCGAAATATGATGGTACCACCAACCCGGAGGAGTTCTCGCGAGATCTACACCACGGTGGTGCGGCGCGGAGGATCCGAAAGTAATGGCCAACTACCTCCCAACATCGCCGACGGCTCGCCTGCCTTGGTCGCTTAACCTCCCGCGAGGCTCAGACACTCGTGGAGGAGCCAGGCGACATTTTGTCGCCTAACTTTCAGGGTTTGATGCCAACCAGCGTGGAGGACGATCTCCACGCCTGGAGCAGAAAGAGGGGGAGTCCTCGAGAGAGTTCATCCGGCGGCTCACCCATCGCCGCAGAACACGATCCTCTGATTGAAAGCAATCGGTGATTATTAAGCTTTTCCTGAGGGGGGGTCCGAGACCGTAAGATGCGGAAAAGATGGCCACGCGCCATCTCAACCACGCCTGAAAGAGCTCCTGGCGCACAAGCGCGCCAGGCGGCCGAAGCTCTGAAGCGCGACAAGACCCTCTCGACTCCGGCGATGCCGGGCGCTTCAAAGTCCCTCCGACCGCAAGAAGAAAAAGAAAAAGCGCGGAGGCAACCGCTAGGAGGTCTTGGTCCCCGAGCCGAGCCCAAGTCCCGGCCATGATTTACCAGGGCCGACGAGATGAGCGCCGGGCGGGCGTGGCGACCGCAGGGACCGCCGCTTCCGCCAAGGAACGATGGTGGCAAGCCCTATTGCCCCATCCATCGAACAAGCGGACACGACTTGGAGGACTGCCATGTTGTGTCCAAGTTGGTCGACAGCGGCCTCAAGAAGCGCCGTGAGAAAGACCAATAAGACGAAGACGATTTAAGATGCAGCCTGCTAGCCTTCCAACAGCAGAGCGACCGCATCATATGCTTCATACACGGTGGTTCGCCACTTACTCATCGAACTCGCAGCATGCGAGATTCAGACAGGTGTGTGCCACAACGCCATCCTCTGGGCGAGTCGGCCGCTGAAGTGGCTCTGAGCAATGACACTTTCACCGGCCGACCACCCAGAGAACACCTTCCGCCCTGGCCATCTCCCCGATCGTGGTGTCTCCCACGGTCCGCAATGCAAAGTCCGGGCGGGTCCTAGTTGATGGAGGCAAAGGCTATCAACCTCGCTTATCTGGCGTTTGAGCGCACAGCGCCTCCAAATCCCGTGACGAGGAACTTCGTCCGCCTGCTTTTACGGAGTTGCTCCCGGGTAGGCCTCTACCCTCGGGGCAAGTCCGCTGCCGGAAGATGCTCGGAAGTTCTGAGAACTTCCTGACAGAGTCAGGAATTTTGAGGTCGCCGATTCGACCTCCCCATAACGCCTGCTTACCGCCGCTCGCTACTGGTCAAGTTCATGGCAAGGCCTATTACGCCTACATGCTAGTGAAGATCCTGTGGCCTGGGGTCCACCATCGCGGAAGGTGGATAGACCGGAAGCTCCTCGCCTACCGCCAGCACTCGCAGGATCTCGCCGGCACCACTCGCCGGCGACGCGACAAGGATCGCATAATCCGCCTCGGCCAAGACCCGTGCTCCGCCTGCACTTTGGGGTGAGGCAAAGGCGGTCCCCGTGGGAGAGGATGGCTCGGCAAGGTCGCCAAGATTGGCACTGACCTCGGGCCACAAATAGGAAGACGCCGCTGGCCACCTTCCTCCGGCCTAACTCCGATGTGTTCGCTCGGGAACCTTCGTAAATGACCTGGTCCTGGAGGTGCTCGAGCACCGACGGCAACTTCCTCGAGCGCATCTGCCGGGTAAAAGATCCAGCGGCAGGCGCCCGAGCCGATGTGGATGCCATTCGGGATGAAGTGGAAAAGCTTTGTCCGCTAAGATCAGGCGGGAGGCCACTCTACCCGGAGGGCCGCCAACCCCGTGCTTGTGAAGAAGTCCAACGGAGGTGGCGAATGTGCATTGACTTCTACCGACCTCAACAAAGCCTCGCCTCATGACTCGCACTTTGCCGCTGGATAGACATCGCCGCCGACTCCACGGCGGGTGCGGCTCAGGCTTCGACGCTTACTCCGGCTACCACCGTGATCAAGATGGCGCAAGAAGATGAAGAAAAGATCGCTTTGTACTTCTGCTGTACCGTTATATCGTATCGCCTTTCGGGTCAAGAACGCCGGGCGCCACCTACCGGGCCATGCATATAGTGTTTCGCCCCAAATAGGAGGAATCTGGAAGTGTATGTTGATGATCCGTGGTAAAAACAAAAGTCGATGAGCCTGCTCAGATCTAGAAGAGATCTTCTCTCGCCTTAGAAGCTATCATTCAAGTTGAACCCCGAAGTGTGTGTTCGTGTTTCATCCGGTGTCGCCTTTCTTCGGTCTCCACCGTGGAATCGAGGTCAATCCTAAAAGATAGAAGCAATCGAAGCGGATGCAGCCGCCACCCGGCCAAGAACCGCAATGCTTGATCGCCGGCTAGTTTCCCCGGGCTCTGCTTCATATCCTGGCTCGAGAAAAAGTCTCGCCGCTGTTCAAGCTATTGAAGAAGACCAACTCATTTGAATGGACTCCGGCCCAACGGGCATTTGAAGATCTCAAGAAGTACTCTTCCCCCTGCCGGGTTGCTCCCGAGCCGGCGAGCCGTTATCGGCCAGATGTGGCGGCTAGCCTTCGTCGTAAGCGCGCTACCGGTGGCGGAACGGGAAGGTGTCCAACGGCCGGGTCTACTACATCAAGAAAATGCTACACGACGCAGAAACAAGGTACCCTCAGGCTCAAGATGGTCTGCGCCGTGGTGGTAGCGCCGAGAAAGTTGCGGCACTATTTTCAAGGGAGGGAGATCACAAGAGTCTCCTCATATCCTTTGGCGTGGAAATCCTCCACAACCGGAAGCAGAGGGCCGACGCAAAGTGGTCTCACGAGCCGAAATGGGAGTTCGTGTCAAGTTCGCTTCGCTCGCACCAGCGATAAAGAGTCAAAGGTCGGGCGGACTTTGTCGCCGAAAGTGACTCTAGCCGAGCCCGGCCGATGAGGTCCCCGCCCTTCCCTGGACGCTTCGACGGGTCCTTCAGGCTTGAAGGGGCTGCCGGGTTCTTCTCGCCTCTCCGACCGGGACCTCTCGCACGTAGTCGCCTCGACTTCAAGGCCACTAACAACGCCGCCGGTCAGGGCTTGCCGGGCCGGGCGTCGCCGCAGCCGCCGGGCGCCCCTACCGCGTAGTAGTAAGGGGGCGACCGCCGGTCGCCAATCGTGCAAGGAAAGATTCTCCGCCCCGACTTCGCTATGGCGGCTTACTCCGCGGAGGTCGTAGTTGGAAAGGCATTTCAAGGGTTGGGGTATACTACATCCCCGACGCCGACAACCATATGGCGTGACGAGCTCGCCTACCGCCTCAACCAGATCTCCTGCCTCGGCCGGTCTTTGAAGAAAGGCTTCACATCGCCCATCGCAGCCCCCATTTCCGCGGACGGTGGTGATGCCGCTCACTCGCCTTGAGGGAAAGTGGCTCGCTGAAACGCTGGGCTGCCGAGTACTCGGACGGCCACTTCGTGGTCGTGCTTGACCGGGAAGGCACATGGATGGATCCGATCCCGCCTACCCGAGGGATCAAGAATGCCCGACGATGATGCGCCGCCAGAGAAGGTAGCACGAAGGCCAAGTGCTATACCCTCGGTGGGCGGATCTATACCGCCAGGGTAAGAACGGAATTCTTCTCGGCGCATCACTGGGAAGAGGGGAGCAGCTTGTTTCTCGATATCCACGAGGCGCAGCAGGAGCCATATGTCCTGGACGAACGATGGCGGGAAAGGCTTTCAAGGGTTCTATTGGCCAACCGCCTCCAGGATGCTTGCGAGCCGGGTGAGGAGATGCGAGGCGCGCGCTTCCACGCCAAGCTGATTCCACCAACCACCCCAGGTGCCTCGCAAACTATCCCGCCTTCTTGGCCCTTCGCGGTCTGGGGCCGATATCTCGGCCCTGCTCGCGGGCCACGGGGCTACACTCCACTCGCTCGTCTGCCGACAAGTTCACTAAGTGGGTAGCCGAGGCAAAGGAGATCCATCACCGCCACAAACGGCAAACTAAGTTCATACAAGGGATTCGCCTGCCGCTTTGGGGTCGCCAACCGCATTATCACCGACAACGGTACGCTTCACTGGGCACCTTCTTGATTCGGAAGAGATGGGCACTAAAAGTCTGCTTCTGGCCGCCCACCCCAAGAGCAACGGCCAGGTCGAGCGGCCAACGCTGGCCGGTGTTGAAGGGCCTCAAGACCCGGCGCTCGACCGACCACAAGCGTTGGCGCCCTGGATCAAGAACTCCCGGGCCGTGTTGTGGTCACTTCGACCACTCCAGCCGGGCACGGGAAACTCCTTTCTTCCTGGTCTACGGCGCAGGTCGTTTCTCCTTCGAACCGAGCTGGATCACTTCGCCGCGCATTCACGAAGCAGGAGCAGGAGGGTCTCAAGGCCGGACGACGCCAACCTCCCTGGAAGAGGCGCGAGATCGAGCGGCTTTGCGCTGGCCGCAAGATACCAACAAAGTCTCAGCGGTACCACGCCCCGGTCAATGAGAGAACATCGCAATGCGGGCGACTGGTCTTCAAGACCAGCCGATGCCGGTCGCATAAATCTGCTCTCCCTGCGGGAGGGACTCCTTCAAAGTGGTCTCGCCGCCGGGCGTCAGCCAATCAAGACGGTGAAGAGCTAGCAAACTCCCAAAACATAGAAAATCACAAGTTCTACCCTCGACGGGTTGTAAGTCCTAGGGTCTGCCCCCCGACCGCCGGAGTATGTCTTCCTTCTCCGTGCCGTGGTCGGGAGACCTTATGTTTAAAGTTAAATATTCGCTTTTATCTCAAGTATTAGTTCTTTCGCTCTCTTCGGTCTTTTGCCCATCGCAAGGCAGCGCCGAGGCACTCGCCTCGTGCCTCGGGCCGCTTGCAAATGCCCAGAGTAAAGACGGAATCGCTATGAGAGCGGGCGGCAGAATCAAGGTTGACTACGTTCAAGATTTACCCAAAGACGGCCATGACACTCCGGTGTCCTCGTGGCCGGGCGCCGAACACCACTGCTAAAAGCCCAAGGTCCCGCCACGACTCACTAAGTGTTCGCTCTCAGAGGCTACCTCGAGGTAAATTTTGCTAAAGCAAAGGGTTTGAGGGCCGAGGTCCCCGGGCGCAAGACTTGAAGTCTTACAATTGTGTGCTCGTCAGGAACCTAAAAAAATTACGGCAAAAGCGAAGTTCTTAAGCAACTGCCGGAGTTTTACATTACTACTTCGTCAAATGGCAAAGGGCTCTAAAGTTTTGCAAGGTCACCACCGATAAAAAAGGGGAAGAAAGCTATCGAGGGGGCGCCGAGGGTCCTCCGGCCAATCTGGCCGGGCTTCCTCGCCTACCAAGATCTTCAAAGATGAGGGGCCACGCCCAAAGACTGGGCCGCCCTCCGCCACCGCCTCCATCCGGGGTTCTCCATCGCTAGCTGGGCGGCACTCGCCTGAGGCTTCAGAACTCGCTCCTCCGCTCGCGCCACCACCTCTCCACTTCTTGACAAGAATCACGGATTGAAGTTACGCCACGGCCTGGCGAGTGCCAAGACGCATTTCTGGCCGTAGCCGCCGCGATCGCGCTTCTCCCGGGCGGACTGAGCCAAAGGGCGCAGAAGGCGCGTGGAGGAAGTCCGCTGGTCCGGCAGAGGCAAGGCGTAATGCCGTGGCCTTCCTCTTCGCGGACCCGCTGCCCACCAATGGAGCGAGGCCGCTATCGTCCGATCGGCGTGACGCAAAGATCCGCAGTTGTTCCACTCCGATCGAAGTCCGGCCGCTCTTCCGCTCCACCAATGGAGACGCCGGGCGCGGGCCGGGTGCTTTTGCTCTCCGCTGGCCTCGCTTCCTCCGCGAATCGCAGCTCCAGCCCCGCCCCGATCGGTAGTTCCGCCATCTTACTCGCTGGAGGCGGTTGATTTCGCTCGCTTCCAGCTAACCGCTTCCTGGCTGTCACTGCATTTATTGCTCGTGGCCGAGTAGAGTCGCCGAGGGCCGCCAAATAGGCATCGGCCCGCCGAGGAACGGAGGCGGGAAGTTCGTGGGTAGGACGGGCCGAATGGGCTCTTGGTCTCGACCGCAGCCGCGCACGTTACTCGAGATGCGTCGCCACTTGACTGGCCCCGGCTCGGCGACTACCGGGCGCAGCTCGACAACCACGGCACCTTGGTCGCTTCAAGCGAAAGCAACGGGGTACCGGAAAGGTGAACCCCGACAAAAGAGGAAATAACGGTAAGGATTAATCCTAACGAAAGCTTTTTATTTTTGCATCTCCAGTGAGTACCGGGCGCTGCCTTGGGAAGCTGGGCACGCTTGAACGAGGATCAACCTCTCGCTAGGAGGCGGGCAGATTCGGCCGCGCCAACGGAGGCGGAGGTAGATCCGCCATCGCCGGGCGCTGGAGGCGAGGAAGGACCACCGCCATCGTGGCGGCGGTAGCACTAAAGGGATCGGCAATGAGGGTCCACCGCACCCCGGCAGTGGACAAGGGTGACTTCGCCAAGTTGATTTGAGCCCCCGCCACCACGAGGAAACCTGCCGCAGCCGGCACGCCCTCGCGTCGACGTGGAAGTCCTCGCCCGCCGCTCAGGAGGCGGGTTCTCGGGAAGGATGGGCGAGCTGCCGTCATCATCCGGCGCGCCGCCGTCGCTTCTCCTCGACGCCATGGGAGGAGGATCCCGATCGTTATGGCGGGAGCCTGGCGTGACACGACGGGCGAGCCTATGGCGCCCATCGAGGGCAGGACGCGATTATTGCCGCTACGCTTCCTCGGGGACAGCCGCAAAGTGGGATCAAGCGTCACGCCGGAACGGGCGGAACAGGGCCGGATAAGCCTGGCTGCAGATTCACCGGCCGATCACGCTATCACCAAATTTCGGCCGCGCAGACGAAGGAAAAGAAATCACAGGAGGAAAGAAACGCCAGAAGAATCGTAAAGTTCACAAAAGAAAATCGTATAGCAAGGATGACACAGAGCGAGCAGGTTACTCTCCGGGATACTCCGGTCCCATCGCCCACGCCCATGTAATCGCCAGGGCGACGCGCGCGCAGGGACACAACACCGTAATAAAACTCGATCACCATGGCCTCGCCAGTGCCCGCCGCCCGCACGGCCGACGCTGGCTAGCATCGCTCGAGCTCGGCTCATCGCCATCGAGCTCCCCAGCTGGGTTGTCGACCGCCGGCCGGCGGAAGCTCCAAGATTTCAATGCCGGGCTGCTGCCTCGACGATACTCACTCGCGCGCCATCTTCCAATTGACCGGGCATTAATGGGATATAGCGCAACGCCGCCACGGCCGCAGACAGCCCCTTTAAACCGGCGGAGTACTCCGCCGCTGCGCGAAGGTGTAGAAGTAGCTAAAAGAAGAAGGTTGGGCAGCACTTACTAACATCTCTGGCATGAGCAAAGGCGTAAAGGGAGGATAACAGAGTTGGGAGGAAGGTGAATGGTGAATGGCATAGAAGTTGAGAACAGAAGATAAAAGTCGTAAACCGAAGCGAAGTAGGCCGGCAAGGAGCTGCCACCAA
Organism: Rhipidocladum racemiflorum; assembly: GCA_036346355.1. Taxonomy (NCBI): domain Eukaryota; kingdom Viridiplantae; phylum Streptophyta; class Magnoliopsida; order Poales; family Poaceae; genus Rhipidocladum; species Rhipidocladum racemiflorum. The sequence goes on along the minus strand of CM070573.1, from coordinate 82,810,795 downwards.
GAAAACCACTTCTCAGCCGACAAAGCTCGACACCCCGCGAGGCGAAGGGCGCCTGGTGATGTTCTCGGGAGAATCTAGCGGCTCTCCTCCTCAATGATCGAAGAAGGAAGCACCGGAGCCATCGGGAGGATAGAGATTTCAAGCGCAACCGCAAAGGGGATGAAGCAAGGAAGCTTGAAACGCTGAAAGATGTGGAATGTGGAGAGCTGAAAGCGGGAAGAACTACTCCTTCGACGCCTTTATAAGGCCGCGAAGACTAATCGCTGGAAAAACCGAAAAGGCGCGCGATTCAAAAGAGGAAGTTTAAGAGCCTCATAAATGGGCGATCCCAAGGAACGCGGCGGCGGTTACAAGGAGGATGTAACCACAAGAAACCGCCGGGAATCGGAGAAGCCTGGAAGATCTTTTTTGTAAGGCGCGCTGATCTTGAAGGGTCCCACCCAGGAGCCGGAGCAGCTTCAAGCCGCCAATTAAAGAAGAAGAAGAAGAAGAAGAGCAGAAGACCAAAAGCGCTCCTAGGTGGGCCCTGGCTACTGCCGGGCGATTCTACACCAAGGTACCCGCTCGCGCTAAAAAGGAATCAGTGGCAGCTGGCATGGTTGAGCCCATCGTCACTGAAGAGAAAAACCCATACGGTGGTCGCCTCAATGACACGTATGCGACAGTTAACATAGCCGGGCTACCAAGAAGGTGGTCGCTTCACGACACGTGGCGCAAAGTTAAAGAGCCGGGCGACCAAAGCAAGGTGGTCGCCGCCGACACGCTGCGTGTTAGGCCATCGGGCGCACCATCCTGGATAGTCCTGCCGAGATCAGGACATTAAATGCGACGCGGCGCATTTAATGTGGAAGCATGGGAGCTGCACAGTATGGCGCGCTTTCCCAAAGCGCATCATGATTTTGGGAGACGCCACAACTACACCTCACCCCGTGACGGAACGGGCGGCGCAGGACATGGGGCCCAAGGCAGACTATGATAGATACAAGAGACATTAATGGATGTAAGAACACGAAGGCGGCGATTAAATGAGCCCATGCCAAGGTAATGATGATGGCTTGTAAGGTAAGCTCCCATGCGCCCCACAACCGAGTATAAAAGGGAGCCGGTGCATGGGAGAGAGGGTCTGGTTCGACTCCATTGTGAGTAGGTTTTCATCCTCTCCAAGAAGAACACAAGCAATACCAAGAAAGGCAGGACTAGGCTATTACTCTTCTGAGGGCCTGAACCTGGGTAAAACTCTTTGGCGCCCCCCGTTAGTCTCAGCCTCCCGCGTCTCGGATCGCCACTCGCTCTTCCCTTCCGAGGCAATTGCCCCGAAAGCCCCCCGTCGGAACCTCATAAGCACCCGTCTCGGAGGTGCCTGTTGGCTAGTACGCCGACACCATGTTCGATCGTTTTTTCAATTCCTTCCTCGAGAAGCCTCCTCCAGAAAGCGGTTTCTTGAAAACGCGCATTTATCTTGGCGCTTGCCGCGCCGGACAGATGTCCTCTCGTGATAGGTGCGGCTTTTAACCTGCCTCTTCGCTGTCTTTTAACTCCGCCCGCTTGAGAGGACGGCTTTCATCGCGTTTTCTTTGCTCGTCCTTGGCCAAAAACTTCCAAAAGCTTCGAGCCCAAGCACGCCCTTCGACCTTCTCCCACACCTGGCCATGGCGCGCCGAGTCGGCCACATGACCCGTAGGAGGATCCAAGTGCTCACGGACGAGGGCTACCTCGACCCAAGCACGGGTCGGGCGCCCGGGGATGATGCGGCGCCGGCACCGCGGGAGACGGAGATCGTCTCCTGCGAGTTGTACGCCATCAACGGGCTTCGTCAGCCCGGAGGCGACTTCCTCGCCTCCGTGCTTGCCTTCTGTGGGTGCGAGATCTCTCATCTCCACCCCAACTCTATCCTTTCTCTCGCAATCTTCTCCCACCTTTGCGAGGCTTACGTGGGTGTAGTGCCCACGGCTAGCCTCTTCTTTCACTTCTATTCCCCCTTCCGCACCGGCCGGGATGGCTCCGCCGGTTGCGTTTATCTTCGCCTCCGGCCCAACCGACCATACGAGTACCCCCTTGTTGCTCTGAAGGACTCGGTGTCGGGTTGGGCCGACCTCTGGTTCTACCAGAAGAAGGCGGAGGGCTCCCAGTTGGTCTACACTGGGGAACCTGCTCCGCCTAACGAGACGGCGCGCCTGCCCGTGCAGCCCGAGGAGGAGCGGGTGCTCAGGACGATCAGCGAGCTTACCCAAATGGGGCTCACTGGTCGGGACGTTGCCCGGGACTTCATCTTTAACCGGGTATCTCCCCTGCGGCGCCGCGAGCACCCCTTCTTCGAGGTGACCGGGTGGCAAGACATCACCCGCGAGGACAACGCAGGTACGTTCTTGGTCGCTTCCTTGGGCGCCGCCATTCTCTTGGCGTTAGACTTGTTATTTTTTTTAAACCTTTGGTCGTGTCGCAGCCCCGAGGAAGGCCTGGGTGGACGAGAGGGTCGCCGAGATGTTCGGCCCCCTAAAGGAGAAGGAGCTGACGCCCAATCGTCAGGTCCCAAAAAATATTTTTGATCGAAGCGAAGAGGTCAGTACTTTGGCTCGCCGATCGAGGTCAAAACTTCTTGTGCTCATCTCCTTCTGCTCTTGGTTACAGGAGAAGGTCTCCTCGAGCTCGCCGTGGCGGCGTCAGCGCCACACCTCGATCTGACACCCCGGCCAGGAGTTCCCGCAAGAGGACGGCGGGTCGAGGTGGCCGAGCATCCACCTCTCCTCCTTGCGCCAAGCGGTCGAAGCGTCGATCTTCGACCAGGACTCCCTCCACACGTCACCTTGAGTACGCCGATAGGAGGGAGGTAAGCGAGCTTCGAACCTGGTTTGATGACTTCAAACGGAGGAAGCCGGAGCTGATGGGCCGCTTGGAACAGCTTGCCGAGCAGGCGAGGAAGGCCGAGGAGGAGGCTAGGTCCCTCCCGACCAAGGAGCGGCTGGAGAGGCAGATCAAGGCCCTCCAAGACCAGCTTACTCAGGTGGTCGATGACCCCGAGGAGGAGGAGGAAGAAGAGGAGGCCACCTATGCTCTGGTCAGAAGGAGCAGGAGGTCGACCTCTCAAACAATCTTGGCGCTGGAAGAGGTCGACATGGACGACGTCGACCCGGCGATGGCACGCGCCAGCGACACCGCGGAGGAGCGCGTCGTGGTCATGGCCGAGGCCTACGAGGCCGCCGCGGGCAGGTCGCCCGTGGCCCGAAGCGAGGAGGCCGAGGAGGATGACGCTGCTGCCGGGCAGAAGGTAAGCTCCTACTTCATTCTCTTGTTCTGTTCTTGTCTTGCGATTTTCTTCGGGCTAACCTCACCCTGTTTGGCGTGGGCGTGATAGCTCGGATGTTGCTTTTGGACTTTCGTCAGATGGCTGAGGAGATTATCGACTCTGCAGTTGGCGCTGAGCTCGACCGCGTCGTCGACCAAGTAATGGCCGAGATGGTGGAGGAGTCGGTGCCAGCTGCGGCCTTAGTGGAGTCCGAGCTTCCCTTGGCGGATGCCGAGCTTCCCTTGATGGAAGGGGAACCTTCTCCGGCCACGGAGGAGCAAAAGCCGCAGGGGGTCGAGGACCCGGAAGTCTTCGGCCTGGTCCCCTGCGAAGGGGCGGGCGCAAGCGAGGCCCAGGCGACGGGCTCTGATGGTCAAGGGGTGGTGGCTTTCGACCCACTGCCCTTGGCCGCAAGCCAAGAGGAGGAGCCGGTCGCTGCCGGCCAACCACCTCCAACTGCGGACCAAGGGGGAGATGCGGTCGTGATCGACCAGCCACTTCCAGCCGCGGACCATGGAGAGGAGGAGGTCGTTGATGACCAGCTGCCCCCAGCCGCGGACCACGGGCCGGAGGTGGTCGTCCTCGACCAATCGCCTCCGGGCGTGGAGCTCCAATCGCTTCCGGTCGCGGAGGTGCAAGGGGCGGAAGCGCCATAGCCGGTCGCCCACTTCGAGCGCAGCGGCCGGGCAGGAGGAAGGCGGCCACGAGCCGCCTGTTGACGTGGAAGACCAACCTCAGGGCGTCCTGGGGTTGGTCGAAGAAGGAAACGTCGTTGCCCTCCTGGAAGCATCGGGTGCCCAGGAGGGGCAAGATCCAGACGCGCCAGCTCGGGATCAGGATGACCCTGCGTGGGTTAACCCCTTCTTACAGTGGTGCTACCGACCGCCAAAGAACTCCAAGATAAGTTGGTCGGTAGGGCTCTTTTGGTAAGTCCTTCGCTCCCATTTTTTACCGGAGGCGAGCAATCTTCTGGGGGTTTTTCTTGACTTCCTTTCCTCTTTTGCTCGAAGTTTGATGCGAAGGCTATGGAGGAAATCTACGTCTCCGCAGTTCCAGCAGAAGAGTTCTGGGCGTACCATCGCGAGCAAGACGCCAAGATCGCTGATCTCGAGCGTCGGGTCTCGAGGTGCGCGAGGCCGACTGAAGCGGTGGAGTCGGTGAAGAGCCTCATCTCCGAAGCCGGATCAGCTCTTCCGAAGCGAGGCGGCGAAGAGCACTTCAGAGCAGAAGTGTGCCGAGCTCAAGGAGGCATTGGTGAAGCTATGGCAGGAGGTTCCTGACCAGCGCGCCGACCTTCAGTGAGCTCGGGAGCGCGAGGAAGCCCAGCTCAAGGAGGCGCAGCGCCTCCGGGAAAGCGCGGCCGAAGATCGCGCGGCCCGGCGGAAGGTCCTGGACCTGGAGGCGGAGGTCGACTCCCTCAAGGACGAGCTCGCCGCCCTCCAGGCCGAGCGTAGGACTTAGATCCCTTTTTAGCTCGTGTAAATCCTGTAGAAAAGAAAACAATCTTTTGGGTTAAATGAGCAAAGTCGCAGATGTTTGGGTCCTTGCCTGTTTTTTCTCGAGTTCGCCTCCAATATATGCTTACATGATCCTAGTTCTGAAAAACAAGTCCCTGCATAAGAGCATATAACACATATACGAGCAAAGAATCCTTGGAAGGAAGGACGAAACGTTCCTATCGTACGGAGCCCCCGCCATGGACAAAGGTCGTGCCTTCACCGCTATAGCACGAGCTTGTTCATGGGGAAGTTAAGGGATGCTTTGGTCGTAACGATTTTTGAACGATTTAAGCAGGTCGGTTGTGTCGAGAGAAGTATGAGCACAGAGTAGACGAGCTTTAAACCAACAATGCGTAGAGCCGCCATACCCGAGCGGTCACTGAACCGGGCTTAGAGTGGATGCCCGCGCCCGACCATGCATACAGTGAAGAGCTACTGTGGAAAGTGGACGATTGGGCGAGCATCCGGCCGGGGGCCAAGGGGAATGGTGCGCACATACTTGTCGGATAAGCTCGCCTATAGTGTTGGTAGACGACGATGCTCGTTCGAAAAAAGCGAGGACAAAACACGAGAAGGAAGGGAAATGTTTTATAGGAAAAAACGCAAGAGGTGCGAGACAGGGGTACGCGCCTAAACGTAGAACTTACGTAGTTGATCAATGTTCCAGGTGCTGGTGAGCTCCCGACCATCTGGCATCGCGAGGCGAACAGCCCCCGGGCGTGCCGTAGACACGACCGTGTAGGGTCCCTCCCACCTTGGGGTCAGCTTATTGGCTTTCGACAGGTCTTGAACTCTTCGTAAGACCATGTCGCCGACTTGTAGGACCCTAGGTCGGACTGTCTTGGCTGCGTGCCTACGAAGAGCCTGTAGGTAAACCGCAGACCGGAGCAACGCCCGTTCGCGTGTTGCTTCGACGAGGTCCAGGTCGACGAGGCGCTCAACCTCTTGATCGATGGAATCGATCAGTTGCACCCTTGGGGAAGCCAACACAATTTCGGCGGGCAAAACGGCTTCCGCACCATAGACGAGTTGGAAAGGCGTTTACTGCGGGTCCGACCGTCGTGGTGCGGACGGACCAAAGGACGACAGGGAGCTCGTCCACCCACAGCTGTTTGTGTTGGTTGAGGCTCTCGAAAACCCTCCTTTTTATGCCCTGGACCAATTGCCCATTTGCTCGTTCGGCTGCCCCATTGCTCTGTGGATGTGCCACAGAGGTGAAGCAGACCTTGGTCCCGATCTCCTCGCAGTAACTTTGGAACAGTTCGCTGGTGAACTGGGTCCCATTATCGGTGATGAGACGGTTGGGTATCCCGAACCGCGTTATCACGTTGCTGCGGAGGAACCTCTTGGCCGCCTGGGCCGAAATGGTTGACACGAGCTCGGCCTCTATCCACTTGGTGAAAGTGTTGATGGCCACGAGCAAGTATTTGCAGCCTTTCTGACCTCGGGGGAAGGGTCCAAGGACATCGAGTCCCCAGGTCGAGAACGGCCACGAGAGTGGTATGGTTTGCAGGGCATATGCTGGTTGACGGGCTTTTCGAGCATGAAACTGGCATGCTCGGCAGGTCATTACGATTGACCGTAAGGCCCACCAAGGCCGTGGGCCAAGAGGTATCCTAGTCGGAAGGCCTTGCTCACAAGCGTTCTGAAAGACGAGTGAGCTCCGCACATTCCTTCATGGATATCACGAAGAAGGTACTGGCCTTCCTCCTGAGAGACGCATCTGGAAAGGATTCCTAATGCGCCTTTTCGGTATAGGTCGCCTTCGATCAGTTTGTACTGAGAAGATCGCCTCGTTAGCCGGGAACGCTCGGCTTCTTCCTCGGGCAATGTCCCATGCGCAAGGTATTGGATGAATGGCGTCATCCAATTTGCACTTTGCTCGAGGAAGGAGACCCTACCGCCGGTCTCTGGTGCCTCCTCTTCAGAGGGAATGGAGGGCTTATATAGGTGCTCGACAAGCACCCCCGCCGGAGCGGTGGTTTGAGAGGAACCGACCTTAGACATTTGGTCGGCCAGGGAATTATCCTTCCTGGGGATGTAGATTACTTCGAAATTCTTGAAGTATTTCTCCATCTTCCTTACTTCGGCCAGGTACAGCGCCATTGAGGTATCAGAACACTGATACTCCTTGTTGACCTGGTTCACGACCAACTGTGAATCGCCCTTCACAGTCAGCCGTTGGACTCCTAGCCATTTACACGCTCGGAGTCCGGCCAAGAGGCCTTCGTATTCCGTCGCGTTGTTGGTCGCGGCGAAATGTAGTTGGATGGCGTACTGGATTTGTTCTCCATCTGGGGAGACCAAAACAACGCCAGCCCCCGAGCGTTCGTACGCTCGGGATCCGTCGAAATACAAGGTCCAACGGTCTCTCCTTGATCCGTGGTTTTCGCAGGCGGTGGCTGAAGCCGACCATTCCGCCACGAAGTCGGCGAGGACTTGCGATTTGATCGCCGTGCGGGCCGAAACATTATCTCGACCGGCGAGCTCCATTGCCCACTTGGCTATGCAACCACAGGCGTCCTGGTTTTTCAGGATTTCCCTGAGAGGGAAGCTGGTCGGTACCACGATCTTGTGTGCTTGAAAGTAGTGGCGCAACTTCCTGGAGGCCATCAGCAACGAATATAGTAGTTTCTGGACCTCGGGGTAACGCTCCTTTGGTCCGTGAAGCACTTCGCTGACATAATAGATAGGTCGTTGGGAACCATCTCTCTCATCGCTAACACCGCTTACCGCTTGCGGGGTTGCCGCCAGGTATAGTAGCAATTCTTCCCCCGCTGCGGGTGTGACGAGGACGGGCGGCTCGGAGATGTACTGTTTTAGCTCTTTGAACGAGCGATCAGCTTCCTCCGTCCACGTGAAGCCATCGTGCTTGCGGAGGACTTTAAAGAAAGGTAGTCCTCGCTCCCCCAGTCGGGAAATGAACCGGCTTAAAGCGGCCATTCTTCCGGTCAGAGCTTGTACTTCCTTCACGCACGTGGGCGACCTCATGTTCTCAATGGCTTCGATTTTCTCCGGGTTTGCCCCGACGCCTTGTGGCCCGACCATGTAGCCGAGCACCTTGCCAGCTTTCACGCCGAACACGCATTTTTCTGGATTTAGCTTTATTTGATGCTTATTGAGGTTACAGAAGGTTTCTTCCAAGTCAGCAACGTGACTCGGAGTACTCTTGCTTTTGACAACTATGTCATCGACATAGACCTCCAAATTTCGACCTACTTAGTCTTTGAAAGTCTTCTGCATGAGGCGCTGAAAGGTTGCTCCCGCATTTCTTAGACCGAAAGACATGGTCGTATAACAGAAGGTACCGAATGGGGTGATGAAGGAAGTCTTTTCCTCGTCTTCGCGCGACAGGCTGATCTGATGATAGCCCGAATAGGCGTCTAGGAAGCTCATGGTCTGTGATCCTGCCGTCGCGTCCACCAATTGATCTATGCGAGGCAACGGATAGTTGTCTTTTGGGCATGCCGCGTTCAGACCCGTGTGATCGACGCACATGCGCCACTTGCCTCCTTTCTTCCTGACCAGAACTGGATTGGCTAGCCACTCGGAGTGTTCGACTTCTCTGATGAAGCCAGCTTTTAGGAGTTTGTCGAGTTCCTCCCGGATGATTGCCTGTTTTTCCGGGGAAAAGCGTCTAAGTTTCTGTCTCACTGGTTTTGTCGATCAATCGCTAGCTTTGTGCTCGATCACCTCCCTTGGGACCCCGGGCATGTCGGATGGTTCTCAGGCGAACACATCCGAGCTTGCCCGGAGGAAGGTGATGAGCTCGAGTTCCTATTTGGGATCTAAGGAAGATCCCAAATGAACAACCTTGGCCGGTTCCGACTCGTTGAGCGGAACAGCCTTGGTCTCTCCTCCAGGCTGGAGGGCAAGCTTAGGCCGGGAATGCTTCGGCTCTTGTTCGGGGCCGCGAACGGGCAATTGGCCGACCATGTCCAAGGCCTTTTCGTCGCAATTCAGCGCGGATTTGTGATTCCCTTTTACGGTTATTACCCCGTTCGGCCCAGGAACCTTTAAGCAATGATATGCGTGATGTGAAGCGGCCATGAACTTGGCCAAGGCTGGTCTGCTGAGGATGGCGTTGTAGGCCGACTCAAAGTCTACCACCTCGAAGGTGATTAGCTCCGTCCTGAAATTGCTCGGGCCACCGAAAGTTACGGGCAGAACGACCTAGCCCAGAGGCTTGACCGAGGTGCCCGGGACTATCCCGAAAAAGGGGACGGCTATGCTCTTGATCTTGGAGCGGGGAATCTGCATCTCGTCCAAGACCTTGGCTGAGATCAGGTCCAAGGAGCTTCCGGAATCTATGAGGACCCGAGCAACGACAGTGTTACTGATGGTGGGGCTCACGACCATTGGGAGCTTCATGCTTGGTCATTCCAAGGGGACAATCGTCCTTGGAGAACGTGAGGGACATCTCAGACCATTTCAGCTGCTGCACCGGAGGCTTACCCTGGGTAACATGGTGCACTTCCCTTGCGGCGTCCTTTAAGTCCCGGCGGGACTTGTAGGCGGAGGAGCCCCCGAAGATGACCGCTATGTGATTCTGTGGTTCTTGGTATTTCATGTCATCCTCACTTTCCTCGACGGGCTGTTTACCTTTGCCATTTTCACCCTGCTCTGGAAGTGTCGGCATGGGACCCCTGCCGCTGTAAAACTGCTCCAAGCGGTAGGTCCACGTTCGGCAATTTCGTAGGTCGTGACCGTGAGCTTGGTGAAGCGGGCAGTAGAGACCGGCGCGTTGATCTGCTTTGTCGCCTCGTTCTCGAGGCCTGTGTGGTTGTCCTCTTTCCCGAGCGTTAAACCCCCGGCGCTGCGGCTGGGTTGCTCGGGGCTGTTGTTGTTCCACCGCGGCAACCATGGCTGGCGAGGGTTGCTTTTTCTTCTTCTTCTTGATCTTCTTGTCCACAGAATTCGAGCCCTTTTTGCTAGCCGAGGTCTCTAGGCCGGGCTGAGGCGGCAGCTTTCCTTCGTCCAGCATTTTCTTCCACTGGACGGCCTCATCCGCGTTGGCATACCGATCTGCCATTCGGAAGAGCTCGTTTGCCGTTAGATCCGGGTGGATCTCCAGGTCCTGCGTGAAGCGCACGTCCGTACCCGAACTTGAAAGCTCGGACGACGGCCTCGTCCGATATGTTCGGATCGAAGTTTCGACCTGGATGAACCTCTCGACGAATCGCCGCAGGTTTCCCCATCCGTCAGACAGCGCTCCAAGTCGCGCTCCTTTCCCGGGCGGATGTAACAGCTCTGGAAATTTGCTCGGAGCGCAGTGCTGAGCTGCCCCCAGGATCGTATGGAACCCTCCTTTTGGTTGAAGAGCCATGTGCGAGCGGCTCGCCGAACTGCCGTCGGCAGATAATTCGCCATCACCCCTCACGCCTCCGGTGGCGAGGATGGCGGTAGTATATATTGAGAGAAATTCGTCCGGGTTCTGGGTCCCGTTGAATCTTTCGATGTGGCCGGGCTTGAACCTGTTCGGCCATGCGACATTCCGGAGGGAGCTCGTGAAGGCCTGGCAACCGAAGCTCGGGGGTTCGTGGTGAAACCCTCGGTCATAGCGGCCTCCGCGCGGGTCTTCCACCCAACGCCCGTCGCGGGCGAGTCGAGAAGACTTCATGCGACGGTCGTGCCGACGATCGCTTGGTCGTGGAGCGCTCGTAACGCCGTAATCCGGCGATTATAGAGGTGTCACCCGAGGTTGCTCGAACTGCTCCGGCTTTTCGGATCAGGTTAGCGGTCCGGCGATCTCCGAGCATGGCTCGAGATTCATCTCTCAGGCGAGCGCATGGGGAGCGTCTGCGATGGTCCCGGAAACACTCCGCATCCGGCCACGGGAGGATCCGAGACTTTCAGCTCGGCGGCAAGCCTCTCCAGATCTTCGGCCACGACCTTGCCCACGGCCTCTAAGTCCACTTGCTCGGGGAAACTGCGTAGGTCGCGCACGACCGCCGCCAAGGCCTGTAGCCGTTCCCGTTTCTGGTGAATTGGCGGCGGTGAGCTTTGACGGCGCTCCGGGGCGCGATCGGGAGTTCGGTACTCGCGAGAGTTCCTTTCCGCGGAAGCGCGCCTCCCTTTTGCCTGGCGGCGAATGCTCGCGAGGGCCTTTCCCAAAGACGCCCAGTGGAGTCCGCCGCCAGAGTGGTCGCGCTTAGCAGCGTCCGAGGATCCTTCCCCGGGCTCGGCACGGCTCCCGGCCATGTTGACTTGACGAGAGCGAGATGAAAGCGATGGGGACATCATTGTATCCCCTTGAGATGCAGTCTCTCGGTCGAACTCTAGGTCGTCCGGTATGTCCAGGCCATCGTAGAGCCCGTCGTAGTCATCCTCGGGGTCCCCGAGGGTAATGTCTGGGGAATGGAGGTCCTGTCCTCGCATTCCCGTGTCCGGGGAAGGGCTCCCAGACTCAGTGTGACCGATAGGATCGGTCACATTGGCCACGCCGTCGCCGGCGTAGTACATGTCGTCGTCTTCAACGTGGTCAAAAACGCAAAGGTTCCGAGTGTCCCCCGAGTTTGACATCCTTGAGGATCTTGATCCGCACGGGAATCAAGTTGTCTCTCCCCACGGACGGCGCCAGCTGTCGACGATTGGAGAACGGGCTCCCGTCGAGCTTACTTGTTGAATGGGGGATCAACAGAGCCCCGTCGTGCGGACCGAGGAGGTCGTTCGAGCGATGCCAGGTCGGGAGAAAGGGGGACACGGTGTTTATCCTGGTTCGGGCCTCCCTCCGTTGGGATAACAGCCCTACTCCAGTGTATTGTCTTCTATCTCTTCGTTGTTGTCTTCCCCCCCCCCAGACGGGGGGGATTTAAATATCAGGCTTAGAGGTACAAAGAAGGCAACTACCTCCTGAATTTACGCTATACAGTTATTTCCGAGATCTGCGGTGCTTATACCGCGCGCTAATTTGAAAATCGGGTAGGATTTCCCCTGATCTTCGGCTGATTGGTTGCGACCTTCCATCCTTGTCGCGTGATCAAGTCCACCGAGCATATCCCTGGGTGCGGTGTGGATTCCCCGAGCATGCTTGTGTGAGGTCGGTGGAAATGGTCGTGCGGGAAAGGCCGAGCACGTATGCTCGGGTGGTGTTATGCCCGCTGTGCGTTCCGAGCATCTCTTGTTGGCGTTGCATGGTCGGCGGTCTTTAGGACAACCCGAGGGTACCATGGTCTTTTGCCAAATAACCAATCCCCGACATAGCCCTTCGGTTTCTAACGATTTTCCAATGATTTTTGGCTCAATATTTTTTATTTTCAAATTTCGGTCTTTTAGTGATTTTTTTCGATTTTGATATCGTTAACCGTGTTTGGAGCCCACTGAAGCTCCCTCACGGCTACTATTTAGCTTTGTAACCCTATTAAACCCTACTTTTTCCCCCCGAAAGGGCGTGGCTTAAAGCTGAAGCTCGAGCCCTGCTAAGAACTACACTGACTTGCTTTGACTTGAACTGTGGAAAACGCGGTTTGGCCGACTTACGTTTACTTATACTTACCCATTGACTCTAAATGGTTATTTACTCGTAGTTTTCACTTACACTTTAACCGATTCCCACGGTGGTGGAAAAGATTGTCCACTCCACTTGCAAATTGCAATGCTTAGCTACCTTTTGCTTTTACTCTTGAGCCTTCACAAATCACAATGTATTTGAATGTTTACTTGCAAAGTAGTAGCATACTCGTTGGATATAATCTTAAGCTAGGTAAGCATGCAACTCCACATTGATAGCTCTAGTCGACCGTAGACAAAGCTAAGTTGCTTGAGTTTAGTTTGCTCTAGACTCGATTTAAACTTGATTCGGAACCGAACTCGAGCTTGACATCGAGCTCACGAGCCGAGTTTGAATAGCTCATAAGTCTAATAAATTTACTATTCACTTATTAATTATTACTATATATTACTTATTACAAAGTTTACTCGAGTTGTGCTCGAGTTCGAGTATTTTTTATTATTGAAAAATAATGCATACTAAATTGTTTATTGTTACCAAGGTTACTCGAGTTTGGACTGAACCGAGTTCAAACCTTAGTTCAGACTCGAACCCTATCTCAAACTCGAACCTGAGAGACTAAACTTGAGTCTGAGAGAGACTAAACTCGAGTCTGAGAGACCATACTCGCTCTAACTCGGTTCGTTTACATCCCACCACCAGTATTTTATCATCACGTTTTCCTTTGTGAACTAGCTGGCAAGGACGTTTTGACCTTGCATTGTTTAACAGGTAAATCACAAAGATAATACAAACGGGGACAAGAGATTAAGTATGCAAAACTCGATTCTGTGACAAAAAAAAAACATTCCTTCTTTTGTGGGATCCACTAGCCAGTGACGTCACGTGTACAAACAAGGCAAAGTCATTTCTAAATACGGTCGACGCTTAGTTTGTAGCACGTACACGAGTAAAAGTCATCCCTGTTATAATCGACGGGCACAAAAATAAAAAATAGGTCTAATAAAAAAATTAAGAGATACAAATTTAAGGTGGAAAATCCTTATAGAAAAAATCAAGGGTGTCGACCGATAAAAGATTTCACTATTTTCTGGAGTGTTACAAACATAAGGGATTACAATGTATCTTTCCCGTGCAGCTTACAAGAATGTACTAGTATATTGCCCGTGCTAACGCTACGGCAACGGGACCTCAAACTTTACACAAATAACAATATATCCCTTGACACAAATATCAAATCAACTAAAAGATGATGATGATTGCATCTTAAAGCATATCTTTTCATGGCTTCATGCAATGTTTGTTCTACTTGGTAAGAAGTTTTAAACAACTTGGTAAAAAAATAAGTTCTACAAATTCACATAGGGGCATATGAGGAAGCACATAAGCTAGATAATATATACGATGAGTTGATAATTTAGACAATAGCATATCCATACTATGTAGTAAGCTAGAAGCACAAGACTAATAAAGATGCGCACTATCCGCTATTTAATTTCATGGAAGGCAGCATTAGTAAGTGACCAACATGCAAAAGGAGTAGGGTAGTGTTGGAAAAAATAGAGATGGATGAGAGAAAACTTCACCAGAGGATGTAAGCATCGTGACAGTGTCCAAAGAATGCACTGGTCATGATTTGGAAAGCATAGGCAGGATGGCACCCATATCCAAACAAAATAGATTTCGTTTGGCGATGGCCATCTAATGTGAGGTGCTTGCTAAAATAGGACTAAATGAAACATTAGAAAAAATACAACTAACCAAAATTAAGGAGAGGATAAGGACAGTAGGGATATAGAAGAATGAGCTAGGGACTAACGACTTTTCTGGAACAAAAGGCTTCAATTTTAGAAAGGTTGATGCAATTACCAAATAATTCATTACACTGCATGATGCTAAAAAACTATATGCTTATCCACCCAAAGACTATAGTAAATTAAAGCCTAAGAAATTCCAATTGAAAATAGGAATTTCAATAGCCAAGAAGTTGACAAAAAAGTTCCTCAATGCAATCACCTGCTGATTACACAAAGCCAACTACTATTCTTGATCCGTCTATTCTATAGGAACATGGTGTTCTTCATTACATAATAAAAAAGAAAATAGTTATTTGTCCACATTCCATTAATATTTGTACTTGCGAGCATACTTCAGTTCATAAACCATTTATATCCAAAATAACGTAAGCATGACAAAGCAAGTCGCATAACTGCAATGGAAAGGGTTAAACTGATGATGTAATATGTGGAAAAGTAATCTTGGAGGAAGAATTACAGATACATTAATGTTTGAGAGGATAAGAATCAATAAAGAATCATTAGTAACAATGAAGAAAACATTAACACAAATTTAATGAATGAATCATACCTGCATCTTGATTCCAAACTATACAGCATAGCGGAAAATCATCGTCATTCCGAGGACAGTAACCAACTTCAATGAAGAAAAGCTTCATACTGCCATCAACGGAATGATGATCCTCTCGCTTAGTTGTGAGGTTACAATGGTAGCAAATTTCTCCAAACTCAAAAATAGGACCTCGCTCTTACATCCACCAGCTCAAATCGAAACCACACAAAAGAGTACAATTAAAATATTGTATTTAATCATTAAATATCAATTGATGTAAAAGAGAGACACCTTAGTGTCATTTGCACTATTATATTTATGCAAGGCTATCTCAAAGATGGAATCGTGAGACCCTTTGTCTCGTGGCATTTCTTTTTTTCTTGAAGTGCAATCGTTTCCCTCCGTAAATTTCTTTTAGTGGATCGAGCTTCAGATGCATTCAAAGTCACTGGCTAATTTCTTCCAAGGTTCGGGAAAGAGAATTGATACCACCAACCATGTTGCTCCCTCGCTTTACTCTTGAAGAGTACCTTTCCTTGGAAAGCCAACCCATTTCACTTGTAATCAATTCACAGATTATTCATAAAAAATGAATATCAATTCCTTTATATACCAAGCCCTAATGAGCAAATGTTCATCAAGAAGTGATATCATTTTCCTATTTTTGTGTCTTTCATGTCATTTACGACATCAAGCTAGATGATTGAGACATTATGTCACTACTAAAGAAAGGAGATGTCTTGGTGTAATTCAAAATGATTAGCAAGCGCAGACTTCATGCTACCTATATCACGAGATGTAATATATTTAAAAACTTCTAGTTTATTTAAATTCAAATTTTTAATTATATGGTCGTACACCTTTGCGATTTGGATGCTGAAACACCTTTTGCGAGAAGCTTGACCCGAATGTCCCCATGACACGAGTGGTGACGTGAGGGCCTCTCTCGAGCATAGAAGCTTGGCGAGCCCGAATCGACACTTTGATGCTCCACCACGGCCAAGAAGGATGTTGCTAGATTTGACATCGCGGTGATGATCTTGGGTTCCACTCTTCATGAAGGTAGGCCAACCTGAGCAAATAAGGTTCCAGATAGATCAAGATTTCCATATGCTTGTTTAAGCAAACAGATCGATAATGTTGCTTTCTCGCACCATTTGCCTAATCATGCCAAGCTAGCAAACGGTGAATGCTTAACAGAACATAGTTCTCCTCAAAATAAATCGTAAATCCAAATTCCACTTTGTCAATCATTACATGTGCAAATTAGTATTGGTGAAAGGAAGCATTACCTCTAGCGCTCAAGAAGTATGTATCCCGATATCCTGTGTCATGGACTCACTTCACCATAATCGTGATGCAGTGCACTCATCAAGATTGTTGTTCTCCATATACTCAGAGATTAGCATCCTACATATCCAACCACAACAATGCTATGGATCAAACTAATCACAATTCAGGGTGAACAAAAATAATCAAGAAATGTGGCCTAAACATGTAAGTCAATGAACAGATTCTTGTGTCAAACGACTGGCAAGCTCCTCGCTGCAAGAACCCAAGAACTGACCAGATTCTTGTGTCGAACACGCCCGATCATCGCGCACTTCCACCCCGAAATCTTCTCGGCCTGGCTCCCCGATGAAGCACAACACAATCAATGATAATGTTATGGCCAGGATCACCTGTAAGGAATCCTTGGTAGCATCAAAGTTAATCCGTTAATTAAGGGGAATAAATTGATTAGTTATCATATTTAGCTATAGCTTCTCATCTCATTTATAATGTTATCTTTATTGATTAGAAGTTTTAGATTTGTTTGTTAGATGGCCGACTCTATATAAGCACAACATTGTTCTTTTTATTCAGCAAAACAGAACAAAATCATTGTAATCTATATTCTTCTGATCTCTAGGAGATTTGATCATTTGCCCTTATGGCATTTTTAATTATAAGGTGGTTGAAAGTCTCCCTCCGCCAGGTTAAACAAAAATGTGCATGCCACCATAAGCATGAATCAGGAAACCATGCATTTAAAACTAACCAATCACCTTTTGATTTATCTCGGGCAAGTACCTGGTGATGTCGTGAAACCAAAAGAGCACCAGCCTCTATGCGCGATGATCTAGTTATAGATTTGAAGGACTCCTCGGCCCGCCTGTAATGTTTACAAGAATAAAGACGAGATGAGTGCCCCTAGAACGAATGTGGGTATGCAATATTAAGGTTTACCACATGACAGGAGACCCAAGGATAACTTGCTAACAAATGGTCAAATAGTTTCCAGTGCAAAGCAGAGCTAAACAATTCGCTCGATTCAATGAGGGCATATTCACATGGAATGTTGACTATATAATGGAACTTCATCTAATTTATCGCTCTCAGAATAAACTTCATTCTACCGATCCCAAAGAATTGGCAACAAGTCCACTTAGGTGATCTAGTTTTAATGAAGCAAACCTAGCGTTGTCCCCATTGATACAATATCTTACTTAACACCAAACGATCTAGGTAGAGAAAAGACGTAAAAAGAGTTGGGCAGGATACGGCACCGCGGTCCCAAACCGAGCTTGATGGGCTTGTTGTCGATGGTGATCATCCGGCGCCGAACTCGACGCCGATGGTGAGGTCATGGACGGGCTGAACCGCTTGTTTGAATCGCAGAAGAGCACGACTTGCCAACACATGCACATCATCAACAACGGCGCGCACAAGCAAGCCAAAGCAAACCATCAAGATTAGGCGGATAGATTCGCCTAATAAAGAAGAGCAGCTAAGAATCAGATTGTTTCAATCCGCCCCTGACTCAACAGGCGAAGGACCCATCGATGGAGGGGCGGAGGATTCGGACGTAACTGTGTCGCCATGATGATGTACTTGAAGAGATAGGCGATACATCTCCCTACTCCTTCCCGGCAACGCGAGGGCAAAGCAACAGTGATTGGGGCGCACGGGAGTAGGGGAGGCAACGACGGATTGGGCGACGGAGTAGTGAGGAGGCGCACGGGAGTAGGGGGAGGCGGCGGCGATTGGGCGCAGAGTGATGGGCCGGCTGCTCCAGGAGGCGGCGCACGGGAGTAGGGGCGCAGAGCGATGGGGAGTAGAGGCGCACTAAGATTAGGTGAGGAGGCGCACGTGTTTAGGCGCACGGAGATTGGGGGATCGGGGCCACGCGGAGAATAGGGGACACGCGGGCGATTGGGGCCACACGGAGATTGGATGAACCGGATGATTTGGTCCATTAGATTTGATGAAGAAAGGAGATAAAGCATCTTAGCGCTTGATTATGAGGAAGGGGGATTTCTGGGTGCACGTGTTAGGGTGAACAAAGAAAAGGCCTCCTCTGTGGGGGATGAATAGTGTGTGTCTGTAGCAAAGAATTAACTGGTGGATTATATAGGGGTAAAGATTTATAGATGGTGGTAATCTAGAGTCCAACTCGAAAATAAATCCATAATGATCCATACCGCGGGGGGCGACGTCCCCTGTGGGGCGACTTGATAGGCCAGCCTAAACTCCACTCCGCTCCGGCCTAAGCCTCTTGGCGACGGGCCTCCATTATGCTCTACCAGATTTGGCCTTCTAAATTTGGTTCATATATCAATAATCCCCGATCAATTGATAACCATCATGGAATAATTGATTAGAAATCTAGCAATATAAATAAAAATAACCGGTAATATTTAAGACATCTGCTTCATTTTAAAGACAAAAAAAATCCTATAATAGTCATAAAAAAGGGAAAAAAAATCTCATTTTAATTGAAAAAAAGAGAGAAGAGTCTTAGTCACTTATTTTGATAGGGCCAAATTATAACGTGCAGATTAAAATTATGTATATATATTAGAATTATATCGCAAATATAATTGTATTTTAATTATAAAAAGTACAGTTGTATATACAAAATATGGTACTATAATATCTAGCCGTACAGTTACACGAATAAATCTGCTATTTTATAATATAACTAAAGAAGCAGATATATATGCTTAAAGACTAGTTTGCATCGCATCACCACAACATTCTAGTAGAATACGCTTTTCTTTCAGGGCCAAAACAATATAATATTTGCGAGAAGCTTAGCCCAAGTGGGAGTGGAATTGTTACTCGCTACCGGCGAAAACGACGTGACGTCCATCGCGTCAGCTCTGCAACTTGCGAGCTCGTATAAATGGCGAGCATGGCCGCAGATTCTAGTTGTCATACAAGCCGGTAACCGGAGCTGCAAAGCCCATAACTACATAGCTAGCCAAAGCCATCAATTCATATAGCCAGCTAACTAATTAGCCAGAGCTTACACTAGTTAAGTAAGCACATACTACTTGCATGGACGCAATCAGCAGCCTGCTGTTGCAGGAAGGCTGGAGGAAAGGCCCGTGGACTGCACTGGAAGACAGGCACCTCACCGAGTATGTGCAGCAGCATGGCGAAGGCAGCTGGAACTCTGTGGCAAAGTTCACAGGTGCGTACACGTACACAAACATATTGAGCATTGATCGGAGCTGCAATTAACGTCCTTAATTTGCGTAGTTTTGATGGGAATCGTCAAGGTTTGCACTGTGATTTTGCGAACTCTGTGCTAAGACCCATCGTGTATGTATGCCAGTGCTGCGGCGGAGTGGGAAGAGCTGCCGGCTGCGGTGGGTGAACTACCTCCGGCCGGACCTCAAGCGGGGGAAGATCACCCCCGACGAGGAGACCGTCATCCTCCAGCTCCACGCCATGCTTGGCAACAGGTACATCGATCGTATACGTACGAATCATACCATCGATAAGATATACCACGCGTATATACACATAAACATGCATCATCAATCAAATGTAAATACAGATTGAAGTACTACTTTTGTCTAAGTTTATAGGGCATGTTTTTTTTAACGATCTTGTCTATAAATATAGAACGTATTTTATGTTCTCAATATAACCTTAATAAGTATTCATCTTTACCTTATATTCTCTATATAATGTATTAAATATAGTGATTATAAAGATAATAATAATCCAGGATAATTTAGTTATTTTTAATACGTAATTCGGTCAAATTGGACGGAAGGAGATGAGTAGAGTACGTACCACTGCAGCAGATGCCCGTACTGTTTGTCTCTCTCTCCGTTGGTCCGCGGCGCCTAATTAACTGTGCGAGCAACCGTGGCGCGACACGTGCAGATGGTCGGCGATTGCGCGGTGCCTGCCGGGGAGGACGGACAACGAGATCAAGAACTACTGGAGGACGCACTTCAAGAAGACCCGGCCGTCGAGGCGGGCGCGGGCGCAGCTGCTCCACCAGTACCAGCTTCAGCAGCAGCAGCAGCGTCAGTACCTTCAGAGCCTGCAGCTGCTGCAGCAGCAACAGCTGCAGAACCAGCAACAGAGCCCACAGGAGGTGCCTGATCACCAGGACATGATGGCGCAAGCGGCGATGAACAACCTGCAGAACAAGGAGTGCTGCTGCCCGGTGTCGACGCCCGACCACTGCGCGCTCCAGGCCGACGACGATGCGCTGTGGGATAGCCTCTGGAGGCTCGTCGACGGGGACGGCTGCGGCGACGGCTCGGGCGGAGGCGAGTACTAATGTGCGTTCGGCGTCGATCTCTACTACGTGTATGTGTGCTGTCGGTGTAAAGAGAGTGTGGAAGCGGAGGTATTGCAGCCTTGCAGGTTGAGCAGTTGTTGCAAGAATATTAGTGGTGGTACTTACTAGTGATAGAATCATGCTAAGCTTAGTTTTTCCAATGCGAATAGTTCGTCATGTTTCGTGTTTTTTCCCCCTTTTACACATGAGCCATGAGCAAGCGGCATTGTACGATCCAACCCTCTGGTTATCCTGCCACAAACTTTGCAGCGGCATCATGTAATTTTGGTTTCGACACATCTACCACTGAGTTTATCTGCTGGATTTTCTTTCGCTTCATGCTTCGATTTTCAAGGGGAAAATGTCGAGTGAAGAACCCTACCAAACAATATATGCACCTTGTCGGTTGATTAATTCGCTAAACAAAACAAAAACATGCCCGAACTTCTTCGATTATGCTTATAATTACTCAATGGTTAAGAGTGGGCAGCAACCGGGAATCTCTCGTTTTTGTGATCCAAGCTTCCTCAGTCGTAGGGTAGGACGAAAGGATTTTAAATGAATTTAGCGTACTGCTCACCATTTGCCTTTTAAACATCCATAATATATATAAATAAAAAAAACAACCAGTAATATCCAATGCACCTCCTTTATTTTAAGACAAAAAATCCCATATAATCCTAAAAAAGAAAAAATCCAATAAATTCTCATATTAATAAAAAAAGGAGAAGAATCTGTACCACTTGTTTTGGTGAAGCTAGATTATAACGGTGCAGATTAATCATGTATAGATATTAGAATTATATAATAAATACAATTGTATTTCAATTATAAGAAATATAGTTGTATATCAAATAACACTATACCATAATATCTAGCCGCGCAGTTACACGAGCAAATCTGCTAGTTACCTTAAAAGGATAGCGTGAAAATCATATGAGCCTACTATTTATTGTACTAGTTCACGTAAAAAGTAAGGTGAGCGCATTACTAATCCGGACTGCTTAACTACACCTGCAGCAACATAGGGAAATATATTAGAAAAAAGTATGAACTGAGTTGTAGGTTCAGATTCTGTTCCACCTCTTTTACAGCATTTCAAGTCTTAAAAGATTGCACTCCAGGATTCGGACCAGTATGGTTTAATATTCTAAGTAGACCGGAGAGCTTGAGCGCTTCTAGCTTTGGGAAGAGTTAAATCAGGTGAAAGACAGGTGACTGAAATGAGGCTATCGCATTGGGATCGTATTTAAACGGAACACATATTCTCCAGAGGTTTAATTCAGAAACAATACAGACAACCAACAGTGCAGGCAAAAAATGCAACCAGAAAGAATACTCCCAAAGAATTTCCATCACCAAGAGTTAAAAGCTTAATTATATCATCGCCAACAACTCAAGGGATACATTTATGCACAAGAAAAAAACAAATGGACGATGAATAAAAATAAATGGAATAATACCTACACCCCTTTCACTTCTATCAGTTTTGTACTTACGTATGCCATTTATCCCTTCCAAATTTAACTCATGTACACTAAACTAGTAGTATATTCAATGATTTCCAACCACATGCCTACAATAAAGTCATAAAAAAATGGAAGCAACAGCTGCAGGAAACAAACTAAAAAATGGATAATTTTCATCAACCACTCCACAAAGTGTCAAAGTTATTGCTAGAACTTCATTATGAACAAGCAACTTCATGGCAGCCGCTCGGAGAAGGATTTCGTTGGTCTGGCCGGCCGGCTTGAGCTATGCTGAGAGCTGCGTGAAGGAGCAACAGTTGGGGAGCGGTTCAGCATTTCGACGATGGAGGGCACAAGAGTCTGCGAGCGCTGCAGCATGTCAACCATGGATGGTGTCTGGTAGGTATGGATGAGGGTAGTGAGCTCCGTCGAGTCGCCACGAGCGGTGGCTCTCTGCCATGAGTGTGAGCTCAAGCCTGCCAACACGAAAGCCCTGCCTGCTTCCTCGTACCTCTGCCGGCTCCTCACCCTCTCCTGCATCTCCCTCAGCTCTGTAATCAGTGCCAAGCACTGGCTGTCTGAAGAGTGTGCTGCCTTTGACTCCAGTATCTTCCTTCGGCCTTCGAGGATCGACATAGCCTGCGAGAAAGCGCCTCCCTCAGCCGCAGCCCGCGCAGCAGAGATGTCCTCTATGGCCTGAACACGGTGCCGCTCACGCTCAACCTCAGGAGACATTCTGCAGTCCACACAATATGCAGGGCGCTGAATGCTCACTTCTTCACCCTGCAGCTGGATGTTCTCCACAGTGGCTGCGTCTTTGTATGTACAGCTCGGTTTGATCAGCACGGTCTGCCCAGGTGCAGCCGGGACATGTACGGTGATAAAAAATCCCCTCTCTTCATCTGCGTAGAGGTCGCCAATATCAACTGACCCACTACGTCCATCTACGGCTACTTGGCTTGCATAGCTGCCTGACTTGATGGAGGTAAGCAGCACGCCCTCATCGACACACTCAATACGCAACTGCATCTCTCTAACTACAACACTGAGGAGGCCACCAATACACTGAGCAAATCCATCTTGGATCGAGCCCTCGGCATCAATATATGAAAATGTGCCGCTAGAGGTCTCAGCGATAGCATGCATGGCGGCAGAATCATGATCTGCACCGAAACCAAAGGTGTGAATCTGCACATGATGGCCTGCTCCAGGAAGGATTGAAGGTGGAACAAGTGTGCTGTAATTTAGCCGAATCCCGTCAGAAGATGCAGGCGTGTATGTGTCTTGGCCATCAGAGAGAAGAATGATGCTGCAAACAGGATTCTTCAGCCGACGGTCCTCAATTACTTTAGCACCCTTTTTTAGCCCATCGGCGATGTTTGTGCCGCCGCTTGCAACTAGGGAACTGACAGCTCGCAAGGCTTGCTGCCGACCAGTTAAGGTCATTCGGCGAAGGGGCAGCACCCTCCGTGCTGTAGATGAGAAGGCAACGATAGACAGGCGGTCATTGGGTCCAAGTGTCTGGACGACAAAGCTCATGGCACGCTTGAGAAGTGCAAGTTTGGTCCCTGACATGCTACCACTGACATCAAGCACGGTGATAAGGTCAAGAGGTGCACGGGGGCTCACTGAGTCGGAGGACTTTGGAGCCTTGAGATGGATCAAGATAGCAAAGGCCTCCTGGGTCACTGATTGCTGTACGGCTTGGAATTCTGAATATGTTTTGAGTTCAACTGAACAAGTGACCGTACTGTGTTCATCCGCTGTTTCAGACTGAAACTCTATGTGCTCATCATCGTTGAAAATGCCTGCCTCAGGAGTACGGAAGACAGGAAGCTGCTCCTGCAGATTTCCGCTGTGTCCATGGGAAAGTCTGCGGACAACAGCCATGTGTCCTTCATCCTGTGGCCAATTTACCGGGTTTACTCTAGCTCTTCCATGAGTGGTATCTGAAGGTTGAGTGCCCAGGAAGGGAAGTTCTTTCCACTCAGCACGGCATATTGGACAGATATAGTTGCCATGCTTAACATTTGAAGAGATACAATGGAAATGGAACTTGTGGGAGCATTCAGCAGTGAACAAGGCTTGGCCGTGTCCTGTTCTCATGCCACCAAGGCAAATGGCACATACCTTCAGAAATCAAGAATGTCAACAAAGAAAAAGTTAGCATGGTAGCATCAGAGCTTGCAACTTACCAAAAACGTGGTTTCTGTTAAAATTGGCAATAAAATATGCCCTGAATATAGAACCGCATTAAAACACTAGAAACTTACAAGGGATCATGTGATTACATGAATTCAAAAGATGCTGACTACCTCAAGCTACAATCAGAGGATTGTACAAATGTAAGCATCACACATGCACACCAAGATAGTTCCAGATTCCCATACAAATTGGTGAGAAACGGCAAGAGGCTCTGAACCACCAGCCAAAAGAAAAGGGATTCAGCACGTCGAAAGGAGAGAACAACTAAAAGTTTGGTTATCAACTTGTTATGGAGGAAGTTTAAGAACCAGAATTTGCATGTCTTGACCCTATCGCAGAAATGGCTACCAATCAAACTTGCTCTACTAGTGTAGTATGATCAATTGGTTATCAACTTATCATGTTTGATCAACTAGTTATCATGTGAGCACTTGGCTATAAAAACAGCTAGATGCTGAATTAGAAAAATATGCTCTGGAACAAAATAATAATGTGTAATGCAGGTGTCATGTAAGTACTAAAATTTTGAACGATAAGTTACCAGGAATACAGACAAGAAACCAGAATGAACTAACAATATGAAGAAAGGTTATTTCCCTGCATCAAATGTATCAGCATAGGAAATATTCTTTACAAGTCAATGTAATCCGTCAAGTTGTATAAAGGACTGGCTGTTTTGCCCAACTGCCGAGACCAAGTCAAATTAAATGCACCCACCAACCAATCAAAACACATGGAGAGACAAAATGCATAGAGGCACTGCTCATATTCAACTCTTCCCTTTCAGGCTTTCAGGAAAAGTGTGAATATGAAAATGTTACCTCAGGATATATTTAAATCTATTATATATTAAAAGCTCATGAGAGTCGTTAAGAAAAAAGAGAAATAGGCTAGAAATTCTCACAAAAAAGCAAAACATCTAGCCATTAATCTGGGCGGACCCGGATTATAACGGTTTAGATTAAAAGAAAAAGTTCAAGGATCTCCACCATTGGATATTATTATTTAAAAAAAAATATCTAACTGTCTATCTAGCGGACCTAGGTTATAACGGTTTAGATTAAAAGAAATACTCCAAGAATCTCCACCACTTATTTTAGTGGGACCAGATTATAACGGTGCCTATTAATCTATATAGATATTAGAGTTGTATAATTTTTTTTACAATTATAGAAAATATAGTTATATATCAAAGATGTTCGTATCATAATATCTAGCCGCGCAGTTGCGTGGATAAATTTGCTAGTTGTACAAATTGTACCAGAAGGCATCACAAGTTAAACATGCAGCCACGCAATATTGCAGACGTTCTTCAGTGTTCTAACAGTATAAAATAGTAAAATACCATGCAATCTATTATCCACAGCTCTATTCACCAAACTCAGGTCATGTTTGTTTGGGCTTTTTCTCCATCTTAAAAGCCTAAACTTCAAAGCCTAAACAAAGGGGTCTCTTTCTAACTGGATTTTTTTAAAAAGGCATAAGCCTTTTTTTTTTTTGAAAAATGGCCAGAAATGCTGCATTCATTCATTAAAGCCAACCGAGCTAACTCGGCCCTCAAAAGTCATAAGTCTTCATATAACTAAAAACCAAAAGCCACTAGAGATATACTTTTTTGGCTTATTAAGGGTTGTTTTGAAACCAATGCCACTAAAGTTAGGGCAAAATTACCCACTTCCACCACGTATAAAAGTAGATTGTTTTTAAGTTGCTTAAGCCAAAAAACTAATCTTAAGCTATAAGTAAAAAATTCTAAGTCTAAACAAACAAGACCTCAATCTAGTAACCATGCAACTGAATTCATTTATTTAAAATATTCGGTTGGTCAAGTATACTTGTATATTACCCATTTGTTGATTTCATTTGGAGTCACAAGTTACAAGCTTGACATACTTTTCAATTTGGTGATATTCCCGGAAGAAGAATATCAACATCGTATTTTCCTAGAAGGAAAATCTTGAAACTTATCTCTGAGATGGCACCAAATTAGACAAAATAAAACTAGGGTTGGAGAGGGAGAGGAGCAACTGGTCTCATGAGGAAACAGTTGGTGACCACAGAAATTTTTATCGTCCGGGAATTGCACATAATTGATATGCAAGAAAGCAAGAGAATTGATGAAACTTCTATGTCTACATCAACTTGTTCCTTCAAGAAGGTTGAATTGGCATAATTGATTTCTTCCTCACTTGTGGCCTAGTACACAACGCATTATATTCATTCAATACAGATAACAAACAAAGCTAAACAAATATGTAAACGAAACTTAAGTGAATTAATCCATTCAAATGTGATATAACGCATATCTTATCATCAAGAACACATGCAAAAGAAGATAACATCATGAAAACAAGAAGTAAAAAAAAACAATTTTAATCCATTTCAGTGACAGATGATGCAACAGATCGACCAAAGTAGATACTTGCATAGATTGAATAAAAAATATTCTTTTTACATTGCTTTAACACAATTTCATATCAATGAAATAATCAATAAAGGCCTTTTTTCTTAAGAAAAGTCAAATTGATTAGAATAAACCTGCATTTCAAAAATTACCCATTTATGCATGGACCAAAAAAAGAATAGCGATGCTGCAAATATTGCAAGTTACAGGCTTATCAAAAATTTCTTCTTAAACAGAGTGATGCGACGGCCTAGAATTAACAAATTCGGATGAAAATCAATGAGCATATGCAATTTTCGCGTTGATCAAACTTCTATACTAAAGCAGTCAAAGTTGAATAAAATGAAGAGTAAAGAAAAAAATCCATCCTTTTTGTCAGAGATGGCACAAAAAAAGAAGAATCTCACACTGTTCTGTGTTTTACAATAAATTTGTCATACTCATACAAAATCTTTTGCTACCGTCAAACCAAAATAAGCATTTTTTACTCGAGAACCGAAACCCACATTCCTACACAATCCCGCATCTAAGCAGCCATTCTCCCCCACATTTCCACATGGTTTGGCACGTCAGAGCAAATGGAACACGATTACAAAAAAAAAAAAAAAAAACGAAGATTAAACCTCACCTTCGAACTCCGGCTCCCAGAGCTCGACAGCCGCCGCAAGGACACGGACGGCGACTTCACCTTTTCCTCCGGCACAGCAGGCGCCGGCGGTTGAGGCGCCTCCCTTTCCGGCGGCGCGTCCTCGATGGCCCTCTGGCGCGCTGGCACGCGGACGCAGAGCTTGGTGGCAAGCGCGCGCTTGGCGCGACCCCACGCCGCGGCCATTGCCCAAGATCCTCAAAGGCGGCTCCTTGCGCACGGAATCTTACTGCTGATCGACGGAGGAATTGGATCAGAAGGTATGATCCCGAGTTGGATCAGCCTTCTGATCGCAGAGCAAATCTTTGCGGTGGCCGCAGGCGCGTGCGGTGTGGTGCGCGCTTGGGGTTTTCTTTGCTTGTGCGTTGCGAGGAGAGGAAATGGAGGGAGAGGGCCGGACCGGAGGAGTGAATATGAGAGAGGAAGGGTAACCGGTAACGTGAGCGAGCGAGAGGGAAAGAAGGGAGAAACGTTGGGTGTTTGACTTCCCATTTTACCCTTGCGAAAAGTACAACGCTTTGCCGGGAATGGAAGGAGTCTGTTCGGTAGATCGGTGGCCGTCGAAAGTGCGGTGTACCACAAAGCAAAGCTTTTTTTTTTGGCGAGAAATCACAAAACAAAGCTGATTCATTTCATTCTGAGGATAAAATGGCAAATTGGCTGGTGACTAGCAGTGGTCTTTCCTCTTTTTGTTTAGACGAACTGAATGTTTTTCTAAGTATGGAGGGGAGACTTTTAAGCCTAGGAAATGGGAACCGTAGAGTGATGGTTGACCGATTAAGTTTTGGTTGGAGCCTGGCATTCATATAGGAATGGTCGTGGTATATCGCTCCAAGCAATACCGCAAGACGAGTAGTCTAATTAAGGCACCCGACGTTTGAGGGAAGCTCCCGGAAATGTTTTATGGAGTATTTTGTGGACCAAGTGCTAGATTTGTCCACTCTTCAAAGAAACTTCAACAGAACAAAACTCCTTTTGCTTCTAATGAACTCCCATCGCCGTACGGAAAAATCGTCCAGATACGTGCACGTCCACGTCGGGCAAAGCAAACTCAATAGTGCAGAGAAGGGCTCAGCATTCCTATTAGACAGCCGTCAGGCTTTCGTGTTACAAACGACTCTGCGGTGCCGGAGTGCACCGCTGCCGCACGCGCACGTACCCCGTCAGCTCGGTCATATCCTACGCGAAAAAATTCGGCCGCGAGCGGAGGAGCCAGCGCACGCGCGCGCTTGCTTCCGATAACGACGTGGCCGTTGCCGCCGCGCGCGCGGACCGCTGCTCTCGATGCACGCGCTCCGACCCCGTCATACAGTCCGTTGCTGTTGGGCATCCAGACGACTGTTGCAATTGCAAGCTTGAGTTGGCACGGACAAAAAAAAATGCTTACTGTTAGGAAACTCGGCCCATCGTGGTTCATGTGGACGCTCCGAAAATTCTAGCGGTAGGTTATAAATAGGAGGCGGGGGGTCACCCCATGTATACGTACAATCAGAATAATAAAGCAGATCCGTTCCTCCACATATTTGTGTCTCTCCCTCTCTCTGTTCTCCGGTTTAGATCTATTAAGTAACCCCGGACTATTCGATAGAGGTTGTCTAACACATTATCAACACGAAGCTCTACCGGAGAAAAATGTGAGATTCGCGGGAATTGAATCTAAACGCTCGTTTGAATATATGCATTCATCTAATCTACGCATCTACGTGGCACGAAGCTACGATATAAAGTGTTTTTGCAAATCGTGGCACGAAGCTACAGAATACAGATCATCTTGTAGCATGAAGCTATATTACACATCACGAGAGCAAAAGCACGAAGCACCACCGAACGGCCTGAAGTCGTCGCGCACCCACCGGCCCGGCCACGCAGCGCCAACACCTGAAGTCGCCGCGGTCGCCTCCCTCTTCCTGGGCGACTCGAAGTCGCCGGCCCTCGATCCGAGACAGCAGTCGGACGACCCGCCCCGAAGCGTGGCGCTTCATCTCCCGCCGCTGAACGTACGGCCCCGCTTGAAGCACCGCGCCGCCGCGCGCCACCAGCCCCCGCTCGAAGCGATGCCGCCCGCAGCCGCCGGCTTGATGCCGTAACCAAAGCCCGAAGCAGCACGAAGCTGCAAGCGGCACGAAGCCACCGAGTTTGGCCCCGACCCGAAAGACCCCCTCCCTGGCCACTGCTGCCACCCACCGAAGCCTACCGCGTCGGTCGCCGCTATTCCATGCGCACGAAGCACCCTCCGCACCCAGCCACGGCTGTTGCACTCCGGCTGCTGCTGTCGCGACTGGCCTCGACCCTCCAAGCCTGCGCGCTGGTTGTCGTGACCGCCGCAACGCCGCCGGCCCCGCGCGCCTCTTCGGCTCCACGCCGACCCGGCGCTCCGGCCAACTGCGCTGGTCCGATCCGCCGGTGCGCCTGAAGTCCGGCCATTGAAGCCACACCGCCGCCCGCCGTGCTCCGCGCTCACCGGCGCCCTGACCCGGCCCCGCCCAGCTTGCTCCCGGCCGACGCCGCATGACCCACCCGTGTTCGGCGGTTTGGACATGATGAAGTCCAAATGAAGATGGACTTGAACTGCTTCAATGGGATTGAAGCCGATCGGGACTGAGGCAAAACTTCAACTGGATTTAATCCGGGTCAATGCGCACGGCGAAGGGGAAGTTACCTCATTACCCCCGATTTCCTTTTCTGTTTATTTTCTTTTCGAAAATCCATCAGAAATCCAGAGAATTGATTAAAAATCACAGGAAATTCTGAAAATTGCCAAAAATATATATGTGTCGGGGATTGGCTATCTGGCAAAAGACCACGGTACCCCCGTGAAAAGCTAAACCCGCCGACCAAGCAACACTAAAAGAAGATGCTCGGGAGAACGAAACGAGCATCCCTCCTTCTCCTCCGAGCATGCGCATTTGCACCTTCGCTCACAGAAGCACCAAACACACCCCCCCCACGAGCAAGCATGCTCGTAGAGGCCGCGACCTGCTCGGGTGTTTTGGTCGGAGTGCCCGGTCAATGCCGCGAGGAAGGAAGGTGGCAACCAATCAGCCGGAGATCAAGGGAAATCATACCCGAAATTCAAATAACGCCCGGGTCAAGGCGTTAGATCGTAAGTACGATTGCGGCGCAATCCCAGGAGGTAGTTACCTTCTATGTACCTCTAGTCGTAGTATTTAAACCCCACGAAGATCTCATGAACGGGGAGGGACACCAAGATAGAACACAATACACTGGAGTAGGGCTATTATCTCGACGGTGAGAGGCCCGAACCAGGATAAAAACACCGTGTCCCCCTTTTTTCTTCTTCTCCCGACCTCGCATCGGCTCGAACGCCCTCTTCGATCCGTGCGGACGGGCTCTGTTGATCCCCATTCAACAAGTAAGCTCGGCGGGAGCCCGTTCTCCAATCGTCGGTGGCGCCGTCAGTGGGGACGGCAGTTTGATTCGTCACGGATCAAGATCCTCGAGGATGCCGAACTCGAGACACTCGGGACCTTTGTGTTTTCGACCACGTTGAAGATGACGACGTATACTACGCCGCCGACGACGCGGCCAGGGTGACCGATCCTATCGGTCACACTGAGTCTGGGAGCCCTTCCCCGGACACGGGAATGCGAGGGCAAGGCCTCCATCCCCCAGACATTACCCTCGGGGACCCCGAGGATGACTGTGATGAGCTCTACGACGGCTGGACATACCGGACGACCTAGAGCTCGGCCAGAGAGATCGCATCTCAAGGGGATACAATGATGTCCCCATCGCTCTCATCCCGCTCTCGTCGGGTCAGCGTGGCCGGAAGCCGTGCGGAGCCCGAGAAGGATCCTCGGACGCCAAGCACGACCCTCACGAGGCGGCGGACTCCACCTGGAGGCGTCCTTGGGAAAGACCCTCGCGAGCATTCGCCGCCAGGCAAAGGGGGGGCGCGCTTCCACGGAAAGGAACTCTTGTGGGTACCGAACTCCCGATCGCGCCCCGGAGCGTCGCCAAAGCTCGCCACCGCCACCGGAAACGGAAGCGATTCTGAGCCTTGGCGGCGATGCGTCGCGTGACCTCGCGTAGTTTCCCGAGCAAGCGAGACTTAGAGGCCGCGGGGCAGGGTCGTAGCCGAAGATTTGGAAAGGCTTGCCGCCGAGCTAAAAGTCTCGGATCCTCCTCGTGACCGGGATGCCCGGAGTGTTCCCCGGGACCATCGCAAACGCTCCCCCGTGCGCTCGCACAGAGGTGAATCTCGGAGCCATGTTCGGAGATCGCCCCAGATCGCTAACCTGATCAGGAAAGGCCGGAGCGATCCGCAGAGCGACCCGGGCGATATCCGTATAATCGCCCGATTACGAGCACTCTGAGCGGCTCCACGACCAAGCGGTCGTCGGCCGCACGTCGCGCATGAGGTTTTCTCCCGACTCGGCCAGCGCCGCGGGCGTTGGGTGGAAGACCCAGCGTGGAGGCCGCTATGACCGAGGATTTCACCGCGAAATCCCGAAGCCGTTGCCAGGCCTTCACGAGCTCCCTCCGAACGTCGCATGGCCGAGCAGATTCAAGCCCGCCATATCGAAAGGTTCAACGGGACCCGAACCAGACGAATTTCTCTCGATATATACCACCGCCATCCTTGCGCCGGAGGCGATGAAGTGATGGCAAATTACTGCCTGGCCAGTTACGGGCCGAGCCGCTCAGACGTGGCTTTTTAATCGAAGGAAGGCTCCATACGGTCACTGGGGGCTCGCGCCAGCGCTCAGAGCAAATTTCGGAGAGCTGTTACATCCGCCGGAAAGGAGCGCGACCTGGGCGCTTGATACAAGCAGACGAGGAAACCTGCGACAATTCGTCGAGAGGTTTATCCAGTCCGGAACTCGATCCCGAACATATCGGACGAGGCGGTCGTCCGAGCTTTCAAGTTCGGGTGCGAGACGGCGCTTCACGCAGACACGGAGATCCACCGGATCTAACGGCGAACGAGCTCTTACAGATGGCCGATCGTCGCCAACGCAGATGAGGCCGTCAATGGAAGAAGATCTTTGGGCGAAGGAAAAGCTGCCGCCTCAACCCGGCTTAGAGACCTCGGCTAGCAAAAGGGCTCGACTCAGAGACAAGAAGATCAAGAAAAAGAAGAAAAGCGAGCCCTCGCTTGACCATGGTAGCCGCGGTGGAACAACAACAACCCGAGCAACCCGGCCCCCGGCGCGGGGCTTAACGCTTCGGGGAAGAGGACAACCACACAGGCCTCGAGGACGAGGCGACCAAGCCGGACCGACGAGGCGACCAAGCGGACCGACGGGGCGACCTCTCATCCGCTTCACCAGGCGCGGGCACGACTCCACGGAATTGCCGAGCGTGGACCTACCGCTGGAAGCGATTTACAATGGCGGGGGCCCATGCCAACGCTTCGGGCAGGGTGAAAATGACAAAGGAAAACAGCCCGCCGAGGAAAGTGAGGATGACATGGAATACCAAGAACCAAGGAATCACATAGCGGTCATCTTGGGGCTCCTCCGCCTACAAATCCCGCCGACTTAAAGGAGGCCGCAAGGGAAGTGCACCATGTTACCCAGGTAAGCCTCGGTCAGCCCGGCAAAGAATTTAAATGGTCGGAGGTATCCTGACCTTCTCCAAGGACGATCGTCCCTTGGGATGACCAAACCCCAGAGGCTTAGATGGTCGTGAACCCCACCATCGGCCAATACCGTAAATCGGTCGGGTCCTCATAGACTCGGAGCTCTTTGGACCTTATTTCAGCCAAGGTTTTGGACGAGATGCATTCCTCGTTCCAAAATCAAGAGTGTGGCCGTGCCCTTCTTCGGGATAGTTCCGGCACCTCGATCAAACCTCCGGGCAGGTCGTCCCGCCAGTAAGTTTTGGCGGCCCAAGTAACTTCAGAACGGAGCTAATCACCTTCGAGGTGGTGGACTTTGAGTCGGCCTACAACGCCATCCTCGGCAGCCGGCCTTGGCCAAGTTCATGGCCGCCTCTCACCAGCGTATCGGTGCCTCAAGATTCCCGGACGAGCGGAGTTATAACCATCAAAGGGAACCACAAGTCCGCACTCAATTGCATTTAAAGAGCCTTAGATATGGTCGGTCGATTACCCACTCGCATGGTCCGACCAAGAGCCGAAGCATTCCGGCCTAAACTTGCCCTCGGCTGGAGGAGAGACCAAGGCTGCTCCGCTCAACGAGCCTCGGAACCGGCCAAGGTCATTCATTTGGGATCTTCCTTAGATCCCAAATAGGAACTCGAGCTCGTCACCTTCCTCCGGCAAGGTCGGATGTGTTCGCACAGGAACCATCCGACATGCCGGGGTCCCAAGGGAGGTGGTCGAGCCTGAAGGCTATGATTCGGCTGACAAAAAACCAGTGAGACGAAACTTAGACGCTTTTCCCGGAAAAGCAGGCAATCATCCGGGAGGAACTTGATAAACTCCTAAAAGCTGGCTTCATCGGAGAGATCGAGCACTCCGAGTGGCTAGCCAATCCGATTAGTCAGGAAGAAAGGAGGCAAGTGGCGCGTAATGCGTCGACCACACGGGTTTGAACGCAGCAGCGTGCCCAAAAGACAACTACGTTGCCTCGCATAGACCAATTGGTGGGCCAGCGGCGGCAGGAGTCTGAACCATGAGCTTCCTAGACGCCTATTCAGGCTATCATCGAGATCAGCTGTCGCGCGAAGACGAGGAGAAGACTTCCTTCATCACCCCGTTAATTCGGTACCTTTCCGCTATCGACCATGTCTTTCGGCCTGAGAAATGCGGGAGCAACCTTTCAACGCCTCATGCGAAGACTTTCCACAGACCAAATAGGTCGAAATTTGGAGGTCTATGTCGGCGACATAGTTGTCAAAAGCAAGAGTACTTGGTCACGTTGCGACTTGGAAGAAACTTTTGTAACCTCAATAAGCATCGAATAAAGCTAAATCCGAGAGAAATGCGTATTCGGCGTAAAAGGCCGCAAGGTGCTCGGCTATATGGTCGGGCCAAATGGCGTTAGGGCTAACCCGGAGAAAATCGAAGCCATTGAGAACATGAGGTCGCCCACATGCGTAAAGGAAGTACAAGCTCGGCCAGGAAGAATGGCCGCCTTAAGCTTGTTCGTCTCCCGGTGGGGAGCGAGACTACCTTTCTTTAAAGCCCTCCGCAAGCATGATGGCTTCACGTGGACGGAGGAAGCTGATCAGCGTTCAAAGAGCTAAAGCAGTACCTCTCCCAACCGCCGTCCTCGTCACACCTACGCCAGGGAAGAATTGCTATTATACTGGCGGCAACCCATAGCGGTAAGCTCGGTGTTGGCGATAGAGAGATGGTACCCGGCGACCTATCTATTACGTCGTGAAGTACTTCATGGACCTAAGGAGCGTTACCGAGGTCCGAAACTCAGTACTCATCGATGGCCTCCCGGAAGTTGCGTCACTACTTTCAAGCGCACAAGATCGTGGTGCCGACCGGCTTCCCACTCAGGAGATCTGAAAAATCAGGGCGCCTTGATGGTCGCATAGCCAAGTGGGCAATGGAGCTCGCCGAGTTCGAGCTGGTGTTCTCGCCGCCACGGCGATAAAATCACAAGTCTTGGCTGATTTCGTGGCGGAATGGTCGGCTCCGGCTCCACCAGCCAGCGGAACCAATGATTCAAGGGAAAACTCCTGGACTCTGTATTTCGATGGATCCCGAGCATACGAGCGCTCGGGGGCTGGCGTCATCTTGGTCTCCCCGGATGGAGAACAGCTACAGTACGCCATCCAACTACATTTCGCTGCGACTAACAACGCGGCGGAGTACGAAGGCCTTTGGCCGGACTTGAGCATGTAAATCGCTAGGAGTCCAACGGCTCATTTTGAAGGGCGATTCACGCAGTTGGTCGTAAACCAGGTCAACAAGGAGTATCGGTGTTCGATACCTCAATGGCGCCATGCACTGGTGAAGTAAGGAAGATGGAGAAATACTTCAAGAATTTCGAAGTAATCTACATCCCCGTGAAGGATAATTCCTGGCCGACCAAATGTCTAAGGTCGGTTCCTCTCGAGACCACCGCTCAGGTGGGGTGCTTGTCGAGCACCTACATAAGCCCTCCATTCCCTCCGAAGAGGAGGCACGAGAGACCGGGCGGTAGGGTCTCCTTCCTCGAGCAAAGTGCAAATTGGATGACGCCATTCATCCAATATCTTGCGCATGGGACATTGCCCGAGGAAGAAGCGAAGCGTTCCGGCTAATAAGGCGATCTTCTCAAGATCTGGTGATCGAAGGCGACCTATCTGGAAAAGCGCGTAGGGATCCTTTCCAGATCGTCTCTCGGGAGGAAGGCGATTACCTTCTTACGTGATATCCATGAAGGGATGTGCGGAGCTCACTCGTCTTCCAGGCGCTTGTGAGCA
Source organism: Rhipidocladum racemiflorum (assembly GCA_036346355.1). Classification (NCBI taxonomy): domain Eukaryota; kingdom Viridiplantae; phylum Streptophyta; class Magnoliopsida; order Poales; family Poaceae; genus Rhipidocladum; species Rhipidocladum racemiflorum. The sequence goes on along the minus strand of CM070573.1, from coordinate 82,775,569 downwards.
AGGCCTTCCGACTAGGGTACTCTTGGCCGACGGCCTTGACGAGACGCAGCGGTCAATCGTAACGACTGCCGGGCATGCCGATTTCATGCTCGAAAAGTCCGATCAGCAAGCATATGCCCTGCAAACCATACCACTCTCGTGGCGTTCTCAACACTGGGGCTCGATGTCCTTGGACCCTTCCCCCGAGGTCAGAAAGGTTGTAAGTATTTGCTCGTGGCCATCGACACTTTCACTAAGTGGATAGAGGCCGAGCCCGTCTCGACCATCTCGGCCCAGGCGGCCAAGAGATTCCTCCGCAGTAATGTGGTAACTCGGTTCGGGATACCCAACCGTCTTATCACAGACAACGGGACCCAGTTCACCAGCGAACTGTTCCAAAGTTACTGCGAGGAGGTCGGAACCAAGGTCTGTTTCGCTTCCGTGGCGCATCCACAGAGTAACGGAGCAGCCGAGCGAGCAAATGGGCAGCTAGTCCAGGGCATAAAAAAGAGGGTCTTTAAGACCCTCAACCGGCCTAGCAGCGATGGGTGGATGAGCTTCCCGCCCGTTCTTTGGTCTCATCGCACCACGACGGTCGAGCCACAGGCGAACGCCTTTCCGACTTCGTCACGGTGCGGAGGCCATTCACTGCCGAAATCGTCTTTGGGTTCCCCAAGTGCAAGCGATCGATTCCGTCGATCAAGAAGTTGAGCGCCTCGTCGACCTAGACCTCGTCGAAGCGACACGCGAACGGGCGTTGCTCCGGTCTGCGGTTTACCTACAGGCTCTTCGTAGGCACGCGGCCAAGACAGTCCGACCTAGGGTCCTGCAAGTCGGCGACATGGTCTTACGAAGAGTTCAAGACCTGTCGAAGGCCAACAAGCTAACCCCAAGGTGGGAAGGACCCTACACGGTCGTGTCTACAGCACGCCCGGGGCTGTTCGCCTCGCGATGCCGGATGGTCGAGAGCTCACCAAAGGCCTGGAACATCGATCAACTGCGTAAATTCTACATTTAGACGAGTACTCCTATCTCGCGCCCCTTGCGTTCTTTCCAATAAAACGTTTCCCCCTTTCTCGTGTTTCGTCCTCGCTTTGTCGAACGAGCATCGTCGTCTAGCAGCATTGCAGACGAACTTATCCGACAAGTATGTGCGCACCATTTCCCTTGGCCCCGAGGATGCTCGCCAATCGTTCACTTTCCACATTAGCTTTTCCTTTGTATGCGTGGTCGGCGCGAGCATCCACTCTAAGCCCGATTCGGTGACCATTCGGGTATGGTAGCTCTACGTGATGTTGGTTTAAAGTTCGTCTACTCTGTGCTCGCATTTCTTCTCGACGAACCGACCTACTTATATCATTCAAAAATCGTCACGACCAAAGCGACCCTTAAATTTTCCCATGAACAAACTCGTGCTCGCATGTAAGAAGGGCACGACCTTTGTCCATGGCAGGGGCTCCGTATGATAGGAACGTTCCGTCCCTTCTTACCAAGGATCCTTTGCTCGTTCCATGATGTATGATCTATGCAGGAGCTTGTTTTCTTTGCTCGTATCTATGATATATGCTCTATGCAGGAACTTGTTTCCTTTTTCTACAGAACCGGGATCATATGGGCATATGTTGAAGGCAAACTCAAGAAAAACAGGCAAGGACCAAACACCTGCGAGTTTGCTCATTTAACCCGAAGCGTTGTTTTTTTTACAGGGTTACACGAGCTAAAAATAAAAAAAGGAGCTAAGTCCTACGCTCGACACGAAGGCGACAAGTTCCTCCTTAAGGAGTCTACCTCCGCCTCCAAGTCCAAAACTTTCCGCCGAAGCGGCACGACCTTCAGCGCTGTCCCGGCGCCGCACCTCCTTGAGTGGGCCTCTTCGCTCCCGAGCTCGTTGGAGTTCGGCGCAGGTCGAGGACCTCCGGCCGCAACTTCCCCGGCTCCTCGTCAAGCTCGGCGCACTTCGCTCTGAAGTGCTCTTCGGCCGAATCTCGCTCTGGAAGAGCTGGTCCGAGCGGCGATGAGGCTCCTCGCCGATTCAACCGCTTCAGTCGGCCTCGCGCACCTCGGAGACCCGGCGCTCAAGATCGGCGATCTTGGCGTCTTGCTCATGATGGTACGACCGATACTCTTCTGCGGAGACCGAGGTAGCGTCGATATCCTCCATAGCCTTCGCGGCAAACTTCTCGAAAGAGAAAAGAGAAGGAAAAAGGCGAAGCAGACTCCCGGAAGGTCGATCCGCGAAAAAAGAAGGAACATGAAACTTACGAGGAAGAGCCGGTGACCGGCTTGTCCTGAAGCGTGGCGGTCGATCGCGCCGGCCGAAAGAAGGGATTGACCAAGTCATCCCGGGCCGTATGGCCGGGTCTTGCTCCTCCTGAGCACCCGGTGCTCTCAGGAGAGCAACGGCATCACCACCTTCGACCAACCCCGGGTCGCCCCGAGGCTGATCCTCCTCCACGGCAAGCGGCTCGTGGCCGCCTTCCCCAGTCGGACACACGCTCTCAGAAGCTGTCGCCAACCACGAGCGCTGCCACTCCTTGCTCATGGCCGAGGCGGTTGGTGGGTGCGACCACCTCCGCCTCTTGTCCCTCCATAGTCGGAGGCGGCCGATGCTCCGCGCCGAGGCGTTTGATCAGGGCGATCACCTCCGCCCCTTGCACCTCCGCGGCCAGGGACGCTGGTGCCCCAAGGCCGAAGGAGTTAGGTCGGGGGCGACCTCCTCCTCTCCTTGGCTCACGGCCAAGAAGTGTTGGTCGGCGGCGACCAAGCTCCCTTCCTCGGGCTCGGCGCTGAGCCTGCTCCCGCGATGCGTCTCTTCGCAAGGGACCAAGGCCAAAGCGTCTTGGTCCTCGATCCCCTGCGGCTCCTGCTCCTCCGCGGCCGGAATAGGTTCGCGTCCGCATTGAAAAAGCACGGGTCCCGCCAGGGACTCGGGCTCAGGAGTCGTGGCCGTGCGCCGCTCCTCCCCATCTCGGCCATCACTTGGTCGAAACAGCGCGATCGAGCTCGGCGTCAAGCTGCGAAGTCGATAATCTCCTCGACCATCTGGCGGAAGTCCAAAGCGACATCCGAGCTATCACGCCCACGCCAAGCAGGTGGGGTTAGCGAAGAAAATCACAAGACAAACGAGAATGAGAGAATGAAGCGAGGAACCTACCTTACGCCCGTGACGGCGCCATCCTCCTCGGCCTCCTCGCCGGGCCACGAGGCGACCTGCCACGCGGCGGCCTCGTAGGCCTCGGCCCACGACCACGACGCGCTCCTCGCGGCGTCAGCGGCACGTGCCATCGCCAAGGTCGACGTCGTCCATGTCGACCTCTTCCAGCGTCGAGGCTGTTTGAGAGGTCGACCTCCTGCTCCCTTCGACCGAGGCGTAGGTGGCCTCCTCTTCTTCCTCCTCCTCGGGGTCATCGACCACCCGAGTAAGCTGATCTGGAGGGCCTTGATCTGCCTCTCCAGCCGCTCCTTGGTCGGGAGGGACTGGCCTCCTCCTCGGCCTTCCTCGCCTTTTCGGCCGAGCTGTTCCGATCGGCTCATCGGCTCCGGCCTCCTCCGTTTGAAGTCATCAAACCAAATTCGGAGTTAAACACCTCACGGCGGTCGGCGTACTCAAGGTGTGGCGTGGGGGTCCTGGTCGGCTTCGGCGCCTCGGCCGCTTAGCGCGGGAGGCGAGGCGGATACTTGGCGGCCTCGACTCGCCGTCCTCTTGAGAGCCACTGGCCGGTGATCTTGGCTTGCGGCGTGACTGCGGCCTTCGACACCGCAAGCTCAAGGGCGACCTTCTCCTGCAAACAGAAATCGGGAGGAATAAGCTCGGAAAACATGCCCCCAAGCGGAAGCAGAAAGATGTACTTACCGCGTCGCCACGGTCAAAGATGTTCTTGGGGACCTGACGATTGGGCGTCGGCTCCTTCTCGCCGGGCGCCGAACATCTCGGCGACCCTCTCGTCAACCCGATCCGTCCTCGGGCTGTCGCAACCAAAGACTAAGATAAAAGATATATATATATATGCATAGCACCGATCACCGGGCGGCGATGCAGGAAAGAGGTCCAGGAACATACCTGCGTTGTCCTCGCGGGTGAAGTCATGCCACCCGGTCACCTCGAAGAAGGGATGCTCGCGGCGCCTCAGGGGGGACACCCGGTTGAAGGTGAAGTCCCGGGCGATATCCCGACCAGTGAGCCCCATCTGGGCGAGCTCACCGATCGTCCTGAGCACCCGCTCTTCCTCAGGTTGCACGGGCGGGCGCGCCGTCTCAGTAGGCGGAGCGTCCTCCCCAGTATAGACCAATCGGGACCCCTCCGCCTTCTTACGGTAGAACTGAGGTCGGCCCAACCCGACAGAGTCCTTGAGCAACGAAGGGTACTCGTATGGTCGGTTGGGCCGAGGCGAAGATAAACGCATAGCCGTGAGCCGTCCCGTCCGGTGCGGAAGGGGAATAGAAGTGAAAGAAGAGGCTAGCCGTGGGCATTACACCCACGTAAGCCTCGCAAAGATGGGAGAAGATTGCGAGAAAGGATAGAGTTGGGGTGGAGATGAGAGATCTACGCACCCCAGAAGGCAAGCACGGAGGCGAGGAAGTCGCTCGGGCGGCGAAGCTCCGTTGATGGCGTACAACTCGCCAGGAGGCGATCTCCGTCTCCGCGGTGCCGGCCCGCATCATCCGGGCACTCGACCGAGCCTGGGTCGGCGTACCCTCGTCCGTGAGCACTGGAGCCTCCTTCGAGTCATCGGCTAACCTTGAAGCAGCGCCATGGCCGAAGAAGGAAAGGGAACGAAAAGGGTTCTTGGGCGCTAGGGCTCTTGGAAGATTTTTGGCGAAGACGAGCAAAGAGACAACGTGACCCGACCTCTCCCGGTAGAAAGGGTTAAAAAGGCAGCGAAGGGCAGGTTAAAATCGCCGCCTATCACGTAGCGACACCTGGCCGGAGAAAGCGGCTTTCGGCTAAAATCTTGCCAGTTACAAGGAGGCTTCTCGGAGAAGGAACCGCGAGAACAACCAACGACGCAGCCCACGCTGAGCAAGCACGCCTGGCGGGTAAAGAAGTTCGTCTCCCGACGAAAAATGGTCGTGAGCCACGACCAAAAGAAATTCAATCCCCCTCAAGTCTTCTTAGGCTCAAGGAAGCCCGAGGAGTTCCCCACTTGAACCTCGGGGGCTAGGCATCGAGGATTGGCTATCTCGGCAAAAGACCACGGTACCCCGTGAAAAGCTAAACCCGCCGACAAAGCAACACTAAAAGAAGATGCTCGGGATAACGAACCTAGAATCCCTCCTTCTCCTCCGAGCATGCGCATTTGCACCTTCGCTCACAGAAGCACCAAACACACCCCCCCCCACGAGCAAGCATGCTCGTAGAGGCCGCGACCTGCTCGGGTGTTTTGGTCGGAGTGCCCGGTCAATGCCGCGAGGAAGGAAGGTGGCAACCAATCAGCCGGAGATCAAGGGAAATCATACCGAAATTCAAATAACGCCGGGTCAAGGGCGTTAGATCGTAAATACGATTGGCGCGCAATCCCAGGAGGTAGTTACCTTCTATGTACCTCTAGTCGTAGTATTTAAACCCCCCTGAAGATCTGTAACGGGGGAGGGACACCAAGATAGAACACAATACACTGGAGTAGGGCTATTATCTCGACGGTGAGAGGCCCGAACCAGGATAAAAACACCGTGTCCCCCTCTTTCTTCTTCTCCCGACCTCGCATCGCTCGAACGCCCTCTTCGATCCGTACGACGGGGCTCTGTTGATCCCCCATTCAACAAGTAAGCTCGACGGGAGCCCGTTCTCCAATCGTCGACAATATGAAAAATAGCTAGAAAATTCCAGAATTTTTTGGATCTAGCTTTAATTTTTCTAGCACTCTTTTGCAGCATTTATGAATAATTTATTAATATTGCCATGCTTTTTGTTGTTATTACTTCAAGTATATTTGAGTTTCCTTTTCTTTCTCTAATATACACATGAAGCACGCCGCACGAAGCGGCCACCGTCTCGCTAGGAAGGCCACACATATGGAACTGACCGCGCCGCGCGCATGAAGCCGCGCTACGCCGATCGCACGAAGTCGATCATGCATATGAATTCGATCGCATGCACGAAGCCGATCGGGCACATGAAACAGATCGCACGAAGTCGATCATGCATATGAATCCGATCGCATGCACGAAGCCGATCGAACACATGAAATAGATCGCACGAAATCGATCATGCACATGAATCTGATTAAATAATCCTTTAAGGTGCAGCCGTGATCATAGAACAAAAACTGAATCGTTACCGCGTATATTTCAGAAACACTTAAGCCTTTTCAATAGCCCATAAATTATCTAGTCTAAATGTAATTTTTAGGAAGAATGGCCTATAAATGCTCTATGGTATATGGACTACCATATTCTCAAAAAATATTTTATTTACATTTTGCTTTGCATCTGAATCCTGCCAGTGCAATAATCCTAAGTGTTATGGTCGCTAACAACACATTATATAAATAGATAAGCTTAAGAAATCTTTAGCTAAAGTGCTTGTGTAGCAATAATCATTGTGAAACCATGTAGATGCAGCACGTAGCCTTATTTTGTAAACCTAACATGTGTAAATCATTTATTGTGCAAAACATACTTAGGGCTAAGTACTATTCGTGCAAACGATAATTCAAGAACCCAAAATCACCATGTTCTTCTTGATAAGTTTTAATTTGGTATTTACATCCAATTCCTTTTTGCCCTATGTGATATGTTGTTATTTGCTTTTGTCGCGGTTCTTGTTATTCAAACGCGTGGACGACGACGTTTTGAAGTTAGTGGGTAACGATCCCGACTACGATCCTGATTTCACACCCGATAACGAGCAACCAGGCAAGCACCCTCCTTCAATTATTTTGATCCCATATTTTATGGTGTTTAATTTATTTTTGTCAAACTATTATGCATGCATATACTTTCTGTAAAGATTACTATCTTAAGGGTGTTGATAGTTATAGCTTAGACTCATGGAATTTCCTTAGTAAATATGACTATGTGAACCTTGGTAACCATAAGCTAGGGTTAGACAATACAGAATGTCCGTGGGATATATGCGACTACTTAACTACCACGCTTAGACATGCTTTAGTTAAGGAAAGGAAGAATGGTAGACTTGAGTCTATGAAATTTAAAAAGATTGGATATGATAGTAAACGATACTGATAAGTTAGTAAAAATAAAATTATGATTTAGACACGAGTAAGATATGTTATAACTATATGTACAAGGGGTGGACTTGTACGATGTAAGGGATGGACTGGCATGTAGTTAGGGGGAGATCTCGCCTGAGTCAACCTAAGGACCAAATTTGATGCTATCAACTGAGTCAATTTGTGTAACTACATGTGCTAGTATGGGATAGCCTCAACTTAGTACAGTAGTCTGGGTTTAGCCTTGCACTTTGGTAGGCTGAAGTAGTATAGATGAACTGAGTGTACGGTGTCGTTCTAGGTGCTCTCTTCATCGAGGCATTGGGACCAAAGCATTCCAATACAACGGTGTATGCCTTGCTACGGAGTAAAAGACGCGATGGGGGCATAAACCATCGTTAAAAATATGTGTTCGGGTCTGGATTTTCAAAGGGCGCGATGGGGCGTAAACCATCATTAGTATTGTGTATACGGGCCATATTTTCACCGCCATAGCAAGGGTTAGACATCACCGGAGCTAGTGCAAGTCTAGACTCTAGCGAATAGAACAGTTTTGTCACAATCTAGCAAAACGGGTACGTGAAGTATCACATGGCATGGTTGACATGATTACTAGAATGTGTCATGTGGGTAATGTGTACACTCTCTGCAGAGATTTAAATCAAATTAATTAGTCATACTCACGGTCATGAGCAGTTTGGGACATAATGTCAAGTATAGCTTTTGATTTTGGTTTTGCAAACACTTTGGAGGGTCATGAAATGTTTTATACATGCTATTCACATTGTTATTAGTTTCTTCTTAAATGCTCTTTGCAATACTGTCGTCATTTGCTAAACTATATGCTTAAAAATAAAATTTACTTTATGTTGAAATTGAACCTAGTATAGAAGCTTATTTCCATTGAGATAGTCATACATGTATAATTACTTCCATACAATAAAGTCTTATGAGTACATACGTGTACTCACCGTTTGCTCAATCTAAAAATATTTAGACGAAGGCAATGAATGAACTGGGGACAGGCGACTTCTTGGACGGATGAACTGGGGACAGGCGACTTCTTGGACGGATGAACTGGATCTTTCCCCAGTCGGTTGCCTTTGGGTTTTGGATGGCAATACCGTTGTCCTGCTTTTGAACTTATGCTTATTTCCGCTGCACTTTACTTTTCATAAGGTATATTTGGCCAATCGGCTATGAACTTGTAATATTAAGTAGTTGTAATAGTTTTTAAACTACTTTTATGTCAAGTACTTATGTGTATGTGTAATGATTCATCTCAAATGTGGGATATATGGGTGCTAGGCATTGATCTTGGGAACTAGCACTAGACACATATCCAGGTACTCGGAATTATTTTCAACCGTTTGATGCATGCATACGAGCGACCGTTGTTCTTTAACTACTGCGATGCATACCCGTTGGTGGGTGTGAGCGGTACTAAGGTTCTGAGATGGACGGCCTGTGATATGCCCGAATGGGTTGATCTCAATCCCGGTATGATTTTTGACAAGTGGTCAGAACTCTCTTGGTTGCGTGAGTGTGTATGATGATAATCAGATGTTTCATATTTGTCTGGGTGAGGGCCATCTGAATAACATCTATGCACGTGCTAGTTAAGAACAGTGAAATACACTTAAATGAAGTATGGATGTCACTTCTAGTCCAACACGCAAGTGAGAATCCGATTACGCTTCCAGGTGTCCACATAAGTAATCACATCTATCGTTCATTTATATTCTAATATTTGTATAATTTTTAAATAGTAATGGATGGGAGCATCTCCCAAAAAATAATGTTGTCTGCAAATTCCACTGAAAGTGGGCCCATTAAATAACTAGTGGCCCGAGGGCTGACAGTGAACCATAATGGCTTAATGGTCTTGTCGACGATTGGGGAACAGGCCCCCGCCGAGCTTACTTGTTGGTGGAGGGACCAACTGTGACCCCTTCTTGCGTGAGGGATTACTCAAGGAACGGATCACCAGATCTCAACGAGCGTGGACACAGCAGTTTACCCTGGTTCGGGCCTCTCAGGGAAGAGATAATAGCCCTACTCCAGCTCTTGTATACTCTTGCAAAGTGTCTGAGTGTATGACTCTTGTCTTACAATCAGTGCATGCGTGTGTTGTTGTTCTTTGTTGTGTGTCCCCTCACGATGGGGACCCTTTTATAGCTTACAAAGGATCGAACTCCATGACCCCACTACGCACGTTTGGACCTGCGTCCAAGCGTGGGCAACCGGTGGATCCTATCTTTCCGCCACGCTCCCACGGGAAAGCGAATGTGGCCAGCGGAAGTTACGCTCGGGTGGTTATTCCCACCGACCCGAGACCGCGTAAGGTCGGCGATGACCCGACCGAGCTTGGACATCTTACCCGAGCTCGAGCTCGGAATCGATCGAATACGCGGCATTCTCGGTCCCACCAGCCCGAGCTCGGAATCGGGCCGAATGCGTAGCCTTCCAAGTTACGATTAGACAACCCAGGGTAACGACCTCCTGGTGGCTCGGGCGGGAGCGAGCTTGGTCGTTAGTGGCATCCGAGGTAATTTATGGAAATTACCCGACCCGACAGCTAGCCCCGAGGTTCAAGTGGGAAAAGGTCTAAGGAAGGCCTTCCCCTTGGGCCTACCGTTCTCTGAGCATGTCGGTTCTGCGCGCGGACAAGCTGCCGCGACCAACGAGCTATTAACCTCCTCCGGAGCAGGCTTGTTCCCCGGCTCGTCGCTTGAGCTAGCAGTGGGCCCCTCTCGGCCGGTTCCTTCTCCTGGAAGCCTGAACTGTCCTTCTGAGGAATCTTTTGCGGGGCGGTTTCGATTTGCGTGCCCACGTGTCGTTTTCTGAATGGCGAACGCCTCAACTGCCCTCTGTGCCTCTAGGGCTTCCTCGACCATAACGGCGGGAAGTCCTTTTGCTTTCCCATTTCCTGGAGGAGCTTTTAAACACTCGAAGAGAAAACCCTTAGACTCACTTGACCGTTTTGCGATCGCTGCGTCTCATACTCCCCTGCTTCAGCGCTCATCCTTCTTCTCGATCATCTTTTCCACCCTCATGGCGAGGTTCGGCGTCAGCAAGCTCGACAGGCGCAGGCTGGAGATCCTCCAGCGAGCGAGTGCGTTGATGCCGGCACATGGAGAGTCCCTGGCGCCGAGGAGAGCCCACTGGCCGGAGGAGGGAGATCGTCTCCACCGAGCTCTACGCCATGAGCAGACTCGGGCCTTGAAAGTGAGTTCGTCGAGGCCGTACTCGCCTCCTGCGAGTGCGAGATCGCTTCACCTCCACCCCAACTCCATTCTCATCATGGCCATCTTTACCCATCTCTGCGAAGGGTTCGTGGGCGTCGAGCCCACTCCCAGTCTCTTCTTCCACTTCTACACCCTTTCTCGCACCGGCACGCCTTCGCAGGCCGGCTGCCTCTACTTCCGCCTGCGACCTACCCGACCATACGAGTACCCGAGCTTCACGCTCAAGGACTCGGTGTCGGGTTGGGCCGACTCTTGGTTCTACTTGAGGAAAGCGAGGGCGGCACGCTTTCCTACTCCGGCGCTAGAGGTCGCGGCAGTCGAGACGCCCCGACCGCCCGTGGGCCCGAGGAGGAGAAGATCCTCATGACGATCAACGAGCTCACGTGCACTGGGCTGGCCGTGGGGCGTTACCGGGACTACGTCGAGGAACCGGATATCGCCCCTTAGGAGGAGGGAGCATCCCTTCTTCAAGGTCGAGGGTGGCAGGACATCACCGGGAATCACGCTCGGGTATGTCGTCGCCCTCGATCTTCTTTTCCGAGCAGAGGATGCCCTTCTCACGACCTCTCCCTTGGTGGTATGTAGCTCCGCCAGAGGACTGGGTGGATGTGAGGTGTCCGAGATGTTCGGCACCCCTAAAGGCAAGGAAATCATCGAGGGCCGCCAGATCCCGAACAACGTCCTTAACCGGACCGAGGCGGTAAGTCTCTGATTCGGACTTCTTTCGAAGCTTTCGTCCGGACAGGCTTCGCCAGAGGCCTTCCGACCTCATTTGAGTTTTCTCTTTTTCAACAGAGAAGGTTGCCCTCGAAGTCGCCGTGTCCCGGTAGGATCGATTGGCGGGGGTCGAAAGACCAAGGACCGGCGGTCGCAAGCGCCCGCGCTCGATCTCCGTCGGCCACGCCGTCCCTTGAGCGCATACGCAGCGTTCGGCCAGACGACCGCTCACCCCGCCAGCACTTGGAGTATGCGGACCGGCAGGAGGTGAGTGAACTAAGATTGTGGATGGATGAGTACACCCGAGACAATCCCGAGCTGATGGCTCGTTTGCGCCAAATTGGCTGTGGCGAAGAAGGAGGCCGCAGCCCGCCGGCCCGGCAGAAGGTCGAAGAAGGCATCGCGCCAGTGAGCTCGCGCGGTGAGCTTCGAGCTCGGCTCGAGGACCGCGAGGAGGAGAAGGGAGCTGGACCCCGCCCCTTGGTCCCGGGAGGTCCCGCAGTCGCTTACGCCAATCAGCGCTTCAACGCCGACCGTCTCCGAGGTCGGCTTGTGAGGCCGACCCTTCGGTCGCCGGGGGCGACAAGGCGCGCGAGACATGGCTGCCCTCTGGCCCGGCGCCCGAGCTCAGCTAGCGACGCCGAGCAAGGTCGATCTCCGCTCCCCTCTTGTTTGTCTCTTTCTCCTCGGCACCATACTAACCCCACATCGTCTATAGTGGGTGTGGCGGTTGGTGCGGAGTTATGGGATTTGGCGATGGTGGCGATATTCTTGACCTCGTGCTAGAGAGGAGCTTGCCGGGCTGCCGAGGCCGTCGTGGGCGACGAGGCCGAAGTGGGAGCCGAGGTCATGAGGCCCGGTCCCCACGGCCGCGGTGGCGGCGATGTCGAGGTGGGGAGCCCACCGCCGCGAGCTCCGGGACCAGAGGTCGTGTCTCCGAAGAGGAGACACGGAGGAAGATCGCACTGCCGATGCCCGAGCCGCGAAGGAGGGCATCCCCACATCATAGTCGTGGAGTCGATGGTGATGAAGCAGGTAGCCCCGAAACTCCCGCGAGGATTCTTCCGCCCGGCGACATCATCACCGCGACTCTCCAGGAGATCGCCGAGGTCTCCCCGTGCTCGTGGCGTCACGCTGGGTCCCAGTAGCCACGGCCCGGCGTCGGGGACCCATTCTGGCGGGAGCTCGTCCAACGAGGAAGAGCCGGCTACCCGGCTGGTCGGGGAGATGAGCCCGCCACCGTAGGTGAGCCGGGCAGCTTCAAGGCGAAGGGATCTGCCGAGCACCGAGGTACATTCGATCGGGGACCGACCTTCCCGGCCGCCAGGCTTCGGTGCCCAGTTGATCCGCGGTCCGGGGACGCTGCTGCAGCCCAAGGGCCGGGTGCCGATCCGGTGTCCCCGGTTGCTCCCATGGCCGTAGACGCCGAAGGGGTGGAGCCCCCGGGCGCAACTTCTGCCCGGGAGGAAGAAGAGCGGGAGGTGATCCTCGCTCTTGAGGCCGTCCCTCTCCAGGAGGCGGAGGTCGTCCCCCAGGACAAAGCTCCTTCGCCCTCAGGGGATGAGGGAGCTCGGGCTCAAGCCCCCGCCTCCGATCAAGGAGAAGGGATCGAGGCGGGAGATCCCTTGCCCGCCTGTGGGGAACGAGGGCGAGGCGGAGGACCCGCCGAGATGTTCCCAGGGGCCGAGGCTCGGCTTTGTTGGGTAAGTACTCGACTCATGTGTTTTATCAAAAAACTCGATCCACGACACAGAAATACCTTGTTGCGCAGTGCCGAGTCCACCATGAAGGACTTCCATGCCGCCACCGCGTCGCCGAAGTTGTCGCTAAGCACCAATCCGAGCGGGGCGCCAAGATCGCGGGCTCGGCGCCGGGTTGCCGAGTGACATCTTCTCGAGGCCGAGATCCGGCGGAAGGTGGAGGAGTCCGTGCACGAGCTCAGGAAGCGTCTCGGCCGGAGCGAGCAGGCAAGGTCGGGCCTTGAGGCCCGCAGTGGCGACCTTGCGCGCCCAGCGCCGGCGCCGAAAGGACAATCGACCCGACGGGAGGAGTCGAGGCGACTTCGACAGCGACAGCGAAGGTCGAAGCTTCGCCGGCTGGTGCTCGACCTTGAGTCCGAGCTTGACTCGGTGCGGGGCGAGCTTCGTCGCTCTGCGGGGCGAAGCGTCGGGGCTCCTGTAATTTTCTTTTTCCTGTCTTTACCTGTAAAAAACTTAAGGGAAAAACCGCCCAGTTGAACATAGAAAGAGCGTTTATCTATCTCTAAACGTTTTTTGTTGTTTTGTCCGAGATGATAACGATTTGTTTGGTGTCGCGGTTCCTTGTTCGGCTTACTTCGGCCTTACGTGACTTAGCGGTCAATCGTACTAGGGAGTAGCTACCTCGCGTGAGAGCTGCACGAGGTCGTGGCCACTTGGTACCCCTATAGCCCCCCGCCGCCAACGGAGGTCGTGGGCGTAGACTGCGAGCACGACCTCGTTGGCGGAGTAGAGTTCTGCGGGGACCGTGTGGCTCTTAGGGTACGGTGCGTCGATGCCGCCCACCGGCCGACTTAAGCTCGGAACCGTTCAGAAGGGTGTCCTGTGCGAATCTTTGCTTGCGGCGGAGGTCTACCGCGAAAAAATGGTCGTCTTACGAGGAAGGAAGCCCTTGAGGTCGAGCTCTTGTCGTACGGTGTTTTGCCCCGACGACCGACCTGCCCCTGACACTTTGTCTGGGTCGAGCTTAATCGTAGATTTTTTGCGGAGGTAAAGGAGAAAGAGAGAGAGAAAGAACGAGAAGGCGAGGTGACAAAATTTATTAAAAGGTAGGCGAGTGTGGTTAGACATGGAACTTACGCGGTTGGTCGATGTTCCAAGTGCTAGCTAGTTCTCGACCATCTTCCATTGCGGCGGACAGCCCGGGCGTCTTTGTTGAGACGACCGTGTAAGGACCTTCCCATCTTGGCGTTAGCTTGTTGGCTTTTGACAGGTCTTGGACCCGTCGCAGAACGAGATCGCCGACGTGCAAGGTCCTTGGTCGTACCGATTTAGCGGCGTGCCTGCGAAGTGCTTGCAGGTAGACCGCGGATCGCAACAGAACCCGTTCACGGGTCGCCTCCGCGAGGTTATCGGCTAGGTTCACCCTTGGGGATCCTAGGACAACCTCGACGGGTAGGACGGCTTCCGCGCCATATACGAGCTGAAAGGGGGTCTCCCCCGTAGCTCGGCTCGTCGTGGTGCGGACTGACCAGAGGACGGGGGTAGTTCGTCCACCCAGGCCTGACCATGCCGATCGAGGCTCTTGAAGACTCTCTTCTTGATTCCTTGGACGATCTGCCCGTTCGCGCGCTCGGCCGCCCCATTGCTCTGTGGGTGGGCCACGGATGCGAAGCATATCTTGGTCCCGACCTCCTCGCAATAAGCCTGAAACACCTCGCTTGTGAAGCGAGTGCCGTTGTCGGCAATGAGGCGACTTCGGAGCATGCAGCGGGTTACTACATTATTGCGGAAGAACCTTTTAGCCGCTTTGTGCGAGATGGTTGATATAGGCTCGGCCTCGATCCATTTAGTGAAGGTGTCGATTGCGACGACAGTATTTACAACCCCTCCTTCCCCTGGGAAATGGACCGAGTATGTCGATGCCCCAAACCGAGAATGGCCAGGTTAGCGGCATGGTCTGTAGCGCGTATGCCGGCTGATGGACCTTCCGAGCATGGAACTGGCAAGATCGGCAGGAGGTTACTATTGAGCGCGCGTCGGCCAAGGCCGTCGGCCAATAGTAACCCAACCGGAAGGCTTTGCTCACCAAGGTCCTAAAGGACGAGTGAGCTCCACACATCCGTCATGGATATCCTTGAGGAGGTATTTGCCTTCCTCTTGGGTGATGCACTTGGAGAGGCGCCAAGCGCGCCTTTGCGGTATAAGAGGCCCTCGACCATTTTATAGGTCGAGGCGCCTCACTAGCCGGGATTTCTCGGCTTCCTCCTCGGCGATGTCCGTGCACGCGTATTGGATGAATGGCGTCATCCAATTAGCATCTGCTCGAGGAAGGAGACGGTACCACCCGTCTCGGTTGCCTCCTCCCGGGGTATGGAGGGCTTATAGAGGTGCTCGATGAGCACCCCGCGGAAGCGAGAAGCTGGCGGAACCGACCTTCGATAGATGGTCGGCCAGGCATTGTCCTTCTGGGGATGTATAGTACTTGAAGTTTAAAGTACTTTTCCATCTTCCTTACTTCAGCCAGGTAAAAGCGCCATTGAGTCATCGAACGATACTCCTTGTTAACCTGGTTGGCGACCACCGCGAAGTCGCCCTTCGCGATTAGTCGTTGGACTCGAGCGCTTTGCATGCGGCCCGGCTAGCGGACCGTATTCTGCCGCGTTGTTTGTTGCGCCGAAATGCAATTGGAGGGCGTACTGGATCCGCTCCCCCTGAGGGGATTCGAGGACCACTCCAGCCCCCGAGCAATCGTAAGCTCGGGATCCGTCGAAGTGCATGACCCAGCGACCGTGCTCGGCTTTGGTTGGAGTTCGGGTTCGGCGGGCGGGGTTTGTCCATTCGGCTAGGAAGTCCGCTTAGACCTGAGATTTGATCGCGGTTATGGCCGAGAATTCGATCTCGAATTCGGCGAGCTCCATGGCCCATTTCGCGATCCGCCCGCTTGCGTCCTGATTCCCGAGAATTTCTCTCAGCGGGAAGTTGGTCGGGACTTGGATTTTGTGTGCCTGGAAGTAGTGTCTTAATTTCTTCGAGGCCACGAGGAGCGTATAAAGGAGTTTCTGGACCTCGGGGTAACGCTCCTTTGGTCCGTGTAAGACTTCGCTGACGTAGTAGATCGGGCGCTGCACCCCGTCCCGTTCTACCGTCAAGACGGCGCTTACCGCCTGGGGTGTGGCGGCCAGGTAGAGCAAGAGAACCTCTCCCATTCTTGGCGTGGTCAAGACCGGGGGTCTTGACAAATATAGCTTAAGCTCTTTGAAAGAAGCGATGCCGCTTCATCTGTCCCACGCTTGAAACCGTCGTGCTTCCGAGCGCCTTGAAGAAAGGTAGGCCACGTTCCCCGAGCCGCGAGATGAAACGACTTAAGGCCGCCATTCTCCCGGTCAGGGACTGGACCTCCCGAGTGCAAGTCGGTGGTCGCATGTTCTCGATGGCTTCTATCTTTTCTGGGTTGGCCCCGATTCCTTGTGGGCCGATCATGTATCCGAGCACCTTGCCAGCTTTGACCCCGAACACACATTTTTCAGGGTTTAACTTTATTCGATGCTTATTGAGGTTATGAAAAGTCTCCTCTAGATCGGATACATGGTCCGAGGCCATCTTGCTCTTGACGACTATGTCGTCTACATACACTTCCAGGTTCCGACCTATTTGGTTCGAGAAGGTTTTCTGCATAAGGCGCTGGAAGGTCGCTCCAGCGTTCCTTAGACCGGAAGGACATGGTCGTGTAGCGTAATGTGCCAAAGCGGCGTGATGAAGGAAGTTTTCTCCTGCGTCGGGCGATATGCCGATCTGGTGATAGCCTGAGTAGGCGTCCGTAAGCTCATCGCCTCGGAGCGGCCGTTGCGTCGACCAACCGGTCTATCCGGAGGTAGCGGAAATTGTCTTTCGGGCATGCGGCATTCAGCCCGCGTGTGATCGACACACATGCGCCACTTGCCCCCTTTTTCATCCACGATAAGCGGGTTGGCCAACCACTCGGAATGGTCGACCTCCGAATGAAACCGGCTTTGAGGAGCTTGTCGATTCCTCTCGATGATGGCTTGCTTCTCCGGGAGAAGCGCTGAAGCTTCTGCCGCCTGAGGCTTTTGTCGAGCCGAATCGCTAGCTTTGTGCTCGGCGACCTCCCTTGGGACTCGGGCATGTCGGACGGTTCCCAGGCGAACGTGTCCGCGCTTCTCCGGAGGAAGGTCACGAGCTCGAGTTCCTATTTAGGATCTAGGGAAGCCCCCACGTGTACGATCTTGTCTGGTTCTGTGCCGCACAACGGGATGGCCTTGGTTTCTCCTCCAGCTTGGAGGCTAGCCTTGGGCCGGGAACTCCTCGGCTCTTGCTCGGGCCCGCGCTGGGGCAGTTGAGACCGACCATGTCTAACGCCCTCTCGTCGCAGTTTAGGGCTGCTTTCGGGCTTCCCTTGACCGTGATCACGCCGCCGGGGCCGGGGACCTTCAAGCATTGATACCCGTGGTGAGTGGCGGCCATGAATTTGGCGAGTCTTTGGTCGCCCAGGATCGCGTTATAAGCCGACTTCGAAATCGACCACTTGAGCGTGATCAGCTCCGTTCGGAAGTTGCTCGGATTGCCGAACGTTCTTGGCGGGGCGATCTGGCGGCGCCCGACCGACGTTCGGGCACTATCCCGTAGAACGGGACCACCAGGCTTTTGATCTTGGGCGAGGATCGCATCTCGTCCAAGACCCTGGCGAATATCAGGTCGAGGAGCTTCCGCAATCCACAAGGACCCGACTCCTCTGCGGTGTTGCAGGTCGTTGGGCTAACGACCATCGGAAGCCTTTGGGGTTTCGTCATCCCGGAGAGGCGTGCGTCCTTGGAGAAGGTGATCGGCGGCTCGGACCACTTGAGTCTTGAGCAGGAGGCTTCCACGAGTGACACGGAGTACCTCGCGCGGCCTCCTTTAACTCCCGACGCGACCCATAGGCGGCGGAGCCCTCGAATATCACGGCGATGTGGTTTCTCGGCTCTTGGTACTCCATGTCGGTGTCTTGCTCCTCGGCGGGCTTCTTGCCCTTGACGTCTCCTTCCATCTCGGGGAGCGTGGGCATGGGACCCTTACCATTGTAGAACTGCTCCAGGCGGGAGGCCCACGTTCTGCAATTCCGAAGGTCATGCCCATGCGCCTGGTGGAGCGGGCAGAAATAGGCACTAACGCGCCGCGTTGGTCGCCAGCGTTCTTGGTCGTCCGGTTACGCTTTCGTTGCTCGCTGAACCGTCGACCCCCTTCCTTCAGGGCTCCCTATCTGGACTGCGAGGTCGGCCGTTGTCTTTCGATGGCTGCCACCATGCCGGAGACGGAGGATTTTTTTCTTCTTTTTGATTTTTTTCTCGATCGAGCTTACGCTCTTTCGGCTTGATTCCCCTTCGAGCCCGGGCTGAGGGGGCAGCTTTCCCTCGTCTAGCAGCTTCTTCCATTGGACGGCCTCGTCCGCGTTGGCGTAACGGTCAGCCATGCGGAACAGCTCGTTGGCTGTGATGTCCGGGTGGATTTCGAGGTCCTGAGTAAAGCGTACGTCTCGGACCCCGAACTTGAAAGCCCGGACGACCGCCTCATCCGAGATGCTCGGGATGGAATTGCGCACTTGCATGAAGCGCTGGACGAATCGGCGCGCAGGTTCGCCCTCAATGTCGAGGCAGCTCAAGGTCGCGCTCCTTCCCCGCGAGGCGGGCGTAGCGGCTCTCGGAAGTTGGCTCGGAGAGTCTTTGCTCACCGCCCAGGACCGGATCGAGTTCTCCTTCTGGTTGAATAGCCACGTCCGAGCCGGCCCGTCCAGGACTGTGGGCAGAAAGTTGGCCATCACCCTTTCATCACCCCCGGCAGCTAAAATGGCCGTGGTGTAGATCGAGAGAAACTCGTCGGGGTTACGAGTCCCATCGAATCTCGATGTGACCCGGCTTAAACCTTGTCGGCCAGGTCACTCGTCGCAGCGATGTCGCAACGCCTGCACCGAACACGGATCGTTTGGCGATCGCCACGAAGCGCGGCGGTCGGGCGATCCCCACCACCGAGCCCGAGGTTAGTGGGCCCAGGCGAAGAAAATCTCCCTACGCCGTAGGATGGGGAGTGGCAGATGAGGAATGTTCGGCCGGTTACGCGTGGCTCATTCCGCTGGTCCCGAGGAGCCCCCGGAATTGCTCCGGTGCCCTCCCGAGCCTTGGCGCCGCGCCACTCTGAGTGCGGCTGCGTGAGTCATCGGGGTGGTGTCGCTCGGACGCCCGGCGGCGGCGTTCGAGGAATTGCTCTGGCGCCCCTTTCTGGAGGCCTCCGCCGCCTTATGTCTGTGGCGATTTCCTCGAGGTCGCCGGCCACGCCGCGCCCATGGCTTCTAGGTCGACCGCTCAGAAACTCTCTCGAGGTTGCGCACCACCGTGGCCAGGGCTTGAAGGCGTTCCGCTCGAGAGGCAGCGGGGTAACGAGCTTCGTTAAATGCGTCGCCGCAGACTCCGAGTCCCGTCTGGCGTGGAAATTCTCCACGAACCCGCCCTGGTCTTATCGGTCAGGCCACCTCGGACTTGCCGCGTAAGGTGGTCGTCCGATTCAGGGATACTGCAGGTGCTCTTTGGCCGCCGTGGCGGTGAAGACGCGCTCACCGGGATTTGCTCTCGACATTTCCATCCTCCTCCGCAACGAAGGCGTTACGGGATTGGACGGATCGCGAGGGGGACATCACGGTGTCTCCCGTGAAGCGGTCCCCTGGTCGAGCTCGTAGAGGTCGGGATGTCCGGACCATCGTAGAGCCCGTCGTGCTCGTCGTCGAGAGGGCGTCGAGCCGAGCGAAAGAAGCGCTCGGTCGCAGCAGCGGCTTCAGGGAAAAGCTCCTGGAACCGTCTTGATTCTTAATACGGCGACGCCGCCGCCCCATTGTCGGAATCGCTTGTCCTCTTCCCGATCTCGGGGCGTAGAGCCCTGGTGGTTCTCGGGATTCGACATTCTTGGGATTCCTCCACGAAAGGGAAAGTCGGTCCCCACGGACGGCGCCACTGGTATCGGCGATTGAGAAACAGGCCCCGCCGAGCTTACTTGTTGGTGGAGGGACCAATCACGACCCTTCTTGCGTGAGGATTACTCAAGGAACGGATCACCAGATCTCAACGGCGTGGACACAGCGATTTACCCTGGTTCGGGCCTCTCGAGGAAGAGATAATAGCCCTACTCCAGCTCTTGTATACTCTTGCAAAGTGTCTGAGTGTATGACTCTTGTCTTACAATCGGTGCATGTCTGGTGTTGTTGTTCTTTGTTGTGTGTCCCCCTCACGATGGGGACCCTTTTATAGCTTACAAAGGATCGAACTCCATGACCACTACCCGCACGTTTGGACCTCGTCCAAACGTGGCAACTGGTGGATCCTATCTTTCCGCCACGCTCCCACGGGAAACGTAACGGGCCAACGGAAGTTACGCTCGGGTGGTTATTCCCACCGACCCCGAGACCGCGTAAGGTCGGCCGATGACCGGCACCGAGCTTGGACATCTTACCCGAGCTCGAGCTCGGAATCGACTGGAATACGCGGCATTCTCGGTCCCACCCGAGCCCGAGCTCGAATCGCCGAATGCGTAGCCTTCCAAGTTCTGATTAGACAACCCAGGGTAACGACCTCCTGGTGGCTCGGGCGGGAGCGAGCTTGGTCGTTGGTGGCATCCGAGGTAATTTATGGAAATTACCCGACCCCTCGACAGGTCTGCTTACAGAGGGCCACGTACGAAGATATCTGCATTTCGGTTAGCGCTACCCACTTACCCTGGTCGCAAATTAGAAGTTAGAGCATCTCCAACAGTTCCTAATATCCATACCCTAAACCTAATTTTGGGCTTGATTGGAAAATCAAGTGCTCCAACAGTTCCTTATTCCATCTCCCAATATTTTCGCACTCCCAATACAGGGCCCTGGCGACCGCATTTTTCCGCCCAGCCATCGCGCTCCCAATCGCCGATTCGCGCCCTTCCGCGGCAAAATCGCGGGCGCTCCTTCCTTCCCGCCGCCGCCTCCTCTCCTCCCGCCGTCGGCTCGTTCTCTCCGCCTGGTGCCGCTAAGACGCCTCCTCCTCCCCCTCCCTGCAGCAACTGGCGACGGCGCCTCCTCCTGCGATGGCCGGCGGGCGCCCCACTCCCTCAGCGCGCCCTCCCTTCCCCGGGCGTCTCCCCTCCCCAGTCGGCGCCCTGGACGGCGAGCCCCTGGCCGGCGCTTCCCCCCAGCAGGTGGTTCTCCCCTCCCCTGGCCGGCGCCTTGGACGGCGAGTCCCTGGCCGGCGAGCTCCCCTGGGCGGTTCTTCCCTCTCCCAGCCGGCGTTCGGTTTCTCCCCTCCTGGATCTTTTTGGTGAGTGCAGCTATGCCCATGTGCTTAATGATGAATGAGTGTTTGTTCTTGCAGTTGGAGCAGATTTTAGAGCATGAGCCATTAACAATGTGCTGCCCAGCCTCTCAGTGTTGTTGGTGATATTTTTTATATCTGCAGCATGAAACATGTTTATATCAGTATGGCTATTTAGTAATGTTTTAACTTCAGTTGGTGTATATGTTAAATCTTCTCTGTGTTGAGATTCTGGAGATGTGAAGGAGAGAGCAAATTTTCGTTTGATGTGTCTATGATTTTGATGAGGCCTATTTATACAAAGGAGGTGTATGGGACAGCATAAGGATCATGCAATTTCATTTTTCATATCCCATACGCTGCCCATCAAGGATTTGAGATCTGGCAGCAACATTTGGAATATGTTCTATTACTCATGTGTAGTAAATAAAACATCAATTATTGTTGCCTTGGAAACTGACTGCACGGGCCATCATCAATTACTCTTGCACTTTCATGCATCAGTTCTCCT
Organism: Rhipidocladum racemiflorum; assembly: GCA_036346355.1. Taxonomy (NCBI): domain Eukaryota; kingdom Viridiplantae; phylum Streptophyta; class Magnoliopsida; order Poales; family Poaceae; genus Rhipidocladum; species Rhipidocladum racemiflorum. The sequence goes on along the minus strand of CM070573.1, from coordinate 82,753,918 downwards.
GATGAATTCTACAACCTATAAAAACTTGGTAAAATTAATAGTTGGTTGTGACTTAAATAAAAGGAAGTTAAAATATGTTATGATAAATACTTTTTTTTGTAGGATATCCCTTTTTGAGGGTGTGAAACTGATAGAGATTTTCATACATGTCACCTTGAAAAACTCCATGTTGAGTCAAGCTATTGTCAGATTGTTACTGTTTGTCTAATCTAGCAAACCCACCAGCAGGTTTTAATGTGAGCATGAGCCATTAACAATGTGAGTCAAGCTATTGTCAGATTGTTACTGTAATGGTTCAGGACTTGGTGTGCCAAGTGTTACAGAAGAAAACTAAAACTTTGTGCTGTCATAAGTATTATTTATGAGCAGTGCAATGCAATGCAGAAAGGAAAAACTTAGTCCGATATTTTATAAGCACAAAGTATTCTGAAGTTAAGTCAAATGAAGAACACCTGTATTGATCCGAGAAAGGCTAAAATCAATTATGCAGACATTCAAACCAAAAGTTATGGTACACATCCTCTTCCCTTGAAAAGCAAAGCTCATTGAATGATTCTTGTCTGGCATTTCATCTCAAGCCAAAAGAATGTTACCCCTGCCTTGCACCTTATGGTGGCAAGTAACAATTAACAACTCAAACTGAGAAGCAAAAATATCGCATAACATATCAACTGGATCTAGAGTAAAACAAGATCTGGTACACATCCTATATTTAATTTAGCATAAAACTAGCAGTATTATCCTTATCTGAGTGTATAAGAAGTGCTCACAGTTTCTAACTTGCGATAACCACTTGGTAACAGTAGGTTGTCATTCCATTTGCCCATCAAAATAAAATCACCTTATGTTGCTAGCTAGCCATGAAAATTATAGCTTGGTGATAAATATGTTTCATAATATTGGTAGGTGCTTTTGACAATGGAAGGAGCCGGATACTATCCTAACTTGATGGAAGAGGCCAACAATAATCTGACTTTGGAGGACTTCAATAACTTGCCTGAGGAACAGCAATCACCAGTTGTTGAGAGTACTCCCTCATCAAGACCAAACCAGAAAAGGTCAAAAAAATTTAGTGAAAAGGAGGATTCACTGCTTGTGTCAGCATGGTTAAACATTAGTACGGATCCAGTGAGCGGCACTAATCAGAAGTCTGGTACTTTCTGGAAGAGAATTTTTTAGTACTACCATACCAACAAGGACTTCACATCAGAATGGAGCCAGAGTTCGCTTTTGCATCGATGGGGAGGTATTCTGGAGAATGTGAACAAGTTTTGTGGGTGTCTAACGAGGATTGAGGGTAGGAGGCAAAGTGGGGTTACTTTTCAAGACAAGGTAATTCTTCTGAATTTTAGGATTTTGCACACGTCTGAATGACACATGGGAACTTGTAGTAAGTAATTATACCTTTATTGACTTGTGCAGCTTATCCAGGCAATGGCTTTGTTCAAGGCCGAGGACAAGGACAACAGATCATTCCAATATATGCATTGTTGGAATATATTGCGAAATCAACCAAAGTGGCACGAGAAGCGGAATCAAATGGCGGCTCAGAAGGAACCTGCTAACAAAAAACCAAAGGCCAACACGGATTCAAGCCCGGGATCATCCACAGCTATCGTTGTTGATAGCAACACAAATACTATCATTGAGAATGTACATCCAAAGACCGAAACCCCCAAGAGGCCAATTGGTAAGAAGAAAGCAAAAGAAGCATTGAGGCGAGGTGTAGGTGATGCTTGCGTTGAGGCTTTAGATCATTTGTGGGCAAAAAAAAGGAGTTTGATGCAGAGAAAGAAAAGAAGAAAGAGGACAGATACAATCAGTTGTACGCCCTAGAGAAAGAGAGGCTAGAGCTAAATAAAAAAGGGCAGCGACTGAAGAGGCGAGGGTTGCAAATGAGGCAAAAAAACTGGAGATAAAGGAAAATGAATTACATTACAAGAAAATGGTAGAGGAAGAGAGAATTATGTCAATGGACATTTTTTCGATGCCTTTCCGGCTGCAGCAGTACTACAAGAGCTTGCAAGATGAGATCATGGCGCGTCGTGTTTCTGAATAGCTCCAATAGAAAAGGTATTTAGATACCTTACAACATGTTGCTCTATACCTACTCATCTCTGACCCTCTTTTGTCTCTTTCTTGATAACAGGTTGCCAACCACGAAAATTACTCTATACGGGTCTGTACCTTCTTATCTGGGTGGAAGCTGCAAACTTGCGATTTATGCCGGAATGCATCTGCTACATATATCATCATGTATGGTGTGAACAAACAATAACTTTATCTCCCTTTAGGACTGCTATATCTCCCTTTAGGACTGCTATATATCATCATGGACTGCTATATCTCCCTTTTAGGGCTGCTATATCTTCCTTTAATTTTCGTTTCATGGTCATGAACTAGTAATCAACTTGCTGGATACGCAATGAAGCTTTTTCTCTTCTATGTAAATGGATACGCAACAAAACATGCTGGTAATCAACTTGTTTGTGTTCACACACAGAGCTTGAGTGGTTCCTTTCCTTAAGCATTGAGTAAGGTCTCTTGCATCATCATAATTTTTAGAAGACTGTTTTTCAAAATAGATACTTTCTTTTAGAAGTAAAGAAGAACATGATGTTTACACTTCGTCTGAATAGATGAATTGATGATGCGTAGCTCTTACCTGACTTCAACTGATCAACTCGGACACGTACCTCTCCAATCCTCTTGCGCGACTCCGACACGTACTTCAACTGATCAGCATGCTCCAGGACGTCTGCGTCGCCGACATGGCATCACGTGATGGACTCGACAGTATTCTACTCGGATACAACTTGGAAAAATTAAAAACCGGGACCACCGGGACCAAGTCAAATTATTTTTAGGTGAAAAAATGGAAACTGTTGGAGTATGACTTTTTTTTTAGGCCCAAAAACTTTTAGGAAGCTCCCAATCCAAAATTATTGGGAGTCAAATTATTGGGAACTGTTGGAGATGCTCTTAGGAAATCAAACCGATCATATCACATATGAATTTGTTCTTCCACGACAACAAGTCATTCATGATCATGGTGCGATCGTGCGTCAAGGGAAAGTGAGAAACCGATTTATCTCCTTTGGTTCAGAACAAAACTAGCGCAACAGAAGGTCGTACATGTTTCCGATTATTTTTGAAACAAACACAAGGCTCACAAGTCCAAACTCCTTCAGCTGTTCAGCATCATTCGTCGTAGTACTACTGGTTCACCTCCTTCGGTGCAGAGCATTCCGCTTCTTCTACAGCCTTGGGCGGCTGCTGCTGCTGCTCGGCTGGCGCCTCCCGCGCCCTCCGCGACCGCAACAGCATGGCGCGCATGGCCGGCGTCGCGTACGACGACGTCTCCTCCGCCACGTTCGGCATACCTTCCGGCGCTGCCGCGTTGGCCCACACTGCGCTGACTGGGGGCCCGTTCATGAATGCCACTGAGTTCATTGCCGCTCCCGGTCCGCCGTAAGATCCAACCACCGAAGACAACTGCCGCATCTGCCTCGAATTGGCGCGCTGCTGCGTGTGCGCGCTCATGCCGGCGAGCATGTGTGCACGCCCCGAACGCGCGTAGCTCTGCCGGTTCGACACGAGCCTGCGCATCCCCTGTAGCTCGGTCTCGAGTGCAACGCTCATGGGGTCGCCGCCTCGTGCGGCTTCCGACTGCGCCACCGCTCGCTGCTGGTTCTCGAGTATGTCCACCGCCTGCTGGTGCTCGCCCCGCTCCGCTGCCGCCCTCGCCGCCGCAATGCCCTCGCTCGCCTCCACCCGGACGCGCTCCCGCTCCACCTCCACTGAACGTTCCGCGTCCACCATGTGTTCCGGCCTCATCACCACCGTGTCCTCGGCCGTCACGTTGAAGTCCGCGCCGGCCGCTGCGTCTAGGAAACTGCAGGTCACATTGATAAGAGTAGTCTCACCGTCCGTTGCTTCCGCTGTTGGCACGACCAAGAACAGCAAGAAACGCCTCTCCTCGTCCGCGTAGAGTTCGCCGACTCCGACCGAGGCAGTTCGGCCTTGCTCGTCGACGCGGCTCTCGTAACGGCCGGACTTGACCGAACTTATGCGAACTCCGGGATGCACGCACGCGATGGCGATGCGCAGCTCCTGGATCACAACGGAGAGCAGCCCGCCGATGCACTGCGCGAACGCGTCCTGGATCACCGCCTCGTTCTCGATAAACGAGAACGTCCCGCCCGTTGCCTCAGCAATGACGTGCATCGCGGCCGCGTCGTGGTCATTGCCGAAGCCAAACGTATGGATCGGCGAGGACCAATCGCTTGTGCCCGTGCGTACGAAGGAGGGTGGGACGAGCGCCTCGTAGTTGGCTTCGCTGCCGTACGCCCGCCTGGGCATAGTGTAGTTATCCTGGCCGTCGGAGAGGAGTATGACGCTAGAGACGGCGTTCCTGTACCGGCGCTCGTCGAGCACCTTGGCGGCCTTATGGAGTCCCTGGGCGATGTTGGTGCCGCCGCAAGCAATGAGGGACTCCACGGCGCTCATGACCAGGGCCTTCCCAGCGTCCGACATGCGCGCGAGCCGGGTTACGCGGCGCGCTCCCGACGAGAAGGACACGACGCAGAGGCGGTCGTCAGGGCCGAGGTTGTCGATGACGAAGCCCATGGCCTGCTTCAGCTGCGCAAGCTTGTTCCCGTTCATGCTGCCGCTGACATCTAGCACCGTCACGAGGTCGAGTGGTGCGCGCGGTGCGTCGCCTGCCGGTTCAGTTTCCATTATCCCGGGAGCCTTGACGTGCACAAGCACGGCGAAGCTGTCTTGAGACGAGTCCCTCGCGATGGCCGAGAACTCGCAATGTGTCTTGACGACCAATGTTCCGTTGGATGCTGTACCTGCAGGTTGCCGGCTATCAGGTGGCCCAGAGGCCGGCTCCACCTGCTCGTCGTCGTCGAAGACGTCCGGCTCCACGGGCTGGACCGGTACGGTAGGATGCGGTGGCTGCACGGTATGCATGGGCTGCCGCCGTGGTAGTGGCTGCGTTGGTAGCATCGGCGGCATGGACGACGGTTGTGTCGGTCGCACGAATGGCAGCTCTCGCCACTGCGCGTTGCAGAGTGGGCAGACGAGGTGGCCGTGCGCGACGCTCGCCGAGATGCAGTGGAAGTGGAACTTGTGGGAGCACTCGGCCGTGAAGATGGCCTGCCCCCCGCCACCGGCGGCCATGCCACCGAGGCAGATGGCGCAGGGATTGTTCTGCGTGCAAGCAAGAATAGTCTCAGAAAATCTAGACAGCTCAGAAAATTTAGTCGATCCACATACACGTTCTCTAAGCTAGCCTGAAAGAAAACGATGGCTTCTCTAGGAACCAAATCGATGCGTAGAAAAACATGGTACAGGAGAAATTTTGATAAGAGAAGTGCAGAATCAAGCGGAGAATTTCTTCACCTGATCAGGACCTTCCATCTTCCGGGAGCTGCTCTAGAAAATGGTATGGACAAGTTAGCACGATAGCCGGCCGTGACATAAAACGAGCCTGATGCTTCATCTGAAAGGGAAGAATATATGACGCTGTTGGATATATCGCCGTGGTTGCTACGGTATGCTGACCCCGACTTAAATTCCTAAGTAACTTGTATAGACATTTTTTTCCCCTATTGTATGCATGCCGTCTTTATTCTACGCGTTCTTTGTGGACGGCGTGTAACTTAGGGATAATTTATTGTAGATAATAATATAATAGAGAGGATACTAGGGACAATAGATATCTATACCATTATACAATCTTACATGTCAGGAATTATAGTCGATCGGGTGATATTACTATAGTAGAATGATGGATAGGATCCACTATCAGCACCGGTGTATACCTTTCCAAATCGTGCCCAAGATTATATCGGCCGTTTCTTGTAATCTCAAGATTACACGGTGTGATTGTTGTAACTTACCATGCATGTAAGCTAGTGCGCCTTTCTTTCCCGATTGCAATGCTTTTTTAGAATTGTTATATCTATATATATATATCTATAAACAGTCGGTGATATCATGTAACTCTTTCACTTTGAAGGTCTAGATAATTATATAATAATCCTTAAATCAGGAAAAGGTATAAATCATAGAAATTCTCTCATTAATTGTACAGGAAAACGTATTACCGCGCAATAGCCTTGAAATTTACGCTTGTCGCAATATCAACCGAATTTCTTAGAAGTGTTGTCCGGCTTGAATTAGTCCTTGTGATGTCCATTTGTTTATGTTTCCTTTAGGGTGAAGTCATTGATTGTATCGCCGTCAGCAACGGCGTTTTTTAAGAAAGAAAAAGGTTCTTTTTGCATGGAAAAGGTCGGTATTTTTCTTTTTTTTTACAGAAATATAAATCTATGGTATACCATGTCAACTACTTTCGACGGTATTGATTAGAGCCGTCCGATCACTCTAGTCGGTATTTGCATCTTCACATGATAACTTCTCCCAAAGGATCACTCATCTCCATTCTCCTCATCTATCTTGATGCTTTTTTCTGCAATCTCTCTCACTCACACCGATCTCTTTCTCTGCCGCCGCTGTCAACGAGTTCAACACAAGCGATCCCAGGGAGGCTGGGGTGGTAGTGGTCTCGGTCCGGCTATGGGCGGCGGCGGAGGAGAGGCACGACCAGACGTTGGTGAGCTATAGTTTGGGCGGCGAGCTCGTCGGATCCGTAGGTGTGACGGAGGCGGGGGCCCGCGTCCTACTCCGATCGACGATTGCGTTGAACCCGTCGACGCTACTCCGATTAGGGATGAAAACGGATCGGATAGTTTCCGACCGATCCGGATAATGTTCGGATACGGATTCTGTCGGATCGGATATTTGTTGGATAGTATCGGATCGGATACGGATACGGATATTTTTTTGTCGGATACGGATACGGATTTGGTAGCTCACTATCCGTCGGATACGGATACTGTCGACGATTGGGGAACAGGCCCCCGCCGAGCTTACTTGTTGGTGGAGGGACCAACTGTGACCCCTTCTTACGTGAGGGATTACTCGAAGAATGGCTCATCAGATTCCAACGAGCGTGGACACGGCAGTTTATCCTGGTTCGGGCCTCTCAGGAAAGAGATAATAGCCCTACTCCAGCTCTCGTTTACTCTTGCAATGTGTCTGAGTTTTACAGTCTGTGTGCTGCTACCGTTGTTGTTTGTCCCCCTCACGATGGGGACCCTTTTATAGCTTACAAAGGATCGAACTCCATGACCCCACTACCCGCACGTTTGGACCTCGTCCAAACGTGGCAACTGGTGGATCCTATCTTTCCGCCACGCTCCCACGGGAAACGTAACGGGCCAACGGAAGTTACGCTCGGGTGGTTATTCCCACCGACCCCGAGACCTCGTAAGATCGTAGATGACCGGCCTTAGAGCTTGGACATCTTACCCGAGCTCGAGCTCGGAATCGACTGGAGTACGTGGCATTCTCGGTCCCACCCGAGCCCGAGCTCGGAACTGGCCGGAATGCGTAGCCTTCCAAGCTCTGATTTAGACAACCCAGGGTAACGACCTCCTGGCGGCTCGGGCGGGAGCGAGCTTGGTCGTTGGTGGCATCCGAGGTAATTTATGGAAATTACCCGACCCCCCGACAGCTAGCCCCCGAGGTTCAAGTGGGAAAAGGTCTAAGGAAGGCCTTCCCCTTGGGCCTACCGTTCTACGAGCATGTCGGTTTTGCCGCGGACATCTGCCGCGACCAACGAGCTATTAACCTCCTTCGAACGAGCTTGTTCTCTTAGCTCGTCGCGCTTGAGCTAATGTAAGTGGGCCCTTCTTCTTCGGTTCCTTCTCCTAGAAGCACTGGATCGTTCTTCCTGAGGAACCGTCTTTTTCTGGCAGGGACGGTTTCGATTTATGCGTGCCCACGTGTCGTTTCCTGATGGCGAACGCCTCAATCGCCCTCTGTGCCCCTAGGGCTTCCTTATCTCCTGGAGGAGTTTTTTAAACACTCGAGAGAAAACCCTTAGACTCACTTGGTCAGATATGATCGGCTGTGTCTCACACTCCTCCGCTTCGGCGCTCATCATTCTCCTTGATCATCTTCCTCATCCTCATGGCGAAGTTCGGCGTCGACAAGCTCGACAGCGCAGTGGAGACCCTCGGCGAGCGGCGAAGTACCTCGACGCCAGGTACATGGAGAGCCTGGCGACGAAGAGAGCCCGCAGGAGGAGGAGGGAGATCGTCTCCACCGAGCTCTACGCCATAAGCGGGCTCAGACGCCCAAAGTGAGTTCGTCGAGGCCGTGCTCGCCTCCTGCGAGTGCGAGATCGCTCACCTCCACCCCAACTCTGTTCTCATCATGGCCATTTTACCCATCTCTGCGAAGGGTTCGTGGGCGTCGAGCCCACTCCCGCCTCTTCTTCCACTTCTACACCCTTTCTCGCACCAAGACGCCTTCGCAGCCTTTCACGCTTACTTCACTGCGTCCTACCCGGACCATACGAGTACCCGAGCTTCACGCTCAGGACTCGGTGTCGGGTTGGGCCGACTCATGGTTCTACTTGAGGAAAGCGGAGGGCGGCACGCTTTCCTACTCTGGTGCCAGAGGTCGCGCCGTCGAGACACCCCGACCGCTCGTGGAGCCCGAGGAGGAGAAGATCCTCATGACGATCAACGAGCTCACGTGCCTGGGGCTGACCGGCCGGGACGTTACCCGGGACTACGTCAGGAACCGGATATCGCCCCTTAGGAGGAGGGAGCATCCCTTCTTCAAGGTCGAGGGGTGGCAGGACATCGCCCGGGAATCACGCTCAGGTATGCCGTCGCCCTCGATCTTCTTTTCCGAGCAGAGGATGCCCTTTCTCACGACCTCTCCCTTGGCTGGTATGCAGCTCCGGGAGAGGACTGGGTGGATGCGAGGTGTCCGAGATGTTCGGCACCAAAGGCAAGGAAATCATCGAGGGCCGCCAGATCCCGAACAACGTCCTTAACCGGACAGAGGCGGTAAGTTTCTGATTCGGACTTTTTTCCGAAGCCCTTGTCCGGACAGGCTTCGCCGGGGGCCTCCCGACCTCATTTGAGTCTTTCTCTTTTTCAACAGGAGAAGGTTGCCCTCGAGGTCGCCGTGTCGGTAGGATCGGTGGCGGGGCAACGTCGTAAGACCAAGGGACGGCGGGTCATGGCGCCGCGCGCTCGATCTCCGTCGGCCACGCCGTCCCCGCCCAGGCGCACACGCAGGCGCCCTGGCCCGGACGACCGCTCACCCCGCCAACACTTGGAGTATGCGGACCGGCAGGAGGTGAGTGAACTGAGATCGTGGACGGACGAGTACACCCGAAACAATCCCGAGCTAATGGCTCGTTTGCGCCAGCTTGCTGCGCGGGCGAAGAAGGAGGCCGCAGCCGCGGCCCAGCAGCGAAGGTTGAGTGGAGGGCTGATCGCGGCCCTTCAAAGTGAGCTTGCGCGGTGAGCTCGAGCCCGGCTCTGAGGACCGCGAGGAGGAGAAGGACGAGCCGACCCGCCCCTTGGTCCCGAGGTCCCGTGAGGTCGCCTGGCCACGCCTCACAGCGCCAACGCCGATCGCCTCCGAGGTCGGCTTGGAGGAGGTCGACCTGCGGTCGCCAGGGCCGACAAGGCGCATGCGGACATGGCCGCCCTCGGCCCGCGCCCGAGCTCAGCAAGCGGGCGCCGCGCAAGGTCGATCTCTGCTCTCTTCTTGTTTGTCTTTTTCCCCCTCGGCACCATTCTAACCCCACATCGTCTATAGTGGGTGTGGCAGTTGGTGCGGAGTTATGGGATTTCGAGCGATGGTGACGATATTCTTGACTTCGTGCTAGAGAGGAGCTAGCCCGGCTGCCGAGGTCGTCATGGGCGACGGAGCCGAGGTGGAGCCGAGGCGCGAGGCCCAGCCCCACGTGTCTTCCGGTGGCGACGAGGCCGAAGTGGAGCCGAGGCGCGGAGGCCCAGCCCAGTCACTGCCGCCGGTGGTGACGACGCCGAGGTGGGGAGCCTGTTGTCGCGAGCCCCGGGACCGGAGGTCGTGTCTCGAAGAGGAGGCACGGAGGAAGATCGCGCCGCCGATGCCCGGCCGGCGGAGGGCATCCCCACATCATAGTCGTGGAGTCCGACGGTGATGAGCAGGCCGAGACTCCGCGAGGATTCTTCCGGTGCCGGCGACATCATCGCGCGACTCTTGAGAGATCGCCGAGGTCTCCCCGGTTCATGACATCACGCCGGGTCCCAGCCGCCCGGCGTCGGGGACCTTAATCCTGGTGGGGCTCGTCGACGAGGAAGAGCCGGCCTACCCCGCTGGTCGGGGAGACAAGCCCGGCTACCGTAGGTGGGCCGGGCAGCTTCCAGCGGAGGGATCTGCCGGCACCGAGGTCGCTCGGTCGAGACCGACCTCCCTGGTCGTCGACCCGGTGCCCGGTTGATCCCGCACTCGAAGACGCTTGCGGCCCAAGGAAGGCGATACCTGAGCCCGTGTCCCCTGCTCCCCATGGCCGTGGACGCCGAAGTGGTGGAGCCCCGATCGAGGAGGCTGAGCCCGGCGCAACCGCCCGGGAGGAAGAAGAGCGGGAGGTAATCCTTGCTCTTGAGGCCGTCCCTCTCCCGGGAGGCGGAGGCTGTCCCCCAGGGCAAAGTCCATCGCCTTCGAGGGGCGGGGAGCTTCGGGCTCAAGCCTCCGAGCCCGATCAAGGAGAAGGGACTAAGGCGGGGATCCCTTACCTGCCTGCAGCGAGGTGGAGGACCCCGCCGAGTTGTTCCATCGTGGCCGGAGACCCGACTTTTTGGGTAAGTACTCGACTTATGTACTTTTACCGAGAGTTTCGATTACGACCTGAAAACGCCTTGTTCTTGCAGTCTTTGAAGTCCACCATGAAGGACTTCCATGCCGCGACCGTGCCGCCAGAAGTTGTCGCGAAGCACCAAGCCGAGCAGGACGCCAAGATTGCGGAGCTCGAGCGCCGGGTTGCCGAGCTGACATCTTCCGAGGCCGAGATCCGGCGGAAGGTGGAGGAGTCCGTGCGCGAGCTCCAGGAGCGCCTCGACCGGAGCGAGCAGGCAAGGTCGGGCCTTGAAGCCACGGTGGCGACCTTGCGCGACGCCGCCCGAAGTGCCGAAAGGACAATCGACCAGCAACGGGAGGAGTCCAGGCGACTTCGACAAGCGGCGAGCGAAGGTCGGGAAGCTCGCCGGCGTGTGCTCGACCTTGAGTCCGAGCTTGACTCGGTGCGGGACGAGCTCGTCGCTTTGCAGGACGAGAAACGTGCCGGGCTTCTGTAATTTTCTTTTTCCTGTCTTTTACCTGTAAAAAACTTAGGGAGAAACTATCCAGTTGAATATAGAATGAGTTGGTTTAAATGGACGTTTTTTTGTTTTTCCCCCCGAGATGACAACGATTTGTTTCGTGCCGCGGTCTTACGCGACTTAGTGGTTAATCGTACGAGGAAATGACTATCTCGTTCGAAAGTAGCACGAGGTCGAGGTGACCATTTTGCGCGAAAGTTGCACGAGGCCGAGGTCGTGGCCACATGGTACCTCTATAGCCCCCCGCCGCCAACGGTGGTCGTGGGCGTAAACTGCGAGCACGACTTCGTTGGCGGAGTAGAATTGCGAGGACCGTGTGGCCCTTAGGGTTACGATGCGTTGGCGCCACAAGACCGGCCGACTGAGCTCGGAACCGCTCAGAAGGGTGTCCTGTGCGAATCTTTACTTGCGGTGGAGGTCTACCGCGAAAAAAGATGGACGTCTTACGAGGAAGGAGGCCCTCGAGGTCGAGATTTTGTCGTACGGTGTTTCGCCCCAACGACCAGGCTTGCCCACGACACTACGTCTGGAGTCGAGCTTAATCGTAGAATGGGGAAAGAGAGGGAGAGAGAATGGGAGGGTAAGGTGATAAAGTTTATTAAAGAGGTAAAAAGCAGGCGAGGTTAGACATGGAACTTACGCGGTTGGTCAATGGTCCAAGTACTAGCTAGTTCCCGACCATCTTCCATTGCACGGCGGACAGCCCCCGGGCATGTTGTTGAGACGACCGTGTAAGGACCTTCCCATCTTGGCGTTTGCTTGTTGGCTTTTGACAGGTCTTGGACCCGTCAGCGAACGAGATCGCCGACGTGTAAGGTCCTTGGTCGCACTGGATTTGGCGGCGTGCATGCGAAGAGCTTGCAGGTAAACGCGGATCGCATGAGCCCGTTCACGAGTCGCCTCCGCAAGGTCGAGGTCGAGAAGGCGTTCGCCTTCTGCGTCGATGTTATCGGCCAGGTTCACCCTCGGGGATCCTAGGACAACCTCGGCGGGTAGGACAGCTTCCGCGCCATATACGAGCTGAAAGGGGGTCTCCCCCGTGGCTCGGCTCGTCGTGGTGCGGACTGACCAGAGGACGGGGGGTAGCTCGTCCACCCAGGCCTGACCATGCCGTCGAGGCTCTTGAAGACTCTCTTCTTGATTCCTTGGACGATCTGCCCGTTCGCACGCTCGGCCGCCCCATTGCTCTGTGGGTGGGCCACAGATGCGAAGCATATCTTGGTCCCGACCTCCTCGCAATAAGCCTGAAACACCTCGCTTGAATCGAGTGCCGTTGTCGGTAATGAGGCGACTCGGAATGCCAAAGCGGGTTACTACATTATTGCGGAAGAACCTTTTAGCCGCCTGTGCCGAGATGGTTGATATAGGCTCGGCCTCGATCCACTTAGTGAAGGTGTCGATTGCGACGAACAGGTATTTACAACCCCTCCTTCCTGGAAATGGACCGAGTATGTCTATGCCCCAAACCGAACGGCCAGGTTAGCGGCATGGTCTCAGAGCGCCAGATCTTGGTGATGGACTTTCCGAGCATGGAACTGGCAAGATCGGCAGGAGGTTACTATTGAGCGCGCGTCGTCCAGGGCCGTTGGCCAGTAGTAACCCAATCGGAAGGCTTTGCTCACCAGGGTCCTAAAGGACGAGTGAGCTCCACACATCCCGTCATGGATATCCTTGAGGAGATATTTGCCTTCCTCTTGGGTGATGCACTTGGAGAGGGCGCCTGCGCCTTTGCGGTATAAGAGACCCTCGATCATTTTATAGGTCGAGGAGCGCCTCACTAGCCGGGATTTCTCGGCTTCCTCCTCGGGCAGTGTCCCGTGTACGAAGTATTGGATGAATGGCGTCATCCAGTTCGCATCCTGCTCGAGGAAGGAGACGGTACCACCCGTCTCGGTTGCCTCCTCCTCGGGGGGTATGGAGGGCTTGTAGACGTGCTCGATGAGCACCCCCGCCGGAGCGGGAAACTGTGCGGAACCGACCTTCGATAGATGGTCGGCCAGGGCATTGTCCTTCCTGGGGATGTATAGTACTTCGAAGTTTCTGAAGTACTTTTCCATCTTCCTTACTTCAGCCAGGTAAAGCGCCATTGAGTCATCGGAGCACTGATACTCCTTGTTAACCTGGTTGACGACCAGCTGCGAGTCGCCCTTCGCAGTTAGTCGTTGGACTCCGAGCGCTTTGCATGCCCGAAGCCCGGCTAGCAGACCTTCGTATTCTGCTGCGTTGTTTGTTGCGCCGAAATGCAATTGGAGGGCGTACTGGATCCGCTCCCCCTGAGGGGATTCGAGGACCACTCCGGCCGAGCAATCGTAAGCTCGGGATCCGTCGGTGCGACCCACCGGCCAGTGCTCGGCCTGGTTGGGTTCGGGTTCGGACGGGGCGGGGTTTGTCCATTCGGCTAGGAAGTCCGCTAGGACCTGGGATTTGATCGCGGTTCTAGCCGAGAATTCGATCTCGAATTCGGCGAGCTCCATGGCCCATTTCGCGATCCGCCCGCTTGCGTCCTGATTCCCGAGAATTTCCCTCAGCGGGAAGTTGGTCGGGACTTGTATTTTGTGTGCCTGGAAGTAGTGTCTTAATTTCTTCGAGGCCACGAGGAGCGTATAAAGGAGTTTGGACCTCGGGTAACGCTCCTTTGGTCCGTAAGACTTCGGCGTAGTAGATCGGGCGCCGCACCCGTCGTTCTCTATTGTCAAGACGGCGCTTACCGCTTTGGGTGTGGCGGCCAGGTAGAGCAAGAGGACCTCTCCTACTGGGCGTGGTCAAGACCGGGGTCTTGACAAATACGCTTTAAGCTCTTTGAAAGAGCGGTGCGCTTCATCTGTCCAAGTGAAACCGCCGTGCTTCCGAGCGCCTTGAAGAAAGGTAGGCCGCTGCCCCGAGCCTCGAGATGAAACGACTTAAGGCCGCCATTCTCCCGCCCGGATCGACCTCCCAGTACAAGTCGGTGGTCGCATGTTCTCGATGGCTTCTATCTTCTCTGGGTTGGCCCCGATTCCTTGTGGGCCGATCATGTATCCGAGCACCTTGCGGCTTTGACCCGAACACACATTTTTCAGGGTTTAACTTTATTCGATGCTTATTGAGGTTATGAAAAGTCTCCTCTAGATCGGATACATGGTCGGAGGCCATTTTGCTCTTGACGACTATGTCGTCTACATACACTTCCGTGTTCCACCTATTTGGCCCGAGAAGGTTTTGCATAAGGCGCCGAAGGTTGCTCCAGCATTCCTTAGACCGAATGACATGGTCGTGTAGCATAATGTGACAAAAGGCGTGATGAAGGAAGTTTTCTCCTCGTCATCGGGCGATATACCGATCTGGAGATATCCTGAGTAGGCGCCCGTAAAGCTCATCGCCTCGGAGTCGGCCGTCGCGTCGACCAACCGGTCTATCCGAGGTAGCGGGAAATTGTACTTCGTGAATGCGGCATTTAGCTCCGTGTGATCGACACACTTGCGCGACTTGCCTCCTTTCTTGATAACGATGAATTGGTTTGCCTACCAATCGGTATGGTCAACCTACCTAATGAAACCGGCTTTGAGGAGCTTGTCCGGTTCCTCTCGATGATGGCTTGCTTCTCAGGGAGAAGCGCTGAGCTTCTGCCGCCAAGGCTTTGTCGCCGAATCGCTAGCTTTGTGCTCGGCGACCTCCTTGGGACTCGGGCATGTCGGACGGTTCCCGGCGAACGTGTCCGCGCTTCTCCTGAGGAAGGTCCACGAGCTTGAGTTCCTATTTAGGATCTAGGAAGCCCCCACGTGTACGACCTTGTGCGGCTTTGTGTCGCACAACGGATGGCCTTGGTTTCTCCCGGCTTGGAGGCTAGCCTTGGGCCGGGAACTCCTCGGCTCTTGGTCGGGCCCAGTGAGGCGGTGACCGATCATGTCTAACGCCCTCTCGTCGCGGTTTAGAGCTGCTCTCGGGCTTCCCTTGATCGTGATCACGCCGCCGGGCCGGGACCTTCAAGCACCGTAGCCGTGATGAGTGGCGGCCATGAATTTGGCGGCGCTGGTCGGCCAGGATGGCGTTATAAGCCGACTGAAATCGACCGCTTCGAGCGTGATCAGCTCCGTTCGGAAGTTGCTCGGATTGCCGAGCGTAGCTGGCGGGGCGATCTGGCCAAGTGGCCTGGCCGGCGTTAGGGCACTATCCGTAGAACGGGACCACCATGTTTTTGATCTTGGAAGCGAGGATCGCATATCGCCCAAGACCTTGGCGATATCGAGTCTAGGAGCTTCCGCAATCCACAAGGACCCGACTCTTGTGGTGTTGCAGGTGTTCGGCTAACGACCAACGGAAGCCTTTGGGGTTTCGTCATCCCCGAGGGCGATGCGTCCCTGGAGAAGGTGATCGGCGGCTCGGACCACCTGAGCCGGGCGGGGAAGGCTTCCCTGAGTGACCACGAAGTACTTGCGGCCTCCTTCAACTCCCGACGCGACCCATAGGCGGCGGAGCCCCCGAATATCACGGCGATGTGATTTCTCGGCTCTTGGTACTCCATGTCGGTGTCTTGCTCTTCGGCGGGCTTCTTGCCCTTGACGTCCCCTTCCACCTCGGGGAGCGTGGGCATGGGACCCTTACCATTGTAGAACTGCTCAGCGGGAGGCCCACGTCTGCAATTCCAAGGTCATGCCCATGAGCCTGGTGGAAGCGGGCGAATAGGCACTAGCCCGCCCGCGTTGGTCGCCGCGTTCTTGGTCGTCCGGCTCTGCTTTCGTTGTTCCATTGAACCGGTCGACCCCTTCCTTCGAGGCCCCCTACTGCGACTGCGAGGTCGGTCGTCGTCTTTCGATAGCTGCCACCATGCCGGAGACAGAGGATTTTTTCTTCTTTTTGATTTTTTTCTCGATAGAGCTTACGCTCTTAGAATTTGGATGCCCCTTCGAGCCCGGGCTGAGGGGGCAGCTTTCCCTCGTCCAGCAGCTTCTTCCACTGGACGGCCTCGTCCGCATTGGCATAGCGGTCAGCCATGCGGAACAGCTCGTTGGCCGTGATGTCCGGGTGGATTTCGAGGTCCTGAGTAAAGCGTGCGTCTCGGACCCGAACTTGAAAGCCCGACGACCGCCTCATCCGAGATGCTCGGGATGGAATTGCGCACTTGCATGAAGCGCCCAGGACGAATCGGGCGCAGGTCTCGCCCTCCGTGCGCATGTCGACGCTGAGGTCGCGCTCCTTCCCGAGCGGGCGTAGCAGCTCTGGAAGTTGGCTCGGAGAGTGCTGCTCAGCTGGGCCCAGGACCGGATCGAGTTCTCCTTCTGGTTGAATAGCCACGTCCGAGCCGGCCCGTCCAGGACTGTGGGCAGAAAGTTGGCCATCACCCTTTCATCACCCCCGGCAGCTAAAATGGCCGTGGTGTAGATCGAGAGAAACTCGTCGGGGTTCTGAGTCCCGTCGAAATCTCGATGTGGCCCGGCTTAAACCTTGTCGGCCAGGTCACTCGTCGCAGCGACGTCGCGAACGCATACTGCACCCGAACACGGATCGTCAGGCGATCACCACGAGCGCGGCGGCGGTCGAGCGATCCCCACCACCAAGCCCGAGGTTAGTGGGCCCGGCGAGAGAAAGTCTCCTCGCTGTAGGATGGGAGTGGCCGATGAGGAATGTTCGGCCGGATTCGTCCGTGGCTCACATTCCGCCGGTCCCGAGAGCCCCGGAATTGCTCGGGTGCCCTCCCGAGCCTGTCGCGCCTTCGCGCCCGATCCTACTGGCGGGCCGTGAGTCATCGGGGTGGCGGCGCTCGGACGCCCGGCGGCGGCGTTCCCAGGAATTGCTCTGGGCGTCCCTTTCCCGGGAGGCCTCCGCCGCCCTTATGTCTGTGGCGATTTCCTCGAGGTCGTCGGCCACGGCCGCGCCCATGGCTTCTAGGTCGACTTGCTCAGGAAACTCTCTGAGGTTGCGCACCACCGTGGCCAGGGCTTGAAGGCGTTCCCCGCTCGGGGGAACGCAGGCGAGCTGGCTTCGTTAGTCGTGCGTCAGACTCCGGAGTTCCGCAGCGTGGAAATTCTCACGAACCGGCCCTGGTCTTATCGGTCCAGGCCACCTCGGACTTGCCGGCGCCAAGCTGGTCAGCGATTCGAGGATACTGCAGGTGCTCTTTGGCCGCTTCAGTGGTGAAGACGCGCTTCACCGGATTTGCTCGGCGTTTCCATCCTCTTCCGCAACGATGTCGTTACTGGATTGGGACGGATCGCGAGGGGGACATCACGGTGTCTCCCCGTGAAGCGGTCCCCTGGTCGAGCTCGTAGAGGTCGGGGATGTCCAGACCATCGTAGAGCCCGTCGTACTCGTCGTCCGAGAGGGCGTCGAGTTGGGAGCGAAAGAACTGCTCCGGTGCAGCAGCGGCTTCCATGGAAAAGCTCCTGGAACCGTCTTGATTCTTAATGCCGGCGACGTCGCCGGCCCCATCGTTGAAGAACTGCTTGTCCTCTTCCCCGATCTCGGGGGCGTAGAGCCTCTGGTGGTTCTGGGATTCTGACATTCTCCGGGATTCCTCACGAAAGGGAAAGTCGGTCCCCTCACTGACGGCGCCAAATTGTCGGCGATTGTGAACAGCCCCGCCGAAGCTTACTTGTTGGTGGAGGGACCAACTGCGTGACCCTTCTTACGTGAGGGATTACTCGAAGAATGGCTCATCGATTCCAACGGCGTGGACACGGCGATTTATCCTGGTTCGGGCCTCTCAGAAAGAGATAATAGCCCTACTCCAGCCTCTCGTTTACTCTTGCAATGTGTCCGAGTTTTACAATGCGTGTCGCTATCGTTGTTGTTTGTCCCCCTCACGATGGGGACCCTTTTATAGCTTACAAAGGATCGAACTCCATGACCCCACTACCGCGCGTTTGGACCTCGTCCAAAGCGTAACCGTGGATCCTATCTTTCGCCACGCTCCCACGGAAGCGTAGCGGGCCAGCGGAAGTTACGCTCGGGTGGTTATTCCCACCGACCCGAGACCTCGTAAGATCGGCCGATGACCGCACCGAGCTTGGACATCTTACCCGGAGCTCGAGCTCTAATCGATCGAGTGCGTGGCATTCTCGGTCCCACCCGAGCCCGAGCTCGAATCGCCGGAATGCGTAGCCTTCCAAGCTCTGATTTAGACAACCCAGGGTAACGACCTCCTGGCGGCTCGGGCGGGAGCGAGCTTGGTCGTTGGTGGCATCCGAGGTAATTTATGGAAATTACCCGACCCCCGACAGATACGGATTCGGATAATCCGGATAGTGATGGATCGGATATCCATATATACATGTGGGCTGGGCCAAGTTAATCTTTTGGCCCAAAAAGGTTACTAAATTTTAACTTGTTTTCTAATTTAATTAATCCATAAATCAAGTTTCAATTATTAAAATTAGCAAACTAGCTTCAAAAATTATGAATTTTTTTGATAAAATTCCTAACATAGTCTATAACAAAAAAAATTTCTTTCTCCTTTCCCTTTTCCCCCTTTTTCACTATTTTTTTTTACATTTTTCCTTCTTTTTCCCTTTCCCTCCTTTTTTTCCCTCTCTCTTTCTATATTTTTTCCCTCTCACTTTTCGTGCCCACCCTTTTTCCCCACTCCCCAGGCAGCCTCGGTCCAACTCCGACACACTCGAGCGCTTGACCCCTCCCCACCACCTCCCCCCACCCCACCTCACCACTGCCTCCAGCCTCCTCCACGGTGCGAGCACAACACGGCCGCCTCCCTCTGCCCCCCATCCCAGCCTGGTCCTCTCCGCCTCCTCCACATCACAGCCACAGTCACGCGACAGCGGCGCTGGCTTGGCGCTGGCGCAGTATCGCTTCCATGGCGACGACGCTAAGCGAGGTCGTGCCGTCTGCATGGCCGGCGATGGTGCCGTCGCCGCCGCCGTCTTTGCTGTCGTGCTCGATTCCTAGACCGGGCATGGCTTGAGCTACAGTGCTAAACCGGCATGGAACGACACGGTCCTCTTACATGCCGGACCGCTTTGGACCGGACCGTACCTTTCATGCCTCGAGCCGACCCGAACCGGCCCGAGTGCCCACCGCTACTCCCAAATGTGGGAGGCTAGGGGGGTTGTCGGCATCCTGCTGGAACGCGATGTCATATGCCGCCCAAGCGGTGAAGGAGCGGGCATCCCGACCGAGACGCTTCGCTTATCAGGCTCCTGGCTGCAAGTTGGGAATGAAGAGCATCAGTGTTAGTTCCTATTTAGTTCATATACTAAGCTTATCATGCTTTGCCATAATTTTTTGCCAAACTTGTCTAAGGGTAGGTCATCAAAATTGAAGCCACATTTTAGTTTGAAAAATGAAGTTTGCCACACTTTTTTGAGCCAATGACGCTTGGACCAGAATGGCAAAAAAGAATCTTGCCACAACTACGAACCAAATATAAGTCTAATTCAGTCAAACTTGTCTAACTTAATGTGTGGCAAATTATGACAAAGGCCCCTTACTGTGTGTTAACGAGTTATGACTGCAACTACGAGCTAATAACGCTTCCAAATTGATTGTCGTGGCGTGGCGTGGTGCTATGAATATGACCGACTTTGTTCAAGTGAATTGTGCATACAAATGAAATCATCTAGTCCTGCTATGAGTTCGATCGTTTGACAGAAAACGACGTTTCCGACCTCCTCGTGCACTCGTACGAGCCACCAACCCACGACTGGACCCGGTGCTCGTCATAGAATAGAAGAGATCCAGAGCACTGCATCCATCTTGCTTCTTGACTAAAGTGTACCGAGGTCCGTCGGGTCTTTGTTTGAATTCGTAGCCAGCTCTCATACTTGGATTTTCATATACATACATTGTTCTTCATTGAACTTTAGCAGAAGAAATATTACATTTGATTTTCATCTCCATACATTGTTCTTTTGTAGCATATATAGTACGTACACCAATCCCCTGCAAACTTTGAGCAACAACAAAACCAGCACCAAAGCTTGAAACGTGGCAACTAGACTTACACAGTCATCCACCCGGGCCCGCTATTTTGCAATCTTAAGCTTACACTTGAAACAACGGTAGCACGCAGGATCGATCGATGCTGATCACAACAAATCTCCTTGGCAGCATACGACACGCCCTGCCCCGGCTGATGACCAATCAGTTGCTCAGCGCGACGGCGGCCTCCTGCACGAGCGGCTCGGTGGCGTGCGCGACGCCGAGTGCCTCCCGCTCCACCTGCTCGCGGCACACGTCCCGCACGCCGGACTCCGACATGCGCTTCACGAACGCGGCGAAGCGGCGCCAGTTGTCCGGCTGGAAGAGGTCGGGCCCCATGCGGAGGTACGTGAACGCGACCATGCGCTCCTCCTCGGCCTTCTCCGCGGCCGTGGTCACGATCTGGTCGTGGGCCGTCTCGTCGTACCTCGGCAGCGCGTTCTCCCCGGCCAGCCCCACGCCGGCCTCCCGCGCCGCGGCCGCCACCTGCTCCACCAGGGCCACGGGGCGGCACTGCGCGTCCTGCGGCTGCTCGTGGTCGCGCATCTCCACGCACGTGAAGTTGAGCACCGCGCCGTGACGGCCCAGCATGCGCGCGATCGGCAGGTACCCGTCGTGGTGCCTCGTGTTGTAGTACCCCGCCGTCAGCTCGGCGGCGTGGGAGCGGGTGCCGTAGTGCCAGTGGATCCCGGCCACCTTGACGGAGATCTTCACGCCGGGCGTGCCGGTGAAGACGGCCGACGACGCGGAAAGTATGCGCTCGCCGTGCTCGAGGAGCATCTGCGAGTACCAGCTCATGAAGAACTCGCCGTAGGGCGTGTTCCAGCCGCCCTCGCGGCGGAAGAAGGGGGTGTCCTCGGGCCAGTCTTTGTAGCTGCCGGAGTCGCCCGGCCCCGCGTTGCCCCACTCGGGCTTGCCCACCGCCTCCGCCGCGGCCTTCAGGCTGCTCAGCATGTACTGCACATCAAACAGCACACGTCAATTAACCTGTGTACGTCTGTCCCATATCCGTCCTCAAAGAAGAAGAAGAAAATACCAAAGCCGAATTAAGATCGACCAACATACCCTATCATAGCACTGGAACTCGCCGATGCCGGGGAACGACCATGTGCCGTTGCTCTCCGGGTACGACGGGTAGCGCATCTCGCCGGCCGGACCCATGCCAACTTGAATCTCCTGCAGCACGTACGTACGAACGCTCAAACGTTAGTGACAGGATCGAGGCGCCCGCGCGCGCGGCAAACAAATTAAGAGGAGAAAATAAGATGGAAGGGGTGGTCGTGTGACGACGAAGCAAGCTAGGGACGTACGACGATGGTGTTGCCCATGAATGGCGCGAAATGGTCGCGGAAGGCTCGCATGAAGTCGGCGTAGCACTGGATGGGCGTGCGGCCCTTGAGCACGGGCAGGGTGTCGCAGCCGAGCGAGACGTACTCGTAATTGCGGCGGCCGCACCGGTCGGTGTAGGCCAGGTCCTGGTCCTTGTCCATCTCCTCCAATACCCATTTCGGGAGTGGTATGCTGCAGCAAACGAATCGCAACCTCGTCAGCGTCACAAAAACTTGTGCAACTCACTCCGTTTTGAAACAGTAAAACCACTTTCGGACGGACTTCAAAATTCAAATGGCAGCAATAGTAAAGCAACTCTCTTTATTATCTCTACTATTCTAAAGCACCACTTGGTGGCAGTAGTCCATTCTACACGTCATTAATTGCCCTGTTTAATTGCTCTACTTAATTGCATCGCTTAATCGCATCGCTTAATTCGCCTCTCAAGAAACGAAACGTTCTTTAATTAGCCAAATTTCGAAAGCGGCGTTAAAGATAGATGTTTGATCTTGTAAAATAATTTTTTTTATTTTTTAATCTTTATTTTTCGTTATCAATTTTGTTTTTCGTAGCAACGCACGGGCATGTAGCTAGTACTACTCAAACGTCAGTTTGCATGAATCGATATATAAAACTAACGAGTCCCAATAAAAATATTGCGAGATGGTTATGTCCTGAGGTTCTGATCAGTGGTCACAAATCTCGGGGCAAGTCACATGCTGGGCCGGCCGGAGTACCGGACGGACGGTCGACAGACACCGGGGGCAGCGCCACCGTCCACAAGGGATCACGTATAACAGAAGAAAACAAACCACCTTTTTATTTTCTAGTATCAAGAGATGAAAGCTACGTGCCACTGACTTGTCCGGTCCAAACAATTTGCGTCAAGCCTGCATCCCACGTGTCGAGCGAGCTCGAAAGATACCGAACCATACCCTATTCGCCGGTGCCGACAAAATCCGATAACATGACCACATACATGTTATCTACTACTGCTTCAGAACACCGATCTTGTTATGAATACCTTCCATAAGAGAATAACCAGCAGCAGCAGAAAGCTAAGCCAATGGCAATGGGGGCAATGGCCAGCACATGGAAGCCCGTTCCCCTCCATAACATGAACAAGAACTACTCAAGAACTTAGATACAAAGACTAGTGTGTCAGGTTGTCTGTACTCTCTAATGCAGCTGATGCAAACCGAGTCTAAAGATGAACCATGCACCCATTTCTATGTTCCTGAGCACGATGAATCAATCACGCACTACTGTTCATGTAACGCATGCGCATATGATATGAATGATACAAGAAGGCAAAGATGTACTAGCTAGGTAGCTAGCTAGCAAACATGCGAAAGGAGACGGAGATCGAAGCGGGTGAAAAGAACAGGAGGAGTTAGCCAAAGGATGGATCACTACGTACGTGACTGAGTCGCCGACGTTGCCGCCGCACTGGTGGAAGGACATCACGGCCTGGACCTTGAGCCCGACCTTCCTGGCCATCTCCATGAGCTCCATGTAGCCGGTGAAGTTGTAGCGGCCTGGGCCCTCGCTCTCGGCAATGCCCCACCACACGTCCACCATGATCCCCTCCACCCCGGCGCTCTTCAGGGCCGCCAGGGACGCCTGCACCGCCTTCCTCCGGTTCAGCCCGCTCCCGTCCTTGCGTACCGTGTCCAGCGGCATCATCACGAACACCGGCACCCCGACCTTCCGCCTCTCCTCGCGGGCCACGTCCGGGTGCTCAGCCTCCGGCAGGCTCTCCACCAGCGCCTGGCACGCCATGGCGAGGTCCGGCCTGCCGACCAGCAGCGCATCCGGCGCCTGCGGCATCGCCGGGTCCACCGTTTGCGTCTGCAGGTGCAGGCTCTGCGCCGCGACCGACGCCGTGGCGGTGGCGGCCGACGCGACAACTGAGATGCGCGCCGCCGCCGGTGTAGCGGCCACGGCCGCCGCGCTGGTCTGGTGGGCCATGTTGAGCGCCATCGTACGTGAACGGGTTGAACACGAGCTAAGCTAGCTAAGCTTTCCAAGATTCACTGTTTGGGCCAGATCACCAAGAGAAGAAAGCGTTGCGAAATGGATTCGGAAATGGATTTGGTTTGGACTTGGATTATTGCTCCGCTGCGACTATCTCGATCGAATGGGGATTATGGGAGAGGGTCGGAGGGAGGCCGGGTTAAATAAGGGAGGTTGGTCACGGGCGACGCGCGCGGGTGACGTGGCGCGCGCTGCGCCGGTGAGTGCAACGTGAGGTGGTGGCGGGAGGGGGGCAATGGACGGCGTGATCGCTGCGACGCGTGAACCGGCCTCGAAGCGTCGTGAAGGACGGCGACGTGTTTGCGCGGGCGGCGCACTGGGGCCACGTCGTGCTCGGCGTGGAGATTCGGGCAGTCGATTCGCGACACGTGTCCCGTCCCCTCCCTCCGGGAGCTGATTTCTCGGAGGCTTCTAGCGGTATACCCTCCCTATCCCACCGTGTAACCTCCGTGTACAGACGGCAGAAATGCTTACCGAAATGCCATACTTTTACCTGTCTTCTTGTGAAACGCATGGAGACATTATTTCTCTTGTTCACGGATCGCGCTAGCTATGGCCATGGTCGGCTAGGTTGTCTAGGCAAGTTCGCTTTCTCGTTTCTCATGGTATCACATGCTTGGCAACTTTGCACACGTAGCCCCGTGAAGTGATTAACTGCGATATTGGCAGCTGGTGCTTGATGCTCACTACAAGGCTTGTTCCACGAAATTAGGTTAATGAGAAGAACGTATGATGGTCGCGATGGAGTTTTACTTATTATGCACTCCAGAATTAAAGTTCGACTATACATAACATGACATGTTACTTTGCTAGTATCTAATTAAAAAGAAGATCCCTTGGAGTTCGTCACTGCCAGCAACGGTTGAGATTCGCTGTCTACTCTGCAGTGGGCATGGAGCTAAAGAAGCTTTTCTAGACGCTTCGGGAATTCTAATTTCAATTCTTTTCCCCCTGATCTTTTTCCCAAGAGAGAGTAATTTGTGACGGACGTTAATCTTGCTTTTGTGGAAAGCTAAAACTAAATATATTTTTTTTCCACTGCCCCTAAGCTCACGCAGTTATGCGCCATGTTCTTTGGGCCTCTCTCTCAAGATAGCAAACGCAGCCGAAAATATAGAACACGAAAAGAACGGGAGTGCAGGCAGGATGGATGTGCTAAGCACACACGAGGAAAATCGGAAGATATCCACGCAGAATAGCAAACTTGCTTCTCTGGCCTCCTGGTGCTATTCTCATTCTCCACCCCAAACTAGATAACCTACCCATTTTATTTTGTGGCTGAGAGTTTGGGCAACACGTACAAATGGCTAACCTTAGCTTCGCCGAGTGAAAATCGCTGGTTCCAGGTGTACCTTGATCCAGTTATTTAGCCGTGTAATTTGATCCAGTTAATTAGCCTTTTTTTTTCATCATTTTACGGCTGTAGCTTTCATTTGAAAGGAAAGCAAACTTCGCCTTTCACATTCAGAAGCTACTGGAAGTAGGTAAGTAGCTGTATATTATGCGTCCCCACGCAACCTGATGGAAGTTGCTTACAACACAGGAATCCCCAATGACAGTCGACCTCCTCAATCCATACAAAGTTGGGACTACATAATCCTTGAACTAACAATTCGTCATACCAAACATCAAGTTCAAGGGCGTATGGTCACTTTTCCAATAAAATCACTTAATACTAGCTTAGCTGCATGAGCTTGGAAATTGAAAATGGCACCGTACCTTCAACGATGTTCAACTCATTTCTAGAACTAAATGCAACAGCAAAACAGACACAACATGTAGACTGACCATAAAAAAAAAACAAGTGTGACACGGATGAAATCAACCATAGCAAAATCTTTAATGTTAATCACAGAGGGGTCCAGACCCCCAGGCTCCGGTCAACAAAAAGAACTACTCGTACTCCAGTACCGAGACATTCCGATAAGCATCATAGTTGCTAATTGTCTTAAGCCTATCAGCAAACAGACACTCTAGTAACCACCCTTGAGATCATTGACCACATCGTACGGAATGGGGGTGACCGTCTCCAGTGTAGCACCTTCAACCATGAAGCCAGGTTTGGGTCCCTCGGGCTGCCTCTTGGTGCTAATGACCTCGCCACGGGCCTTGGCATCCGCCTTGAGCTGGTCGTTCTTGGCTATCCTCAGGCGGAACTCCTCGGTGCACCTGGATGGCTGCACATGCTCCACGCGGACATGGATCCTCTTCCTGATGATCCGGTTACCAACCTGATGACAGAAAACACATGCTAGAATAATATATCACTGTGTCAAGTGGCTCATTAGATGCTTCATACTCACCATAAACACACCAATGTAATCACTCATGTCTAGCATTTTACACAATCATTTTACATATACAATCATTTTACATACGCAGGTGAACCAGAAGCATGTATATGTCAATAAATGAAACAATAAAGAAAACTTAAGACAAACGTCACAGTTAAGTAGTTGGTAAACAGAGAAATGCATAACAAGACTTCTTGCGAAGCAATTATGCTCAAGGGCTATTGAGTTTCGGACCTAGTAAACCGAATCAAGTCTGGTTCTGACCTAGCAATCTATGGCAACAGAATAAAACTACATATCCAACAACTCCTGGGGTCTCCCTAGTTACAGAGTGCAATCCTTTACTGGGTTACACACAACCAAACAAAATGCATTCAAATTGCAGATATACTATAAAAAACAAGACAGATAAGCAAGAGCAAGACGGACTAGTACTAGAGGTAAAAGGAACAGCTCAAAAATAGTGGAATGGTGTATGTGTATCATCATCCAAGCAGGCTACCTCAACTGCTGCTGGTACAGAAAGGCAGCCAGAATGACAAAGATTAATGTATGCCCATCACACGTGTAACGTGCGCCACAAAAACCTCTCCCGTGGAATACCACGCCACCCCATGGCTCAAGGGGTAAGCGCTCGGCCTAGGGCAAACAGAGCAAGTAGAATCAAACAGTTCTAATGCACCAAGGATTCAATGCCAGGACAACAAATCAATTCTCAAGTTCAGCATATATACACTAAGAGGAATTATGACTCCACACCAGACACTACATACACTACGAAAAACAACAACATACCATAGCTCCAAAAGGAAAATGGCAAATAACAAAAGCTATTAACAGTGCTATGTCATATATTAAGCACCGGTTACAATAAGACACTAATGCATCAAGAGTTAGTGTGCAAAGGGGAAGCCGGGCAGAACAAGTTACTGGAGGTCATTGCACACACACACACACATTGACGCTCCGGTGACTGCAATTCTTAACAACTAGCATGAGCACGAACCACGAATGAATTCTCAGCAAGTAATTATAACAGCATGAAATCCTAATAACACAGACAAAAGCTCCACTCGGTTCCATCGAAATGGATTTGGATGCACTGCCATACCGAAAATTACAGCACGGAACTAAAAGCACAGATCCATCAAATCTGAAGCCTACAGAGAAGAGACGAGATTGTACTGCGGTTGGCTCGGCGGGTTATACCTGCTTGTTGATCTCGACGCCGATGGCGCGCTTGGTGACGTTCCAGACGCTTCCGGTGCGGCCGTGGTAGAATTTGTGCGGCATGCCCTTGTGCACGGCGCCGTTCACCTTGACGTCAACGTAGTCGCCGATCTTGTACGTCCGCAGGTACGTGGTGAGCGGGATGTACCCCTTCTTGCGGAACGGCCTCGCGAACAGGTCACGCGTCCGCGCCCGCAGCCCGTGCCCCGCTGGCATCTTCCCCTTCCTTCCTACCTTCTTCTACCTGCTGCTGTGCGGCGGCGGCGGCGGCGGTGTGTGCGGCGCTAGGTTTCGAGGGTTAGGAGGGGCCATCTATTTATATAGCTGTCTCTCGGGCCGTGGACTACTTGGGAATGCAACCCTCTGAGACATTGGGCAACGCTTTTCTCAGGCCTGTTTATGTTGGGCCGAGGTGGTCTGGCCTTGGAAAGTATTGGTGAAGCCCTGTGATATTGGGCTGGGAAGCACGACGCGGAATCAGACTCGACCACGGCGTGAGCCTCTTTTTCGCGTCGCACTCGGACTCGAGTCGCGAACAAATGGACCTTCCTCTCGAACTTGAATCCGACCGTGGGTCGGCCGCACGGGTCGGGAGCATATCCTATATATATTACAGTGATGTGTATATATGCAAATATTAAATGTGGACTATTCAGACGGTCGCTTAAAATTACATGTGCAAACATTTTATAATTAGCCCCCTGATGAAACCACCGTTAGATGGGATCTGAATAGCCCAAATTTAATGTTTACATATGTGCACAGTACTATAATGTGCATAAGATATGTTCCGGCAATAAAATGGAGCCTAGGCTGCCTAGCCCCCACGTCTCTACGCACCAAATTGCCAACTGCTTTGCTTGCCTAGCAGCAACAAGCGAGAGCGCGAGCAGAAGATCGATAGAAGAGCAGAGCTCACCACGATGGCCAGCGAAGCGGCTGTCTCCTCTTCTTCCGGCCCCAAGAGGGCCGCGAACCGGCTGGTGGTGGACGTCGCGACGAACGACGACAACTCCGTATGCAATCTGTCAGGAGCCGGTGGAATCCGACTCCCAGATCAAATCAACTTTTCCAATCGGATGAGGAAAGAATCAGAAGATTGGAGAAGTATTGGAAGAACAGAGCAAAACAGAACGCTAACAACTCAAGAACGAAAAGTGATACGAAGAACAAGTAAAGCAAATGTTTAGTTTTCTCTTTCCATAACAGAATCGTAACAACGCAGAGCTCCTCTTATACTGCTCGTTTCACCTCGGTTAAGTTCAGCTGAGTAACTAATGATAATTACATTACGGTGAATAGTAACTAATCCAACGGGTATCTTTATATCTATGCCGTCCAAAACTGAATAAGCCCCTTCAGTAATATGTCTTCAGACTACTCCTCTGTATCCTGACATTGCCTTCCCCTTGAGATCCTTGTCCTCAAGGATTGAATTGCGGAAAGATCTTGGTTATGAAATCTGCCTTCTTATGCGTGGGACTGCTAGGAGGTGTAGAGAAAACTCCTTCCAAATTCTGCTCATTCTTATCATCTTCATCTTCGATGCTAATGAGATGAATCTGTTTGCTGAATTTACAAACCTTGCTATGCCCTGGCACCCATGGCTCTTGACACTTAAAACATTTCCCTCCCGACCATTTTGTAGTATTTGTTGGTTCAAGCCGGTCTCCAATGCTCTTTTTCATATTTACCTCATTCTTCTGATCAAAATCCCCGGAAGAAATTGTCTTCGACTGATTTCCAGAACCCCATCCACTATTTTTCGTGTATGTCTGATTGCTTTCATAATTTCTAGCATGTGCATAAGCCTCCACTAAAGTTTGTGGATTCAATGACTTCAGAGGCACCTTGATATAATTCTTTAAACCTGATATGAAGTAATCAATGAAATACTCCTCAGTTAAACCCGGGGTTTTTCTCTTAACGAGTCCCATCATCTCCTCAAACTTATCAATATAGACCTCTATGCTTCCCATATGCATTAACCCTCTGAAATTCTCAGTAATTCCTACCCTTGTCTCAGCAGCAAATCTGTGGCATATCATATCACATAATTGAGGCCAAGATATATTACTGGTATCAATTTGATTGCTATTAACCCATTGATCAGCTCTGCCTGTAAGATACACTTCGGCTATTGCCACTTTCTGCCCCTCTGGCGTTTTACCCAGTGCAAAACACTTCTCAGCCTTTCTAATCCATGCCTCCGGATTACTCCCATCAAACTTTGGAAATTCCACTTTTGGCCCTTTACTGAAACTGTTAGTGTGATTGTTTCTGTCATCACTTACTTGAGTTATCACTTCAGGAATTCTCTGCGCAAATTGCCCCCATGGAACCTCCGCCCTGTTAGGTGCTGGGTACTGTGATGGCTGATGATAATGGCTAAAGACAGGGCGCTGGGTCGGCAAGAATGGAGGGTTTGAAGCGATGAACTGAGGATTGAAGGTTCCATTAGCCATCACGGAAGGATACACACTGACTCCAAATGTATTTTCATTTTCTCCCGAAAATATTGGTGGTGCTGCAGGATAATTGTTCATATTCTGAGGAATGCTAAATGGTATAGGAGGAAATTGAGTACCACTAAAATTCCCCACTGAAGAGTTCGGAGCATAAGAATGACAAGTTCCAGGGGTGGAATATATATTAGCGCCTGAAGCCGATAATCTTCTCTCAGATTGCCCCAGTAGTCCGATTTCATTATCCTTCATCGCCAACATACTTGTTACTTCCTTCTGTTCCATCTTAACCACCAATGCATTCAACATATCCATCATACGATCAATCTTTGCAGTATTTCCAGATAGTTGCATCTGAAATCCATCCATCTGTTCCTTAGCAGCGACAGAGTTCTCCCCCATCTGATGGTGGAGTTGAGACATCTCATTTTTCAACTTTTCTATTTCATCACCCAGTTCCTCCTCCTGGATCTTCACCGCCTTAGGCATATTTACTGATGAACTTCCTTCCTCTGGAACCGGTTAGGAATTTTACCAGGGAAACCCGTTCCCCAACCTTCACCCTTCAAGAACAACACCAGAAAACCACTCCAGCCAAGAACCGATGAGCTCTGATACCAAATGTCAGGAGCCGGTGGAATCCGACT
Organism: Rhipidocladum racemiflorum; assembly: GCA_036346355.1. Taxonomy (NCBI): domain Eukaryota; kingdom Viridiplantae; phylum Streptophyta; class Magnoliopsida; order Poales; family Poaceae; genus Rhipidocladum; species Rhipidocladum racemiflorum. Next base: position 82,723,763 of record CM070573.1, on the reverse strand, counting down.
CCCAGATCAAATCAACTTTTCCAATCGGATGAGGAAAGAATCAGAAGATTGGAGAAGTATTGGAAGAACAGAGCAAAACAGAACGCTAACAACTCAAGAACGAAAAGTGATACGAAGAACAAGTAAAGCAAATGTTTAGTTTTCTCTTTCCATAACAGAATCGTAACAACGCAGAGCTCCTCTTATACTGCTCGTTTCACCTCGGTTAAGTTCAGCTGAGTAACTAATGATAATTACATTACGGTGAATAGTAACTAATCCAACGGGTATCTTTATATCTATGCCGTCCAAAACTGAATAAGCCCCTTCAGTAATATGTCTTCAGACTACTCCTCTGTATCCTGACACAATCTCCACTCCGTCACCGTGGAGAGGCTCTTCATATTCAACGGCGACGTTGTCCTGCTCAAGGGCAAGCGCCGGCGGGACACGGCTGCGTCGCCGTCAAGGACGACACCTGCGACGAGCACAAGATGAAGATCAATAAGGTGGTTCGTTCCAACCTCAGGGTGCGCCTAGCCGACGTCGTGTCCGTGCACCAATGCCATAGCATCAAGGACGGCAAGCGTCTGCCATTCTCCCCGTGGACGACACCGTCGAGGGCCTCACGGGTGGCCTCTTCGAGGCGTATCTCAAGCCCTACTTCATGGATGCGTATCGCTCAGTCCGTAAGAATGGCCTCTTCCTCGTTCGTGGTGGCATCCGGAGCGTCGAGTCAGGCCCTGTTTGTTTCGGTTTTTTCATCGGTTTAAAAGCCAAAAAACTTAAGCCGAGACAAACGACTAACTTTTAAACCAGACTTTAAAAAAGCCAAAAACTCATGTATAACTATAAACCAAAAGCCAAACAAGAGGAGCTTTTTTAGGCCTTGTTGAATGAAATAACCCTTTTGCCACTAAAAGTCTCCAAAATTACCCACCAAATATCATCATATATAAATTGAGAATTCATCCACCATCTCATTTAGGGTATTTTAAACTTTTCATCTATAAGCTGTAGTGCTGTACCATCTAACCCATTAATAAGCCAGGATACCAAACAACATGTCTTTGCTTAAAAGCAGACGACTTAAAAGCTCATTAAGCCAAAAAGCTAGCTTTAAGCCAAAAGCCAAAAAACCTAAGCCGAAACAAACAGGACCTAAGATTATTTTTTTTTATCAAAAGGACATCAAAGTTTTGATGTCGCAGTTAATGAAACCGGAAAGTATGAGTACAGTTCATATATAAAGTTCTTTATAAACTCTCCTAATCACCAATCCTCAACGCGGCAAGTTCCAAACAACTCAACATGAGAAAAAGATAACATACATATTACATCTTGCAATTAACCCAATCACCAAAATAAGCTGAAAACGATTTCAAGCCATCTGATATAGCATCTCCTCTATAACTCCATCCGTAACAGTTTCCATCATGTTCACTTGATCCCGAACTCCAGTGGCAACGGCGCATGAATTCTGACATCCAACTGAGTGCAGAACAGCTTCATATGTGTCATCGTCTCTTTCTTGAACAGCGGACTCCAATTCTTTAGTGAAAAAAAGCATTTTTCTCTAAATTGTTTAAGATTATGGATATTGATCCTGCAGAGGAGTACTGTTTGGTGACGGCTGACACTGAGATCTTCTGCGACGGCGAGCCAGTGAAGAGGGAGGATGAGGAGAGGCTCGATGATATCGGGTATGACGATGTGGGTGGTATGCGCAAGCAGAAGTCAAATCAGGGAGCTTGTCGAGCTGCCACTCAAGCATCCGCAGCTGTTCAAGACCATCGGTGTAAATGTGTAATGTCTAAGATGGCCGAAGAGAGCGAGAGCAACTTGAGGAAGGCTTTCCAGGAGGCCGAGAAGATCGCGCCGTCCATCATATTCATAGATGAGATCGGCTCGATGGCTCCAAATAGTGAGAAAATTCACGGTGAGGTCAGGAGGCGTATTGTCTCCCAGTTGCTCATGCTCATGGATGGGATGAAGGCTCGCACGCACGTCATCGTCATGGGCGCCACGAACTGCCCGAGCAGCATCGACCCTGCTCTCCGACGGTACGGGAGGTTCGACCGCAAGATTGACATTGGTGTCCCTGACGAAGTTGGGTGCCTCGAAGTGCTCCGCATTCATACCAAATTATGAGGCTGGCTGAGGACGTCAATCTCGAACTGGTTGCGAAGGACACGCACGGGCATCAAGAGGGAGCTGCAAGAGACCGTCCAGTACTTAGTCGAGCACCCCGAGAAGTTTGAGATGTTCAGCATGTCGCTTTCCAAGGGCGTGCTGTTCTACGGGCCACCGGGCTGCGGCAAGACCTTGTTGGCCAAGGCGAAACTTCATCAGCATCAAGGGACCCGAGCTGCTCACCATGTGGTTCGGTGAGAGCGAAGCCAACGTCCATGAAATCTTCGACAAGGCGCGTCAGTCGGCGCCGTGCATCCTATTCTTCGACGAGTTCGACTCAATTGCGACGCAGAGGGGGGCAGCAGCGTGGGGGACGTCGGGGGTGCCGCGGACAGGGTCCTCAACCAGCTGCTGACCGAGATGGACGGCATGAACGCCAAGAAGACGGTCTTCATCATCAGCGCCACCAACAGGCCTGACATCATCGACCCGGCGCTGCTCTGTCCCGGCCGTCTGGACTAGCTCATATACATCCTCTTGCTCGACGAGGCCTCGCGGCACCATATCTTCAAGGCCTGCCTTAGGAAGTCTCCCGTGGCCAAGAACGGTCGACCTCCGTGCGCACGCTAAGTTCACGGCGGGCTTCAGTGGCGCCGACATTACAGAGATCTATCGGAGGGCGTGCAAGTACGCCATCCGGGATGATATTGAGAAGGATCATATTGAAAGGCAACGGCAGGCCAAGCAGAGCCCATAAGGTATGGAGGTGGACTGTCCCCAGGAAGAAGCAGAGATAAAGGCTGCGCATTTTGAGGAGTCGCGATGATGTACGTGAGGAGGAGCTTGAGCGACGCAGACACGAGGAAGCACCAAGCGTTCGCGCAGACGTTACAGCAGTATAGGGGGTTCAGCAGTGAGTGCGAATAATTTTCGATCGACCGACCGATCGAATGTGTTCGGATTAGATTCTTATAATATTTTTGAATAGTTATCAAATTCGGTATCGGATTCGGATACTTTCTTTCGGATTCGGATTCGAATTCGGGAGATCACTATCTATCGGATCAGAATATTTTGAACTTTTTTTCGGATATATCCGACGGGAGCATATCCTGTGCACATGGGTGAGTTGTGCACATATGCAATAATTAAATCTGAGTCATCCAAATCGCATCCAACGGCAGCTTCATCGGGGTGGTAATTGCAAATCTATGTATATTTTGCAATTACCACCCCGATAAAACTATCGTTGGATGGGATTTGGATGGCTCAGATTTAATTATTGCATATGTGCACATTCTATCCATGTGCACATGATATGTTTCCATATCCGACCAATTCGATTCGGATATTCGAATGACTCTGAAGACTAACCGGTTACCACTTACCAACCCTAACTCCGAACATTGTCTCCTCAATATTCATTCCAAATCCCCCAGGAGCCCAGCCCTGAACCTCCGAGTACCGCCGCCACCCTCCCGTCGCCAGCTCGCCGCATTCCGTCCTTGAGTCCCGTCCCTTGGTGTCACCCCCCCCCCTCGACGCCCTCCACCCTCGAGTGTTGTCCCTCGGCGTTGCTCTCTACTCCCTCCCCCCTCCCGCCCTCTGGATTTAGCTCGACAACCGCCACCTCCGACTCCTATGAACCAAGTTAGTAGGTTACTGGATCTGTGTATAATGTTTGCTCGGTTCAATGCTTCCTCCTCAATGAAATGGTAGAGCTCTTGGTGGCAAGGGTGGTCAAGAGAGAAGCAATTATCACTTGATGAATTTTTAGATGAGTCTCATAGCCTAAGCCCTCCTGTCGACAAAAATGGGGAAAGGAAGAATGGTCCATAATCTGCATAATTTCACAAATGAGGTTCATAACCATTATATTGCAAACGCTAAAGTAGAAACTGATACATGACTCTGATCAGGTTCCATTATTTGACTTGGTTTAGAGGAGTGCAATAATACCAACTGAAGAAATAGTAAGTTCAATAATTGTGCTCTACATGTTGAATAATTAGGTATTGTCAAAAACATCTTTACTGATGATCTTTGTTACATTGGTATCAAATAGCTAAGATTATCATCTATAGAAAGGACAGTCGTGAATGACATGTTTGTCATCCTTTCGGATGTTTGGCTAGATAATTCTGACGTATCAATTCTTGCTTTTGTGTAGCTTTTTATCATTGAGTCCTACTGTCAGAATGTTTGTATGTGTTATCTCATAGAGAAGACTATGGAAAAGTTTGGTTATCAAACTCTTATATAAGATTATGTCATTGTTGAGTCTTCTGTCTATACGTCTGCGTGATGTAATCCAAATATTATCGGCTTGTCTTATTATCTCTTTCATGAAGACATGAAGTCATGGTCATGTTATCGTAATATTATTTATCGTTCTATGTTTCGTGTCTTTTTATATGTGTATCGTTTAAATTGAATGTACTTTTGTAACTTTATTGGGCTACCTGATAAAATGACTCGTTAGACTGCGATAATCTTATTACATGTTAAACTCATACGGTTGGTTAATCAGTGCCATATGTGTTTTATATGATATCTGTTTTCACGCGTTATCCGATAAAAAATATCGTGTACCGTATCGATTCCGATTTGTATTCGATTCGAATCCGCAACCGATATTGCACCCCTATTCGGCAGTTAGTTCCGCTTCCCAGCGCAGCCCCAAGCAGCAGAAGCTCCTGCCACGGCTAATGCCTTCGACCCGTCCGCTGCAACCGACCACGATGATCTTTACAGCTGATTCGTGAACCATGGCTGGCAATTAACATAGATTCTGCGATTTTTCTTTTCCTTTAGATGTAACGCGTATTGGTGAAATCATCTTTATTTTGATGACTGTCTTTTTGCACCAAAATTTGGCAAGGCTGATCCCGTGGAGATCGGTTTTGATAAGGGATATGTCGGTTATAGCAAGTTGATACCGTTTCAGATTGGAGGGCCGCGATTCAAAGGAAACTGAGTCCGATACGGGTAGGATAATAGATTGAGTCGGATACGATCGGACTTAACATGGTAAGGAGAGATTGTGGCCGATACGGATGATTGAAGAGACCGAGGAGGATACGTTCAGGCCGAGTGCTATATAAGAGGACCAGAGGCGAGAAGGAAAAACGCCAAGAGCCAACCCACAAACACGCTTTACTTTTCCCTTATTTTCCTGTCAACTAGGAGTAGCCTTTTAGTTTTAGAATCTTTCTTCTGTAATTCGTTTTGATCAATAAAGTTGCGCATCGTCGATTGTTGATCTTTACCGATTACACCCAGGTCAGGTTTACTTTGTTTTGTTGCACATCGCCTCTCAAAGCCAATCTACCTTTACCCCTTGGATTAGCCTTAATCGGCTAATCTAGTTATCCCCTTGTCGGTCTATAGCCGATCAGTGTTAAGCCGATAAGCTTCGTTATCGGCTGGTTGTGCTTACGAAATCATTACCTTGTCGATTGCAGGTCAAATCGACTGGCACACTCTGCAAACCCGGTGTTTGTCTTGTGTGTTTGAGGCTAGAAACCCCACTTCACGTTTTTAGCGCGAACATATTTTGGCATGCCCGGTGGGACCTCAGAAGACCGACATGACGTCAATCGGAAAATCCATAGCGACAGCCGATATCGACCCAGACGCGATAATCGCGCTTACACTGGCCGATCTGACTCCTGAACAGCAAAAGGAGGTTGAAGATCGGAACAACGCACTGGAAGAGATGATGCTGAAGTGCTACCAAAAGACCCGGCGGGGTGCCACTCAGAAGACTGCGCTCCCAACCATCAACCCTATCATCAACACCCCCACCGATCTGGTAAGCCGATACATGCCAGAACAAGCTGAATTGTCTAGTATGATCGAGCAATCCGTACATCATGCGCTAATCAATCAATCATCGGCTCTAGTCACCACATTAAAACCGATGATCGAGAATAGCGTAAAAACAATTGCCCAGGAATTGGCTTTATCTGGGGGACTGCTAGACCCCTTGCAGCCACTCCCATCATACCCCGTTTTCTCCATAGCACAAAACACCAGCATGACAAAAGGGTCGGCTCTAACACCTATGATGATGCCGACCCAACCTACGGTGTTGGCACCCAATGTTCGTTTGGACGGGATTACGCATTACCACGCATACACCGATGCGGCGAAGTTAGGCACAACGACCAACTTGCCATCGGTGGTTCTGGCCAACGCTTTCGTCCAATCGGTTCCTCAGCCGATTGAGTCAGTTAGGGTTCCTCGATCTCAAGGGCCGATCCCGCATAGGGTAGTCCCATACACCGAACCCTTTGTTCGTATACCCGATTCACCGGCCGTAAAGAGAGATGAGCACAACCAATCATCCAATATCAGTCGGTTCTGTCTAGCCGACCGCCCAAGTTTACACTCGGGGGGCAGGATGCCAGTTACCACAATTGGCAAAACTCTAACGCCCAGTCGACCTGAGCTAGCCGACCACCCGAGTTTGCACTCGGGGGCAGGATGCCAGTTACCTCAATTGGCAAAACCCCAACGCTGCGTTAGCCGATAACGTTAATCGGGCCGATCAAATTTTTGCCATTTTGATAGATCAATTTGGCTTGCAGCCTAAGGGAAAAGTAATCGGCTATAGAAAGCCGTATCCTGATTATATTGATCGAATACCATATCCCGATAATTTTAGAGTATCTGATTTTGCAAAATTTTCAGGAGACGATTGCACCACCACCTTGGAGCATGTTGGCCGCTTTGTTGCACAATGTGGAGAAGCAACCTGAAAGGACCAACGATGTCGCCTAGAGGGGGGTGAATAGGCGAATTAAAAAATCGCAGCGGAATTAAAACAGGCCGAACTGGTCAATCCGGAGTCTCCGGGTATTTGGTCCGGAGTCTCCGGCTTGTCCGGAGTGTCCGGTATTATATCCGGATACTCCGGGTTAGCTGGCTCGGGAGCGCGACTAAGACTACTCTAGCAAGCACAATAAATCACTAGAAATAGATAGCAAGAGCAACCTAGAACAAATGCTAATAAGGATTTGAATTAAAGCTAAGCAAAGAGCTAGATCTAGCTTTACAAAGACAAATCCAAACAAGCAAGACTAGGAAGTAAAAGTAAAAGGGAGGGACACGAATTTTCACCAAAGTTCGGGTTTTTGAAGGGAACCCTACGTCTCCGTTGAGGTGGCTCGGTCGCACTTGAGCCGGGGTCTCTTTCAACCCGCTTTCCTCCCGGTGTTGCACAAATGCACTCGCCGGCTTCACTTATTGTCTCTTTCCTTTCGGAGGCGAGACTCGCCTTCACAAACGACCGGGGATCACCACACGCGTTGGTAGCTCCCGGTGACTCCTAGCCGTCTAGGTGACCTTCAACCTCCAAGAGTAATAACACCACGAAGAATCGCTTGGAGGATGAACTAGTGCTCAAAGACTAGAAATGAATGCACCTAGCACTTTACTTCTTCCTCTCCTCACCAAAATGGATCAACAACCAAATCTAATGGATCAATACAGTTCATAGCCGTTGGGAGAGAGTGGGGGCTTTAAATAGTCAGTTCAAAAACTAGCCGTTACTCTCGTTTTTGTACAGGCCGGAGTGTCCGGACAAATAACCCAGAGACTCCGGGTTATCCGGAGACTCCGGACACAATGTCCGGATACTCCGGACAATCTGGAACCAAAGTGACTGAGGGGTCCAACCCGGAGACTCCGGACATATTGTCCGGATACTCCGGATTGAATCCGGACACTCCGAACATAAGGTCCGGACTCTCCGAGTTCACTGACTCGGTTTGATTTCCAGATTAAGGAAAATGCGAGTGTTTGAGTGCTAGTTTGTATGCAAGTTTTGACCTTGAGCACATGCACATCCTAAAACCGATTTTCCGTCGCATCCTCTTAATAGTACGGCTATCCTTAAGACTCAAAACAAATATGAAAATTACAAGTCTTCGTCTTGATGCCGTTTTCTCGAAATTTGACGCGCTTAGGACCGTCCAATCTTATTCCGAGCTTGATGTGATCTCGATAACTGCATTAATCTTAGTTGAAGCATTAGATCACTTTAATTGTGTCATCATTAATCACCAAAATAAAATGAGGGGCCTAGATGCACTTTCACAACCCACTCCAACGGTTTAAGGGTGAAATTGTTCCCATTGTCTTTGACAGGGGCAGCTTTCACTTGGTTCACAACCTTACCTCCAAATTCGGTTAATACTTAGGCCGATTTGGAAAGCCGATTTCACAAATACTTTTTCCGTGGGAGTCTAGAACTTAGAATCTCAGATTTGAGTTTTATCCGACAAAAGTTTGGAGAATCGGTAACTGAGTACATTAAAAGATTTAGGAAGATTAGGAATCAGTGTTTTAGTGTGACTCTGCCCGATAATCAATTAGCCGATTTGGCTTTCCAAAGGTTAATTCCCCCATTAAAAGAAAATTTTTGTGGGCAGGAATTCACCAATGTAAGTCATCTAGTATCAGCTCAAGAAAGTCATTTCTCCGATAATAAGGTCTTCAAAGATGAATGCAGGAATAACAAAAATATAATACAATCGACTATAGAGGATGGCCGATTACAATTTGTAGAAGAGCCGACGATGGAGTTTGCTTCCAGTCCATTTTCTATCAACATGGTTCACTGTTATGCAAAAGGGAAAGAGCCGATAAAAAATATTGAATTCAGCCAATCAAGACCGGAGAATAAGAAGCCGATTCGTGAAATGCTATCCACGTCAAATCAAGGCGGGTCCTCCGAAGCCCCAAATTCTCCGGGATTCGACGGCGCTCCCAAGTCTTCGAAATCTAGCGGCGAAACCAGCAATCTGGCCAGAAATATCCGAAAGCCGATTGAACCCAAGCCAAGATGGTGCCCCTCTGGTCTTAGTCGATCGCAGCGCAGACGGCTCCAACGCTTTAGGACACAGGAAATGAAGGAAGCCAATGACGTAAAGCCGACACGATTTTTGGAAGACAACAAGTTATCTTCCAAAAATGGGGGGCTTATGTTTGCACCAAAATTTGGCAAGGCTGATCCCGTGGAGATCGGTTTTGATAAGGGATATGTCGGTTATAGCAAGTTGATACCGTTTCGGATTGGAGGGTCGTGATTCAAAGGAAACTGAGTTCGATACGAGTAGGATAATAGATTGAGTCGGATACGATCGGACTTAACATGATAAGAAGAGATTGTGGCCGATACGGGTGATTGAAGAGACCGAGGAGGATACGTTCAGGCCGAATGCTATATAAGAGGACTAGAGGCGAGAAGGAAAAACGGGCGAACAAACGACGGGCGACTCCATTTTATGCTATAGTTTGACGCAGGACGACGTGGAGCGATCTCGGCCGCCCACGTGCGCGATTGGACGGCTGCGAAATAGGGGCAACGTGGCCACGGTAGGCTCTCAGGAAACCTTCGAACTTTGTTTATCTGAGTATTGTACAAATCATAAAACAAACAAAAGGATAAATAATCACCATCTACCCTTCATTTATGCTTTAATATTTGTTCAACTTTTTTTTTAAACACCTCTCATAAACTTTTCCCAAAAGAACCACTTCACGTTTTCCCCCTAAAAAATTTTAGCACCTAGAAGATACTGTTGTCTTCAGTGCAACTCAGATCAGGATAAGAAAATACGCAGGAATTGTCCGTTCCTTTAGTACAGTTGCCAAAAAAATCCATTCCTTCAGTACAGTTGCTACGAGAAATTCCAAGTTATAGTAACCATGAAATTCACCTAAACATCAATTTCTCACAGTTCAAAATACAATATCGAAAGCGTAGCATTCCGGAAAGCATTGCATGCATCATTACCACGGAACCAAGAGCTAATGATACCATTACTCTCATGAACTCCATTTATCCATTTGTCCACAAGCCTGAAACCCTGAGCTGCTGCAGTATAAAGAATGGAGTCTTCATCGACTCGGCGCTGAATGTAACACAGAATAAGGGCTGCCACTGAATCCTCGTTACCCTCGTCAGAAATCAGCTCCCTTGCAGTCTTGAAGAGAGGAAGTATAGCATCAGGATTGTAGGTCACATCAGTGCCTATTATGCAATCAAAACCTGCATCATTGCCAGAAAGGTCTCTCACTGCCTTCACATCATCTTTTTCACCCCAAAATAACTTCCTAATCAGAATTCTGTTGAGCAAATTAGGCTCCAAATTAGAGGAAGTATTTTGTCTAAGGAGATCGAGTGATTCTTCATCTCCATCTGTAGCTACAACAAACTGAGCAAAACTGGCAGCAACCATTGAGCAGATGCCAGCCGAGCCACAACCCAGCTCCAGCATCCTTTTTCCAGCAACGATGGAAGGATTCTCCGCTAGAAGACAGCACATAAATTGAGCTGATTCCCAAAGCATTAGGCCAGTCAATTTGCAGGTGTGCTGGTATTCTTTCGTGAGCATTTTTATTTTGAAGTCGTGACCTTTTGCTTTGATCCTAATAATTTGGGCCTACAAACAAAAAACTTACGTGCAATTACTTCACAAGACAGTGGCAGTTCTAGTTAAAAATTTACTGGAAAGGGAAACATAAAGAGACAAACAAGTCAAAATTTGGAGCTGAAAAAAAGAAGCAATGTAGACATTTCATGATGTTGTTGGTCAGACTATCAGATATAACTGAAATCCCACTGGAAGTACATTGAGTCATTGACTAAAACGAAGGATGCAGACAGACTGCAGACCTGCAGTTGCAGCAACAAGTGAAGTTGACTGCATGCACTGCCAACCATTGTATTTTTTACATAGCAGATCCTCGTCTGGCAAACCCAAGTAAACAAAATTAACAGTAAAGCTATTGTTTGGTGCCCTTGTTTCAAACAAACAGGGAAGAAAGTCGGAAAATATCATGTTTCACATGCTACTTCTTTTGAGTAAACTACCAAACTTACGAAACTCTCTTTCTTTCCTGGACAACATTGTCCTAGTTAGCTCTTCATATCTTGGGCTACTTTAAATATTTAATTCAGATAAGACCAACATAATGCAAAGTAAAAGACTAACAGGTGATCAATTAGGCATGGCACGGAATTCAATTATTAACTCCAATACAAGCCTGAGGTTACCTCATCAAGACTGTGATGTTCCAAACATATTGCAAAAATCCTCACAAAGGTCAATTTCTTTGCTATTGGTCTTCTTTGTGTGTGTGTGTGCGCGCGTGTGTGTGGCAGATCCCCGTCAAGTAAACCCAAGTAAACCAAATTAACAGTATAGGTATTGTTTAATGCCCTTGTTTCAGATGAACAGGAAAAAAGGTCGTAATAAATCTTGTTTCGCATGCTACTTCTTTAGAGTCAACTACGAAACTTACTGGACTCTCTTTCTTTCCTGAACCACATTTTCCCAGTTAGCTCTTTATATCTTGGGTTACTTCAAATATTCAATTAGGCGTGGCACGAATCCAATTATTTACTCCAACACAAGCCTCAACAATAAAGCATAGAACAACGTGAATCTACGAATGATGTTACCTCATCAAGATTGTGTGATGTTCCAAACATATTACAAAAACCCTCAGAAAGGTCAATTTCTTCGCTAGTGTTCTTCTGAGAAATGTCAACAACTAGCTTATCCTCTTTTCCGTCACATGCATTGAGGTCAAGTTGACCATTTGGACCTCGAAGAGCTGAGTTGAGGGTAAAGGTAGCTTGGATCCAATTCCTAAGTAACATAAACAAATAATTAAACATTTTAGGCATTTTGTAAGAAAAATAGATTTGGAATCATCAGGGAAGATATACAAGCAACATAACAGCAGTACATAAAAATACAAAGCAAAAAAAGGATAGCAGAAATAAAAACCTACCAAAGTACATGCTGTATGCTATTTGATCAAAGGGCACTCTGCCAAATTTAAATGTAATCAAACTAGAGTCCGGAGCAATATGCTATGCTAACTTGATTCCCCCATTGAATGCACTGTGGAGAACTTAATATTGCCCATCATGATTATAGAAAGAAGCAAAGAGCTAAGCGTGCGAAAAAGAACAGATTCAAATTCAACATCTTGAAAAGTACAATGATCAACAAATTCAAATTCATTACATCGAAATGCACATAATGATCAACAACTTAAGGTTCCTCGCAGAACTTGCTTGTTCTAAACATGTTACAAAAATATCATTGTTTAAAGTAAGTCATAAAACTAACTGATTTGCACATGAGTTCAATACCAAGTCACGCATACATACTAAATAACATTTGCAATACATAGCAAAAAACTATCACCTGTTCATCACCAAGTCTAGTGAACGGTTCTCAACTTGTTTGTTGTGCACACAAATTTCCTCAACAGTAAATCCACATTTCAAGAATAAATCCACCAGGTATTCATTTGAAAAGTAATATGCACGCTGCATGGAACCCACATTTCAAGAATAAATCAAGCATTCATTTGAGAAGTAATATATAAGGTGCATGAAATATGTTAATCCGCCTGTTTTTGAACCTCAATTAATGTTTATCGCAATCCACTCACCGTGCCATCACCTCTGACATAGAAGTTGTCACTAATTTGCTGGCCTTTAGACATAAGCCTTTCCTACAAAATATTTTCAAGAAGACAATAAGACATCCTACATGCATGATGAGTTTTGACTTAACATAAATTATATACAAATAGCCTAGGACAAGTCTTGAAAAGACAGTAGATTAGTGGATTTGTTATACTATAACATGCAGTCACCTAAGGGAAGTCATAGGTAAAAAAAGGCAAGTTGCATATTTGAACACCTCAATAGGAAATGAGAAGGTCAGGTGGGAATTCACACATAACAGCTATAAAAGAAGCAGACATGGGAGATAATTTATGTGTTTGAAGCATGTTGCCAACAAAAAGCCACATCTTGAAACAACATCGTGACAAGCTGAGTAGCTAACCAAGACTTCCATCTAATATGTCAAAACATTTTTCTTTGACGCAGATTCCAAACAGAAAAACTCATACTTACAAAACCATGAACAGAAGGAAAAGATTTGTAGAAGCCATAAAATTTCAACAAACCTGATTTTAGAAAATATCTCAAAAAGCACATAAGATTAAATTCAAACCTGTGCAAGGTCACCAAAGGCATAGTCTCGAAAGAGCACACGGCCACCATGCTAATACAAAATACATGAGTTCAGTTCCCTAGGTCACTATGACTGTATGACAACTTCTGAAAAATGAAAAATTTGAGATCTCGTACTTGGAAGTAACAGGAGTACTTACTTTGAGGACATTTCTAACATTCTGCAGAACTAAAGGCATTTTATCTGGTGCAACTGCAGAGAGCATAAAGATCTACTTAATTTGTTAGTTGTTTGTGCACTCAGAAGTCTGGAAATAAATGTAAACAGAGACCTGAAAATGATTAGCTCAAATAGACATGTAATCAGAGTATAGCATGTTACCATTGTTACAATATCAACAGAGGAAGGTTCCACACTCTCGGTTAGTTGTTCCGATGTAATATCACATACAAATGCATTTACCCGGCCAGGTCTGAAGTCCTTGTGTTTCTGCATGTATAATTCAACCAATGGTGACATCAACGGGGAAAATTAAGCAAATGGACTAGTAAATCAGCTGTCAGGGAGATACAACTACCTTGACCAAGTCAACAGCTCGTGGAGAAAAATCACAGCCATGAACAAATATATCTGGATACGTAGAAAGCAATGGAAATATTGTATTTCCAGCTCCACAACCAACCTGCATTGAACTTTACACCAGTCATATTCATATTTTATGCAAGCGATAAATAGCAACAAAATTTGCTAGATGCAGGCATGCAGTGATCAGCATATAGTTTTAAATTGATTGAACAGGTAGAATGTTGTATGTTCTGTGCAGATTTGAATCTGAATTGCCTTGTAGATTCACATGCTCACTTGCTCAGATTCATACTTCATGCCAAAGAGTATTCTTAGTCAATTTTTTGCTGAGCTAGATTATCAGATACAATCACACAATGGTAAGTACAGAAATAACCTTATAAAATTGACATTACTCAAAAGAAACATCATCCATACCTCCAAAACCACCATCTTTTCCCCATCTTGGCCCTATGTTCAGCACAATTACATCAGCTTCATGCACATTATGGCAAAATCTTGGGGGAAAACTGTGGGTTTTAATGTTTACCTCAAAGTATTTCCCCCATTCTTTATCCAAGTAGTGTCGATCCTTGAAGAACTATAAAAAAATGGAAGGGCGAAAATCAAATGCATGACAAACAAATATAAACAGGGAGAAATTTAAGGAGTAAAAAATATCGGCAATAGAATTTTATAATACAATGCTGCTGCATATTTGATCAAGAAGTCCAAAAAACAAAAAATTCACCGGATTGTCCAATATAATTTCTTACCAGTAAGAGTTTCCTTTCTCACAAACTGAAGTACTAAACCCACTACTGCTAGATACAGCATAAATATAAGGAGTTAGCATCAGTGGAATACTGCAAACAAAGAAATGGTTTTACATTTTTGGGTAGTATGAACTAGAGATCTCTTTGAACTATGAAGTGTGCGCACTATCTGCTAGCACATACCGCTGGTAATAAAATGTAACTCAGGGACTTCCCGCATGCTCATCCTTCCCAAAACGAGGGAATTCGTGGATCAAATTTAACAAGACATAACTAAGCATTGCAGCTGCAACACAAACTCGTACAGCTCTAGCTTCCAAATTCAACTATTTTCCTTCACAAGCTAACGAAGCTACTCCAAGAAAAGTGGGGAAAAGGGGGATATAATTCCAACCTTGTCCTCGTGGCGCTTGTAGAAGATGTCCCAGTACCTCCTCGCATCCCTCTCGTACTTCTCTGCATCGAAAACCAGTCTACAGAAACTGCGAGATAGCACCAAAATAGAAAGGGGTGGTTTGAGTTCGCGGTGAACCTTTCCAGAAAGGAGTAACCAGCCTTCCAGAAGAGGTAGAGGAGGAGGAGATCTGCACGCTGCTGTGCTGCTGCTTCTCGCCGGCAGCCATGGCGTCAAGCGTCAACTTCGAATCGGCCGGAGGCCGCAGCGAGACGGGGGCGCCGCTTGGTTTCGAGGTCGTGGCGAGGGTTTTCCGATCTCAATTCACACTTCTGGCCGCGGTAAGGAGAGTGGGCCGGGCCGAAGCGTCGACCCGGTCGACTCGTCTGCAGAACCGAAAATCTAGCGGAAAGGGCAAACGAGCGGGCCCATTTGACCGATCTGTAGTGGTGTGCCCGACATATATCAGCCACGGCCCACACAACGTCTCGTCCAAGCGTGCCGCGCAGACGCGGCGCCGGTGGCTACAGCCTACGGGTGGTGTTCTCGCGCCGCTAGACGCTCGCAGAGGCACCGCAGCAGCTGGCATGCACCAACATCGGCGTCCAACTGTAGAATAAAATATCGGCAAAATTTGGTAAAATCTCGAATTTTAATTGTAGATGAGATTTCAAATTCGAAAAAAAAAATTAAAATTTTTAAAATACTACAGTAGCTTCGGAAATATCGCTGAGATTTGCAATGTGATGCATCTTTTCAGTACAAGTTATATGTACAAGTATATGATGCCTGCTCCAATTTTGAAAGGTTGGCTTGGAAAATGGGTTTATGGGTTTACTGAGTTCGACCTAACATTTGAATCAGCTAAAACAGTTAAAGGACAAGTAATAACCGATTTTATAACATAACCTAAAGCCGATTGTGAAATAATTGCAGTTGCCCCTTGGTGTTTATACTTTGATGGATGGGTGTGCCGAGTGGGTGATGGTATTGGTATCGTGCGTAGAGATGGCAACGGGGATCCGAAACCCGACGGGTATTTACTCCATTAGGGGTCGGGTATTGACTATTTTTCATACCCGTGGGTCTATTAACAGGCAAAATTTAATACCCGCGGGTAGAGCGGGTACGGGTCCGTTCTGCTATTACCCGTACCCGTTTACCCGTGGGTTCCTGTGTAATGATAGATTTCGGGTGCGGGTTATTTATAAATGTTCCCGTATTATGCTAGTGTTCACTATTTCTGCTTAATTTCTATGAAACTAGCGGCATGTAGCTTCTTGTACGCGATCTGCTGCATACGTTAAAGTCAATCAACTCTCTACTAATGTGAATATACGGGAACGACGAATCACCTAATCTTAGTGCAGTGCATGGTAGAGTTGTGGTGTACCACTTTACCTACCGGATTTCACATGCATGCTAGTGTCCATCTTTACACATACGTGAGCAGTATCTTTGTGAGGTTACGGATTTATAATCCTGACCTTCGTATTTATAAAGGGGCGTACTCGTACGTACGTCGTAATGGTGTCTAGCTACCTTAGCAAGTACACTAAGCAAGGCAAACAACCCAGCATTTTATTTTTAATGATATATTTCGGGTGCGGGTTACTGGTACCGTTGCGCGTAGATGCGGGTATAGGTAAATTTTGTACCCGCGTGCGGGTATGGGTATTGGAACGGGTGAAGTTTGCTAACACGGGTACGGGTACGGGGTGGTGATACCCGCCGGGTATAAACCCGTTGCCATCCCTAATCGTGCGGATAACCCCAAGGGGATGTAACTTTGAGTTTGTGTTCACGCTTAATTCCCGACGCTCAAATAATCAAGCTGAGTATGAGGCGTTGCTTATGGGTCTATAATTGCTTAACAATCTGAGTTTCGACTCCGCTGAGGCTTATGATGGTTCTTAGCTTATGGTGCAGCAAAAGGGGAGTATAATTGTTACGATGATATTTTTGTCAGATACTTGGAATAGTGTCAAGGAATAATCAGCTCATTTAGTTCTTTTTCAATCAACCATATTCCCCGTGAGCAACAATGCTAAGGCCAATTCATTAGTGCAACAGATTTCGGGGTATAAGATGTTTGACTGGTTGGTTGATTGCGAGCTGATTGAAAAAGTTGTTATGTGCACTGATATAACCGATGGCGATTGAAAATATCGGATTATTTGTCGGATCCCTCGAAGACAACCAATAAGAAAACTAAGAGAGAAGCCTTAAAATATGTAATGCTCAATAATACACTTTATTATCGTACTTTGGAAGGTTTTTTTTATTAAGGTGTCTGAGAATAGAAGAAGCAAAATCGGCAATGGGGGAAGTATACGAGGGGATTTATGGAACGCATCAGTCGGCTCATAAAATGAATGGTTGTTGAGGCATTCTGGTTATTTTTGGCGATGATGTTAGAAATTATTTCAAATATTATAAGGGATGTTAGGACTGCTAGAAGTTTGGTAATGTGCAGTTAGCACCTGCCTCAATTTTACACCCGGTCATTAAATCTTGGCCAAATATATCCTGCATCATCTAAAAGACACAAGTACATATTAGCTGTGATCGATTATTTTTTTAAATGTGTTAAGGCTATTCCTTTGAGAAAAGGTCACTAGTGTTGAAGCGATCGCATTTGTTCATAAACACAATATTTATCGGTTTGGGATTTCTCAGACTATTACAACCAATCAAGGGATTGTGTTCATGTCTGTGAATTTCAGAATTTTTGCACAGAGTTATGGGATAAGATTGCTAAATTCATCACCTTATTATGCACAAGCCAATGGTCAAGTTGAGTTATCGAATTAGACTTTGATCAAGTTGATTAAGAGAAAAATTGATGATAAGCCCAGAAATTGGTATGGTACATTATCAGATTCGTTATGGTTTTATCAGATTGCTTGCCATGGAGCTGTTAAGTTGTACGGACAAGAGGCAATATTGCCGATAGAGATTGGTGTAAGCTCGTTAAGGGTCACTAGGCAGGATGATTTATCGGCTTAGAACTATAGAGATTCAATAGCCGATAATTTGGATGATTTGGCGGAGTTAAGGTTGCGAACGTTCGAATGAATTCAGAAAAATTAAGCTAGGGTTGCAAGAAATTATAACAAAAAATTTGTGCCCAAGTCATTTGATGAAGCCGATTTGGTGTAAACTATTTTACCTATTGGCTCAAAGGATAGGGTTAGAAACGAGCCGAGCCGAGCTCAGCTCGGCTCAGCTCGATGCGGCTCGGTCTAGTGGCGAGCCGAGCCAGGCTCGGCTCGCCCCTGAGGCGAGCCCAAAAAATCGGCTCGGCTCGCGAGCCGGCTCGTTGGCTCGCCGAGCCAGGACATTTTATCAGGAAATTAAACATTTATACAATAATTCATGTATTTACAGTGAATAATATTAACTTACTAGTTACTACTAAATAATAGTAGTTGCTTAGTTGTTCTCTATCACACTTGTAGGAAATGAAATTGTCTCAACATCATCTTCATCATCTTTTTCCTAAAAATATAAGTCATTAGTCATACTAAATTCCCTGCATGGGCTGGGCCACCGAGCCAATTTGTCTCGCGAGCCGAGCCGAGCCAGCTTGGTGTTTTTGCGAGCCTAAAAAATAGGCTCGGCTCGAGCTCGATCCGAGCCACGAGCCTGTGCGAGCCGAGCCGAGCCACGAGCTTATTTTCCAGCCCTATCAAAGGATAACCGATATGGGAAATAGTCTCCTACATGAGAAGGGCCTTATAGAGTTAATCGGCTGGTTCATGGAAATTCGTATATTTTGGAAAGTTTAGATGGAGTGTTGTTCACTAATGCAATCAGTGGAAAATATCTAAAGAAATACTACCCGTGTTTGGATTGGGTTTTAATCGACTGACGATGCTGCTCGACGCATTGCTGTCAACAAAATTTAGATTGGCTGACTGTAACTAGAGACCGTATTAACTCGTTGCGGTTAATTATGGTGCATGAGAAACATGGTTGATGGGATGCATCATCCTTAGAACAAATCTAATGACATAAAAACAAGGATTGAAAGCAATTAAAATCGGTTAAACAGCTGATTCATAAATAACAGGTACTTCGAAACACAAGTAACATTGTTTTTGGAGAAGATAGGACATTGTTTCAACATGCTGGTATAATAATTTAATCAGTCAAACTTTGAGGTCGGCTCCAAGTCCAAGAAGTGATGCACTGACCTTGGCGATGATCTACTCCACCTCATAGACGATCTCCTTGTCTTTTTCTTGGGTGCCTGGGACCTGGATGACTTTGGTTGATTGGGCATTGGCCGCATTCATTGCTTTGGCAAGAGAGGATTTCTTAGTTTTTGTTGACGAAGTAAAGTTCTGTAGCAGCTTGTCAAAATTGACCATCTGAGCTGCTACCTTAGCTAGCCCTTCCTCCAGGGATTTTTTAGCCGATGCAAGTTCAACCATATTATCCTTTGTGCCTTTAATATCCTGGATGACTTTATCGTATTGAGCCTTCTTCGCGTAGGCATCGGCTATAAGCTAGTCCAAGCACTTTTTGTCCTCACGCTGAGCCTACCAAAGCTCGATTCTTGCCTTGGCTTCATTGATAGCTTTCTTCTTGTCATCCAGGATGTAGACTCCTAAAAGGGTCGCTCACGTCTCCTGAGGAAGGTTGGCTTTTACCTGATCCACCAGGTCCCTGATTGGCTGGTAATTCTCAACCAGTGAAGACGATGGACCATGCAGAAGTCTGAATAGCTTCTCGATGGACTGCTTGGTACCAAGGGTAGCCAAGACTTGAGCCAATGCCCCTTCTGCTTCTGTGATAATCTTATCGATCTTAGTAGGGACACGGTCATCTTCCTCTTTGGTCGCCTCTATGTCTAACCAGTCGAAACCCAGTAGGCTGCTGAGTTTGGTAGTCGACTCGGTGCAGCGGCAGAAGGCATCGGGGCCTTCTCGACCGGTGCAGGCAGTGTCGGCTGTGATGGAGGGGGAGATCGCTTGCTGTATCTTCTGGCAAACCGATGTTGGTTGGCAGAGAAAATGGAGGGGGAGAGGCATGCTTTGTGCATTTATAAATTTGTTAGCTGATTGATTTCGAGAAGAAATTTTGAGGTTGAAGAGTAGTGTTACCTTGCCTGCAACAGACGTGTGGGATGAGCTTTTGGCCAATCCCTCTTGGGCCGATTGACCTTTGGGAGCACCTCTTTTAACAACACTTTTATAAGCATATCAACATTTTGTCTCTACAAGGGGAATCAGTTATAAGCGATTAAGGTGCAATTGCAGCAAATGAATTGTGAGTTTGGTTGACGAGATAAAGGACTTACTTGGCTGCTGGCACTCCAGGTCGAAGAAGGAAGGGGCTTGGACACCTAAAGTCCCAGAGGAATATCCTGGCAGCAATTTTAGCCGACGGGCGCTGCTTCTTGCTGGCTTGGTTGGCTTTAGAGGAACCTCCAGCGGACCTCTTGCCTAAAGCTTTAGTCTGCAAAGGGAGAAAGGAATCGGTTAGTTTGAATTCGGAACATTTGGTGGTTAGTACGAAAAGGATCTGCGTCGGCTAATAGCTCACCCGTAATATAAACTAAAGTCGTGTTAGTATGGTTTCGAGAACTAGCATCACCGCTGGACCTCGAAGTACTACTATCAGAGTCAGTTTTTTCTTAGTCGTCAGCCAGACCTGGGCAAAAATTGGCTATAATGGCAGATAATGTAAGTTCTTCTAGGAACATCATTGCCATTATCTCTGACTACCAGTTGGTATAATCTATGGAGCATCGGCTATGAATCATAAAACACAGCAAGTTGTGAATCTAGAAGTTTTCGGCTATGCTGAGAACCATGTTGGCGGTGGCAGCCTTCCGCAGCTGTTCTTTGGGACTGAGCCGATTAAATAGACTAACGCTTAGAATTGCTTGTCCAAAGTCAAGCTAGCGAGCATATATTGACAGGTGATAGAACTCATTGAAAGGGTGAAAGGTCTGATTCTTTGAATGCAGGTCGACTGAACGAACGCTCGGAGAAAGGAATAACTTGAATAACTCGGTAGTCTCATCGGACATCTCATTATTATCTATGGCCAAATGAATAAAAGATGGATGAGAGAAACTTTCAGCTTCTGTGTAACTAAAAAATTCACTGGCTACAAGTTCTTCTCTGGTCAACTGAAAGAAAAAGGAGAGAAATTTCTTTACTCCGATAGGGGTTAGTTTTGTGTCTTCAGAGCAACACAAGATATATTTTTCTTCGAATGATCGGCTAATCCTATACCAAAGGTCTTGATCATCTGAGACTTCTTTGCGTGGAAAGGTGGTTATGGTTGTAGTATCAATGCCGAATGATCATTTGAAGATGCAATATAACCAAACCTGGATAAACCATAAGGGACCGCCGATATTGTCGATTGAATACTAGCACTGTCATGTGAAGAGATGACTCTAAATGATATGCATCATCTAGTAAACTGCCCCAAGGAATATTTTTTTCTAGTGCTAGCTGATGGCCCTTCACCAATTGTTCTGCTAAAGATTGATATACTTGGGTTGGCCTGAGAGAGGCTCCACAGAAGAGATATCGATCTAACCACATGTTCAGAAAGGCTTCGTGTTCCTTGTCTGATACTCAGCCTGTTCCTTTGTTCTCTTCTATATACTGACTCCAGTCCTCACCCTTCTTAGAGATAAGCTTATATTGGGATTTCTCACTGAAAGCTGATAATTGTGCCCCATCAGACCAAAGGAAGCATAACATGGCCATGTTCAGGAGAGTTGGGTCGATCGAGCCTGTCCTCAACATGAAGGGTTGAATGTATCTGACAAAAAACAACATGCTATTGCTACGAGGGACTCGTTGGCTTGAGGATAGGCTAGAGAAAAGGGCAAACACTCAGATATTCCGATTTGTTCCCATAGGGGCATCTTCTTGGCAACTACCCGATTGAACCAATTTCTCCAGCCCTTTAGCGCTGTCGACCAAGACATATAGAGGGAGCTTAGGTATTTCTTCGTTTGTAACAATGGTCGGTTCTAAAGTGCCTATCGGACCTAGGCAGTATTGGTGATCCCTATCAGGTTCAAGAATAAGTATCTGGTTAGGATCCATAATTGGCAAGCCGATGAGGAGGAATGCTGATGAATGAAGAAGAAGATCACTTGAAGCCGATCGTGGGGAAGACGAGAGCAAGAACACGTGAAAATGACGGGTGAATGAGCCTCATATTGATAGAGAAGGTAAGAAAAGGTGAAAAGGCGGGAAGTTTTTTTCGGAGGAATGCTAGCGGACCGCGAGAAAGATACGCGTGTCAAGATTTTACGGCACTATAAAGGGGGCAGTTATTAGGGATATGGTGCACTAAGCCAATAAAGTAGAACCAATGGATAAGATTTTTTGGAAAGATAATATCTTCCCAAAAATGGGGGCATATGTAGACACCAAGATTTGGCGCTCGGCCAATCGGGCAGATACGACCGATTTATGTAGTTGTGACTGATTTGGAATGGTAAGGTTAAACATGGATGTGAGATCGAAGCTGAAAATCGGTTTGGGTGAAGAATTTCTTTTTAGAGATTGAGACCGATATGTATTTCTACGAGAATTGGAGAGTGGCACGATCGACCTAGTCACTATAAAAAGGATCGATGGGCAAGACGAAAGGGACACACAATGAATCAACCAACTCGCTATACTTTTTACTTTACTTTCCATCGACTAGGAGTAGAATTTTTAGCCTTGTAATCTTTCTTCTGTAATTCGTTTGATCAATAAAGTTGCATATCACCGATTTACACCACTCAGGTTTGCTTTTTCTCCGACCTCGTTGCGCATCGCTTTTTGAGAAAAATCTACCCTTATATTTGTCTAATCTGCTCAATTAGGATGTTTAGATCTATCGGTTACTTCTCATCTAATCGGCTTGAATAATTGTTTAGATTAGATCGGATCATAGTAAAAAAGAATAGTCGACATAACGGTTAATTGAATCATATACTATTTTTCTTATCGATTGTAAGATCAAATCGGCTGGCACGCCCGCATCCATAATTAAATCCGGTATTTGTGTCGTGATTGCCGATTAACCGTTCATCACATTTTTCGACGAAAAACAGGAGTTTTATAGTTTTTACAAAGACCAATTAAATAGTCACATATTTATTTAAACTTTGACTTCTTAAATTTTAAGCTGAAAAAAAACCAATCAAACAAGGCCTACGTGCATAACTCTTTGCACCGGCTCTTTTTCTTTTTACCTAGAATCCGTTGTGGTAAAATTTAGGCTCTCTGTTTCGACGTCACACGTACCGTCTCTAAAGTAAAATCATTTTCTTGTAAATTTTGAAAGGAAAGTACGTAACATTTGTTTCACAAGCAAGGCTTTGTTTGTACGTTTTACCAAGCTATGCTGCGGTGGAGCTCAGCGCCCCAATCGTATGCGGTGCGAAACACAAACCATTGGCCCGAGGTGGAGACGCGGGTGGACGGACGGAGTGCAGGGCGTCACACAGGGAACAGTTCAGAGTCGGTGAGGGACACTGTTCCTGTGTAATTTTTAAGGACGGTAATTTAAGTAGTTACGAGTGCACCGTTGGATAAAAAAAAATGACGAATTTGAATAATCTGAAATACTGTAGCATTGCTACTGTAGAGATTTTGTACGTTAGCTGTATTGTAGCAAACACGGTAAAATATGAATTCGGAAGATCTGAATTGTTCATTCGCTTGATCAGACGATCAAAACTAGTGAAAACTGTTTAAGTTGCAGTTCTAATAGGGACCAATAGGGATTGCACGCTGCTCCAAGGTTCCAAATTTTGTTTTCGGTTCACATCTCATCACCCTCCGAAATCCGAAATTTTGTCGAGATATCGTTATTTCGGATGAATCCAAACAAAATTCAAAAAACAACATTCAAATCTGGTTCATTTCTAACCGAGATTTCCGAGAACTCGCCGAGATTTACCGAGATCTTGGCGAGATTTGCCGAGATCTTGATGACTTTTAACTGAACGAAAATTGGTCAAAAAATTTTAAAATTTTTTGTGGACAAACCTAACACATCACTAATATTCTCATAAAAATTCAGCCTGAGAAATTTTTAAAAATTTAAAATGACCTAATGTCCTGATAAAAAGGCTAACCGACAAATTTCAACCGAATAAAAAGTGGTGCAAACCACGTTATAAGCTTTTTAAATTTTTTTGTGGATAGTCCTGACATATCCATAATATTCTCATAAAATGTTTAGATGATGATTAAGTTTGAGGAATTTTCAAAAATTTGGACAGTGCTACCGAATGCTGACCGATAAATTTCAACCGAATGAAAAATAGTTCAAACCATGTTAGAAAATTTTAAAAATTTTAAAAAATTTTGTGGATGGTCATGATGCATCACTAATGCTTCCATAATATTTTTAGATGATGAACAAGCTTGAGAAATTTTTAAAAATTCTAACAACTGAGGTACTTAATTTATGACCGTGAGAATTAAAGTGCATGGGCTAACTGGATGATCTACCTACTGTTTCACACGGAAAACAACGTGAAGAATCCAATTTGGTTAAAATCCGATCAAAATTTGGTTAAATTTTGATCAAAAAACCAAAATTTCGGTCAAATTTATCGAGATCTCCTCGAGATTTTATGTTATTGTAGTATTTTGAAACTTTTTTTAATTTTACTAGGATTATGAAACTCGAAAGGGTCTGAAATTCAAGATTTCGCAGAATTTCGCCGGGATATTATCCTTCGCTGCACCGATTCGTGGGAGAGGGGGTAGCAGTTCTTGTGACTGACGAACAAGCATTCATTGAACCACCATGAGTCCATGACCATGGAGCCCTTCCTGTGCATCCCCGGCTCCCAGCTCGCTCTTCGCAGCAGCTGCCAACTGGCACTCAATTTCTCTTCCAATCCGAGCTTAATCCATCGTTACTGTGGTTCATGTATGTTCATCCTTGCCAAACATACACGGCATTCAAGTAACCATTGCCTACATGTCACAGCGGAAAAAACACGTAGCTAGATAGACTCGCCGTTTGCTTTTGCTTCAGTGGGGGCAAAGATGCATGTTTGCTTCTACGGTTCTACCAAGTGACCAAGAAAAAACCCATCCAGATTGCCTCAGGAAATAATCAAATGCAAGTCACCCTTCTTTCGACAGAACGCTTAAAGACTGTCCACTGGAAATAAATTCGGTGGAGGAGGTATGCAAATTCTTTCCCGTGCATACCTGATACTAATTGAAGCCACGCGGACAATCTGCAATCCAACGTCACGACATTAAGTCGTCACTTAGGGTGTGTTTGGTTACCTGCACCATCCTAGCTTGTTTCGTATGAGCTATCCAGGCTAGCCTTGGCCTAACTGAGTGGATGCAAGTTAAGTTGTTTGGTTGCTTGTTTGTGCATCTCATGGGCCTGCATTAGAGAGAAGTCTAATTTTTGTGTTTTCTCCATCCTGTATGAGTGGGTGCAATTGCATCCACCTGGCCAGGATGAACAGGAAACCAAACATGTGTCTAATAGATACAGTTGCATCCACTCATGCGATTCAGGCACCATGCAGGCAACCAAACATACCCTTGATGCCCAAAATTGCATCGAAATAAGCAAGATGTGAGTTCAAAATCCCCACTTTAATATCGTGGCGTTGGGTTGCAGGATTGTCCACGTGGCATCAATCAGCGTCAAGTATGCACGGGGAGGAGTTTGCACACCTCCTCTACCAAATTTATTTCCCTGTCCACCAGGGCCGGCTTGATTTGTGGATAATGTGCTCGTGCAAAGCTTTTCCAAGAGCGCCATGCACCGCCATTTACGCATGCAAAAGATGAAGAAGATCTGGGCGGCACCAATGCGCGCAACAGAAGGAAATTTAATGAAGGCATTGCATCATAAATGACATGAGGCAGAGTGTGTGCGATGGGAGGAGAGATCCACGAGAGAGAAGAGAGAGAACAATTCCCTGAGAAGTCGGCGAGGAGGATTCTGCTTCTACTGTGGTAACTTCAGAGCGGAGTACAGTATCTAGTATCCGTTTTGCACGCTGAACAATAACTACGGATACGCTCCGACTACCTCTTCTCTGTATGTACCCGTGCCCAAGTAATTAAGGAACTGAGAAGAGGAGCCAACGAGTGACCACTGACCAGGGTAATTTACTCCCACCTGTACCTCTCGTGTGACGGTGAGATCAGCTAGCTCAGCCTCCTCCTCACGAGACATTCCCTCCCCCGTCTCAAATTCTCACTGTGCCTCCCGCTCTCCTGCACTGCTCCCCTGAATCCCCGACGCTTCAAATACCACGGCAAGCTTCATCTCCCGAGCCCCAACCACTGCATAGGCAAAGCGAACCAATAGATTCAAGAAGCAATGGGTGCCGAGTTGTTCCTCTGCCCCTTCTTGTTACTCTTGCTTCCGGTTCTTGGCGTTGCAGAGACGCTGCAAAGCTACATTGTGCAGCTGCATCCGCATGAGGCCACTGATGAGGCCATGTTCGCCTCCAGGCTCCACTGGCATCTCTCCTTCCTCGAGAAGTCCGTACCTTTGGAGCGAGAGAAGCAGCCCTCGTCGCGCCTCCTGTATTCTTACCACACCGTGTTCGACGGCTTCGCGGCGCAGCTCACGGACGACGAGGTGGCGGCTCTGCGGGCGCTGCCGGGCGTCGCGTCGGTGCGGGCTGACCGCCGGGTACAGCTGCACACCACATATTCTTACAAGTTTTTGGGGCTCAACTTCTACCCGGGCGGGGTGTGGGCGCGGTCGGGGTTCGGCCGCGGCACGATCATCGGCGTGCTCGATACCGGCGTCTGGCCGGAGAACCCGAGCTTCGATGACCGCGGGATGCCGCTGGTGCCGATGCGGTGGAAGGGCGTGTGCCAGGGAGGGGAGCATTTCAACGCCACCAATTGCAACCGGAAGCTCATCGGCGCGCGGTTCTACTCCAAGGGCCACCGCGCCAACTACCCGACGAACCCGTCGGACGCGATGTCGCTGCTGGAGTACGTGTCGCCGCGGGACGCGCACGGGCATGGGACGCACACGGCGTCGACAGCGGCGGGCGCGGCCGTGGCCGGGGCCAGCGTCCTCGGCGTCGGGGCCGGCGAGGCGCGCGGTGTGGCTCCAGCCGCGCACGTTGCTGCCTACAAGGTGTGCTGGTTCAACGGGTGTTTCAGCTCCGACATCCTCGCCGGGATGGACGACGCCGTACACGACGGCGTCGACGTGTTGTCCCTCTCCCTTGGTGGTTTCCCAATCCCGCTCTTCGAGGACAGCATCGCCATCGGCAGCTTCCGTGCCACGGTGCGTGGCGTCGCTGTCGTGTGCGCCGCTGGGAACAACGGGCCAGCGCCGAGATCCGTGGCCAATGAGGCTCCCTGGGTGCTGACCGTCGGCGCCGCCACGCTGGACCGCCGCTTCCCGGCCTATGTCCGGCTCGGCAACGGCCGGCTTCTGTACGGCGAATCCATGTACCCAGGAAAAATCGATTTGAAAATTGGCGGGAAGGAGCTCGAGCTGGTGTACGCCGTCGGTGGGACCCGGGAAGCGGAGTACTGCATCAACGGGTCCCTGTCCGCAGCCGCCGTCGCCGGAAAGATGGTCGTATGTGACCGTGGCATCGTCGGTAGGGCTGACAAAGGCGAAGCAGTAAAAGAAGCAGGCGGCGCGGCTATGGTTCTTGCGAATTCCGAGATAAACCGGCAGGAGGACTCCGTCGACGTGCACGTCCTGCCTGCGACGCTCATCGGCTACCGGGAGGCCGTCGAGCTCAAGAACTACATCAGCTCGACGACGCGGCCGGTGGCAAGGCTAGTGTTCGGCGGCACGCGGATTGGGCGAGCACGCGCACCGACGGTGGCGCTGTTCTCCGCGCGCGGGCCAAGCCTGACGAACCCGTCAGTGCTGAAGCCCGATGTGATCGCCCCCGGGGTGAACATCATTGCCGCGTGGCCGGGAAACCTCGGCCCGTCGGGGCTCGAGGACGACGACCGGCGGTCCAACTTCACGGTGCTCTCGGGGACATCGATGGCATGCCCCCAAGTGAGCGGCATCGCGGCGCTCATAAGGTCGGCGCACCCGTCATGGAGCCCGGCAATGATACGGTCCGCAGTCATGACGACAGCCGACGTGACCGACAGGGAGGGGAAGCCGATCATGGACGGCGATGGCAAGGCCGACGTGTTCGCCGTGGGCGCCGGGCACGTCAACCCAGCGAGAGCCGTCGACCCGGGGCTCGTCTACGACATCGACCCGGCCGACTACGTCACGCACCTGTGCACGCTGGGGTACACCAAAATGGAGATCTTCAAGATCACGCACAGAGGCGTCAACTGCAGCACGGTGCTGCAGCAGAACGCATGCTTCAGCCTCAACTACCCCTCGATATCAGTGGCGCTCAAGAACGGCATCACGTCGGCGGTGCTGCAGCGGACAGTCACCAACGTTGGCACGCCGAACTCGACATACACCGCGAAGGTCGCTGCACCACCAGGAGTCAAGGTCAGGGTCTTGCCCAGGACGCTGGCATTCACGGAGTTCGGCGAGAAGAAAAGCTTCCGCGTGTGGGTCGACGCACCGTCGCCGGCGGCGAAGGACAGCGCAGAGGGGTACCTGCTGTGGAGGCAGAGTGGGGGGCAAGGGAGGCGCAAGGTGAGGAGCCCCATAGCTGTGACTTGGGCAGTGGAGTAGCCGAGTAGCTTAGTACTTGCTAGTGGTAGGCTAGTGTCTGATCGATTCTGTGTGAAGGGTTAGTTTCCTTCCATTGAAGCATGAAGAAGGGAGATCTTGTCCCTGTAGTGTTTTGCAGCATCAAAAGTTGTGACTTGTTCACTGAGTTGCAGACAAATGCTGTATCTGAAGTTTCCTCAATCGTAAACACAAGATTCCTCTTAAGATAAATATGTTCTGTCCTCGTCATACCGTACCGCTCCTCTTCCCCTTGTCCTCGCAGATCGATGCGAAGCCATCCAGTTGAAGGCTGGTGCTAGTTGCTGGCTGAGTTTCACAGCCATTGTTCCTGTTCTGGTACGTTGTAAGAAACATCACATTGTACGTGCTTTGCGGACCGGACAGAAGAGCGCTAAAAGTTGGACTGATGCATCAACCCAACGTTGAAAACTGGTCCGAATAGCTGTACCGACTGCAAGCTCCCGTAACGATTGTACAATTGTTGTCCGTGGCGTGCCGAACAATTGCTGGATCTGAGTGAGTAGGGCTGAGCTCGAGCGTTGTCGGGTGGGTAGAAGGACCAGCTCGTGCACCGTCGGGTAAGGGGAACATGCCTTCCTACCCCTTTCAGTACAGAGTTTCGAAGCTTTATTAACTACTAGAAACGCAAGCGCGGCGCACGCCGCGCGCGTGAACGGAAAATATTTTATGTTTTTTTTTCGGAGAAAAAACAGATCACGAAAACATTTTTTCCATGCTCCGGAGAGCAAACGGATTACGAAAATATTTTTTTCGGGAAAAACGCCGCGCGCGTGAACGGAAAATATTTTTTGTTTTTTTTCGGAGAAAAAACAGACCACGGAAACATTTTTCCCATGCTCCGGAGAGCAAACGGACCACGAAATTTTTTTCCCCGGAAAAAACGCCGTGCGCGTGAACGGAAAATATTTTTGGTTTTTTTTGGGAGAAAAAACAGACCACGGAAACATTTTTCTTATGCTCCGGAGAGCAAACGGACCACGGGAATATTTTTTTCGGGGAAAACGGAGAAAGGACCTGAACGAAAAATGCAGGGACCTATTTGTTATAATTTTGGACCTGTTCCCTATTTTGAATAAGTAAGAAAGGATTTGTTCGCAATTCGTATTTAATGGGAGGCTCTTTGTGTAAAACGACGAATCGAGGACCTAAACGCGAACCAGGAAAAAATATTTTATACTCACAGAAAATTACAAAGGACCTGTTCGTAAATAGAAAGGACCTATCCGTAATTCCAAAGAACCGGAGGGTTTTTTTTGCAAGAAATGGAGAGAGAGAGTGGGGGTGACGTGGGGGGCTTCTCCGGCCGGGAAAGTCTCGGCTAATGTTTAGCTGAAGATTTGGTAAAATCGGTTAATCTTTTAAGTTTTACTTATTTAGTGCACTATTAATCAACTTAGATGGCAGTGATGACCATAAGTTTTTAGGCGGCGAACCGACCGTCTGGCTTTTGGGTGATCGAATCGCTCACTCAAGAAAGATAAGCTCTCGTTGTGGTTTTGGCGATCAAGCTATTTTCTTCCAAATCACAGCTTAAAAATTGCACTACATACTTAGAAACCGCTCGGTCTAACCGAAAGAATTACAATTACAAAAGAACATAACTTTATTAAAGCATAGACAATATTACGCAAGAGTATACAGACTTTCTTTAGGTGGCTATCCTATCACTCACCCCTCTCATACTCACCTACATTCTCTTCTCTTATTGCGCCTTTAGGGGCCCTACTTTTGGTACTAAATACCAATAATGTGTTCTATGTATATACTGTACCAGTCCTATGATCAGTAGCTGGTACACATATTCACAATATTGTTACTACATTCTTACACAAGTTCTCAACTTTATTAATATAACTTGGTTCGTATATAAAGCCATGAAGACTTACTCAAAAGTAGCGAAAGATACAGATACTTATCAGTAGGTTTTACCCATTTATCCCCAATAGGCAACTAACAAGGTTAAACCCTAGAAAATTTTGTCATTGTAATCCCTGTAACCTGCGCCGTCATAGGGTTCATCGAGGCAGTCTACATTATTTGTAGAATCGAGATATAAGAATATAACAATCAGAGGGGGGTGAATGATTGTGCGGAAGCTTAAAACCAAATTTTCAATCTACTAAAACTTTACCCCAAATTGGATTCAAAAACAACTTCGAATCCAGCAAAAACAGATTGATAGATGCTCTGAAAATCACGGATTCCTGAAGATCCAACTATTGGATTGATCTGAAATTTGAACAAAAGAAACTAAATTCCGATACGAATCGAACCCAAAAAGAATCAACTTGATTGGACTTACGGATCAAAAGTTATAAACCTCGCAAGCTTGTTGTGACAGAAAATGACGAAAGTAGATAAAACCTTAATTTCGTGATTAAGCAAAATCTACAAAAGATTGATCAACGAAACTATTAGAAACACTAAAACAAAGCCCTATGAAGATTTTGGATGGATCAAACCAAGACAAAACTCAAGAAATCAAAGTAGACGACGAATCAATCTACTAAACTGAAGACCGTGAGAGAAAACGAAAACAGAGAACTCGGATGAACAGTATGCGTGCACTGTAGCTTTGAGATTACTGTAGCACGCAAAAGATCTGAAGGAAATTGAACTTTATTTTTTTTGTCTAAATCACTCCCATCAAAAGAGTACAAACCCTAAAAAACTTGTTCTGGCACCTGTATGCGCCCAGCTCAAGTTCTATACAAAACAGAGGGACACCTTGTCAAGGCCCCAAGTTCCAAAGGTTCTGGGACATCCGGAGTATCCGGATCAGCATCCGGAGTGTCCGGATCCAACCCGGAATGTCCGGATAAATGTCCGGAGTATCCGGATTGGGCTGACCGAACACCCCAACCCGGAGTGTCCGGACCAAACGTCCGGAGTGTCCGGGTTGATTCCACCGAAGACCCCAACCCGGAGTCTCCGGGTTAGCGTCCGGAGAGTCCGGTATTTGCGGGGGTTTAGTATAAAAGTCCCATTTCGTGGCTCCCCTCCATTCTTTCTCCTCCATGTTGTTTCCCCACTCCTTGGTGCTACTCCCCTCCACCCTGGCTTCACTCCGATGAGCTTCCCGCCGGCCGGTGACCCTCCGTGGCTCCTCCCCGGCGACTCCTCCATCCCCGGGAACTCCTCCTCACGCCGACTTCTCCTTCCTCCACCCGGCATTGTGTCTCCTCCATCATCCTTGGAGGTAGGTCTTTCTCTTGGGGGTTGATTCGTGGGATTCTTGGGTTCTAAGACTAGCCATGGTGGGTTAGGGTTTAGGTTTGGATTGGGAGTTTGGAGTTGAATCTTGAGTTCTAGGGTTTTGGGTGTAGTGATTCTAGGGTTGGTTGGGGCTTGGATTGATGAATGTGGGTACTAGAGAGGTAGATCGGGTAGTGGTAATGCCGATCCAAGGGTCGTTTGGAGTTGGCTAGTGGTTTCGTGGGCTAGTGTCGTTCCTCGTGGAGTTGGGTTAGCTATAAGCTTCTTCGGCCTTGCCGCGTGTAGAAAAGTCGTAGATCGGGTTCTAGCGGTGTCATAGGACTTGGCGGCACCTCGATCCGTCGTGTCATTGGGTAAAACTCGCCAGCCCGAGTGTCCGGACTAAAAGCCCGAGTATCCGCCCTAGGTCGGAGTATCCGGACACAAGGTCCGGAGTATCCGGTTATCCGGATCGTCCGGATCAAATAACCGGACCGTCCGGTTAGGCTATTCTGTCCGGCTCGTTAACCTGTCCTGGCCGTTGTTTCGCTTCGGGATTTTTCCTTTTGTGTTAATTTCATTTGCATGGCATGCATCTCATTATGCATTGTACTCGTAGGGAACGATCCCGCTGAGATCGACGCCATGTGACCGAGGGTGTTAATGAGAGCCGATCAAGGTCGACCCACAAAGTGTAAGAACAAGGCAAGCACCTATGCATCTTGAACCCATATTAATTGTATTTTTGTGAATAAATTGCTTAATTGGTGAAATAAGTCTGCATTAGGAGTTGAATTGGGTTAGGGTTAGATCCTATTTGCTGCACATTCGTCCCTTGGATTTGTGAATACTTCCGTTGGAACTAGTATGGGTATTAAATGAGTCACTGCTTAGAATTGCTTAGAGGTCGGGATTTGGGCCAAGTGGCGGAAGGTTCCGTCGCTTGAGGTCGATATCTTACCTATGATAAAAAGAGTGGGCATGGATGGGTAGTTGGAAAAGAAAAGATGAATTGGAGACCGGGCGGGAAGGTTGGGACATTGGGTAAGGAGACCCGATGTGGTAGTTCCCGCCTGAGTCGATTAAGGACCGATTCGATGGTTGCCCTTTGATTGAGCACACCCCGGTTGGTCGCATGCCCGATTATGGTACGGTAAGCCACTCTTTCTCTCATACGGAATCGATGGACCGTAACTTCCTGTGGTTGGACGTGGTTGAGGGCGAGGCTTAGGCCGACTCTTGAGCGCCAAGCCGGGCTTGGGGCTGCTCGAGGGTGCTAGGTTTTCGGCCACGTGATGACGCTCAAATGATTGGGTATGATTGGGAGGGGTTGACACTAGGCCATTGTGGTAAGTGTCGTGCGATCAATGCTTCCTCACAGGTTAATTAAGCGATTCGAATTGCCGCTCTCGGATATGAGCAAGCTCTTTCATCGCACAAATACGTAGTAAGAACTTGAACCGAGGTTCATTGCCGAGCTTGAGCCCAAATAAATTGGTGATGAGATTAATTGTTGTGAATTAATGATTGCACTTCATTTTTAGAAGTAGGCGCTGTTAAAACTGCTTAACTTGTGAATTGAGTAGTTGAGTGACTAAATAATAAACCTAAGCATTTCCGCAAATGTTACCTCTAGCTTATTCCTTGCTACATCCAATTGCATGTCCTTTGGAGTCGGTCATATATGGACCACGGGTAAGACTTGCGAGTACCTTTTGTACTCAGGCTTCTGCTTTGTGGTTTTGCAGGTGAGGATCCAGCGGGGTGCGAGTTTTGCCCCTCATCGCCTATCGGTGACCCAAGGGCACCGAGTAGAGGTCGCCGACGTTGTACGCCCGGAAGTGTTCAGGGCATGACACTTCCGGAGGTGTTTTACTTTTGTTTGTATAGAGTGTGTGGTCTTACTTTTGTGAACAATTGTTACCTTTTTTTCAGAATGGACTCTGCACCGTTGGTCGTCTTTGTTGGTTGTCTTTGTTGGGCCTCTTTGTGCCGTGTGGTGTGTTTGTTGCTTCCGCGTTTTTCTTTGCGTCTCTGGTAGTGATCTTGGGGGCTCGATGCCCCTTTGTGCGAATTGATGTTTGATATAGCATTGGGAACCGGTATGTGGGGATCCTGAGCGAGTTTCGGATCACATACCGGGGGAATACCGGGGTTGTTGTCGAGTCGTTTGGATGTTTGTAGAGTTTCTCGTTTGGGCTTGGTTGTTAGCATCGAGATCACCTCCGGTGGTCTGCTGCTAGGATCCAAATCCGACGGGAACGACTGTTCATCCAACAACTCGAGGACGATCTGGGCGGCTCCTCTCACACCTCCCCCTATTTAAAGGAGCAAACCTAACAGAGTACGGATGCATGTCCACTTGGCCCAACCTGGCCCAATACATGCAAGCTACCTTAAACGATTACAACTCTTGTACGCGTATGGCAACCCTGCCATACACACGTGACTAACTAGCCTCCATGTGCACTGGTCTCTAGCCCGAACGTCCCGCATGACATCTTGACCACCAAGACCTCGGTTCCTCCAAAACCTAGTCCCGAACCTCAGCTCTTCCATAAACCTAGTTCCGGTCCCGTCATCGACCACGTTCGCCCTCGAGCAACACCTGCACATGAACAAACACAAAACGATCCGAGCACAAGTACGCGACTTGACTCAATTTAATCCATGCAACTACTCACACTAGCATTGCATAAAGTCCACTTCAAAACATGCATCATGAAATTCACACTAATTTCATAATCTCAAATTCAAATCAAAATTCAATTCCAAATTTGCTCAAAACCCTAACTGAGCAAAAAGCATTCATCACGGACCAAAATCTAAAAACCCTAGAAAAACCCATCTACGGCGGACCAAAAATATTGGTCTGTCATACACACGGAAATAGCCCTTGCAAAATCCCATTCACGACGGACCAAAAATTTGGTCCGTCATACACATGAAATCCGCTCTTTGAAAATCCTATTTATGACTGACCAAAAAATTTGGTCAGTCATACACATGAAATATGCTCTTTGAAAATCCTATTTGTGACTGACTAAAAAATTTGGCCTGTCATACACATGAAATCTGTTGTTTCTTGGAAATATAGTCTGGCGCAATAGGAAAGTCTCTGTTTCTTAGTGTAACACATGCACAAGCAATTTTGCAAGATTAATCCTAACCAATTTTTCAGCACATGATCAAGCCAATTTTTCATCACATGATTCACAATCTCCCCCTTGATGAAAACATTGGCAATACCATTTAGAATTGAACATTGGCATTCACTTCAAAAGGAAAAATTTGAAATCAAGAAGTTTAGAAACAGAGGCCAAAGTGAAAACACAAAATCTCCCCCTTGACAAAATTTACAATGAAAAACAAATCTCCCCCTAAGAAGAAAAGTGTGTGTGAATGTGCAATGTGCCCAAAACCAAAATTCTTCAAAGTTTTTCAAAATTTTCAAATCTTCTCCCAAGAAACTCCATAATTTCTCCAAAATCTCTCCCCATTTGACAATGGATTCATCAAGAATACAAAAAGAAATACCAAGACAAAAAAATAATGAGCTCACTCGATCACATAACCTTATAGATCACATAATAAGCATAATACATGAACATAGTGTGATTTTAGGGAGTGACATGCATCTCAACCTCAATTTAATCAACCACAGCCAAGTACTAAGCAAGATCTCAGCAGGAAAAACAAGGCCCAAAAATGAAGCAACTAACAACTTAGGGCAAGCAAGTAGTTTCAACCCCAATCTAGGGAACCAATTTAATCTTTTTAAAACTAAACTGCATGTGGCATGCTTGAAGCATACTTCTTTTATTTTCTATGAATGGCATGCTTGAAGCATACATCTTTTTCTTTTAGGGAAATGCATGCTTGAAGCATACATCTTGAAGCTTTTGCATATAATTTGATCATTCTTACAAGCGTCTGCTTGCAAAAAGATCAAAAGACCCCCTTTTTTTACTTA
The DNA here is from genome assembly GCA_036346355.1 of Rhipidocladum racemiflorum. NCBI lineage: Eukaryota > Viridiplantae > Streptophyta > Magnoliopsida > Poales > Poaceae > Rhipidocladum > Rhipidocladum racemiflorum. The sequence continues at coordinate 82,688,048 of CM070573.1, read as the reverse complement.
TTCCCTTTTCTTCTATAGTAAACATGCAAATTGATTAAATGGTCTATGAAAGAGTAAAGTTGAAAACACACATGCTTTAGCCTAGCTTTGTCAGGAAGATTCAATATCAGGCCTATAGGAGCAAGATATCACAGAGTATTAGCTATAGACAATCAAACCAAAGAATTCTGCAATGTCACTTTTAGTTCAAGTAAAGCAATTTACATTATCATATATCAGCTCAATTACATAATATATAAAGAGATATAATAAAGTAAGCTCATCAAGTAAAAGACTTGGCAAGAAAACTCCCCCTCAAAACAAACCCATTGGATGAATAACCCCAAGTTCTCCCCGAATAAAAGCAAAACGAGAAGAAGACAAAGGTTTTATGAAAATGTTTGCCAATTGATGTTCAGTATCCACATGGTGAAGCACAATATTCCCTTTTTCCACATGATCTCTGAGAAAGTAAAATCTGATATCAATGTGTTTTGTCCTAGAATGTTGCACATGGTTCTTAGCAATGCAAATTGCACTAGTGTTATCGCACAAAAGAGGAACACTATCCAAATTAACCCCATAATCTTTAATTGTAGCTATTATCCAAAGAATTTGAGAACAACTACTAGCAGCAGCTACATATTCAGATTCAGCAGTTAATTGTGAAACAGAAGATTATTTTCTAGATGACCATGCAATGAGAGAATTACCCAAGAAGTGGCATGAACCAGATGTACTTTTTCTATCAATTCTACATCCTCCAAAATCAGCCTAAGAAAAAGCTCTTAAACTAATGCATGAGGAAGCAGAAAGCCAAATGCCAAAATCTTGAGTACCATGGAGATACCTGAAAATTCTTTTGACAACTTGTCGATGTGAAGCACGCGGGGAAGCTTGAAACCGAGCACACAAGCACACACAAATTGAATATCTGGCCTTGATGTAGTGAGGTACAAAAGTAAACCTATCATGCTTCTATATTCCTTTTGATCAACCGGTTAACCATCTTCATCCGGATCGAGTGTGCAATTGCTTTCCATGGGTGTCATAATTGGTTTGCTGTTTTCCATCCCAAAACGATGTAGCAAGTTCTTTGTGTATTTGCTTTGATGCACAAAAGTATCCTCCTTTGTTTGCTTGATTTGAAGTCCCAAAAAGTAGGTCAACTCACCCATCATACTCATCTCAAATTCCTTTGTCATGGTTTCTGAAAACTCAGACACTAAAACATGAGAGGAACCACAAAAGATAATGTCATCAACATAAATCTGAACGAACAGTTGATCATTGCCTTGCTTGAGTAAAAAGAGAGTTTTATCAACTTTTCCCATTGAAAACCCCTTTTCAAGTAAAAAGTTTTTTAGCCTATCATACCATTCTCTAGGGGCTTATTTCAAACCATACAAATCGTTTGACAGTTTGAACACATGATTTGGAAACTTGGGATTTTCAAAACCAGGTGGTTGCTTTACATAGACTTCTTCATTAATAAAACCATTTAGAAAAACATTTTTCACATCCATTTGATGCAATCTAAAACTTTTAGACGCAGCAAATGCTAAAAGAATTCTAATGGCTTCAATTCTAGCAATAGGAGCAAAAGTTTCATCAAAGTCTAAACCTTCAACTTGAATAAAACCTTGAGCAACCAATCTAGCCTTGTTTCTAATAACAACACCATCCGCACTTTGTTTATTTTTGAAAACCCATCTAGTTCCAATGACATTAAAATCAGAAGGTGGTGAAACTAGCTTCCAAACTTTATTTCGCTCAAAATTCTCTAATTTCTCATGCATGGCATTAATCTAAGATTCGTCAGTTAATGCATGAGATTTATCTTTGGGTTCAAAAGAAGCAATTAAAGCAGAATGAGCATGAGTGTCAGAATGAATAAACCTGGACCGGGTGATTCTCTCATTTAAATCTTCAATCATCTGTTCAGGTGGATGTCTCCTCTGAATGTGCAACGGTGCTGTAACTTCTGAAACTTCTCCTTCTCCTTCTTCATTTTTAGCATGTACAGATGATGTTGTAGCTTGAGGATGCTCGGCTGTAGGTGATGTAGTAGTAGATTCCAAAGGTGCCACAAACGGTTGTGCTGCAGGAATCAACATCTCATCTTCATCATCATCATCGTTATCATGGATGAAGATACTCTCCCCCTGAAGATTTGCACATGTACCTACATCATTTTGACTAGTGCCTGGACTAGCCTCATCAAAAAGTAACTTCACAGGTTTCTACAATTTTGTTGGTCCCCAAAACAAGCACACGAAGCCACGTGTATGAGCAGGATATCTAAGGAAAATACCATCAGTTGATCTAGCTTCAAACTTATCAATATTTCCAGATTTAAAGACAAAACATTTGCATCCAAAAACTCCGAAATGAGATACACTAGGCCTATGACCAAAACGAAGCTCATAAGGAGTCTTGCCTACCTTTGATCTCAAAAACACTCTATTAGAAACATAGCATGCAGTTGAAATCGCTTCAGCCCAAAATTTCCTAGGAGTGTGATGTTCATCTAGCATAGTTCTAGCCATCTCAACCAACGTTCTGTTTTTTCTTTCAACTACACCATTCTGTTGAGGCACTCTAGGTGATGAAAATTGGTGATCAATTCCTTTTTCAACACAAAAGAGATGAAAAGAAGCATTTTTGAATTTAGTTCTATTATCACTTCTAATAGCTTTGAGAGCTCCTGGATGGTCAACAGAAAGCCTAAGAATAAGACTTCTAAAATGACTAAAAGCCTCATCCTTAGATGCCATAAAGTACACCCAAGGGTATCTAGAAAAATCATCAACAATCACAAGCACATACCATTTACCTCCAAATGATTGAACTCGAGATGGTCCAACCGTGTCAAGATATAGTAGCTGTCCTGGAGCGTCTGTCATCACCATGGTAAGAGGTGGATGTGAACCTGCAATCATCTTACCATGTCTACAAGAAAAGCAAACTAGATTGCTATCACCCTTAAGCTTAAGCAAGCCACGTATGAGATCTAAACCACTTACACGAGTAAGATGATCAAAACCAACATGACCAAGTCTACGATGCCAAAAGAATAAATCTTTAGAAACATTGGCAACTAGACACATATGCTTAGAAGAAGGTGATGCATCAAAATCAGCTTTAAATACTCTTCCAAAGCGTGAGATCTTGAAAACAAGGTCACCTGAAGCATCTAACACTTTGCATTCATTTTTCTTAAAGCTTATTTCAAGATCTTCATCAAGCATTTGTGAGACAGAAAGCAAGTTATACTTCAAATTTTTAACAAGAGCCACATCTTTGAACATAAACTTGTCACTCACATTTACTGTACCTTTTGCCACAACAGAAGAGGAAGAAGCATCTCTAAAAGCAACACTTTCAGCACGAGATGCATTAGTGAGGGAGGAGAACCAATTCTTATCACTGGATATGTGGCGTGAGCATCCGAAATCCACTAGCCATATGTTCTCCTTTCTCGCGTGAGAAGCCTACATAGCAACAAAACATGTCGAGGTCTCAATATTGGGGTTAGGAATGAGATTTTTGGGAATCCAGTACTGAGACACACGACGCACAACAATAGGCACAACACGAGAATTTTTATGCACAAAATCAGATTTGCCTTTTCCCGTGTTTCTAGGAACAGAAAGTGTTTTCATCACTCTAGGCGCATGAGAAGTAAAATGTGCTTTGCTGAAATTTGACCTAGCCTTAGTCCTTTCTGTTTGGCTAGTCTAAAGCAAAAAATCTACTAAGTGTCCATCTCTACCACAATGAGTGCAAGTGTACTTGACATGATGTTTAGCTTCAACAGTAGAAGCACATTTTGCATTCATCATAGTAGAAAATAAAAAATCAGCAGATTGAAAAGCATTTTTCTTAGGCTCATTAGGAAACTCAATTTTGTAAGGAGCCTGAACAACAGTGCGAGGTTTAGTTTCATATGAAGCATGAAGATCAAAACCTAAACCTTTCTTGTTTGAGCTAACCTTAGATTGATCCAAAATCATGTTCAACTTTTTCTTGCCATTAGTGAATCATTCCAAAGAACTTTGCAAGTAATCAACTTTCCTAGCAAGAGTTAAACAATTGTTGCAAGGAATATCAACCTTCCCTTTTTGCTTACGATAAGTAGAGCACAAAAAATCTCATGTGTGAGCAGATTATCAGTCATTTGAGAAACCCTAGCATTTGCATCTTTTAACTTCAATTCAAGAGTTGAGCATTTAGAACAAGAAGTTGAACCATGCAATTCATCAGTGGAACAGCTAGCATTTTTAACATGTTTCTCATTTTTTTCATTTAGATGTAACAGAAGATCATGTTCTTTCCTAAGCAAGGTAAGCTCATTGTAAATTAAGTCACATGATAGCATCATGCCGATCCATGCTTGAGACATTAGCAAATGACACCATGGGACTAGTCATGCAAGCTCACCCAATACTTCACTACACAATGAAGGAGGCGATCACGCGACGCCTCAGCAAGTCCTCTAGCGCCATAACCATCCACGTGTTGCATTCTAATTAAACAAGTAGAGACCTCAAAGAATATCATTGCTTATCAAGTCCTCTGTACCTTTTTTTTTGCAAATCTAGCTCCCTCACGCATACATTTGCAAATTTAGCCCTCTTCGCCACTGCAAAAGATGCGACAATAGACATTTGTTCCCTGCCGTGCCCGAGGAGCACAAAAGGAGGCTAGCACCGTGATAGGGCGAGAGAGCATGGGAGGAGCTCGCTACCGCAGATGGGTAGCCTAGAAGCCACGGTGGGCCAGGGTGTCCGCAGTCTCCATCGCGGGAGACACCGAACCAGCGGGCGAGGCGCCTGCGCCGTTCTCGGCGCAGAATCCGCAGAACCTGGTACGTCTGACGGCTCCTGTTCGCTTTTGCTTTGCTCTGCTCCTTCGCCTCCTTACCCGAGCGCAGCCGCAGGGGCTCGGTGGATCGATCTCCGCCCCTTGCTGCCGGGGAAAAGGAGTTGAGGGCGGCCGCGCGCCGAAAAGGAGAAGGTGGACGCCGCCGCTAGCGGAAAAAGAGGCCACCAAGACGCGAAGAGGAACGAGCGCCATGACCGGGCCGCTGGTGGCGAGGAGGTCTCGGAGGAGACCTCGGAAGAGACCTCGAGTGAGGGTGACGAGGAGTCGCTGCCGAGCGAGGGAGAGGAAGTCGCCGGAGGCGAGCCTCGCGCCGCGACGCTGGTCCTGGGCCATGGGGCCGGGCGATCGCGCTCCTCCAAGAGACCGCGGCGCGGGGTTTATCTCGCGAAGCGCTGGTCCTCGCCTCCTCGCGGCGTCCGGCAAAGAGGGCACGCCAGTGCCGGTTGTTCGCTTCCTCCCGTAAGTGGCTTGCGCAATTCCTCCGGTGCCGACTTCTTCGCAATTCTCGACCGATCACAGACGCAGGGGTTTCACTGGGCCCGGGAGGGCGCCGAGCCCTACTGGCGATGAGGAACCGCCTCTCCGGCCCCGTCTGCTGGACGCGGCGGTGGTTGCTCGGAGCGAGGATCGCTCGGATGCGCCTCGCGTAGGGGCCCGCCGGCGAGGGACGCCGCCAGGGGACGATCTGGCGCCGCCGGGTGCATCAAGCGGCAGAAGCTCCGCCGGCGTGCTTCCGCCTGCGTTGCCGACCGCTGAGGCCGGGCGGAGTTCGCCTGCCGCTTTCCTCTGCCGCCGACCGTGGAGGTCGCCACGAGCCTGTCGCCGGGGAAGTGTTGGGATTCGCGGCGCTTGCAACGCCGGCGGGCGAGATCTACCACCCCGCCGCCGGGCCGCCACCGCCGGCGGTCCGAGTGTCGCCGATGGCGCGACAACCGACCGCCACAGCGCCTGGTCGGCGGGGAAATCAAGTCGTATGTCGCCGATCGCCGCTGGCTGACTTGGCCCGGCCCGACCGGCCGGGGTCCCGCTGCTCGTTTCGACGACGACGCAGAACGCCGCGGATTGGGACGCCTGGAGGAAGAGATGGGAAGGATCCACGCCGACCTTACCCTTGTTGTTGACGCCGCCCAAGGCGAGGAACTCCATTGCTCAGAGTCCCGCCGCCAGACCGTAAGTTTGACGGGGATTTCTCTTGTGCACCTTCTTGACCAAAATGGAGATCGACCGGCGGGTACTTGCAGCGCTTGACATCCCGAGCAGGACAAGTCAATGTTCCTCCTCCGCTTGCACACCGGGAGTGCCATAGGAAGAGCTGCTCGACGCCGGAGGGCGCTGTCGCCGAGCAAGGAAGGGTCGCCTCGGGCGGTCGGGCCGGTCGGGAGGTCGCCGAAGCCTTGCGGAGGCTCAACGACGCGGCGGAGTCGTTGGCCACCGAGGGAGAGAGGGCTGTGTCGCCCTCGGCGGATGCTGAAGCGCCAAGACTTCGCGATCGGTCGCGGCAAGATCTGCCGGCGAGGCCGCCCTCTATCGGAAGGAATGCGAGTCGATCCGCAGGAGGCCGACCAGCCCAAGGCCGAGCGGATCTCGCCGGGGAGCTCGTGGCGATGAAGGAGCTTGCCGATCAGGCTACGGCCGACCGGAAGCGCGTGCCAAGGTCGAGGAGGAACTTCGCGCCAAGGAGGCTTCCGTGGCCGGTGAGTAGTTCGTTCTTCCGGGAGTCGCCACGGCGAGCGTCCCCTGACGTTGTTTTCGTCCCTGCAGATCTGCGAAAAAGCCTTACCGACGCGCTGGAGTCGCGAAGGGCGGCGGTGGAGGCACGAGACGCGGCGGTCGAGTTACGCGACTCGGCCCTTTTGAATAAGCGGTTGGCGGAGAGGGATGCGGCTGATACGACGGCCCAGCTGACGGTCCTCCACGTGGGCGTCCAGGCCGCCTGCGACCGGCTGTTCGGGCTTACTCCGGGCCCCAGCGCCATCCCCGCCATGCTTGGGTGGATCCCCGAGCGCGTCGAGGCGTCGGTGCGGGAAGCGGCGGTGCTTGGCGCTTCTTCGGCCCTGGTCAACACCGTCTCTTATTACGACGGCGTCGACCTTGAGGCGGTCGGGAGCGCGTCGGCTGGCCGACCGGCGACGAAGAGGTCGACGCGTTCATGGCCCGGTCGATCCGTGCGCCCAAGAGATTGCCGGCCGAATCTCGCCGCGCGAAATTCTCCGTCGAAAGGGGGAGGAAGATTAGTTTTCCTTCTGTTTGCTTTTTTGGCAATGTATGTAATGAACAAGACTGCCCTAGTTGAGCTCAAACACCGGGCTGTTTTAAGTTACTCCGCCCGTCTACCCCGTGTTTCTTTTATGAATTTGGGCAATTTTTCAACCGTAGCTACGGGGGCCCACAGGGGTGCCCTGAGAGCGTAGGCGTTGCACCAGGTTCATGCGAAGAGGACACGGGGCAGGGCGAGCTGCCTCGAGCGATTGCTTGATGGAGGAGGTGTCGGGGTCGGACCACCTCCTTCGCGAAGCTTGGCGGGTTGAAATCTAACCTAAGTGGGGGTGCTCCGACCGCTCGTAGTGTTTCTTGCTCGGAGGGCTTGTTTCCCTCCGCAGAGTGCTACTGGCCGTGAGTCGCGGGGCGAGGCCGTAGCACTTTGAGCCGAGGAAATAGCCGCGAGGTAGATAGCTCGGTCGGTCGAGTGCGTCTTAGGTTAGCGACCAGCGCTTTTAAATGATGGTCGGGTTGGGCCCTGGGCGAGGTTGTAGCATTCGCCAACCTATATCGAAGGCTCCATCCGACCGCCGCCGCTCCTTCGCCAGGTAGCCTCCTTTTGCACAAAGTGCTACTTGAACCGTGAGCGGGCGTGGGCCGTAGCATTTTGGTTTTGAGGAGGTTACTTTAGGAGGGGAGCTCGGTCGGAGTGGTAACCGGTTATCGATTTAGGTCGCCGACCCCTGAGGTCATGCAGCCCCCGAGTGGTGCGTGGGGACTGAGGGTGAAGTCGCCACGCGCCGCTTGAGTTCGCGGTGGGTGTGCGATTTTTTCCGAAAAGGAACTTTATGCTTTTCGGGGATAAGGGTGGATTAACTCGCCTTGAGGACCGCGCCGATTTCGGAGCTGACGCTGGGCGCTGCCTTTCAAGCGCCACAGGTGACCCCAAGGCGCTTCGTCTTCTGTTCCTCTCGCACCGCCTTGGCGACTTGGGGCGCTTCGTCTTCTGCGCCGCAGGTTATAAAAGGAGAGGCGCCAAGGTGCTCACATTCGCCAAGGTCGCCACCAAACGGTTGCTTCAAGCGCTATGGCGGACCGCTACACACAACTTCGAGAGGAGGTGGGCGCATTTAACAAGCCTGGCCGCGGTGGTGGCGGAGGTCGAGGCCGGTTGCGGCGTGGGGATGCGCGGCGAAGTCGGCATCCTTGTCGCGGCATTCCTCATTGCGGGAGGTGAGGGCGCCACGATCCGGCGGCGGATCGAGCGACGCCACGCCGCCATTCGGTTGGCTGGGCGCACACCAGGAGGAGTATCGTGCCTTTACCGAGTAAAGGGACCTTGGCGAGTGGTTCCTTTTTTGGGTCGGGCCGGTGTTTCTCCTGTGAATGAATAAAGTGTTGCTTCGCTTCCCGTTTCTTCCTTCTTCTCTGAGGACTTTTTTGTGCTTATGATTCGCCCATATTTGTAGTCTTTTGGGATCGCAGCGGATCCAGCGTAGGTTGGAGGGAATTTCTTGCATTTTTTGCCGCCGAGATGACCCTTCCAACCGTAGGTTGGTTGTTCTCGTGTCAGCGGTTTTTGCAATGCGCAGAGTACTGCTTCGGGACCTTCGCTGGGCGAGGTTGCAAAGTGCTAGGCAAAGTAAAAGATGGAAAAGAGGGAAAGCACTTGGTTGTTCGAGAGTTGCGGTTTCGCCTTGCTCAAGTGTTTTTCGCGTGGTACAAAAAGAAGAGAGAGACCGACTATGGATAGAACCTTCTCAGCTTCTCTATGTTCCAGCGCTTGTCACGAGATTCCCTTCTGTCCTTGAGGCGGAAAGTGCCGGCCTGAGGACTTCCGTGATGGTGAAAGGGCCCTCCCAAGGCGGGAGAGCTTGTGTCTGCCCTTCGCGGACCGACTTGGCGCAGCACTAAGTCGCCGACTTGAACGAGCGGCCGCGGACCCGCTTACCGTGGTAGCGACGCAGCTACCGCCGATATTTTGCCGATCAGAAGATCGCGACGCCTCGAAGCCATTTAGCCTGGCCGAGGTCATCTTGCTGTTCCTCGATTGCCCGTGCGTTGTTGTAGTTCTGCACCCTTGGTGCGCCGTACTCAAGGTCGGTCGGGAGGACAGCCTCCGCCCCGAACACCAAGAAAAAAGGAGTGAACCCGGTCGACCGGGTTGGCGTGGTTCGCAGACTCCAAAGCACGGGCGGTAGCTCGGCGGCCCATCGTCCCGCGAATTTCTTCAGTCGGCTGAAGATTCGCGGCTTGAGTCCTTGGAGGATCATGCCGTTGGCTCGCTCGGCTTGTCCGTTGGCTCGGGGGTGTGCCACTGCCGCCCAGTCGACTCGGATGTTGAAGTTGTCGCAGAACTCGAGGAACTCCTTTCCCGTGAACTGCGTCCCGTTGTCGGTGATGATGGAGTTGGGCACCCCGAACCGGTAGACAATGTCGCGGAAGAAACTTGCTGCCTGCGCCGATGTGATCTTTGCCAATGGCTTTGCTTCAATCCACTTTGTGAACTTGTCTACGGCGACAAGCAAGTGAGTGAAGCCCCCGGGCGCCTTTCTGAAGGGTCCGACCAGGTCGAGCCCCCAAACCGCGAAGGGCCATGTGATGGGGATCGTCTGCAGGGCTTGCGCAGGAAGATGCGTCTGCTGGCGAAGAATTGGCATCCTTCGCGAGTGCGGACAATCCGGTCGCATCCGCTACGGCGGTCGGCCAAGAGAAACCTTGCTCGGAAGGCTTTTCCTACCAGGGATCGCGCGCGCATGGTGCCCGCACACCCTGCCGTGGATGTCTCGCGAAGGTGCCTCCTTGGTCGGCCTAACGCACTTCGAAGGATTCCTGACGGGCTCCTCTTGTAGAGGGCGCCGATCGGGACGAAAGACTTAACTCGCCGAGCGAGGCGCCGAGCCTCGGTGGTATCGGCGGGAGCGACCCGCTTGTCAATCGATCGACAAACGGCCGCCTCCACGGCTTTCAATGCTTAGGACGCCTAAGTCCGACTCCAGCGGGTGGGCATCCGATCGAAGATCGCTGGGCCGCCCGCTTTGGGGGTCGGCGGCGCCAAAGACTCGGTTCCAACCGGATTGATGGGTCACGAGGTCGGAGACGAAGATTCTAGGGGAACCGCCCTTTCCTGAGGCGAGGTTGGCGAGGAGTCGGCTTCACCGCTAGAAGGCGTCGGTAGCTATGATGGAGCTCGAAACCCTTGAACTTCTCCTCGAGCTTGCGGACCTCCAGCGAGGGCGGCCATCCGAGCGCCACGGGGCTCGGTGGCTTTCATCACTTGGTCGACGACCAGCTTGGAGTCGCCGCGAACGTTGAGCCGTCGTGGCGCCCAGGTCGGGCGATCCGAAGGCCGTTGACGAGGGCTTCAGACTCGGCGACATTGTTGGTGGCGTCGAAGAGTAGTCGTATGACGCATCGAGTTTGTTGCCGAGTGGGGAGATGATGACGCACCCGCCGCCGCCCCGTTCTTGGTGTAAGACCCATCGAAGTACATCGCCCAAGATTCGGTCCTCGACCGCCGCAGGACTTGCGCCGTCCACTCGGCGACAAAGTCCGCCAAGACTGGGATTCTGATCGCCGCCCGGGACGCACGATATGTCGAGGCCGTTGAGCTCGAGAGCCCATTTGGCGATCCTTCCAGAAGCGCCGCGGTTGTGGACGACTTCTCCGAGCGGCGAGGAGGTTACCACGGAGATGGGGTGTCGATCAAGTAATGGGCAAGTTTCCTCTTGGTGATGAGCACCGAGTACAAGAACTTCAGATCTGGGATATCGGACCTTTGTTTCGAGAGTACTCGCCGACGGCGACCGGCCTTTGTACCTTGAGAACGCGCCTTCCTCCGCCGCTTCCACAACAAGTGCCGCTACCGACGACCGAGTCGTGGCGGCGATGTAGAGGAGCAAAGGCTCTCGCGACCCGGCGACCAGACCGGAGGTGAGGTCGAAAAGCCTTTAGTCGACTAAAGGCTTCCCGAGCTTCGTTGGTCCGTAAAAATGGTCGGACTTCTTCATCACTTGTAGAGTGGCATCCTCGTCACGAGGCGGATACGGCGACTTAGTGCCGCGAGGCATCCCATCAGCCTTTGATCTCCCTTCAGATCATTTGATTGGCCCCATCCTTGCGATAGCGGAGATCTTATCTCGGTTGGCTTCGATGCCGCGCTCGGAGACGATGAATCCCAAAGAACTTGCCCTTGGGGACCCCAAGACGCACTTCTCGGGTTGAGCTTTATGCGAAACCGCCGGAGGTTCGCAAAGTCTCCTCCAGGTCGGTGATGAGGTCATCGGCCTTCCTGGTTTTGACAACGATGTCGCCGACGTGAGGCTTCGATGTTACGGCCAATTTGGTCTCAAAACATGCCTGCATACATCGCCGTACGTGGCGCTGCGTTTTTGCACCAAAAGGCATCGTGGACGTAACAAAGACGAGCCATACGGGGTGATGAAGGAGGTCGCGAGCTGATCGGACTCCTTCATCGCAATCCGTGATAGCCCGAGTAGGCATCCAAAAGGAAAGGGACTCACACCCGGCGGTGGAGTCCACGACCGGTCGATGCGAGGCAATGGGAATGGATCTTTCTGACAGGCCTTGTTGAGGCTCATGTAGTCAACGCACATTCTCCATTGCCCCGACTTTTTCTTTACAAGGACGGGATTGGCGAGCCACTCGGGGTGACGCACCTCCCTTACAAAACCGGGCGCCAAAAGTTTGGCGATCTCTTCCCCAATGGCCCGCCGCTTCTCTTCGTCGAACGGCGCAGCGCTGGGCGATTGGTCCGATCCCGGCCGAATGTTCAGGGAGTGCTCGACGACCTCCTTCGACTCCTGGCATGTCCGAGGGTCTCCTGCCGAAGACGCCTCGGTTTGCTTGGAGGAAGTCGACGAGCGCTTTCCTATTTGGTGGTGAGGGCGGCCCGATCCGCACGGTCTTGGCGGGATCCTCGGGATCAACAAATGACCTCCTTCGTGTCCTCCGCGGACTTGAAAGAGCTAGTCCCCGACTTGCCGGAGTCGGGCGGATCCGGGCCTTCTCTCGAGCCGGGCGAGCTCGGCAGGCGAGGACCGCCGAGGCTACCGCACGCTTCGGGTCATAGCTGTAGGCGAGCCGAAAGATGTGGCCACGGTGATGACTCCTTGCGCCCTGGCATCTTCAGCTTGAGGTAGGTGTAATTGGGGACCGCCATGAACTTCGCGTAGCATGGTCGCCCTGCATCGGCGTGGTAGGAGCCGGGAAGTCCACAACCTCGAAAGTGAGGCTCTCGGTGCGGAAGTTGTCCAAGCCTTCCAAAGGTGACGGCAGCCGACCTGCCGAGGGGTGGGCTCATGTTGGCCCGGACGACGCCATGGAAGGGCGCCTTGCTCGGCCGGAGGGCGAGCGAGGACCCTCAGGGCATCCAGGGTCTCAACATACATGATGTTGAGATCGCCGCCGCCGCCCATGAGCACCTTGGTCAGCGCTTCGTCCCCACGATGGGGTCGACGACGAAGCGGATAGCGCCCCCGGTGCGGGATGTGGTCGGGTGGTCGGTCCGGCCGAAGGCGATCGGGCACTCCACCACCTCAAGTAGGTGGGCACGGCGGGGTAGCCGTGTGGACCTCTCGGTGAGCGAAGCTTCAACCGTCGCTTGTCGGCGTAGCACTCCGCCTCCGAAGATCATGAGACACCGCCGAGTTGTGGGAACTCGCCGGTGGCTCATCGCCTTTGTCCCGCTGCCGGTGCCGGGTCGCGCTTCTTCCCTTACCCCGCGACGCCGTGGGGTTTCCGGAGAGAAACCGCTTTAGGACTTCGCAGCCCCGATACTTGTGCTTGACGATAGTCGTGGTTCGGGCACGGACTATCCATCAACTTCTCGAATCGGCCGGTGTCTGCCGAGCCTCGCTGCTTGGCAGGTTTCGGCCAGCCGGCGACCATTCGCCTTCGCGCCCTGGCTTACTTCCGCTTTCTTTTGTCCGGTGGTTTGAGGGGGCGCCACCGAGGTCGGCCGTCTTGTGGGTCGCCTTCCTTTCGAAGATGGCCCCCACGGCCTCGCCGGAGGCGTGGTTGGTGGCGATGTCAAGGAGCTCCTTGGTGGTCCGGCTTCGCGACACCCCAACTTGTGGACTGAGCCTCGCACGTGGTGCCGTAGATGAACGCCCGACGACGCCGGCGTCGCGGATGTCGGGAGCTCATTGCACCGCTGGGAGAAGCGGCGGATGTAGTCCCTGAGGGTCTCCCCTACCGCCGCTTGCAGCTTTCAGTCCCAGGAGTTGCCATGCGTTTGTATGTGCCTGGAAATTTCCGACTAAAAGGTTCGCCAGTCGGCCTACCGCCGATGGTATCTCATGGCGGGCAGTACTCGAGCCATGCTCGAGCTGAATCCGCAAGATAGATGGGGAGGTACCGATGACGAAGGAGTCGTCTGTCGCTTCCCCACTCGACAAAGCGAGCCGGTAGTCCTCTAACCGCACATCGGGTTGGTAGCCCCGTGTACTTGGCTATGTTGGTCGGAGCCCTGAATCGACCGAAGTCGGCGTTATGGATGCGGCGGTGAACGCCGCGCCCAGGACCGCCGAATCCTGGTCGGGATGGTTGCGCCGCTCGCTATCGGGCGACTTGCGAGGGTGCCGCCGTCGGTAGCTCTTCTTCGCGCCGAGGGTGGTGCGGAGATCATACTTGTCCCCAGCGATGGCGCACCGGGTGTATGATGCCTGGGGAGTTCGTGGGGCGGGCCGTTTTGGCCGGGCTCCGCCGCCTGTGAGGGGAGTGGCCCAGCGGCCCGGCGGCGCCGCTCACGTGAGCTAGAACCTTGGGCGTCTGAACGACAAGACGCTCTACCGCCCCTGAGGTTCTCGTAGGTGGCCTTGGCTTCAGTTCGCTGGCTCAGCACTCGAGCAAAGATTGCCGCAGCGGCAATGTTCTCGTTGGCGTGGGGAAGAACGGAAGGCCGCTTCGCTTCCTCACCAATTGTCGATGCACTGACGCGCGCTGGCGCCGCCGAGGTCGGTGGTGGGCTAGGCCGACGGCGCCCAGCTCGCCTGGAGCTTATCGAGCTCGGCCTTTCGGGCTTCTAACTCCTCGCTGCCGCTGGAGGTCAGCGAAGCGTTAGGTGCTGTGGCGTCGTCTTCCTCGCCGGATTCCTCCCGCCGCTTCGTCGCTAGGAGGGTCCCGATGGTAACGGGGTGGAGGATGGCTCCGCCGCACTGGCCATATTGCACTCAGCAGTGTAGGCCCTTCGAGGGGCACACTCCTTGTCTGAGCTAGAGCCGTGGTCGAGGAATCCGCCAAAGAGGTCGTGGAGGGAAGCCGCGCAGAATCGCCATGGCCACGAAGTTGTGAGCTCGTGGAGGGTGGTTCGCCGCCGCCGCAAAGGCGTAGGCGGTGTCGCCAGGAGCAATGCCGGCGCGCGTCGGGCCCGCCCGCGCGACTTGCGCGGGGGCCTCGAGGCTGAGGTTGCTGAGGACGTCAGCAATCGCATCCAGGCTTGCGGAGGGCGTCCGGTCCCGGACGGCAGCAGGGACGAGGACAAGCTCCCCCGCCGTAGTGACGATGAAATCGAGGGCGCCGAAACGGATCCAGCCCCTCGACATCGGCGAAACGTAGTGGGAGGAAGCCATCAGGGAGGAGAATGGGAACCCGAAGATGAGGATGTCGGTGAAGACGCGCGAGATCCCCTACCTGGCGCGCCAACTGTCGGTGTTTCGTGCACCGGCAATACGAATTTATGGTCGGATGGGGTCGCGCGTGTCCAGATAAACTGGGTACCACGCGCCTTAAGTACTCGCCCAGGAAGGGCAGTGGCGTTGAGCCACTCCTCAGGCGACCAGAAAGGTGCTCGCCAAGAGGAGTGGCGTTTAGGCCACTCCTCGAGCGACCAGCGAAGGTGCTCGCCAAGAGGACAGTGGCGTTGAGCCACTCCTCGGCGACAGCGAAGGTGCTCGCCAGGGCAGTGGCGTTGAGCCACTCCTCGAAGCGACAGCGAAGGTGCTCGCCAGGACAGTGGCGTTGAGCCACTCCTCAGCGACAGCGAAGGTGCTCGCCCAGGGGCAGTGGCGTTGAGCCACTCCTCGAAGCGACAGCGAAGGTGCTCGCCAAGGGGACAGTGGCGTTGAGCCACTCCTCAGCGACCAGCAAAGGTGCTCGCCAGGGGCGAATGGCGTTGAGCCACTCCTCGAAGCGACCAGCAAAGGTGCTCGCCAAGAGGGAGTGGCGTTGAGCCACTCCTGGCGTAGTTCCCAAGAATCAACCCGTAATCGTGCTACAGGCGAAGGGTCAAGGATATTTAATGCGAGACGTGCGCATTAAATGCACGAGATATGTAGGCAGTATGGCGGCGTGTCTTCCCCAGCGCCAGCATTAATGATGGGTGGCCCCGAATCGACATCCCTCTCTCTGGCGAAGCCTGCAGGGGTGACAGACAGTGACCCAAGGCGAAGTCTAAGTCGGCTAGGACAGGCATTAAATGTGATGTAAGAGAGTGTGACAGGTGCATTAAATGCACTGTAGTAGCGTGTCAGACGCTTGCTTTACGCAAGCTTGTAAGCCCCATGCGCCTCAGCCAGCCCGAGTATAAAAGGGAGTTAGGGTGCATGGGAGAAGGGTTGTTTGTTGGTTGGCGGAACCTTAGAAGGTCGTATTCCCCAGCCTTGTAAGAACCTTGAATTGAGAAGAATCCCCCAAGCAGGACTAGGGTCATTACTCCTTTTGGAGGACCCGAACCTGGGTAAACTCGACCGTCTTCTTGCTTGCTCCCAACATCCCGTTCTTCCTGTCTCTGAGCGGTTACCACAAAAGCCCCTCGAATCTCTCAAGCACCCAATCTTAGGGTGCTGTTGGCGATAGCCGACGGCGCGCTCCTCTCCTCGAATGGTCGACTCAAGGAGTCGAAGATGTATCTTGGTTCGGCCGAATGTCCCTACTCCATTAGTGCGGTGTGAATGTATTGATCTTTGGGAGACGGACAAGGGGTGTACAGCGAGGCGACGGCCGGGCTGTCCGAACCCCTTGAGGTTTTTGCTAGGAGTCGAGGCTACCTAGGAGATCTTCCTCTTTTCTCCGCGCCCCTCCCTCTCGGGCCCTGCCTCTCCTTATATAGACGGAGGAGGCAGGTTACACGGGAGTTGTGAAGACTACGAGGAGAGGGGTCTGCACGCCTTGAGGTCTGGCTCCTGTCTTGTCCGGCCAACCCTCGCCCTCCCGAGGTAGGGTTGGTGGCTCTGCGGGCGCATCTTGCGTAATGTCGCCGTGGTGGCGTGTTGCGTGGTGCTCTTGTCACCTCGGTGGCTTTAATGGCGCTTGACTTTGCTTCGGCCTCGAGTGGGCGTACTCCTCTGCGGAGTGCCAGGCGACGGGACGGGGGCTTGACTTCTTCGGTGGCTCTTCTGACAGCCTTGGGAAGGAGCCGCCTACCCTGGTACGGATGTCAGGGGTCCCTGCGCACAAGGCGCTACCGACATCGGCGTGGCCTCGCTGGCTCGTGGCGCAGTGGAGCTTGAGCTTCAATATTAGGCGGCGCGATGCCGACCGCCCGAATCGAGTCCGCCGACCGTCCTGGTCGGCCCTGCATGTGTCGGCTCGTTCCTCGCGCCCAAGTACCTTTCGGTGGTGCCGGGCCTTCGCCGTGATAGGTCAGCCCGTTCGTGCTTCCGGGCTGATGGGGGTACCCATGGTATGGGTACTCGTCAATAGTATCAGAGCCGTTCCTCTTATTCAATTTGTTGTCACCGTCACTAATCCGTTCCGATCCACCGCACCCTCATTGATCTACTCTGATCCGCTGCTCCACTATCGCCACTCGGGTTTGGCCGCACAGCTCTACCACTCGCTAGGGGGGGGTGCACCACGCCGTTGCTCGCTTGAGGGGTAGGATCTGCGCCACACTGCTGTCACTCGAGTCAGATCTCCCCTAGGAAGATAGTGTCCGGGTGAAGAAAGGAGCCATACAGGTGGAAAAGGAGAAAAAAAGGAGTTGGCTAGGTAAAGGAAAAAAATAAAAAGTGTATGTGTGTCAGAGTTGTCATGTCTGGTTTTGTAATCAACATTGCCTAGTTGATTGGATGAGATGACTCCAAAGGAGATTGAGGCTGTAGAGAAGCAGGAGGAGGACGCCGTAATGAAGGTTGCCGTAGAGAGAAGTATGACGATTGTTGAGTCAACTTCCTCACTAGTTACACAAGGTGACATGAGAAGCATATTACAGGATCTCTTAGTGACATGTATGATTGGTCCTAAGGCTGGTATAGGATTAACCAAACTGAAGTTGGAGCTAATGCCGAATGATGTGAAGTTGGAAGGGAGAAAGAATTACCTGAGTTGATCTCAAATGGCTCAGTTAATTCTAAAGACGAAGGGGTGAAGTACTACCTACAAGAGACTTATGTTGAGCCTATAGACAAGGCAAGCATGGATTGGAGTATGCGGAACACCACTAACTTCATGGTGGTGACTTGGTTGCTGACTTCGATGTCTCTATCCATTGATCAATGGTGGAGACGATGCAAAGTGTAGCGAAGATGTGGAAGACACTGAGTAACATGTCCTCTAGGGAAGGCAATGCGATGATGGTGGTAGAGGTTCAGGGCAAGGTGGAGGCCCTAAAACAAGAGGATAAGACCGTTCATGAGTATACTAGTCAATTACAATAGCTATGTGCAGAATTAGATCACTATGATCAATTGCAATTGACATGTGCTGGTGATATTAAGGTTAGCAGATTGTGGCTGCAATGCAGGCGAGTCACACACTTCCTGAAGGGGTTGAACCAAGAGTTTGAGAGTAGGATAGCTGCTATGTTTTATTTGGTGAATTTACCTACTATGAAGGAAGTGATTTCAGCTATGGTGTAGGAGGAAGTTAGATTATGAGTGATGAGGGGTAACAACCTAGTAAGATCTGCCTATCATGTACCTGATGATAGGGAATGTATAATTGTGGGTGATAGGATATCTAAGTCATGACTGTCCTCTCCCGCGGTATGGAGGAGGCCAAGGTGGAGATCGTGGAGGCTGAGGAGGAGATTAGGGTCATGGAGGTTGAAGTAGGGCCAGGGGTGGCCCTAGATCCAATATGGCTATGGCAGAAGGAAGCATGTCTATTACCTTGGTAGGCGATCAGGCTATGTAGTGGGATCTATAGCAGAAGCGCAAAGCATTAGTCTTCTCAAGATTCAACAACATCTACCACTTCCTTTGATAACATTGCCAACTATGCCCACATGGATGAAAGTAATTAGGCACAAGCACTTACATACACATATAAGCATCCTCATATTGATTTGATCATAGATTCATGAGCATCTAAGCATGTCACAGGTTCTTGTAGGATATTTGCATCCTATATTCCATATACACACTCTGAAACTATTCAGATAGTTGATGAGACCACTCATCTTATTCAAGAAATAGGATCTATAGAGTGCACACGATCCATTACTTTATCCCATGTCTTGCATGTCCCATCCTTTCCAGTTAATCTTCTTTCAGTGAGTTCCATCATCGATCAATTCGAATGCACTGTTTTATTTGATGATGACTCTTATTTGTTCCAGGAGAAGAGAACTGGGAAATAATTAAGACCGGTATTAGTTGTAATGGACTATGGTATATTGATCATGTGGATATAGCATTGGACGTGGCTATAAGAGTAGTTGAGGAAGATGTTTTGCAGCAGCATCGTTATTTGGGATATTTTTCATTTGAGAGTTTGACTCAAATATACCATGAGTTCTTTAATAAAGTAGATAAGAGTAAACTTGTGTGTGATGCTTATGAGTTTGAAAAATGTAAATGATCTATTTATAGTAGTGTTGGTCTTTGGAGTTGTGAATCGCTTATATTAATACATTATTATGTTTGGGGTCTATGCTTAGTTACCTCTGTGAGTGATTTTAAGTGGTTTATCATATTCATTTATTGCTATACTCGTATGACTTGGATCTATATGATGAAACACAAGAGTGATGTTCTTTGATGTTTCCTAGACTTTCATCAGTTAGTGGAAACTCAATTTGATGTAAAGGTTCAAATTCTTTGAACAAACAATGGAACTGAGTACGTTAACAAAGAGTGTGTAGCATATCTCTCGAAGAATGAGATACTTCATTAAACCACTTGTCCAAGAACCCAGCCTCAGAATAGAGTGGCTGGGAGAAAGAATTGATATTTATTGGAGATAACATGTTCACTCATGTTTTAGATGAATGTGTTGAAAAGATTCTAGAGTGATGCGGTGATGATGGCTGCAAATCTTATCAATAATATGATGTATCAAATACTTGGGATAAAGTCTCCCGCTAAACTTCTTTTGGGCCAACGGGAGTTCAAGGTTTCCGCTAAGGTATTTGGTTGCGTGTGCTTTGTATGGGATCATCGGCCAACGGTTGGCAAACTAGATCCTTAGGCTATGAAGTGTGTCTTCATAGGATCTTCATCTAGTTAGAAGGGATATAAGTGCTGGAAGCCAATGGAAAAAAGTATTCATGAGTATGGATGTAACCTTTCGGGAGTTTGAGCCATACTACACAATAGTGGTGATCTTGGTCAATTTTTAGAGGAATTCTCTCCTGTTACCGAGAGCAATAGTCAAGAGGGAGAGTACAAAGAAAGTGGGAGTGATAACTGAGGGGAAGAACTTGTTGTGGGGACAAATTCTATGTCCCTCTCCAAGTTAGGATAAAAAAATACACCAGAGATGTGATAGCCCGAGAAGAATTAAAGGTGTATCAAAGAAGACGCTTCTGGAAACACTGGGAGAAATAGCCATCGTCGTTGGCACCTATGTCATCAGATGAGCAAGTTCTACCAGAGATAGAAGAGGAACTAGGGAGTTAGGAGGAGAAATAGCAGCTACCATCAAAACTTGAGCAAGTTTTAGTCACAGTCCCAAAACTCTTCTCAAGTCTCTCTCTCCATCAAGTTCCTTGCCTTCCCTTGGGGCAAGTGGTAATGTTCCATTGATTCTTCTCATTTAAAGTTACCTCTAGCACAACGTAGGGCAGTTAGATCTAATGCTAGAAATCCACCACCGCGGTATGGTTTTGAGCATGACATTGTAAATTTTATTTCATGCTCCCATATCTCCCCTGCATACAAAGAATTTATTGCATCTCTCCAGACAGTGCATATTCGAAAGAATTAGCAGGTTGCTAAGCATGATCCTAAATAGAAGGATACTATGAAACAAGAGTTTGGTGCGCTTTAGAAGAACAAGACATGGGATTTTGTTCCACTTCCATCAATAAAGAAAATAATAGAATGCAAATGGGTCTTCATGGTGAAACAGAATCTTAAAGGCAATGTAGACAGATACAGGACGATATTGGTTGCAAAAGGTTATAACCAGACATATACTTTTGCACCAGTAGCGAAGATGAACACGGTAAGGATGTTGATTGTGCTGTTATTTTTCAGTGGTCTCTTCACCAGTTGGATGTGAAGAATGCATTTCTTCATAGAGATTTACAAGAGGAGGTATATATGGAGATACCTCCTAGCTTTGAGAATAAGCAGACTATCGGGAATGTGTATAAGCTTAAAAATTATCTATATGGCATGAAGCAATCTCCATGAGCATAGTTTGATAGATTCAGATGTGCAGTTTGTGGTATGGGCTATTCTCAATGCAATAGAGATCATACTGTGTTTTACAAGCATAGAGGTTCACACATCACTATACTAGCAGTCTATGTTGATGATTGTGATAACTAGAGAAGCATTTGAGGTGAAGGATCTTGTACCTCTTCGATACTTCTTTGGAATTGAGATCGCTCAGTCCAAAATAGATAGCTCTCTCTCAAAGGAAGTATGTCCTTGATCTATTAATAGAGACATGAATGTTTGGGTGTTGTCCTATTACTTCATCTATTGATAGGAATCACAAACTTTGTGTTGAGTCTGGTGATCTAGTTGAAAAGGAGGCTTATCAAAGACTGGTTGGATTTCTCATATACTTGTGCCAACAGGACCTGGTATTTCATATGTAGTGAGCATGGTAAGTTGATATATGCATGATCCTAGAATAGGACATATGGATGTTGTCTTTCGGATTCTATGATATTTGAAGAGTAGCCCTTAAAAAGGGCTTTGGTTTAAGAAGAATCAACACTTGAATGTGGAGGGATATTCAAATGCTAATTGAGCAAGCACTATAGATGATAGAAGGTCTATATCTGAATAATGCATCTTTGTGGGTGGTAATCTTGTATCATGGAGGAGTAAGAGCACGAAGTTGTGGCTCGATCTACTGCAGAGGCAGAATATAGAGCAATGGCGTTAGGTTTGAGTGAGATGATCTGGATGAAGAGATTATTGTCTGAACTTCGGGTGATGAGGAGTGGCTCCTTGGTATTGCATTGTGACAATAAATCCTCTATCAACCTTGCTAACAATCCAATACAGCATGATCGTACCAAGCATGTTGAAATCGATAGGTTCTTTATCAAAGAGAAGCTGGATGATAAAATTATGAAATTGAAGTATGTCAAGTCTAGTGAATAGTTGACTGATTGGTTCACTAAAGGGTTAGATCCTAGCATGGGTGCTACAATATGTAACAAAATGTACATGATTGATATTTTTAGCCCATCTTGAGGGGGTATTGGGATAGAATTAGGGATATAATCCTATTAAATTATAGATAAATTAAAAATTTGAAGATAGAGTTTGAGTTCATTATAGTTGTAATGCTAGCTATAAATAAAGGGTGTGGGATCCAAGAATTTTTTGCTTTTTTTAGCCCTCTGTGAATGTTTTTTTCTTCAAAAATAGCCTCCCTCCAAAATCATTTGCTGATTTGGCCCTCACAAGTCACCTCCCACTCTCGGGAAGCTCGACAGGTCGCCTACCGTGCCAAGATTCCTGCCGAGCCCCCTTCCTTGTAGGAATCAAACTCTACTAATTAATCACTAATTTAATCATATTTATTAATTAAATAGCTAATTATCCAAGTTCGATAATTAATTCCGTCCTTCTATGGAAGTAGCGTGGAAACTGTCCTTCTGCGGCATCCAAGCACGGTAACTGCTTGCCGATTCCTTCCGTGCCATGGTAACACGGAATCTGCCTACCGATTCCTCGCGCACCACCCAAGCATGGAACCTGCCTGTTGAAAAACCTACCGACCTCTACTGGCCTGGCAGGTGTCTCGTGTCGACTGCCGCGCCTTCTGAGCTCATCAATGGGCTAGTTTCACAAATTCGAACAAAATAGAAGCTAAATTTGCCTAAAAAAAAAAAGAATTTTATGGGGCCAGAAAAGCACGCCTTCAGATCCAATAGTACTCACCATTTCACTAAAACTACTGTTACAGTGCTAGCTGACATTCAATACACATCGTACACACGACACAACACAGACAGGCAGCTAACTGCGCGACTGTAGAGTGTAGTTTACTTAAGGGCGCCCTGCGACTGTGGTTGAGATTAGTCAGCAACAGTCCTGACCTAATCTTCCCATCTTCTCATAAACTGTTCCAAGCTGGCTTTAAATCGATCCTAGCACGATGGAGGTCGAGCCAACCTTGATGACTTTTCCTACTCACTTTTTCACTTTTCCAATGCTTGGTTAAGTAAAAAATGTAGCCATTTGGATAAGGATTAGCCAAGTGGAGGAGACGTATCCATATGTGTGTGGACACTGGGCGGATCTTTAAATCGTTCTCGCAGCTCGTTCGGCGTCATCCACAGACGTTTCTTGTGTATCTGACACGTAGCTTTGTGAATGACCGGCACTGGAACGATGGGCATGGCGATTCGTCATGCAGGCAGGCTCCGATCGATAGCCTACTTACTTCGGATTTCTAAATCAGAGACATGACAGTATGATGCAGAAGTTTAAGTAGTTTTAGCTCGGTGATGACGGCGAGTTCCGATTGATGGAGCTGTCTCCTGACTTATATTATTTAATTCGCGTTTTTTTAGCTGAACCAGATTAATTCAGGCTTTCAACAAGCAACGTTGTTGGAAACAATATTTTCTTAGGACCATACTATTAACATTTATTACCTGATTTCTTAAGTTTATGAAGTATGCATGTCTACCTCTGACGCAACTGAAGAAGAAAAGAATTAATTCAGAGAAACAGTAGTACAGCAAACGAAACCCATTCTGCCAGCTAGGGTTCAGAAGAAGCCGACTCTTGGTGCAACCGAAGGGGGGGAAAGCAGTAGGCTGACCGCCCCCACAAATCGCGCAGCACTTTGCCTTGATGATCCTCACTTGTCCTAGAGATCTAAAGTGGCCCTGCTTTAGCTCATTTTTTCTGCACTAAAAAGGTCATCTCTTTCGAGTTGACAAAGTTACACACACACACTGACACCACACATGCAATGCTTTTCCTTCTGCAGGCTGGTGCCAGAGAGCTCCAAGAGGCCCTACTTAGAATCTGCAAGAGATCAGGAACGGACCCTACTTAGGCAGCTATGCTAAAAGAAAAGGCTTTGGTTAATATATGCGATTACCGACCGGGATTGTCCAGTTTTGCTCCACCAGCTTTAGAACCCGGTTTCAGTACTTGGTTCGACTTTCTGCAGTACACATTCCATGATACCCTGCTTAAGCTTATGCATATCTAATTCTCTATTCCTTAGGTTCTTCTACAATTCTGGCAGCTGTTTCAGCTAGCTGAACTGCTAGACAGCTGAGTCCCGAGAGTAAGGGAATTTGCTTTGCATTTCTGCTTTAGCCTTATGATTCAATCGGTTCTCGGATGAACGTGTATTTCTTCCCAAAGATAATAAAATCCTTCTTTAGTAATTATAATACACAGCCTCAACCCACTAAGTTTCGGCTAGGCTTTTAAATCTACATGTCTCAGAAAACTAAACAGGCTAGCCCTGCTTTAGAATCACATTTCCATGCTACAAATAACAAGTGTCTTTACTGTGAGATTCTACACTGCTTGCAATAATAATCCTTTCTCTAGAATCTTCTTAGACTCGTGTCGATCTGTTCTGCTTTTGTTGTTGTTAGTAGTCATCACTCACCAAGTGTGCTGTGGGCTGTCATTTTTGGTATTTCCTTGCCCCTTTACCTTCGAATATTTTGTGCAGGTCAGTTCATCTGCAGATGTACTTCTTCATGCGCACTGATGTCTTTGCTTCCTTAATATTATCAGAGCTGTGTTTGCTTTTGCTATCCAAGTTGAGAATGGAGCCGATGCTAATATAAACTTTTATTCGTTTAACTCACAATTTTATGGCCAGATGTGTATTGAAGCACAGGTTTACCTCACTGTTTATGCCAATAAACGATTCATACGCTCCACTGGAGATAACGAAATAACTAACTGCGGTCGAAAATCGCCTGGCAATTCTTTGTTGCATACATGATACACCTTCTATCTCTGTTACCAAATGATTTGGGAGTCGCTGTTCTACATGCCGAACTTCATCTATTCATCTTCTGTTCCTGCTCTGCAATTTCTATAGAGGAAGCTGCTGCTCTCCCTGTGAAACACATTCCATCACTGTTGGAAATCGATAACGGCGACCAAATCTATTGCACCAGGTTCACTTTTTCGTCCAAATTGGTTCAATTTCGTGAAAACCGACCGTATCGCTCTGGCTCAAAAAATAAAATTATTCGGTTTATCGTTCAAATTCAAATTCAAAAAATAAAAAATTTAACAAAATTTATCAAAATTTCCATATAATTAGTATTGATAGTCTTATGACCTCTGATATGAATATTTTTTTGAAAAAACAAAGTTTGAAAATGTTTTTGAGCCATTCAATTATATTTATTAGCAATATTTGTTTACTTATATCTAGTAGCAATATTTGTTGAAGTATATTTAATACTAATATTTGTTAAATTATATCTGGTAGCAATATTTGTTGAAGTATATTTAGTAGCAATGGACGACACAAAAAAATGATACTATTTGTTCAAGTAGTGATATTTGTATGCACAAAAATTATCTTGTTATGGTATATATTTTAATATGTTAATATTATCCAACATTGAAAAGTGTACTTCTCGTTGTATGCATGCATGAACTACCAAAACATTAGTATGGAAGTTGTACTATGTACCACTAGTTATATTATGCACTCATTTTGTTGTACAACGTGCAATTTGACACAAACAATAAATTATTTACACAAGCAATTTCTGTAAGGTATTGAAATGTAAATGGTGTTGACATGTGAACGGTATTGGTACGTCGTTATGTGAATACCTATTTTTGCACTTGTTGGATTGATATGTGAGTAGTATTAAAATGAAAGATTATTTGTTAACATATTATTAATAAATGCCTAATTTACAACTTGTAATTGTCTAAAATATAGCAAATGTCATGCCAATTTTTTTTTCATATTTAGGAAAGTCCATGCTTTTTTATATATATATATTTCTTACATTTTTCCCCATTTTTCAACTGTCAGCGGTTTTGAACCTTTTCGAGTGGTTTTCGTTCAAAAACAGCGAAAATCGCTCAACGGTTTGACCAGATTTTAAATTTATTTGACTTTTAAGTCATACAATTTTAAGCAAATTTCGAATGATTTTTTGTGAATTTTGATACCGTCGGATGTTGAAATTTGGATTCGAAAGGTATTATTAACCCGGTATGGCACCAATGGGAACGGACTACTTGATGTTGATGTGCGGTTGCTCCACAATATTTCATTATGTGAAAAAGTGCAGATTTTTTTTACTCAAGCTTTCAACTCACCGACGGTCAAATTCAGACGCCATCTGCTACAGTACTAATACTTGTAATGTTGAACGTAATTAATATATTAGTACCTGACAAGGACATGACAAGATGTGCATTTTCTAATTTCACTAAGGAGCACAACATTTTAGGTCAGCACTGCCTCTTGTTGAAATATTTAATTTCAAGTACAAGTTTTTCTTTTGAGTGGATGGTACTACTACTAACCATACCGAAACTTAACACTCCATGTAATAGTCCAGATTTCAAATCTTTTGCAATGATTTGACTAAAAAGAAAGAAAAGTCATTAAGTACCTTGAAATCCAGAACAGTCGTAAGTTTGGACATATTTATTTATTGCAAAAGGTTGTGCCGGTAGAGAAGTTTGGTGCCCTCTATCCATTATATTCTCCTAACAATATGACTCCATGTTGACGAAGATGCCGTTGGTGAATACCTGATCCAGTAACAGTGGACGGTGTGTGACCCTTAAATTCCAGCTGTGAGGTGTAACCCTCACATGCTCCTCCTCTCCCTCTCCGTTGCTTTTGTGCCAATAAGTGGATGTGGCCATCACTTCTGAGGCAGAGAGATACTCGAAGAAATCAAGAAACCACCCATCCTGCTCCATCTCATTCTCTTCTCAAGGCTCCCGCTGCGAGCGACTGCACCGTTTCTTGGCCAATGGCACCGGCGTTGTCGTCGTCGTTGGATAGGCGCAAAGATCGTCGTCGGCATCGGAAACTGTCGTGGATGGAGCCTAACACTGCAGGAGCGGCAGATGGTGCGGTGAGGTGAAAGAAGAGCAAGAGCTGGTGGATTCGTTGGAGCTGTGTAGGCAAGTCTAATGCTTGGCTAGCTGTTCGATTATAATCAGATTTGTCGTGCCATGTTCTTGAAACAGGCTATAATTTCCCCCGCTATCTCTGTATCTCTTTCTCTCCTTATTTCGTTTTCAGGTTCTTTGTTCGTTCGTGACTTTTGTGTTGGTTGATCGTTTTCAATACGTGATATGCAAATAACCGATCTTTGGTTGGTGTATGAGAGATCCTGTGAGGAAGTGTAATTTTTTTTTGCGGAGGTTGTAAAGAGCGGGGAACAGAAGATGGTGCGTGAGAGACACGCACGCAGAAGTGATTTGCGCATCTGGAAAACTGACATATCGAGTGCTGCTATGAATTTCAGATTACTACTTTACGTTATATCCAGTATTTTGTGCTCTGAAAAATGGATTGGATTGTTACTTCAATGATCCTTGAATAGTTGCCTCTATATATATGAAACTTCTGTGTTTTTTTAAACCAAGGACAACATCTCTACCATTCATTTTCAAGAAGAAGAGAATTACACCAGCTCCCGAAGGTAAACGCCAAGACACCGACACCGGCTCAGCAGAGGGAGGACGCCAACCCTGCACACCCCCACCCCCAACACACACGCTCACTGACGCGTCAATCGCGCTGGTCCTGGGTTAGCCCCCAGCCGTCGAAGCCGTCATCGCCTGCGCGCCCCGAAGCTCCGCGACAAGCATTGCCGAAGCGTCCAAAGCGATGCCTCAGCCAAGCCAACGGTCACGCCCAAGCCTGGGCCGGGCCTGAGCTCTTCCGAGACCACTGAAGCTGCAGCAACTCTCGTCGCGTGGCTGCCGCTGGCGGCGGCCGGCGAGGAGCTGGAGGCTGGGGGGCTCCTCTTGGGGTGTCGTTGACGTCGCCTCCTGGGCCGCCCACACGAGCAACACGGGTGTTGGGTGCCTTGTCTGCTTGGACTCCGAGTGATTCCTTTCCTCTTATGCTCTTAATTAAGAATGATCTTCTGTTCCAGAACTCATAGATCGATCAGGCCGCTGTTTTGACTTTTGAACAAGGAAGTCTGGAAGTGCTTCCAAATCGATCCGTGTTGCTCTGTCAGGGCGTTCGCATGCTGGCAGTATTCTGAACCAATCTTATCATGCGATTTTATCCTATCTAGTATATGTACACAAGCATATGCTAGCTGAGCTTTAGTTCATTGTCAAATATATATATAGGCAACATATCTAGTGAAAACCCTTCTTACCGTGAAAACTTCGTGAAACCCACGTATAAAAGTTTTGAATTTTTTTTAAAAAATTACCATACGTAGAGGAGGTGAGGTTCTACAACCCTGTGAAATTTGAAGATCAAACTCAATTGCATTTGAAAGATATGAAAAAGACAAATTGCAAAATAAATAGTGCTAAATAGTAAAAAATCACTATTCATACTGAATTTGTCTTTTTTATATCTTTCTAATGCAATTGAGTTTGGTCTTCAAATTTTACAGGGTTGTAGAACCTCATCTTCCCTACATATGATAATTTTTTGAGAATTTTTCAAAACTTTTACACGCGGGTTTCACGAAGTTTTCACGGTAAAGAGGGTTTGCACTAGATATCTCCGCTAGATATATATTTATATATATATATATATATATATATATATATATATATATATATATATATATATATATATATCATAGAGCCGGTGGAATCTCGGCCCTCTCCGCGCTCCCGTACGCCTTGGGTGTATTTTCCTCCAATCGCAGCGTGCCTAGGTCGTTGGCCGTCAGATCGGGGTCTTACCAGTTATGCCATGTAGCGAGGCTCCTTCATTATATCCCTTTATGAAAACTATTTTTATCGTGTAAACTTTGTAGAGATTATATGCTTAGATTTTTAAAAATTCTAAAAAAAAAGTATCATACTAGAGGAGGTAAGCTTCTACAACCATGTAAAATTTAAAGACAAAAATCGATCGTATTTAAAAGATATAAAACCGACGAGCAAAGAGAATAAATAGTGATGAACAGTGAATATACTATTAGTCTGAATTTGTCTTTCTTTATATCTTTTAAATGCAATTGATTTTGGTATTCAAATTTTAGAGGGTTGTAGAAACTCATCTCCCCTATGCATGATGATTTTTTTAGAACTTTTGAAAATTTGTGCAAATAATTTTCACGGGTTTACACGATAACCTGGTATGTGCCGCTTCACAATATATTCTCGGGCACATATACAATGTAAACCATCTTTATCGTGTAAATTCCGTGAAAATCATATGTACAAGTTTTCAAAAATTCTCAAGAAATTACCATACGTAGAGGAGGTAAGCTTCTACAACCCTGTAAATTTTGAAGACCAAAATCAATCGCATTTGAAGGATATAAAAAAGACAAATTCAATCTGAATAGAGATTTTTCACTGTTTATCTCGCTGCTTGTCAATTTCATATCTTTCACACATGATTAAGTTTGGTCTTTAAATTTTACATGTTATAGAAGCTCACCTCCCCTAGGTATGATAATTTTTTTGAGAATTTTTAAAAACCTATACATATAGTTTTTATGGTGTTTACATAATAAAAATAATTTACACTGGATACGCGTCCTATATTCTCACACTAGACTAGCCTGTTTTCTCACTGTTGGAACAGTGACAGTGTAACACACCCAGTGTTTTGGTTGAAAGATTTGGATATAGGAAGATATCCATTCTATACAGGGATCGAGAGGGGGTGTTGCTGACTAGACCTAGGATGTCAAAAACGGAGGAACAGCTATGTGGATTACGATTGCTCAGTCTCTGGTGCAGTGCGGCTTTCCGCGAGGCATCGGTGGTGTCAGACGGTTTGCGGCGCACATGGAGGCGGACGGGACTGCCTGCCGCGTTGGCCCGGGCGACCGGTGCAGAACCGCACTGGGATGGAAGGACGAAGCTTTGGACTATCTAGACTTCCTTCGCAATTTTTTTATCAAAGGTTTTCTACGGTATACAACTGTTACGTATTACCTACCATACTTTTCTACCACCACGATAAGTCATTGGGACTGTATTCATCATAACAGACGAGCTACCGTATGTGGCACTAAGCTTGGTAAATACCTACCATAATACTGAGCTCAGCAGGAAGCTAGGACCCATCACTTCTCACGCTTATTAGGGAGCTGTTACGGTGGACGGAGCCGTTGCGATGCCGACGATCTACCACCTACCATGTCGCCGATCTACTACGGTAGGTGACACATATCGCCTGTTAATACTTCCGTGATCAAGAAGGTATAGATTTGTAATTTTCATTCGGAACAGAGTCGAAGATGGAAAAAAAAAAATTGTGCAAGATTACCCAATATACCGAGGGGTTTGCTGGAGGCTGTCGCAACAGCTAACTGCACCTGGCACGGCGCGGTACGATTGTTCGATCCGCGTGGGTGCGGATTGGCTTTGGCCTTCAACGTGAGTGTCATGGAGCGCCTACTAGTTCGTTGGCTTCCCGTGCCCGGTGCATGGAGCTCTAGCCTCTGTGTGTGCACTGCTGTGTACTCCTTCATGACATGCTGACACGGTTGACCGTAACATTTGATTGGTGGCAGTATCAGCCTTGGGAAAGCCGTTCACTGTTCTGTCCTTTCTCATCATCAGCATACGAATCTTATCCGTTTTGACAAATGTCAAATGGCCTATGGGTTAGGATCTTCTGGGGTGCCATCCTTAGGCGATTAGTCTTAGAGCAAGTATAATAAGGTGAGGTAAGCAGGTTGTAAGGATTACCATATCAGATTTATAATGAGTTGGAGGATAGAGCAGAGGAGAGAGGAGAGAAACGGGTTGCATATCTACAGCCGGCTGCAGTATGGGCTCTAAGAAATTTGGTGAGAGAATGAGAGGATGAATGTGGGTCAAGTATTAATGAATTTGTATGTATGTATGGCTAACTATTATATAGGTGAACTGTTAGGTTGACTGTACAATGAGATAAAGCCTGTAATTAGCTCTCTTACTAACCATGCTCTTACAAAACTTGCCGCCCATGGCAAAATCCCTCCATCCTCGATTGGTGGACATCTTCTCGGAAAGTAGTTGAAAAAGGGCAACGCCAAGGATGGGATTGGTTGGTACTCTCTTTTGATTATATGGCACATATATATGGAAATAGAGGAACGCAAGAGTATTCAAAGGTGTTTCAAGGGATCTACAGGACTTGGCGGAGTCGTCGAGTCGGTGATAGAACAAACATGCTCTTGGATTCAGATGGGAGCGCTAGGGTTGCGTTCTCTCATTGCGAGAAGTCACTTTTAGTCTTCGAGTAGGCAGTTTTCTGTGCGTTGTAGGGAGTGTCTTTCAGTCCATAACTCTTGCTTTGTTACTTCCCTCTTTTCTTTTCTTTTCTTTTCTTTTCTTTTCTTTTCTTTCCCGTCCGTAAAACTTATCAGTACTTCCTTTCTACCTTAATGCAACGACCTTTTGCGTGTTCTCTAAAAAAAAGCAAACAGTTGTGGTAACAAGATTCAGCACAAATGCAAGTAAGCCCTAAAATGGTTCTTAAAATTTTTTAAAAGTAAACCCTAAAATGTGCATAGATGAATTATTTTTTAATAATATTTTTTAAAAGAAATCCATAGAAATAATATGCCAAAGTAAAAAAATTTATAAAAATACCCACCTAGACCTGTTGCCAATTGAAATGGCGAAAATACCCATATGTCACTATTTTAATTGGCGACAGAGTTGCTGTCGCCAATGGTTGCAGCTTGCAACTCTCTGTCGTCATTTCATACTCTTGTCGCCATTTCAATTGGCGACAGAGACATGTTATCAATTCAAACAGCAATAGGTAGATATTTTTGCAAATTTTTGCTTTGGCATACTATTTTTGTTAAAAAATTAAAATATATTATTAAAAAATTAACGCATAGATTATGGCCACTTTCTGAAGCACCGTCCATCCAACCAAAGATTTACCTCCACCCAACTAAATCTACACATTCTGAGAAAATAATACTAATACCTTACTACAAACATACCGACATGCTTGTGGTGGTGGGCCTGCCGCTGTGCCCGAACATATCAGTGGGCCACGGTGGCAGCATTTATCCATGTTCGGCAGCACGACCCAGTTTCGCCTGCAGCTCTTGGGCCCAGCGGTAGCCCACTTAGTACCACGTCGCCTGGCGGAGTGGGGGCGCGGCTCCGTTTTCTTTCAAATCTTCCTTGGCCATTTGGCTAAGATTGTAGTATTTTAATATATCTCATACTCGTGGTACAATGAAATGCATTATTAGTGGTCGTTGGCACATACTTATTTTGTCATTGAAAAAGCATAAATCATTTATTTCGTCATTGGAAAAGCATAAATCATTGTTTGGGAATAAAACTAGTTGTCATGAATAAGTATGTAGATTATATTACTACATAAAGTTTCGTTAGTGATGATCATGGTTTTTAGCTAGAAGGGTCCATGATGATGATCTCATCAGTTCTAGTTAAAAACCTCATCATAGATGGTTTTAGTAAAAAATTGTTAGTGATGACTCATCACTAATGGTTTTTGAATTGAAGCATTTTCTAGAGAGCCGCGAGGCTTTCAACCCACTTAGGGCTTTTTGAGCTATTTTTGATGTAAATGCAATTGTAAGACGATCTGGTGTAAGGAGATTGTGGATTTGAAAGAATGATTGTAGGTCCTTTTGTTCTTAGTGATCTAATGTTAGTAATTGATTCTATTGCATTATATTGAAGATCTAGCTTGGTATAAAGAGAAAATATATGAAGATATGGTTTAGATCTAGCTTGGTGTCGATTCATTTGTTCTTTGTGTTCTAAAGTAGTAATTGGTGAAAATATGGTTTGATCTAGCTTGATGTAGCTAGCTTGGTGAAGATATGATTTAGATCTAGCTTGATGTAGCTAGCTAGCTAGAAAAGAGAGAATTGAATATCTATTTTGTTCTTTTTAATGTAACAAGTTAGTTAGCGTGATAAATAAATATATAAGAATTTGAATATATATATATATATATATATATATATGCAATTTGAGTCTTGAAGCACTAAAGCTAATTAGTGTATAAGTGGTTCTAGCTAGATCCATTTGTTGTTTGTGATCTAAGAGGTAGCTAGGTTGGTAAAGAGAAAATTGAAGATATATACTTGCATGGTTTAGCTAGCTAGTTAATTTGTGCTCCAATTTAAGAATGTGTGCATGTGCATGCACTTCTAGTGTACTTCATTATTTAACACCTATATATATTGTTATATACGTAGGGTACGTGGTTGGACCGAAACTGGATGTACGCAGTGAACCGTGTGTGCCGAGTACATTAATGTTGTCTCTGCTTTTAAAAGAGCTACAATGGAGGATATGCCTAATAAGGGGATCAAATTTATGTCTTGTCCATGCATTGATTGCGATAATACGAGAATATATGGTAACTCAGCTCAGATCGAAGTACGATTAATTCTACGGGGTTTCAAAAGGGGATATACATGTTGGACCAGTCACGGTGAAGAGCATACTATACAGGAAATAGGATGTACTAACATACCGATGAAATCGACAATATGACAAATGATATCGATTGTGCTCCCCATGAGGATAGTTTGCAGGATGACAATCTGGATCAGATGCTGCGTAATGCAGAAGGGAACCGTGATGATAAAGAGTATGGTAAATTTTGGGGCTTGATGAATGACTCGGAGAAACATTTGTTCCCAGAATGCAAATTGAAATACATAAGGTTGTCATCTGTGCTTGAACTGTTGAAATTGAAGGCAAGTAACGGTTGGTCTAACAAGAGTTTCACGACGCTATTAACTCTATTAACGTACATGCTTCCAAAGGGAAACGAGTTGCCGACAACCACATACAAAGCCAAGAAGATTCTTTATCCCTTGTGAATGGAAGTAGAAAGAATACATGTATGTTCGAACTACTATGTCCTCTATTGTAAAGAGTATGTAGACTTACATGTATGTTCGGTGTGCAACGCATCCCGGTACTAGCGTAAGAATCAACCAAATGACGGAGACGAGGACATCGAGATGAAGAAAGGACCTCTTGCTAAGGTGGTTTGGTATCTGCCAGTTATTCCCCGTCTGAAGCGTTTATTTGTCAACCCAAGGGATGCAAAACTGCTGTGTTGGCACTCGGAAGAGCGTAAGAATGATGGAATGCTAAGACACTTTGCTGATTCTTATTAGTGGAGAAACATCGATAGTAGGTTTGCATAATTCGATGCGGAACCAAGGAATATAAGGTTTCGATTGAGTACAGATAAAATGAATCATTTTGATAACATCAGTAACCAATATAGTTCTTGGCTTGTGAATATCTGTATCTACAATCTTCCTCCTTGGTTGTGTATGAAGCGGAAGTACATTTTGTCGATGTTCAAGACCTCGGAGTTCTTAGGTCGAGCTTACGAATATAATTTAGATTGCCTTTATCTAGAAGACATGATTAAAAGGAGTAGAAAATAAATAAGGATTATATTATATCACAGGTGTTTTTACAGAGTACATACTATTATTAATCTTTGACTTTCTATCTATTCAACCACACTTCTGAATCCTTGTGGAAGTATTATATTTATAGCATCGAAGGGATGGCAGTTGTCATCTTCGGAGAGGTGTCTTCCTGTTAAAAGGTGTCTTTTGGTTAAAAGGTGTCTTCTCACTAAAAAAGGTGTCTTTTCGTCAGAGAGGCGCATCTTTGTAGGGAGTAACTTCCAAACAGTCATTTGTTCCTATCAGAGAAAATATCTTCCGCATGTTATCCTTGTGCAGAGATTCGTTGCCGACCTGAATCGGGTCGGGGCGAGGGTTATCCTTTACCCGATCTTGTCTAGATCGGTGTGATAAAAAAAATTATGTCTGACCTACAAAGGATCATAGGTCGAACTGTTCCCGACCTGGTAGAGGGTCATATCAGAGATACGAGATAAGTTTTCGTCCGACCTATATTACAGGTCGGAAAGTTTTTTATGTGGTCAACTATAACTTTGATCGAATAATTGTGGGATATTTTAATGTGTCTCTTTGTTTTATGGGTCACATTTATAAGGATGCAACTAGTTTATAAAAAGTCGTAACTATTTATGGGCCTCAGACAGATTAATTATCGTCACATTTTGCTATCCATACTTATCCAAGGGCCAAGGCAACTTGAGAACAACATTGATGTGTACCTAGCATCATTAGTGTAAGATATAAAAACACTATAGGTTCCTTGGGTGCATGTATGGGACACATGCAAATGAGAGAAATTCAGTTTGCACTACATGTTATTCTGCACCATACATGATTATCCTGCCCTTGCTAACCTATCGAGCCAGAGTACAAAAGGAGGAAAAGCATGTACTCATTGCTTAGATGATACTGAGAGTGTGTGGCTGAATCACTCACACAAAACCATGTACATGCATCACCGTAGGTTCCTTCGGAGGAATCACCTATACCGCAAGATGAAGAAACAATTCGACGGAAGGAACGAGGATGATTCAGCTCCAAGGTCGTTAAGCAGGGAAGCTGTTTATGATATGGTTAAGAATTTGGATGTTATGCTTGGAAAGGGATATAAATCGAGGACCCGTGAGAGGAGCATATGCAATAAGAGTTCAATATTTTGGGACATACCTTATTTGAAGCACCCAGAAGTTTGCTACTGCATCGATGTCATGCACGTAGAGAAGAATATATGTGATAGCTTGATTGGTCTCTTAATTAACATTAAGGTCAAAACAAAGGACGGTATCAAAGAACGGCTTGACTTGGTCGATATGGGTATCAAACCTAAGTTAGCACCGAAAGAGACCAATAAAGACCGAATGTACTGTGAACCTGCTTGTTACACATTGTCCAAAGCCGAGAGAACTGAACTGTGGTAGTGTTTGCATGGTGTGAAAGTTCCATTTGGCTACTCCTCCAACATGAAAAGACTTGTTTCCATGCAATATTTGAATTTAATTGGCATGAAGTCTTATGACTGCCATGTACTGATGACACAGATGCTCCCTATCGCAATTAAAAGTATTTTGTTGATCAAGGTCTGGGAGACTACGGTTATGTTATTTCTTTAACACAATTGCTCAAAAGGTCATCGATCTCGAAGGATTAGATGCTCTGCAAGGCGAGATGGTCATGACTCTTGTAGGATCGATATATATTACTATAGCAATCAGAGGGAGGTGAATGATTGCACGAAAGCTAAAATCAAAATTTTGATCTACTAAAAATTTACCCCAAATAGGAATCAAATAATTGCTTCATATTCAACAAAAAATAGAGTAGATGCATTCGGTAAATCGCAAAATTTTGGAGATCCACTCGTCGGATTGACCTGAAATTTGAACATAAGAAAGTTATGAACTCCATCCAATACGAATCTAACAAAAAAAGAATCAACTCAATCGGACCTACGGATCAAAAGTTATGAACTCCGCAAGCTTGTTTTGACAAATTATGCTGAGAATAAATATAACCATAATTCCTAAATCCAACCATTGAATTGATGTGAAATGTAAACTGTAGAAACTAGATTCAATTTAGAAACTATCCCAATAAGAATCGGCTGAATCGGATATATGGATCGAAAGTTATAAGCTTCACAAGTTGACTATATCAATAATGACGAGAATTGATTAAACCCTAATTTTGTGATTAAACAAAATCTACAGAAGATTAACCAACAAAACTTTGATGAACACTAAATTAATGCCCTAGGAAGGTTTTGGATGGATCAAATCAAGAAGAAACTCAAATAATCAATATAGACAATGAATCAATCTACTAAACCGAAAACCGAGCGAGAAAACAGAATATCAGAGCGACTGGCCATCAGAAAGTAACAAATAAAGTATCGACGCGATTTACCGCAACACGGGGGATCAGAGCATGCGGTAATCAGAGCAACCGAAAAATGCAAATGCGATTCATCAGTAGCACGTTGTTTCTTCAGAGCGCTGGCTACCAGTAGCTTCGCGATTTCCCTCCTTCCGTCATTCGACCGTGCCGCCATCTTTTTCGTTCTGTGCGGCTTTGAAGAAAAATAATCTTTATTTCTTTTTGTCTAGTCTGGTTACAATACTCCCAACAAAAGAGTACAAACCCTAATGCCTAGCTCTCAATAAATAAAGGACACCTCCCCCTATTTATAATGAGCAAACCTAAAGAGTTTGTATACAGATACATACATGTATATCCATCTGGCCCAATTACATACGGCCCAATATATGCACACAGCCCAAAATTCACACATGCACGCGTACGGCCCACCTGCCACTACCGCGTGACTCACTCGTCTTCACGTGCACCGTTCTCTAGTCCGAACGTCCCACATGACATCCTCAACCACTAGAACCTCGGTTCCTCCCTGAACCTCAGTTCCTCCATGAACCTAGTTTCGATCTCGTCACCACGAAACAATATTCCGAGCACAAGTCCACGACTTGACTCAAGATCAGTCCATACAACCACTCACACAAGCGCATTGCATCAAGCAAAACAATTATCATGCTATCACAAGCATATCAATTAATCATCTGAAATAACACATGCACCACACATGCCGTGAGCACAACCACTTTGCAATACTAAAATCATCATTAAGCCAATTTTTCAGCACATGATTTCACAACTTTGTGTAATTTTGAGATGTATTTTTCTTTGTCATTTTTTGATATCATGATCTATCTTATTGTTCACCTTGTGAGAGAGATAAAGGTGCACCGGTCCATATCCCTACGTAGCATGTATCCGTTTGAGAGGTACATAGGAATGCTCAAATTGTATGCACGGAATCAATCTAAGCTGGAGGGTACCATTGTCGAAAGTTATGCAATCGAAGAGGTCATCGAGTTCTGTGTCGATTGCATGGCTCAGATTGAACCTATAGGTGTGCTTCGATCTCGCCATGAGGGGAGGCTCGAGAGTGTTGGGACCATCGGAAGGAATGTAATCACGTCTGATCCGATTGCTTACTCTCAAGCCTATTTCACGATTTTGCAACGCATGGCTATAGTGTCCCTGTATATCGAAGAGCATAAGCACTGGCCACGACAAGAGAATCCGGCGTAGTTAGGAGTCTTGGATCACGAGAAAGCACAACCATCAGTTCTGTTCAACAAATGGTTGAAGGAGTGACCCATCGCCGGCAACTCATGTATTGATCATGATACGCTGACATGGTTGGCAAATGTGAGACCCTCCCTTTTAAGCTATAGTATAACATAAAAGAAAGATTCTAAAGTGCATACTATGCTGTCCCATGATCAATAACTAGCACGCACTTTCATAAATTGAAATCACAACCATACACCATATTTTATTTCATATAATAGCGAAAACATTTATACAATATGACCTGTAAGATTGATCAGAGTACAACGGAAGAACCAAAAGTCTTGTAGTGTGCCACATAACCCTCATGCAATTGACAAGATATAAACCCTAGATAAAATTGTTGCCATTTACCCCGTAACCTGCTTCAAAGTATAACTCTTCGGGATATTCTATTTCTTCACCTAAAAACAACAATAATAGTAAGGGTGAGTACATTGCGTACTCAGCAAGATTTGAAGTGTTTGCAAATCCAAAATAAATGCAAGCTGTATCAAGAGAAAGGCCACTATGGTTACTTTTGCATAAAGCCAAATTGAATTGTAAATACTAAATAATAGATTGAAAGCAAAATTTAATAAAAACAATTTGATAGGTATAAAAAATAACATGTGTGAATAACAAAAATGTAATAATTAACTCACAGTCCTTCGTGAGCAAAATATCGTCTAATGCCAACACATAGGACAACAGTTGAAAACAATCTTGCCAACACATGGCAAATCATTGAATCATCTGTAAAGGTAAACTCACCAATACCAAATTTTAAAGTTCCAATTAATTTATGAAAATATAAAAAGCCATCTAATTAGTGCTAGCACACCAAGATTTCCATGACCGCGGGAACGACTTTTCGAAAAGATTTAAACTCTGCAGATATGTATAGCTTTACCCACAAGATCATGTGGCAATCCATGATCTAGGTTTATCGGTTCACATGTCAATAATAATTAAGAAAATCCATCAATGTATGTTAAATCTACTATGTCTCACAAAATAGCAATGCTTAATAAACATAGCATATGCATGAAAACATTTAATAAAATATTTTAGAAGTGTTGGGATCAATATGATCAAGGGGGTGCTTACCTTATTGATTATTGTTGTCCTCGACAAAATCAAAATCGTAACTGGAATTGTCGATGACGGTGTCACAGGCGTCGGTATCTACACGTCGCTCATTAAAAACATAGCAAATAACACTTTTCAATAGTGGCAAAAGGAAGTTAATGTAAAATCAAATAGAAATTAACACACAAAGCAAGTAAGGTCGTGGGCTAGGTTTTTATGATTGCATGTGTGAGTGCATTACTCTTACGTTGCAGTTTTCCTTATTAGCAGCCTAAGGTTGCACAACAAACAATACTTATTCTTATGATTTGTTTTGTTTTGTTTTACGAATTTAAGAATCTAAGATTATAAATTTAAATACATTTAATTTCAAATTCATGAATCCAAAATTGTTTGTACTTAAATAAATTAGTACATAAAACAATATGATTGGTAACAATTTAAAGTAGCATGGTACAACCTAAGTATTATTATCGAATTAGGTTGCCCACTCTCTAACTAGCATAATAAAATTTGTTTCATCTATTTTGGACCTTATTTGAATGTTATGCCATATTGAACATTTACTATACTGAAATCAACCCAAATTAGAAAATAATAGAAACTAAGTTTAAATTTACTTATTTTTACATAATGAGAGGAGCCGCCCAGATCGTCCTCGAGTTGTTGGATAAACAGTTGCTCCCGTCGGATTTGGATCCTAGCAACAAACCACCGGAGGTGATCCCGATGCTAAAACCCAAGCCCAAGCGAGACAACTCTACGAACATCCAAACGACTCGACAACAACCCCGGTATTCCCCCGGTATGCGATCCGAAAATCGCTCAGGATCCCCACATACCGGTTCCCAATGCCATATCAACATTCAAATCGCACAAAGGGGCATCGAGCCCCCAAGCTCACTACCAGAGACGCAAAAACGCGGAAGCAAACAAACACACCACACGACACAAAGAGGCCCAACAAAGACAACCAACAAAACGACCAAGCGAAAAGCAGACGATTTCCATTGCAGAAATAAAAGTGTAATTATACAACAAAAGTATTACCGACTATCCTATACAACAAAAGTAAAACACCCCGGAAGTGTCATGCCCTGAACACTCCCGGGCGCACATGCTTCGACAATCTCTACTCAGTGCCCCGCCCGGTCACCGATAGGCAGTAGGAGCAAAACTCGCACCCCGCTGGATCCTCACCTGCAAAACCACAAAGCAGAAGCCTGAGTACAAAAGGTACTCGCAAGTCTTACCCGTGGTCCATATACGACCGACTCCAAAGGATTATGTGTTGGAACATAGCAAGGAATGGGCTGAAGGTAAAAACAGTTGCAGAATGCTTAACATTTGTTGTTTAGTTACTTAAACTACTCAATTCACAATTTTAATGCGGTTGTTACTGCACCTACTTCTAATGTGAAGTTAACCTTTAACAATTGCAACAGTTAAGCACATTTATTACGAGCTCAAGCCCAACGGCGAACTTCTGTTCAAGTTATTACTACGTTGAGTAACATCTGACCAAGCTTGCTCATATCCGAGAGCACGGCAATTCGAATCACTTAATTAACCCTGCAGGGAAGCATTGATCACACAACATGTGTCACGAGGGAGCCTCATGTCAACCCCCTCCCATCCATACCAATTCGTTGGGGCATCTTCATGCGGTCCGGAAACCTAGCACCCCCTCGAGCAGCCCCAAGCCCGGCTTGGCGCCCGAGAGTCGGCCTAGGCCCCGCCCTCAACCATGTCCAACCACATGAGGGCATGGCCCATCGAACGGCATGCGATGAAAGAGTGGCTTACCGTACCATAATCAGGCATGCGATCAACCAAAAAGGTGCTTTAGCCACGTTACACCCGATCGGTCCTTAATCGACACGGACGAGACTACCACACTTGGGTCTCCTTACCCAAGTGATCCAACTCTCTCGCCCGGTCTCAATTTTCATCATTTCCATATCTCACAAACAAACCCATTTCAACCCAATACTTTGTAAAGTACATCAAACTCAAGCAGTGGAACCCTCCACCTCTTGGCCCAAACCCGACTCCTAAGCATACTAAGCACGACACAATTAGTACCCATAATCTAGCTCCAAAGGAGGAGTTCAACAAGCAACAATAGGAAGGGTACATGCAGCAAATAGGATCTAGCCTATCCCACATTTCAATTCCTAATGCAATACTTAATCAACCAATAAGAAGTTAATTCGCAAAAATAGATTATAATTATGGTTCAAAATGCTTAGGTGCTTGCCTTGATCTTCTGCTTGCGGATCGGCGATAGCCGGCTCTCCGGTAGTAGCCTCAGTCACCGCGGAGTCAAGTCCCGCGGGATCGTTCTCTACACGAATACAATGCACAATGAAATGCATGCCATGCGAAAGAAACAACAAAAATACCACAATTTGCAAAACCCCCAACCGAACAGACCCGGGGAACCCGGACAGTCCGGGTATTTCATCCGGACAGTCCGGCTAACCCGGACATTCCGGACCGTGTGTCCGGATACTCCGGCCTAGGGCGGACACTCCGGGCTCTCAGTCCGGACACTCCGAACCTGGCGAGTTTTACCCAATGACTCGACGAATCGAGGTGCCGCCAAGTCTTATGGCACCACGAGAACCCGATCTACAACTTTCTACACCATGCAAGCCGGGAGAAGCTCCGAGCTAAGCTCAAACCACAACGATTGAGGCTCATTCTTAACATTTCCAACTAAAACCCAATCCAAAGCTAGGGGTGACATTATCTACCCCCGACCTCTAACCCTAGCATCCAACATTGCCTAAACCCAACCCCAAGAATCACCACACCACGAAACCCTAGAACTCCAAAGTTCATCCCCAAACTCTCAAACCCAAACCTAGGTCCCAAACCCACCATGGATGGCCTTAGAACCCAAGAAACCCACGAATCAACCCCCAAGAGAAAGACCTACCTCCAAGGATGAGGGAGGAGAACAATGCCGGGTAGAGGAAGGAGGATGCCGGCTTGAGGAGGAGTTCCACGGGATGGAGGAGCCGCCGGGGAGGAGCCACGGAAGGTCACCGGCCGGTGGGGAGCTCACCGGAGTGGAGCTAGGGTGGAGGAGTGTAGCACCAAGGAGTGGGGAAACAACATGGAAGAGAAAGAATTGAGGGGAGCCACGAAATGGGATTTTTATACTAAACCCCCGCACAATCCGGACTCTCCGGACACTCAACCCGGAGACTCCGGGTTGGGGTCTTCGGTAGCACTAACCCGGACACTCCGGACACTCCGGGTTGAGGCGCTCGGTCAGGTTAATCCGGATACTCCGGACAATATGTCCGGACATTCCGGGTTATGTCCGGACATTCCGGATGTTGATCCGGATACTCCGGATGTCCCAGAATTTTGAAACTTGGGGCCCTGACACATAATTAGATTGGTTAAATCATAAGGATTCTAACAAAGTTGATTTCTTCAATTTGAAGTTCATTTGAACAAAATTTGCATTAAACATGTTTTAAACATTCTCTTTAAGTTTGAAATTTGTTTTATTTCATTTGGAGCTATGATGCAAAAGTTATAGACAAATGAAGTTCTAGGTTTTCTAAAGTTTCCTAAAAAGGAAAGTGCGCTTTCAAGCTTTGAAAGTGTATTACCATTTTCGGCTTGTCTTTGCACTAACGCACTGATTGGTGGGCCTTAAAGGGCCGTGGCTCGTGCGCGTTTGCTATCGGCTGGGACCCGTAGGACAGCGGAACGGAGTAGAGGAGGCGCACGGCTTGACTCGTCGGCAATGAGTCATGGCCGAAGGCTGGCGACCGCGGGTGGAATGAGCTTGAGGGTGACCTATTACACAATTATCCTATATCACTTTGTAATAATGCCCCTCAAACTAACCAATTCTATTTTCGCAGTGTGACCAACAAGGATAGGGAAATAACCTATGTGACTTCTGCGTTTGCCATAACATATGAACCCTCATCGGTACAAAGAAATCAGCGATGCAACTACATTGCAAAAGGCCCATTTGGAGGAAATTCGAGAAAGCGTGTCTGACTTCTTGATGCATGAGGTCATAGCTCCAAAAGGTACATTCCATACTGTGTAATTTGTGAAACTTGAGCATTCTATTCGTTAATTGAATTTGTGAATTGTAATTGCGCATTCCATTGATTAATACAATATTTGAGTTTATTTTTGAAATAGTTATGTAATATGTGATATATTGTTTAATATAACATTTGAGTTGATTTCTGAAGTGGTTGTGTAATTTGTGATATGTAATCTGATTGCGATATAATCTATGCAATATAATTTGCTTATGATGTGTGTAATATTCTTGTCATATAATCTTTGTAATCTGTTTGTTTCAGAGGGCATTACTAGCATTTCCTAAGGCTATCCAATAAATAGAAAAATATTTAACAGTAAAAACTAATATATATGGAACCTGTATGTGATATATCACGTACCACAGATGGTTCTTTACTAGAACCGTCTGTGGTGTGAGTTTCAGTAACGGTTCAAGAACCATCTGTGATACATCATTGTCATCACTGACACATGTTTACAGACTATTCACAAAACCATCTGTGATCACCTTTTACAACCATCTGTGATGCCTTTGTCTGTAATAGTGTTAGAAGCTAGTGTCACCAGTTTGAAAGTATGCAGTATCTCCAGTTTGATGAAAGGAAGAGGAATCGACCAACATCATAGCCAAATGGGATTTTTGTCTCAATCCGAACAAAAAGAAAAAATCTCAAATTGGCGAACATACTAGCCAAATGGGATTTTTGTCTCAATCCGATCGAAACGAAGAAGAAATCTAGGAAATTTCATTTTCCGATCGGGGCTAAGATCCTAAATCTCAGCCGAATAATTTTTTTAAAAAAAAAATCAAAATGCTACAGTAACTTCCAAAATCTCGGCGAGATATCGGCAATTTAGGCCAAAATCTCTAACATTTTGACTGGATTTCAATTTTTCTAGGCCGGATTTGATTGGATTTGTGGTCAAGACTATCGACAAAAAAATTTGACGTGTTTTTGACCATTTTTCAAAATTTCGAAAGTTCATTGAGATCTCGGTAATTTCGACCAAAATCTTGGTTATTTCGGTCAAAATCTCAGATTTCCCGGTTGAAAAAAAAAACAAATTTGAAATTTGGTTTTTGGATTTCGTCTGGATTTCATTTGAAATTCCGAGATCTCATCGAAA
Source organism: Rhipidocladum racemiflorum (assembly GCA_036346355.1). Classification (NCBI taxonomy): domain Eukaryota; kingdom Viridiplantae; phylum Streptophyta; class Magnoliopsida; order Poales; family Poaceae; genus Rhipidocladum; species Rhipidocladum racemiflorum. The sequence goes on along the minus strand of CM070573.1, from coordinate 82,644,175 downwards.
TTTCAGATTTCAGCCACCTTCGAGATATATACCAAAAAACAAAATTTGAAACCCTGGTCTAGGGAATCTAGATGAATGGAGAAACTAGCATGAAACATAATGTGTCTAGGGCTTTTTGCATCAGGGAAGTAAGGAAAACTCAAATTAAACACCACTGCATCGCTGAACCCACATGGAGAGAACTCGAACTCTGGATCATTTAATGTTGTTTAAACAACATAATTGGAATTGGAACTTATGGAAGGAACTCGAGATAAAATAAGATAGGCACAGAAATATGTGTGTTACTCCAAATGGGGGAGGCTCAAAGAAAATGAGCTAGGAGCCTAGGATATAGATTTTTCAGCGTATGACTCGCCCTCTAGCCCTAGGTGAATCGGTCGGGTCTTTCCCTCTCGTTATGTTTCCACCACGATAGCAAGCATGGGACATTTCATTGATAATGCCTTCCGTCGTTAGCAAGTGGTGGCATACTAGGCCTTTTCCGCTATGGTGCCGTTGGCGATGCCCTACCCTGAACCCACATGGAAAGAACTAGGATAAAATAAGATAGACAATGAAATACGTGTGTTCAGCTATGGTGCCCGCGCAAGATAAAATAAGATAGGCACTGAAAAATGTGCCTTCAGATATGGTACCATGGGCGATGCCCTCACCCTCATGTATGTCTATGTTAGATAGGCTCTGAAAGGCCTTACTTTACTTACATGAAAGATCATGTAAAAATTTCTTGTATGAAGCTTGCAAAAAGCAAGAATCCAACTCTTCCTGTACCATTTTCCTATTAATGAACATGAAATATTTTTTATTAACCTTAACTATGATGAAATTGTTATAGTTTAGCAATTATATTATGTAACTAGTTCACACTCGTGCTCATCGTGAGCTTCTTACTCTCATGCCTCCCCAACTTTTGCTGCTGCCATGTGGAGACGCCGGAGTGCCCCTCCACCCCTCCAGCGTGAGTCAGCATACACGCGAAAAGTTTTAACTCGCACATGCACACATGCATGCATGCAGCGCAGTAGTAGGGAGTAAACTTCAGGAGCGACTATTTTAAATCAAATCAGAAAGCTTCAAATTAAAAAATTTTAATTTGAAAAGGTTCAAATCGAAAAAGTTTCAACTCAAAAAGTTTCAATACCAAAAGTTTTAAATCAAAAAGTTTCAAATTGAAAAGTTTTAACTCATAAAACTTTCGGTTCAAAAAATTTTGATAAAAAAATTTCAACTCGAAAAGTTTCAATAAAAAAATTTTAAAACTCAAAAAAATTTCAAATTAGGAAATTTTGACTCGAAAAGTTTCAAATTAGAAAGTTTCAACTCAAAAGGTTTTGATGAAAAAAAATTTAGTTTGAGAAGTCTCGATTTAAAGTTCAAGTCAAGAAAATTTCAACCAAAAAAATTCAAATAAAAAAGTTTGAACTCAAAAAATTTCAAATCGGTTGACTTGAAATTTTTTGAGTTAAAACTTTCTAATTTGAACTTTGATGATTTTAAAATTTTTTGAGTATGCATCTGGCTTTTAGGATGTGTGCGATGTGTTGTTTGCATGTGATGCGTGCCAAAGAGAACGCCACGTTGCCTTCGGCCCACGCCAACCTTTCCCAGAGCGCCACATGTCGCACACGCCTTCCAGTCGCACGGAACGGCACGAACAGGCGACCATAAAATAACATTCCTGTTATATGAAACATGAAGTTGTTTGCTTTTGGTCGTGGCAAAGGCCCTAGCTAGATGTGGGAGTTGGACCGGGCCATCCGACGCCTCCAGCGAAGCTCAAGCACGGTGCAGGGCATGTCGTGACGTACCAGCCTAGATGTCCTATTGGACATGTGGAGTCATTGACGCTGCTACCGTTAGTCCATCGCCGTGGATGGCACCAAGGAGAGGGAGCGAGCATCGACCGCCGACGAGGATCCGATACGTACAATTATTTGAGGGAAAAAGAAATAAATTTTATTTATTTATTAGGGGAAAGACCATTGGATCCGGCGCTAGGACGATGAGGATCATTGAGATCCGGTGTCGTCTTCTTCCTCTCTGGTAGCCGTCTTCTTCTTCCTCGGGATGGTCGGCGAAGTTGGTAGTGCGGTGCCGCAAGGCCATATCCGACGATGGTGTCACCGAAGACCATTGGATTTGGCCTCGAGGTTGTGAGGGACGGTGAGGAGGGGATGGCATGGGACAGCACGAGAGGTGATAGTGCGGGCATGAAGCAAGGTTAGAGGAAGGCGAGAGGAGAGAGGAGGGACGACAGAGGTACAGATATATGGTGATTGTGCTGAATGGGTCGAGGAGGTGAAGGGAAGAGGTATTATTTGATGATGGGTTGGGCCACTGAGGTAAGATAGTTGATGATGGGTTAAACTGTAAATAAGATGTTTCTTACTCAATAGTCGCTTTTGTGCCATATCGATCCAAACACGATCCAATCAGTTGTACCGTACCGTACCATCCATCGTGGCGAGTTTTCAGGTAAAAAAAAAACAAAAACAAGGCCCGTTGCCCAGGTCTACCCGTAGCTCTGAATTGCTGTCTCCCCGGGTAAAATCTATGTTATCAGCATTTGAGCATGCATTTGGTTAGACAAATTTCTAGCCTGAGTAACAGCAAACAAACGCTACTTACATGAGAATAAAACGACAGATGGCAAGAGTGGAATTGACACCCAATGGCAAGAAACCTTGGGGAAAAAAAAGGTCATCATAACCAACTGTGATCTGAGCACAACGATGCAAAACATAGGATGGAAAAATGCAGACCAACTTCGTTTAAGCTAATTTCGTATGGTTGTATGCGTTAATTTCGTAGAAGCAATGGAAAATATTTACAATTGGCTGTCCAAGAAAATTACTAAAAGCAAACCAACTTGAAACTACACCAGCAGATGCAATTTGCTGCGAGGAGAGACGACTACCGGAGCACCCAATATTTGCACAATTTACTGCAAATCTTCTGCCTATATATCCACTGGGTCTGGATAAATTGTTCCGAGTTAAATCAGTTTTTCTAAGCACAAGATAACAACATATCATCCCTGATCAAGCAGGTATCAAACTAAAGTACAAATCGAAAAGCGAACACACCAAGCAAACGAGCGATATCAAAATAAAAAATATATAATGTTAACATATCTTTTGTTCATTCAAATGCAATTACCAACTCTTAAGATTCAAATCCGAACACAATTTTCCACAAGGTGTTCTCGAGTATAGCAGTATCTGGGGACGCTTCTTATACAACCAGAAACGCAAGTTTCAACTGGTCAGTGAACTTGGAACCCCTGTAGAATACCTCATCCATAAATGGCGCCCTGTGCTAATCTACACCAATGCAGCAGATGTGCTCGGCCAAATATTTCATTTTACACTTATCACCTGTTAACTCAAGCACAATCAATCATGACTCTTCAAACCGCTCTGGTTCGCACGGTCTCCAAAATGTACCAGCAGGTTCATCCATCAGAGCAATGCCTAGAGTAGCAAGCTTTTTCCTGATTCGGTCAGATACCTCAAACTGCTTGTTCTTCCTTGCATCAGTTCTCTGATCAATCTGCTCCTGCAATTGTTCTTCAGTCAATCCTGCTCGCTTTAACGCTTTATCCTTCAATTGCTTCAGTACCTATTGAATTGATATTTTGTTCATCATACATGTAATCATCATAAGCGGAAAACATGTCTAGACAGTGGCTTTAATACCTCTGCCAAAGATGATGATGGTAGCATCAGACCAAGGATGGATAGTTTATCTTTAGTTTCTGTCTCCAGTGCAATCAGAGCTTGGATATGATCTTCTGGTTTTTTCTGTGGCTGCTGTTGCTTCTGCTGCTGCTTCTTCTGCTGTTGCTGTTTCTTCTTTTGCTGTTCTAATTTTTGCTGCAACTTCTGAAAGTGGAAAATATGTTAGAAGAACTACAATCAAATGAAAAGGGTAGTATTTCAAGTATGATACTTCGTACTACAATTCAAAACATTCAAACGTTGAAAGCACACGAAATAGCATCAACAGCTCAATAAACCTTCAAATCATTCAAATTGCTGTTTATTGCCTTCAGCAGGTCCACGAAGCCATCCAGAACATCTGTAGTTCGAAGATCATCTGACATAGCTTCTAAAAAATCTGAATGGTGTTTGTTCACCAGATTTTGCTCCTCAGCTGGGACTGGGACAGATATACTATCTTCACGATACAAAGACAACACTTCGTCGCAGTCATATAAGGTCTACACAAAATTTATATAGTGAATGAGAAAAATATGATTAAATGGCCCAATCTTGTTTGGATATTAACTCAGTGACTAATATTTCAAGTTTAAGCAAGTCAATCACCTGATAAATGTAGTACACACGATCAGATGCTATCTCGAGTGCCTTATCAGAGTGATTCACATCAGATCTATAATGTGTACGCATCAGGAAAAATCTTAGAGCCATGGGATGGTATAGAGCAATAATCTGAAGAAGAAAAAAAAAGCTGTGAGATAACCCCAAGAGATGCGTAGTTTAAACTCGCTCAGAGAATTAGTTAAAAAAAGAGCCAGGATTCACCCCTTACATCTCTGATCGTGAAGAAGTTATTATCTGATTTTGACATTTTCTGATCATCCTTGTTAACAAAGCCGTTATGCATCCAGCATTTGACCTCACTCTCTGGATAAGCTGCTCGGCTTTGTGCAAGCTCATTCTCATGATGAGGAAATATCAAATCTTTCCCTCCACCATGGATATCAAACACATGTCCTAAATAGTGAGCACTCATTGCACTGCATTCAATGTGCCATCCCGGTCTTCCACGGCCCCAAGGGCTTTCCCAAAAAGGCTCACCCTCCTTAGCAGCCTGAATTCAGTATTTCGCAAAAGATAAGCAGAAAGTGGAAATGTGCAAGAGTAAACTGTTAATATGAATGCATCAGAATTACCTTCCATAATGCAAAATCTGCAGGGTTCCGCTTTCTTGTATCGATAGCAACCCGCGAACCTGCAAGATTATGATCTAACTTCCTTCCAGATAAACTGAGATATTCGGGAAAACTATCAACTGAAAAGTAAACATCGCCTTCCATAGCATAGGCTTTGTCATTCTCCATTATCTGTCCACAAACATACACAAAGCGGAAAAGCTTCATTTATTGAGTAAAGAATTTCTTGTGATATAAGATATGAAAGGAATCATAGAACAGTTTCATAGGACAAGTATTATACACAGTACGTTATACATGATTAATCATGCTGATGCCACAGATAATGTGAATGAGTACGATAGATGAGTTTGTGTTGAAAGAATTTGTGATTGGGTTTGGTTCTACTTTAATTTGTATGGTGATAAACAGACATACTCATCAGTCTTGCTTTTGTTTACAACGGCTGAAAAATATCATGACAAAAAGAAGCAAATAAAAATTTGATCAATTATGCAGCTGAGTTGGTATTATTTGCTGCACAAGTTGAAAGTACCTTGGTTATTAACTCTATAATATTTTCAATGTGATCTGTCACACGTGGCTCGCGAGTAGGAGGTAAGCACTGGAGCTCCGACATATCAAGAAGGAACTCATTGATAAATCGACCACTCAAACTAGTTACGGTTTCACCAGCTTGATTTGCTCGTTTAATGATCTGCAAAATCAGAGCAAGTTCTAGAATCACTACAATACTAAAATATAGGGAAATAGGTTCATCTAAAAAAAAGTTTCAGAACAGAAGTTCATTTCGACAAAGAAAGAAATATATCATAATCATGTTACACGTATTGAACTAGGTGGACAACATAAAATTACAGCACCATATAAGTGCCAAAGCAAATTTTTTAACCAGAAAAGCAATAAATAACTAGTTGAACCCATAGACAAATTAGGTTATACATGACACATTCAACAAACATTCCTTCCATTTTATCAACTACTAATGGGTACCTCTAGAATGGTCCGGATGAATTATTTACCTTATCATCGATATCAGTGAAGTTGCGTACATATTCAACTTCATACCCCAAGAATTTAAGATACCTACATGGAATGGAAGAACAATTATAGAATGAAATATTTTACCAAAATGCTAGAAGCAAGGGAAGCAGTAGAAACAGCTTAATGTTATGCTTTTAGCTCAAAATTAGCATGGTATTTAGCAATGTATTAAAACATTTTATTTGAACAAAATATTGTAGGTTCCATTAGCTAAACTTAATGTGTTCCAAGTTAAGCAGGCAGGATTGCACGATGGATGTAATATACGCGAATGACAAACGGTGCATAAAAAGAGCATGGCTGGATATCAAGGGTTTAATGTATTGCATAAACCATCAAACATACATCCAGATTCCAAAAGTCTCGAACCTAGTGCAGTCAAACATCATTGAGCTCCACGTAACGGGTACCGAACACACCCAACCCGAGCACGACGAACAAACAACGAACCCAAAACACTACACCAGAGTACTGAGCTAAACCCCGTATTCCTCACGCACTTGAAAACACCAAATTCAGCATTTTTTAGCAGAATCCCACCGACTAAACCCATCGAGCTACCAACCGATCCCGGCGATTGGTTACCTAAGCCGCCAAAGGAGCACCGGATCGGAGCAGAGGGGGACCTGTAGAGCACGTCGAATGCTACGTAGGCGCGGGCGTGGCCGATGTGGCTGAAGTCGTAGGGCGTGACGCCGCACACGTACATGCCGACCTTGCCCTCCACGCGGGGGTGGAAGGGCTCCTTCTTCTTCGCCATCGAGTTGAAGAGCTCCAGCTGCGGCGGCTGCGGCGGAGGCGCCGTTGTGTTCTCCGCCATCGTGGGGATGGAGGGGAGAGGGGTGGACGCGCTAACCCTAGAACCCACGGCGGCGGTGCAGAGGAAGCAGGGAGAGCGCTGAGAAGCGAAGGGAATTTAGCGGTGGGGTCCCTGTCTTTAATTTGTGGGCCTGGGCGATTTTCTGCTAATGTTGCGAAGAACACCCTTAGAACATCTCCAGCAGAGCCCCTAAACCAGCCCCTAAACCTTAAAATAGGGAGTGTAGTAAAAAAAATAGATCCAACAGGGCCCCAACTTAGGCCATGTTTGGATGGGCTAATGGCTAATGGCTAATGGCTAGAGCTAATTGTTAGCCAGCTAATGGCTAGAGCTAATTGTTAGCCAGCTAATAATTAGTCCATCTAAAATTAGCCCAAGGCTGTTTGGATACATGGCTAATGGTTGGGCTAATTTCTTAGAAAAGTCATGTTTGCCCCCTCATAACGGACTGGGGAGCGGACGCACGGGTGAGGAAGTGAGGATAAGGCCAGCGCGAGGGTATTTCAGACTTTTCCCAGCGTGTTACCTGCTATTAGCCCAAATTAGCTTCCTCTCACCAACTAATGGACTAATTGTTAGCTGAGGAGTTGGCTAAAAATTAGCCCACCTATTAGTCCTCCTGTTTGGATAGACTATGACTAATTTTTAGCCAGCTAACAATTAGTCCAGGGATCCAAACATGGCCTTAAGCCCCTAAAATTAGGAGGCCCCTAAATTTGCCTCCTCAGCCCCAATTCCCAGGGGGCCCCAACTCAAGCCCCTAAAATTAGGAGGCCTCTAAATTTGCCTCCTCAGCCCCAATTCCCAGGGACACAAGTACAACTTCTATTATTGAAGATAGGGAAATACATGAGAGACTTCAAAAATTTTATCATGTTTTGAAAATTTTAAATTTAAATTTGAAATATCATGTTTTTAAATTGTAAATGTTAATATGCTTATGTTTTATGTATTACAAATATTTTTGATTGAATTTTAGTGGTGTCAAATGAAGATTATAGATAGCGGATATGTCAAAATAGGAGAAAAAGTAAAATAGGGGCTGTTGCTGGATTTGTGTTCTGAAAACAGGACCCCAAAAAATAGAGGGAGCTATGTATAATCTTCATTTGACACCACTAAAATTCAATCAAAAATATTTGTAATACATAAAACATAAGCATATTAACATTTACAATTTAAAAACATGATATTTCAAATTTAAATTTAAAATTTTCAAAACATGTTAAATAGAGTATGAACATTTTACTACAAAAATGCAAATATATGCATGCCTAAATCTTCATGCTTGACATAATCAATCAAACTAGCGTCATGGTTAATCTTGGCATAGTCTACACAATCAAATAACCGCACAACAGTTTCATTTAGGGGCCCGAATAGGGGCTGTGCTCGCGTCCCTGGGAATTAGAGCTGAGGAGGCAAATTTAGGGGCCTCCTAAATTTAGGGGCTTGAGTTGGGGCCCTGTTGGGTCTATTTTTTTAATACACTCTCTAATTTAAGTTTAGGGGCTGGTTTAGGGGCTCTGCTGAAGATGCTCTAATTTAGTATGTTTATAGAACGTATTGCATACTATTTGATGCTTAAGAATGTATTGGTGTCTTGGTGGGGTGATGAATAGAAATACTGCTCTTGTGTAATGGTAGGTAGCAATGCTATCTATGGACTTGTACAGTTGGAAGCCAACAGATTTTAACATTTTGCCGTAAATGTTTCAGACAGTTTAAAGTTTGGCTAGTATATTCGATTTCTTGCCAAGTAAGGTATGCCAAACTTTTTTTTTACAGGATCCTACCTATCATAAGATACAATAAGTAGTGGAAGGATTCCCTTGGACAAACCAGCCTTCATTCCAGCTCTGCCACAACATTATTCGTGCACATAATATTAGCACCCACTAATAAGTCCACAACCTGCATGACACACTCGGTGGAGTACGGGTTTTCAAGAGACAGATCTAATACATACGCACACAGGTATTGGAAGCATGATTCAATACAAGCACCCGGTAGGCGTAATGGAGCTTTCGGTTTGTGGAGCTCCAGCAAAAGCGATCAACAGCAATTTGATCCATAAATTCAACTTCCAATGCTTGCATCGAAGGATTTTATTCATTCCAACAGTAACTATTTTAATTTTCAAGTCATAAGTCCTCTAGAAGCAGAATCGAAATTCTGACAGCTGCCTCGTCAGAAACGGTACACGGTGAATCTGAACTGCAAAAAGAATCTAATCTAAATGTTTCACATTACCACATTGCTTTGACATGAGCCGGAAAGTTAGAAATCCATCCCGCCCATTGCGGGTGCTGCCTTGTCAACGATGATAGATTCTCTGGTAGTCATCAGAGATGACACACTGCAAAGAAAACAAAAGGTAAAACTGGTGTCATTGTCTCATGGAAGAAAAGGAGATAGTTGCATATTAGACTAATCGGTGTGATAAAATCCATAAAGATCATAGCAGAATTTTCAAGCTTCAGAAGCTGCAACTTGAATGTGCATGCAACCCAAAAAGCGCTGCTAATATCTTGGCAAATCAGACCAAAGCCAAGGGAGCTTCAAGAAAAACTAACGTTGGTTCAGCTACTCCAGGTCTCCAATGCAGCTAGTATGTGTTATGTCACCCTTTAGCCAATGGCGTAATGTTGAACAAAAACATTTCAAAGTATACAAATGAAGATTATAGAGTACCTCGCAGCATCAACCAGGGCTGTTCTGATCACTTCAAGTGGGTGGGTCAATGATACCAGCCTTCACCATATCCACATTCACCTAGGTTGGGAGATTTAAAATCGGTATTATCCTGTTCCAAAAGCTTGCCAACAATGACAACCCCTTTACACCCGCATTTGAAGCAATGGTGTGCACTGGGGTCTGCAGGATTGTCCGGTCATCAGATGACGCTAGCAAGAGAGAAACAATTGTAACGACAGTGAAATTTCTAAACCTTCAAAGCATTTTGAATGATCTGGACACCAATCTTTTGGTCAAAGTTTGCAGTCTGCAATTTATCCAGGTCTTTCGACGCACACAGAAGGGCAACACCACCACCTGTGTACATCAGAAACGGATAAGATTTTCTGCCATGGTGATATACTGATATTTGTTGACACCAGATAACTCAACAGCAGAGCTACAGTACGGTACCTGGTACAATACCCTCCTCTACTGCAGCTTTGGTGGCATTTAGTGCATCAGTCACTCTGTCCTTCTCAACAACTTCAGCTTCACTCGCTCCACCAATCTAAAGGAAATATCAGTATATCACAGTCAAAATACTTGTATAAGCAACTCCCTGTAGTCACCAGAATCTACACAGTAAAATGTTGTGCCAATTTTCTTATCAGTATCAAAATACAAATATGTACAAATTAACAAATACTCAATTATATCTGCCAATTTACACATTACTTACACGTGACAATTAAGAATAAGCCTGGTAATTTAAATTGATCACACTTATATTGACATGACATCAACATTCTGGAGTTAAATATTTCAGTATAGATGATAAGTTTCACCTTTAGAACAGCAACACCACCAGAAAGCTTTGCCAATCTCTCCTGTAGCTTTTCCTTATCATAGTCAGAAGTGCTTTGCTCAATTGCAGATCTCAGCTGTTAAAAAAGAATCTTACAATGATAAACATATAAGATAATGTTCAAGGTGATTCACAGAAAACTGAACTAATATAGAATGAACCTGCTCAGCTCTCTTCAATGGCCTTCTTATCTCCAGCTCCATCAAGTATAACTGTGTCATCCTTGGATACTGTAACCTGCATTTCATAGTTCATACACTTCCATTCAATCACAGAACCAGTTCTCTAAAGTATGAACAGCATGTGCAACCCAACAAAACACATGTTTGAGCTGGTATTTATAATTTAGCAGCTAGTTCTAAAATGTATCAGTTTACAAGCATCAATGTTCAAAAAAGCACTAGGCGGTAGGCAGGCGGAGGCCCACTGCCTAGCGCCTAGCCCGCTTAGGTGCGCCTAGGGCGAAATCGCAAAATGGGCAGACTGCAGCGAAAGACACATAACAAAGTGTGACAAAAGAGTGAAAGACACACATGAAAGATGGAATATAGTCACAAAACATAGTCCCACACATAATATCTCACAAAACTAAGTCTGTAAATGGAGTTCATTGATTTGCGTTTCATACCCAATGTTCAAAAATGCACTTCATTGGTTTATATTTAAGCAAATGCACTTCACTCAGTTCACTGGTTTACTGATTTAAGCAATAGGCAAATAAATAGACTACTAATCTGCAGTAGAGTTACTACTAATCTACTAAAAAATGTCTGTTGAGTTCACACTTTAGACTTCAGTTCACTTCGGTTTAGGGTTTACTACTCAGTTGAGTTCACTGGTTTACCTCACGAGTCACGGCGCAGGAGAAGACCGTTTAAGTTTATCCTTTTAAAATGGGAGATTTTAATTGTTGGCTTGGCCATTTGGGTAGAATAATTTCTAGTTTAAATTTGGGTCAGATTTATTTGGATGTTAACGAATGGATAACTTATTTATGATGGATTTTTGATAAAGGGTTCACAAAGACGGGTCTAAATCAATTTCCAAGTAAAATTTATTAATGCGTCTAATTCGTTTGTTTAAGATTATTCTCTAGTGTTTAAATTTTAATTACAAATTCTCTTTTCTTCTCTTTTATTTTCTACTAACGCACTTAATTATAACCATTTATTATTATTATTAGAATCAATTTTTCTATTATTTTTATTTCTACCTTATTATTATCTATTTTTACGCGCTATGGAAAATTACCCGTTTTTCCTACTTTCTTAGATTTTTTCTTTTTTTCCCCTTCCATTTCTTTTTCCTCTTTTCCCTTTTTCTCCCTACACCCTTTTCTTTTTCTGAATACAGTCGACTCTTTACTTATCCATTCTCCTCTCTCTCTCTCTCTCTCTCTCTCTCTCTCTCCATTTTTCTCCCCTTCCGAATCTGGCTCTCCAGCCGGCGCCCCTAGTCTGGCCCCTCTGCCTCCAGTACACCGCTGGTCGCCGATTTTCCCACCATCGGCCACTCCTCCAGTCCGGCCTCCTCCCCACGCATAGCGCCTTGGCCGCTACCTGACCCACGTGCCGTCGCGCCTCCTCGGCTCGGCCCTGTGCTAGCCTTGGCTCCACCTTGTATCGCCGCATGCCCCACCAGCCACTACCGTCGGCCGCCGGACCCCTTCCTCCTCCGCCGCTCTCGACCGCACCGGCTGGCCGCGCCACTGGGCTCTGCTCCCACACGGCCCACTCGACTCAGCTGCTCCACCTCCTGCCCTGAGCTCGGCTCGGCTACTCCACATGTTTTCATGAGTTCAGGTCGCGGGAAGACGAGATCCGTCGACGACGACCAAGGATCCAGCGGCGGGGAAGACGAGATCTGGCGGTGATCGAGGATCCACGGCGGTGGCGCGAGGTCAGCAGCGCAGCGCGAGCTCGCACGGTCACACCCGATGGCAGCTCTCTCTAATCGGTAACTAGCCTCCCCCTCTGTTTCCCCCCTCTTCCTCCAACCCAGCACCGCCTAGCCGCCTGCGCGTCCGCCTTTTTGCCGCTCAACGCCGCCCAGGACCGTGCAGCTTGCGTATCCGCCTAGCGCTGCCGAGCTCCGCCTAGGACACGATTTTGTGCCTAGGCGAGGCGGAGGGCCGCCGCCGAGCGCCTAGGCGCCGCCTTTCTCCGCTTTTTGGAACACTGATAAGCATGGGTTCGATCAAGTTTGAGAAGTTTAAAAAAGGTTGATGCACATACACCTAAATAACAATCAAATTAGAAGTGTTTTAGATGCCTAAGAAGAACATTCATCATTAAGTTGAACAGCGATGATACACTACCTTACAAAAGTGGATAGAAATTCCCAGGTTAATTAAAGGAAAAAGAGAAAGGATCTAGCCATCCATCTGGCAGACCCAAGCTATAACTGCTTAGATTCAAAGAAATGGTGCATGTCAAGTTCAACAAAAAATAATTGAAATTCGGAATAAAAGATAAAAGAAAATTAGTAGTTGGATTTGTATACGGGAAAAATTAGTGGTTGGATTTGTATACGGGTTCCAACATAAAACTAAAATTCAGAATAATAAATAAATAAGCAATTTGTCAGGTACCGATAGAAACTGGCATTTCAAGAGAAACAGGGATGACAATTTTAAAGTTCACAATTTTATTATGTCCAAGACTGAATCGTACGGTTTGGTAGTCTAAAACAAAATGTACAATTCTTCACTGAAGTGATTGTACCTTCTTGCAAGTACCTAGCATCTGAGGCTCAAAATTCTCAAGGTTCATTCCAAGCTCTTCAGTTATGACCTGGTTTGAGGAAGGTGCAAAATTCAATAAAGTTAATTTGATCGTCTGATAACAGTGAAATGGGCAAATGAAGAGCTATTGACTTACTTCCCAAAACCAAGAGCTTTGACCGCACAGACCTACATTTCATGTCCAATAAAACCAAAATTTCTATAAACTATTACCACAAAGCATAAAGAGCTACCACCAACCTTAATGCCTGCACGAAGCTTGTTAATAATCAGGGTACCCAATGCTTCACTTTCTACATCTTCTGCAACAATAAGCAGAGGCTTTTGCTTCTGTTTAAGCAGAAATATGGTTCATTAGATTGCAATTGAGGCTATAACAATCAACATCAGCCTTGCAAATAAACAAATACCTTCAGCGCTAACTCCAACACTTTGACAATCGCATAAATGTTGGATATCTTCTTATCATGTATCAAGATCAAAGGATCATCTAGTTCCTATAACAAATAACATAAATATATAACCAAGATCATTTAAGTTTTAAACAGACAACTAACATAACAAGAAAGCAAGGAAGTACTTACACATTTATGGTTCTTTTGGTTGGTAATAAAGTACGGAGAGATGTAACCTCTGTCAAGCTTCATACCTTCCACAACTTCAAGCTCAATGTAGTGTGTGTTACCATCCTATCAAATGTTTCAGGAGCAACTAATCTTAGACAGTCTGAGAGCTTCATAAAAGTATGGTACGAGAGCTTCATAAAAGTATGGTACGGGCCAAAAATTTGTGACATATTTAGACAGTCTGAGAACTTCATAAAAGTATGGTATGGGTCAAAAAATTAGGCTCCCGGCACAGTTAGTCATGCATAAAAAAAACAGTAGTCACTCCTTGTGGTGTGCAGACAAATGCAAGTATGACTAAAGGGGCTGCAAGTTATATAGGCCAACAAACTGGCTCCGCAAGTTGTATAATTTAATATTTTACACCCAGTGCATCCAAATGCCAAGGTCTTTAGAGCATTGACTTACCGCGATAGTGGTAACTCCCTCTTTACCAACCTTCTCTATAGCCTTTGCAATGAGCTCACCAATTTCCCTTTCCCCGTTAGCTGATATAGTACCCACCTTTAAAACAAAGTAATGACAAATTAGCACGAATGTCTTGGAGGAGAGCAAACACATAAGGGAACTCCACAACTCATTGCAGATCAACAGTTACCTGTGCTATTTCCTCTGATGTGCTGATCATTCTGGCCATGCCCTTCAGGTTTATCACCAAAGCATCAAAAGCCGTTGAGATACCACGTCTCAGATCCATTGCATTCATTCCAGCTGCTACGGACTTGCAGCCCTCAGTAAATATAGCCTTCGTCGGAACAGAAGCACATGTTGTACCTGAAAGTGTTTGAACATAAGCACTGGCAGTTAAATAAATGAAAACAACTAGATAATAACACAACTCATGACGCAGTCAATGGTCTCAACAAAGCGATGTCGGCAGAAACTAGAAAGTACTTGAATGGAGAGAGAACTATATAATATAACTAGTCAAGACAGCAGGAAGTTGGTTTAATAATGCAGTAAGCAGGAACAGCCCATCATCAATACCCAGTACAGAAAGTTCAAAATGGCAAACTTGTAACAACTAACAAGTGTGAAATAATCACTTCTGAATTTCTGGTAAATAAAAAATGTGAGCAACACTAGACATCTGTCACAAAATAAGCCTAACATAAATTTCCAAATAGGTTGACAACAAACACTAACTGAACTGAAATAACTTTGACTTATTAGCCTTATTATCGGTGGTTCTAACACTGCTTGTGATGTTGTAATACACTCAATATTTTTTAGAGGTCCAATAAAAAATTATGTGCAGATTTACAGGCATTATATGTGCAGAACTAAGCCATACAATCCCCAGCAGTATCATTAGTCACATTAGCAACCTGTTTCGCAAGGCTTGCACCTACGTTCTTAACTCTGTCACTGAATTCAATGCTCTTGGCAACTGTCACTCCATCCTTCGTAACTTGTATTCAACGTGAGGCCAATGAGCCAGTATATATACATGTACATGAGGGTATAGAAGGAAAGCCTATATAAGGCAATATCTGTACAAGACTAACAATCTCTATACAAGGCATCTAGCAATCTCTTATATAAGGTAACTAGAATACTGTCTAACACCCCCCCCCCTCTCAAACTCATGGTGGATCTACAACAATGAGTTTGGAGAGATAAAAGTTATGATGAGCTCTAGTTTATCTTCGTGAAGAAGTCTACCACCCGAAGCTCTGAAAGCACATACTGAAGAGCCACAACCTAATCATGTACCTGTGACCGCATATAAGAAGCATCAACACCAATATGCTTGGTAAGCTCATGCTTCACTGGATCTCTAGCAATGTTAATAGCACATATACTGTCAGATAAAAGAGGAGTCGGTGTAGAAACAAAAACACCAAAATCCTCAAGTAATCACCATAGCCAAGTAACCTCTGCTGTCAAAAGAGACATAGCCCGCAACTCAACCTCAGCACTCGAACGAGAAACTGTTGTCTATTTTTTAGTCTTCCACGCAATGAGAGAACCATCAAGAAAAACACAGTAAGCAGAAAGAGACCGACGATCAGAGTGATCACTAGCCCATGTAGCATCGGAGTATGTCTGGAATTGTAGAGAGCTGGAGTGAGAAAAGAAAAGACGGTGAGAGATAGTTCCACGACGACATCGTAGAACACGAAGAAGATGACCATAGTGGAGCTGAGTGGGAGCAGATATGAACGGGGTACGAAATGTCAGAACGAGTGACACCAAGGTAAACAAGACTCCCAACAAGATGGCGATAGCGAGTAGGATCCTCAAGAGGTTCACTATCAGTAGATCGAAGATGAACATTGTGCTCCATAGGAGTCTCAACTATACACTGATCAGTGAAAAAAGCACGATCAAGAAGATCCTAAATATACTTCTCTTGGGAGAGAAAGAAAACCCTTAGATGTAGAAAAAACCTCAATCCCAAGAAAGTAGCGAAGAGGACCTAGATCGGACATGAGAAACTACTCACTGAGACGAGCCTTTACAAAAGCAATATACTGAGAATCATCTTCAGTAATGATCATGTCATCAACATATAGAATGAGAAGAGTCCGACCACGAGGCGAAGTGTGAACAAAGAGCGCAGGATCGTGAGCCCTAGCAGAAAAACCAGCCGCAGTGATCACAGAAGAAAAACGCTCAAACCAAACACGAGGTGCTTGCTCAAGCCCATAAAAAGAGCGACGAAGCCGACAAACCATACCCTCAGGAACAGAATACCCCGATGGTGGCTGCATATAGACCTCCATATACAGCTCACCATTAAGAAAGGCATTCTTAACATCAAGCTGAGAGATGGACCATTCACAAATAGAGGCCACAGCAAGTAGAGTGCGAACAGTGATCATGTGAGCCACAGGTTCAAAAGTCTCATCATAATCACGACCATACTCCTGTTGAAAACCACGCGTCACAAGATGAGCTTTGTAGCGCTCAAGAGAACCATCAAAGCGAATCTTAACCTTATAGTCTCACTTGCATGTAATGGGACGGACACGTGGAGGAAGAGGTACAAGATCCCACGTGCCAGTGCGCTCAAGGGCAGCAAGCTCCTCCGCCGTTGCATGCTACCATTCCTGATGAATAACAGTATCACGGTAATAAGTCGGCTCAACCAGAACTGTACCAGCAAAGCCAAGGTGCTCAGGAGGCTGAATAGACTGTCGATCACAAAGAGCATAGCGAGGAGCTATGTTGCTCGGAAACCTTGATACGTATCGGATACGCGATACGGCGATACCACAATACGACGTTTTCTCAAAAACACCGATATGGCGATACGGGTGTATATATAATTAATGAATTCTTGTAAGGAAATGAGAAACTGAGAATACCTTAATATGACATAGCCAAGAACTTTCTTCTTTAGTTCTCCCTCATGGTTGTTTGCTTTATACAAATACATCAACCCATGCTGCCAGGAGAAGAAAACATTAGCCTCGGAATATCTATAACAACAGCGCTTCTACTTAACTCTAGGTGGAAGCTCTTCTTCGATTACATGAAGGAGGCCACATTTCTTAAGAAATCATTTGAAGAACAGATTAATCATTGATTGCTTTCAGAGAAGCAAGCCTCAAGTTTTATCTACTCTATAAACATAAGTACATTCATAAAACCACAGAATTCGATGAAGATTTTGTTCAAAAGTAGAATCATAGTGTCATGGGAATACTATATTAATCATGGTGTCCTTGTGTGGGCAGATTGGGAAAGGGGAGCGGCAGGCTGGTAGCGGCAACACTGGCGGCTTTGAGAGGAAAGTATCAGGACTGTGTTGAGAAGGGTATTATTTAAGGTTACCTATATCGGAAAAGTATCCAAGAAGTATCGGTTTTTTTATTTTTTTGAAAAACCGAAAATTAACGGATACGTATCGGGGAGTATCCGATACGTATCGGTATCCGGTATCTATCGGATACGGATACACCATTTTCCAAAGTATCAGCGCAACACAGGCGAGGAGGAGATACTGAAGAAGGTGACTCAGCAGGAGAAGAAGATGGCACATCAGAAGAATCCTCAACTCGCAAACGACGAGTATAGTATAGAGGATAAGAAGGAACAATGTCTAAAGAAACCTCTGGAGGAGAGGCCGGTGGTGAAGAAGCCAGCGATGGAGACACCAATTGTGAAAGAGGAAAAGTGACAACTGGAGTTTCAGGAAAAGTCAGGAAAGAAAGTGGCTTGACAAGAAATGCTGGAGTGGAAGAAGAACGAGGGTAGAAAGGACGGGACTCATCAAAAGTAACATGCCGAGAGATCCGCATCCGTCAGCCAACAGGATCCCAACAATGATAACCCTTATGCTCAACACTATATCCCAGAAAAACACACTCAACAAACTCAGTAGTCAGCTTGGTGCGTTCACGAGGTGCAAGAAAAACATAGCACACACACGCACAAAGAGACGAAGTCCAGAATAATCAGGAGGCATACCACAAAGACGCTACACTAGAATCCCACCCTGAAGAGTAGAAGAAGGCTGGATATTAATCAAGTAGGTGGCAGTGGAAATAGCCTCGGTGCAGAAGTGAGGTGGGACAACGGAAGCAAGCATAAGAGAACGTGTTGTCTCAAGAAGATGACGATGCTTTCGCGCAGCCACACCATTCTGAGCATGAGCACCAAGACATGAAAACTAAGAAAAAATGCCATGTGTAGCAAGAAAAGCTCGAAGGGCCTTGACAGATACTCCCTTGCCAAGTCAGCACGAAGAACACGAATAGGAGAATCAAACTGTGTACGGATCATAGTGGCAAAATTCTTATAGATGGATAAAACCTCACTACAAGAAGACATAAAACATAATATTTGTGACCCCCTTTTGAAATAAAAAGAGACGTACCCCAAACATCAGAATGAACAAGATCGAAAGACGTTGGGATACAAACTCACTAGAAGGATATGGGAGTTGTAGCTGTTTGCCAAGCTTACAACCCGCACAATGTAAATAAACATCACCAGACAGCTCCTAAAAGGCCACGATGAACTAAAGAAGACAGACGTGAACCACAAAAATGTCCCAAACGGTGATGCCACTGAGCAAAGGACCCGGTAGAAGATGCAATGGATGCTGAAACGGTGGAGGAAACGGAGAGACTGGCAGTGGCAATGGAAGGAAGACGAAGCCAGTCAAACTCCCAAAGACGCTGAGAGTCACGGCAGCGAGGACCAGTCCCAACCAGAGACCCCGTGCGGCGATCCTGAACACAACAAGAGTCAGAATCAAGAATAACACGACAACCATGATCAATGAGCTGACCAGCAGATATGAGCTGTATGGTCAGTTTGGGAACATGAAAAACAGCAGAAACATGAAAAGAGGAAGACAAAAGAGTACATCGTCCTGCAACAGAAAGAGAAGTATCATCTGCGGTCTGCACAGTGATAGGAGCAGCAAGGGGAATAATGGAATGGAGACTCGTGGGATCAGATGTCATATGAAAAGAAGCTCCAGAGTCAAGAATCCATGGTGTGATACCTGATGAGGAAGGTAATTTCTCACTAGAAGACTAGGTAGCAGAACCAACAGAACCTGTCGGTGTAGAAGCAGCCATACGACGTAACAACGTGAGAATCTCCTGAGTGGAGTCAGAACCAGCAGAGGTCTATTGAGGGTGGGGCCCAAGAGTCTAGTACCCTTAGAAGGGCGTCCACCTTGATGAGCAAGATCCTTCTTCATTCGGTAGTAGAACTGATCCATGTCTTGTATGCAGTAAACTGAGTCTGAAAAGAGTCCACAGCATCAGCATAGTCATCAGACGCCTTCTGTTGAGTAGCATCATCGGCCTCCTTGGGAATAACTGGCGTGGCAGGGGGAGTAGGACGAGGCGGACAAGATAGCTCGCCGGTAAGAAACTTTCAAAGACACCGACCACGCATGTGAAGGCGCATATGGAGAACCTAATCTCGATAATTGAGACTACAGAAGAAGACCGGGCAACGAGGGACAGAAATAATGGCTCCAGAAGATAACGCCATTTTTTTTACCAGGAGGGTACCAGAAGCTGAGTTGAAGCTGGAGCCGACCGAACCGAGCTAAGTCGGGCGAACAGAGAAAAGGCTAGAGCGGCTCCCGATTAAATGGGACTCCTGATCGGTTTGGAATCCGATCGGGTTTCTTGCGGTAGAGGCTAGGGCGGCTCAGTAGCGAGAAGGCCAGGTCGTCTGCCGGCGGCAGAGACCTGGCTCAGCTGGAGGTCTCTTACGGCCGAGCGGAGGAGGCCAAGCCGGACGGAGGAGGTGTCGGGAGAGCAGAGTCCGGCGTCAGGCGGACAGAGACCAACCGGACCGGAGGCCGGGACGTCACCGGCTGAGGGAGCTGCGTCTGGCGATGGCCGGCGGGAGCCGATGAGGCGGCACCAGTCGAGGCAACGATTGCTGAAGGTGGACGGGAATACGGTGCACCGGGCGAGGGCGCGATCGAAGGCAACAACGACGTGTTTTGCAAGCCGGCACGGAGGAACTTCGGCGGATCCAGTCAGAACAGAGGCGAAGACAGTCGGACGAGGTGATGACGACCACAGACAAGTGAATGGAGAGACGACCGAAGGTGTCTCAAAGCCGGGCAGAAACTAACGGCGCAAGTGCAACGCCAAGAAAAAAGTAACCCTAACCATGCTCTGATACCATGTTATGAATAGCACTTGTATTCAACATGAGGCCAATGGGCCAGTATATACATATGTACATGAGGGTATAGAAGGAAAGCGTATATAAGGCAATATCTATACAAGGCATCTAGCAATCTCTTATATAAGGTAATTAGGATTTTGTCTAACAAGGAGCACCAAAGCTTTGCTCAATAACAACAGTGCGCCCTTGTAACATAAATACATTGAGCTCAACACTGACACACTGTTGACATAATAATATCTCTGATAAGGTATTAGTGAAATTAATAAAAAAAACAAAAGGTTATTTGCCAAACTGAAATCTATATAACTCACTAAAAAAGGAATCATAAAAAACACTTAATTTGGCAAACATATGTATAAGACTAGTTTCTAAATTTCTGCTACTACGTCCAACAACAAATATCTCCCAATAATTAGTTTGCCCTTCATAATTTTTGGTATGTGTGTTGAACAACTTGAACCCATGCTTTCTTCCATTTATGCTCTTTCCTTTCAGATGTATTGCACCATCCACTGTCCACTAATTGGATTTGCATGCATGTACCACCTGCTCTTCAACAGTTGTTTGACAACAGTACAAACTTCGATTTGTTTAGATGTGCACGCACATGCGTTACATGGATTAACTAAGATTGTCTTTAGCCGTACATCCTAGCATAAAACCTTCGTAGGAGCTATGATTTGCAGCAAGCTTTGCATAATCCTAGCCTATTTAAATTTTTCTGCATGAAATAATGTGAGTCGGCTCTTGTGTATATAATCTATCAATGCTTGACCGTTCCCATAACATCAAAACCTATAGTATCTTATAGGTAGTAGGTGCAGATTATAGCTCCATGATATTTAGTTATGAATTTTATAAGCAAATTTATTGATCTTGACCTGGTCATATACGAGTTACACAACAAAAAGGAAATCAATCCTGCGGAGGAAGGAGTTGCTTATACAAACAAAATTCTGGTTTTGGTGGGGTATTGAACTCTAAGCTTAATTATTTGGTACCATGGAGCAAGAATTTATGACTAGATAGAAACCTGCTAGCATTACACAGAACTAATGTAAATGGTTGTCAGTGATGTTGTGTCCTAAAGTTTTGCTCTGTTTTACAGGTTTGCCTCAGGTAATGCAATATAAAACTAGAGGTCATGTCCGTTGAGCAGTAGTTTGATTGGTGCAACACCAAGTATTGATGGCACTAATCAGTTTCGGCCGAGCCATACTGCACAAGATATGTATAGGCTTGGGAACCTTGCTACAGAAGTAAACATGTGCGAGTTAGTACTATTAGCACTTTTATAAAGGAATGTCACGTTTTACTTACTTATAGGTTATTTGATGTGGAAAATGTTACCATGTAGCTTGTCTCAGTTCTTCAAGCTCAATACTTGCAAGTTACGTCATTAGCATCAGCCACAACAGTAGTCTTGGCTAATAGTCTAATACATGTGATAGCAATGTAGTGTGCATGTGCCAGTGGTTGTAACAGAGAACTATACATCTCACCCCAAACTGAATTTGCAAGTCTAAAATTTCCACAACAATCAGACTCTCGGACCATGAACTCTGCACGTGCAGATGCACGAAGATGGTTATACCTTAGGACCCATTGTCACTTCGACCGCATCAGCCAACTCCTCAACACCCTTCAGCATCAAGGCTCGGGCCTCGACGCCAAACTTGATGTCCTTGGCAGCATAGCTCCTGCTCCAGGCGAGCCTGCTCCCAACCTGGGCAGCATCACATGCAAAGCACCCGAGCGCATCAGCACATAAGGTTAATAACAGAAGGCCAAATCCAAATCACTCCGTATTGCCCCCGAACTAAGAACGCCCAATCCATCAGATTAACACTTCCGATCGGCGATCGGCGCAGAACCAGGGCACTCCAAATCACAAAGTCGGAACCAAACAACTACCACGGGTAGAGCACACACATCATTCGCACATAAATCAGCTCACCTGGAGAGCGCTGCTCCCGGTTTGCCTGCGCCAAGCAAAACACACACTTCAACGAATCGATTACACAAAACCCGCACCGCACCGAGGAAATCGCGCGCGCGAAGCGTGAATCGACAAACTCACCGGGCATTGGAGGCGAGGCTGGCGGCCGCGCGGTACATGGAGAAAGAGGAAGGCTGGGCCTCGGGGGATGGGGAGGCAGCGAGCCGGAGGGGAGAGAGAGCAGCTTGGGGAGGATGTAAGAAACGGGAGGAGGCCAGAGAGAGTTTTCAGAATTTGACACACTTTAAAATTCGCATTTCTGGTGGCCTACCATCTGTATACACACAGCCCCATATGTCATCCAAATGTTCGAAGCGCCGCGAATTGAGTTCAAATTACACGAGGCGAGAAGGGAGGGAGGCGGGCGGGTTGGGGTTTTTCTCTTGGAAGAGCGGGGAAGTGAGGTGTGAGGGTACCATCTGCCGTCTAGAAGTATCCATTCGAGCAGGGGGTTTAGGCCTTATTTGCTCGCGTTGGTGGGCCGAAGCGTGGGCTGGAAATAATAGGCCTTGTCGGTGTCAAATCATGGGCAGGATGGGCGGGATGGGCTTGTCAATAAAATCACAAAGAGTCCCCACGCGGAAACTGTAATTACCTTTCTCGCGGAGGCCCTATCTGCAGAAGGGGATCTACCTGCCGTGCCCGCCGGCGAGGCTCTCTCTCCGGTCGCCCACGCCACGCGCTCCCCTCCCCATCGCATCTTGATTCCTCAGGTGTAGTTGTCGGAGCAGCAATCTCCAACGCCATGGGGTTCCTCGAGGACTTCCAAGCCAGTGAGTGCTCTTCCTCCGCCACTAACCCTCGTCTCTAGGGCACACACCTGCGTCGCGCGCTTCCTCGCGTGCCCGCCATGGCCACCAAATCCGTTAATTTCCTGTCATATCTTTACGCGTGAGTTAGTCAAATATTTCAGGATACGTTGCTGATTAGGCATCCCTGGGCCCCTGGCTCCTCAACGATTCGTTCCTAGAAAACGTTTGTTTCTGGAGTTCTTTAGGGAGTTAAATGATAAATTTTAGATGGTGTTGCAATGTCAGTACTTGTGACGTGCTAAATGAGCCGGCCTAAGACTAAGCTATCTGCAGCATAGCGATTATGCAATTTCAATTGGAATTCCTTTTTCTTGTTAGAAGTGTCAATGACGTCTAATTGTAATTAAACATCTAGTACAATCGCCATTAGTTTTTCTTCATGCAAAATGTTGTGCATGCTTTTATGAACAATTATTTTGTTTTATACTATGTTAAAGAAGCTCAAAACACTTATATTCATGACTTCCGGGTTGCAGCTGGTATCCATTGCCATGATAGTAATGTAGATGATAACTATGAATTTGCTAGTTTTGATCAAGTGATAGTAAGTAGCCTACTTTTCTGTACCATCCGGACTTTGTATTAGGTTTAGATTGTATTTTCCTTTTCGTACTTTCATATTTCCTAGCACTTACCGATGAATTGGGATTTATAAGTTATAGTTGGTGTGTTGAAGATATGCACGTTTTTGTTTTGCAAATGAAAAGATAAGAAGGTGGTAGCTTTGTTGCATTAATTCCTCAAATCAATATTGTGTTTTCCCGATTCAGATAGTAACTTTATGTCTTTATCACTTGGGTGCTTTTTTATACATCAATACATGCATACATAGTTTACCCTATTTGATTACTCTCAGGTGTTGAAACATTGCCAGCTATGCTGCACAGGAATTATTCATTAATGCGAGAGCTAGATAAAAGCTTGCAAGGTATGTGGAGTGTCGAATGCCTTGTTTTGTGCCACCCCCAACCAACCACTCTCTTTATGTTCTCTTAACATGTGCATGGCAAACTAAGTCTAAGCACAATAAAGGGTTGGTGCAAATTCTAGATGCATCTTAAGATATTTCTAATACTTAAGCATGCAAAACTTTATTCCATTTGGTTATAATTTTTCATGTGTTGGAAGGAAGCCCAGTGTGCTGCATTCTTTTCGATTACCCTTGCGCAATATTTTCTTTCAAACAAATAGAGTTATGCAGCAAATATTAGGTAGTATTTTACTTGTGGTATTGCAGATAATTCTGCAATTGATAGCATTTAATACTTGAACCCCTACCCCTTGTCAATTACATATCATCTTATCTTATTAGTGTTTAAGATTCACTTCCCAAAACTTGATGAATATCGGTTTGTTATCTGGGCTTTGTCAAGGCATGTGATTTACTAATTTGCGAATAAACTTTTATAAATGATAGCTTGATAAGTTGATATACAAAATATTGTCCAAACTAAGACACTAAGCTAGCTATTTTTATGTTATTGCAATGAGTGTAGTGTGAACCAACTTTATTTCTCTGAACAGGGCCTGCAATCTTTATTAAAATGAACTTCTTCTTCTGCCTTTTTGCCCTGAAAACAATCCCCTTTCTGTGCTTCTGATTAGGTGTGCAACTGGAAAATGAGCAGCGCTGTCAGCAAGAAATAGAGGACATTAAGCATGAACTTGAATCTGGAAGTATTACATATGGCCCAGCAAAACTTAAATTCTCTGATGAAGCAATCGAGGAGACGAAACATTGTGTTAGAATTGCTGATGAGAAGGTGGCTTTAGCCACTCGAACATATGACCTGGTAAAAATGTCAGTTACATACTTACGTGCAGAAGACACAGCTGTACTGTTACCAAGAGCTTTTCATGTACTGGGGCATGAAGATAGTTTGGTCTCTCCTTTCTTTCAGTTCTGTGTGAAGAGAGAGAACCTAGAATAAAATCGTTGTGAATTTTTTTTCTCACTTCATTTTGTCCTTTTCACCATTTTTGAAAAGGAATATATCAATTTATCATATTAAAAATTTTCTACGCCCAACTGGAAAGAAATACATGTCTTTGTCCCTTGTCTTATCTATTTTTGTTGTAACCTTCTCGTCCAAGTAAAACATCTCTGCCATCTTACCTACTATAATGCTTTAGGCTCCAAATAACAGAACACGCCATTCTAATAAGATTTGTCATGAAATTTGCATCAGTAGTTTCTGCCTTGCTAGGTTCTGCTGCGTAAGCATGTCTCATGACATCGCCACAACGTTCCTGAATTGTGAATGTGCAGGATTTTGATTGTGCTGATTTAGATATGTGATTTAGGTTGATGCTCATATCCAACAACTCGATCAATTTATGAGGAAGCTTGAAGAACTTCGACAAGGTCTGGAAGTGCCCATTGCTTAACACTGCAGTTGCTTTCGAATTCTGTGTCATATTTTCATCTTGAGCTACATGTTTTTTCTTACGGTTTACTTGTATACCACGTGTTTTGGTGAACAGAAAAGGAGGCAGCTGCTTCTGCTGCTGGTACAGCTGTTGCTGCTGCTGCAACTGCTAGTGCCGGTACCTCAACCGCTGATGCTACCCTAAAAAGTGGAAGGACTGGTGAAAGGGGCAGAGGAGGCCGAAAGAAGTATGCTTTGCATCAGAATAAGAGTAAGTAATTAGCCTGCCATATTTTCGCACTGTAACAGACCAACTCTCATTTGCAGGGCTAAGGCACCCAGTGTCACAGAGCAGCCGGCTATAGATTTAGAATTGCCTGTCGATCCTAATGAACCGACGTATTGCCTCTGCAACCAAGTCAGCTATGGTGAGATGGTCGCGTGCGACAATCCCGACGTATGTGACATTCTCCTCCTCCACCTGTTCTACTTCATCTCCAGTATCAGTGCTTGTTTTTTTAGCATGTCGGTGTTTTGTTTCGCAGTGCAAGATCGAGTGGTTTCACTTTGGATGCGTGGGCTTGAAAGAGCAACCGAAGGGAAATTGGTATTGCCCGAATTGCATTGGATTCCGGAAGAAGCGAAAAGGCAAATGAATTTGATCCTCATGCCAGGATGTAGGTGCTTAGTTGTTAATCATGATCGTTTCATGCCGTTGTGCTGACGTGAGTAACAAACATTATTGGCCTCGGTTCTAAAAAGAAGTAACTGTTGTAGTTTTAGTGATCATGTACATGTTACTGAGGAGTGCCTGTGCCGTAGACATCTAGTGAGAGCTAGGACCATGCCATTATGCTACTTGAAAACACACTCGATCTATCTCTCGTATGGGTTTCATTTCCAATCATGTCATCTACAATTAGAACTCTATTGCTACTAGCGAAAGAGTGAAGAAGCCTAGTCTACTACTACAGTTCATGGCCTCTACATGCTTTACGCAGTGTACGAGGATGCAAACCTATGCATTTTCGTCTGTTGTTTCAGGCACTCCTGCGTATTCTCATGGAATTTCAAACCTCTTCCCAGCATTTTTAAAGCTCCGGCATTCAACTGTACTCACCGATTTAAACCCGAAATTTGACAGTTTTGCGTAAGCGATCCCAAGAGGGGAAAAAAATCAAAAACAATTCGACCTGATTCATGAGCAATTGAGCATGAATTGGGCTGCTCAAGAGCCAATACGTTTTTGCAACGGGCTAAGCAGAGCCGAGCAAGGTCCAGGGCCAGCTGGCCGAGCATAAGCATGCACCGACCCTGCACTGCAGCGTGCATGTTGTTGTGAAACAAGATCATTCACCCATGTTAATCCGCGGCACGCCAAGCAATCATACGAATAGAAGAAAAAGAGTGCACACAATATAGGAGAAAACATCTCTTTATTAGATTGATTTCTCTGTACAAGGCAATGCCCCTATATATATAGTGGAGGTCCCCTGGAAGTTAATTCGGATTCGCCCACCAATGGATAGAGTCTTTCCATACAGGAACACAGATTATAACCATATCATAACACATTTATGGTGTATATAGTTGTATACCGGGTAGTGTACACGTTGTCCAACAGCTGATGTGAAGGCAATTGCGCTTGTTTCTGCCATCTCGAGCAGAGAGCGGTCAGAAGGTGATCGCTCCCAGTGGGGCACACTGTAAAAAGATGGCTCTGCTGCCATGTCTGCACTGCTCGGTAGAAAAACGGAAAACCCCGGTGGCAGTCCACTGGAGGTGGGCACTGTGTTGGACCGACCGAGTACAGATTTATCGTGGTTCGTATTTGAATCGTGACGGATCGCAACGGTCCATAGTGCCTGCAATGACGTGTTGGCCCGGTTCGGCTAGTCTTTGGTGAGCCCAGGCATGATCCATTTGCATTTTGTGAATACTTCATGCCGTGCCGATTTAGGCTCGGCACATTTGTACTATTACGACGAGAGAAAAGGATTCTGAGATGCACGACTCTCCTTAGTATAAAGACTTGTACATTGCAACAAGCCACTCTCTCACCCATTTCTCTCAGTTCTCTAGCATGTCTCTCTCAATCTCTCTCAGCTCTCTCTCTCTCTCTCACCTGCCTCTCTCAATCTCTCTCGCCCATTGCTCCTTTTTTATATCTCTCCCTCTCTCTCGCCTATCTTTCTTAATCTATCTCGCATGTCTCTCTCAGCTTTGTCTCACACATCTCTCTCAATATATCTCGCTTGTCTATCTCAATCTATCTCGCATGTCTCTCTCCCCCCTCGCCCATCTCTCTCAACTCTTTCTCACTTGTCTCTCTCAATCTCTCTCAGCTCTCATTCTCTCCATGTGCTTCCTCTCAGCTCACCATCTCTCTCTCTCTCTCTCTCTCTCTCTCTCTCTCTCTCTCCCCCCCCCATCTCGAAGGGGGATGAGCAACGATCAGGGATGATTTAAACGAGACACCTTTTTCAGAAGTTAGATTTTTTAAGCGTAATAAATATTTAAATGTCTATAATTTTATTTAATTACTTTAATTTTATAATTTTATTTATTTTCTCCCTTTTTCCTTTCTCCTTTCCCCTTTTATTTTTCACCTATTTTCCCCCTTTCCCTTTTTTCCCCTCCATTTCTCCCTTCCCCCTCTTTTTTTCCCGCCCCCCCCCTTTTCCCCACTGACGCACTCTCTTTCTTTCTCTGTGTGTATGTGTCTCACTCCCCATGCCTTCCTCGGTTCCTCCGCCCCCATGCCTTCCTCCGCGGCTCCACCCCGGCTCGGCCGGCCTCGCTTCCCTTCTCCCTTCGATCCCCGACGGCCTCATCGCCTCCCTCTCCGGCGCCTCACTTCCCCCCACTCCCCCACTAACCCCGACAATGTCCTCGTCCCCGCGGCAGCCACCCCCGACGGCGTCCTCACTCCCGCGCCAGCCGTCCCCTCCCCTTCACTCGATAACCACTATGCTCGCGCCAGCCGACCCCTCCCTTTCCCTCTCCCTCCACAGACCATGCCAAATCCCCCGCCTCCGGCCTACCTCTCCATGTCGGATCCCCCACCTCCCTCCACCTCTTCCCTCCCCCCACCTCTTCCTCTTCCTTCCCCCTCTGGAGTTGGAGCGGGCGTGAAGAAGATCCTGGGGCTCAACACCCTAGGCATGTCCATGGCACGCATCGACTACGCACCGTGGGGTGGCGTGAACCCTTCGCACGTACACCCGCAAGCCATGGAGATCATCTTCATCGCCGAGGGCACTCTCGAGGTGGGCTTCCTCACCACAGCCAACAACCTCTTCACCCGCATCGTCCCCAGGGGTGGCGTGTTCGTTTTCCCCACAGCCTTGTGCACTTCGAGCGGAGTGTCGGGGAGCCATTCGCTGTGCCGTGGACATGGCGGGAGGTGACGGAGGGGCTGAGGTGCGGGAGCACTGCCACAGCGAGGAGGGTCCATGGTGAAGAGGGGCCATGGCGGGTGCATGGCCAGGCTAGGAGAGGCCACGGTGGGCGCTGAGGCAGCACGGCAGGGTAGCAAAGGCAACGAGGCCTCGACGAGCAGTCGGCGCCCTTGGCGTGTAACCCCCTTTCTCCTCTCCCCCACCTCTGTGCCGCGACCGGTGTGCCCCTACCACAGGCCCGCAACAAACTGTCGTGCAGTAGCGTGCTATGTGCTCGATTATCAGGCCTAGCACGCCCCGTGCTACAGTTCAGTACCGGCACGGAAAGGCCCACTCCGTGTCGTGCCTGCCATGCCTCAGACCGGCCCAAAACAAAACCAGCCCGAGTACCCACCTCATAGAGCAAAGTCCTTAAAGCAAGCCATCCCCAAACATTCAAACCACCGAGAGCACAACTCAGAGGAGTCTAAACCACAAGAAAAGAGACCACCAGGAGTGGAGTCGAGCAAGACCGTAGGAACTTCAAGCTACCAGTAAGGAGGTCAAGCTTCAACTCAAGATCATCAGGAGCAAGCATACCACAGCATAATCACCCTCATCACATCACTTACCCCATTTCTCTAACACATTGGTAAGCCTCAGAACATGTAACAGTAGTTTCAACATAGGCCAATTATAACAAAAATCAGCGTAGTGACTAAAAGCAATAGCATAGCAAATGGCCTCAGTGGTAGATACAACAGGATTGTGCCGTGCGTGCCCGCTAACTTACTCTTGCTCCCTGGCGCACGGCAAGTTAGGGTTATCAACGCGACACCGTCCAACCCGACTACCAACCATAGGAATCATCATAAACCAATTAGCAAATTGTACCAATCGATCAACCAGTAGCTCAGCATTTCATCTTTTAATGCATAGTTCAAGCAATATGAAGTGATGCATTAGAGAAATAGGGGGAGGAACAGACATAACCGGCGAGGGGAGTGGAAGCATTCGGGGCACGGGCCACATCGCGGCCTGGTGGGGCCCTAGATTACCAGCGGTGGGGGAAATCAGAGAGGCAAGGCTGAGTCGGAGGCCAGTGACTTGGGGGTCGGGCGCAGGAGTCGGGGCCGATGCTCGCTCAGGCGGCACCTGGCAAGTGAGGTGGCAACAAACCAGGAGGCGCCACGACGGGAGACCGTGGCGGCCAAGATGGCCGGTGGCGGCCTCGACGATTGGGCGACCGAGGGAAGATCGGGTGAAGAAGGGGGAGGCGCCAGGGGAGCCAGGGGAGGAGAAATGTGGGGGGTGAGGAGAGAGAGTGAAGAGATAAGGACTGGGTGAGGAGAGAGAGAGAGAGAGAGAGAGAGAGAGAGAGAGAGAGAGGAGAGTGAAGAGACAAGGACCGGGTGAGGATGGAAGAAAAGGAGAAGAAAAAGAAAAAAATGGAAATAGGAAAATATTAAAATTTTATAAGTGCATATATGTCCATCCAGATGCAGTAATAACAACAATACTAATAACACTAATTACCGTATAATATTAATAATAGTTTACCTCCAGCGCTAGCAACTGCATAAAAAATGATTACAATTCAATGCATTAATAGAAATAAAATAAATAAAATGGAATAAGAGAATAGAAAAGAGGAAAATAGGAAAAAATATAATTCTAGTTAAATTAGTAAATTTATGAACTAAATTATCTATGTGAACAATTCACCTTTAAGCTAAATCTGTTAAAAACCTATTAAACCAATTAATCCAGTCGGTCGGATTATTAACTAAAGTGTGACGGAAGAAAATATTATGAAGCTCTAAAAATCGCAATGTAAAATTTATAAATATTAAAATGATAAGTGAAAAGAGTTGGACACCTTAAACTATGGAAAAACTTATCCGCCATTAAATATGTCATTTATGCAATTCCAGGAATTTATTCTAATCGCACCGCTAATGTGCGACCGGGTAAATAAAGTGAATAAAGTAAATAATATTACCAGTCGCTATAATAAGTCAACTAGGAAAAATAATACCTTGATGAGTAAGAAAGTTTGGCCAAATTAATTTGCAACACAGATCAATTCACATAGATATATATATATTGTATGCGCTAATATAAGCTAGTGATTAAATAATAAAATTTGGATAATAAACAAAAGAGTAGTAATAATAATATAATGATAAGGATAATATACTAAGGTAAATCAAAACAACCAGATAATAACTATAATATTCATGTTAAAAATTTAAGTTAGATAAAGAGGTGTACTCACGTAACCAAATGAAGGAATAAAGAAGTACATAATATCAATAATCTATTCTAATCAAAAGACGGATAACACAATAAATCAAATAAATATGTGACCAAAATTATATTGATCGAGAAAATAAACTAAGCCAAATAAACACATAGAACCTACTCTGATTTAAAAGAGAGTCGAAATCCATAGAACATGTTATGAACTAATATTAAATTGAATTGTAGTATTCCTAAAACTTATGGAAACAAGAAAAATCAAGCAGGAAGGAAATCAGATAAAGAAATAGAGAAATAACAAATTGCACCAATTATCATAGTGATTAAAAGGGTTAAAGTCCAGACTAAAAGAAGCCTAGTTAAAATACGTCAAATTAAAGTACCTTAAAAACAAAATATGTAGTAAACATACAACAATTTCATAGAAGATAAGGAAAGGATTGGACGTATAAAACATGTGAAAATCTATTAGCCAACTGAAATATAGTGTTTTATAATTTCAGGGATTGATTTAAATCTGTCTGGATGTCATCTCCAGAATCCAAGTGAGGCCGTATATTCTTACACTAATCCAGGCAAGCTTCCTTGCTCATATTTGCGAAATAGTTTTCAAATGTTTTTAGGAACCAGCCATGCATGGAAAAATATCTTTTGAAAGAAAAAAACCTAAATCAGATGGTTGGAAGAAATTTCTGGTGAAATGTCGGTGCAGTCGATAAAATTGCGGGTATGTTAATTTGGTTCACCCGACAGATGAAGTCAGTGTGGTATGAGGTGGGTAGAGGGTGCCATGTGTGAATTTTGCTGGCTGGCCCCTCTACATAGGGATATGATATAAGGATAAAATACTACACTCGGGTAATGAGCCGTATTAATCGTATCAACCATGGTGTGTGGAAACGACCAGAGTAGTGATAAACATTCTAGGTTCTCAACTGCGGTTGGGTTCACTATGGGTAAAGTAGTACAAACCTACGCAAGGTTAAATCATGAAATTCATGCATATCTCCTGGATTGGAGACTACGAAAGCTTAAGCCTGCCTTATATACGAGTGCTAATAGAATCTTCATAATTAAAAATTTGAAACAGATCTTTCTAAGAAAAACTTATTTACAAAAAAAAAAAGATTTGTGGAGTATGTACTATGAACTAGATTGAGCAATGTTGAGATGATTTTGAGAGGAAAAGATTCATCTATATTGTATTTTGTTATTAATGCTTGCTGAGTACTTTTATACTCACTCTTGGTAAACCCCCCTTTGCTAGATAATGGATTTAGAGGTCAATCATCTAGTCAGGATATGGATCCCTAAGGAGGGCATTACCCATCAGCAGCTTTTGGGTAATTAGTATTATATCTTCATTGTACTTGGATCGTAAGTACAATTAGATACTGAACATGTAGCCTGCGTGGTAATAGAATGTAATAAAGTTTTCATTTCAGTAACTAATTATTGTTTCTATTACAACACTCTGAATACGATGTATTAACTAATAAAGTGTCAGATCCGCTTGACGCTTTATTACACTATTACAAAACACCTAATATGTGACGGTTTATTTATGTCGGTTTTTTTGGAACCGACACAGATAAAGTTTTTGTGTTGGTTCTAAAACTTAAAATAGCGAGAAGACTTTTAATATGTGTCGGTTTCAATTAAAAACCGACAAAAATACATTTGTGTTGGTTCTAAATTGGATCTGACACAAATAGTCCAATTTTTGTATCGGTTCTAGCCAAAAACCGACACAAATAATAGTCCAATTTTTATGGTTCTAGCAAAAAACTGAGACAAATAATATTATCTGTGTCGATTCTAGCCAAAAACCGACACAAATAGTCCACACTTCCGCGTCTCGCTAAAACGGCCATAATTTTTGACTCGTAACTTCGATCGAGGTGTTCTTTGGCTCATTGGAAAGCTAATGAGAAGTTTCATCCGAAAAAGTCTTTCAATGATTTTTTGTGCGAGCGCGAGCGCGTCAATAGAATTCTAAAAAAACGTAGTTTAGGGCCTCAAAACGGCCTCCGAAGTTCTGGAGTATATGACAACACTAAAATATAGCTCAAATCGTGCTCGGATTATGAGAACATTAAAATCAGTGTTCGGGTGCTCTGTGGGGTTAATGGGAGAGGGACGCATTACATTTCACACACGACCATACCGGCACTAAAACACTGGATCATATAAGAACTTCAATTAAGCGTGCTTGGGTGAGAGTAGTACTAGGATGGGTGACCTTTCAGGAAGTTAAATCTGTTGGATCATGTTAGAATTTCAAAGTTAAGCGTGTTTGGGTGAGAGTAGTATTAGGATGTGCGGCACGGAGTTGTCAGATTTGGCACAATTACAAATAATAACTATCATTTTATTTGTCTCGGTTCTAGCAAAAATCAACACAAATAGTCTTATTAGTCTACAGTTATTATCTAAGGTTAATTATACAGATCGCCACATCCTTCCCAAAAATTTTCATTAAAAAATATAGTGAGGCTATTTTCGCTAATACTTGACTTGTTGTTTTCCATAAGTACAATTCTTTCTGTCAACCCAACATGCAATCTTTTTTTTGGTTGCAGTAAAATTAAAAAAGTAAACTGCCTGCCATTCATGTCCAGCTGATCATCTACTTTTCAATTATAACTGCATCAAGTATATTGGGTTTCTCACGTTATCCATTCATTACTTGGTTTTATCAGTAGTGATTATTTCATACGAGAAGCAAACAGAGGGCTGCTGCAGATGAGCTTTGATGTAGTTGCGAGCACGGTTTGAAATTTGCGAATTTCGTCTTTACCGGTCTGAAAAGAAATTTCGTTCGATTTTTCTCTCAAATTCAAATTTTAAAAATAAAAAATTTGACAAAATCTATCTAAAATTTTCCTATAATTAGTATTAATAGTCTTTTGACGTTTGGTGTAAATATTTTTTTTAAAAAAAATGAAGTTTGGAGACGTTTTTAAAGCGTTCAAAATGTAGAAAATAGAAAGAAAATTAAAAAAAGAAATTAGAAGTATTTTTAGTAGCAATATTTGTTCAAGTATGTCAAGTAGTCATATTTGTTGAAGTATATCAAGTAGCAATATTTCTTTCATTATGTTAGGTAGCAGTATTTGTTGAAGTATATTTAGTAGCAATATTTGTAGAAGTATATTTAGTATCAATATTTATTCAATTGCATTTCGTAGCAATATTTGTTGAAGTATATTTAGTAGTAATGGACGACACCTGAAACTGGTACTATTTATTCAAGTAGCGATATTTGCATGCATAAAAAATATCTTGCTATGGTATATTTTAATATGTTAATGTTATCCAATATTGAAAATCTTACTTGTACTGATATGTGACAACTTTCAATTATTTAAAATATAGCAAATGTATGGTATATTTTAATATATCAATGTTATCAAATATTGAAAAACTTACTTCGCTATGGTATATTTAATATGTTAATGTTATCTTGCTATGCTATATTTTAATTATGTGAATGCCTATTTTTGTACTTATATTGATATGTGACAAGTTTTAATTATGTGAATTGCCTTTTATAAATTTTCCAATATTTTTTTTTGCAATTTTTCTCATTTTTTCTTAATTTTTTTACCTGTTGTCAAAATTCAATGCTTTTCGAGCGAAATTCGAGCTTTTCAATCAAAATTCACTCATATGTTTGATCAATTTTCAAATTTATTTAACTTTCGAAATTTCTCAAATTTCGTTTAAAATTTCGCTACTGGTGGCTGCGAAAAACGACTTTGAAACGAAATGGTTAACCTTTGTTGCGAGTACAGGATTATAGATGTCGATTGTGTTCCGTTCGATCATGCTACTCGCGTGAAGCAATTCTGAACGAATCACTAATGCATGTTTCGTGGAAGCGTCCAGCAATCGGAAATGGTACGAAAAGACAGTTGCTGTACATTTTAGTTCTCACGGTGCTACTCAAAAGAAAATTGCTGATACATCATCACAAACCATTCTAGCTAATAACCATCCATAATAATTACGATAGTCATCAGAGACAGTTTTTAGCTAGAAGGGTCAATGACGAGGGTTCACATCACTGACCCTTCTAGTCATGATCATCAAAGGCGGTTTTTTACTAGAAGGGTCGGTGATGAGTGTTGGATTATTTGGGCCAAGCCCATTTAGTTGAGACAATAAATCCTAGAAAATCTCAAAGGCCCACCTCATGAGGAGCATGTGCACTAGCAATAGTACCACATTGCTAGCCTAAAGTGGTGAGCACTAGTTTATATAGTGGAGTGTGCTCCACCATGGTAGAACCATGTGGAGAAAGGGAGAAAGAATACACGCGCGCGCTCGCCTCGCCTCGCCTCGCCTCGCCGGGCTCGGGGCGGGGGCGTACGGCACCTGCGTTAATGGTCCGCCGAAATCCGGTCCAGGGCTTTGCGTAGGCGCAGCCTCCTTTTGCAGATTACTCTTTTGCTACTCGGAATCGCGGTTGTAGTATGAGATAAGGACACCGTAACAGATCCCGTAATGGACTCCGATCGTGGCACGTCCTCGAGTCGTGTTCGATTCTGATCGCTACTGTGGCTCCTTTATATATCGCGTCATTTGTCATCTAGGAGAAATAGAGTTTTCGCGCCTAACGCTTTGCCATTTTCCTCGCTGCGCCGTCATCAAAGCCTTGCCCGTCTGCGGCGTGCACCACAACGGAAAGCGAGTCTCGGCCGTCGTCCTCGCGTTCTTGCAGGAGAGGGCGAATCAATTTTGGGAAGCGCTCGCGCGGCTTCCACGTCACCGTCACGGCTCGTCTTCCTCGGCGTTCAGGAAGCGGTGCTAGGCATCGCGCGCTCATTGCGGCGCGCTTTAGATCCTCGGCCCTGCAGACGCTACAACGTCTCATCGCTCCATCTGCACCTAACGATGCGTTACAATGTCTCTACTGTTTATTTTCAACCTATTGATTGTGAGCACATTAGATGGATATATGTGTAGTCTTCTAGCATATGCGTCTATGGTATGCTCCTGTTATTCGTTACCGATAGTCAATCACATGTTGTTCATGATTTACTTTTGGATTAAATTAAACCTAAATGTGCCTTTATTTCTAACAATGAGTCTTATCACTGACCCTTCTAGTAAAAAATCATCTGTGATATAATTATTACATACGGTTCTTTACTAAAAAGATTACTGATGAATGGTCATCGCATATCTCTACTATATAAAGTGAGAGTTTCTTCCCACGTCACATTAATTGCCCTGCTTAATTGCCCTGCTTAATTGCTTCTCTTAATTGCCCTGCAGAAGCGAAGCGTTAATTAGTCGCTTTTGCGAAAGCGAAGCGTTAAAGATAGATGTTTGATCTTATGAAATAGTATTTTTTTTATTTTTTAATCTTTATTTTTCGTAATCAATATTGTTTTTCGTAGCAACGCACGGGCATATAACTAGTCATTTTTTAAAACTGACAGTAATGAGTTTAGTAGTGCGGGTTGTTCTGTGTGTGGCACTGCCCTTTCGATAAAAAACGTGCTCCTCGCTTTGCCCCGTCCTCCGCGTTGCACGCCGTTGAAGATTCGACGCGCATGTGTTGTCGATACGCGGCGGTTTTGCCAGGACGGGCTCTCCTCGCCGCAGCGCTGCACAGTTGTTGTAACTTGTAACAACCTCGGATGGATTGGTGGCTCTGGCCTCTGGCTCCCTCCGCTCGTCTCTCCCTCCGTCGAATGCCTGCGCTGATCTGATGATCTGATCTGTCATAAAAAGTAAAACCAGGTGAAGCGTTAGTTCCCAAGCGCTCGACTGATCAGCACCGGCAGCTTCCTGGAGGACCTGGACAGGCCCTGTGTTACCAAACCGACAGGGGAAAGAACAAGTAAACGAGCGTAGACTTGAACTTGGTCCAGTTACTAATTAACCGAAGATAGATTTACTTTGTTTTCTGGTGTCATTTCAGCTTTTACTCTCGCAAGGCTGCGGCTGTTACAACAATTGCTTGATGAAATTTCCCAACGGCAGTGCATACGACCACATTGCATTCCATCACAGCCTTGAACTTAATTAGCCCCCTGTGAAAATGCTAGTACGTACTAGCAATACTAAACTTTTCCGTGTACTGTTCGTTTGGTCCACAGGAGTCACGTGATCTGGACCATCCAAGGACTGTGGCTGAGCTGCATAGCCAATAGCTAGCGTTATCGATCGACAAATCATGGCGGGAAGCCTAAATCTGCTTGCAGGTACGTACATGTCCTTGCATTGTGCAGCTAGCCCATCGGCTGGGGATGCTTGCATTGCATGGCATGGCAGTGAAGCCTCAACAGTCACATGCATGGCAGTGAAACATCAACAGTCACATGCATGGCAGTGAAACATTAAGAGTCACATGCATGGCATGGCGGTGAAGCGTCAACAATACATGCATGCAGCTGATGCTACTGCGCCACCGATCGGATTGGACCGGCGTCACTGCACGTCAATAGCCTACAAGACAAGGATGAGCGACATGTGACAGAGTGAGGCAATGTGGTCAGCGTTTAACTTACCAAGGAGAAAATCGAGTAAAATTCGATACCGATTTTCTCCGAAAATCGTTAAAAATCGTATAATTACGAAATCCAAATTTTTGAATTTTTTTTTAAAAAAATCACAATTTTCTATCGATTTTCACCGATTATCGCGATATTTACGCCGCATAATTTTTTTTGAATTTAACCGGTTTATCGGCTAATTTTAGATGTCGTATCCTACCGATATGTCCGCACGGTAATCGCCGAAATTGTGAACTCTGAATGTGGCCAGATTTAAGGGTATCTTTTCTTCTTCTTTTGCTCTCTTCATGTCTAAGGAGGGTCAGTAAGGTCTTATTTAAAAGATTCATTTCTAATCAGAATTTATATGAATGAACCAGAATTTATATGAATGAACGAGATTTTAGTCTAAAATCGTAGTTCATTTATATATATCCCAACCGAAAAGGGTCTCCCAAATAAAACCTAAAGTGGTATTTTACGTTTTTTTAGGGTGCAACGAAGGAAGTCTTTAATGTCTTCTTGGTGTTATTTTCATCGGAAAAAAAAACTGAAGTGGAAGTGACATCAAGCATTAACGGGATATATAGGCTTGTGTGATAGCGAGAACATTTCCCGTGCTTCCATGGTAATTGGTGCTACCGATGCTCTTGTTGTCCAAAAATCCATTTAAATAGTTATAAAAATTGCATAGATACTTCCTCTGTTCATTTTTATAAGTCATATTTTGATTTTGCATGAGGATTAAGGTTACGTTGAAATTGAGAAAGGTGCAAGAGAAGATGACTCAGATGGCTCCACTTAATTATTTTGCAAGATAAAAGATATACTTTATGTGGGTGGTAATGAATAAATGCATATGATTGAGAGAGAATAAATAGAGGTATAGAAGAAAATGCCTCATTAAATCTACACGCAAGTCTTATATTCGCGAACAAGATTATTAAAAAAATAATTCTTATAAAAATCAATGGAGGAAGTAGGGTACTGTATATTAAAGCATCCCACAAAAAATTAAATCTAACTTCTATCTACACATTGAGAAACAAAAATAACAAATTTTAGCGAATAGTAACCCCCCCCCCCCCTCAATGTATAGATTGAATTTGGATTTGAAATTTTGTGAACGCTAGGCTACATCATACCCTTGAAATTTTGTGGACCTAGACTATATCATACCTTATATGTTTAATATTTTTCGGAATTCTTAATAACTATTTGCAGCGATGTTTGAAAAACGGGGGCACGATAGTCGATAGCACCCATTGTAGTAGGAGCACGGGAAATGTTCTTTACCATTCCCGCGTGAATTAAAATATTAAATGATCGGTTACTTCTGACCATGCATGCATGATAACCTGAAAATCACAGGGACCATCAACTTCAATAAACAGAGTATCAAACTTTGAAGTTATCGAAGGACTCGTCATAACCTCTGTCGACGATACTCTACATCCCAAACTCAGAAACTCGTGCCACATTTTTTAAAAGTTTGTTTGGTTGTCTATACCAAATGGTACATATATGAGATGGTTCAAAAAAAGACACCCATGTATTTGGTTGCTTGAATGTAACCATCCCATCCGGGACCAATTGATACAAATTTGAGGAATATTCCCTCTAGATATTGAACCATTCCATTCAACTAAAATAATAGAACCAAATGATACAATTCCATTCCATCCCGTTCAACCTCATCCCATCAACCAAACACACCCTAAGATTTTTGCATGAATCCTGCGGGAATTAAAATATTAAACTGTTTCACTTGAAATTACTGCTATTCCTAACATGCGCTTTAACTAACTTGGGGTGTGTTTAGTTGTTTGTACAAAGTGATGTATGTATGAAATTATTAAAAAAAAATCATCTACATATTTGATTATTTGAATGGAACCATTCCAACCTGGATGGTGGGATACAATTTAAAAAAATATTCCTTATAAATGCTAAATCATTTCATTGATCCAAAATAATAAAACCAAATAATATAAACCATCCTATCTTTCTCAATCTCATTCCACCTATCAAACACACTTCTACCCGTCGAAGCTTAGATAAGTATGTACGAACCCAGCTCTTCAGAATTGGGCCCAAATTTTATTCAGACTCCACACAAAAACAAGGACTAATCTGGGCTAAATCTCCGCTCCCTCGCGGACTGGGCTGAAACGGCCACCCCAGTGCCCCACTCACTCCACTCCACGACACGCCGGAATGATTCGGTAACTTGTAACGCCGTCCCCTTTCACTTGGAGTATACTTCACGTCCTCTTCACCTCTCATTACGCCACCGTCCCCACAGCCCCGTCACCGCGCACGGGACAGTACTACGAGTTGGTGTATCTCCTCTCCTGCACGAACTCCTCTCCCCTTCACCACCACCTCGCTCCCATTCCCAACCACTCCGCCACTCCCACCTCGCCTGCGCCTCCTCCTCCTCTCCAGTCCACGGCATCAGTGGCGACGGTGCCGGCGATATGGCCATCCCCGTCGAGGAGGCCATCGCCGCCCTCTCGACCTTCTCCCTCGAGGTATGCCCGGCCGCTCCTCGCCCTCCATTCCCGCCCCACTCTCTAGCTCGAGCCCGATCTGCTCGGACTCGGAAACCCTACGCGGAATGCGGTTCTCGCGCGCGCGCCTCCTCCGAGCCGTGGCGTTTTTTTCCGCTTCCCGCGCTGCTCGGGTGGCGTCGCGAATCGGCGCGGGTGGGTCGAGTGTTGGTTTGTCTGAACTCTGAAGTTGACAACCCTATGAGAAGTGCGAATCTAGGGTTGAGCGTCTCGAATTGGCTTCGCGCAAGTCCGAGTTGAATCCCAGAGGAGTACCTGCTGGTCGCTCACGTGAATTTGTGGGGATGGTTGCACTGATGGCTTTCAGTTTTTGATTCTATGCTCGATTTCAAACCCCTGGAGGAATGTAGAGCTGTGCATTGTCATACTTTCTTAACTTTAATCGGGTTGTTGTTGTTGAGGTGTTGACTAGGGTTCGGGTGCACTTTACTTTTTGCTAGATCTGTTTAATTTCCAGCCTTAGTTGAATTGTGGATCGTGAATGCTTTCCTTCCAATCCAATGCACTGTTAAATTGAAATGTTGAAGGGCGTGGAGTGCTTCCCATGGGATTCCATAGATAGGTGTGAGGCTTGTCAACTCTAGCTGTTGTCGAGCTCATTGTCAACCCTAGCAGCTCTAGGCAATAAGTTTGCTACTGTGGTATCTATTTGATTATTTTAGTTGATTTAGATGTATGGAATAGGGAAAATATGCAGCCTCAGGATTTAAATGGCATGCATTGTGTTATGGGGAAGGTTAGTTTCATGGTTCTTCCGAACTGCTGTGAGCTGTGTATAAACATGCTCATTTCCAGTTCTATTTTGGTCACCACATTTTGACCTTACTAGAAATGGAATTAGGTAGCCTGCTATATGTGGCTATTCACTTAGTGTAGGTTGGAATGTGTTGTGAACGGGGTGCAAATTTCAGGCTCTTGCATAACTATGATTTCCTGTGTAATAGTATTTTTGCCATTCTGCTTGATCCTGAGCTTTTGCATTAATTAGTTGTATTTTAAATTCCAGGATGAGCAACCGGATGTGCAGGGATTAGCTGTGTTCCTGTCAAGTGAAAGATGTGCAACTAACAGTCCTATCGGTATGCGAAGTGATAATGTCTTTCGTGTTGTTCTCTTGTTGATGCTTTGAAGTGCATTATTCTGCCTCATTTTGGTGCCACTGATGGACTGATGGCACCAACAACACATGTGAAAACATCTTCCCATGTCGTTGCAAGTCTAATTTATTTTCCTTTTTTTGCCTCTCTTAGAAAAATGCTGTACCATACAGGAAAAAACTTTATTATCTTTATTAATATTGAGTTTTGCTTCAGTTGTTTATTGTAATCTAAAATTTGCACTTCAATGTTCAGAGTACAGTGATGTTGCTGCTTATCGTCTATCATTAGGAGAAGATACCAAAGCAATCAACCAGCTGGTATGTACTTCCTTATTTGTGCATGTTTTTTTTTTGGGGTGGGGTGGGGTGTTGCCTGATGTCCTTGTGAATAAGTGATAATTGTGCCATTACTGATCTATATGAGGTATATACTGTTAATCAAGGAGGCAATCTCAGTCATTCAAGTCTTTACCCCGGCGACACACCCGGAACTCCCCCCGGATGGCCCTCCCTGAGAATATCACACGCGTTTCCATTTTGAATAGACTCCTTTCCCCATAGAAGCACATAACAGAAACATACACGAACATGCGCCCAAACATGTCGTATCATTATGATTAATTCATTGTGAAGGCATGTGCTAGTGTATATACTATCTACCCTTGTCTTCATCATGACTATCAACAAATTTCCATCATACCTGATTTCTTCTCACCACTACGCTCCCAACAGCATATCAGCGTAAGCCCACAACCTCTATCCTATTTTGTGTCACTATTGTGAAGTTAGTGAGATTCACGTGCCAAAACCAAGACATGAGATCGAAGGTTTAGGGGTCTTTTGACTTTGATTGGGTTTCATTCCTACCCTACCCTAACTTGTTTGGGACAAAAGGTGTTGTTGTTAGCATCATGAACAGTAGCTGCACTTTCTTTTGTTCTCTTTAAAAAAAAAAATGAATATCCAGGCAGTTAAGATTATTAAGTTTATTCGGGTCTCAGTTCTATGCTCAATTCTAGCAATTGTGCCGTAGCAACGGTTTATTAGCAAGTGCCTTTGATGAAATATAACCCTTGAGGAAAAAATTGTGGGTTCAAGGAGCAAAATTGTCCTGAAAAGGGTTGTATATTTTGATATGTCGTAGCTCAATGCCGTACTCATTTACATGAACTCTGGTAAGACTTATGCTGATTACTTCCTCTTCTAATCCTTTCTCCTGTCCATCTGCTTAATGTAACCACGTTTCTTCATCTTGCTTTAAATGGAAGATGCTTACTTTCTTTCTTCCATCGTCTTGTGGATGAAAAATGAACTGCAGAATACTCTGATTCAAGAGGGAAAAGAAATGGCTTCTTTGCTGTACACATACCGTAG
This sequence comes from Rhipidocladum racemiflorum, assembly GCA_036346355.1. Taxonomy (NCBI): domain Eukaryota; kingdom Viridiplantae; phylum Streptophyta; class Magnoliopsida; order Poales; family Poaceae; genus Rhipidocladum; species Rhipidocladum racemiflorum. The sequence goes on along the minus strand of CM070573.1, from coordinate 82,601,479 downwards.
TTGTGTTAAAGCGCTACCTCAGGTTATCTTCAGCTAACTTTGTCCATTCATTGATTGCCATCTAAACATGCCATTATGCTGTTCATTTATATAAAAAAACTTCTCATCATACTTTGTTTTCCTTCCAGTTCTGCAACTCATGGCAATTGTAGGTCACTAGTAGATGTACCATTGAGTATTGTCAGTAATAATGAGAGTAACTAATGTTTTCTACTTTGAATCTTTGCTGTGATTCTATATCCCACTACCAGTTTTATGTCTTTCAGTTGTGAATTTAATCTACTGGCACACAACTACTCTTTTCCCACTTTCCACTCCATGTCAGTCAATCAAGATCTTGGTGAACTTCTATTAGTATATTGTGTTGATTGAATCATATTCTCTCTGAGTTGGTTCTGATCTGGTTGATTAGTTTGTTGAATTGTCATCTTGTGGATTTTGGAACTAAAGGCTCTCTCTTTCTAATTAGCTTATTCCAAAATCCAGAGTATCGGTTACTTATTTGTTGAGTTCTTTTCCTTAATGTTGATGTCAAATGATTCATATGGTACAAAATTCTCCTAGTAATGTGTAAATTCTCCACCATGAAGCACATAATTTCCTACTATGGTATTGAGTATCATTGATTGTAGAACCTTGAATGCAGCTGCCTGATTCAATGAAGCATAGCCAAGCAGACCTGTACCTGGAAACCTATCAAGTTCTTGACTTGGAAATGAGCCGCTTACGTGAAATTCAGAGATGGCAAGCATCTGCTGCTTCTAAGGTAGGACCTTCACTGTTTTTAATTCCTTCACGATACTTGTTAATGAGTTCACCAAACATTGCTGACAGTTTCATTTCTTATACGGAGACAAATGGGAAGTGAGAACCTGTCCAAATAACCTCTCAAATTTCCTTGAAATCGGAGGACATAAATTATCTGTTCATTCCAGACGATGACCATGTGTTCAGATGGCTATTTAGCTTAGGGCAAAGTGTCATATCATCTCTAACTATGAATCAATTTGTATTTGGGCCTCGATGAACAAAAGTGTAGTCTATCAAGTTCAGGGGCTGAACCGACACAATCATACAAGTTTATACAGTGCACTTCACTCCAATAATTTATGACATTATGTTATTCTTGAGGCGGAGTATGTTGCAATATTGGGATATTTAAAGTTCGAAACATACAATCCTAACTGTAATTTAAGCTTGAGCAAAACCATGTGAACTGGGAAATCTCATTTTCCACTAAAATGGCAATACAAACTTGACTTGTTTGAACTTTGCTAGCCCTCACAAACCAGTGACACTATTTTAATACCGATGGCAAATGCGATGCGAACAAAGCAAAGAGAAGAATAGTGGGTGGCACCATGGCAGCCAGACAGGTCATAGTGAATTAATGATAGTTGGCTTGTTAGGCATTAAATGGACGTGTGTTGATTCATAAGAAAAGAACTGGATTTGCTCCTTTCTGTAGAAAATAGAAACCACAAACTTGCAACAAAAACATAGTTGAAGGTGCACATATTAAATTTGTTGTCAATTGAAGCAACACGGGCTTCCATTCCCCAATTTTTGGATTTGCCTTGATCTGAACCGACAGACCTAAACTTTTTCCCCCTTTTCTTTTAACTAGTAAAACACTAAAGCTTGAGCTATCTTGCACTTTTAAATTCCTTTTCTTAAATTTTACTCCCTGCAAACTTATTAAATTTATTTACTTATAAATATTTTTATTCTTCTACATTTTTTTAATGTGCACCATAAAATGTTATTAGAAATTTTCAGAGGTCTGCACCTGTTGTAGATTTTTTACACTATTGTGTCATCTGGTGCAGTTGGCAGCTGATATGCAGAGATTTTCTAGGCCTGAGAGACTGGTCAATGGACCCACAATCACTCATTTTTGGTTTGTTCTTTTGTCCTGGTGACTGTTGCTTAGCTTCATTTTTTTTGTTGAGATATCATGTCTATGGATGTTGATTTCATAAATTGATGAGTGCTAATCGGATGCTTGTTTGTTTACTCTATTAAATGAAGCGTATCATGGTGAAGTGGTGCTCTAAATAGTAAAACTAGCTGGTTCTAACTGGTAACTAATACTCCTAAATTAATGGAAAACATTCTGGTATCAATTTCCAGAACTCTGGCTCAGTAATATCCGCTTAGGAGTCTAGCAGACATGAACATAGATATTTCGATAACAGAATTATTGCTTTCTCAGTTTTTTGGGAGCAATACGAGAACAAATATTTTGAGAATAGAACATTATGCTGCTATTAATGGGATCCATTAGGCATATTTTCTGACTTCCATAGAGAATTGTTATCTCTTTCGACTTTCCTGGTACTTTGTCAGCCTGTGGAGGGAATATAGAGCTTCTAAGCTAGCCTATTCTCATTATAAATTATCTGTTTCTTGGAGAAGCACAGTTACCGTCATGACCTTTGTCTTCTAATTCAGTTTATGGTTTGTCTTTTTAATTGAGAATCAAACGTATGATTTTATCTTGATGTTGCTCATTTGATTTCAATGCAGGTCTATGCTGAAGTTGCTCGATGTCCTACTACAGCTTGATCATCTTAAGAATGCAAAAGCAAGTATACCTAATGATTTTTCATGGTACAAGAGGTACATGGTCATGCTTTGGCTTTTAGTTTCCAGAACACCTGTCACGACAACAACCAAGCCTTTTGTCTCAAACAAGTTGGGTAGGCTGGGAATGAAAGTCAACCAAAGAAAAAAGACCCCTAAACATTTGATCTTAGGTCATGGTCCTGATACGTGAATTGCTAACTTCCATGCACTTTTGTCCAACGCTAACTCTTTGAATACATTCCAATCCATAAGTCTCTTTTAACTGCTTCTTCCCACGTTAGTCTCGGTTGACTTCTGCCTCATCTTATGTTTTCGAGACGGCTTAAAATTCCACTACGCGTTGGTGCCTCAGGAGGCCTCCGTTGGATATGTCAAACCATCCCAAACGATGTTGGACAGGCTTTTCTTCGATTGATGCTACCCTAACCCTATCACGTATATCATCATTGTGGATTCGATGTCGCCTACTCGCCTTGCATGACCACAAATCCACCGCATCATCCACATCTCTGCTACGCTCATCTTCTGTACATGTTGCCTTTTTGTCGCTCAACATTCTACTCCATACAGCATCACATATCCGATCGCTATCCTATAGAACCTACCCTTTAACTTTCAACGAACTTTTCTATCACATAGGACACTGGATGCTTGGCGCCATTTCACCCAACGCGCTCATATCCTGTGGCTCACATCTTCATCAATCTCGTCGTCACTCTGTAACATCGATCCCAAATATCAAAATGTTTCCTTCCTAGGCAGTGGGCACTACTTTTCCGCCCAAAATAACATCTCCATCATCTGCCATAGCACTGCCGAGAACACACTTCATATACTCTATTTTAGTCACACTTAAGTCTAAAACCCTTCGATTCTAAAGTCTTCCTCCACAGCTCTAGTTTTCTATCAACACCTACCATACATTCGTCAATTAGCACCTCTCACAGAATGACAAAATTCAATCGATACGTTCAAATTTGTTGATTACCATTTGATTTCCTCAGTATTCAACAGCTCGGAACAAAGTTGGTTCTGCCTGAATAAATAAAATGTTCTTTGTAGGTATCTAGGTAGGATTATTTAAAGTGGCAATAAGGATAGCTGGAGTCCGGATCTCCCTTAAATTTGGTTATAAGTGTTAAGGATAGTAGTGCAATGTGTCAAGGGTAGAAGTGTAATAGTCATGTAGGTGCTAGGGTAGTTAAGGAATTAATCTAGTCTAGGGTTTCACTCATATAGTCTAATATATTGCCCTTTGGGCTATAGCAATACAACTAACTATTCAGCTCTAATTCCTCTCTTCACTAAATCTAACAATAAGCTACCATACTTAAACTAAAGAATGACATGTTCACTTTTCCATGTTTTTTGGTGTATAATGTAAGGTGAGGTTTGTATGTGCTAGTTGTGAGTGTACTTCCTTGTATTGTCACCCTGATTAATACTTTACACGAGTAAAAACACTCGCCGATATTGAAGAAGCTCCAATAAACTGGTATAGAGTTGAGTGTAGGAACGGGCGAGGCTGCTTGGGCACTGCTTTAATTGCCGTAGTGTAACTCTTGGTCTCTTGCAACTTTCAATAGACTGTATTTACTGTACCTGGATGTATTGGTTACGTAAGTTCAGTCTATCACTTCAACTTTACCATCTACAGATTAAACTACTTTGCAACTTACCTGTTAGAGTATAAACGTGTGTCAGCATTTTCACATTCTCACAAATTATTTCTTTATGGAAAATGCTATTTTCTTACGATTTGGCTTCTACAGTGCATCCATATTTGATTACTTGAGTTGGACCTGTGCGCCGCAACAGCACAAAAAAGATTTTCCAACGCATACGTTTATAAATTATAGTAAATGGTGCACAGAAGTATACTAGTCCAAATAAGGACGGAAAGAATTTAATTTCATGTATTATCTGGAGAACATTGCAGTCTAAGCCCAGTTTAATATGGCCTATGCCCCACCCCAAGACCTGCACAAACCCAGCCCAGGCCTGACCTGGTGTCGAGCTTGGCCTACCTTAGGAAATGTTTAATGGTTGAATGGACGTCATGGGGTCATCAAATGGTCATCATTAACTTGATGATGTGGCGTAACGTGAGATCTTGGTTTGAACTCTAGCTTTATATAAGAGATAAGGATAAGTCCATGTCCTCCTTGTGGATGGTGCAATAACTAATTATTGCTTGTATGTTCATGCAGAACATTTACTCAAGTAAGCACCCAGTGGCAGGATACTGACACTATGAGAGAAGAGTTGGATGATCTTCAGGTTGCTGGTTTGTCATATCTCTTTTATCTCGAATTCATCATGGTTATTTCTGCATCAGTTTTATTAACACCCCCTCCCCTGCGGCCAGTATGCCAATCAAACGCGATAATGGGGACCATTTATAAATTCTTTTCCTTACCTGTGTAATTCTTCACAGTTAAACTTCATTGCATTCATGTCAACAATTTATCCATGTTTAAGACAAGAAACAAAAGTAGTAGAAGTTATAAAAGCACGACATAACGGACATAGATTACAAGTATTGCAGTAGGATGCTTATTTATTTTGGCAGGTGAGTTTACCCTGAGTTTCAACAGTGAAATTGGTGAATTGCATGTATTAGTATTAAGTAATATTTTAAGAATGGACACTCTTCCACTTGTTTTTAAAGAATTGGACTCCGAGGCCAATACCTCTGATTGACTTGTTCGACACTATGTTTTATCATGGTGTCTGTGTATTTTTAACTTGATTTCTTGCTGGCATTTGCAGATTTTTCTGAGCACCAGATGGGCCATCTTGTTAAATTTGCATGCTGAGATGTTTCGGACAAATACGTATCCCACTGTCTTTGTTTAGATACGGCAAATGTTTGCTGGTTATAAATGTTGTAAATGAGTTCTTTCTGGATGCTCCTTTTGCAAGCAGTAGGAAAAAATGCATTTTGAAAATAGATATATTTTGGATTTAGTGTTTCTTGCACAAGAATCTTTGCTTCCTGTGGTATGAATTTTTTCCAACCGGAGGAAAGTATAATATACTTCACAGGAACTGAGTGAATAAAAAAGTATGTCAGCTTTGTTGACTATTGAATCTGCATATTACTATGCACCTGTTATAATAGAGCAACTTGCTCTTCTTACCTGCGGTTGTTGCTTTCTTTGTCCATATCGGTTGTGATTTCCTTGACTTAAAGAATAGCGTTGAGGACATTCTACAGGTCCTTATAGTATTTTGCGTGGAATCATTGGAGTTGGACTTTGCTCTTCTTTTTCCTGAGCGTCATACACTACTTCGCGTTCTCCCAGTTTTGGTTGTTCTAGCAACCTCATCGGAGAAAGAGAGTGAATCGCTCTATAAGAGAGTGAAGATGAACCGTCTTCTCAATATTTTTAAGGTTTGATTATCACCTTCTAGCTGTTTACTTAGTCTACTTTTTTTTGGAAGAGTTGATGTTTACCTAATTGTGCTATTTAGGTCATTTACTATAATTTACTATTGCTCCTACTTTTTTTTTGGCAGAACGACCCAGTTATTCCGGCATTTCCAGATCTGCATCTTTCTCCTGCTGCAATTTTGAAGGAATTGTCATCGTATTTTCAAAATTTTTCCAGTCAAACTCGTCTTTTGACTCTTCCAGCTCCTCATGAAATTCCTCCACGAGAGCTACAAGAATATCCTTTCTGCTAAGTATTGTAAACATGTTTTTGTTAACGGATTCAACAATTGTTGGTTTCTATCCGTAACAGAGGTGACTGTTGTCTATGAAAAGCAGGTTCCCATGACTAATATTCCACATAAAAAGGAGTGGAGAAAATCAAACTAAAATTTGTCCGTGCATGATAAATAGTGTGATCAGAATGAACTAAATTTACGTATGACAAGTCATATCATGCTTGGAATTCCTTAACTAAACCACCTATCAGAGGCATTACTTGATTTTGAACCACATGGGAGCTATCAGAGCTGAGCATGATGACTTTTCTATACGTTTTGCCTCAGCAATGAACCAGGTGACACTATAGTAGTAGTCTTTGCTAAAGTTAACTGTAAAATTGATAGTTTGATACCTCTTGAATCGCCATTACCAGTTTACCACTGTCCTTGGTAAATAGTAATCACTGTGACAAACGTTTACCGCTGTACCTTTGATGGTCTGTTTGGATAGGGGTCATTTGAATTTGAATCCTCAGGAATAAATCCCAAAAATTCCCAAAGAAATCCCCCTCATCCAAAAACCCCCCTAAATTGATGCAGCACATATACTTGCGATTTACCCTATTAATTGAATTTTAAAAAAGAAAAATCTGTATAAAAAACTTCTTTTAAATCATTCAACTGTGATAAGATGATGCTTATTTTTTTCTGTGCTGTGAGGTGCATTGACAATGACCTGTACATTCAGATGATAATACTGAAGTCATCAGATGGCACAGATAATGACTGGTCAAGAGATATTAAGGGGAATATGTATGATATTGTCGTCGAAGGCTTCCAAATTCTTAGTCGATGGGCTGGCAGGATATGGGAACAGTGTGCATGGAAATTCTCACGCCCATGTAAAGAACCACCTATTTCAGATTCTCAACAAAATTCCACTACATTCTTTGACTACGAAAAGGTCTTCCTATCTTCTTTGCAATCAATTTTGTAGCACCTATTGTCTTGCTTCTATGTCATTTTCTTATGTTTGAAATTAGTTGTTTGAACGACTAGGATACTAATTTTTTTAAATGTCATTTACTCATTTACAACACTTCCATCTGCTTCTGTTACCTCTCCTTTAAGCAGAAAGGGGTGCATAAGTGGAAAAGGTGGAAAATTTTCATAAATAAAGAAAATGCTCTACCATAGCCATTCCCTTTCCTTATAGCCGCCTGCATCTCAACAAATTTTATGCACCTTGTGAGTGATGTACTTGACGGTAGTCTTCTTATGTTGTGTTTCCACTACGTGGGTCCCTCATAACATCCTAAATGTCATATCATCAGTCTGTTACTTAATAGTTAATTCCATTCAATTTAGCCTTCGTAATTTCAAGATGCATGTTCAAACAGCAGCTGTTATAGATTATAAAGATTGGGAACCCCCTCAATCCTGTAATATGTTAGGAACATTAGTTTTGAATGCAGCTACGTTAAATGATCCCCAATCCCCGTGGATGAGTTCACCAGGTTGCTTGATAGGATTTTTTAATTTTTCTTTCTTTACAGAATAGATTTTATAGAAACCTAGAATTACCCTCTGTGCGTTACTTGAACCTAAGGCATGTGGGCACAGGAAAAAACCTTTCCTCTCCCGATTTGCTAGTCTGAAACTAACTGACTGGATCTTTTTGAGCGTATGCTACATTTTTTCCTCCTAGACATAGGGTAGCACGCCTACTTATAGCATGGTGCAGTAACTGTGTAAGCCTAGTCATGAAAATTAAATACTACCTTTTCTCCTCATTGGCATGTACAGAAAGTGGCTAGTAACTGTTGTTGTCCGTAGTCCCTCTCGGACAGATAATACAAGAAGAAATTTTGTGCTATTCTATTTTTCCTTTTGTGTTAAAAGTGGTCTTTTGTAGTTTCATAATTTATAACAATGATTTAACTTTTTCATGTTCGTAATTTAATTCATTGATTCTTTGCAACTTGCATGCAGGTAGTACGCTGGAACTATACTGCAGAAGAACGAAGGGCTCTGCTTGAATTAATTGGGTACATAAAGAGTATTGGCTTGATGATGCAACACTGTGACACCTTAGTATCTGAAGCTTTATGGGAAATAATACATATGGAGGTCCAAGATTTTGTACAGGATAAATTAGACACTATGCTTCGTACAACATTTCGGAAGAAGAAGGACCTTTCTCGGTAACTTGTTCTGCCTCAACCATCCTCGTTTTAACTTGATATTGTACGTTTACCATCCACAGTTCCAATAGGCTCAGATGCATCTTGTTCTCTGTTTTACTTATTTTGAGATTTTCATAGTCTCTGAACTTGATGTTGTATTTGCCATCTATATTTATTTATGTGCGACATCGCTCTTTCTAAAATTTGAGAATACACTTAGGAAACTTATAAGCTTTTGCTTATTTTTCTTTTCTATTTTTTCAGGATTCTCTCTGATATGCGAACTCTCTCCGCAGATTGGATGGCCAACACCAGCAAGGCAGATCCAGAGCAGCACTCGCTGCACAAAGAAACTGAGGAAATGCGACAAAGCACATTTTATCCAAGACCAGTTGCTCCAACAGCTGCACAGGTTTTATTCATTATTTTAATGAAAAAGCAATGCTTTATATTGTATGTTCTGCTCAGCCCCTGCATCACCTGTTTACAGTAACAAAGTCTAAAGGATTTACATCTCATCTAGCACATACTGATACTTAACCTGTGGGACCGTGTATAGCAGCTAATTTGAAGCATGGATATTGTTAAGGGTATTTGTGGTATTTCCTAGTGTTCTAGGGTTTAGTCTTGTGTGTCCCATGTACTCTATATATTGCCCCTTGGGCTACTGCAATAGATCTAACCTTACACACTTACACTTCTCCCCATCTAACATGGTACCAGAGCTAAGGTTCGAACCCTAGCTCCGACCTCTTCCGCTGCCGCTGCCCCTGGGAGGTGCAATCTCCACTCCCGAGGACGGCCACCACTTAGGTGTACAACAGCAAACCTCCCCAATGGCTTCTTCATCGCCGAGCTTAGATCCACGCTGATCTGCGCCACCTGGGGCCAGATCCATTGTCCCCGAGTCTCTGCCGTTAGGAGGAGTGCCGCATCTCGCTAGATCCCGTGCGTTCGCGCTGCCACCTCTGTGTTGGCTTCACCCCGTGCCAGATCCGCTCTACCATCTCCACATCGGCTCTACCCTGCACCAGATTCCACCGCCATCTCCATGTCGGCTCCACCCTGCGCTGTCTCCGCCCTACGCTGATCCGCACCACCCAACGCCGGATCTGTTGTCTCCGATCACCGCCGCCCCTGATATGGTCGCCGTCGCACGTACTCTGGTCATCACCACCTCAGATTGGGTCGTTGCCGCCGCCACCACATTGCTTGTGGCTCATTGTCGCTGGTCGTTGTCCTCAACCACACCGGCTTCCTCCTCAATGGTCCCTGGCCATGGTGTCGCCGGATTTGGCTTTCGCCCGCCACTGGTTCCGGCCTTCGCTAGGGCCTGCCTGCTGCGTTGCTAGCCTCCATGATCCAACAAGGGAGAAGCCAGATCCACCCAACGGCCTAGGAAGGGGAAGGAGCTGGAGGCGGGGGCGATGGGAGGAGGGAGAAGACGTTGCCACTAGCTTCGGGGTTTGCAGAGGGGCGAGAGGCGGAGCACAGCTGGGAGAGACTGGCCGATCTAGTTTATAACTAAATCTGGCCAGAGCCGCTCCGGCTCCATTAACTGTAGCTCTGGCTTCTACCTCGCCAGCTCCAGCTCTGGCTTCTACTCACCGGCTTCAGCTTCTTCCTCTCTGCTCTGATGAGCAAATCCATGCTCCAACTAGCCGCTGCCCTCTGATTTGTTTCATCTACTCCTTGGTGTTGCTTTGTTTTCTGCTGGTAGTGCTGCTACTAGTATTCCTAGTATTTATGAGTTTTCCGTTGCGTCCACCATCCATCCAAGTCCTTAGCATCTATCTCTAGTTTCGTCTAAGCCGTGCGTGTCCACAAATCTGTATCAATTAGTTTATTTCTTTTCTAGCTCTCCTTCCCTTTCATACGGCACTAGACGCCGCTCCTCTCTTTAAGACAGTGCAGGTTATAGAAATTGTTATAATGCTGCCGCTTCTCTCTAAGCCGCCGCCGCGTTTCTTCCGCACCACACCTCTGCCGCGCTTCTAGTGCATTGCATCGCCGCCATCTTGGGCTTCGATCTGCGTCGTCATGCTGCTATCCATCCCTCTTCGGCTTGATTTGATTACTCTATTTGTGTTGGTTTTATCATCTTTTTTGTCGTGTTCTAGCGCTTGACTTTGCTCCCGCTTACCTCTGCTTTCTTAGCCCCTACACTTTGTGCTTTATAGGTTGACACACGACCCCAGATAGGAGATCATTTGATACTCGATGAATTTTCCAAGAGCTGCACGCTGCGACGACAACTTCAAGACTAGGACTTTGGATTTTTCCTAATTTAGTGTCAACCCTTACAAATGCAATGCTATTCCTTGTGCCTTGCACTTGAGGGGGGTGTTAAGGGTATTTGTGGTATTTCCTAGTGTTCTAGGGTTTAGTCTTTTGTGTGTCCCATGTACTCTATATATTGCCCCTTGGGCTATTGTAATAGATCTGACCTTACACTCTTGCACTCCTCTCCATCTAACAGATATTTCTGTTATGAATATGACTTGTATTGAATATGAGGGCCAATGGCCACAATATATAGTGTACATGAGGAAGAGGAATAGGAATAGGACTCTATCTATAACAGAGACTTATCTATAACTATAAGAGATAATATATCCTTAACACCCCCCCACAAATGCAAGGCGTATGCAATAGCATTGCATTTGGAAGAGATGAAAAAAGGGAAAATCCAAAGTCATAGTCTTGAAGTAGCCGTCGTAGCATGTAACTCCTGAAGAATCGAGCTGACGAAGATAGCCAACGAAGAACCGAGTCGGTGGAGAAAAGTCGACGAAGAAGCCAAATCGACGAAGAAAAGTCGAATGTATGGCAGAGTCGACGAAGAAGAGTCGACGAAGAAGAGCCGACGGGACGAATCGACAAAGAAGAACCGACGAGGCCGACAAAACGAAGCCGAACCGAGATAGTCGATGGAGAAAAGTCGATGAAGAAGCCAAATCGACGAAGAAAAGTCGAATATATGGCAGAGTCGACGGAGAAGAGCCGACGGGACGAGTCGACAAAGAAGAACCGACGAGGCCGACAAAACGAAGCCGAGCCGAGATATAAGAGTTGACAGAATGAGCCAAGCCGAGAAAGAAGCCAAGCGACGACGGAAGACAATCAAGATGCTAAAGACTTGGATGGACGCAACGGAAGACTAAAGAAAATATTTGGATGGACGCAACGGAAGACTAAACGAAAGAGCCCGCTGAGAAAGATCCAAGAAGCCAGAGCCGACCGAACTGGAGCCAAGACAGCCATGTAGAAGACCATCAAAGATGACCGGGCAGCGAGGAATAGAAACGGTCCCGGAAGAGAAACCTGTAGACGACGACTTGAAGGAAGTGAAACTTGAACCTTGAATATGACTTGTATTGAATATAGTGTACATGAATATGACTTGTATTGAATATGAGGGCCAATGGCCACAATATATAGTGTACATGAGGAAGAGGAATAGGAATAGGACTCTATCTATAACAGAGACTTATCTATAACTATAAGAGATAATATATCCTTAACAATTTCTACCATATCTGAAACTATTTGAGGAAGTGTGAGTGTGTGGCTAAATTTTGACCAATACATTGCTATGCAAAGTTGGCTGGTTTCTAACATGTGACTGCTATTCGAATGAGCCAACTTGTATTGCATCGAGGCCAATAGCTAATTGGGCAAGGTATACACAAAGGGAAATATACAAGGAGCTGCCTATTCTAGATTTCTAGAGAACAATTACAGCATGCATGTGTAAACATTGACAACTGCAACGGCTCAAATTCTAACAACCCTCGATTTCAAGCTTGTAGGTAACCTAGGTGGTGATGATTTCGTTAAACAGCATCATGCCATCATTGTTCTATTGACTTTCAGTAGTATAATAAAATGATAAAACTACTGAGGATATAAGAATGTAAAATTTACACCAATTGCAATGACTGAGCCACTCAGGGTAATAATTTATTGATTTTCTAACCAGTAAACTGGAACTTCCATATTCTGGTTGCAGCCCTAGTTTGTTTAATACAGCATACACTTTTCATAAGATAAAAGGTCCAGGATGATAGCTGGTATGCATATTTACGTATCACCTATCATCACCTCACAATCCATTTCTAGTTAACATCTAGAGTTAACATTGGAAAATATAAGAAATAGATGGAAGGTTTAGTCTATTTTTTTTTAATACTTCTGATGTTTCGATGGTTCATGAAAAGCTGTCCCTTGTATTATTGGTGAAAAAGTAGCGCAGTTTCACAATTATATGAAGTAAGAATTGAAGATAATCTCATGACTATAACAAATTGTAAAATTTTCCATCTATTTCTTATATTTTCCAATGTTACATTATGCTGTAACTTAGTTGTTCTTATGTGTTTTAGTTAAGAATCTTTTGTTTGCTCTTCTTCTGATTTTAACTTTTCTTCCTGTTAACAATCTTTTACAGATTCATTGTTTGCAATATCTCATCTCTGAGCTTGTATCTGGTGGTAATCTGAGAAAACCTGGAGGACTATTTGGGAATAGTGGCTCTGGAATACCTGTGGAGGATCTTAAACAACTAGAGGCATTTTTTTACAAGCTCAGTTTTTTCCTGCATATTTTGGATTATACAGGTGCTTTTGATATGCTTTCTCAAACTTAGAAATAGCATTTCTCATGTGCATATAGTTGCTGCTGCACATTTGCTGTGTTTGCTTTGTTCGTTGATACTCAACTTTTTGTAATTTACCCTTGGGAAATATTTTCATTTTATTATAGTTTGTTGTATTAGTCTAGATTGATCAATCAAAACTTGGCAAGTTCATTTTTATTGTTTGTTAATCTTTGTTTCTTCAGTGAATGTAATTAATTGCTAATTTTTTTGGGTACATGCAGCAACTATTGGTACGCTAACTGATCTTGGGTTTCTATGGTTCAGAGAATTTTACCTGGAATCTTCTCGTGTTATCCAGGTGCAGTGTTTTTTTTCTATATAAAGAAATTCTAGATGTACAAACTATTAATGTGAATATAGATATAACTTTGGGTTTTAATTTTTCAAGTTCTGTTTAAGCCAATCTTAACTTCACATACCCAAGCTTGTTCTAACTTCACATACTAAATCGTGTTCATCTAGTCATTGCAGCTAGCCAGGTCACCACTGGATATTTTGTTTATGCAGCTTATTGTTATGCACTTCTAATACTAATTTATGTCTTGGTGACAGTTTCCAATAGAATGTTCCCTCCCCTGGATGTTGGTGGACCATGTAATGGAATCACAAGATGCGGGTCTTCTTGAAAGCATTTTGATACCATTTGACCTTTACAATGACTCTGCTCAACATGCACTAACTTGTCTCAAACAAAGATTTCTTTATGATGAAATTGAAGCCGAGGTAAGCACTCACCATTGTCACATTTGCCCTTTTCTAGTCCGCACTGCTATCTTTTGGTTGGTGCCAGTTGTGTTTCTCCTCTTGATTGAGTACTTAGTTGTTATAGCTTTCTTGCTTAACAGATACAATTTGTTCTCCATTACATAGTCATTGTTTTATAATGAAGTTTGTGGCACTTAGCTAATTTGGTTATTTTCTGTTGTCATTGTCTCTTTCTGGTGTATCTTATCCGGTCAAACCTTGAGTAAATACGTCATATCTAACAGCACAACTGTGCCATGCTTCAGAAACAACCACACTGTTGCTTCTGGATTTCAATTATTTAGTAATTTACTGCTTCTAATTATAAAGAATTGTATGCGTGATTGTTTGTGCACCATTAATGTTACCTGAGCCTGATTCTTCCATGTTTGTGCTGGTAGTGGTGGGTTTAGTCCCACATGGTTGGTCTAGTTGCATATAAACCTTGGTAGCACGCCGGATCAACCCTTTTAGACAAAGAAAGCCTATGTGTTGGGATGTGCTGGAAGTACCTGCAGTGTTGCTATTAATCCCCTTGTTTTACATTTGTAAAACATCTTACCGGTATTACTTGTGCACTGACTTGTAGGTTGATCTTTGCTTCGATCTTCTTGTTCAGAAGCTTAATGAGATCATCTTTACATATTACAAGAGCTGTGCAGCAAGGTATCAACCATTTATTTTCAGTTTGATATGTTCGTATATTGGAAATAGTTTGTATGTTGGCCTAGCAATGTGAATAACAAATGGATTGACTTGAGATGCTTTTTTGTACTGATCTATCTCCCCCTTCATGTGCAGTACTCTTCTTGATAGTTCATTTACCTATGCATGTGATGATAGTGAAAAGTACTTTGTCAAACCCTTGCGATTTGACGCAATCTTCAACTTAAGAAGAGTAATGGTAAGGGCTCAAATTGATGTGGTTTGCACTGAGGCGTTTTAGCCTTTCAGTATTTGCTGATCAAGAGTACAATTGTTCCTGTTCTTGTAAGAATTATGTACCATTTCTCCAGGAGTGTAGGGCCCTGTAAACCTAGTCCACTAGTCAGTTAATATATTTTTTAATATTAAATTTGCGGATCTACTTTACTTTTTTTTTACATTTTGAGAGCCGTGACAAGATCTATTCTGTTTACAAAATTGTGTTTCACAACTGGTGGTATTCACCCATAAGATAGATATTGCACATATTTTAAGGTGCCAAGGGTACTGTTGTTGGATGTCATACTAAGTTTTTTTATCACTAGCCAAGTGCTAGTGCGTTGCAACGGATTTCAAATAAACATAATATAAGTTATAAACTTAGAAAGTTTCATACATAATTTTTATCCAATCAACAAGCCATATAGAATCTTATCACAAGTCACATGCACATGCACATGTAATCTAGTTATCCATAGAAGATCCTTTAAGTAGCATATGCATGTGTGTGTATATTTATCCACAAAAGATCCCACCAACTCAAAAAGGTGGGGAGGTAGATGCCAGATTTACCCCTACGACCACCAAGTCCTTTTATAAAATAGTAAACTAGTAAAGATACTTCTGCTTATGTTGTGCACTCTTGAATTTGCACTATACCATCAAGCTTCGCTCTAAGGTTGACTTTTTAATTACTTTTTCTAGCTTTGCTTTTCAGCCTGAGCCAGTATGGAATGCTTTGTTCTTTGGTTCATCCTATAAACCCGAATTGTTTGATTTAAGCTCAATTCATTTGCCTCCTTTAAACATTTACGATTATTTATTTCAGGCTAAGGTTTGTAATTTTATATTGTTGTTTCTTTAGTGTATTGAAATATTTACTGAAGCATTTCATTTTGCATCTCAGATTTTAGGGAGAACAATTGATTTGAGAAGCCTAATCACTCAGAGAATGAACAAATTGTTCCGAGAAAATATTGATTTCCTACTGGAGCGCTTTGAAAATGGAGATCTATGCGGTGTTGTGGTAAGGTTGTTTTATTCTTTGAAGTACTATATTTAGTTTACTGCACTCCATTTTCTTAAACAATTTACACACTGATTCCGGTCAATCACTTTTTGGAACCCTTGCTCCTTGACTTTTCAAATTAGGAACTGCAACAATTGTTGGATATCTTGGAGTTTACACATCAGTCAGTATCAAGATTTCTTGAATTGGACTCTTACTCTCTTATGCTTAGTGAGATGCAAGAGAACCTTTCACTGGTTTCTTATTCGAGTCGAATCTCTTCTCAGGTTTGGGTGCCTATCATGTTACTTCCATGCTTATTTCAAAGTGCAATTTCTGCGATAACATTTGATCTTGCTGTACCTGGTAGTCATGATTCAGAATGTGCTTCTTGTGTTAGCTTGTACTTTCTTGGATTGGCAAGAAATTTACCAGTCATTGATGTTTGTTCAATTTTTTGATTGTGCAACTAGTGAATGATGTATTATTTGGTGGCAATTACTTATGAAAGACAAGTAAATCTGTAAAAAAATCATAATTCTGAAGTCACATCGACCAGCAGTGGTGTTCCAGTATGAAATGCATATTTGTGCTTATTTCTGCACAATTTGCTGGTTCGTCCAGTTAATGTTTTATTCTAATTTGATAAATTTTCATGTCTATCAAGATATGGAATGAGATGCAGACAGATTTCTTGCCCAATTTCATCCTATGTAATACCACACAACGGTTTGTTCGATCATTACAAGGAACTCATCACTCTTCTCAGAGATTAAGCACTTCTATTGGGAAGCTCTACTTCTATTGCGGATCACACGTAAGCATCTGTTACTAAACCTGCCACTTGCCATTTCCTGTACTTTGTTTTGAGATGTGAAATTGCCAAGTGGTATATATGTTACTATTCAGAGTTGTTACCAATGATTTCTCAAGTAGTATATGTTAGAATAGTGGTTTGAATTTCCCATGGGCCAATGGGCCAAAATATGTAATATGTACAGTAAAGGGTAAATAGCAAATAACACCCTATACAAGTCTAGGTTAACCCCCCCTCAAACTCAAGGTGGATCCACAACATTGAGTTTGGAGAGATGAAGATCATGATGCGCCTTTGTTTGTGCCTTGGTGAATAAATCTGCGATCTGAACCTCGGAAGGCACATACTGAAGGGCAACCACCTGCTGCTGCACCTGCGACCGGACATAGGAAGCATCAACGCCAATGTGCTTGGTGAGCTCGTGCTTCAGCGGATCTCGAGCAATGCTGATAGCGTCGGTACTGTCGGAGCACACTGTCGTAGGGGTAGAGAGAGAGACACCAAAATCTGCCAGGAGCCATCGTAACCAAGTCACCTCAGCTGTCACAGAAGCCAACGCTCGCAACTCAGCCTCATTGCTGGAGCGAGAAACTGCAGTCTGCTTCTTGGTCTTCCAGGCAATCAAGGAAGAACTAATGAAGACAATAAGCAGAGAGGAACTTGCTATCAAAGGAATCGCTAGCCCAGGTAGCATCTGAATAGGCCTGTAGCTGCAAAGAGCTAGAGCAAGAGAAAAACATACGGCGATCAATGGTACCACGAAGATACCGCAGGACTCGAAGATGACTGTAGTGTATCTGAGTAGGAGTCTGCATAAACTGGCTCAGAATGTGAATAGCATGGGAGATGTCAGGGCGAGTAATGCCAATGTAAACAAGACTCCCAACTAGGTGGCGGTAGCGAGTAGGATCCTCAAGAGGAGTACCGTCAGTAGGACGAAGCTGAAGGTGAAGCTCCATAGGAGTGGTAACAGTGCGCTGATCAGTGAGACATGCCCGATCAAGGAGATCCTGAATGTACTTCCGCTGGGAGAGGTAGTAGCCCTCCGGCGTGGAAGTGACCTCAACCCCAAGGAAATACCGAAGAGGACCCAAATCAGACATCAGTAGAGACAGCCTCAGCCCAGAAGTGGGGCGGAACAGAGGAAGCTAGCATCATCGCTCGAGCGGTCTCAAGAAGGTGACGATGCTTGCGCTCGGAGACACCATTCTGAGCGTGAGCACTAGTACAAGAGTACTGAGGAAGGGTACCCTGCTCAAGGAGATACTGACGAAGAGAGGTGGATAGGTACTCGCCAGCAGAGTCGGCTCGAAAGACACGAATAGGCAAGTCAAACTGTGTGCGGACCATGGCAGCGAAGGCCTGGTAGGCAGACAACACCTGATGCCTGGAGGTCAGAAAATAGATCCAAGTATAACGAAAGAAATCATCAATAAAGATCACATAGTAGCGATAACCCCTTTCGAAACGAAGGGAGCCGGGCCCCAAACATCAGAATGAACCAAGTCAAATGGCTGAAGAGGCACTGAATCACTGGTGGGATAGGGTAGCTGTAGCTACTTCCCAAGCTTACAGTCCATACAAGATAGGGAGGTATCACTAGAAACCTTCCCAAGAACACCACGACTCACTAACAAAGAAAGACGAGACCCACACGTGACCTAAACGATGATGCCACTGAGCAAAACTGGCGGAAGCAGGGGTGGCGAGGACAGTGACATCAGAGACGGCAGTCGACTGGCTGCTGGAGGTGGACGTGACGGAAGCGGAGGAAAGGCGAAGCCAGTCAAGCTCCCAAAGAGGCTGAGAGTCACGGACCCGACAGCCAGTACCAACCAGGGTCCCGGTGAGACGATCCTGAATAGAACAAGAGTCAGCCTCAAGAATGATACGATAATCAAGGTCAGCAAGCTGGCCAGCAGAAATCAATTGCAGATCGAGGGGAGGAACATGTGAAACAGAAGGAACATGAAAACGAGAAGTGTGGAGAGTGCCCCGACCAGCAACTGAAAGGGAAGTACCATCAGCCGTCTTGACAGACATAGGGATGGCTGAATAACTCAGTGGGCCAAGCTGAGTGGAGTCAGGTGTCATATGAAAAGAAGCCCCAGAGTCAAGAATCCATGGCAACTGTATACCTGAAGGAAGACTGGCAACAGACGGTCCTGCAGAAGGAGTCGCCCCCAGACTGCGCTCAAGGCACTGAGTCACATCCTGTATGGCTGTCAGGAGGGCGTCAGGTGGGCGAGAGGTACCAGCTCCACCACCTCCACCCTTGCGGTTCTGAGGCCGCCTCCTGCACTGCTCAATGGTGTGCCCTGTCTTCTTGCAGTAGTTACAACGAACCACTGCACCAACGGTGCGTGCCACAGCAACCGAGCCTCCTGCTGGTTCTGGGAGAGGAGCAGTCACAGGAGCTGTCGCAGGAGGAGGTATGAAAGTGATCAGGACCGACGAGGAAGACGAGAGAACGCCACGAAGACGAGTCTCCTCTACACGGACCAGGGTGAGCGCCTCAACCAGGGACGGTCGCGGCGAGCGTGTCAGCAGCTTAGCACGGAGCTGCTCAAACTCCGATCGAAGCCGGCAGAGGAACTCAAAGAGACGAACAGCACTCTTGTTGTCCCGATGAAGGCCACAGCAGTCGCAGGTCGGACTGAAGGGAGGCTCCAAGGAGTCAAGCTGACGCCACACGTCGGTAATCTGCTGGTAGAAGGCATTGACGGTGGAGTCCGACTGACAAAGAGAGCTCGCTAGCTCCAGTGTAGAGGTGTAGAGAGCATCGCTGCTCGGCTGAAACTGAGCCTGCGCACGCTCCCACATCAGCTGAGAAGAAGGAAGAGCGGCCAGATCCATGGCAAGCTCAACCTTCATGCTGCATAAGATGACAGCAACAGCACGAGCCTCATCCATCTGCCAGCCCTCGAGAGTCTGCAGATCGGCGATATACTGATCAGTGTCCTGCTCATATGTTGCTAGAACATCTGCAGGGGCCGGAGCACCATCTGGCCCGACCACAGGCTGAACTGGGCGGACCGGAATTTGTGGGCGAGGACGAGCTCCAGTGAGATGACCCCATAGACGCTGGCTGTCAAGTGAGACCTGGAGCATTGTGGACCACTCCCGGAAGTTGGTCCCATCAAACATGATGGGCGGCAGAGGCATTGGTCCCGAGGAACGAGATGCGATAGCCATTTGGTGCTGGAAGGAGCTTCCTGGAGGCAGCCTGGAGAGGAGGGTCGGTGGGTCAACTGGCGGCTGCGTCCCCAGCAAGAAGCACCAGCCGTCGGCCACCGACGTCGCCGCCGCGCCCTCGTCGTCGTCTACTACCGCCGCAGCGCCGCGCGACGCACCCGAGGAGGCCTTGGCCTCGGTGGGGGTCAAGGGAGGCGGCGCCTGGAGAGGAGCGAGGCAGCAGCTCAAGGGAGGCAGCGCCTGGAGGAAGCGACGGGGCCGACGGTGGCCGCGTCGAGAGTTGGCGGTGGCTGGCGACGGCCTGGAGAGGAGTGGCGGCTCGAAGGGAGACGTCGCTCGAGGGAGGCGGCGTCTCGAAGGTAGGACGAAGGCAGAGGAGAGAAGGGAGAGAGGAGGTTGCCGCCGAAGGGAGCTGCAGCGACGGCGGAGCGTCACCGGCGAGGACGTCCTGCGGCGGCGGCTACAGTGCTAGGTGGAAACCCTAGCTAGGGCTGCAGCCAACCTGCTGTGATACCATGTTAGAATAGTGGCTTGAATTTCCCATGGGCCAATGGGCCAAAATATGTATATGTACAGTAAAGGGTAAATAACAAATAACACCCTATACAAGTCTAGGTTAACAGTATATATGCTATTAAACTAAGTATTCACAAGGTGGCTTTGATCCCTAGAAAATTTGACCTGCAACCATTTCAAGTGAAATCACGGTGAAACACAATACATAATGCATTTGTATCATGTTGGGATGTTTTTCAGTTAAACGCAAAGTATTCACAAGGTGGCTTTGATTTCTAGAAAATTTGACCTGCAACCATTTCTACCGAGATAACAGTGAACATAATGCATTTGTATCATGTTGGGTTGTTTTTACGGTTAAACCACAGCCTCATTGAAGTACGTATATATAATATAGGAATTCCTTATTGTGATGAAATTTGATCACTGGTATCTAGGTGGTCAGAAGGTATTTATTCAGAGAATATTAATCAGCACCATCACAATAAGGGTACAATTATTATCTTCCCATTTTCCTTTCCAAACTTTGCAGGAAATTTTAAGTCTCCAGAGGAGGTTCTAACACTCTAATCTCACAAATCTTCAATGATATATTAGAGTATTAGATTGCTTCGCCTTTGATGAATGCATTTGCTTTTTGCTGGTGCCCTTACATGCTCATCTTTTCTCCCATGCAAAAAGTGAATACCTGTTGTAGTTGGAGAAAATGTTCATCGCACAGAGATATCTTAACTGCACTGGATATTCCTCTGCGAACCATGTTTTTGGAGTTTAGGAGTAACTAGATGGGTTCACGCGCTACGCCGCGCCGGGCAGGGTATGACGGATTTTCGGGGCTGGGGCCTTACGATCACGGATGATCTCTTCGTAAATTTCCGGGACCCCGAGGGCCATTGATACGAACAGACTCGGTATGAGCTTGCTCGTACGCACGGGTTCCCGGCCGAAGGCCGGGTCGCACGCTGTTAGACGACGAAGTCGTTTTAGCAGCGGGCGCCTGAGATTTGGCTGTTTTCGGAGCCACCGCCTGTACTGTAATTTGTGGCAAATGAAGCATGCCATTTTCTATTTCTTTCTTTCCCTTAAATAAGCAAACCCTTCCAACAGAAGGATAGGAACCAATCTAAACAAACAAGGATGGAATAACTAAAAAAATGGAAACAACCAATTTAAAAGGCTAAAGAATAGAAACAGCCAATCTAAAAGATAGGATTGACTAACTGCCATGCATGGCTCCCTTTCCTTATTCTTGCCTGGACCCACGCGTTGCTTCTTCTGGCTGTTGACGCCTTCTCCTGGTGAAGATTCTATCCAGCCCTTGGCGCATAACAGCCATCGTGTAAGATTGCTAGAGGGCACATGACTTTTTTGTGAATTCCCTGGAAATACGAGGGTTTTTCTCGCAAAAGAGGCGCTTGGAGAACCTAAATCTAATTTCTGTACCTATACGCGATTTTGAGAAAACACGTTTTTCTTCTGCAAAAGAGCTTGTGGAAGGACCTAAACGTATAATAGAAGATATAACATGAAGTTCTGATAGGAAAATAGTACCATCACGGACTAATAGCAACTGCTGGCAGTAAGGCCGTATTAAAATTATTTGGAAACTGAGAATTCGCATTTTCTTGGATATTAATATGTTACAAATTGTAAGATATCACAATATTGTATCTCATAATTTACATTGTTTTCCTCTGTTTTTACAAAGAAGTGTTACATTCTTTACCTAGCAACTAGTTATATCCTCTGGGGACCTTAATTTGTACTACTGCATGCTATCAATTTTTTTGTAGGATTTGACGATGGCATACCAGGGTCTTGCCGGTTTGTACCGTGACTTCTTTGGGATCCCTCATATGTTTGCAGTTGTTAAACTTCTTGGTTCAAGATCATTACCGGGTATTATCCGTGCTTTACTGGATCATATATCAAGTAAGGTGAGTGGTATGATGTATCATGCACCTGAAGGCACACTGTCCCAAAAACCCAAAATATTATTGTGGATGAACAAGTTTAACAAGC
Organism: Rhipidocladum racemiflorum; assembly: GCA_036346355.1. Lineage (NCBI taxonomy): Eukaryota > Viridiplantae > Streptophyta > Magnoliopsida > Poales > Poaceae > Rhipidocladum > Rhipidocladum racemiflorum. The sequence goes on along the minus strand of CM070573.1, from coordinate 82,579,160 downwards.
TTGACAGCTGTATCTCTGGTACCAACAATATTAAGGAGGCAGATCTAGAAAACGATAGAAGTTTACCAAGGAACTAATGATTTTCTCTTCCTATTCAGATAACAGCAATGGTGCCAAAAATAACTGCATTGCAAGAAGCACTGCCAAAATCTATTGGACTTCTTTCATTTGATGGTGGTATAGCAGGTAAGATGTTAGTTGGTGGTAATCAGGGTTCTAAATCCCAGTGGGAATGGGCTGTCTCTTATTGACTCCAGCTAATACCTGCCTGGGAGATAACACAGTGCATAACATATCTGGAAGTACCAGCTAGCAGCTGGCAGTACTCAAGTTCAATGCAAATATGAGATAGCAGTGATGATAGCACTGCATAATATATCCACTCTACTCTAGATATTAGTGATATTTTTGGGTGACTATCATTTATTGCCCTTCGTTTATTGTACCCTCAATCCGTTCTACTTAGATTCTTTTACAAGGGAAACCAAGTTTTCTTAGAAGTTTCATTTTAGGCCATGTACTAGTTACGGTATCATATCTCCTCAAGAGCAGAGAGAAGCAGTATTTTCTTGCTGGTAATTTAGTAAACTCAGTGCAGTTCCGGTTCTAAGGTTATAGAATATAATTTAGAGTAGCTGTTATAAGCTCATATTCTTTTCTTTAGCATAGAATGGTTCTGTATTTCTTCAAACCTACTAGTTTTTGACTGGGCCCAGTCACAGCCAGTACAATCTTGGGGCCAAATATCCTTAATTTTCCACATTGTACATGTCATAGCTCCAAGCCACCAAAACTTCTCTTATTTTTAGTTATAAGAAGACTAAATTATATGCTGCCTCTATTGTAGGTTGCCAGAAGATAATTCATGAAATATTGACATGGGAAGCGAAATCAGAAGTGAAAATTGAAGTTCTTCATGACCTTAAGGAAATTGGAAGTGCTTTGTACTGGATGAGCCTTCTGGACATTGTTTTGGTAAGCATATGTTTCAACACAACTTTATTAATTTCTTAATTGTCAAATTTGTGGTCTGCTACTTTTCTTTATGCTGTCTTGTGAACGAATGGAGAGCCTCCATTATCTATCCTAGCAGATAAGCTTGTATTTACCATTGATATCTATATGAATATAAAGTGTAAACAACAGGTGGGACGTGGGATTCAAGGCATCTCCCTTTGCTCCGGTGGCTAGAAATTCCCACATTAATCTGTATAAAAAAATTCTTAGAAATTGTCTCGTTAATAATCAAAAGAAATCTACACCACTTATTTTGGTGGGGCCTAATTATATAGATATTATAGTTGCATAATAAATCCAACTAAAGTTTCAATCATAGACATCAGAGTTTTTTTAGCAAATCCAACTGTATTTTCACTTTTTCAGTTATAAACATGTGTGTTGTAGTACCTAGCCATGCAAATGTGCAGGCAATTGCTCTAGGCTGCTAGTTGGATAGAACAGTTGAATGGTACTTAGTATTAGAGAACTGTTGCAGTACACCTATTGAGAGGAACTCCGAAGTTCCTGAATCTTTGCACCTGAGAATATGAAGTAGAGAAGTCACAATTTTACTTAGTTATTTGAATTTTACGGGGGCTTGCGTGGCCAAGGGCTGAAAGATTTCTCCAGGACAAGTTTGTGTGCCCTCACCTCCTATAGTGCTGCTGGAGCTGTTGCACATGTTAATGTTCTTTGTCCGTTCCACTGGCTGTTATGTTGATCATTTTATAAACATTATAAATCGCTGTTCTGTATATTTCGTTTAATGAAAGCAAAGGCCATTCGGTTGTGGATGTTTTTCTGGTCTCACAATTTTTTGCACTTCTCATACAATACTCTTATGAAATACTCTCTTTATCTTTACTGACATGCATGATTGGTGTTTACAATAGAGACAAATCGACACTACACAGTTCATGCAGTCAGCTCCATGGTTGGGATTGATTCCAGGAAATGATGGGCAAGTGAAGCATGCCTACTCTGATGATACTCCATTTACCAGATTGTTAAGTGCTGCCACCAATGCAGTTGCATCAAGTCCTGGATGCCCAAATCCATCTTCATTTCTTGTCATGTCAAAGCAAGCTGAAGCTGCCAGTAAGCGCAGAGCTGATTTATTCGTTTCAAATTATATTTTTAGTTGACCTTCTAACTTTCAGAAAATTGATAAGAGTTTGTTGACCCTTACCCTCCAGATTGTAGACTTTTTTAGGAAATGGCCGTCTCAATTATAGAGATGGTGTTACTTCCAACGAAACCAGTTATGCTTAGTTAGGCCTTGCTTGGATGGGTTCAGAACCGGTGGGGCCTCAGTCTAATCCTCATGGAAAACTAAGTTCCATGTGGATTAGGCTGGAATCCCACATTCCCAGCACATTGAAACTGTTATGTACTTGTATTGAACATAAGGTCAATGGACCAGTATATATACATGTACATGAGGATATAGAAGGAACGACTATATAAGGCAATATCTATACAAGGCTAGTAATCTCTATACAAGGCAACTAGCAATCTCATATATAAGGCAACTAAGATACTGTCTAACACCACCCCCTTAAACTCATGGTGAATCAACAACATCGAGTTTGAAGAGATAAAAGCTGTGCTGGGCTCTAATCTGTGTCTTCGTGAAGAAGCTTGCCAACTGAAGCTCTGAAGGCACATACTGAAGAGCCACAACCTGATCCTGTACCTGTGACCGCATGTAGGAAGCATCAAGCACCAATATGCTTGGTGAGCTCATGCTTCATTGGATCTCGAACAATGCTAATAGCACCTGCACTGTTAGATACAAGAGGAGTCGGTGTAGAAACAGAAACATCAAAATCTTCAAGTAACCACCGTAGCCAAGTAACCTCTGCTGTCAAAAGAGTCGTAGCCCGCAATTCATCCTCATCACTTGAACGATAAACTGTTGTCTGCTTCTTAGTATTTCAAGCAATGAGCGAACCACCAAAAAAAACATAATAAGCAGAAAGAGACTGACGATCAGAGTGATCACAATACCAGGTAGCATCAGAGTATGCCTGGAGCTGTAAAGAGCTGGAGCGTGGAAAGAAAAGACGGCGAGAGATAGTCCCACGAAGATATCGCAGAACACAAAGAATATGACTGTAGCGGAGCACAGTGGGAGCAAAAACGAACTGACTCAAGATATGAACTGGATACGAAATATCAGAACAAGTAACGCCAAGGTAGACAATACTCCCAACAAGATGATGATAGCGAGAAGGATCCTCAAGAGGTGCACCATTAGTAGATCGAAGGTGAAATCGAGCCCTATGGGAGTCTCATTTATACGCTGATCAGTGAAGCACGATCAAGAAGATCCTGGATATACTTCTCTTTGGAGAGGGAAAAACACTCAGGTGTAGAGGAAACCTCAATCCTAAGAATGTAGCGAAGGAGATTTGGATCAGATATGAGAAACTGCTCATTGAGACGTGCCTTGACAAAGGCAATATACTGAGAATCATCTCTAGTAATGATCATGTCATCAGCATATAGGAGGAGAGGAGTTCGACCATGAGTTAGAAGTGTGAACAAAAGGCGCAAGATCATGGGCACTAGTAGAAAAGTCAGCTGTAGTGGCCATAGAAGAAAAATGCTCAAACCAAGCATGAAGAACTTGCTTAAGCCCATAAAGAGAGCGACGAATAGGGGTGAAAACAGGTCGGATATCTCCCGCCCAATCCGGGACCAGATTCGGGACCAGGTTTGACTATCCGGTCGGATCCTGGACCGGATCCGGATACTTGAATTCGGATTCGAGATCGGATCCGGATCATCCAATATCCGGTAAATACGGGATGGGATCCTGATATTTGGATTTTTCTTATTCGGATATCTGGATTTTTCCTACTTGGCTATTCGGATCGGATATTCAGATTTTTCCTATTCGGATATCAGCAAGGCCCAGCCCATTTTCATCATGTCTTTTCCATGATAGCCCAGTTGTATTAACAATTAGTTGGTTATATTGATCCTCAAGTAGCATATTCTTTCTACAATGTCTACCGAGTTTGATTGATATAATAATTTGTTACTATAGTCATGTACTCGTATAGTTTTAATTCAACATATATTACTCATGTATGTGTGCATTATTCGTATATCTTTATCCATTTTCGATCCAAATCCATCACATATATGTCCCGTACCCGTATCCCGAACGACCCGAATGCGAAAATCCATCACATATCCGTATCCCGAATAACACGGATCCGTATCCGGCTAGCCTGTATCCGGTTCGGAATCTGGAAAAAAATATGGGTTAGGATATAGGAAGAACAATATCCGCTCGTATCCGACCCGTTTTCACCCCTAGCGACGAAGCCGACAAACCATCCTCTCAGGAGTAGAATCCCCTAATGGTGGCTGCATAGACCTCATGCAGTTCACCATTAAGAAAGGCATTCTTGATATCAAGCTGAGAGATGGACCACTCACAAACAAAAGCCACAGTAAGAAGAGTGCGAATAGTGGTTATGTGAGCCACATGTGCAAAAGTCTCATCATAATCACGACTATATTCCTGCCAAAAACTACGCGCCACAAGACGAGCTTTGTAGCGCTCAAGAGAACAATCGGAGCGAGTATTTAACCTTATAGGCGCAAGAGCAGTCGGCGGTTAAGAGCTCGGGTGGTGCCGGACGAGGAGGCGTCAACGTCGCAGGCCCTAGGCGAAGGCACAGTCGATACCGGGAGAGGTGCTCGACTGGCCTGGAGGGATGGCAGCAACAACGACGGCCAAAGATTGGGAGTCGGGCAACTAGAGGCAGTGAAAAAACCGTCGGAAAGGCGCAAGTGCGACGCCGATAAACTCTAAACCTAAAAACATGGTTCTGATACCATGTTATGAATAACACTTGTATTGAACATGAGGCTAATGTGCCAGTATATATACATGTACATGAGGATATAGTAGGAAAGTCTATATAAGGCAATATCTATACAAGGCAAGTAGTAATCTCGTATATAAGGCAACTAGGATGCTGCCTAACAGAAACGATGGCTTAAATTGTGCAAATCTGTGGATAAAACAAGAGAAAATCTACAATATGCCACTAAATAACTACATGATCTACAATATGCAACTCATTATGAGACTGATGTGGGGTCCGGGCCCACATTTCACTGAGGCATCAGTAGCATACTAGCAAGGTGCCCGTGCGTTGCAACGGTATCTACATTTTGAACGGCTAAACAAGAAAATATGTTGTGTAAATAATACCTTATATAGTAGGACACTATTTAAGCAGTATTTCTATATTTCTATGTAAATGAAGCGTTCTGACGCTTCGTTTCTTTCGGCTGGAGTGGTTAATTAATTAAAGAGGGGTAATTAAAGAATGGTCTTGTGTGTTGTCTCCCATTCACATCTGGAGTGGTTAATTAAAGAGGTGGGTAATTAAAGAGGTGGGTAATTAAAGAATGGCAGAACTGGTAATTTTGATGAAATGACATGGGAAGAAACTCTCACTTTATATAGTAGAGATTATAGACATAAGTTATTCAGTGGTACATAGTGATTGGCCCAATATAACAAATGTTTTCTACAGGTCTACTGTATAAATCAAATCTCAACTCAGGAAGTGTGCTGGAGTATGCTCTTGCTTTCACAAGTGCTGCCCTGGATAGACATTACAGCAAATGGAGTGCAACTCCAAAGACAGGTTTTATTGACATCACCACATCAAAGGACTTCTATCGTATTTTTAGTGGTCTTCAGTATGTAAGTAAACTTTATAAGATTTTGTTCTGTTATATACGTGTCATCCATCGTTTACAGACATTGTAGCTGCAGCTGCTTACTGTTTTGCTCCTACTTATTTACAAAATAACTGGATAGATGACTAATCATATCTTCTTTCAATTTTCTGCGTTTATTTTTACGTTGGAGAACCATAGATTGGTTAAATGACGTGTTGAAAACATCCTGTTTTTCGTGTTTTCTCTAACCTTAGGGATAGGGACACAGCAAGGAGCACTTTGTCCTCATCGATTTGAAAAGAAAAAATTGGTGGTAGAGTACAAATAAAAGAGGATCTTTTCTTTGAGAAGAATTTCACAAGTTGTTTTCAGTGGATTACATTGAAGTTATGTCTTTCTCTAAAATTTTTGGATCATGTGAACCTAGGTAAAATAATATCTAGAAACCTGGAGTCTGGTATGTGAAGAGTCAAAATTCTAGTGAAGTTTGAGATTCAGATTATGTTAGTTTGGGGAGTACACTACTGGCTTAAGTGAACAGTTGTGTGTGTTCAGGAAACAAGACTTTCTTATCAGTGTACGCCTTTCCCCATCCATTGATTGAACTTTGTTTGCTCTACGGCTCTGCGCTCTACTTGCTCGCCCTTTCCTGTACTTTCTTCCATTTAGCAATTGTGATTTCCTTTGGCATGTTATAAAATTTCAGTGCTATTGATGCTTTTCTTTTATGTCTCCAGCGTGAGTTTTAATTCTTCATCCTTTTACTGTGAATAAACAATTTTTTACTTGTTTTTTTATAACTCCAGAGCTACTTGGAAGAGAGCATTAACTATCCTTCGAAGAAACAAGAAATGCTGGGTGATTCTGTAGCGTGGGCTGGTTGTACAATCATGTACTTACTGGGACAGCAGCAGCATTTTGAGCTTTTTGATTTCTCCTATCAATTTCTCAATGTGGCAGAAGTGGAGAGCGCATCAGTTTCACTCTATCAATCTTCAGATAGAACCAAAAGCCCAAATTTCTTTCAAGTGAGATAATTTCTTATTGTCCATGGTCTGATGTTAAAGATTCTCTCAACATTTTATTTCATTTTGACTTTGGAAATTCATTGGTTTTGCATATGATGTGCGCGCGTAGGGCTATGAGGGAATCCTTGAAGCGATGAGGAAGGCTAGGAGGCTCAATAACCACGTTTTCTCCATGTTGAGAGCACGCTGCCCCCTTGAGGACAAGATTGCGTGCTCTATCAAGCCGAGTGGGGCCCCTCTTCACCGTATGAAGTTTACCAACACTGTTTCTGCATTCGAGACATTGCCACAGAGAGTAACTTGAGAAGCCACCAGGCGAATGTGTTCCCCTCTTTGCTGCCTTCTGTAGTTCTATATGTGTGGTCATATATTATGTTGTTGTAAACCTGTTGTATATTATGTAATTGTAATCAGAAACGTTGAACCCGAGCTCGAATAAAATAATCCATCTTGCTGTATACCCAAATTAGAACTTGAGGTTGCAAATTGAGCCCCCCTAAGATTATCATCACTTTTACGCAACTGAAACAACGCGTACTCAGTTCAGTTGAAGGGCTGTACCGAAGGACTGGCAGCCAAATTCGTGCTTGCTGCTATGTACTTGTTTGTCAAATCAAATTAAAGCTTAGTAAACTGTATTATTTAATGGCTGATACTTCTATATTTCCACTCACATTGGTGCTTTCTTCTTTCCTAACCACTAACCATATTTTCAGATATTTCTTGAAACGCCACTCTTCGGGGTGGAATTTCGTGAAATTTCCCAGAAAAAGGAGTTAGCAAAATACTAAATATTTAAAAGTGGTTCTGGCAAATAGGGCTTATCATAATCCACTTCTGATAGGATTGTTTAATTTGAACTTTGAAGTCAATCGTTGCCAAACATTGGCTGCCTTAACCGGATTTGGTATCTGTTTAGTTTGCTGGTAAAATTTAGCCAAATCATGGACTGTAATTTCGTAACTATTAAATTTAATAACGCTTATTTTTGGCACATCGGTAAAGCAAGTTTTGGGACGCCCACGCGCACTGCATGGAACATCACCCGTAGAAGTTACCATCCATGCATCAATAAATCATCACGTTTCACGACAGTCTGACTAGCTGCGGGGGTGGTATTGTTTCAGCCTTTCATCACGGCACGCCGCCATGCATCCCAGTTCTGTTTCCCATTGATCTGCCCAGCTATTATTTCATGTATATTGGTTCTGTTAGAACCACTTCAGTTCCTTGTAATTCAACTGCTTCACTCCTCGCTGCAAATGCTTTTGGCTCGACAACACACCTGCTTCACTCATTCGTGCTTCCCAAACATTTCATATATAAACTCTGCTCTTGCCTATCGTGTAATTACACCAAGAAACACACAGGAAATTGCAACGCTGACAGGTCTCAAACAGGCACACGCACAGAACGAAAAAATGACCACCTTCCCGTCACCAGCCGTTCCTCTCGCCATTATCCTCATCACAACACTCCACATTGCCGCCACCCATGCACAGATACCCGCCGCGGCAACGACAGGCGCCGCGGTCTCCGCGACAAACCCGCAGTCCGGCAGAGGCGGCGGCGGCAGTGCGGGCGGCGCGGACGCGCCTCTGGAGCTCTACATGCACGACATCCTCGGCGGCTCGAGCCCCACGGCGCGGCCCATCACGGGCTTGCTCGGCAACATCTACAACGGCCAGGTTCCCTTCGCTCGGCCCATCGGCTTCGCCACCCCCAAGAACGGCGTGCCGATCCCCAACTCCAACGGCGCGATCCCCACGTACAACGGCAACAACGGCATCCCGCTGGACACCGGCCTCGCAGGCGCAGGCTTTGTGCAGACGGCCAATGGCGCCGCGGCCGCGGCCCCGTCGCAGGCGCAGCTGGGCCCTGACGGGCTCAGCCTTGGTTTCGGCACCATCACCGTCATCGACGACGTGCTGACAAGCGGGCCCGACCTCGGCGCGCAGCCGCTCGGCCGCGCGCAGGGCGTGTACGTGGCGAGCGCGGCGGACGGATCAGCGCAGATGATGGCATTCACGGCCATGATGGAGGGCGGCGAGTACGGCGACACGCTGAACTTCTTCGGGGTGTACAAGGTGGGGACCCCCATGTGCAGGTTGTCCATCACGGGCGGCACCGGCAAGTTCAAGGGCGCCTGCGGGTTCGCCGAGGTGCGGCCGCTGATCGCCTCCGGGCAGCACGTCACCGACGGCGCCGAGACGCTGCTGAGGATCACTGTCCATCTCGCATAGTTTGTTGCGGTCTCACGTCCATGGGGTTGTTTTGGACGCTTCATAGTCTTGGGTGCATGGTTTGTTTGCGTGTTATGATGCTAAAAGTTTGTATTTAATGTGCGTCGTCGGCAAGAAATATGAATTATGAAAGCAGTGCAATGTTGTGGTAATCCATTTGGAGAATGTGACGGACCATCTTTTTAGGGTCACGTCTAAATACTTCGACAGCTATCCAGAAAGATTAGCTGTCGAGAACCAAGCACTCATTGCCAGACAAAAGACAATTATTAATTCTTTTTATTGAATATAAGGTCTAACGGCCAAGTTTTTACAAAAAAAAAAAGGGGGCACAGCGGGGCCCTAATTAGATTACAACCCAAAACAGCACATAGACAGGCTTGAAATCAAACCAAATCGTCATTTACAAGTTCTTGATAAGCTCCAGCTTCTTGGATCTCTGAAAGGGGTCGGGTTTAAGCAAGGGTGAATACTCAACAAGTCGTGCGGAGATTTTTGAATACTATATGCAAGGGAGTAACAAATGGAGGTACAGGTTTAAGTATTGTGGATGCAGTTTTATTTGTAAGTTCATTTTACATTTAAAATATAAACCAATAAATAGTAGTAGCAGGGGGGTTCCCACAAGTTCAATATAATTACGCCACATTCACAAAATTCCAAAATATACGTGAGCGAGGTTACGGGTGTCACACCAAATAAAACTTAGCTTCATTAACCAGGAGCACGATGTATTCGAATACCATTTTATTAAGACTCTGCAGAGCTGCTCAGCTTTACCCACAAGATATATACGACCGTTAATGCGACGCATGAATCACATGCAACTTAAATGTATGCGGCCGAACCGAGATCATCATAGCCTTTTGATTGATCATCCCCATGGTAGCTCCTACCTGATAGGTTCTTGGACCCACTGTTCTTGGGACCCCACTGGCCAACGCAGGAGCCGCACTCTAATACTGAGTGGGTACCTATTATTGTGAGAATCGGCGAATGGCACATCATTTCCGTTCCACCAACCCTTCAGTCATTCCCCTGCCGGAAATGACTGCTCCCCATTCCCTCACTGAGAATGGTACCACCAATGTAGGTATTCCCAGGGGACAAACAATGTCACTGCGCCATGTCGGAAAACGGTTCAACTGACCGATCCGACTTGTGGTTGAGTGGGAACTTTAAGTTGTTTCAACCTTAATTTGCCAAAGATCAAGCCGTACAACCACAAACCCAACTGGTACCTGCACGTATCAGCCATACAAACCAACCATGGTATTAATCATCAGCCGGGGATCGGACTCACATCCACCTCGTGGCTAGTCCAATACTGTCCCCCTCACTGTAACAACAACTTTAAAACAATTTCACTGAGCCAACTGCTCGACACAACCTTTCTCTCTTTTTTTAAAGAATTTGAATGAAGTTAACAGAATTAATACCTAATTACGGTTGCATAATTAATATCTAGGGTTAATCAAGGGTTCTAACATGGTCCAACAATATCAAAGGAGGCTAAGAGCAATTCGGCATTAACTAAGTATCATGTCATTCAAATATATCGACTTCAATAATTCAACATATAGTTAAAATAATGCAGTGGAAATTAACTACTATAATATTATGAATAATTAGGTCCAACATATTCAAAGGTGTGCGGCTTGCCTTGCTGGGCTAAGGGATCGTCTAGGGCGTAGTCGACGTAGTCGTACTTAGCTTCCGTCTGGTCCAGCTCCTGCTCCAGGCACTGTTGTTGCTTCTCGAACTGCTCAACGGCCGGATCTAGCGCAAAGAATGATGGACGAAAACAGAAACGGAAACGAAAACGGAACGGAAACCAAAAATGGGCCGGGAAAGAATCGAAGGACAAAACTGGCATTCCAAGAATTTTGGGAGCTTCAACTGGCGGAACGGAGGGCGTTTTTGGACTCAGTGGGTCGAAACGGTCAAGAATATGTTTTTTGGAATTTTTGGGGCTTTTCGGGATTTTTTGGGATTTTTCTGGAATTAAAACGGATTTCCTCAGATTATTGAGTTAATGAAATCCAAAATTTTTTAAAAAAACTAAATGAACAGTGCTAGGCCGGTTTCGGTGAAATTTTGGCCTAGCGGCCTGCCACTGTGTGTGTTGCCGAAATGGGCTGGCCCACATGCGGGCGAGCGCGCCTGGCAGGCGGTGCCCGTAGCGCAGTGAGGAGAGGGAGGGGACTGGTAGGCGGGCCCAAGCGCCACGATCGCAAGCGGGTGGGACCAGTGCGGGGCGGGGCAGGGTGAGGGACTAGGGTTTGCGGCTCGGCGGAGGCGGCGGGGCTCACGGCGACGACGTGGAGCAGCGCGGTGGCGCGACGGCTGGAGGAGAAGAGGGAGGGGATCTCACCGAGCAAGGGTGGGGCGGGTTGGAGGAGAGGGGTTCGAGGGCTTTTATAGCGCAGGGGCGAGGAGAGAGAGAGCGGCAGCGACTGGCGACCAGGCGCGGATGCGGTGGTGGTGTGTGCGGTGCGCCTGCGCGATGTGGCGCGGCACTCGGCCGGCGAGCACGGTGGCTGTCTGGTCGAGCGGTCCGTCTGGCGGCAGCAAGCACGCGGGCATCGGCGTCACCGGAGGCGGAGGGAGGCTGTCGGACGTGTGGGCTGGGCCGCGGCGGCGGCTGGGCCAGGAGAGACAGGTTGGGCCGAAGGCCAAATGGGCCGGGGAAAGGAAACAGGCCCAAAAACAGCCCAAAAACCAAAAGGCCCAAAACGAAGATTCAAAAACCAAATCCAAAAACCGAAAAAAAGAAAATTCCAAATTTAAAAACCTTTTGAAGTTTGGGGATATTTCAGAGAATTACCTCATGTACATTTGCTTAGAAATCATCTAGCCGGCCTTCACCTTTGAGCCTATTTGGAGAGTCGTGGCTTTTCTAAAGAACTATTTTTTAATTTTTCTTAGCTAAAAAATAGCTGTAACTTTTTATAAGAGATTATTTGACGATATCTATTTTTTCTCCTCAATAAACTACAAAAGCACATCCCGCCTGATTTTCAGTTTTTGGTTTTTGTTTGTTAATGTATAACTTCTAACTTATGCCAAAAACCACTTAAAAATTAACCCATTTGAAAAATCATACTAGCTTTTCAAAAACCGAAACTGGTTTTAAACCCCAAAATAGAGCCTTCGACTCGTTAACAGTTGAACTGTGCGCTCGCGAGCGCTCAAACAACGCGCCCTTTTTGTGGTTTTGCACTTCGGAGACTAATGCGCGTGCCGCTCGCGTCAATGGTGCTGGTGCACAAAATCGCGTAAGCTATCTGACAGTGCAATTGCTCGGTGTACACACTATAGATATTTACAGGAAGCCAACAATTAGCTGTCTTTTAGCGTACAGTCAACAATCAGATGTTCGTCGATCGCGACGGGATCTTACTTCTACACTGAGCAGCGACTGTATATGCATGGCATCGGAAGGCTGTACAGTGACAATGGAGAACATCAGATTTTATCAGAGAAACTAGCAAACTGAGAAACTGCGTCCTCAAGGTGCGACAAGTGTGCAGCAAACCTGTCCCTCTGCTCCGCAAAGGCCGTTTCACTGAGAGCGCTTCGCATGACCTTGAGACCGTTCTGTAGCAGCGCCATCCCTTCACAAATTCCATCTGGCATCTTCCTCTTCTTTGTGTTGGAATCCTTAGTAATCCCAGCTTTCTCTGGCTCTGGGACTGGTGGAATTTCGGAGGATGTTTCAAACAGTTTCTTAAGCGCTCTCCCCTCTGAAACTAGAAAACAAATTTGCTCTTCTGACCATTTGTCAGCGTGTAAGGCAGCCTCTTTCTGAAGAAAAGCTCTCAATTCCAACATGAATCCGTTCTCGTCTATGTCCACCCCTGTGCTTGTATTATATGAAAGGGCAGCATCTCCGGGAACAAATTTCCAGAGCTGTGTGAAAGATGTGCGGGCAGCAAAGTACCCAAACGAGCCCATTGCAAGGTGAATGAATGCCCAATGCCGTTCCCTCAGTAACAAATGGTATAAATCCCACATTGCAGAACAAAGTATGTTAGCGTCATCTTCAGTGGTGTTCAAGTGACCCAGAATTGCCATAAACGAAGCCATCGATGTTTTGCATTGAGACAGCACTGCATTTGAATTATCAGAACTGGAAATGAACAGAGTATGCAACTCCAGAGTTAACTTCTCCATCTCACTGAATGCACAGAGATGCCTCATGTTTGAGATAATATCCAGCATGGAACTAATGAGCCGGGCAAGGTGGTCCTTACTGCTGTCAGGTGCAGTTCTATACAGATTAATGAGAGAGATGGTGAACTTAAACATGGTGGTAATACTATTCTCATCTATGGTATTAACGTCCTTTATTTCACTGCATAAAAGCAATAAAAAATATAAAAACGTAATTCTGGCATCAGAATTCAGACTGAATAGCACTAAGAGAGAAGGGACTTACCAACGCTGCAAAGCAGAGGATAGAGCATGTACAGGGAGCCCTACTACACCAAAAGTAGAAGTTGGCAAATCAATTGATCCATGATCCTTGGAGTAGCTCTGTAGATACTCAGCAAAAGAAGTAAACAGTTTCTTCACAGCAAGCACCTTTATACCATCAGATAATGAATCAAAAGGAAACCCTTCCATCAACAATGCTAAATGCAAGATTGATGAATTGGAAGAGGTATCATCATTAAGCAAACAAGTACAAATTTGATCAATGGTTGAAGACGATGCATAGCTCAAGATGATACACAACGCATGTGCAACCTTCCGCAAAGCACTGAGTGGTGCAAGAACTTTCTCTGGCGATGCTACAGTCTTTACCAGAAGAATTAGCTGATTAATTAAATAAGTTGATGTTTCAATTTCAGCATGGCGCATGAAGAAACACCATAGCTCTGTTAGAATTTCCAAGCAAAGGAAATGGGGATGGAAAAGATTCTCAAGTAAGAATGCTTCCAACTCATTCCATGCGACACTTGAAGCAGCAGCAGCAATCATAAAAGTCTTCAAGGCTTGTATGAGAGACGTATACACAGGTTGCCAGACAACTACAGGAGAATTGTCAGCACCATATAAGACAGGAATTTGGTAGCCAAGGACATATGAGTAGACATCTTCCAGTGTTAAGATATTGAGAAGAACTTGTAGCTTTTTAGATAATTCAATGACCACCTCTTCTCTCAAAAATGGGGACGTATTGAAGAAGTGCAAAAATACAATAAATTCAGCAGGTAAAAGTGCTCTGTTTCTATTATCAACATCAGAATCCACTGAAAAAATGCAACCCAATGAAGCCAAATTTATCTCTCTCTGATCACCTTGTCCCGTGTGAGCTGGACTAAAAGCTTCTTCATTTTCTAAAAAATACTGTACAAGCTGGCATTTGGACTCTGTTCTTACTTCTGATGACTTCATAAGTGTGTCTAGTAAAAGAAAAGAATTAGGCTCCAATAATTCAACGAGTGCCTCATTTGCTGCTTTCAACTTGGGATCTTTGCTGAATATAATGCTTGAGCATGATATAACCAATGCACACCTGATTATATTCTTGTATATAGTCAGCAATTCGGATGGATATACAGAACAAATCCTTACAGCATTTATTAAGAAAAACTTGATTGGTAAGAATGCCCTTCTAGCTTCAGAGATACCAAGGACATCTTGTGATGGCATACACCATGTCTCAACAGCAACCCTCAGAGATTCGATGGCAAGGGAGATAAGGGTTAAAATGATATCTCTGACATTAATTTTTCCTTCTATCATTCCTTTACCAAGATGAAGTAAGGAAACTACACCCTTCCAAGATACATTCAGTAAAGTCACCTGGCTTCCACCACTGGATGCTGCAGAGGTTCCTATTTTACACAAGGTCTGAATAGTGCATGTTGTAATCCTGGTCGCATGGCTAGGAAGGTCTGACCCTTTGTTCACAGCTGCCTCCTCATTAAGCATGCTCATTTTGCAGTCATCTGATTTTGCAGCCTCAGAGTATGCCCTGCACAGTTTAATGGCTTCGTCTAGAAAAACAGGTGCAGCCTGAGCAACATGTGTTGCAGCTCCATGAATTTTCTGTCAACAGACATCTATCAGAGAGCATATACCATGACATCATTTCTGCAAATATTAACATTTCAATAGCTTGCAAATAGCAGTGCCATCGTGTATGATCAAAGTCGGAAAAATTCAAAAATAATTTTAGTCTGATGAAGATATGCATTAGTGAAGACTAGGAAACTCTTTCGTTTAAGGATGCATTACCAATATTTTCAGAAAACAACCCAATCGAAGTAGCTAAAAAATATGTAAGTATTTTGAATCTGGTAAGGTCTTTTCAGTGTCATCATATGAAAGTAATACATTTACTTTCATAAGCAGCACATTATTTACCTTTTCCCTTTAGATTTCATTGCTAAATTACTTTCAGGAGAGGGAGGATAGCTATGGAAGGTAACACATAACCAACCAAAGTGATTATAAAAAGGAATCAAAGTTATTTCTTTCTCAGAAAATGTAGCCTTATTTTATGCTGGTTACATAAAAGCTCTTGCCACTGTCTGTGCCAGTTAAACCAGTTGATGCAACCATTGCAGAAGATAGGAACTTAGGAAATGTTACCTTGTCAACTATTGAGCTTTCTGTCAGGGTTAGCAACTCTGAAATAAAATCGCCAATAGTATGCACCGTATCTATAGTAATGCATTTTGTCGCAATAGGAAGGAGCTTGATAGAGATATTTAAGGTCAGTGAAATTATCTGCAATCAAGAAGTTAAACTTCTATTAGTGTTCTTTACAGATAATCACTGACGCAGTGACGCATGAATTAAAAAAGGATGTGATGGCACTCCAGATGTAGAAACATGGAGTATAAAATAAGAATGAACAATTTAGTAAAGAAATATGCCAATATAGAGTACCACTATCTTTCCTGCTTCTAAATATTTCTGTGTACATGTTCTTTCTGTTATAACTTATAAAAACTTCATGTCTTGATATAGTGTGATGGGTAACATGGGTTGTCCATAGTTTATGCAGTAAGTAATAATAGGTCCCAGCGACAGCTATAAAGAATTTGACGTGTGCTGCCCACGAGTTTCTCTAACTTCCGCTGTCCTTATGGTAATTTTATCTACTATTCTTTGGAATAAGGTGAAATCACAAATAAGGCAGGACTCAAATGGTTTAGATGCTTTAGGCTACAAGATATCTGGTGGTGGTAGAAGCATTATCCATGCAGAAGATATCTCGTTAATCCAGTTACCACATTCTACTCAAAGAAACACAGACAAGCTAATCAAACTTAAAGGCATAGTTCCTGCAACCTCCGGAAATAATCTGGTGTGCTCTTCTTCTTGGACCTCTTCAGATTCAACAATAGATTCGACAGACCATAGGAGATGCTTCCCACACCATGAGCTGGCCTGGTACAGAATTCATTGGTTGAGTAAGATAGCAGATAGGCAGGTACAGTTGGCAAAAAAACTTCCTGCCAAAAGGTTGCAAATAAGGTGAAGTACACCTCCGTTCGAAAATGTAAAATGTACCTTTGCACCAAGAGTAAGAAATTGTGCCAGACAACATGTTGTATCTACATATGAGCATTTCAGAGCAACCTGCAAAATTGACTTGTGTAGCATGCAGTGTGATACACCTGAACATGCAGAATCATCCCAAGATACCTAAAATGCCATTAAGGCAACATGCCAAAAGACGGTAACAGCAAGTACATGAAGCATCAATCAATTAAGGCAAACTGAATCAGTAGCTTCTTCTAACTGGCAAGATATACCATCATGACCCTGATTTGCAAGTAATAAAGGGAAGCATATCAAGATAAAATGGCACAGGGGGAAAGGATACGACAAGGCTTTCGAGTATTAGGCCCAGATCCTCTGCAGAAAACTGAGAGGAATCCTCAAGTTGGTTGACAAGGGAAATTCTATCCTCCAAAACCTATTATAATCAGTTGAACGTCAGTGCATAACATTCAATTCCATCACAAAAGCATCGAATCAAATTATCCAGTACTTGCCGTGTTAAAAAAAGCAATGTATGGAATAAAATGGAAAATAAATCGATGGTTAGAGACACACCAATCGAGCAAACGACCCCCAATACAAATGGGAAGCTTACTAATGGGAGAGCATCACGAATACTAAATCCCACATAAGAATCCGACGGAATCCCATGCTTACACGCGCACCGAATCGGAACACAGCCGCAGCACTTGAAGCCTCGGACCAAACTAAACCCTAGGGACATGGAAGCGGACAGGACAAAACGGAGGAAACGGGACCGCGAGGTTTGACGAGACGCGTGAGGACGATGCACCTCGGAGGATTTGATGGCTTCCACGAGGGATCCCAGCTCGCTTCTCCCCCTCTCCGCCTCGCCGCCGCCGCCAATGCCGACATCCATTCCTCTCTCGCTCACGCCGCTTGCTGGTTTCCCGCCTCTTCCTTGGTTGGGCCACGCTCCTTGCCCCACTCCAAATCTCCTTGTTACCTCGTTCGATGCAAGGTTTATTTGTCTTGGGCTTGGTGTGGAGGTGGCCATGGTCTCGAAGGCCAGACGAGGTGGCCAACCCAGCCCGTGCCCCTCGTTTTCCTCTGGCCTAAATTGCCTTAGGGACGGCCCGGGCTGGCGGTCCAACCCAAACGAAGCATGTGCGTTGGCAAGGGTACGCGCGCGCCGCTGGTGAGGACAGGTGGAGCGTCTGAACTACGCTGAAAACGGTCGGATGGATGGATATTGGATAATATTGTTTTTTTCTATGTTCTAATTTATATTTTTTAAATTTGAAAATGGATAAGATCAGCCGAATACGGATACGAATCTGGATTATTTAGAGTATGGACACTTAATGGATATATGACGGATTCGGATTGGAAGCAAATAAAGATACATGGATAATGCACGTATATAAAGAGAGTAATATATGTTGAATCAAATAACAAATCATACGAGTATACGACCATAATAGTAGGTTGTGTATATCTACCACTCAGTAGACATCATAGAACTCGATGAACTTACACTTTTACCATTAAGTTATACAACTCGATGAGCCAACTAACACTACCAACACATATGCTATATAGTTCTGCTCATCAAAAAACCAGCAAATAGCATAGACTCATATAGCCTTTTCACTGTTTCAGTTACATACAGGCACAGACACTATCATCACATTCGGAACTTCAGGGCCTGATTTTCTAAACGCACTTGGAACTGAATCTTACTGCTTACACAAACCAGCAGCTTTTATTTAGTTATTACTAGTTACATGCCCGTGCATTGCTACGAAAAACAAAATTGATAACGAAAAATAAATATTAAAAAATAAAAAAATTATTTCACAAGATCAAACATCTATCTTTAACGCTTCGTTTCTTGCGAAAGCTGGCTAATTAAAGCAACGCTTCGTTTTTTGCGTAGGGCAATTAAGCAGGGCAATTAAGTAAGGCAATTAAACAGGGCAATTAATGACATAGGTAGAACTCACCACTGCCACCAACTGTTGCTTTATAATAGTAGAGATTTACTCCGTGGATGTAAGATATTCTGTCTTCAGGAGATTGGGATGCCTTGAAATTTTATTCCAAACAGACGGGACCTCTGGAACTAATAACTTCTTAGCACCTAGAATGAGTGAAGCAGGAAGCTAGGCTATATCAAGCATAAGGACATGTCGTTAGGTGCTTCATCAAAATTGTGGGCCGGTTAGACGGTAAAGAGAAAATTGGAACATGAACTGCAGTCTTTAGACAACTGTGGGCAAACAGTTAAATATAACTCAGTACTGAAAAGGTTCCATGCAACAGCTGCACTACAGGATCCTTAAGGTCTGAAATTCAGACATTGTCCAAGGGATTTTGGTTCTCGAGCTAATAACTAGCTATGTTAGCACTACTATTAGTACTGAACTGTTCTAAGAGGAAACCAGGACGAGGGATATGGGACTATGGCAGCAAAATTTTAGTTACTACAATCCTTTCAGTAGATATTACACATCCCATTGATTCTTATCTAGTTGGGCATCCAAAATTCAAGCGAATTTATGCCTACTTGCAGGGGCGGAGATGGGCCTCGGGCCAGTGGGGCCTCGGCTCGAGGGCCAGCCGAAACAATAGTAGTAAAATATTGTTCATATCTACATGGGTCCGAGGCATGCAGTCTAGCGCCCAATCCGATAGCCGCTTGTCCTTCTTGTTGTCTGGAGCGCTCGACTGTCCAGTCCAAAGGAGAGGAGCACACCCGAGAGGCCGAGACCCCGAGCCGACTACCGAGTGCGCCGTTCCTTACTCTCGAGCTGTCGTCGGTCACCACTTCAGCCCTGACTCCTGCGAGCCAAATGCAGAGTGCCGTCGGCCGATCGCCTCGCGCCGCCTCGGCCCCCGCCGCCGGCTGCCTCGCCGCCACCGCATGGCAGCCGATCAGATCTGGCTCGCTCACGGCAAGCCGACCGCCGCGGCGCTGCCCCCGACCCCGACCACTGGCTGTCACCCTCGGCCCCACCCAGGCGCGCCCAGCCACCCACAGCTCAATCGCAACCTCCTGCGGTGCGATCCTGCGCAGGGGAAGAGATCCCAGCCATTTCTGAGGAACTGACTGAAGTTTGTTCAGTTGTTCTGACTGACTGAAGTTTTTTCTATCCAGGCATTCTATTTCATGTTCCAGTAGGCAGCAGACAGCAGTCACAATCCATTTCCTTTACTAGAAGAAACTGATAGGTACTCAGTCAGTAGTCAGGGGATAGATGGTAAAATCATATCGCGTGATGTCTCACAAGTGCTATGTTTTTTCAGGACAACCAATCAAAACAGAAGAGAGTTGTATGCGGGAGCTGATGCTAAGTGCTGAAAATAAGTGAGGTGATGAATTTTGCTCCTTACTTCCTATCATCTTTTGTGATCTGTGAATTATGAATGGATGTGTGATTGAATTGTGGAGCATGCTTTGTGAATTGTGAATGACTCATGAATCGAACATATTGATTTGAATAACGTATACATTTCGTGATTAATTGATTAGACTCAATTTGATGTAATAGAAATACAGGATGAAGAGGTCGAAGCCATTGTCATCTTATTTTCTGTTACAATAACATTCCAACCTATCCCCTCCGGAAACAGTAGGAACTGGAGCTAGTAATACCCAACGAAACAATCCTCGTGTTGAGCTTAATTTGGAAGATATTGTTGCCGATCCTGGGCTTTGGAAATCTAATGAGGAATTTTATGTGGACATTGGGGATGTTGCTAGAAGGGAGTATTTGCTACGGGGACCATGCCAATCAAAAGGCCATAAGTTTCCACGAAAATCTATATGAAATCATAAAAGAATCTTTCAAGAATACTGGTTCAAAAGGCATGATTGATTAGAATATAGTGTTACTAAAGATGCTGCCTTTTGATTTTATTGTTTTATGTTTAAGCAATAAAAACATGGAAACTTTGGTATTGATGCATATACAAAGGCGGGGTTTAATTATTGGAAGAATGCAATTCAATCTTTTGATGAACATGTTGGTAAAATTGATATTGCTCATAATAAAGCTAGAAAATATTGTGAGGATTTTAAAAATCAGAGGCAAAGTGTCACACATGTGTAGGCTAATACAAGCAAGAAGGAGGAAGAATATTTGGGTCGTATTACTATTATTTTAGGTGTTGTAAGGTTTCTTCTATTGCAAGCTCTTGCTTTCCGTGGGCATGATGAGTCTTTTGGATCAAACAATAGAGGAAACTTCTTAGAGATGCTGCAATGGTATAAAAAGAAGGATAAGAATGCATCTATCCTATTAGATAATGCTCCTGTGAACCATTTAATGACTTCACCAGAAATACAAAAGCAGTTGTGCAAAGCTTGTGCAGAAGAGATCACTAAAGCTATTGTGGATGATATTGGGGATAGACGATTTGTCGTCCTTGTTGATGAGTCTCGAGATGCATCTATCAAGGAACAAATGGCTGTGATTTTGAGGTTAGTATGTGTTATTTCGAATTTTTTGATAGCTTTTTAACTATGCTTCTTGCCCTCATAAAAAAACTGTGTTTCTTTCTCCATGTAGGTATGTCAACAAACAAGGGCAGGTGATTGAGAGATTTCTTGGGATTCAGCACGTTAATAACATGATATCAGCTTCGTTGAAGGTAGCTTTGGATGCTATATTTGTTCGTTATGGTTTATCTATCCATAGATTACGAGGTCAAGGATATGATGGCGCATCAAACATGAGAGGGGAATTCCATGAGCTACAAAGACGAGTATTGGATGAAAATCCATATGCATTTTATACACATTGCTTTGCTCACCATTAACACGTAATGGTTGCTCTCAATATCCTTTGATCTATCCCTTTCATGATTGACCACAACCCAAATCAATTAATTAAAATAATTAATTGTGTCTTGAGTACATTGATGTAACTAATACTTCATTATACTCAAGATATTTCCGTTGTCCTTAATCAACAAAGAATACCATTAACACATGATGAAACGTTCTTTGATTGATTGAAAGATAACCGAACTCATTTAAATTGATATGATTATATATAACTACGAAGGCTTCATATATTCATTTTGATGGAATTTCAAAATAATGATCCAATATGTGTGGAATGGTGGAAAGTGATCAACACTCTTGTAAGTTGTAACCATCAATTATAGAATAAACTTCATTAAATATGTGCATATAAATAATTGAACTTAGAATCAATATGCACATAATCAATTTTTGATAGAAGTTAAGTTTATCATATATTAACATGAGTATACTTTAACTTCTCAAGTTATATATATTCAAAGGGTTGTTTCAACGATAATGATCCTTAATATATTTGGCAAGAAGATATGTATCAATACTATTGAAACTTCAAGTTGAAATATGAACTCCCCTTATATGTGTGCATTCATGTATATATGAACTTGGAACCATAATACACATATTTAGGTTAAAACAATGGAAGAGTTCATCTTTTAACTTGAATCCAAAGTATCGATATGATAATAAGATGAATACGAGTGCATATCTTGGGTTTTTTATTTTCCATCCACATTTGAGACTAATAAAAAATAAAGCTCAATAATTATATTAGTCTTATAATGATTAGATTTACCATTAAACAATGTTTAAATATTAATCTAAAATCAATCACCAAAACAAATAGAGCTTGAACTTACACCTCTCTTCACTATTTATGAGTGAACATTTACATACATTGTTCCCTATCTTATTTTCATAACATTAAAATTATCCTTGCGCGGCGTGGTGCCGCGCGTATGCATCTAATTATACAGAAATCCACTTCAATCCTTTGTACCTCAACAAATAACAAGGTTTCCTATTTACATATGCATAAAGGCAATTTGGTTTATCTACATTCTTCTCAACTTTCTCTATTCCTTATGGAGTATGGCTTATATGCACATCAGCACGTGTAGTGGGACCTCTAGTCTATAATTTTCTCTTTCTACGATTATTGTTAGAATTTATATATATTTATGTGAGTCTTCTTGAGTAATCGAATTTATATAAATATATTTGAATACCGTCAACATGCATAATATATTTTTACCATTTTTCAATCAAAAATATTTTAACTATCTTTATTCCAATTTTAAAAGTTCTAATTTGCTTAGATTATAAAATTTTAGCAATTTTAGAATTGCTAACAAGGTTTACAATCTATTATAATATTAAAGTAAAGGCAAAAGAAACCACCACGTTCGTTCAAGGCTAAAAATTCCCACATTAATCGGAGAAAAAAAAGAAATATCTACATCATTGATCGTGGTAGGTCTAGATTATAACGGTCTTGATTAAAAGAAAAAGTTTGTGTATTGCATAATACAGGATCTAGATTATAATGGTCTAGATTAAAAGAAATAGTTTGTATCATTTACATTACACAAATAGCTAAAATTCTGAACAAAAATAAAATAAAATTAAAAATTGGATTCCATACGATTAAAAGAAAGAGTCCATGTAAAATACAATAGAATATTAAGAAAAATAAAATATAGTTAGTAATCGGGTTTCATATGAGCATCAAAATAAAACTAAAATACGAAAAAATTAATAGTTGGATTTGTAAATGAATTCCAACATAAACGGTCGCTATCAAAGCTAGAAATTCTCACATTAATTACAGATAAAGAAAAAAGGATCTACATCGCACATCATGGAGGGTCTAAATTATAATGGTCTAGATTAAGACAAAGAGTTTGTATCATTTACAAAACAGAAATAACTGAAATTCGTAATAAATATAAAATAACAATAAAAAATTTCATTTTCATACAATTAGAAGAAAGAGTCCATGTAAAATGCAATAAAAGCACAAAAATAGAATACAAATAAAAAGATATTTAGTAATCTAATTTCTATACAAAAATCAAAATAAAACTTGAATTCGATGAAAAACATAAAAAAATAGTAGTTTGATTTGTATACGAATTCCAAACTAAAAAACTAAAATATGGAATAAAAAATAGCAATTTGACTTCAATATGACTAAAATAAATAGTTTGCATCAAGTACAATAAAAAACTAAAAATCAAAATAAAAAAAATTAGCAATTTGATTTCGATACGAACATCAAATTTAAAATAAAATTAGGAACAAATCTAATTTAAAATTAGTAATTGGGTTTGTATACGAATTCCGACCTAAAAATAAAATTCAGAATAAATAAATTAGTAATTTGATTTCTATACGTACAACAAAATAAAACTAAAATTCAAAATAAAAATAAAAATAAATTAGTACTTCCAATTTATATGAATTCCAAACTAAAAAAAAGTGAAACTTAAAATAAAAAATAGCAATTTGATTTTTTTATATGATTAAAAGAAAGATAATATAAAAAAACTAGCTGTTGGATATGTATACCAATTCCAACCTAAAAACAAACATAAAATAAAAATAAAATAAAATTAGCAATTTTATTTCCATTCGAACTCCGTAGTAAAAATTCTTCAATTCTGAGTAAAAATTAAATAAAAATCATCAATTTGATATATATACAAATTCTAAATAATTATTGAAAATTAGGATCAAAAATAAAAGAAGATTTGCAATATGATTTCCATACGACTTGCAAAATAAAATCCCTAAATAACCAAAATTCAAAATAATTTAACTAGAATTGGCAGCTTGATTTATGTATGAACTACAAAAGTGTAGACAAAAGAAGCCACCACGTTTGTTCTCGATGCTAGAAATTCTCACATTAAGCAGAGGAAAAAAAAAGAAAGATCTACACCATCGATCATGGTGGGTCCTAATTATAATGGTTTGTATTAAAAGAAATACCCCATGTCATATGCAATACATAAATAAATGAAAGTTTAAATAAAAATAAAATAAATCATATCCATAAAAATTTGTAAGTAAACTCCCTAAATAAATTTAATTTAGAAGAAATATTAAAAAATAGCAATTGGATTTGCATATGAATTCCTAACGAAAATAAATAAACTTTGGAATAAAAATAATAATTAAATGAGTAATTTTTTCCATATGAATTACTAAGTAAAATTTCTAAATAAATATAATTTGTAATACAAATGAAAATATTGGTAATTTCAGTTTCATGAGAATTTTCAACCAAAAATAACTAAATTCAGAATATATAGTAAAATAAAAAATTGACAATCTGATTCACATACGAGTTCCTAAGTAAAATACTAAATATATATAATCCATCATAAAAATTAAAATAAAATTAGAAATTTAATTTCTCTACGAATTCCAAGAAAAATAGCTTAAATTCGAATTAAAAATAAAATAATACTGGAAAATTGATGTTGTATGAATTCTAAATTAAAATCTCTAAATAACTAATTTGGAATAAAAATTTCTAACTGGATTTGTATAAAAATTCTATTTTTTTAAAATTTGGAATACAAAATGAAAAAAGTTTGTAATTTATTTCTAAAGTAAAATTCATAAATAACCAAAATGTAAAATAAATTAAATAAAATTAGCTCATGAGAATCGCTAAGAAAAAAGAGAAATTGGCTAAAAATTCTAACAAAAAAACAAAACATCTGACCCTTAATCTGAGTGGACTTGGATTATAACGGCTTGGATTAAAAAAAAGAGTTCAAGAATCTCCACCATCGGGTGTTATTATTTAAAAGAAAATATCTAGCCGTCTATCTAACGGACCTGAGTTATAATGGATTAAATTAAAAGAAAGAGTCCAAGGATCTCGACCACTTATTTTGGTGGAATCAGATTATAACAGTGCATATTAATCTATATAGATATTGAAGTTATATAAAAAATACATCTCTATCAACATATATGGAGTACGGTAGTCATAGTCTCATAGATCATACTTATCTAAAAGGTTAACGCTTGAGATGCTTTATTTTCCATTGTTTAATGTTAGATTTTTTAGTATTTTTTCTTCTATTAATACGGTAATTTCTAGTCTTTTGTGAGATGAGGCAACGAAAAATTGAAAAGTTAGTGTTTGTTTTCAAAATTCTCGTTGCGTGAGTTAGTGTTTGCAAATGATATAGAAATCGTAAGCGCGGCGCACGCCGCACGCATGAACGAAAATGATTTTGCATTTTTTTCGGATGAAAAAATAAACTCAGATGTATCTCCAAAATTTTTGGAGGCTAGCCGTTGAGACCGAGCCGTGTGCATGAACGGAAAACAAATTTGCGTTTTTTTAGGGAAAAATGTGCCATACAAACATTTTTTTGTTTTCCTAAGGGAAAACGGACCACGAAATTTTTTTTCCTAGCTAAAACGGAGGAAGGACGAATGGAAAACGGATTTGTGTTTTTTTAAGGAAAAATGGACCACAAAAACAAAAAAACGCTGCACACCGCGGGCGCGAACGAAAAACGGACTTGTGTTTTTTTTAGGGAAAATGGACTACGAAAACTTTTTTCCCAGGATTCGGAGGGAAAACAGATTACGAAAACATTTTTTTTTTGGCAAAAACGGAGAAAGGATGAACAAAAAACAAAATTTCATTTTTTTTAAGGGAAAATGGACCACGAAAACATTTTTCCCGGGTCCGGAGAAAAAGGGACGACGAAAACATTTTTTTCGGACAGGAACGGAGAAACGACGAACGAAAAACGGATTTGCATTTTTTTTAACGGTCAACGAAAATATTTTTCCCATGATCCGGAGAAAAAATGGGTCACGAAAATGTTTTTCCTGGGAAAAACGGAGAAATGATCTGGACGTAAGAAATATGACCTATTTGTTATATTTTTGGACCTGATCGCTATCCCTAAAAGTTAGAAAAGGGCTCAATCGCGATTCGTATTTAACGGGATCCTTTTACTGTAAAACGGCTAACGGGGGACCTAAACGCGTACCGAAAAAAAGTTTTTTCCCCTCACAAAAATTCCCAAAGGACCTCTTCGTAAATTAGAAGGATATATCCGTGATTTATAGGACTGGAGGGGTTTTTTTGGAAATAGAGGAGAGAAAAAGGGAGGGGGTGACGTGGATAGCTCCTCCGAACGGCGTTTCTTCGGGAAGTGTTTTCTAGAGTATATAGGGTTTCTAAAAGAGTTTCCAATTCGTATATATATAGATAGATAGTTCCAAACTTCCATTCAATCTTAAAAAACGGTATGACTATGGTGTCATGATGCGCATTTGCCGGCCTGTCCCAAGAATAGGGGTTTGCAGTTGGGGCGACTGTCCCAAGAATAGGGGTTTGCAGTTGGGGCGAAATCTGAACAGATCAGATCACGATCTAATCAAAAATATTTGAACTATCTTTATTCCAATTTTAAAAGTTCTAATTTATTTAGATTATAAAATTTTAGCAATTTTAGAATTGCTAACAAGGTTTACAATTACAATGTAAAAGAAGGAAGAGGTAGTCTCGCCACCTGACCCGTACTGTCAATCACGTTTGAGCTTAAGTTGAGTCAGTAAACATGCAAGCATATAAAACTAACACATTGAGAGAGAGCTTGGAGCGGGATTATGGAAGTTAAGGGATGATTCTTTCCTACACGCACACATGCATAGGCAACAACAAATCCAAACTCTCGTCTCTATCAACACAAATGGAGTACGGTAGTCATAGCCTCATAGATCATACTTATCTAAAAGGTTAACGCTTGAGATGTTTTATTTTCCTTTGTTTAATGTTGGATTTTCTACTATTTTTTTCTCCTATTAATATTGTAACTTCTAGTCTTTTGTATTTAGGATTAATATAGGGGTTTCTAAAAGAGTTTCCAATTCGTTTATATAGATAGATAGATAGACAGATTCCAAACTTCCATTCAATCTTAAAAAACGGTATGACTATGGTGCCATGATGCGCATTTGCCGGCCTGTCCCAAGAATAGGAGTATGCATTTTGGGCGAAATCTGAACAGATCAGATCGCGATCTTTGTCACGTTACCAAATCAGAAGTCCATCTGGTCGGCTGCAATACTTGGAAAGTCGGCCTTGAACCACACAATAAGCCCAAGTTAACCCGGCCTACTAAAGGCCCAGATCAATGTGCTGTAAGCCGGTTTGTCCGGCGAAAATCTGTAGGGCCCCTGCATAAAAGGACTGCTTCACTTTTTCTTTGCCCCCTTCTTTCTTTAAAGCATTTGTTTTCTTTTAGAATTGGAGTAAATTTCGTAAAGGTACAGCTTCTATATATAAACTATCATAAAATTCTTGATTTTATCATGTATTCCACAGAACTCAATGTTAAAATGACATTGTTTCACAAAATTATAGGTTGTAGAATCTCCGGTTATTTGGTTCCGCTTTGACAGGTGGGTTCCACATGGTAGCCACACAACAAAACATAACGGGACGTTCTAGGTCTGGTTGTGTGGTTGGCATGTTGGTCTCATGTCTAAGGGCCGTCAAATTATGATAGAAGTTATAGGCTGTAGTTTTGTAAAACAAATATCCCTTAGATCTAGAGTTCCGTAAAATACAACCTAGAATCTTGAGCTTTCTGATAGCTTGTATATAAAACCTGTAGTTTTCCGCAATTTGTTCTTAGAATTGTGATCGATTGCTTTACCACTCCATCTGTCCATGAGGCAACAGCACTGCCAGTCTACGACGTTTAGCTTGCAAGGAAGCTCTCTCTCTCACCAGCGCTCAATAGCAACCCGAGTACCTCACGATGACTGTGGAGTCCAAAACTGCTTGGAGGTGGTCAGGAATACCTCAATGCGGAGAATTAAAGAGCGGTGCTCCTATATTTTTTCTCCTAATATAAGTTACATAAATTTTAAAATAAACGAAGGGATAAGTAATCTTAAAGCAAGCACCTCTCATAATTGAATCTGCGCGCCTATATTGTAGTGTTGCAGGACGTCAGCGCGAGGCCTGAGATGCTTGATCTTTACTAGTTACATGCCTGTGCGTTGCTACGAAAAACAAAATTGATAATGAAAAATAAAGATTAAAAAATAAAAAAATTATTTCACAAGATCAAACATCTATCTTTAACGCTTCGTTTCTTGCGAAAGCTGGCTAATTAAAGCAACGCTTCGTTTCTTGCGTAGGGCAATTAAGCAGGGCAATTAATTAGGGCAATTAAGCAGAGCAATTAAGCGGCAATTAATAACGTGGGAAGAACGGACCACTGCCACCAAGTGCTGCTTTAGAATAGTAAAGATTACGTGCCAGAAGTTTATTAATTAATCTTTGAACAATAGCAATCGGCAAGCACAGCAATTAAACCAGGTTCCTGCTTCTCTAGAAAAAGCTACCGATCAACACAAACATGTCACAGTACTCTATGGTAATACTCAACTGTAGCACGTGTGCACTGCAGCGAAATAGTTAGCGTAACATTTGCACTTTTTCGAAACTCTAGCGTAAAAAAATGTACTGGGGGTGATAAATATTCGTGTACCGCACCGACTGCACAAGTGACGAATCACCGGCACCGACTGCACAAGTGACGAATCACCGAAAAGGAGGTGATGATTTCAGCACTACAGTGCATTGATCCCTTGTCGGTGTAGTCTGGTGATCCTACATTGCCAAGTTTCTGGATCCCTGTTAATCTGGAGTAATCAAAGGGAGCGTTTGGTCGAAGGAATCCTAATCCTTTAGTAATTTTATAGGATTATTTTCCTTATAAACAACCAGAAATCTGGGACATGAATTCAAAATTATCTTGGAAATAATATTATCATCAATTTCAGAAATGTTTTTCCCGTAAAAAATAGTGTCTAGCCTAGATTACCAAGAGAAAAGAATCTTTGCTGTTGTGTTTTTATCATTTTCTTTAATTTGTCATGGTCAGAATTTAAAATTTCAAAATTCATAATCAAAATTATGATTTATTTTAATATTTGAATATCTAAGTTATGGAATTATTTTTCCAAAATATGAATCTCGACAACATAAATATCAAAATATGAATCTTGAATTTCAGAATCTGAAATTCAGACAATTTAAAATTTTGGATTTTGAAAATCCATTTTTTGATATTTTGAATATTAAATTTTGGAATATTGAATTCTTAATTTTAGATATTGAAATTTTGGGAATTAAAATTTTATAAACACATACAATTTAAATTCCAGAAAAAAATGAAAATTTAAAATTTTAATTTTCAAAAATAAAAAAAATGAAATTTTAAGTGTTGTAATTTTAAATTATAAAATTTAAATTTTTAGTTTTTAATTTAAAGTTTATAAATGTTAACCTTTGAGGTTTAAAATTTTAAATCCAGAAATTTAAATTTGTGGATTTGTTGGTTGAGTTATGAAATGTTTGAACTATTATAAAGACTATTTGTAGTTTCTTTCAAACCAATTAAATATTGAAATCTTAGCACATTTATCTATAATCAGAATAAGAAGAATACTATATTACATGAAAATATAAGATTATACGTACCAAAGTACCCTATAGATAATCTAGAGCTGATCATTCTTAGGGCTTTTTCGGTAGAGCTCCATTTCTGGATTCTTGTCTGGAGGAGTCGGAGCTCTACTGAACACCTTGCGCTCCTCTTGGTTGGAATCAGAATCGGCGTGGAGCGATTCTCGTTTTAGCACTACGCGAGAGAAGCAGCCTCCCCCTTGCTTCTCCCGGATTCTCGATCGTTCGGTCCTCTCCCCAAATCCACCCAGCCGTCTCGACCCAATTCCACGCCTCAACCCGCCTCCCCATCCCCGTTGCCACCAATCTACCCCACCTTGAGCCATTCGTCCCCGCCGCTGCCGATCTACCCGCCTTGAGCCCACGTGCCCACCTTGAGTGTCAAGCCGAGATGTCCTTGCCTCGAGCTTACTGTCCTCGCCGCCTGGACCCGTCTCCCTGCATCACCTCCTCACCTTGACTCGCCTCCTGGCCTCGAACCCGCCGAGCCATCCGCGGATTCACTGTTGAGCCTGCGACAAGTGCCGTTGAAGTATAGCTCTCCTCCTTTCTGTTAGATCTAATCACGCATAGCCCGACGTTGGAAGAATCTAGAGCTAACCAAACACTTGTAACTACTTACTCCTGATTTTTTTATAAAATTAAAATTGTCGACGATTGGAGAACGGGCTCCCGCCGAGCTTATTTGTTGAACGAGGGATCAACAGGGCCCCGTCGCACGAACTGGGGGAATCGTCCGAGCAATGCGAGATCGGGAGAAGGAGGCGCGGTGTTTATCCTGGTTCGGGCCTCTCACTGCCGAGATAACAACCCTACTCCAGTGTATTGTGTTCTATTGGGCGTGTTATTGTTACAGATATCAGGGGGGTTTAAATACCGCGCCTAGAGATACATAGAAGTTAACTACCCCCTGGATTTACGCTACATTTCCTTATCCGCGGCGCCCATGATCTGGCGGCCTTGATTCACGCGATGTTTTCAAATTTCTGGTGCGCCCTTGCTTGATTCCCGGCGGATTGATTGCTACCTTCCTTCCTTGTAGTATGACCGAGTCCACCGACCATGTACCCGGGTATAACGTGGTTTCTACGAGCATGCTTGCTCGTGATCGATTGGAATGGTCGTGAGCGAAAGGGCGGACATGTATGCTCGGGAGCTATGCTGCTCGTTTTGGTCTCCCGAGCATCTTCTGTTGGCATTGTATGATCGGTGGCCACATGATCTCCCGGGGATACCGTGGTCTTTTGTCAGATAGTCAATCCCCGACAAAAATAATAAAGTGTTAAAGTAGAATTTAGAAAGAGCTAGAGCCTGGAGAAGGTGCCCTTGTATGCAGGGTTCACAAAATCGACGAAAATCGTGCGATTTTCGCCCATATTGCCGCGGCCCGATATAAAAAACCGGTCGATAAACCGATCCGATTCAAAAAATAATTCAAAAATATTTACGTGTCAAAACCCGGTCGAAAATCGGTGGAAATCGGTCGATTTTCGTCAAAAAACGTCGAAAATCACACAAAAAATCGATCGCACAAAAGTTCAACAAGGTCGTCGATTTTTCCACGAGAAATCATCGATTTTCCACGAAAACCGGTCGACGTATTTTGATTTATTTTTATTTTTTTTTTGAAAAAATTTGGTTTTTGAATTTATCTGATTTTTGATGATTTTCGACTCAGTTTTTACGATTATCGAAAATTACTGTTTATCCCAAATCGCCAACAATTTTGTGAACCTGCTTGTATGGGGCCGATCTTATCATCGTAGACTACACCGTATCAAATATAATCACTTCATCGCCAGGGTTAACAAAACCGAAACCGAAAAAACCGATGGAAAACCGAAATTGGAAATTCGAAAATATCGAGCCAAAAACCGCTCGAAAATCGTTAGAAACCGAAGAGTTTCAAAACCGAGCATTTGAACAAAAAACATTCAAAACAAATTTTAAAAAAACGAAAACCATTCGGTTTTCTCGAAAACCCATCGGTTTTCTCGAAAAACCGGTCGGTTTTCTCGAAAAACCGATCGACGAGGTGAACGTTTTAGGCTATCGGTTTTTGGAGCGATTTTCGTCGGTTTTCGGAAAAATCGCTCGGTTTTCACCGGTTTTCGATCGGTTTACATCGCATAAATTTTTTCAAATTTTTTGATTTTTTTGAATTATTTTTTTAATTGAATCGGTTTACCGACCGGTTTAGGATTTCGAACCGGCTCGATACGGTCGAAAACCGCGATTTTCGAGCGATTTTCGTCGGTTTTGTGAACCCTGTTCATCGCTACGTGTTCTCCGTACCCAGTCCAATCTGTGCCCTGTCAATGGACGCAGAAGCTTGCAATGCAGGCCAGGATCTTTCCGGACGTATCTCGAAGCTGGTGTGAACTCGCCCCCCTTTGTACATGTTTTTTTATTCTTGATTCTCTCTTAGGCCCTGCTTGGATGAGTGGTAATTTCTTGGGAGGTTTTGGGATTTAGTTCAAATTTGAACTAAATCCTAAAACATTCCAATGAAATACCCCTAATCCAAGCACCCCCTTAATGAAATTGAAAATCTAGTCACATTCTCTCTACCTATTATCTATCATACTTTTCTACTATAACACACAGTCGGTACTATATTTGTTCTTCGTCGAATTCGGATACGTTGGTAGTATTACACTCTGCCACTTCTTTTTATGTGCAATAGCTTTCGGATCGGATTACAGTTTTCTGAGATACGATATGAGTATGCACGACCTCGTTGAAGCAATCATGATGAGAGAGAAAGATTTAGTAAAACCGATTGCACATTTAATTAAGCCTTCTCACAAGTTCTTGAACCTTTTAGAACCTTTAAATTCTTACCCTATACATAAATTTAGTGCTGGAGAATAACTTAGCCTCTAATCCTTTTTTGCACCTCTTAAATTGGATAAGTTGGTTTGTGACTTCTTATTTGCTTGGGTTCTCTATGACCACCCTCTAGGTTTATATCTGTTTGGTTTGTGTCCATTGGTTGCCAATGCTTGCCATGCCAAAGTTTGGTAGTGTTGACCAAATTTGGTTTGCAACCAAATTTTGGCTAGATTCTTTTCTCCATTGGCTAGCCAAATTTTTCTAGTTCATTTCCTAGCCAATGGTTGGCCAAACTTTGGCCACCAATTTGAGTACCAAATTTTGGCAAGGCTTGGCTTGGCAAATTTGGTCTCAAACCAAAACAAATAGGAAGCATACTCCTATTAGGATTGGAAATACTAATTCTATTATTATTCATGTAGCACATCTTTCTAAATTCTAAAAGACTAAATATAAATCACCATATCTAATATATAGATATCTGCCAAATTCGGTAGGAGGAAGTATTGCGGAGCACAGGATATGGCCGAGCACAGGCAATACGTCAAGCCTTGCTGGGCCCACTAACCACGATGAACGCTACTGTTGTGGTTCAGACTACTTGCTAAGATGACACGTGTCATCTTCCGCTGCTTCTACTTATGGAGAACAATTTATTTTGTAATTTGGTTCAGATCTCGAGGCACTGTTTACATAGTTAAATTAGTACAAGAGCAACAGAAGTAACAGCACCTAGTGTTTTGTTCGCATGGACGTCACCGTCTCGAGTCTCGACATGCTAACATGGGAGGTGTGCTGCAGATCGACTTCAAGTCGTTGCCATGCCAGTTGCCCGTGGGCACGCCGGTGATCGTGGAGCCGACGAACGTCGCCTAGCGCCTAGAGGGTTCCGGCAGGTCTGAGTCTGATGGCACTCATTTTGTTGCCAGATCTTCCCATTTGGAGTTTAGTTTATCAAGGGTTTGACAAATAGCGGTTCTTTGTGCTGTTTTGATAAACCCGGAAGCTTTGCTCCGAGACGTTCGTGAGACCCACTACTGATGAGGTCACAGTTGATGGTAGGACGATGCTCTGTGGTATCGGGGGACCAAACGCAAGTCAAGTGTAATAAAATGATAGGAGAGGATCCCGCGGAGACAAGTTGACAATGTAGCATCATACGATGTGCTTTGCTCTCTGCGTTTGGTATTTACTAGGAAGATTCGCGCGCTACGCCGCGCCGTGCGAAATTTGATAAAAAAATGATGAAAAGCAGGGAAAAACGGAAAAACGACGGGCGAAAAACGAATTTACGTTTTTTTTGGGAAACGCCAACTAAAACATTTTTTCCATGTTCCGAGAAAACACTGTTCACGGAAATAATTTTTTCAGCAAAACGAAGAAAGAAAACGGTTTTCCATATTTTTTGTGGGGAAATAGCCACCGAAAACTTCCCCATGCTCCGAGGAAAACGGATCACGAAAACATTTTTTCTGAGCAAAACGAGAAAGGGAACGGTTTTCCATATTTTTGTTTTGAAAAAGCTACCAACGAAAACATTTTTCTCATGCTCCGAGAAAAATCTGATGACTAAAAATATTTTTTCTGGCAAAACGGATAAACGAAATACTCCCAATTTTTTTGGAGGGAAATAGCTATCAAAACATTTCCCCATGCCACGAGGGAAAACCGATCACGAAAACATTTTTTCTGCAAAACGGAGAAAAGAAACGGTTCTACATTTTTTTTTGGAAAAGCGGCTAACGAAAATATTTTTCACATGCTCGAGAAAAACGGACTACGAAAATATTTTTGGGGACAAAACGGAAAAACCGATCACGAAACATTTTTTCTACCAAAACGGAGAAAAGAAACTGGTTCTACATTTTTTTGTGGAAAACTGGCCATCGAAAATATTTTTCGCATGCTCGAGAAAACGGAACCCAAAAACATTTTTTTGGGACAAAACGGAGAAAGGACCCGAACGTAAAGCGCGAGGACCTATTTGTTATAATTTTGGACTTGTTCGCTATTTTGAATAATTAGGAAAGGGCTCGCTCGCGATTGGCCCTTAACGGGAGGGCCTACATGCAAAACGGGAAACCAGGGACCTAAACGCGAAACGAAAAAACTATTTCCCTCACATAAAATCACGTAAGGACCTAAACGTAATTTGGAAGAAACCGGAGGGGCTTTGTGCAAAAAAGGGAGGAGACACGTGGGGGGGCCGGTTGGCCCCCAATTCCTTCCTCTATAAGGTGGGTTACCATTACCGACTGTTTGGTTTCACCTCGGAGGCCATCTTGTGCTGTCCTCCTCCTAGTTCCAGTATTCTGAACCTCTTTGCTCTTGGTTCGTTTCACTTTCACGGTTTCACCCCATATATGATGCTAGCGGAGTCAGCCGACACGGTGCAACACCTCTGCCGTACTGATTCCAAACAACAGTGGTTGTACAGGGCTCGTATGGTTAAAACATGCCTGTACATCTGGAAGCAAATCTCCTATGGTCGAATCTCTTGCGACGTTCTATAGGCAGTAATAAATCCAACACTGCGTTTTCCGGTCAATGGAACCGAGCTCCCACCAAGGTTACAAATCTCGTTTTTGGAAAAATCTTGGAGGTGACCGAAATCCGAAATCTCGACGAGATTCGGAAATTTCGAGCAAAATCCGGACGAAATGCAAGACGAAATCACCGAGATCTCGGGCGAAATCACCGAGATCTCGGTCCACATTGAACCGTCCAAAAAATAGTCCAAAACACACCAAAAAAATTTTGAATTTTTTTTGGATGGTCCTCAGACATCACTAATGTTCTCATAAAAATCTGAGATGATGATCAAGCATGAGAAATTTTTAAAAAATCTAACAGTAGTAAAGTCGTGATAAAAACCGTATATAAAATCAGTTTTTGATTTTTCAAATGTAACAAATAAACTTCAAGTCATTTGAAAAGTTTTATATATGTTCCTATGTATTGAGGGAGGTTCTTTCTTTGAAACCACATGCAGTTCTGATGGAGGTTCTTTCTTTGAAACCACCTGCAGTTTTGAGTTTTGACCAGTAAGAATAGATCTATTGAGCTCTATTCCAAGTTTGGTGATATGAAGTTCAAGGCTGACCTAGCATGACGTGCATGTGATTGAATTGATGAAGGCCTGATCAATGCCATAAATATGGGCACTGATCATGTATATGTGAA
This sequence comes from Rhipidocladum racemiflorum, assembly GCA_036346355.1. Classification (NCBI taxonomy): domain Eukaryota; kingdom Viridiplantae; phylum Streptophyta; class Magnoliopsida; order Poales; family Poaceae; genus Rhipidocladum; species Rhipidocladum racemiflorum. The sequence goes on along the minus strand of CM070573.1, from coordinate 82,543,313 downwards.
TCCCCGCCCATATATATATAGGTGAGTTAGTATTGTACCCATTTATAAATACATGTTATCTTATGTTTTAAATTTTGTTTTTCAATATATGTCATTCAATAATTTTGAAGTGGTTTTTGTACCACAGTTTCCACTCCACTTCTCTCTCATAGTCATACATAGATTAATTCTAACTATCAATGTCAGTATCAGATATCATTTCTCTCTGTTGTTTCAATGCACTAGAAAAGTTCCTATATATTAAAAAAGTTCAAACCACTTTAAAAAAAAATTAAAAAATTTGTGAATGGTCCTAACACATCCATAATATTCCCATAAAATTTTCAGAAGATGATCAATCTTGAATTTTTTTAAAAAATTCAGAAAGTCCTAACCGACAAATTGAACCGACCAAAAAATGGTCAAAAATATGTTAAAATTTTTTGTGGATGATCTTGATTCTAAACCCAAGCAAATACAATGCACAAAAATCAAAATCTGGCAAAAAAACTACCAAATCTCGCCTGAAATTGCCGAGATCTCGCCGAGAAATCCGAGATTTGAATTTTTTTGAATTTTCCGGGATTTTGAATCTCAGAGTGGTCCAAAATCCGAGATTTCATCGGGATCTCGCCGAAATTTGGACCCCTGGCTCCGACCCGACACTCTTCAACTACTGTTGCTGCCACAAGGTTTTAAATTACATTTGATTCCGAACAAAATCCAAAAATCAAATTCCCAATTCGATCATTTTTCAACCGGAATTTCCAAGATTTCGGTCAAATTGAACTGACCAAAAAATCATCAAAAATACGCCAAAAAATTCTAAATTTTTTTGTGTATAGTCTTGACCCTAAATCCAGTCAAATCCGGCCCACAAAAATGAAAATATGGTAAAAATTTCCAAGATTTTGGCCGAAATCACCGAGAGCTTGCCGAGATTTTGAAAGATACTGTAGCATTTTGAATTTTTTTAAGTCGGGCGAGGTTTAGGATCGGGGGGGGTGTCTGAAATCTCGCTGGGATTTGGATGCATGGTTGCCACAGATTGCCGACGATGTCATTGATGTGCGCATGTTTTGGCTGCAGGAGAGCGCCTCACTTAATTGTTTTGAAAGATGAAAAATATACTTTGTATGGATGGTAATGAATAAATGCATATGGTTGAGAGAGAATACATAGGGGTGTAAAAAGAAAGACCTTATTAAATCTACATGCAAGCTTTATATTTATGAACAAAACCATTAAAAAAAGCCTGATAAAAGTGAACGGAGGGAGTAGTTAAGAGAGAATAAATATGTGTATAGTAGAAAATGCTCATTAAATATACATACAAATCTTATATTTTTAAATAAGACTATTCAAACTATAGAACTTCTATTTATCAACGGAGGGAGTACCGAGCTAGTTAAAAAAAACTTAGTACCCGAGCCTAAATCAAATGGACATTGGGATGCAAATAACGTTTTAAAACACCGAGAGAATTGATGATTTGCTATTTTTTAAATATATTTAATAATTTGCTCTATCATATTTTATTGATATATAGATCTATCATGAATCCACACCTATTTACGAGTGCTTCACTGTACTAGCCCCCTTTAAATATCTTTTTACAAAAATAGACTCTGAGCGCTACTTTTTTTCAGAAATAGCCCTTGTTGCGCGCGGAAGGCGCGGCGGCGGGGCTTGCCGTGCCCTGGAGGGGGGGCAGGCACCTGCCGTGCATGGGAGGAGAGACAAGGGAGCGGAGGCGGGGTTTTTTTATTTTTTATTTTTGGGGCTTGCCCCCCTGGGAAGAGGCATGTTTTTTTTTTATTTTCATCCTTTTTTGTTTTTGTTGGTTTTTTTTAAAAATAGGTAGAGTGGAAAATATGCCACGATTCTTTTTATACTAAGTCGAATATTATTAATATAATTGAATTTTGTTTTTCATAACTAACGGAACATCCTAAAGTTTTTTAATTTGTCTATTTTATTTGCTTGACCAGTTTATTATCAATTTTGGACTGATGTAACATCCTCATTTTCGCCTTCTTAAGGAAAACCTAATTTAAATAAATTAAATTCAAAATTTTGGAGTTTCTTTGGTGTTTATATTAACCTGACATCCATTTCCATCCAAAATCGGGATTCAATTCCCTTCCGGTCGAAAAATCGAATTTCTAGCCTTCCGCTGGTACCCGAAATTTCACCCGAGTCCAAAAATGCTCCAAAAATCCCGAAACCACTTCAATTATGTTCCAAATATTCCAAAATGATTTTAGGAACCATTCTCCGGATTTTTGGGCCTTCGTTCCTATTTTATCTCGCGCGGCTTTTGTTTAATGCCCGCAATCCGTGCCTGAATATTCAATTCCACGAATTTCATCCAAATTCTGCGAAACCAATTTTATTGGGTCCCAAATATTCCAACATGGTTCTAGGAATTTTTCCGGAATTTTTAGACCATTTTTCCTAATTTTTCTCTAGGGCGGTTCATTTACATAATTCCCGGCCAATCCCGTGCTGCCACGTGGCCTGGCACTGTAGCCTTTCTTCAACCTTGGGCTTGCACCATGGAGAGCTTCCAGAGAAGGAATTTCTAAGTGCTATACTTGTGTCCATGGCTTCAAACTTCCATAACTCATGCAATAATGCCTCAAATCACGTACGGTCGGATCTGTTGAATCCGTAGCGACATCCTCCTTCCATCCCTGGGATTAATGAACCCTAAATCACGTCGGAATTCAAACGGCCGTGCAAAAACCGAAATCCACACTTATGGCAATAACTCCTCCGTTTCTTCCTCAAATCACGCACCGCCGGTTCCTAAACCTCCGTGGCGGAGTCCTCTTTCCAGAGCACACGATCTTTCTTTGCCTCTCTTTGCCACTTGTCCGGGAGATCGAAGAAACCGCCGCGGCAACGCCGTTCTTCGTGTTCATCGCGTTCTTGGTCATATCTTCTCCGTTGGTGGTTCAATCTCCATTCCGTTTGTTCCCTGGTGCTCGTGTGGGAGCCATACTCATTTCACCTCAATCAATTTCAGGAATCATCGAAGTTTGGCGACGAATTTCGCGTTTAAGTTCCTCCGACCGAACCGCCGTTCGCCGCCGATTTCTCCGTCTCCGGTGAGTTAGAGTTCAATTCCTTGTAGTCTTGGACTCCTCTAGGGACGTTCAAGGTGATGTAATCATTATTCGGTAGTGTGCTATTCAATTTTGTGGCAAAATTTCAAATTTGGAGGAATTTGGGGCGTGCTCTGCCTCTGCCGCATGAGCTGCCGTGCCGTCGCCGGCCACCGCCCATGCCGCGACCGACGCTCGCCGGTGCAGCTGGTCCGCGCCATACGCCTGCCAGCGCCCGACACCATCAGCCGCTGGCCTGCCGCCATGCCGCGACACCGCTTCATCACAACGCCGCCGCGAGGGCCTCTGCCAAGCCCGCGCGCCTCGGCCGCGCTGCTTTCTTGCCGCGTCGCCGCCGTGTGGCGACCGCCACCCTCCCCTTGCCGGTGCCATGGCAGCCTCCATCTTCCCTGTTCTTGGCCACGGAGGCTAATGGAGAAGAAGCCCTCACCCAATGACAAGAAGGCCCCACCTTCCATTGACTCTAGTCAATCCAAAATTCAGCCCAAATAAAGATTCCGAGAATATTCCTCGTTTTCGTATTTTCCGGATTTTCAAACTTCGGGAGCTCGTAACTTCTCCGTCCAAACTCCGATTGACTCCGTTCAAATTTCTAAATTCATCTAAAATCAAGATATATCTGCCAGTACTATTTTTGTAATTTTTAGATTTTATTTATTTTCTGGTATTTATTTATTGTCTCGATTTGCGCGTAGCCGAGGACTCCGACGCGACCGCCGACCCCGCCGCCGGACTTCCCTCGTACAACGACCTTCCCGCAACTGAAGGCAAGTCTCCTTGACGCATGTTGAACCTACATTTCTAAACGTGTTTTAAATGTTTTTATCACATGCATGTTATGATTTTAACCATATGTCAAATATAAGTACTTAGTTAATCCCAATTGTAATTACCGCCTTTGTTCTCGACATCCATGTCATGTGTAACCCTAGAACATTTGTTATACCATGCTTATGCTTATATGGTATCCTTTGTGACATAGTACGGTAGAATTGCTTAGGAAATTTATCGAAGAAAACAACCCATGGGTGGGATTACTCCAAAAGGATGATTTCAAGTATGATTTGGAAATTGTTATTATGATTTTGGTACTGTTTTTTCTAAAATAAAAAGAAAAGGAAAAATGGTTTGTACTTGGGCGAATTGGATTGTCGGGTGGGTGCGGATGGAGCACTAGTTGTCTTGTGCAAGTACCGTCCCAAGTCAGTTAAGGACCGACGCTTGTGATTGTCCATTCTAAGCATAACCGTACTACCACATGTCTATAATGGTACGACCTGGCCAACTAATTTGTAGAATCCTAACTTAGACTCACCACTCGGTTGAATGTGAGTGCCGGATAGAGGCAATGTCGTTTTTCTCACACGGCGCAAGAGGTGGCTTCTGTACTGGGCGGATGGAACCCTAACAGCGGTGAAACCTCAGCGGGTGGGTCGAGTTAGGTAGATACATTGTAACGGCCTTGTCAGGATATCCCTGCCGACACACCCAAGGAAGTGTGTTAATTGCATGGCATCAATGGTATATCTTGTCTTGTGGGTAAAGCTGTACACCTCTGCAGAGTTAAAACTATTCGAATAGCCGTGCCTACGGTCAAAGGCAAAGTGAAGAATGCTTTCATATTGGTAGACTTTGGTTTTGATTTTCAAAACTAAAAGGGTGTTTTGTTTTGGGATTTAGGAGTGGTTAGAACTCTCGGATGTTGTTTGGCGGATAGAGCCAACCAGGTGGAAAGAACCTGTTTTGTACTTGACGGATGGAGTTACATGATTAACCTTGGTCTTTTAAAAGTTGGTGGATAGAGCACTTATATCAGTGATGGTGAATAGAACCTCACTACATTATTAAATAATTCAGTTGTTAAAAAGAATTGTTAAAAGTTGCTTTGTGAAACTTATTACTTATGTATGGTTTAATAAAATGTGGCTTTGTGCAAATGAACCCTATTAAGCTTCCTTTGGAAAGCCCCACATGATCATACTTTCCCCGACTTGCTGAGTACTTTTGTACTCACGTGCTACATCAACTTGTCATCATCAGAGAATTATCAAGACGCCGCCGAAGATGGTGAGTTCTACCCCGAGGAGTTCGAGGAGGATTGCCAGGATAACTAGCTGCGTTTCTAGTCATCGCCTGTGGCGTTTTGGTGTTCGTTTGTTGTCGTTTTCTTTTGCTTCCGCTTTAGTGTCTCCGGTCTCGGACCGAGTATTGTAATAAGTGGCCATGTGACCCATACTTGAATATTTATGTTACATTTTTCGTTATGTTCGGCAATGAAGTATCACTATGACTGTGTGTACTAGCTACTGATCTGGGACTAGTACGGAAATACACAGGAGATTTCGGATAGCCGATTCGGGGTCTCACAACTGACAAAGTTGTTGGCAGCGTGTTGTTAAATCGGGGCAGTGTGTTGTCACTTGGTTCCGAGAAAGCGTGGCAGAGTGTTGTTAATCGGTGTAGTGTGAAATTGTTCCAACAGTGTATTCCGTGTATGAGCTGAATCTCTCTCTATAAATTGCTAGTGCTATGATGGTTTGGTAGACTGCGAGAAAAACAAGCCAAGGTGCGAGGAAGTTATGCCGATTTTGAGCGAGGGAGTTTCGCTAATTCTGAGCGAGTTGAGAAAAGTGAGAAACTGAAGATGCTCGTTTCAGAAAGGTTAGCTCATAATCTTCTAAAATATTAGTATAATATTCTTGTAATATTAGTGTAATTAGTTGAATATTAGTGTAACTAGCAGTACAAAAAAGTACGATGTTAGTAGAACGAGCAATAGTAATACATTTTGGGGTCTTCGGTATAATTAATCTGATGTTAGTGCAAGTAGTTGTAACACCCTTATCACGTAAACTATAGAAACGCTTAAGCCTTTTCGGCAGCCCGTAAAATATCTCGTCTAAATGTAAACTTTGGGAAGATCAGCCCAGATACAATCTTTGGTATATGAATGACCATATTCTGAAAAAAAAACATCTTATTTTTATTTTGCTTTGCATCTGAATCATGCTAGTGCAATAACCCTAAGTATTATGGTCGCCAACAACACATTATATCAATAGTTGAGCTTAAGAAAACTGTCGGTGTTTAGGGCACCGGCTAGTAAATTTGTATAGGTCGACGGGGGTGCACGCTCCCTCTCCTCGAACGGCTTGACTCGGGTGAGCACAAGATGTATACTGGTTCGGGCAGAACGTCCCTACTCCAGTTCGTGTGAGTTGGATCGTATTGATTCTCCTTTCTTGTTCGTCCTCTTACACGCTTGCCCCTCCCGCCTTTATATAGGCGAGGTGGGAGGTTACACTGTTGGTTTGGAAAAAAGAGGAAAAGATCAGGTTTCTCGGTTGTCCGAAAGTGGCGGTGATGGGGATCGCCGCTCCCCGCCTGCTGCTGGTCGCCGTAGTTGCCGCACCGCTCGTAGTAAATGCGGGGGCCGGGAACTTGTGCCGCTGCGTCATCGTCATTATGGCTGGCATTTAATGCGTCCGATACGCAATAAATGCCGTTGCTTCTCCGGGATATCGGAGACCAGGTCGTGGTTTCGGACCTTACCCGGCGGTCGTAACTTTGGGCCTTGATCGGCCTTGGTCGGCCCGTGCGTCTTTTTGGGCCGCTGAGGATACCCATGGTGCGGGTACTCGTCAGTAGCCCCCGAGCCCCAGGGCAGGTCGAAGAGATGCCCGGGGGTTTTGCCTCCGTGCTGCGGTACGCCTGACTTGATCAGAGTCTCCGACCGGGTGCGCGCGAGCGCATCGCTGGTGTAGCCTCAGCCCTCGAGCTGATCGGAGAGCAGGTCGGGGTTGCGCTTTGTCCAAATTGCCGCCGCTTGCCAGACGGACACCCGACTGCGCTTTGTCGGGGATAGTCTTCGACCGGGTGCGCGAGCGCACCCGGTGGGTGTAGCCCCCGAGCCCCTGAGCGGGTCGGAGAGCGTGCTCTGGGTTGCGCTTTGTCCGGCCGCTTCGCCAGACGGACACCCGATCGCGCTTGGTCGGGATAGTCTTCGACCGGTGCACGCGAAGCGCACCGGCTGGTGTAGCCCCCGAGCCCTGGAAATGGCCTCGGAGCAGGTCGGGGTTGCGCTTGTCCCGCCGCCGCTTCCAGACGGACACCCGATCGCGCTTTGGTCGGGGGATGTCTTCGACCGGTGCGCGAAGCGCACCCGGCGAGCTCCCGAGCCCTCGAGCTGGCCTGAGAGCGTGTCGGGGTTGCGCTTTGTCCGGCCGCCGCTTCACCAGACGACACCCGACCGCGCTTTGGTCGGGATAGTCTTCGGACCGGGTGCGCGAAGCGCACCCTGGCGAGCCCCGAGCCCTCGAAGCCTGGGTCGGGTCGCCGCGGCACGCGATGCTCGCTTTGTACGCTTGGCGCTTGACCCGGCGGGGCTAGTTGCGGTTCGTTTACGCCGAGCCGGGCGAAGTTTGCCGTCGGGTGGAGGGATTTACCATCCGCCTGTGTTTTACGCCCGTCCGCAGTGTGGGACCTGGAGGGTGAGAGACGCACGCTTGCCTTCGCTGGCTCGAGCGCCGCTCTCGTGGAGCTTCAAGCGAGTGATCCGGGTGGAACCTGGTGGCCCCCCTCGCGAGGGGGGTCGCCTAGCGGATGATCCCGGCGCGGGTATCCGACCCCACTTGGGGGTGATCCATGAAGAACCTTTCCGTACTCGATCCCGTATCGGACCTTGGACCGCTCACGATCCAGTGGTGTACTGGCCGCCGCTGGCCGACTGGCTCCGCGGAGAGCGCGAGGTATGGTCCCTGACGTGAGTTTTAAGGCGATTGGTCGTCCGCCGACCCAATCAGGGCCTGGGCTCACCTTGTCCTCACCTCTTGCTCGTTTTTTGTCATGGTGGAGCCGGATTCGTTTTTGCGGCTGGTTTCTCGCACCCCCCAGTGTTGGGCCGGGCCTTAGGCGCGGTCTGGCGAGCTCTCGGACGGCCCTGGGGCTTCGGTGTCGTCGATTGTGTCCCCGGTCCGGCCTGGGAGCGGAGACTGAGAGGGCGCTGGGAGCGCTTTTCGAGGTGGCGCCTGTTCTTTCTGCGGTTTTCTGACAGTATTTAACGTTTTGCGGGGGTTTGGTAATTGGCGCACTTACCGCAACATGGATAGGTGGCGGAGGAGGATCAGGCCGAGCCGACGCTTTTGCGGCGGTCGGCCGAGAGATCCGTGATCGGTGTCGGGGCGATGGACTCTTAACTGTGCTCGAGCTCGCCGAGGAGCACTCAGCCCGCGTGCTCGACCACGTGGAGGCTTCGGTGGCGGCCGGTGTTGTTCTCGGCTGCCTCGCACCTTTGTACGTTCCCTTACTATGACGGCATCGACCTTGATACTGTTAGTAGCGGGGTTGCTGCGAACCGGTCCGAGGAGGAAGTCGACGCCTTGGAACTTCGGGTCGAACCGCACGCCAGGGCGATTGCCGATCGAGTTTCCCCGACCGACGTCCTTCATAGATGAACGATAAAGGGAATTTAAACAGTTTTTTCTTTGCTCTCTCTAGATTTGTAGGGAACTGGTATGTGTGTTTGTTCCTGTGCTTGTTTTTCGCACCCTTTGTTTGTAATGGCCACTTTTACCGTCCATAGCCTTGGGGACCACAGGGGTCGGGCGTAGGTTGGTGTGTGTGCTCTACAAAGTGAGGGAGCGGGAGAAACACGAGAGCGCTCAGGAACGCGCCGGTCGGTCAGCGCGACCGTGGGAGGGGTGCTCCCGACCAATCGTGGGTCGCTCCGCTTGGGCACTTCCTTCTTCCGTTAAGTACTATTTCACAACCGTAGCCGGGCGTAGGCCGTAGTACTTCCGGTTGAAAGTTTGGCGATTTCGGGAGGACCCGGCAATTGGTCGTGTTACCAACCCACGGGACTCTTATAGCCCCCGAGTGGTGCGAGGCGGTTTGGCTGTCACCGCCGCGCGCCACTTTAAAGTAGCAACAACAAATGCAGGGAAAGGGGATATTCACTTATCTTTCTTTGCGACCGGCGAGACTCTCGAGGCGTTTTTTGTTCAACGTAGAGAATCGGCGACGCTTTGGTTTTCGCACCGTTAGTTTTGACGCTTCGGCTTCCACACCATTGTCTCGGAAAGGCGCGTCGTGAGTTAACGCCGGGCGGGTACCCTCGGTAGCGTCGCTTAAATGCAGCTGCGTATCGCCTATAAATAGGCGGCGGTGGCGCTGACTTCATCCAAATGACGTTGAGGCCTCTTCGACTCGCCATGGTCGCTTTGCCCTCTCAACCTTGTTCCGAGGTCGAGCCCACCTATCGATGAGATCGATCGACGCCTTTCAACAAGAGGCGGAGGACGAGGAGTTGGAGCGACGAGCCGGCCACTTTGAAGCGCGGCCCGGCCGGGTGACGAGATTGATTGGGAGTCGCTGAGCCGAGGCGAGGAGGAGGAGCTGAACGGAGCGCAGTCGCGGCTGCCGAGCCGAGGGAATTGCCGCCGCGAGCGCCCGAGCGATTCGGAGAACAGGACGCCGTTCCCCCTCGTGCCCCTTCTCCTTCAGGGAGCTTGGAGTCTTCCGCGACATCCAGGCCCGTGCTAATAAATGCACTGCCGGTCGCCTCAATCACGCTGCCGTACACCTCTCCGTCTGTGGACCCTTCTGTAGCAAGGCCCGAGTTCCCCCGTGAACCATAGAGGCCACAAAGGGGGGCGGGGGGCTTCCGGCTCTTGGCGCCGCACCCGGGCAGATCGAGGCTCTCCCGTTGCGGATTTCGGCGACCCGACCAGTTTCTGCTGCGTTTTGCGGTAAAAATTGTGCGGGAAGCTGAAGCCGTGCTTGGGGAGGGACGATAAGTCCGGAGATCACCGAAGCGAGGAGGACCCTAGAATAAGATAAACTTTTTGGTTTTTTAGGCTTTACGTTTCTCAAAGAATGTAAATGCTGTTGAATCGGAGGAAATAAAGGTGTTTGGATTCTTTGGAGGTTTCGTGTGCGCTTTTTCGCTATTTTTTCGGGTGTGCTTTTCCGGTGAAGCGCGCCGGGATCACCGTTCATGGGTCCGAGGGGACCATCCGAGCAGTGATCGACGTGTTCAAGCGTTTTTTCCGAAAAGTAGGCGAAGAAGTTTAACACGAGCGTCAGACTCTCGACGCTACGCGTAGGCTCGACCAAGGGCCTGCCGCTCACTAGTAGACGAGGTAAAAGGGAAATGGGCTAAGGGTAGAATCGTCTTAGCTTTTCAATATTCCAGGCGTTGGACAAGATGTTGCCATCGGGATCCTTGAGCCGGTAAGTGTCGGGTCGAAGGACTTCCACCACAGTAAAGGGGCCTTCCCAAGGAGAGGAGAGCTTGTGCTTGTCTTTGTTGGATCGAACTCGGCGCAGACTGTGTCGCCACGTTGAACGCTCGACCTCTAACCTTGCGGCCGTGGTAGCGCCAGAGTGTCTGGCCGGGTACTTGGCCGAGCGGATGATGGCGATATCCCGCGCTTCGCCGAGCCGGCCGACAAATGCCTTGTTGAGATTCGAGCCCCGGTTTCGCCGAAGGCTCGAACCCTTGGGGCGCCGTAGTTTAAGTCGACCGGCAAGATGGCCTCCGCCCGCACGCCAAGAAGAATGGCGTGAATCCGGCCGATCGGGTTGGGGTGGTCCGTAGGCTCCAAATGCACGGAGGCACCTCACCGCCCAACGCCCCGCGTATCTCTTCGCCTTCAAGATCCGTGGTTTGAGCCCCTCAGGATCATGCCGCTTGCTCGCTCGACTTGGCCGTTGCCAGCGGATGGGCGACGGCTGCCCAATCCACGCGAATCTTGGCCGCCGCAGAGCTCGAGAAACTCCTTCCCCGTGAATTGGCGCTCCGCTGTCGGTGATGATGGAGTTCGACTCCAAACCGTAAACGATGTTGCGGATGAAGTCCGCCGCCTGCGCCGAAGTGATGGTCGTGATCGGCTTAGCTTCTATCCACTTGGTAAACTTGTCCACCGCGACCAGTAGGTGGGTGAAGCCCCCAGGCGCTTTTTTGAAAGGCCCGACCAGGTTGAGTCCCCAAACGGCGAAGGGCCGTAATAGGATCGTCTGGAGGGCTTGGCGCTGGAGATGAGTTTGCCGGCGAAGAATTGGCACCCTTCGCACGTCCGGACGATTTGTTCGTAGTCACTACGGCCGGCAAGAGAAGCCTTGTCGGAAGGCTTTCCCGACCAAGCTCCGCGACCCAGCGTGGTGTCCGCAAATTCCCCCGTGGATGTCGTGGAGCAGCTCTCTTCCATGGTCGATCGGGATACACTTCTGGAGGATCCCAGAGGGGCTCCTTTTGTAGAGGTCGCCGCCGATCAAGACAAAGGATTTCGCCTGCCGAGCGAGGCGGCGAGCCTCGGTTGGGTCGTCGAGGAGGGAGCCGCTTGGTCACCGATCGATGAAGGGTTTTCTCCAATCGGTCTTTGGTCATCGGGACGTTGCGGCTTGGCTTGGTCATTTCAGCCTCCGGTCGGGTCGTCTGGCGGAGGTGCTTTGCGAGTCACCCATCCGGTCATCCGGACGGTTGGTCGGATGGATGCTTGGTGTAGGTCGAGGACGAAAACCCCAGCGGGACCGGCCCTCTGCAGAGGCAAGATTGGCGAGATGGTCGGCCTCACCGTTGTTCACTTTGTAGCTATGGTGAAGCTCAAATCCCTTGAATTTCTCGCTCCGGTTGCGTACCTCTTGACAATAGGCTGCCATCCATTGTCGCGAGGTTCCGCGGCCTTCATGACTTGGTCGACAACCAGTTTTGAATCGCCATGTACGCATACCGCTGCGCCCGAGGTCGGGCGGCGATGCGGAGGCCGATAACGAGGGCCTCGTGCTCGGCGACGTTGTTGGTCGCGTGAAAGTAATCGGATGGCATATTGGAGCCTGCTTCCGAGTGGGGAAACAATGACAACCCGGCCCGGCTCCGCTTTTGGTGAAGGATCCATCAAAGTACATTGTCCGATGCTGGGTCTTCGAGCGGAGGTGGTGCTCGAGCTTCGTCCATTCGGCGATGAAGTCGGCTAGAACTTGAGATTTTACTACGGTCCGAGGATGTATACTATGTCGTGCCCATTGAGCTCGAGTGCCCATTTGGCAATCCTCCGAGGCGTCGCGGTTGTGGATGACCTCGCCGAGTGGTAGAGAAGTCACCAAGGAGACGCGGTGCGGTTGAAGTAGTGTACCGCCTTTCTTTTCGTGATTAGAACCGCGTAGATCATCTTACTCATCTGTGGGTACCGCGCCTTGGACTCGGAGAGTACTTCGGCGAAGTAGGCTGGTCGTTGGACCTTGAGAACCCGTCCCTCCTCTCGCTCGCTTCCACGACGAAGCGCCGCTACCGACGACCTGGGTCGTGGCGGAAATGTAGAGCAGCGAGAGGTTCTTCTGGCGCCGGGCAACCAAAGACTGGAGGAGAGGTTAGAAGAACTTTCAGCGCATCGGCGTCCGAGCTTCCTTCGTCCAGTTGAATCGGTCGGATTTCCTCAGGAGTTTGTAAAGAGGCAAACTGCGCTCGCCGAGGCGAGACGTGAAACGACTCAAGGCCGCGAGGCATCCTGTCAGCCTCTGGGCCCCTTTGAGATTGCAGATCGGCCCCATCCTCAAGATTGCGGAGATCTTGTCTTGGCTGGCTTCGATGCCGCGCTCGGAGACGATAAAGCCGAGTAGCTTCCCTTTGGGCACTCCGAAAACGCATTTCTCGGGGTTGAGCTTGATGCGGTACCGTCGAAGGTTCGCAAAAGTCTCTTCCAGGTCGGTGACGACGTCGCTGACCTTCCTGGTCTTGACAACGATGTCGTCGACGTACGCCTCGACGTTACGGCCAATTTGATCGGAAAAACACGTTTGCATACATCGTTGGTATGTAGCTCCCGCGTTTTTCAGGCCAAATGGCATCGTCACGTAACAAAACGAGCCGTACGGGGTGATGAACGAGGTCGCAGGTTGGTCGTCTTCCTTCATCGCGATCTGGTGATAGCCTGAGTAGGCGTCCAGGAATGACAGACACTCACATCCCGCGGTGGAGTCCACCACCTGATCGATGCGGGGCAAGGGGAATGGATCCTTCGGACATGCCTTATTGAGGCTTGTGTAGTCAACACACATTCTCCATTGCCCGGTCTTCTTTTTTACAAGTACAGGGTTGGCTAACCACTCGGGGTGGCGAACTTCTTTGATGAACCCTGCGGCCAAGAGCTTGGCGATCTCTTCTCCTATGGCCGTGCGCTTCTCTTCGTCGAAGCGACGCAAGCGCTGGCGATCGGGTCTAGACCCGCAGGACGTTCAGAGTGCTCGGCGACTTCCTCGGGATTCCTGGCATGTCGGAGGGCCTCCATGCGAAGATATCTCGGTTGGCGCGGAGGAAATCGACGAGCGCGCTTTCCTATTTGGTAGGAAGCGTGGTCCCGATCCGAACGGTCTTGATTGGATCTTCGGGGTCGATCTGGATGGCCTTCGTGTCCTCGGCGGATTTGAAGGAGCCCGACCCGGATTTGCGGGAGTCGGGAGCAGACTGCTGGGTCGTGGCCCGGAGGCCGGCTAGTTCGGCGGACGCGACGACCGCCGAAGCCAACTCGCAGCTGTCCTTCTCGCAGTTGTAAGCGAGTTGAAAAGACGCGGTCGCGGTGATCACCCCTCGCGGCCCGGGCATCTTCAGCTTCAGGTAAGTGTAGTTGGGGATCGCCATGAACTTCGCGTAACATGGTCTTCCCAAGATGGCGTGGTAGGAGCCGGCAAAATCCACGACCTCAAAGGTGAGGGTTTCGGTGAAATTGGCCTGCTCTCGAACGTGACGGCAGTCGACTCCGCCTCGAAGTGGTGGGCCTCTGGCCAGGGACGACGCCGTGAAAAGGCGCCTTACTTGGTCGGAGGCTTGGGCGGGGGATCCCCATGGCGTCGAGGGTCTCGACATAAAGAATGTTGAGACTGCTACCACCGTCCATGAGCACCTTGGTCAGGCGCTTTGTTCCCACAATGGGATCGACGACAAGCGGGTACCTCCCTGGTTGCGGGATGTGGTCGGGATGGTCGTCGGTCGGTCGAAGGTGATCGGGGACTCCGACCATCGAAGGTATTTGGGTACGGCAGGTTTGCCACGAGCACCTCGGTAGGCAAGCTTGAGCCGCCTCCGGCCGGCGTAGCTTGCCGGGCCCGCCAAATATCATGAGGCATCCGTCGATTTCGAGAAGCCGGCGCCCGCCCTTTGTCCCCGCTTGGCCGGGCGCTGGTCTTGCTTCTTCCTTTGCCCCGCGGTGTCGTGGGGGCTCCGAAAGGAAACGCTTTAGGACCTCGCAGCCCCGGTACTTGTGCTCGACGGTATCCGTGGTTCTGACACGGACTCTCCATCGATTTCGAAATGGTCGGGGTTGCCGGTTCTGCGGCTTCCCCGGCTGGTCGGCGGCCGCGACTATGCGGTCCTCGCGGACCTGCTTGCCGTGGCGCTTCCGTTTGTCGGGGCGGTCGGAGGAGGGGCTGGGCTCGGCGCCAGTCCCTCGCTTCGACTTCCCTTTGTCGAAGATGACATCTACGGCCTCCTCGCCCGAGGCGTGGTTGGTGGCGATGTCCAAGAGTTCTTTGGTGGTTCTGGGCTTCGCGCACCCCAGCTTGTGGACCAGGGTCTTGGAGGTAGTGCCGTAGATGAACGCCCCCACGACATCAGCGTCGTGAATGTCAGGGAGCTCGTTGCACTGTTGGGAGAAACGCCGGATGTAGTCCCGGAGGTTCTCCCCTGGCTGCTGTTTGCAGCTCTTCAGGTCCCAGGAGTTCCCCGGTCGCTTGTATGTGCCTTGGAAGTTGCCAACGAAGTGGTGTTTGAGGTCGGCCCAGTCCCTGATAATGTTGGCGGGCAGGTACTCGAGCCATGCTCGAGCTGAGTCCGCCAAGTAGATGGGGAGGTACTGGATGACGAAAAGATCGTCTGTGGCTCCCCCTGCTCGGCATGCTAACCGGTAATCCTCTAGCCACACGCTGGGGTTTGTAGCCCCCGCGTATTTGGCTATGTTGATTGGTGCTCGAAACCTAGCAGGGAATCTCGCGCTGCGGATCCCTTGACAGAATGCCATGCGCCGGCCATCGGGGCTCGGGCTGCGGTCGCATCGTGGGGCGCTGTCGGCGACGTACGTTCGGGCCGGGTCGTTCCCTGCCCTTCTTCGCGCCTGGAGGGTGGTGCGAACGTCGCGTTCGTCGCCCAAGCGTTGGCGCACTAGGGTGCGTGATGCCTGGTTGCTCGGGGCGATATCGCCCTTGTTTTGCTTCGGTGGCTCCAAGCGCGCGCGCGCGACCGCCTGAGGAGGCGCCGAGCGCCAGGATCCGAGCCGCGCATGTTGCGCGGCCGCTCGCTCCACCAGCCACGGAGATTCTCGTGGGTTGCCTTGGCCGCGGATCATCTGGCTAGGGATGCCGCGAGCAACATTGCCGCCGCGCGGCGATGTTTTGGCGGCGTGTGGGAAGAACGACGAATCATCGGTCCCTTTGACCAACAGTGGTGAACCTGGCGTCTTGGCAATCGTCTACGCGCCGCTAGGCGCAGTACAACTCAGGTGGATGCTGATCCAGATCGGCTTGAAGCTTGTCGAGCTCGGCTTTTGAACCTCCGGCTCCTCGCGCCGTCGGCGAAGGTCGGCGCGCGAGTCCGGGTGGTTCTCCTCGTGCGTTGGAGGAGAGTCTTCGGCGTGACCGGTAGCGGAGGGGTCGCTTGCGCCGCCGCGATGTCCGCTCGCGATAGCGCTGATGCATTCTTATCTCTCCCTCCGCTAGAGCCGTGGCCGGAAGAGTTGTCCGAATGGTCGTTGTCGGGCGCATGGCCGACCATTGCTACGAAGCGTGAGGGCGCAACGGGCGCAACCGCTGCTGCTTGACGCCCCTGCGGGTCGTTCGGGGCGAAGGAGCTTTTGGCATGCTCCGGCATCGAGGTCCGTGTAGGGACCTCGAGCCGAAGGTCACTGAGGATGCTGGAGACGGCGCCAAGGCCCACGGGGGGCGTTTGACGCCGGAGCATGGCGGGGACGATCACCGTCTGTCCTGCCGCGGTGGTGATGAAGTCGAGGGAGCCAAAGCGGATCGATGCTATCGGCATGGTGATGTCGAAGAAAAGGACCGTCGAGGAGGCTGAGTGGGAAAGCAACGGCGACGACGCGGCGCAGCTTCTACCGGGCGCGCTAACCGCCGGTGTTTAGGGCACCGGCTAGTAAATTTGTATAGGTCGACGGGGTGCACGCTCCTCTCCTCGAACGGCTTGACTCGGGTGAGCACAAGATGTATCTTGGTTCGGGCGTAACGTCCCTACTCGGTTCGTGTGAGTTGGATCGTATTGATTCTCCTTTCTTGTTCGCCCTCTTACACGCTTGCCCCTCGCCTTTATATAGGCGAGGTGGGAGGTTACACTGTTGGTTTGGAAAAAGAGGAAAAGATCGTGCTCTCGGTTGTCCGAAAGTGGCGGGTGATGGGGCGCCGCCGCTCCCCTGCTGCTGGTCGCCGTAGTTGCCGCGCCGCTCGTAGTAAATGCGGGGGCCGGGAACTTGTGCCGCTGCGTCATCGTCATTATGGCTGGCATTTAATGCGCCCGATACGCAATAAATGCCGTTGCTTCTCCGGGATATCGGAGACCAGGTCGTGGTTTCGGACCTTACCCGGCGGTCGTAACTTTGGGCCTTGATCGGCCTTGGTCGGCCCGTGCGTCTTTTTGGGCCGCTGAGGATACCCATGGTGCGGGTACTCGTCAAAAACTTTAGCTAAAGTATTTGCGTCATAAGAATAATTGTTTAACCATGTAGATGCAACCAGTAGCCTCATTTGTTTGTGCAAAACATACTGCAATGTATGAAGTAATACTACTATGTATGCATAACCTTAATAATGTTAGGATAATATTACGATGATATATATGGCAAGTCTCTTTCGTCATTTCTTATGCCAAGCTATGTTATTTCCTCTTTATCATGCAATGTGCCACCGTAATATTTCAATGTGATGGTACTGAATGTTAGTACTTTATGCGCGTGTGTCATTTGCTATGGCAGGTAGTATATGGCAGATATTTAAGATTTGTTCATGTTTCATGGTGACGACATTGTTCAAGAGAGTTCATATGGGGTGGACCTTCCGAACTGCGAATGGAAAGTGATCTGGGCTCCAGGCCTGACGGAGATGGGTTTAGCCGAGCTCCGTAGGTGCGTGAGGAGCGCATTCGATGGGGAGCCCGTCCAAAAGAAGCTTGTAATCGAGGTCGTACATGCCAGAGTTGTTGGAGATTCGACCGACTATTTGTGGGAGCTATGCAAGATCGCGGGAAGCGCAATGTGGGGGAATACATGCAAATTGAGAAGACTCGCCCGCACGTTGCTCGCACCATGGATGGAGTTAGGTGAAATTTTGAAGGTCGTCTACGTGAGAAGTTCGCTGATGGTCATTGTAGGGGCATCGTAAATAAGTGTGCACAATATGTGATATCGCGACATGCACATGTAACAAGCCAAATCTACTGCACAGACCATGCTCCTATGTATATGCGGCTTGCATGGTTCTCCATCAATCATCCGCACCCTACATCCCTAGGTACTTCAGTGCCGACCATCTGTTCAAGACATGAAATTCGGAGTTCCACTCCTACAGCTTGGATATGTATTACAGAGAGCTATGGCCGGAGCAAGTGACTTGGTGCCAGAATGACAGTTTGAAGAGGAACGAATCCGTAATGACATGGACGCTAGTCAGCACGGAGACGTGCCTGCTCCACATAATTGCCGGTTATGCAGGATAGTGGAGCATACAATGAAAAAATACCCTAATAGGGTAAGCTCGTCGACCCGTCGGTAGCAACCTTCGACAATGTACTTGCACGTGTGATGCTACTACGTTCATGTAATTTTATTTGCATTTTGTCATTGGAAATACACATCGGCCATTTGTACTATGTTTCTGTGAAATCATGTGCTGAAAAATTGGCTTTGAACTGAAAAATTAACTTAGATTTGAATTTGCAAAATGTGTTTGTTCATGGGTTTTGACAATTGACAAGAAACAGTAAGTTTTGCCTTGGCGCCGGATCAATCCTAAAGAAAACAGTAAGTTTCCCATCTACGACGGACAAACTTTCTTGGTCCTTTGTAAACATGCTTTTTGACAACCTCTTTCTTCTATCTACGACGGACAAAGTTTTTGGGTCTATCGTGAACATGATTTTGAGCGCATGAGCCAAACCCTATTTTCCAAGAATCCAGTAAGCTACGCATGTACGACGGACAAAGTTTTTGGGTCTGTCGTGAACGGCTTTTTGAGGATTGATTTCGCATGTACAACGGACAAAGTTTTTGGGTCCGTTGTGAACGTGTTTTCACCGGAATGTTTTCTTCTTGGAACTGAGAGTTTCACATGTACGCCGGACAGAGATTTCTTGTCCGTCGTGAATGGACTTTTTCTAGGGTTTTTATTTCTTGTCCGTTGTGAACGTGTTTTGCTCAGTTTGGATGTTTTGCAAGAATTGAAATGGTTTGACCTTGAGATTATGAAATTTGTGATGATTTCATGATGTGTGTTTTGAAGTGGACTTTATGCAATGCTCATGTGAGTAGTTGCATGGATTGACATTGAGTCAAGTCGTGGACTTGTGCTCGGATTCGTTTTGTGATTTGTTCATGTGCAGGTATTGCTCGAAGACGAATGTGGTCGATGACGGGACCGGAACTAGGTTCATGGAGGAACTGAGGTTCGGGACTAGGTTCAGGAGGAACTGAGGTCTTGGTGGTCAAGGATGTCATGCGGGACGTTCGGGCTAAGAGAATGGTGCACATGAAGAATGGTTAGTCACGTGAGAATGGCAGGAGGTCATTCGCGTGCAAAGTGTTAGTCACGTGAGTATGGCAGGTGGCCATACGCGTGCAAAGTGTTAGTCACGTGAGTATGGAAGGGTTACCATACGCGTGCAAGAATTGTACTCGGCCAGGTTGGGCCAAGTAGAGTTGTGTTGGATACGGATTCCTTCTAGGAAATAGGAATCGTATTCAGAACACCTTGTGGGTTGGTGCTTTAAATAGGTGGGGGGTCTCCTGTTGAAAGGCACCAAGGAGAGCTGAGCGCATCAAGCTTTGAGCTTGGTTTTAGGGTTTGTACTCTTTTGATGAGAGTATTTTAGACAAGAAATAAAGATCAATTCTTCCAAGATTTTTATGCTACAAGAACCACGCCGCTACAAAGTTGTTTTCTGCTTTGGTTCTTGTTTGCATGCTTGTTCTAATTCTAGATTGGTTTTTGATCGTTGAGTTTCATCTTGATTTGATCCATCAAAAACCGTTCTAGGGTATTGATTTAGAGTTTCTCAAAGTCTAGTTGATCAATCTTTTGTCGTTCTTGTTTAATCTTGAAGTTTTGATTAGATTGATTCTCGTCAAGTTCTGGATCAGCAAGCTTGCGAAGCTCATAACTTTTGATCCGTAAGTCCGATCGAGCTGATTCTTTTTGGGTTCGATTCGTATTGGAATCTAGTTTCTTGTGTACAAATTTCAGATCAATCTAACGGTTGGATCTCCGGGAATTTGCGTTTTACCAAACCTCTGTCTTTCTGTTTTTGTCGAAAACGAGGCAATTATTTGGTTCTGTTTTGGGGTGAACTTTTAATAGATCAAGAATTTGGTTTTAGCTTCCGCTCAATCATTCACCCCCCCTCTGATTGCTATATTCGTATATTTCGATCCTACAGTTTCATATTTCGTACTATCATATCATGTAACGATAAGCCTTGTTACACTGTTATAACAATTTCATGTTTTGTAATGTTACACATTGCACCGATTTGACAACACTTTACCATGCTTTCTCAGAGCCAAGTGACAACATATTGTCCCGATTTGACAACACGTTACCAGCAGCTTTGTCAATCCAAAATTGACAATAAACTCGTTAAGCAAATAAAATAAATTAATTAAAAAAACTTTAGACTGTTCCATTAGTTGTAAAAAATACAATTCGATTATAAAAATAATATTCGACTTGGGACAAAAAAAATTCGCGATATATTTTTCACTCTACTTATTTGTAAAAAGATCAACAAAAAAAATGGAAATACAAATAAAAAAATAACCTGTGGAGGGGCGAGACCCAAAAATAAAAAAAATAAAAAAATAAAAAATAGCTCTACCACACTCCAAGGGAGCGGCAAGCTCCCTTTTCATCTCTTCCCAGGCGCGGCACGTTTGCCCCCCCCCTCCAAGAAGTAGTAAGCTTCTGCCGTTGCGCCTCTCATGCGCAATATGAGCTATTTTTTTAAAAAAGCATTAGAGGTTATTTTTGTAATTTTTTTTTAAAAAAGGCTAGTATAGCGAAAAAATCCCTATTTACCGGGTAAATTATCCACTCGCGCGACTGGTTAGACCATCTCCAAGCCTATCCCGTCCCTCGTCCCGTTCCCTTCTCCATGGGAAAGCGGCGGCGAGGGAGGGTTCCCAGCGGCTCCAAGCGCTTCCCTTCCCCATGGGACTCGGCTTGGGAGAGGAGAGAGAATCCCGACGCCGAGGGTTTCGGGTGGCATTCCCCTCCCGCTTTGGCGTCAACTGCAGTTCGTTCGCGCGGCGGCTCGGACAAGGCGGAAGTCAATCCAGGAGTCCAGCGTGACGAGGGGAGGCCGTGGGCGTCACCGGACGGGGAGGAGAAGCAGCGGGGGGAAGTCGACTGCCTCGGGTACGCCCAATCCCCGCGCTAAACCTAGATTTGGAGTGCTAAAACCTAGCAATGGATTGGGTAAATTGCGCCGATTTGGGAATGTACTAATTATTTCCCCGATTTGGCAATCCATCCGGCGATTTTGCAATTTGGGTGAGTCTTGTTGAACAATGTTCCCAACGAATGTGCCAAAAAACCGTCTATCTGATTCGTCTTGCTCATATAGCCGATTGTAGGTACATGGTGAAGTCACGGTTGTTCTTCGTAGGTAGATCATTCATAATGTTCCCAACGAATGTGCCAAATCCCCGATGAACTGATTCGTCTTGCTCAGCCATGGCCGATTGTAGGTAGATGGTGAAGTCACGGTCGTTCCTGCTCGGTAGTTAATTCAGAATGTTAGCAATATTAAGCTCATCCTTTGGTGCATATTGTAAACGAAGGTTATGCTCTTGATGGAATCATAATGGTTTAGGCGATTGTACCATGGAGGTTGGGTACTGGTGTTGAATCTGCAAGGGAAAGTGATACCGATCGAATGCTTTGGCGTTTATGAAACAGTTCAAGGTAGTTTACTAGCTGTAGCTGTTTTCCAAGGTAGTTTGAGTGTACTGATAGAAGTATACTTTCAGAATGTTTTGTATTCTCTGGTAGTTTACTGCTTCGATTGATTCGTCATGGCCTAACTTGGTGGCTAGACTGATTGAAATGTTTTAGCTAGACTGGGAAGTGCCATTGCTGAATTGTCCACAGCTCTTGCAAAATGTGTTAACGTGCTGTTATAGATGGAAGCCGACAAGCTTCGGGAGGTCATATCGAAGATGCGAGGTATGCTGGAGGACAAGGCTGAGCAGCTCAGGGACCTCGCTAGGGACAACTTCAGTCCAAGTGATCACATTTGGGCTATTGAGTTGAACAAGACTCTTCTTCAGGTCGAGTCCATAGCCGAGGGCTCGGAGCAGATGTCATTGGAGACAATAGAATTTGGGAACCCACGTGATGGCACTGCAATGGAAGGAGGTGCATCCGAGGAGGGGGTTCCAGCCAACGACATATTGCCCGCCGACTACGAAAGCAGTTCTGGATCGATGTTAAGCGACTACTCCAGGGATACCGATTTCTCCATCGAGTCTGATCGTTCAGGCCACCTTCATTAGATCATTTGCTTTAATTATGTGAAGATTTCGTATCGAACTTTGCTTAGCCAAACCAGGATGTCATGTTGTTTTTTGGAAATTTGTTGTGATGGTCTCCTAATATGTGTACTGAACTGTTTAGCCATCCCGAATGTAGCCTTGTTTTGATATGTACTGAATCGAGTCCAAATGTCGTAGTATTCTAAATGGAGTGCTATTGTCTTCAGCATTGTGTATGGGTTCTCAACATGTCCTATTGGAGTCTAATTGTAGTCCGAAAGTGCTCTTTCTGAATGGAGTCCCATTATAGCAGTTTACCGAACATGGTGAGCACAAAGGAGTCGTCTTCTGGACATCGCAAGTTCTGATCGTTCTGAGTGGTGTCCGGACGTAGTACCGTTCTCAACATGTCCGAATGTGTGCAGTCACCTGTCAATGCTATGATGCTCTCCCATTGTGTGCTATGTTCTGCATCCAGTCACAATATTCAGTTTTGCTATTATTCCTGCAGTACACTATTCAGTTTGTGATTTGGATTGGTAGTGTCGGCATTTTCTATACTTTTAGGATTGTGATTTGGAGTGGTAGTAAACTGGTAGTGTTTACATTGTGAATACTCTGATAATCAACTTGCTGTCAATGTTCAGGGAGGACATCATGGACCCATTCTTCGCGACAATGATGGAGGATCAATCCGGCCAGATTTCATGGCCTCCGTCACCTCAACCAGTTATCAACATCAACGATGATGTAAGTATCCCCCCTGCAACAGATACGAGTGCAGTCAATGCTCGTAGTTTGGAAGGCGTTCGTCCTCTGCCTTTAGGAAGAAAGAAGGGGAAGAAATCATTGACCAAGACTGAGAGGATGAAATGGACCGTTCACGAGGATGAGGTCCTTGTGTCCGCCTGGCTGAATGTGAGCCAGGACCCCATCGTGGGCAAGGACCAAGCGTCAGATACGTACTGGGCTCGGATTGCGGATTACTTCAATACTCATAAGAAAGAGCATGTCACCGAGAGATCCATGAAGGGAATGGTGAATCACTGGGCTTTGATCAATGAGTCGGTATGCAAATATGCCGGGTATCTTTCTCAGATAGACGGTTTGAATCCGAGTGGTACCACCGAGCATGACAGGGTGCGCATCAGTTACATTTCAGGATATATTACATGGTACCACTCATTGTATTTGTTAACGGGGTGTTTTTCTTTCCTATGCATGTCCGTTGGATGTACAGATGGCTAATGCAGCGAGGATGTACCAGGACGTTGAGGGTAAAGCCTTCGCCTTTCCACACTGTTGGGTGATTCTCGCAGAGCACCCAAAGTAGGCTGCACACTTCGGCAACAAGAAGCAGAAGACAGTGCGTGAAGGACCCCGTGGAGCGAGTCCGGGGGGGTCGAACAACACTCCAGAGGGCCAGTTCGACCCATTTGCTTCAGGCGACGAGTCCAGTAGACCCACTGGCCGGGAGGCGGCGAAGGCGGCAAGGAAGAGGGGCGATTCGTCCAAAGGCATCATCGGTGGGTGTGTACACCCCGATTCGACCGGATCGGGCAAGCCAAAGAAGCTATGGTAGAGATCAAGCGTCGACAATTGCACTTGAAGGAGTTGGCGGAGGACGAGAGGATTATGAACATTGATTTGAACAACATTACCGGGCCAACTCGTTAGTACTACCGAAAGCGGCAGGAGGATATTTTGAAGAAGATGGCAGCTGACCTTCCTTGATTGTTACGGCAAGTGTTTGGAGCTTGTTATTATGTGTTAGACCCTGTTGTTATGTGTTTGGACCTTGTTATTATGTGTTTGGAGCTAGTTATTATGTGTTTGGAGCTAGTTATTATGTGTTTGGACCTTGTTATTATGTGTTTGGAGCTAGTTATTATGTGTTTGGACCTTGTTATTATGTGTTGGGACCTTGTTATTATGTGTTGGGACCTTGCTATTATGTGTTGGGACCTTGTAAATATGTGTTAGAACACTTTGAAAGCTTGCATGCATTGCATAAAGATACGTACGATACATAGGAAAGTCCGATACAATGGTCCTTGTTTCATAACATTGTAGTACTACTCGCCGTGCCGGGCCCATAGGTGTTCGACGAGGTCAGCCTGTAACCGGTGGTGCTGTTCGCGGTCTCTACGCCTTTGCGTTGCTTCAATGCAGTGCAAAACCGACCCTTCGGCTGACGTCCTAGTCACTACAGGGGTACCCATGTAGTCAAAATACTCCTCCTGCGGTGGACCGTCCCTCTCATCCTCGATAACCATGTTATGTAGGGGTGGCAGTCATACCCGTGGGTTCGGGTACCCGCGGGTTCTGCACCCGTCGGGTTTGGATTCGGGTCCCATTTTTTACCCGTGGGTTTTTCGGGTCGGGTACCCGAGATGAATCGGATCGGATTCGGGTTTAGAAATTCACCCGCGGGTACCCGCCGGGTATCCGAAATTAGATATATGCCCGTGACCCTTGTGGCTCTGGCTGTGCACTAGTGCATCCCAACCGGGCCAATAGGCCATCCAGGCTCCCAGCGACCGGATCCCCAATCCCTAATCCCCCGTTCCCCCCGACCGGATCGGCGACGGCGCCTCGGCGGGCTTGCTCTCCGCAACAAGCTCGCTCTGGCGCTGTTCTCCGGACCGCCGGCTGCGGACGGCAGCTTGGTCGCCTTCCCTTCGGAGGACCCCCAGAGGTGACCTCGGCGTGGCAGACACCGGCCGCGGAGGCCGAGAAGGCGGACTAGGAGCTGGCGCTGGTGGAGACGGCGAGCAACCTGTCACGGCAGAAAGCGGCGATGGGTGGTGGGCTGGACCCGCTGCTCCTGAATGGGATGTACGACCAAGGCGCCGTCCGGCAGCAGGTGCGCGCGCAGGCGGCATCCGGGAGCGCTAGCAGCGTGGCGGTGCCGTTCGCGGCTTCGCTGGTGGTCCCGTCGTCGTCATACGTGCAGATGGCGGAGACGGAGAGGAAGTAGCAGCTGCTGGTGTAGGAGCAGCAGATGTGGGCGCAGTACTGGCAGGGCGGGATGCAGGGGCAGGCCGGCGGTGGCAACGGCTGCGTGTTGGCGTCCAACGCCTCCATGGCGATGCCGTACGGGATGCCCATGGCGTACAACGGAGTTGGTGGCTACTACTAGTAATCTAATCCACTAGAGCATTTATCTGCTCGTTGCTCTCTCTCTCTCTTGATCCTTCCTTTTTGCCTGTGAAGTGTGAATAATACATTGCTACTCCGTCGCATTTAATATGGAAGTGGTGCAGAGAATGCAGAGGTAGATATGGCCATATGGGTGTGGATTTGGATTTTAGGGCAGGTGTATGTAATGCTGGAGGTTCAGAAGCAAGAAGGTGGCTAGTAATGTGTTGCGGTTTGTTTGGATTAGGATTTTTATGCATAAGTTGGCCTAGTTGGGCAGGAGGTAGAATCAAAGATCCAGTTTTACGGTTTAGATAGGATATATACATGCAACGAAATGCGGGTTCTAGAGCTAGTTTAGCAAGAATAGATGCATGAGTGCCATGCTTTAAGTGATTGAAAGTGGCATTTTGAAGAAAGTGACATTGTCACTGGTTGATATTATTCTGTTTCTGTTAGAGATGAGCATCTGGTCCCAACATTGGAAAATCTACCTTAGACCCGCATACTAGAAATGCAACTATGGCAGCCGTTCCTGTGTAGCTATTATTATTTGTTCATGTCCAAACGTGCAGCTTCCAGGGATTCATTTGTGTTGTCCTCACCATCCCTTTGGCCCTTCCTTTTGTTTTCTCTAGGGATTGCAAATTACAGTCACTTATTTGCTCATATTGAGTATTAACCGCTTAGTTGCTCACGCCTTGCGGCGTTGCCAACACTATGTTTGATACCCGTTGGGTACCCGTTGGGTACCCGTCGGGTTTCGGGTACCCGTCGGGTTCGGATTCGGGTATATGTTTCTACCCGAAAGGTTATTCGGGTTCGGGTCGAGTATTCGGAATCGGGTTCGGGTTCGGGTCGGGTTTTGTAAAACCCGTACCCGATCCGACCCGTTGCCATCCCTAATGTTATGCAAAATGATGCAGGCAGTTATTATGTACCAGAGTGTCCTCTTGTTCCAGCAACGACCGGGACCCCGTATAATAGCAAACCTAGCCTGCAGCACTCCGAAAGCCCTCTCGACGTCCTTACGTGTTGCGGCATGCATCTTCGAGAAGTACATCCTCTTGTTTCCCATTGGGGCAGGAATGGCCTTCACGAAAGTGGCCCACTCTGGATATATGCCATCGGCGAGGTAGTATCCCATGTTGTATTGGTTACCATTCACGTAGTAGTTCACCTCCGGAGTAGAACCATCGTTGTCCCTGCTAAATATGTTAGAACGATGTAGCACATTAATATCGTTCAAACTACCGGGCATCCCGAAAAAAGCATGCCATATCCATAGGTCGTACGAAGCCACAGCCTCCAAGACTATAGAAGGCTTCAGGGTATGCCCTGTGAAACCCCCCTGCCATGCTTTCGGGCAGTTCTTCCAAGTCCAGTGCATGCAATCGATGCTACCAAGCATCCCAGGGAAACCTCTCAGCTCACCAACTTGTAGGAGTCTCGCCAGTGTCGGCGGCGTTGGGACAACGGAGATATTGAACGCCGAACACCTCCACCACCGCCTTCACATACTTCTTCGTGAGCTTCAATCGCGGTACTTTCCCCAATCCTCACGTACTCATCCACAAAGATCGGCGAGGACACCGTGACGCAAGTTGCCGAATTGTCAGCGATCATCTTTGTAGAGGGTGCAAGTGAGCTTGCTTGGCCGTGTATCCCTTCTTTGCTTGAACCAATCGTCGTGGTGCTTCGACAGCCTTCTGGCTATGCGTACAAAAGGTTCCGGCTCATCCTAAACTGCGTGAGAACAAAATCATTTATTCTTCAAAATAACACACAGTATTAATGCTTCATTGTTTATGCTAAAATATCGCTAAGAAAACACACCTCACTTTGAGCAGTGTGTGCCCGCATACGAGGAAGTTATGCAATCAGCATGGAGCCTAGCCGCTCCCTCCGGTGACCTCTGCTCAGAATCAGCATGTCCTGAACCGAGCCTCTACGACGGGCCATGTTTTTCTCGGCCTCCTCCTCATTGCTAAAGCCATGAGAAGCAAAACCTCGTCCTCATCGATGACGACGACGAGATCTCGTAACTCAAATCATTCTCGGACATCATGAACTTTGTTGAGAGAGGTAGGCAATGTGTTTTGGGGGTGGGCAACCAGATGCAAGGAACCCCATCATATATAGAAGTGCAAGGATGGTTGCCATGGGAGAAAGAAAAAGTTACACTTTTGGGAAGGGAAGGGAATGAGAAAGGGATGCTGTTGGAGTTATATGCTGGGAAGGGAAGGGAAAGTGAGAAGGGAATCCCTTCAGGGGCTGGGAAGGGAATGAAATGCTGGGTTGGAGCCCATTCCCGTCCCTCCTCATTCCTTCAAAGGCGATTCCCATTCCTTCAACCTCCGGTTCCCTTCAAAGATTCCCCAGTCGATTCTTCTCCCATTCCCTCCAGGAAGGGATTCTCTCCTTTTCATACAATTCCCTTGATTAATCAGATGAGTGGAAATAAAGGGAATGGGAATGGGGACGTCTCCTTCCCACCGCCACGGCCCCACGCGCCTACGCCGACGTCCACGCCACAACCCCACATCCTGCGCGGCCAAGGCGCCACGTCTCCCCCCGTCGCGTTTCATTTATTACTGCCTCCCCGTCCCCGCTTCCGGCAGAAATAAACGGCACTCCCCACACCGGCCGCGAGCAAAAACTTTGCGCTCGTCAGCCACCGGTCTCACCAAAACCACCTTTTTTTTCCCCACCGCACGATCCGCCGATCCGTTTTTCCCGCGCCGTGTCCCGAATCGTATCTCAATTTCGCCATCGTTTCGGCGATCAAGCTCTGTCCTTTCCTCCCTGCCTGCTCGCCGTCGGGGGGTTTTTGGTGTTGATGCGGCGCGATTCGGGCCCTGGCCTGTGAATCGGGTGTCGGCGCGGGCGCTGCGGCCATCTATTATGAGGCGGCGGCCGGTCCTGCCGGCCCACCATGACGACATGGAGAAGGGCGGAGGGAAGCCGCCGCAGTCGCGCCTCTGCTTCCTCGCCACGCTGTCCGCCATGTTCTGGGTCCTCATCTTCTACTTCCACTTCTCCGTCATCTCCAACGAGCCCGTCGCCTCCACGGCGCAGCCCGCTGACGCCGGAGTCAGCATTGCCCACGCCGACCTTCCATTTGCTGTACCCGACCGCGTCTCCCACCCCAACGGCCTTCCTCTCCCTCCGCCCACCCGCCTCTCGGAGCCACCTCCTGCCACCCTCCCGAAAGAGGAGCCCGCGGCCGTCTCGACCGTCGTCCGCCAGGAGGAGGCGCCCAAGGAGTACCCGTTCCAGCGGGCGCTCAGGACGGCGGAGAACAAGAGCGACCCGTGCGGCGGCCGGTACATCTACGTGCACGAGCTGCCGCCGCGGTTCAACGACGACATGCTCCGGGAGTGCAAAAGGCTGAGCATCTGGACCAACATGTGCAAATTCATGAGCAACGACGGGCTTGGACCGCCGTTGGGCAACGAGGAGGGGGTGTTCTCTAACACCGGGTGGTATGCGACCAACCAGTTCGCCGTCGATGTGATCTTCAGCAACCGGATGAAGCAGTACGAGTGCCTGACCAAGGATTCGTCCATTGCCGCGGCGGTGTTCGTGCCGTTCTACGCGGGCTTTGATATCGCGAGGAATCTTTGGGGGTATAACATTTCTACGAGGGACGCCGCGTCGCTGGATTTGGTGGATTGGCTGAGCAAGAGGCCTGAGTGGAATGTGATGGGCGGGCGTGACCATTTCTTGGTTGGGGGGAGGATCGCGTGGGATTTCAGGCGGTTGACGGACGAAGAATCGGATTGGGGCAACAAGCTGCTATTCTTGCCGGCTGCGAAGAACATGTCGATGCTGGTGGTGGAGTCGAGCCCGTGGAATGCCAATGATTTTGCGATACCATATCCTACTTACTTTCACCCTGCCAGTGATGCTGATATTTTCCTTTGGCAGGATAGAATGAGGAGCCTGGAGCGGCCCTGGTTGTTCTCTTTCGCAGGGGCTCCTCGTCCTGATGATCCAAACTCCATTAGAGGGCAGCTCATCGATCAGTGCAGGATATCAAGTGTTTGTAAATTGTTGGAGTGCGACCTTGGGGAGAGCAAGTGCCACTCCCCGAGCGCAATCATGAAGATGTTCCAGAGCTCTTTGTTCTGCTTGCAGCCCCAGGGTGATTCCTATACGAGAAGGTCTGCCTTTGACTCGATGTTGGCTGGCTGCATACCTGTTTTCTTCCATCCTGGTTCAGCGTATGTCCAATATACGTGGCATCTTCCAAAGAACTACACGAGGTACTCTCTCTTCATCCCTGAAGATGACATCCGTAAGGGAAATGCCAGCATTGAGGAGAGGCTACAAAGCATTCATCCAGATGTGGTCAAGAAGATGAGGGAGGAGGTCATCAATCTCATACCAAGGGTGATATACGCTGACCCAAGGTCGAAGCTGGAAACCCTAAAGGATGCATTCGATGTTTCTGTAGAGGCAATCGTTAACCAAGTGACGAAGTTGAGAAGAGATATCATTGCGGATCGTGAAGATAAAGATTTTGTTGAAGAGAATAAGTGGAAGTACGATCTGTTAGAAGAAGGACAGCGGACAATTGGACCTCACGAATGGGATCCATTCTTCTCTAAGCCCAAGGACAAAGGTGGAGATTCTAGTAGTTCATCTGCTGAAGCTGCCAAAAATTCTTGGAAAAGTGAAAGAAGAGGTTAGAATCAAACCACAAGTAGTTTTTCTTAGAGATTGGATCAAGGGAGCAGAAGTAGCTATCTACTCTGAACTGAAGGTTCTGTGATGCAAATACGTGATCAAAAGTTCCTTAAATGCAGTAGTTTTGGTGATCATATGTGCCTTTGATGATCTCGCCCCAACAGTTGTAAGAAGTCGTGCCACCAAAATGCATTGCGGGAAAAATGGCACACAGCTTTTGCTTTACCCCTATAAATATCATGTTCACATTATAATTTTTATTTGTTTTATTTGCTCAATAATACTTTGCAAGTTCTTACAGGATTTAGAGGTATATCAATTTTGTTGTTGTGCTATATTGGTTGTTTGGCTTTTAGAGCTGTCTGGTTTAAATTTTGTGTATACTATCTTTTGATATGCTCAATTAGTAAGTAATCAAAGAGAAACTTGTAGAGATGACTTCCTTGGTGCATGATATTGCTTATCTGATTGCTATTTTAAATGGACAAATGGGCAGCAGGACATTTGTTTCTATTTGTTTAATTGTGTAGGACTGAGTTTCTCCGATCATGAAGATTGCGGTTACCTTGCTTAGATGCTATTCTGCTAAGTAGTGATATTTTCTGAATGGACTGATAAGATTGAGCCTTCTTCCATAATTTTTCAATGACTTCCTGTTCATGGTGATGTAACCTGTCTGCTTGAATTATGTGAGAAGTTTGATGTGACCATGTGGGACTACTTACATCAGTTTGGGAAATCAGAAGTTCTGAGTTCTGATTGACTATCCTGCTAGTTCACATTGTGATTTCATCAGGTTGTGGAATCAGAGCTGTTTCATTATTGTAAGGTTACTGAACTGATTTCACCAAGGCAATATTTCCTACTTTGTTCCTAGCAGTGTCTTCTTGAAATAAGGATGTGTCTAGCTCTCTTCTATGCTTGTGTATTAGGCTGATGAGAGCATCACGGGTAGGATGAAATAGAAGAAAATGTGGTCCCAAATCCCAGGTATATGCTCTCTGAAGCCCCCCTAGCTTAAAGTTACAACTGAAATTCAGTACCCTGCTAGCTTCCAGTTACAATATGGCATGTAGTGGTGCAACCAAAATTCTCTTGCTGGCATTGAATTTTGATATCAGATGATGTTTTGATTACCTTTTAGTGCATAATGCAGCATTTGCTCTTCATTTTCTCAAATCCTGTTTGATGCATTACCTGTCGGTTCATCTCTCTCTCTCTCTCTCTCTCTCTCTTGCTGGATATAAAGGGAAGTTATGAAGTTAGCATAGTACTAATTAATTTGTACGGATGGAATGACATTTGCTCGTGGTGTGTAGGAGAATCTATATTCACAGTACATCCATTCATAACTGTCATAATTTCTTCTTTGATCTTTAGCTGCTGAACTATTAGCGATTCATGCTTTTGAAGTAGAATGACACTTCCTAGAATCTACTAGACCCGCGAAATTGCATGTTTGGTATTCCCTCTTATTCCTAATCTATTATCCTGAATGGGTCAACTGCTT
The DNA here is from genome assembly GCA_036346355.1 of Rhipidocladum racemiflorum. NCBI lineage: Eukaryota > Viridiplantae > Streptophyta > Magnoliopsida > Poales > Poaceae > Rhipidocladum > Rhipidocladum racemiflorum. The sequence goes on along the minus strand of CM070573.1, from coordinate 82,512,126 downwards.
CAGCACATCACATCTACTATCAGAAAATTAATTTGGGTCTCTTCTCTTTGGAGAGCAAACTAGGCTCTCTTCTCTTGTCAGGCATCCAGTTGCTATCAAGTCAACAAGGCCAGGTCACATTCAGCACCAGTAAGCAAAAGAAATTGTGCCCTCCACGTTCCCACGTTGCCGATGAACTTGACATCGAAAAGCGCGGCATTGTTCCGGCCTTTGGGAGTCGAGTCTGGGCCCGCGCAAGCAAAAGTTAGTGTCGTCACCTCGAAGCATGGGATCCAATCGGTGCGTGTGATTACTATATATTGGGTGGCGATGCTTTTGAGCCGCATCTTTTCTTTTAATCGTCTGTTCCTTGCTCCAATTCCGTTTCTACACGTATAGACTTGAAAAATACCTGTTAAAAAAAAGATCACGCTTCCGATATTATCTGCCCCGAGTCTGATGAAATTACGATGAAGTAAGGTTTTAAATTTTGGTTTTGGATTGTATCTTAAAAGTGATCAAAATTTGAAATCTCGATGAGATCTTGAAATTTCGAACGAAATTAAGACGAAATTTAAAAAGCAAATTTAAAATTCTGTTTTTTTGGCCCAGGATTTCGGAGATCTCGGTACAAATTACCAAGATCTCAGCGAGAAACTCCGAAATCTTAGCCCAAAGAACTTAAAATTCAGTCAAAATACCTTATGTTCACATTACAGACAGTTTTAACTAAACCGTATGTGATGTAATTTTACATCACGGACGGTTTTAAATAAAAACCGTATGTGAAAACTCATCACAGACAGTTGTGATGTGTATTTTTGAAAACTTTTAATTTTTTTTCATTTTAGGAGCAAGACGCTGGATTGAGGCGCGTTATGGTCCCTCCACAACTTCTCCCTCTTCGATCGGTGGTGTATTTGACGCTGCAAATTTCATTCTTGTGAATCAGAAGAAGCTGTTCACGCTTCACAGCTGCAGGTGCAAACCGAAGAGTGGGCTTCGGCCTTCAAGTCCAAATTGGATGTGGTGAGGGCGAAAATTCTTGAAGGCCTAGTCGGGCAATAGAGGCCTGATCCATCAGATGCTATGGAGCCTCTTTAGTCTTGACGGATACTAAGCTCATGGGAGGAAGCGGAAGTGGCCGGTCTGTGTGTCGGGGATGAAAACGGTACTAATACGGTCGGTAAATGACTGTTTCGTTTTCGTTTCCATATTTTTTACCGGTAGCGGAAACGAAATCGGAAACCCCGGGAAACGGATATGGAAACGGATAGTGACGGAAACGAATGCGGAACAGAACGGAACGGATACGGAAACGAAAGCGGAAAATTCCACAAGAACATAGTAGAGAATCACAATATACATGACCACAAGAATAATGTAGCCCATTCCATCTCCAAGGTAGACACAAGAATAGTGTTATGTTCACTGGTATTGTTAGAAATTTTTTCTCAAATTTGTCAGTTGAAGGCACGTTATTTGTCTCCCATATCAGACCATCATGTCCTCATCCATATAATTATCATAGATACCATTTTGCTCCACCAACTACAAAGGTTTAACACCCTAAAATTTCGTTTGGATTTTGAACCTTAGGGCGCAAGACGCTGGATTGAGGCGCGTTATGGTCCCTCCACAACTTCTCCCTCTTCGATAGGTGGTGTATTTGACGCTGCAAATTTCATTCTTGTGAATCAGAAGAAGCTGTTCACGCTTCACAGCTGCAGGTGCAAACCGAAGAGTGGGCTTCCTTCAAGTCCAAATTGGATGTGGTGAGGGCGAAAATTCTTGAAGGCCTAGTCGGGCAATAGCGGCCTGGTCCATCAGATGCTATGGAGCCTAGTCTTGACGGATACTGAGATCATGGGCGGAAGCTTAAGTGGCCGGTCTGTGTGTCACAACTCACAACCCATGGTTCCCAGGCAAATCTAAATGAAATTCTGTTTTGCTTTAGACTACAAAAAGCACCTGTTATTTGAATTTTGAAGGGACCAATTACTTTAGAGCATCTCCAATAGTTCCCAAAACTTATTCCTAAAATCATTTTTTAGGAATAAATGAAAAAATTACCGCTCCAACAGTTATTCTATCGGCTATCGGAATCCCAATATCTCTGCACGCCAAAAAACTCCGGCCGAAGTGGCCAGATATTGGACGCTCGTGTGCTTTCCCAATCACTTTTTTTGGAGGAAAAATAGGAATTGTTGGAGAATGGCCTTTATTTTAAGAGCATCTCCAACAGTGCCTCAAATGCATTCTTAAAATCTGTTTTTGGGTTTTATGGAAAGAAAACATACTCCAACAGTTCCTCTTAACCGGTCCCCAAATTTTCGCACACCCAAAAACAATCCCCGGCGACCTCATCTTCCGCACTGCTTCCTCGCTCCCAATCGCCCCTCCCGCGGAGAAATCGGCGTGCGCACCTCCTCTGGTTTTGTCAATTGCGATTCAGGGCCTCCTTGATGCCGGGAAGGTGCAATCTCCGGTGATTCCTGGCAGCCGCATCCCCATGCCGACCATCACGCAATACGTGCTGGACCCCTTCCTGGAGACCGGGTCACCGACGCAGGCCGAGAAGCTTGTTTCCAAGCCGCCGCCGGTGCCTCCGCTGCCTCAGGAGAAGGCCACCCAGGAGCCGATACCTGTGCGGGCGGCTCCTGCCAGGGGGCACACGTCGCCGACTCCCTACACCACGCCTGAGAGCACGCAACCGCCGGGCTCGCCTTCCTCGTTCCCCGGAACCTGGTTGCCGTACCTCACCAACCATATGCGGCGGGGGCCCTGCCTGGTCAAGACACTTTCCCAGGGTGATGTTGGGAGTGAGCGTAGCCGGCCGAAGCTCCCCATGACGCTGCCTGCTTTGCCGAAAAGGAATGAAGCATTGGCAGTGCAGGAGCCTGAGTTTGCATTTCAGCAAGAGAGCAATGGCGTGTCTGAAGGTGACAATGGTGCGGAGGAGACCTTGGATGGGCAGAATGAAATGTCCCATAACGGCAAGGGCAAATTTGGATGCTTGTTTTTTCTACTGACTAGTGGCAATGCTTCTGTTTCCACAATAAGTCCAATTTGTTTGAAATTCAGAAATATCCAGTGATGGTGCAGCTCGATCTTCGCGATCCAGTGATGATGACCTCCGTGAAATGAGATTAAGTCTGCTGATGGAAATTGAGAGGAGGAAAGCAGTGAGGAAGAACTTGATAACTTGCAAAAGGAGTGGAAGAAGCCGAGTCATCACCTATCACTTGTTGCCTTGACACTTCCATCTCCAAGTGCAGTGAGAAGGCGATGATTCAAGCATGGATCCTGGAGCTGAGTTGTGCCGACCAAATAAGCGCCTCACAACTTGTAGCCGGTGCTTTTGCACAGGATTTGCTCGTCTGAAGTTGAATCGAGAGATGGAAACTCAGTCACAAAGAAAGAACTTTGAGATTGCAACGCTATCAGATAGGGTCCAGTACTACGAAGCTGCAAACAGAGAGATGTCTCAAAGAAACCAAGAAGCTATCGGTACTCATGCTGAACTTAAATATGTTTCTCTTCGCAATTAGCACATTTGTTTCAGTGATATACTACTTGTGAACCTAGCTGCTTTGCTGGTGTCAACTCGAACCTACTATAGAAAGTTAGAAACTAGCTTCTTTGCTGGTGGCGACCTGAATCTACTATAGATTATTCTTATTGCAAAGAAGTTTATGGTGTTTGATACGTTGGGTGAGTAAAATAAGAAATGCAGAAAAAGTATGAAAAAAGGAGACATTTTCTTTTATGCCACTGAAAGTTGCTACTAAAAAAGTTACGATTTCTTCTATGCCACTGAGTTTCAACTTTCATCCCCTGTACCGAACAAAACAGATTGCGTGAGGAAAGGATGGCCCACCCGATTAATTCAAAGGTTTTTTGGGAGAAAATATTAGGAACTGTTGGAGAACAAGGTATTTTGTAGGCCCAAAAACTTTTGGGAAGGTCCCAATCTAAAGCTATTGGGAGTCTAAAAATTAGGAACTGTTGGAGATGCTCTAAGGCCCAAAAACTTTAGGAAGCTCCCAATCCAAAGTTATTGGAAGTCAAATTATAGAAAACTGCTGGAGATGCTCTTACATCCTAAAATTGTAATGTATACAAATTGTGTACATTGGTTCTTCCTCGTCCCCTGAACAAAACCAAATATGAATCAAAGCTGTGTAATAGTAGTAGTAGATTACATGAACTACGTACAAAACATACACGCTTACTAATTAATACTCCTAATGCCAATTTCACGTTCCGTCAACGGTAAAAACAAGCATTATAGGTAACCGGAGTCCGGCGACGTCGTGAACACTGGCTTGTCCTTGTCCACCACGGTGGCGGCCACCGTGGCGCTGCTGCTCTTCCGCCGCGGCTTCGCCTCCCCGAGCATGGTCACCACGTCCCGCATCGTCGGCCTGTCCTTGGGGGACTTGGCCGTGCACAGCACCGCGATGCGCAGCACCAGCAGCATCTCCTCCCGGACGTGGTCGACGCGACCGCCGACGCTGGCGTCGAGCAGCTCCTCCACCCCGCTGTTGCTGCGCAGGCTCTCCCGGATCCACCCGACGATGTCCTGGCTCTCGCCGTACTCCGGCTCGATGGGCCGCCGCCCCGTGAGCAACTCCATGAGAACCACTCCGAAGCTGTAGATGTCGGTCTTCTGATCCACCTTCAACGTGTACCCGTACTCTGTTGCATGCGGCCAAATTAACATTATTAGTACAAACGCACCGCGCGCGGTTAGTAGATAACTATTTGTTCTTGCGGACGCCGATACCGACCTGGCGCGATGTAGCCGTAGGAGCCGGCCACCACGGAGACGGTCTCGTGGGCGCGCGGCATGACGCGGGCGAGGCCGAAGTCGGCGATCTTGGCCTCCATGTTGGCGTCCAGGAGAACGTTGCTTGACTTCACGTCGCGGTGGATGACCGGCGGCCGGCAGTCGTGGTGCAGGTAGGCGAGCCCGGCAGCGACGCCCGCCGCGACGTTGTACCGGGATACCCAGTCCACCGCCATCTTGCCCTTCCCCCGACCGTGCAGCGCCTCCCACAGGCTGCCGTTGACCATGTACTCGTAGAGCACCATCGTGTCCAGGTTGTTGCTCACGTAGCCCAGCATGCGAACGACGTTGCGGTGCCGGAGTCGCCCGAGAAGTTTCACCTCTGCGGCGAACTCGCCTCCCGCTTCGACGTCCTGGCGCCCGTCGACCGTGGCCTCCTCGGGGCATCCGGCCACGCGCCACAGCTTCTTGACGGCGACGACGGCGTGGTGGCGGGGCATGTCGGCGCGGTAGACCACCCCAGTTCCGCCCATGCCGACAATGTTGGCCTCCTTGATGCAGGCGAGCACCTCCGTGCTGGTGAAACTTAGCCGCTGGAATGCTGTGAGGCGCCACGGCCACGAACCGCTCCCGTCTTCCTCGACGGCGGCATCGTCGCAGCATCCTCCATTGACATACCACCGCTGGTACAGCCGCTTGCCGAGAAAGACAGTTCCGCAGGCCACAAGCATGATGGACATGCCGATGGCCCAACCGGCGGCGATGTGCTTCATGTGTGAGCGCCGGACGTCTGACGCTTCGGACGACGAAGCCCGTAGAGCGTAAGCGTTAGCCCCGCACGGCGGTAAGACGCCACCACACAGGCCCGGATTTCCGGCAAGGTCGTCGGGGTTGATTGTCCTCAGCAGCCCCGTTGCTGACACGGGACCAGTGAGGTTGTTGTACGCCAAGTTGAGCATCTCGAGCGCCGGCGAGCTGCCGAAGTTGCTCGGTATCTCGCCGGAGAGGAAGTTGTTGGAGAGATCGAGGACGGACAATGTTGGCATCATGGCGACGGCCCCAGGGATCTGCCCAGTGAAGCGGTTGCTCCGGAGGCTTAGCGAAACGAGCCTCTGGCACGACGCGAGGCTGGCCGGGATTGCTCCGGACAGCCGGTTGCTCGATAGGTCGAGGGCGGACAGCGATGGGCAATCGCCAAGCTCATCCGGCACACCGCCGATCAGCTCGTTGTCGGCCGCCGAGAACGTTTGTAGCGTCGGGATGGACAGGATGTTCGACGGCAGCGCCGACCGCAGCTGGTTGTGCGAGAGGTCGATGAAGGAGAGCGACGTCGAGAGCGCCAAGTCGTCTGGGATCTCGCCGGACAGCTCATTGCCCGCCAGCTCTAGACGCTGCAGCCGCGGCAGCCGCCCGAGCCCAGCGGGCACCGTGCCGTTCAGCCGGTTGTTGTGCGCGCGCACGCGGACGAGCGTCGTGCACGTGGTCAGGCCCGCCGGGATGGGGCTTGTGAAGACATTGTTGAACAATATCAGCTTCGTCAGGTTGCCGCTTTCGCAGAGGCCGGCGGGCACCGGTCCAGACAATGCGTTCGTGGACACGTCGAGCCAATGCAGCGGCTGCGCGCTGCCGAGCGACGGAGGCAACGGGCCGGTGAGAGAGTTGTTCCACAGCTCCAACACCTCTAGCTTAGGAAGCTTGCCGATGCCCGCCGGAATGCCGCCCTTCAGCCTGTTGCACATGAGGTTGAGCAGCTGCAGGTTGGTGAGCTTCGCCAGCTCCGGCGGGATCGTACCGGTGATCGCGTTGTCTGAGAGGTCGAGCATGAGCAGGGAGGACAGGTTGCCGAGCTCCTTCGGTATCTGTCCGCCGATGTTGTTCTTGTAGATGTAGACGGTGTTGAGGTACTGCAGCCTGCCGAGTTCCGGCGGGATGGGACCTTCTAAGTTGCCGATCGCCATGTCGAGGTACTGGAGGTTCGCGAGGTTGCCAATGACGGGCGGGATCGGGCCATTGAACTCGTTGTAGCCAATGATGAGCTGCTCCAATGCCGAGAGCTCGAATAGCTCAGGTGGGAGAGCGCCGGTGAGGTTGTTCCCTGAGAGGCCCAAGAACTTGAGTTTCTGGAGCTTGCCGTAGGTCTTCGGGATCGTGCCGGAGAAGAAGCCACCCCTGAAGTCAAGCGTATCGAGTGCGGTGGCATTGCCGATGTCGGCCGGGAGCGGGCCGACGAAGTTGTTGCCCGACGCGTTGAGGTATGTCAATGAGGCGCACGCACCGAGCCCGGCCGGGAATCGACCGGTGAAGCTGTTGTCGCTCACATCGAATTCTTCGAGCGTCGGGATGGACACGAGCGCCAGCGGCAGGTCGTCGGCAAATGCATTGCTCCGCAGGCTGATCGAGGTAAGCCCAGTGAGGCCGAGGATGTCGTCAGGGATGGTGCCGCTCAGATTCATGCCGGCGAGGTTGATGCCGGTGACCACGCCCCGGGCATCGCAACGCACGCCCTTCCAGGTACAGTGCGGTGAACCCGGAGCAGAATTCCAGCCCCGGAGCTCGCCCAGTGGGTCGGCGAGTGAGGCCTTGATGGCCAGCAACGCCTCGGCCTCGTCACCGGCGGCATTGGACACGGCGACGCAGCACAAGAGTAACAAGGAGAAGAACAAGTGTGCAGTGCTACTCAGCCTTGGAGTAGCACTCGTCATACTCGTTTCTTCTGTTCTCCCCTTCTCCTTCACTCCTTGGTGCTCCTCTGGTCTCTATCACTAGTCTTGTGTTTTCATTGCCTTGTTTGAAGCAATAGAGAAATGGAGGGAAACTCGGAGGAAGGTATATAAGAGGATGTCTATGATTAGGATTAGAATAAGGCATTAATTTAAGTTTTTGGAGAGGGATTGGATAGTAAAGTACTACTTGGTGGCATGCTAATGCATTGGTATACTAGTGTGTGTTGTAGTGTTAGGTACATGGTTTAGTAGCCTTGTGGGGCCTTGGATAGCACAAAAACAGCTTGGTATGAGAGTGTAAATGTTAGGAGGGGGCATGGACATAGGCTGGAAATGCTCTTGGAATTATTGAGAGCTTGGGGAGACATGACCCATGTGGTTAAGAGAATGTGCGAAAAGAGATTGGTCACTTGTCATTGGGGAGAGAATTTTGTCTTGTTGGTTTAAACAAAACGAATTGCAATCATTCTAACACAGAACATGGTGGTTTCCATTGGAGTTTATTCCCTACTTCTATGTGTTAATTCTTGTAGACATAGCTGTTTTGAAGTTATGGAAGGATTTTTCCTTTGAAATATGAGCTTGATGGTGCTGTTCTACTGTTGATGATCTGAAGTATACTATACAGCATTTTCTAGAAATCTCTAGTCTTTTCATTTTTTGAGAAATTGACTAGTACATGAAAATTAATTCGTTACCCATCTGAAGACAGTATTATATGAAATATTTTTTGGTTCATTTCCTGAAAGCGAGATTATGGTGTGAAAGAAACTTCTTATACTAGTGTTCACCCTGTTTTGCACTGGAACATAATAAATTTTCAGGAGATATTGTTAATGTTAGCGATAGCAAACAAATTTTGTCATCACAATATTTTTTTTCCCGAAGAAACTAAGCCTGTAAGAAACTGAAGGAAAGTATGAAATCAAATCATCATTTAGGGGAAAAAAACATAACTTATGCTTCAACACAGTTTGGCATTGTCATCCTGAGTTCCATCCTGTAAAACTGAAGTTTACTAAAGTGGACATGCATGTTTAACGCCAAGATTACTTCAGTTGCCTCTGGGTTAGATTTTAATGTGCGAAAAGAGGAAGAGGAGCAGTAGCAAGCGTGTTGTGGACTCGTGGACTCGTGGGTGTTAAACAAATGATTGCTTCTAAAATTATTACGTTAATCTTATCTTGCAGATACGCAACGAAACTATTCAGTGATCCTGGCAGGGGGGAAATCTGTAGGCACTGTAAGATTCTGTTCCAGGTGTGATAAATGGCTCATATTTTAAGTGTCTAATACCAGGAGTAAAAAGTGTCACGAGAATCTTTTATCCTTCTAATAAATTTCGTTAGGCTTGACTCGGAATCGTATGCTTAGCTTCTGAATCATTGACAATTAAGCAACATATATACCAGCCTAAGTAAGGCTCTAAACTTCTAATGATCTCCTTCAGAACAATTTCTGTGAATAATAATCCATTGTAAGCATTATTTTGTGACAAAAATCCCTGGATACTGATAATTCCTAGTAAATGCACCATTACAACAACAGTGGCAATTACATTTACGGACAACTCTGCGAGAAATATTTCTGCAGGTTCTAACACACATACACACACACACAAAATTATGCTAGGCTTCTCCTTTTGTAATGTGTTATTTGAGCTCTAAATTTTTCAAGATTGTAGTGTTGATTTTCCTTTTATAAAAAGAGTAAGCCTGTCGTATGAAGGAACATGCATATTAACAAATTGTTTTAGTCATAAAACCTTTTTTTTGTAGGGGTGGAGAAGCACACACACAACTTGCCAAGGCCACATTATTTCCTACACATGGAAGTCCTATTCTCCATTGATTATTTCCTACACATGGAAGTCCTATTCTCCTTTGATTATTTCCTACACATGGAAGTCATATTCTCTTCTTTGATAGATTCTTGATGACATCATGCTTTCCTGTAGCGCATTGATGGTGCTAGATTGTCAAATTTTAGGGAATATTTACTTTTAAGTCACCGTCCTTCAGAGAAACACTTCTAAACACTTTTTTTGGTTGTTAAATTCATAGAAATATTGAATTAATTGACCTCAGTTTGTCTGGACATTTTACTTATACTGGGCCTATGGGGTGTGAAAATTGATGCTTGACCTTTATAATGACTAAGAAAGAAGTGCAATCTGCTGCAGATACGCCGTGATTCCCGTTTTCTTCTTCTTGATAAATAGGACAGAAAAGTTGATGAATACGAACTGAATATCACCTTCCTGGACCCTCATCACACCGTCATACGGGCAACACTCTCGGACATGCGGTTTTTGCTTCTTTTTCCTTTCCCCGTTGTGCAGTTCACCTTTCACCCTGTAGATCAGCTGAATACGTTCAGTACTTCAGTTGCCGTGAGCAGCAAAAAAAATTTTCTTCTCCGGGGGACATCCAAGTTATAAACAAGCACTGAGAAGTACAAGCAGAAGCAGGACCCTTGTCCTCGCTTCAAAAAGTCAGCCCAACTAACCCAACTGTTTCCACCTTTATAAGTGTACTACCGTAGTATCGTACAAAACTAATCCTTGCTTTGTAGGAGAATAACGCAACAAACAACATGATCCCTAACTCCAGCTGATCGCCCACTCCGGGTCCCTCTCAGAACCCTCCCATGTTAGAGACGGCCGGGCGACGATTATTGGCATGCATAACACGCCAATGAATCCTCTACACGTGTTACATTTACGATAGCCCAACGGTCAAGATTGATCCATTCTTACGTGTGATATCACAAGATCCACAGGTACGTTGGAGTCCCTGAGAGGAGAGCTCGATGCAAGATCGCCTAGAAAGGGCTTGTTTCAGTTACAATGACACATTGCTCTTTTATTCCCTCTTCTTGTAGAATTCAGTGCATGAAAGATGCATCCGGATGATGCCTATACACTTCCTGTTCTATTTCATTTTCGATCTAGTGGCAGAGATGAGCTCAGCAGGTAGGGTGGCAAATTTTTTTGGCTCGATGGGTAGAACCCATACGTGGAACAAAGAAGGGGCATGGAAAGATGGAGGCAACAAGGTACCGTATCAGCCGCAATCATGCAAGATGCGACCACCAACTGCTTGCCACCCTTCCAACTCGATTGCCCTCGAGCTTAGCTAGCCCACATGCATGCATACACACACACACATGGCCGTCATCTTTGTACTTGCTAGTTGCTTCACCCTTTTTTTGTTAATTGAGAGGGCCAGCGTGGGGCTAAGATGGGGGCCATGTGAAGTGCCTCTCGAATTGCAGCTTCTGAAATTCTCTTTGGAAGTGCGGATTATTAAGCCGTTATTGCGGCATTTCGTTCGTCCCTATGGTTCCCCTTTAAACTAATTCAGATGGCACTGGAGGCAATATCTGCTTTTGATATTCTCTCGTCTCTATTATTTGAACAAGGGAAGTTCCCAAAGGGAATCACGTACCGTTTTCGTTCCAATCCTTCCTCCCTGGAAATTCTCAAGTTAGTTGGAGTACCATGCCAATTAAGAAATTTAGATGAACCAAAAACAAATTGTCCTTTATATTCATCAATTATATCGTTACATGCTCATAATAACAAGAAGAAGAAGAATGCATGTTCATTATAGCAAGAAGAAGAATAATGCATGTTCGTAATAACAAGAAGGATAATGCAAGCCAAATTAAGTTGGTCGGCTCATTTCTTATCTATCAGTAGTTGAGTACTATGTCACGGGCATATGCGTTGCTTTTGCTCATTGTTGCATAGTAATGGAAGGAGAAGCTAGCCCCTCGGTTCCGATTATTAAAACCGAGTGACAATGTACGTACAAACAGACTTGTAGTTCCGTGAGCCTTCTTGTTTAGTTAGACGCTTCGGTGGATAAACTAGGATGCCGTGTATTGATGTATCAGGAGGAGAATATGTGTTTGGTAGTGAAAGGCTGGACACTTGGACAGTACTATCATAGTGCCCACTTGTATGCGAATATTTTTTTTTTGTAAATAATCATTTTTTATTCGTGAAACCATTTGTTGTGCTGAATGTACAAATATCTTCTGCCACCATACTAAGGGTTTGTCGTCACCAGGCTGTTGCAAATCTAGGGCTAGGTAATATAACGGTTATGTATGATTTCTCGGTAGCACACCAAATGAAGTGTGCTAAAATACATTGCAAAAATAGATGATTATTCATTGCGGGTAAAAGCAGTACACCTTTGTAGAGTTAAAAACTTTTCGAAAAGCCACGCCCGCAGTCAAGGACACTTAGTAAAGTCATCACATAGTTAGAATTTTGATATTATCATAAAAATGAAATTGAACTAGAAAACTGATATTGGAAAATTTACCTAATAGATGATTCAATGCATGGCCATGTGTTGACAAAATTGATTTCAGTTGTTGGTGTTATGTGATGGCGAAAGATTAGATTTGTGTCATGTGTTGGCAGGGAATGATTCGATAGGCTACTCAAAGTCATGGAGAATTTGTGAGTTGTTAAGATGATGCTGTTACTCATACTTGTTATTTTATGTACCGGTCAAATTACTTTACAGAGTTACACTTTCAATTTATTATTCAATATTTACAATTTAAGTCAGCTTTATGCAAAAATCAGAGTAGCTTCGGCGCTGCGCCAGGGTCCCCACTCCCAGCTTAAAAGGTCGCCAGGGTGTGGTCGCCGGGCGGCGCTGGCCACACGACGAGAAGGTGGTCGCCCGGGCACGTGGCGGCGTGCCACGCCCTGGCGACAGAAGGTGGTCGCCCGGGACACGTGGCGGCCACGCCCTGGCGACCAGAAGGTGGTCGCCAGGACGCTGGCGGCCAGGCCACGCCCTGGCGACCAGGAAGGTGGTCGCCGGGACACGTGGCGGCCAGGCCACGCTGGCGACCAGGAAGGTGGTCGCCGAGGACGCTGCGGCCAGTGCGCCCTGGCGACCAGAAGGTGGTCGCCGGGGACACGTGGCGCCAGACGCCCTGGCGACCAGGAAGGTGGTCGCCCGGGAAAGGTGGCACGCGGGCCACTCCCGAGGTCAAGGGCATTTAATGCAAGTTGTGCGCATTAAATGCAAGGCGTCTTGAGATGCAAGGCGACGGCTGCCTTCCCAGGCACGCATTAATTGCGTGACATCACGGCGCACCTTACCCCGACGTAGCGAAGCGTTGGTGGGCGGGGGCCCGAGGTGGGATTGTGACAATGGCGATCATTAATGAAGAGTAAGAACGAGCGACGGCGCAATAAATAATCCCATGCCCGTAATGATGGCGGTGGGGTAAGCCACCCATGCGTCCCCCTCGACCCTAGTATAAAAGGGAGCCAGGTGCATGGGAGAGGGGTTGGAAAGATTGTAAGGCTTTCATTTCCTTCAAGAAGAACACAAGCAATACCAAAAGAAAGCAGGACTAGGGCTATTACTCTTATGAGGGCCTGAACACTGGGTAAAAGCTCTGGCGCCTCCTTGTTCCCTCGAGTTTCCGGTACCCTGGCCGTCTTCTTCCTTTCCCGGCAATTGCCCCGAAAGCCCCTGTTTGAACCTCATAAGCACCCAATTCGCAGGTGCCTGTTAGCTAGAACGCCGATGGCGCGCTGTAGGGGCTCTTGGTGGTTAGATTGCCCTCTTCCTTCCATCTCGATTCAAGCTCAGCGAAGCGAAGGAGCGCTTTGTCGATTTAGGACATGCACATGATTCCGCTTCTTCCCGCGTCCCCCGAGTCTAGGGGAACCGTGAAGACCTCCGATCGCGCCTCGGCGAAGGGCGGCGCGCGGCAAATGACTGCGTCATGTCCTCACCGCGAACGTCGCGGGGCATAAGACAGGGTCTCTCCTCGGACTCTAGGGAGAGCGCAGGTCGCACTCCTCATCCTCTCCTCAGATCGGGGCGAACGGCGCTACTCCCCCTACAACGTTGGGTGCCAGGCGTTCTCTCTCCGCCTTCGGCAAGCTGCATGGCCGGAGAGATTCCGCCCCGCCTCCATCGAGAAGTATGATGGTACCACCAACCCAGAGGAGTTCCTTCAGATCTACACCACGGTGGTACGCGCGGCGGGAGGGTCCGAGAAGGTCATGGCCAACTACCTCCCGACGTCACTAACGGGCTCGCCCTGCCTTGGTTATTTAACCTCCCGCGAGGCTCTGGCACTCGTGGGAGGGGCTATGCGACATTTTTGTCGCCAACTTTCAGGGCTCCTACGCTCAACCAGGCGTGGAGGACGACCTCCACGCTCTGGAGCAGACGGAGGGGGAGTCCCTGAGAGAGTTCATCCGGCGGTTCAGCCACTGCCGCAACACGATCCCCCGGATCTCTGAGCAGTCGGTGATCATCGCTTTCCGGAGGGGGGTCCGGGACCAGAAGATGCGGGAAAAGATGGCCACGCGTCGCCTCAACCACATCTGAGTTGTTCTCCCTGGCGCACAAGTGCGCCAGCAGCCGGCTTCGGATGTGTGCCACGTGGCCTTCCTATTCGGGTGAGGTTGGCACCCTTAAGTCCTCCGACCGAAATAATAAAAATAAAAAGCGGAGGGAGGCAACCGCTAGGGAGGTCTTGGTCGCTGAGCCGGAGCCCAAATCCCGGCGTCATGATGACCAGGACCAACGGACGAAGCGCCGGCAGCGCGGCGACCGCAGGACCGCCGCCGCTCGCCGCGAAACGATGGCGGCAAGCCCTATTGCCCCATCCATCGAACGAGCGGACATGACTTGGAGGATCGCCAAGTTGTATCCAAGCCGGGTCGACAAAGTGCTCAAGAAACGCCATGAAAGATTGGGCAAGACAAAGACGACGGATGTGGCTCCGCTTAGCCTTCCAAAGAAAGTGAGCACACGGTATGCTTCATACACTGGCCCGCCACCTACCTCCTCGAACTCGCAGCACAAGCGGATTCGAGGCGTGTGTGCCACCACGCCGCCTTCGGATCGCCGGCCACAAGTGGTCTGAATACCGATCACTTTCACGGCCGACCACCCAGAGAACACCTCCGCCCTCCGCCATCTCCCGATCGTGGTGTCCCCACCTTGGCCCGCATGCGGTTGGGGCGGTCCTCGTTGATGGAGGCGCTATCAACTCGCCGTCACGGCGACAGCGCTTCCAGATCCCGACGAGAGTCGCGCGCTCGCCTTCGCAGTAGCCCCCGGTGGGCCTCCTACCCTCGGGACAAGTCCGATTGCCGCATCGCCGGAAGTTCCGAGAACTTCCGAACGGAGTCGTAGATTTTGAGGTCGCCGACTGACTCTCCCTATAATGCCCTCGCTTGGCCGCCTACCGCCGTTAAGTTCATGGCAAGGGCTCACTACGCCTATATGCCGGTGAAAATCCCTGTGGCCTGGGGTCCCATTACTATGAAGGTGGATAGATTGAAGCCTCATCGCGCCAAATAGGTAAATGCAGATCTTAAGCCGGGCACCACCTGCCCAAGGCGACAAGGACGACAACCCGTGCCTCGGCCAAGTCCCGCCGGCCCGCCAGTTCGTGGGCGAGGCAAAGGCGGCCCCTATGGGCGAGGGAAGGTTCGGCAAGGTCACAAGACGCAAGACCGACCTCGGCCGCCAATAGGAAGACGCGCCACCTTCCTCCGCCTAACCTCGATGTGTTCGCCGGGAACCATCGGAACCATCGTAATGACCGGGGTCCCCTGGAGGTGATCGAGCACCGATTGGCAACGCTTCTCGAGCGCTGCCTGCCGGCAAGATCCCGCACAGCGCCAGGCTGGCAGACGCCATTCGGACGCAGGTGGAAAACTGGTCTCGCCAAGATTGTGCGGAGGCCGCTACCCGAGTGGTTAGCCAACCCTGCTTGTAAAGAAGTCTAATGGGTGGCGAATGTGCATCGATTTCACCGACCAACAAAGCTCGTCCCATGACTGCAGACTTTGCCGCTGATAGACATCGCTGCCGCCGACTCCACGGGCGGTGCGGCTCAGGCTCTCGACGCCTACTCCGGATCATCGACGATGGCGCAGAAGACGGAGAAGACCGCTTGTGACTTCTGTATATTGCCACGCCAAGATGCCTTTCGGCCGAAACGCCGTGCCACTTATCACGGCTATGCACATTGTGTTCCGCCCCAAATAGGGAAGAACTCGAAGTGTATGTTGATGATCCTGGTCGCGGAAAACGAAGAGGGCCGACGAGCTTATACAGACCTTGAAGAGACCTCTCTCACCTCGTAAAATCACCGCCTGGTTGAATCCGGGTGCGTGTTTGGTGTCTCGTCCGGGAAGTCGCCGGCTTTCCTCGGTCTCCACCGTGGAATCAAGTCAACCCGGAGAAAATAGAAGCAATTGAGCGAATGCGCATCGCTTACCCGGCCTACAATCAGAATGCTTGGTCAAGCCGGCCACTTCCTGGCCGGTTTATATCCTGGCTCGGGAGAAAAGTCTCAGCCATCGCTTAAGTTGTTGAAGAAAACCTAACTCATTTGAATGGACCCCGGCCCAACAAGCGCTTGAAGATCCAAGAAGTACACTCTTCTCCTCCAAGCCGGTCGCTTCGAGCCGGCGAGCCATATCAGATGGCGCCACCGTAGTGAGCGCGCGCCGGGTAGCGAACGTGAAGGGGTCCAACTACGGCCGGGTCTACTACATCAAAGAAAGTGCTCCACGACGCAGTAAAACAAGGTACCTCAGGCCTCGTAAAATGGTCTATGCGTGGTAGTGGCGCTAAGAAAGTTACGACTATTTCCAAGGAGAGAGATCACGCGTCTCTCGCACTTCTCGCTACGAGATCCTCCACAACCGAGAAGCGAGGGTCGACGCTAAGTGGTCCGTTGAGTCGGGAGTTCGCATCAAGTTTGCTCCTCGCACTTCAATAAAGAGTCAAAGGTCATGGACTTATGGTCGAGTGGACTCCATCCGAACCGGCCGATGAGGTCCCGCGCTTCCCCTCGACGCCTTCTTCGACGGTCTTTCAGTGCTTGAAGCGCTGGGTCGGGTTCTCTCGCCCTCCGACCGGGACCTCTCGGCACGTGGTCGCCTCGACTTCAAGGCTACCAACAACGCCGCCGAGTACGCAGGGCTTGCCGGCCGGGCTCTCGCCGCCGCACTCCATCGTGTCCGGCCGCCGCAGTAGGCGCACTCGGTCGCCAATCGTGCAAGGAAGGACTTTTCCGCCCCGACTTCATGGCAAAAGATACCCGCGAGGTCGTGGAAGCCGGAAAGGCATTTCAAGGATCGATACACTCACATCCCTGTGCGTGACAACCATCTCGCGGACGAGCTCGCCACTCGCTCGACTGTGTCTCCTGCACGGCCGGTCTTTGAAGAAAGGCTTCAGCGACCGCCCATCGCAGCTCCCATTTCTCGGGACGATGGTGATGCCGCTCAGCCTCGCTCGGGAAGGCGGTTCCGCTGGAAATGCCCGGCCAGAAGCGAGATTTGATCGACCACCTCGTGGTCGCCAGATTTGACCAGGAAGGCACATGGATGGATCCGATCCTGGCCTACTCGCGGATCGGCGGCTCATGATGATGCGCCAGAGAAGATAGCACGAAGGCCAAGTGCTATACCCTCGTATGGGCGGGACCGTATCACGGGTAAGAATGGAATTCTTCCGGCGCATCATCGGAAGAGGGGAGCAGCTGTTTCTGATATCCATGGAGGCGCAAAGGGAGCCATGTGTCCGATCTAACGATGGCGGAAAAGCTTTCGCTGGCAAGGGTTCGATTGGCACAACCGCCTCCAGATGCTGCGTAGCCGGTGAGGAGATGAAGCGTGTCGCCTCACGCCAAAGGTGTCCACCAACCACCCCAAGCCCTCGCAGGATTATCCCGCTCTTCTTGGCCTTCGCGGCCTGGGGTCGATATCTCCGGGCCTGCCTCGCCGGCCAGGGGCTACACTCCACTGCTCGCCGCCATCGACAAGTTCACCAAGTGGGTAGAAGCCGAGGCGTAAGATCCATCACCGCCGCATTGCCAAGTTCATACGAGAGATTTTTTGCCCGCTTCGGGTCGCTTAACCAGATTATCACCGACAACCCGCGCCAGCCTACTAGCGCCTTCTTAGACTTCGGAAGAGATGGGCACCAAGGTCTGTTTTGCCTTCGGCCGCCACCCCAGGAGCAACGCCAGTCGAACGCGCCAACGCTACTGCATCGGAGGCCTCAAGACCGGGCGCTCGACCGACTCCACAAGCGTGGCGCCTGCGGATCGAAGAGCTTCGCTGTGTTGTGGTCACCCGACCACTCCTAGCCGGCCACCGGGAAACCCCTTTCTTTCCTGGTCTACGGGCAGGTCGCTCTCCCCTGAGCGAATCAAATACACCTGCTACCGCGCTTGTGGAAGAAGACCAGGAGAGCCTGGCCGAGATTTACATCAACCTCTTGGAAGAGGCGCGATCGAAAGCAGCCTTTTGCGCTACCGCAAAGTACCAGCAGAGCCTCAGCGTACCACGCCTCCCGGTTAATGAGAGAACGCTGCAGAGGGCTTAATTGTCTTGCGGCGAATCCAGACGCATGCCGTCGCATAAACCGCCCTCCTGGAAGGACCTTTCAAAGTGGCTCTGCCTCTCGTCCCCGGCGGCCGTTGGCCATCGAAGACGGCGAGGAGCTAGCAAACTCGCATTATAGAGAATCGCAAGTTCTACCCTTTGATTGGTTGTAAGTCCTCAGTTCCGCCCCCCGACGCTGAGTATGTCCGCTTCGCCGCACGGCAGTCTGGGGAGGCCTCTGCTTTGAAGTTAAATACTTTTTTCCTGCCCAAACCGCCCGATCTTCCCGCCTCTTTTCGGCCTTGCCTTCACGATAGTGCCGGCGATTGCCTCTGGTACCTGGCCCCGAGCGAGGTAGGATCACTAAGTGTGAGCTGCAAGACGGGACGGTGATTGGATGGCTAGTTTAGCACGATCCCCAAAGACGGTCATGACACTCAGTGGTGTCCCCGTGGGGCCGGGCGACCAACACCACGCTAAGAACCTGGGGCCCCGCCCGAACTCGCTAAGTGATCGCTCTCAGCTCAAGACATTAAGTCTCCAAGCTGCTCTCATGGAGCCGTGAAAGAATAAGAACAAAGAAATCTTTAAGCCATATAAGCGGAAGCCCGTGCTTCCATTCCATTTGAATCTGCCTTGCGCCTGGTTTTTACAGTGCAAAGTAAAACAAACTAGCTAACTACGCCATGGGGATCTCTTCCGCCTCCTTCGCCGCTTCGGGCCGCCGCCACATCTCTCAAAGAATCGAGAACGCCCAGATGAAGCGCCACGCCCTCGCCTACCGCCGACCAGGGTTCTCCATCGCCACCGAAAGCCGCGACCGCTTCGGAAGCGCCGTGGACTCGGCCTCCGCCTGCGGTTTCGCCGCCGATCCCCCTGACCGTGGCCGCGGATCGGTTAGGGGTCACGGCTATGAATAAGCCAAAGACGTGATTCGGCTGCGGGTCGCCGCGATCGCGCGCTTCTCCCGGACGGACCGGGCGGCGAGGGCTACGGCGGGCAAAGGTAAGGGAAGTTCATGGTCCTGGCAGAGGCGTATGCATAGTGCCGTGGCTTCTCCTCCCGCGACCGGCCGCCCAGCCTAACTGAGCAAGGCCGCCATTGCTCTGCTGAAGGCATGGCGCAAAGATCTCAGTGGTGTCCACGCCTGGATCGCCTCGCTGCCTTCTCCACCTCCAGCCCGCGCAGAGCCTCTTCCGCGCGGTGCTTTGCTCTCACAAGCCCCGCTCCACCAGCCTCGCTTCCAGCCCCGCCGGCCTGCAGATCTTCTACCTCTTTAAGTGAGGCGTGTTAATCTCGCTTCGCTCGTCAACCGCCTCGCTGTCGCTAGACGCACGCTTGTGCCGGAATAAAGCTCGCCGAGAGCCGCCAAAGAAAGCGCTCGCTCGCCGAGGAACGGAGGCGCGGTGGATCTCGGGGTAGGGGCGAGGCCGAGCGATTCCTTGTGACTGAAGCGACGGCGCAAAGAATCGCCGCTGGGGTCGCTCTCCCCGCCCAGGCCGCCTGGGACCGCTACTCCTGATGGCGCGACCTCGCAGCCACGCGCCACGACCACCCGCGCCGGGCAATCTGAAGGGTCCGGGCGGGAACCCTAAGAAAGAGACGCGGAAAGGCGTATAACGCAAAATGCCGCCAAAGAAACTTAAATTCGTGATCAGATGTGCATTTTTTGAATAGGTACCTAGGTGATGGCTCTTGGGAACCGAGGCACACTCGAGTAAGGACTACAGCCTCAAGCTGTTGCTTGCGGTGGCCCTGCTTACCTTAAGAACCTAAGCACAATGGCGGCGAATCATGCCAAGTGTGGCGGCGGCATGAGGAAGATTCGCCGCAGGTGGCGGCGGTCACAGAAGGCCGCTGGCAGAAGGGGCTGCAAGCGGTGGTCGCGCCCACCACCCCGGGGCTTGGCTAAGGCCTGGTGAGGAGCCATGGCGAAGGTTTGTTGTTGTCCACCACGGCCGGAGCAAGGAGGACGGTTCTCGGTCCGCAGAACCTCCCGCCACCAACGAGGAAACGGCCACAAGGCAGAAGAAGTCCCCGCTGCCGCCGAGGTTCCCGCCTGCCGAGCCTGCATATGGGCCTTTGGGAATGACCACCATTACCGCTATCATCATCGCTATCCTGACGCCAAGGCTTTCCTTTAGGTGCCTCCTCTGCCGCCAATGAGGAGGGTCCTGATTGATAAGGGTGCCCTGCCAGGTCACGCTTGGCGTGCTCCATGGCGCTCCATCGACGGTATGGCACGGACTATCGTCGCGCCGCTCTGGCGACAACAACCGGCAGAAGTGATCAGCGCCGTCCGGAATTCCGGAATGGGGCCTGCGGCCTGGGCTTGCGCCATCCACTGGCCGATCAAGCGGCTGAAGATGTGCTCCCTGGGCTACCGGGCACACAAAAAGAGAGGAAGGGGAGAAGCCTCAGAGAATAAAAACACCGGCTATCACCAAAATTCACCCATAGCGTAGAAGGGAGAGGGATGGCTCAAGGTGAAACGAAGTTACCTCCAGGAATGCTCCGGTCCCTGGCCGACGCCCATGTATCGCCAGTCGCGACGCGCGGCGAAGAGGGCACAGCCTCCGGAAACGAAGTCCCGAATGACCATGGGCCTCACAAACCCGCCGTCCGGCAGGTGGTCGACGCGCAGCATAGCCGTAAGCTCGCTGCCTCGCTTCACATGGCCCCTGGGCTTAGTTGCCGATCACGCCAAAGCGGAAGCTCCAAAGACTCAATGCCACTATCGCCCTCTACAGACATCCAATCTTTCACGCCGGGCTTCTCCGCTGGATCGACAATTAGAGGAAGGTAGCGCGACATGGACCCGCTGCGAGTCGCAGACAGCCCCTGAATAAAGGCGAAAGCAGCCGCCTCGTGGCGCGCTGAGGTGTGTAGAAGAAGCAAAAGAAGGAGGTTGGGGAGCACTCATGAACATTTCACGTATGGGCGAAAGCAAGGAGAACGACGGAGTTGGGGGAAGATGGATGTGGTGAATAGCATAAAAGTTGAGGGACTGAGAGATAAAATCCAACCTGGCAAGAGGCTCGCAAGAAGCCGCCAATTCCCGAAAAGATCACCTCGACGGCACTGGCTCGACGGCCCCTGCCAAGACGGAGATCCAAGCTTATGTTCCGAAATGCGCAAGGCATCTCTCTCGACGGCCGACAGGGAAGAATGGGAGCCATCTAGCGCGGAAGAATGTCGGGTCCGGCAAAGACAAAGGAGAAGGAAGTTTCTAAAGCCGTGAAGAGAGGCAAAGTGGTGAGGAGAGTTAGAGGAAGGAGGAGTTCCTCTGGCCGCCTTTTATAAGGTCATGAGGAAAGCTACCATACGGAGAACCAAAAGGACGCGTGTCGGGAAAAGAGAGGGAAGTTCAAAAGCCCCTGGCTAAGAAGGCGTGTCTCAAGGATCGTGGCGGCGTTGCAGATGGGAATGACTGCCAAGAAACTCGCTTCGAGAACCTGAAGAAGCCGTAAAGTCTCCCGATGGCCGCGGGGCGAGTGGGCTAATTAATGGCCCCACCCGAGGCCGAAAGCAAGCCCGATTAGTATTCAAAAGAGAGAAAAAGGAAGTTGGTAGGTCAAAGCGCCTCGGTGGACCCGGCTACTGGCCGGGCGTACTTTGCGCCAGTGGTCCCCACTCCTCAAGCAGCTAAAAAGGTCGCCAGGGGTGTGGTTTCCATCCGGGCACGTGGCTGGCCAGTTACTGGCCGACCAGAAGGTGATCGCCTCGGACACATGGCAGCTTCAGGCCACTGGCTCAGGAAGGTGGTCGCCTCCGGACACGTGGCACAGTTACGCTGGCTTACCAGGAAGGTGGTCGCCGGACGCTGCGGGCACCAAAGACGCCCGGGCTTACCAGAAGGTGGTCGCCGGGACACGCGGGCGCCGTGCAAAGCACGCCTCTACACCAGTGAAGGTGGTCGCCTGGGACACGTGCAGCCAAGTTACGCGGGCGAACAGAAGGTGGTCGCCGGACACGTGGCGCCAAAGACGCTGGCGACTTCAGAAGGTGGTCGCTCGGACACGCGGGCAGCTAAAGACGCCCCGGCGACCGTGAAGGTGGTCGCCCGGAAAGGTGGCACGCGGGCCACCCCCGAGGTCAAGGGCATTTAATGCAAGTTGTGCGCATTAAATGCAAGGCGTATGATGCAAGCGACGGCTACCGCTTCCCAGGCATCGACATTAATTGGCGCGGACATCACGGCAAAGACCTTACCCCGACGAATTCGGAAGCTGCCAGGACGGGGCCCGAGGTGGATTGTGACAACATGCATATTAATGAAGAGTAAGAACGAGCGACGTATAAGAATAAATAATCCCATGCCAAGTGTAATGATGGCGGCCGGGTAAGCTTAACCCATGCGCCCCCCGTCAGCTCCTAGTATAAAGGGAGCCGTGGTGCATGGGAGAGGGGGTTGAAAGATTGTAAGGCTTTCATTTCCTTCAAGAAGAACACAAGCAATACCAAAAGAAAGCAGGACTAGGGCTATTACTCTATGAGGGCCTCAACCTGGTAAAAAGCTCACGCGCCTTGTTCCTCTGAAGTTTCCTTGGCACTTTGGCCTGCCTCTTCCTTTCCCCGGCAATTGCCCCTGAAGCCCCCTCGTTTGAACCTCATAAGCACTCTAATTCGTGAGGTGCTCATAGCCAGAACGCCGATACCAAACATTTGATACAACCTGCATGTATTATAGGTTTTACAGAAGTCATGCGAGTACATTTTGTACTCAACTTGCAATTATTGTTAATTTTAGGTGATGCGACAGAATACTCCTAGGATACATGTTTTGACGCATGTTATGGGGATAACGGTGATGATTTTATCTAGGATTTACCTTGTTAGTTGCATGTGGGAATATGGGATCGAAATGTCATACTTCAAGATAAAAGTGTTTTCACTGTGTTAAATTTTGGGTTGTAAGAATGTTGTATATGAACTACTTCCGCTGTAACATGCAATAAAATATTATGTATGGTTGTGATCTCAATTTATAAATATGTGTGTTAGCTATGATCACAGAACTAGCACTGAATGCACATTTGAACCTTTCTTTTATGGTATACTGTATCATAAAAGGGAGGTGTCGGGGATTGGATAATCTCCATAAGTAGTGTTATACTCCTGCAGCCTATTTCAGCCAACCATGTGTACCCTTGGATGATGTTCCCAAAGAAGACCCTTCAATGATCTAGTTGGCTGGTCCGCCCGATCGAACTAAGCTCGGTACTCGGCTACGAGCACCCATGCTCGGACATGAACAACTGCGCTCGGCCCAGGCTCACCCACGAACGTGAGATCTTGGAAACACCAGGCAGAGCCGAGAAACTCCTCGAGCATGGACGAAAGGATGTGGACGGACGGAGTCCGAGTAATTTTCGGACGGAGATGATCACCTTCGAGTTAGTCGATTTTGAGTCGGCCTATGCTAGCTCTCACCAAGTTCATAGCTGCTACCCATCATGGGTACCCGTGCCTGAAGATTCTTGGTCCCAGCGGTGTAATCACCATAAAAGGGAATCAAAAGGCGGCCCTGAATTGTGACGAGAGAGCACTAGACATGGTCGGGCAACTGCTGCATCGCGGACCCAATCATGAGCCGAAGAATTTTCGGCCAAAAATTGACCTCCAGCCCAGAGGAGAGACCAAGGTTGTTTCGCTAAGCGAGGCGGAACCGACCAAGGTTGTGCGTTTAGGGTCTTCCTTAGATCCTAAATAGAAACTCGAGCTCGTGACTTTCTTCCGGAAGAATGCGGATGTGTTCGCTTGGGAACCATCCAAAATGCCCGGAGTTCCAAGGGAGGTCATTGAGCACAGGCTAGCGGTTTGGCCTGACAAGAAACCAGTGCGGCAAAAGTTTAGACGTTTCTCCCCGGAAAAATAAACTATCATCCGGGAAGAACTCAACAAGCTCCTCAAAGTTGGCTTCATACGAGAAGTCGAGCATTCGGAATGGCTGGCCAACCCGGTCATTGTCAAGAAAAAGGGGGGCAAATGACGCATGTGCATCGAACATACAGGCTTGAATGCCGCTTGTCCCAAGGACAATCTCCCGCTGCCCCGCATAGACCAGTTGGTCGACGCAACAGCAGAGTCCCAGGTGATGAGCTTTCTGGATGCCTACTCGGGCTACCACCAAATTGGTATATCGCCTGAAGATGAAGAGAAGACTTCCTTCATTACCCTGTTCAGCACTTTCCGCTATATGACCATATCTTTCGGTCTCGGGAACGCTTGAGCAACTTTCCAACGTCTCATGTAGAAAACTTTCTAAGATCAAATAGGTTGTAACCTAGAGGTCTATGTGGACGACATAGTGATCAAAAGTAAGCTCTCCTCGGATCATGTCTTTGACCTAGAGGAAACCTTTTGTAACCTCAACAGACATCAAATAAAGTTAATCCAGAAAAATGTGTCTTCGGTATGAGGGCGGGCAAGGTGCTTGGCTACATGGTTGGTCCACAAGGCATAGGGGCAAACTCGGAGAAAATTGAAGCCATCGAGTACATGCAACCACCTAGCAGCGTAAAGGAGGTCCAAGCCTTGACCGGACGAATGGCTGCCCTAAGCCGCTTCATTTCCCGGTTAGGTGAGCGTGGACTGCTTTTCTTCAAAGCATTACGCAAGCATGATTGTTTCACTTGGACAGAGGAAGCAAGCCGCTCTTTCAAAGAGCTAAAGCAATACCTGTCCAAACCACCCATCCTGACCACACCAAAGTCAGGGGAAGCTTTGCTGTTATACTTGGCAGCAACCCCGCAGGCAGTAAGCGTAGTCTTAATAGTGGAAAGGGATGGGGTGCAGCGACCAATCTACTACGTCAGTGAAGTCTTGCACGGACCAAAGGAGCGTTACCTTGAGGTCCAGAGGCTCCTATACTCATTACTCAGCCTCTAGGAAGCTGCGACACTACTTTCAAGCCCACAAGGTTGTGGTCCCGACCAACTTTCCACTTAGGGAGATCCTGAGAAATCAAGATGCCAGTGACCGAATAGCAAAGTGGGTCATGGAACTCGTCGAGTTCGAGATCGAATTCTCAACTCGTACGGCGATCAAGTCCCAGATTTTAGCAAACTTTGTAGCAGAGTGGATGAATCCAGTGCCACCTGCTGCCGAGCTCGATAGAGCTGAAGAAGATCGTTGGACCATGTACTTCGATGGGTCTTGAGCCTATGAACACTCGGAGCTCCCCAGGGAGAGCAATTCCAGTATGCCGTCCAACTGCACTTTGCCGCGACCAACAACGCGGCAGAATATAAAGGTCTCTTGGCAGGACTACGGGCATGCAAAGCGCTCGGAGTTCAACGACTTACTGTGAAAGGCGATTCACAGTTGGTCGTCAATCAAGACAACAAGGAGTATCAGTATTCCGATAACTCAATGGCGCTTTACCTGATTGAAGTAAGGAAGATGGAGAAGTACTTCAGAAATTTCGAGGTAGTCTACATCCCTAAGAAGGATAATTCTCTGGTCGGTCAACTCTCAAAGGACGGTTCCTCCCAAGTTCTCGCCCCAACAGGAGTGCTCGTTGAGCACTTACACAAGCCCTCCATTCCCTCTCTAGAGGAGGCATTAGAGGCGAGCGGCAACGTCTCTCTTCTCGAGCATGGTGCGAATTGGATGACGTTATTCGTTCAATATCTCGCACATGGGACACTACACGAGGAAGAAGCCGAGCGTTCCCGGCTTATAAGGCGATCCTCTCCTTACAAATTGATCGAAGGGACCTCGTCTGAAGTAGTCCCTCATAATGTGTCACCACCCCACTGAGATTGGTCATTAGACCTTGTCTGGGGTAAATCCTCTGATGTATTTGTGACTTGCTAAAGTTTGTCCTCGGACCTCGTCCGGGGTTGGTCGCCATACTTTGTCCGGTGTGGATCCCTCGATACATCACACCCCACCGAGGTTGGTCTCCGAACCTTGCCTGGGATGGATCTCCGATGTGCCACATGCCCACACCTTGTTGAAGTTGTCGTGGCACACTTTGGTGTGCCTTGTCTTGGTGAAGTTATAGTCGCCTCGAGGTAGCGCGGGGATCCTCGAAAAAAGGAACATATATGCTGTAGGAGTGAAGAGAGAAACAGAGTAGTGATAGTAGCTATTAGGGACGGTTTAAAAAAACATATAAGGTGCCCATGAACCAAACATTAGCCGGTTTTGCAGAGGATGCATGTCCAACCGTTCTTATATGTTTTTTTAAATTATATAAATATTAAAATATAAATAAAGGATACTTATATATTTATTATTTTAATATTTATGTAACTTATATTAAAAGAAAAAATGATATAGTATGAGTTACCATGACAAACTAAATCTTCACGCTTGAAGCAACCTATGTAAGCCTCACTAACATGGAAGGAAAGAAATTTCGGCGGTGGCAGTCAGCATCGGGGCGCCACCGTCCGGACGACCGGTCCGCTGCTTCTTCTAAGCACGCGACGGCGAAAAGGAACCCATCCGCCGGCGCCGACGCGCAAGGGACACTTCCAAGTTCCATCCAGCCGTCAAGCTCTACGCGCGCCCTCGGCCTAGTCTCGCATGCCACTGGAAATCCCGCGCTCGGGACCGCTCGAGCCCTTGACCGACCGCTCTACGGCACGGCACTACCCGACCCGAGCTGGCCTGCCGGGCCGTTCGCCGCACGGCAAGTCGGCAACTCACGGAGCCGAACGTGGCGGGGACGGCCAAATCACAGGCCGCCAACAGCGCGCCGCGTTCTTGGACCACGCCGCACCGGCACCGCATGATGCTGTGGAAGAACAGCCCACAAAGCCCATACAGGTATGAAGCCTACAGGCTGCGCCCAAACGACCGAGACTGCGTGGATGGGGGAAGCAAACATGGAAACTTTGGACTTGAAAGTGCAAACCCAAGCCGAAATAGACAAGCAAGATCGTTGGAAACAGGAACAGCCCAATGAACATTTGGGGTTGGCGTAGTGTACTCCGGGTCAATTCAACGAGATTCCAATGTGTACAGCTCATGTGCCCTCGGATTTTCGTTGCAGGCATTTCCGTGTGCAATACAGATCAAGAGCCCCGGTTTTTCCTTTTTCAGCAAACCAACGGTTGTGCCGTTGCTGGCTGTCTGCCGACGCCTTAGCCCTTAGTGCAAATGGAAATGATTTTGCCAATGATAAACACTGGGGGAAAATTGATCGCATCAACTCTATCTACCTACCTCCAAGGAACTAACCCAGTTTCTAACAATGTAAACATAGTCATGCTTCCCAATTCCATTCCTTTATTATTAGAAGGGTATTTAGTGCAAATTGGGTGGAATGGTACCAAGAGGGTAATCACACATTTACTTCCTCAACTGGTTGAAAGACTTGAAATGACAAACTGTATGTTTCTTCTCGAGTGTTGTCCATTGTTAGGGAAAGGATGGAGGCTCTATTTGTTTCGATTTAGTCTTTTTGTCTTATGGTTTAAATCTAACCTTTTAGCTTAATGAACTTATAAACAGTATGCTTTTAAACCAAAACAGTCTGTCTGGCATCCTAGCTTTTTGATAGGTTGAATGGTGTAATTTATTGTTGAAAAGTTTGAAATATCTTTTAAGGTTGTAAGGATTTTTCTTATGTATTGATTTATCTGATACAAATGTATCATAATTTTTCACAGAATGGAGTATTTAAAAAGCATAGATTAATAAAATAAATACATGCCCAGGGGAAATTACCAAACATTATCTCGACGTCACAAGTTAATTGCACCAACTGTACAAGGGTCAAACATGCATCACTAATTTCGAAGAAGTTAAGTGGTAGCTGGCTATTTTCAACCCTAAAAGCCAAACAAAAAGCCCTCTTAATTGGCTTATGACTTTTAGTTATATATAAGACTTTAGGCTTTTTCAAAAGCCTTGCTGAAAAGTTATCCGTTTATTTCGATTTTAGCTTTTTTTTTGCTTTTAAACCAGCGAAAAAACAGAAACAAACAGACCGGAGAATGATGAAGTGACACAGTTTCCCCGACATGAATACGACAAATCATCGATATCTTTCTCATGTGTAAACGAATAGGGCAACCAACTATCCCACACATTATGTTATTTCTTTAGGGACAACAATCGACAAAAGCGGCACATTGGATATGTAGTTTTCCAATCTATATAACTATATATATTCTTAGTGATGTATGGCTCGGTTGGAGGGCTGCTGCCATGCGCCCTCCAGCACTGTCGTTTTTACAAATTTTTATTTCTTAAAAAAAATAAGTACTTTTTGCTTCTTTTTTACTGGGTTTTTTCAAAACAAATTTTTTTCTCTCCAAAACCCTGCTTGTCTCGGCGCTTTTCGGGCCAACATATTAACTATTTTTCCATATGATGATAAAAGAGACTAGGCGTTGTGCATTTTTCATCATTAACTCGCGTGTTTCCCTAAACCGGGAGAAATTACACCTTAGGCCCTGCTTGGATGAGTGGTAATTTCTTGGGAGGTTTTGGGATTTAGTTCAAATTTGAACTAAATCCTAAAACATTCCAATGAAATACCCCTAATCCAAGCACCCCCTTAAAGGTTGCAAAAACCAACCATTGACCTTCGAAACAGCCTTCATCCATCCTATCAACCAGCCATAGAAAAGCGTATAAAAAATAGGATACAGTTTGATCACAGTAGGAACCCCATCCCCGAACGCCTCATATCACGAAATGCATGCACCGCTGCGTGCAGAAAAGGAACCACGGAACTAGCATGCCTATCTTCTTTCCGTTTTTGTTTTTTCTCCACTGCTTAAACCTTAAGCAAACCCTAATGGAAGATCCTGGTTAACCCGACCATTTAGCAGCTAAAAAATCCAAATCGTCCAAAGCCACAGTGACAGCACAAATCCTTAAGAACCAGTGCGCCCCAACCCACGTGAACGCCATGGGGTTATTACCATCGTTAAAACCTATGGATTTCTCACATCATCGCAAGAACCCAGACAAAAATCTCTTGCTTTAACTTTTGAGACCGCTAAGATAGAAACAAAACCCTCCAAAAAAAAAGGGTAAAAGGCTGATGATAAAAAGGCCACCGGATCAATCAAATAGAAGTGTCAAGAAATCGGATAAAATTTCCATTTCTTCATCCCTTGCGTCCTGACGGCGGCGGCGGCGACCATGGTGGGGGTCGGGGGGTTTGACAGGGACGCGGCGGCGCTGGCTGAAGAGCTACCCGGCGGCGCGGGCGCCAGCTTGAATGGCTTCTTTGACCACACGGTAGCTGTTTCTCCCATGACTGCGCCTGAGGTTGGGCTGCGATATTGGCACTAAAATTTTGTTTTTTTCTTCTTCTTTTGGGTGGTTCTTGCAGGGGTTGGAGGTGGCGGCGGGAGGAGGGGGACAGGGGGAGGGGGAGGAGGATGAGGAGCTGGAGTGGCTTTCGAACAAGGACGCGTTCCCGTCGGTGGAGACCATGGCGGCGGAGGTGGAGGCGGCGCCGGCGCGCGCGGCGGTGGGGCCGAGGACCAAGGGGATGCGGCGACGCCGGCGGGTGACGGCGCCGTGGAGCCTCCCGCCGGTTCTGTCGAGCCCGCCCCAGGCGGCGAGCGGCGCGCCGCGGCGCCGGTGCACTCACTGCGCTGTGGAGGAGACGCCGCAGTGGCGCCTGGGGCCGGGCGGCCCCCGCACGCTGTGCAACGCGTGCGGTGTGCGGTACAAGTCCGGGCGGCTGTTCCCGGAGTACCGCCCGGCGAACAGCCCCACCTTCACCCCGCTGCTGCACTCCAACTCCCACCGCCGCGTCCTAGAGATGCGCCGCCAGAGCGAGGAGGAGACCTCGGCCGCCGGCCGCGCCAGCACCAGGGCCCGCCGCGCCGAGCGCGCGGCGGCGCGCGCCGCCGCCAAGGACAAGTGATGAAGCAGCCACCAAGGACAAGCGATGGAGGCCGGATGGAGCCATGGAGATGATTAGAGATTATGATTAATTAGCGTTCGCTCCTTATCTGTTTTCTTTTCTTTTCTTTACCAATTTTCATTTTGTCAGGAGACTCTAGGATTAGGGGTTTAAGAATAGCTGCCGGGCACTCCCTGGTATAGTAGTATCTTAGTTCAGGCAAGAAAGAGAGAAAAAGAAGAGCGTATCGCAATCACCATTATAATTTTCTGCAACCTTGCCGCTTGGCTGTAACAAGACCCATGGAGTCATGGTGATGCGCTGTGTGTTCAAATGCGATAAGCGCTTATCAGATTTCACCTATTCCTCTCCTCCTAGCAGCAAAGCAAAGCAATCAACACGGAACGGAACGCGACATGTGTATGTATCACCGGCCAGGCAAGCTGTTGCGCCTGCAGGTGCACATGATTTGGACGGCTCTAGCTCCATTTTCTCCGTGCTTTCAGGCCACTGCATACGTGTAAACCCATCTGTGTAAGCCGCCGGCGAGAAATGAAAAGTGGCGTGTGCTACCCGTAGAGTGCTGGAGGCAGGCATAGCCGCATAGGGCATGCACCGCTTGTCGCGCGCGGATATGTTCGGTTCGGTGACCCTCGCTGCTAGCTGCTTTTTTCATGGCATCTCCTGCAAACGGCAACACTTGCAGCCTGAAAAATGATGCCGAGCCCAGGGGCATGAAGGCTCTAAACCAGGCTCGAGCCTTATCATTGCATCCTCACATGGCGGTTGCATTGCGAGCAACTGTTCGATGAGACGGTCCCATACATTCATGGCTGGCATTCCTCCTGCAAGATACGGCCGAACGGCAGAACACCCAGAAACGGCAGTGGCTAGGCTTGTCGTTGCAGCGCACGGCCCTGACATTGCTTTGCGAGTAGAGGCTGCTGGATCAAAATGGGATCTTCATGGCGGTAGAAGAGGTACGGGTGCGGAGCATGCGGTGATCCAACACTGAAACCATCGCTTTTTTAAGGACACCACAAGCTCTTTTTGCAATATCCAATGTAATAGTAAAAATATTCTCCTTTCCCATCGCAGAGCAAGCGATATGTATCACCTGTCACGCTTTCGTACTCCGAAGGAGTTGCCACGTAGCTGGATCTCCGCAGTAAAGGTACCACATAGTGAGAGCTCGACAAGATCTTATCGAGCAGTGCTACCTCGGTGGCATTTAACTAAGGTCCTGTTTGGTATGGCTGGAGCTTTTTTGAAAAGTAGCTTTTAGCTAGGCTGCATGGCTGAAGGGCTGCATGACTGAATGACTGGACTGAAGAGGTTTGGTGTTTAGCAATTTGGCTTTTTAGTATAGTTTTTAGATGCGAGGGATGCGGGTTGGAAATGAGGATGAGAGGGCGTGCGGTTCATGATTTTATACTTGATGGGAAGGGGTAATTTTCTTCGAACTCTAGTGGTAAAGTTACTCATTCCAGTTTGATAATAGATGTCGTTTTGGACATCAACACGGTCTTCAAAACACAACTTTGACTGCTAATTTTTATTATAATATATTTATAAAACCCAATAAAATTATAATATTATGAAAGTACTTCTCGAGACAAGTCTACACATATAATTTTTATATATCCAATTTGAATATTTAAAAATATATCGATAGTCAAAGTTTTAGAAGTTTGACCATCACTATGTCCAAAACGACATCTATTATCAAACTGGAGGGAGTATAACCTCAATCCACTGAAGCCGTAGAAAGCTACTTCAGACCAGCTTTCGGCTTTTTCTAGCACAAATGGGCTGCTGGATTCTGACTGCGAAAAAGCTAGCCGTTTGGAATAGCTTCTGGCTTCCAGAGGACAAAAGCCGAAGCTGAAACCATTCCAAACAGGAGAACAGCTACTGGCTTTCAAAGAGCAAAAGCCGAAGCTAAAGCCATTCCATGCAGGACCTATCCTATTTCATTCTGTCAGGTCACTAATTAAGGGGTTAATCAAGTGATTAATTAACTAAAGTGGTCAATTAAAGGGTTGATTAATTAAAGTGAATATTTAATCAATTGACCAGCGCATTTCTTGTCCGTCTATTATAGTTTGTATGAACCTTGCAACACCCCTCCAGCAGGGCAGGTGATACGTGTAACTTATTGTGCTATTCATGATTGAGAAGAAGGTTATTTTTGTAGAAAAGGATCATATTTGAGGACTAGAAAAGTGATGCCTTGATCCAACATTAGCTCTGGCCCAACTGTTGCTTGGGTTCAGTACCACCAGAACATGATCATATATCTGTCTTCTATTCTTCTTATTTTGCGATTACCTGTGGTTCACAAAATTCTGCGTTTTTTCTTATCATGAAGATATTGGGCCGTATTGTTTTACGTACCAACACTCCGTTTATAACTCAAAATACTCAAGTAGCATGGGGACTATTGTATGCAAAACGCTTATATGAACGTCGTCGCTAAAGTAGCTGTTCCTTACTAGATCAATAATGTGCTGCAAGTATTTCCTAATGTTCAGATTGCTAGGGCATCAGGACCGAACTCGTCTCTAAAGATTTCTGATTTTTTTTTTTTTTTGTTTAGTGTGTAAGACATTGGGTTAATATGTAGAAATTTGGGAATAACTAGAAATCGAACGAACGATAGGAAGCTTTTCATCATGCACGGCGCAACATCACTAAATAATACGTGTAACAATTGTATCATGTATGCAACAAAATACGAAACTAAAAAAAAATTAGTTGCAACAATTTTACATGGAGGCACAACAACCTTCCAATCAACATGCAGTAAAATCTCCATTTTCAACAAGCCAATAACACCTGGAGTAAAATGGGTGCCACTAAGGCACTAACCAACAATCCACTTTGCAAAAAAAAAAAAAAAATCCTGTGCAACCAATCAAATCCTCAATTGCAACAAAAATCGCTAGCCACAACATTTCAGAAAACATATTACAACAAAATAAAACAATGTATGCAACAATTGAAAAAAAAAGTGTTGCAACAAATTGTGGAAACGCTCGCAGTAAGCCAAAACTATACGAGGGGAGTAGGCGGCAGCGACGAGCCTAGATCGGAGGAGGTGGCAGTGTATGACCGCAAGCTTCGTCAACCTAGCCACGAAACATGCGGGGTATAGCAAGCCCATGGTGGCCCGACTAGTTGAGACATGTTCAAATCCGCACTCTATCCACCACTACCAACTACCAAACGCACATGTCCGCCGCCCCGGGCTCATCCAACTATTGTTTGGTGCGTCACCATGATGCTCCCTCCTCACCGGCTCTGAGAGGGGGGGGTGTGGAGGAAGTAGTGTGCAGGGTTGAGTGGATTGTGTGTATTGGGAGAGGGGGGGGGGGGGCGAGAGAGAGAGAGAGAGAGAGAGAGAGAGAGAGAGAGAGAGAGAGAGAGAGAGAGAGAGCTCATGGAGCAGTACGAGTTGACGTGGCGTTGCTACGGTGGGAAAGTGACGAGGAAGATAGATTAGGGAGAGACCGCATGATGGAACAGTTGTGAGGAGGCGGAATGAGTGTTGGGGACAAGACGATGTGGTTGTGTGGATAAGTAGGTGGTCCAAGCAAACTACTTACATCGAGGCTGCAGGTTTTTAATTGGAGCCAACATTTGATACGAATATGAATAGACGTATGGTACCAAATAATTCCATAGAAATTTTCGCGCGCTAAAAAATTCCAAAGAATTTCATGGATTGAATTGAACCTATCATTGGATTATCAACAACCATGTTTAATTGCAATGATGTTTGCATGTCTTTGGTTTCATGTGATAGACAATAGATATGCGATATCGTAAGGATGTGTCAATATGCAATATGGCTGTAGTATAGAGGTGATTTACGCCATATTCACCAAGGAGTGAGCTAAAGTGCTTAGGATAGGAATGAAAGGCAAAGTTGCAACAACAGGCTAAGGTAAGTAAAAGTCTATTTCTATCTACCATCAAGTCATCAAAGACAAAACACAGAGAACTGACTAACTGAGAGTTTCAATCTACGTTCTCAGTAAAAGGCTGGATGGTAGACAGAAAACTCGAAAAGTTTCAATCAACTCAGGAACTCACCAAACAAAGGAAACCCACCAAACTCGGAAACTTTCCTCTTTCCACGGCTCCCCCTCCCGATCCCTCCCTCCCCGCTCCACTCCACCCCGACCCCGACGCCACGGCCCCAAAATCCCATACCCCATGCAACCCCCCGCGCCCGCCGCGCCGGCCGCGACCGCCGCCTTGCCACTCGCCTTCTTCCCCAAGGACTCCCGCCCCCTCCCCTGCCTCCTCCTCACCTCCCTCCTGCTCCTGCTCCTCCTCCACCTCCTCTCCTCCTCCCCTTCCCCCACACCTCCGGCCGCGCCCCACCACACGCCGCTCCCCGTCGACACCTCCTCGGCCGGGCCGACCCCGCCCACCCTTGCATTCCTCCTCACCGGCTCGGCGGGCGACGCCGACCGCCTCCTCCGGCTTCTCCTCGCCACCTACCACCCCCGCAACCTCTACCTCCTCCTCCTCGACCGCGCCGCCTCCGCAGCCGATCGCGCGCGGCTCGCCCGTAATGCGCGGACAGGACCTGGTCGCACCAACGTCCACGTCGTCGGCGACCCCGGGTTCGCCAACCCCCGTGGCGCGTCCGCGTTCGCCACGGCGCTACACGGTGCTGCCCTGCTGCTGCGGATCGGCCAGTGGGACTGGTTCGTGCACCTCGACGCCGGTGACTACCCGCTTGTCACTCCTGATGGTGATTACTCTCTGCACCTAGTCGGATAACTTTGTTTTGTGTATGTGGAGGACAATAGTGTCGCTGAGGTGTTCTAGATAGATCTAGGCATTTTGTTAGATCATGAAAGTGTTAATCTGGCCACTTTGTTCTGATAGATTGTTAGCGTTTGTATGAAATAAGGTGTTTAATATAGATAGATCTCTATGGATTCAATGCTAGAGGGCTGATGAATCGGGCTACCAGTAAATATTAATTCCCTTTCTGAAGATCATCTTTGACGCATTAGAATGGATCAAAAAATATCACAATAAAGGGACTAGAATCCTATTGCCGTTCGAGGAAAGTAATTTCTTTACTTTTGTAGCTTCCCAAGGAACAAATTCTTTCTCGTGTTAATTCATCCAAAAACAAATCGCAACCACATCTGTTTATGTATAGAGCATGTGCAACTTGGTCTTAGATCGAACCCACACTTTTAATGCATTGAAAGAATTAGCACCTTGGAGTTTGAACGAGGAAAGGTATTATTTCGGTAACATGACTATCATTCCATTGGTACTTTTTTTTTTGCTTTCCCGCTCTAGAAACAATATGGTTTTAGGTGGAGTAGCACAAGGGTGGCATGTAAATGATGATATAATCTAGTTTTAAAAGAGAATTGCGATCTAGTTCAACTAATGGTTTGTATTAGACCAGCATAGAGAACTGGTTTTGATGAAGCTTAAAAAGCAAAGTAAAACTTTTTTTGAATTCCTGTCTCATATTTAGGCTTGTAGAGTTTTTGATGTATGTAACATGCATTGCATTTGCTTATTGAAGTTGAAGCAGTGGAACTTGCTATATTGTTCCTAAAAGAATTCTTGGAATAGCTTATAGAATTGCTTGGCTAGAAAATAGTAGTACAGAACAGTAGCAAATGTTCGTATATTGTTTTTTCATTAGCCCTTTGTATTGGAAACTAATAACAGCTGGTGGAAAAAGCTTAATCTGTACAATATAACTCTTCTTAGCTGACTTGA
The DNA here is from genome assembly GCA_036346355.1 of Rhipidocladum racemiflorum. Taxonomy (NCBI): domain Eukaryota; kingdom Viridiplantae; phylum Streptophyta; class Magnoliopsida; order Poales; family Poaceae; genus Rhipidocladum; species Rhipidocladum racemiflorum. The sequence goes on along the minus strand of CM070573.1, from coordinate 82,476,628 downwards.
CTTCAAACTGTTGGCAGATCTCCTGCATGTTTTGTCATATCTGCCAAGGGATCTCAACTTCATTCAGCATTCCAGCTATATCGGTTCGAAGGAGTAAGGGCATCTCATCATTCTGAATTTAAGATTTTTTCATTTGAATATGGGAGTGCAAGCTCTTGATATTGTATGTCTACGCAGGTCAAGACAGATAAGACCAATTGTTGTTGATCCTGGTCTATATCTGTCATCCAGGACTGACATTTTTTATGCCACTCAAAAGCGTGACCTGCCAAATGCTTTTAAATTATTTACAGGTGAGGGGTTAATGCTTTTCAGTATTTGTCAGTAGTTATTATACCATATGATTCTAATGGTGATGCAATATACAGTTGAGCAAGGGATATAGGTGAAACTCCTTTATCATATATTGGTTTAATGGATTTAGTTGACATGATCTTTGGTTATTAATGCATGGTAGACACATAGTTTTCTCAAACGTGTAGCAAATGCACGATATAACTTGCTTACTTTGCTTAACATTCTGCTTATTAGAGTTCTATGTACTTTATATCCTGCATTCTAGTTGTTAACTAATGCTTCATTAAGATGTGATTGTTACTTACGTTCATAAAAACTGTTTCATTTCGAAGACATTAAGTCTGATTGGGAATATACTAATTCATTTGGTATGATGTACATCATAATTCTATGATAAGCTCCCTTTATCAGATTAAACTCCTATTGATGTTAAATGGACATATGTTAACTAATGATATGATTACAAAGTTGTTCAATCAGACTATTTAAATGAAAGATTAGCCTAAGTAGAACAATAGGGTCTTTTGGTCCCACCCACACGCTCGCACGCACACACACTAGTGACTTTTTATTCTGTGGTAATATTCATGCAGATGCTGCAAACTAGTATATGCAGATGTACAGATATTTGAATAAAGCTCCATTTTAATATATTGACTTATTGCTATCCAATGGTCTTTCAAGTATTACTTGAATAAAGGTTTGCTGTTGGTGGTGGCAATTAAAAAATGAAGCAAACATGTGATTGAATGCAGATGGTTATCATAATGTGCATACTTTATGGGCAAAAATAAAGGACAGAAAAAGAATGGCAAGCATTTGAACAAAAAGGAAAAGAGAAAGCACCATTGCCTCCAAACTAAGTCAAACCTTGGACCAGTCGATTGGATCTGCGTCTGTTAGTTTTTTGGTTCATTCATAAGTGATCTTATCCTGGTGTAGAAAAAATTATGGGTACTAAAATGGGGATAAATATCATAAATATATCACATGAGAACAACACATATTGTTTTACAAGGATATTGCGGGCCTAAACCTAACCCCGTTGTCATGTAATTTTGCCTGTCCCTGCAAGAGCTTTGCACGATTGTACTGTTTTGGTCAAGAAACGGGCTGGAAGAATATCGTAGTTTTTAAAAGAACTTTAACAGTTCATTTTTTCATTAAATGCTGTTGAGTTCACTGTATACCTTGTACGCATCATACGTACTGTCTTTTTTTGACCTATCTTTTTTCTTGGTTATAATAGTGAAACTAAATTGGTATCTAATTATACCTGTTGTTTCTTTGCAGGCTCTTCATCTGTTATCCTTTCTCGGAAATTTATCGAATATTGTATCGTTGGTACGGATAATCTACCAAGAACTCTGCTGATGTACTATACTAACATGCCGTTGCCACACAGGAAGTATTTCCAGACAGTTCTTTGCAACTCCCGTGAATTCAGCAGGACTGTTGTTAACCATGACCTACACTATTCAGCATGGGATGCATCTTCCAAAAACGAGCCGCGTCTACTGACCCTTGCTGATGTAGAAAATATGACTAAAAGCGGTGCAGCCTTCGGTACTGGATTTCCCCAGGATGATCCTGTGCTTGACCACATTGATGAGGAAATATTACACCGCCTGTCTGGAGAGCCAGTTCCAGGAGGATGGTGCATAGGTGTTAGGGATGATAGTCCATGCTCTGTTTCAGGTAACCCGGATGTTCTTAGACCTGGGCCTGCAGCCGTGAAACTTGCCAAGTTCCTTGCGCAAAGGCTGTCCTATCGGAGCTTTTATTCTCAGCAATGTATGTGGGATTGATGGATTTTGATTGCATCACCAGGAAACCACAAGTTCAATTATCTAAATTGGCCTGTGCTGTTGTGCATATGGCCCTTAAATGTCGATGCTTCTTTGTAGAATTCATGCACTTTCTTGATATCCTGTAGCAATTACGTAACCAACCCTTCTTTCTAATGTTTCCCACTTTGACAACAACGCGGATATGCACATAATTATGCATTTGCATATTAAAATCACGTCAATGGAGCATATTAGTACACCCTGGGAATAAGAGCGCACACAGAATTATACCTCACCTGACCTAAAAAGAAACGAACCATTCTATCGAATTTAAAAGAAGCAACCCAACCCAAAGTAGAAAAACGATAACAAAAACACCAGGATGTCAGACGTCTTCCTAATCGTCGGACGGTACGGCCACAGTCGGATTGGCTTGACTAAGGCCCTCTTTGTTTCAGCTGGGATTGTAGAAAGAAACTTTTAAAATCTAGATTGTAAAAGCTGGATTGTTAAAAGCTGAAGGTTGAAAAGCTAATGGTTGTTTGGCAATCCAGATTATAGTGTGTTTGGATTGCTGTTTCTACAATGGGGGTGGCAATGGTGAGTAATTTCGACTGAAGTTTGATGTGTATTTTGGTCTTTTGCAAACAAAAAAAAGGCCGAGGAAAGCTCTTCTAAAGTGGATTGTAAGATTGTTATTTGTTACAATCTGTCCCCCAGATTGTTACAATCCAGATTGAAAGTTGTCTGTTTGTTGACCTTCTAGATTTTAAAAGCTGCTTTCTACAATCTCCAGCTGAAACAAACATGCCCTGCCCTAATTCAATGAAAGAAAAGAAGAAAGAAAAAAGAAAAAAGAGGCGGAGCTTTTCGGCGATGAACTCAATTTCTGTTCGCATGTGTTCGTCTGTGGTGAATTTGAGAGTTCTCGGCGCTCGTGGTTCAGAGAGCGAGAGAGATTGAGAGAGACGGACTAGAGAGTGCTGAGAGGCTGAAGTGAGAGAAACTGTAAAAGCAACGTGATAATGGAGGGATTGAGAGAGCAACAGGCAAATGGTTTTTCCCTGGCCTGAGAAAGCGACGTGACGATACTGAGACAAAGAGAGAGAGAGCAATGGGCAAATGGCGAGAGAGACAGCGAGAGAGAGATCAACGGGCCAATAACAGACAACTGAACATAATTAGCGACGTTCCTAGTCATATTGCACGTTTGCACACACCTCACCCAACACATAATATGTAGTTACCAATGGAAGTAATGGGGGAGAGAGAGAGTTGAGAGAGACGAGCAAGAGAGAGGAAGAGAGCCGAGATATTATGAGAGACGGGCGAGAGAGTGGGAGAGCAGTTTCTTACAAGGTACAAGTCTTTGTACTAATGAACATCGTACACTCACATAAGTACTATAAAGTTTTTTCTGATGCCTATACTCATGTTCATAACGAGTCAATAACTTTGTACCTGTTCAAGAATTAATAAAATCTAGTTCATTTTTCTCTAATATTTGTGTCAATTGCCTTAGCCCTTTGCGTCTCCGGCTTCTTTCCTCTCGTCGCAATAGGTCAAATGAGCCGGGTCTGGACCGGTACGGCACGAAGTAGACACACACAAATCGCAAATAGACTGTACCCAGGCTTGCCAAATGCGAGTCTGATTGGCACGGCACATCGGACACACGAAGCCGTGGAGACACGACACGGTCTAGACACGTGGCCCGACAGACCCGTACTGTGCCTGTCTGGTCTGGCACACGCCCACCTCTAAATTCCTAAATAGTTTTCTCCGGGATGGAAGGAGGAGGCGAACTGCTGTAGACTGTAGTGAAGGTGGAGGCGACGAATCCGAGTTGGAGCAGCTCAATTTCACTGAGAGTTTGTTGGGTTCGTGCGTTCGGGAAGGAGACCGGGTGAGTGCGGCACATTTGGTCGTAGTCTTGAGCTCGTGTTCTTGCTGCTCCATGAGACTAGGATCCATGGTTTTTTTTTTTTTTTTTTTTTTTCGTGTTTCGTTCGGTGGCGACAATGGTAGTGCTACAAGAGGCAATAGCTGGAAGAGTCGTGCTGTGGTACATGAGCCAGCGGAAGAGGTGTCGGGTCACGGCCTCACGGGTGGCTCGCATCCTTCTCGTCTCTCTCTCGCTGCTTGCATCCTGTTTCGCTGAGTCGCTGGCTTCGATCGGTTGGCCGACGCCCCTTCGGCCACCGCCCATCCATCATCCCTGGTAGACTGGGAGTTGGGCCGGGAATATGACATACGGATATTATCCGAATGAGAGGTGCTTCTATGCTCTTTCTTTTAAAAGTTGCACAACTATTAAAGCATGAATGAAGGGTAGATGGTGATTACTTACCCCTTTATTTGCTTCAAGATGCGTGCAACATGTACTAGAAGGAAGAGCATAGAAGCACCTCTCTATCTGAATAACACGTTTCAGAATAACACATTAACAATTTAACATGTTTCAGCTTTGTTTGAAGTAAGTGCATTGGATGACAAGATATAATGTGTTCATGTGTGCTAGATGCTAATTTGAAGATATTTGGGTAAAGGTGGTACGAGAAATTGGCAAGTGGCGTTTCAGAGGGCTACTTAGGATTCAAAGAAGATATGCCACCGCAAATCATTTGGTTCAATTATTGCAATGGGGTACATTGTTACTCACAGAGTCACATGTATGACAAGCTAGGGATAAAAAGGCAAAAAAAAGACATACAAATATATTTCTTTTGGAATTTTGAATTTAAATATGGACCGATTTTGGAAAAAAAAACTGAAATTGGATTTTAAAATATCCGACTAATATTATTCGTATCCATGTTGATTCCGATCCGTATTCGATCTGTATTCGTAACCGATATTATCCTGTATAATTCGTATTCGATTCTGTATTCGACACTATTCGTATTCGATTTTGTATTCGATAAAAAATACGGATACGGATATGAATAGGACGATATTCGACCGTATCCGATCCGATCACATCCCTACTGGGCACGACGGGCTCCGGGCTATCGCAAGCCGATGCAGTCCAAGACGGAAGGGTAGACGGTGCAGTAGGGTCAAAAGCGTTTCTGGAGGTCCGACGAAAGCACGTGGGCGAGTTGGTAGGCCGGCCAGCCCTGGCCCTGAACCAATTACAAGCGCTCGGAAATATCTTTGCGCTATCTTTTGTATTTATGCTTCATTTTTAAGTTTTCTTTTAATGTTTGGAATGGCAAGACATTTGATATAGTGATATTAAGTAAATATTTTTTTATTATTTGCATGTGTACTCACATAAATGATCAACTTCTGTCATAGCCCACGGGCCTCCAGGCCGCTCGGGCCAACCCGGCACGATCCCGACCCATGTAGTCGGGCCAGGCCTCCCGACGGGCCTCATTTCTAGGCCCGGCCCGGTCGTTCGAGCCGTGCCGGCCCGGTCCGAACCCAGTCAGACCGTGCCGGGACGGCCGGGCCTTGGACCGCCCGGGAAAAGCCCGACCCAACTCCCAGGTCTAATCCCTGGGCCGTCACGCCCATTGTCCCTGGGCTGTTGCGCATTCGGTTTAATCGGTTTGATTTAATAGGTTCATTTTTTTATAAATAATTTGTTTTTAAAAATTGGTTACCAAATTTTTTGGACGAAAAATGAAAAATTGAACAGAATTAACTGAAATATTTCAATTTGGTTAATTCGGTTTTTTGGTTAACCGAAATATGAATAAACACTAGATATATTAAATTTTATTTTTCTCATATCACAACATAGAGTAGAAATAAATCCACACAATATTCATATATCATTACAGTATAAGCATAGTAGAACATATGAACATATCACACATATGCATAAAGATGTTCGAACATAAGAATTGTTTTGTAGCTTTAGGAAGAACATTATAAAAATGGTATTGTACATGAGTTATCGGTTATTTCGATTTTTGAAAGCAAAAAATTGAATCGAATACCAAAAACCGAATTATACCAAAATAAATACCGAACCAAAAATCATAAATAAAAAAACCCGAAATAACCAGTTAATTCAGTTTGGTTTGGTAATTCAGTTTAGGTTTAAAATGCCCACCCCTAGTCGCGCCGCTACAGCTCAGCTCAGTGCAGTGCGTCCTTGCGTCGCTCCTACTTTGCACGACGCGTCATCGACGTAGCTGCATCGTGTGCCACGTGGCCTCAAGACACATCCTTGGCACTATGTGCCACGTGTCCTCGCCGCCAGAGCCGCGTCTTATTCCCTCGATTTGAAAATTTATTGACTTGAATTTTTCGCGATCTCAAATTTTCCTAATTCGATATTTTATGTGTTGAACTTTTTCTAATTTGGAATTTCTCTGAGTTAAAAACTTCTCAATTTGAAATCTGTCCAATTTCAATCTCTTTGAGTAGAATTTTTTTGAGTTGAAACTTTCCGAGATGGAACTTCCCGATTTGAAGTTTCTCTACTTGAAATTTCCTTGTTTGAACTTTTCGAGTTGAAACTTTTCAGTTTGAATTTCCTGAGTTGAAATTTCTTTTTGTAATTTCCTGAGTTGAAACTGTTTGAAAATTCTAGTTGAGGAAAGGGGAAAGTTTTGAACCGAAAGTTTTTCGGTTGAATGGAAAGTTATTGAATTAAAAGTTTTCGAACTAAAGCTTTGATTCCATCTAAAAGTTTCGAATCAAAATTTTCTGTGTTAGATGATGTTACAAAACGCACGTCAAAAATATAGGATCAAAGCAATGAGAGACAGGGGTTTAATGTGAAAACCCTTTCAAAAAAACCACAGACGCACAGTAGCTATATCACTATATGAGAAGATATTTATAACGAGGCTATACTTTTTTCTTCTCTCATCTTGCTTGCCTTGCTCTATTCTATAGATTACATGTAAATATTTATAGAACATAAAAGACTCTATATAAAAATATAACTCTGAAATAGAGTAGGAAAGGAAATCGAAACGAATTCGGATTATACTTTAGCATATGAGAATGAAGGGTTAAGAAAAGGGGGAAGAAGGGGATGTGGACGACTAGTTTGAGGTTACCCATAAACTAACAAATTTAAAGACATTATCCTAAAATAATATGTATTATCTTCTTCACCCACCTCCACCCTTCATCCTTTTTCGTATTCACTACTCACTCCCCCACTCCCCTTCTTCCTCTCTAACAAAAAAAATCAAACCATGAAATTATAACTTTCAAAATTTTAAGCACGATGTTTATCTTTAAGAAATATAAATCACAAACAAAATGAATGAATCAAACACTAAAACAACCTAAGGTATTAATTAAATAAATAGTACTATTAGTTAATAATTAGTATAGTAGTTAGTGTATTTTGGCTTTTCAGAATTTAAAAATTTACGATTAAAATGAATAGAGTTAGAAGGGGATTGCCGCCAGATCCATAGGTGAGGTATCAGTCACCAAGATACCAATCCCGTTAGGGTCGGACCGGCACCTCTCGCTAGATCGGGTTCATCAAGCGGCAATCGTAACTTACCTGGTAAGGACTGTAGGTGTCCTTAGCGATTAGAAGTCAGATAACAAAGCTACTTTAGTAACTAAGTAAAAAGGCCTAACGGGGAGCAAAGTAACTTGGTAACTTTGACCCTTCCACAGCCAGCCAAAGCAAGGACCGCCCAACACAAGGAGTGCATCCACCCTAGGGCAGCTTGGCAGTCAAGGCAAGGACAGGAGCCACGCCTCCATTACAGCCGAGAGAAGCAAGGCAGCAAGTCCTCATTTAATTTCAGCCCAGCTAAGGAGAGCCAGTAGCAAAGCACTACTTTTCTCCTTTTCCCACCCAAAACCGAGAGCACCAGCCGCCATTCTTCACCCCTAACAGAGAGCAAGAAGAAGAGCCTCAAGAATTGAAGTAAGGAGTCCTCAAGAACCGAACAAGGAGGAACCCAAAGCCGAACCAGGAGTTCTCCAAGAGAACCAAATCAAGCAAGGAGCAAGAAGACCGCGGGGGTAGCCTAGAACCAGACTAGCTACCTCTTCTTCCTCTACCTCAATAGAACCACACCGATCGTCTTTTCCCGAATGTAACATCCCAAAAAATAGTAAGAAATAAAATGTGCATTTTGAAAATGAAAGTGTGATTAAAAATCTGAATTAGTGAATTTTGTTCCTTAATTTGGAAATTAATCTATAAAAAATCAATAAGTAAAATGGTAAAAAGATAAAAAATAATAAAGTAAAAGTAAAATGGTAACAAAAACTTACCATAAAGTAAATTTGAACTGAATTTTGTGGATGTGTGATTGTCTAGCTCTGATGTGAAAACATGAGAAATTTTATGGCATATTATACTGGTAGTATATAATGTGTAGTAGAATTTAGATCTAATCGTTGAATTTTAAGGGTATTTTTATTACTCTATTACCAGATAAAGTATAAATAATTATAATTAATCTAATTTATTAAATTAAAAAGAATAAATAATTTAGATTAAATTTAAGAGAATGGCTAAGTAACACTCGAGTGTTTTTTTGTTTGTGAGCATTCAATTTGGAGGCCTATAAAGAGAAGGGTGGTGGGGAGAGATGGCAAATTAATTGCATCAATGAATCTAGATCCAAAGGCTACAAATTTGAGTGCTCACAAACCAAAAAAACACTTAGGTGCTCCCTCGACACCCCCTATATTTAATATACCGTAAAAGAACACGAGCTCGAGAATATACATATGCACATGCACACAGCGGAAAGAAAATACCTTTGTGGCGCCAGCGGTTACTCCTCTCAGCGGAAGCTGCCACTCATCGCCAGCATAGGTGCACAGGTTGCGTAGGATCCTCGCAGCGCCGATGATGACGGCGGAGTCACTCAGCGCCTCGACGAGCCGCTCTAACCCTCCGCCGCACGCCATTATGATCGCGCCGCAGTTCCTCCTGCTCTCAAGCACCATCATCGCGAGAGCCTCGTCGGCCTCCACCCGGACCGCGTCCACCTGCCGGTCTCCTCTGGCCTCCGTTGCCGGCAAGAACATGGCCACCAGCTCGCCCACCACGCCTCACGTCCTGCCGATCAGCTCCCTCGCTTCCTCGTCTATGGCGATGCTCGTCAGTATCTCGACGGCAATCTGGTGTAGCTCGGACGGACCCTTCCCGTCGCGCTGCTGCAGCACCTCCCTGACGTTGATCACCGTGAATACGTTGTCTCAGAGGTCCCTCCGGAGCAGCTTCCCAGTGGTTCTCGTCGTGCTCGCTATCCTCTTCACCACGCGGAGCGACTGCTTCACCGCCTTAAGCCGCATGCCAGTCGGCGCCGTCACTTGTCCATTGTCAATGCTTGAGTACGAGATGATCTTGTCGAGAAGACTCTGAGTCTTGCAGTTGTCGTGTGCTCCCTCACCCTTATAAACCATGCTCAAGCCCTCCCCACAACCAATATGGGACTATTCCAACATCGGGCCGAGATTATCTAGGAACCATCTGGTCTCCCTGGGCCACACCTGGGCTCCCCCTGGGCCACACCTAGGCTCTGATACCACTTGTTAGCCGGACCGCCACACCTAGCGCGTCTGGATCACAGGTCAGGCCCAACCTGAGCAGCGGGCCAATGTCTCTTGGGCCATCTCCCCCCAAAAAGCTAGCTCAATGAGGGAATGCTCCCTCACCCTTATAAACCATATTCAAGCCCTCCCCACAACCAATGTGAGACTATTCCTAACAGTGGTCGTGCGCCAGCTTGCTGAGGATGGTCAGGCCAAGGAGGTTGAGCTCGTCAAGGTCGGCGTATACCAATGAAGCGACGGACTCGATCACACCGCGGGGATGCCAGTGATGCGGAGCGCGTTGAGCTTCCTTCCGATCAGTGTGACGGACCGCCCTTTTCAGGGGGTGCGTTTAAATCCGCAACGGCTACCCAGGATAATTAGCCGTCGGGAACCAAGTCATACATTGCCAGCATAAAAATGAAACAACTATTTTAATACAAATAAGGCCTAACGGCCAGAGCTTTACAAAAGGAAGCGGCGGGCTTCAATAAATTACATTACCAAAAGACCACACAGGCAAGGCCTGAGCACAGAAAAAGGGACCCTAAAACCAGACTACTTCGCCATCTACGATCTTCTGGAGTTCTCCTGCGTCTTCAAATTCTAAAATAGGTTGAAAAGCAAGACTGAGTACACAACAGTACTCAACAAACCGCACGGAAATTCTGAATATTACATGCAAGGATATTCACAAGGAAATGGCAATATGGTTATTATCATTGTGGATGCAGTTTTATTTTCGAAGACATTTTACATTTGAAGCACAAACTATACATAATAGAAATAAGCAATTTTGAGTTTTCACAAGTTCATCATTACGTCAAGTTGAAATAACAATTCTACTTGGGTTAGGTTACGGGATTCACCCCAATCAAACTTAGCTTCATTTACCGGAAGCACGGCGTATCCAAATACCATTTAAACATGACTCTGCAGAGTTGCTCAACTTTACCCACAAGATATCTACGACCGTTATGCCACATACGAATTACATGCAACTTAAATGCATGCGGCCGGGCCGAGATTATCAAAGCTTTTCGTTGAACTACCCCTCTTTAGCACTTACCCGGTAGTTTCAAAACCACACAATCCTCGGGACCCCCACGGGCCACGGTGGGAGGCGCGGTCCGATTTTGTGGGTATCTACCGTTGTGGATAGGCGACACCACCGGTCGACCTCTATTCCACCCCGTCCGCCGCGGGCATACTGATCAACGCCCACAGTATGGAACCTCTCGCCTATAAGCATTCCAAGGGGAAGTTCAAGTACCGAGCTAGGTTGGATCGAGTCAACGAGGTCAACTGACCCAACTTGTGGTTGAGCGGGATCTAAGTTATTTACTTTACCCAAGGTTGTGATTACTTAAATTATGCCTAAGACTTAGCCAATTCCAAACCAACAAATCCATACCCCACACATTGGCCTCGTCATCGGCGGAGAATCGGGCACATGGCCATCTAGTGGTTTGCCCGCCAAGTCCACTCGCCGTAGCATATTTTTGAATATAGTCTACATTAAGCCTCCTACTTGATGGTTTTATTTTAATATACAAGACTTTGGGTTCAACTAATTAATTAACTACTAGCATACGAGGTTCATTAGTTAACTCTAAGGTTTGCAAAGGAAATATGGCACAACAATACAAAGTGGGTCTTTAATCAAGCTAGGTACTACCTAGGTCATCATGGCATTCTAAAATAAACATTTCTAGCATTTAACATAATAACATAATGCGATAAGGAAATAATTAATACTACAATAGTGTCATGGGTTCAACATGTTCAAGGAGTGCGGCTTGCCTTGCGAGGCGAGGGGAAATCCTAGGTTGTCGTCGATGTAGTCGATCACGGTGCCGGTCACGTCCGGCTCCTTCTTCGGCTCCTCGTACCGCTCCGGGACGGGCTCCAAGGTCGGATCTAACGCACAACAAGCGAATAATAAATAAACGAACAAAACAAAAGAGAAAAGAAAAGATAAAAACAAGAAAAAGGAAAAACAAAAAAAATTGAGAGAGAAAGGGCCGGAGGGGAGTGTTTGAGGGCTTTTTGGGTAATTTTGAATTTTGTGGACTTCAAACGGCGAAACGGAGATCATATTTGGACTCAGTGGCTTGAAACGGTGCGGATAGTGTATTATGGGTATTTTTGGACTTTTCGGGGATTTTCGGATTTTTGGATTACTTGGAAAAAGGATTTTTGGATTATTTAAATCCAAAAAGAAAAACAAAATCCAAAAACAGAAATGGGCCGCGCCAGTCACGGCCCAATCCGACCGGACGACCCGAGGCCAAACGCGTGCAGCGCTGGGCCGCCCAACACGCTGGCTCACAGTGCCGACAAAGGGCCATGGCGCGCTGTGGTCAAAAGGGGGACTGACCAGCGGGGTCCTTGCGGCAGGGAGACAAAGAGCGAGAGGGAGAGATCGAGGGGAGCTGAGGGGCCAGGGTGAGCGGCGAGCGCGGTTGGCGGCGGAGGTTGGGGCTAAGGGAGGGGGTCGATGGGGGAGGCGAAGGGGTAGGTGAGGGTTAGGATTTAGGATTAGGGTTAGGGATTTGGGCGAGGGTTTGAGCGAGGCGGCGGTGCGGGCGACGGGGCCTTTGGCCGGAGAGGGAGACGAAGGGGTTTCGGGCGGTGGGGCTCGGCCGCGGGTGGAGAAGATGAAGGGGGTGGGCGGCAATGCTTACCACGGGAGGGGGAGAGGTGAGCGCGAGGGGCCGAGGGCTCGAGCGCACGGCTTTTATAGCGGCGCTCGGCATTGGCGGAGGCAACGGGAGGCGAGAGCGGTGACGCGTGGCTGGCGGTGGAGCAGGCGAGGGAGGCGACGGGGCAGGTGGCACGCGGTCCCGAGGCGGGCGACCGGCGAGGTGACAGCACGGGGCAGGCGGATGACGCGAGGGCGACGGGGTCAGCGTTGACCGAGCAGAGAGCGGAGCAGGCAGTGTGCGGGGCGAGGCTGACGCGCGGCTGGCGCGGGCGAGCGTGGCGACGAGACGACGTCGACCCACGCGAGCGAAGACGAGATGGCGGTGACGCAAGAGCAACGGAGGCGAAGCCGGTGGCGCTGCAGGTGAGGCGGACAAGACGGCGAGGCGACGCGGGAGTCGGTGGCGACGCGACGCCGGAGCAGGCAGTGAACCGGACAACGGCGCGACGGACCGGTCCGAGCGGGATTCCAGGTACACGTTGCAACCACCCCCACCAAACCCTAATCCCCCAACTCAAGAACTCAAGATCCGGATCAAGAACGAGGATTAAGAACGAGAACGCGATTAAACTTCAATAAACTGTAGTTTGGGTTGCAATTAGGTTTTGGATTTTTTTTGAAATTTTTGGGGCATTTCAGTCAGCATGGACACCACCACCGCGGCCGATCGGCGGGTGTCCTTCTCAGACGAGTTCTCCCAGCTGAGCATCTCGACGAGCCGCTCGATGGTCGATGCCGACGTGCCAATCTTGCGGAGCGTGGAGTCGGCGAAGCGGTAGTACTCAGCGAGCGGGACGAGGATGCTGGCACCGAGGCGCTGCTCGTCGTGGGAGCCTGCGGTGAGCATTGAGCAAGTCATCGGCGTAGGACACGAGGTCCATGTGCAGGCCGTCGAAGATGCTGCCGTTCAAGCACCGAGAGTAGGAGTCGTAGAAGAAGCGGAGGACAGCCACCGCGCCGCACGGGCTGGCGAGGCGGCACTACTTACTGGGCGACGCGCTCGAGAAGGCGGCGGTGGCTCACCCTCCACTGCCACAGCGCCTTCTCGACGATGAGCAGCAGCGCCTCCGCGAGCGCACGCGAGCCCGTAGAATATGTCGAGCGCCGAGCGCAGGTTGGTCCGGGCGTCGGCGCTGCCGCCGTAGTGATGGTGGACGAGGCGGACGAGCGAGAGCGCGACGCACGACGACGCGGACATCAGCTGCAGCCAGTAGAAGACGCGGCCGACGGCCCACGCCACGGGCGGGCGCCACGTCGCCTCGTGCTGCCACTCCAGCGCGTGGCTGCGGCCCAGGATGCGGGCGCCCTCGATGAGCAGAAGGGTGGTGACGCACCAGAAGTCGGTGCGGCCGAGGGTGATGGCGAAGCCGCCCAGCAGGACGACCGTCGCCCAGACGAAGGCCAGCGTGCCGAGCCGGCTTGCCGCCTTCTCGAGGACCGCGAGCTGGTGGGCCAGCACGGTGAGCCGGCGCTCCGGTGGCGCCACGTCGACGTCGTCAATGCTCGGGCGGATGTGAGGAGTCGTTACGGCCTTCTGCGGCTCGAACAGCGTCGGCAGCTGATCGGGGATTTGGATGCGGACGCTCCGGGCAGCGAGGCTAGCTAGCTAGCGCGACGATCCATTGGAACCCTTTCCTTTCGTGTTCGTGCCCTGCACTTGTCTAGCAGGCATGTGCTGTTATTTATACGCGTGCATTGCAATGCAACGTGAAACTGAATGGGTGTCCACAGGATACGCTAGCTCCCGCAATGCAACGTGAAACTGCGCATGATTGAGGAGAATTTTTTACTATCCTCGCCTGGTTTGTTTAATTTTTTTTCGTAATTAGCTGCTAATCTGATAAAATCGTAGAAATGACCCTTAAACAGTATAATCCAGTACTCATCCGTTTGATTTTTTTTATTTTTTAAAACATTTCAAGCGATCCCGAACTGCTTGATTTTTTTAAAAAAAATTCAAGCAGTCCATGGGTTTTTTCTATTTTATTTAAATCAAATGTCCCGGACCGCTGATTTCTTTTTGTCCCTATTTTTCTTTTCTTTTTCGGACTTAATTAATACAGAAAATCCCAAAAATATCTAAAAATCCAAAAATACTTCTTGATCAGTTTGAGCCACTAAGTCCAAAAATAACCCCCCACTATGCCAAACCAAATCTTCAAAATCTCTAAAATGACCAAAATACCCTCACAACTCCCTCTCCGGCTCTAACTCTGAAAATTTCAAATTATATAGTTTCAACTTGAAAATTTTTAATTTTTAAATACAAAATTCTCAAATTTGAAAGTTAACTCAAAAGGTTTCAATTTTGAAAACTTTTAATTCAACAAACTTTCGGTTCTAAAAGTTTCCATTCAAAAAACTTTTGATTCGAAAAGTTTTGATTCTAAAACTTTCAAAAGTGGTTAAAAAGTACTTTTTATTCAAAAAATAAAGGGGGGATTTGAATAACAAAAACTTTTTGAGTTTGAGGGAAAAGGAATGGGATGAAAGGGGGTAAAGAGGATGGCGCCAAGTGTCGAGACGAGAGAGCTTTTGAGGGAAAAGAAGGAGATGATGTCATCTATCACAAGGAAGGGTATAACTTTGGTTAGAGTACCTCAAATTAACAATCTCGAAGAATCTCCTCTCCCGTGGAGTGTGAACCCCAAACAGATTCCTCCATGCACACAAGAAACCAGCAATGTTAACGACATGCACGTACATGCATGCCATCCTCATGGAATTTTTTACTATTCTAGCTCAATTTGTTTAGTTTTTTTTTCGTAACTAGCGACTGATCCGATAAAATCACAGAAATAATCCTTAAATAATACAATCCAGCGGATCTCATCCACTTGAATTTTTTATTTTTTAAAACATTTCAAGCGGTCCCGGACCTGTTGATTTTATTTTAATTTCAGGCGGTCCCAGACCGCTGGTTTATTTTTTTCTTTTCTTTTTCTTTTTCTTTTTTTGATTTAATTAAACCGAAAAATCCCAAAAATCCACTTTCCACTTAGTCTAAAAATGACCTCCATTTTGCCAAATCAAGTCTCCAAAATGACCAAAATACCCTCCCGACCCCTTCTTCGGCCCCTCTTCCCGAATTTTCCCATTTTCCTTTCTTCTTACTTTTATTTTTGTTCGTTTATTTATCGATTTCATTTCTCCGCACTATTCCGACCTTCGAGCGTATCACACGGTCACACCGCTGCGGTGATCAGCCAAAGGTTGCTACGTTCTCTCTCCTTTCCAATAAGAACAGTTTGTTGAGCCGAAACGGCAAGCTTATTTTGTTAGGGCGAACTCTGCTTATTTTCCTTCTGTTTTCATGCTACAAAGATGAATGATCAGCTAATTGGCTGCCTAATTCTGTTCCAATGATGCGCGC
Source organism: Rhipidocladum racemiflorum (assembly GCA_036346355.1). Lineage (NCBI taxonomy): Eukaryota > Viridiplantae > Streptophyta > Magnoliopsida > Poales > Poaceae > Rhipidocladum > Rhipidocladum racemiflorum. The sequence goes on along the minus strand of CM070573.1, from coordinate 82,460,976 downwards.
ATATTCCCTCACGCCGCTGCTGCGATTTGGCCATTGTTTGTGGGAGAGAAGTGACAGTTGTTGAGTCCGACGAACGTGTTGCTCGTGAGACTTGATGTAGTAATTTGAGTGCCACAATTGCTAGGTTTTGCTCCATAACGATTTCTCTTCTATGGAGCACCTGTTGCTAGTGTAGTAATTCACGGCGCTTTGTTACATGCTAAAGGTTGTAAACTTGTGATCATTTGAAATATTGACAAAGAACCCTTTTCGAGCAGCCTGTATAAGATGAGAGCAGTAAACCTTGTCGCCTCAATGATGGGCACTATGTCAGGTCCAGTCCAACTGCAATATCCAAGTTCTTACGATCAATGGCCTTGTAATAACTGACATAAAACCGCAGAATATGCTTCCTGCAGTACATAAACTTCTTCATTCTTGTGCATCAGGAGCCCAAACCATAGTTTACAGAATTAGGACGGGATATGGGCACTACAATGAATAAGCTCATCTTATTTACACGGTTCCTTTCGTTATATGCGCCGTATAACAGAAACCCAATTGTAAGGGCCTGTTTGGATCCATTAGCAGCTAATAGTTAGCCAGCTAATAGTTCCTAGCTAATATTAGCCAGCTAACTATTAGCTAGCTAACTATTAATTGGAGGGTGTTTGGATCCACCAGCTAATATGTGGCTAATAGATGCTATTGTCCAGAATACTCATGCTATTAAATGCTATTGGTGGTAGACGCGAAGGGTATTTTGGTTAAATGCCATCTATTAGCTGCTATTAGCTGGGTTTGGCTAGCTAATGAGATAACCATTAGCTGGGTGCCCAACTAATAGTTAGATGATCTATTAGCTGGGGGTGTTTGGATCCACTCCAGCTAATTTTTAGCAGCTAACTATTAGCTGCATGGATCCAAACAGGCCCTAATACAAGTATACGGCATTGCAACATTTCTTTTCTGTCCCGTATATACCTCCCAAAGGGCAGGTGCATCCCATTTAAAAGATTGGGTCGCATTATTTTTTTCATAACCGGGCTGTCCAAATGTGTCTTCTTACAACGGACAAGCCCTACCATTGAACGAACACCTTCATTGCTGGGACTTCAGCACAGTCTAATCCTCCATTCTCGGTCTGACTGCCTTTTTTCTTCCCACAGCCCGATCATTCAAACTGACATTTACAGATAGCACCAGGAAGAAGACATTGCTACCTCAAATAGGGACTATTTTGATCTGCAGATGAAACGAGGCTGTTTACGCCTTTTCATTCTCAAATGCGGAAAGTCGAGAATCTGATAGAACAGAGAACATCTGCGTCTCCACAAAGAACTGTAAAACATTAACAATTATGAGAACTAGGCCAATAAGTGTGACGCACGCCACGCGCGTGAACGAAAAATGATTTTGCGTTTTTTTTCGGAGAAAAAACAGACCTAGATGTATTTTCAAAATTTTTAGAGGCTCGAGAAATATTAGAGACCGCATTGAAAAAAAAAGTACACATATTTCTGTTGGCGAAAATATTTTTTTGGGGAAAACGGTGAAAGGAACTGATGTAAAAACCGGGGACCTGTTTGCTATATTTTTGGACCTCACCGTTATTCCAAAAAAGTAGAAAAGGGCTCACTTGCGATTTGTATTTAACGGGAGGCTTTTTTCGTAAAGTAGCGAGTGAGGGACCCAGACGCAATCCGGGAAAACTTTTCTTTCCCTCACAAAACATTACGAAGGACCTCTTCGTAAATTCGCAGAGACCTATCCGTAATTCGGAGAAACGGAGAGACTTTTTCGCAAAATGCTGCGGCGACACGTGGCTAGGCCCTCCTTCCGGATAACCTCCCATCTTTAATAAAGGATAGATATGCAGACAAAACGGTGGCATATAACGCTAACAAGACAAGAAACTAGAAAGTCGATCTGATGAAACACATACATAAAGTAATAGCATCCATACAAGATCCATTTAAATGTTCTAAATTACCAGGACTTGTAGCACATACATAAAGTTATAAAGAAAGACATGCAAGTCTATAACGTAGCATACTATGTATTACAGATTTACCATCAAAAGGCCCATGAACACCGTAAGTAGGGATGAAAACGGAACGGAAACAGTCGGTAAATGGCTGTTCCATTTCCGTTTCCACATTTTTTACTGGTAACAGAAACGAAATAAAAACCCCCAGAAATGAATACGGAATTGAATGGAGTGGTTATAGAAACGAAAGCGGAAAATTCTACAAGAACATAGTACTTGACCACAAGAACAATATAACTCATTCCAGCTCCAAGACATACACAAGAACAATGTTATATTCACCGGTATCATTAGGAAGTTTTTTCTCAAGTTTGTTAGCTGAAGGCTCGCTATTATTGTTCAATGCTTATTTATCATTTTCTAAGATTTATCATGTCCTTCATATCATTATCATCGACATTCTCTTGCTCCTCCAACTACAATGGTGTAACACCCCAAAACTTGCATATTATTGTTCAATGCTTATTTATCATTTTCTAAGATTTATCCTGGAATTTCTGGAGTTTATAAATGCCGTTTTGCTATTTTTTATATTTATAAAATTAATTTATTCGTGAAAAATAAAACCAAAATTATGCTGCAAATAATTTTCCTAGGTTCAAAATGTATCAAAGTATTTTTGGGAATTTTTTCAGAATTTTTGAACTCTGGTATTTTTTTATAAAGCCATTTGTATTTTTGAAATTATTTTAATTCAAAAATAAATGTAAATTCTCCATTCTCCTTTTTAGGCCAAAGCCTGTTTCCCTTCCTAGCCCGCTCCACCCTCTGCCCAGCCGGGCGGGCCAGGCCAAGCCGGCCCACTCCCTTCCCTTTCTCCACTTGGGCTAGGCCAAGTGGGACAGGTCATTTATACGGAATTTTCGGTTTCGATTATACGGAATTTTTGTTTCCGTTTCTGTCGGAATTAGCTCTCCCTTTTCCGGCAAAAAAAATCCGTTTCCGTTTCCAACCCTAACCGTAAGTCTATGCTAGTTTCATTAACTAGTATATGGTTTTTTCCTAAAAGAAAGGAATCCACTGTGTAAAAACTCAATACATACCTTTATAAATGGTCGATCCTTTGAGTGGAAAGAATCAACAAAACTGTCTTTCAGAAGAAAAGAAACCTGATCAGACAGAAGAGCAACAATGTTCAGTGGATTCTATAGTGTTTCAGAGAAGTGAAATATCAAAGTGACATCAAGGTGCAAAATGAAAACAGCAGTATTTGTATTGCTAACCCTGTCATTATTCGACTGTACATTGGTGATGGTATGAGAGCGCAAGTCAGAACAAAGTGATTCCAAGTAGGATCTTATAACATTTAAGAACTGCCAAGCTGCCTCAGCCTGCAATAATATCCATAGTAATAATAGACGGAACATATTTGCCAACATTATCTTTAAAAAAACTAACATGGAGGGTCAACAAAATTTTACATGATCAGGATCTGCAAAGAGAGAAAACTTTCTTCTCAAGGGAGAAGGAATGGCTACAAAGAGGATGGATCCGCATTCCACATAGTAGAACATAAATTAGTACCTGAACTTCATTGCATTTATAGATAGGATGTCTCTTAGCCAAAGCACTCTCACATGAAAGTCTAGCGTGAATTGGACTGAGATCAGAAACGAGCTCCTTGTAAAGTGGAAGTTGAGGCAATGAACATGCCTTGACCTGCGTATTTTTAATTAAAAAAACTAGCAGTTAGTACTAATGAATCTTTTCCGGTAATTATGGCACCACATATGCTTGCACTCTAGTGCATAATAGTATTCCCTCATAAATGCTACCTCAAAATTAAAATCTCACAAAACAGACATGATCAGACCAGAAGCTCCATGGTGCCATTACACAGATGTAGAATAATAGTTTGTTCTGGACCATGCTTTCATAGTCTCAAACAGAAATTTTGTTCTTGATAACCATCATGTATAAGAAACTAAAAAGATTCTTGGTTGGGCTGGGGTGAAATGGCACTAGTGGGTAAAATCAATTCTACTTACTAATATTGATCATGTTCTCTTGAATATTTTTCTTGGGTTCACATGTCAACAATACTGTATTACCAATAGAATCAACAAGACAATAGAGCAAAAAACAAAGTACCCACTTTTTACAAAAAAAAAAGAGCAATGGTTTAGACATTCCTTTCCCAAGATAGTTTTCATTATCAGGAAAGAACATGTCGCACTTGCCTGATCTTTCTGTACATTGATTCTGACAAGAGTAGATGCTTTCATCTTGATATCAGGGGGTTTATGTTGGACACCAGCCTGTAGAAGAAAACAGATAATCACTCAAAGTTCAGCTAATACCGAGAATCTATCATATAAATGAGCTTCATATTGGCAACTACGGTCATTGCTTTGAAAGAGCATCAACCAAATAAATGAGCTCCGAAGAACAGTCAAAACTTACAATGAAAGGGACGGGGGCATCAAGAAAATCAACCAATTTTCTTGGTAAAACCTGAAAAAGTAAATGCTTGTCACTTAAAACATAATAGTAATGGGAAGCATACAGATGTATTAGCAACAGATCTATCACACTCTTTGAGTTAAAAGTTTAAAGTATGTCTCAATATGAATATATATGTTCCAGGAAAACACATGCCTATGGTTGGGCACCGTGTGCAAATAGAGAAAAACAAATCGCCTGACTTTTTCTTTATTTGATCAACATACGAACTGTCGCATACACTAAATCAAAAGCTTCATCATTCACAATCATTGTTTTGACGAAATATTAGTGAAACTTTGAGTTATGGTAAAACATATCAAAGAAAAGAACAGACCTACTGACAAACTCAACGACGCCCATGACTTGTTCATGGCACTTGTCTATTTTAGTTACCAATTTCTATCCTCCAAAAAAAAGGTTCAGCTACAAATTAATACAAATCTAAAATGAAAAAAGCAATGACCAATTTTTGAAATTTAGCATCAAGGGCAATCCGGTAGCTTCACAGGTAAATGGCAGCTATTCAGTTACACAGAAAACAGATGCTTCATGCTTATAACAAATGATAAGATAAAATAAACATGAGCAGAAAAATAGGCAAAATTGAGCAGAATGCAAAACCAAGCAGATCGAAGCCCAAGCTCCCACGGTCCCACCCCAACAAAACTGAAGTTACTAACATGGCATTCCTAAAAATCAAAATAGGAGAGAAACAACTTGCAGGAAACAATAATACTTACGGGAAGCAATAAACTTTGCCACTGGAATGGCCTTATCATCGGTATAACTGACAAAACAATTGCTGACAGTACACCCTGCATTCAAGCATTTGAGAGAGGCGATAGAATCAGCAGGAATAAGGATAGCATAAAACCAGATAACACTGTTACAAAGCTCAAGTTCTTGAAAAACCATACCAGATTTGGGCATATTACGACAATTTGCTTCTCCAACAGAACTCCAACAAATAATGCTAGCACCTGCAGGAAAACAATAATGAATTTATGAACACATAGTCAACCATGATGGCTATTATCACTTATATAATGTCTAGGAGATACTGTGGTACTCAAGAAAGAAAAGGAAAGAAAAGAGTCAGAGAGCTGCAACTTTATTATGATCCCTTCTACAGCTCTACTACATAATTCCTGTTACAAAATGACTTAAAATGGGGAAGAATAACACAAACAAACGGAACTGCATAAGTGGAACCTGGAATTGCGAGTAATACAACATATACTTTCCAGAGACAAAGCACGACAAACTGTAGCCATAGTCCATATTGATAATGCAAGAGCTTCTTCTGCAGCCGCCAAACAGGCATTGACCTATAAAAAAATTTGCATGATTAGTGAAGCAGGGGCATGATGCTAAAAAATAGGCCTGTAAAGGTCAAGTATCTACGTCATTTGTTTCTCCCGAAGTCAAACCATTGTCCAAAATTGTGTCTCCTAACCCCAACAATGATAATCCTGGCCGGGAGTATTTAACAGGCTGGAGATGTTCAAGGGGGTGGAAAACAATTTCCCCTCCACGAGGTGGCAGAGGAAGAGCATGGTAACCACAAACAATTTGTAGAGGTTCATTGTTGTGTGCCTAAAATATGAAATATGTCTATGGTCAGTAAGGGCAAGGGCTAACAGAATGTGAAACTTGACTATGCCAGACAAACCTTAGCCCATCCCATAACTTTGTCATCATCAACAGTAATTTCATGCTTCACATTTACTTCAGCTTCTTCTTCATCTGACCCAACACCTTTGACTGAACTGTCTCAAACCATGATGGTAATTAATTAGGAAGGTAAATGGCATGATAATATGAGAGACATATTGCAATCCACAATTGCAGGATTTTTTTTTTCAATTTTTTAGGGTTACCTGTGTAAAGATTCCATGCTATGTGCACGCTCTAATCTTCCAGAGATAGGAGAATGTGTGGACAGAAGATCCAGGGAAGCATGTCCATTCTCATAAGTACAACTTGCTCTTCCATAGCTATCACAATGGGATTCCATGTTCTCTGATATACAGTCATCATATTGTTGGAAACTATGCCTTCCTTCCTTTTCAAGTTCTTTTACATAACTAGAATCTGAAGTCTCACTGGCAGATATACTTTCAGGAGAATTAGGTTCCCAACTCCTGAACAAATATGAAGGAACATCTCTTTCTGATGCAAGTCCTGATGAAGAAACAAGACCTGAAATACTGTTGACAGGTACAGCATATTCTGTCCAGTCATTGTACGATAGCCTATTTGAAGATTCAACATCCCCATTTACTTGATCTTGTTCTTTTATGGAACGGGGGACGGGCTCTGCCAGAGCAATGTCACTGGCAAAGTGTGTTATCCTGTCAAGCCTCTCCTGTGCAATTATGCTGTTCATACATATAATATGCTTAGTGTTGAAGTGGGGATGTAAAAAAAAAATAGGAAATTTACAGAACACATGGTTATTAGCTCAGATAAATCGAAATGTATATGTTGGAAATGAGAACAAACCTGTTTAACATCTCATAATGTAGCTCAAAAAAGGGAACTCTTGTGAGTAAACAGTAACAGCGTGGTGCAGAAACCAAGAAACGACTTGGCTTGTAGGAAGTGGGGTTTAGGGGTGAGACCGCGCCTAGTATACCTGGTGCTCTTTGAACTATTTCCTGGACATGCAGGCAAACACCATATAGTGGTGCATTGTCTGATACCTGGTGTCAAGAATACACTCAATAAGAAAAAGAGTTTACATTAATACTAACATCCAGGAATATTTAGAGGGAATAAATAAACAAACCTTTAGGGAGAAGATAAAGGACAGATCATCTCGGCACAGATGTTCCTACATAAAAATTGTTATAAAGTTAGCAAGTACAATATGAAGACCAACACAATCAAGTTGGAACCTCAGGTAAGAGGACAGCAGAAATATAGTCCTTGAGAGTTAAATAAGGAATATTGATCTCCACGAGTATTACATTTCCAATGGAAATACTCCAACTGATAGCAGATTACTCATTGACCGGTAATTTCATTCTTTTTCTCAAAAGAATATTGTGAAAGTAAATCATTGCTTGCGGGAATAACGCAAAAGTTAGCTAGAATCATTAAATATATCTCATTGCTTACTAGCTCAGCACAAAAGGGCCTAAAGCGTATTCCCTAAACAACTGGTTTATTAAATACCACAGGTGGCCAGTAAAACAGACAACTGTCAATACCAGTGGACTTTCCAAATCCTGCTACAACTAATTCTCACCTGCCCAAATATCACTTCGTTCAGATCACTCATGGATGGAGTCCTCTCTATTAAGCGAGCCTGAGATTTTGAATTAAACAAGAATAAAAAAAAATGTGCAGCATGTCATATCAAAAGGAAAAGGAGAGAACAATTTTGAAACAAAAATTGAGTAGCAAATCGAACAAGGAACAAACTCAATCAGTGGGTTCATTGGTAGCACTCTCTATTTCTAAAGCTACTTAAAACTCAAAACAAAAGCATCCATGGAAAAGTATCAAAAGGATATGCTAGTTACATTTCTAGCCTGCACCACTCGGAAAGAATTTAGCCTAGGGCTCTAAAAGGCATAAGCTAGTAAACAAGCCCAGACAATCATAACTAGGGTAGCAGAAGAATAACTGGCATCATATTATCATGAAAAGGAAGCCACTTCAGAAAAATGAAGGTGCCAGTTTTTTTTTTTAATAAATGTGCAATCACATGCAAAGTACTTCGCGGAAAATAGATAAGCACTACCATACAAAAGTAGCATCTAATGCTAACACTGACCATTATCACAATACCTTGCTCAGATTTGAGAAAAGAATAACGACAAACAGGTTCACATTACCCTTAACTGATTCTTTCTGTTACACTGTGTTTTACTGCAATAATCCTAGTTACTCATCTTTAAAAGATCTGACACTGTATGAAAACTTATTAAGGAAATAAAATAAAAAGACCGACCTCCTTTACCAAAAAAAAAAGATTTTCATAACTCCATCTTGAGCCATCTAAGTAGAAGAACAAGCACAGTAGAAAGATATCAATCCAAGCAGACAAAATCGAATCAAAGAATGAAGCAACAAACATCTTCATGCAATTCAGTGAATTTATATCCTGACAGAAAAAAGAGGTGAATCCCTATTCATACTCCCACATGCATGATATGTCTTCACTCAAATTTTGAAAGTTTTAGAAAACACATATATGCCTGCAGTTTTAAATTCCTGTCATTATTAGTGTGACTTTTCCTGAATTGAGAACATCATACGGCAACTTTCTTAAAGAACCCAATAAGAGCAGTACAAATTCAACGATAACCTTATTTAGCTAACCTGTACACCTTCCGGAAACAGAATGAGGGCAGATCACTCTCCCTAATTTCCACACTCTTTCCTGGTGGATACTTGAAAAGAATCTGCAAGTAAATTGCACTTTTATTAGTTTTTTTATCAGAGCAAAAAGGGTAATAAAGGGACAAAGATGGTTTATCAAAACCAACAAGTGAGTCCTACAGTCTAGAGGCCAAGGCCCTAGAGTCAAATCAGGATAGAATTTCCTGGACATCCCAGTATAAACTAAGAGGATAAAGTTTCCAGAGTCCATCAAAGCTATCCACAATCAAGTATGTCTAACAAGGTTTCACCCCATGAAAACTAATAATAATACCAACGGATAAGGCTTATAAGATTATATCAGAAAGAAATTAAAAGTACACATGCTGACCTTCATACGAACTTGAAATTAAATTTCTGATAAAGGAAAATTTCAGATTTCACTCTGAAATTGTGCTCAAATAATGTATTTTACTCTTATAATGAGATTTAAGTGGAAAGACTGAAGAGTGAAACAAGGAAACATCAGTAAAGCTTTTAGAGCTCAATCGAGTAAGAGTAATACCCAATTGTTGACCTTTCCCTCCTCATAAAAAAAGGTTAGTTTGTGAATTTTCACCATAGCAACAGTTTGCATCATAAACAAAATGAAGAAACTGAAAACAAGCTGCATCTATTAAAAAAAGGTATTACATTCATTTTCTTCAAGGAAGTGCTCCTATGTACTCTTCAGGTTTTACCATACTGCAGAAAGTATGGGTGCTCAATAAGCTTTGACGTACTAGAGAAAGGGAATCAACAATATACAACTAAAATGATTACACAAAGAGCAGTGCTCTATGCATCACCCTCCCAAAACAAGTTGCACAAATCTTAAAGCAAACGAATGGGTAAGTGATCACCATCTACCTTTCATTCGGAGTTTAACATTTGTGCAACTTTTAAATAGTGATGCATAGAAGCACCTCCCTTACAGAAAATGAACTTGTTATGACAGAAGAAATTCTTAGTCTTTTTAAAAACAATCTGTAAACATGACATTATTGATCTACCTAGTCTACAGAGCCAAAGCATCTCTCTTAATATTAAGCACACCCTACATGAAATCTACACCAAACCAAAAGAGAGAGAAAGAGGATAACTGACTACAAATTGTCAGCACCATCTAGAGGAGTTGAGTGCACTGTCAACTAGCATTTGGTCTTAAAAAACATGAAAAGCATATTGTTGAATCCAAAGCTGAAACAGAGAATTTCTTCTAAAGCAGAAGAATTCCTCTTATTCTTCGAAGCAGCATACCTGTGGTTCCATGGTTGGTATTTGTCCAAGATACTGAATATTTCTAAGATCTACAATCTCTGAATGTGCTACATTAGATTCCCAAGCTTTCTTTTTTGCAAAAGCATCCTCAATAACTCCAACATTTGCATAAGAATGAAGCCCAACTACGAAAAAATGTTCAAAGAACGACGTTGGTTCCTTAAATTGCTTATGATCCTGCAAGAGTCGTAAACAAATAGCTTAATAACAAGGGAAACTTGACATCGAATAAAATATTGCAAGAGAAACTAAACAAGAGCATTGGAATGTAAAAGTTGTATGTCTAAAAGGCCCCAATTAAGTACGGAAGAAGTTCTCTGTGCTGATAGGAAATCACTTTTGTACTTTGACATATTTGATAAATGTATCCAAGCTGCTAGAGATAACTATGGTACTTGAATTTGGCAGCTCTGTGATCACCCCATAGTTACCAGATTCGTTGTAAACCCCCACAAATCACACCGGATTTGTCGAACCTAAACCGGATTAGGATACGGGGTTCATGTTCACAGTGGAAATTGGAAGAAAAGGTGGTGAACCACGAAACCAAATCCTATATCGCAGTTTGGACAAACCACATTCCTAGTAACTATGGATCACACATTCAAATATCTACCAAGTTTGTTGGGTCATGAATCATGAAAAACATCAGATTGCATCAACTGATTTCCTAAGAGTACAAAAATCATCTCAAATGCACCTCCAAACAAGGCACTATCGTATAGTAATTTGCTCATTTGCTTTACCAATCTGACTAGTGACTATGTTGTTGAATGGAATACAGAAAACAGTGAAAATGTGAAATAGGAGAGGGAAGTGTTAGAAGTCACTCCGTCTGCTGCTATTTTCCATTTCTAGGTAACACTAAAACTCTCTGGATATTTCCATTGATTTAACGATTTCAGTTCTCAGTTATCCATTCAAATCAGTTTCAAGTCATCCGCAAGGCAAAAGTTGCATAGAAATACACAAGTACCATGATCAGTATTGAACAAAACAGACAAGTTCGACTTCGATACCCGCGCCTTGGAGTGGATTTGATAACAGAGCCGCTTCTGATTCGCCATAGCCTCAATGTTCACTGTCGTCCGCAGCAACTGCTCCCTGGGGCTCCTCTCAGCACATCCTCCACCTCCAATTGGTCCCCACTTCCACGCGCGCTGCATCTGCCGCCGGAACCGCTGGAAGCTGCCGGTCCGGACGTGCCGCACCTGCTGCTTGATCTGTGACAGCGGCGATGACGACGTCGACGTGCCCGACAGCGCCGGCGACGAGGGCGCCGACGGGATCCTCGACTTCGACTCCGCCCTCACTGGCGATCCTGCTCCCGCCGGGGCCATCGGATTCTCCTGCTCCTCCGCTCCCCTCGCGCGGTGTTCCGACGCCGCAGCCGACGGCGAAGCGGCGCTTCCCATATCCACCCTGTCCGGCTCCTCTCGCAATTCAGAAACCGCCGGCGACTCCTCCCCGCCAATCGCCGGATGCCCCGACGCTGACGCCGAGGGTGGCTCGTAGGTTTCCACTTCCTCGGCGACCGCCGGCCCGTCGCCCTGCGGTCTCGATACTGATGGCGATGAAAACTGCGAAGCCTCCGCGGCGGTCTCGCCCTCGCGGCATGCCACCGGCGACGCCGAGGCGGTCGACGACCCCTCCACTGCATCCTCAAACAACTCCGCCTCCCGCGGCGACCGCCCCTCCTCCACCTGCCCGTGCGGCTTCGGCTCCGGCGAGGCGGGGCCGCCGGAGAGCTCCATATGCGCACGAGATCGAAGCAACTGGGAATTGGAATTCGGGGGCTCGGCTACGTGTGTAATTGAATGCCAAGGATCAAACTAAACGGAAGGGGAAGAGGAGGAGCACCAGATTACGAGAATAACGAATGTTAAAAGAGAGCAAAGAATGTAGTTTAGGTTGTTCGTTCAACACTGCCCATCGCGCTCGTTCGTCGCATCTCTATGCGGTCTTTCCCTCTTAACCGACGGTTACATGCTTCGCCCGACTCATTGCACGATTGTCCACCCTCACGCGCCGGGAGTTTTCAGAATTTGACACTCTTTAAAATTCGCATTTCGGAATTTAACACTCCTGGCGCTGTCATACAATGCATGACGGCCCCATATATCATCCAAACGAATGGCCAAGAACTGCGAATTGAGTGTCAAATTCTGAAATATTCCCTCACGGGCCCCAGCCATGCCTTCTCCACGGTGTCCCCCCGAACCTCTCCTGCGTGCCGCTCCGCCACTTGGTGTGTGCCGGTGCAGGCGCCGCAGCCGCGGACGGCTTTCCCACGCACTCCAGTGTCTCGCGTTCGACAGTTATTCCCCTCACCCCCCGATTCCCTCCCTTCCCCTCTCCCCCGATTCCCTATCGGCTGCACCCTACTCCCCGCTTGTCGGTTGTGTGGTTGATTTCTTTGGGGTGTGGTGATTTTGAGTTGCTAAGATCGGTTGTGGGTTTGTTGCAGACGAAGAAGCAACGGAGGGAGGCAGGCCCAAGACTAGCGCCATCACCGCCGGCAGTGTTTGGTGTTGCTGCGGGGGTGCGACGAGCATTGTGTCTCCTGCATCATGTTCAACATCCTCGCTACGATCAACAAGCGCATGGACTTTGAGGTGAGCTGGATCTTGGTTCCCCTTTGCTCGAAATCCACTCAATTTAGCGTGTTCGGGAGGAATTGCTGTTGGGGTTTCCTAGATTGGTGGAGTGACGATGTTGTTGTTATTGGGGGCAGAATCACAGGAGAGCCAGTACAGGGTCTACTGGTTCAGTCATAATCAGAATATAATCGACCAGCTCCTCGCCGATTGCTCCTTCATCATCCGCCTTCAGGTGTGCTTCTAGCAGGTTATGATGGAGTTGCTTATGGGGTTTACCTTATTCTCGTGGGCAGGTCTTGCTATTCCAGGAAAATCCATCCAGTGCTTCCACATTCTTAGGAGAAGAATAGGTAAGCATATTTGAAGCTATTATTTTATAGTAGTCAAATATTAAGTTTGTGATGATAATTTGTGCCTAATAGTTGCTTCCAAGATTACATAGATTTAGAAACTCAGCATTTTAGTTTCTCTTTCTATAATGTGGTAGCATGAATTTGTAATCTCAGTGAAATAAAAGTAGTTCAACCATAACCTATCCAACATTTGCACCATTGCTCCATTGACGATAAATTGTAGAGGAATTGAATTGTTTTTGTCGAGGCAGATTTGTAGAGAAGACCTTGGCTTTTTTGAAATTACCTACAGGTCTTCAGTTTATTAAAAATAGGCCCTTCTGGATGGAAAAATTGCAGGGAAAAACTTTGGAACACGTAAAGTTTCAATTTGTATCATTCTTTTGTAGTATTTGGGTGTTAGTCATCTAGCAAGTGAGAGATCTTAAAAAATTATTTCGGTGAATCTCCCATGGTTCTTCTCTTTGTGTAACTGTTTCTTCTCTCGTGATTTTTTGCTTCTTATATTTCTATTGCAAAATTTTCATATTTGTAAACTACTTATCATCTTTCAGAAATTACCTCAATTGAAACTGTGATGGCATTGAGTTAAATAGACCAAGTTCATACTCTCTGCATCTAGAGTTGCGCAACAATAGGTGTTTTGTAATTGTTGTAGAGCTGGTATAGTATTGGTAGTGCTTTATGCTATGAATCTGAGGTTGATTCAATAAGAGACACTAATAGAAGCATCAATGCTATTGTTTAGGGTATTCAGGTCTGTCCAAAGGAATCATGCAGTCACCACTTGCTTCACATTTTCATCTGATGCTGGTGAGCGTATTTTAGCTATAGGAGACAGGCCTATTCATCTTGTACTACAACATATTGGAATATCAGCATGGCCAGGTGAATTAGTTGGCTAGCATTTCAATTCTCAAGTTACAGCCATGCTTCATTTTGGGAAGCCATTAATGTTTCCCTTCTTTTTGGCATGAAGATTGATCCTTACAACGCATGCTCTTTATTTTCAAAGTGGGTTATGGTGATAAGATTGTTAAATATGATTTAGCAACATATTCAAATCAACTAATCAAGCGTGATTTTACTAGACCATTGGGTGTTTGCCTGTGTTGATAAAGCTATGATATAATTATTGAAAGGGGAAGGATTCTCTAATACACATATTCCTGAGCACTATAGTTGTACTTTAATGGGTTGCCTTCAAAACTAACAGCACCTTATTTGCAAAATAGAACCAATATGTTTTGACTTTTCTAAACTAGGAGGCCCCTCAAGAAGAGACTATTGGTTAGCAATCATTCACGAAGTATTGCAGGTGAATAGATTTATTAGGAAATTCAGTCTTGAAGATGTTCAAAGGGCAGAAACACTCTCGAAAGCTATCCTGGGCATCTTGAGATACTCTGCTATGATAGAAGCTTCTCATATTGCTCTTTCTCACTTTAAGACAACACTCACTTTTAGTTTATTAGAAAACTTCCAAAAGGAGATATGGTCTTAGAAGCCCTATATAGTTACTACTTCCAACTATTGGACACCTTGTTGAGCCATTTGGCAACTGAATCAGCAGTTGACAAAAGGTTGCAGACTCATTTTGTACCATTTGTATTGTAAGCTCTCTCTATAATGGGATTTATCTTGCTGAAGAGAAAAGATGAAACTGAAAAAGAGATAAGCTTTTGCATTGTTTGCTTCGGTGTAACGAAATTTCTGGATGCTACTTTGGAAGAGTCATTTTGTTACTCTGAAATAATAGAGGCAGCACATGCTATGGTAGATCAAGTAAAGGTGGAAGGTGTGGATGCAAATCTTGCCCTCATGCAGGTGTGTTGATAAATAATCAATTTAAATTGTTCTTTCTTGGATTGATCTTGAATGATCTTCAGTAAATGCAGTTGGAAGTGTGTTTTCCATTACCTTGGATTCAATAGGTAACACTTTTTAGAGAACACAACAGATTGGTGCCACTCCATGGACTTTTCACATGACCCAAGTTTATTTGTCTGATTATCGAATAGTGCCATAGTTCACAATCTTGGCTATTCTTTGACCATACATTCTTTGTGTTACTGCCGTCAATGGCCAAAATGAAAAAGATAAGAATTATAAAGTTACAAGCATCAGCAGACTTGTAGTCTATAGGTTGCACACGTTATGTTTCCTGATTGTAATGCTACTTTCTCTTGCCTTTTTTTAATTCGCACTTGCAACTTATGTTTTTTATTTTATTCAGGTAATAGTTACACAGCTGCATTTTGCTTCTTAGATGTTACATCCATCACCCAAATGGTACTATAACTGTACATTGGTACTGCAATTTGAGTTCTGACGGATTGTGCTGATGTTGCAGGAGCTACTTTTCCCATTCATTCAAGTAGGCAAGCTTATGAACTATTTATCCAAGTGGGAAGATTATCTGAAATCACTTTTGTTCTTAGCTTTTATCCTGTATTTCGTTGAAAGGTAATTCTTTGTCGTTGTTGGATATTATGAAGCATGCTATAAATATTTAGACCCAGTTCATTTCAGCTTCTGGATTATAGATTTTGGATTATGGAAGAAGCTGCTTCTGATTATGGGAGAATCGGGTCGAGTCGGCTACAACTTCTATGTTCCGGACCGAGCCGGCGAGAATCAGCAACAATCAGTGAGAATCAGGTTTCAGCCAGATTTTGATTCTATATAGAAATCAGCTTCTGATTCTCAGAGAAGTTGTCCAAAATCCTCCCGTTTGACAAATAATCCGTCTTTTTTATAGCAGAAACTGTCCAGAAGCTGAAACAAATGGGCCTTTAATTGCTTGACATTTCTTCTCTGTTATATAGGGGGTTTGTCAGCTACATTGTACCCTCTATTTTCTTGGGGGTTTTTTTTGCTTTTGTTATGCTTTGGCATAAGTACAGTGGAGAAGAAAAAATATTGGAAGTAGTTGAAGTAAGACCTCCAAATAAAAATCCTGTTGAGCAAATCTTGACCTTATAGGATGATATATCCAAGTTGGAAGATACTTTACAGGCGGGAAATATTGTTCTTCTCAAGTTCAGAGCTGTCTTGTTCGCAATTGTTCCAATGGTTTGTCTCCGCTATTTGAAAAAAAATGTTTTCCAATGTCTTGATAGGAAGTAGAGTCTGTCCATTAAGAGACACAGCTAGACAATACCATAGTACATCAGTGTACCTATGATAGAACAATCTCTTGACCTGCCCAACACTTTATGTATATTGTTTTACAATTTGGCACAGCTTTGGTCTGAGTGAAATTTCAGGTATTATGTTGTAGTATTGCCTATGGATCATACCATCAAGTGATTGGAGTGGTGATGTTGATATGTAATCATGTTTTGGTATATACGTTTTTTTTGTTTAATCTTTTGATAGCGACGTGCATAGTAGCTAGGCCTATTTTGTTTTTTAAAACGGTGTGAGATCATGAAAAACTCTTAAGGTGATAATAGATTATGAAAATGTGTATCCTTCACTTGGTTAGTTGATTCGTTTGATACGTGTCAAAGAAAATACTATATAATTGTAAGGTTTAGAATTGCGTTGCAACACACGGGCAATCTACTAGTAGAAAGAAAAAGATAGATGGAAAAAACAAAAAATGGAGTTCTTACGGAAAGGGGACCCATAAAGGGCATCACGTGGCCGGAGGGCAGCCACCTGGGGCCACCTCACAATTGTCATTCTTGTGTGTGGTGTCCCACTGAGACGTGGGACTAGGCCCACAACTCGGTATGATCAAGTTGCTTTCATGTGCATGTATGCATCTGCTTGGCCTTTTTCTCAGGATGGATGTGTGTAGCAAGGTTCAAACTTTCGTTTTGGTAGAAATCTCAGGGGTGGCCGAAATCTGAAATCTTGGCAAGATCTCATAATTTCAAACAAAATTCGGATGAAATCCAAAAACGAAATTTCAAATCCGGTTTTTTTCAATCGGGAAATCCGAGATTTCAACCGAAATCACTGAGATTTCGACCAAAATTTTTGAGATTTTGGTCAACTTGTTTTGACCAAAAAATAGTCAAAACAAGTTAAGATTTTTTGAAATTCTTTGTGGATGGTCTTGACCCTAAATCCAATCAAATCTAGCTAAGAAAAATAAAAATCCTGTAAAAAAACATCGAGATTTTGGCCAAAATCATCGAAATTTAGGATCTCGGGGGGGGGGGGGGTCCGAAATCTGAAATCTCGGCCGGTATTTCAGAAATCTGGCCAGGATTTGGATCCATGGTGTGTAGTGTGGTTGCCGGTCAATAGGAATATCTCGTTTTCATCAGGCTTTTCAAAAAAAAAAAAAGATCACGTTACATATACCCCCTCGCCTTTCAATGCATTTTAACTTTGAAATTTTCCTAATTTTGTATTAAATTGTTTGGAGCATGAATTTTGTTTACCGCCTCGGCCAAAATGACTTGCTCTTTGGGAATACACATTCAAATTTTGAGTGAAAATGTGAACCCCAACCATAAAGATCAACATAAACCATAAGGACCAGAATAAAAGGTATAGGTGACATGCAGTAGAAACAAACTTAGATGATTTCGGGTATTGAGATTTGAAGTTGACTTGCCACTGCGGACAATTGTCGGTAGAGATGCAGCAAGAGGCTATTACAGTAAATCTTTATATTGGAACAATCTAGGAGGTGCTTGCGCAATATGATCACATCACCTGAAATCTATTCTAATCTAAGTTCGCAAGGAATCGTGCTTCCAGGGTGTTATCGCACATTAAGCCCTCGAATGGACTCTCGTCGACTATCCCGTTTGATAGTACTATTGGGCGCGCGGCTGGTTGTCCATGGTCTGTGCATTCTCGGTTTGGTTTCGTGGCGGAGAGAGAGGTCGTCTCCGTCTCCTTAGAGGCCGAGCGATGAACGGCACGGCAGCGATCAGACTGGGGCACCGATGCACCAACCGGGGGAGATGAACTTGATCAATTTGGCCTTTCGCGATCGATCCACCCTTGCTCCTTTCTCTCCACCTTTGTTCCCCCCCTTCCCCCCACGCTCTCTGCCACCTCGGTGCCGCCGCCGCCGCCACTCTGCCCGCTCTCCCTTCCCCTCCTATCTCCCAACATACCTCCTCGCCCTCTCGACCATGCTCCCTCCTTCTCCACCACCTAGGCCCATCGCCATCTAGATCTAGCCAAGCCACCGCTTCTTCTCCACCCATATCGGTGGGTGCAACGCTTAGATGGCTACCACCGGTGGTACCACATACAGTAGCTGCTCTCTCACACATTCGCAGCTTCTTGAGCACATCAACGCCTAGATTCGGCGGTTGCGCTCCTTCCTCTTCACCCATCATGGCGGCTGCGAAACTCCAACGAGCTACCCTGCCGCACTATGCCCTTTACTATGGTCACGTGATGGCAACCTGCGCCTCATGCACGTGAAAGGAGAAACGGCGGCGCTGTAGAGGTGACGGGGTCCTTTGGTGGTCTAGTTGCGTTTATACACCAAAGGACCAAACCAAACCAAAGAGGCCAAAACCTTTTCGCCACGGGGTGTTAGGTTTAGGGTTTGGATGCACACGCACAAGAGATTGTAACACAAGATTTACTTGGAAAACCTTATGAAAAAAACCACGGAAGACAAATATGCACTATTGGAGGTGTTGCAATTAGAAAGTGGGTTGAGTGTCTCTTATGCATGTGTTGCACTTGAGGAGGATCCTAGTACCTGTGTTGCACTTAGGAGGTCACCGGAGTGCATGTGTTGCACTAGGTGAAGTTCAAGTAGGAGGCTTAACTCTTTACTCTTGGAGGTTGCCGCCTCCTAGATGATGTATAGTGTCATGTGTAGGAACTCTCAATGGAGGTTGTGAGAAGCTTCGGCGAAAGTTTGTGAAGGTTGGTGCTCGTCTGTCCGAAGGGAAAAAAGAAGCAACCACTTGTGGAATCGAGGTGGGTGCTCAAGTCGGAGCCGGTATCGTATTTGGGCTTGCCTCAACGTAGAGTAAGGGAGACCGGCAAGTCTCTGAGACCACGGGATAAAAATTGGTGTGTCTCTTGTGCCTTTTATATTCTTGCAATTCTTATTCATATTGTTGATTATATTTGGAATTGCAATTTTTATGTAGAGATTTAATTAGGGCCTAGAAAATTTAAGCTTTAATTGTCAAAATCTTAGTTTATCGCTTCCGCAAATTATTTGTTAAGGTTTTGACATAGGGGTTAAATAGAGAGTGTAGCGAAAGATTTTTTAAAGCCGCCTATTCACCCCCCTAGTCAGCATCCTCGGCTCTTCACCATCTCCTATGTGAGCATCGCCGAATCTGCTTGATGGTTGAAGCAGCCACATCCATCACAAGACTTAAGGCCTATTTGAGGGGGGGTGCGATTGGGCTGAAAAACTGTTTTTAACTTGATAGGCTGTAAAGTAACTGTAGATTTTCTGCAGTGGCCATTTGGCAAACTAGTCAGTTGCAGCTGTACAAAGGGGAGGATGCGGCCACTGGCAAGGAGGAGGCGGCGAACAGGGGGAAGGGGAGGCGGTCACCGGGCGACAGGGACTGAGGAGGTGGCGGTGGGGACCAGGATGAGGCAGCAGAGACCGAGGAGGTGATAGAGACCATAGCAGAGGGGCGGCGAGACCAAGGAGGCAGCGGAGACCATAGATGAGAGATGGTGGCTTCCGAGCGGGGTGGAGGCAGGGACAGGCCGACGATGCGGAGACAGGGACCAAGAAGGCGAGGCGGAGGTGGGGATCGGGCTGGCGAGGCAGAGGCAGAGACCAGGGAGGCGAGGCGCAGGTGGTGACCAGGGGCGAAGTGGAGGCGAGGCAGAGGCAGAGACCGCTCGGAGCCACCTTGAAGCACCTCTTGACTGGCTTAAGCTTTGCCCTTGGCTTTTCTCTGGGCTTGCCTTTGAAGCCACTTCCAAGTTTGGGTCTTTGAGGGGCCTTGCGGCTCATAGCTGCAGCCTACCCCCAAACAGCCCCTTAGATGTGGCCTCGTAGCCACTTCCAAGTTGGATACAAGCTTGTCAAAGTCGCCGCTGTCGGATTTGAGCTGGTCGAACAAACTCTGCATGGGAAGGCCAAACGCACAACCGCGACGGGGGTGCGGGCTAGTGGAGTGAGTTTAGGCAATGGGGATGAACCGGAGTACGCAAAAAGACGTTCGAGTCGAGTTGTTTCTTATGCTTCACGGACGTGTTGCAACCATTAGAATCAATGGTTGATGTCTATCATGTTGGTTTTGAAGTGGAACAGTATAACGTTCCTTAGTATTTCTCATAACAATAATATATAGATAAATTCTAAGGATTATGTGCCGTGAACAGATCCGGCATGGTGTGATTCAATCCTACCCTGATAGCAAGCAGTAACCTACCGAGAAATAGTCCAAGCAGTTAACATTACATTACACCCATTTCATTTAGTTCAATTTTAACTTTCCTATAATGCAACCGCACAAATAAAAAGGAAAAGGGAGAAACAATCATGTCCTTGCCCCCTGCACACCACTACATAATTCTAATGACAATAGACAGGTAGGTAACTGTGTATTAAGGGACTAAACTCATTTTACCGATTTCAACTAAGGATTGCTACAGGTCAATCAGTCGCTCGTTTGTGTACTGGCCTCAACTTGCTTGGCAGTTAACAGGGTCCGGACTTCGGTATCTTGATCAGCCATCTCGGCAGGTACCTGGCCATAAGCATTCTCCTTCTTGGGACATGCCCCAGCCTCGAGCAAAAGCTTGACAACATCCAGATGTTCTCCTCTGGCAGCATGATGGAGTGGCTGCATGGAGTAGATACAGAAATTTATATACCATGCTGAAAGCACATAGCTGAAAATATGGTTAGCGTATGATCAGATGGTTAAGGGAGGTTACAGTATCGCCTTCAGCATCAACTGTATTGAGCATTCGCATTACGCAACCATCACTATTTGCAGCGAAATTGAGAAAATATTGAACAATCTCAGTGAAGCCTGTACCAAAAGTTACGATAAATAAACTGCAAAAAAAAGGATGGACAAAGCTCAACACATATTGAAAAAACGCATACCGCCGGCACAAGCATCATGAAGAGGAATTGCTCCTTCTTCATCTTTGCGTTCCAAGCTAGCTCCATGTTCCAACAGCAGCTGCAAGAAAACCATAATTAGATACAACCAATAAGCAGAGAAAAAATATGCAAGATAACAATGTGAACCTGAACACAAGGTAGATGGCCGTATAAGCATGCCAAGTGAAGCAAAGTATCACCATCTTCAACTGGATCATCAATGCTGCCACCATAACTATCTGCATACACACAACCATATATCCTAAGTAAAGAGCTCCACACTGACAATCAAATATACACAAATGCTTTTACTGTTGCCCGCTTTCCACTTGCAATTAATTGCCAAAAATACCAGCAGGAAAAATATGATGCGAAGAAAGTCTTAATAATTTAGCAACAAAAGCTTTTGAACAAACATAGTTAACATGTCCTGACACACTGAGATGGTTAGTTGATACGAACCTCAAATGGGGAAATTTAAATATTACACGATGAAACAAATGTAATCATTACAGTATTGTGTTCAGAATGGAGTCAAGTACAGAGCTCTTAAAACACATCATCAGAAAAATAAGAGAAATAGTATGAAGATACAACGTTGACAACTATGAGATGACAATTATCAAACCTCTGTACCCAGCTCTACCCCAGGGATAGCATATGCTTCATTTCAGTTTCAGTTTCAGCCTCCGCAAGAACTCACAAAAGACAACCATTGTTAACCTTATTAAGTTTCAAGTACGAAATGAGAAACAAGCAAGCAAATCTCAATGACAAAACAGGGCTGAACTATTAACTATGTATGCTATGAGATGACAGAGCATAGATGTTCTTTTTTTTAAAAGATGTTCTGGATGAATGGATATTACATCATAACAGAATTCAAGGTAACCATAAAATGGTGCTGAAACAAAGAAGACGCAAAACCATCCAATGAAGGTTGATCAAGTTCATGGAGAAGCACACAACATGCCAACCAAGCAAGCATATAGCATGCAGATGAAAAACAACAAGGTAACAGCTTCACAAACTAGAGTTATCCCTTCAAATTTCCTTGGTTGGGCAAAGTAGGGGTATGTTTGGCATTGCGGTGCCTTTTTAGAAGTACTTATGTTTTGCTATTTCCAAATAAACTAACCGATAAGCAAACTATTTTCTAGAGATGTAGAACAGATATTTTTATTACAGTAGACAAAGATTTTCTGTGACTAACTATATCCCGTTGCTTCCTTGGCACAACAAAGCAATGCCAAGCTGGCTCTGAATCAATTGCAAGAACTGCAATCACAGATATCACAAATTTTCGTACAACGGATGTTATAGATTTCAGCAACAAAAAGCATAATCTAGCTTTCTCTTATACTGCAAAAGCGTGCATCCATCTAGTGCTTCTAGATGCAGAATTGCAATCAAGTGCTACAGAACCAAGAAAGATTTTGCTCACGGATTCCCTAAAGATAAGAACTGATAGAGCATCAATCAATAACTCAAGTGACCACTGAAAGAAGCACACAGAGGGCTTGTGCAGATACGACTCAAATCCAAACATCGGAAACATCCAATGAAAGACTTGCACTAGGCAAATTCAGGTAGAACACAAAATGATCCACATAGAAGGCCATAATCTCAGACAATAGCACTAAGGCCCTGTTTGTTTGCCCTATGGATTATATAATCCAGCTTATATAAGTTAATGGGGAAACAAACAGTCTAGATTATAATCTAGATTATATAATCTAAAGCATGAGATTATAATAATCTATAAGCAGCCATTAGGGTGCTTATATAATCTCAAACTAATAATCCAACACAGTAATAATCCAGGAAAACAAACAACCCACCGGCTTATTTTAAGGTAGCTTATATAATCCAGCTTATATAATCCAACACCAAAAAGCTGGATTATATAAGCTGGAGAAGGAAACAAACAGGGCCTAAGCCAGATGTTAAAACTTAAAGCAACAGCAATATTGCGGCCACACCATGCAAAGTACTAGCAAACTGGCTAGCGAAGCTCTATACATGTTCACGAAAGGGCAAATCTAGAAGTACACCGCACAAATAAGAACCGGACACCGATCTATACAATATGCGGACTCTTCTCTAATCAAATGATCTTACAGAACCCTAAAATTGTACGAGGATCGGGATGGAGGGGGGAGGGATTGAGCCAGTACCAAGCGCGTCGCGGAGGGCGTCGACGTTGCCGGACTGGGCGGCGTCGGCGAGGGCGCGGAGGTGGGGAGGCAGCGGCACCTCGTCGTTGTCGGAGGGGCCGTCGAAGGCCTCGGCGTGGGCAGCGACGTCGTCGTCGTCCATAAGGCCGTTGCGGCCACCGGGGACTGCCATCTGCGGCGGAGGCCTTGTTGCGTTTGGGTCTCCGCGAGTCTGGGGTTTGGGCTCGCGAGCGTCCGAAGGAGAGAGGGGAGAGAAAACGCTCTAACGGCGGCTTTGGAGACTTGCCACTTGCGATAGCGCGTTGGGCGAAAAGCTAGGTGGCCGGAGGCGGTCGGTGGAGACTGTGCTGTGCATTATGTCAGCGCTGGATCGGAAATAGACGCTCGGGATCGTATCGAATAAAAGAAAATCTTGATAATTTCTTGCGCAGGATTTATTAGATGTCAACTATAATATAGTGATATATCCATCACCGCCTCACCGGTATGTATGTTTGATGAATTTTTATACACCAAATTTATTAAATAAAAGAATACATAAGAGAGATAAAAAGTTAGTGGCCCATATGTCGATGAAAAGTAGATGATGTAAGAGCAATATGCGGCATTTAAAATTCCTTAAATTAAGATAGTGACATACGGGCCCGTGTGTCATCAAATTTTTCCCCCACGCATAACCTATTCAATATTAGACTCATTTGAAAAAGTTCGTTGTAAAGAATACAGAGGTTTAAATACGATCCGACTATCGGTTTAAAAGATAGTCTTCAGAAGACATGATTGTGACGGACCGCCTTTTTAGGGGCAGTGCGAAACTCACAACAGTTACCCAGGAAGACTAACTGTTGTAAACAAGAGTAAAATTACCTGGCCAAAAGCCAATTCAACACTTTTTATTCAATATAGCCGGCCTAACGACCGGATTTTACAAGGGAAGCATCCAAGCTTCTAGACTTACACTACCAAAAGAAGGAAACCACAGGCAGGGCCTGAGCGAAGACAAAGACCTAGAACCAGACTAAATCACAATCTACGACCTCCTGGTAGGCTCCAGCTTCTTCGAACTCTGAAAGGGCGGGGGTTTGCAAGGGTGAGTACAGAGTACTCAACAAGTCGTACGGAACCACTGAATACTATATACAGGGGTAATCAAGGGATGGCAATAGGGTTAAGTATCTGGATGCAGTTTTATTTTATAATTCATTTTACATTTGAAGCATAAACCAATACAATAAGTAATTGAATTTCACAAGGTTCAACAACACTTAACCAATTCTTTCACAAATACCAAAACAGTAACTTGAGCTTAGTTACGGGTATCAACCCCGATTTCAACTTAACTTCATTAACCTAAGTACTGCGTGTCGATTACCATTAAGATTAACTCTGCAGAGCGGCTCAGCTTTACCCACAAGATATCTATAACCTTTATGCCAATCTCGAGTTTTCATGCAACTTAAATGCATGTGGCCCAGTTTAGATTATCACAGCTTTTCGTTTAATCATTCCTGTCCTTTAGTTGTTTACCGATAGAGACCGCTACCTTGGACTCAGGGTCCCCATTAGCGTCTACCGTTGTGAGAACCAAGAATGTCACCCTGGACCATTCCCGTTCCACCCCTCCGGTCCATTTCCCTGCCGGGAAGGCCCGGTCCCCATTCTATCCAGAGAATGGTAGCCACCAAAACGATCCGATTATTATCTCGGGAATGACTAACTTATCGAGCCATGTCGGATACGGGTTCACCGACCAGTCCGACCTGTGGTTGAGCGGGAACTAAGTTATTTACTTTGCTCAAGGGGATTATTAACCTTACACTTTTGCCAAAGACCAAGCCTTCATCCACAAACCCATTCCGGTACTCACGGTACCGGCCACCAGACCAACCAAGGCATTAATCACCAGCTGGGGATCGGAATCTCATCCACTCCGGGATTAATCCGACATCGTCCCCCGATCGCAAAGACTTTTATAAACATCCGAATCGGAGATTCGGCAAGAATTCTTTTTAAAACCAAGTTCTGACTAACCTAGCAATATAGTCTAACCTATTCATGGCAATAAGCAATTAACTAGGGTTCCAAAGGATTAATAGGGTTCAAATATTTCAAGGAGGTTCCATGAGCAATTTCGGCATTACCTAATTATCATGTCATTCTAAAATACTGGATTTCATTAATTCAACATACTGTAAAGTAATGCGATATAAAATAAATACTACTATAGCATGGCATGATAGGATCAACATGATCAAAGGGTGTACGGCTTGCCTTGCGCGGCAGCTGGATCGGATGAGTCGTCGAGGAAGTAGTCGTACTGCGCTCCCGTCTGGTCCGACGTCTGCTCCGGGAACTGCTCCAACTCCAGGGACTGCTCCGGCTCTGCTGGCGTCTCAACGGTCGAATCTAGCGCGGAAAGACAACTAACATAAATAAACGATAAAACAATAACCGAAAAAAGCGAGATCGAAGCAGGAACCGGCAGGAGTCGGAAAGGAACGGAGGGCAAAACTGGGATTTTGGGAATTTTCTGAGTTTCGGATTTGGGAACGGACAGCATTTTTGGACTCAGGGGATCGAAACGGTTCGGGAAAAGTGTTTGGTGGAGCTCTGGCCTTTTTCGGGATTTTTCTGGATTTTTCGGGCTATTTTTGGATTTAAAACGAATTTTCCGATTTATTAATTGAATTAATAAATCGAAAACGAAAACACTATTTAAAAACAGTGTGGGCTTGGCTTTGGCGCGGATCGCCGAGGCCCAGCGAGCGCGGCGCGCGGGAGTTGGCTGGTCACCGGCCAAAGACGGCGAGGAGGGGAGCGGCCACCAGCAGTATGAAGGGAGAGAGGAGCTGACGGGGCGGGGCCACCCGTCAGCGGCGCAAACACGGGGAGGGGCTGGGGCTACAGGGCGAGGGCGAGGGCGACGAGGCGAGCGGCGGCGGCGCTGGACGGCGCGGCGGCGGCTGCCGGAGAGGGCGAAGGCGAGGGGAGGGGAGCTCACCACTAGCGGAGGGGAGCGGGGTGAGTGGAGAAGGCGGGGAGGCGGGGCTTTTATAGCCGCTGCGGGGAGGCAGGCGGCCGGGCTCGACGGCGGGCGCGGCGCGAAGGCGGCGAGGAGGCGACGGCCGGCGATCGGTGCAAGGCGCGCAGGAGACAAGCGGCGCAGCGGCGCGGCAGGCGACGCGGAGCGAGGAGGCGGCGAGCGGAGCCAGCGGCTGGCGGCAGATCATGGCAGAGACGGCGCGCGGAGGCGAGGAGGCGGAAGGCGGTCGGCCACGCGGGCAAAGCCGACGACGAGCTAAGGCTGGGCCGAAGCGAGCAGCCGACGGCCGAAGGGAAGCAGGCCAACGGGCCCAAGAAGAAGAGGATTCGGCCCACAGAGGTTAGGGATTTCAAACTCGATTTCAAATTTCCAAAACTCAAATCCAAAAGCAAACGAACTCAAACAAATTCATTTTGAAATTTTTGAGGTTGTTTCAACCTACCCCACTTAAAATGGAATCTCGTCCCCGAGATTCATTTCGCCTGGGAAAATAGGTTGGGAAAATTCTGCTGCAATTCCGACTCTTTTTCCCAAGTAATTTCTTCGAGTGTATAATTCTTCCATAGCACTCGGCAGATCCTGACATTCTTGAACTTGAGTTCTCTTTCCATTGTCTCCACAATCCTGACTGGTTCCTCCCGATAAGTCAAATCTTCCTTCAGGTCTATCCCTTTCAACTGTACTTGCTCTGACGGCTGACGGAGGCATTTCCTCAACTGGGACACATGAAAGACATTGTGTACCCTTGATAGCTCTGGACTTAGCTGCAATTTATAGGCTACTTCTCCAATTCTGTCAGTCACGGGGTATGGTCCGACATACCTCGGAGCTAACTTCCCTTTTATCTGAAAACGGCGAACAGGCTTGAAGGGTGTCACTTTCAGATAAACGAAGTCTCCAATCTGATAACTTATATCCTTTCTTCTTGTATCCGCATAACTCTTCTGCCGGACTTGAGCTGTTCTCAGGTTCTTCCTAATGATCCTCACATGAGCTTCTGCATCATGAACTAGCTGAGGTCCAAAAAGCTGTTTCTTTCCGGTCTCTGTCCAATTCAACGGGGTTCTGCACTTTCTTCCATACAAGGCTTCAAACGGTGACATGTCCAGACTGGCTTGGTAGCTGTTATTGTACGAGAACTCTGCAAACGGTAAACACTTGGCCCATGAGGCTCCATATGCTAGAGCGCAGGCTCTCAACATATCTTCTAGGATCTGGTTGACTCTTTCTGTCTGACCATCTGTCTGAGGGTGGTAGGCTGTGCTGAAATTCAAGTCTGTACCCATAGCTTCATGCAGACTTTTCCAGAACTTGGAGGTGAACTGGGCTCCACGATCTGACACGATCTTCTTGGGTATTCCATGCAATCTGACAATCCGAGTCAAGTACAACTCTGCCAGCTTGTCTCTTCCAACGGTCTGCTTTATAGGGATGAAATGGGCTACTTTGGTCAGTCTATCAATGATTACCCAGATAGCATCATATCCTTGCTGAGTCTTGGGCAAACCATTGACAAAGTCCATTCCAATCTCTTCCCACTTCCATTCTGGCACTGGAAGGGGTTGTAGCAATCCTGCCGTCTTCTGGTGGTCTATCTTGACCTTTCGACACACGTCACAACACACCACGTGTTCGGCTATTTCTTTCTTCATTCCATTCCACCAGTATTCCTTCTTCAAGTCCTGGTACATCTTCGTACTGCCAGGATGTATTGAGAATTGTGACGAGTGAGCCTCTGTCAAAATCAATCCTCTTATATCCTTGTCCTTCGGAATGCATATACGATCGCGGAATCGTAGTATGCCCTGCGGGTCTTCGGAGAATTCTGAGGGACTAACTTCCTTCATCAACTTTCTGTATTCCAGTATCTCTTCATCTGTCTGCTGAGCTGCTTTGATCTGCTTCAGGAGATCTGACCGGATTTCTAGAAAGTGCACTGATCCTTCTGACACTATCTGCAGGTTCAACTCCTGTACTTCTGACTTCAGCTGGGGAGAGATAGTCTCGACTTGAGCTAAGTGATGGCATGCTTTCCGGCTCAAAGCGTCTGCTACCACATTAGCTTTTCCTGGATGATAAAGGATTTCTAGATCATAATCCTTAATCAACTCCAACCATCTTCTTTGTCTCATGTTCAGATTGGGCTGGGTGAACACGTACTTCAGGCTCTTGTGATCTGAAAACACTTCACAACGGTTCCCCAACAGGTAATGTCTCCAAATCTTTAATGCATGCACTACTGAGGCTAGCTCCAGGTCATGAGTCGGGTAGTTCTCTTCATGTGGTCTGAGTTGTCGCGACGCATACGTAACCACTTTTCCTTCTTGCATTAACACGCATCCTAATCCTCTTTTGGAGGCATCACAGTAAATCTGGAAATCTTTATCCGGATTTGGGAGAGTGAGGACTGGGTCTGATGTTAACTTGGTTTTCAGCTCCTGGAAACTTTTCTCACACTTCTCAGTCCAAACGTAGGGGCTGTCCTTTTTGAGAAGCTGAGTCATCGGTTTGGCTATCTTGGAGAATCCTTCGATGAATCTTCTGTAATACCCTGCCAATCCGAGAAAACTTCTGACTTCATCACCGACACAGTCGCTTCCATTCCAACACTGTCCTGATCTTCTCGGGATCCATCTTTACGCCATCCTTAGTGATGATGTGTCCTAGGAAAGCGATTTCATCTAACCAGAAATCACACTTAGAGAATTTGGCATAAAGCTGATGTTCTCTAAGCCTTCCCAGAATTAAGTGTAGATGCTCCTTGTGATCTTCTTCGGTCTGGGAGTAAATGAGTATATCGTCTATGAATACCACGATGAACTTGTCCAAGAACTCCATGCAAACTTGGTTCATCAGGTTCATAAAGTAGGCCGGGGCATTTGTGAGTCCAAATGGCACCACGGTGAACTCATATAATCCGTACCGAGTAGCAAATGCTGTCTTCTCTCTGTCTTGTTCTCTGACTTTCAGCTGATGGTATCCTGTCCTCAGGTCTATCTTTGAAAAGATCTTGGCTCCTTTCAACTGATCGAACAGGTCATCTATCCGAGGTAACGGGTACTTGTTCTTGATTGTCGCATCATTCAGAGCTCTGTAATCTATGCAGAGTCTCTTGCTTCCATCTTTCTTTCTGGCAAATACTACTTGCGCGGACCAAGGCGAGATACTTGGCCGCACAAATCCTTTATCCAGCAATTCATCCAATTGCTTCTTCAGTTCCTTTAACTCCAAAGGCGACATTGGACGGGATCGCTTGAAGATAGGAGCTGTTCCAGGAACTAATTCTATTGCCAGTTCTATGCCTCTGTTCGGAGGTTTCCCTGGTAACTCTTCTGGAAACACCTCGGGGTACTCCCGAACTACGGGTATGCTGTCTAATCCATTGGCGACTGCATTGACGATGCTCTGACTCCTTTTGATCAATCTCGGATCATTCTGAACTGTCACTTTCTGACCATAACCATTCCTGAGTGTCACTGTCTTTTGAGCACAATCCAACTGAGCATGGTGCCTAGATAACCAGTTCATTCCCAATATGACATCTAGACCATCCATCTCTAATAACAACAGGTCGGCTCTGAACTCAATCCCTTGGATTTCTATTCTCAGATTACTGCAGCTGAATCTGTCCATCAGTCGACTTCCAGGGGTGTGGAAAACACAGGGAGAGGGCAATGGAGAATAGGGCAACCCACTTTTGCAAGCAAAAGCCAAAGAAATGAACGAATGGGTTGCACCGGGATCAAAGAGGGTTAAGGCCAACTTGATTTGGACGGGAAACTTACCAACGATAACATCTGTGGCTTCAGCTGCCTCTGCTGCTGACACATGGTTGATTCTTCCTTGAGGGTTCCTTGGCGGATTTGGTCCGCGGTTGTTGGAATATCCCTCGGTCTTGACTGGTGCCCGTAAATAACCTTGATGGGGCGGCTGAGGTTGACGAGGTGCTGGCTGTCTGTTGGCGGAAACTGACGCCTGAGCTTTTGCCACATCACTTGGCAAGTACTTCTTCGGGCACTGCTACCTGAAATGTCCGGGTTGTCCGCAATGGAAACAGGCTGAACCTTTCTTGGGACACACATTAGAGTAATGGTTCCTGTTGCAGGTAAAGCATCGGACATTCCCGGGCTGAGCATTTGGAGGATTAGGTCGGGATCCTCCCACTGCTTGTCTCTTGTTTGGGACGCTGGGGTTAAAGGTGTAGGTCCTTCCCTTGAACTGACTTGCTGCTGACATCCGTTGCTGCTGTGCCTTTCTCTTTCTGGTATCTTCCAGGTCATTCCTTGTCTCTTCTGACACAATCAGCCTATCTACCATGGCCGAAAAATCCTTGAACTCCACAGCTGAGACATGAAACTTGAGGTTCTTCTGCAGCCCTTCATAGAATCTTTCTATCTTCTTCTCTTCTGTGTCTACCTCCCTGGGTGCATAGCGAGAAAGGTTGTTGAAGTGGTGTAGGTATTCCATCACTGTCCTTCCTCCTTGATGGAGAGACAGGAATTCCCTTCGCTTGGAGGCCATCAAGCCTGCTGGAATGTGCGTCTTCCGGAAAGCTTCTTCGAACATCTGCCATGAAATCTCCTGTTGAAAGGACCGGGATGTCGGCCTAGAGGGGGGGTGAATAGGCGATTACAAAATTATACCCAATTAAAATTAAACAAACAGAGATAATGCGGAAGCGAAGGGTATAATTAAGTTTTGCAACTTAAACAATTTAGCCCGAGACAATTAACTCGGAGACTCCGGATATTTAGTCCGGATACTCCGGGTTATCCGGATACTCCAGATCAATGTACCGGATACTCCGGATGATCCGGATAGTTCGGATAAAATACCTGATACTCCGGGTTGAGTGTCTCAGCCAAGAATTCAAGATCTGAGCAATCTAGAAGCAATCCACTTGAACAAGAAGTAAGTAAATACTACCAAGAACCTATATCAAGTGGAGAACGGGAGCCAAGCACAAAAACAAGATAGATCGGGGCTCCTAAATAAATCAACCCTATACAATCAACTCAATCACACATATAGGAATGAATTCAAGCAAGTAATGAAAGAGATGAAACCGAAATGAAGATGGAGACACGAAGATTTTATCCCGAAGTTCGGATCCTTGAGGGGATCCTACGTCTCCGTTGAGGCGGCTCGGTCACACTTGAGCCGGGGTCTCTTTCAACCCTCTTCCTCCCGGTGTTGCACAATGCACTCGTCGGTCTTCACTTCTTTGATTCCTTTCCTTGCGGAGGCGGAATTGGACCTTCACAAACCTTCGATGGCCTTCCACACAAAGCTTGGAAGCTCACCGGCAACTCCTAGCCATCTAGGAGATCTCAACCTCCAAGAGCAACAAATGCTCCCGAAGAACTCACTTAGAGTCCACCTCAAGTGCTCAACACACTAATCACACTCAATCCGATCACTACCCACTCTCACACCCAAACCTTCACTCAAAAGGGATCACTAAGATCTAGGGTTAGAGGGGATTTTGGGAGCTCAAGATCACTAAGAAGAACACCTCAAAGCACCAAGGATCTAGCTCCACTCCTCAAATCAATCCTCAATCCAAACACCTCTCTCCACTACCCAACCCTTCACAAAAGGGGATCACTAAGATCTAAGGAGTAGGGAGGAGTATTGGGGGCTCAAACACTCACAAAGAACACCTCTAATACCCAGCAAAAACCTCCCCAACGGCTCCTTTGAAGTGGGCAAGAAGGGGGCTTTAAATAGAGGAACCCCAAAAACTAGCCGTTTGGACCGAACTGGTCAACCCGGAGACTCCGGATATTTAACCCGGACACTCCGGATCATCCGGACACTCCGGATTGTCCGGATACTCCGGATAACCCGGAGACTCCGGGTTAAATGTCCGGATACTCCGGATCTCCCAGTGCAAGACTCAAGCTCGACTAAAACGGGCATAACTTTTGATCCCGGACTCGATTTCGATTTAATTCGGACTTTTCGGAAAGCTAAGAACGAGGGCTACACAACTAACAAGGTCTCACTACCCAAATCCCAAAGGATAAAATCAGATTGCACAAAGAATCCACAAGGAGACCTCAAATTCTCACTTTCCGGCACCACAAACACTTCCAACCCTCACACCAACCCACCTACACTTAGGTGAACAAAGTGTGACTTGGGTTTCTCAACCTTAGACAAGGATAGACCACTTTTGAGCACTTGAGACTTGTCTAAGTGATTTCAACGATTGCATCCCTCTTAATAGTACGGCAATCCTTAGACTCAAATTTAACACAAAATCTAAGTCTTACACTAAGCTTACATGCCGACTTCTTGGATGCACGATGCATGATGACGCTTCCACAAAGATTGATGACGCCCTTCGTCTTGTCAACCTCGACGCGATTCACCTCATGAGACTCTCGTCTTCTCCGACCTTGACCTCGATCATCACCAAGACGATCCTCACGCCAAGTCGTTCTTGACTTAGTCCTCATCTCTTGGTGACACCTGCCTTATTTGACTTTGACTCGATTGTCATCCTTCAAACCATCTTGGTCATCATACACACAGCTTTGGGACCTAACTCTTATCAAAGCACTCAGCAAACATATTAGTCCCACAAGCTTAAAAGATATGAATTAGAATTAAATGAATGAGATGAAATACAAAAAGTGTTTCATATAAATAGGCATGATATCAACGAAAACACTTGACATAAGAATTGTTCTCTACTAAGTGCAGCATGATGAATATGTGATTGATCTATATGCACTTAGAGAGATAATTGCCAATAAGATGAATCATTTAAATCAAGGCAAGGATCACATACTTTGCTTAAATGAAACACATGATAGAATATACATGAATTGTACATGTGCAAATAATATTTGGAATGAGAGTAAATGATGTGATCCAATTCTAGATTAAACTTCACTAGGAGAGGTGCATTAGAAGATATACAACTAAGACATGTATGCACCAAGTCAATATGAAGCAATGAAGTTTAACTCTAGTTAACACAAGCATATTAAAAACAAAACACATAATGAACTCAAAAGAATATATATATGCACAAGCAATTATGACATGAATCAATGTGCACATATGAAATCAACAAGTTACTTAGAGTTCAATATGCATTTGCTAAAGAGGAATGCAATGACAAATATGGAAGGAATACCGAGATTGCATACCTCATTTTTGCTTAACCATCCCAATTGATTTTCCTCTAAAATAGATGAGACTAATATTCAACTAGGCAATAAACATGTTAGTCTCATAACAATATAAATATATTAGAGGTTTGTCATTTGTTAAGCACTAAGTTAATATTTATACAATTACATTGATTGATATTACATGCGTTTGTCATTAATCGTTTGTCATTAATCACCAAAACAACATAAGTGCCTAGACGCACTTTCACCTGTCCTGCCTTTAGAGTCTGAAAGTTAACCCACCATGCTGCTGCTTGTCCTTGCAGTTGGTGAGAGGCATAGAGCACTTTCTCCTTCTCAGTGCACTGTACCGTATCCAGTTTCATTTGGATAACCGTGAGCCAATCATCTGCTGATAATGGCTCAGTCGACACGGAGAAAATAGGGGGCCGGGTCTTTTGGAAGTCAGACCAGTGTGACCCACCTAATAATCCTTCCTGTCCAAAATTGTTTCCTTGGGGATTCATCTGTGGTCTTGCGGCAAACTGTCCCATCATCATCTCAATCATCTGATTCTGCCTTTGTTCTGACTGGTATCTATTCCTTTCCATAGCTGCCAACACTTGAGCTAGGTTTACTGGGTTTCTGGCTGGGTCTGCCTCATTCTCGTGACCTTGGGGCTGTGATCCTTCACCTTGATCCATTCCGACTTTCTCAAGGTCTTGCTGCAGGGTTTTGGTTAAAGCAGAAGATAAGTAAGAATTGAGCAGGGGTACAGAGAGATAGAATAGGTGAGAGGCGAGACGAAATGGGAAAGAATTAGTGGAATTGGGCCGAAGATATAAGGGTAATAGGGCAAACAACATACAGAGATAGGAAACTTAATTTTACTGATAGCATAGATTGTTTACAATACCGTCATAGTAAGGTAGGAAACAACCTATTTTACATTACAAAAGACTACTCCAAAAGGGTAAAGCCAACTTCTAGGACTAACGCCCTATTCTAAGACTGGAGTCTTCAATTGTCGTCGGAGATGTAGATGATGCGCTCCTCTGGATCTTCTTCCACATCTTCTGCCATGGACAGGTCAGTCACAGCCGACGGACCATCCACGGACATCTCTTCTCCGGGCTCGTACTGGGGCTGCATCTGGTCTATCTCTTCACGAAGCTCGTCGATCTCCATCCAGGCATTGCTCAACTGTCGCTGAAGATCATCGCGCTCGATGAGAAGGGTAGTGTACAGGAAATCCTTGTTGACAAGGAGCTCTGCAGCTTCATCGACACGCGGGTCTTCCTCGTCCTCTGGAACAGAGACAATCACCGTGCCGGGGGCATCTCCCTTCATGGGGATCAACTGAAATCGACCGTCGTCGAACTCAGCGGCGAAGAGACGACGCAGGTGCTTCACTGCCTGACGGGCAGAGTCCTGGATAGCGTCTGACTCGTAGACGCGGTGCCCTTGGAAATGATGCGGAATATCTGGATTATTTGGCAGGGGATCCAGATTGAACCAGGCTCTCCACTCAACGCGGACGACACCCTGGAAAAGCTCCTCCGTGTGAAAAACGGGGACCTCAATCTGATCAGCTCCAACATACTGTAGCATTCTCCACAGCAGTCCAGCCCATCCTTCGGGAACCTCGGGAAGTGGGTAGACGTGGTGCACCATCTGCCAAAACGAGAATCTTTTCAAGTCAGATGAGAGGAAAGGTTTTAAGTGAGTTTAAAAAGGAGAGAAGTGAATTTTTAAGGAAAGGGTGGGAAACAGAGAGAGAAGAGGAAACAGAATTATAAGAATAGTACTTACAGTTTTCGAAACTCATTTTGTAGTTTGAAGTAATTTTTCGAAAAAGACTCCTTAAGCCAACTTAGGTCTCAGTCTACGGTCAAGCCTAGGCTCTGATACCACTTGTGACGGACCGCCTTTTTAGGGGCAGTGCGAAACTCACAACAGTTACCCAGGAAGACTAACTGTTGTAAACAAGAGTAAAATTACCTGGCCAAAAGCCAATTCAACACTTTTTATTCAATATAGCCGGCCTAACGACCGGATTTTACAAGGGAAGCATCCAAGCTTCTAGACTTACACTACCAAAAGAAGGAAACCACAGGCAGGGCCTGAGCGAAGACAAAGACCTAGAACCAGACTAAATCGCCATCTACGACCTCCTGGTAGGCTCCAGCTTCTTCGAACTCTGAAAGGGCGGGGGTTTGCAAGGGTGAGTACAGAGTACTCAACAAGTCGTACGGAACCACTGAATACTATATGCAGGGGTAATCAAGGGATGGCAATAGGGTTAAGTATCTGGATGCAGCTTTATTTTATAATTCATTTTACATTTGAAGCATAAACCAATACAATAAGTAATTGAATTTCACAAGGTTCAACAACACTTAACCAATTCCTTCACAAATACCAAAACAGTAACTTGAGCTTAGTTACGGGTATCAACCCCGATTCCAACTTAACTTCATTAACCGGAAGTACGGCGTAATCGATTACCATTAAGATTAACTCTGCAGAGCGGCTCAGCTTTACCCACAAGATATCTATAACCTTTATGCCAATCTCGAGTTTTCATGCAACTTAAATGCATGTGGCCCAGTTTAGATTATCACAGCTTTTCGTTTAATCATTCCTGTCCTTTAGTTGTTTACCGATAGAGACCGCTACCTTGGACTCAGGGTCCCCATTAGCGTCTACCGTTGTGAGAACCAAGAATGTCACCCTGGACCATTCCCGTTCCACCCCTCCGGTCCATTTCTCTGCCGGGAAGGCCCGGTCCCCATTCTATCCAGAGAATGGTAGCCACCAAGACAGTCCAGTTATTATCTCAGGAATGACTAACTTACTGAGCCATGTCGGATACGGGTTCACCGACCAGTCCGACCTGTGGTTGAGCGGGAACTAAGTTATTTACTTTGCTCAAGGGGATTATTAACCTTACACTTTTGCCAAAGACCAAGCCTTCATCCACAAACCCATTCCGGTACTCACGGTACCGGCCACCAGACCAACCAAGGCATTAATCACCAGCCGGGGATCGGAATCTCATCCACTCCGGGATTAATCCGATCTCATCCCCTCGATCGCAAAGACTTTTATAAACATCCGAATCGGAGATTCGGCAGCAATTTCTTTTAAAAACCAAGTTCTGACTAACCTAGCAATATAGTCTAACCTATTCATGGCAATAAGCAATTAACTAGGGTTCCAAAGGATTAATAGGGTTCAAATATTTCAAGGAGGTTCCATGAGCAATTTCGGCATTACCTAATTATCATGTCATTCTAAAATACTGGATTTCATTAATTCAACATACTGTAAAGTAATGCGATATAAAATAAATACTACTATAGCATGGCATGATAGGATCAACATGATCAAAGGGTGTACGGCTTGCCTTGCGCGGCAGCTGGATCGGATGAGTCGTCGAGGAAGTAGTCGTACTGCGCTCCCGTCTGGTCCGACGTCTGCTCCGGGAACTGCTCCAACTCCAGGGACTGCTCCGACTCTGCTGGCGTCTCAACGGTCGAATCTAGCGCGGAAAGACAACTAACATAAATAAACGATAAAACAATAACCGAAAAAGAAACTGAGACTGAAACGGAAACCGGGAACCGAGTCGGAAAGGAACGGAGGGCAAAACTGGGATTTTGGGAATTTTCTGAGTTTCGGATTTGGGAACGGACAGCATTTCTGGACTCAGGGGATCGAAACGGTTCGGGAAAAGTGTTTGGTGGAGCTCTGGCCTTTTCCGAGATTTTTCTGGATTTTCCGGGCTATTTTTGGATTTAAAACGAATTTTCCGATTTATTAATTGAATTAATAAATCGAAAACGAAAACACTGTTTAAAAACAGTGTGGGCTTGGCTTTGGCGCGGATCGCCGAGGCCCACGGGCGGCGCGGGCGCGGAGTCTGGCTGGCCGGCCAAAGACGGCGATGGGAGGGGGAGCGGCCACCAGCGGGGAAGGGAGAGAGAGGAGCTGACGGCGGGGCCACCGTCACCTGCAACACGGAGGAGGGGCTGGGGCTCTGGGCGAGGGCGACAGGCGACGGGCAGGCGCTGGGCGGCCGCCGGAGAGGGCGGCGAGGAGGAGGGAGCTCACCACTCGCGGAGGGGAGCGGGGGGCGTGGAGAAGGCGGGGAGGCGGGGCTTTTATAGCCGCTGCGGGGAGGCAGGCGGCCGGGCTCGACGGCGGGCGCGGCAGACGCGGCGGCGCGAGGCGAGGAGAGGCGACGGTCAGGCGGCCGGTGCAAGGCGCGCGCAGGAGACAGCCAGCGGCAAGCGGCGCGAAGGCGCCACGCTGAGCGAGGAGGAGGCGGCGGCGGCATGGCGGCAGGGCGCACGGCGCGGCGCCGAGGCGAGGGAGGCGGAAGGCGGTCGGCCACGGGCGGGCCAGCAGGCCGACGGCGGAGCTGGGCTGGGCCGAAGGGAAGCTGGCCAACGGGCCCAAGAAGAAGAGGATTCGGCCCACAGAGGTTAGGGATTTCAAACTCGATTTCAAATTTCCAAAACTCAAATCCAAAAGCAAACGAACTCAAACAAATTCATTTTGAAATTTTTGAGGTTGTTTCAATGATCAACAAGTGCAAAGCAAGAATGTGACTTCCGCTAACATCAACACTTGATTGGATTTCTCTCTTAAATTTGATTCGGTGGGTGGGATTATATATTAACCTCACACGCACTTGTACTCACATGGTCAATCAAATAAGTACTGGGCAAGCATGGCCTTGATGGCCATTCTTCTTTGGATACTTTTGTGGGGGTATGTGTAGTAATTTTGCTGAAAAAGATTACTCAGCAACAAAATTAGTACCATAGATTCAAGTTTCGGTTCGAAATACGAAATCTTTCCCCAGATTCAAAATCTCGGTCAGGATGCTCTGTCCTCTGCCTATAAAAGAACATGCAGCCTCGCCGAGAGAAAGGAGGGGCAGCGGAGGCACAATCAGGGTTAAAATTTTCGTTTTAGGGCAAATCTCGTCAACGTCCGAAATCCGATTTTTTGCCGAGATCTCGATATTTTGGACGAAATCTGAACGAAATTCAAAAAGCAAAATTTGAATCCGGTTTTTTTAACCGAAATTACCGAGATTTCAGTTAAAAAACCGAGATTTCGGCCAAATTAAAATGATCTAAAAATATGCAAAATTCGTTAATTTTTTATGAAATTTTGGTCAGACATGGAAAACGACTTGAAGAATCCAATCCGATCAAATCCGGTCATTTTTTGGTCAAATTTCGATCAAAAAACCGAGATTTCGGTCCATTTAGCCGAAATTTCGCCGAAAAAATATGGTACTGTAACACTGTTTAACTTTTTTAGAATTTTTTTAATTTCGCCGGAATTATGGAATTCGGAGGGTCCGAAATCCAAAATTTCGGCGAGAATTTGAACCCTGGTACAATACAGCATACAGCCATACACGCGCAGATCGCCAAACAGAGCCCTCGGCCGGGACGCAGTCAACAGAAGACGCAGTTCTTCACGAGGCTTCTCCCTCGCACGCAAGGAGGCGAAAGCAGCGCCACGCATAGCGCTCGTCCAGGAGACGCAGCGGCAAGCAAGAGGAATCCCTTGAAGACTCGACGCGCGAGGCCTTGAGGTCCATGCATGGTGCATCCATTCATT
Source organism: Rhipidocladum racemiflorum (assembly GCA_036346355.1). Lineage (NCBI taxonomy): Eukaryota > Viridiplantae > Streptophyta > Magnoliopsida > Poales > Poaceae > Rhipidocladum > Rhipidocladum racemiflorum. Next base: position 82,421,878 of record CM070573.1, on the reverse strand, counting down.
AGACGACCAAGAAGGAAGCAAGACATCGCCGACTCTTGCGTTCGCCGGATGCTGCGATCCTCGTCGAGCCCCTGCATTCGCCACCGGCCACGCTCGCAACCTGGAGGAGGCACCATCAACCTCGACACCCTGCTGTGGATGACCCCTACACCACGTGACCTGTCAGCGCCCGGCTTGATGCATGTTTCAATGTTTACCATCAGGCGGTTCGTGGACGCGTCCCTGGACCTGTCGTGGCCACCATTGTTGATGTCGCCGCTTTTGAGCGTCACCACCAACAGCACTCGACCGGGCCACAATCAAGCCGCTGCGAACTGCCGTGGACGTCCACAAGCAGAGGAGAGATGGATGCACGGGCCTCGTCCAACATGCATACATGATACATGTGCTAGCGTCTCATTAATTTCTCTTCTAGTTCAATTACTCATATGGAGACGAGAATCTAATTCAATCAAAAAACTAAAAATCATCCAAATTTTGGACCGTACGATCAAAACACACATCCGTATGATCAACCCACCTCGAATTCAGGGGGGTGTGCATCGATCTGAAAGTAAATCCAATGGTCCATAATTTGGATGATGGTTACTAAGAAAACATCCGGATGAAACTTATCAATGGTACTGCACTTCAACACTGTGTTGTGCCATATTGCTGTTATTTTCAAATGGAGCAAGCCGATGCGGCAACCATCACCGAGCTATCCTATTTTTTCTTGTGTTTACTTATTTCTGTGTACTTCAATACGCTGGTACACTCGCACCTTATACCCATACGTAAAAATCTTGGAATTATTTCTCTTGTCAAACAATATATTTATTTTTAAATTGCGCTCGAGGGAGGCTTGCAAAGGCCTCAACACTCTCCACATGGTTTCATAACCTCCACCATCTCATTGTGATTATGTTACCAAGTTAACCTATATACAATGGTAAACATTTAGAAAACCTATAATAAAATTGTTAAAAAGATGACCAGGTCGCCTAGCCTCGCCTAGCTGCACCCTGTAGCCACACGAAACTGACACTCGCTGGCCGTCAAGCCTCCTTGGATGCACGACCTCGCCTGTCACGCTTGGCGCCGCTCGCAACCCCGTAATCGGCTGCATGAATGTGCCACACCGCTACCCGCATACCACTTTTTCTCACTCCCAATCATCGCTCCCCTTCTCCTCGTTTTGTCGCTTGCTGGGCTCGGTTGCGTATGGTGCGGTTTAGCCTGGCTAATGAGCTTAACTAACTATTATTAAGTTTATATTAAAATTAACATACTTCGATATAAAATTTACTTATTTATTATTTAAGTGGTTGTTTTAAATTTGAACTAACGTCACTATCGAGCTAAGCCTTATTAACATTTTTCATTCAAAATAGACAAATTATTACTAACACATACGTGTAGATAGTTTATAAAACTGTCTGATAGTATTTTTAAATTGTTTGTGATGATTTTTTCTGCAGTTGTGTTCCTAACATAACTACTTGCTCGAGCTCTTGTCCTCTTTCAAATGGTGGACGCCACTCGAGGCGCTCGTGGAGGTAAATAGGTGTAGGTCACAGCTACCTTCGAGAGACCCAAGGTAGCTGCCCCGATTCGCCCAGGTTATAGTATAAAACTATATACATTCAAGTAAAAGAAATTACATGTTATTTTGGGTACATATAATTAAATTTTTGAAACTTTGACTATCAATATCATTTTAAATATTTAGGTTATTTACATTAAAATCATATATATGTGTATATATTTGTCTTAAAAAATACTTTTATAATATTATAATATTATTGGATTTTATAAACATATTACAATACAAATTAGTTGATCAAGGTTGCACTTTGGGGTGGCGATGTCGTATTTAATTTCCACGGTTTTTTATATGTGACTTTGACATTAATTTTGTAACTTTATCCTACTATATAATAATAAAATTATAATATTTATGGAAATATTTTTAATGACAAATCTAGAGATACAATTTTTATATTATCAATCTAGATAGCTTTAAACATATTAGTGGTAAAATTATTGACGACGAATTCTAGGGTGTCAAATTGAAAAGAACAGAGGGAGTATACTCCCTGCAGTAATATAATACATGTAGTTTTTTGGAATATGTATAGTCAAACTTTTAAACTTTGACTATGGATATGTTTTAAATATTTATATTAGATACATAAAAATTATATGTATAGATTTGTGTCAAAAAGTATCTTTATAATATTATAATTTTACTGGGTTTTATAAATATATTTCAATATAAATTAGTGATTAAAATTGTATTTTGAGGACTATGTCGATGTTTAAAATGATATATATTTGTGACCGAATGGAGTACATAATTAAGGATTTAAGCTCGCACCACTTATTCAGATTTCAGATTGAAAGGCCTAAACGGTAAATTCTCAAGTCCACGAAACTAAAGTGAAATGTCCATGCAATAAGATTCAAGCTAAGCTGTCTTTAATCCCCTCTGCACCTTAACTCTGCTAAGGTCCAAAAGAATACGAGTTAAGTGTTTAATGGAAACTACTCATTCGTAATTTTTATCCTTAAGTTTGTCCTCAAGCAATTAGTGCCACAGTGTAAAAAGTGCCTACTTACTATGGACCAGATAGTCGACTCAGTTCTGGCCCAATCCAACCGGCCATTTAATTCATGTTCTGTTTCTCAATAATGGAAATGTGATTGCTTGATTGCTTCGTCAAGATACTGAAATAGTGATTGTGATAACAATATTCGTCCAGGAAAATAAAAAGAGCCGACAGCATTCTGTAATGTGGAGTAATATTCCTATAGCACTGTACTATCGAAAACGATAATTCCGTGGACTCGCCAATGACCTAGCAAGTCGATCTTAGAGGAAAGAAGATCACTGCACACGGTTCACTCCCAGATCATAGTCCATGGCAGGCAACTACCTTAAGATACATGAGAAGACGCTGGAACATCAGATGAACGGCACTTGCGAGAGCTGATGGTTGCCTACAAGTCACCCTGCAACTGGCGCTACTTGTTTACCGTGAATCAATCAGCACCAAATTGGACTTGAATATCTCTTCTTTTGATCCGGTCGGTAAAACGATGGTGCGTCAGACAGATGATCCAACAGCACCTCGTGTTGACTAACACGAGGAGCAGGGAGAGGTGAAGCAGGCAAAGCATTACTTTCACGCTGCCCGATCTGTCTAGAACGGCATTAACAAAATGGCACAGTCTCTCGAGCTGGTCAGATTGCATGTCATACGGCCCTGACGGCAGATTGGCTAGCCGAAGGTTCGCAGGTCAAAAGGCTTCGGTCATGTCGAGTTTGAAGCTGCTTTTACGAAAGGCCTACGCGCACTTCCGTAAGCCTGTCACTTCCGGTTCGGGAAAGCAAGAGTTGTATCTCTCGGCAAGAAACCGTAGCCGGCGCATGGATCTCTGGTAGAAAAAGAATGCTACTAGTACCAATACCGCTTCAAGGAAGCTGGCAGATTTATTAATATTGGCCAAGAACACGAGAATAAAGAGATTTATAATAATGCTGACGGGAGGAGAGGTAGGACAACACTTGTACGAGATCATTTTTGGTACAGATCTCATTCGTGTAACGCCAGCAAGGGGCAACTTAGCTACGGGGTTCCAGCCTGTCTGCAGTTATCGAAGTGGTAATTGATTATTTGCCATAAAATTAATGTTCATTTGATAATTTGTCACACTGTGTTTCACTGTTGTTTGAGCTCAGAGGTTGCATGTAAATTATATATGACGTGGTAAATTATTAGGTGTACATCAAGATAAATAATCAAATCTTCGGTTATCAAATGGGAGACGTTTGTACATGAACATATGCATGCATCATCGGACCATCGCCATCGCAAAAGCAACGCATTCAAGTATGCACAGAAACTTGGCTCGTAACGCTTCGGTGATCAATGATCAGTTTTCTTTCCCCCGTGAAAGGGATCGATGAGCTGCTCCATGAGAAATCAAGCTCCTCCAGGATCTGCCAACAGCCTGGTACAAACATTTCTTTCTCCACCGGGATTTTGTTAGCCTGATAAAATAACAGCGCCCTAAACTGATCAACCCACCCCGATTTTTTAGTTTGGTTGCTACCATACACTCCGTTTCGGCGAAAAGATCGATCTTTCTGTAAGATATGGAATCTCAAGTACCGGATGCAATGTTTCCAGCTCGAATTAATGGCATGGAATGGGAAACCATGCATCGGACAACAGCCAAAACAAGAGATGTGTTCGGTGGTTCTGTGTATGTGGCGACGTGACCGGCCGGAAGCCAGCATTTCGTCGCGCCCGTCGGCTTTCACTGCCCACACCGGCCGCACGTCGGCAGCCGCCGCCGCCGCCGCCCAAACAGGCCAAGGACGGGCAGCCCGTATGGGTCTCGCCTCACTCCTAACCGCGAGCGCAGCCTTCGTACTTTATTTACCGCGTCACGTAAAGGTTAAGCGCCACCGAATGCTACGCAACCTCTCTTGGCTTTACTTCTCTGTTTTTAAAATGCCGGCGACTTGTGCGGCGCCGCCTATATAACCGGCCCGCGTCGAGCGGTCGAGCCGTGCCGTGCGCTCGGGCTCCCGCGAGGAACGCGTTTGAGAAGCCCCTCCCACGCGCGCGCGGGCGAGTCGTTGCCGGCCGCGTGCTGCTGCCTCCCGCGGCCGCCTTGCCCGGTGCTCGCACGCAGGTATGTATGTGTGTGTTGTGTCATGTGTGCGCGCTTGCGCGTGGGACGGTGCTTTGTGACTCGTGCACACTGGTTTATTTGAGTTCAGTGAGGGGCGGCGCTCGGCTGCTCTCTTTGCCTCTTGATTTCTTTTTGTTTGTCTGTCTTCTTTGGGTGTCTCGTCGTCTGGCGAGGATACGAGAGAGGGTGAAGCAGCCCTGAGAAGAGAAGCAGAGAGAGAATTCTTGAGCTTTTTTCAATCGATTTATCATTTTGATTTCTGTTCGGTGCTAGTTACGATCTACGATACCTGAGAGTTGAGATATCAGACAAGGGAAAGCTGCCACAGATGGAGATGGACTTGGGATCCGGGCAGTACGGGTAAGCACCATTTCTTAGTTCTTGCAGCTAATCCTTTTTCAGGTTGTTTTCTGTGAATCACTCTCTCTTTTTTTTTTTCATTTTTCTTCCCCGATGCCAGTTGCGTGCATTACAAGAGGAAATGCAAGATAAGGGCGCCGTGCTGTGGTGAGGTCTTCGATTGCAGGCATTGCCACAACGAATCCAAGGTCAGAAATTGAACATTATTTTTTTCCCTGAATTTTTATATTTTACATGTTTGAGTTGGTTCTCACGAGGAGAAACATTCAACGTTGTTGCAGGATTCATTGGAGGTCAGCGTCCGCGACCGCCACGAGATCCCTCGCCACGAAATCAAGATGGTTAGTGTTCTTGGCTTGTTCATTTGGGTTTTTCCTGTTGTGCTTCTCTCTCTCTCACTCACGCTATTTTGCTGTACTGGGTGCCTGTTGCGTTGGACATGATAGTAGTGTGCGTAATACAATTTTTCTTGGAATGGTTGATTATTGATGCTTCGGTTTCATATTAATACGGTGATACTGTATGCTCCTCCAATGTGTCATAGGCAAGTTCTGTTCATATTTGGCCATCAGCATGTAACAAAGTCGAGAATGACATGATAGAAGAAACACCCAAAATTTCAACGGAATATCAGGAGCTTAATGGAACGGTGGCATCAAGCTAACCTTAGGGTTCACCTTACGGAAATCGCTCTCAGCCCGGTAACGATTTTCGTCGAAAATCGTCAAAAATCGAAGAGTTTCGAATTCAAACTTGTTTAACAAAAAAAACGGAAAAAACGATAATCGCGATATTTGCCTCGTAAAACAGCCAACCAAACGAACTTCCTCGTCGGTCGATTTTTGATCAACTTTTGCTCGATAATCGCTCGATATGGCTCGATAATCGTGATATTTGCGTCGCAAAATTTTTTTTCCGAATTTTTTAATTTTTTTTGAATTTAACCGATTTGCCGACCGATATATAATATCGTACCGGCTCGATAAGGTCGATAATCGCAATTTTCGACGATATTTTGAACCCTGGCTAGCCTACAAAGACCAAAAGGGGATAGAAGAAAATTCAACTGGATAGTCATCTACATAGCTTGCAACATTTGGAAAGAGAGAAATAGGAGGATCTTGCATAGTGAAAACTCGCAGTAGCTCGACTTCAAGATCAAATTAGACCTTCAACTCTGGGAGCAAGCTTTCATTGATTAGTTCTTTAATTCTAGAGTTGCCAGGGTGGCCTCAGCCGCGAGTTTTTCATGTTCGTTGAGTAGTGTTATCAAGCTGCGAACTTTTCATGTTCTTTAAAATCTACTGGTAAATCAATAGCATTACAGCTGATTCAGCACTGCATAGTTGAGGAATGGTTGGCATTAACTATGCACTCCTGTGGAGGACTGACAGGTGTTTCAGATGTAACATGAAAAGTTTTATCTTTTACCACATAACTGCACAGAACATAGCTTATTAGGAGTAGTAAATTGACGACCAAAGATAGCTCCACTGAAACCACAATTATCGTCGGTCTTTAAAATCTACTGCCTTTACACTCTTTGTTGGTCGTTTACTCCTAATAAGCCAGGTTCTATGCAGTTATGTGGTAGAAGATAAAACTTTCATTGAATTTTGCTAGAATTTCTGACAAATAGAGTGAACATATGGAACTCATCTTCCAATCTTTATGTCATGTTACATCTAAAACACCTGCAAGCCATTCCTCAACTATGCAGTGCTAAATAAGTGTAATGCTATTTATCTCGACTGATGGTCAAACGTGTCTATGTTCTTGCTCCCATTTGAAATTTTCCTAGCTGTCCTATCATTCCTTTCTTTTCTTTTTAACGGTGAGACAGGAACTCTGCCAAATTCACTAAAAGGGGGGAAAGGCAAATTCAAGAGTTACAGTAGAATGCAAACAAAAAGTGAGCTTACAGTCGCATCCAAATAATGGTTTAAGAAACAATTATCTGGATATAGCATATAAAATTGATTATCTACTGAATGATCTTTTTAAAACACAACTCTACTGAGTGACATCCTCTTGTTTATTCAAGACAAGGTGGAAAAAACAAAGAAGATATTTAGCATAGAAAAAACCCTTTGCATTAGTGGACATGGCCATATGAACATCGTCTGTTGTTTTGCAGATATAGATATCAGTCATTGTCCCCCTTTTCCACTTTTAATGTTTAAATCATTTTGAACCTCCCTCACCATACACCGTTCTCACCCCAACTATTCTACTTTTTTGAACCTCACAGGTTATTTGCTCTCTCTGCAACAAAGAACAAGGTGTAAGTTGACTATTAATGAGTAAGAATAGTGTTTCTCAGGTGTTGTCCGTTTTTCCTGTGCTCACCTGAAAAATCTTTTGTTTTTTATTTACAGGTACAACAGGATTGCTCAAATTGTGGAGCATGCTTGGGTAAATACTTCTGCGCAAAATGCAACTTCTTTGATGACGATGTAAGCATATCAGAGTTTGAATTATGTGTGGTTAATGAAATTAAATGCTATTTTGGATATCATTTTAGAAGTATTCCTTTACAAGCAATTTCGAGTATCATTTCAGAAGTATTTATCTTGTTTTCTACTATTTGTGTGACGTTCCCTCTTATTTCAGTTATCAAAGAAGCAATTTCACTGTGATGAATGTGGCATATGTAGGCAAGTACTACTATTGCAATCGTGTTACGTGAACTTACTGAAATATTATATCTTTCTTCCCCAATAAATCTTAATTTTGTCATTACCTTTTACAGAACTGGTGGTGCAGAGAATTTCTATCACTGTGACAAATGTGGTATGTTTGGTGTCACCCGACTTTGTTGGTTTCTTATTTTCTTGCTGCTAGTAAAGGTTGCAGTAACAGATATGTTGGGCATGACAGGATGCTGCTATAACCATGTGTTGAAGGATTCTCATCATTGTGTGGAAAGAGCAATGCATCACAACTGCCCTGTATGCTTTGAGGTGAATATGTGTTGTTCAGACTCCAGAAAGAACTTTTTTAGGACTCTTGAAACTTTTGAATCCATGATTTTATGAAAAAACATCGCTTAATTATCTGCTTCTGCCGCAGTATCTATTGGACTCGACAAAAGATATCAGTGTGTTGTACTGTGGACACACGATTCATTTGGAATGCCTATACGAGATGAGAGCACATCAACAGTAAGTATTCACACGAAGCTCATCTGGTTAATTTCTAGATCGTGGCCTATCGCCATGAATACGGTGTCAAATCAAATGTGTCATTTTCTCAGATTCTCATGTCCAGTTTGCCTGAGGTCTGCTTGCGACATGTCTGATGCATGGCAAAAGCTCGATCAGGAGGTACAGTTTCCTTCTCCCATTACAGAACTCATCCATTAGGCATTGATCCTGTATAGATAGCCACCGTCCAAATAACTCTTCACTCAGGTTGCAGCGTCGCCAATGCCAGCGATTTATCAAAAGAAGATGGTACGAAAAATCTATTCGGAAACCAAGTCCATCCATCTCCCTCGGGCTGCTTCTGCGAAATCAGTAGTATGTTCAAGAAATGTTCTGCTGTTTCCTTTCAGGTATGGATCCTTTGTAACGATTGCGGGAAGACGTCAAACGTGCAGTTCCATATTCTGGCACACAAGTGCCCGGGATGCAGCTCTTACAACACCCGGCAGACAAGAGGCGCCCCAGCCGCGTGCTCTAGAGTCTGACTGACTAAGAACAAAGGAGAGGAAAGCAATGCTGTCTGCAGTCTAAAATGTCCAATAAGCTGTAGCTTGCGAGGTGTGAAGCTACATTTGCGAGGAGAGGAGGCAGGCTGTATATGATTTTACCAACCCCCTGAAGTTCGTGTTGGTTGGTCATGTGTATGGTCCGATTGGCGCCTATCGTGTGAATTCATTTGAGTTACCGTCGGTTGTAACTTGTAAATCCTAGTCTTGTTCCTGAATCAGTTTGGCTGGTATGCTGCATTCATTCTGAGTTCTGTATTTACTTTCCTATCATATGTACTTTGCCAATTTTGAACACTGGGTACGAGCTTCAGCACTACACTGAACACTAACCTTTACCTAACCAGCTTGATTGTTCGACGGACTACATTGAGCTTTAGACTATCTCCAGCGGATTCTCTTTAACCTCCAAATCCCTTCGCGAACAGATCTCAAATGCCTTCCCTTTGAAAGGGATTCGAAGAGAGAATCGCTTTAGAAACAGATTCTCTCTTCAATCCTAGAGAGAAATTCCTTGGAGGGGATGCTGTTGGAGATAGTAGAAAATAAAGGGAATGAATATAGGGAAGAAAATAGGGAAGAGAATGGAATAAAAGGAAATTATACGACGTGAGCGCGATGTCGGTTGGGCTGCTTGGCTGGCTTGCTAGCATTTTGGGCTGCCACAGGCTGAGGCCCTAGGGAGGATGGCAAATCGGGACGTTGTAGGTTAGTAAGTTGTTGGGTCCTTGAATAGTTTGGGCTTGAAATAGGATAGGCTGAGGAGACGGTTTGCGGCTAACGGCCTATAACGGCGGGCTTCCCTTGGGCTTATGCACACGCTTGGGCTTGTTTTTTCTTTAATGGTCTGGCCGGTCCGATGCAGAACCGGACGTGAACTTGGTCTTCAGACTTGGGACTCGGGAGTCGGACACCGGCCAACGAACGCACTCGGACGCCACCAAGCTGCAACGACGGCGGGACACGGTCCGCATCGCCATCTCCGACGACACCTGCGATGAGCACAAGATGAGGACCAATAAGGGTTCGGTCGAACCAACGCGCCCGCCTCGCCAACGTTGTGTCCGCGAACCAATGCCAGAACTCCCAAGTACGCCAAACGTGTGCACCTTCTCCCCGCCGACGACGCCGTCGAGGGCCTTGTGGGTGACCTCTTCGAGGCGTACCTTAAGACGTACTCCGTGGATGCCTACCGCCCCGTCCGTAAGGGCGACCTCTTCCTCGTTCGTGGTGCGGCTTGTGAAGTGTCGAGGTAAGGTCATCGAAATTAGGGGTGGCAACTTTATCTATGAGTTTAGGTATCCGTGGGTACTCGATTCGATAAGAATGAATACGGGTAGCATTTTATATCTATAGGTTTTTGGGTTTTGATACCCGATAATACCATGGAATGAGTATGGGTGCCAATATGTACCCATGGTATCCGTTGGGTATCCTATGACATGTGGATTCAGTTTTATAATATGCTAAATTTATTTTTTTCTGTTATTTAGGTAATTCTAAAAATTGCTCAATAATTAGTAGAAAATTATGAAAAATAATAGAAAAATTCTTGGAACTCATAGATAATTGTCTACTGAATAGATATATACCAAACTTTACTGATTGAAGAGTGGGCATGAAATATATTGATTTACCAGTAGTAAAATTTATTTTCACATAAATGTATATAGGATATGTTGACCTTCGCAAGGCGGGAATTTACTTAGCTCACCCTGAATGGCAACAATTATCTTACCTAGGCAATGGATGCTAAGATCAACTTGACAGTTCGATCTCTTAGAGCTATTATTGCCCAGCCTGAAGCTGGCATTTCTACTCTTCCTGAGGCTGCCAAGTGTGTGGCTCAGCACTTTCTAAAGCATCATCTCCATGCAGACTTGAAGGTCGAGTATTTAATAGAGGATGATCCATTGACACTATAGAATTCCGTAAATGAATGATATAGCTAACAAAGATCAGCCTGCTGCCAGAAGCACAACGGAGTGGACCCTCTTACGCTTTCAAGATTTAAAATCCGTGACAGCATACAATTCTGTCATGCACAAGCTTATCTCCAAACTGCGTTTATGTAACCAGGATGTTATAGATGCTGATGTGATAGACAAGATATTATGCTAATTTCACCCTCAACATGAGGATACTGTAGTAACAATACTATCATGCCAAAATACTAGAAATATTCTGAGCTTATGTAAACTTTGCTATAAGCAGAGAAACATGATGAACTCCTGATAAAGAATCATCGTATTTATGCTAATGGAACACATGTAACGCCCAAAGTACGTCAATGCTCAATAAGCTAGCAATAGCCACAACCGCGGAAAAGGCCAAAGGCATAAAGGGGGGAAATGGAGGAATGACAGAATACAAAAGGAAAGAGTCAAATCCTAGTGGAGAGGTAAAGATAAAGAGCCAGAAAGCTTCCAGAAATGATACTCAGCCAACAAGGCCGCTTACCATGCACAATTCTGCTTTTAGTGTGGGTGCTCTGACCATTGGTCGCGCAACTGCTGCACCCCAAAGTATTTAATGGATCTTTACATACAATCTATTGGAAAAGTCAAAAAGACCCAATGGAATAAAAGTTGAGGCACACTTCATCGTTAAACCTATTGTTGATAAGGACCCTAAGAAGTAATCATATGGTTCTTGATCCTACTGAGCTCAAGGAGTCCCAGAAGGACACCCACGACTTATATGGAGACCCAAATTAGTATCCTAAATATTCCTTTGCTTTGATAGTAGATATCTCATATTCCTTATGAGTCTCTATACGAGTTTAGATTTAGTTTTGAATGAACATTAGTTTACGCTCCTATTGAGCGATTACCATTTAAAGTTGAATAAATTGTTATTTCCTAGATATTTGAGTTAATGTGCTATGGTTGTTCTATATTTTTTAATATGTTTTTTATGCAATAATTGTTTTATTGTTAAATAATTCATTCTAATATAGAACAAAATGTAATGCAACGACGGAAGAGAAAATATATTTTGTAGACAGTTGCACCACAAATTCAATTAGGGAAACTAAATATTTTTGGATTTTGACTAAGAAAACTTAAAATATTATAACCATCGCTGGAAGCGATCCCCTCATTGTTGGCACTGGAAGAGTCATCATAGTTCTCCCAATAGGTACTCGTACAATAATAGAAGATACTCTATTGTACCCTGAGTCCAGTCGTATTATATTAAGTTTCAAAGTCATCGATCTGAATAGTTTGGATATGGAGACAAAATGAGGATGATACAAAATACCTACTCATGACTAAGTTTAACGGGTGCCAGCAACACGTGGTTAAAAAACTTCACTTCTCCTTTGGATTATACTGTACTTATATAAAACTTTAAATTTATGTTGTGATGAAGAAAATTCTTAAAAACCCAAAAATATATAAAATGTGGCGTGATCGACAGGGATTGAATATGATGAGAAATAACATCAACAAATTTGCTGGTCGTAGCATGAAAACTACTGAATTTTATAGATTTTGTCGACGATTGGGGAACAGGCCCCCGCCGAGCTTACTTGTTGGTGGAGGGACCAACTGTGACCCCTTCTTACGTGAGGGATTACTCGAAGAATGGCTCACCAGATTCCAACGAATGTGACCACAAAGATTTACCCGGTTGGGCCTCTCTGAGAAAGAGATAATAGCCCTACTCCAGCCTCGCTTACTCTTGCAATGTGTCCGAGTTTTACAAATCGTGTGCTCTTTGTTGTTATATTCCGTCCCTCACGATGGGGACCCTTTTATAGCTTTACAAGGATCGAACTCCATGACCCCCACTACCGCACGCTTGGACCTCGCCCAAACGTGGTAACCGTGGATCCTATCTTTCCGCCCATATTTCGCCCCACGAAACGTACCCAACGGGTTACGCCGGGTGGTTATTCTACCGACCCGAGGACCTCGTAAGGTCGGCCGATGACCTGGCACCGAAGCTTGGACATCTTACCCAGCTCGAGCTCGGAATCGATCGAGCACGTGGCATTCTCGGTCCCACCTTTGTGCCCGAGCTCGAATCGCCTAATGCGTAGCCTTCCCAAGCCTCGATTTAGACAATCCCGAGTAACGACCTCCTGGTGAGCTCGGGCGAGCGAGCTTGGTCGTTGGTGGCATCCGAGGTAATTTATGGAAATTACCCGACTCCTCGGCCTAGCCTCCCGAGGTTCAAGGGAAAAGGTCTACAAGGCCTTCCTTGGGCCTACTGCAGTTCTACGAGCATGTCGGTTTGCCCGCGGACATCCGCCGCGACCAACGAGCCAACCTCCTTCGGGAACGAGCTTGTTCTCACCACCGTGGCTTTGAAAGCTAATCAAGTGGGCCTTCTTCGGTTCCTTCTCCTAGAAGCCTGAATCGTCTTCCTGGGGAACCGTCTTTTCGCAGGATTTGGCGGTTTCGATTTGCGTGCTCACGTGAGCCGTTTTCCGATGGCGAACGCCTCAATCGCCTCAGGCTCTAGGGCTTCCTCATCTCTCGAGGAGTTTTTTAAACACTCGAAGAGAAAACCCTCAGACTCACTTGGCCAGATTGCGATCACGTGTCTCACACTCCTGCTTTGCCGCTCATCATTCTCCTTGATCATCTTCCTCATCCTCATGGCGGTTCGCCAAGAAGCTCGACAGCGCAGGCCGAGACCCTCGAAGCAAGTACCTCGACGCCTGCAGACATGGAGAGCCCTGGCGACGGTAGAGCCCGCAGCGGAGGAGGAGATCGTCTCCACCGAGCTCTACGCCATAAACGGGCTCAGACGCCTCAAAGTGAGTTCGTCGAGGCCGCACGCCTTCCCCGCGAGTGCGAGATCGCCCACCTCCACCCCTGACTCGTTCTCATCATGGCCATCTTTACCCATCTCGGAAGGGTTCGTGGGCGCCGAGCCCACTCCTGCGCCTCTTCTTCCACTTCTACACTTTCTCGCAAGCCTTGCACGCCAGCAGCCTACGCTTTCTACCCGCCCTACGTCTCGACCATACGAAAATTGCAGCTTCACGCTCATGACTCGGTGTCGGGTTGGGCCGACTCATGGTTCTACTTGAGGAAGCGGAGGGCGACGCTTTCCTACTCGTGCCGTAGGTCGCCGCCGAGACACCCCGCCGGAGCCCGTGAGGAGGAGAAGATCTCATGACGCATCAACGAGCTCACGTGCGGTGGCCGACCGGGGCGTTACCGAGACCTCGACTACGCCAGAACCTGATATCGCCTCTTAGGAGGAGGGAGCATCCTTCTTCAAGGTCGAGGGGTGGCGGGACATCGCCGAATCACGCCGTATGCTGTGCCGCCGATCTTCTTTTCCGAGCGAGAGATGCCTCTTTCACGACCTCTCCTCTTGGCCGGTATGCACCCCGGAAGGACTGGTGGATGCGAGGTGTCTCAGATGTTAAGACCTCAAAGGCAAGGAAATCATCGAGGGCCGCCAGATCTCGAACAACGCCCTTAACCTGATTAGAGAGGCGGTAAGTTTCTGATTCGACTTTTTCCTGGCCCTTTGTCCTGACAGCCGCCGGGGGCCTCCCGACTCATTTGAGTCTTTCTCTTTTTCAACAGGAGAAGGTTGCCCTCGAGGTCGCCGTGGTACTGGGATCCTACCAAGTGATTCGGTCGTAAGACTATGGACAAAGTGGTCGCAAGCGCCGCCGATCTCCGCTGCCACGCTGGCCCCCGCCAGCGCACACGCAGCACCTGCCCGGACGACCACTCACCCGCCAACACTGGAGTATGCTGACGGGCCGGCAGAGGTGAGTGAACTGAGATTGTGGATGGACGAGTACACGAAACAATCCCAGCTAATGGCTCATTATGGCCACTGTCAACTGGCGAAGAAGAGGCCGCCGCGGCCCAGCGTTGAAATACAAGGTTGAGCCGAGGGCGACGCGGCCCTTCAGCGAGCTTGCGCGGTGAGCTCGAGCCCGCCTCCCGGGACCGCGAGGAGAGAAGGACGAGCCGGACCCCGCCCCTTGGTCCCGAGGTCCTCGTGAGGGTCGCCTCGCCACGCCAATCACGCCAACGCCGATCGCTTTCGAGGTCGGCTTGGAGGAGGTTTCCGACCCGCGGTCGCTGGTGGCCGGCTAAGGCGCGCTGCGACATGGCCGCCTCTCGGCCCGCACCCAGCCTCAGCAAGCGGACGCCGCGCAAGGCCGCCCCGCTCTCTTCTTGTTTGTCTTTTTCCTCCGTACACCATTCTAACTCCCATCGCTATAGTGGGTGTGGCGCTTGGTCGAGTTATGGATTTCGCCGATGGTGACGATATTCTTGACTTCGTACAGAGAGGGAGCTAGCCCGGTCGCCGAGGTCGCATGGGCGACGGAGCGGGAGCCGAGGTCATGAGGCCCAGCCTCACGCCGCGGTGGCGACAGGCCGAAGGGGAGCCGAGGCCGCGGAGGCCACCCACGGTCCGCGGCAGACGACGCCGAGGTGGGGAGCTTGTTGCCGTGAGCCCAGGACTCGGAGGTCGTGTCTCTCGAAGAGGAGGCACGAGGAAGATCATGCGCACGCCATGCCCGGCCGTGGGCATCCCACATCATAGTCGTGGAGTCCGACGTGATGAGCAAAGCCGAGACTCCCCGCGAGGATTCTTCCCGGCAAATGACATCATCGCCGCGACTCTTTCAGAGATCGCCGAGGTCTCCCCTCGGTTCATGACATCACGCCGGGTCCCGCCGCCCTGGCCTGGGGACCTTAATCTCGTGGGGGCTCGTCTGACGAGGAAGAGCCGCCTACTCCCGGCCGGTTCAGGAGACAAGCCCGCCACCGAGGTGGGCCGCAGCCTTCCAGCGGAGGGGATCTGCTGCACAGGTCGCTCCAGCCGAGACCGACCTCCCGGTCGTCGACCTGCCTGGTTGATTCCGCACTCGATGTCAGGCTGCGCCAAGGGCGGGATCGACCCTGTCCGGTCCCTGCTGTTCTAGTGGGCTGGACGCCTGGCTGGTGGAGCCCCGATCGAGGAGGCGGAGCCCAGCACCCTGCCCGGGAGGAAGAAGAGCGGAGGTAATCCTTGCTCTTGAGGCCGCTCCTGCTCCGGAGGCGGAGGTCGCCCCAGGGCAAAAGTCCATCGCCTTCGGGGAGCTGGCTCGGCTCTCCGAGCCCGATCAAGGAGAAGGACTAAGGCGGGGATCCCTTACTGCCTGTGAGCGAGTGGGAGACCGCCGAAGTTCGTTCCATCGTGGCCGAGACCACTTTTTTGGGTAAGTACTCCCGACTTATGTACTTTACCGAGAGTTTCGACATGACCTGAAACGCCTTGTTGCAGTCTTGCCGGAGTCCACCATGAAGGACTTCCATGCCGCGCAAGCGCCGCCAGTTGTCGCGGCACCAAGCCGAGCAGACGCCAAGATTGCGAGCTCGAGCCGTTGTTGCCGACATCTTCCGAGGCCGAGATCCGCGGAAGGTGGAGGAGTCCGTGCACGAAGCTCAGGAGCGCCTCGACCGGAGCGAGCGAGGCAAGGTCGCCCTTGAAGCCACGGTGGCGACCTGCGGCCCGCCCGGCGCCAGAAGGACAATCGACCCGAAAGAACGGAGGAGTCCAGGCGATTTCCGACAAGCGGCGAGCGAAGGTCGAAGCTCACGGGCGTGTGTTGACCTTGAGTCCGAAGCTTGACTCGGTGCGGGGACGAGCTCGCCGCTGCAGGTGACGAGAACGCGTCGTGCTCCTGTATTTTCTTTTCCTGGCTTTTTACCCGTAAAAACTTAGGAGAAACTATCCAATGAATATAGAATGAGTTGGTTTAAATGGACGTTTTTGTTTTTCCCCGAGATGACAACGATTTGTTTCGCGTCCGCGGTCTTCTACGCGACTTAGTGGTTAATCGTGACGCAGGAAATGACTATCTCGCTCGAAGTAGCACGAGGTCGAGGTGACCATTTTGCGCGAAAGATGCACGAGGCCGAGGTCGTGGCCACATGGTACCTCTATAGCCCCCCGCCGCCAACGGAGGTCGTGGGCGTAAACTGCGAGCACGACTTCGCTGGCGGAGTAGAATTCTGCGGGGACCGTGTGGCCCTTAGGGTTACGGTACGTTGGCGCCGGACCACGACTCGGGCCTCGGAAGGGTGTCCTGTCGATCTTTACTTATGGTGGAGGTCTCACTGCGAAAAAGATGGTCGCTTACTTACGAGGAAGGAGGCCCTCGAGGTCGAGCTTTTGTCGTGACGGTGTTTTGCCCCAACGACTCCACTTGCCCCACGACACTTTGTCTAGGTCGAGCTTAATCGTAGAATGGGGAAAGAGGGAGAGAGAGAATGGGAGGGTAAGGTGATAAAGTTTATTAAAGAGGTAAAATCAAGGGCGAGGTTAGACATGGAACTTACAGCGGTTGGTCAATGTTCCAAGTACTAGCTAGTTCGAGCCATCTTCCATTGCAAGGCGGACGGCCAGGCGTGTTGTTGAGACGACCGTGTAAGGACCTTCCCATCTTGGCGTTAGCTTGTTGGCTTTTACAGCGGTCTTGGACCGTCGCGAGCGAGATCGCCGGCGATGTAAGGTCCTTGGTAAATAGCGATTTGGCGGCGTGCTGCGAAGAGCTTGCGGTAAACCGCGGATCGTGAGCGAGCCCGTTCACGAGTCGCCTCCATAGGTCGAGAGTCGGCGTTCGCTTCCGCGTCGATGTTATCGGCCAGGTTCACCTCGGGGATCCTAGGACAACCTCGGCGGGTAGGGCGGCTTCGCGCCATATCACAGGTGAAAGGGGTCTCCAGTGGCTCGGCTCGTCGTGGTCTTGAGGTGACCGGACGGGCCCGGGTAGCTCGTCCACCAGGCTGACCATGCCGTCGAGGCTCTTGAAGACTCTCTTCTTGATTCCTTGGGCGTCTGCCCCGATTCGCACGCTCGGCCGCCCCATTGCTTTCTGTGGGTGGGCCACAGATCACGAAGCTTATATCTTGGTCCCGACCTCCTCGCCAATAAGCACGAAACACCTCGCTTGTAGGCCCGAGTGCGTTGTCGGTAATGAGGCGACTCGGAATGCCAGCGGGTTACTACATTATTGCGGAAGAACCTTTTAGCCACTTTGTGTAGAGATGGTTGATATAGGCTCAAGCCTCGATCCACTTAGTGAAGGTGTCGGGATTGCGGCGAGCAGTATTTACAACCTCCTTCCCCTGGGAAATGGGCCGAGTATGTCTATGCCCCAAGAAACGGCGGCCAGGTTAGCGGCATGGTCTCATGCGCGTATCTTGGTGATGGACCTTCCGAGCATGGAAGCGCAAGATCGGGCAGGAGGTTACTATTGGCGTGCATCGGCGGGGGCCGTTGGTCAATCGTAACCCAA
Source organism: Rhipidocladum racemiflorum (assembly GCA_036346355.1). Lineage (NCBI taxonomy): Eukaryota > Viridiplantae > Streptophyta > Magnoliopsida > Poales > Poaceae > Rhipidocladum > Rhipidocladum racemiflorum. The sequence goes on along the minus strand of CM070573.1, from coordinate 82,403,846 downwards.
TCGGAAGAGCTTTGCTCACCAAGGTCCTAAAGGGGCCAGTGAGCTCCACACATCCGTCATGGATATCCTTGAGAGATATTTGCCTTCCTCTTGGGTGATGCACTTGGAGAGGGCGCCAAGCCTTCTTTGCGGTATAAGAGACCCTCGATCATTTTATAGGTCGAGAGCGCCTCACTGGCCGGGATTTCTCGGCTTCCTCCTGGCGATGTCCCGAGTGTGCAGTATTGGATGAATGGCGTCATCCGGTTCGCATCCCTGCTTTCGAGGAAGGAGCGGTACCACCGTCTCGGTTGCTGCCTCCTCCTCGGGTATGGAGGGCTTGTAAACGTGCTCGATGAGCACCCAGCGAGCGAAGCTATGCGGAACCGACCTTCGATAGATGGTCGGCGAGGCATTGTCCTTCCTGAGGATGTATAGTACGCGTTTTAAAGTACTTTTCCATCTTCCTTACTTCAGCCAGGTAAGCGCCATTGAGTCATCGAACACGATACTCCTTGTTAACCTGGTTGGCGACCGGTGCAGTCGCCCTTCGTGATTAGTCGTTGGACTCGGCGCTTTGCATGCGGCTTGGCTAGCGAGACCTTCAGATACAACTGCGTTGTTTGTTGCTTGTAGAAATGCAATTGGAGGCGTCTTCGATCCGCTCCCCCTGAGGGATTCGAGACCACTCGACCAGAGCAATCGTAAGCTCGGAGATCCGAAGTGCATGACCCACACCAGGTGCTTTCGGCACTGGTTGGGTTCGGGTTCGGACGGGCGGGTTTGTCCATTCGGCTAGAAGTCCAGCTAGGACACTGGATTTGATCGCGGTTCTGGCCGAATTCGATCTCGGGTCGTGAGCTCCATGGCCCATTTTCGCGATCCGTAACTTGCGTCTGATTCAGAAATTTCCTCGGGGGAAGTTGGTCGGGACTTGTATTTTGTGTGCACGGGAAGTAGTGTCTTAATTTCTTGAGGCCACGAGGAAGCGCATAAAGAGCCACGGACCTCGGGGTAACGCTCCTTTTTGGTCCGTCGACACCTCGGCCCGATGTAAGTAGATCGGTATGCCGACCGTCGTTCTCTTGTGATAGACGCCGCTACTGCGTATGGGGTGTGGCGGCAGGTAGCAAGAGGACCTCTCCTACTCTGGCGTGGTCAAGGCGGGGTCTTGACAAAATCTGATTTAAGCTCTTTGAAGAAGCGTGCCTTCATCTCCCAAGTGAAACCGTCGTGCTCGGGCGCTTCTTGAAGAAAGGTAGGCGCGTTCCGAGCCTCGAGATGAAACGACTTAAGGCCGCCATTCTCCCGATCAGGATGGACCTCCAGAAGTACAAGTCGGTGGTCGCATGTTCTCGATGGCTTCTATCTTCTCTGAGTTGGCCTCGATTCCTTGTGGTAGATCATGTATCCGAGCACCTTGCCGGCTTTGACCTCAACACACATTTTTCGGGGTTTAACTTTATTCGATGCTTATTGAGGTTATGAAAAGTCTCCTCTAGATCGGATACATGGTGGAGGCCATTTTGCTCTTGGCGACTATGTCGTCTACATACACTTCCAGGTTCACCTATTTGGCAGAAGGTTTTTCGCATAAAGTGGCCCGGAAGGTCGCTCCATTCCTTAGGCCAGAAGGACATGGTCGGTAGTGAGAATGTGCCAAGCGGCGTGATGAAGGAGGAGTTTTCTCCTCGTCATCGGGCGATATGCCCGTCTGGTGATAGCTTTGAGTAGGCGTCAGAAAGCTCATCGCCTCGGAGGCGTCGCGTCGACCAACCTGGTCTATCAGAGGTAGCGGAAATTGTCCTTCGGGCATGCGGCATTTAGCCCGATGTGATCGACACACATGCGCCACTTGCCTCCTTTCTTCATCACGATGGATCGGGTTGGTTAACCAATGAATGGTCAACCTCCGAATGAAAGCAGGCTTTGAGGAGCTTGTCGGTTCCTCTCGATGATGGCTTGCCCTCGGAGAAGCGCTGGCTTCTGCATACAAAGCTTTTTGTCGAGCCGACCTAGCCTTTGTGCTCGACGACCTCCCTTAGGACTCGGGCATGTCGGACGGTTCCCGGCCGACGTGTCGCGCTTCTCGGAGGAAGGTCACGAGCTTGAGTTCCTATTTAGGATCTAGGGAAGCCCCGTGTCGACCTTGTGCGGCTTTGTGTCGCACAACGGATGGCCTTGGTTTCTCCAGGCTTGAGGCTAGCCTTGGGCCGGAACTCCTCGGCTCTTGCTCGGGCTGGGGCAAGTGGCCGATCATGTCTAACGCCTCTCTCGTCGCCGGTTTAGAGTGGCTCTCGGGCTTCCCTTGATCGTGATCACGCCACGGGCCGGGGACCTTCAAGCAGCGGTAGCCGTGATGAGTGGCGGCCATGAATTTGGCGGCGAGTCGGCCAGAGATGGCGTTATAAGCGGGCTCGAAATCGACCACTTCGAACGTGATGAGCTCCGTTCGGAAGTTGCTCGGATTGCCGAACGTAAGCGGCCAGGGCGACCTCGGCCAAGTGGCACGACCAAGCGTTCGGGCACTATCCCGTAGAACGGACCACCATGTTTTGATCTTGGGGCGAGGATGCATCTCGTCAAGACCTTGGCGAATATCAGAGTCTGAGGAGCTTCCGCAATCCCACAAGGACCCGACTCTTGTGGTGTTGCGGATTGTTGGGCTAACGACCAGCGGAAGCCTTTGGGGTTTCTCATCCCCGGGAGCCGTCGTCCCCCTGGAGAAGGTGATGGCGGCACTGACCACTTGAGCCTGGCTGGGCGAAACTTCCCCGAGTGACACGAAGTACGCCGTGCCTCCTTGACTCAAGCGACGCTGACCCATAGGCGGCGGAGCCCCGAATATCACGGCCGATGTGATTTCTCGGCTCTTGGTACTCCATGTCGGTGTCTTGCTCTTCGGCGGGCTTCTTGCCCTTGGCGTCCCCTTCCACCTCGGGAGCGTGGGCATGGGACCCTTACCATTGTAGAAGCTGCTCGGGCGAGGCCCACGTCTGCAATTCAGAAGGTCATGCCCATGAGCACAGTGGAGCGGGCGAAATAGGCACTACTTGCCGCCACGTTGGTCGCCGCGTTCTTGGTCGTCCGGCTCTGCTGTTCCAGAACGACCCCTTCCTTTCGGGCCCCCTATACGACTGCGAGTCGGTCGTTGTCTTCGATAGCCGCCATGGCCGAGAGCAGAGGATTTTTCTTCTTTTGATTTTTCTCGATAGAGCTTACGCTCTTCCTTTGGATGCCCTTCGAGCCGGTGAGGGCGCTTTCCTCGCCCGGCTCACTCCTTCCACTGGGCGGCCTCGTCGCATTGGCATAGCTGATGGACCATGCGGAACAGCTTCGTTGGCGCGTGATGTCGGGTGGATTTAGGTCCTGAGTAAAGCGTCGTCTCGGACCCGAACTTGAAAGCCCGGACGACCGCCTCATCCGAGATGCTCGGGATGGAATTGCGCGCACTTGCATGAAGCGCCGACTAAGCTGGCGCGAGTCTCGCCCTCCGTCTGTATCGACGCTCGGTCGCGCTTCCTTCCACGGCGACGTAGCGACTCTGAAGTTGGCTCGAGTGCTTTGCTGGTGAGCGGGACCGGATCGAGTTCTCCTTACGGTTGAATAGCCACGTCATCCGGCCCAGATCGGGGTAGTGAAGCGAAAGTTGGCCATCACGCTTTCATCACCCCGGGCTAAAATGGCGTGGTGTAGATCGAGAGAAACTTCGTCGGGGTTACGAGTCCCGTCGAATCTCGATGTGGCCCGACTTAAACCTTGTCGGCCAGGTCACTCGTCATGACGGCGTCGCGCATGCACCGAACACGGATCGTTTGGGGCGTCAGGCGATCTGCAGGCCGATCGGAAGCGATCCGCCAGTGAGCGAGGTTAGTGGGCCGAGCGAGTGAAAGTCTCCTACGCTGTAGGATGGGGAGTGGCAGATGAGGAATGTTCGGCCGATTACGTCGGTAGCTCACATTCCGCTGGTCCCGAGGAGCCCCGGGAATTGCTCGGTGCCCTCCAGAGCCGGCCGCGCCCGATCCTCACGGAGTGCGATTGCGTGAGTCATCGCGGTGGCGAGAGCTCAGGGCCCGCGGCGGCGTTCCCAGGTACTCTGGCGTCCCTTTCCAGAGGCCTCCGCCGCCCTTATGTCTGGCGATTCCTCGAGTGGTCGTACGGCCGCCCGTAACTTCAGGTCGACTTGCTCAGAAACTCTCGAGGTTGCGCACCGCAGTGGCCAGGGCTTGGCGTTCGCTGAGAGGCGCGGGGTAACGAGCTTTCGTTGCTCGCCGTAAATGCACGGTTCAGGAGTTCGTCTGGCGTGGGGAAATTCTCACGAACCGGCCCTGGTCTTGCTCGGTCAGGCCACTCGACTTGTCGGCGCAAGCGTGGCGTCGGTCAGGGATACTGCAGTGCTCTTTGGTAACCGCCATTAGCGGTGAAGGCAACCGCTTCCAGGATTTGCTCGGCGTTTCCATCTCTTCCGCCGCGAAAGGCGTTACGGGATTGGGCCGGATCGCGAGGGGACATCACGCGGTGTCTCCGTGAAGCGGTCCTGGTCGAGCTCGTAAGTCGGGATATCCAGACCATCGTAGAGTCGTACTGTCGTCCCGAGAGAGCGTCGAGTTGGGAGCTAAAGAATCGTCTCCGGCCCAGGCGGCTTCCAGGAAAAGCTCCTGGAACCGTCTTGATTCTTAATGCCGGCGTTCATCGCGTATCGTTGAAGAAGCGCTTGTCCTCTTCCTTCGATCTCGGGCGTAGAAAGCCTCTGGTGGTTGCAGGATTACGACATTCTCGGGATTCCTCACGAAGGGAAAGTCGGTCCCACGGACGGCCTTATCGGCGATTAGAAACGAGGCCCATGAGCTTACTTGTTGGTGGAGGGACCAAGCTGTGACCCCTTCTTACGTGAGGATTACTCGAAGAATGGCTCACGATTCCAGCGAATGTGGACCACCGTGATTTACCCTGGTTCGGGCCTCTCGAGAAAGAGATAATAGCCTACTCGGCTCGTTTACTCTTGCAATGTGTCTGAGTTTCTGATGGCCATCGCTCTGTTGTTGATTTATCTGTCCCCCTCCACGATGGGGACCCTTTTATAACACAAAGGATCGAACTCCATGACCCACTACCCGCACGCGTTTGGACCTCGTCCAAAGCGTGGCTGTAGTGGATCCTATCTTTCCGCCACGCGCTCCCACGGGAAGCGTAACGGGCCAGCGGAAGTTACACTCGGGTGGTTATTCCTCACAGGCCGAGACCTCGTAGAGGTCGGTAGATGACACGCACCGAGCTTGGACATCTTACCCGAGCTCGAGCTGAATCGGACCGGTAGATGCGTGGCATTCTCGGTCCCACCGAGCAGAGCTCGAACCGGCCGGCGAATGCGTAGCCTTCCAAGCTCTGGATTTAGACAATCCAGGTAACGACCTCCTGGTGGCTCGGGCGGGAGCGAGCTTGGTCGTTGGTGGCATCCGAGGTAATTTATGGAAATTACCCGACCCCCCGACAGATTTGAAGACTTCTTATGTTCTACTTGTGCTAAAGAGAACCTTATAATTAGACCATCTTATTTAAAAATTAGGGAAGAATCATCGAATCTCTTAGAGAGAATTCAAGGTGATATTTGTGAACCTATTCAGCCCCTTTCAGATACTTTATGATAGTGATAGATACTTCTACTAGATGATCCCATTTATGTCTCTATCTATTTAGAACTATGCTTTTGCTAAATTAATTACCTAAATTATTAAATTAAAATCCTCCTTTCTAGAAAAAATGATCAAGTCTATTTGAATGGCCAATGCTGACGATTTTATCTCAATGGCATTTAATGATTATTGCATGGCTTTGGATATTAATGTAGAACATTCAATACCTCATGTCCATACACAAAATGACTTTGCAAAGTCATTAATTAAAAGATGTTACCCAACAGATGTTGCCACATAGTGCTACACGTTGCTGTATTAATTAAATTTAGACCAACTGTAAATCATGATATTTCTCCTTTATAGATAGTGAGTGTGAAAGAACCAAATATTTCCCATCTACAGTGGTTGGGTTTCTAGCGACGATGGCTCGGACGGGTTTCTAGTTGGCTCGGGGTTTCTGGTGAGGAGGCGAGGTATGTATATGGTTTGTCTACAAAATACGTTTGGGTGTTGATTCATATTGCTAAAGACGGGTGTGGATCTCAAAGGCACCTGGTATTGTGAATACCGTAGGGCAAAAAATCCGTTTCCATAGCTCGATTAACTGCTGGACACTAGGGATGGCAATCGAGTGAGTACCTCTGAGTACAACCACCTCAGACTCACCACCCTAGCCCACTAAGCTTGACGGGTACAGATCCGTGCCCACGCTCGAACCCGATGAGTACCCATGGGTAGAGATATACGTAAAACTCATCTACTTAGACACATAATTGATTGATTAACACTAATAAAATTTCATCCTATGATATCCAGAATTGATTGATTAACCCGATACCCATAACTGATTGATTAACATATAATTGATTGATTAACCCAATACCTAGAATTTCATACAAGAAGTCAAGAAATCATCTACATAAAACTCCATTGGACACTAACAGTAGCATGGCCAATATCAGAACAAAATTACTTAGACACATAATTGATTGATTAACACAAAAATGCTAACCCTATGATCAATGGCACCGGTAGTAGTAAACAGAGGGAGAAGGGTAGATTTGCACTTAGCTTGCGGGATTGAAGTAGAGGTAGCCGATTAGCCATCGTCGTAACCATAGCGGTGGAAATAGTCGCTGGTCTGGGGGTGGTCACCATGCTCCAGAAGTGCTTGGCGTTGCGTTGGGGGCAGCCCTAACGCAACCGCGTCATCGTCATTGGCACCAAGACGATGGCAAAGCCACTGGGGCCGGGGGAGGCAACCCTCGGTGCCGCGGTTTTCAGGCCGTCCTGGAGAAAAGAAAAAGGGGGAATGATGAATGGAGAAGGAGAAGAGGGGAGTGAGAGAGGGGGAAAGTCACTTTTCTTGGGATGACCAAGGGGCTGTCGACGTTGAGAAGATGGCCATATCCCATGGATCCTACGGCGGCTCCCTTAGGGTCTCGTGAAAAAGAAGGTCCCTGGGTTGGAGGAAGCGTTGGATCCGTCGGGGTCGCGAGATCCGGTGTGGATCCGATGAAGAGAAGCACGACAGAGAGTCAGCGAGTTGCTAGAGGGGGATCCGCGAGAGAGAAGTGCGCGACTGAAGGGGGATTGGGGGAAGTTGGGGGCAGACGGGCGTTGGCTGGAATGGAGAGAGCCAGAGAGGGATAGGGTTAGTGGGGAGCGGTCAGGCCGAGTGGCCCGGACTGGGCCAAATGGGTCAACCTGGTCGAGAAAAGAGGAAACTGATCGGGCCAAAAAGAAAAAATGGGTTGTTCTATTGGGCTAAAAATATTAGTAGATCAAACAAATTTTAAGTGGGGCCTATATGTCATAGGATATTCATTTGGTATCTATGGATACAAATTGGCACTAATGCACATCCTATGATCTTATTCGGTACCTAAACCTGAAAACATGTATATCTAAAGTGTTATCTGTGCCCTCTTTATTGGGTCGGGTACCCATAGGTACTTAAATCTATATGTAAAACTGCCACACTAATCTGGCCGACCGACATGTTTATGAGAAGTTTCAAAAGATAGAACACGTGTATTGGTCACCGGGTTTCGTGTCCTTCTTCCCTTTACAAATCATCCTTCCTGTAACACTGATCATCGTCACCATCCATCCTGTGACCCAAAAGTCAGAAGATGTTGGGACGTTCTTTGCAAATAAGCAACGGAAGGCAATCATGTTTGCTACATACGCCTGGCAACTCGATCTTTCTTTAGTACCTTCGAAATTGTTAGCAGGATATAAAAAGATGGGAGGCGAAAAGATGTCTTGATTTGGTTCGCAATGAGCTTGACACACTTGCAGTTCAAGAGTACTCCCTCTGTCCCACAAAGAGTGCATTTCTAGTGTTTAAATTTTGTCATGAAAGTGCATCTTTAGTCAGTAGGCCATTGTAAGTGTATGACGCTTCATTTAAGTCTTGTGAAACCAAGATCACCATGCTGTATGGAGTAATGAGGTCACATTAGTCATTTACCATGCACTAATCATGCTTAAAATCACTGTAAATCTTACTTCTTTGTGGGACAGAGGGAGTACATGTCGCTACGAGGTTATGCACTTGATTACGACCACGTTGATTGCAGCTTTACTCGCTTTTAGCTTAAGGAACCCATCTTGCACAGCTACCGAGTCCCCGACCTCCTCCACCACGAGCACCGCGACGTGACAACAAACGGCTAAAACCTTTGCCCCCGCGCTCGAATCCTCGAGCATATCCATCCGTCTCCCGTGAGAACAAACGGCTAAAAACGCTTCACACGCCCGTGGGTCCGTGGCTAGCACGGAACAACACGACGCGGCCCGCGCGCGGGGGGGTGTGGCCGAGCCCGAGACCGAGCGAGACAGTGCGGCACGCCACTGCTTCGTTCCCCTGCATCTTTACTAAAACGTTACGTATGCGCGGCACGCACACGCTCGAGTTCTCGGGAGTCGGGACACATCGCACGCCCCGTCTCGGCAGCTCGGTAACCGGCGCGCCCGCGCCCGCGCTCCGCTCGCCTCCCTCCCCGCTCAGCTCAACAACACGGCGCTCCAGCTCCCGCGCGACGCCAGTCGTCAACCATAACTGAAAGCAGTCCACCTGACGCCTCGTCGTTCCGTTTCGCTTTCGTTCGAGTTCCACCACCACCACCCTTCCTTCCCCACGCTTTATTCCCGTCGGCCACCTCTCTCTCTCTCTGGAGTTTCTTATCCACACCTCGCACCAACCCACCCGCCCGCATTTCCGGATGCTTTGCTTTGCCGGCGATTCGATCCAAGCCTGATTGGGCGAGCGCTTGTCCTCTCCAGCGGGGTAAGGGTCTAAGGGACCATGGGCTCGTCGCCGGGGAGCAGCTACGACTGCTCCTTCAAAATCCTGCTCATTGGGGACTCGGCCGTCGGCAAGAGCAGCCTCCTCGTCAGCTTCGTCTCCGCCTCCCACATCGACGACGACATCGCGCCCACCATAGGTGCGTACGGGCTCCTCCCACCTCGCTGGATCTCGTTGATTCGTGCCGCCTCCTGTTCCAAGTATGGCCGCTTCCGTGGCGTGTCCCGATTAGGGGACACAGCAGCAATAAATTTTGTCTCTAGTGGAGATTAGTACCGCCGATAACAGTAGTGCAGATTAGCGTCGCTGTTAATAGCCTTCCCTGCGAGATGACAGTACAATTCTTGGAGGGAGCTGAGGGATCACCAAATACAGCAGCATCCATTTGTGCAAGCAGCTTTGTGCTGCTGCTGTTTCAGCCACTCTATAATCTATATACCGTAGGTGGAACCGTGAACCAAGCATCAAAGCATGGATGATAGATACGGTAGGTGGAACCGTGAACCAAGCATGTTTGTCTGCTGCTTTTGTTAGGGGCTAGAAATAGCGAAAACAGGCAAGAAACAGTTTAGAGATGCAAGCGATTCCACCGTCTTGTTCCTGGCGCTACTGCAGATCAGCAGCAACCAAAGTCCAAAGACACAGGAGCTGTCGCTATCTCTCTGTCACCGTTAAAACAGAACGAATACAACAAATATCACTACATCTTAACTCCCAGGCTACTCGAAAACTAAACAGAATTGAACTCCCTGATCCTGAATGCTCCTCAAGATGGATTGTGTCTTGTGGTCATCCTAAGCATGAATTATCGATGGTGATTAGTTCAAAACCGTTCTTGATATTTTTCCGGTTCGAAATTGTTAATGGGGGCAAACCTTTGATGTGTCACCCTGGAATAGAGTAGAATGTGTGGTTTGTTACTTCAGTAGCTGGGCAGACAAAAATATTCCCTTATGCTTTGCAAACTTATCAAATCGGTAACCTTTGCTTAAGGTGAAAGATGGCTTTGATGCGTTCTACGTTGGTTCAGTGTAGCTGGTGTCCTGTCAATAAAAGTCGCAGATATTACATTTCCTCATAGATATAGTGACAATGATAGTCTCCTGTTGAGTTGTTCTATGTGTTAACAATTAAGCACAGATTGAGCAGATTACCAAGTTTCACGTCAAAATATCACTGTAAAATTGATCAATTTCTCGTGTTTTTATGTTAATTTAATAAAACTACAGGAAGCCAATCAATCCAATCTAATGGATGGAAAATTTTGGTATGACTGTGATCACAGTAACAACAAAACTGAGTATTAAAAACGTATGGTGCTTTTAAAACGTAAGTCACTGCAGCAACAGGTCATGGATGCCACTTTTGTTTCTAAATGTGTTTTTTTAGGGTGAATTCTGTGCTGAAATAATTTATTCATGAGGAAAACTCCAAACTTATCCAGATGAATGTATTGGTTTAGATATATATTCGCTTTTTTGAACAAAATATATGGGATTCACGGGGAGACTAATATTTGCCAATCTAGGTGTCGCCAGGCTCATTGAAGTAAGGGGGTGTTTGGCAGAGCTCCAGCTCCACTAAATTCGTGGAGTTGGTGGAGCTAGGTATTCCTAGCTCCACCAGATTCGTAGAGCTGGAGCTGTGGGTATATTAAGAGTGTTTAGATGGATCATCTTGTTTACATTTTCGAATAAAATTATAAACTTAAGTCACTTTATTTCAATCTACAAGTTTCAGCTCCAAGGTGAAGCTGGGATCTGGAGCTCTGCCAAACAGGGCCTAAATGTATCAACTGATATTGCACATAGTTCAACGAAATTTCTTTCAATTTTATAGGTCAAACTATTGCTTAAAAAAGCCCATATAATATGTTTCCATTTGTAGCGGCACTAACCTGACCTTATCTTCTCAAATAGGAACACTTCCATTATGGCCTCATGTTTTGTATTCTTCTTATTGTTTACTTGTCTGAACTTACTTTTGTTTCATACTGATTGCCAGGGGTTGATTTTAAAATCAAATTTCTCACTGTTGGTGAGAAGAAACTGAAGCTGACAATATGGGACACTGGTAAGGTTTTTGGCCTTTTTCCTTTTATTTCTGAAAATGGTGTTCACATATTTGTTTTGACAATACTTTTTTGTATGTTGTATTGCTGTTGCCTTTGCCTCTTCGTGGGCAATTGTTTTTGTGTACCTTCAGAGTTTAAATACAGAGAGGTGCTCAACATGTGTGTACAAATTACTTACAAGCCCACTTGTCCTTTGCAAAGCCTTTTTCCTTGCCCTAGGCATAATGCCATAATGGTCATTGCATGGGCTATTTTTGCCCCCACAAAAGTAGTTGTCCTATTGCTGGAAGCTGCCTGCCGTGGGCACAACCACCTTGTTCTACAAAGAAATCTGTATAGTCTAAAAACCATGGTGTTTTCCTCCTGTAGTGACTAATGACTCTTTCTACACAATATTTGTATTGTATTGTATTGTATCCTTGTTCAGCCTATATCATATTATCATGTAGTGGTGCTCCTAAGATTTCAAGTGCATGAGCACCTCTTTTTTCATTGCTTGCAGCTGGCCAGGAAAGGTTCAGGACAATCACTAGCTCTTACTACCGAGGTGCTCATGGCATCATTCTAGGTAACTTGATTTTTTTTTCCAAGATACACCCATCAATTTGAAGCTTTTAACTATTTATCATGCCTGACTTGAGTGTATATTTTTATGCCTATCTCACTATTACGATATATCAATTGTGTAGATTGTTTGCGTGCTCCCCTCATGCCATCACATTTTAGGTTACTTTTACTTTTAAAATTCTGAGTATCAATCCACTGTTATGGTTCTGGTACGGAATCATTTGAATATACATGTAAATCGAGCAAGTTAACATGCTCAATCGTGATTCACTGATTCCTGAACAATATATTGGCTATCTAGGATCTTGCGATGCCACATATCTAAGTTAACGGTAAAGGTTACATTTAGTGTTATAAGTTCTGTTTGCCTTGGACGCCTCAGTGTAGCGACCCGGGTAATTAACCTAGAGTAATTAGCCTCCACCTGGGCATTACCCTATGTTAATCACTCGAATCTCGATATAGTAGCTAGCAAAGTACCGAGTCGATTACTCTGTCGGTACCATCACCGTGATCGTAATATTGCAGCGAGAACAATAATTAGAGATCGAACGGAAATATATTACATTCCGACCACGCATGGCTTACATGTCCATTACATAATTAGACATTGGTTCCAAGTACAACAAAATTTATATTACAACGGTCTCATCCCATGACGACTGGCCCCAAAAGTAATCCTTTCTACCCGATCATCTAGTTCTCTTGGTTGTAGTAGTAATAAGCATCTTCCTGAAGCTCCTGATCCTGCTCATCGCCTTCAGTCCACGCCTCAACGGTGGATCCATCAAGCTCGCCTTCTAAGCAAGGGGAGGATTATACAAGAGTGAGTACAACGTACTCAGCAAGCACTAATAGCAACATAATGACATGAATTTTCCTCTCTTTTTCCACAGATCTTTCCTTCCTTCAAACTCTGGTTTTTATTTAAATTAGGTTTTCTTTAAAAGTTGGCCAATTTTATTTTAAACTTGACTACTAGCACTTGTATATGAGACAGACTGATCTTCCGTAGCCTCCAATCCAGGAGACAGGCATGAATTCATGATTTTTATCCCTGCGCAGGTTTGTACCACTTTACCCATAGTGACCCTCCTCAGAGAGGCCCCAGAATGTTTATCACTAATCCAGAAATAGATCTCCAACCCTGTTACCCGAGTCGTGAACTCCTTTCCTAAGCGCCTCAACGACTCGCGGCTACTGATTGTACTCCGACAATCGATCGTCGGCGATAACTCTACCGTGGCTTCAAATATACCGCCATTTCCAGGACTCAGACTTACGGCCTCCCTAAGATATCCTGTGGTACGCCATATAACACTTACCCAATGTGGAGATCTAAATCCTTCATAGGACAACCTTTTCTGACCGTTTCCACACACTATGGTTGATACTGCAATTACGGCTCAATGCCCAAGTGTAGTTTGTAATTCCTTATATTCTATCCTCTGTAGAGGCACCACCGCATGACAATCCTTCTCATCGGCGCCTCTACCCACCATAATAATAATACGACCACGGATTCTTAGTGAACAAACCAAATCCATTTCCTTCCGTGTCACATGACACCAAACCCATTTCATTTTCTCAAACATAGTTTCAACCGCATCCGATTTAAGGTTTTTAATTTGAATATAACGTTTTCCATGCAAGGGTGATACACATAGTATACAGAAATCAATTTAAAAGATCTTAAACAAACATGAATCAAAGGGCTCTTGCACAGGTAGAATCAAGTGTTCGACCTCGCTCATTGAGGGGATGGTTTGACGGGTTCGACTCGAGACCTGACAATTATAAAGTATTACTACGGCATCAACTAAACCTGCTACGGAAATCTATTCTTCTACGGACAGCGTCAAACTAACTAGAACCCATTAACTACCCACATTCAAATTATTTACAGCAATCCAACTAGCAATTACAACAAGAACAATTATTACAGTTTAATCAATTTTCTATCTGATTAACCGCGGCTTTTAGAAATTAGAACAGAAGCTTTTTCCTACGATTCAAATTACCGTGATTTAATCTACGAGTAACGTACGGAAATAGCCAGATTCCTAAATTTTCCTTTTTCTTCCCCCTTCTTTCTTTTTCTCTTTTCTTTTCTCTTCTTTTCTTTTTCTTCTCTTCTCTTTTTCTTTCCTTTTTTTCTCTATTTCTTCGGCCAACTGGGCCTTCGGCCCATCTGCTCCCCTCTCAATTTCTTTTTCCTCTCCTCTCTTTCCTCCTCTGCCTCACGCCCTGGCTTGGCCCTTCGGTCTCTCCTCCCTCGGGCACTCCTCCACCTCCCTCTCTGGCGACTCGACGCCGCGGCGACTCCTTGCGCTTGGCTCCTCCCCGACGCCGGCCGCCGCTCCAGCCGCCGCACGGGTGCTCCCCTTCCTCTCTCTCTCTCTCTCTCTCTCTCTCTCTCTCGGACGCCCTAGCGCCGCCGCCTCTCTCTCCCTTGGCCGGCTCCCGGCCGGCGCTCTCTCCCTTCTCTTTCCTTCTCTTGGGACCGGATCCGCCCCTCATCGCTAACTCCTCCTCTAATCTCTCTTCTACTCCTCTCTCCTTACTTGCCCTAATGGCTAAGGATGAGAACAGTGCTACCGACCGCTCTTTGATTTCGTTCTTTACTTGTCGATTTCGCATTTTGGGTGGATGATAAGAACAGAGGCTACTTGATCTATTCGTTTTTAGCATTCTACTCATTTGTTTCGGTTTTGATTGCTTGAACGAGTCGATGATGCAAGGGTTCTAGTTGGGGACGGCAAGATCACGGTCTAGCAACCCTAGAACTCAATACTGAGGCCACCACTACTCGATCTGCTCAATGGTGCACTAAAAAGAGTAGCTAGCTACTGCGATGGTGGTGCACCTGAGGATCGGAGTGGATTCGGTTAAGGGAAGACGGTGCTGGTGCCGTTCGGTTCTTGTGGTTCCACCAGGTTCAGTTCTTGCTCCTCTTCGGGTTTGCTGGCTCCTTGCTCGTCCTCCTGGTCGCGGTTCAGTACGTCTTGGGGATCCTTCGTGTTCGGTTCGTCTTGGGGATTCTCCTGGCTTCGGCTTGTGGTTCCCCCTTGATCTGGCTTCTGGAACTCTTCTCCTCTCCAGGTTCTTGGGGATTCTCCCTGTTGCGGTTCAGGTCTTGCTTCTTGTTCCTCCTTCTTGCTCTCTTGTGCTCCCTCACTCTCTGGACTGCATGTGCTTGAGCGCTTGCTTTCTGTGGTTTGGCTGGAGACTGAGGAAAGAAATGGATGCTTGCTATAAAGGGAAAGGAAAGGGACGGGTGGCAGCCGTGCCCCCTCCCTTGCTGCCACGAGTGCTGCTGGCTGAGGCAATAGAGCTGCATGGCTTTGAAAGGTGTTGGTGCTGTGCTGCTCGGTTGCTTTTGGGTTGGCTGTGGTGGCAAAGGATCAAGTTGGCTTGGGTAACAGTTACTATTCTACTGGTTCACTGGGTTGTCTACTGGTTAAAGAGCTGCAACGGATACCCGCAATCCGAACAGGTAAGTACGGATTGCCGAGTGATGAACCGGTCTAGCGAGAGGTGCCGACTCGGCCCCTACGGTTCTGGTATCTCGGTGATCAATACCTGCTGAGGTCTGACGGCAATCCCCTTCTATCTCTATTCGCTCTACTCGCATTTTAAAACTTTTCGTAAGCAATTACGCTAACTACTGCTCTAATTACTCATTACTACTGTTGTTTGCTTAGTTAATTCTCTTGGTTATTACACTCAGTTTACCTGGGGTCCCTGGTTATGATGTCAGGACTTCTCAAGTTAGTCGGTATACGGATGTTTTCTTTCCACCATCGCAATACTCTGTCATAGTTTTAATCAGTCCATTCATGTTAGTCGGTATACGGGTCATTCATGGATATTTTTTTGGGAGTATAGTAAACTTTGCCGAGTTTGCATCGTACTAGGTTGGATTTGTCAAGGAGGTGGCACCTCACTATGAATTTCTACCAAGTAACCATTTTTGTGGTTGCATATGGGAACTGAAACCCTGTGCTGAAATTAGTAGTGCATTGATACTGAAATGCTTGTTGTGATGACTTGTAGCAACAATGTGTCTAGGAAGAATTTTGTATATCCAACCCGTACAATCTGCCTTTTATTCTGCAAAAGGTGTTGCAGGCTTAACTCGTAGAAGTTTAACTTTGTGCTGTTTTCTTCTGTTAGTTTATGATGTCACAAAGAGAGACAGTTTCACAAATTTGGCTGATGTATGGGCCAAGGAAATAGAATTGCACTCAACAAATAAAGAGTGCATCAAAATGCTTGTTGGAAACAAAGTGGACAAGGTATGTTTTACCCTATCTAAATCCAATTGTTATTTGGTGTGAACATTGATCCATTTCATCTCATGTTAATGTTTTCCATTTTTAAGTAGAAGGATTAATTGTTCTATAAATAAAATGTTGGATCAGTTTTTTGTAATACATTGTACAAAAAAAATTGTTTCACTTGAGCGGTTGAGCCCCTTATGAGATATAGATGACACTTGTTGTAATAAAATAGCGGAGGTTAACAATTCCAAAATATAATTACGCAAATAGAATGGGAGAAGAAAAGTAATACCATGAGGTTGTTTCTGAATCCAAAGAAAGAACAAGGTTTAGTATAGCTAATACTTGGGCCATTTACACGAATTACCACCCAAGATGAAGTGACAGTGCATAGTTCTGATTTTGATGGTTCTACTTTGCAGGATGAGGAAAGGATGGTGACAAGGGAAGAAGGTATTGCCTTTGCACAAGAATCTGGATGTCTTTTTCTTGAGAGCAGTGCCAGAACAAGAGAAAATGTGGAGAAATGTTTTGAAGAGCTTGCATTAAAGGTACACCTGCAGAAAGACACTACTCACCATAGCCTTAGCCTCTTTACCCTTATACCATCCAAATTTTGCCTTCTAAGAAGTAAGAACTAGCAGACACATACAGGTTGACCTGTAAAGTTATGAAATCAATTCCACACAATAGCATTATTGAAGTTAAGCTGAACAAATCTGCAGTTTATAACAGTGTGATTCAGAGTTGAAGTCTTCTGGCATATAAACTTTTCTAATCTTTGTTATTTGAGTCGCAGTGTAGTCCTGAGCTTATTCGTGTCTTAACAAGTGGTATTGGAGCCATCCCATTACATATCTTTTGTTTTTCATGACGTACCATCTTCTGCATACATAAGTGTTACGATGCAATTGTGTTGTGTCTTGTTTGCAAACTGGTGTAAGGCAGTCTTTGCATTTCTTCCATGGGTGCTGGGGTGGATGAACTACTATCAGCCAACTTTGGGTAATGTGTGCTTGTCCTGGTTATGCCATGTAGGGCTATTCTTTCTCCCTCAGACTCATAATAAAGTCGGTGTTTACCCCAATTCTTGTTTATATGTTTTCAAGGGAAGTACTAGTATGTATGTTCAACCCCTTCTAATCCCTAATCATGTTGCCCCTCCTTTGATGGCTTACGTTGGGACTTGGTGCACTCATGGTATAAGGATCACATCCAGAATAGTCTTTTGTGTTTAAATGTTACATGATCAGGCTATATGTCCATACTATTTTGTCTCTTCATTTCTCAGCTCTCAGGACAAGTTCGTTTATTGATGAACTATTCACTGATTATGATTTCTTCTGTGTTCTACATTTATTGAATCATGACTTGTCACCTCAATGCACGGAATATTGTTCGCAACTCATATGGGTAGTGTGTCACCTGTGGTACCAACAAGGAGCATGCTTGAGCCAATTTATTGGTCTTTCTGTCAGATGGTTGACTGGATGCGCACATGAGTGCATGTGCATTGTTTATGTTCTTTGTTATTAATAGTAACCACCATTTACATTTTTACTAGTTATATGCCCGTGCGTTGCTACGAAAAACAAAATTGATAACGAAAAATAAAGATTAAAAAATAAAAAAATACTATTTCATAAGATCAAACATCTATCTTTAACGCTTCGTTTCTTGCAAAAGCTGACTGATTAAAGCAACGCTTCGTTTCTTGCGTAGGGTAATTAAGCAAGGCAATTAAGTAGGACAATTAAGCAGGGCAATTAATGTGACGTGGGAAGAAACTCTCACTTTATATAGTAGAGATGTGTGTTATGTTGCTTGGGCACGTGAATGCATGAACTATATTATCCTTGAAGCGTACGACTAATATTGCTTTTTGCCCACAGAGTTGTTTGAACTAAGCCACAGTTTGCCTTGGTTTGAATAACATGGTATTTGTTGTGCCAGTTTTTTAACTTCATACAGAATAAGTCCTCTATACCAAATATATGAGATAACTCAAATATCCAAATATCCTATCTATAGGAGTCCAAAACGACTATAAATCAGCCTCTTGTACATATAAACTGGTACCATTATAGTGGACTGTTTTGGTGGTTTTTTCCCTTAAGGGTTTTCCGCGTTAAAGCTTGTCTCCGGTGTTTTTGCCGTGCTAACCCCAACAATATATGCGGTGAAGAGTCACCTTCGTTAGGAATTTTTTAACAGATGCTTCTGAGGATACCCATTTCTCATTGAAAATATATTTTCTACATTTCACGCAGTTTATACAAGATACAAGCTAGTTGTACGTCACAGGTTTAGTACCTTGATCAAATCGTGTTCGGTATAACATTGTTTACTTCATGGTAGAAAAACTCACTTTAATTCCTAGTAATGCAATATTGTGCTCCTCTACTTTAGACAAATTGTGAGTACGATGTTGTGCTGACCTGTTGCAGATTCTTGAGGTTCCAAGCCTCTCGGAGGAAGGTTCTTCAGTTGTCAAGAGGAACACTCTGAAACAGAAGCAAGAGAACAATGCAAAACAGGGCGGAGGATGCTGTCAGTAGATCCAGTTATTGCATGCAACCATTTCTTGATTCCTAGACCTAGCTGCTCTTGGTACTCTGATGTAAATGAGTTGTATCTAAATGCGGCAAAATTGGTATTCTAGACAACTGTTGACCCGTATTAACAATTCTACACAACTTTTTGAGATATTTACAGAAATCTCAACCATACCCGAAATTAGGAATTTCGTTTTTCCATTCCCGAAATTAGGAATTTCGTTTATGGTGTATTTGAAATCTGGAATTTCGGGTATACTGTAAACGAAATTAGGAATTTCGTGTATAAGCTATAGCCGAAAATGGGATTTTCGGGTATGAGGTGGCACCTCATACCCGAAAATGGGAATTTCGGGTATGAGTTGGCACCTCATACCCGAAATTAGGGATTTCGGCTATGATTTTTTATTTTTTTTTTGCTTTTTGGCTGCTTGCTCAGTTGCTTACTTCAGACGCAAAGACATGCATGCGCTGCTTTTTTCCTTTTGCCAGCTCGAGTTTTGGAGGGATGCTGGTGCTTTGCTTCACATGCATTTGATTCCCTGACAACTTCAATGAATGACTCCATAAATTACGGCTTTTGTCTTGATCACTTGAGCTTATAAGCTCAGCTTGCTGCGCATTTGGGTGCTTCGTCCAGTCCATGCTTCATTCGTTCCCGAGAGAAGAGAGCTCTTCAGCGTTTAGTTCGTTCCCGAGAGAAGAAGCTCTTCCGTGGTCTGCTCAGCCGAGATAGTAGAGCGTCTGCACGAAAGATCTGCTTTGTTGTCATTAATATTTTGTTGATTTTTTTTGTAAATGAAATTTTAGTCACTTCTTTCATTCGTGTTTTTTATTTTGCAGGTATTTTGCGGGTATATTTAATGGTGCTTGAGCTTCATTGACCTTTGGTAGCATCGAGAAGGTTAGTTACAAATCTTTGTGAGCAGTATTATATTATGATTATGGACAATGTAGTGTTAGGTTAGAGTTAAGAATTCATATTTGTGCAATATATTAATGTTGCATACAGTGCATTTTAGTTTTAGGTTAGGGTTAGTTACGATGACAGTAGTAGAAAACCTTACTTCCATGATTAGCAAAAATAGTACGATGGTGTTAGCAGTAATTAGCAAAATTAGTATGATGGTGTTTGCAATAATTAGTAGTATGGGATTAGCAATAATTAGTAATACTGTATATGTTCTTGTATTACATGTGGCGTGGAGATAGTCCGCTGCAGAAATAACTTGTGGGAAGAAACATCTTCTTGTGCTGCGTTTGTACTACCATAAAAGGTATGTTTTCTTAAGGGCAGTAGCATGAAATGAGTAGCACCCTGTTAGCACGAAATGATATACTGTTATTAAATGGTGTTAGCACGAAATGATATACTGTTATTAAATGTAGTGTTCTTGAAGAAATATTTTGTGTGTAATGGCTTTGACGATATGTGCAACATGCCTATTAAATTTTACATTTGTGCTATTTACCATTGGTGTGGACAGTGTAGTGTAGTGTAGTGTTAGTCTAGAAAATGAGTAGCACGGTATCAGCAAAATAAAGTGACACCATAATAGCAATAATTAGTACGTCGAAAATTTCAGAAATTAGATGAAAAATGTTATAATGTTGATTGTGTTGGTCATTATAAACAGTATTAACAACTTTAGCCTGTAATTTTAGAAGAGTGTTATGTTCATGTATCATTGATCTAGCCGTTTCAACCAAAGCTCAATTCTTTCTACCATGATTAGCAAAATTAGTACGATGGTGTTAGCAATAATTAGCAAAATTATTATGATGGTGTTTGCAATAATGAGTAGGACGGGATTATCAATAATTAGTAATGCTGTGTATGTTTTTGTACTACATGTGGCGAGAAGATAGTCCATTTGCAAAAATAACTTGTGGGAAGAAACGTCTTCTTGTCTTTGCGCTTGTACTACCATAAAAGGTATGTTTTCTTAAGGGCGATAGCATGAAATATAATTTACGTGGTAAATTTGTGCTATTTACCATTGATGTGGACACTGTACTGTAGTTTAGGGTTAAATGTTCGGACGGTAATAGGAAACATTAGTACCATGCTATTAGGAAATATTAGAGCAATGTTAGCTAAAATGAGCACCGTGATAATATCAAAATTTGGTGGCACCATAGTAGCATTAATTAGTACATCGATATTAGCAAAGTGGTAGATAAAATATAATGAGTAGCACGGTATTAGGAAAATAAAGTGAAACCATAATAGCAATAATTAGTATGTCGAAATTTTTTGAAATGAGATGGAAAATTTTAGGTAGGAATAGGGTCTTGTTCTTCCATATTTTAGTATGAGATGTTATAATGATATTTAATTAAGTGTTGTTGAACAATTATGAAATGTTGTTGGTATGGTAATGTTGCATAAAATGTTTGTTCTTTTACGTGTATTAGCATGAAATATAAGATTAGTACATTTTCCCTCCCCTCACTCGTATGAAATGTTAAAACAGCGGTGGGAACAAGGTCAAAAGAGCTATGAAATGTGTCAGCGTATTAAACGCTGGGGTACCCACGCAGCCGCATTAAGTACTCTCGCCAAGAGGACAGGTGGCGTTCAGGCCACTCCTCGGGGCGACCAGCAAAGGTGCTCGCCAAGAGGACAGGTGGCGTTCAGGCCACTCCTCGGGGCGACCAGCGAAGGTGCTCGCCAAGAAGGGCGAGTGGCGTTGAGCCACTCCTCGGCGACAGCGAAGGTGCTCGCCAAGAAGGGCAGTGGCGTTGAGCCACTCCTCGAGACGACAGCGAAGGTGCTCGCCGAGGGACAGTGGCGTTGAGCCACTCCTCGGCGACGGCAAAGGTGCTCGCCAAGAAGGGCAGTGGCGTCGAGCCACTCCTCGGCGACCAGCGAAGGTGCTCGCCAAGAAGGGCGAGTGGCGTTCGAGCCACTCCTCGGCGACAGCGAAGGTGCTCGCCCAGGGGCGAGTGGCGTTCGTGCCACTCCTCCGGCGACTAGCAAAGGTGCTCGCCAAGAGGGCAGTGGCGTTGAGCCACTCCTCGGGCGTAGTTCCCAAGAATCAACCCCGTAACTGCGGCTACTGAGGCAAAGGGTCAAGGATATTTAATGCGAGACGTGCGCATTAATTGCAGAGATATGTAAGGCGATGATATGGCGGCGCGTCTTCCCAGCAGCGCATTAATGATGGTGGCCCGAATCGACATCCCTCTCTCTGGCGAACTGCAGGGGGTAATGACAGGCGGGACCCAAGGCGAAGTCTAAGTCGGCCGGAGACAGGCATTAAATGTGATGTAAGAGAGTGTGACGGGTGCATTAAATGCACTATAGTAGCGTGTCGGGCAGCTTGCTTTACGCAAGCTTGTAAGCCCCATGCGCCTCGGCCGGCCCAGAGTATAAAAGGGAGCTAGGGTGCATGGGAGAAGGGTTGTTGTTGTTTTTGGTTGGCGGAACCTTAGAAGGTCGTCTTCCCAGCCTTGTAAGAACCTTGAACTCGTAAGAAACCACCAAGCAGACTAGGGTCATTACTCCTTAGGAGGGCCCGAACACAGGTAAACTCGACCGTCTTCTTGCTTGCTCCCAACATCCCGTTCTTCCCATCTTTGGCGGTTACCACAAAAGCCCCGATCAAGATCTCTCAAGCACCCAATCTTAGGGTGCCTGTTGGCCAAGAAGCCGGCTAAAGGGCGCCGCTGTAGGGGCTTAGTGGTTAGATCGTTCCTTTCTTCCATTCCTTTTGGAGGAGTTTGCAAGAATCAAGATCATCCGGTATGGCGGAATCTCATCGTCAGTAGCGCCTCCTCGAGGAAAGCGGCGCGGCCGATCTCGGCTCCGTAAGGGAGTCGGGTCACCGGTCCTTCATGGCGGGAGGGCGCGAGCGCGCATCCAAGCCCGGAGTTCGGCCCACCAAGCGCTTCTTTGTTGAGGAAGATACCCCAATGCAAAGCCTTCATGCGGCCGCTGCTCTGGATCATCCTCCTGGCCCAACCGACGGGCGACACCCCACCACCCTTGGCTCCAGGACATTGCCCGTCTAGTGGACTCGGCCAAGAAGAGTTCTTTGTGGCGATTCACCGAGGCTTCCGCGTCCTCCGCCAAGGAGTTCGTATGGTGGATGCACAAGCTTCCGATCGCTCTTTAGCGACCTCTCCCGGCCGCAGGAGCCGGGATAAAGGAAGAATCTTGGCTGCGGCCTCTGCAGCAACGAGGGGCGTGCACAAGCTTCAGATCTTCCCGCGGTACTCCCATGCCGGAGGAGAACCGCGGGGATCTAAGGGCACGCCTCAATGAGGCGGCTCCAATGGGCGACGATCTGCGTCAAGTTCTTCTGAGGCGTCATCCGCAACAACGCTACCGAACCCCGATATCGGTCGAGAAGGGGCTTCCTTCCGACTGCAGGAGAGTGTAGACTCGCACTCCTCGACCCCATCTCAGGGTCGGGTGGTGGGCGACACTACTCCCCATATAATGTTGGGTGCCAGCGTTTTCCCTCCGTCTACGCCAATCGGCGTGGCGAAAAGATTTCGTCCCGCGCCATCGAGAAGTATGGCGGCACCACCAACCCTGAAGAATTCCTGCAGATTTATACGACGGTGGTGCGTCTTTGCCGGAAGTCGAGATAGAGTTATGGCCAACTACTTCCGATGTCGCCGACAGTTCGCCCGCTCTGGTCGAACCTTCCTCGGGGTTCGGTACACTCGTGGGAGGAAGCGTGCGACATTTTTGTCGCCAACTTTCAGGGCTCCTACGCTCAACCAGTGTGGAGGGCGACCTCCACGCTTTGGAGGCGAGAGGAGGGAGTCCCCGAGGAGTTTATTCGGCGGTTTAGCCATTGCCGCAACCACGATCCCCGGATCTCTGAGCGTCGGTTATTATTGCGTTCGGAGGGTTAGGGATCGAAGATGCGGGAGAAGATGGCTACCCTTGATCAGTCGCTACCACTTCCGAGCTCTTCTCTCGGCTCACAAGTGTGCCCGGGCGTGAGGCTCGGAAGGGTGCAAACAGGCCCTCAAACCCCGACGAAGCCGGGCGTCGAAGTCCTCCGACCGTAAAAAGAAGAAGCGCAAGGAGGCCGTCGCCGAGAGGTTTTGGTGGCCGATCCGAAGCCAAGCCTCGTGCGCGACGATCAGAGGCGAAGGAGAGATCGCCGACCAATGAGACAATCGCGAGGACCGCCCGTTCTCCCGCCGTGAAGACGACGAGGGCAAGCCATCTTGCCCCATCCACCGCACAAATGGGCACGACCTGGAAGATTGCCAGGTTGTGTCCAAGTTGCGGAAAAGCGCTCAAGAAGCGCCAGCGAAAGGATCGCGAAGATGATGACGACGAAGATGACACCCAGCGGCTTTCCAACAAGCCGAGCACCGCGGTGGCATACATTCATGGGGGTTCGGCCACCTACTCTTCCAACTCGCGATAAGCGAGAGTCGAGATGTGTGTGCCACCATGCCGAGCCGGGACGAGTCGGTCTTGAAGTGGTCGGATCAATCGATCACTTTCATCGGGCCGACCACCCGGCGAACACTTCAGGCCCAAACCATCTCCGATCGTGGTCGCCCCTACGATCGAGGAATGCGGCTTAGGCGAGTACTCGTTGATGGAGGAAGTGCCATCAACTGCTTTGTCGATCGGGCGTATCAAAGCGCTCCAAATACCTTATGAAGAATCGCGTACTTACCGCTTTTATGGAATTGCCCGGGATGGGCCTAATGCCCTGGGACAAGTCCAAATACCCGGCCACGCGTTCGAAGCGCGAAAACTTCCTGACGGAACTCATCAACTTCGTCGCCGACTTCGACCTCGCCACTTACAACGCCCTGCTTGGTCGGCGCTAGTCAAATTCATGGCGCTACGCATCATGCTTATTTGCCGATGAAGATCCTGGGCCGGAGGGGCCCAATTGTGGTAAAGGTGGACAAGCTCGAAGCCTTGCGCCTCGGTAAGCAAGTGCAAGACTTATTTGAGCCGCTTTGTTCGGCGCGTGGCCTGAGAAGACCCCTCGCGCTCCCCGCCAAGGCCAGCGCTTCACCCGATCCCTTGGGTGAGGTGAAGGTGGTCCCCGTGGGTGAGGAAGGCTCGGGCAAGGTTGTGAGAATTGGCGCCGATCTCGGCGCCAAATAGAAGACGCGCTGTCACCTTCCTCCGGTCTAATCTAGATGTGTTCGCACAGGAACCATCTGAAATGACCGGAGTCCCTAGGAGGTGATCGAGCACCGATTGTAACGCTACTGAGCGCACTTGATCCGGCGAAGGTCCGAGGCGGGCGCCAGGCGACAAGAGGCCATTCGGGAAGAAGTGGAGAAGCTATTGCGGCCGGAGTTGTGCGAGGAAGCCGCCTACCCTGAGTGGTAGCTAACCCAGTACTCGTGAAGAAGTCCAATGGGAAGTGGCGAATGTGTATAGACTTTACCGACCTCAATAAAGCCTCGCCTAAGGACCCTTACCCTCCGCCAAGGATTGACCTCGTTGTCGATTCTACTACAGGATGTGAAAGCTCTATGTTTCCTAGACGCCTACTCGAGGATATCATCAGTTAGAATGGCGCGAGGAAGGCGAAGAAAAGACTGGCCTTTGTGACCTCTTTTGGTGTGTCTTTGTTATGTTCGAATGCCCTTTGGGTTGAAGAATGCCGGATCTACCTACCAATGAGCCATGCATATTGTATTCAAGTCACAAATTGGGAAGAACACGGAGGTATATGTTGATGACTTGGTGATAAAAGCTAAGGCGATGGGTTGGTTGAAGATCTGGAGGAAACTTTCTCCCATCTCGGCACTCTTGCTTAAAGTTGAATCGAGAAGTGCGTGTTCGGGTGTCATCTGGAAGTTGCTTGGCTTCCTGGTCTCCACCGCTGGATCGAAGCCAACCTGCATAAGATTGAAGCAATAGAACGAATGAAGCCACTGTCCGGCTCAAGCGGCTTGATGTTTAGTAGTCGCCTGGCCTCCTCGGCGGTTCATAGCACTGGGGAGAAAAGTCTCCCATTGTTCAAGGCGATGAAGAAGACTAATTCCTTGAGTGGACCGGAAGCCAGCGGCATTTGAAGATCTGAAGAAGTATCTCTCCTCGCCTCTGTCTTTGTCGCCACTGAGCACAGTGGTAAGCTTCTCCTTTATGTAGCGGCAAGCCCCTCGTGATGAGTCAACACTAATAGTGAGCGGGAGAGGCGTCTGGCCAGGCTGGTCTATTATGTGAGCAAGGTCTTTGCATGATGCTTTGAAACTAGGTATCCCCAGGCCCGTAAAATGGTGTATCTTTGTCTTTGGTGGCGTCAAGAAAGGCTGCGACATTATTTCCAAGGAAGGGAGATCACCGTGGTCTCCTCGTATCCTCTGCGGGAGATCCTTCACAATCGTGAAGTGAAGGTCGACGCTAAGTGGTCTGTCGAGCCGGGGAATTTGGCTTCAAATTTGCCCCCGTGACCGCTATCAAGAGTCAAAGATCGGCGGACTTCATTGTTGAATGGACTCCGGCAGATGGGGAAGATAAGGAAGTCCCCGTGCCCACGCCTTGGGCGCTCTTCTTCGATGGATCCTTCAGGCTCGGCGCGGGGCTGAGTTCCTCTGGTCTCCCGACCGGGACCCTCAAATATATAGTCGTCTTGGACTTTAAAGCTACCAACAATGTTGCGGAATACGAAGGATTGTCGGGTGGGCTCGAGTGCCAGCGCCATCGGCATCTGGCGCCCTCTGATTAAAGGCGATTCTTTCTTTGGTCATCAACCAGGCAAGGAAGGACTTCACTGCTCACGATCCCGTCATGGCGGCTTACAGCGGAGGTTAGAAAGATGGAGAGACACTTGAAGGGCTAGGGTATACACACATACCCGGTAGCGACAATTATTTAAGCGGACGAGCTCGCTCGGCTCGCCTCGACAAGAGCCCTGTTCGGTCGGAGTCTTTGAAGAAAGGCTTCGCGGCCGTCCATCTCGGCCCGTCTGCGGTGGGGAGGATGGTGAGGCCGCTTCACCTCACGGATGGGAAGGCGACGCCGCCTATCGCAACCCCGTTTACAGTGGGGACGATGGTGGCGCCGCCACCCACGCTGGTGAGGAAAAGTGGCACCGGCGGAAACGCTTGGCAATGCCGGAGTACCCGACGATCACTCTGTGGTCGCCGTGCTTGACCGGAAGGCACATGGATGGACCCGATCCTGGCCTACTGCGGGATCAAGTATGCCCCGACGATGATGCGTCACCGTAGAAGATAAGCGCGAAGGCCAAGCGCTACACCCTGGTAGATGGGGACCTGTATCACGGGGTGGAAACGGAGTTCTTCACGAAGTGCATCACTCGGGAAGAGGAAGCATTTGCTTTCGATATCCATGGAGGCGTGTCACGGGAGCCATTTTTCGGTCGAACACAGTGGGAAAAGCTTTCCGCCACGGGTTCTATTGGCCAACCGCCTCCAGGATGCTTGCGGTGGTGAGAGATGCGAGGCGCCGCCCACGCCAAGCAAATCCACCAACCACCAAGCTCTGCAAACCATCCCGCTCTCATGGCCCTTCGCGGCCTGCGGCCGGATATCTGAGTCCGTTTCGCTGGCCACAGGAGGCTACACTCATCTGCTCGTCGCCATTGACAAGTTCACCAAGTGGGTGGAAGTGAAGCCGTGAGAACCATTACCGCCGCAGCTCGCGGTCAAGTTCATCGCGAGGATCTTCGCCCGCTTCGGTCGCCAACCGTATCATCACCGACAATGGCGCCCGATTCACCGGGCCGCTTTTACGGACTTTTGCGAAGAAATGGGCACGAAGGTCTGCTTTGCCTCCGTTGCCCATCCAAGAAGCAACGGCCAAGTTGAAGCGAGCCAATGCCTTTGGTCTTTGAAGGGCCTCAAGACTCGGGCGTTTGATCGACTTCACCGGCGTGGCTCGCGGTGGGTTGAAGAACTCCGGCGATTGCTCACAGTCACTCCGGACCACTCCGGCCGAGACTCTGAGAGACTCCATTCTTTCTCGGTTTACGGGCAGGCCGTCCTCCCTTCGCATTGACATTTGGGTCGCCGCTGCGTTCTTTGCGTTCAGCGGAAGAAGATCGTGAAGAGATGCGCCAAGGCAGCGTCAATCTCCTGGAAGAAGCCGGGATCGTGCGGCCCTGCGCGCCGCTTCGGTATCGGCAAAGCCTCGGGAGGTACCACGCCACCCGGTCGGTGAGAGAACACCTGGCGTGGGCGACTGGTCTTGCGAAGATTCGATCGCAGGTGGGTTGCACAAACTGTCTCCCAGTGGGAGGGCCCCTTTAAGGTGGTCTCGATCTCGACCGGCGGTCGGGTTGGCCAATGAGGCGAGGAGGAAGCTGGCGAACTCGCGAGAATATAGAGAACTGCGCAAGTTCTACCCTTGAACGGTTGTAAGTTTCGAGTTTTGTTCCTCGTGCCGGTCGAATCATGCCTCTTTGCCGCCGACTAGCCGGGAACGACACGTTGTTCGAAATTAAGTATTAAGTTCCGTTATTTTTAGCGATTACTTCATGCCTTTCTGGTTACGTGTTTTGTGGCGAAGTGTTGAGCGATCACTCTAGTCCGCTCGATCCTGTGGCGCCCGATGGCAAAGCGGGACCACTATGTAAGTGCGGCCCGAGGATTGGGCAATTAGGCGGTGGTTTGAACTCGGCTCCGGCACGGTCATGACACTCCGGGTGTCCCGTGAAGTGGCGATTTAAACATCTTGCTATCAAAAGCCTACGTCTGTCACGTCTTACATCAGAACCGCTTCGGAGGCCACAAGGGTACGTGTTGTTTGCGGGGATGTAAGGCAACGAGAAAAGAATCGCCGGACACAAGGGATACTTTACTCCCTTCTTTTTCCTTCTAAGCCTTAAGCGAGGCGGTAGCACTCAAGTTAATCTTTGGCGGTCGATGAAGGTGGAAGGCTAAGAAGACAAGTTAAACATTCTTTGAATAAGTCTAAAAGTGTCATGTCTATTCCATGAAAGTGCTTTACAAAAGTTGTTGCAGACTGACAAGTTAAAAGGAAAAAGAAGGCAAAAAGGGGAGAAGGGTCTAGGTTATCCTATCCTTCTTCCTCCTCGTCCGCCATCATGGCTGCTTCGCAGGTCTTCGCGAGGGCCGGCGTCAGCGCCCGGTGCCACCTCTTCCGCTGCGGCCTCGTAGCGAGGTTGGCCATCTCGGTGGCGGCGGCGTGGTCGGCCATTTGCTACACCGCGCCTTCGCCTCGCCGATCTCCTTCAATCCCTCGGCGGAAGAGGATCAAAGTTGGCGTCCTTGGGCGCCAAAGACGCCAAAACGAACGTCGCGATAGCAGCCGCTCTGCGCGTCCTTCCTGGAGTGGACCGATCGGCGGGCGGCGGGAAGCCAGCGGTGAAAGTCCGCGATCCGGCCCGAAGCGGCGTAGTCGCCGGCCACATTCGATGGCGCTTGTCGCACCAACCCAGAGCGAGGTCATCCTCCATCCGGTCAAAGGCGTACCTCGGCATCTGCGAGTGCGCGCCGGGTGGATCGCGGTGTGTCGCATTGCGCCTCGAGCTCTTCCATGAGCTCGGCGCTGGCGGCCCCGCTCCGCTCCCCACTCGGCTCGCTCTGCCTTTTCCATCCGGTCATGTAAATCGGCCACCTCTGCCGGGCTGCCCGATCTCGATGGCGGCGTCGGCCGTTGCTTGCTCGGCGTAAAGCGGTGGCCCGGTGTGGGAAGTAGAACTGTCAAGAAGCGGCCAGTGCATCTGCGTCCGGAAGGAACAGTCTGTGGGAGGATCCGGAGTGAGGCTGTGGCCCAGCGCCTCTTAGAAATTTGTCTGTGTGGCCATGAGCAGCGCATCTTTGTTCGCCGGCTTCTTCTTGTCTGGCGGATCATTTCTTTGCTCGTCAGCTACCTCGACCGTCGCCCGGTAGCAAAGGCGGTGAAGTCTCTAACGGCCAGTGCCCTGGAAAAAGCAAAAGCAAGCAAAGGTAAGGCTCCATTCGAAGGTTAAAGTTTTACCGTCTTTTACGTGTGTTTCAAGGATTCAGTACAGGTGAGGCCTCGGAACCGAGGCACTCCGGGTGAGAGCCCCTCGAGGCACCGGCGGCCTCGGTAGCGGCCGAGGCGGGGACCGCTCACCGGAAGCGCTGGCGGAGTCAACCGCCGGTGGGTCCGCCATCGCGCGATCTTGGCGTCGGCCAGTGCGCGGTGGCGGCGGAGGATCTTCTTGGCCGGTGGTCCGCCATCGCGATCTTGGCGGGTCGGCCAGGCGATGCCGATGGCGGCGAGATCTTCTGCCGGTGGGTCCGCCATCGCGATCTGGCAGTCGGCCATTGCGGTGCCGATGGCGGCGAGAATGCTGCCGCTGCGTCCGCCATCGCGCAGCCGTGAATCAGCCGCCGGCGGTGGCGGTGGCGACAGGCCGCAGCGCCGGCCCGCCATCGTAGCTCGGCGGGTCACCGCCGGTGGCGGTAGTGATGGAGGAAGCGCGCCGGCGATAGCCGGC
The DNA here is from genome assembly GCA_036346355.1 of Rhipidocladum racemiflorum. Lineage (NCBI taxonomy): Eukaryota > Viridiplantae > Streptophyta > Magnoliopsida > Poales > Poaceae > Rhipidocladum > Rhipidocladum racemiflorum. The sequence goes on along the minus strand of CM070573.1, from coordinate 82,374,037 downwards.
GGCGCCAATGAACCAGTGCGCGGTGATGGCGAGGCGGAAGCGTCGCGGCCGTTGATGAAGAGCCCCCGCGGTGAGAGAAGTCCCGATGGCGGGCTGCTGTGAAGATCCGGCCGGCCGGCGACGAAGATGGCCCCGATAGCCGTGGTCGGCCGGACGGTCGATGAAGCGATGTCGTCCGCAGACGCTTGTTCCTCCACTGGCCGCCCGGTAGGAGTGCCGCGGATTATCGAGGCCCTTGATGGACGATGATGGGCGTCCCCATGGCGTCCATCTTGGGCATCGCCTTGACGATCTCCGCCGATCCCGAGGCCGCATGTCGCAGTGGAAGTGCGGCCTCGAGGAAGAGTGGAAACGTCGCTCGGCCCAGCCCCGATCGCCCCATCCAGAAGCGATCTGCGCGCGTCCGGCTCTCCCACTACGGTGACACGAAAAAGAAGAAGAAGGTGATGTTAAAAAAAAAAAAAAAAAAAGAGAATGATGATGAAGAAGGAAGGCATAAGAGCTTACCTCCTGAACTGCTCGAGTCCCGTCGTCCACGCCCGGTAGTGCCGGTGGCGATGCGGCGGCGCATAAAGGCTAATCCTCCGACCACGAAGTCCCGGAGAACCATACTCCGATCGGCCAGCTATCCGCAGCCGATCAACCCGAGCCAACATTGCGAGTAGCTCGGGCGTGTCGGCGACCGGAGATCCCCAGTCAGATTTGCTGCCCACCGCTCCGGTGGGAAGCCCCAGGGCTTCAATGGCGCTGTCGTCTTCAACGCATAACCATTCGTGGCGCCACATTTTCCAGTGGATCGGTTCTCCATTGGAATGTAGCGGCGAACGGCCCCAGCCTCTAAGTCGCAGATGGCGCACCGGAGATGCTGGAGCCCTGGCTGACGCGGAGCGAGAAGAAGTAGCGGAAAAGGAGAAGATTGGGCATTACCCCTATAAACATCTCACAGAAGTGGGCGAAGACGGAGAGGAGCACAATGGAGTTAGGGGGAAGGTGGATATTGTGAATGTCGTAGAAGTTGAGGCGGCGATGTAGAAGTCCGAGATGGCGGGACCAAGCCCGCCATCATCGCCAGGACAAAGAAGATGACTTCCCAGGCCGGGCCGTGAGGGAGCGATCCGGCCGCGACATGCGGAGAAACGCCGCGGGCGATCACCTTGGAGCATTTAGCGGCGGCGTTCTCTTCCACGGTTGAAGGAGGGAGGGCGAGAGTCGGAGAGGCCATCGAGAATCGCCTAAAGCGAAGGAAGCTAAGGCGAAGGAAGCGAGGCGGCGAGCAGGGAACATGCCCCCCCGTCGCTGCTTATTTATAAGAATTCAAGGGAGAGCTTGGCGGAAAAAGTCGAAGAGACGCGCGGTTCGGATCTTGAGGAAAACCAAAGCGTTTTCAAGGAAGTGAGCACGCCCCACGAAGCCCGCGAACGCCGCATGATATCCACCTCGGGACCAGGAAAAAGAGGCAAGTTTTTTAAAGACCGCGGCGTGCGTGGGCATTTATGGGCCCCACCCGAGATTGAGCCGTTCGGCGAAGAAAAGGAAAGAATAAAGACACTCTGGGTAGGCGGGCTCTTGTCGGCGTATTCGCGGCCCGAGGTACCTGCGGCCGCGTAAAGTACTCGCCCGAGAGGGCGAGTGGCGTTCGAGCCACTCCTCGAAGCGACCAAAGAAAGGTGCTCGCCAAGAGGGCGGTGGCGTTCGAGCCACTCCTGGCGACCAGCAAAGGTGCTCGCCAAGAGGCGAGTGGCGTTGAGCCACTCCTGAAGCGACAGCGAAAGTGCTCGCCAAGAAGGGCGAGTGGCGTTGAGCCACTCCTCGGCGACCAGCGAAAAGTGCTCGCCAAGAAGGGCAGTGGCGTTGAGCCACTCCTCGAGACGACAGCGAAGGTGCTCGCCAGGGGCGAGTGGCGTTGAGCCACTCCTGGGCGACCAAAGCAAGGTGCTCGCCAAGAGGGCGAGTGGCGTTGAGCCACTCGAGGCGACAGCGAAGGTGCTCGCCAAGAGGATGTGGCGTTCGAGCCACTCCTCGGCGACAGCGAAGGTGCTCGCCAGGGGCAGTGGCGTTGAGCCACTCCTCCGGCGACTAGCAAAGGTGCTCGCCAAGAGGGCGAGTGGCGTTGAGCCACTCCTGGGCGTAGTTCCCAGAATCAACCCGTAATCGTGCTCTGAGGGCAAAGGGTCAAGGATATTTAATGCGAGACGTGCGCATTAATTGCGAGATATGTAGGCGATGATATGGCGGCGCGTCTTCCCAGCGCATTAATGATGGGTGGCCCCGAATCGACATCCCCTCTCTCTGGCGAACTCTGCGGGGAGTAATGACGAGGCGGGACCCAAGGCGAAGTCTAAGTCGGCCAGACAGGCATTAAATGTGATGTAAGAGAGTGTGACGGGTGCATTAAATGCACTATAGTAGCGTGTCGACGCAACTTGCTTTACGCAAGCTTGTAAGCCCCATGCGCCTCGGCCGGCCAGTATAAAAGGGAGCTAGGGTGCATGGGAGAAGGGTTGTTGTTGTTTTTGGTTGGCGGAACCTTAGAAGGTCGTCTTCCCCACCTTGTAAGAACCTTGAACTCGGAAGAAACCACCAAGCGAGGACTAGGGTCATTACTCCTTAGGAGGGCCCGAACACAGGTAAACTTCGATTGTCTTCTTGCTTGCTCCCAACATCCCGTTCTTCCCATCTTTGGCGGTTACCACAAAAGCCCGGTCCGAATCTCTCAAGCACCCAATCTTAGGGTGCTGTTGGCGATGGCCCGAAGCGAGTGGCGCGCCAGTAGGGGCTTAGTGGTTAGATCGTTCCTTTCTTCCATTCCTTTTGGAGGAGTTTGCAAGAATCGAAGATCATCCGGTATGGCGGAATCTCATCGTCGTGGCCGTAGCGCCTCCCCGAGAAGCGGCGCCGGCCGATCTCGGCTCCCTGTAAGGGAGTCGGGTCATGGTCCTTCATGGCGGGAGGCGCGAGCGCATCAAGCCCGGAGTTCACCAGGTCCAGCGGCGCTTCTTTGTTGGGGAAGATACCCCAATGCAAAGCCTTCATGCGGCCCGTTGCTCTGGATCATCCTCCGGTCAAGCGACGGCGACACCCAGCCACCCCTTGGCTCCGTGACATTGCCCGTCTAGTGGACTCGGCCCAGAAGAATTCTTTGTGGCGATTCGGCCGAGCTTCGGCGTCCTCCGCCAAGGAGTTCGTATGGTGGATGCACAAGCTTCGATCGCTCTTTGGCGACCTCTCCCGGCCGCGAGCCGGGATAAAGGGAAGAGTCTTGGCTGCAGCCTCTGCAACAGGGGGCGTGCACAAGCTTCAATCTTCCGCAGTACTCCCATGCCGGAGGAGAACCGCGAGGATCTAAGGGCACGCCTCAATGAGGCGGCTCCAGCGGGCGGCGATCTGCGTCAAGTTCTTCGGGCGTCATCCGCAACAACGCCGAACCCCGTCGATATCGGTCGGAAGGGGCTTCCCTTCCGACTGCTGGGAGAGTGTAGACTTCGCACTCCTCGACCCCATCTCAGGGTCGAGGGGCTGGTGGCGACACTACTCCCCATATAATGTTGGGTGCCAGCGTTTTTCCCTCGTCGTCATGTCGGCGTGGCTGTAAAGATTTCGTCCCCGCGCCATCGAGAAGTATGGCGGCACCACCAACCCTGAAGAATTCCTGCAGATTTATCACGACGGTGGTGCGTCTTTGCCGAAGTCGAGATAGAGTTATGGCCAACTACTTCCCGATGTCGGACAGCTCGCCCGCTCTGATTGCCGAACCTTCCTCGGGGTTCGGTACACTCGTGGGAGGAAGCGTGCGACATTTTGTCGCCAACTTTCGAGGCTCCTACGGCTCAACCAGGTGTGGAGGACGACCTCCACGCTTTGGAAGCAGAGGGAGGGGAGTCCCTGAGGGAGTTTATTCGGCGGTTTAGCCATTGCCGCAACACGATCCCCGGATCTCTGGCGATGGTTATTATTGCGTTCGGAGGGTTAGGGATCGAAGATCACGGAGAAGATGGCTACCCGCCTTTGCCGCTACCACTTCCGAAGCTCTTCTCTACGGCTCACAAGTGTGCCGGGCGTGAGGCTCGGAAGGGTGCGGCAGGCCCTCAAACCACTGACGGCCGGAGCGTCGAAGTCCTCCGGCCAGTAAAAAGAAGAAGCGCAAGGAGGCCGTCGCCGAGAGGTTTTGGTGGCGATCCAGGAAGCCTCGCCTCGCGACGATCAGGAGCGAAGGAGAGATCGCCGGGACCAGCGAGACAATCGCAGGGACCGCCGTTCTCCCCGCCGTGAAGACGACAGGGGCAAGCCATACTGCCCCATCTTTTTAAAGAAATTTACTTTGTGTAACTTTGTAAATTACTTTTCACTGAAGTATAAGCTTTTCACAGCTCATAATACGAGATCATGTGCATTAACACGAAATATGAAATATGACTTCCATGAAAAGTTCGAATGATATTTCGTGAAATGTTATCGGAGAAATATTTTGTGTTTAGTAACTTTCAATATTATGTGTGTGCGACAGACGGACATGACTTTCAAAATTTATTTCGGGGAACGTCCCGCAGTGTTGCATGGGAGATTCGTGAGCATTGACAACTGCCTGCACGTAGATAGCAATATAGCCACCCCGAATGAACTGTGGGAGCTGAAATCACATGTCCTCGCTCTATTCGGTGCGAACCCTGAGACGCCGCAGTTCGTCTAGAAGGGGTTCGCCCACGATTGGTCCCCAACACCTCGACGGTTGTGCACACGCTCTTCCCGTTCACGGGCGAAGCGCGTGGGCTTTGTATGTCCACAAAGCGGGTGAAGAGAATGTCGAGGTAGGAGTGTACGTGGAGATATTGCCACGGTACGATGCCGGAGCGGTGGCATCTACCTCCGAAGCAGTAGAACATGGGATATCGCGCGGGGATGAAGAAGCGGCGGATAGGGTACATCTGGGGATCCCTGAGACACCACCCGAACCAGACATTGTGGAGGAGGGGACATCGAAGTGGAAGAAGAAGCCGAGGCGGGGAGGTTGATGGGGAATGCATGGATAATGAAGACGGCGAAGCGGGGATGAAGAAGCGGCGGAGAATGATGACCCAAGACCGTGTCACAGTACTTCCAGGGCATGGAGTCTGCTGAATTGTACCATGGCGGATTACAAGAAGATATCCGCGTCGCGATGCGCCTGCAACCATGTCCAAAGCCCGGACAAGTGTTCGCTAACAAGTTGGAGGTCATTCACTTTCTTAGCAATTATGCCATCGTGACAAGGCGGGAGCACACTCTTCTCCGTTCGGACGGGGCGCGATATGAGGTTAGGTGCAAGAAGTTTCCGGATTGTCCCTTCTTTGTGCGAGCTCTGGGCGCAAGCACGAACCACTTTGAGATACGTACATACATGCCTCATACGCGTGCGAGAGGAGTCCATAGGAACATGAGCCCGGACTTGCAGGCGAGGTTCATAGCCCAACTCCTGGCGACCGTCGTTGGAAGCGACATAGAGATGACTCCGTAAAATTATGGAGGAGGTGCGAGTAGAAATGGGATGGTCATCACGTACCATACGGCCTGGAGAGCGAAGCGAAGGCATTGAAGATGCTTTGTTCGGGGTTTCGAGGAGTCTTTCAACTATGGCCCTAGGTTGCTACGGAAGATAGCCATGACGAACCCGGCACCACGATTCGCGATGGTGATGAGCCCGTCATCTTTGGAAAGCGGGTCCTTCGGCCGATGGGCCGGTACCTCTTGAGGGTATTACGGTCATTCGGGCAATGCATCAAGCTTTTGCAAACGCTGCCCGGCGGTGCTATGCGTGGGCCAGGACATTCTGAGTGGGAAGTTCCACGGACGCCGCTAAGCGCTCTCGCCGCGGATGCAAATAACCAGAATCCTCCGGTGGCGTTCGCTCGTGGAGAGCGAGAACAATGATAGTTGGTTGTGGTTTCGACTCACCGAAGGGCCGGGTCGTCGGTCCCGGAGCGCGTGTCGTTGTCTCGACGGAACAAAGGCCTTCTCCACGCTGCGTTGGATGTCTGCACGCGACAGCACTACCTCCGCGACGAGTGGCCCGATGTCGAGAGAAGATGGTGCATGCGCCACCTTGGCGCGAACTCGCATACACAAGGTACAAGAACAAGGCGTTGGTGAAGAGATTCAAAGCTATGTGCTGCAGAACCAACAACACAAGTTCAACGCGATATGGGCCTTGGTGAGCGAGACCACACGTAAGATGATGGAGGGCGACCAATCCCGGCAACATCAACTCCTTTACGCAAATGGTGGGAGGGCAGGCCGTGTCTTCTAGAACTTCGGCCCGGCCGGCCGGTGGATCGCGGGGAAGCCGGAGCGGTGGGCGCTACTCCACGCGACCTGAGCGGGCGAGGTATAGACGAACCATAGATCAGCGCAGATCATCTCACCTCCTTGTTTTAACTTCCATAGAAGCTAACGTACACCATGACAGGTACAACGTCATGACAACGAACATAGCGGAGGCGTTCAACAACGTACTCAAGGGTGTATTATAGATGCCCTAATTTCTCTGTACGTCTCTACGATTTTTCGATTTCTTCATGTTTTCATGAGTACTCTCCTGCTCGAGTTTGGTATAACCATGTTAACACTATCGTGTAGCCCACGGGATGCCAATATCGGTGGGCGGTGATATAAATACACCGACATCTTTAAACAGGGCGGTTCCAATGGTAGAAGCGAGAGGACGGATCTCGCCGCGGGAACTTAACGAGGCTAGCAGTGCGAGAATTACCGCAGAGAGAGGAGTTCGGCCTGAACAAGAACAAAACCGTGAAGCGTATGATCGCTTCCTTGCGCAGGCCGTAGAAGATAACAACGAAGCTGTAAGTCCTGATTTGGTTGTTCCTCTTGACGGCCCCAGCGCTGAACTCTACAAACGTGACCGTTGGGAGTTTTTCGAAGAAGAGGGTGTGGAATTCTATGATAGTGATGATTCTGGAAAGTTCTAAAGCCGCTCTACCCTGCATCCATTTGTATGTTAGTTCTTGTTCACAAGAAATGCTGTTGTAGTTGTTCTCTGTATTGTACTTTGTTCTAATGCTATTATGTGTTTCTGTTGTATCGTAATGCAGTTTGTACTATTATGAAGCTTTCTGTTATGTTCACCAAGTTATTCGAAATTATTTTTTCGGTTGAATGGAGCATATTTTTTATTACATGTATGTAATATCATATTCACCGACAACAGTCATTCAACCTTGTGTTCTTTCGTATATTAGCCGATATCGACAAAGCTCAATATGATGATATGACGTAGGATGAAAAAGCGATATGTCCAATGAACATATTAAAAATAAACAACAATGGCAAATAGTCCAAATGATGATATGACAAATGGCTGACAATGGTGATATGCCAAAAGGCTGAGAAGGCCGATATGACAACACGCTGAAAACAACAATGGCAAATAGTCCAAATGAAGGTCGATGTCATCTGTAAAGCTGTAAAAGCAATCTTTGTCAAAGTCAGTAAAAGCATTCTTTGTCAAAGCTGTGTACTCCACTGCCATGACTCGTCGATGTCATATGTAAAGCTGTAAAAGCATTCTTTGTCACAAAGTGAAAAAGCATTCTTTGTCAATTTGTAAAAGCATTCTTTGTCAAAGATGTAACAGTATGCCTGCCATGTCATATCAAAAGCACGCCTGTTAACTTTTTCAGCTTTTGTCATCGATAAAACTGTACAAAGCATTCTAGCTGACCTTGTCTCTTTGCTCCGATTCTCTCGTTTGGCTGGTGGCGGGCTATTTAAACCCCAGTGCTCGCCTCCGAATACTCACACGAAGCAAGCAATCCAAACCACGAAGCACAAGTTTGGCGGCCAACCAACCGGTGCCAATGGAGTTCCCCTCGCCCCCAAGGCACAGCGTTGTCCAATCCGTCCCCGACGGCACGGAGGTCCCCATGTGCCTATGCGGGGATCCTTGCCGCTTTCGGCAATCTGTAGACAACTCATACACATACGGTATGAGGTATTGGAGTTGCCGCAACCACGACTCCGAGCCAATGCTGGGGATGCGGATGCTGCGGAGGAGCCCGGTATGTTCGTACTCGCATTTGATGTTGCATCAAACCATCCAAACCTTAACACTGTTATACCATCTGTTGTCACCAATTGCAGCCTCCATTATGCGAGTTCATCAAATTCTCTGACGCGGAGCGAACTCACGAGATGGAGAGGATGAGGAATTGGGAGTACTCGCATCGCAGAGCTATGGTAGAGCTGCAGCGCCGTGGCGGCGAAGAGGAGAAGCGCATGAAGTTTGCCGAACAAATGCGTCAGAGAGGGAGGCCGAGCAGCGTACCGCGGCCGAGCGAGGCCGAGCGTGACAGAAGCGCGAGAGGCGGCTACGGCGAGAGCGGCGAGCAGCACCGATGGGTTGCGCAAGGGGAAATATCCTCGGTGCACTCAAGAGAGTGTACGAGAAGGGCCCTTGTTGTTCTTCCCTTTCCCTAAAGCATGTTAGGTTTAGTCCCAGGTATACTCGGTAGAGTGTGCCGTACATGCCATTGCTGTTTAGCATTTGTAAGCCATATGCAATTCAAGAGATTCTTATTTACGCCCATCTATCGATACTGATTAAAGCGTACATATATTTCACATCTTTGAGGATAACTACACGAAGTCTCGGAAAAATTATTAAAAGTGATAATTTATATGACCTATAGAAAAATAAGAAATGTTCGCTTTTGCAACCCCGAGGTCAGCGATCGAGGTCGACACGGCCAGACGTGCAGATTTCCGCCTAAATGGCTTATTTCTTTTAAAAGAGGTTCTCTCCTCCTATAAATATAAATATGAGATGTATTTTGCTTTTGGATTAAAGATTGACGTTATGGTAAAACTTAAAAGTGCGGTGAAAAATAACTTATATATTACTTATAATGGTCTTGTCCCAAATATAAAACGACTATACATATTTAAGGTACGGTGATATTTTACGGGCTACTAAAAGGGTTAAAAGTTATCGTTCAAAATAATAGTTAGGGTTATTGCGGAAACGCCCCTTCAACCTGCTTGCTTCGTCTGCAAACGACATGCATGCATGCTTGGTTTTTTCCTTTTGGTCAGCTCGGGTTTTGTAGCACAGAAAAACAGGAGCTCATAACCGAAATCACCATTTGGGCACGTCGTTTAGGGCAAAAGACCAAGCAAGCAATAAAAGCAAAAAATAAATAAAAGCCATAGCCGAAATTTGGATTTTCAAATGCACCGAAATCGAATTTGGTAATTTCGGGAAAGGGTAAACGAATTTACAAATTTCGGGGATAGTTGAGATTTCGGGAAAGGGTAAACGAATTTACAAGTTGTATACAATACCAATTTTTCCGACTGCAGGCAATAAACTCCCCCGTCTCCTTCAAAGCGAAAAAGCAAAAAAAAAAAAAAAAAAATTCATAACCGAATTCAGCATGCGAAAAAACAAAAAATAAAATAAAAAAATCATAACCGAAATCAGCATTTTCGGGTATGAGGTGCCACCTCATACCCGAAATCACCATTTTCGGGTATGAGCTGCCACCTCATACCCGAAATCCCCATTTTCGGCTATAGCCTATACCCGAAAATGCCATTTTAGTTCTGATATGCAGAAATTCCTGTTTTCGGGAATGGGTACACGAAATTCCTGTTTTCGGGTATAGTTGATATTTCTGTAAATTTCCAAACTTGTTGTGTACAATTGTAAATACGGGACACATGTTGTCTAGAATACCAAATTTTCCATCTAAATGCCCATTGGTGCAACTGATGCGAGTAAAGGGAGAAACAACCACTTGAGGTTTTTGTAATCTGCGAAAACCGATGTGTACAACAACAAAAAATCCCGATTTTTTTCTTCTCTTGAAGTGGCAGTTGGTTTTGCTGATCAAGCCGAAGCATCGTTACTTTGTAGCTCTGCTTGTTTGTTACTAATGGAATCTAATAATGCGACCGCACAGTCGACCACCACATCACATGCAGATGCAGGCATGAAGCTTTCCCCTTTCCATGCAGATGATTCTCTCCCCCGGCTTTTTCCCATCATTTCCTGAATGAACGGGGTCTACAGATGTTGCCTCGTAAACAGGATCACCTGGTTATCTGCATGGATGATAGCAGGGATCCAAATTTCGGCGAAATTCGGCGAGATCCCGGCGAAATCTCGGATTTCGGACCCCTCCGAGATTCAAAATTCCGGAAAATTCAAAAAATTTAAAAAAATTCAAATCTCGGATTTCTCGGCGAGATCTCGGCAATTTCGGGCGAGATCTCGGCAATCTCAAGTAGATTTGGTACTTTTTTGCCGGATTTTGATTTTTATGCATTGTATTTGCTTGGGTTTAGGATCAAGATCATCCACAAAAAATTTCAAAAAATTTTAACATGTTTTTGGCCATTTTTTGATCGGTTCAATTTGTCGGTTAGGACTTTCCGAATTTTTAAAAAAATTTCAAGATTGATTATTTTCTGAAAATTTTATGGGAATATTATGGATGTGTTAGAACCATTCACAAAAATTTTCAAAATTTTCTAAAGTGGTTTGAACTTTTTTAATACATATGAACTTTTCTAGTGCATTGAAACAGCAGAGAGAAATGTATCTGATACTGACATTGATAGTTGGAATCAATCTGTGTATGACTATGAGAGAGAAGTGAAGTGGAAATAGTGGTACAAACCCACTTCAAAATTATTGAATGATATATATTGAAAAACAAAATTTAAAACCTAAGATAACATGTATGTATAAAAGGGGTACAGTACTAACTCACCTATGTATATATGGGTGGGGTTCACATATACATAATCAGTGCTCATATTTATGGCATTGATCTTTTCTTCTTGGTTAAAACTCAAAGCTGCAGGTGGTTTCAAAGAAAGAACCTCCTCGAGAATCGAGGTGGTTTTTAAGAAAGAACCTCCCTTAATACATAGGAACATATATAAAACTTTTCAAATGACTTGAAGTTCATTTGTTACATTTGAAAAATCAAAACTGATTTTATATACGGTTTTTATCACGACTTTACCAACATTAGATTTTTAAAAATTCCTCATGATTGATCATTATCTCAAATTTTTATGGAAACATTAGTGATGTGTTAGGACTATCCAAAAAATTTTCAAAATTTTTGGCGTATTTTGAACCATTTTTCAGCCCGGTTCAATTTGGGCGAGATCTCGGTGTTTTACGAGATCTCAGTGATTTCACGAGATCTCGGATTTCCGGTAGAAAAACGGATTTGAAATTTGGTTTTTGCAATTCGTTCGGATTTTGTCCGAAATTTCCGAATCTCGCCGAAATTTCGGATTTCGGGAACCTCCGAGATTTGACTCAAAACGAGATTTGAAACCTTGGATGATAGTGATCCACCACCGGAACGTACAGCGCTTCTGTCCTTGTCATCGATCGGGTAGCCGTCAGATTTTGTTTTTTCAGACATCTCAGCTGCAACCGATGCTCAAATCATAATTGCATCCGTTTGTTCGTGTACTTGCCTGTGAAGTCTCCGCTTTCGGTCCGGTGGTTCCCGTGAGCGTCGAGGGGACAAGCATGATGGGCGATTGGCATGGGGGTGAGTTACGCGATGCGCGCGGCCACCACTAGCATTTTCTTTTGCACGGAGGGGCCTTGGAAAAGGACGATCCCGTATCCCATGGCGGATCAAATTGATCCCCGCGTACCCGCTTTGTTAGGACAAGCAAGCGCTAGCGTGCCTTCCGCTTTGTCCCGGCCGTCCGATCAAAGCCTAGACGGTTCGGATCATCGCACGCAGGAAACTAGGGTGCACCGCCTTGGTTTGAACGGCAGAGTATGAAGATGTAGCCCCATCCATGATCCATGCGTAACCCAAAAGGGGTAATCGATCAGTGAAAATTACTTGGTCACTTCCATGCATATCATATTCATACCTCGGTTTAATCCCGGAGCTTTGAGGACGGCCAGTTTATTCACATGTCCTTCCTACCAATTTTCGAAAAATCCCCTCAATTTTCTTTAAATCACGGATAGGTCCCTGCATATTACAAAAAGGTTCTTCGTGATTTTTTGTGAGGGTAAGAAAAACTTTTCTAAATCGCGTTTGAGTCCCTCGCTCGTTACTTTACGGTAAAAGCCTCCCGTTAAATACAAATCGCGAGTGAGCTCTTTTCTACTTTTTTGAAATAGCAGTGGGGTCCAAAAATATAACAAACAGGTCCCCGGTTTTTACATCTAGGTCATTTCTCCGTTTTCTCCGGAAAAAATATTTCTGTCAACAGAAATATGTGTACTTTTTTTTAACTCGACCTCTAATATTTTTCGAGCCTCCAAAAATTTGAAAAATATATCTAGATCTATTTTTTTCCGGAAAAAAACGCAAAGTTCACACGTACAGCGTGCGCCGCGCTTATTGGCCTAGTGTGTGTACACACACATACACTCTTGTCTCCACAAGTGCCCTTTCGGCTTTTGCAAATGGTGGGCTAATCAGTCAAGGTCTCGAGTATGAGAAAAACGATGCATTTAACCAAAATTGAAGGGACAAGCAAAGCCCAAGCTACCCCGTGCATGGCAATCACAATAAAGGTTATGGATCCATGCGTCTTATCCGTTCTGCAGTTCTACTACGACATACTCCCTTCGTCCAGAAATGATCTTTGTATTAGCAAAATAAATAAATCCAGAAATGATCTTCATATTAACAAGTGGCGACTTCGTATATCATCCACATTTAATGTAGCAGCATGCAACTACGAATCATCATACGCCAGCATGCAACTAGGAAAGCAATGCTTGGCCGCTATTGGTGGTTTGCATGCATGCGGGATCACAAAACGATGCACAACTCACACGATATGGAGTAAATGGACTACATTGGTCTTTGTGTCTATAGCTTAAACGTAGATCATTTCTGGACGGAGGGAGTAATATATTACTTTAGTGTATTATACTAGTAGTATATGGTGGTCAATAGAAATAAGATCTAGCCATTGATTTATCGAGAGTATTCCTACTACTCTACTGCTAGAGAAAGAATAAATAAATACTAGCTAATCTGATTTATCAGATTGAAAAGAATGAACATGCAAATTGAATTTAATGTAGCCTGTAAGAGCTCTCAAGGGTTTCACTCGGAGCAGGTCCACTCCAGCCCAATCCAACCAACGAGCCTCCCGTGCAGGCAGCAAAATTATGACTACATTTTTGTTTGGTGGGCACTCGCACTGATCTGTTCTGTTCTGAAGAATGGCTCAAGGGAGCGCTTTAGCTTGGGGCTGGGGCCATGGCCTCGCTGGCTGGTTTGTTTTGTCCATGATTTTATTCTCCCAGTATACGAGATGCGTGTGACGAAGACGGCATCCAATGGCACCTTAATTGGATAAGCCTAGCAACCTGCACATGATGACCTTCTTTGCAGCAGCAGTGACTTGGGATAATCCACAAACGGGAAGCAAACTTCATCGATGTTGCCCGGTCGCCACTCTCCGGTGACGAAGCAAAGCAGCTAGCCAGAACAAGTAAAAAAGTTTCACTGGCTTGTCTCGCCAATGTAGAGGCCCAGAGGGTGTGTTGGGTACACGGGAAATGATTAGTTGTTACCATCACACGAGCCGGCCGACAAAATCACCACGAAATCAGCTCGATGGGGATACATTGCAACACAATGTCCCAAATTCTATCAAAGCTTAACCTATCGTGGGACGATCCCATGTATACATAACATTTCGGTTACACTTTCGTCGTCGTTTCGTGTAAAGAGTTTAATCCGAAGATGCTATGTTTACACCTAACATGCTATATATAGTTCACTTTAGATAAGCAATATGATACTAATCCTATTATATTTATATTTATATTTATATATATATACACACACACGGCTGCTCCATTTGCTTATGAGAAATTCATGAACCTAACAGACTACTGTTTGCGAGCTGTCTACTCCTCTTGCGAGTTTTCTGTGATCTTCTTGATAGAATTGCTCGTTACCAGTAGTAATTAATCGTGATCATGGGCCGGCACCCTGATTCTGATCGCACAAATTTCAAAAGACCCTTCTTTTCAGACTTGTAAGAGCATCTCCAAGAGGGGCCCTAAATATGGCCTTAACTTGAATTATAAGGTTTTTAGGAGAAAAGATCAACTCCAACAAGGATCCTAAATTGTTAAAATTTAGCAAATTGTTTTAGGACCCCTAGGAGAGTAGCTATATTTAGCAACTCTGTGATTGAGCCCTATCTTCGTTGGGTTTTAGGGCCTAATTGCTGGAGTGAATATTTTGTTGGAGCTCTAAATCTAATTAGTTGGGGTCATAAATTAAAGTTTAAGGCTCATTTTTAAGGCTCTCTCTAGGGTTCTAACGAAATATTCACTCCAGCAATTAGGCCCTAAAACCCAATGAAGATAGAGCTCAATCACAGAGTTACTAAATATAGCTACTCTCCTAGGGGGTCTAAAACAATTTGCTAAATTTTAACAATTTAGGATTTTTGCTGGAATTAATCTTTCCCTCAAAAACCCTATAATTCAAATTAAGGCCATATTTAAGGCCTCTCTCTCAAGATGCTCTAAGCGAATGTATGAGAAACCACTACGGTTACGGTTGAAGGGTCGCGAGCAACACGTGCATCCCTGTGAATTTCCGTGGCCTCTATCCATCGTGAAGCATCAGCCAATAATGCTCGATCGAGAAAACCGTGTTCGGTTCGGTTCTGATCTCCATCTTTCATACCGTCAATCAACTGGAAGGCCAAATAGTGGCGAATAAAGAAGGCGACAAGGGCAATCTCGGTTGCACATCACGCGATCACTCGTGACATGGAGAGATTCAATGCGACAGCAGCGTCGCCTTCCCCTTCACTGTCCATATACGCTGGTAGAATAAGTTATCGCTGGCAGAATAAGTTCGCAAGAATGCTACTCTCTCCTTTTTTTTTGAATAGATATTGTTCTAGTATATCTCTACTATTCTAAAGCACGAGTTGGTGGCAGCGGTCTATTCTACCGTTTTCCGCTTTCAGATATTTTAAAATGAAACAAACACAATAATTAGTCAGCTTAATTGCCTTGGTAAATTGCCCTTCTTAATTAGCCAGCTTGTTTCCGCAAGGGAAAATTTTGAAAAAAACTTTCAATAGTGCCAGAAACGAAGCGTCATACATATTAAGCTCTCTAATCTCTACTATTATAAAGCACTTGGTGGCAGTGGTCCGTTCTTCCCACGTCATTAATTGCCACTTAATTGCCCTGCTTAATTGCCCTACTTAATTGCCCTGCTTAATTGCCCTACGCAAGAAACGAAGCGTTGCTTTAATTAGCCAAGAAGCAGCGTTAAAGATAGATGTTTGATCTTGTGAAATATTTTTTATTATTTTTAATCTTTATTTTTCGTTATCAATTTTGTTTTTCGTAGCAACGCACGGGCATGTAACTAGTTGTACTAAAAGCTCGTGAGAGTCGCTAACAAAAAATAAAAATATATTAGAAATTCTCACAAAAAAGCAAAACATCTGGCCTTTAATCTGGACGCACTTGGATTATAACGGTTTAGAAAAAGAAAGAGTCCAAAAATCTCCATCATCGGATGTTATTATTTAAAAGAAATATCTAACCTTGTAGAATAGTATGTATTTAAAAACAGAATTTAAAATCTAGAACGAGATGCGTCCAGTTCGTTTTAGTTTTTGAATTACGGGAGAAGTTGCTTCTAATTATGGAGAATCAGGTCAAGTCGGCCGTGACTTTTAGGTTTCGGGCTGGACCAATAAGAATCAGCGAGAATTAGCGAGAAACAGATTTCAGTTTAAACGGAACTGTGCAAAAGCTGAAACTCAGAGGAAGTCCGTATTACTCGGATTCGCGTCGGGTCCACGTGGCTCTCGAAAGACGGAGCGTCCTGTGAGAACGGTGAGGACGAGGTGATCCGGCCAGTGCGGCGAGTGACTTGATAAAAGGAGCCAGCGTCGCTCGAGAGCGACTCGCGCGGAGGCCGCAGCCACTCGTTCGATCGCCTCCTCCGACGGTCCGCGGATGTTACGTCTATATGTGAATGATGTACGTGTAGCGTAGTTGTGGGTGGTGGCCTTGTGGAGTACCCTACCCCTCACCGGCCTGTGATCTCGTCGCCTTAGTCCATTATTGGTACTTAGATTATCTCCAATCATGTCCCTTCCCCTCCCATTTTCCCTTCGTGAAGGGATTAAGTCATTCCTTCCAACGGCTCCTTTCAGATTCCCTTCTGATTCTCTCCCATTCCCTCCAAAGAAGGATTCTCTCTCCTTTCCTATACAATTCCCTTTAAAGGAATCATTTGAGATGAGGGAAATAAGACCATCTCCAACCCATTCCTCCTCCTCATTCCCTTGAAGGATTCCATTCCCTTCTCCAAGTTCAGATTCCCTTCATGATTCTCTCTCCCATTCCCTCCAGGAAGGGATTCTCTCTCCTTTCCCTATACAATTCCCTTTAAAGGGAATCTGTTGGAGATGAGTGGAAATAAAGGGAATGGGAATGGGGAAGGGAACAGGGAAGGGAATGAAATGAAGGGAATATGGTTGGAGATGGTCTAAAGGGAATGGGAACAACAGGAAAGGGAATGAAATGAAGGGAATATGGTTGGAGATGGTCTTTAGCTCATTTACGAGTTACGGATCCGTCCATCCGTTACGTACAGCAGCAGCTTGCAGAACTGAGTGTAGTCCAATTCTATTAATTTTAATTAAGGATATTGTTTATATCATATGATTTAAATACACGAAAATCGTACATTAATTGAATTTGTTATAGAACATGCTTTCATAATATTATACTTTTACAAAAAAAAATTCAAATATATGTTAGGAGAATTTAACAGTCATGATAAAGGTTCAAAATGTTGCTCTTTTCAGTCTTCTGTGATTCGAGGAGTAGCAGCTTTTAGATTAAGTAACCTGTTCTTGTAGCTACCTTAGGTCACACCAAACGCATTTGCGGTGTCATAATCGAGTGATGAACTAGCCAGGGAAGGACGGCTTAGGAAGAAGATAACGCTAAGCTACAGATGCGATGATTGGTGTGGGCCAAGCACTTGAAATATCCAAAGATGAGAGAAACGCATCTGATTGGTTGATTAGGAGGGTAATTAACATGTTGACAAGAGGATCATTCTGCCGAAGAATCCAAATGAATTACACGTGACGTCTTCAGATCGGCAAAAACCTGAATCGCAGGCATGCGCGCATGTTTGACGTATCTGGTAAACGAAGAAGTGCTGTAGATAAACGAATGCAAGCCAATTTACTCGATCACACAGAATGGGAACCAGGTTGCATTTAGCTAGCTCATCAATACTACTAGATTGAGAGAGGTGAGGCCGTATAACGCAAAGGACGGCTGATTGAGTAGCACATTTAGCTAGCCATATGTCACATTACAACTCTCGCTTAGTTTAAGCTAATGATTATTAATGCTCCCCTTTGGCCGCTAACAAGGAGTAAGGACACCTTGATCGGTAGTTACGACTTTTGGGGAGAAAAGAAATAGGTGAAGATAGAAGAAGATAACAGAAGGTGATGTAGATAATAGATATAGCTAATAGCTG
This sequence comes from Rhipidocladum racemiflorum, assembly GCA_036346355.1. Lineage (NCBI taxonomy): Eukaryota > Viridiplantae > Streptophyta > Magnoliopsida > Poales > Poaceae > Rhipidocladum > Rhipidocladum racemiflorum. The sequence continues at coordinate 82,356,485 of CM070573.1, read as the reverse complement.
CTCTTGTCTGTCTCAGAGTTAGACAGTCAGAGTGGTGGACACGGTCGTCAGGCTGGCAGAAGCAGCACGAGGCCTCTGGACGCATTGCCAGCGACACCAACTGTTCCAGTACATTGCTGTCGTAGGAACCCGAGAGGCGTATTCCACTGAGAGGGAGCTGAAAGCTGCGTTTAATTCTTCCGTAAGCCTCTTTGAACAGTTTTTTTTTAATAATAAAAGATTAGTTCTCTCGTCCTCTGTACCATATGGTGCATATAGATAACTATTTATTACAAGATAAGAGCAAAAAAACGGTTAAAAAGAGATTCCTAACATCAAAGTTACAACAAGCCATCCCAAACATAGAACAAAAAGCAACAAGCTATGATAAATATGGAACATAAAGTCTCAATCCACACAGTCTTTTATTAAATCGCCGTCATCCATGGCTGATGAAAAGATCACTGGCCACTATTTCTAGCGAACTGGATACTGGTAACACCACCTCCAAGGCCTTCTGAAGCTGCAGCATTGACCACGATCGCAATCAATTGGTGCACATATAAATAACCTACATTGGATCAGATTTTTTTTATTAAAAATCACATTATTTTGATATAACCAAATTGATCAACACAAAAGCAGCAGCCCCAACAAAAAAGTGAGCTCTTAATTCCTTTCCAAAGCCTAATAACCAATTCCTAAATATATTTGTCATACTGCTAGAAGATGGCATATTAGAAACCGCCTATATAATGAGCCAAGCAAAATGAGCAAAATGGCAGACGAAAAAAGGTGTTGTATAGTTTTATTCTTATTAAAAAAACAACATTTTTTCCTACAAATCCAATTTCTTTTAGAAAGTTTATCTTTTGTCAATACCATCCCACTACGTAAGTACCAAAGAATTTTTTTTATTTTTAATGGCACTTTAAGCTTCCACAATTTTCGGTTTGTAACTAGGATATCTTGATGCATTAAGACTGTATACATCGATTGAATAGTAAACTGTCCATTCTGATGTAGATTTCATTGAAAAGTATCTCGTTCTAGTGCTAAGTGTGAATCAGCAATTTTTACAATAAGTCCATGCTAAGCCAGTAAATTATGTCATGTAACAACCCTACGAAAGGACATATTAAGTGTGACAGAGCATATTACTTTAGCTATCGTAACATGTTTTTTTCGAACAATACGAAAAAGTCGAGGATATTGTGCAATAAGGGGTTTGTTCCCAAGCCAAACATCCTGCCAAAATCGAATTTGAGATTCATCACAAAGTTAAAAGGTCCCAAATCTAAAGAAATGATATTTGATTTCCATTAGACCAGCCCAAAAATGAGAATCCTTTGACTTCCTTTCTGCATGAGAAAGAGTCTTATTCCCCATATACTTCCTTTTGAGGAGAGTTTGCCAGAAACTATCATCATTAAGCAGCTTGAAAAAACATTTGCTAATTAAACATATATTTTTGATACTAAGATCTTAAATGCACATACCACCTTGATCCTTAGGTTGGTACAATATATTCCACTTAGCTAATAGAGAAATTATTGCTATAGAGAAATTGTATAGTATTATACTGGTAGTAAAAATTAGATCTAGTTATTGATTTATTAAAGATATATTTACTATTCTACTACATAGAAAATATAAATAAATACTAGCTAATATGATCTATTAGATAAAAAAATAAACATTTATATTAAATTTAACGTATTGTAAAAGAGGTCGTTGCTCTAATCTAGGTTACTGTATAGCTGGCTCTAGCTTGGTCGTAAATAGCAGCTGGTTACATTAGAAGTGGATCGATCGGACAGAACAGTATCCATGCCATGTATACAACACAGTCAAATTTTTTCGCAGATGGAAAATACTTAATTCTCTTCCATGCACTATCTGCAACGGGGAATTTTCATAATATGCAGTTGATTTGAGTTGAATTAATATCGTGGTGTGCAGCAATGCGTGGCCCCAGCAACTGGTGAGTAGCCTACAATTCTGCAAAGTGGTCAAGCAATAAATTTTATTCCTTTAATAATGACTCTACAAGGTCATTCTAATGTGTGGACATGAGGTACAGAGTGCTCTACATTAATGCCCAGAGCTACATAATAATTATTAAATGCTTTTGAGGTTAAACTCGTTAGCACTGTCCATTTGAATAGACTTGATTCTTTCTTCTGGAAATGAGGCTCTTAAAATTTTGGGCAATTAACTTTGGCAGAAGCAGGTTCCTAGTAGATAAGAGATATATAATATCTGAAAGGGCCCAACAGGGGCCGAAAAGGTCCACAGATATCACTTCGAATTTTCTCGAGGATATTCAGTGATTCTTCTACAAGTTAGAGGATCTAACCGTAAGTTTTCCTATAGCACAAACAGGGCATAAGAAATCTTCAGGTCTATGAGGCGACTTACAGATTTGCAAAGTTTAGGGGGGATGAATCCCTAACTATAATCTCTTTTGCATGATCATGAAGATCATATTTTATACTCTGAAGATTATAAGTTATACTCTTTTTCTTAGTGAGTTTTTCTGAAGTTTATCACATAATGATTTTTAATGAGACAACTAGTGTAACACGAAGTGCGAGTGCGATGTCCTCTTTTCTTTATCCCTTTTTCCCACTGGGTTGTTGCGGGGAGTTTTTAATGAGACGTATACATTACGCGGTATTCGCTAAAGGGGGAGTGTTATGAAGCAGATAGAATCCTGATCCATATTCGGAAGGATATTAGTAGACAAATCTGAACTCATCTATATGGTGTTTCTTCTACATATTGAGCATTGCCTTGTAAAAAAATCGATTTAATAAAGAGAGTTCATTGCTTCATATATCCTTCTACTTTAATTTAATGTATATGTTTGTATAGATATACTGTAAATTGGTACGGATAAACAACTATGTTTAAAAAAAACACCGGGGTAGACAAATTGCCGTGGCGACGACAAGATATGCAATGAAGCTTTGCTGACGATCGGATGCCGCCACCCTTACGCCGCGTGATGGCCACCTTTGATGATGCTATCATACGGCTGCCACGTCGAATACAGCTTGACACAAACACCCCTTGACGCCACGTCTAACACAGTATCCGATACGGACGTACGTGACACCGTATAACAGCCGGTGTGGATGACGATCTCGAGCCGGTCCAGCGGACAAGAACAAGTCAGCCTTAACACCACTGCCCCATTCCGACGTGGCGTACCATTCCATTTCGTCGTCACATGCCACTCCATTATTGCATTCGCCATTGGGAGACCTGCGTGCCTCAGTTGTCAGTACTGCTAAAGTTTTAACCAGAGGTACACGGAGACTAGTTGCCATCGAACTTGGGCTTAAACTCAGGCAAATGCACAGTTTTACAGCAAGCAAACGGGTCCCAGATCCACTGTTACAGTTCGAGGTACGAGACTGATCGAAGCAAATGAGGCGCGAGGGTTCCAATCATACAGGATGGTCGATGCATGCATGCAGCAAGAAACTAAACGATCGACGGGAGGAGAACTGGTCATCAAACGGAGTACGGAGCCAACGGCCGGCGGGCGACGAACTTGCTGAGGTTGCAGCTGCTGCATCTTAGTAATCGGTGGAGGGGAGCTGCTCGTGGGTGTGGGAGATGAAGAGCACCTCGTAGATGACGCCGGCGAGGCCGCCGCCGATGAGGGGGCCGACCCAGTACACCCACTGGTAGTCCCAGGACCAGCTGACCAGGGCAGGGCCGAAGGACACGGCGGGGTTCATGGACGCGCCGTCGAACGCGCCGCCGACCAGGATGTTGGCGCCCACGATGAAGCCGATGGCGATGGGGGCGATGGTGCCCAGGCTGCCCTTCTTCGGGTCCAAGGCGGTGGCGTACACCGTGTACACCAGCCCGAAGGTCATCACGATCTCCAGCACCAGGGCCTCCCACACGGAGACGCCGGTCAGGCCGAAGGTGCCGGTGGAGAGACCGCCGGTAGAGAAGCGGAGGAGGAGGCAGGCGACGGTGGAACCCAGCAGCTGGGCGATCCAGTACAGGATGCTGCGGAATAGGGTGATGTTGCCGCCCACGAAGGCGCCGAAGGTCACGGCGGGGTTCACGTGGCCGCCGGAGATGTTGGCGCTGACGGACACCGCTACGAACAGGGCGAAGGCGTGGGCCACCGACGCGGAGATCAGACCGGCAGGGGTGGACGGACCGCCGCCGGTAAGCTTGCCTGCATCATGCGTGGGGCCACATAACAGTCAGACAGAGGATTATCGAAAACAAATATTAATTCATCAGTGTAAGATAGCTTCTGCTGCTGCTGCTGCTGCTTTATTTGTGCTGCTTTTGTGAAAACTTAAAAAAAAGTAACTGTACTACTGGTAGTGTTTTGTTTAAATAATTCAACTGTTTAACCGTGCTAAACTGGTGCCTTCAATTTTTTTTGTCCATGTTCTTGAGCATGCACTGGCTTAAATATTGTTTAATTATTTAAACTCTTGCGGTATTTTTCGTGTAACACTCAACTATACTTTTGCTAGAATAACTGGTTTGTTTCAGGTGCAAATGTAGGAAAGCATTTTGCAAGTTCTTTGCAGAAGCATATGGAGATGTAAGATGTCTTAAGACTGGGAATAGAAGATACGGATTCAGTCGAGTATTCCCCGATGTAATCTTATTATAAGGTTGTCTGATCATGGCCACCATTCATTTCTCTTGGCAAAAGGCGAAAAGAGATGAAAGAAAAGGAAATAAACCAGTCTCAAAACCCAACTGATGTTTTTTTTCCCATTTCCCCCGTGCGTGGAGCTCCATCTGTTGCTAGATAGACTTAACCCAACTTTAGGGCGTACGTACTGTGCACATTCTGAACTTGTACTATTGCGTGCCAAATTAAGTTTGCCTCCCTCCTAACCTTAGAAAGGATGTGCCATGCCAGGAGTAAGAAAGAGACGCTAATCAAGGTGTTATGGGGACTCACTGAAGGCCATGCCGGAGCCCTGGCCGGCGAAGACGAAGATGAGGGTGGAGATAAACTCGGCGAGCGCCGCCTTGAGGGCGCCCGGGTGGTACACCTCCTGGGTGCTCCCCACGGCGATCCTACTGATCGGCATTTCGAGCTGCCTCTCAACCTCTCTCTCTCTCTCTCTCTCTCTCTCTCTCTCTCTCTCTCTCACTAACCACAAGAAGAGGCTGTAGTGGGGAAGCTCAGAAATGAGATGTGATGGTGAGGAGATGAAATGGGGTAGAGGTGGTATATATACACCCCCCACAGGCATGCAGGGGATAGCTTAGGGCGGCCCGGGCCGCAGGGTTTGGCCGGTGTCCGGGTGCAACGTGAGGATTTTCTGTCTCTTTTTTATTTTCTGTCTCTTTTTTATTTTTGAAATGAAACTACGAATGTCATAGTGCGACACAGCTGGCGCCTCCCGGAGTTGTCGTATTATTGTCAGGCCATACATGCTAGGCTTCTTGTCCTCACGTCCTGTGTGAAGTTTCGAGAGGTCGGGTGGGTAGTGCTTGTGATTTCGGAGAATCAGGTGGGTATACGTGCATAGCAGAAGCATATCGATACTAGTACTAGTAAAGTGCCCGTGGGTTGCAACGGATGCAAAATAGATGATGACATCTTTAGTTCTAAACTTTTAAAAACAAAAAAACGAGAATTTAAAACTTGAACTATCATTTATTTAAGATCCGTTACTAAAGAATCACCGAACAAAGGAATACAATGAAATACAAATAATGCTAGACGAACAATAGAAATTCCTCACCTACTGAGCTTTGAGCTCCTGCCAAAAAAACGGTCCGTCACCACCAAGTCATTTTTATAATAATTAAGATTTCAGAAGCGTATGGAGTTACCGTATTATCGTATCGGCGGAAGTGGTACTGGTGGTTTCGGGAATGAATGGCGCGGATAAGGATGGTACGATAAAATAGTCTCTCTAAAAAAAATGCAAGAAAGAGAAACCTGTACCAAATGCTCTCCGAGGCAAGTCATCAAAATTGTAATTAACGCTTGAGATCATTTCTAGACGGGGGTTTTGACAGCCTCTCGCCGTCTTTTGTGTCAATTTCCTGCAGGAAGTTGAATATGTGCGGAGGGCTGTTCGACAGCCACGCTGGGCATATGCTAATAATACAGTAGCACTACTTGCCTTACGTACGTAGCACGAGTATCTCGTAAGTAAGATCGGGTTGCAGTTCATGCGGAGAGCGCTGGACAGCGACCGGCGGAGCGTTTCTCCGGTGAGCAGTGGCGGACCCAACGGGGGGTCAAGGGGGGCTAGGGCACACCCTACTTTCGATAAGACCATGGGTACCCCCTAACACCCTCTATCTATTGTGGGGTGTTTTTCGAAATGGTTGTACTTCGTTTGATTTATTTGTCTTATTTTAGCATTGCAACACTACTAGTTAGCACCCCCTAAATTTATATCCTGGGTCCGCCACTGCCGGTGAGTGCGCGCGGCCACCTCAGGCGCGCCGGCCGGCCAAGGAGCTGTCAGAGACCGCGAGCCACGTGTGCGGGTAGGCAGGGCTCGTGGTTCGTGTGGATTAGGAGGCCAGCCGCGAGTGACGTGACCTCTCAGCGCGAATGGGAGTGTGTTTAGTTGTCTATATTAAATTGTATATATATGGGATGGTTTAAAAAAAAAGTTATTTATATGTTTGATTACTTGAATGAAACTATTATATTTTGGATCTAGATGCTGAACTATTTTATTCACCTAAAATAATAAAATTAAATGGTACAGAATAATTTGAATCCATTCAATTTCATCTTATTAACCAAACACACTCTTGACCATTGCTGTGATTCTGCAAAGGTGGAGGCGGTGCCTCGGATTAGCACATGCTCTAGTCTACAATACTCTTTCTCTCTCTCTCTCTCTTTTCCGTGAAGTTGTCGGGGGACGTCGGCATGCTTGGAGTGATTTCTCCAGAGTTGTTTTCTTCAACTGTAACTAGAAAAATGTTTATATAGATGTACTCGTACAGCGGTACAGGTAAAATGGGAAAACCCTGTATGCAGGTGCTTCCTTGAAAACCATGATCATATACGAATTCAGGTCCGAATTGGTTTTTATTTTCCTGGTTTCTCGATTGCGTTGAAATTAAAATAAATACGAGAGAGAAAAAAAGGAGTACACGCTAAGCAAAGACGTACGTGCGTCTAGTTCCTCTACTAGTCGAAAGAGGATAGGAATACGATTATCCTCTCAGATTCTTGAAATGCAAGACTCCGAGTAGTGCGAGAAACTTCTTCTCTGGAGTTAACAATTCTCGAAGGACGGCTGGACAATTTTACGCCTCGTCCTATCATAACCCTCGACAAAAAAACAGCAATCCAGCGCATATTTTTCTTGCCAACGCGGTTCGTGCGATGGAGACACGTCGTCCACCGAAAACTGCTCGTTGTTCGGCGCGCCACGGCTGATGTTACGACCTCCGCTTATAATAATTGGCTAATGGCTGTCGTAAATTACGATCGTACCCTCGGCTTCTCGAAGTGTCCATGGCTCCATGCGCCGGATAACCTATAGTCACTACTACAAAAAAGCTTATATTAGACTCCTTATCACAGACGGTTTTGATAAACCGTCTGTGATATGGAACATCACAAACGGTTCTATAGTGTAACCGTCAGTGATAATAGCATAGACGGTTTTTGGCTAAAACCGTCTATGATGAGATCCACATCGCCGCATTTCCGCTCTATAGTGTAACCGCTGATAATAACATAGACGGTTTTTGGCTAAAACCGTCTGTGATGAGAGCCACATCACAGACGGTTTTAACAAAAAACCGTCTGTGATGAGGCGGGGCACATGATAGACGGTTTTTGGCAAAATCGTCTGTAATAAGAGCCATATCGCAGACGGTCTTAGCCAAAAACCGTCTGTGATGAGCACAATGAGCTCCGATTTCGGTGAAATGGTAAAAACACTATAACTTCTAATTCGTAACTCCGATTTTGGTTTTCTTGTGCTTTCTGGAATCAGCACGATGAGCTCTTCAATTTCTCCTGTAGGCATAAAGTCTGATTCGGTCTTCAAGTAGAAAATCCGAGTACGTTTGGTAAAATAGTTATAACTTTTGACTCGTAACTCCGATCGGGGCGTTCTTTGGCTCGTTGAAAAGATAACGAAAAGTTTCATCCGGAATTGATTAGTTCGGGAAATCGATGGTCGGATCTTGAACTTTTGGGCGAGTACGCGTGCGCGCGAAAATCGAATTCCAAAAACGCGTCGTTTAGGCCCTCAAACGGCCTCTCAAGTTTTGTACCTGTTTCGATCTTTTTTTTTTTGTTTTCGTGATCTCCAAACTGTATTCGGAGTATGAGAATACTAAAATCAGTGTTCGGGTGCTCCCTAAGGTTAAGGGGAGGGGGACAAGTTATATTTTAGATGCTATCATACCAACATTATAGTATCAGATCATATAAGAACTTAGAAGTTAAGCGTACTTAGGCAAGAGCAGTGCTAGGATGGGTGACCGTTTGGGAAGTGATCCTATTGTGTTAAAATCAGTGACATAACTCAGAAGTTAAAGTGTTCTTAGACAGTTATGAAGTACATGAGAATACATGAGAACACATCAAAATTACCAATAAAATGATCAAAATTACTAATAAAATGAAAAATCAACATCACAGACGGTTCTAAATTGGAACCGTCTGTGAAAAAAATCATCACAGACGGTTTTAATTTGGAACCGTCTGTGATGAGGTGCACATTACAGACGGTTCCAATTTAGAACCGTCTGTGATACCTTTTTTCACAGACGGTTCCAATTTAGAACCGTCTGTGGTAGCTTTTTTACAGACGGTTGGAAAACCGTCTGTGATGATTACGAGTCATCACTGACCCATTCTTACTGACGGTTCACAAAACCGTCTGTAATGACGTTTGAGAACCGTCTGTAATGAGGTTTTCTGTAGTAGTGAGTCCACTGGTCACCATTGAGTACTAAGTAGTAAGTACTAACCTCCGGGGTTAGGAGAGCCTCTACATACATTACTCTTATCCGCATGAGGCATGAGTAATCTAAAGAAAAAGAAGGACATCCATGGTCCATATCCACATGATTTTGAAAAGAGCAGCTTGGCTCCATTATTATTATTTTTTTTTTGCAGATTTTCCTCTTTCCTGCCTCTGTTCTTGCCATGCGCTGCCCCCTGTCACAGCTCACAAGCATCACCCTTTGAAGAACCTTTCAGATCGATCGGTATTCACTCATAACAGCAGTCACGCCAGGGAACAGCACTTGAAGGACGAAGGAATTCGATGTAATTTAATTTAGCTGTATTGGAATTGTATTCTTGCTGTGCAGCACCAGATTTCATCCAATACTCTCCAGTATTGTATACTCTCCAGTGTTGTAGTCCACAGATAAGGATAATATCTTGGTGTTATTACCGGTAAACACGGGCTTTGTCTTGCATGTGATCGAGTGCCTGATTTGCCCTCTGGGAGAACTATTCTCTGGACCCCGATCGAGCGGTTTCAAGGCAAAGCGCGCGAAGCAATGCGTATCAGCTATCACCTTACCCCTATCACGAATTGATCATAGTGTATAGTGGATCTGATGTAGCCTTGCTGGAAGAGGAATTCATTTATTGCTTCCGCGAATGGATTTGGTTATCGCAATCTTGATCCGGTAGGGAATGATAATTTTGTATATTCATTAATCGTATTAAAATGCCTTGAAGAAACTTGAAAACCTGACAGTTTCCGCGAATTATGAGCTAGCTGGTGCTTTTGGTCAAATACTCTCTCTCGTCATGAATAGTTATCGTTTTGGATATAGATGTAGTCGACTTTCAAACTTTGACTATCAATATCGAAAATCATATGTGAGGATTTATCTCAAAAAGTAATTTCATAATATTATAATTTTATTGGGTTTAATAGATGTATTATAATAAAAATAGTGATTGAAACTATATTTTGGAGACCTTATCTATGTCTAAAACGATAATTATTTGTGATTGGAGAGAGTATTTGGATATCCTCTGAGCTGGACGGCTAAGCTTGTGGAGGCATAACAAATTAATTTGGTTAGGTGGCAGCACTGAAGTTTAAGTAAACTAAGCAATAGGTCCCTATGTTGCCATCAAAAAAATGGAGTAGACATTGCCCTCTTCCCTTTTGGCTTTTAAATAAGAGTCACATGTATCCGCATACCTGTTCCTTAATGACGAATTAAACATGGCCGTACACACAAATACCATAATTTGTCTGTTTTTCCTTGGGGGCATCTGTCACTTTTCCACCTGCTCCTTGGTTTGCTTGCTTCAACCCCCCCCCCCCCACCCCAAAAAAAAAAAAAAAAAAACTTTTTCACCATTTGATGATAATAAGTAGTAACATTTTTGTTACTAGATGCTAAGTTGCTAACTACCGGTTTTTTCATCAAGGGTTGCCGGTTTTGGACTTTACACGAGTCCTTTCCCACGGCCCAGGTGGTGTTCTGTCCGTTTCCCTGGCAAGGAAGGCGGAAACGGGCTGGGCTTCTGGGCTCCATGTTCATCTCTACTACACATCGGCGTTGGTGGCTTGCCACTTGTGCTGGGCTTGCCGGTTTCGGCCAGAGCGGAAACAAGCAAGTCCGGTTGGCCCACTGGAGGCTTCGTCCGCGCGTCGGGGCGGCAGCGGCACCGACAGGTTTCAGCCCATTACCCCAAATTGTTGCACGGTAGAATTTGCCCTACCGAGAAATTTTTGATTCAAAAGTATTGCTCTCTTGTCAGAGAAAGCTATATATTTGGTATATTTGGTGGACAGGGATCCAGTACAGTCCTAAAGGGTGTAGACTGTCTGATCGAACAAATGAATGGTCCGAATCTTTCAAATCTATATGCTTCAGTGTTTTGCTACAGTACGTTACAACTACAGTGCTTTGCTCCAGTATTTTCGAATCAATCTGGACCATTGCTTTTCGATCCAACAACTCGTGCGCGATTCCTTAAGTTGCAGTCCCTTAAGGACTGCACAGGAACCGTGTCCATATTGGGTTGATAGTAAGACCGATACTAGTCAGAAAAGGTTCATATAACACCTTAAATTTTACTAAAAATTTGTGTTACACTTGATATTTGACTCTCTGAACTTTGTAATCCGATTCAAATAACACTCTAACTCGGTTTCGTATAATGGTACTGTTCAAGTAGCGTGATGAGTAAGCGGTTCTACCACGGATGATAACACGCTGAACAAGTGTCATGGTCCAGATTTCTCCCACATGAGTACCATGGTGGGCTAATGAGTAATTTCCACCTAGTTATATTTTTTCCCCACCACTCATTTTTCTCTCTCTCCCTCCCCACTCAACTCTCCCATCCCCACCCGGTTTCCCCATTCCCCTCCTCACTCCCACCCGAGCCCCCCCCCACTCGCCCGACACCCCCCCTCCTCACCTCACCCGGGCGACGCCGCTGGCGCCTCCTCCCAGCTGACGGCCGGCCGCTCGCCACGGTTCCTCCTCCACCTGGCCGCCCACTCCATGGCGCCCCGCTTCCACTCCGGCCGCCCACTCTGGGCCGCCTGGCCGCCACGGCTCCTCCCACGACCCTCTCTTCTCTCCCGGTTAAGAATGTACTTCCTTCCTTCCTCTCTCTCCTCCTCTCTCTCCCTCTCTCTCCCTTCCTCTCCACCTCCATGGCCATGGCTAGGGTTAGGTGTGTTGGGGAAGTTTGCTCCAAGGTAGTGCATGGCAAGTGTTTGTTGAAATGCCCATGTGGATTTTGGTTGCTTGGGAGTGCTCATGCTAGGGCTATGGAGTGGTTGTTGCAATGTGGATGCTAGGTGTTCGATTAAATGCCAATGAGGTGCTATTTAGTGGTTGAGTTCGATTAGTAGATGAATGTGTTTAGCGGATGTTGGTTGATGCTAAACCACCATATGGGATGCTAGAATCCTTATCTAGATCGTTTTGTACATGTTGGGATTAGTACTAGTCTAGGTTGGGGTAAAATGGGTGGGCTCGTGTTTAATGCGTGCCATGTGTTTGATAGAGTGTCTAGTAGGTAGGGGATTATGGGTTCTAATTAGTTGCGATATAAGGATGATGATTTGTTTAGTGTTGAGCATTTTAAATGGTGGATGGGCTGTTGATGTGTAGTGTTAACCTTGTTTCTCCATTTGGATGTAATATCGTGCTTGCCTTTTTGCATTAACTGTCCTTCCATTTTCATATGCATAGCATGCATCTCATTCCATGTGCATTGATATCGTGTAGAGAACGTTCACGTGGAGGGTGAAGTGGCCGCGATCGAGGGTGATCACGGTGAGCCGGTTGTTACTGAGACTCCAGCAGAAGCACCAGGCAAGCACCTAAGCATATTTACCCCATTATATGATTTTATCTTAGAGAATTAAATTGCTTATTTAGTCGATTAAGTATGCATTAGGAGTTGAATGGGGTTAGGGTTAGATCCTATTTGCTGCACATTCATCCCTTGGATTTGTAAATATTTCCGTTGGAGCTAATATGGGTAATATGATGAGTCCACGCTTAGCATGCTTAGATGTCGGGTTTGGGCCAAGTGACGGAGGGTTCTGTCACTTGTGGTTGTGTCATTTCACACGTACTACATTATGTTGGACTTGGAATTGGGAAAGGGTTGGAAAGAAAAAGATGAATTGGAGACCGGGCGGGAAGGTTGGGACATTGGGTACGGAGACCCGATGTGGTAGTTCCCGTCTGAGTCGATTAAGGACCAATTCGATGGTTGCCCTTTGATTGAGCACACCCGCTGGTCGCATGCCCGATTATGGTACTGCAGAAGCCGCTTCTTCTCTCATACGGAATCGATGGACCGTGAATCTCCCGTGGTTGGACGTGGTTGAGGGCGAGGCTTAGTCGACTCTCGGCGCCAAGCCGGGCTTGGGGCTGCTCGAGGGTGCTAGGTTTTCGGCCACGTGAGGACGCTTCAGCGATTGGGTATGATTGGGAGGGGGTTGACACTAGGCCCTTGTGGTAAGTGTCGTGCGATCAATGCTTCCCTGCAGGGTTAATTAAGCGATTCGAATTGCCGCGCTCTCGGATATGAGCAAGCTCTTTCATCGCACAGTCACGTAGTAAACAACTTGAACTTGTGGTTCGCCGTCGGGCTTGAGCTTTAAATTGGTTATGTATTGCTCTACTTTAATTGTTGTTACTTTCAACTTCACACTAGAAGTAAGTGCGGTCTATAACTGCTTTAAACTTGTAATTGTTTCGGTTGTCGCACTTATATTACAAATGTTAATGCTTTTCCGCACTTTTACCTTGCTACAACTAAATGCATAATCCTTTGGAGTCGGTCATATATGGACCCACGGATAAGTCTTGCGAGTACTTTTTGTACTCATGCTTCTGCTTTGTGGGTTTCAGGTGAGGATCCGGTTGGCGAGTGCGAGTTCTGCCCGTACTGTCTCTCGGTGACCGGGCGGGGCACCGAGTAGCGGCTTGGCGATGCCGCCTACGCCCGGGAGTGTTCAGGGGCAGAACACTTCCGGGGATTTGCTTTACTTTTGTTAAATACGTTGGTTGGTTCTTTTGTTGTATAGATAGGCGTTTCGATGGGCTTTTGGATTTGGTAATGGACGCTTACGCGCATGTCGGGTTCCGTTGTGTCTTCTTGAGCCGTTGATATCTTTGTGGTCTTTGTGGATGTCGTTTTACTTTCCATATGTATATATTAACCGTGTTTTCTTGTCTCACGAGTGGATGTCCGTAGAATCTAGAATGGTCATGCCGAATTTTTTCAGCTTTCTGAGTCTTGGTCTTTTTCTCCGTTTTTGCCTAGTTTGGAGTCTCGGCGTGGTTTTTAGTCTTGGTTGGTGGTTGTCGGGTTCGTCTTTATGCTGTTGTTATCCGCTTGCGTGTTGGTTCGAAAGTTTCGGGTTCGTTGCCCCCTTTATGCAAATTGAATTGATATCGTATTGATTTCCGGTATGCGGTGATCCTGGGCGTGTTTCGGGTCGCATACCGGGGGAATACCGGGGTTGTTGTCGAGTCGTTTGGACGTTCGTAAGGTTGTCTCCATTGGGCTTGGGTATTAGCATCAGGATCACCTCCGGTGATTGGTTGCTAGGATCCAAATCCGATGGGAGCAACTGTTCATCCAACAACTCGAGGACGATCTGGGCGGCTCCTGACAACAAGTTTAGGTGAATGACAAGTGGAACTAAGAAATAAAGATGGTTCAGACAACAATGACAGTATGATTGGGAGCTCGGAAGGAGTCTAGTGATCCTCATCTATCATTGATCTAACTTGGTCATCTTGTCATTCTATATAGCAAAATCGCTCACTTATTGCGACACACATGCAATACCGTTATACGAAACTGGGTAAGAATGTTATTTGAATCGGATTGCATAGTTTGAGAACCTGATTTGATCAAAATTGAGGGTGTCATATTGACTTCTTCCGTACCGAAATAAAATAAAAAAGGGCCTATCAACACAAAATCAAATACAAGGGTGTGCTCAAAGTTCTCAATACTTTTACGAGACTAACTAACGAAGAGATTCGCTCGTATCTCCAACCATATTCCCTACATTTCATTCTCTTCCCTGTTCCCTTTCCTTATTCTCATTCCCTTTAGACCATCTCCAACCATATTCCCTTTATTTCATTCCCTTCCCTGTTCCCTTTCCTCATTCTCATTCACTTTATTTCCCCTCATCTCCAACAAATTCCCTTTAAAGAGAATTGTATATGGAAAGGAGAGAGAATCCCTTGCTAGAGGGAATGGGAGAGAGAATCTCTTCACGAAGGGAATGCTGAAGGGAATCTGTTGGAGCGCTGAAGGGAATGGGAATCCTTTCGCGTAGGGAAAGGGAGAGGGGAAGGGACACGGTTGGAGATGGTCTTATTTCTTCTCATCTCCAACAGATTACCTTTAAAGAGAATTGTACAGAGAAAGGAGAGAGAATCCCTTGCTAGAGGGAATGGGAGAGAGAATTCTTTCACGAAATGAATGCTGAAGGGAATCCGTTGGAACGTTGAAGGGAATGGAAATCCCTCGCGGAGAGAAAGGAAGAGGGGAAAGGATATGGTTGGAGATGGTTCCCGAACTGCGTACGCGTGATTTCAAAATTCAAAACTCTCTCCCATCGACGTTCTCTCGCTTCCTTGATTTCAAAGCCGAATCTAGCCCACGCCGCCGACTAATCCGGCGGTGATCGGTAACGAGTAACGACTACTTGCCCTATCCGCCTCGCCCCATCTAGCCCGTTCATCTCCGCACGGACGGTCGCGCTCACCCGGCTCCTTTTTAAATAGATACGCTCCCCAGTCCCCACCCCACCCCCAACCCATCCCCGTCTCCTCCTCCAACAGCTGCTCGTTTCGGCCGCTTCGTACGAGCCGCGTCCGCTCCGCTCCGCTGCAAGGTTTCGTGACTCTCCTTCTTCTCAAATCCCTCGCTCCCAAGTGTTTTCCTCGAAATGTTTCAGCAAGAATCGTGTTTTACCTCTGATTGTTGCGTGATTGGGTGGTTTGTTCGGATTTTCTTTTTGAGAGATTTTGGGGTTTTTTCTTGTAGAGAAGCTGATCAAGAAGTGGTTGCGGACATGGGCCAGATCCAGTACTCCGAGAAGTACTTCGACGACACCTACGAGTACAGGTAGATGCGAAGCCCTAGCCCCTGATCATTGCCCCTCTCTTTCTCTTCGGTGTGCCGTGGTTGGCAAAACCCTAACTTGATCCCCTTTGCGCTGCGCAGGCACGTCGTTCTCCCGCCAGAGGTCGTCAAGCTCCTCCCCAAGAACCGCCTCCTCTCGGAGGTTCGTCAAGATTTCCAGTTGCATTCTTGTAAAACCGCGTTCTTGGTTGCCTTGGTTGTTTAATGGGGAACAAGGGTTTTCCGTTGGGTTTTTTTTCTTTGATGCAGAACGAGTGGCGTGCGATCGGTGTGCAGCAGAGCCGCGGGTGGGTGCACTACGCGATCCACCGGCCGGAGCCGCACATCATGCTGTTCCGCCGCACGCTCAACTACCAGCAGCAGCAGGTGGCGGACGCCGCCGCCGCGGTGCAGATGCTGCCCAAGTGATCGCCCCGGCGGGGGCGGGGGCGGGGGCGACCGGGGGTTGGAATGTGCGAAACCCTAGGCCCTTTTCATCTCTAAAAGGGGGGTCACGATACTGCTAATTTACTCTGGTTTTGTTTGCCGGAATCTAGTGATGCTGACGGTGTCCGCCCTGTGTTCGTGGAAATGCCTGAAATGAACTGGCAATGTGTTAGTCTGTTTTATCATGGGTACTCTCGATTGCTAACTTGTCATGTGGTGCTGGTACTGTTAATCGGTCTGTGATGATCTTGTTGTGTTTATGCTTGTTTGTTTGATTCTTACCTTGTTGCTTAGTAGCGGTTAAGAGTTCATATGACAGTGAAACTTTAGGCTCTGTTTGCAATGTGAGAATTTTTCACGAATACTGCAGGAATTCTGCATACATGTTTATATTAGTACTCCCTCCAGTTTGCAAATACTTGTCGTTTTGGACATCGATGTGGTCTGCAAAATACAACTTTGATCATTAAAAATTACATTGAAATTATAATATTTTGAAAGCTCTTTTCATGGCAAATCTATTTATGTAACTTTTATATGTTCAATCCAAATGGTTTAAAAGTTATTTGTAGATAAAGTTCTAAAACATTGACTTAGGACAACTCTAAAACGACATGTATTTGCAAACTGGAGGGAGTATGACAGAACCCATGTGTGAATAACAATGTAAAATTAGAATCCACAAGCCGAAGAGTAGAGGCTGATGCAAAGACTGAATAGGCCGTTGAACGTTGCTTGTAATGGAGCATGGAGTTGGAGGGTTGGAGCTGAAAAGGACTTCAAAATAGAGGTGTAAGTGTAACACTGCATTTCTTCTCATTTCGCGTGATGCACTGTTATCGTCCTCAATCTTCATTCTTAGTAGATTTGCTTCCATCGGGATAAAAGCTCGCTCCGTAGAAAAATGTAATGTTTGACTTGACGTGGTTCTCAATATTGAATTTAGATTGTTAATTTTTTTTATAATACTTTAGTTGTAGCTATAAAATCATAATCATAAGAAAATATTTTAAAAAATTAACCCAACGGTATCACTTTGATGACATATAACATATATATTATTGGATTTTTTAAGGTTTTAGATCACAATTTCCACGAAAAGGTTCTAAAAAAACTACAACAGCTAGCACGGAAGCTGTCAACCTCGTCCACAGTTTCCACTTAAGTCACAACTTTCACTCACCTAAAGTCGGTTCCACCCCTCCTATAAAAACCTCATCCAGCTAGCCAGTGAGTTCACTCATCACTCATGTTCCTTGAGTAGACCAACAAAGGAAAGAGAAGGACAAATGACAACAGCTTTGCCCCTTCTGCTCTCGGCATCCTGCAGCCAAAAAGGTGCAAGACATTAACTTTAATTTCTCTAATCTCCTCTTAACATGCATGGATAGTAAATGGCAGCAACACATGGTAGTTAGACATTTAAGTGATATACTGAAACGAAAATGGTTCCAGATTCTTGACAGAAACGTTTCAGGTAGGATTATGTGAATCAGGTGGAACGGGGTTAAAACCGATTCGGCCATAGAGTGAAAAAAAGAAGAAACGATCCAAGGAGAATCGTTCCGAGCTTTAGCCCGTTTGGTTGTGTTTCTTCCAGAATCTAGTAGAAACGGCCTAGTTCGAAGTTGCCAAACGGGGCTTGAAAATCTGAGCACATAACATGATTGATTTCAATAGACCAATTTAATGTGAGGGCATGGTTTTATGTCTGGGTAAACCTATCTTCGCAATAAAAAAAAGGAGAATTAGTAGAAAGTGATTCATAGATGCACATGCATTCCAAATTGTCAACCCAAGAAGAATCTGTGGTAAAACTAAATCATAACTGTCATATTCTACTATCTGATTAAAAATATGAGGAACATGGATAAACAAGAGTTCACTAGTACATTAACCAAATTAGAAATGGGATACATGGACAAATACCTATATCACAAGCAACTTCAACTATGTTTTAGCATAATCACTAAGAAACTGCTCTGAAAACCACATTATTATACACACACCTACAAGTCCATCCAATTAAGCTCACATACATATCAGGATGTAAAGCTTCATAGTTTAGTAGTGTAGACCTTGCTTTCCTAGGATCAGTCTTGAGCATAAAAGTATTGATTAAAAACCATAGAGTACAATCATAACAGTAACAGGGAAGAGAATTAAGCATGCTTTTGTTAACTACAACACACAAAAGTCAGTACCCATACACAGATAAAATTTGGCGATACTTCAGTGCCAAATCCATACATCTACCTATAGTTAAGCTAATTCCAATAACTGGAAAGGCGTAATCTTGCACTATGAAAGTGACAAACCTAATGTTGATACACAGATATATTTGATAATGCACCAGTGATAGATCCGCACATAAGCCTACAATGGTTAAGCATGAAAGGACCCGTCTAATTAGCACCTTTCAAAGAAGAGATTAGGATAAAATAATCTGGGTTGCAAAAGAAAATTTCATGATTAATGTTAATAAAAAATAAACCTAGTCAATTTATCAACCAAATTGCAACGAACATACACGCATACATTGAATCTTTACACGTTCATAAATCAATTTAGTACTTAGGGAATTAAAAATTTTAAACAAAAGTGAAGTCACAAATAAAACCAAACCAATCTCTTTTCCTGATCAAAAGCCTTAATTAATAAAGTTGAATTATACAATTTAATTACTATAGATTAAACACAAAGGAATGAATGGCAAAACTTTAATAATTCATTACATTTAGATAGTGAATTTCATAAATAATTAATTACAAATGAGGTTATTAAAGTAAAATAAATCATATAATTAAATCAAACTAATCAGTAAAGAATTAATATTACATCATAACTATTACAAATGGAGTGCTACAAATTAAATTATAACACGTGAATATTAATTACAATTCTGATCACAAATTACAGAAATGAACAATTACAGTTCAAAAATAGAAATGACAATAATGCAAATTACAAAATACTAGTGTTCTTCAAAACTTTATTTGTAAACCCTGCATTGGAAAGTTGCACACACATTAGAATGAAATCAAATCAATAAATTAAATAAGTGAATTAAATTAAGAATTGCTGTCAGACCCGTATATTTTGGTATCGTGCACTGTGATACCTAGAATGTCTGGGGCTAGATCGGCACCTCTCACTTTGGGTATCATCATTCGGCAATTTAAATAAACCTGTTAATCTATTCGTGGGCTCGAATAGTTTAAAATTTGAGCGATAGAAAAGTAAATTTTCGATGTAAATTGGTGAAATGCCACATTAACTCTGGATAGGAATGAGCTACTGTGCGTAGGGATAACTCCAACCGAAGAGAACTCTAGAGCAAGGCTTAAGGCTCAAGAACTCAAATTCCTTAAGGCAACAAACACCAAACACATAAGGCAATCCTAGAGCAAACCTCCAATGCAAAGCAATAGAGCAACCGAACCAAGAAATGATCAGCCAAGATTTGGAGCAACCAATCTCCATTACACACCAAGCCATAGCCAAAAAGAGAACCCAAGTACAGAGAGCAACCATTCAGGACCAAGAGCAAAAGCAAGGTCAAGATCAGGGCAAGGAGCAAAGGAGCCAGAGGTCCAAAAGGGGGAGCTAGGTCGGCCAAAGAGCAGGAGTAGGAGACTCAAGCACACAGCCAATACCTCATCAACCTCACAACTCCATCCCATCAATCCATACCACTTTTAGCATCAAAACTCCCTAGTAAGTAACCTTTTTTAGCTTTAAAGCCCACCATGGAATCATCTGAGTCGAAGAATTCCTTTTTAACAATAGCATAGTTTAATCATCGCTAGTCTTAGTGGATTAGTAGGTTTAGGGAAGGCAGGGATGCGCATGCCCTTTAACCGTTCGTAGCCAAAGGTACGAAGGTCCGGGGTTTTGTCGCAATCACAGCCAAACCGCGCATCAGCCCAAATTGACATCATCGACTAACTCATAATTTTCAATATGTATCATCATAAAGTTTGCATGGCAGGATCAAGTTGATTAAGAAAATCAGTAAATAACAATACTAATCATCATGGGTTTCAAGTGGTATACCCCAAAATTAATCATCATAAACCCATTCATCTTTCTCCCCATTCAAATCACAGTATTTGCTAAGCAAATTAGCAATTCATCCCATTGATCAGTAGTGGTATTAGAAGACAGAAAATGGAAGTAAGAACTAGGGCATTATCAACCCACATATATTTCCATTGGTCACAACGCATAACATGTTGATTTATGGGCATGCTTTATTGAATCACAACACATAAGGACTCAAAATAGGGGCATATGGAACTTGATGTGAATGCCTTCAACACACACAACCAATCCCGACACAAATCTATGACTAAATGTTGGCTTAATCCAAAATCTTTCTAGTAGTATGCAGTCCATGAAGGAGAGAAAAGAGCCCAATACTTAGCTTAGAAGGAGGGTTGTGAAGTTTTGCCGAGGCCAAACCATGGTGAGGGGCGAAATGGTCCGCATGGCCACTGGTAGCAGGGACCATAGATCTGATGGCACCCGGGCGAGGGCGACCTAGGCAAAGAGAAAAGGAGGAGAGTGAGCGAAAGTGAGGAAGTAGAGAGAGAGGGAGGGGGAGTGAGGAAATACTTAGCTTGGGGAAGCATTGGATCCAGTGGGGGAGCACAAAATCCGGCATGGATCTACCAGATCCGAGGTAGAGGAGAGGGGAAACTGTGGCGTTCGGGGCTCGAAAGAGGGTGGCGTAGAGGGCGGCAGTGGAGATGGGAACCGATGGAGAGCGTGGAGGAGTCGGGGAGAGCTGGAGAATGGCGGTAGAGCTGAGAGAGGCCAGTGCCGGCATGGAGGAAGGAGGCGGTGGCTTGGAGTGGGGACGCGCGATAGGGAGGGAGGGGATAAGCTACGGTGGCTGGGAGAGAGGAGTGAAGAGAGAGAGAGAGAGAGAGAGAGAGAGAGAGGATGAGGGAGAGAAGAGGGAGGGTTAGATTAGGTTAGGGTTAGGGAAAAAAGAGTGTCCACAAAAGAAAAGAGTAAATAAATCAAAAATATAATATATATTGGGGCAAACTTCTTTGGGCTAAGCACAATGACTAATCAGAAATTTTTCTTATTTATTTTTTTTCTTTTCTTTCAAATAACTCCTAAAATCTACTTCTGTAGCATTACCATATATAGAAATTAATGTTATAAGAATCATCAAGTAAAACTTCAAGTGAGCCCTTAATAAAATTAATACCCATAACACATGATTAAATACATTTGTATATATATACACACATATGTAATGTATTTAATAACATAAATTGGGAAAATTTCGAGTATTAAAAGTCATTGATGCTTTCATTAGAAAATATTATCGAGAGCAATCTAGGACATTAAAAGTCAACTCATGATGTGGACTAATCGAGATTAAATTCTTTTTCTCTTTATTTTTTCTTAAAAATTAAGTTCTAATTGCTTTAATTACTATTGCATTTACACCCTAAATAATTTTATGTAACATGAATACCAAAAAATGTACAAGATAATTGCATTTAAAATCCTGTCAAATAGGAAAAATACACATCATGCATGATTAATATTTTGCTTCACATTTTAGGAACATGCATGCCTAAGATATTGCATCATGTTTAGGACATTAATAGAAAACGAGTTAGAACTTAAATTAAGTTATTACAAACAGTCATATCAAGAGATGTCTAGGACATGTAGGAACGTTTTTCAACACTGGCAAGCTGAACGAAGCTCACTCAGGCGAGTCGCCCTTCGATCATGTCTTCTAAATTGATTTTGTGGGATGTGGATTGTTTTGAAATTTTTGCATGTGAACCCAAAAGTTTGATTTCTAAAAAAATTTAAAATACGTTAAGTGGATCAGGTAGATCCAGTGAATGATTTTGATGAGATT
This sequence comes from Rhipidocladum racemiflorum, assembly GCA_036346355.1. NCBI lineage: Eukaryota > Viridiplantae > Streptophyta > Magnoliopsida > Poales > Poaceae > Rhipidocladum > Rhipidocladum racemiflorum. Next base: position 82,334,565 of record CM070573.1, on the reverse strand, counting down.
GGACTAGAGAGGTCCAGTGATGAAACCATAACTCAGGTAGGGTTGTAGAGATTTTTGGTGGTAGAGGAGTTCAGGGTATGAACAACCCATGTAGGGTTTATTGTGAAAGTCAGGGCTCCTCTACATAAAATATCATTTAGGAATATAACCAAACTGACGCTTACTTCAAAAGTGACGCAAATCGTGCTAACCATAGACCTAGAATGGGACGAGCTGAACTAAGTTACCAACAAGTAGCTGTCTCTACCATAGGTGAGAAGGTGACTGTGGATAGATTGGGGCAGTCACCCTAGGGTGATACTGCCAGAATTGGAGTCACCAGCGTGCCTTTGGTGAGGCGAGGTGGTATGATAGAGATCAAAGTACGGTTGGCCAAAGATTCTATTTTCTTGGCTTAGTCGTGCACCAAAGGTAGCGCATTAGTTGGACTTTATAAGCCAAGTGATGCTATGGGCAAAACAGTACACCTCTGATCAGAATTAAAATGTGATATCACTCTTAACTTTTGGGTTTGGATGTGTGTCGTGTGGGTTTCTCTCTAACACAGGTTATAAGATCCCACGTCGTTTTGTCGTTAGTAGATTTCTAAATTAAAACTTGACCTTTTTTAACAAATGGGTAAAGGATGGATATTTTGGATAAAAAATTACTTTGGAGATACGGCTTGGTGGCCGAAGGTACATAAATAAACGGCTTGGTGGCCAGGAGGATATATATTTGAGGGTATAAATTCATGCATCAATTTTCCGCCGCTTGTTGAGTACTGGAGTATTCACCCTTGCTTCGTTGTTGTTTTTCAGTCTTTTGTCAGGCATGGTAACTCTGATGAGAATGATGATCTTCATTATGACATGAGCTCTGTCAATGTTGCTAATGGGAAAACTACAACTATTGAAAAGTTGGAAGCCAAAACTTTGCGGAAGACCATTAGAAAGGAGGCATATACTTTTATATTGGATAGGTGGGCGGTGTTGCATTCACCGTAGCCAAACCTAAGGAAGCACTACCTGTGTCATACGAATAAGGTACCATATACTAAACGGTGAAAGAATCTATTGGTGCATGCCGCTGTTTTCCTTAGCTGATCCTGACACAACTCTGTTCTGTGATGGTCTCTGATGTGTTGGGCATAGTAGGGATGCCACAGAAATTCATCGTGACGGTAGCAATCTCAGATAGGGTCAAAATCCGTGATTTCGCCAAGATATTTTGTCGCGATTTCTAACCATGCTATAAGCAGCTCCGTAGCAGTCCTCTCCTGCTCTGCTTGTAAGAATCATATCATATGAAGGTTGTGGCTGCCTGCTGCGATGGACGGATAGCCCGGCAAGACGACGTCCATTCGGACAATCGGAAGGTCTACGCCCAAAAGATGGTATACCGTGTTCAATCGAAATGTAATCTGATGACCGATAACGAACAGAGGAAACCATGGTTCAAGCATACGATGCTCCTGACCAAGGCCCAGCCGTATATGAATCCATGTCTCATTCGTCGCATGAAGAGTCAGCATTTTCCTCAACCCAACTGGTTCAATCCAGATTGCTCCTGCATTCTGAAATGCGTAGCACTAGCGCATGCACCCAACGTTTCCAGATTTCCAGGCCCGGTGAAACCAGTGGGCGGGCTCTCGTGTTGGCCGGTTCGCGTCATTCTCACGAGTCATGACCCAAGACTCGGGAAGTTTGTTCGGGTTGGCGGCGGCTGGCTGGCTGGCCAAGCTCCACCACACGACCACCGCAAAACGCCATGCGCGCTCTTGCACACTCGTCCCCGCCTTCTCCCCCCTCTGCCGTCACGCAACCTCTACTGCTCGGCGCCGTTGTTGCCGACTAGCATTTATCCGTTTAACTGCACAGCAACGTATTATGACATATATACTGTAGTTGAAATATATTTGCATTTGTTATGTAGTCCTAATATCTATCAATTTTGAACCCTTCAAATTTGTCAAAATTTTCTCTTTTTTATAATTCTTAATATACGATGAATTTGAACTTGCAATTTTATACAGAGGTAGAGTATGTTCAAGAGTACATCTACAAATTTTTTTCAGAATTTTTCACGATGTTTGTTAGTTCAGTCGCACGATGATTGCACCGGAAACTTGATTGCAGAGGATATTTCCCCTTAATCTATACCATTATAATTTAGCTCTACCAGGATAAGTAACGGAGATTATTCTCTTTTTCTTTTGATTAACATGATAGTTTTTAAGACTATTTTTAAGGATTATTGTGAGATTTTCTCATCTTTAAAACGAATTAGGTGTCTTTAATACAGCTCCTTATTTTTATTTATAGAGATAACTTCACCTCTGACTTCTAGGCTTGAGAAAATTTGAAACCCTCTTCATTTGGCTGCTGGTTTTTGTGCCAAAAACATGGTACACTGGCAAATTAAGCTTTCTTCTTCCTTTTCTTCCTTGTGGAGTCTGTAGATTCTAGAGGAAGCGTTTGGCTCCAAGCCCAACCATCCGCTGCGAAGTATAAAACCGGTACGACAAAAATCTCGGCCGCAAGCCAGAGCCTCCGCCTCTACGCTCCCCACTTCAAACGAGCCAAAGATGCCCGTAACGATCCCGACTCCCTCCCTCCTCCTTTCCGCGAGGCCGCCGCCGCGCCGCCGGCAGCGTCTCCCCTCCCTCCCCGCGCTCCCGGCCTCCCAACACCTCCGCCGTCCTCGCACCCGCCTGCGCGTGGCCGCGCCGCCGTCCGTCCCCGGGGAGGCGGAGCGGGCGCCGGAGGAGGCGGAGCCGAGCACGTCGTCGCCGGAACCAGGCGAGAAGTTCGTGTGGAGGGATCACTGGTACCCCGTCTCCCTCGTCGAGGATCTCGACCCCCGCGCCCCGACCCCGTTCCAGCTCCTCAACCGCGACCTCGTCATCTGGAAGGACCCCAAAACCGGCGACTGGGTCGCCCTCGACGACCGCTGCCCCCACCGCCTCGCCCCCCTTTCGGTATAATAACCTCACACTCGCCTCGGTTGCCTCCTCTTATCTCTTCCTCTTATGGGTTAATTTTGATCCAAGTGTATTGACAACGATGTCCTGCCTGTCTGTGTACGCAGGAGGGGAGGATTGACGAGACGGGGTGCTTGCAGTGCTCCTACCACGGTTGGTCGTTCGATGGCTCTGGCGCCTGCACGAGGATACCGCAGGCCGCGCCCGAGGGACCCGAGGCCCGGGCGGTGCGGTCGCCGAGGGCGTGCGCGACTAAGTTCCCCACCATCGTCTCGCAGGGGCTGCTCTTCGTGTGGCCCGACGAACATGGGTGGGAGAAGGCCGCGGCGACCAAGCCTCCAATGTGCGTGAAGTTTGGGGTTGGAGTCGTGGATTATTCATTGAATTTGAGTCGACTGAGGAGTGACAAAATCTGATCTTGTTTGGTTTCAGGCTGCCAAAAGAGTTTGATGACCCGGCTTTCTCCACGGTGACGATCCAGAGGGATCTGTATTATGGGTATGATACGTTGATGGAGAACGTCTCTGATCCGTCACATATAGAATTTGCTCACCACAAGGTAATGCTGCGTTTATATTTGAGAATGCTTAGTGCCTTGCTATACTGGCACTTCATGCTGGTTGTTGTTATCTTGCAGTTGAAGCTCTCAAATATTAGGAGTATAATATTTGAGAATGCTTAGTGTTTTGCTATACTGGCAGAGTATAATCTTCAAGTTTGACAACTCAATATGGTTTTAGTATATTCGTTGAATTCCTTCACAATGGCTTCTGGTGGGCAAAAGTGCACAACTGTCTGCACCTCAAAATTTCCTGATTACCCGTGTGCAGTATTGAGCTATTTATTGCGCCTTGAACTATGAATATTTTACTGCAGAATAGTTCCTCTTCACGCTATAATTGGACAGTACTTATTTGCTTGGCACAACTATATTGGCTCTCTGTCTTGGACTCTTGGCATACGGACAAATAATTTGCTTTGTTATAATGTCTGGATATGGCATATTTTTAAGTTTTAACAAATCTACATCATAACCAGCTTTCTTATCCTCGCAATTCATGGAAATCAGCATAACAACTTATAAGTTAGGATCTCATGGCAAAGTGAAGATGGAGAACTGAATTCAGTTTATCTTCATTTTCTACTTTAGATAATGAGGCCAACAGCATTATCCGTGCTTCAGAGCTTAACTCCTCTCACAGGTCACTGGGCGAAGAGATAGAGCCAAGCCTTTACCTTTCAAGATGGAATCAAGTGGCGCATGGGGATATTCAGGGGCAAATGCTGGTAATCCTCGCATCAGTGCAACTTTTGTGGCCCCTTGCTATGCAATGAACAAGTATGTTTCAGAAGACACCCTGACCATTTTCTTTTTCTTCTTCTTGTATTACTTGCCTTTTGGTGTGGTGGAGTGGCTTATATTATCATTCCTCATGCAACCATTCACTCAATTTATGATACTGACCTTTTGATAATTGGTTTGTGCAGAATAGAGATAGACACAAAGTTACCTATTTTTGGAGACCAGAAATGGGTCATATGGATTTGCTCTTTCAACATTCCAATGGCCCCAGGGAAAACTCGTTCTATTGTCTGTAGCGCTCGGAACTTTTTCCAGTTTACCATGCCAGGAAAAGCATGGTGGCAGGTATATGCTTGTCTTGTTTTTTACTAACTGTTTACCTTTTTTTCCTCAATTGTGTTGTCAACATTTTTTTTAATAAACATGTTGCCATCATATTTTGAAGGGGAAACAGCAGGGACTGTCCCCACTCTATAAATAATAAGAATGGAGTTCATGTTGTCATCATATTTTGAAGTATAGTGATATCCTGAACCCAGCTCTTTTCTCTTTGCCTCTTTGTATTTGTGATACAGCTTGTCCCTCGTTGGTATGAGCATTGGACTTCAAATTTGGTCTATGATGGTGATATGATCGTTCTTCAAGGCCAGGAGAAGATTTTCCTGGCTGCATCCAAGGAGTCTTCTGCAGATGTTAATCAGCAATACACAAAGATCACATTCACACCCACACAGGCTGACCGTTTTGTTTTAGCATTCCGGACATGGCTAAGGAAATTTGGCAACAGCCAACCTGACTGGTTTGGAAGTCCTAGCCAAGAAGCATTGCCTTCCACTGTCCTTTCAAAGCGGGAGGTAAAGCATTTCTGGGTTACCAGAGAGCCTCTATGCAGTTATTTTTTGTCCATACTTATATTATTATATGCTAACCTTTTTGATGATGAAGGATTTTTGTTTTGTATACATCCTTACTGGTGCCTTGAGGGCCACCGGCTTTAGTCTCAGAAAGCGCTGAGTTCAGTGACATACTCTACATCTCTATGGGTACCTGATAGCATTGAGCTATTCTTAGTACCAGACAATCAAACATTTGAGGATAGTTGCCTACTCATGTTTAACCGTAACAGTTCCTTTTACTTGAATAGCAAGTTTTACCTTTTTTTTTTTTTTTTTTTATACCCCCAATGGACCTGAAAACAGTATTATCTACTTGAAGTAGACATAAGGAAAATATTTGCTGCTTCTGTATTCCATAATTCTTATATTCTTCAATTTGACTTATTTTGACGAAGTAGCAAACTACTTATGTAGATGCTGGACAGATATGAGCAGCACACACTGAAATGCTCGTCTTGCAAAGGAGCATACAACGCCTTCCAGACTCTGCAGAAGGTCTTCATGGGAGCGACAGTGGCTTTTTGTGCAACTGCTGGGATTCCTGCAGATGTTCAGCTCAGAATATTGCTTGGTGCTGCTGCTTTGGTTGGTGCTGCTCTGGCGTACGCATTTCACAAGCTCCAGAAGAATTTTGTATTTGTAGATTACGTTCATGCTGAGATTGATTAAACAGACATAGTCTGTCATTTTGTGAGGATCTGGTGTAGCGTCATCAGACGATCATGTACGTAACCTAGCTAGGTATATAGCTTTTCAGTGGACATGGCCCAATGTGTGTATATTAGGCACTAGGATTGTATTAGAACTTAGCAGACGGTGTAAAATTTTGAAATGGAGATGTAATTTTGCCCATCTTGTCCTTTGGACCGATTATATTTTCAGTGAATGTGAGCTGACTTACAAATTGTTGTAACAGGTAAAACATGTGCAGGCTCGTTTGGTTGTAAACGAGACATTTAAATTGTCTTTGTTCTTCAACAGATAGACTACTAGCTGAAAAGAAGCCTGAGGCCCTATTTGGAACGCCGGAATGACTGTCTTTGCGTTCCAAATAGAGTCTTAAGGGTATCTTTGGCTGGTCCTTCCCTTTATCTCCTCCATGGCTTCTAACCGCTCATTACCTACCACTCTCTGAAGTGCAATCAAATTTCCACGATCCTGAATATGCCATCCTTTGTGTCAGGGATGTGGGAATTTTGTAGTGGCATGTAAGCATCAATCCCTTCTCGTAAGCACATAAAGCCTAGGGCAAATGTGCACTACTTGCAAAGACAATATATATGTCGTTTTTTTTTAAGAATAAAAAAGGGTTACCCCTCCTGAACACTTTCATATTAACTAAAAAAATGTAAGTTTTCATCGGGGCGGTGCTGGCGGTGGGGTTGCTGAGGGGTGCGGCCAGGCGGCGGTGCGGTACAGTGCCCTTTTCGGCGCCTGAACTTCCTCCTAGGTTTTCCTAGGCGACTCGAAATAACTGTATTGGATCTTGGGTTCGCCTGGATTCCAAGTGCAGTTTTTCCCCTGATTCTTCCACAGAGTTTCCACTTAAATTCGTCTACAGTTTGCGGATCCTTTCTTTTGCAGTCTGTGTTCCTAGGGTAGTCCTCTCTTCACTTTGGAGCAGGGGCTATTTCAACGTATGTTGAGGGGATTTGGGAGCATATCCTGTGCACATGGAGGTGATGTGCACATATGTAAATATTAAATCTGAACCGTTCAAATCCCATCCAACGGTGCCTTCATCGGGGGTAATTGTAAAATGTTTGCACATGTGAGTTCAAACCATCGTTGGATGGGATTTGAACGGTCCAGATTTAATGTTTGCATATGTGCACAGCGCCTTCATGTACACAGGATATACTTCCAGGGGATTTACCCAGACCTTGGGCAAGATATAGTGCCCTAGTAAATGGATGATGCGTAAGGACATGGATGACAATATCTTCTTGTTCTCCTTCGATCAGCTAGGAGGGAAAATGCGAGCCCTAGAGCTGTGGCGGAGCCAGAAAATTCTAAAGGAGGGGGCCAAGAATGAAGTGAACCTCTACTAATGACTGATATTCAAAATTCAGTATATAATAAGTACAATATGTAACACTTGTAATTTGCAACAATTTATGAATGAAATTAGTGCAAGTACGAGCTTTTTTTCCAGCAGCGGCGGAAGGTCTCACATTAGAAAGTTCAACGATTTGATTTTGATGATCAGGGTCAGGGCCTTCGGGTTGTCTAGACGCAGATGGTGCCTCCTCGAATGGTTTTGATTTTGACAAAAGGCGTAAAATATCTCTTCATCTAATACACATAGGATAAAATAGCAGAATCAATCAATCTACCTACAATGGATCAAGAGAAGAACCACAATGTGCATAATTCCAAATTTCCAATACAGCAGGAAGAATCCCCACATATGTGTGGTCTAAAATCCAAGCATTATTATTTATTGGCGACCCTTTTAGCCGATTACCAATTGAGAGCAACATCTGGAATTCTGGATGACTGGATCGTACCTTGATTTCTGGCGACGCTGGCGAAGTGGCGAGTCACAGCAACTCAGCGTCTCGAACGCAGGATTTCCGACAACGTTGGTGATCGGACGCAGGACGCAAAACGGCAAAAGTCACGATCGTTCCACACGTCGGGATGCAGAAGCCACTGCGCGCGATCGCTCCAGCCTCCACAGTTCGACGGGGGATTTGATCATTTGCCCAGAAAGTTGACATGCAATTGATCATTTGCCCCGTGTGTTTCACTGACATGTGGCCCCAGGACCCACATGTCAATGAGATATTATGGGCGAAATGATCAATTGCACGTCAAACTTCGGGGCAAATCATCAAATATTCCCAGTTCGATCGAGGAACGACGTTCGGTCTCCCTCCCGTCTGCTCATGTTCTATCCGTTTTCCTAGGCCCTGGCTTTCGCTAATCATGCTGGATGGAGTGCTGGCCGTTGGACTGAGTCCTAATCGCTACTCCTGCAATGCGCCGACCGGGGCCCAGGCCCACCTAGGCCCCGGCCTGGGCTCCGCCTCTGCCTAGAGGATGGTCCATGGAGTGTGAACCATAGTCTCATGGTGCTGGTAGAGTTCGATGGTAGTAAGGTGTGTGGCTGGTGTTGATGTACATGTAAATATCTTCTTGTTATGCATTAATTCATGATCTTGATTGTGAGTTGCCTAAATCATGGGCTCGTATCAATAGTTTAGTTTAGTATTTAAATCTTAATCTCACTTAGATATTTTTTTTTTGAAAGACAGCCGGGGCTGCAATTATATTAGAAGGAAGAAAAGAGTAGCAAGTAAAGTACAAGGTGCAGGGATCTGTACATAAGAAGAGAGCGAAAAAACTAGAAAAAAAGGTACAGGGTGGGTGTACACTAGAGAGGGAGAGTAGAAAGGATGGAGAGAGGGGGAGGAGTAAACGAAAGGAGAAGCCTATACAACAGATCCGGAAAACAACTTTTTTAACTGGGTAGCTCCAGCAACCATCCAAAGTGCTGCCTCATCCTTGATGGATTGAAGGATTCCGTCATCAGTTTCCCATTTGTCTCGGAAGACTCTGTTGTTGCGCTCCTTCCACCACTGCCAGCAAGTAAATATTATAATAGATTTTGCAGCTTTTCAGAATCTTGTCTGGCTGTCTACACATTGCAAATTCCATTGCTCTAGGTCTGAGGCTTGCTTCCACTGGTCTGGGTGTAGGGAGGCCAGTTTGGTCCAGTGGGCGACAGACGCCCACAGTTGCCGAACTTTAGGGCATTCCACGAAGAGGTGGAAGTCAGTTTCTAGGCTCCGACAGCACATTCGGCAGAAGTAGTGATTTGGCCATCCCCTAAGTTGTATGAAGGAAACCATAATCGATTCTGGAGCGCGAGCCAAAGGAAGATTTTGCAGCAGGATGGTGCCCAAGCGGACCAAAAAGTATGAAGGAAAGGTTTGCCCATGCTTCCGGCAAATTGTAGGAGATACGACGATTTAGCCGAGTAGACGCTGTCGGATGTAAGTGTCCAGGAGATCTCGTCATTTAACTCCGGCCGCAGTGGTACCATCTGAATTTTCACCCATAACTGTATATACTCCATGAGTAAGTGGTGGTTGAGGTTGTGACGGATATCATGAATCCAGTTATTATTTAACAGGGCATCCGCTACCGATCTAAATTATACTCTATCCAGCTTAGTGTACAGGTTTTGACCCATAAGGTTCCTGCTACTTGCTTAGGTTGGTTGCCAATAGTAATGTGCACAAGATATATATATATATATATATATATATATATATATATATATATATATATATATATATATTTCATGCTAGAAATGGTGATATGTGAACTGGAAGTCAGTTTATAGCCAATCGTGTGGGTGTTTGCCTATTCATTAAATAATGGACATATTAGACATTTAGCGCTCTAACCCAAATTCATTCTGTGGTTTTTGCATTGACACAGCCTCGCCCTTTGCAATTCTTGTAGTAATTGCTATGCTTCAGCAAATACAAGGTTGTTTCAAAAAATTTCATCTTCGTTTCACTATGTATCTTTTGTCCTAGCTTCAGAACTTGTCTATTCAGGGTGTTTGCCTATTCATAATCATGGGATGTCTCAAAGAGTTGTAGGATCTGAGGACCTCCACAATTAGAGTTAGCTCCCTCCTTAATACTATTTTATTTTGGATTGTTTCTTACTTGTGGAATGGTTTTGATTGTAGTGAAGTGGGGATAAATTAATATGTTACCGTGTCTTGCTGCTCGGGATAACTACACAACCTTACCAAATTCTTTATGATAAGATATATATTTTTATCCAAAATTGGAGTTTTCATGATTATTTATCATATTAAAAATTTTTATTTCTAGGGTGCTATGTGATTTTACTATGTTCAAGCTTCAATTTTCTTTACGTCATTTTGGCATTCCGCAGGATGCACATTTTACCGCTCAAGGAAAAGGATGCACATTTTAGGAGCCACTGAAATGCAGTTAGCCGCTGAAATTGTTTTCTGCTTCCTTTGTAATAAATTTCTTGTCTCTACACGGAGCTTATGAATGAAAAATGGTTGATTCTCTGGATCAAGATTGCAAAAGGTAGAAAGAGGATTACTTCTTTATTAGTCAAGTAGTTTAATTGGCAGAGTACAATATTGCGAATTGTCTACAAATGCTATATCACACTTTCCCTATTGTTTTCTTCTTACTCTCCTTTTCAACGATGTGCAGACTTTCCTATTTATACAGAGCAAAGAGACGACAATTGTCATCTTTAGAACGGTGTCTTTAACTCTTTATGTCAAAGGTTGCCTTTTCGTCAGGAAGTATCTTTTAGTCAAGAGGCGTCTCTTCATAGGAAATAACTCCGGATTAGTTATTTGTACCTATCAAGAGAAATCTTTCCGCACATTATTCTTGTGTGGAGGTAACCACTTATCCCGACCAGCTGTTTGGTCGAGGCGAAAGTAACTGACTACCCTCCAACTAGTTATCTGGTTGGGGCAATTGAATCACTGATCGAGTCCGATCAGCATAAGTATACATTAGCATACTGGTAGGAGATATAACCACGCGACTGAATATGAATTTGATTGGAATTGTAACTGGATAATGGGCATTGGGTCTTATCCTTTATTATGGGCTTTTCCCCCTTACGGTATAGGTTCAAAATAGAGCATAAATCTTTAATCGTCGTCATTTATCATTACTTTATTTTTGTCATCACAGGTATTAGGAGGATGCTCGGTTGCTGGAAACACACATGAACTATGTAGATTAAAAAAAATGCCAGATAGTACTAGCTAAAAACATGGCATATTTTGTATTAATTCTGCTACATAGTTTTTTGTTTCTATGTTTTTTTAGGCATATTGATGTTGTTACGATGCTAGATAGCTAATAGTTCGAGTTAATCTTGTGTCCATGTATTATGGAAGGGTTATCATAGCCCTTGTTTCTTCGTCTTTTTGCAAGATAATTGGGTTTCATGATCTCCAATTGCTGCAAACAGTGATAAACACGAAGATCAAATTATTCTTTATTAATTTAATTTCTCAATTATCGTAGATATAAAATACACTTCATATTTCCTAGCCTTCAATTTGGTCGTGCGGCGTAGAATGCAAATCCTATCCAGTAGAAATTCAACCACAAACGAGCTGACGAGCCATCGAAATCATCGCTTTTCTAGCTCGTGATAAAACAAGTTTTGTAAATTTGGCTTCCTTCTAAATGCAATTATAATTTTAATCCTCTCACCAACTGTGGAAGCACTGGTAGGTGACACGTGTCACATGCCATGCTTCCGCACCACGTAAGGTAGTTGGAGCCATGGGAACTCGGCCGATCACTGCAGCAATTGCTCCTTCCCTGGCTCGGCAGCGCCTCCCGCACTCCACAGACGCCCAACGTCTCCTCTTGGCTCCCTGGATGTAGCATCACCTTCTCTCGTGCTCCTTGGACGTGACAGCGTTTGATCCCACGTCTGTCGCCCGCTCACTCGCTCGGTCGCCCTGCCACGGCGCCGGATAGCTTCTGCGCTCTTCGGGTATGGCAGAGGACATGTATCATTTGCCACACTTTCTGCGGTGGAGAAGGGGGGTCAAATTTGTAATTCTATATAAGGAAGGCTAGATTTGAGAAAAACAAAGAGAAATGAGCTAGAAAAGTGAAGACCTGTCACCCTATATGCCCATGTGCATCTGGTTCTGGGTTTTGGTATTTCGTGGCCTCACCGATCAGCCGGCTACAGAATCCGATTAGGGTAGCTTCCGCTCCCTGGCCCACCCGAGTACTCGAGACCAGAGTTCAATTTATCGCAAAAACCGACTTGAAAATCGCGAAAACCAGCTGAATCGAGCTGGTTTGAAACCCTAAACTGGCCAGTAAACCGATCAAATAAAAAAAATCATGTCATGTAAACAAGTCGAAAATCTAGCGATTTTCGGTGAAAAATGACGAAAATCTCTAAAAAAATCATCTGCAAAACAAATTTCAATTCGCCATTCGATTTTCGAGAAAACCGGTCGGTTTTCAATGAAAATAGACCAATTTTTGATAAAACCGATCGATTTTTGATATATTTGAAACATTTAATTCAAAAACCCTTTAATTTTTTAAATTTTTTGCTCGATTTTTATCATAATCCGGTACCGGCCGGATTTTGATTTGGAACCAAAATCAGTTTGATTAAACTCCAGATCCCTGCCCATCCCCAGTCCATCTTATCCGTCCAATGAAAAGATCGAAACACAGAATTCCTCCCCGCACGGGCGGCCACACGCCCACAGCTCAGTGGACGCAACCACCTGCAGCCACTCACCCGGCAACCGCGGCGCGCTCAATGGCTGCGTCCCTCCGCTCCCCGCCTCCCTTCCCCGCCGCCTTCCGCCGCTCCCGCGCCGTCGTCCGCGCATCCTCCTCCTCGTCCTCCGCTGTCTCGTCTGCCCCCAAGGCGCGTTTCGTCGCCCGCCGTTCCGAGTCCACCTCCGTCCAGCAGGTCGCCCGCCCCCTCGGTATCCCCTGTTTCTCCCCAACTCCAAGGGATCAAGCTCACCTTGACCTTACTCGCTTTTTTTGCTGAGGGGATCGCGCTTGAGATGTTTGCTTGCTTTTGTAGCGGAGTACATGAGCTTGCCGGCGAGCCAGTACTCGGTGCTCGACGCTGAGCGCATCGAGCGCGTCGACGAATTCACCTTCCGATGCTATGTCTACCGCTTCCGATTCTTCGCTCTCGAGGTCTGCCCCGTCCTCCTCGTCCGCGTCGACGAGGAGCCTAACGGCTGTTGCATTCGCCTTCTTTCCTGCAAGGTACTGGACAATACAACATTCGTATTGTTTCGCTAATGGTGGATGTTGTATTTTGCAAATAGCGATTACTGATTAGTGTCTCGTTTTTACGATTTTTGGCTTTGCAGCTCGAGGGGTCACCCCTTGTGGAGGCGCAGAACGACAAATTCTCAGGTAAGGTTGGCTCTTGATATTGATATTGTTTCCACTGTTGGGCAGGACTAGATACTTGCCAGATTGCTTAGTGTGCTAGACGAGAGCCGCTTGTTGTTTAGTTAATGGGTCAACGCAACTGTACATGATTGTAAATTACGATGGGATCAATTCTCAAAGAAACTGAGAATTTGTTTCGTTTTGATGTCAGATAGCAATATAGCATGGTTTAAGCTTTATCATGCAGATTGCGAAATACCCATTCTACTGGGAGATTAAATTGCAAAGCTGTGTCGAAACATTGACTGAAACAAAATACGCAAAGCTGTGTTGTATAAATCGCTGTCCTACTACCGCATTGCCTTGTGCAGACCTGTACCACTGGACTCGTCAAATTAAAGCTCAATCTTTCAGCATAAGCACTAACTTACCCTTTTCTGGCAGGCTTTTATGCTCTGCTCTGCTCGGCTATGCTTGTTTAAAAAAGATAGAAATTGAGTATAAATATGTTATCATAGCCTATTAGCCTCATAGACGATAGCTGATGTTGTTTATTATTCTTGACACTTGACAGTGATGTTCTTGTTCCTTTTGTTATTTAGATACTTTTCTTGAGTTGGTTGCACTTCTTTAACTCGATAATTTGTATGCCTAGTCCATATGGTAATGAATAACAAATAGTGGAAAGTTCTTTGGTTATAGACTTGTAGTGGTACAATCATGGAGTTGCATGGTTGACTCTATATTGGCTTAATATGTGTGATTCATAGTTGTATTTTGCATAATTCTAAAATAAACTATTTAATCCTTGTTCCAGCAAATCATTGACATGATTTGCTGTGGGATGCAGCTTCCATGGTGAATAAGGTTTTCTGCAACAGCAGTTTGGATGATTCGACATTTCAACAGCTTACATCAGATACTACAATTGAGGTAATTCAGTGTCAAGCTCTCAGCTGACTTCATCTAAACATACTTGAATGTTCTTGGACACAATCAGCTTATCTTGATAATCTTCAGGTTACAATTGATATACCCTTCCCGTTTCGAGCAATACCAGTTGAAGCTATTGAATCAAGTGGCAGGCAAGTGCTTGAGCAGTTACTCCGAGTCATGCTTCCAAGATTTCTGAAGCAGGTCAGTTATATACCACCTTGTTTTGCCTATGACAGCCATTTGTTTAATACAAATTTCATCAGTTCAGCCTCCATTTTCTTTCTTCCAAGCTCCGATACATGATTCTTTTGGATTATAGCTTTTGATGATTTTGTGGTAGAATAAAATCAAGGATGTCTTGTCCTTTGTGTAAAAAGAAGATAATGGTGCATAAATTTCAGAATAAATTCTCTTTTTAGAAATAACCTCTCTTTAACATCAATCAAGTGAAGTCTGCTTCATTTTATTTCTCATATTCATGAATACTTGAAGTTTAACAAATAGTTTTGTTTTAACTATTTGCTATTGTTCAATCATATGCGAATATCACCTAAAAAATGTCATATGTGATCTAGTTCTATGTTGATTAGCCATCAGCTGCTAGTTTCTTGAGTTCCCCACCAATAAGGCCACTGCCAGTACATTTTGTTTCTGCCATCATCAATGTTTGAAGTCTCATGAATCGTTCAATTTTTAGTTTACTTGCTGTTTGTTCAATCGTATGTCATATGTGAACTAGATGACCCCAAGAAAGAGTCATATATGAATAAGATTTATGCTGATTAATTGTCAGCTGGAAGTTTCTTGAGTTGGACCATTTCCTATATTTGTTCTAGAGATTGTTGTGGGCGACATTTTCTATATTTATCTTCATATTTGCCCCAGAGATTATTTATCAAATAAGGAAATTGTTTTGCTTTCAGCTTGTTAAAGACTACCAAGCTTGGGCTTCGGGTGATTCTTCAAGGAAACCACTTGGCACTGGTGAAATATGAAGCTGCCCAGTATCTGCATTAGGCATGATTGCAGTCCATGTAATTCCTCTTTTTTCCCCCTAGGTTGTGTTGTGGTTGGCTCACCTTTATGTACTGGCGGGCGTGTTGGTTTGTACCAAAACCATTTTTCCTGCTTAATACAGAGACACACAAAGCTTTTGCGTGTTCAGAAAAATACTGTGATACCTTTTCTTGTTGAATTTATTTATCACCGCTTGATGGGGTATAGCAATCCTGCTCATGCATCATCCACTTTGCTCATGACAGTTTCCCCTTGTTGGACTTAGCCACCAACTCCTGGTGTCGGTGTTTCGTGCACCGGCAATGCGAATTTATGGTCGGAGGGGGTCGCGCGCTCCCTCTCCCCGAATGGTCGGCCCAAGAGGCCTGGTGTTTATACTGGTTCAGGCTGAACGTCCCTACTCCAGTTCGTGTGAGGTGGATTATATTGATTCTTGATCGTTTTTGTGTCCTTTACAAGCTCGCCCCTCCTCCCTTTATATAGGCGAGGAGGAAGGTTACACTGTTGGTTAGAAAAAAGAGGAAAAGACTGTGCTCTTGGTCGTCCGAAAGTAGCGGGCTGATGGGACTGGCCGCCGACTCCCCCTGCCCTGCTGCTGGTTGCCGTAGTTGCTGCGTCGCTCGTAGTAAATGCGAGGGCCGGGAACTTGTGCCGCTATGTCATCGTTATTATGGCTGGCATTTAATGCGCTCGATACGCAATAAATGCCGTCGCTTCTTGGGATATCGGAGACCTGGTCGCGATTTCGGACCTTGCCCGGTGGTCGTGACCTCGGGCCTTGACTGGCCTGGGTCGGCCCGTGCGTCTTTTTGGGCCGCTGAGGGTACCCATGGTACGGGTACTCGTCACCTGGTTTTATATTGCAATCCCACCGTTATATGATCCATTTGCTTCTTTTTGGTCTCTATGAAGATTCCTCGCACTGCTTATGGCTATGGGTGATTACTGTCAGTTACAAGCATTTGTCGACCATTGAATCGAGCCATTTACAATGCCTTGTTGTAGGATCATGAGTACCTGACCAGTCTTTTTACGTGCATAACTACTAATTGGAAGTGCAAACTGATTCAAGGCTTGTTTTATGACCAATATTGTTGTCAAACTAATGCTACAACTTTGATGTGGGGGCACTTCCATCAGTAGCAAACAGTATGATCCCATGGATGTCAGGGTGGTGTTTGTAACTTTGGACTTCAGTATGGTAATCTGATATTGGTGGCAATATGTGCATACCACAATACCAGTGTGAAGTGTGCATACTACCAGTGTGAAGATTTCGTGCGGAGATGTTCAACAATTCAAGGGGCTATTTGACTCTGATGTTCATTGTTGTTCTTGCCTTGTCTTTTCCAGGCTGGGTAGATGTTTGGTATATGTAAGGAAAGGACACTTGTGTTTTTTTTTTTTTAGATAATGGAAGAATAAATTAAACTTCCGGCCTCTGCATACTGAGATGCACACTGCCTAACAATTATTACAGAGTGCATAGTTTCAGCTAGAAAGCTGCCAAGTAAAACTTAGTGTTTAAGAAAAAAGAAAGTTTGCAACAAGCATTTAAAGGATGAATAAAAACTCTCAAAATGCACTAAGTCTTTTTTGAAGTCGCCATCCGTGCCCAATGAAGACGTCCCTAGCCACAACATGTAGACAACCGCATGCTGTTAACATCATCTCCTGAACCTCTGGACGTTGCAAAAGTGACCATGAGCGCAGCCAATTGATGCACATATAAATAACCTGCAATGGGTTAGAAAGCTGTTTTTTATGAAAGACAATATCATTTCGGCATAGCCAAAGAGACCAACATAAAGCGGCAGCACCAATAAGACATTGATCCTTTATCTCTTTTTCCAATCCCACTAGCCAATTCCCAAACATATTGGTTATGCTATTAGGAGGTTTCAGATTAAAAGCCACTTGTACAATACGCCATAAGAAACGAGTAAACTGACACTCAAAAAAGAGATGTTGAATAGTTTCCTCATTGTGACAGAAACAACAATTTTTATTACCGGTCCAGTTTCTTTTACTGAGATTATCTTTTGTCAAGATAACTCCTCGACGTAAGTACCATAAAAATATTTTTATTTTTAAAGGTACTTTAATCCGCCATAGTTGTCTATTTGTAACTGGGATGTTTTGATATAATAAAACTGCATACATCGAGTGAACAGAAAAGTGTCCATTTTGATGGAGATTCCATCTAAAACTATCCCTTTCTGCTGACAACTGGATACCGATAATCCTTGTAAGAAGCTCATGCATGGCCTGTAAATTAGACCCCACAATGGCCCTACGAAAAGATACATTAAGAGATCCAGAATTCATTACTTCAGCCACCGTGGCATGTTTTTTTCGAACAATATTAAATAATCGGGGGTATTGGGTACTAAGTGGGTTGTTCCCAAGCCAGGTATCCTGCCAAAACCGAATTTGTGATCTATCATGAAGTTGAAAAGATCCAAATCTAAAAAAATGATGTTTTACCTTCATTAGACCCGACAAAAAATATGAGTCTCCTGGCTTCTTTTCATCATACACTTGTGTTGTTTATGAACTTACCTACTTACTGCGTGAGAAAAGTAAAACTGCTATTGCTCCCTCGGTGCCTTATTGGATAAGGATGGTTTGTCAAGTAGCACGTGGAAAACACAATCCTTGTTCCACATTTGGAGTAGAAGAAGAGCTTTCTGAAGAAATGAAGCTAGACGTACCTCTGTGGGCTGTGAACTTTGGTCAGTCAAGAACCAAGATGCTTTTGATGATCAGCTGGAGGAAATTTTCAAGGAACGATGAGAGATCATTTATTTTAGCTTTTAAATACTCTAATTGTATTCTACAGATGAGATAAACTACCTGCTCAAACTAAGGAAAGAATTACAGGTTACCTCCACAACAAACTATGTGCACCTAACTTCACTCCTTTGTCAGGGAGTCATGTCGGAACTCCCTAAAACCGCAAACCTTTTCAACACCTACCCGCAGGGGTGGATCCAGGTCCCGGGTAGAGTAGGCTGTAGCCCAGGGTCTGGTACCGAAAGCCCACTAAAATTCTACAAAAAATATTAAAAAATCATTAAAAACAGATATTTAATCTAAGATCAGCTGGTCTAACCCGGGGCTTGGGCCTAGGCTAGCTCCGCCTCTGCCTACCCGTATTGCAGTATCCTGTATCCTCTGATTCTCAAAAATAAGTGAACTTCACATCACAACTCTCCATAAAAACTGCACATCTGATCGAAGAAATGGAATTTAGCTGAAATTTGCGAAACTCCAAAATGAACCAGAGCTGTACTCTCTGCTCACTCTTCAGAAGTTCAGAGTTCAGGGATAATAAAGCTCACACTCACAGGCCCAGAGAAGACACGTTCGTGCCCATGGGTTCCCTTGTCTGTTTCCTTCGCGTCGCCACCACCACGGCGCCACCCGAATGACCTCACATCCTGTCGGTTACTTTCTCTCGGATTCGAGCCTTTCTGAGCTGTCGCCTCCTCCCTCTCGCCGCGGTTCTCCTCGAGGCGGTCTCCTCCATGGCGTCCTCATCCGCCGCGGCTTCCGCCGCCGCACTCGGTGACGCCCCCTCTCCCTCCCCTCCTGGCCTCCTCCGTTCGGTCTCCGGCCCCTCTTACTCGCTTCCCTCCTCATTTCAGAGGCCGTGCAGGTCCTCGTCGCCTCCCTCGCCGACGAATCTCCCGTCGCCCGGGACGCCGCCCTAGCCGCCCTCCGCGAGATCGCGCCGCTGTAAGGATCGCTCCCGTGTACCGCTCCCTTCCGCGGCAAGCAATTTGGTAAATTCGTTGCTTGCTGTATGCAGGAATCCGCTGCTCGTCCTCGACTGCTGTGCCACCGTCTCCCGAGGCGGCCGTCGGGTACGCTCCTGTGCCTTTGCGATAAAATTTTGCTCATCAGGGCGCTTATTTTCGGTTTGTCTGGATTGAGGGTATGAACTAGTTCTGGTTTATGTGGATTGTAGCGGTTCGGCAACATGTCTGGGGTTTTTCTGGTAATGGCTTCTGCCGTGAGGGTTATCGAGCGCTCGGACGCTGAACGCGAATTCCTCCTGAAAATTGCGAAGATTGCAACTGCAGAGATTGTTAGCTCAAAGGTGTGTATGTTATCAATCTGTCTCCTGGTGTTTTTAGCTCAATACTAGATGGTGAGCTGGAAACTAAGGGACTGTTTTGCAGCCCCACACCTTTGTTGCCGGCACCAGTTACACAACTACAGATAATTTTACATGGGTTGCTAAACCGATAACGTCACAAATCGGCATCCATAGGGATATGAGAGTTACTACTGTAGGTATGATAATTGGTTATGATTGTTACACTATTGGATAAAATGAAACTGATAATCCCTGCCTGAATAAAATGCTATGGAATGAACAATTTGATTATTACACACCTTATTATACAGTGAAGTTAAAAGATTATCCCTGCCTCGTCAGAAGCTGGAAGATTTGTGCATTACAGTGTAATAGGCTGTTGGATACTTCAGCTGTATGTAGAACAGTAGAAGTCCAAAATATCATTTGAAATGTAACATTTATGGAACCACTAAGATTTCATTGTAGTACGGACTACTTGATTGTCACTCGTTGTATCTAGTGTACATGAAACATTCTTTTATACCATTTGCAACCTTTTAAGTTCAGATTGATGTAAAGAGTGTAGCTTTCTAAGCTCAGCAATTTTGATATTCTACAAAACATCTCACTATAGACATTTTATTTGGCCAGATGGCCTCGATTTTCTGCATCCAAGATCATGGACAGGTTTCCAAACTAGAGGTGTTACATGCTGCAATTCTTTAGTGCGGTGGAGCTGGGCACATAAGCCCTGACCATGCGACCAATCAGCATGTTTTTTTCCTTTACTGGCTGTTGATTTTTTCCCCTGTGGCTGTTTAGAAAACACCATGCGTGGAATGTTCTACTCCTGAATGTGAACAAGGAATGTTATTGGTTTGCACTTTGATGCCTCATTAGTCATTACTATCCTGATGGCTTTCACACCAATATTGTTTCTCAAAATTAAGCTAATGAAACCAATCCCTCCATTTCCCCCGTGTTTGATAAGTGCTGCAGCTTATATGATGCATCTTAAACATGCTCAAGTAATCTCAGCTTATTTGTTTTCTTAGCTTATGAGCCCCGTAAGTCACTCTCTACTGTCTTTAGCTTTTCTCCATATCATGGCTTAAAGTTAATTTTAAGCCCAAACATAAGCAGATTGCCAACCCCTTTTTAAGTTTATAAGCCACACAACCTTAAGCAAGCTAGGCAAAAGAGTCCTCAAATATATTCTTTGTTGTTGAGGTAGTTTCCCAACTCCTAAGGAGTGAACTATCACGACAACGGGCTACTATCACTACACATTGCAAGTTAGTCAGTGATTACATTCGTGAAAATGGTCCCAATATCGTGAAAATACAATATTGGGAGCCACATACAAGTTTATTATTCCTTTTTTCTCTTCTTTTCATGGTTTTGAACATTAATATTG
Source organism: Rhipidocladum racemiflorum (assembly GCA_036346355.1). Lineage (NCBI taxonomy): Eukaryota > Viridiplantae > Streptophyta > Magnoliopsida > Poales > Poaceae > Rhipidocladum > Rhipidocladum racemiflorum. The sequence continues at coordinate 82,314,016 of CM070573.1, read as the reverse complement.
TTATCTATTTACAATGTGGGCTATCCTAATGCACTTCAATAATAAGGATGCATTATCTTTGTCTTTACTTCTTTTGATTTATTGTGGTTTCCCTGTTTTGTCTGCCTATCTTTTTTCATTTGGTTGATCTAATCGTTATTTTTTTTTTTGGCACAAACAGGACTTCAATGCTGATTGGCAAAGAGCAGCAGCTAGTCTTCTTGTTGCCATAGGGTCACATGATCCAGAGTTGGTACGCCTTTTCCCAACCATTATACCTTATATAACTATTATATGTGTTAAATACAATGATTAAGGCTGTGTTTACATGCTTAGTTAGGAAGCACATAGGTCATAGGGGCAATTAGCTCAATAACACCCAAAAAAGGTTTAGTTATGGAAACGATACTATAAAAGGTCGTCACGTTGGCCAGAGGGAGGCTATAGGAGGCACAAGTCTTGTAGAGACATTGCCTTGGCTGGAGAGGAACCGATGAAAAAGGGGATTGAAGAAGGGTGTTTTGGTTATTTTGAGAAAATAGTAGTGGATAGTGTCATGATCCAACACAAACAAGGTTTGTAATCCTGTCTAGCCAGTAGCCACAGCCATCTTTTGCGTTTTTCTTTACTCGGACTCTCTTCAGGTGTCACTTTCTTACTGAGCTAATTTTCCCAAGTAAGAAGTTCACTTTTTTTTTGAGAATAATCCATTGAATTATTCTGTGAAAGATTGCAAGCATGACTTCATTTTGGTTTCACAGTTTGCATTCCAATACCGAACATTTTTTGGTGTAGCATCAAGTCCATTATGAGTCTCAATGCCAAACTTTTCTAGTTAGCAATGGTTCACTAATCTATAATTTTGAAAGACTTTCTGGTACACATGTTTTATGTTGCTCTAGTTCTAGTTTTCTAATAATGCTCTGGTTAACATTAGCTTCGGTAAATGTATGCATCAGAAATCTTGCGCTCCTCTCAAAGTCTTCCTTCTAAGGAGAGTCCATTTCTGTCTTGGATGACCGCCAGGGAAAGATAAAAACTTACACTCTTAATGGTAGAGTGTGGGGTAGATTGTTCGCTCTGTGCCAATCTGCGATAGCTCTTTAGTGTCATCTTGAAAGTTGAAATGTATTATCATAAGTCAGAAATCACTAAAGCAGCCTACTTACAGTAAACTTCGTAGCTGGTTTTAAGTATAAATATCCTTTTTCATTGTTCTCAGCTTGATCTCTTTCTTCACATTTCTGTTGGCTTTGGGTGCTGGTGACTCTTTACTACTCCGTAGTCTAGCAAAATAATATCAATCTGTTGACCTAACTTGTTGTAGATGATGGAGGAAATATTTCTTTACTTCTCTGGACCAACTTCTGCTTTGCCAGCCATGTTACAGATACTTGCAGATTTCGCATTAGCTGAAGGTTAAGCACATTTTTTAGTTTAATTTCCATCTGATTGGGCTGGACTGCTGAATTCACTACTTGTTCTTGCTTATTTGAAGCCTTGCAGTTCACCCCACGATTAAAGGATGTACTTTTGCGCGTTTTACCTACACTAGGAAGTGTACGAGATAGCCAACGACCTGTTTTTGCGAATGGTACTGCATATGAAATTTCCTCCAATCATCAGCATATGTTCTGGTTTCTACGTTTATATGTTTCTGGAAATTTGAAACGATACACAGAGCCTCTTTTGAATCCATCGATACAATGTTTTCCTTCTATTCGCAGCATTTAAGTGTTGGTGCCAGGCTGCATGTCAGTACATAGGAGATGCCCCCTCCGAGCTTCCTTTCGATACTGATGTCATGTAAAGTTTTCAATGCGAGAGAGTTTTTTTTTTTTATTTGAGGTAATGAAAGCTGTTATGCTATCTGTGTAATATTTCAATTACAGGTCCTTCATGAATTCAGTATTTGAATTACTTCTGAAAGTATGGACAGGCTCGCGTGATCTAAAGGTACACACAATGGCTTCAACTTGGCTCATTTAGTTGTTGACTTGCTGCTATTCACACCCCTTACAATAATATAGCGTCTCAACTGATAGGAGCATGCTGTATGTCTTTGGATGTGTGAATAATGCTTAGACCTATATAAATAACTTTGGTACAATTGTCAGAAACACATACCTGCCAGTAAAACTGCACACTTATAATTTTGTAGTTCAATGCTGGTATCATCTCATGCTGAGCCTCCTGCAATAGCTCAATATGTTGTGATCCACCATTATTAAGGCTATTGGGTGATTAGTAGTGTGTTCAATAAGCGCTAAGAATCCTACGATGCACCCAGATTCAGCTGTCTGACAAATAATGTTCCAATTCTTGGTGTGACCGTTTGTTAACACCTGGAAATGTATTAGGTCAGAACTTCCTTGAAGTGAGATTTTTGTCTGTTCGATCCTAGGTAGATAGTCAGTGATTTTGCCCTGAGGTGCAGATCAGATGATTGCTGTTCATTCCCTGTCAATCAGATGGCTAGGATTGTGAGTTTACATTCTCCTAATTTAATGGGAGTTCCTGCAGATACGGCCCCTGGCACCAAATTGCATAATCAATGTTCAGAGTCCCTTGTACAATGGACTTTTTAGTTTTTTCCTTCTCCTTTTTCACTTAAGACCATTGCAGATTTGCTACAGTATGTCGGGTTCTTAATGACTTATTGCACTGCTTTTGTGGTAGTGTAGTATATATTTATTGTCTGGTTAATATTTTCATCAGGTGCGGTTGTCTTCTGTGGAGGCTTTGGGAGAAATGGTTGGCCTGGTCACTAGGTCACAGTTGAAATCAGCACTGCCAAGGATTATACCAACGATGCTGGACCTGTATGGGTTCTATTTTCATATATTTACCGAAGATGTTTGCCATTTTTTCCCAGACATTTATTTGTTTTGCTCATGTAGATGTAGGAAAGATCAAGAAGTTGCTTTTGTTGCATCTCACAGTCTTCATAACCTTCTTAATGCATCATTACTGTCAGAAAGTGGTCCTCCTTTACTTGATTTTGAGGTAAACTATGAACATTCTTAAGACATACGATTGTTACTCCATAAATACATCGCTATTTTGTATGTTTGTTTTTCTTCATAAATTCATTTTATTACGATTATCATAACTAACATCTATTTTGCAATTCTATTCAGCACTTGTATTGCAGCATGTGAAGTTTTTTTTGCTTTTATTCAGTACATTATTGTAACTTGTAAGTATGTAAGGACAACATGATAAAATTGTTATATGTTGGTAGGCATGGCAGACAGAGACATTTATACCATTAATAAAAGATGTCATGAACATAACAGGGAACCTAAGGGTGGATAGTCTTCATGTATAACAGACTGCAAATTCTTGTATGATCACTAAAAAAAAAGGTCACTGATATCTGTTGCTGTTGCAGGAAACATGATGTTAGTGCGTCTAACAAATAATTCTAGATAGCTAAATATAGTAGGATTGTAATTATTATAAATGACAGAAAAACACGACATATTCTTGTGCAAGAGATTTGGGAAGTTTGATTGCCATCTCCTAAAAAAATGTTCTATGAATAAAATATCAAATCATGGAAGTTGTTCTTCATTTTGAAGTTTAAACTTACTTAACCCGTGAAGTCATCTCAGCAATTTGCTTATATTGTGTAGTTGGCCAACCACACGATTGAAACTTTACAAATAACTTTTTCCAAATGTATGATTTAGACATAATTATTGGTATGGAGCAGTGGACTGAGGTAGTACATTTTCATGGTTACAAAGTAGTGGCTGCGCATTTTGGTGTCAGCTTTTGATATTCTGTGTTCATTGCTATTGCAACTGCCCTCAAAATAGGTGAATGGGAACTAGCAATGTTCCCTGTCAAAAAAAATAAAATAAAAAAAATAAAGAAACCCCGTCAAAAAAAAAATAACTTGCAATGTTGACCATTAGATGAGATCTGGGTGGCTCAGATTGTCCACTTATGGGTGTTTGGTTTGAAGAATGGGTTGGTCCTAGGCTCCTAGCACCAAATCATTCCTATCCTTTTGTTTGGTTTGAGGAATGGAATGCATTGGCCCATCACCGCCTTATCCCTCATTAGCATAAATCTAGTAAAAGAAAGGGGAATGGGGATGTTATACGCAACACCTTTGATCAGGTTTATTTTAGAAAGAAGAGGAATTAGGAAAGTCTTGATTTAGAATACTATTTCTTTCCTTGTTGATTTCGGTCTTTAGTTTCCGTGTGTGTGGGTTTCCTGGTAGAAATCCTTCAGATCTCTATCTTTAGGAAAGTTTGTTATAGCATTGATAACCTTATATATAGAGAGAAATAAAGAGAGAAAAGGCAGACCTGATTTGATGCCACAAAACCAAAGCTAAGGCGGTGGCTCCGACAACAGCCATTGTATCCAAGCCGCGCGCAACGCCGGCGACCTCTTCCTCCGTTTCCGTTCGTCCAGGGCATCGTCGGGGACCAGGGCGTACGAAAAGACCAAGGCAGATCTTGCGCATAACAACTTGGTATGAGAAGAACCTCTTCCTGCGCCTGTGGCGTTGCTAGCATCTTCCGGGGATTCTTCTCTGCTCACCGACCAGAAGATGACCTCCACTCCGTCGGTAGAAGATCGGGTTGCTGCCCTCGAGATCGCCGGGAAGGAAACCCACCGCCTCCTGGAGGAAATCCTCAGCAACATTCAGGCCGGCAAAGCGTCAGCTCACTCCGCCTTGGCCGGCGGAAGCCACCAGCCAGGACAAGCAGACTCAGGAGAGCAGCCGCCAGCCGCCTTCCGTGGAGGGACACCACCAAATCTTCAGGGCACATATGAGGGCTCTCATCGGGCGCATCGGGGGATCGGCCGCTTGGAGGAAACGGATCGGCGCTGGATTCCTCGTCCCCCTCGCTTTGATCTCGCCGAGTACGACGGGACGGAAGACCCTCTGGGATGGCTGCGTCAATGTGAACGTTTTTTCCGGTTCCATCGCATTCCATCAGAAGAATGGGTGGAAGTAGCAGGCATCCACCTTCGGGGCGAAGCTTTAGAGGTACTCGATAACTGGCAATTGGAGGACAGGTTCCTCCACTGGGACGATTTCCACGGGACCTTCACGCGCCGGTTCACTCGCTCTTCGAGTATGGGTCCCCTGGGCGATTTAGTTAACTTGAAACAGGGGAACTCGCGCGTGGATGCCTATGCTAAGGAGTTTCAACGCCTGCTCGCGCGTACTCCACGTATGCGCCGCCAAGACCAGATGGAGACGTTCACTGCAGGTCTCTCCGTCGCCTTAGCTGGAGATGTCCGCCGGGACAGACCGCGAGACTTAGCCGAAGCCATTGGGTTTGCCCGGATGTCTTTAGCAGAAGGACGCTCGCTAGCGGCGGCTCAATTGGGAACGACCGCAACCGGACGTTTTCGGCCGACCTCCAGCCGGAATACTTTTCCCATTGCTGGTGCGGCTGTACCTCCCGTTTCACCTTCGCCTGGAGGGCACACAAGCGAAGCCAGGAGCTCCACCTCTGTTCAACTGGGATCGACATCAAACGCGCCCATTCGTTCGGGACACCAGTCTGCTCCAACAGCAAGCTCTCAGCATAGCTCATCACCCTTTCGTTTGCGCCTCAGTGCGGATCAACTGGCCGATCGTCGTGCCAAAGGCCTTTGCTATAATTGTGATGAGGTTTACATGCAGGGACATCGCTGCAAGCGCCTTTTTCATCTCGAACTCCAGGATGATGAGGCCGATGGACAACACATATCAGATACTAGCCTAGAAGAAGAAGAACCATCACTGTCACTCATGGCCGTTCACGCCCCTAAGCATGGCATCACCATGCAAGTGCAGCTTCAACTCCAGGGCCGTAGCCTCCTCACTCTTATTGACAGTGGCAGTACTCATAACTTCATTAGTGGAACAGCAGCTCTTCCAGGGTCGTGGACTCCTGTGTCTGGATCCCCGCAGAAGGTCCTCATAGCCGGAGGCAGCCATCTTCCTTGCCTTGGAGTGATTCCAGAAACACAATTCAATATCCAGTCCAACACATTCCGTGCTCCTTTTCTCATCATCCCCCTGGATGGATTTGAGGTGGTATTAGGCGTCCAGTGGCTACGAACGCTGGGCGACATTCAGTGGAATTTTGACACACTTACTATGACTTTCACATTCCAAGGACAACAGATTCGGCTTCAGGGTCTTCAGGACCAACGCCATCCTCTCATGCTTCAATCGGTTGAGCCCAAGTCAGCTCCGGTGCAGGATATTTTATCCCAGTTTGAAGACATCTTTGAGGCTCCGCAGGGCCTTCCACCAGCTCGGACATGCGACCATCGCATTCCTTTGACAGCAGGCACGGACCCGGTGGTGGTTCGACCCTATCGTTACCCTTATCGCCAAAAGGATGAGATTGAGCACCAATGTGCAGACATGCTTCAACAAGGCCTCATTCGAGTTAGTCGATCACCATTCTCCTCCCCGGTTTTGCTTGTCAAAAAGGCTGATGGATCATGGCGATTTTGCGTCGACTATCGCGAACTCAACGCCAAGACCATTAAAGATCGGTTTCCCATTCCAGTGGTCGAAGAATTACTTGATGAACTCCGACATGCTACTTTCTTCTCTAAGCTTGATCTTCGTTCGGGTTATCATCAGGTGCGAATGCATAAGACTGATATTGAGAAGACAGCATTCCGGACACATCATGGCCACTATGAATTTCTTGTCATGCCGTTTGGGCTCTCTAATGCTCCCTCAACATTTCAAGCACTCATGAACGAGATCTTACAAGAGTTCCTTCGTAAATTTGTTCTTGTCTTTTTTGATGATATCTTGATTTATAGCCGCTCGGAAGAAGATCATTGTGTCCATCTCCGGTTGGTTTTGGACCGCTTACGCTACCATCACCTTTTTCTGAATAAGTCCAAATGCGTCTTTGCTCAAGGATCCATTGGGTACCTGGGACACATCATATCAGGCGATGGAGTAGCAGCCGATCCAACCAAGCTCCAGGCTATTGCCTCCTGGCCACGACCCTTGTCGGTAACTGCGTTACGCGGATTTTTAGGTCTCACGGGGTATTACCGGCGATTCATTAAGGATTATGCATCCTTAGCCGCACCTTTGACAGCATTATTGCGTCACCATAACTTTAACTGGAACCCTGCAGCGGAGACGTCCTTTGCTCAACTACAACAAGTCTTGATGTCTGCCCCAGTCTTACAAATGCCCGATTTCACTTCACCTTTTGTTGTTGAGTGTGATGCTTCGGGTACAGGCATTGGTGCCGTCCTACAACAACATGGTCATCCGATTGCTTATTTCAGTCGACAATTAGCTGCCCGACACACCAAGCTAGCCGCCTACGAGCGTGAGCTCATTGGGTTATCTAAAGCCGTCCGGCATTGGAGACCCTATCTATGGGGGCAATCTTTTCTTGTCCGCACCGATCATGGCAGCCTCAAGTATTTATTGGAACAGGCTCTTGTTACTCCACCACAACAACACTGGTTGAGCAAGCTCATGGGATTTGATTTCCGAGTCGAATACAAGCCGGGCAAAACAAATGTTGTAGCAGATGCTCTATCCCGCATCCATCCGGACGAGCCAACCTGCGCATCACTATCTCTACCGGTAGCACTCACTAGAACTCAGTGGCTTCAAGAGCTACGACAACATCCAGAGGTTCGGCAGCTGCACGAGAAGCTTGCTCTGTCAGTTGCGTCACAACCTGCAGAAGGCCGACCTTCTGCGCTTTCCGGCGGGTCCTCCTCCTCGGTCGATGGCGTCACGGCTTCCTCTGCTGACTCGACCGACGCCGGACAACCCAATAACAAACGCACACAATGGCATGTGGCGGACGGCCTGGTTTATAGAGGCAAGCGTCTTTTTGTTCCAGCCACCTCCTCGCTGGTCACCTCCATTATTGCTTCTGTTCATGATATTACTCACGAGGGGGCACAGAAGACATTGCATCGTGTTCAGGCAGAGTTCTATTGGGCTGCCCAACGTAAGACAGTGGAATCATATGTAGCGCAATGTCACATATGCCAACGTAATAAGACAAGCTCGTTGGCACCAGCCAGCCTTCTACAGCCCCTTTCTATTCCACAGCAGGTATGGGCCGACGTTTCCATGGATTTCATAACTACCCTCCCCAAGTCATGTGGCAAAACAGCGATTTTGGTGGTCGTCGATAGGCTCTCCAAGTATTCCCATTTTATGGCCCTTACCAGACCAACTACGGCAGCAGCAGTAGCGTCCCTCTTCTTCGATCAAGTGGTCCGCTTACATGGCATCCCAGAATCCATTGTCTCCGATCGAGATCCTATTTTCCTCAGTGCATTTTGGCAAGATTTATTCAAGCGCAGTGGGACTGCTCTCCTTTTCTCTACGGCTTACCACCCGCAGACGGACGGTCAAACTGAGGTGGTCAACCGAACTGTGGAAATGTATCTTCGATGTCTTGCCATGGATAATCCTTCTTCTTGGGCGAAATGGCTTCCTTGGGCCGAATTCTGCTTCAACACGTCCTTCCATTCGGCCCACCGAATGACGCCCTTCGAATTGGTGTATGGCCGTAAACCCCCTGCTTTACTGCCATATCAACAAGGAATGACAACCATTGACGCTGTGGACTGTCAGCTAGTCGATCGGGATGCTCTCGTGGATCAAGCACGAAACCATCTCTCCACAGCTCAGAATCGCATGAAACAGCAATATGATGCAAAACATCGGGAAGTGGAGTATCAAAATGAGGACTGGGTATGGCTTCGTCTACGACCGCACAGACAACTTTCTGCTCGCGATACTCCTTCCCACAAGCTGGCCGCTCGTTATTTTGGACCATACCAAATAGCAGCTCGAATTGGTCCTGTCGCATATCGCTTGAATTTGCCATCGGATACTCGTCTCCACAATGTCTTTCATGTCTCCCTTTTGAAGAAGTTCACCGGCGACCCTCCATGCGACGTACCATCACTGCCGGAAGTAGTGTCGCCCTGTCCGGCCGACACCCCACGAGAACCTTATCAATTATTGGCCCAACGATTCCTTCACGGCAAGCGGCAATTCCTAGTTCATTGGGCCGGTGAACCACAAGATGAAGCCACCTGGGCGGACGCTGCAACTCTTCGTCGTTCCTTTCCGGACCTTAAGCTCGAGGACAAGCTTGTTTTTCAGGGAGGGAGTGATGTTATACGCAACACCTTTGATCAGGTTTATTTTAGAAAGAAGAGGAATTAGGAAAGTCTTGATTTAGAATACTATTTCTTTCCTTGTTGATTTCGGTCTTTAGTTTCCGTGTGTGTGGGTTTCCTGGTAGAAATCCTTCAGATCTCTATCTTTAGGAAAGTTTGTTATAGCATTGATAACCTTATATATAGAGAGAAATAAAGAGAGAAAAGGCAGACCTGATTTGATGCCACAAAACCAAAGCTAAGGCGGTGGCTCTGACAACAGCCATTGTATCCAAGCCGCGCGCAACGCCGGCGACCTCTTCCTCCGTTTCCGTTCGTCCAGGGCATCGTCCGGGGACCAGGGCGTACGAAAAGACCAAGGCCCACAAGAATCATGGGATGACCCCGTGATGGTCCAGCTCATCCTAGGGTTAGGTGGTCCCTCAAACCAAACACTCTATAAGGCTATCCGTGTTAGTCTAGATGCTTCCCCTTCTTCAATATATATTATATGCTCACGCTTTGTCCTGTGACTGTCATATATTTTTTATTGCATGAATCATATTCCACGAGGAGATACCCAGCACGATGATTGGTCAACAACTTTTTTTAGTACATCATGTGATATGAATCTGGATCATCATATACTCCCTTCATTTCAAAATATAAGGCGTATAATTTTTGCAATCTTGTTTCAAAACATAAGATGCACATGCAGATTTAATGACCTTTCCTTGCTTTTGCCCTCATATATCTTCCCTCCCTCTTCAATATCTATGAGAAACACACTAACTATTCTTTCTCTTATTCCCAAGACATTAACACCATGGATGCCATGGTCATTTCCCTTTACTATTCTCTTGGTTTCATGTCCTAGTTAATCCCCGTGCTTGACCAAAACACACCTTACAAAGGGAAGGAGGGAGGGGGGAGTATATAAGAAAATGCATGCTGCAATATCTACTCCCATGTGGATGCATGCTGCAATATCTACTCCCATGTGGATGTTCATTGTGCTTCTTGCTATTTCTCTTGCAACAGTAGGTGAATTGGAGATAATAGAAGTGGCAGAATGTTGCTAGACAGAATAATTGTTTTTGACATCTTATATATATGTCAAAGCATGATAATTCGGAATGGTTGTTTCTTGTGTTGCAGGAGCTTACTGTTATCTTAGTTACACTTCTTCCGTTAGCATCTGTCAACAACAGCAAAGATGAGCATTCATATGTTTCAAAGGGATTGAAGGTGCCTCCTGTATTAAATTTTTTATGATTTTTTTGGCTGCATTGAGATATCCATTGATTTTGCATCCTCTATTGGATCATTTGCAATCCATAATGCCACATTGCGGCGTAGTAAATAGAAGTGATGGTTGAGGTGCTTATGAAGGTAGTTGATCGAAGCACAACCATTGCTGGGCAGTTGGTCTGGAGAGTGATAGAAAATGTTATGATGGCAATATGGCATTATATGACACAGTTGTGTTGTCAAACCATAGATTGGAGCCTGGCAGGTGCCCTAGGAGGAGATTCTGTTAATTTCTGGAGCTTTACTAGTACATGCACTGCAGATTGAGATGTAATGTTTTATATTTTCCTCAGATAGAGTTTTTTTTTTTTTTTTTTTTTTTTTTTTTTTTTGGTGTGTGGTGATTGGAAGAACCAAAGTAGAGTTTGGGCCGTGGATCTGGTGTTACAAATAAATACTGCTAACTTGAGTTAAACAGTATTGTTGTTTTTTTTGTCTAATGAGATCATTCTTTATTAGGTCAGTATGTGGTAGTGGTACCATCGCAAATTTGGTTCAATTTACATGAGCGCTGTATTGCCCTGAATTGAGCATGAGTTATGTTTGATGCTATCTGCATAGTGTTTTTCTCTCATGAAGCAATTCACAAAGCTTACGCGGTTAGAAATTGGAATTTCTTTTATCATGTAGAGATCCTCACACTGTTTTTACTTTTGAGCAAAGTTATCTGACTTTTTATTTTTATTTTCATTGCTGTATAAAATATGTATGCTGCTGTTCATAAAAATATTTACTACTCATGTGCTAACGTTTACATGATTGTAGACATACAATGAACTCCAACATTGCTTCTTGGTAATTGGTTTAGCATATTCTGAGGATCTGTGCATGTTCCTTTTGAGTGTAAGTACAGAGTTCCAAAATTTCCACTTTGTATACATTCCCAAAAAAGTCAGAACCTTATCGTGAGGGATTCCCTGATAACTCTGAGTGTTCTCAAAGTAGGCTTATATATACTATTGCTTTTACCCTCTGTTACTCTTCAGAAATGCAAGTCAAAAGATGAAGCATCCATTGTTGGGGCACTTGGCACAATAAAACATCTACTGCCCAGGTCCTCACCTCGTCCTCTCCCTCCATTCTTTGGAATTGTTTGTGACAACTCTTATAACCTTTCTGTCTAGGTTGTTGGAAACATGGCATACTAAGCAAACGTTATTGGTTGAAATAGTGAAATCACTTTTAGAGGAGCAGAGCTTGGGTATCCGAATGGCATTAGCTGAGGTAATAAATACCATATTAACTTTTGGCGGAGTTAGTTCATTAAATGTGTACTGCAAGCAATTTCTTTTGTTTAGTGCCTCATAAATGCAAGATTACGATAATACTGATTTCTGTATTTTTTTATACATCCAATTATTCAATGTCTTGATACTAGTTCAATCATGTACAGCTAATTGTTGTTATGGCTTCACATTGCTATTTAAGTGGGCATCCCGCTGAGCTGGCAGTTGAGTTTTTGGTGCGGCATAGTGCTATAACTGATGATGATCTAAATGATCTCAACACTCTGAAAAATGATTACTTCCAGGACAAAAGATTTGAGGTTTCACTTAATTTTAGGTTCTGTACAGTTTACTTGTTAACTTTGAATTGCTTCAGGATGATTTATCTTATTGTTTTCATTTATCAGATGAAAATAAGTCTTGCTGGTCTATCAGAACTAAGAGCTGTATGTGAAAAGGGTCTACTTTTACTAGCAATTACCATCCCTGAAATGGAGGTAAAGTGAAAACTTGATGTTCTTTAATCTCTACGTTATGCTCATCTAGTTAGGAAATCAATTTATGGAGCTCATCATCTAATTTTTTGTTATATGAGTAATGCACTTTAGACTTTCCTATTTTCCAGCTTGTTCTATTGCCATTTATCTTGAAGCTGATAATCCCGAAGAAGTATACAGGTGCAGTAGCTATGGTGAGCGCTTCTAAGTTATTTTATGCCCTTAATATTTGTCATATCTTAGCTGGATTATTCTTATCATTTCTCTAATATGTTTCTGGTAAATAAATACTGCACCTTTAATCAAGTGCATAATATTATTGTATTGTATACTGATTACCATGGAGATATCTCCAGGTCTGCAAATGCATAACTGAATTGTATAGGCATAAGTTGTCGCAGACAAATCCTCTATATACTGAATTTAATGCCTCGAACGAAATGCCCAATCCTGAGGTAGTTTGCTTGATATCAGATATCTTTTTTTTATTTTCTTATCCATAGGCTAAGTTATTTCTCATCACGATTTGGTTCATGCAGGATCTGTTTGCTCGTTTGCTTGTGCTTCTGCATAATCCACTTGCTAGGGGTGAACTTGCTACCCAGATCCTGACGGTTTGTCTTCATATTAAATGAACCTAAATCATTCAATCATGATTTAAATGAGACTTCCTGTTTTGAACCGTTCCTTTTTGTTTGTCGTATTTGACTTGGTGTCTATCCTTCTGTTTCATGTGTGGTCTAGCTTTCCCAGACATGCGAATACTTTTCTTCCAAAAAAAAGAGGCATTTGAATACTTTACCTCTTTAAAAATCTTTATCATTGTGAAGTTCTATCTTTGATGGGAATTATCATGAAACTTGATGTTGTCATAATGGATTCTTATTTATGGAAGACTAGACATTGACTTGTTTTAACTAGCTACATGCCCGTGCCTTGCTACGAAAAACAAAATTGATAACGAAAAATAAAGATTAAAAAATAAAAAAAATTATTTTACAAGATCAAACATCTATCTTTAACGCTTCGTTTCTTGTGAAAGCTGGCTAATTAAAGCAACGTTTCGTTTCTTGAGTAGGGCAATTAAGCAGGGCAATTAAGTAGAGCAATTAAACAGGGCAATTAATGACGTGTAGAATGGACCACTGCCACCAAGTGGTGCTTTAGAATAGTAGAGATATGAAAAAAAAGGTTATATAGCTTCGTAATTCTGGTCAACTGGAATAGCTTGTATCATCACTATCTAATAGGGCTGTCTCTATTTGTTCTACTTTGATATCCGGATTATACAACTGTTTGGCATCGTTGCATACATGATTTTCATTACAACTGAACTGTCACAATAACTTATTATACCAACTTTGTTTGCCCTTAAATCAAGTAGTAACTCCTGCTGTTACTGGTTAAGAACTTAAGATGGCTACATGTGTTCATGACATCTTTTTTCGTTTATACACTTTTGGTCCTCGTTTTTCAAGGACTCTTTTGACCTATTTAATATAAAAAATGTAAAGGTAGTTTACTTCCAGTCATTAACATTCACTTTATCTCTGGTTCTTGTAGGTGCTGTGCTACTTGGGTCCACTTTTCCCAAGAAACCTTTCTTTATTTTTGCAAGATGAGGTATAGCCCTTCATTTATCTAGTGTTGTTAACAGTTAGAGTGCATTTTCATTCCAGTTTTTTGTTAGTACCATTCTGTTATTATTTTCCAGTTCTAAATGGAAAATAGATTATGTAGGACTAGGAGTAAGTTATATTTTGTACACATCTTTTTGCGGTATTCATGTCTTAAAGTTTTTGTTTTCCATGTTAATCCCCAAAAGAAAAATCATGTGCTACTGCCCATCCTGGCTGTGTCCTGGAATTAATATGATGCTTTGTGCATGGTTTATTTGTATAATGTACCAAACTATGTAACTCCTATGGTGATTTACTTAACAGCAAAGAAGTTAACAGTTTGCTTTTTGAGGGAGTGTTAATAGTGCAATTTCCCCTCGTTATGTTGTTGAAGATGTTAATAGTGCAATTTCCCCTCGTTATGTTGTTGAAGTGGCTTACAAAATGCATCTTTTGGCAAGTATTAGGTCCCTAAGATGAAATCTTACATCAGTGACCCTGAAGACCTTAAGCAAGATAGCACATACCAGGAAATATGGGATGACATGATAATAAATGTAAGTATATTATTCTTGTTGTTTGAGGATTATAATCATTTCATTAAGAGTGTCCAGCAATGGTGGTGCTTAGCAACTAGAATTATGGTGACGTTGAGTCAAAATTTGGCTAATTAGTTGAGTGAAACACAGATGCCAGAAAAAGATGGATTGTTTCTTTGTGCCTTGTAGGCCTTTTTCTTTTTGCAAGGATGCTATTGTTGCTTCTCTGGAAAGCTAATCTTGCCATATCTTTCAGTTTTTAGCAGAATCTTTGGATGTTGTGAACGACAATGAGTGGGTCATATTCTTGGGCGATGCATTTTCCAGACAATATGATCTCTATGCTACATCTGATGGACATTCTGCTTTGTTGCACAGGTAAATTTATGTTATTCTACTGTACCTTTTCCATGAAGCTGGTAGTTCTTGGCATATTTCATAATGTGGTAACTATTGTTATACTTATTACCTGGTGGATGGCCATGTAATCTATGTGCTGGATGTGATTTTTTTGGCTTCTATGCGCAAAAGATATTCTTAACATGCCCCATGCAATCTGTGTTTTCAAAGTGAATTTTTTTTATTTGCAGATGTTTAGGAATGCTTCTTCAGAAGGTTGATGATAGGATTTATGTCTGTGAAAAGATTGATTGGATGTGTAGACATTCAAGTATGTCTATTCCTATTAATCGCCTTGGACTTGCCCAAGGCATTGGGTTGGTAAGCTGGCATTAATGAAGTCCTTTCCTTTTGGACTCCTTTTTTTGGAGCTTTTGGTACTGAAGTTACACTTGCAGGTTGCAGCATCTCATTTGGATACAGTGTTGGAGAAGCTGAAGAACATATTAGACAATGCAGGGCAAAGTGCTCTCTCGAGGTACTTATATTACCTTTTTGGGAGCAGAACTCTATCTCGTCTTGCTAATCACAGTGCAATCATGTTGTAACAGCAACTCATAAGCTTAAATGGAACTGTGATTATGTGTTACGTACGTCACATGTACACCCATACGGCTGAGCTTTATTTCTCAACTCCAAAGTACCGATTCGTTTCCTTTTTAATCAGCCACCTATAATTGGTCTGCCCTTTATATTTGTGGTTGAAACTTCAGTTTGGCCCACTTAAACAATTCTTCTCTTCAGTTTCCATGTTTTTTGATACTTAGTCCCATAATTTATTTGAAGAAAGAGAAATGGAGACTACATATAAAGTGATCGAACAACACTATTAATTTAGTTTGTTAATTTATTTTTCCAGGTCATGTATCCAGTTGGTACATTTTATTAATAAATATGTGACATTGAATTCTACAGGTTCCTCTCATTTTTCTCGTTCAGAGCAAAAATGGAGGATGTCGAGGATACATATGCAGCTCTGGCTTTGATGTATGGTTATGCTGCAAGATATGCTCCATCAACTGTTATTGAAGCCAGAATTAATGCACTTGTGGTATGTTATCCAATCTATAAACGAACTTGTTTTTGTTTCTGTTGTGTGGATGTGACCACTTTGATGAATGATGATTACATTTGCATTTGGGACCAACTAGTCTTGATGAGTACAGTGAACTACTATACTAGGTTGGGCCAAGCCTTATACAGCCTTTCCTTTGAATGGGAACCAAGGCCTCTGAGGAAAACTATTCCACTTTTATTTGCAGGCATGCTTTTAGTACTTGTTGGTTGGTTCTTGGTTGTGCTGTCTGTACGAGGGTGCTTTTGTCACTTTTTTGTTAAAACTGAAATTTTGGAAAGTACTCCCTATAGAAGGTCGGTGCATGTAGATTCTTTCTAAAACAAGGGTTCATTGCTTGCAAAGTATGCTGTTTTCGAAACCATTAATTTGCACTGCTTTCTTTTGCTTCATTGTGATGGCCTAATTGCGTTTTGTTATGTATAGTTGCATCTCTTGTCAGCGGTGCTAAAAACATCTGATGCAAATGTTTTTTTGATGGGACATATGATATATCACATCTTTATCATCACAGTGATACCCATAATCAAGCCCTGTCTGGGGTAACTTCAGCTTATAGCCACTGGAAGCTTAAGCTCCCCCAAATAGGGTGCAACTTCTTGGGCTTCTCAGGGAAACCTGGAGTATATATCATCCAGAGAGTAGAAAGGGAACAACATAGCAGAACACGAGTTAAGATAGGGGTTCAACAACAAAACAATAGCACAATCCGTTCCATTAGCAGCATCATAGCAAAACCCATAATCAAGCATTTTGGGGGGAGCATCATGTAACAACAAAGGGCTCGCTGTATGCCTAATCCCCATGTGGAGTAGGCCCACGCATGCATAGCACCGCACTTAAACTTTCGTCATCGTTTCTTGTGAGAGGGTTAAACCAGATGTGCTATATTTGGACCCAACAAGCATTATATATTAGCACCACTTTAGATTTCCAATGTGGGACTATTCCACCTCCACAACTCCACATGGGCCACACATGCCGCTCTACGTCTCTTCAGATATGTTTTATTTTGGTTTTCTTGCTTGAGGAATGTTACTCTACTTGCCTTGTATTCAGGGGTCTAATATGCTTGGAAGATTGCTTCATGTTCAACATCCTACTGCAAAGCAAGCTATCATTACTGCAATTGACCTTTTAGGTAATTTCCTTTATAACAAGGCTGCATCTTGTGTCTTGTTTTTGAGTTAGTTTTTCAGTTGGTGGAGATATTTGCCTTGATTTTTTTTTTTGATATGTACAAGCTTCAGATAGCATTGTTCTGCTTTGTCACAACTGGTCTTCTGCTATTTGCTTACAGATAGTTAGTTATTGACTTAGTAGACTTAAGCATTGTTTTTGTGTATTATGTTCAGATTCTGTTTTATGTGTATCATGTTGCTTGTTTGCATCTATTATGGGAAAACTGGTGTTTCCCATCTGACAAATTCTGAGAAATCTTAGTTAGCAACAGGCCTTGGTGAAATCATCTGAAATCTCAGATTCTCAGTGAACTAGAATAATTGATACAAATGCCAGAGTTCATTAAATTCTTTTACATGAACACTTCATCACACAATATTGTTGAAATGAAGCATAAGCAACTGGTAAACTGCTGATTCCCCTGGTTTTCACTGGTTTATGGCTGAGTTGAGAATTAGCTTAAAAGCTTATGACTGAGTTGAGATTTAGGCATTTAGCTTAAAAGCTTACCCAGATAGAAAGTACTGGCAGTATAGCTGTTTCCTCTGGAAATGGCTTTAGGTACAGTGGTACACTGGTTGATTCCATTAAGGTAGTTTCAGCAAAAACGGAAAAACCTAAGTTGTTCTTTACCATACTCTTGTTATATTGAATTGCCATTTTTAGCTTGACGAATTTGCACCATGAATATCATGTACTTGTATAATTTCAATAGTTAATGTGAAATCTTTGGTGCATTATGTTATTGTTCCTTCCCCCCCAGAAGATTACACACATCCAAATTCCAAAACATGAACACAGACATCTATGTTTTACCTTGAACACTTCCAAATATGTAAATTCAGGGCCTTCATGCATGTTAGTCATTGTGTTATCTTGAGCTGAGAACCTGAAGTCAAATGAATATATACTTGACATATCAATTGCAAACTAATGTCTAGGTGCAATCATGCAAACTCGCATGTGGACTATTGGGTGATTTGTGTGTGGATGCAATCTAGTAGGTCTTGTGGAGTTGATAGGCATAAACTATTTACAACATGTGAGGATGTTATTCACAAAGTTATCCATAGTTGTGACTGTAACAACTTGGCCCAAAATACGCTCAAAGCCCAACCCACTATGGGTGGGCCTAGGCATGCCTAGCACCCTGCTTATACTTTCGTCACCACTTTGTGTAAAAGGGTTTAACCCAGATGTGCTAAATTTTAACCCAATGGTCATTATATGGTACTACAATTCACTTTAGATAAGCAATGTGGGACTAATTCCACCACCACAACTCCACATGGGCCCCATAGGCCACCGCATGAACGGTTCGGTGTACCACACTCACCCCCTTAAGCGCTGGCGTCCTCGGTAGCACACCGCATACACGACAGATACCCAAAATCACCTCTTGGTGCAACCTCTGTGCCTTGGGTACCCGCTAAGGGCCCATAGCCCCACACGTACACGTACCTGTGCAACGAGGGTTGATGCTCTGATACCATTTGTAACACCTTGGCCCAAAACCCACTCGAAGCCCAACCCACAATGGGGCGGGCCCACGCATGCCTAGCGCCCCGTTTAGATTTTTGTCCTCATGAAAAAAGGGTTAACCCGGAGGTGCTAAGTTTGTACCTAACATGCATTATATACTATTACAATGTACTTTAGACAAGCGATATGGGAATGATCCCACCACCACAACTCCACATGGGCCACCACATTAACGGGTTGGGCTATTACACTGACCCTCATGTCTCCTAAATCTTGTGTATCCATCTCACATCTAATGGTCACATCAATAGTTTGTTTAATCGCACCTAGATACGAGTTTGCACTAGATATATCCCCGTGTAAATAGTGTATTACTAATTAGGTGTAGATAGTGCCCGTGGCGGTAATCCATATAATGTAACTAATTAATTCAATGTAATCATTAGTTGAATCAGAAAGTAAGTATTTTATGTACCAGCAGTAAAGTTTCTGATTTTACAGCTTACACTTTACAAATTACAATTGTTTTTTTTTTTGTCTTATTGTCATGTGTAATTAGTCTTATTGTTTAGGCCAAGCTGTTATTAGTGCTGCTGAAATGGGAATTTCATTCCCACTGAAACGAAGAGATCAGTTGCTGGAGTATGTACTAACTCTAATGGGAAGGGATCAAAATAATGATCTTCTTGATTTCAGCATTGAGCTTCTCAAAACACAAGTATGCACTCAAGTTTTAACCCTTGTTTTTGTATTATTTGTAGAATAAATTCTTCATTCCAGTTTAATTTTTATTTATGTTATATTAGCCTTACATCTATAGTCTTCCTATAGATTGAACTTGTATTTACTATTTCACTATGATATACACAGTAACATCTTCAACTCAATGGATTTTACTCTTTTAAATTTGTCTTACATATGCAGAGTCTTGCTTTAAGTGCCTGCACTACTCTGGTTTCAATAGAGCCACGATTACCTATGGAAACAAGAAACCGTGTCATGAAGGTCTGCATTGCAGTGGCGCAACGTCACATATCTATGCTAGTTTTTATTTATTTATTGTAGTTTCAGTTACATCAATAACTTAATTTATATGATTTTGACTTGTTTTCCATTTTCAGGCAACATTAGGTTTTTTTGCTTTGCCAGCTGAGCCCTCAAACATTGTGGAGAGCGTCATAACAAACCTCATTATTCTGTTAGGTGCCATTCTGCTAACTAGGTAATGCTATGAGCTCTTTTTTTTTCATTCTATCGATTTTTGGACAATCTTTACTTATTGTGCTGACAATTTCTTCTATTTGTTACTTTCCTTCTGCTACTTGCTATTGTTAAGGGTATATATATTGTCTTATATAGACTCCATATATAGGTTTTTCATATATAAGTTTTCCTTGTTTAGGTATTACCTTATATATGCTTTCCTTTTATACCCTCATGTATATCTATATATTCTGGTCATTGGCTTCATATTGAATACAACAAGTGCTATTCATAACATGGTATCAGAGCCAGGTTCAAACCCTAGCTTCAAGATCTGTCTTCCATTGTTGCTGCCCTCGGGAGGGAGCAACTGCCGGGGGCGGCACATCAGCGTGCATCTGGATTCCCGTCGTCGTCTCCGTCGGCGGGGGCGCCACCTCCGCGCTGGCACTTCCTCGGCCAACTCTGCCTCCGGCATCCCGCGCATCGGCCCGCTCTGGGCCGCAGCCTCCTTTTGCCGTCAGCACCTTTGCGCTGGCTTATGCTCCGGCCCACTTTCGCGCTTACGCCCGGTTTCTCCTCTCGCAGAGGGTCGCCGACCGGTCGGATTCGCTACCTCACGCCCGTCGTTGCTGTTCCTTCATACGGCCATCGATTGCCGGCTCGCCGGTCGCCTTCCAAGCCGTGGCTCCACCCTACGCCGGTCGAAGCCCTCTTGGCCGGCCGCATTCGTCTTCCACCGGTGGCCCTTCTTCCGCACCGACCATCCCTGCCAACGCCGACAGATCTCTGGTCTGTGTCGCCTCGGCTTCCGCCGCCTCGTAGGCTGCCTTCGCCAGCCATCCGACTCTGCGTCGCGGCCTTTGAGCCGCCGGCTGCCTCATCGGTTCCCGCTGGTCGGCCTCCCAATCCGCCTCCGAGCCTCTCACGTCGGCCTTTGGCCCCGATTTGCTCGTTTGCCCACTCGGCCGAGTCCAAAAGGACAAAGAGGACAAGGCTTGGCCGGACTTGAATCAGGTCCAAAAACACAATTTAACTTGGATCAGCTCCAGCTCTGAAGCCGCTTCGATTTTTCATTTGGCTTTTGGCTCCAGCTTCTTCGCGGCTTTGACTTTTGGCTCGTCTTCTTCGGCTTCGGCTCCCTAACTCGTCTTCGACTTATTGGCTCTTATGATCAACTCCGGCTCTTCGGCTTGGCTCCTTGGCTCCGGCTTTCCTTTTTAGTGCTTTTAGGCTGCATTTCCTGGTTTTTTTTGCTATTGTTTTTTTAGTACTGCGGCTAGTAATTCCTAGTATTTTCTTGAGTCTTCTGCTGTGTCCATCCAAATCTTTAGCATCTTGATGCTTTCGTCGGCTTAGCTCTTATAACGGCTCGGCTCATTCCGTCGACTCCTATTTTAGGTCGGTTTTTGTTCGGCTCGTTCTGTCGGCTTTGTCAACTCGGCTCCTTTGTCGGTTTCACTTCGTCGACTCAGCTCCACTATCGGCTCTTCTTCGTCGACTCGGCCCCACCGTTGGCTCTTCTTCGTCGACTCAACCCCACTATCGGCTTTTCTTTGTCAGCTCGATTTTGCAAGAGTTAGATGGTACGACGACTACTTCAAGACTAGGACTTTGGATTTTTCCTATTTTAGTGTCAACCCTTCCAAATGCAATGCTATTGCATATGCCTTGCATTTGTTGGGAGGGGGGTGTTAAGAGTATAGATATTGTCTTATATAGACTCTCTATACATAGGTTTTTCATATATAAGTTTTCCTTGTTTAGGTATTATCTTATATATGCTTTCCTTTTATACCGTAATGTATATCTATATATTCTGGTCATTAGCCTCATATTGAATACAACAAATGTTATTCATAACAGCTAGATATCCTAGCATGATTGGAATCGTGTGAAAATATTGAATTTGTTGTCGAGATTAAGAGCTTTGGTTGCAGTAACTGTCAATGATGTTGTGTTGGATCTTGTGCAGTATGGGTCAGCTGAAGCTGATGAATTAAATTAGGCACGGAAGATTGGTTGTAATGTTGGGATAACATGAGGCGAAGTAGCTAAACGCTAGAGATCGGTTGAAATGTTTTTGACAAGAAAGGTTGATTGTAATTTTAGGACATTTGCTCAGAATAAGCATCATATTATTTTCTTTAATTTACTTGAACATGATACATTCTAGTACTTCTGTATAGCGCTGACTGCTAATATTAGAATATATTCGATACTCCCAGTAATAAGTATCCCACAAGTTATTCTGATTTTTTTTTTGTCAAGGTTGGATTATTGTGATAATTGAGATATATTTTGCTTGAGCTTCTACAGGACAAAGAATAGCTTAGCCTAGTTTGGAGTAATCCGTCTACAGTACACTTTAGCTTTGTGGATGCTCCTAGATTACCACAAAAGATTAGTTTGATGTTAATTAGTGTTCAAAATAAAGTTTTTTTAGGGGAATTCAAATCAATGTTGTCACTCATTGACAGTTTCAATGTTTGGTTAGTTCTTGATTTGTGCAATTTTTGCTGTTATATTTTTCTTTTCATGGTTATACTCCTGATCATTTGCCTGATTATTTTCTTTATCAGTGGTGAAGATGGTCGAAGTCGAGCTGAACAGCTGTTGCATATTCTTAGACAACTCGATCCATATGTTTCATCATCTGCAGAACACCAGAGGAGAAGGGGATGCATTGCTGTACATGAGGTGTTGATAAAGTTCCGCAATCTTTGTTCTGGTGGATTTGGTGTGTTAGGTTCCTATCCTACTTTTGCACTGAACAGGCAAATTGGTCAGGGGGGGACTAAGAGCTTGTCAAGTTTTCCATGTATGTTGAATGTTTTTCTTAGATTGCTAGTGTAAATGTATGATTTGTGATCCCAGTAGGATAAGACTACCTTTTATTCTATCACCAGCTGCATTTGTGTTGCCTAACCGAGATTCCTTATGCTTGGGAGAGAGGATTATGGCATATCTTCCTCGTTGCGCTGATACAGGTGCTGAAGTTATGAAAGTTGCGATTCAGGTATGTGTGGAAGTAGCTGATTTGTTTTTCTTTATCTGTTATAGCTCTATTTTTCTGTGCAATGTGCCATTCCAAGCTTTGGTTGCAATATGGCACACATGGAAGGAAAACTATGATACTAGTTTCCTAATAGTTTTGAGCATTCAGCATAACATATGTTATGTTTTGCAGAAGGTAGCTGAAATTGAGCTCATCATTTTATTTCCATCATATGCTTTTCTTGTTGTAGATCATTGCACTTTTCTTCAACATTTCATTGTTGCTTCCAAAGCAGAAGGCATCTGCTAATGACATTGATCTAGAATCTTCATATAGTGCTTTGTCATCCCTAGAGGACATAGTCTCTATTATCAGAAGGGTGAGCTTGCTGTCTTACTTTCCTGTCTGTTAAATCCTCTTCTGCGAATAACTTTTTAAAAATTTATCTTTGTATTGTTCTCAGGAGGCATCTGTTGACCAGACCGAAGTATTTCATAGGGTTGTCTCCTCTGTGTGTATTCTATTATCAAAGGACGAGGTAACAATTTTAGAATTTAAAGTGAAATTGAAGAATGCCATCATAGTTGTTAACATATTCTCTGTACTTATACAGCTGGTTGTCCTGCTACACTCCTGCACATTAGCAACATGTGATAAAGTAAAGCAATCAGCAGATGGTTCCATTCAAGCTATTATCGTGTTTATTATCAGAAGAGGCAAGGAGCTGCGTGAAGCCGATGTATTGAGGTTAGTTTATGCAAGAGGACATTAGCTCAGTAACGCCCCAAAAGGTTAAATTATTAGATGGCCACTGCTAGATGACGCTACAAAACACGTCTGTGTTGGAAAATAACATCACTAGCTGGAAATGCCAAAATGTTCTCCATCTCAGTTGAGGACATAGAGGGCACAGACCGCATGGTTACTTCAGGATGCAATCGCATCACAATGGCACGTGTAGGGTTGCAGACAACACAATCTCTGGTGAGACCTTGCTAGTCACCATAGCTGAAGAGAAACCAACTTTAAAAAAAGGACATCAAATAGGAATATTTTGGTCATTTTTGAAAAAGTAACATGGCAGTGTCATTTCCTAGCATATACAGGTTCCACTGTCATCCAGCAATAACCATCTTTTGCGATGTAATTTTCTTAATTACACCCTTTGGAGTGTTACTGACCTATTTTTCTCAAAAAGAAACAGAGTGCACTGCACCTGATTTTTTTTATTATTGCAATATTAAAATATTTCTAAGATCCTTTTGCTGATGTTATAGGACAACACAATCTTTGCTCTCATCTGCTGTTTCTCTTACCGACAAGCACTCTCGCCAAGAAGTTCTCAATGCAGTATCCACTATTGATTTAATCAATTGTGTCTATGGTTCCTTCTTTTCCAATATCAATATTCTTCTCTAGGATTATGCCCTCAATTAGTTTTGTACCTTTGACATAAGATAGATATCATGCCTAGCAGAATACACCAATCACAGTGTGGTCTTTGATGAAGTTCTATTTGTAGCTGGGCGAGATATTTGTACAAAGGACATAGCGAGAATTCGTGGCGGTTGGGCTATACAGGATGTTTTTTATGTGAGTATTTGGGCCAAGCCTGGGCATCTGTATTATGAAAGTTACTGGTTACATGCATTTACGACTGGTATCTTAGTCGCATTCAGTTATATATTAATAGATGCATGTATGTATTTCTTTGTACAAATAGAATAGACATTCATGTAACTGGCTGATAATAATACTGCTCAAGTGTCCAGCATAATCATGTAATGTTGAACTAACAATTAACATTAGAAATTCTTCATTAAGGTCTTATTTAACAGTGTATAATTTTGTCTGCTAATAATTAACATGGATTGCTATAACCAGGGACTCATCAGGTAAGTAGTATTTTTTTAAAACAACCTTTCTCCAGATTGACGAGTTTCTAGAAAACTTGGTTGGTATTCACTGCACTTGATTCCTTGCTCAGAATGCATGCTATATCCCTCTTTGTTTGGGATTTTTTCTTCAAACATGTGATAGGATAGTGAAAATTAAGGAAATATTATCCCAAAACTCTAGAAATGATATTGAGAGCCTAGTTGTATTTTAGTTTAAATAAAAAACAATTTATAATTAGTTAAGTGTGACTGTTCTTCCTCATTCCCCCCTTTTTCTTCTAAAAAACAATTCTTGTGGTACTATTGTGTAAAACCAGGATCAATATGGTTTAGGTGGGCCTGAATAAGACCATCATGATCTACTACATTGCTTCACTTGCCCTGTACAATCTATTATAATATTAAAGTAGAGGCAAAAGAAGCCACCACGTTCACTTTCAAGGCTAGAAATTCCCATATTAATCGGAGGAAAAAAGAAAGATCTACACCATTGATCGTGGTGGGTCCAGATTATAACGATCTAGATTAAAAGAAAGAGTTTGTATCATTTACATTACACAAATAGCTAAAAAAATTAGAAATTGGATTCCATACGATAACGGTTTAGTTTAAAAGAAAGAGTCCAACACCAGATTATAGCGGTGCATATTAATCTATATAGATATTAGAGTTATATAAAAAATACACAATTATAGAAAATATAGTTATATATCAAAGATAATCATATTATAATATCTAACCGCACAATTGCGCGGGTAAATTTGCTAGTTGTACATATAATAATGGCATGCAAGATTTATGTAGAGTGGTAGTTTACTTTACACTCAGATTTATTATCACATGCTAAATAGTTTCAGATTTATTATCACATGCAAACTAAGCAGAAATCAGCCAGTGAATTCTAGAGATACACTTCTTATTGTGTGTTTGATTGTTTGCCCTCGATTTCAGGCATTCTCCCAGCATAAGGTTCTAGCAGTTCTGTTTTTGGAGTACATTTTGTCTATAGTTCACAAAGAACCTGTTGCAACAAATGATTCAGAAAAGGGGGAGATTACCTCGGAGTCATCAGCTGATGACTGTATTCTTCAAGCAACTATGTTTGCTCTCAATGCATTTCTGAGGTATTCTTCCTCCATTTGATGGCTGACATGACTAATGGTGGACAACTGGACACCATTCCATCTGCTGATTTTATGTACTTGAAAATATTGAACTTGACAGAGGTGGTGGGAAGATCGGAAAACAGGCAGTTGAGCGAAGTTACCCTTCTGTTCTTTCTGCCCTTATACTGAAGCTGGGAAGTCTTCATGGTCTTGCTGAATTGGGACCGAATGAACTTCTACGGTGAAATTCAGACTCTTTTGTAGCTTTCTTAAACTTAATATCTGAAGGCTGTATGTGAACTGACGAACTGCAATTTTTTTCCAATGCTGTGCAGATCGTTGTTAATTGCATTTCAGTCATTTTGTGATTGTGTTGGCGATGTTGAGATGGGAAAGGTGCCTTGCTTAATGGCTATTTCTTTCCACATATGTGAAACAATTTTTGATTGTATAAAATCCTTGCCACTACATAGATATTAGCTCGAGATGGGGAACAGACTGAGAAGGAGAAGTGGATTGATCTTGTTCAGGAGGTTGCATGCAGTTCCTCAGTAAAGAGGCCCAAAGAGGTATCTTCTTGAGTTTCTTATATGTTCGAGTCTTTCTGAGCTAATAGAAAGCATATTAAGTTCTTTTTTCACAAGAACATCTCTTGCATACTAGTTTGAACCCTACCTTTCAATGACTATAAACTAATAAAACATTCCCTTCCATCTATGCTTATTTGGTGAATTCTGACAATAACATGACATTTGCAGCCAGATATTCTATCAACCCAATGTGAATAATTCCTTGAAGAAAATATTGGTAGTACCTACTATGTTGATTGTTTTGCAGCCTTTGAAAGATAATTCCCAGGTTAAATTGGTTGGTATTTATCACTCTGAAATCTGAACTAATTTCACAAGAAAACAATGTATGTTTCCAATTATCTTTTACACCTTTAGAGCATAATCTGTGTTAAGGGAAGTATGGGTTTGGCCCATGTTGCCCATCTAGTCTAGGGTTAGCCCATGAGTTCCATTATGTTTTGTACATACACCTTATTGTAATGTTTGACAATATATTAGTTGAGTTTGTAACAATTTGAAGTTTTCAGATTTAGAACATATTAAATTACATCACCTCACAGTATTTTAATGTATTTCTTCTTTTGCTGTTGTTGAAAGAGGTAGATAAATACATCTCAAGGATGAAATCTTTTCTTTTGTCCATGCCGATGGAATTTGTATTCAGTTTGCTTGTAACTGCCAAGCATAAAGCATACCCTAATATGGAGGTTGATTAGTTGCAGTCAAAACCGTATTTTACACCATCCAACATATTGTTACTCTTCGAGGGCCTAAACTTTTGGGAATTGTTTGGTTCACAATAATAGGAATGCTATTATTAAAACTATTTTCCTCACAAATATTATTAGAACTAAACAAAGAAGATACTTCTTTCAACATGACTTCTGTTCATTTCTGCTGTACAGAACTTATATAAGCTTTTAATAAAAGTTGTAGATACCCGTTGTCTTTAGTATGAATTTATTGCTTACATTCAAATAAAAAGGCATGGTTTAATAGTCAGATAGTTTCAATGCATATATTGTTTTGTGAAATCGTTATACTAATAATTAGACAATGTTATTACAGATTCTGCCAACTTGCATTATATTAAGCAAAGCTCTCAACAGAAATCAGAGGGCTGAAAGGGAGGCGGCTGCTGCTGCACTTTCAGAATTTATTCGCCACAGGTAACTAATAACACCTCTTTTAATCCAAGTCTGGAGATGCTCATTGTACCTCCGGAAAAGAAAGGAACCACCAAATGTTTAGTTTTTTTTTTTTTTGAATTAAGGGCAGGAGCTCTGCCAATTCATTTAAGAAGGGAAGAAAACAACAGACAACAGAAAAACATAATACAATAGACGCCTTTGAGATGTCGAAAACAAAGAAACCTAACCTAGCCAAAGCATGGGAGAAACCCACAATTGGGAAAGAGCCCTAACAAGCTCCCCAAAAGACCAACATTAGACGGCGACACAACAAACAACCTTGGAACCCAGCCTGGCCTCATCTTGCCCGGCTCCTTCAGTAGCCGACCCCAAAGGCAAGGGGTGCCTCTGCTTGACTGGCCTACATCCTGCGGCAACAAGACAGCCTTTGGGCCTCGCCGCCGGCCACGGCCAATGGCACTTCGCGCAAGACATCGTCGTCCTCCTCCCAGGTCACGCCTTCATTGTTCGCCCCCACGCAACCACCCGCCACCTGCTGGGCTACACCACGCCAGCACGCGGTGAATCTCACCTCCATCATCGAGATTGCTCAATGAACCACACCACCAGCTCCAATGCTGCGCCACCACTCGCTGGAAAACCTGCAACGCCGCACCCCCAAAACACCAAGGGTTCACCGCCTACTCGCTCCGGCGCGCCGCGCAACCTCGCGGCCAAGCTCACCATGTCCGCGCCCTGCTCACCACACTCCTGGCTCTAGCTGCCATCGCCAGCCAAAATCTCGTCGCACCCGGTCCACCTACCGAGCCGTTTGAACCACCAAGGCCGGATTCGATGAGTGTAGATCCGGCTGGATCTGAGCATCGCCAGCCCTTCAACCTGTGGCTTCATCGCGCTGGACGCACGGGGGGTGCACCACCACGAGCAACAGCGCCACCTCCACCGGACGGATGGCGCCCCACGGGGCCAAAGCAACCCCGGAGAGGGAGAGGAGGGGGAAAAGAGGGGGGGGGGGGAGTGTTGTGGAAGGGAATGCCTCGCCGCTGCTATGAAAGGAAGGCCTGTCGGCCAGCCGGCGGTTACCAGCGAGGTGGCGGTTGTGGCGACCCGCATGATTAACAAAGGGTAATTAACAACCAATGTGTCATCACCCTAAGCTAATTAGGCGGAGTCTCAGCATAGTGGCCAACAAAATAGCGGGAGTACCGTTGTTTTGTCGACTACTACGCTGTGTTCAGAATGTTGCAGCAGAACAATAATTAGAGACTGGATGAACATAACATATATTACAATCCAGATGCCACACCGGGCTATGAGTTCATAATTTACATAGACTTCATACACCACCAAGATTATATTACAACTCCAAAGTACCCTGCGAACCGCCATCTATCAGGCGACGGCCTCCTAGTGACTCTACTACTCCTGGTAGTAGTCGTAGACACTAGGGTAGTCGTCGTCCGCCGGTAAGTCCTGGTCCTGCGGATCACCCTCGCTCCAGGCCTCGGTGGCCGATCCATACAGTTCACCTTCTAATCAAGGGATATATAAGCAAGAGTGAGTACAGAGTACTCAGCAAGGAATAATAGAATGCAATATATGAGTTTTTCCTTTCTTTTCCAAATCCAACTTACCTCCTCCCGAAATCTGATTTTTAATTAGAAATAGGTTTTTGGTTTTCTTTAAGAGTTGGCAATTTTAATTAAAAGTACTACTAACACTTGTTATGAGACAGACTTAGCTTCCGTAGCCTCCAATCCAGGAGACAGGCATGAATTCATGATTTTAGACCCTGCGCAGGTTTGTACCACTTTACCCATAGAGACCTCCAAGGAGAGGCTCCAGAACGTTTATCACTAATCCAGTAATTGTGATCTTCACCCTGTTACTCGAGCGGGGATCCTCTCAAGGCCATCCCACTACACTCAGCCTAACAGCTTGTACCCCAACATATGTGGCGGTACTTCCTGGCTTCAAATATAGCGCCATCATGGGCAACTAAGTCGCCACTTAGTCCCATCTCGCACGGCCTCTCCGGGTCTTCCAGAATCCGGATTTGGTGCCCTAGTAACTACCTAACCACCATGCAAAGATCACAATACTCTCATAGGACAACCTTTTCTGGCTGTTTGTACACCCTATGGTTGATACTGAGATACGGCTCATTGTCCAAGTATTAGTTGGTTAATCTTATATGCTACTTATGTAGAGGACCCCCCGGCCAATGTCACCTTCTCATCGGCATCCTCTACCCACCATATTAACTCAACACAGTAATTAATAAAATAAGCACAGGCCAACTGCTCCATCAGCTGTCCTGGCCAACACATTTTTCCATAAAACCAATTCATTCCCAACCTTCCGTTCTCCACACCAGATCCACAACCATTTTCATCCTCCAATTCCAAGTTTATAATTCCAATTTAAATATATAAGTTTAGTAATGCATGAATGGTATTGTAATAATATGGAAATTCATTAAAAAAAAACATTTTAAGGAAAGATTTCCCAAAGGATGCTTGCCTGGAGTAGTACTGATCAGTACGTCCTCGCACGAATATGGGAGATGAGGGTCGGATTGATTCTGGTCGGGTCCTGACAGATTACCAAGGTATTAATTCCATAATACTGCCCAAACTCCCTTTCTAATCTAACCCATTAATTTACCCATAGTATTAATACTTTAGCAAGCAATTAATACAGCAGTTCAACTAATTCCAAATTTAACCAATTACATATTTTAGTTATTACTCTGCTTTTAGAAATTAAAATACCATTTTCCCTACGATTTATCAGATACGGCATTTTAGCCTACGTAGATGCACGAGAGAATTAGATTATGCATTTTCTTATTTTCTTCTTCTCTTTTCTTTTCTCTTCTTTTCTTTTCTTTTCTTTTCTTTTCTTTTCTCTCCTTTCCTTTTCTTTTCTCCTTTCTCTTTCTTTTCTCTCTGCTCCCCTTTTCTTTTCTCCTGGCCGCAGCCTCTCGGCTCCTCGCCTCTTCGGTTTCTTCGCCTCTAGCACTTCGGGACCGAGCTCCTGGCTCGATCTCCTTCCGCCGCCGCCACTCTCCCCGCGGTTCCTCTCTCCACTCCTCTCCCCTACTCTACTCCTCCCATCGCCGGTTACCTCCGGCCAACGCCTCCCCTGGCTCTCCTCCAGCACTTCGACCGGCTGGCGCAACGCGCCGCCGTCGCCTCCTCTGCCATGGCCGACGCCATGGTCGCTCCTCCGGACTTCTCTCTCGAGCCGCCGGCGCGCGCCGCCATGAGTCTCCTCTATCGCTATCTCTACTCTCTACCGCTTCACTGCCCTCCCTTATTCCCTTTTCTACTGCTCACAAGAACAGGTACTACTAGATCTTTTTGTTGCCTCTTTTGCTGGTTGTTTTACTTTGATTTGGCATGTCTAGATGCATGATAAGAACAGGATACTACTACTTCTAGCCGGTTTTCGCTTTCTACTCGAGATTTCGTGATTCTAGTGTTAAACGGTAAGAACGGATACTACTTGGTCTGCTGTTCTTGCGTTCTACTCGTTTCCTTCGGTTTTGCTTGCAAGATTTGGGTCAATGATGGGGGGGTTCTAGCGGGACGGCAGATTAAATCTAGCAACCCTAGCACTCACTACTGAGACCACCGGTTACGATCCATTCAGTGCACTAAGGAGTAGCTTGCTACTGGGAGTGGTCGTGCACCTGAAGATTGGTTGGGGTTTCGGTTGAAGGAAGAAGAGGTTGGTGGTGTCGTTCGGTTCTTGCTGCTCCTCTCGATCCTTGCTCGGTTTGGTTCGTCTTGGGGAACCTCCTTCCCTCTGGCTCCTTGTTCGGTTCAGTGGGCTTGGTGATCCTCCGGTTCGGATCGTCTTGTGGTTTGCCTCCTGGTTCAGTGCGTCTTGTGGCTTGTCTCCCCCTCCGGCTTGTGGTTCTCCTCCTCCGGCTTGTGGTTCTCCTTGCTCCACCGGTTTGCTTCTTGCTCCTTCGTCTCGCTCTCTTGCTCTCTCTCTCTGGACTGGATGTGTTTGTTGGCTGGAAATGAGGAAGTGTGGTTACTGGCTTGCTATAAAGGGAAAGGAGAGGGGTGGGTGGCAGCCAAGCCTCCTCCCTTGCTGCCACGAGTGTTGCCTGCTGCTGCATGTCTTTCCCTTGCTGCCACGAGTGCTGCTGGCTCTTCCCTTGCTGCCACGGGTGCTGCTGGCTGGGAAATATAATACTTAATGTTGGGGCTCTCTCTCTTGGGCAGTGCAGGGCTTTGAAAGGTGTGCTTCTTGGGTAACGCAAAGGCTTCAGAGGTTATCTATTGAGGAAAGGTCGCTACGGATACCCGCAATCCGCATGTAAGGTACGGCCGCCGGATGATGAACCGTGCTAACGAGAGGTACCGATTCAACCCCTACGGTGCCGTATCTCTGATCAATACCCTCGCCGCGGTCCGACGGCAACCTCAATCTACTCTAATCGCATTTTAAATTCTTTTGCAAGCTGGTTACACTAATTAGCGATTAATTAGTTGAATTAGCGCTTACTTAGTTGTTAATCCTATTGCTTACTCCCTCTAATTACCTCGGCACTTCATCCTATCCTCTTAAAAGGATTTCGTCCCGAAATCCGCCTTACCTAAAGAGGCGGGATAGGACTCGCGAAGCTCATCTTCTTTTTCCCACGTGGCTTCTTTCTCTGTGGTGCTTCCACCGACTTTGCAGAATCTGACAGTGGCTCTTCTGAATTGTCTTTCTTCTGTGGCTAGGATTTTGAGTGGTTGTTCCTCATAGGTTAGGTCAGGCTGAAGTGGAATGTCAATGTTTTGGACTAATTGAGAAGGTTCTCTAAGGCAGGCTCGGAGTTGGGAAATGTGGAAGACGTTGTGGATTCTGGAAAGCTGAGAAGGCAACTCTAATTGGTAGGCCGCAGTTCCTCTTTGAGCTAACACTTTGAACGGTCCAACATAACGAGGACTTAACTTTCCTTTAACTCCGAATCGGTGAACTCCTTTCATGGGTGACACTTTCAGGTAAACCAAATCTTCAGGATAAAACTTCAAATCTCTCCTACGCTATCGGCGTAGTTCTTCTCGTCTACTCGAGCGCTTTCAACCTCTCTTGAATTAGTTTGATCTTCTCATCATTTTGGCGAATCAAGTCTGGACCCATCAATGATTTTTCTCCTACTTCATACCAACAGATTGGGGATCTACACCTTCTACCATATAAAGCTTCGAATGGGGCCATATGTATGCTTGATTGATAACTATTGTTGTATGCAAACTCAGCGAGGTGCAGATATTTATCCCAACTCTCCTTAAAATTCAGCACACATGCTCTTAACATATCTTCCAAGATTCGATTTGTTCTCTCAGTTTGTCCATCTGTTTGAGGGTGATATGCAGTGCTGAAGTTTAGTTTCGTCCCCAAAGCAGTTTGTAAGCTTCCCCAGAAGTTAGAGGTGAAGACTGAGCCTCTATCTGAGGTGATTGTTTTGGGAACTCCATGGAGTGTAACCACTCTTTCCAGATATATCTCAGCTAATCAGGAGCGTAATATTTTTGGTTAGTGGCAATGAAGTGGGCTGATTTAGTGAGTCTGTCCACTATCACCCATATGGCATCTTTCTTGGTTATGGTTCGGGCAATCCCGTTATGAAATCCATAGAGACATCCTCCCATTTCCATTCAGAATTTGCAGAGGTTGGAGTAAGCCTCACAGGACGTTGGTGTTCTCGCTTTTACCCTTTGGATGTATCACACTTACTAATATATTCTGCTATCTCCTTTTTCATTCCACTCCACCAGAAGGTTTCTTTTAAATCTCTGTACATTTTGGTACCACCAGGATGAATGGTGTATGGTGTGTCATGGGCTTCTTTTAGGATGAGTGTTTTGATATTCGAATCATTTGGTACGCAAATCCTTTCACGAAGTCTGAGGGTTCCTTCCTCATCCAAATTAAACTCTGAAGGTTGGCCTAACTTGATTCTCTTGATTTCCTCCACAATATAAGTGTCAGTGCTTTGCTTCTCTTTAATTTGTTCTAGAAGGGTTGATTCAATTGACATGACAGCTAGTAAGGCATTGGAAGGTGATGAACTGAAATTGATTTCCATTTTAGCCAACTCTTGGATTAACTTTGGTGTGAAACTCTGAAGGGATACTTGGTTGCATTGGGCTTTTCGGCTTAAAGCATCAGCTACCACATTAGCTTTCCCTGGGTGGTAGTTAATGGTGATATCGTAATCCTTTATGAGCTCCAACCATCTCCTCTGTCTCATATTCAGTTCTTTTTGGGTGAAGATGTATTTGAGACTCTTATGGTCACTGTAAAGTGTACACTTCGACCCATACAAATAATGTCTCCACATTTTTAGTGCAAAGACGACTGCTCCCAGTTCTAGGTCATGTGTGGGATAATTAACTTCATACGGTCGTAATTGCCTAGAGGCATAAGCAATTACTTTCTCATTTTGCATGAGCACACACCCTAGTCCTGACTTTGAGGCGTCACAATATACCACATACTCTATGCCATTCTCAGGTAGGGCTAACATCAAGTGAGAGGTTAATGATAGTTTGAGTTTCAAAACTCTCCTCACACTTTTCTCATTCACTTGAATTGAATGTCTTTTCTCAGAAGTTTAGTGATGGGTGATGTTATCTGGGAGAATCCTTTGATGAATCTGCGATAATACCCAGCTAACCCAAGAAAGCTTCTCACTTCTTTTTGGTTTGTAGGTCAAGCTTCCGTGACTTTATGGCTTCAATTTTGTTTGGGTCTACTTCTATTCCTTTCCCAGATATGTTATGTCCTAGAAAGGATACTCGATCCAGCCAAAATTCACATTTGCTGAATTTGGCATACAACTGGTTATCCCTAAGGATTTGGAGGGCAATTCTCAAGTGATTAGTGTGCTCTTCCTTATTCTTAGAGTACACCAAAATGTCATCTATGAATACCACAATGAATTTATCCAAGCACTTCATGTATATCTTGTTCATCAGATTCATGAACACAGCAGGTGCATTGGTTAATCCAAAGGGCACAACGGTGTATTCATAGTGTCCATATCTGGATACAAACGCAGTCTTCTCCATATCTTCTGATTTTATCTTTATCTGGTGGTATCCAGACCTTAAGTCTATCTTGGAAAACACACAAGCACCTCTCAACTGGTCAAATAGATCATCAATCCTAGGAAGAGGGTACTTATTTTTGATAGTGACTCGGTTGAGATCTCTATAATCTGCATTACGCCTTAATCCACCATCTTTCTTATTCACAAAAAGAACAGGGGCTCCCCACGGTGATACACTTTCTCGAATGAACCCGTTGTCTTCTAATTCTTTCAACTGCTTCTTTAATTCCACCAATTCTTGTGAGTTCATACGATAAGGTCTTTTACATATCGGGGTTGTGCCTGGGACAAGTTCTATGGGAAACTCCAACTCTCTGTCAGGTGGCATGCCTGGCAGTTCTTTAGGGAAGACATCAGGAAATTCCTGAACCACAGGAATAAGAGACAACTCTCTTGAAGGTAAAAGAGTTAACTTGGGGCTGTTTTGAGGTGTCCCATTTCTAAGTCCCTGATACACGATTCGACTCCCATCAAAGGTTCTTATGGACGCAGTCTTTAACTCGCAGTCCATCTTAACCCCGTTAGCAGCTAGCCAATCCATTCCCAGAATTACATCTAGGGCAGTTAGACTGATCACATGCAGGTTGGCTAAGAAGGGAACATCTAGTATTCTGATTATTTGGTTTCTTCTGATTGAGGTTACCCTGATTAACCCCGCTGGTGTATTGACTTCTAATGGCGATAATAACGGTACACATTCTAACTTATTTTTATTCACATACTCCTTTGA
The DNA here is from genome assembly GCA_036346355.1 of Rhipidocladum racemiflorum. NCBI lineage: Eukaryota > Viridiplantae > Streptophyta > Magnoliopsida > Poales > Poaceae > Rhipidocladum > Rhipidocladum racemiflorum. Next base: position 82,278,785 of record CM070573.1, on the reverse strand, counting down.
AATGAAAGAATGTGTAGCACCCGAATCAAACAAAACAGTACCCACAGATGGGGGAATGGGAAGCTTACCCGTAACCACATCTGTGGCTCCTTCTACCGCCTCCACCGAGATGTTGTTCGTGGGTGACCCCGTCTTGGAGGCTCCGCGAATGTGTCCTCTAGTTGCTTTGAGGCTACTGTGGTTTCTGGGCACGCCCAGAGCCGAGAAATAACTCGAGGTTTCGGGATTGTTCGACTCAAAGGTCCGGGTGGATGAGGGCAATCGGGTTTCTTGTGACCTTCCCGCCACGCTTGTAGCACTGATGTGTTTAGGACAGCCGAGATGAGGTGAGGTCCTCCGCACCTATAGCATCTGGTTGGGGATCTGGGTGGGAGAACACTGGAATGCTGGGCTGGTGGAGCTGTATATGGACGAGTAATTGGATTTCGGTAGGGTGGCGGTGGAGGCCTGAAAGGTCGAGACTGGCTAGGGAAACTCGGCTTGATATCAAATCTGGCTTTCTTTCTCCTTTCTTCATTCATTTGTGCCTGCACTCTCCGCTCGGGTAGCTCGGTTGGCTAGGTCCTGGAATTCTGTGATGGTGTGGGTGGCCATATGTAGCTTCAAATAGGTGTTCAACCCCTTTGTAAACCTATAAATCTTCTTTGCCTCAGATCTACTTCATCCGGCGACGAGACAGTCATTAAATTTCGCAAGTACTCGGTGACACTCCTACTCCCCGAGTCGATCCCAAAACTCCTGTTTCTTTAAATCCATCTCTCCTGTGGTACATGGGTGTTATGGAATGTAGTGAACTCTTCCCATGATATGGTGAGCTCCTCGCACGAGCGGCAATAGTTCTTCCACCATGTGGCCGCAGCCCAATCAATCGATAAGCCGCAAATTGCACTCTCTCTTCTTCAGACAACCCAAGGTATTCAACTTCTTCTCAATCTCTTCAAGCCAATCGTCAGCTTCCAGAGGTGCGGTGGCTCTAGCAAAAGTGGGTGGGCGAGTTTGGAGAAAATCTCCCAAGGTGGTTCGATGTCGGTTTGAATGTGGAGTTGCAGGGGCAAGGTTTGTGACAAGAGCTTCTAGGAATTGATTTTGGTTTTCTTGAGGTCAGTGGCCATACACGGAGGACTCTCTCCGGTGGATCTAAGTTTCTGGGGCTCTTGCGACTCCGGCTTCACCTATTGGAGGTGCTGGTTGACCAAGTGGTGCAGGGAATGGCTGGTTAAGGTCAGGTGGTGGCATTTGGGGTTGTTCTACTGCATTTGGTGGGTTCTGGGGTGCTCCTAACCTCAACAACAGATCTGCTCTCTGCTGCCTCACGGTCGGACATCCTGCAAAAGACCACAAATCAAGACACAACTTAATTAACCGCTTATTCTTGACACAACAAAGTGGTTCTTTAGAAGGTCACTCCTATGCTTAACTAAGGATATAACTAAAGAAAGAAGAACGTCCTTAAGAATAGCAGTTCATTCACAAGGTGAGAGGTATAATTATTGATGACACGGTTGAATTAGAACCTTTACAAGCAATCTGATTAAAAGAGAAGAGGTATTGTAGTATTTAGAAGGTCTTATGGTCAAGTTATTAAGCAATGAGATAAGAGTTGAAGGAACTCGCTCTCAACGCCACTCCATTTCAGATTTACAACTACATCTATCTATCATCTCAGAATAAGATCCATAAATCGCAATTTAAGAAAACGACAGAAACTTGGTGTCTGAGTACCAAGAACTCCTTGAGGATGCGCCTCAAGTCGCACCTATAGCTACTGAAGAACATAAACACCATCAAGATGCAAATAAGAAAACGACAACAATCCTAGTGTCCGAGCACTAGGAACTCCTCGAAGTCTAAGCGCCTCGAGTCGCACCTATCTATTGAAGAAAAACGATAAATAACCCTCGGTGTCTGAGCGCCGAGAACTCCACGAGGTCTACACGCCTCGAGTCGCGTTATGGACCACGTGTCCAAAACCGCCACGGACTACGAGTCCGGGTCCGTTTCCTAGTCCTTAGCTCCTAGTTCTATGCGCTGTATTCAGCTATTTAGATACTTTATACTTATAACAAGCACAACACAAATGCAAACTGGTTTCTAGGGTTGGCAATGCAAGACAAGAATAACATGCTCATGCAGTACTTCCTATGCATACTAGTGGGAATTTAAACATGCTTGCAGTAAGAATTAAATGCAATTATAACAACCTAGCATACTAGTCATGCATAGAATAGTAAGCTGACATGGCATGGAAGATGAACAATAAAGCTGCATTCCATAGATAATTAAAGGTTACATCGATACATAGTTCTAGCACGCGGATACAACTCACCCAATACTCCTCCTAATACAACACTACTACTGCCTACTCTCCATCCTGAGCAGGCTCAACCTCCTCAGGATCCTCCTCCTCAGTGTCTCCTCCTCCAGACCCCTGAGAACCCGGGCCGCGACGTGGGTCTAGCTGGTCTAAGAAAGAATTGAGGTGGGATGCCTCAATCCAGGGACCGTGATGAACATCAATACGGGCACTGGAGGAGCCAGGTGCCCGAGGTGGCCAAAGAAAGTCTGAGGCGGGTGTACTGAATATGGTGGCAGCAGGAATACCCCACTCTGGAGTAGCAGGGTATGGGTGAGTGGTGTAGGTACCAAACCCAGGGAGAAAGGTGTACTCAAAGGTGGAGGGTGCGGGAGCTGGCGCTCTAGCACCTGATCCCGAGGCATAGGGGTGAGTGGGAGGTACTGAAGCTGTATATGGAGGGTAAGTGGTGGTGGGTGGAACAACAGAAGGGGGAGCAGCTCCTGAAGACCTAAGCTGCTGGAGCTCCTCCTCGGCAAATCTGTCGGACTCTGAATCTAGAAACCGGCGCCTCACATGGAAGCGACTCTCTGCCTCTAGAATGGTAAAGATCGCTCCCTCATAGAACATGGTATCGTAATGAATCATGTTCCTACTCGTGAGCCGACGTGCAGAGGATCCTGAGACATCCTCAGGACCGACACGAAGAGGTGAAGGTGGTGGGGTGCGACGCTGGACATTATGGGAAGTAGCAGGGAAATGCTGAAAGGAAGACCCTCTCGCCTCTCATGAATCGAGCCCTAAGGGCTATGATCGCCTTCCGGCAAAGCATCCTGGAGAGGTAGGAAGTACTGAGTGTAACCAAAAGAGAAGAACTCTCGATGGTAAGTAGGTCGGATCTCCACTCGACACAACTATGACCAGCGCTGGGACAAGTCCTCGTAGGTCTCCTGGTAGTAATCTACCCACTTCTCCTAACTCCTCCACTAGTCGCTCTAGCAAAGATCACATCTTGCCCACTGGACTGTCTTTGGTGGAATCCTAGTGCGCGACATCCTGCAAGGAAAGGTTTTAAGTAATACGTTAGCGAAGTTAGTAAATTAACTAGAATACTCAGAACTTATTATTTGATAGAGAGAAGGTTACCATATAACTAGTGCCATATAGCTAGAGTGATAAATTTTCTTACTTGAACTTCTACTCAGTCTCTACTTATTTATAGCGTGGTTCTCGTAACCATTGCTCTGATACCACCTGTATGCGACGCATGATTAACAAAGGGTAATTAACAACCAATGTGTCATCACCCTAAGCTAATTAGGCGGAGTCTCAGCATAGTGGCCAACAAAATAGCGGGAGTACCGTTGTTTTGTCGACTACTACGCTGTGTTCAGAATGTTGCAAAGAGAACAATAATTAGAGACTGGATGAACATAACATATATTACAATCCGGATGCCACACCGGCTATGAGTTCATAATTTACATAGACTTCATACACCACCAAGATTATATTACAACTCCAAAGTACCTGCGAATCGCCATCTATCAGCGACGGCCTCCTAGTGACTCTACTACTCCTGGTAGTAGTCGTAGACACTAGGGTAGTCGCCGTCCACGCAGAAGTCCTGGTCCTGCGGATCACCTCGCTCCAGGCCTCCTGGCCGATCCATACAGCTTCACCTTCTAATCAAGGGATATATAAGCAATAGTGAGTACAGAGTACTCAGCAAGGAATAATAGAATGCAATATATGAGTTTTTCCCTTCTTTTCCAAATCCAACTTACCTCCTCCGAAATCTGATTTTTAATTAGAAATAGGTTTTTGGTTTTCTTTAAGAGTTGGCAATTTTAATTAAAAGTACTACTAACACTTGTTATGAGACAGACTTAGCTTCCGTAGCCTCCAATCCAGGAGACAGGCATGAATTCATGATTTTAGACCCTGCGCAGGTTTGTACCACTTTACCCATAGAGACCTCCAAGGAGAGGCTCCAGAACGTTTATCACTAATCCAGTAATTGTGATCTTCACCCTGTTACTCGAGTGGGGGATCCTCTCAAGGCCATCCCACTACACTCGCAGCTAACAGTTGTACCCCAACATATGTGGCGGTACTTCCCTGGCTTCAAATATAGCGCCATCATGGGCAACTAAGTCGCCACTTAGTCCCATCTGCACGGTCTCTCCGGGTCTTCCAGAACCGGATTTGGTGCCCTAGTAACTACCTAACCACCATGCAAAGATCACAATACTCTCATAGGACAACCTTTTCTGGCTGTTTGTACACCCTATGGTTGATACTGAGATACGGCTCATTGTCCAAGTATTAGTTGGTTAATCTTATATGCTACTTATGTAGAGGACCCCCCGGCCAATGTCACCTTCTCATCGGCATCCTCTACCCACCATATTAACTCAACACAGTAATTAATAAAATAAGCACAGCCAATCGCCTCCATCACCGTCTCCGCCAACACATTTTTCCATAAAACCAATTCATTCCCAACCTTCCGTTCTCCACACCAGATCCACAACCATTTTCATCCTCCAATTCCAAGTTTATAATTCCAATTTAAATATATAAGTTTAGTAATGCATGAATGGTATTGTAATAATATGGAAATTCATTAAAAAAAACATTTTAAGGAAAGATTTCCCAAAGGATGCTTGCCTGGAGTAGTACTGATCAGTACGTCCTCGCACGAATATGGGAGATGAGGGTCGGATTGATTCTGGTCGGGTCCTGACAGATTACCAAGGTATTAATTCCATAATACTGCCCAAACTCCCTTTCTAATCTAACCCATTAATTTACCCATAGTATTAATACTTTAGCAAGCAATTAATACAGCAGTTCAACTAATTCCAAATTTAACCAATTACATATTTTAGTTATTACTCGGGCTTTTAGAAATTAAAATACCATTTTCCCTACGATTCAGATACGGCATTTTAGCCTACGTAGATGCACGAGAGAATTAGATTATGCATTTTCTTATTTTCTTCTTCTCTTTTCTTTTCTCTTCTTTTCTTTTCTTTTCTTTTCTTTTCTCTCCTTTCCTTTTCTTTTCTCCTTTCTCTTTCTTTTCTCTCTGCTCCCCTTTTCTTTTCTCCTGGCCGCAGCCTCTCGGCTCCTCGCCCTTCTGCTTTCTTCGCCTCTAGCACTTCTGGGACCGAGCTCCCTGGCTCGATCTCCTTCCGCCGCCGCCACTCTCCCGTGCGGTTCCCTTCTCTCCACTCCTCTCCCCTACTCTACTCCTCCCATCGCCGGTTACCTCCGGCCAACGCCCCTGCTCTCTCTCCAAAGATTTCGACCGGCCGCAACGCGCCGCTGCCGCCTCCTTCCGCCATGGCCGACGCCATGGTCCCTCCCGGACTTCTTCTCTCGAGCCGCCGGCCGCGCGATGCCGCCGCGAGTCTCCCTCTCTTGCTATCTCTACTCTCTCGCTTCTCTGTCCTCCCCCTTATTCCCTTTTCTACTGCTCACAAGAACAGGTACTACTAGATCTTTTTGTTGCCTCTTTTGCTGGTTGTTTTACTTTGATTTGGCATGTCTAGATGCATGATAAGAACAGGATACTACTACTTCTAGCTGGTTTTCGTTTTCTACTCGAGATTTCGCATTCTAGTGTTAAACGGTAAGAACGGATACTACTTGGTCTGCTGTTCTTGCGTTCTACTCGTTTCCTTCGGTTTTGCTTGCAAGATTTGGGTCAATGATGGGGGGGTTCTAGCGGGACGGCAGATTAAATCTAGCAACCCTAGCACTCACTACTGAGACCACCGGTTACGATCCATTCAGTGCACTAAGGAGTAGCTTGCTACTGGGAGTGGTCGTGCACCTGAAGATTGGTTGGGGTTTCGGTTGAAGGAAGAAGAGGTTGGTGGTGTCGTTCGGTTCTTGCTGCTCCTCTCGATCCTTGCTCGGTTTGGTTCGTCTTGGGGAACCTCCTTCCCTCTGGCTCCTTGTTCGGTTCAGTGGGCTTGGTGATCCTCCGGTTCGGATCGTCTTGTGGTTTGCCTCCCGGTTCGGTCGTCTTGTGGCTTGTCTCCCCTCCCGCTTGTGGTTCTCCTCCTCCGGCTTGTGGTTCTCCTTGCTCCACCGGTTTGCTTCTTGCTCCTTCGCCTCGCTCTCTCTTGCTCTCTCTCTCTGTACTGGATGTGTTTGTTGGCTGGAAATGAGGAAGTGTGGTTGCTGGCTTGCTATAAAGGGGAAGGAGAGGGGTGGGTGGCAGCCAAGCCTCCTCCCTTGCTGCCACGAGTGTTGCCTGCTGCTGCATGTCTTTCCCTTGCTGCCACGAGTCTTTCTTGGCTCTTCCCTTCTTTGCCACTGTGTCTTCTTTGGTGGGAAATATAATACTTAATGTTGGGGCTCTCTCTCTTGGGCAGTGCAGGGCTTTGAAAGGTGTGCTTACTGTGTAACGCAGTGCTTCAGAGGTTATCTATTGAGGGAAAGGTCGCTACGGATACCCGCAATCCGCATGTAAGGTACGGCCGCCGATGATGAACCGTGCTAACGAGAGGTACCGATTCAACCCCTACGGTCCGGTATCTCGGTGATCAATACCCTCGTCGGGTCTGACGGCAACCTCAATCTACTCTAATCGCATTTTAAATTCTTTTGCAAACTGGTTACACTAATTAGCAGATTAATTAGTTGAATTAGCAGTTTACTTAGTTGTTAATCCTATTGCTTACTCCCTCTAATTACCCGGGGCACTTCAGCGGTGGAGATTGGGGAGGCGCTCGGCTAGGGTTTAAGAATCACCTCCCAAGTCGTCAGCGGACGACTCAGGAGGCGAAACATTTCTGCATGCATAATTTGAATCAGGGCTCAAGTTCCCATAAGATACTGACTAGTTACCGGCGGTTAGCACTTACCACACTACAATGTTTAGTTTCTTCATGCATAGTTTGAATCAGGACTTAAGTTCCCATAAGATACTGACTGGTTACCGGCGGTTACCATTTACCGCCCACTGGTCCTCATTGGTAAGGATGGCACCAGCTAATACATAGCTCTGTATTAAACGAGTATAAACACTAACAGCTAAGGAAGTGCAAAAGTTTCAGTAAGCACAAAGAAAAATGGAAGAGAACAATAGTCCCGGGAACTGCTGGATAACAGCCCAGTTTCAGGCATACTGGGTAGTCCGGTGTTTCCAAAAAAAATGTAAAGGGTATCCTGGGTATATATTTATATATAATCATTGTTTCTGCATTGAGAACAAACATTTGTTATACATATCTATGATCTGCCGTCTCAAATAGATTATGTATGTTTTTATAAATGAAATTAGAAATGCTTCTAATACTTCTTTTCTTGAGAAAGGGTATTTTAGCCCCTATGTGGGTGGTGATCGAACCCAGACTCATTTCAGGTCCCTAAATGTTTCTAGGCAGAATTGGCTACATGTAGGGGTGGAATTTTAGCTCGAGGCTCGAGGCGAGGCTCGGGCTCGGCTCGGCTCGGTGCGGCTCGGCTCAGCTCGCATGGCCAACGAGCCGAGCCCGAGCCTACCGCCTGGCTCGCTTGGCCAACGAGCCGAGCCCGAGCCAGCTCGTGAGCGGCTCGTTAGGCTCGTTAGGCTCGACAGTCATTGAGTTATATAAGGTATGAATTCACAATATAGTAATTAGTATACCCAATGCTAGACATCTAATGAGCAATGCTTGTCTTACCTTACTTTTTGATTTTACTCTTCTTAGTACTTCAAATGTCTTGTATTGGGTCTACTGATTACTTTTGCACAGATAAAGTAAGCGGAGTATTCTTTTTCCAGATTACATGTTTGCAGTTTTATAAACTGAAAGAACAGTCTAACCATCTGTGCTTAAAAAGACGTCCCATAAATGTGAAATTGCTTCTTAACCGAACCCTAGAGGAGGCTGGAGCCTGAGAACGGTGAGAATGGATGGAGGAGCTTCGTTTTTTTGTGAGAATGAAGGGCATTTAGGCTCTTGCCAGTGCCCTTGTAGGCCGGCTCGCGAGCCGGCTTGAGGCTCGAGCGAGCCCGAGCCGAGCTCAAGATTGAGCTCGATGTATGCAACGAGCCGGGCTCGGCTCGGCTCGAAAACTGGCGGGCTCGGCTCGATTCCACCCCTAGCTACATGACACTATAATATGTTGGCATTTGCCGGGGCATGTTTTAGACAAGTGATGAGCATTTTGGGCATCTTGGGCTAAAATTTTAAAGCACAAGGACCAACAAGATCCATAGTTAATCATGCCCCATCATTAGCATTTAGCAAATATGTTCAAATACTACTTTTGTTGTATGCATGGTGTATTCTTTATCTGTTATCAATTCGTTATAGTTTCAACTAATGTTAGCAAATATGTTCATGATCTGTATTGTGAACACAAGTATATTTCACTTTTATCCCGTATACGATTAAACTGCCAATAACCTGTTGCAGTTTTCTTGCTGTGCAGTGAGAAAGAACCTACATTGCTTGAACAAATGGTTGAGGAATTGTGTCAACATGTCTCTGATGTTTCACCGACTGTCAGGAGTCTCTGTCTGCGTGGACTTGTGCAGGTAATCAATCTAAACATAACAACATCAAATGATACATGTTCTCTCCATTACATTGTGTTTGGCACTTTGACTAACATCGGTTGGACCATATTGTTGACTAAAATAGGGTTGAAGATGTGTGTAATATGCTTCTTTCACAATCTTGTATCTGTTTTATTATTGAACAGATCCCACATTTCCTTCGCTTTCTGAATTGTATAATTTGTACACAATTTACTTTAATTGTTGAGTAAATCATGATTTAGCTGATGTCTTTGGTGACATTTTGTAGTTTTTGCACTAAACCTAATGCTTAATCTTTCTTATGGTCTCTTTCAGATACCTGAGAGCCATATGCTTAAATACATCCAGCAAGTATTAGGAGTAATATTAGCATTACTTGAAGACCCCAACGAATCTGTTCAACTAACTGCTGTCCAATGCTTGTTAACTGTGAGTTGTTTAATTACAATGAAAATGGCCTTCGATTCAATTTTTTTGTTCGATTTGACAGAATAAATGAACATCATGCACTGGTTTCAGGTTCTTAATGTGTCAGAACAAGATGCTGTTGATCCCATTTTAATAAATCTCTTAGTGAGGCTACGGAATCTCCAGGTAACCATTCACAACAAACATACTTTCAGGCGTTACCATTTTTAATGGCATGATGCGGCCATGCGGGACAATTTGCCTAAATTTACAATGCTTATTATGGAACCTGTTGGTAAGTTCATGGGTTATGAGTTAGGAGATGGTTGGTGGATGACAAAAACATAATATGGTATTTATTTTGCACAAGGAATTTACAGCAAACATGATGTCCGCACATACTAGCAAGTAGCAAGCCACACCAGTGGGATACATCCTGGTAAAATTGTTGAAGATTGGTTCACTGCCTGATTGGGACAAAGAAACTATTGCATTCATACATTTTGATCACATGCTTGTGTTTATAAGCTTTGTTGCAGCTGTCTTTTTTTTGTTCTCCTGTTGTCGTGGACTGATTGAGAATGGGTACAAGCAGGATAAGTGCTTTGTGAATGTAAAGATCTGATGAGATTGAATGCTTGAGTTAGTTTCCACTGTTCAAAAGGAACACCAATTTTTGAGAGGTGCTTCTATGCTTTCCCTCTTAATACAAGTTGCACAAATCTTGAAGCAAACGAAGGGGTAAGTAATCCTCATCCACCCTTTATTCATGCTTTAATGTTTGTGCAACTTTAAAAGGGAAGAGCATAGAAGCACATCTCCCAATTTTTTTTATTATAAAAAATGAATTTGCAGCTATTTCGTAATAATGCTTTTGGTAATTCAAGAATGCTTATTGCGATTGCCTCTCCATGGTCAATAGAAACTTTACATTTTACATGCCACACCGGCTGGATTATATCACTTTTCGCTGATGTTTCTTTTGGTGCTTTTATCCCTATACTTTTGAGGTTGTTTTGATTTCATCTTCCTTTTCACTCAGGTGGACTGATTTTTTATTTTTTATGTTAGAAATTGATGACTGTAACAGCCCATTGCTGTAACCTATTCTGAAAATTTTGTGCTACAGGTCTCGATGAATACGAAAATGAGGTCTAATGCGTTTGCAGCTTATGGTGCTCTAAGTGCCTATGGCGTTGGTTCACAGCATCATGCTTTTCTTGAGCAGGTAGCTCGCAGATTCGACTGCAGTTGCTTTAACAGTGCATCATTAGCAGGGAATTATTATCTTGTAAGCCTTCTTATAGGATGCTGTTGTAGTGGTCACAGGAAGTGTTAAGGTAGTTTTAAGGGTTGTTAAGTTAGATATAAGGATTGTTTTCTTATGCTGCTCAAGCTCCCAAGTTCTTTACCCCCTGTTGCAGATACATGCCACACTTCCCCGTTTGATCCTCCATCTTCACGATGATGACCTGAGTGTTCGCCTGGCCTGTCGGGTATACAGTCATTACTTTGCTTTCCTTTTCTACACATTTGCTTTAACTTGCATATCTTGATATTCATTATTTTTCGAAACAGAACACATTCCAGCGCCTAGCGCCTTTGATGGAGGTAGATGGTTTGTCATCACTCCTCAATAAGCAATATTTCACTTCTGATCGCCGGTTTGTGTTGAACCTTCCTAGCTATTTCTATTGAGATTTGTCATTTTAGTTAAAAGTGACATTTCTACTATGTTTTGCCCTCAGATCCGACTACGAGGACTTCATTAGAGACCTAACAAGGCAACTTTGTGGACTATCTCCTGCCAGAGTTGACAGCTACCTAGAATCTACTATCCAGGTACCCTTTTCTTTAGTCACAGAATGTGATTAGTAATAAAGCATCCCAGCACTGTTTTTTTTGGGCTTGTTTTAGGCATTTGATGCACCTTGGCCAGTCATCAAAGCAAATGCAGTTTGCTTGGTGAGTTGCATGCTATCCTTTTTGGATGATCAACGCTTCCTTGCTCCTTACTTCTCCCAGGTATCCATACTGGATTTTGGTAGTTCAATTGTTTTATACATACGAAGTTGAGCTGTTAACACGCTTTTGTGTCAAGGTTTTTGCTATGTTGGTTGGTAGAATGAGCCAATCACCAGAGCCAGTCGTTCGAGCAGCAGCATCTTCTGCCCTGGGCCTTCTGTTAAAGGGGTCAAACATGCTCAAGTCATTGAGTTCACGATTTGATCGAGCCGATTCATCGCAGAATTCTCAGTACGTAGATTCTCATACTAGAACATCATCCAAGCTTCAAGAAGAGACAGTAGGAAAGCGGAATGATGCGCAATAACAGCAATAAGGGTGGTCAAAACTGATCTCCGTTGGATCTAACTCATGTAAATCTGTTGTATATGTACAGTATTTGACCTATGCATGCATGTACATCTTGTGCTTCCCTCGATTTAGAAAACTAGTTAGAGTCGCACGTGATGCTGCACCGTGCCAAATTTGATCTCGATCTTTCTTTTTTTTTTGCAAAAAAGGTAGGAGGATCTAAATGTAATGTGCTAGGTAGAGCTGTCGGTGAATTTATGTAACTATGGAAATTTTTTGCAAAAAAGGTAGGAGGATACATCCATGAATATAGGGAACTATGGGTACTTTTTAGCAAAAACATGGACTTAAATATAATTTTGGTTTTCTTGAAGATTTTCTATAAAAATAGGTTGGTTAAGAGCCGTTAGCGAATTTGCGTAATCACAAGAACCTGTTTGTGAATTTGTGGAACTAGGGGCTTTTTTTTTAAAAAAAAAAGCGGTCGAAGAATCTATCTGCAATTTTGAATTTTTGGAGGATTTTTTGAAAAGAAAGTGACGAGGGGCTCAAGTCGTTCTATTTGTTCTCGCATAAGCATAGTTTAATATATATATATATATATATATATATATATATATATATATATATATATATATATATATATATATATATACAGAGAGAGAGAGAGAGAGAGAGAGAGAGAGAGAGAGAGAGAGAGAAATTGTAGCCATGTCCGTAGGCCTTCAGTGCGACTGTACGGCAGCTTGTAATTCATTGATTATTTATTGAATTTGCTTTGCTCTAATCACGTAGCTCACGGAAGATACACCTTCAGTGTTGTTTGTGGATGGATCGAAATATTTCTTCCTTCCGAGAAGTAACTGCATCAAAATTGAGTGCGGTAAGGATTTGCATTGCAACTACCATGTGCTGGCTTATGCTTACCCGGTAGGAGGAGTATTGTAACATCTTGCCTTTTAGTACTATATTGCTAGTTTACGTTGAGTTACACTGGCATATAAAACTTGTTGGTTTAAATCGTAGCATCTCTAAGTTAACCTTTTTGGTGAAGTAAGGACGGAAGTTAAGTAAGATGCTAAGTTTTTAGTGAATTTTGGTTGAAGCGAGGATGGGTGGGCCAAGTTTTTAGCGAATTTTGAGCTGTAAGGTGTTACTCCCTCCGGTCTGGTAATATCTGTCGTTTTGGATATCGACACGGTCTTCAAAACACAACTTTGATCGCTAATTTTTATTATAATATATTTATAAAACCCAATAAAATTATAATATTATGAAAGTACTTCTCGAGACAAGTTTGCACATATAATTTTTATGTATCCAATTTAAATATTTAAAAATATATTGTTAGTCAAAGTTTCGGAAGTTTGACCATCACTATGTTCAAAACGACAGGTATTACTAAATCAGAGGCTCCTGATCGGCTTATCCTGAGTCCTTCAGGTATTTACGTACTAGTCCCAGATCAGTAGCTAGTACACACAGTCAAAAGTGATGAATCAACAACCATATCACGAATACATATAACTAAATCAGAATAATACCAAATGAAAGCAAAGACCTTATGGTCAAGGTTTACCATTACTACCGAACAGTCGAACAACTTGAACAACCGCAATGAAGACGAAAACACCAAAGCGACCCATCCAAATGCCCACAGCAATCGAGCGAGCGCGCCCTAGTCGTTGGAAATCTTGAACAGCTTCTTTCACTTCTGAGAGAGGATTAGAATGTAGCACGTGAGTACATAAAGTACTCAGCAAGTCTGGGAAATATATGCACAATGTAGGCTATCCAAGAATGGCTTAATATGGTTTATTTGCACAAAGCCAAGTTTCATCAAATCATACTTGTTAATAATTTTCACAAAGCATATTTGAGCAATTCTTTTTAATAATTGAATTATGTAATATTGTAGTGAAGGTTCTAACCACCACTCACTAATATCTGAGGCTCTATCCGCCATGACCAACAAAATCGTGGTTCAATCCAATCACATGGCTCTGTCCGCCATGGTTCACAAAATCAGGTTTTTTCCACCTACCTGGCTTTAACCGCTAGAAGCACACCCGAGAGTTCTAACCGCTCCCGGATCCCAAAACAAAACATTGTTTAGTTTGAAATCAAAACCCAAAGTCTACCAATATGAAAGCATTCAGCAAGCTTTGCCTTTGACCGTAGGCACGGCTATTCGAATAGTTTTAACTCTGCAGAGGTGTACAATTTTACCCACAAGACATGATATTCTCTTGATGCCATGCAATTAGCACACTTCCTTGGGTGTGCCGGCAGGGATATCATGACAAGGCCTTTACAATGTATATGCCTAACCCGACCCACCCGCTGAGGTTTCACCGCTGTTAGGGTTCTTTCCACCCAGTACAGAAGCCCCCTCTTGCGCCGTGTGAGAAAAACAACAACAACTACTAAAACAATGCCTCTTTCTGGCTCTCACACAACAACCGAGTGGTGAGTCTAAGTTAGGTTTCTACAAATTATTCAGCCAGGTCGTGCCCACTTTGACATGTGGTTGTACGGTAATGCTTAGAATGGAGACAGTCATAAGCGTCGGTCCTTAATTGACTTGGGGCGGTACTTGCACAAAAGAACCAAGGCTTGGTCCGCTTCCACCCGACATTCCATGCCGCCCAAGTCGAAATCATTTTTCATTTTATTTTTATTTTGTAAACCATTGGCAATACTCCTTGCCTATAACTTCCAATACAAGTTTTCAAGAGATAATTGAAAGTCCCACCCATAGGTGAATATTGACCGATAGCGAGGCTAAGCATTTCTACCGTACTATTCTATTCCACCAATAGTTTATTTTATAAAATACAAAACTCGGTGTTTGATAAAAATTATGATAATCAGTTCTATCATCTCCAAAATTCATGAGACCACCAAGATTCCCCCATTATTATCTTGGCACTATATAATCCAACAATTTCAGACTCCAACAAGTAAAATCTATACCATGTGCCATCATAACTCCAAAATTATGCTAAGCTACTGACATCATTGTATATGAAACAATCTCCTCAAAATATAAGTCTTCTTATCGATTATCCATCATCTATACATGGATTAATTTTGTAATCTACTTGATCCACCGAGAATAATTCATAATCTCATCCCCGAGCATATTTCATGAAAGCTTCTACAAATCCGAGATTTCATTGATTCATTGTCTATAGTTGTTTCCCTAAACAATGACACCAAGTTGACTAAACAAATCACACCTAATCCACATTATTCATAAATCCACATAAATGGGTATCGCAAGACCATATTTCACAAAATCATTCACTAAACCACCGAGAATACTTCACAACATCATCTTTAATCAACTAGAATATAATCCACCGATAATACTTCATAATAGCATATATTTAACCCTTCACATCATCACCTCTAAATCATCTACTTTAATCCACCAAGAATACAGCGATCAATCTTATCATCCACTAAGAATATTTCACAAGGTCATCTACTTCTTAATTAATCAGTTAGTAATAATTCCCCAACAAGCACTAATAATCCAACTAACTCTGATTCTCATTTGATACTATTTTATCAACCCAAGAAATCCAATTCAACATAGTATTTACTGACCTATTTAATCCAACAAGAATACTTCACAATACCATACCTCTTCCAAAATTTCCCCAATCCATTATAATGTGAACTACTATAACAATCCAACTTCACAATATTTCGATCATCAAAGTTCATAAATCAATTTCATAATTAACAATCCCCATCAACACTAATATTCATGTAATCTCCAATCAAATTGGGTTCTAGCTTCAATCTACATTCTATACTACTATGTTCCATCCACACTATCTTCCCAATAGTTATTTCCCTAACCAAGATATTTTTCCAAAAACATTTATATTGGTGGATTGCTATACTAGGGCGACAAAGGGTCATGGATAACGAGGTCAAGGAGGTATGAACAACAGGTATAACTAACAGCCTAACGGTAACATCATTATTTAATATAAATAACGATGCAATTTGTAAAACATGGTAAAACACTTTAGAAAGCATAGGATCAACATGCGTCAAGGAGACTTGCCTCGGTCACAGCGAGAAGGTTGAACTCTTCGAAGTCCGGCGGCGGGGTCAGCGGAATCGTTGACTACGCGTAAAACGAGGCAATAAATAAATAAAAGAAAATAAATAAAATCCAAAAATTACAAAATTAGTACTGGCAGGAAGATCTTGATTTTAGATGAATTTAGGAATTTGAATGGAGTCAAACGGAGTTCGGATGAGAAAGTTATGAGCTTCCGAAGTTGGAAAATGATAGAAAATCAAGAAAAAGAGAAAAGTTACTATTTGCTACAGTAAATTACGAGAAACTTGGTTCCAGAACCGAACCAAACTACAGAGCCCCCCTTTGCTTAAAAAAAAAACAGATTTTTGCCCCATTTTCGCATGGATTTGGACTAAATAAAATCATGGATTCTCTAGATAACATCCTTAGGGACATCTAGGAGGAAAGGATTGAATCAAAACTCACCGGAATCGGAGAAATCGACGAAGAACGGATGTTCGGTCGAATGCACAAAAGCTCCAAATTCGTCGCCCACGGTTGAGAAATCCCAAAATTGATGATTGGGTTAGAAGCTAGACTCATCCACGGTCACAAAGAACCAAGTGGCATGAAGAATGGCTCACCGGAGAAGAATCTACAAGCATGAACTTGAAGAACACCGAAAAAGTGTGACACGGCTTCGGTTTTCTCAATCTCACGAGCGCACGAGTGGAGTAGAGGGAAAAAGGGATACACCACCGGAACGGGGATACTTATACGAAGAGAATGGAGGTGGTGGTGCGGCGTTTGGAGGTGTAACGCCCGAGTTAATGGCATTGTAGTGCTTTTCGGTTTTTCTTGAATGGAGCCGTTTCCGGCGGGATTGATGGCTCACCGAGGTGGGGAATGGCAAGAGCTTGCCGTTGCGGATCCAATGCAACCGACCGTTCGCGTTTTGGAGTTAAATTGAAGGAGTTATGGGTGTTTGAATACAAGCCCTAGCCATTGTTGCACTTGGAGCTTTCTCTGTACATTTCCTTTGGCTGGAGGTTAGGGATGACACTATTCACATGACACGTGGCGCCTCCCATTGGTCCTCTTTTACGCAAACGATTCGCCCTAGAGAAAAATAAGGAAAAATGGCCTAAAAATTCCGGAAAATTCCTAGAGCCATTTTAGAATATTTGGGACCCAATAAAATTGGTTCCGCTGAATTTGGATGAAATTTGTGGAATTGAATATTCGGGCGCGGATCGTAGGCATTAAACAAAAGCCGCGCGAGATAAAATAGGAACGGAGGTCCAAAAATCCGGGGAATGATTCCTAAAATCTTTTCGGAACATTTGGAACATTTTAGAAGTGGTTTGGAGATTTTTGGGGTAATTTTGGACTCGGGTGAAATTTCGGGTACCGACGGGAATATGGAAATTCGATTTTTCGAACGGAAGGGAATTGAATCCCGATTTTGGAGGGGAATGGATGCCAGGTTAATATAAACACCAAAGAAAATCCAAACTTTTGAATTTAATTTATTTAAATTAGGTTTTTCTCCAGAAAGCGAAAACTAGGGTGTTACACAAACTGGAGGGAGTACATTTGTGCTGAAATGGAGGAAATCTGATCTCTATATTAAAGTTGAGTTCCAGTGCAAAATACGTCAGGAGAGAGCGCCGCATCGCCTATGTTCCCGTACCATACAAGAGTGAAGGAAAATGGGTACCTCTCTGAACCCGTGCCATAAACAGCAGCACACACACATTGATGATCCATTTTTTTTTAAAAAAAAATAAAACTCCAATTACAGGGTAAACATTTCTGATCAATTCAAATGAAGAGTTGGGTCTAGCTTATTCTTGATACAAATTTTGGGCTGCAAGATAATAAATCAAACCTAACCATAGAAAAAAAAAGGTAACATAGTTCTTTAAAAGTATTATGGAAGATTTGAAAAATGCAACAAGATAGTCCTTAAAAATATGCAACAAAGATAAACTTTTAAGATCCTAAAAACAAATGTTGGCATGATACGAAATATTTAAATATAATATAAGCAATTTCATTGAATTAAGATGGTTTAGCGCTTCTAGAGATCTCACCATATGTGTAGATATATTGTTCTCTGTGAAGTTAGGAACTGAGGATCTTTTCAAATGACAAGAATTTCATGGTATGTGTAGATATTTTTTTTCGCTGTCTTTCCGAGTTGGTAGGAACCTAGTGGGTTGGTTTGGTCTAAGGGCCTGTTTGTTTTAGCTTTTGATTCTGGATTCTGGTTTCAAAAGCTAAATAAAAAACAAACAGTTTGATTCTAGAATCCGATTCTCACAATCCAACCGACCCCTTTACACTAGAATCTACAATCCACTTCATATGTGCTTTTGGATTCCAGCTTTTGGAGAATCAGCTTCTCAATAACCACAATCCAGAATCAGCTTTTAGAGAATCAAAAGTTGAAACAAACAGGCCCTAAATATGAGAGCCATGAAGAAATTGAACACTCCCTACTGTGCATGGAAAAGCTGAAGTAAGATTATAATAAGTTCATTTTATTGTGCAAATAAATTGAGAAATGTTTTACATGCAGCTTCCATTATCAAAGTTGGAAAAGAACGCATAAAAAACCTTTAGCTCCGTTTGGAACACAAGAATTTTCCCAATTCCTGGTGCATTCTAATAGAGACTTAATGAGAAAGAAGCACCAGACTATACCATTACGAAAATGTCTCAAAGTTATATTAATATGGTTGTTATTATGAAAATTTAATTAAAATTGGTTGAGAATAATTTTTAATGTTTCTATAATAAAAGGTAAAAAAATGTTATAACTAAATCTTTAATTGGAAGAAAACAATAGATCTAACTGCACAATTATGCTGGCAACTAGTTTATAATAATTTTTGACAAAATGTACTTAATTATTGAGGTGTTCTATGAAACCCTTGCATTTTAAGTACTCCATCCGAGTATTGGACATAGTGATGATTAAACTTCCAAAACTTTAACTATTGATATATTTTTAAATATTTAAATTGGATACATGAAAATTATATATATATGTGGACTTGTCTCGAGAAGTACTTTCATAATATTATAATTTTATTGAGTTTTATAAATACATTGTAACAAAAATTAGTGGTCAAAGTTGTATTTTGAAGATCGTATCGATGTCCAAAACGTCATTTTTCAAAGACCGGAGGGAGTAATACCTTAATAGTGATGATAGACCATTTAAGTTTATTTACTTTGTGCTTGTCGTAGTAAGTCAATGGAAATGGTCAATGAGCTTGTGTCTGTGTAATAAGCTAATAAATCCTATGGATTCTGCAATTGCAATGGTAGGAATTTAGGAATTCAAACTCGGGGCCATCCGATCGCTTCAGACGGGCCATATGTTATCGGAATTCTGATGCTGCCGGAGAAGCGCACTGCGATGGCGAATTTATTTGGAATCAGAGGTGTATCCAGAAAATTGGAACGAGGGGGGCTAAAACTAAGATCTCCAAAGCTAATATATATATATATATATATATATATATATATATATATATAGAGGATAGCTAGTGTACTATCGATAGTACACTTCCTCCGTGCTATAGGGTTGTGTTTGCAAAATTCGAAGACGAAACTGTTGATCCAAACCGTGCATTTTGTTCATCTCATTGAAATCTCACTACCCACCAAATTTTATATTTTTTGAATTTTTTCTCCTATTTATTTTGTATTTTTCAAAATCCACAATCTAATTAGTTGTGGGCCGTCCAATGAAGCTGGTTTTGAAAAATACAAAATAAATAGGAAAAAAAATTCAAAAAATATAAAATTTGGTGGGTAGTGAGATTTCAATGAGATGAACATAATGCACTGATTTGTATCAACAACTTCGTCTTCAAATTTTGCAAACACAACGCTATAGCACGGAAGATCTATACTATCGATAGTACACTAGCAATCCTCTATATATATATATATATATATATTAAATAATCCTGAGAGTCCGTACTCCCACCTTCAGTATACCACTTAAACTAATGTATTATACTCCTTTATCGCTTTCAGTGTACTCTAATAATAATTCTAAGATACTACAATGCGATATTGTTGAAAAAAAAATCATCGGGGCCCTTTATTTTTTGCTATATACCCTTTTCCATATGTACAAAGAGTATATAAATAAGTTATGCTATAAATGATGAACTTTGATGAAATTTTTTGTGAAACTCACTTTGGAGTATCTTATAATCAGTATTAGAGTATACTCAGAAGGATAAAGAGATATAACAACATCATTTAAGCGATATATTGAGAGTGGGAGTACATACTCCCAGGGGTATGGAATCATTTATATATATATATATACCAATATATATATATTGATATTATATATATATATGAAGGAGCCGGTGGGCCACGAATAGGGCTTCAGCCCACCTGTGCCCCACCGGCAGATACGCCTCTGTTTGGAATCGTACTCATCTCTAGAAAGACCTCCTGTCGTTGTGTTCAGTGGAAGTGGAGGTGACTGGGGGCGACAGCCACACCGGTGGCAGTGCACTAGGAGGGGGGACGCGATTGGTGACGGTAGTGTCGGTGTTTCGAGCACCGGCCAATGAATTTGTATAGGTAAGAGGGGGGTGCACGCTCCCTCTCCTCGACGGCTTACTCGGGTGAGCACAAGATGTATACTGGTTCGGGCTGAACGTCCCTACTCCAGTTCGTGTGGGTTTGATTGTATTGATTCCTCGGTTGTCCCCCGTCTTACATGCTCGCTCCCTCCCCCTTTATATAGGCGAGGAGGGAGGTTACATTGTTGCTTAAAAAAGAGAAAAAGATCAGTGCTCTTAGCCGCCCGCAAGTGGCGGGCCGATGGGACCGGCCGCCGCCCCTTGCCTCGGGCCGGTCGGCGTGAGTTGCCGCGCCGCTCGTAGTAAATGCGAGAGTTGGGGACTTGTGCCGCTGCGTCATCATTACGGCCGAGCATTTAATGCGCCGACACGCAATAAATGCTGCCGCTTCTTCAGGATTTCGCCGACTTGGTCATGGCTACGGCTTTTCCTCGGCGGTAGTGGCTTTGGGCCCCGGCAGAGCCTGGTTCGGCCCCAGCGCCCTTCGGGCTGGGGTACCCATGGCCTGGTACTCGTCAAGAGCCCCGAGCCCCGTGCAGGTCGGAGAGGTGCCCGGGTCTTGTTTCCGTCGCCGTGATGCCGTGGTTCGCTTGGCCTGATCGAGTCTCCGACCGGGCGCTGTGGCACCCGGGTGTAGTTTTGAGCCCCGAAATGGTCGGAGAGCGGTCGGGTTTTCGCCGGTTTGGTCGGGAAGAGTCTTCGACCGGTCTTGTGGCGCACCCTTGGGTGTAGTCTCGAGCCCCGAAATGGCCTGAGAGCAGGTCGGGGTTTCGCCTTGCTTGGTCGTTGCTTTGCGGTATCGGGAGGTCCGATCGCAGATATATCTGTGCCGGCGCCTGCCGTTCTTTGTGTCAAGGGTGGTCGCCGGGGAGCAGATGGTAAGCGGCCGTGGCATCGGGCGCCGGCGGTGGTCGCCGGACCGCACGCCGGGCGCGCAATGGTCGTCGTCGGGCGCCATGGTCGTGCCGCCGGGCGCTGGTGGTTGAATGCTCCTGGCGAACACATGGCGCCGGTCGTGCCGCCAGCGCCGCGGCTGATCGCCTGGCGAGCACGTGGCGCTGGTCGAGCCGCCGGCGCAGCTGGCTGGTCGCCGGGCGCCATGGTCGTCTGCCGCCGGGCGCTCGGCCGGCTGGTCGCTGGCGAACACATGGCGCCGGTCGTGCCTTCGCGCGATGGGCTGATCGCCACTGGCGAGCACGTGGCGCCCGTGTTGATGCCTTGAAGCCTGGTCGCTTCGGCGGATACGTGGCGCCGTCGAGCGCCGGCGCGTATGATGGCTGGTCGTCGGGCGCCATGGTCGTGCCGCCGGGCGCTCGGCTGGCTGGTCGCCGGCGAACACATGGCGCCGGAGTCGTGCCTTTAGCGCGTATGATGGGCTGTCGCCCTGGCGAGCACGTGGCGCCCGTGTTAGTAGCGCGACGGTAGTCGCCCTGGCGGACCGCGTAAGCGCCCGGTCGAGCCCGGCCGGTATGATGGGTGTCGCTACTGGCGAGCACGTGGCGCCCCGTGTTAGGCGCGCGAGTCGCCACTGGCGGACACGTGGCGCCGGTCGAGCCGCCCGCGCGATGGGTGATCATACTGGCGAGCACGTGGCGCCCGTGTTGAGTCCCATTTTACGCCCGTCCGTGGTGGGGACCAGGAGGGGTGAGAAACGCGCGCTTGCCTTCGTTGGCTCGAGCGCCGCCTCGTGGGGCTACAAGCGAGTGATCCGGTGGAACACAGAGGCCCCCTTCGAGGGGTCCCTAGCGGACAATCCCGTGGGCGTCCGACCCACTGGGGCGATCCATAAAGAATCTTTCCTTACTCGATCCCAGATCGGACCTTGGATCGCTCGCTGATCCAAGGTGCACTGGTCGCCACCCGTCGACGGGTTCTCATGAGAGCGTGAGGTGTGATCCTGACGTGAGTTAAGGCGATTGGGTCGTCCGCCGACCCAACTAGGGGCCCTGGGGCTCGCCTTGTCCTCACCTCTTGCCCATTTTTTGTTGTGGTGGATATCATCGCCGTCTCTTGCCTTAGGGACCACGAGGGGTCGGGCATAGGTCGGTGTGTGTATCACAAAAGTTAGAGAGTTGGGAAATCGAGAGAACGCTCAACCGTGGGAGGTCGTTCTCGACCGATCGTGGAGTCGACCGGCTTGGGCACTTCCTTTCTTCGTCAAGCACTACTTAGAATCGTAGCGCCGGGCGAGGGGCCGTAGTACTTTTGGTCGAAAGTTTGGCCGTCTTGGGAGGACCCGACGATTGGTTGTGTCAACCCGACCAGCGGGACTCTTGTAGCCCGAGTGGGGCGGGCGGTTTGTTTGTTACCGCCGCGCCACTGGAAGGAGTAATAACGAGTGTGTAAGAAGAAGGTATTCACTTATCTTTCTTTATGATCGGGCGAGGTTTTTGTTCAACGCGAGGAATTGGCGGTGCCGGTTCGCGTCGCTTGCTTTGGCGCCCGGCTTCTCGCCATCGGCTTGAAAAGGTGCGGTCGTCATGAATCTTTGGCGGGTATCTCGCTGCCGCTCGCTTGGCCGGATCGCCTATAAATAGGCGGAGGGTGGGCGCTGACTTCATTCAAAGCAACGTTGAGACGAGCCGCCGACTTGCTTTTATGGCTGCCTCGCTCTCTCATTCCGTTTCCAAGGATGAGAACCCACCGATCGATGAGATCGATCGATTCCCTTCAACGAGAGGCGAGGATGAGGAGGAGTTGGGGCGACGAGCTGGCCGTCTTGTAGCGGCGGCCCGTCGGACGACAGGGTTGGATCGAGGCTCTTGGAGCGGGAGGCGGAGGAGGAGGAGCGAGAGCGGGCGCGACAAGCCGCGGTCGTCGGGCTGAGGGAACCGCCGCCGCGAGCGCCTGAGCAATTGGGGGAGCGGGGCGCCGTCCTCCCCCGCGCTCCTTCTCCTTCCGGGAGCCTGGAGTCGACCGCGACATCTAGGCTCTTGGCGACGACCGTCTTTGCCGATCGCCCCGATCGTGCTGCCGTACTCTTCTCCGACGGCGGTCCCCCCTGTGTCGGACTTCAAGCTCCCCCGGGGACCATAGAGGTCACACAGGGGGGGCGCAGGGGCTGCCGCTTCTTGAAGGTGCGTCCGGGCGGATCGGGGCTCTCCTGCTGCGGGTTTCGGCGACCCGGCTATTTTTTTGTCTTGTCGCGGCAAAAATTGAGCGGGAAGCCGGTGCTTTGAGAGGGACGACAAGTCGGAGATCAACTGTCGGCGGGGAAGACCCTTAAACGAGAAAAAGCTTTCTTGGTTTTAGACTTTCTTGTTTCTAAAGAATGTAAATGCCGTTGAATTGGAAGAAAACAAAGGTGTTCGGGTTTTACATGTATTTTTCGCTATTTTTCGGTTTGTTGCCGGTAAGACATGCCGGGTCATGGTTCTTGGGTCTCAGGACCAACCGACCGATGATCGACATGTTCCAGCGTTTTCGAAAAAGTAAAAAGCAGTTTTGGCGCGGCGTTAGTTCCCCGGCAAATCAGTATACCATCCTGTTACGTCTCGTTTTCCTTAGCGAGATACCACTTTCGCAACCGTAGCCGCTGGGGCGTAGGCCGTGGTACTCGGGTCGGAAAAAAAAGTAGACCGAACGATCGGGTGAATGACAATGGTTGAACGGGATGTCGACCGAGTGGAAAAAAATGCTACGCATAGGCCCGGTAAAAGGTGAACATGGTAATGAACGAGGTAGAAAAAGGGCTAAGGGTAGAATCGCCTTAGCTTTTCGATGTTCCAGGCGTTTGACAAGATATTGCCGTCGGGATCCTTGAGCCGGTAAGTGCCAGTGTCGAAGGACCTCTACTACAATGAAGGGGCCCTCCCAAGGAGGAGAGCTTGTGCTTGCCTTTGTTGGATGGACTGGCGCAGAACCAGGTCGCTGTGTTGAGCAGCTCGCCCTCTAACCTTGCGGTCGTGGTAGCGTCGCAGTTGTCTGGCCGGTATTTGGCCGAGCGAACGACGGCGACATCTCGCGCTTCATCGAGCCGGCCGACAATGCGTCTTCTTGGGACTCGAGCCCCGGTCTCGCCAAGGCTCGAACCTTTGGGGCGCCGTAGTCCAAGTCGGTCGGTAAGATGGCTTCGCTCGAATGCCAGGAAAACGGGCGTGAACCCGGCCGACCGGGTCGGGTGGTCCGTAAGCTCCAAAGTGCACGGAGGTACCTCGGCCGCCCAACGTCCCGCGTACCTCTTCAGTCGATCGAAGAATCGCGGCTTGAGCCCTTGGAGGATCAAGCCGTACGCGCGTTCTACTTGGCCCTTGCTCCGTGGGTGGGCGACGGCCGCCCACACCACCCGCATGCTGACTCTGACGCAGAGCTCGAGAAACTCCTTTCCCGTGAACTGCGTTCCGTTGTCGGTGATGATGGAGTTCGGGACTCCAAACCGGTAGACGATATTGCGGATGAAGTCCGCTGCCTGCGCTGAAGTGATTGTTGTGATCGGCTTGGCTTCTATCCACTTGGTGAACTTGTCTATCGCAACCAACAGGTGGGTGAAGCCCCCGGGCGCTTTCTTGAAGGGCCCGACCAGATCGAGTCCCCAAACGGCGAAGGGCCAGGTGATAGGGATCGTTTGGAGTGCTTGCGCCGGGAGGTGAGTTTGCCGAGCGAAGAATTGGCACCCTTCGCACGTCCGGATGATCCGTTCGGAGTCGGCTACGGCAGTTGGCCAGTAGAAACCTTGTCGGAAGGCTTTCCCGACCAGGCTCCGTGACCCAGCGTGGTGTCCGCAAACCCCGCTGTGGATGTCGCGGAGTAGCTCTCTTCCTTGGTCTACCGACACACTTCGAGGATTCCTGAGGGGCTCCTTCAGAGGTCGTTGCCGATCAAGACGAAGGATTTTGCCCGACGAGCGAGGCGGCGGGCCTCGGCCGTCGTCGGGAGGGAACCGTCGCACCGATCGATGAAGGGATTCCTCCAATCGGTCGGGTCATCGGGGCGTTGCAACCCGGCTCGACCAGCTCGGCCTTTGTCGGAATTGGCCGATCGTCCGAGCGATCGGTTCGGATGGATGCTTGGTGTAGGTCGAGGGACGAAAATTCCGGCGGGATCGGCCCTCTGCGAGGCGAGACTAGCCAGGTGATCGGCCTCTCCGTTGTTCCGTCAGAAGCTATGATGGAGCTCAAATCCTTTGAACTTCGCTCCGGTTGCGTACCTCTCGGCAAGAGGGCTGCCATCCGATCGTCGCGAGGTTCTGCAGCCTTCATGATTTGATCGACGACCAGTTTTGAGTCGCCATGCACGCATAACCGCAGAGCTCCGAGGTCGGCGGCGGCGATGCGAGACCAAGAACGAGGGCCTCATACTCGGCGACGTTGTTGGTTGCGCCGAAAAGTAGCCGGATGACGTCATCAAGCTTGTTCCCGAAAGTGGTGAAAGAATGACGACCCCGGCCCCGGCTCCGTTTTTGGTGAAGGACCCGTCGAAGTACATCGTCCAGTACGCAGGGTCTTCGAGCGGAGGTGGGGCCTGGGCTTCGGTCCACTCGGCGACGAAGTCGGCTAGAACTTGAGATTTTATGGCAGTCCGAGGACATAGGATACGCCATGCCCATTGAGCTCGAGTGCCCACTTGGCAATTCTTCCGAGGCGTCGCGGTTATGGATGACCTCGCCGAGTGGTAGGGAGGTTACCACGAAACGTGGTGCTTTGGTTGAAGTAATGTACCAGCTTTCTTTTCGTGATCGAATCTGCGTAGAGCACCTTCTCGAATCTGCGGTACCGTGCCTTGGACTCGGAGAGTACTTCGCTAATGAAGTAGACCGTGGCTGGATCTTAAGGACCCGCTTCTTCTTCTCGCTCGCTCGCGACAAGTGCCGTCTTGGCGACCTGGGTCGTGGCGGCAATGTAGATGTAGCAGAGGCTCTTCTGGCGCCGGGCGACCAAAGATCGAGGGGTGGTCGGGAAAACCTTTAGCGCGTCGGCGCGCCCTGAGCCTCCTTCGTCCGGTGAAGTGGTCGGATTTCCTCGGGAGTTTGTATAGAGGCAAGCCGCTGTCACGAGGCGGGACGTGAAGCGACTCAGGGCCGCTAGGCATCCCGTCAACCTTTGGGCCCCTTTGAGGTTGCTGATCGGCCCCATCCTTAAGATCGCGGAGATCTTGTCTCGGCTGGCTTCGATGCCGCGCTCGGAGATGATGAAGCCGAGTAGCTTCCCCTTGGGTACCCCGAAAACGCATTTCTCGGGGTTGAGCTTGATGCGGAACCGTCGAAGGTTCGCGAAAGTCTCCTCCAGATCGGCGATGATGTCGCTGGTCTTCCTGGTCTTGACAACGATGTCGTCGACGTACGCCTCGACATTGCGGCCGATCTGGTCGGAAAGCGCGTGTCTGCATACATCTCTGGTATGTAGCCCCGCGTTTTTCAGGCCAAACGGCATTGTCACGTAGCAGAACGAACCGTACGGAGTGATGAAGGAAGTCGCGAGCTGGTCGTCTTCTTTCATCGCGATCTGGTGGTACCCTGAGTAGGCATCCAGAAAGGACAGGGATTCGCACCCTGCGGTGGAGTCTACCATTTGGTCGATGCGGGGCAGAGGGAATGGATCTTTCGGACATGCCTTGTTTAGGCTTGTGTAGTCGACACACATTCTCCATTTCCCAGTCTTCTTTTTACAAGCACAGGGTTTGCTAACCACTCGGGGTGGCGAACTTCTTTGATGAACCCCGCGCCAAGAGCTTGGCTATTTCCTCTCCTATGGCCACGCGCTTTCCTTCGTCGAAGCGGCGCGCAGACGGGCGATCGGGTCTAGACCAGCCGGATGTTCGAGGAGTGCTCGGCGACTTACCTCGGGATCCCCGGCATGTCGGAGGGCTTCCATGCGAAGGCGTCCCGGTTGGCGCGGAGGAAGTCGACGAGCGCGCTTTCCTATTTGGCAGGAAGCGTGGTCCCGATCCGAGCGGTTTTGGTCGGGTCCTCTGGGTCGACCTCGATCGTCTTCGTGTCCTCGGCGGACTTGAAGGAGCCCGGTCCGGACTTGCTAGAGTCGGGAGCGGACTCGGAGGTGCTGGCTCGGAGGCCGGCGAGCTCGGTGGATGCGACGACCGCCGAGGCCAACTCGCAACTGTCTTTCTCGCAGCCGTAGGCGAGCTGGAAAGACGCGGTTACGGTGATCACCCCATGCGGCCCGGGCATCTTCGCCGGTAGGTGTAGTTGGGGATCGCCATGACCTTCGCGTAGCATGGTCTCCCTAGGATGGCGTGGTAGGAGCCGGGAAAATCCACGACCTCGAAGGTGAGGGTCTCGGTGCGGAAGTTAACCGGGCTCCCGAACGTGATGTGCAGTCGACCGCCGAGCGGGTGGGCCTGGCCGCCAGGAACGACGCCGTGAAAGGGTGCTCTGCTTGGTCGAAGGCTCGAGCGGGGGATCCCCATGGCGCCGAGGGTCTCAACGTGGCGATGTTGAGATCGCCGCCGCCGCCCATGAGCACCTTAGTCAGCGCTTTGTTCCCACGATGGGGTCAATGACGGCGGGTACCTCCTGGTTGCGGGACGTGGTCGGGTGGTCGGCCCGGTCAAAGGTGATCGGGGACTCAGCCACCGAAGGTATTTAGGTACTACTGGGCTTGCCGCGAACACCTCTCGGCAGCGAGCTTGAGCCGCTCCGGCCGGCGTAGCTTGCCGGTCCGCCGAAGATCATGAGGCAACCGTCGGTCTCGGGAAGCCGACGTCTGCCTCTCTGATCTCGGTGGTCGGCGCCGAAGTCTTGCCTCTTTCCTTTGCCCCGTGGCGTCGTGGGGTTCCGGAAGAAAACGCCAGACTTCGCAGCCCCGATACTTGTGCTCGACGGTATCCGTGGTTCGGACACGCGTTTCCATCGCCTTCTCGAAGTGGTCGGGTTGCCGGCCTTGCGGCTTTCCCGATCGGTCGGTAACAACCAGCGGTCCTCGCGACTTTGTTGCCGTGGCGCTTTCGCTTGTCGGGCGGTCGGAGGAGGGGCCGGGCTCGGTGCGATCCTCGCCGACTTCCCTTTGTCGAAGATGACATCTACGGCCTCCTCGCCCGAGGCGTGGTTGAGTGGCGATGTCCAGGAGTTCTTGGGTGGTCCTGGGCTTCGCACACCCCAGTTTAGGGACCAGGGTCTTGG
Organism: Rhipidocladum racemiflorum; assembly: GCA_036346355.1. Classification (NCBI taxonomy): domain Eukaryota; kingdom Viridiplantae; phylum Streptophyta; class Magnoliopsida; order Poales; family Poaceae; genus Rhipidocladum; species Rhipidocladum racemiflorum. Next base: position 82,250,480 of record CM070573.1, on the reverse strand, counting down.
AAGTGGTGCCGTAGATGAATGCCCCCACGACATCGGCGTCGCGGATGTCGTGGAGCTCGTTACCTTGTTGGGAAAAACGTCGGATGTAGTCCCGGAGGCTCTCCTGGCCGCCGCTTGCAGCCTTTCAGTCCCAGAATTCCCTGGTCGCTTGTAGGTGCCTGGAAGTTGCCAACGAAGTGGTGCTTGAGGTCGGCCCGATCCCGATGATGTTGGCGGGCGGATATTCGAGCCATGCCCGGCTGAGTCCGCCAAGTAGATGGGGAGGTATTGGATGACAAAAGGTCGTCCGTCGCCTTCGCCGGCATGCGAGCGGTAATCTTCCACCATACAGGGTTTGTAGCCCTGCGTGGCTATGTTGACCGGCGCCGGACCGGGCAGGAACTTCGCGCTGCGAATCCCTGGCAGAATGCCCGTGGCCCGGGCCATCGGGGCTCTGCCGCGTCACGCCATGGAAGCGCTGTCGGCGACGTACGACCGGGTCGGGTCGTTCCTCGTTCTTCGCGTTTGGAGGGTGGTGCGAGCGTCGCGTTCGTCCCCCAAACGTTGGTGCACCGGGGTGCGCGATGCCTGGGGTTGTCCGGAAGGTGACGCTGCCCTTGTTTCGCTCCGACGGCCTCGGATGGCGTCGCGGCGCGGGCCGTCCGAAGAGGCGTCCGAACGCCGCGATCCGTGGCCGTACGCGTGCTGCGCGGCCGCTCGCTCCACCAGGCCCCGGAGGTTCTGGTGGGTAGCCTTGGCCGCGGGATCGTCTGGCTCGGGAATGCCACGGAGCAGCATTGCCGCCGCAGCGATGTTTTGGCGTGGGGAAAAACGATGAATCGTCCGGCCCCCTAGCTACCGGGTGGTGGACTGGCGTCTTGTGGCGCCTTGTGCCGCCCGCCAGCGCAGTGGAAGCGGCCAGGCGAAACCTTGCTCAGGTCGGCCTGGAGCTTGTCGAGCTCGGCCTTTTGAGCCTCCAGCTTCGCGTCGCCGCTGAAGGTCGGCGCGCGGCGAGCACGGTGATCCTCCTCGGTGTGTTGGCGGAGAGTCTTTGGCGTGGCCGGGTAGCAGCGCTGCCGCGGTGTCGGGTCGCGATAGCGTGGTTCGTTTCTTATCTCTTCCTCCGCTTAGAGCCGTGGTCGGAGGAGTTGTCCGAGTGGTGGTCGCTTGGGACATGGCCGACCATTGCCACGGCGCGAGGTCGCGGCGGGTGCGACCGCCATCGCCGATGCCTCCGCGTCGCTTGGGGTGATGGGGCCTCTGGCGTGCTTGGCGTCGGGGTCCGTCTGGGGACCTCGAGCCGGAGGTCTCTGGCGCTGTGAGGGCGTCGAGGTCCTGGGTGGACACTTGGCGCCGAGTATGGCGGGACGATCACTATCTGTCCCGCCGTGGTGGTGACGAAGTCGAGGAGCCGAACGGATCGACGCTTCTCGGCATGGCGATGTCGGAGAAAGAAAGGGAACCGCCGAGGAAGCTAAGCGGGAAAAATGGCGGACAACGCTGCGTGCACGAGTTCCCTACCTGGCGCGCCAACCGCCGGTGTTTCGAGCACCGGCCAATGAATTTGTATAGGTAAGAGGGGTGCACGCCCTCTCCTCGACGGCTTACTCGGGTGAGCACAAGATGTATCTTGGTTCGGCCGAACGTCCCTACTCGATTCGTGTGGGTTTGATTGTATTGATTCCTCGGTTGTCCCTCGTCTTACATGCTCGCTCCCTCCCCTTTATATAGGCGAGGAGGAGGTTACATTGTTGCTTAAAAAAGAGAAAAAGATCGTGCTCTTAGCCGCCCGCAAGTGGCGGGTGATGGGACTGCCGCCGCTCCCCTTGCCTGCTGGCCGGGTCGGCGTAGTTGCTTCGCCGCCGTAGTAAATGCGAGAGTTGGGGACTTGTGCCGCTGCGTCATCATTACGGCCAGCATTTAATGCGCTCGATACGCAATAAATGCTGTCGCTTCTTCAGGGATTTCGCCGACTTGGTCATGGCTACGGCTTTTCCTCGGCAGCCGTGGCTTTGGGCCCCGACTGCCTCAGCCTGGCCCACGCGCCCTTCGGGTCATTGGGGTACCCATGGCCTGGGTACTCGTCAGGTAGCTACTGCGGTGGCCATGGAAGAGGAGGCAGCTCATGAGAGATAGTGGTGAGCAGTGGAGGTGGGGTGGAACCCTTGAACAATTAGTCCCTTCATTAGTACTTAATGGTGTGTGTCAGCGTATTAAGCGCTGGGGTACCCACGCAGCCGCATTAAGTACTGTCGCCAAGAGGACAGGTGGCGTTCAGGCCACTCCTCGGGGCGACCAGCGAAGGTGCTCGCCCAGGGGACAGGTGGCGTTCAGGCCACTCCTCGAGGCGATCAGCCAAGGTGCTCGCCCGGGGGACAGGTGGCGTTCAGGCCACTCCTCGAGGCGACCAGCCAAGGTGCTCGCCCGGAGGGCAGGTGGCGTTCAGGCCACTCCTCGAGGCGACCAGCCAAGGTGCTCGCCCAGAGGGCAGGTGGCGTTCAGGCCACTCCTCGGGGCGACCAGCGAAGGTGCTCGCCCAGGGGACAGGTGGCGTTCAGGCCACTCCTCGAGGCGACCAGCGAAGGTGCTCGCCCAGGGGACAGGTGGCGTTCAGGCCACTCCTCGAGGCGATCAGCCAAGGTGCTCGCCCAGAGGACAGGTGGCGTTCAGGCCACTCCTCGGGGCGTAGTTCCCGAGAATCAACCCCGTAATCTGTGCTACAGGGCGAAGGGTCAAGGGTATTTAATGCGAGACGTGCGCATTAATTGCAGGCTGTGGTATGGCGGCGCGTCTTCCCTAGGCGCGCATTAATGATGGGTGGTGCCGAATTGACATCCCCTCTCTCCTGGCGGAGCATGCAGGGGTGACAGACAGGCGGGGCCCAAGGCGAAGTCTAAGTCAGTTAGGACAAGACATTAAATGTGATGTAAGAGAGTATGACGGGTGCATTAAATGCACTATAGTAACGTGTCAGACGCTTGCTTTACGCAAGCTTGTAAGCCCCATGCGCCTCAGCCAGCCCGAGTATAAAAGGGAGCTAGGATGCATGGGAGAAGAAGGTTGATGATTGGGTTGGCAGAACCTGAGAGGGTCTTCTTCCCCAGCCTTGTAAGAACCTTGAACTCAGAGGAAACCACCAAGCAGGACTAGGGTTATTACTCCTTTGGAGGGCCCGAACCTGGGTAAACTCGACTGTCTTCTTGCTTGCTCCCGGTATCCCGTTCTTCCTGTCTTTGGAGCGGTTGCCACAAAAGCCCCCAGTCCGAATCTCTCAAGCACCCAGTCTTAGGGTGCCTGTTGGTTAATGGCCCAAGTGGCGCGCCCAGTAGGGGCTTAGTGGTTAGATCGTTCCTTTCTTCCATTCCTTTTGGAGGAGTTTGCAAGAATCCAAGATCATCCGGTATGGCGGAATCTCATCGTCGGCCAGAGCGCCTCCCGAGGAAAGCGGCGCCGGCCGATCTCGGCTCCTGCAAGGGAGTCGGGTCACCAGCCCTTCCGCGGCGGAGGGGCGCGAGCCGCATCCAAGCCCGGAGTTCACCGGTCCCAACTGGCGCTTGTTGTTGGGGAAGATACCCCAATGCAAAGCCTTCATGCGGCCGGTTGCTCTGGATCATCCTCCGGTCCAACTGACGGCGACACCCCAGCCACCCCTTGGCTCCAGACATTGCCCGCCTAGTGGACTCGGCCCAAAGAAGAGTTGTTGTGGCGATTCAGCCGGGGCTTCCGTCCTCCGCCAAGGAGTTCGTATGGTGGATGCACAAGCCTCGATCGCTCTTTGGCGACCTCTCCGCCGCAGGAGCCGGGATAAAGGGAAGGGAGTACTGGCTGCAGCCCCCTCTGCAACAGGGGGACGTGCACAAGCTTCCGCATCTTCCCGCGGTACTCCCATGCCGGAGGAGAACCGCGGGGATCTAAGGGCACGCCTCAATGAGGGGCGGCTCGGCCAGGCAACGATCTGCGTCAAGTTCTTCTGAGGCGTCATCCGCAACAACGCGCCGAACCCGCTGCCGGTCGGTCGAAGGGGCTTCTTCCGACTGCGGGAGAGTGTAGACTCGCACTCCTCGACCCCAACTCAGGGTCATGGGGATGGTGGGCGACACTACTCCCCATATAAGGTTGGGTGCCAGGCGTTATCACTCCGACTACGCCAATCGGCGTGGCCAGAAAGATTTCGTCCCGCGCCCATCGAGAAGTATGACGGCACCACCAACCCTGAAGAATTCCTGCAGATTTATACGACGGTGGTGCGTGCTGCCGGGGGGTCAGATAGAGTTATGGCCAACTACTTCCCGATGTCGCTGACAGGCTCCGCCCGCTCCTGGCTGCTGAACCTTCCTCGAGGTTCGGTACACTCGTGGGAGGAACTGTGCGACATTTTTGTCGCCAACTTTCCTGGCTCCTACGCTCAACCGGGTGTGGAGGACGACCTCCACGCTTTGGAGCGAAGGAGGAGTCCTCGAGGGGTTTATTCGGCGGTTTAGCCATTGCCGCCACACGATCCCGGATCTCTGAGCAGTCGGTTATTATTGCGTTCCGGAGGGGGGTTAGGGATCAGAAGATGCGGGAGAAGATGGCTACCCGCGATCGTCGCTACCACTTCCGAAGCTTTTCTCCTGGCTCACAAGTGTGCCCGGCAATGGAGGCTCTAAGGGTGCATCAGGGCCTCAAACCCCGACGGAGCCGAGCGTCGAAGTCCTCCGACCGTAAAAAGAAGAAGCGCAAGGAGGCCGTCGCCGAGAGGTTTTGGTGGCCGATCCGAAGCCAAAGCCTCGGCGCGACGATCAGAGCGAAGGAGAGATCGCCGACCGAGATAATCGCAGGGACCGCCGTTCTCCCCCGCCGTGAAGACGACAGGGCAAGCCATACTGCCCCATCCACCGCACAAATGGGCACGACTTGGAAGATTGCCAGGTTGTGTCCAAGTTGGTGGAAAAGCGGCTCAAGAAGCGCCGCGAAAAGGATCGCGAAGATGATGACGACGAAGATGGCACCCCACTGGCTTTCCAACAAGCCGAGCACACGGTGGCGTACATTCATGGGGTTCGCCACCTACTCTTCCAACTCGCAGATAAGCGAGCCGAGACAGTGTGTGCCACCATGCCGAGCCCGGAGGCGAGTCGGGCCGGTGGTCGGATCAATCGATCACTTTCAGCCGGCCGACCACCCGGCGAACACTTCAGGCCCAAACCATCTCCCGATCGTGGTCGCCTACGGTCGAGAATGCGGCTTGGGCGAGTACTAGTTGATGGAGGAAGTGCCATCAACTCATACGATCAGGCGTATCAAGCACTCCAAATACCTTATGAAGAATCGCTACCAAGACCGCTTTTATGGAATTGCCCTCGGATGGGCCTAATGCCCCTGGACAAGTCCACTGCCCGTCACGTTCGGAAGCGCTGAAAACTTCCGGACGGAACTCATCAACCGAGGTCGCCGACTTCGACCTCCCTTACAACGCCCTCCTTGGCCGGCCAAAGACTAGTCAAATTCATGGCGCTTCGCATCATGCTTATTTGCTGATGAAGATCCCTGGCCGAGGGCCCAATTGTGGTAAAGGTGGACAAGCTCAAGCCTTGCGCCTCGGTAAGCAAGTGCAAGACTTCGCTGAGCCGCTTTGTTCGGGCGCTGGCACGAAGACCCTCGAGTGCTCCTCGGCCAAGGCCCGCGCTTCACCCAGTCCCTTGGGTGAGGTGAAGGTGGTCCCCGTGGGTGAGGAAGGCTCGGGCAAGGTTGTGAGAATTGGCGCCGATCTCGCCAAATAGGAAGACGCGCTGTCACCTTCCTCCTGGTCTAATCTAGATGTGTTCGCCTGGGAACCATCTCGAAATGACCGGTCCCTAGGAGGTGATCGAGCACCGATTGGCAACGCACCGAGCGCACTCCATCCGGCTGAAGATCCGAGGCAGCGCCAGAGCGACAAGAAGCCATTCGGGAAGAAGTGGAGAAGCTATTGCAAGCCGGAGTTGTGCGGGAAGCCGCCTACCCCGAGTGGTGGCTAACCCGTGCACTCGTAAAGAAGTCCAATGGGAAGTGGCGAATGTGTATAGACTTTACCGACCTCAATAAAGCCTGCCCTAAGGACCCTTACCCTCTGCCGAGGATTGACCTCGTTGTCGATTCTACTACAGGATGTGAAGCTCTATGCTTCCTAGACGCCTACTCGAGGATATCATCGATTAGAATGGCGCAGAAGATGAAGAAAAGACGGCCTTTGTGACCTCTTTTGGTGTGTACTGTTATGTTCGAATGCCTTTTGGGTTGAAGAATGCCTGATCTACCTACCAATGAGCCATGCATATTGTATTCAAGTCACAAATTGGGAAGAACCTCGAGGTATATGTTGATGACTTGGTGCTAAAAGCTAAGGCCGTGATGGGTTGGTTGAAGATCTCGAGGAAACTTTCTCCCATCTCCTGCACTACCGCTAAAGTGAATCTGAGAAGTGCGTGTTCGGGGTGTCGTCAGGAAGTTGCTTGGCTTCCTGGTCTCCACCGCTGGATCGAAGCCAATCCGCATAAGATTGAAGCAATTGAACGAATGAAGCCACTGTCCGCTCAAAGCGCCTTGATTAGCTTAGCTGGTCGCCTGGCCTCCTACGGCTCATAGCCCTACTGGGAGAAAAGTCTCCCATTGTTCAAGCCGATGAAGAAGACTAATTCCTTCGAGTGGACTCGGAAGCCCAGCAGCATTTGAAGATCTGAAGAAGTATCTCTCCTCGCCTCTGTCTTTGGTCGCCCCGAGCCCGTGAGCCGCTTCTCCTTTATGTAGCGGCAAGCCCTCGGCGGTGAGTGCAGACTAGTAGCAGAGCGAGAGGGCGTCTGGCCGGTCTATTATGTGAGCAAGGTGCTGCATGATGCTGAAACTAGGTATCCCAGGCTCGTAAAATGGTGTATCTTTGTCTTTGGTGGCATCAAGAAAGCTGCGACATTATTTCCAAGGAAGGGAGATCACTGTGGTCTCCTCGTATCCTCAAGGGAGATCCTTCACAATCGTGAAGTCAAGGTCGTGTCGCCAAGTGGTCTGGCCGAGCCGGGGAATTTGGCTTCAAATTTGCCCCCCGTGATCGCTATCAAGAGTCAAAGATCGGCGGACTTCATTGTTGAATGGACTCCGGCAGATGGGGAAGATAAGGAAGTCCCCGTGCCCACGCCTTGGGCGCTCCTCTTCGATGGATCCTTCAGGCTCGGCGGCGCGGGCCGGTTCCTCCTGGTCTCCCGACCGGGACCCTCAAATATATAGTCGTCCTGGACTTTAAAGCTACCAACAATGTTGCGGAGTACGAAGGATTGCTGGTTGGGTTCGAGCCGCCGCAGCCATCGGCATACTGGCGCCTCTGATTAAAGGCGATTCTTTGTCGGGTCATCAACCAGGCAAGGAAGGACTTCACTGCTCTGATCCCGTCATGGCGGCTTACCAAGCGGAGGTTAGAAAGATGGAGAGACACTTGAAGGGCTAGGGTATACACACATACCCCGGCGACAATTATTTAGCCGACGAGCTCGCTCATTTCGCCTCGACAAGAGCCCTGTTCGGCCGGAGTCTTTGAAGAAAGGCTTCCGCGACCGTCCATCTCAGCCCCGTCTCGTGGGGAGGATGGTGATGTCGCTTCAGCCCTCACCTCGAGATGGGAAGGTGACGCCGCTATCGCAACCCCGCTTCTGGGGACGATGGTGGCGCCGCCCGACCACGTTGCGAGGAGGAAAGGTGGCACCGGTGGAAACAGCTGGCAGCGGAGTACCCTGACGATCACTCTGTGGTCGCCGTGCTTGACCGGAAGGCACATGGATGGACCCGATCCTGGCCTACCGCGGGATCAAGTATGCCCCGATGATGATGCGTCACCGAGAAGATAGCGCGAAAGGCCAAGCGCTACACCCTGGTAGATGGGGACCTGCATCACGGGTGGAAACGGAGTTCTTCAAGTGCATCACTCGGGAAGAGGGAAGCATTTTGCTTTCGATATCCATGGAGGCGTGTCGCGAGAGCCATTTTTCCGATCGAACCTGGTGGGAAAAGCTTTCCGCCACGGGTTCTATTGGCCAACCGCCTCCAGGATGCTTGCGAGCCGGTGAGGAGATGCGAGGCATGCCGCTTCCACGCCAAGCAAATCCACCAACCAGCCCAAGCTCGCAAACCATCCCGCTCTCATGGCCCTTCGCGGCCTGGGGCCGGATATCCTGAGTCCGTTCGCGGGCCACGTGAGGCTACACTCATCTGCTCGTCGCCATTGACAAGTTCACCAAGTGGGTGGAAGCCGGCCGTGAGAACCATTACCGCCGCAGCCGCGGTCAAGTTCATGCGAGGATCTTCGCCCGCTTCGGTCGCCAACCGTATCATCACCGACAATGGCACCCAGTTCACCAGTACGCTTTTACGGACTTTTGCGAAGAAATGGGCACGAAGGTCTGCTTTGCCTCCGTTGCCCATCCAAGAAGCAACGGCCAAGTTGAGCGAGCCAATGCACTGCGTGCCGAAGGGCCTCAAGACTCGGGCGTTTGATCGACTTCACCGCGTGGCTCACGGTGGGTTGAAGAACTCCCGGCGGTGTTGTGGTCACTCCGACCACTCCCGGTAAGACTCACGGAGAGACTCCATTCTTTCTCGGTTTACGGAGCGTAGGCTGTCCTCCCTTCGCATTGACATTTGGGTCGCCAGCGTGTTGCTGCGTTCGCGGAAGAAGATCAGGAAGAGATGCGCCAAGACGACGTCAATCTTCCGGAAGAAGCCGGGATCGTGGCCCCTGCCGCCGCTTCGATATCAAGAAAGCCTCAGGAGGTACCACGCCACCCGGTCGGTGAGAGAACATCGCGCAAGGCGACCTGGTCTTGCGAAGATTCGGCCGCAGTGGGTTGCACAAACTGTCTCCCAGTGGGAGGGCCCCTTTAAGGTGGTTTCGCCTCTCGACCGGGCGGTCAGGTTGGCCACCGAGGGCGGGAGGAATCGCGAACTTCGCAGAATATAGAGAACTCGCGCAAGTTCTACCCTTGAACGGTTGTAAGTTTCAGGTTTTGTTCCTCGCACGGCCGAATCATGTCTGTCTTTGCTCGACTAGCCGGGAACACCGTTGTTCGTAAATTAAGTATTACGTTCGTTGTTTTTAGCGATCACTTCATGCCTTTACAGTTCTGTGTTTCATGGCAAAGTGTTCGCGATCACTCTAGTCCGCTCGATCCTGTGGCGCCCGATGTAAAGGCGGGACCACTCAGTAAGTCGGCGCAGGATTGGGCAATTGGGCGGTGGTTTGAACTCGGCTCCAAGACGGTCATGACACTCGGTGTCCCGTGAAATGGGCGATTTAAACATCGCTATCAAAAGCCTACATCCCGTCACGCCTTACACCGTGTCCGCTTCGGAGGCCACGAGGGTGCGTGTCGCTTGCAGGATCAGCAGCAACGAGAAAAGAATCGCCGGACACAAGGGGTGTTTTACTCCTTCTTTCTTCCTTCTAAGCCTTAAGCCGAGCAAGAGCACTCAAGTTAATGCCGACGATCAAGAAGGTGGAAGGCTAAGAAGACAAGTTAAACATTGCGAATAGGTCTAAAAATGTCATGTCTATTCCATGAAAGTGCTTTACAAAAGTTGTTGCGTGACAAGTTAAAAAGAGAAAGAAAGAAAGGAGAAAGGGAAGAAGGGTCTAGGCTATCCTATCCTTCTTCCTCCTCGCCCGCCATGCGCCAAGCATCTGCAGGTTTTCCGCAAGGGGTCCGACGTCAGCGCCCGATGCCACGTCTTTCTTTGCTTCCAGCGTGGGGTTGACCATCTCGGTGGCGGCGGCGTGGTCGGCGGCCGCCGCACCCTCGCCTCCGCCTCGCCCGATCTCCTTCAATCTCGGACGGCGGCGAAGGATCAAAGTTGGCGCCCTTGGACGCCAAGAAGACGCCAAAACGAACGCCGCAGAGCGCCGCCATCTGCGCGTCCTTCCTGGGTGGACCGGTCGGCCAGGGCGGGCGGAAGCCGGTGGTGAAGTCCGCGATCCGACCGAGGCGTAAGGCGTAGGCGCCGCTGGCCGCTTCCATGGCGCTTCTTGCTGCACCAACCCCGGAAGCGAGGCTGTCCTCCATCCGGCCGGCGTACCTCAAAGATCCGCAGAGTGTCTCGCTTCGGATCGGTGCGGTTCGTTCACGCGCCTCGAGCTCTTCCATGAGCTCGGGCGCGAGTGGCTCCTCGCTCGCTTCCCCACCAGCCTCCCGCTCCTTCCTTTCCACTCGATCATGTAAATCAACCACCTCTGCCGAGGCGGCCGATCTCGATGGCGGCGTCGGCCACGTTGCCGCTTAAAGGCGACAGCGGTGGTGGGAGTAGAGCTGTCCAAGGGCGCCAAGAAGGTATCTGCGTCCCGAGGAACGGAGTCCGCGGAGGATCCGGAGTGGGCCGTGGCCCCGCCGCCTGAGTCTCGCAGACAATGGGCTGGCCGGGCCAGATGCCGATCGCCGGCTTCTTCGCCCCTGCTGACACCAAGCCTGACTCGCTACCTCGCCTCGGCCAACCGCAGGAGCTACTGGGGTCTCGCGGGTGCCCTGGAACAAGCAAAAGCAAGCAAAGGTAAGGCTCCATTCGAAGGCTAAAAATTTTTTACCGTCCCTTTTTTGTGTTTCAAGGACTCTGGTACCTGGGCTGAGGCCTCGGAAACCGAGGCACTCCCGGAGTGAGAGCCAGCCCCCCTCGAGGCACCGGCGGCCTCGGTGGCGGCGGAGGCAGGGACCGCTCCACCGGAAGCGCTGGCGGGTCAACCGCCGGTGGGTCCGCCACCGGCAGCGCTGGCGGGTCGGCCGCTGGTGGTGGCTGTGGCGGCGGAGGATCTTTGCGCGGTGGGTCCGCCATCGGCGCGCCGGCGATCAGCCGCCGGCGGTGGCGGTGGCGACGAGGCTGCAGCGCCGGCCGTCCGCCATCGTAGCTCGGCGGTCAGCCACGGCGGTGGTGATGGAGGAAGGCGCGCCGGCGGTCGGGCCGGCGGCGCGCCAACAACCGATTGCAAAGATGGTGGCGGAGGCGAGCGTCGCGATCGTTGATGAAGAGCCTCGCAAATGAGGAGGAAGTCCCCGATGGCGGGCTGCTGTGGAGATCCGGCGGCCCGACGAAGATGGCCACGATAGCCGTGGTCGGCCGACGCGTTCAGTGGGGACAAGTCGTCGGCAGACGCTTGTTCCTCCCTGGTCGCCCCGTAGGAGTGCCGCGGATTATCGTGGGCCCTTGATGGACGATGATGGGCGTCCCCATGGCGTCCATCTTGGGCATCGCCTTGACGATCTCCGCCTCGATCCCGAGGCCGCATGTCGCAGAGTGGAAGCGCAGCCTCGGGAAGGGTGGAACGTCGCTCAACTGGCCCAGTCGCCCCATCCAGGAAGCGATCTGTGCGGCGTCCAGCTTTCCCACGGCTGACACAAAAAAAAAAAAAAATGAATGATGAAAGAATGATGATGATGAAGAAGGAAGGTATAAAAGCTCACCTCCAGGAATCGTCCGAGTCCCGTCATCCACGCCCAGATAGTGCCAGTCGACGGTGGCGGCAAGAAAGGACTAATCCTCCGACACAAAGTCCCGAGAACCATGCCTCCGGCCACTTCATGTCATGCCGATCAACCCGAGCCAACATTGCAAGTAGCTGGGCGTATCGGCGACCGAAGATCCTCGATCAGATTTGCCGCCCACCGCTCGGTGGAAGCCCTGAGCTTCAATGCCGCTTATCGTCTTCAACGTACAACCATTCGTGGCGCCACATTTTCCACCGGATCGGTTCTCCATTGGAATATAGCGCGCCAACGGCCCCGCCTCTAAGTCGCAGATGGCAGCACCGAGATGCCGGAGCCCTGGCCGACGCGGAGCGAAGAAGTAGCGGAAAAGGAGGAGATTGGGCATTACCCCTATGAACATCTCACAGAAGTGGGCAAAGACGGAGAGGAGCACAATGGAGTTAGGGGGAAGGTGGATGTTGTGAATGTCATAGAAGTTGAGGACGGCGATGTAGAAGTCCGAGATGGGCGGGACCAAGCCCGCCATCATCGCCCAGACAAAGAAGATGACTTCCCCGGACTGGCAGTGAGGAGCGGCAGTCCCGGCCAAGATGCGGAGAGCGCCGCGGGCGATCACCTTGGAGCATTTAGCGGCGGCGTTCTCTTCCACAGTTGAAGGAGGGAGGACAGGAGTCGGAGAGGCCATCAGAATCAGCTAAAGCAGAAAAGAAGCTAAGGCAGGAAGGAGCAGAGGCGAAAAGCGAAAACGGGAACATGCCCCCCCCCCGTCGCCTGCTTATTTATAAGAATTCAAGGGAGAGCCTGGCGGGAAAAAGTCGAAGAGACGCGGCGGTTCGGATGCGGGAAAACCAAAGCATTTTTCAAGGAAGTGGGCACGTCCCACGAAGCCACGGAAACGGCCGCAGTATCCACCTCGGGACCGGAAAAAGAGGCAAGTTTTTAAAGACCGCGGCGTGCGTGGGCATTTATGGGCCCCACCCGGGAGATTGAACCGTTCGACGAAGAAAAAGAAAGAAGGAATAAAGACACTCCTGGGTGGGCCCGGCTCTTGTCCCAGATAAGCTACTGGGTACCTGTGCCGCATTAAGTAATCTTGTCGCCAAGAGGGAGTGGCGTTGAGCCACTCCTCGGGGCGACCAGCGAAGGTGCTCGCCCAGGGGACAGGTGGCGTTCAGGCCACTCCTCGAGGCGATCAGCCAAGGTGCTCGCCCGGAGGGCAGGTGGCGTTCAGGCCACTCCTCGAGGCGACCAGCCAAGGTGCTCGCCCGGAGGGCAGGTGGCGTTCAGGCCACTCCTCAAGGCGACCAGCCAAGGTGCTCGCCCGGAGGGCAGGTGGCGTTCAGGCCACTCCTCGCGACCAAATGAAGGTGCTCGCCCAGGGGACAGGTGGCGTTCAGGCCACTCCTCGGGGCGACCAGCGAAGGTGCTCGCCCAGGGGACAGGTGGCGTTCAGGCCACTCCTCGAGGCGATCAGCCAAGGTGCTCGCCCAGAGGACAGGTGGCGTTCAGGCCACTCCTCGGGGCGTAGTTCCCGAGAATCAACCCCGTAATCTGTGCTACAGGGCGAAGGGTCAAGGGTATTTAATGCGAGACGTGCGCATTAATTGCGTGTCAGGTATGGCGGCGCGTCTTCCCTAGGCGCATTAATGATGGGTGGTGCCGACTGACATCCCCTCTCTGGCGGAGCATGCAGGGTGACAGACAAAGCGAGGCCCAAGGCGAAGTCTAAGTCGCTAGGACAAGACATTAAATGTGATGTAAGAGAGTATGACGGGTGCATTAAATGCACTATAGTAACGTGTCAGACGCTTGCTTTACGCAAGCTTGTAAGCCCCATGCGCCTCAGCCAGCCCGAGTATAAAAGGGAGCTAGGATGCATGGGAGAAGAAGGTTGATGATTGGGTTGGCAGAACCTGAGAGGGTCTTCTTCCCCAGCCTTGTAAGAACCTTGAACTCAGAGGAAACCACCAAGCAGGACTAGGGTTATTACTCCTTTGGAGGGCCCGAACCTGGGTAAACTCGACTGTCTTCTTGCTTGCTCCCGGTATCCCGTTCTTCCTGTCTTTGGAGCGGTTGCCACAAAAGCCCCCAGTCCGAATCTCTCAAGCACCCAGTCTTAGGGTGCCTGTTGGTTAGTAAGCCGACAGTGTGTTTTGGTAACATGATGTGTGGAACTAAAATTCTATATGAGTTGGTGAAATAGGTTGTCATGCGATAACGAAGACTTTGGATGGTGTCATATATTGATGGTCATTGAGTCAATATTTGAGATAATAAATGGTATTATATGTTGATGATCATCAAGCTAAGATCCTGTTATGAGGGTAATTCATTAGGGATGGCAATTGGACCCACGGGTTCGGGTACCCGCGGGTTTTGCACCCGATCGGGTCGGGGTCGAGTTTTAATTTTTACCCGTGGGTTCTTTGGGTCGGGTACCCGAAATGGGTTCGGGTCGGGTTCGGGTTTTAATTTTCACCCGCGGGTACCCATCAGGTACCCGAAATGCCGCACATACCCATTGGGTAACCGTTGGGTTTCGGGTATCCGCCAGGTTTGGGGTCGGGTTTCGGGTACCCGCCGGGTTTGGCTCGGGTTTTTGGGTTCAGGTTTCTTGTCAGATCGGGTTTTGCGAAACCCACACCCGACCCAACCTATTATCACCCATACAACACAAACCCGTCGGATTTCGGGTACCCACCGGGTTCGGATTCGGGTATAGTTTTTTACCTGATAGGGTATTCAGGTTTGGGTCGCGTTTTTCAATTCAGGTTTTGGGTCAAGTCGGGTTTTGTAAAACCCGCACCCGATTCGACCCGCTGCCATCTCTATAATTCATCATGTGTTGATGAACAAGACAAGAGGACTCAAATATGGAGAGAACATGATTATCATCAAGTGAAAGCTCCCAAGTAGATGCGCAAGGCAAAGGTATAACTAGTATAGACTAAGGATATGTTTATAGTCTTTTACCGTTCTCGATGTTTGGTTGGAAGACCGAATTGCCACTACTACAGAAAGGCTTATATTAGACGCCTCATCACAAACGTTTTTGAAAAAATCGTCTGTGATGAAGAACATCACTGATGGTTATATAGTGAAACTGTCATTGACATCATCACAGATGATACTCTTCATAAACCGTCAGTGATATACAGCAATATCACAGACCATTTTAGTATAAAACTGCCAGTACTGACTCATGTAGCTATCATTGACGGTTTTAAACTAAAACTATCTGTGATTTCTACCCATCACATATGGTTCTAACTACGAACTTCTGTGATATGAACTGAGATCGCTATATAAACATATCGATAGAGGTTTATCGCACATACCTTGCCTCCTAGTGCGTTTCGCCTCTCCCAAACCCTAGCCCCCCAGCATCCTCCTCCTGGATGAACTCCTCCTCGATGACCTCCTCGTCAGCTACCTTCCATCTTCTTCCTCACTTCGGCCTCCCTTCCGCTGTGTGGGGTGTAGGATCACTAGTACAGGAATATACATCCCAATCGGTTCTTTTTCGTCATCACTGTCAGTTTTGATGGCGACATAAAGACCAATGACAGTGATAAGTAGGCTCTATCATAGTCAGTTCTCACCCGATGGTAATAATCACTCATCACTATCGGTTCCAAACTAGAACCGACTGTGATGATATATTCATCACTATCGGTTCTTAAATATCATCACAGTCAGTTCTAGGTTAGAACCGATTGTGATGACGTTTTCATCACTATACACATTCCGAAAATAGCACCAATTTCACGGAATCACAATACAAAGATCACAGTACATAACAATATCACAGAACATTCGCAGTAACTTACATTGCATCACATTCACAGCACCATTCACAGAACAAATGTCACATTGACATAATATAATATTGTTTACAACATTTGTATGTACTAGTAGGAGGCATTTTCGTCTCTATACCTATCGTCCAAAGCTACAACCTCTGTCCAGTACTACATGCATATGTGGTCTCGTATTCTATTGAGGTCTTTGATCTCTAGGCTTTGGCAGGGGATTGTGATATTAGAGAACATGTCTGGGCAATCGACCAGGACCTTCATGTGATGCATGACGTAGAAGCTGCAAAAGTCATCGCTCCCCTGTTGATGACACTGTGAAGAACGAAAATCATATTAGGAGATGAACTATAGATGTCAGCAAAAAATCCTATGCTAGAGATTTGTACCTGGTAGCGCTTCTACTGCGGCTTGTCACGTAGTTTGTCATTGTGTTACCCTGCTTCAGCAATGTACAACGAGAAAACCCTACATACATTAGAGAGATATTATTGAGGAAAAAAATGAATGTAATTAATTATAGAAAGTGTTACTTTAAAGGAATGTATTTACTTCTACAAAATAGGATCGCGTAGGGCATTGTTTTCTTTACGAGGGAGTTAAAAGTGTAGACTTTGTTTTCCTTCGGAGCGACGATGATCAGAATCGAATGGTTGCTTTTAAAATGGTATGCAGTGCAAGAAAATAAGTTCATATACGGTTTATGTGCGTACTAGTAATTGAAGGGTAAAGTCATCAGAGTTGTACTTACTCCTCGTGGTACGGGAAGAGAATAAAGTCCTTTTTCGATTTAGCATTAAATACGTGCTTGATGTAGTTGGCAACGAACTCCGATTCGAGCCTAGCCACGGTCGAAGACACCATCTCAGTGTCCACGAACCCAATTAGATGTCGATCAGTAGCGGCTCGCTACCTCATTATCCTGCAACTCGTGTTAATTGTTAACTAACATAATATAAAATCTTATAAGAGTTATAGGCTCATATGTATGGTGTGATACTCACAACGCCCAGGTTCGTACAGTAGAAATATCAATGGCTTTCAGATTGTACAACCAGAACAAATCCTCAAAACTCACAGGGAATGTCCCGCGCTCCATGCGGTGGAAATATCTCCTTCGATACCAAACAGTGAAATCAACTTGACGCTCAGGCGCATTTGCCTTGTTGTAGTACCATTCATGCAGCAAGCGACCAACTTTGCCTAGAGAATTCAATAAGTGGGCAGGGACAAGGGGTTGTCCATGCATGTATGCCTTAAAATCGTATGGGGGCGCCGGGGTATCTGCTGACTTTTCTTTCTTGCCAGATGGAGTTTGAGCAGGTGCAGGAGCTAGAGCTAGAGAAGATTGAGCAGGTACAGGATCTTGAGCATGTGCAGGAGCTTGAGCAGGCTTTGATTCTATTGGAGGGGACCCTGTGGCTTCTGACAACTTGGCCTTCTTAAAAGGAGTCTTTGAGCTCTCTTGTGGTTTTTTCTCTATTGTGCTAATAATCCTTTTGCGCACAAGCTCTACACTCTGTGTAGGAGCATGTGCAGCTACAGGAGTAGGAATAGCCAAAGGAGCTTGAGCAGGTGCAGGAGCTGGAGAAGCTGCTGGTTCAGCTGCAGGAGCAGGTATAGCTGGAGAAGTTGCTGATTCAACTGCAGTAGGAGGAGCAAGTGCAGCAGCAGCAGGAGGAGGAGAAGGTGCAGGAGCTATCGTAGTAACCTGTAAAGTGCATGCATATGTAACGTGATGTGTTGCAGTATTGGAATGATGGAGAAGACATGGGGATTTATACCTTTAGCAGTACGACACCTGATGTGGGCCACTTGATGAATGACATCCGTGCTTGCCCAAGAGTGGTGATATCTTCGTTCGGGGGAAACTGCAGCACATGAGATAGGTATTCATCCGTGTAGCAGACATCGTCGCCTCTAGTGTCTGTCACCGAGCTGCTATCAACGTACACCTTATGGAGGTGCCTCTGTGTCATCGTCATTGCCCACATCCGGCTCGTCATCGCTGTCAGCCTTTGCATTTCCTTTCCCACGCTAGCTGGCCGATAACTTTGCCAACCCACCTAAAGCACCCGCTAGCATGTCATCATCAACGTTGTAGGTACCACGCTTCCTCTTCGCTGTGTGGGTGTCGTCGATCATGACCTCTGCCCAATCTGGGAGGCTCTTCTCACCTGCGGCCAATTTGAATAAATATTAACATCGTTGTGAGATTTTAACATGTGTCATAACCAAGTAGAATAAAAATAATTCCACATTACCTGTGGCCTTGTTGAGCTCTTGCGGGGGATGCTGTCAACCACGAATCTCACCGGGATGGGCGGGTTGTACCCACTGTCCTCGTCGAGTAGAGGCTCCCCCCAAACATGGAGAGTCGAACCATTCTGCAATCGGGTCTCTACCTAAATGCATCGCATCCTCAATGAGGTGATCACATGGGTTGATGTCATGGGCCTGGTGAGTGGATTCGTAGTCTAGTAGGCCAAGTCGGAGATTGTAGTGGACAAACACCAACTGCTGCTGCTTTGCATAACTTAATCGATTCCTAACCTACGTGTGCACCAAGGCAAATGTGTTCCAATTTCGCTCACAACCGCTGGATGATGAACACTATGACACTAATGTCAAGGCGTACTTCTGCAACGCTGGCATCTCATTCTCGAATGCTATCCACCATTGTGTTGTAGACAACAATAATACAGTACTAGTTCTCGATAATAAAATTACATTACATCAAATTACCAAAGTACCTGCCGTCATATGTGTATCGAGAGCACTGCTTTGTGCAAGTTGGGTGGCGAAGTGTTCCCTCCTAAGACGGTAAGTGCCATCTTCCTGTAAGGCCATCACCGTAGTGTTGTCATCATCAGCTAAAATGTTCAAGGCGGTGGAGAGTTGTCCCATGAATACAAGAGTGCTACATATATTGAACTTGAACTGAGACTATGGGTCGAGTACAGAGGCTGCAACAAGCCAAACATTGTGGAGTTAGCAAAATATAAACGAACATACCTTGTGTCATGCAAAAAATTTGTATGTCACGAAACTGCTTGAACGAAGGTGATATCCCTTATGTCGGCAAACCTTTTTTCTATGACTTGAAGGAATAGCCTATACTGCTCTCTGAACTCATGCAACCATCGGTTGTACTCAGTCCTGATAATACAATATTGCATCATGACACCACTGATCATTAGCAAGTTGTCTTGATTGGCAAACCTCAACATCTTGTACAAATTGTACAAAGGTTTGACGGCCTGCACAAACCACTCCAAACGATCCCACCAATCCCTGTCGATGAGGTGGTGAAAGTGCATCTAGGCCCCCTAAAACTGGTTTTGGATGATTAATGACAAACGATTAAAGAATCTAATGTGTTCAACTAATTGATGAACAGGTAAAAGGTTCGAGAAGAGATCATCTACGTATTTGGGTATCCTCAAGTTAGTAGAGTAAGAAAAACGGCATCTCAGTTTGTAATTTTTCGATCTATTGAAGTCATAGGTTTGCCGTACTATTAAGAGGGATGCATTGAAATTGATTTAGAGACGGTCTTCTTGCTCAAGATGAATATTGTCTAGTCTCTCAGAGTCAGTAGTGTCCTCTCTCGCTTCGGATTGAGGTTTCTTTTCCAGATTAGGTCGGATGTTCCGAAATTGTATCGGACATTCCGTTGGTTCAGAAGTTCCGAAGTGTAGTTGTGTTTTAGTCCGTTGTGTTCTGTTAGGGTCGGACATTCCGATGTAGTGTATCGGATGTTCCGATACCTGTTGTGTTTTAGATTAGGAGCTCTCTGTTAGCTTCGGATGTTCCGATCTTGGGTATCGGAAGGTCCGATGTATGCTGTCTTGTGTAAAGGTGCTCTCTGTCTAGTTCGGACTGTCCGAAGTTTCATCTTCGGAAGTTCCGAAGTGGTTGTATTCCAGGTTGGGAACTCTCTGTTTATTTCGGATATTCCGATATTTTATATCGGACATTCTGATGTGGACTTAGCTTGTTTAGTTGGGTTCCCTCTCCGGGTGTCATCGGATGTTCCGAAGCTGTTATCGGACATTCCGATGCTTGTTGTTTTCGACCGTTGGAAGCTTTCCAAGTCTGGTAGTTTGCACGCATCGGATATTCCGAAGTTCGTATCGGACATTCCGATGTGGGGCTGAGTGCGGGGGTAACGGCTAGTTTTGAATCAAAACTATAAATACCCCTCTCCCACTCCTTTGTTTGGTTACACTCTTGCTTAGGCTGAACTCTTGAGCTTCTTGAGCACCTTCTAGAGCAATCTTGAGCCATCCTCCTTCTTGATCTTAGAGATCATCTAGTGAGTGAGGTTTGGTTGAGTGTGGTTGTGTGGCTAGAGCTAAGCGTTCATTCATCTTGAGAAAGTAGAGAACCTCTCCAAGATCGAGATTCAAGTGCATTCATTTCTCTTGGAGGTTGAAGGACTCCTAGACGGCTAGGCGTCACTCACGAGATCCCGAAGGTTGTGGGACGCCGTGAGAAGTTTGTGAAGGCCGAATCCGCCTCTGAAAGGAAAGGATTCAATAGTGGAACCAAGCCTCAAGTGTGACCGAGGTTTGGGAGGAAAGGGTTGGAAAAGACCCGGGCTCTTTGGAGCCTTCTCAACGGAGACGTACGATCCCCTCAAGGATCCGAACTCCGGGAATCAAACTATTGTGTTCTCTCTAGTCTCTAATTGCTTGATTAATCTTATTGATTTTCTTAAGTGCAATTTTTCGTTGTCTAGAGCTAGTTGTCGTATTGCTTTTTCTACTTGACTCCTTTTGTCAAGTGCTAATCGGATAGTCCGAAGTAATTACGGAAGTTCCGAAGTTTTCGGAAGTTCCGATATTAATTCGGAATATCCGACCTTTTTCCGCTGCATTAAATTGTTTTAAATTAAAATTAGCCTATTCACCCCCCCTCTAGGCAATCTTCTAACCTTTTCAGGTGGTCATATGCGAACTTGCCCTCCTCCATCCCAGCCCACCTGCTACCTATCCAATCCTAATGGGTCATCTAGTGCGGGAACTTCTCCTCCTCCTTCCAGAAGCTATCTAGGAAGACGAAGGTCATGCTAAACCTAGTGGCATTTGGCTTCACTAACACTCCACCTATGTGGTCCTTAATCTGCGCATGCAGATTCTTGTGGTTGTACAAGAAGCTGCAAATCTTCTTCGCCCCTCCCACAACCCCTTTGATCTCAGGGATGTCGCACACTTCTTTCAGCATGAGGTTTACCGTGTCTGCCAAGCATAGCTGCCAGATAATCCATGGGTACTGCACTCATAAATTTGGCATGCTTTCTTGAAGTTGGCTACATTGTCAGTAACAACTTGTACCACGTGCTTGGCACCAATTTCCTTGGCCACCACTTTCATTATCTAGCGTAGCATGTACTTGTGCTCTTGGATCTTGCATGTGGCATCGATGGTCTTATGGAAGAACATTACCCTATTGCAGTACACCATGAAGTTGATGATGCTCTACATTGAAGGCCCAATCCACACATCACACATGATTGTCACACTAAATGTGGCCTAATTATCTCTAAACTTCTGAAGGTACTCGACAATCTCCTTCTCGTTCTCGTCGAGGTACTTCCCATAGATCTTGTGGCCCTGTGATACACGAACCCCTGGGCCTAGCTCCTATGCCATCTTGAGTGCACCTATCCACAGGGGCCGTAAGAGTTTAGTACATCATGACAAGAATTTTAACTTACAAACCTACGAGTGTTGCATACATGTGAAGTACAGACACTTGGCCTTACATCTTGGAATTGCATTTGCATGGAACCACTTGTACCATGTCCTCCCAAACTTCTGCCTTGCCCCTGCCTAAATGCAATGTCAATACGGGGTTGCTGCCGGGCACCACTCTGTGCAAGGTCAACATCAATGGAGCCATGGCTTTCCCCATTGATTTAGATCTGCTAAACATTTTGCTGATAGTGGATTGGACTGAGGGTCTTATAACACCAATCCAAGACCCTGATCTTGGAGTCAAACCTTGGCTCCTAAGGTAAGCCTATTCTTTGAAGGACCTTATGACCATCTTTAGCTGCTCCTGCTCTGTACGATAGTCGGTCACCTAGTCGTTGCACTAGGCGCTCTGCCTCCTTCTCCTTCTTCCTTTCTTCACCTCCGTGGAGGTCCATGAGTATGGCCTGCCTAACCACTTTAGGCACGCTAGGGTAGGCCTTCACCTCACCAGAGCTGGTGAGATGTTCCTTCAAATGGGTTTCGCCTCCCCTCTTCATTACATGAGAACAATAGTTGCATTTCAACCCTTGCCCGACATGCTCCCATGCTCCTAGATGGTATCCATCACGAGAATCTGCAACGAAAGAAAAGAATTAATAACACATGCTGCATACATACAAGACTACTTTAGGAGATACATTAGCCCCATCTATCCCAAACAACGGATTTCAACCATTAACAAATAGGCGAACACTTTTATAAGGGCGTATGTTCTACTCATAAGTGCAATTGCTATTTGTGATTTTCAACAAGAAGGGAAAAGGAGTGATGGAAAATGAGAAGTGTAACAGTGGATAAGTGATTACATGATTGGTCAGTGAACTTTTTTGAACCGAAAACTGGAGCTCAGCTACTGCAAACTTCTCAGAAGTAACTTACATGTGAATACACCATCTATGCCATGAACATTTATACCTGGTCGATAGATGACCCTGGCTCTTTAGAACATAATGAAACCTTATGCATCGTAGTTTATATCCCCTATATTTGGTCTTTTGTGTCTATCAATCTCCACACAGTTCAACACTATCTCAATACATCCAACACAAATGACCTAAAAATTGCTGCTATTTGATGAAATTGTGTCCTCAAAACAGATATTATTTTTATACATAAAGCCGAGATTTCAGTAAACTAACCCAATATTTCTGTTGGAGGAGGCAAGATCTCGTTCTGGAACACCAAGATGCACCACAAAGTTCACCGGAGACGACCGAATCTGGCTGGATATAGGCCAGAGCTGAGAGAGGAGACTACAGTGAGTGACCAGAAAGTGAGAGAGTGAGGTTGTGTCATTGTGATCCCGTGAGGAAATGAGGAAGATCCTTTTGTTTCTTCATCAGGAAATGAGGCCAAAGCTATAAAGCTTTCTAAGCCATACGAATCAAGCAAGTTGGCTCGGATAAGTTGGTCATTGGCGTGGGATAAGGCTTCGGTGAGAGCTGTGAATTTTTTTCACCTTTTCCAACATGTGTTGTTCATAGATGGCATTACAATGCTCAAAAAAAATTATAGGAAATTCGATAAAAAATTCAATGCAATTCGGTCAAAATTGTATAAAATCCGGCCAAAACAATGATATTTCTGTGATTTTTATCAAAATCTCGCCGAAATTTCTGAAAACACTATAACAATTTGAATTTTTTTTCATTTTTTTATTCGGTTGAGATTTTTAATTTCATCCCTGGTCGAAATCTAAAATTTCATGGGATTATGAACCTTGCTACTGACCCCAAAAAGGAGACACCAACAACAAAGGAGTCTCAAACATGGGAAACTCCACCCAAGACACCAACTACACTAACAAGACTAACACCTCAAAGATAAACGACAAAACACAACCAGGCCTAGTGTTCACAAAACCGTCGAAAATTAATCGAAAACCATAGTTTTCGACCATATTGAGCTGGCTCGGCAACTAAAACCGGTCAGTAAACCGATCAAACTAAAAAAAAATTGAAAAAAAATTATGCAACAAAAAACCGATCAGTTTTCGGTCAAATTGACCGATTTTCTATCAAAATTGTGTGGTAGTGCCACAGAGGTCAGCACCCGCCAGTTGGCCGATCTATTTTCGGTCAAAATCGGCCGGTTTTCAGTCAAGACCGAAAAACCCTTCGGTTTCTGATGATTTTTCAGCGATTTTTGACTCGATATTTTTGATTTTTGAGCCTTTTTTGTATCAATATTGTTAACCGTGATCAGCCCTCTACCACTGTCGGGTGACCTGCACCTCAGGACCATGACCCATACACCGACCGGCCTACAACACCTCGACAAACAACCTAGTCAGCTCAGTGGGGCCGATCCTTTGTCGCAGACATGTTGTTCGATGGACCAAGCATGATCCACCTACATGCGCGAAAGGTGAGCTGCACCGCCACACCGATCCCACCACCCTGTACTTTTTTTTCGATCAAAAGGGCATCAGACATGCCCTAGTTCCATTGAAAGAAACTCAAGGTTCAAATCAGTTAACAGAGCAAAAGCACATTACACAAGACCCATTCACAGAACTCCCCTACAGGGAACAAAAGCACACTCAAAAAGCAGAAAAAGAGCACAGAATACTTCTATCATTGCTTATTCGTCAAAAAAAAAAACTGAAAGGAGCATCAGATTGCGTCAGGAAACTTGTCTTCAACACTGTCAAGAATTTCATCTCCCTTCAGTTTGTTCATTCGCTTATCACGTCCAGCAAGAAAGGAGCTTGAATTTTGGCATCCAACCAATCGCAAAACTGTGTCATACGTAGCATCATCCCTTCTTTGAAGATTGGGTTCCAGTTCCTTAGAGTGAAAAGAATCTTTCGCCAGATAGTTTTCATGCTCACCCAAATCTGAGAATGGAAAATCAAGTTATTTCTAGTATACCATATACTCCAAAGTGTAGCTGTAACGACAGTGTTTAGAACCATATTTTTTCTTATTGCTCAGCCAATAACGAGCTATTGATTCATAGTCATAACCAATTGAAACACCAAAAAAATCTCCAATGATGTTCCAAGTATTTCTAGCCATAATACAGTCAAAAAAACAGATGATTGACAGTTTCAGCATCACTACAAAAGCTACAATCCATCCCTTTGTCCAAACCTCGAATCCGCATATTATCTTTTGTCATAATTTTATTGTGAGCGATAAGCCAAATAAAAAAATGAATTCTTGGGGGAGCAATAATGTTCCAAACCGCAGGGATAAAAGTCGGACAAATCCCTCTAAAGTTTATAATGGCATAGAGAGATTTAACAGAATAAACACCATTACTATTGTATTGCCAGATTAGAGCATCATCATCATCTACAAGATTTATACTCTTAGCCACTTCTAATAACTCAAACCATCTTATCATCATTTTTTCTGAAAAAGTCCTCCTAAAGGTACAATTAAGAATGTTACCCTCCCAGATTTCCGTAATAGTAGCTACTTTTTCATTGACTAAAATATATAAGTCCCAAAATTGAGTAGCTAAACAAGAGTTACCGAACCAAATATCCTCCCAAAATCTGATTTTTTTTTTACCATTACCAACACTCCATTTATACCCAAATTTGGTGGCTTGCATAGCCCATAAGATGCCTTTCCAAAAAACCGAAGCATGATTGTTATCACAAAGAAAAGTATTCGGATTATCAATTTTATATTTAAACCTAATCAAGTCTTTCCATTGATTGCTCTCTCTGCTACAAAATCTTTTCAACCAGGAGGCCAACAAGCACATATTTTAGTCTCTTATATTCGGTAAACCAAGACCACCATAACGTTTCTCCATACAAACTAAATTCCAATCAGCCAAATGACAGCACCACCCTGTACTTGTGCCATACCACTCATGGCACCATGCCACACTCGCATGACCCGACCTGACCAGCAACACTCGTTGCGACGCCCATGGCCGTGCTGTCAACACCACCGGCTTATATGCTCCCTAGATGCCCAAAGACTTCCCACTCCCACCGCCGACCTCCACAGGCACCACCAAACCGAAACAAAGGAGCGGACACAGCCCGTCACCGCGACGCACCAGACAGCATCGCCACGACGCCGAAGAAGTTTCTGCTGTCAGAACTCCTTTGAGAAGTTTTTACTGCCAGGATCAATCAGTATGATCTTCTAGAAGCGACTTAGTCATAAAAATCAACACGTACCGCTTCTAAATTATAATACATGGGTTCGTATCTCACCACGCGACCCTCGTTTTCGCCCAAGCTGATCTCACCGGGGTGGGTACAGGTGGTGTGACCACAAACTGCCCAGTTGCTAGCTATAAAATTATTATGCAGCAATTTACCAACCAAAAACTCAATCCCTACGGCTACAGAGATAAACAATAGACATTAATTGGCACGTGTCAGAAACCTAACTGCATACAGAAAAAACCTGCTGATATACACCATAGCAAGTGGAGTACACATTGGCTTAATTTCCTCCGAAAGGAGGTAGCAGTAGAAAGCAATGGAGCCAAACCGTAGCTCCAAAAGGAGGTCTCAGTGATCTCATCATGGATTGTTTGACACCTTGGCATGCAGGAGGTTGACGATGACAACACAAAGCAGCTCCTCCCCTAACATTAGAAAAAGGAGCACCCAAAAGAGGAGCAGGAAAGCAGTTGCCGGGAGTACCTCAGGTCGGATATCCCTCAAGATGCCGAGGGAAAGTGCAGCAAAAGACCGAAAGCCACATCAAAGCTGGTGGCATCACCCCGGGGAAGCGCTAATGCTCGCCGCATATCCTTGGGAAGATGCCGTTCTCCTTCTCCCCTGCGCTGGCTGCACAACTCCCTGCAGATTTCGCAATCGCTCCCTGATGTGTGCAAGAATTGCAAACACACCAACTGGGCGTAACGCCTGCTCTCTTGTTCAGTTTGCCTTTGGCAGGTAGGAAGAGTTTTTGGGCTAGATTTCACTTTTCAGGCAAAGCTAACGTCGGTTCATGCAAAATTTCTTCGAGAAAGCCCCTCGCATCTCTAAGAGGCACCAATGCCCAATGCTTCCAAATAAAAGCACCCAATGGGAGCTTCCTCTTCTCCCCCCTCTTAAGCCCACGTATGCCCAAGCGCTAGCTGGGCACGCTCCGTTATCCATCCATGGATGTACACCATGTAATCCACAATAGCTTAGCTTATGTCATGGTCGTGCAATAACTACCTGCTTGCATGTTCTTGTTTTGGAGTGTGTCCCTGAAATGGGTTATGTGCTTCATCACACGCGCGCCTACAGGCTATAAAGCGTGGCCTCATGCATGGCCATGGAGGTTAATTACTTCGATCCTTGAGGAGTAGGGCTATAAAGCGTGGGCTCGTCCATGGCCATGGAGGTTACTTCGATCCTTGAGGAGTAGCGGCCATGGCCTCGATCGTCGACGACTTTTACCTCTACTAAGGTAGGGCAACTTGTATCCTTTGGCAATTATTCGGTGGGTGTCTCGTGGTAGTGCTGGAGATAGGATCGAGCTGGATGAATCTAGCTTTTGTTCGATCTTGGCTATATATCGATCAGGCCATGCATCAAGGGATTGGTGATTGGCGGAGTGGTATAGATCATATATACATCAAGGGGATGGTGATTGATGGTGTTTTCTTACTCTAATAATCAGTTGTTTTGATGTTTTGTATTGTTACCCCTTTGTTACCCCTACTACATACTGACTACTGTCATCAATAAAATGAGCTTGATATACTAAGATTAATTGTGTGTGTGAGTGCAAGATGTTGATTCTTTTGTTTATATATACACCACATCGATCCATCAATCATCCGTGCATGTGTAATTTCCTCTTGTTGTTTGTTCATATACAGTATTTCTTTTCTGTGATGCTCCATCATGAGCAGTAGCCTCTCTTTGTCGATTTAGTTATGTGGCAAGACAATAAACAGTTTGTCAGTGTTGTTAATGTTCACAATGCGTGAATCAATCTTGACAGATCGCTTGGCTGCTCCTTTTTCCGAGTACCGAAGGGGCACGATCGAGACCCGTCCGGGCACGATCGAGACCCGTCCGGTTTTTATTGGAACTAGATGCGTGAACGCGGTACACCGTGAGCGTTTGGGTTGCCCCACGTTATCATGTTAACATAGTGCCTGCAGCTGCGTGGGCCCGCTGACCCACCAGGTGCCAACGCTTCGTGGCGTGCCCCAGCGCGCGAGTGCGCTGCCCATCTGTCTGCGCAAATGGGATGAGATAATTATGTACTGTTTGATTCTATCGTTTTGTATGAATAGATTGGTTCAGCAGCTATAAAGAATATTCTCTAAATTTGTATCCCACCATCCAGAATGAGATGGTTCGATTCAATCAACCAAACACATAGATAATTTTTTTCAAACCATCTCATGCATATACTACTTAATACAAGTAACCAAATACACCCGATTTGAATGCGTCCGCGCGAGGCCGCACGACCCGCACCACACGTCAGCCGGGGGAGGAACCCGAGACGGAAAACCCTCCAAGTGTAATGTAGGGACTAGGGAGTAGGGACTATTAAACCTAGAAGAATTATACACGCAGCGGCGGGCGGCGCTAACGCCAAAGGCATCGGCCGACGGGCGAGCAGTGAGCTGATCTCGCGTGCGTGCGTGCGTGCTTGCTCCGGCCGGTTACCCCCCAGCAGTAGCAGGCCGCAGCTAGCTAGCTCCGTCTCCGGGCATGCGCGCGGGACAGGCATGCGGCTCCGGCTCGCGCGAGAAGCACGATTGCGTACGGGAGCCATCCATGCAATCCAATTTCTCAACCTGACACGATGTGACTGACGGTGAACGTGACGTACGCACGTATAGTTGCCGATGCGGCGGCCGGCCGGCCGGACAGGCGCGCGGCCAAGCTCGGAGTACTGCAGACCGCGCGCAGACGAGCAACCAGCGTACGGATGCAGGGACGGACCCCAGGAGGGGGCTAAGGTGGGCTCTAATCCCTGTAGCCGGCCACCGGCACTTATGTTAGATCATTGTTTTCTCGTTGTATTATTATTGATATAATTTTATCTTTCTGTTTGATGTTTTTGTTGTTGTAATTTAACATTAAAGTATGTTAGCTTGATTTTTTTATTAGCTATCCCAAAATTCTTAAGTAGCACGTCTTTAATTTGTTTGCTAAAATGCCTATAGATATAATTAACATCTATGGCATATTTATAAAGCTAGCTACTTGAGCATATATACAGGATGTAAAGGTGTGCAAGGTTGCAAGGCCTTTGCATTTAATGCGATACAATTTATAGGATTTTTGGTAAATCAACTAATAAATCTATATAAACTTATAGTTCTTATAGAGGTACGGAACGGCAGCTGACCTTTCGCCACACGGCGCTCGGACAGTGCTCGAGCTATAGTGTCTTACAGTGATTTCATTTAAAAAATTATTTTTTTAATTTTCAAAAAAAAAATGGCAATGTTTTTATAGGTATTTAGTAACTTATTTTTACTTTTTCAGTTTTTATAAATTTTTTCTCTATTAAAATTCAGAAATTACTCGTAGCAACACATGGAATTTTCATCTAGTTCATTCTTCTTATCTTCCACTCCTTTGCCGCCGGGGAGGATACGGTGACGGCGGCGGCGCGTGGGATCGTCGATCGTGCGATGAGTAAAGTACATGTTGCGGCAAGATCGGAGAAAGCAGGAGCTCGAGATGGTGAGTTGCCGCCATGGCCGTGCATGGTCTGCACAACGGTAGCGTATAGACGTATAGTGATGAAATTATAAAACTTTCAATAAGACTGTATGTTTATACATATAATTTTATAATATCGTGAAGCTAATACATATATTTAAAATTTGCTATAGTACACTTCATACATATAACTCTATAGTCTTATACAATGATTTTTTTACATCATAAATCAAATACATATATTTAAAATTTACTAAAAAAATACAGTACATATAGTTCTAAGGTTTTATATAACACTTCATACATATAATTCATAATTTTGGAACTTTCGAAGAGCCCTCTACAAACCTGGTGACATAATTTAAAAGTTCATAATTTTGGAACTTTCAATAAGACTGTATGTTTTAAACATATAATTTTATAGTCTTATATAATAATTTTATAATATCATAAATCTAATACATAAATTTAAAATTTGCTAGTACGCTTCATACATATGACTCTATAGTCTTATACAATGATTTTTTTACATCATAAATCCAATACATGTATTTAAAATTTATTAAAAAAATACAGTACATATAGTTCTAAGGTTTTATATAACGCTTCATACATATAATTCATAATTTTGGAACTTTCGAAGAGCCCCTCTACAAGCCTGGTGACATAATGTAAAACTTTCAATAAGATTGTATGTTTTATACATATAATTTTATAGTCTTATACAATAATTTTATAATATCATGAATCTAATACATATATTTAAAACTTGCTAGTACACTTCATACATATAACTCTATAGTCTTATACAATGATTTTTTTACATCATAAATCCAATACATATATTTAAAATTTACTAAAAAATACAGTACATATAGTTCTAAGATTGTGAGACCCCGGATCGACTATCGGGAATCCCTTGTGTATTTCTGTACTAGTTCCAGATCAGTAGCTAGTACACACAGTCAAAAAGTGATGAATCAACAGTCATATCACGATTTCAAATAACCAAATAAGAATAACACCAATTAAAAGCAAAGACCTTATGGTCAAGGTTTACCATTACGGCCTTTACAGGCTGAACAACTTTAACAACCGCAACGGAAGACGAAAACACCAAAGCGACCCATCCAAATGCCCACAGGCAATCGAGTGGAGAGCGCGTCCTAGTCGTTGGAATCTCCGTTGACAGTTTCTTTCACTTCTGAGATATGATTAGAATGTAGCACGTGAGTACATAAAGTACTCAGCAAGTCTGGAAAATTATGCACAATGTAGGCTATTCAAGGATGGCTTAATATGGTTCTTTTGCATAAAGCCAAGTTTCATCAAACCATACTTGTTAATAAGTTTTATAAAGCATAATTAAGAAATTCTTTTTAATAATTGAATTATGTAATATTTCAGTGAATGTTCTAGCCACCATTTACTAGTATACAGGCTCTATCCGCCACATCTCAACAAGATCAGGGTTCAATCCATTCACATGGCTCTGTCTGCCATGCTTCGCAAAAACAGGTTTAATCCACCCACCTGGCTCTAGTCGCCAGAAGCACACCCGAGAGTTCTAACCACTCCCGGATCCCAAAAGAAAGCACCGTTTAATTTTAAAACCAAAACAAAAGTCTACCAATATGAAAGCATTCTTCGCTTTGCCTTTGACCGTAGGCACGGCTATTCGAATAGTTTTAACTCTGCAGAGGTGTACAGCTTTACCCACAAGACAGGATATTCCCTTGATGCCATGCAGTTAACACACTTCCTTGGGTGTGCCGGCAGGGATATACTGATAAGGCCTTTATAATGTATACGCCTAACCTGACCCACCCGCTGAGGTTTCACCGCTGTTAGGGTTCCATCCGCCCAGTACAAAAGCCCCCTTTTGCGCCGTGTGGGGAGTACAACTTGCCTCTGTCCGGCACCCACATTCCATCGTTTGGTGAGTCTAAATTAGGTTTCTACAAATTATTCAGCCAGGTCGTACCATTATAGACATGTGGTTGTACGGTAATGCTTAGAATGGAGACAGTCATAAGTGTCGGTCCTTAACTGACTTGGGGCGGTACTTGCACAATGAAGACTAGTGCTCCATCTGCACCCGCCAAACAAACCATTCTGCCCAAGTCCAAACCATTTTTCATTTTATTTTTATTTTGTAAACCAACGGCAATACTCCTTGCCTATAACTTTCAACACAAGGTTACAGGAGATAAATGAAATTTCTCACCCATAGGTGACTACTGACCGATTGCTATTCTAAGCATTTCTACCGAACTATTCTATTCCACCAATAATTTATTTTATAAAATACAAATCCCTGGGTTTGAGTACAATCCTTATAATCAATTGTGTATTCTCCAATAATCCTTCTGTTGCCATAATTTTATAATCATAAGAATAATCCAATTCAATATAGTATCCAACAAGTAAGAAGTATATCATGGTACCATCATAACTCCCAAAATCATATTAAACTACAATCATGTTCGTATATGAAATATTTCCCTTGAACCATAATTTGTATTACTGGCTTATCCAGCATTTATACGGTGATCAATCCTATCATCTGCTAGGACTATTTCATCAAATTACCTACTAAACCATCGATAATACTTCACAATACTATCTCTAATCATCTAGAATACAATCCACCGATAATACTTCATAATATCATATGTTTAATCATTCACATTATCACCTCTAGATCATCCACTTTAATCCTCCAAGAATACGTACTATCATCATTTACTAAACCCCCAAATATTATTCCATAAAACTAGGATTTTACTAATTCATCGTCAATAGTAGTTTCCATTAACACCGACACCAAGTTAACTAAATAAGCTACACATATTCTGCATTATCCATAATTCCACATAAGCGGTTATTGCGACACCATATTTCAGAAAATCATCCATCAAATCCCCGAGTATGATCCTCCATATTATTCACTTACTCCGTCGAGTATACTTGATAATATTATTGACTAAATCATCGAGTGTCATTCCTAATACTACCTATTGTGACCCTTCACATTGTCATCTCTAAATCTCATCGTATGCTTGTTAAGATCCACCGAAATATGATTCACCATTTATTCTATTTGATCCACAAGTACGGCTCTCAATATTATTTATTTAACGGTACCGATTATTATCCGTAATGTCATACCTCTTCCACTACTCCATCAACTCTTACTAATCATATTGCGAACTGCTATCATAATCCGACTCCTCAGAATATTTCAACTATCACCATTCATAGATCAGTTTCATGATAACAAGCCCCACATCAACTCTAATATGCATCTCACTCCAATTTGCATTTCACCCCATTTGTTCCATTGAACAAGTCTTCCCAATAGTCTTTTCCCCTAATTAAAGAATATTTTTCCAAAAACAGTTACAGTGGTAGATCACTGTACTAGGGCGACAAAGGATCATGGATAACAATGTCAAGGAGGTAGGAACAAAAGGTATAACTAATAACCTAACGTTATCATCATCCATTTAATATAAATAGCGATGCAATTTGTAAAACATGGTAAAACATTTATAAATTGTAGAATCAACATGCGTCAAGGATACTTGCCTCGGTCACAGCGAGAGTGTCGAACACTTGAAGTCCGGCGGTGGGGTCGGCGGACTCGGCGGGACCGTCGGCTACGCGCAAAACGGAGCAACAAATAAATAACAAGAAAATAAATAAAATCCAAAAATTATAAAAGTAGTACTGGCAGGTAGGTATTGATTTTAGATGAATTTAGAAATTTGAACGGAGTCAATCGGAGTTCGGACGGAGAAGATATGAGCCTCCGAAGTTTGAAATTTGGAAAATTGAAAAACGAGGGAATATTCCGCGGAATATTCCTTTTCCTTTTTCTGAATTTTGGATTTGTTTTGAGCCTATGGCAGGTGGGCCCATGCTGTCATTCTCATGGGGTTTCTTCAACCTTGGTCATAGCCATTGCCATGGGAGGCAAGCTTGGAGGGGGGCCGGCGAGGCGGCGGCGGGCGGCGAAGGCGAGCGGCCAGCGGGCGGCAGCGCAAGACGGCCAGCGCGAGCTCATGGCGGCGGCACACGCACGCATGCACGGGCACAGAGAGCCCCCACAAACAGAGACCCCGAAAAAAAAATCCAAAATACGGATTTTCGCACAATTTCGCATGAAACAAGGCCAAATAAATTGATGGATCATCTAGAGGACATCCTAAGGGATCCATAGGAGCAAGGAATTGGATCAAAACTCACCGGAGACGACGAATTCGACGATGAGCGGAGTTCCGACCGAAGCAACCAAAACACGAAATTCGTCTCCAATTCTTGATGGAACCTAAAATTGATTGAAAGATTAGACTCTAGACTCCCCCACGGTCACAAGGAAACAACCGGAGTGAGGATTGACCCACCGGAGAGGGAGAAACGAGGATGAACTCGAAGAACACAAAAATGGTGACCCGGCGCCAGTTTTCTTGATCTCCCGGACGATTGAGTTAGAGAGGCTAAAGGGGAATGACACCACTGGAAAGAGCACTCCCCTACGGAGCTTTGAGAGGTGGTGATGCGCCGTTTGGAGAAGAAACGGGCGAGTTATGAGCAATTAGGTGCATTTCGGTTTTTGCTCGATGGTTCAAATTTCGGTGAGATTGGGGATTAATGATGGTGGGGAATGGAGAGAGGACGTCATTACGGATTCAACGGATCCGACCGTGATTGATTTGGAGGTGTATTGAGGGAGTTATGAGCAATTAAAGAGGAGGTAGCCATGGATGAGCTTGAAGCTCCATGCCCTGTACGTGACTTTCCAAGGTAGAAGATGGTGCACTGTAGCACTGCCACATGGCGCCCTCCGGTTGGCCGATGATTACGCGAATGAACCACCCTAGAGAAAAATTAGCAAAAATGGTCTAAAAATTCCGGAAAAATTCCTAGGACCATTTTGGAATATTTGGAACCCAATAAAATTGGTTTCGTGGAATTTGGATGAAATTTGTGGATTTGAATATTCAGGCGCGAATAGCGGGCATTAATCAAAAGCCGCGCGAGATAAAATAGGAACGAAGGTCCAAAAATCCGGGGAATCGTTCCAAAAATCATTTTGGCATATTTGGAACCTATTTGAAGTGATATTGAGATTTTTGGAGTATTTTTGGACTCGGGTGAAATTTCGGGTCCGGCGGGAACCGAGAAATTCGATTTTTCGAACGAAAGGGAATTGAATCCCGATTTTGGATGGGAAAGGATGCCAGGTTAATATAAACACCAAGGAAACTCCAAATTTTTAACTTAATTACTTTAAATTAGATTTTCTCTAGAAGGCGAAAACTAGGGCGTTACAAAGATTTTATATAACGCTTCACACATATAATTCATAATTTTGAAACTTTCGAAGAGCCCCTCTAAAAACCTGGTGACATAATTTAAAAGTAAAAAAAAGGGCATTGCCCAGGACTCGAACCCGCGCTAGATGCTGCGCGGGGGAGCCAGGGCGACTTGGCACTTGCACTCGGCCGAATCCCCCAGGTTTAAATGTAGTATTGCAACTAGATGGATTACAACATGCACAAGCATTCATCGACCCAACTTCCTCCGTAAAAAAATATAGCATGCATTTTTTATTATATTGTCTATAAATATAAAACATATTTTACATTCTAATACAAAATTAGTATGTTCACTCTATACTTCTAATAAATATATGGCTTTACTCTAAATACATGTATTGAATATAGTGTTTAGAATTAATAATTAGAGATAGTTTAGTCATGTTCAATATCTTTTTGATCTACGCGCGAAGAGTAAATATTACTTACTCCCTTCGATCACAAATAGTTGTCGTTTTGGATATTGATACGGTATCCAAAATACAACTTGGACCACCATCGATACGGTCTCCAAAATACATCTTGGACCACTAATTTATATTATAATATATTTATAAGATCCAATAAAATCATAATGTTGTGAAATGATTTTTCGAGACATCTACATATGATTTTCATGTATTCAATTTAAATATTTAAAAATAGATTAACAATTAAAGTTTCAAAAATTTAATTGCATCTCTATCTAAAACAATAACTATTTATGATCCAATGTATAAATTTTGATTGGTCGCAGAAAGTATTAATTCTTACATACTATGAAGAGGCAACTTCCATGGCTGCAAGACCAATACGAAGGCAGTCTAATCGACACGGCATGTCTAGTTAATTTATTTACCATTCAGGGCTTGCAGCCGTATGCCCTCATTCCATTAGAATGGATAATCATAAGCAGTAACGAAGCTAAAATACAAATAAAAAATAAGTTTAAAAGGATTAAGCTCCCGGCCCTTGACTCTCATGCGACCTTCGCTAGGCGCGCCTCCTCACACCAACGACGCCGTTGTCCGCCTCAGTTTCTCTGTGCCCTAGCATGTAGGCCCCCGGATCGGCTATCCGGAGTCCTCTGTGTATTTCTGTACTAGTCCCAGATCAGTAGCTAGTACACACAGTCAAAAGTGATGAATCAACAACCATATCACGAATACAAATAACTAAATAAGAATAATACCAAATGAAAGCAAAGACCTTATGGTCAAGGTTTACCATTACGGCCTGAACAGGCTGAACAACTAGAACAACTACAGCGGAAGACGAAAACGCCAATGCGACCCATCCAATTGCCCACAGGCAATCGAGTGGAGAACGCACCCTAGTCGTTGGAAATCTTGAACAGCTTCTTTCACTTCTGAGAGAGGATTAGAATGTAGCACGTGAGTATATAAAGTACTTAGCAAGTCTGGGAAAAATATGCACAATGTAGGCTATCCAAAGATGGCTTGATATGGTTTATTTGCACAAAGCCAAGTTTCAACAAAACATACACATTAATAATTTTCACAAAGCATCATTGAGCAATTCTTTTAATAATTGAATTATGTAATATTGTAGTGAAGGTTCTAACCACCACTCACTAATATACATGCTCTATCCGCCACATCTCAACAAAATCGTGGTTCCATCCAATCACATGGCTCATTCGCCATGGTTCACGAAAATCGAGTTCCTTCCACCTACCTGGCTTTAGCCGCGTAAGCACACCCGAGAGTTCTAACCGCCTGGATCCCAAAACGAAACATTGTTTAGTTTGAAACCAAAACCAAAGTCTACCAAGATGAAAGCATTCTTCGCTTTGCCTTTGACCGTAGGCACAGCTATTCGAATAGTGTTAACTCTGCAGAGGTGTACAACTTTACCCACAAGACACGATCATCTCCTAATGCCAAGCTATTAGCACACTTCCTATGGTGTGCCGGTAGAGAGATCGTGACAAGGCCGTTACAATGTATCTACCTAGCTAGACCCACCCGCTGAGGTTTCACCGCTGTTAGGGTTCTCTCCACCCAGTACAGAAGCCCCCTCTTGCGCCGTGTGAGAAAAACAACAATAACAACAACAATGCCTCCGTCCGGTTCTCACACAACAACCGAGTGGTGAGTCTAAACTAGGCTTCTACAAATTAGTGGGCCAGGTCGTACCATTATAGACATGTGGTAGTACGATTATGCTTAGAATGGAGACAGTCATAAGCGTCGGTCCTTAATTGACTTGGGGCGGTACTTGCACAAAAGAACCAAGGCTTGGTCCGCTTCCACCCGACATTCCATG
This sequence comes from Rhipidocladum racemiflorum, assembly GCA_036346355.1. Classification (NCBI taxonomy): domain Eukaryota; kingdom Viridiplantae; phylum Streptophyta; class Magnoliopsida; order Poales; family Poaceae; genus Rhipidocladum; species Rhipidocladum racemiflorum. The sequence continues at coordinate 82,214,192 of CM070573.1, read as the reverse complement.
CCGCCCAAGTCAAAATCATTTTTCATTTTATTTTTAATTTTGTAAACCATTGGCAATACTCCTTGCCTATAACTTCCAATACAAGTTTTCAAGAGATAATTGAAAGTCCCACCCATAGGTGAATATTGACCGTTTGCGAGTCTAAGCATTTCTACCGTACTATTCTATTCCACCAATAGTTTATTTTTATAAAATACAAATCCCCGGGTTTGATTATAATCCTTATAATCAACTGCGTATTCTCCAATAATCCCTCTATTGCCATAACTCTACAATCATAAGCATAATCCAATTCGATATAGTATCCACCAAGTAGGAAGTACATCATGGTACTATTATAACTCCAAAATCTTATGGAACTACAATCATATTTGTATAGGAAATCTTTCCCTTGAACTCTAACTTGTATTATTGATTTATCCACCAATCATACGGCGATCAATCTTATCATCCACTAAGAATATTTCACAAGGTCATCTACTAAACCACCGAAAATACTTCACGATATCACCCCTCTAAACATCTAGAATACAATCCACTGATATTACTTCATAATAGCATATGACTAATCCTTCACATCATCACCTCTAGATCATCGACTTTAATCCATCAAGAATACGGAATATTATCATTTACTAAACCACCAAATATTCTGAATCATTCACTATTCTCCATAAATGATTAGTACATATCTATATCTTCATAATCATCTGTTTCTTAATCAATCTGTTAAGAATAAACCCCAACAAACACTAATAATCCAACTAACTCTGATTCTCACCTCCTACCAGTTTATCAACTCAAGAATCCAAGTCGACATATTATTTACTTGCAATGATCTGTTTAATCCACCCCGAATACTTTACAATCTCATACATCTTCCAAAATCTCCCACGACTATATTGTTTGAATTGAGAACTACTATCACTGTCCATCTCCTTAGTAATTCAACGATCATCATTCAAAGATCAATTTCATATTAACAACCCCCACATTATCACTACTATTCACCCATCTCCAATTGCATTCCATACTATGGGTTCTATTCAAACTATCCTCCAAATAGTCATTTTCCTAATCGAAGGGTATTTTATTAAAAAAATATTTATTATGGTGGATCACTGTTCTAGGGCGACAAAGGGTTACGGATAGCAATTTCAAGGAGGTATAAACAATAGGTATAACTAACAACCTAACGTTTGACATCATCATTTTATATAAATAGCAATGCAATTTGTAAAACATGGTAAGACATTGATAAAACATGGGATCAACATGCGTCAAGGAGACTTTCCTCGGTCACAGCGAGAAGGTTGAACTCTCTGAAGTCCGCGGGCGGGTCGGACTCGTGAAGCGTCGACTACGCGCAAAACGAGACAAATAAATAAATAAAAGAAAATAAATAAAATCCAAAAATTACAAAATTAGTACTGGCAGGTAGATCTTGATTTTAGATGAATTTAGAAATTTGAATGGAGTCAAACGGAGTTCGGATGAGAAAGTTATGAGCTTCCGAAGTTTGAAGTTCGAATAAATGGAAAACCGAGAATATTCACGGAATATTCCTCTCTGGTTTGACTGGTCAACTGCTGGCTTTGACTAGGTGTGTGACTATGGCAAGTGGGGCCCATGTGTCATTGAGAGATCCCTTCTTCAAGCTTGGCTTGGGCCATGGTCACCATGAGAGGAGGAAGGGAGCTTGGGGTGTGAGGGGAAGAGGTGGAGCCGGCCGGCGAGAGGGGGCGCGACGGCGGCGGCAGGGTCGCCGGCGGCGGTGGGCGGCGCCGACCGGCGGCGGGGCCGTGGCGCGGCGACGCAAGCCTGGCGCTGCCGAAGCGGCGGCGATCAGCCGGCCGAGCGGCGGCGCGGCAGCCGATGGCCGGTGAGCCAAGACGGCGGCGGGCCCATGCGCACAACAGGAAGCTCCCACCCCAAAACAACAGAGAGCAACTCCAACAACAGAGAGCCCAAACTAAGCCAAAAATCCGGATTTTTCTTCATTTTTGTCGGTGTTCCGTGCACCGGCAATACGAATTTATGGTCGGATGGGGTCGCGCGCTCCCTCTCCCCGAATGGTCGACTCAAGGAGTCAGATGATGTATACTGGTTCGGGCTGAATGTCCCTACTCCAGTTCGTTCGGTGCGGATGTATTGATCTTTGGGCGATGAACAAGGGGTGTACAAGCGAGGCGAAGTCGGTCCGATCCCCTTCGTGCTTTGGCTAGGAGTCGTGACTTCTGGAGTGCCCTTGTTTTTATGTGTGTCCTCCCCTCTCGGGCCCTGCCTCTCCTTATATAGACGGAGGAGGCGGGTTACACGGGTGTTTAGGAAATCCACTAAAAAGGGGGCGTGCGTGTCTCGGAGTCGCTCTGTCTTGTCAGGACCGTCCCTGCTGCGTCCCGAGGCAGGTTGGTGGCTCTGCGATGTGCGGTCTTGCGCGATGATGCCCGGATGACGCCTTGCGTGGTGCTCCTGTCTGCCTCGGCGGCTTTAATGGCGCTTGACTTTGCCTTGGCCTCGGGAGTGGGCGCACTCCTCTGCGGTGTGCCAGGCGATGGGACGGGGGCTTGACTCCTTCGGTGGCTCTTCCGACAGTCTTGGGAAGGGGCCACCTACCCGACTCTGGGCGCCCGAGGACCACTGCGCACAAAGCGGCCGTCGACCTTTGGCGTGGGCCATGCCGGCCCTGTGCGCAGGTGGAGCTTGAGCTTCAATATTAGGCGGCCGGAGCATGCCGACCGCCCGGAACCGGAGTCCGCCGACCGTTCGGGTCGGCCTGCAGTCGGTCTGCTCGCCTCGTGTGGCCCAAGTACCTTTTGGTGGTGCGGGCCTTCGCCATGATTGGTCACCTGCTCGTGCTTCCGGCTGATGGGGTACCCATGGCATGGGTACTCGTCAGTAGCCCCCGAGCCCCGGAGCGGGTCGGAGAGCCGCTCGGGGGTTTAACCTGGTGGTGGTAGCGGTCGGCCCGGAGGTCGGTGATGCTAGGTCGGTGTGACTGCCTGGGAGCCGCGCCAGCCTAGAAGGGCCGGAGTGTGGCCTTCCGTGTAGTCTTCAGAGCCCCGGGTCGGAGAGCCGGTCGGGGGTTTAGCCCGGCCGCGGTAGTCGCGCTTGGGAGCCGCGCCGGCCTGGGAAATGCCAGTCTTGTGGCGCTTCCGGTGGTGTAGCCCCGAGCCCCGAGCGGGTCGGAGAGCCGGTCGGGGGTTTAGCCCGGCCGCGGTAGTCGTCGACCCGGAGGTTGGCGGTGCTTAGGTCGGCGCGACTGCTTGGGAGCCGTGCCGGCCTGGAAAGTGCCCGGTGCAGCGAAGACCGGTGGGTGTAGCCCCCGAGCGGGTCGGAGAGCCGGTCGGGGGTTTAGCCCGGTCGGACCCTGGCAAGCCACGCCGTTGGTGGGTTTTTTCAGAGTCGGGTGAGCGAACGCACGTTTGCCTTCGTCGGCTCGAACGTCGTGCTCGTGCGAGCTACTATTGGGTAATCCGAGTGGAACCTTGGCGATCTCCCTCGAGGGGGATCGTTTCCAAGCGGACGTAACTCCCGGCGTGGGCGTCCGACCCGCTTCGGGGGCGTTCCATAAAAACCTTTCCTTACTCGTCCCGCATCGGGCTGCCGGGTCGTCCGCCAACCCGGAGCGCGGCTGGCCGCCACTCATCGATGAGCTCCGCGGGAGAGTGTGAGGTATGGTCTCGGGCGGGCCCACGATGATTGGGTCGTCCGCCGACCCTAACTAGGGGCCCTCTGGGGGCTCACTGCGACCCGCCCCTCGCTCTTTCTTTTTTTACGTGTTGGGGCGGCTTTCATTCCAGCTGGCTGGATTCGGCCTTCGTAACCCTCAGCACGGTGCCGGGCCTCGGGTGCGAGCCCGCGGGCCGCTTGCTTTCCCGAGGCCGGGCGGCCCAGCAGGCCGTTTTCATACCTTTCTTGGCGTGGGCGCCCGGCCGATGTAGCCGGCGAGTGCGGTGCTGCGTGGCGTCTTGCGCGAGGCGTTCGCTCTGTCGGGCGATTAATGCCTAGTGGGATTTAAATGGGCTACGGACGTTACGGCGAGGTGACAGTCGATGGTTCGGCGATCGCTTGCTCGCGCGAGGAGGCGCTGGGCGCGAGGCCCGCCTGCTTCGCCAGGCGCCTATAAAGGAAGGGGAAGGCGGCGTGGGGGGAGCAAAACCTTCCGCTCGTGCCTTCTGCAAAAAAGGAAAAGAGAGAAAACGCAAGGGGAGAAAAAAGCTTCCTGCTTCGTCGCGCCGTCCCCCGCTTCCCCACGCACTTTCGAGGATGTCGCTGACCCCGCACTTGGCCGCGGCGGGTCGCTACCTCGGCTTGGAGAGGAAGGAGCTCCTTCCTCCTCGGCTTGGGCAACCTCCTTTTTGCGCGAAATGCTACTCGGGAGCCGTGGCCGCTGGGGCTTAAGCTGTAGCATTTGGCTCGAGGAGGTTGCCTCGAGGGAGTTTGTTTGATCAGTCGGCTCGTTGACCTAAATCGAGAAAGGCTCCATCCGACCGGCGCTTGGCCCTTCGCTCAAGTAGCCTCCCTTTTTGCGCAAAGTGCTACTTCGAAAACCGTAGCCGCGGGGGCGTGGGCTGTAGCATTTTGGCTTTGAAGAGGTTACTATGAGAGAGGGGGGGCAGCTCGGTCGGAGCGGTTACCGAACATCGATCTGGGTCGCTGACCCCTGGGGTCGTAAGGCGCAAAAAGGAGGTTGCCTCGAGGGAGTTTGTTTGATCAGTCGGCTCGTTGACCTAAATCGAGAAAGGCTCCATCCGACCGGCGCTTGGCCCTTCGCTCAAATAGCCTCCCTTTTTGCGCAAAGTGCTACTTCGAAAACCGTAGCCGCGGGGGCGTGGGCTGTAGCATTTTGGCTTTGAAGAGGTTACTATGAGAGGGGGGGCAGCTCGGTCGGAGCGGTTACCGAACATCGATCTGGGTCGCTGACCCCTGGGGTCGTAAGGCAGCCCCCGAGTGGTGCGTGGGGACTGAGGGGTGCAGTCGCCACGCACCGCTTGAGTTTTCACAGGTTTTTTTTTTTTGAAAGAGATTTATATTTTTCCTTAGAGATAAGGGCGGATTAACTCGCCTTGGAGGTCGCGTCGTCTTTGGAACTGGGACGCTTCGGCTTCCGCTCCGCTGCGCGCTCTTGAGGCGCTTCGTCTTTCGTGCCTCCCGCACTGTAGGTTATAAATGGAGAGAACGCTGGTGCGTTCGTCATTCTGCCAAAGCTTCCACAACACTTCCTTCACGCGCCATGGCGGACCGTTACGCTCAGCTCCACGAGGAAGTAGGCGCTCATCAGGCTTGGCTGCAGGAGGTGGCGGAGGTCGAGGCCGAGGCTGTTCGCGAGGACATACGGCGAGTTGGCGTCCTTGTCGTGGGCGTTCCTCGGCTGCGGGAAGTGAGGGCGCCGCTGGTGCAGGCGCTGGTTGAGAGGCGCCGTGCGCTGTCCGGCTGGCGGGGTGCACACCAAGACAACGGCGGGCGGTTTGTTCTTGGTTGGGGTGATGCGCCTCCGTGAATGAATAAAGTGTTTCTTTTGCCCTCTGCTCCCTTCTCCTATTTTTCTTCCTCGAGGATTTTCCACTTTTGCGATCGCCCACATCCGTAGTCTTTTGGGACATAGCAGGTCCACGCAGTCGTGTTTGTCACCGGAATGGGTTGGTCCGACCAACCGTAGGTCGGTTATTCGTGGTCTTCGACATGGGTAGAGTACTATTTTGGGACCTCTGCTTTCGGGGCGGAGGTCATAGTACTTGTGGTAGATCAAGGGCGAGAGAGAGAGAGCACTCGGTCGATCTTTCGACAGTTGCGACTTCTTTTGTTTGGAAACTTATCGCGCGGTACAGAGAAGGGGCAGGCTGATTAGGGATAGAACCTTCTCAACTTCTCTATATTCCACGCGTTTGTAAGGAGATTTCCTTCGGTATCCTTGAGACGGAAGGTGCCGGGCCGGAGGATTTCCGCGACGGTGAAAGGGCCCTCCCAAGGCGGGGAGAGCTTGTGCCTGTCCTTCGCGGATTGGACTTGACGTAGTACCAAGTCGCCGACTTCGAATGAGCGACCGCGAACTCGTCGGCTGTGGTAGCGGCGGCGCCGGGTATTTTGCCGACCGTAAGACCGCGACGTCTCGAGCTTCGTCGAGTCGGTCGAGGTCATCTTGCTGTTCCTCGATTGCCCGTGCGGCGTTGTAGTTCTGTACCCTTGGCGCGCCGTACTCAAGGTCGGTCGGGAGGACAGCCTCTGCTCCAAACACCAAGAAGAAAGGAGTGAACCCGGTCGACCGGGTCGGCGTGGTTCGCAGACTCCAAAGCACGGGTTGTAGCTCGGCGGCCCACCGTCCCGCGAATTTCTTCAGTCGGCTGAAGATTCGCGGCTTGAGTCCTTGGAGGATCATGCCGTTGGCTCGCTCGGCCTGGCCGTTGGCTCGGGGGTGTGCCACTGCCGCCCAGTCGACTCGGATATTGAAGTTGTCGCAGAATTCGAGGAACTCCTTTCCGTGAAGCTGCGTCCGTTATCGGTGATGATGGAGTTGGGCACCGAACCGTAGACAATATCGCGGAAGAAGCCTCGCTGCCTGGGCCGACGTGATCTTTGTCAACGGCAGCTTCGATCCACTTTGTGAACTTGTTCACGGCGACAAGCAAGTGAGTGAAGCCCCGGCGCCTTTTGAAGGGTCCGACCAGGTCAAGCCCCAAACCGCGAAGGGCCCACGTGATGGGGATCGTCGCAAAGCTTCGAGGAAGATGCGTTTGTCTGGCGAAGAATTGGCATCCTTCGCAGGTGCGGACGATTTGGGTTGCATCTGCTACGGCGGTCGGCCAGTAGAAACCTTGTCGGAAGGCCTTTCCTACCAGGGACCGCGGCGCGGCATGGTGTCCACACACCCCGCCGTGGATGTCCAGCAGAAGGCGCTTCTCTTGGTCGGTCGGAACGCACTTCTGAAGGATTCCGGACGGGCTCCTCTTGTAGAGGGCACCTTCGACCAGGACGAAAGACTTAGCCCGCCGGGCGAGGCGCCGAGCCTCGGTGGTATCGGCGGGGAGCGACCCGTTTGTCAATCGATCGACAAACGGTTGCCTCCAGTCGGTTTCGACGGTCAGGACGCCCAAATCCGACCCAGACGGCTGAGCATCTGGCCGAAGATCGGCGGGAGCGCCCGCCTTTGGGGGGTCGGTAGCGCCCTCAGCACTTGGGTCCAAGCGGATTGATGGGCTGCTGAGGTCGGAAACGAAGATCCCTGGGGGAACCGGCCCTTTTCCGGAGGCAAGGTTGGCGAGGGAGTCGGCTTCACCGTTGTAGCGTCGGTAACTGTGATAGAGCTCGAAACCCTTGAACTTCTCCTCGAGCTTGCGGACCTCCAGGCAGTATGCGGCCATCCGAGCGTCACGGGGCTCGGTGGCTTTCATCACTTGGTCGACAACCAGCTTGGAGTCGCCGTGAACGTAGAGCCGTCGTGCGCCTAGGTCAGCGGCGATCCGAAGGCCGTTGACGAGGGCCTCGTACTCGGCGACATTGTTGGTAGCGTCAAAGAGTAGACGGATAGCATACCGGAGCTTGTTGCCGAGTGGGGAGATGATGACGATCCCCGCGCCGACCCCATTCTTGGTGTAAGACCCATCAAAGTACATCGTCCAGTACTCCGGGTCTTCGACCACTACAGGGACTTGTGCTTCGGTCCACTCGGCGACGAAGTCCGCCAAGACTTGGGACTTGATCGCCGTCCTGGGGACGTACGATATATCGAGGCCACTGAGTTCGAGAGCCCACTTGGCGATTCTTCCGGTGGCGTCGCGGTTGTGGACGACTTCTCCGAGCGGCATGGAGGTTACCACGGAGATGGGGTGTCGATCGAAGTAATGGGCAAGCTTCCTCTTGGTGATGAGTACCGAGTAGAGTAGCTTCTGTATCTGAGGATATCGGACCTTTGTTTCGGAGAGCACCTCGCTGACAAAGTAGACCGGTCTCTGCACCTTGAAAACGCGGCCTTCCTCTGCTCGCTCCACAACAAGTGCCGCGCTGACGACCTGAGTCGTGGCGGCGATGTAGAGGAGTAAGGGTTCCTGTGGCTCCGGGGCGACCAGGACCGGAGGTGAGGTCAGAAAGGCCTTTAGTCGACTAAAGGCTTCCTGAGCTTCGTGGGTCCAGGAAAAGTGGTCGGACTTCTTCATCAGTTTGTAGAGTGGCATCCCGCGTTCACCGAGGCGGGATACGAAGCGACTTAGCGCCGCGATGCACCCCATCAGCCTTTGAACTCCCTTCAGATCATTGATTGGCCCCATCCTCGCGATAGCGGAGATCTTGTCGTGGTTGGCTTCGATGCCGCGCTCGGAGACAATGAATCCCAAAGAACTTGCCCTTGGGGACCCCGAAGACGCATTTCTCGGGGTTGAGCTTTATGCGAAACCGTCGGAGGTTCGCAAAAGTCTCCTCCAGGTCGGTGATGAGGTCGTCGGCCTTCCTGGTTTTGACAACGATGTCGTCGACGTAGGCTTCGATGTTACGGCCGATTTGGTCCGAAAAACACGCCTGCATACATCGCTGGTACGTGGCGCCTGCGTTTTTCAGATCAAAAGGCATCGTGACGTAACAGTACGAGCCGTACGGGGTGATGAAGGAAGTCGCAAGCTGATCGGACTCCTTCATTGCTATCTGGTGGTAGCCTGAGTAGGCATCCAAAAAAGAAAGGGACTCGCACCCGGCGGTGGAGTCTACGACCTGGTCGATGCGAGGTAATGGGAATGGATCTTTCGGACAGGCCTTGTTGAGGCTCGTGTAGTCAACACACATTCTCCATTGCCCCGACTTTTTCTTTACAAGGACGGGATTGGCGAGCCACTCGGGGTGACGCACCTCCCTTACAAAGCCGGCGGCCAAAAGTTTGGCGATTTCTTCCCCAATGGCCCGACGCTTTTCTTCGTCGAAACGGCGCAGGCGCTGGGCGACCGGTCTAGATCCCGGTCGAATGTTCAGGGAGTGCTCGGCGACCTCCTTCGGGACTCCTGGCATGTCCGAGGGTCTCCATGCGAAGACGTCTCGGTTTGCTTGGAGGAAGTCGACGAGCGCGCTTTCCTATTTGGTGGTGAGGGCGGCCCCGATCCGCACGGTCTTGGCGGGATCTTCGGGATCAACAGCGACCTCCTTCGTGTCCTCCGCGGACTTGAAAGAGCTAGGCCCCGACTTGCTGGAGTCGGGGGCGGATCCGGAGACCTTCTCCCTGAGCTGGGCGAGCTCGGCGGAAGCGACGACCGCCGAGGCCAATTCACAGCTGCTTTGCTCGCAGTTGTATGCGAGCTGGAAGGATGCGGCCACGGTGATGACACCTTGTGGCCCTGGCATCTTCAGCTTGAGATAGGTGTAGTTGGGGACTGCCATGAACTTCGCGTAGCAAGGTCGTCCCAGGATGGCATGGTAGGAGCCGGGAAAGTCCACAACCTCGAAAGTGAGGCTCTCGGTGCGAAAGTTGTCCGGGCTCCCGAAGGTGACGGACAGGCCGACCTGCCCGAGGGGATGGGCCTGTTGGCCTGGTACGACGCCGTGGAAGGGCGTCCTGCTCGGCCGGAGGGCGGAGCGGGGGACCCCCAGGGCATCGAGGGTCTCAACATACATGATGTTGAGGCTGCTGCCGCCGTCCATGAGCACCTTGGTCAGGCGTTTCGTCCCCACGATGGGGTCGACGACGAGCGGGTAGCGTCCCGGGTGCGGGATGTGGTCGGGGTGGTCGGTCCGATCGAAGGCGATCGGGCATTCCGACCACTTCAGGTAGGAAGGCACGGCCGGGGTCGCCGTGTGTACCTCTCGGTGGGCGAGTTTCAGCCGTCGCTTGTCGGCGTAGCACTCCGTCCCTCCGAAGATCATGAGGCAGCCGTCGAGCTGCGGGAACTCGTCGGCTGGCTTATCGCCCTTCGCCCCGGCGTCGGGCGTCGGGTCGCGCTTCTTCCCCTTGCCCCGTGATGTCGTGGGGTTTTCGGAGAGGAACCGCTTCAGGACTTCGCAGTCCCGATACTTGTGTTTGACGGGATAGTCGTGGTTGGGGCACGGACTATCCATCAACTTCTCGAATCGGCCGGGCGTCTGCCGAGCCTGCTGTTTGGCAGGTCGGTCGGCAGCGGCGACCATTCGCCAGCGCCACTGCTTCCCCTTCCGCTTCCTTTTGTCGGGCGGTCGGAGGGGGTCTTGGCTCGAGGTCGGCTGTCTTGTGGGCCGTCTTCCTTTCGAAGATGGCCCCACGGCCTCTTCGCCGAGGCGTGGTTGGTGGCGATGTCGAGAGCTCCTTGGTGGTCCGGGGTTTCGCCTGACCCAACTTGTGGACCAGGGCCTCGCACGTGGTGCCGTAGATGAACGCCCCGACGACGTCGGCGTCGCGGATGTTGGGGAGCTCGTTGCACTGCTGGGAGAAGCGGCGGATGTAGTCCCGGAGGGTTTCCCCCGGCTGCTGCTTGCAGCTCTTCAAGTCCCAGGAGTTGCCAGGGCGTTTGTACGTGCCCTGGAAATTCCCGACGAAGAGGTTCGTCAGGTCGGCCCAGTTGCCGATGGTGTCCGCGGGCAGGTACTCGAGCCAGGCTCGAGCTGAGTCCGCAAGGTAGATGGGGAGGTACTGGATGACGAAGGAGTCGTCCGTCGCTCCCCCCGCTCGGCAGGCGAGCCGGTAGTCTTCTAGCCAAACACCGGGGTTGGTAGCCCCTGTGTACTTGGCTATGTTGGTCGGAGCCCGGAATCTGGTCGGGAAATCGGCGTTGCGGATGCGGCGGGTGAACGCGCGCGGCCCAGGACCGTCGAATCCTGGGTCGGGATGGTTGCGTCGCCCGCTATCGGCGACTTGCGAGGGCGCTGCTGCATCGGTAGCTCTCCTTCGCGCCTCGAGGGTGGTGCGAAGATCATACTTATCCCCCAGGCGATGGCGCACCGGGGTGTATGATGCCTGGGGGAGCTCGTGGAGCGGGGCCGTCTTGGCTGGGCTCCGTCGATCCTGCGAGGGGGAGTGGCCCAGGCGGCCCGAGGTGGCGCCCGTCCGTCGGGAGCCAGAACCTTGGGCGTGCTGAACGACAGCACGTTCTACCAGCCCCCGGAGGTTCTGATAGGTGGCCTTGGCTTCTGGCTCCGTTGGCTCAGGCAGCCCTCGGAGCAGCATTGCCGCAAGCAATGTTACGTTGGCGTGAGGAAGAACGGAAGGCCGTTCGTCTCCTCGACCAATTGATGCACTGACGCGCACGCAGCGCCTTGAGACGGGTGGTGGGTTAGGCTGACGGCGCTCCAGTTCGGCCTGGAGCTTATCGAGCTCGGCCTTTCGAGCTTCTAACTCCTCGCGCTGTCGCCGAAGATCAGCGAAGCGTTGTAGGTGTTGTACGTCGTCTTCCCGCCGGGATTCCTCCCGCCGCGCTTCGTCGCGCGGGAGGAGGGTCCCGAGGGTAACGGGGGTGGAGGATGGCTCCGCCGCACCCGTCATGTTGCACTCGCGAGAGTAGGCCCTACGAGGGGGACACTCCTTGTCGGAGCTAGAGCCATGGCTGGAGGAATCCGCCAGTAGGTCGTGGAGGGAAGCCGGCGCGTAGCCGGCCATGGCCACGAGCTGCGAGCTCGTGGAGGGCGGCTCCGCCGCTCGCCGCATGATCCGTAAGCGATGTCGTCGGGGCAGCGCCGGCCAGCGACGGCCCGCCACGTCTGCAAGGGGCCTCGAGGCTGAGGTTGCCGAGGACGCCAAGAATCGTATCGAGCTAGCGGAGGGCGCCCGGTCCAGACGGGCATGAATGAGAATAAGCTCTCACGCGGCGGTGACGACGAAATCGAGGGCGCCAAAGCGGATCCAGCCCCTCGACATCGGCGAATCGGGGTGGGAGGAGGCCATCGGGGAGGAGAAATGGGAACCCGATGATGAGGATGTCGGTGAAGACGCCGCGAGGGCTCCCTACCGCGCGCGCTAACCAGCCGGTGTTCCGCACCGCAATACGAATTTATGGTCGGATGGGGTCGCGCTCCCTCTCCCGAATGGTCGACTCAAGGAGTCGATGATGTATCTTGGTTCTGGCTGAATGTCCCTACTCCAGTTCGTTCGGTGCGGATGTATTGATCTTTGGGCGATGAACAAGGGGTGTACAAGCGAGGCGGGGAGTCGGCTGTCCGATCCCCTTCGTGCTTTGGCTAGGGAGTCGTGACTTCCTGGAGTGCCCCTTGTTTTTTTTATGTGTGTCCTCCCCTCTCGGGCCCTGCCTCTCCTTATATAGACGGAGGAGGCGGGTTACACGGGTGTTTAGGAAATCCACTAAAAAGGGGGCGTGCGTGTCTCGGAGTCTGGCTCCTGTCTTGTCCGACCGTCCCCTGCTCGTCCCGAGGCAGGGTTGGTGGCTCTGCGATGTGCGGTCTTGCGCGATGATGCCCGGATGACGCCTTGCGTGGTGCTCCTGTCTGCCTCGGCGGCTTTAATGGCGCTTGACTTTGCCTTGGCCTCGGGAGTGGGCGCACTCCTCTGCGGTGTGCCAGGCGATGGGACGGGGGCTTGACTCCTTCGGTGGCTCTTCTGACAGTCTTGGGAAGGGGCCACCTACCCGGCTCTGACGGACGCCCGAGAGACCTGCGCACAAAGCGGCCGTCGACAGCGTGGGCCATGCCGGCCCTGTGCGCAGGTGGAGCTTGAGCTTCAATATTAGGCGGCCGGAGCATGCCGACCGCCCGGAACCGGAGTCCGCCGACCGTTCGGGGTCGGCCCTGCACAGGTCGGGGCTCGCTCCCCGCGGCCCAAGTACCTTTTGGTGGTGCTGGGCCTTCGCCATGATTGGTCACCTGCTCGTGCTTCCGGCTGATGGGGGTACCCATGGCATGGGTACTCGTCAAGAGCCCCGAGCCCGGAGCGGCCTGAGAGCCGCTCGGGGTTTAACTCGTGGTGGTAGCGGTCGGCCCGGAGGTCGGTGATGCTAGGTCGGTGTGATCACAGGAGCCGCGCCCGACCTAGAAGGGGCCCGGCAAGGAAGACCCGCAGTGGTGTAGCCTTGAGCCCCGAGCGGTCGGAGAGCCGGTCGGGGTTTAGTTTGGCCGTCGTGCTTGGGAGCCGCGCCGGCCTGAAATGCCCGGTGCGCTGAAGCACCAGGTGTAGCCCGAGCCCCGAGCGGCCTGAGAGCCGGCTTGGGGTTTAGCCCGCCATGATAGTCGCCGACCCGAGATTGGCGGTGCTTAGGTCGGCGCGATCGCTTGGGGAGCCGCACAGCCTGAAAGTGCCCGGTGGCGAAGCGCACCCGGTGGTGTAGCCCCGAGCGGGTCGGAGAGCCGGTCAGGGGTTTAGCCCGGTCGGACCCTGGCCAGCCACGCCGTTGGTGGGTTTTTTCAGAGTCGGGTGAGCGAACGCACGTTTGCCTTCGTCGGCTCGAACGTCGTGCTCGTGCGAGCTACTATTGGGTAATCCGAGTGGAACCTTGGCGATCTCCCTCGAGGGGGATCGTTTCCAAGCGGACGTAACTCCCGGCGTGGGCGTCCGACCCGCTTCGGGGGCGTTCCATAAAAACCTTTCCTTACTCGTCCCGCATCGGGCTGCCGGGTCGTCCGCCAACCCGGAGCGCGGCTGGCCGCCACTCATCGATGAGCTCCGTGGAGAGTGTGAGGTATGGTCTCGGACGCGGCCACGTTGATTGGGTCGTCCCGCCGACCCTAACTAGGGGGCCCTCTGGGGCTCACTGCGACCCGCCCCTCGCTCTTTCTTTTTACGTGTTGGGCGGCTTTCATTCCACCGGCCGATTCGGCCTTCGTAACCCTCAAGACGGTGCGGGCCTCGGCGCGAGCCGCTGGCCGCTTGCTTTCCCGAGGCCGGCGGCCCAAGAGCCGTTTTCATACCTTTCTTGGCGTAGCACCCCGGCCCGATGTAGCCGGCGAGGTCTGCGGTGCTGCGTGCGGCGCGAGGCGTTCGCTCTGTCGGAGCAGTTAATGCCTAGTGGGATTTAAATGGGCTACGGGACGTTACCGGGCGAGGTGACAGGCTGATGGTTCGGCGATCGCTGGCTTGCGTCGGTCGAGGAGGCGTCGATTGGCGCGGAGGCCCGCCTGCTTCGCCAGGCGCCTATAAAGGAAGGGGAAGGCGGCGTGGGGGGAGCAAAACCTTCCGCTCGTGCCTTCTGCAAAAAAGGAAAAGAGAGAAAACGCAAGGGGAGAAAAAAGCTTCCTGCTTCGTCGCGCCGTCCCCCGCTTCCCCACGCACTTTCGAGGATGTCGCTGACCCCGCACTTGGCCGCGGCGGGTCGCTACCTCGGCTTGGAGAGGAAGGAGCTCCTTCCTCCGCGGTCTCAGTCTGGAGGTTTGAATCCATGGAAGCAAGAATGGAGGTGTTCTGTTCTTTCCCTGGGAAAAAGATCGATCGGGAAGATGAACAGTACTATGTGCTACAGTAGCACGACGCTACAGTGCCCCCATGCTACAGTACCCGCCACGTGGCAAGCTCCGGTTGGTTCTCTTTTACGCGAATGATCCGCCCTAGAGAAAAATAAAGAAAAATGGCCTAAAAATTCCGGAAAAATTCCTAGAGCCATTTTAGAATATTTGGGACCCAATAAAATTGGTTTGGTTGAATTTGGATGATTTTTGTGAAATTGAATATTCGGGCGCGGATCGTAGGCATTAAACAAAAGCCGCGCGAGATAAAATAGGAACGGAGGTCCAAAAATCCGGGGAATAATTTCTAAAATCATTTTGGAATATTTGGAACACTTTAGAAGTGGTTTGGGGATTTTTGGAGCATTTTTGGACTCGGGTGATATTTCGGGTACCGGCGGGAACTGGAAAAAAATAGATTTTTCGACCGGAGGGGAATTAAATCCCGATTTTGGAGGGGAACGGATGCCAGGTTAATATAAACACCAAATAAACTCCAAATTTTGAATTTAGTTTATTTAAATTAGGTTTTTCTCCCGAACGCGAAAACTAGGGTGTTACAAACCTACCCCGTTAGAGAGAATCTCGTCCCCGAGATTCAGACGGAGAAAGAAAGAGGTTAGGAACTCTTCTCGAAGATCTTCTTCACGCTCCCAGGTAACTCTCTTCTCTGCCTTATTGCTCCACTGAACCTAGCGGAACTTGACCACCCGACTTCTGGTTCGACGCTCGGCTTCATCCACAATCCTACTGGCGGGATACGCCGGACATGATAGGTCTCTTTCTGGTTCCATATCTTTAAACAGCCTCTGACGCTCGGGCACTGTGCTACCCTTGATTTCTGACGGCAGTTATCAGCATAGCTCTCCTATCTCGACTGGCCAGTCTTCAGATTTACCCAGATCTATCTGACCTGTTCTTCAGCTTCTTTCAGAATATCAGGTCTACTGATTTGTCCATTATCGGTCTCTTTCCCATACAAGGGTATTTCGCCTTTTCTCGCATACAGGGCTTCAAAAGGCGCCATCTTCAGCTTCGTCGGAGATTGTTGTCATTCCGATCCCACAAACCTCGACGTGTCAGCGCACCCGCTCTCAACGCATCTTCTAAGATCTGATTGATTCTTTCTGTCTGGCCATCGGTCGGGGGATGGTAAGCAACACTAGAATTCACATTTGTACCCCAAACTTTATACCACTTCTGTCCAAACCTCGAGGGAAACTGAGAACCTCGATCTGACACGATCTCCTTGGGCGCCCACTGAAAATGCACTGTTTTAACCCCGCAACGTTCCACAAGTTTATCACCAAAAGGGGTTATCTTCCACGGAACAAAGTGTGCAACTTTTGTCAATCTGTCCACACTACCCCCCTTAGAAAGAATCATATCCGGACTTAGTTCCAAGGGGTTCAATGGTGCCATTCATTTTTCTTCCTTCCCATGGTTCGGACGAGAACTATGGCTCTTCGACCATCCTTTACTTACCTCATAATGGGTGCCCAAATACAAATACGTTTCAAGAACTATCAACAGAAATCCACTTCCACAATTATATTTCTTCCAAACCGTTATTGATAACAATACTGACGATTACATCTTACAGACTGAGTCAGTACACAACTCTTTTATTTATTCTTTAAAAGAGGTAGGGTACTTCTGAAGGTACCATACATTATCATTTATTGACAACATCAAGTTTCCGGTGTCTCCCCTTCAACCTCAGCGATCATAGGCAGACCTGACGTCCTATATCGCAGAACCTGTGACAGAAGTTTCCGATTGCGTTTCCCTCCTACTTCTGGGGTTATGGTCAGAAGAAGAACTGCATCCGGGATGTTGGGATTGGAAGTAGATGCCTGGCGTCCTTGCATCACTGGTTGCACTTCTGATCCTGGGGTCTTGATTAAGGTTGCTTCCGGTGCTTGGTTGAGTTGAAATTGGTCCACACGAAGCCGAGAACCACTGGCCGCATACTGCTCTGGACTTACTATCTTCCTTTTACGAGAATCCAGTTGATGACAGTTGTCCTCCAGGGATAGTGCCTTGCCTTTGCTAGCTTGAGGAATCTTCGCTACTTGGTGCAGCTGTTGAGGTACTTCTCCCCTGACTTCTGATGCTAGAACTGTTTGTGGTGATAAGAATTTTGGTTTTCCCACGGGACATTGTTTCACATAATGCCCTTCCTCGCCATAAAAGTTGCAAATCTTGTGCTGAATCTTCTTCCTTCGAGGGCACCTGCGGAATTGGTGTCCATTTCTGTTGCAGTGCCTACAATAGGTATCTTCTTTGGTCTTACCCTTTTGGGGACATTCAGAGGCAACATGTCCTTTTTCACCACATCGATAACAGATGACAAATTCCCCTGAGTGAAGGTCTACCAGAGGGGTATTGCTAATGCCACCGTCTCCACATAATACTGCTGGAGAGTGGGTCTTCTGTAACTCATCAGAAGGGTACTGCTGAGGAGTTGTAGGTGAAATGACCATCGGGACTTGGTTGTTCAGTTGTGATATCATTAATTGCATGAGCTGAGTCTGAGTCATCAGGAACTGATTCATATTCTGAAGAAACGCTGTTATCACCTCGGAGGGTTGCTTGTTGAACTCGGTAGTAGACTGACGTTGACAGTCGGAACTTCACTGGTGTTACCATTGACGTTGACCAAATGGTTGGGATTGGATGCATCCGCTTCTTGGGTGAGGTTAGCACTGCAGTTCTTCTCCATCTGACGGCAGAACAAGGCTTCCAGATGAGAGGGAAAAGCACAGACGAGCGAGAAAGGGGAGGTTCTAACAACACCAAAAACCAACTGCCCAGGCAAAGGACAACACCACACACGAAAATCAAAACATTTTTAACACCAAGCAATTCAACTCGTCTACTCGATCAAACTACGCACTCTAACAAAACAAGGCGGTCAACACAGAACGAAACTTGGCCCACTTAACCTATAGCGTTAGACTAAGATCAATCTTGCGTCCTTGGTCTTCATCGATCAACGGTTGGATCCTCACCAGGAAGATGCACACTTCAGCAGAAATTTTCCAACTGGCTCTTCTTTAGTCTTCAAGTCTTGAAATCAAAAGCGGGAACTCGATTACCTTAATACAGAAGGTTTAAGGGAGGGATAGTCCAATTTTCATTCCCAAAAAGGTGAAGAAGCAATTGATTCGAGGAAAATAGGAATAGACCGAGAGAGAAAAGACGAGACTAGCACTTTATTTGATTTTTCTTTTTAGAAAATAAGTTTTGAAGCTTCCTAAAACGACCATTCTAACTAAGGGCACGTCCTACAGTCGATATGGCTCTGATACCACCTTTGTAGGCCCCCAGATCGGCTATCCGGAGTCCTCTGTGTATTTCTGTACTAGTCCCAGATCAGTAGCTAGTACACACAGTCAAAAGTGATGAATCAACAACCATATCACGAATACAAATAACTAAATAAGAATAATACCAAATGAAAGCAAAGACCTTATGGTCAAGGTTTACCATTACGGCCTGAACAGGCTGAACAACTAGAACAACTACAGCGGAAGACGAAAACGCCAATGCGACCCATCCAATTGCCCACAGGCAATCGAGTGGAGAACGCACCCTAGTCGTTGGAAATCTTGAACAGCTTCTTTCACTTCTGAGAGAGGATTAGAATGTAGCACGTGAGTATATAAAGTACTTAGCAAGTCTGGGAAAAATATGCACAATGTAGGCTATCCAAAGATGGCTTGATATGGTTTATTTGCACAAAGCCAAGTTTCAACAAAACATACCTGTTAATAATTTTCACAAAGCATCATTGAGCAATTCTTTTTAATAATTGAATTATGTAATATTGTAGTGAAGGTTCTAACCACCACTCACTAATATACATGCTCTATCCGCCACATCTCAACAAAATCAGGGTTCCATCCAATCACATGGCTCTGTCCGCCATGGTTCACGAAAATCAGGTTCCTTCCACCTACCTGGCTTTAGCCGCCAGAAGCACACCCGAGAGTTCTAACCGCTCCTGGATCCCAAAACGAAACATTGTTTAGTTTGAAACCAAAAACCAAAGTCTACCAGTATGAAAGCATTCTTCGCTTTGCCTTTGACCGTAGGCACAGCTATTCGAATAGTTTTAACTCTGCAGAGGTGTACAACTTTACCCACAAGACACGATCATCTCCTAATGCCAAGCTATTAGCACACTTCCTATGGTGTGCCGGTAGAGAGATCGTGACAAGGCCGTTACAATGTATCTACCTAGCTAGACCCACCCGCTGAGGTTTCACCGCTGTTAGGGTTCTCTCCACCCAGTACAGAAGCCCCCTCTTGCGCCGTGTGAGAAAAACAACAATAACAACAACAATGCCTCCGTCCGGTTCTCACACAACAACCGAGTGGTGAGTCTAAACTAGGCTTCTACAAATTAGTGGGCCAGGTCGTACCATTATAGACATGTGGTAGTACGATTATGCTTAGAATGGAGACAGTCATAAGCGTCGGTCCTTAATTGACTTGGGGCGGTACTTGCACAAAAGAACCAAGGCTTGGTCCGCTTCCACCCGACATTCCATGCCGCCCAAGTCAAAATCATTTTTCATTTTATTTTTAATTTTGTAAACCATTGGCAATACTCCTTGCCTATAACTTCCAATACAAGTTTTCAAGAGATAATTGAAAGTCCCACCCATAGGTGAATATTGACCGTTTGCGAGTCTAAGCATTTCTACCGTACTATTCTATTCCACCAATAGTTTATTTTTATAAAATACAAATCCCCGGGTTTGATTATAATCCTTATAATCAACTCACAGATTCTCCAATAATCCCTCTATTGCCATAACTCTACAATCATAAGCATAATCCAATTCGATATAGTATCCACCAAGTAGGAAGTACATCATGGTACTATTATAACTCCAAAATCTTATGGAACTACAATCATATTTGTATAGGAAATCTTTCCCTTGAACTCTAACTTGTATTATTGATTTATCCACCAATCATACGGCGATCAATCTTATCATCCACTAAGAATATTTCACAAGGTCATCTACTAAACCACCGAAAATACTTCACGATATCACCCCTCTAAACATCTAGAATACAATCCACCGATATTACTTCATAATAGCATATGACTAATCCTTCACATCATCACCTCTAGATCATCGACTTTAATCCATCAAGAATACGGAATATTATCATTTACTAAACCACCAAATATTCTGAATCATTCACTATTCTCCATAAATGATTAGTACATATCTATATCTTCATAATCATCTGTTTCTTAATCATCTATTAAGAATAAACCCCAACAAACACTAATAATCCAACTAACTCGATTCTCACCTCCTACTAGTTTATCAACCCAAGAATCCAAGTCGACATATTATTTACTTGCAATGATCTGTTTAATCCACCCCGAATACTTTACAATCCCATACATCTTCCAAAATCTCCCACGACTATATTGTTTGAATTGAGAACTACTATCACTGTCCATCTCCTTAGTAATTCAACGATCATCATTCAAAGATCAATTTCATATTAACAACCCCCACATTATCACTACTATTCACCCATCTCCAATTACATTCCATACTATGGGTTCTATTCAAACTATCCTCCAAATAGTCATTTTCCTAATCGAAGGGTATTTTATTAAAAAAATATTTATTATGGTGGATCACTGTTCTAGGGCGACAAAGGGTTACGGATAGCAATTTCAAGGAGGTATAAACAATAGGTATAACTAACAACCTAACGTTTGACATCATCATTTTATATAAATAGCAATGCAATTTGTAAAACATGGTAAGACATTGATAAAACATGGGATCAACATGCGTCAAGGAGACTTGCCTCGGTCACAGCGAGAAGGTTGAACTCTCTGAAGTCCGGCGGCGGGGTCGGCGGACTCGGCGGAAGCGTCGACTACGCGCAAAACGAGACAATAAATAAATAAAAGAAAATAAATAAAATCCAAAAATTACAAAATTAGTACTGGCAGGTAGATCTTGATTTTAGATGAATTTAGAAATTTGAATGGAGTCAAACGGAGTTCGGATGAGAAAGTTATGAGCTTCCGAAGTTTGAAGTTCGAATAAATGGAAAACCGAGAATATTCACGGAATATTCCTCTCTGGTTTGACTGGTCAACTGCTGGCTTTGACTAGGTGTGTGACTATGGCAAGTGGGGCCCATGTGTCATTGAGAGATCCCTTCTTCAAGCTTGGCTTGGGCCATGGTCACCATGAGAGGAGGAAGGGAGCTTGGGGTGTGAGGGGAAGAGGTGGAGCCGGCCGGCGAGAGGGGGCGCGACGGCGGCGGCAGGGTCGCCGGCGCCAGGCGGCGCTGATGGCGATGGCCGTGGCGCGGCGACGCGACGCAAGGCTGGCAGCGAAGCGGCGGCGATTGCCGGCGAAAGCGGCGGCGAGGATCGCCGACGACGGTGGCGGCAGCGACGGCCGGCGAGCCGGCGCGGCGGGGTGGCGGGCCCATGCGCACAACAGGAAGCTCCCACCCCAAAACAACAGAGAGCAACTCCAACAACAGAGAGCCCAAACTAAGCCAAAAATCCGGATTTTTCTTAATTTTCGCATGGAATTGATTCAAACAAAAACCTAGAACCTCTAGAGGACATCCTTAGCAACATCTAGGAGGAAGGAATTGAACCAAAACTCACCGAAATCGGAGAAATCGACGAAGAACGGAGGTTCGGCCGAAACGACAAAAGCTCCAAATTCGTCGCCCACGGTTGAGAAATCCTAAAATTGATGATTGGGTTAGAAGCTAGACTCATCCACGGTCACGAGGAACCAAGTGGCATGAAGAATGGCTCACCGGAGAAGGATCTATGAGCAAGAACACGAAGAACACCGAAAAAGTGTGACGCACCGTCGGTTTTCTCGATCTCACGGGCAAATGGATGGAGTAGAGGGAAAGGGGAGCATACTCCCGGAACCGGGATTCTTATACGAAGTGAATGGAGGTGGTGGTGCGGCGTATGGACGAGAAACGGCAAAGTTATGAGCAATCAAAGCCATTAATGGTGATTTCGGTTTTTGGCGAACTGCGCACATTCCGGCGAGAGTTAGGGTGGGAGACCACTGGGGATGGAAAGGTATCGTCGCTACGGACTCAACGGATCCGGCCGTTCGCAATTTGGGTGATTAATGAGGAAGTTATGGAGGTTTGAATCCATGGAAGCAAGAATGGAGATGTTCTGTTCTTTCCCTGGGAAAAAGATCGATCGGGAAGATGAACAGTACTACGTGCTACAGTAGCACGACGCTACAGTGCCCCCATGCTACAGTACCCGCCACGTGGCAAGCTCCGGTTGGTTCTCTTTTACGCGAATGATCCGCCCTAGAGAAAAATAAGGAAAAATGGCCTAAAAATTTCGGAAAAATTCCTAGAGCTATTTTAGAATATTTGGGACCCAATAAAATTAGTTTGGTTGAATTTGGATGATTTTTTTGAAATTGAATATTCGGGCGCGGATCGTAGGCATTAAACAAAAGCCGCGCGAGATAAAATAGGAACGGAGGTCCAAAAATCCGGGGAATAATTTCTAAAATCATTTTGGAATATTTGGAACACTTTAGAAGTGGTTTTGGGATTTTTGGAGCATTTTTTGACTCGGGTGAAATTTCGGGTACCGGCGGGAACTGGAAAAAAATCAATTTTTCGACCGGAGGGGAATTAAATCCCGATTTTAGAGGGGAACGGATGCCAGGTTAATATAAACACCAAATAAACTCCAAATTTTGAATTTAGTTTATTTAAATTAGGTTTTTCTCCCGAACGCGAAAACTAGGGTGTTACATAGCAGCGTTCGTGGGCCCACCAGGGTTCACAATTTCATTTTGCAGTAGAATTTCGCTCTCCCGCCGGTAGCGAAATTTTGCGAAAACCGATCAAAATTCGGCAAAAACTGAATGGTTTGAAAGTCAAACAGACGGTCAAAATCAACTCGAAAAAATTTGAAAATTCTCAAAATTCGCTCGAAATCCTCGAAATTCGGTCTATATTCTCGAAATTCGACTGGTTCGATGGAAAATTGTGGACCGAATAAAAAATGAAGAAAAATGCAAGAAAAAATGCAAAAACAAATTGTGAAAAATTATAAAAATTGTTGAAGATTGTAATAGCACAATATGGAAGAATATAAAATTTTTTGGCATAACCTTTGCTATATTTTAGAAAATCTCAAGTTGCAACAATAATAACATTTTATTTCAACACCGTTCACAACTCAATTAAACAAATCCACATTTCAATACCATAGCATATTACATTTCAAATCAATATTTCTCACCAAAAATGAATGTTCACACGTGGCATATCTTTGTCATTCTTCTATTGTTGCACTCTGTGGACATGAGCGCTAATCCTCAAGTAGCTGGCAACTCCGTCTTATATTCATGCCAACTTTGACATGTCTATGGACTAATCATTTCTCACTGTTTGTACAATATGGTATAAAATTTTGGATTCCAGTACTTTTTTTTATTTTTCAATGTTGTAAAATCGGTTATGGCGCAAAAACGTCTAAAAATTTTAATTTTTCAACCAATTTTCATCATGGAGGTTAGAAAACTATTAATACTTAATTTAAAGAGTTTTTCGTTAAATTTTTCAAAAAATTTAATTTTTTTGAATTTTAAATTGAATTTGCTCGGTTTACCGGTCGGTTTTATATTTTGGTAGGGCTCGAAATCTCAAAAACCGTTTAAAATTCTCGATTTTCGTTCGAAATTACGAACCCTGGGGCCCACCGCCAGGTAAATGGAAGGACAACAGAATATTTATAATTCTACTAGTCCAAAAAAAAAGATCATAATACATAGCACTAGCAATTATTGATAGATACCTAAAACGAGAGGTCAATACAAAGAAACAATAAACCACCAGCTACATCGGTAAGAGCATCTCCAGCAGAGCCCCTAAACCAGCCCGTAAACCTTAAAATAGGGAGTGTAGTAAAAAAAACAGATCCAGCAGAGCCCCAACTCAAGCCCCTAAAATTAGGGGGCCCCTAAATTTGCCTCCTCAGCCCCGATTCCCAAGGAGCCCCAACTCAAGCTCCTAAATTTGCCTCCTCAGCCTCAATTCCTAGGGACACGAGTACATCCCCCTATTATTGAAGACAGAGAAATACATGAGAGGCTTCGAGATGATCTTATTGAGCATTTGTGGGCAATTCATAGCGCTTCGTAGTTTAATTTATTGTTCGAAGTTTCTATTTATCTATTTATCATGTTTTGAAAATTTTAAATATAAATTTGAAATATCATGTTTTTAAATTGTAAATGTTAATATGCTTATGTTTTATGTATTACAAATATTTTTGATTGAATTTTAGTGGTGTCAAATGAAGATTATACATAGCGGATATGTTAAAATAAAAGAAAAAGTAAAATAGAGGCTGAGATTTAAGGGGTTGTTGCTGAACTTGTGATCTAAAAACAGGGTCCTAAAAAATAGGGGGAGTCTCTAAATCCAAAATAAGGATCCTGTTTTATGGGCCCTTACTGGAGATCCCGTTCAAGATGTCATTGGACAATGAAGACGGCTTAGCGCCGCGGCCCCAATCCTTGCTGCCATGACAAGGTTACAGGTAAGACAAAGTTTATTTCTTTATTCTTATAAATCTACGAACAAATATAAGTATATAATTATATTACTAACTATACAATATATATTCGAGCAATAAAATTAATAACAATTTTTGATATATTATATATTTTACATTTTTACATTTGTGTATATACCTCCTCGTCGGCAGTGGAGTCGCCTCTAGGGGTGGAATTTTAGCTCGAGGCTCGGCTCGGGCTCGGCTCGGCTCGCATGGCCAACGAGCCGAGCCCAAGCCTACTGCCTGGCTCGCTTCGCCAATGAGCCGAGCTCGAGCCAGCTCGTGAGCGGCTCGTTAGGCTCAACAGTCAATGGCATTGATTTAACTAATGGCGATCCAAAGACTCACAATCATCTCAAGATCTCACTGCACAACAATCACCAATCATCTCATTCTCGTTTCTCATTCAACATTCAACATTCAACAACACACAACTTAACATCTCAATCACAGTCAACAACTAAACATCTCAATCACAGATTCACTCAATCACAAACCAAAGCATCTCATTCTCGGTATCACTCAGTTCTTCAAAGCATCTCGTAGACTCGACTCGGATCAACAACTAAACATTCAACAATATTCTAAGTGCTCACTGAAGTCAGCGGCGCCGAGTAATCTTCTGACCTGTTTCGTAGAGAGCCTGGCCGGGAGGCGTCGAAAGAGCCGACTGAGCCGGGGCAGGGGAGGCGGAGGAGCCGACAGAGCCGGGGCCGGGAGGCGCCGAGGAGTTGAGGGAGCCGGAGGCGCCGAGGGCCTTAGGGGACAGCCTGGACGGAGCGTTAGGCGTAGACTTGGGGATGGCTGACAAGCGCCGGCGATGGCGGAGCCGCGAGCAATGGAGGAGCTGAGGAGGAGGCAGGCCGGCCGAGGAGGTGTCGAGGCCCGAGGGTGGTCGGGGAATGGGCGACGCCGCCGGCCGAAGTCCCGAGTCGGCCGGTCTCCTTGGGGCGGTGGATGGACGGAGTGAGAGGAGATCTAGGGATTTGGGGCGGCGATCGAGGAGACGAGAGGATTTGGGGAGTTGGGCGCAGACAGGAGGCAATGCAATGGCCAATGGGCCTTCCGTGCACCGGCTCGCGAGCCGGCTCGAGGCTCGATCGAGCCCGAGCCGAGCCCATCTTCTGGCTTGATCCACACTCCGAGCCGAGCTCGGCTCGGCTCGATTATCGGCGAGCTCGACCGAGCCTGGCTCGGCTCGGCTCAATTCCACCCCTAGTCGCCTCGGTCAGTCGCTACTCGCCAGTCGGTCAATCGGCCACTCCCAGATCCGGTAGCGGTGTCGCGCTCCTCTGCTCCGTCGGCCGTCGCCGGCCACCCCGGCTCCCGGCTCCTCTCGCTCGGCCCGCCGCGACACCACTCCGTCGCCCAGGCTCCTCCCTCCCCTGCCCCGTCCTCATCGGCGTCGCCCACTCGCCGACCGAGGCTTCCTCCGTTCCTTGGCATTCGGCGTCCTCGCACCCGCCCACCGCCTCTGGATGGCTAACATCGATGGCAGCCCTACCCGGCTCCGGGCCTCCGGCTTCTCCGCCGGCCTGCTCGCCCGACCCTTCTCCTCATCGCACTATGCCACGTCGCCACCGGCCGCCGCTGCCCGCTAGGACTTCTTCTTCCATGTGTGCTTTCGCGGTCTTGCCGGGTGGAATTTGGGGACTGGGGAACTGGGAATGTGGAGTGGGTGGATTGGATATATGGAGTGTGGATGTTAGGCAAAACGCCAAAAGACCATCTTCTTCTTCCTTTCCCTCAATCCCTCCTCCTTTTCTTCTTCTTGGGCAATCGGTCACGGATGAGCTCTCATCCATGGCCGCCGGACCGCCGGCGGTAGGGAGGAGGGATATCGGCGACGGCGTGGAGGGTGGGCTCGAGCCTGTTGAAACAGAAATGTAGAACCTTCATGTGCTCGTACACGGAGGTGTAGATCTCCATCCACAACTTGTTCAGCGGCGCGAACCGGCACCTTCCGGCACTGGGGCCTCCCGCCGACCATCTCGCTCGGCATCAGCGGCTCAAACCGTGGCCTCTCGACGTCGCATCCACCGCCACCGCGCCGGACGAGGAGCCTCCCGCCCCGGCGGCCGCCGCAACTCTGTCGTTTTCCATCCTGCGGCGGGAAGGTGACGGAAGGGAAGGGGGGTTGATAAGTCCCGTGGGCCGAATAAAAACTACTACGAGCAAGCCCAATAAGTCGACAACATCATGGGTTGCTTCGAAATCAGGACGGTCTCGCGCGTTTCTGGTCAAAGTATCCTCTTGTTTGCTACTCCCTGTTTATGCGGAGCAGTAGATCCTAGCCGGGTATTCGTCTCAACTATCATACAGATCGTGATGATTGTTGCATACTTGTATCATACATCCGGTTTGGGACGCTAAGAATGGTGATCTTCTCCATAATTCGCTTGCCTCGTGTTACTTCTGATTCCAAAAGAACTCGTCTCAGCGTGATACTGAATCGAACTGAACCTTGGAGTATTTTCTACATCAATTGACACAAGAACGGCTGAGTTCTGCAGGTATGATGAAGTTCAGACAGCAAGGATTACTTGTTCTTCTCTTCTTTCACTGAATTCTTTTATGTGGAATTCGCTTTACTTTTTTCCCCTTTCTGCCCTTTCCTCTAGGGACATCGATTGCAGGATCGCTAGAACTCCCTCTCTCTATAAAATAAAGGGATGCTTTTAATGAATTAACCACAAGAATTTCTTTCCACTCACGACAGTTTCAGATCGGTCGTTCAAGCAGCAAAGAGCTGCAAAATCTAGCAGAGCCATCGCTCAGCAACATGTGCATTGCATCTCCCGAAATCAGTAGTGAAGAAACTACGGAACGAGACAAGCATCTGGAACATCAAAACTGAAGCCAGATTACCATAGCACTCTTCAATAACCCTATTCGCAACTTCCATTTAGAACTGAAAACGCAGGCTACTTAGTCTGCCACCTGCAGTCTGGTCACTGTCTGCTTAGCGACAACGGATGAGCAATAGCACAGATGCAAGACATAGATACACACACAAAGAAAGAGTTACGAGACAAGCCTATTTTAGACGTACTCTCTTATTGAAAGGGTTCGTTCTTCTTCTTCTTGTACACTATTTTCTGGCATCAGATGCTTCAGTAACTACTGACGATGAGCAGCCCGATCGCCGTGACCACGATGGTCGACGGCACCCCGAATCGAAGGTGGCTCCAGAAGGAGAGATTGTAGCCGAAGAACTGAGCCCGTCTAGCCTGTTCGCAGACTATCAGGTTTGCAGCAGAGCCCAGGAGAGTGAGGTTCCCAGCGACGGTGCTGACCCATGCAAGTATAAGCCAAGCCTTCCTCTCTGAATCATGAGAAATTGCAGCCGCTGATGCAGCCACTCTTGTGCCGAGCAATAGAACTGAAATCAAAGTTCAGAGATGTTAGAGCATCGCGGTCATGAGTGACAGACCAGTATCGGTTGGATTATACAGAAACAGCCCAGCCTTAACAGGACAACAAAGACAAGATGAAGAAAAGGGAACAGTGCTAAGAGATGGACTCTGACATATGATGCACATTACCGTGTCTGAAAACATATGATACATATTAGACTAAAACAACAACTCTCCCAAACTTCTAAAGCACGTATGGGGGCAAACGATTGGCTGCATAGCATCGGGCAACCAAAAAGGCTCATGATCTACTGTACTGCCTAGTCCAGTCCAGTATCCTCGAGCCATTTTCTGTGAGAAGAATATAGTCTTCGAAGATTACTTTCCACAAGATAGGGGCATAGTTTCAGGATTTGCAAGCTTTCTGTATAGAGATTTCCACCCAAAAAAATGCGGACCAAAGATACTTCAGGTCTTAAAATCCAAACAGAATTGTTCTCACTCTCTAGTTTAACTCTTTAAAGAACATTTTGCATCGTCAGCTCTTCAAAATGATGTCCAATTTTCAATTGTAACATCCTACCATACAAAATAACATTAGCGTGATAATTTTAGTTCTCTCGGTTGTTCATGCTCAGCACCTAAAAATGCATCGAACTGTACACAATAAGGCGCCACAAAGGCATATTTAGCACAAAACAAATCAGCGTGCATATATGAAGGATTAAATGATCATAACTGGGCACCCATCATGTAAATTCCATTAGTACCCAAAGAACATTAACTTCCAGGAGTTACCTGTGGGAACATTTGAGGCCACATTTGAAAGGATAAGAATCACCACCGCAAGAAGCGCAACACCTCTGGCACTGTCAATTCGTGAATACGGTTCCACTAACTCCCAGAGTGTGTTGGGTATGCCGGTTTTGTTGAAGCCATCAACCGTGATAAACATCCCGCAGAAGAAGATGAGCAGCGAGTATGACACCTGCCATTCATGGAACCTAGTGAGTGTACTCAAATGAGAAGACGACAGGCAGGCAAACGATCCACCCGTTAGGCATTATTAGTCGAATAAAAAGGAGCATGTATGTATAGTATACCTTCTCAAGACAAGCCTGCGCGTCGGTGAAGTCAAGTGCCAGAAGAACAAGAGCTGCAGTGATTGCAGTCCAGGACATGTTAAGTCCCGTCAGAAGCGCGATGAGCATACCAAGAGTTATGAGATAAACCGCTGTCTTCCACACGAGTACCCTCCATCTCTTCTCTGCAACCTCAGCGTCCTTGTCTTTTTCGTCAATGGCGTCTGGGGAGGGCGGCGAGTCCTCTATTATCACACTCCTTTGCTGGCTACCAGTTCTTGTGAACTTCCTTGAGGACGCACCTTCGTCCCTCCGATCGGAAAATGTCGAGACCTCTACCATCTCATGCGACATGCTCGACGCCCTCAGGGACTTGATCGCAAGCTGTATGTCGGCGGCTTCGGAATTAACGCTTCTGCTTCTCAGATTGTCATTATTCACGCTGGTGCTCACACTGTTGCTCCTGATGATTGGTTCGCTTATACAGTCCACATCATCTGGATTCAGAGAGGAAACGTGTGACATTCTAGCTGGTGTGAACCTGTGGGAGGTGACCTCATCGTCGGCGACCACTTCCGGCCCGGCGGGCGCACCGCCTTCCTGATCCTTCTCCACAGACAGGTACTTCCAGAAGTAGCACAGGAGGATAGCAGCGTTTGTCAGAACGCCGACGATCATTGCTGGGAAAACACCTAGCAAGAACTGACCAAACGAAATCCCACTCTCCACAGCAATGACAAGGTTCTGCGGGTTGCCGATCGGCGTCGCAGCAGAGCCGATGTTTGAGCTGGTGGCAAGGGCCAGAAGGAAAGGCTGCGGTGGCAGGTTGTTCTGCCTCGCAACCTTGAGGATGAACTCCGTGAGCACGACGCAGCAGGTATCGTTGGTGAAAAGCGCGCTCGCGATCGCAGACACGATGCAAACTCGAAAGAGCAGGTCCTTGCTCCCCCTGCTCTTCCATTGGAGCAGGTTGCCAAGGTACTTGAACATGTCGGCCCTCTCGAGGAAGATGCTGACGACCATTGTCCCGAAGAGCAGGCCGATGATCGGGAGGTCAATCGCAGCATAGGCGTCCTCGGGTGACATGACACGGAACAGCACCATTAGCATAGCACCAAGGAGGGACCCAGCCGTCCGTCCGACGGGCATGAACGGAACGCTGGGGAAGACAGCCAGCACCCAGAAAATCCCAAAGGCGACACATCCCAGCACTACTTTTGAGGTCCCTGCCAACGCCATATTAGCAAATCTCTCCTCCTCTACAACACACGAAAACGCTAACAATTGCACTTCAAGAACCTGTCGCAACTCACAAAGTAAAGACACGGTACAGAGCAACCCCCAAATTAATACCAACCAAGGTCGATCGGTCAGACTACGCTCACAAGAAGGCTCTCCTGCTGGAATGAACAACAACAACCTCCATGCCCACCTCTACTCAAGATCCTTCAAAATTGGAGCAAACAAACAGACGTTGCACGTTAATCCCCACGATGAAAGGTAGGGTTAGCGAAAAGGAAAGAAAAAGGAAAGCCAAGAGATGTGCAAAGATCCTTTATAAACAAAGTTTCTTTCATCCGGGAATCAAAAACTAATTAGCAAGAAATGGTGTTAACTGCGTGAAAACGGGGAACAATCATATTGATATCAAGCACCATCACGCCTACTCACGGTGTGTATCCTGCAACAATTGAAGCGAGGAAAAAGAACCCTTGTCAATACAGATCACCAAACCAAATAAAGCCAAAGAGCTCCAAGATTTTGGGCAGGCAGGTGCTACTCCCAGAATAAGTCGATAAACCCTGCATGCCCAGTCTAGATTTAGCTCTTTCTACGCCCGCAGCTTTGTTCAGATCGAACGGTCCTTGCAATGGATTCGAGCTGGTCTTTCCCGTTTACGAAAGATCCAGCACAAATCCATGCATGCAGTGGTGCCAGGAACGAGAGATTCGCGTGCTACGGTTGGTTTGTCGGGATAGAGAAATCAACTTTGGTTGGGGATTGCTCACCTCCGAGTAGGGGCGTGGAGACTGGGTAGTCCACAGTGCTATGGCGGGGAGAGCTTGGTGCTTGGAGGGGTGGTGGATCACTGGATTGGTGGAAGCAGGCAGCACAGCAGCCGAGTGGAGGCGAGAATAAAGTGGACGACGGAGGGGGAGGCAGCTAAATAGAGTGAGGGCCATGGCCACCACGAGGGAGGGGTGGCCCACTAACTTTCATGGATTGGGTGGCTCTGGTCCCACCGGTGACGAGTGTCCTTGGACGGCATTGTATTGTGTGCACACCCGTGGAGCTCCCATCTTCTGGGCTGTGGGCCTGTGTGGTCTAGTTAGGTACAGTATTATTTTACTCCACTTATTTGGGCCGGTGACAATTCCATCGTGCTAATTATTTGAGGGTGTGTTTGTTTTTGTTTTGGGTTTTTTAAAAGCTGATTCTGAATTGTGGTGGTAGAGGGGTTGATTCTCCAAAAGCAGGAATCCACACGAGCGCATGTGAAGTGAATTGTGGATTCTAGTGTATATAGGTGAACTGGATTATGAGAATCGATTCCTAAAACCAGGCTGTTTGCTTTTTATTTAACTTTTGATGTCAGAATTCAGAATCAAAAGGAAAAACAAACAGACCCCGAGACATTACTTATCTAAGACGGGGTTGCATCAGGCCAGAGTAGACGTCAGCTGTTGGGCATATATAGAAGTACTCGGTTGTGGATCTAGAAGAAAACCAATCATAGGTGTGTGGGGTCTCTGAGCTTGAGCATCGGAGGTCGCTGCTATGCATATATGAGCTATAAAAGAGAAGATTGAAATAGACCCGGTGTCTCATGCCGCCTCAAGACTAATAATACGGTACATCACTACTTTAATCGAATCAAATTTTTCAACACCTCAGAAGATGAGCCCAACCATGGGAAGGAAGGCTTACCAGCACTCTAGAGTCTAGAGTCTAGAGTCTAGAACTATTGTTTCGTGTTCGTGCACGGGGCATGGCTGTGATTCGCGAAGTGGCCACGACACGATCAGGGACGAGGCCGTGTGATCTCGATGCTTGCTGCTGATTTGGATTGCGTGGCGGCCGGCCGATCGCGAGCGATCGTGCCGTTTCTTCGGATCCGAGAAACTTGAGCCTCGAAAGCAAAACGCGTCCGTATTTCCAGGGAATAATTGGGATTTTGGGGGGGCCCTCCTGCTTCAATCCCTAGCTCTGATTGTACATGTGAGGCAGGCAATGCCTCAGACGTCAATCCCATCACCGTGAATAGTTGCTCCGAATGAGCACCGTGGAAACGTTGGGGATGTGATTCTCTTGGTTTTTCCGTTTGGCCCGTCATCCGGACCTTCGATTGGTCAGATTGGATTAGTCGTCCCGTTACTCTGTCCGTCTAAATTTATAAGATGTATTTTTTTTTAATAGTATTGTGTATAAATATATGGTGTATTTTATATTGCAATGCAAATTAGTATGATGTTCTCTATATACGTTTAACAAATATACATCTTTACTTCATATTCTTTACATGTATGGATTGAATATAGTGCTTAGTGATAATAATTATGGGTAATCTAGTCGTTTTCAATATCTTCTTAGTTGATATACTAAAATGAAACACGTCTTATAAACTTAAACTGAGGGAGTAGTTATTTTCTTAGTTGATATGCTAAGAAGAAATACGGAGGAGATACTTATATCTCTTCTTCGAAAACCTATCAGATAAGATGAGCTTTTAAAAGTTAAGAATAGTGCTACTATACGCAAATCTTCTACAGTACTCCCTCAGATGTGGCCAGCTCCAATGCTCACCCCTGAATCTCAGTACTCTTTTTGTCCAAGTTTATAATACATATTTTTTAAATGGTCTTATTCATAAATATATAGTGTGTTTCATATTTCACTACAAAATTAGTGTGGTGTTTTCTCTATACCCCTAATAAATATTTATCATTACTTTATATTCTCTATATGCATGTATTCAATATAGTGCTTAGAGATAATAATAAAGGATAATTTAGTCATTTTGAATGTCTTCTTAGTCTATATGCTAAAAAGAAATACGTCTTGTAAACCTGAACGGAAAAATACTTGTGAGTCTCAGCTTTATGATCTCAATAATGCCTAGCGGTTTTTAATAATTGAGTGACATATAGTTACAACAGTGTTTTTATGCAATATTTTCTCACATAAGTTATATAAATCTTGAAGAAAATAAAATAAATAAATAATAATCATCTATCCTTTATTCATACTTTAATTATAAAATGTTTTAAAAAAAATAATAGCTCATATGTTCGGAAATTGGCTATCAGGACTAGGAAAGGAGATAAAGGCTCAATATCTAATTGGGGCGGCCGCTTTTTATTGTTCTCTTTGGCTTTGTCGCAATGCTGTTATCTTTGATAAAAAAAAACAGTTGGCTAATCCGTTGCAGGTTATTTACATGTGCATCAATTGGCTGCGCTCATGGTCAGTGATGTAGCGCCAAGAGGATCAGGAGATGGTTTCAATGGCATGCAAGTGTCTACATGCTGTGGTTACGGAATTTTTCAGCGAGTATGGATGGAGATATCAAACAAGATTATGTGCGACTTGAATGTTTTTAACTTGTTTTTTATTGCTTGTTGCAGGCTTTTTCTTGATTTGAACACTTTGTGAGAATTTCATATTGACAGCTTTTTTGGTTGTAACATTGTAATAATTTTGGTTTGCGTGTATCTCACGATGAAGAGGTCAAAAGATTATTATATTCTTTCATTATGTAAAAAAATAATTGAGCAGTGCTTCTATGCTTTTCCTTCTAGTACAAGTTGTACAAATCTTGAAGCAAGCGAAGTGATAAGTAATCACCATCTACTCTTCATTTATGCTTTAATAGTTATGCAACTTTTAAAATGAAGAGCGTAGAAGCACAATTGTAACACCTCATAAATACAAGAATATAACGTAGTGAATTGGCATGGCTTTCAAAGTATTTTGGATTTTTTCTAAATTTATTCAAATTAAATATTTAACTCCATTAAATTTCACTCAAATTTGACCTTACAAAACGAACATCTAAAAATACCAAACAACCCAATATAGAAAATAATTTTATAAAATACTAAATTATCTTAAAATAATAAATTATCTTAAAATACTAAATTATCTTAAAAGTTCAAGGAAATTTAAGGTATCAAAGTCTTGTGCAAAAATTTAATAAAATTCACATTTATTATTTTAACTCATCGTTTCTCCCTTTTTTTCCCGGGCTCGTCGCGCACACAAGAACCACCGAGGTCCCCAGAGCCGGTGAGTACGCCACTGGGCAGTTCCACCGTGGGTGAGATCATCATGCAAGTCCCTACTGTACAGCTTCTCCTTGGTCCACTAAGCTATTACCTTGCCTTGATTTTAGTTCTCGGAGCCGAATCGCCGCCGCGGCCCGCCCCTTTCTCCACTGCCTTTGGCCACACGCCGCCGACTCACCTCAGTCTCCCTTGTTGACATGTGGTGTCTCACTCGACTCACCATCGTCTCCTGATGCTCCTCCCCTATCTTGCTGAGACTAACTCGCCGTCTTTCTCGTTTCCGGCAGCTGCTGCCGCCAGGTTCCGCCAGTCATTGTGGAGTCGCTCTGTCCCCACTGACTACTCCCCTAGGTTAGCCGCACCCTCCTCTCGCTCATTCTGCTGCCGGCTGGACCCCCTCCACTGCTACCTCGCCCGCCGACGAGCCTCCCTTCCACAACTCTGTTATGAGCCAATGACAGGCGGGCCTGAGCCATCAGTGGCTCATGCTCACGCAGCCACTGACCGGTGGGACCCAGCTATCAGTCGCCTTTGAACTCATTGAAAGCGCACCCGTTTGCGAAATACGCTTTCTTTAGGGAAAGCATATTTCTCATTTTCAGTGAATTTTCTTTACCAACCACTTCAAATGCTTATAACTTTTGCTACGAAACCCCAAATTTGATGAGATAAGTTCCTAAATTCATGTAAAATTATGTAGATAGTGAATATGTAAAAATATTTTAGTTTTGATTATTGTGCAGAAAATGAGCTCAAATATATGCTTTAGGCCTAAAGGTTGTGTAATGTAAAATTTTCGTAAAACAGCTCAAAATTGGATGAAACCAACTTTGTTGTTTTCCTAAGGACACAAACTTTCTAAATATATAAAAATATTTGAATTTGGATTTAATTAGTAACAATTTCTAGCCTAGTTGAATTTCAATGCATGCAATAGTTTAAAAGTTTATAACTTGGGCAAAAATGATCCAATTTCACTGAAACCAATTCTTAGGTCTTATAAAAAATTTTCTTTCACCATGAATACAAAATTCTTAGGTCCCTTGCTCTGTTTATGCATGTTTTAGACTTAGAAAATTCAATCAATATCAAAAGTATGACAATAGTAGGTTTGCACATAGCCTCTAAGCACCTTTGATTCGGGGCCAAACTTATGAAAAATCATGGAATGCAACCTTATAACAATAGCATAACATTATATGTAAAAATGCCTTAATACTCCCCTTTACGCTTAACCCGAGAGATATGCTTTGCTCATGCATGTTAAGATTAAGGAATGATCAAATAACCTTGGAAATACGGAATGGTCGCAAGTAGTCTCTAGGACCTCTGGAAGTTATCATATAGGAAATTCATGAAATATGGCCACATAACAGTAGCTCAACATTAGTCTTAAGTACCTTAGTGAGATGCTTTATGTTTGTATCAGAGGAAATGCTTTACTATCCCACACTATCCATGCAACTATGTGACTAATTCATACTTTATTAGATAATTTTTGCATCTTGAATTCATAATAAATCTTATGTATCATCTTAATCGTGGCTTCTTGAATTCGATGATTAGAAATAACATGTACATAAGGTCAAGTGATCATGCCCTAGAGTGAACCCCAAGTTGTCTGTATCTTCAATGTGTAACATGGACCAAATAGTAAATAAATGAACTAATAAAAACACCATGCTCCACATAATAACCCTAGAACCTTAAGACACCACACACATCATCTTCCTTGTAAAACTTGCTTCATGCTGAAATTGAATCCAGTGTAGAAGCTTACTTCCATTAAGTTAACCATGCATGTATAACTATTTTCATACACTAAAGTCTTGCGAGTGCATATGTATACTCACCGTTTGCTCACTCAAAAAAATGTTCAGTCGAACGTAACAACAAGATCCCTGATGAATCGTACTTTGCACCGGGGTCGGACGAGTATTTGGATGGATGAACTATGGCTACTCCTAGTCGGTTGCCTTTGGGTTTGGATGGGCATACCGTTGTCCCACTTTTGGTTTTTACCTCATTTCCGCTGCAATCTACTCTTATATGATACATATATATTCGGCCGATCGATCATGGACTTGTAAGAACTAAGTTGATGTAATAGTTCTAGTCTACTTTTATATCAAATACTTGTGTTTATGTGTAATGATTCATCTCAAATGTGGGATATGTGGGCGCTAGGTTTTGATCTTGGGAACTAGCGCTCAACAAGTATCCGGGTACTCAGAATTGTTCTTAACCATTCGACGTGTAGTCATGAGCGGCCGTCATTCCTTGCCTAGTGCGACGCACACTCCTCGGTGGGTGTGGGCTGTACCAAGGTACTGAGACGGATGGCATGTGGTATGCCCGGATGAGTTGGCCTCAATCCCGGTATGATTCTTCGGAAAGTGATCGAAACTCGCGTATGTGTAAACGAGTAAAATGTTATTCAGGTGGCTCATATTTGTTTGAGTGATGGCCATCTGGATAACACCTGTGCCCTGGACTATTGAGGACAGTGAGCATACACTTAAATGGAGAATGAGTGTCTCTTCTAGTATAACTCACGAGCGAGGTCCAATCCACGCTTTTCTAGGTGCCCACATTAAGCCCTGTTTGGTAGAGCTCCAACTCCACCAGATCTGTGGATCTGGTGGAGCTGGGTATTCCTAGCTTCACCAGATCCGTGGAGCTGAAGATGTAGGTATATTAAAAGTGTTTAGGTGGATCATCTTGTTTACATTTTAAAATAAAATTATAAACTTAAGTCACTTTACTTCAGTCTAGAAGTTTCAGCTCTGAGGTGGAGCTGGAATCTAGAGCTCTGCAAAACAGGGCCTTAATATTTGTGCAACTTTTAAAAAAATATACACAGAAACACCTCCAATATAGTTAATGAATATCCATTATCCATAAAAAAATATGGTTAATGGATAGTAGACAAAAGAACAAAGCCTAGCTAGTGGAACACTTATGAAGCTACCTACCCCCTATGAAGGCAATTCTATGAAGCGCACACGGAATCAACCCAGTAGGAAATCATGACACCAGAAATCGCACCAGTTAAGTGTAATTTCAAGCACATCGATTCTTGCTTACTTAGAAAATTGAAGAATCTTCGTCGTGATTTTGACGATTAAGATTTAAGAGAATACTAGCTAGTCCTTGTTCATTCCAGTTTATAAGGTTTATTATTTTAATGATATTATCCATAAATATATGACGTATTTTATATTTCAATGTAAATTTAATATAATGCTTCCTCTATATCTCTAATAAATATTCATCTTTATTTTATATTTTCTACATGCATACATTGAGTATAGTGTATATTTTGGTAATAATTAAGTGTAATATAGTTATTTTCCATATTTTCTTGATATGTAAAAAAATACATTTTATGAACTTAGACGAAGAGAATACTAATCTAAATCAGAGGAAACAAATTTCCTCGGCTTCCTCCCTGCCACTAGACGTAGATAACGAGCAACCTCTTAATCGGAGCTCTCATAAGCAGGTGGTGCGTAGTCAATTGCCAAAATTAAATTGGCTGCTGCGTCATGCGATTCCTAGCAGATGGAAGACCACGCATGTGATGTTTCATACTTTCATGGGCATAAAGGACGTGAGAGTGGGACAATTCACCTACAACTCATGTGATCCCCTAGCCGCCGTTTGATCTCCCCCGTTGACCCAGATCCAGCCGTCCGGCAAAGCTACTCGTAAAGTGAAAAGAGAGGAGCGCGTTTGCCGCACCCGCCACCAGCTTTTCGGCAAGCATCGACAAATTCCCCGTGTGGGGAGATTAGATCGATCTTTATTGACTGTCGCTTTGCGAAACCTCTCATAAAAGTGATGGATCGATGCAGCTTCCAGGTGAGCAATTTTTTTATTATTATTTAGCTATTTTTAAATTTTATTTTTGCTAATAACTCATCGTCAACTTATTTTCAAATCTGACTATTTTGATCATGCAACACTTGTGATGTATCAAACTACACCGCCACATCACGTGATAAGCCTAGCTCTGAGAAAAAATAATAATTATCCTTTCTGTTACGCCGTTGGTCACCACGCCAGTCAGTATAGAGTGGTAGGATATGATCACATCGTGATAATTGGAGTGGCTCGAAGAGTCATATTTGAAGATGAACTAAGCGATGTCATCAGTAAAAATAAATTTAAAAAGTCAAACAATAAAAGAATTCTTCCCAGCAACACGGCAAAGTAAAAGTGAGAAAAACGGACCATTTTGTCAACATTTTTTTTTTCGGGAAAAAGCATCTGCCTGTCATGATTTCTAGCCAGGACAAATCGACGCTCTCTTTGGCTTGCTCAAAACACAAGATATCGACAACTACCAATGTCTTGTGTTGACAAACTCGGAATATTTCGGCCGTGTTATGTTGGTCCCTGGTAGAAGATACCACGTCAATCCCGGCGATGGCCAACGAAATTTGGCATCTATTTGGTTGGTGCCGTTTTTTTTATTCTCTCTCTCTCTCTCTCTCTCTCTCTCTCTCTCTCTCTCTCTCTTGGCCGCCAATGGATCTGACACCGGTTTAGCCGTAAGTATCCTGCAAACCATTGATTTTGTTTTTGTTCCTTTTTGACGTTTGGTAGCCAGCTATATATACGTCTCTTTCTGGGTAGCTGTATTGATCATTAATTTGGGCCATATATTAGTTGCGGCGATCAATCGGTAGAACTGGCATGTATATTTGGTTCGCTCCTAGCTAGTAGTAAATCCTGATAATACTACGTACGTACTAGCATTGTAGCAACATCTGGCATTGCCGACAGTTTAGCTGGGTATCCGACGGACACCGTCGACGAGTCCTACGGCGCTAAACCACACACACAATAATTACCCGGCCCCCGTGCGACCGGGCCCTTCATGTGTGAAAAATACGGGCACTTTCCGTGCCCATGCTGCCGTCCGATGGCTTGCCGGTTGTTAACGATCCGTCACGTTGTGCCTGCTCCTGACGATGCACTCGTAAGCCACCGGCGGTCACTCTGTCCGTCTGTCGTCGAAACAGTAGTACTATTGGTGATACAGGAGAGAGCGTACGTGCTCATTTGAGAGAGAGAGAGAGAGATTCATGTGCAGTGTAGAAATTATAGATTTATATATATATATATATATATGAAAATGGTTCCGTACCCTTGGGAGTACATACTCCCATTGTCAATATACCTCTTAAATGATATTGTTATACATCTTTATCATTTTGAGTATACTCTAGTATTTATTATAAGATACTTCAAAGTGAGTTTCACAGAAAAATTCAGCAAAGTTCACACTTTAGAGTATAATTTGTTTATATACTCTTTTTACATATAGAAAAGGGTATATAGCGAAAAAATAAAGGGCTCCGATGAATTTTTTTCAACAATGTCGTATTGTAGTATCTTATAATTATTATTGGAGTATACTGAAAGTGATAAATGAGTATAACACATTCGTTTAAATGATATATTGGATGTGAGAGTACGTACTCCCAAGAGTGCAGAAAATGCTTCCTATATTACAATATAATCGGGTGACTTCCCGGAAGGAGAGGGCGTCCACGTGTCAATCCGATAATTTTGCGAAAAAATCCCTCCATTATATAATATATTACAACCGGGAGACTTTCTGGAAGGAGAAGGCGTCCACGTGTCAATCCGGTGATTTTGCGAAAAAGTCCCTCCATTCCTTCAAATTACGGATAGGTCTTTGTAAATTACAAAAAAGTCCTTTGCAGTTTTTTTGTTAGGCCAATAAAATCGCCCCCGAATTGCGTATAGGTCTCTCGTTCGTTACTTTACAAAAAACCCCTGTTAAATACAAATTATGAACGAGCCCTTTTCTAATTTTTCAGGATAACGGTCATATCCAAACAAATTACAAACAGGTCCCCGTTCCTTACGTCCAGATCCTTTCTCCGTTTTTCCTGAAAAAAATATTTTCGTCTACAGAAATATATGTACAGCTCTATCTCTAGACTTTTTCTCCCAGGTCGATCTCTAATATCTAGACTTTTTATTTCCAAAGACCCTCCAAAAAAATAGAAAATACATATCGATCCATTTTTTTCGAAAAAAACATAAACTCATTTTTCGTTCACACGCACGACGTACAAACAGAGCATTTGCCTAAGCTTTGACGATGCGCTACGAGTCTACGACTGTGTTCATGAATGAAACAACGGGCGAATAAATGACTGAGCCAATTATATTCAGTCGCGCCAAACTCGAGTAGAAGATGTTGCCTCATGTGACCTCCAACCAAATTAAACCCTTGTCCTTTTCTTTTTAATTTAGGTTTCATTTTCAGCAGGATTTCTCTCTTTCTTTTTTTTGGTTTCTCCCTGTGTAGACTGAATTTAGATTTGAATTTTGTGGCATAATAGATTGTTTTTTTTGTCCATGTTGTCGAATTTTTCTGGGATTTTTCATTTGCAATGGGTATAAAAAAAATACAATTTGGGGATACAACAAAATTGGATGCACTGAATATGCCCTGCGCGTACTAGCTAGCTGCCCTCAAATTACAGTATTACCACTATAAGATCCGGATCGTACAAAAGCTCAGGTTCAACAAACCACGTAAACTCAAATCATTTTAGACTCGATTTAAGCTCGGCTCGAATATTAAACCAGCCAAGATCGAGACTACAATAAAGCTCGCCGAGCTCTCACAAGCCGAGCTGGGACAGTTTGGTAATTCCCAGCCGTATGTAACTATTGATATACATACAGACTTCCCAAACCCTAAGGCCCACGTGCTGAACTCCCAGCCCAAGTTTTGAACGCCAAGGCCGAACCCTCAAGGCCTCAACCAACAACCGGCCAAGCAAGTAATTAATGATGTGTTTGGTTGTTTGTACCAAGTAGTACATGTATGAGATGATTCAAGAAAAAAGTTATCCATATATTTGGTTGTTTGAATTGAACCATCCCATCCTGGACCATGTGATACAAATTTTAGAAATATTCCCTCTAGATGCTGAACCATCTCATTCACCTAAAATAATAAAGCCAAATGATACAGAACCATCTCATCTCATTCAACCTCATCCTACCAACTAAACGCACCATAAGTAACCCAGCGCATCCGCCTCTTTTGCCCAATCTGGTTCCTTAACTCCTTTATCATCTCCTCCTCCCAGTCCTCGCGCGGTGACACCAATGTTGCCTCTCCTCTCGCCGTGTTGGCCGTCAACCACCGTAGTCCGCAGCAGACGTACCTCGCCTGACGCCTCCATCACCAACCACACTCATTTTCCTCTACATCCAGCTCTCCATGGAGTCCGACGACCTCGCCGCCACCGCCGGAGGTCTCTTCCCCCTTCTCCACGGCGCCCTCCTCTGTGCCTCTCGCGGGATCATTAAACGCCGCCCGCGCTGCCCTCTCACAGGCCGCCGCCGCACAAGTCGTTACTGCTGAGGCACTGGCGGCTCTCCCGGAAGAGCATCGAGCCACCCTCGTGTCAGCCCTCCACTCCCACGCCGGATCTGCCCCTCATCTGGTTGCCAGTGCCGTCGCTTCCCATGTCGCGCCGTGGTCTGCCGCACCTCCTCCTGGTGCGCTGCTCCCCTGGACCGCCGCTCCCCATGGCACGCCGTAGGCTGCCGTGCCTCCTCTTGGCGCGCCGCCACCCTGATCCGCCGTCGCCAGCGGCGGCTCCACGCCGTTCTGGCCCGCCGCCGCCTGGACCAACCACCCGCCCGGCTCGGTATGTATTGGACCAGGCAGTTTTCCACTGGTTAGTTCTCCTTGTTTGGCCGGTGCCACCACCTTGCCGGGCCCATCTGGCGGACTTCCTGGCATCGTCGTCACGGTTCCCGATGCTACCTTTACCGGGACCGGTGACCCCACTGAAGACCTCGTGACGATTGCGGTGCTCCATTCGCAGGCAGTCGGCATCACGAACGTCGCACCTCTCGTCCCGGTGGTGCTTGACCTCAACAGTGCCGATTACCATCAGTGGCAGGGGCTCTTGCTCGTCACGCTCAGCCGTTACACCCTAACGGACCACGCACTCTCTCCGGTCGGGTGTTGGTCGGATCCGACTTGGTGCCATATGGACTACATGGTCATCTCCTGGCTCTACGGCCGCATCGCTCCTGACCTCCTACAGGTTGTGATGACATCCAATGCCACAGCACGCGCCATGTGGACTGGTCTCAAGTATCAGTTCCTTGGCAATCAGGAGACACGGATTCTCTACGCGGAGGCGGAGTTCCGCTTGTTTCGTCAGGGCGACCTCTCCATCACCGATTACTGTCATCTCAAAAGCATGGCAAACACTATGACAGATCTGGGTGAGCCTGTTAGCAACCGCACCCAAGTTCTCAACATGCTGCGTGGCCTCAATGACAAGTATGACACATTTAGACACATCATCCGCAACCAGAAGCCCTTCCCCACCTTCGCCAATGCCCGTTCCCAGCTACTTCTCCATGAGCTTACCCTTCACTCCACGCCGACGACTCCATCCACCGCCTTTGTTGCTGCCGCTCCCCGTCCACCCTTCAGTGGTTCTTCTGGGGGGACCAACAATAAGGGTAAGAACAACTACAAGGGCAAGAACAAAGGCAAGGGCGGTGGCGGTCACACCAATGGAGGCGGGGTCGCGCCTTTGTACTACAACCCCTGGACAGGCACTGTTCATCTTTGGCCCTAACAAGGCCAGGGCGGCCAGGGCATTCTGGGACATCCTCCTACTCCTGCGATGGGTCCACGGTCGCCCCACGCCCTCACTGCTGCTACGGGAACGCCCGTTGCAGAGACCCTGGCGCCATGCTACAGCCGCCCACTCCGGGACCGTGGAACCCTATCACTGGGGCAGCTTGGGATCAACAATCCCTCGCTAGCGCCTTCAACACCATGTCACTCACTCCACCACCCAGTGGTACGGAGTTGTACATGGACTCGGGTGCAACTTCACACATGACTTCAGATGCCGGTAACCTCAACTCTTCCCACCCACCCTCTATTTCTTGCCCGCCTAACATCATTGTTGGTAACGGGTCCTGTTTACCTGTCACATCCACTGGTCGTCGTGTTTTCTCCACTCCACAGGGAACTCTTACTCTTCGTAATGTCCTTGTCACACCCACACTTATTAAAAACCTTATTTCTAAACGTCTGTGTGCCGATCGTTCCGACTGCGGGGGAGTGATGGTCATTTTATTTAACTGCGGGGGAGTGTGTGCTTTGTACCAGTCTAAACGTTGCGAGTGCCGTTCAGACTGCGGGAGAGTGTTAAGAGTCTATTGGACCCATGGGGGCAGACCCATCTCATGTACTACTAATACTCCATCCAGTGCAATACAACCATTATTCAATTCGGCATTAATCCAATATGAACTAGTATTGCTAATACTCCGGAGTTTTGACTCCGAATTACTCTGATGATCAGTGAGGAAGAGAGGAAACTTGATCTTTAGGATATCTTCGTCACCATCTAATATAACAAGATACAAATAGGCAGCGCGCGTTGTAAAATCCTAATGCAATTACGCGCATGCTAAATCTATCCCAGGAATTGACGGAAATTAAGCCTCTTTTTGTAGTACTACAAACAACGATGTGATGCATTGAGAGAAAAGAAGCTAGGCTAGCAGCATGCTAGCATGCTGGTAATATCTCATGCATCGTCACAGACACAGAGCAACATTAGTACAGAAATCATTATTAGTGGCGGTTTTTAACTGACATCAGTGGTGATTTTCAAACCATCATAGATTATTAAGTGCTACTGATTATTAGTGACGGTTTTTAACTAACATCAGTGGCTGTTTTCAAACCGTCATAGATTAAGTGTCACTGATTATCAGTGGCGGTTTTAAAACCGCCACAGATAATACTATCGGTAGCGATTTTTAGCTAAAACCACGATTAATGATCCGATTATCAGTGACAGTTTTAAGTAAAAACAGCAACAAATACTCATATTATCAATGACGATTTTTGGCTAAAACCACCACCACAAATATTCCAAATTATCTATGGCGGTTTTAGCTACAAATCGCTACAAATAATTAGACTATTTGTGACGGTTTTTTTTATTAAAACCGCTACAAATAATTCTAAAAGTATTTACGACAGTTCCAAATAAAAACCGTCACAAATAATCAATTATTTATGACTGTTCCAAACAAAAACCGCCATAAATACTCTTTTCGTCATTTTCAATTTTAAAACCGCGACCGATAATTCTATTTGTAACGGTTTCAAAAAAAACCGTTACAAATAAGACGTTATGTCACGCCACAGGTGTGTGTATACGATGAAAGTAAGCAGCAAGAAAGAGATGGAAGACATCGATCGTCGTGAGAAACTTACGCAATGCCCTGATCGATCACGCGATGGCAGCTCCCTCAGCTCTTCGATCGATCGGTGTCCCTCCTGATCCAATCCAA
Source organism: Rhipidocladum racemiflorum (assembly GCA_036346355.1). NCBI lineage: Eukaryota > Viridiplantae > Streptophyta > Magnoliopsida > Poales > Poaceae > Rhipidocladum > Rhipidocladum racemiflorum. The sequence continues at coordinate 82,170,103 of CM070573.1, read as the reverse complement.
AGATCGCCGGAGTAATGCCGCCGTTTGCCCCCAGATTAATTAGCCACCAAACTTCGGGAGGGCACGCCGCGAGCGGGCGGGCGGGGACGACGACGACGTGCGGTGCGCGGGCGCATCTATACAGAGCGCTATTTATATACACACACACTGTCACACAGACGCCGCTTGGACATGTTAATCATACAGCCTGCCTGCCTGCGACCCCAATGGCAACGGCAATGGAGATGGATGGATGTATATATCAATATATGGATGGAGAAGTGAAGCAGACGCCGGAGAGCGTTAAATAAGCGTTCGACGAGAGGGAGGGAGGGAGGTGCCGGCCGGGGCGACGTACGTGTGAGGCCGGCCTCGAAAGGCCTGCGACTTTTTCTAACGCGATTAGGCCGGAACCAAACGTGAAGCGAGCAGGGTACGGACTACGGACACAACCGACGCATCGCCCTGTTAAGGCGACAGCGACGGCGCAGCCTCGGGGAGCAGCAAAAGGTGGTGGCCTGGCCTGGCCTGGCCCAGTATGAATCCGATCCCGATCGCCCCGGCAGAAGATTTGTTTGGTCGTCGCTCTCCATCCTTCAGCGTCCGTCCATCCATCGGTCGTGTACATGTGTGTGTTGTGCATCGAATTCGAATCATCGACAGCAGATTCGCAGGTGGTAAAAAAATGCCATCGGTTTTATTTAGCGGCGAAAACTGACCGGATATTTTCCCGTCCGATCTAGAGTCGAAACTGATTAGACCGGATTTGAAATGAGATTCGACTATTTTGTCAGATTTGGAACAAATTTCGAATAGTTTTTTTAGATCAAAAGGGCACCATCCAAACGGATGCCCCAGTTTCCATTATCAGAAACTAGCCAGAGTTCTTACAATTTGAGCACAGCAAAAAAGCTCAAATATGAGCAAACCGAAAACTTCAAAAAGACCTAAAACTTGCAAAGCTTCCCAAGGCGAAGAAGAGCTCGCTGGGGCTGGAGTAGCATGGAGCAGTGATGAGGAAAATAGCGGCAGCTTGTGACGCACCCAGTTTGAAACAACATGCACAGCAAAAAAAACTCATATCAGAGCAGACCGTAAGCCCCAAAAGTTCAAACAAAACGAGAAAACACCATACAATCCAGCCATACAAAACAACCACTATGGGACTTAAGAAATTTCTTTTCTTTTCCTCCTTTGATCGATGGGCAACTGGCACTAGTCAGCCTGTTAGATTCTTCAAATATGCAGGCAAAAGTGCCAATTCCTCAGGGATTTCATCAAGTACAACCTCCGATCCTTCCATACCTGCATTGACATTTATACTCAATCCATTCCCAGGCACAAAGCCATTGGCGCATGCAGTTTTCCTCCAACATTTTGCAAAACAAGATCACAGTGGGTATCATCTCCTTCTTGAGTATCGGGTTCCAATCTCTTATAAGCATAAGCATCTTTTTCCATATGGTTTTGATACTTGACCATTTCTGTGAATTGAAAATCATGTTATTTCTAATATTCCATAAACTCCATAAGGCAACCGCACAAATAGTATTTAAAACGGCATTCTTCTTATTACTAAGCCAAAAAGGAGCAACAGACTTAAAACTATAACCAATGTTCAAATCCAAAAAATACCAACCATATCCCAAATGCTCCTTGCTACAATACAATCAAAGAACAAATGATTAACTGATTCAATTTCATCACAAAAACAGCACAAAACACCTTTATCTAAACCTCTTTTTAACAGATTGTCTTTGGTCATGATCTTGTTATTAGAAAGGAGCCAAAGAAAGAAATGAATTTTTGGAGGAACAATCAAACTCCAAACTGCAGGAATGAAAATGGGTAAAACTCCTCTGAAATTAATAATGGCATAGAGAGATTTCACTGAGTAAACCCCACTACTATTATATTGCCAAACCAAAGCATCTTCTTCATCCACCAAATTGATGTCGTTAACTATTTCTTTTAATTCAAACCATCTAATCATCATCTTCTCTGTAAAATTCCTTCTAAACATGCATTTAAAATTAATGCCATCCCAAATTTCTGCAATGGTAAGACCTTTTTCATTAACTATCACGTACAAATCCCAAAATTGTGTAGCTAAACAAGAGTGACCAAACCAAATATCTTCCCAAAATCTAATCTTATTCCCGTTCCCCACACTCCATTTATAACCAAATTTGGTTGCCTGCATAGCCCACAAAATCCCTTTCCAAAAAACAGAAGCATGATCCGCATTACACAGAAAAATATTAGGATTGTCTGTCTTATATTTGACACGAACCAAGTCTTTCCACTGTCTATTCTCTTTCGAACAAAACCTTTTTATCCAAGATGCCAAAAGACACATATTTAAATTTCTAAGGTTAGGAATTCCGAGACCACCAAAACTTTTCTCCATACAAACCAAATGCCAATTAGCTAGATGAAATTTATTATGCCCCTCAAAATTATTCCAAAGACAGTGAGCGATATGAGAGTTAATCAGGTCTAAAGCCCATTTAGGAAATTTAAAGAAAGAAAGAAGGTAGAGGGGTATACTAGCCAGGCAAGATTTAATAAACACTAGACGACCACTATAAGAAAGAAGTTTGCCCCTCCAACCAGCAATTCTTTTCAAAATCTTATCAATCATAGGTTGAAAATCCTCTCTCTTAATCTTATTATGGTGAAGGGGGATACCCAGGTATTTAATGGGGAAAGAACCAATTTTACAACAAAAAATGCTTGCATAATTTTCAACTTCACCTTCATCACACCAAATAGCTATCAATTCACTCTTATGAAAATTAATTCTCATTCCTGACATTTGCTCAAAACAAATCAAGAACCACTTTAAATGTAGGACAATTCTCTCATCATTCTTAATAAACAGAAGAGTGTCATCCGCATGCTGCAAACTAGTTATACCTCCAGGACAAAAATTATCACACAAACCACTAATTAAACCAGCATTGACAGCTTTATGTAAAATCCTAGCAAAGACATCCGCAACCAAATTAAAAAGAATGGGGGAAAGAGGATCCCCTTGCCTCAAACCTTTACCAGTATGAAAAAATTTACTCTCAATATTGTTTATCTTAATCCCCACCGAACCTTTACTTAAAACGGAAAAAATCCAGCTTTGCCACTAGACTCCGAAACCTCTTTTGGACAGAATATCAAGCAATAAATTCCAATTTACCATATCATAAGCTTTCTCGTAATCCAGCTTGAGCACTAAACCTTTATTTTTATCCTGATGAATTTTGTGAATAACCTCATGAACAGTTACCACACTTTCCAAAATGAATCTATTTTTGATGAAAGCGGTCTAATTATGCAAAATAATTCTGTTACAGATAGGACCAATTCTATTAGTTAAGACCTTAGTGATAATTTTGTAACTACAATTCAGGAGACTAATAGGTCGGAATTGCTTTATGCTTCTTGCATTATTTTCTTTAGGGATCAAAGAGATCATGGCATAGTTAAGTCTACACAAATCCAGCTCACCATTTTCAAGATCGTGAAACAGGTCCATCAAATCCTTTTTAATAATGTTCCAGTACTTTTGATAAAAGAAAAAAGGAATACCATCAGGATCGGGAGCACCATCTGAATAAGAATCAAACACTGCTTTTTTAATCTCATCTTCCGAAAAAGGAGCTTCTAAACTTAAATTTTCATTGGCAAAGATCTTATCTCCTAAATCGAAAAAATTATCATCTAGATTAATGTTGGGTTTAGCTTCAAAACCAAAGAGAGATTTATAATAATCACAATCAATTTTAATCATCTCATCAGTATCATACACCGCACCATTCGGACCATCGAGAACAGTAATCACACTCTTCCTTCTCCTTTGGTTAGAAACTGCATGAAAATATTGCGTATTCCTATCTCCTTCTTTAATATTTCTTTCCCTAGCTCTTTGTCTAACTTTAGTTTCTCCATATCCCAAATCTTCTCTAGCTCTTTTTTAGTAAAAGACCATCTATCTTTTTCTTCAAAGGTGAGCGATCTAGTTTCATAAAGGACATCTAGTTTCTCAAACTCCTCAAGAAGCAATTTCTTCTTTCTTTTAATTCCAGATTCAATATTAGCACACCAACCTTTTGTAACTTGTCTTATCTTTCTAATCTTATATTGCCATTTATCCAGCGCACTCCTTCCTCTAGCAGGAGTGGTCCAAGCTTTAATAACTATGCTGTCAAAATCATCGCGCAAGAGCCACCATTTTTCAAACTTGTATATATGTTTAGTACTGATACTCTTAATTCCAGAATCCCAGAGGATAGGAGTATGATCACTACCAATCCTAGCAAGAGAGGACACAATAGCCATAGGGAACTTTTCCTCAAATGAAGTACTACACAACACTCTATCAATCACTGACATGATTATATTCTCTTGATTGTTAGACCAAGTAAAGTGTCTTCCAGTCAACTGCATTTCCATGAGTCCCCACATGTTTATCCATTCATTAAACTTATCACACCACTTGAGATCCACTTTCCTGTTATTTTTATCATATTGAGATCTAACCAGATTAAAGTCACCCCCCAACATGATTGAAGTATGATCATCACATATAAAAATTTCATGAAGCTCAGAAATAAAACATTTATTTTCCATCCTCATAAGGAGACCCATAAACATAAACAAGTCTCCAAACAAAATCATTCTCTTTATTCTTAATTAGACACTGAATAGAAAACTCTCTTATCTCAACATTCAAAACTTCCATAATATCTAGGTTAATTCCAACCAAAATACCACCTGCAGTGGCTTTGGCTGGAAGCCAGTGCCAATCAAAATTCTTTGAGCTACTAATAGTATTAAGAAAAGAGACACTAAAATTTTCTCTCTTGGTCTCTTGGAACCCAACGAAATCAACTCTATGATTTCTAATCAAATCCATTAAACAATGAGTTTTCCCCGGTTGTCCAAGACCTCTAATATTCCAAAAAATGCCTCTCATTTCCCTCTCATTTTCATGGGGTGCTTGCCCCGTTTATATTTTCCTACCGTAGTCCATCCTTCTAAGTTAGATTCATTAATATCCCTATCCTCATTCTCCTTCAGAGAAACAGGAGAGGAAACATTTATACTCTCATTTATCAGAGGGAAAACAGTACTATCTCTGTCCTTGTTCTCCTTCAGAGAAACAGGAGGGGGAAGAGGGGAAACATCAATATGTTCAGTTTTACTTTTGCTTCTATTGACTAAATCACCACCAGAGATATTTTGCCCAAACTTTCGCAATCTAACAGCATCAATCTCTTTACACATAGCAATATTTTCCAATTTTTCCAAATCAGAGTTTCCCATTACTATATCTACTTTCTTTGAGAGCATATTTAGATCTTGCATTGTAAAGACATCAAAAGAGCTCTTAGAAATTATACCTTTAGGTTTGGGAAGATTCTCCAAATTCCGCTGTTGGAGCTCCTTGGCCTTCTGTAATATAGATTTACCTTGATCATCCACCCGTTTACTTCTTATTTTACTTGGAATTGGACCCCCACTGTTGCTGTCTCTTATGAACACCCCTATTATGTATACAGCCAATACTGTTAATTTGTTGCTCCTTGTCAGCTACATCATCTTTTACCACCTCTTTCAAGCTATTCTCATTTTCTTGATGATTTTGAGCAATGAATATCTGAGAATCATTTACCTCACTTCAAACACTTTCCTTTGAATGAACTACGTTCTGTTCCAACGGATCTTCCATAAATCCTGATTCTGTTTCTATATAATCATTCAATTCCTCATCTAGCTCAATCATTTCTAGATCTCGAAGGATTCTGTAGCAATTGTCATTTCTAGATGTCTCATCATCATAAATTCTACTAGCATTCTCATGAAAAATTTCCATCCAAGTTTTTCCAACATCACCCGAAATTGTATCAATCATTGTAGCACTTTTAAGACTAGCATCTACCTTTAGGGGTGGCAATCATACCCGCGGGTTCGGGTACCCGCGGGTTCTGCACCCGTCGGGTTCGGATTCGGATCCTATTTTTTACCCGTGGGTTTTTCGGGTCGGGTACCCGCGATGAGTCGGATCGGGTTCGGGTTTAGAAGATCACCCACGGGTACCCGTCGGGTATCCGACCCTGGGTAAATTTAGTGCATTTTCTAGTAGTATGCTTTCACATTGCAATTGATGCTTTGTTCTTTGCAATTGATGATCTATTGCTCTGTTCCTTGAAGGCTTGATTCTTGAACCGCCTGCTTGCTACCAAGTATTAATTGTTTCAATTGTTTCAATTGGTGCATGGACAGACTAGTAGATGCACTCAATTAGTCCATTTTTTCTTTTGTGCTGATCTTGCAATCCTAGTAGATGCCACCGTCTACTAGCAATCACGTCTAGCCACCTCTGTACTAAAATTCAAGCCACATACAGATGGATGACCTTGGGTTGATTATTGATGTTTCATATGTTTGATACCCGTCGAATTGCGTTGGGTTTAATTTCGTCGGGTTCGGATTCGGGTACATGTTTCTACCCGAAAGGAAATTCGGGTTCGGGTCGGGTATTAGAAATCGGGTTCGGGTTCGGGTCGGATTTTGTAAAACCCGCACCCGACCCGACCCGTTGCCATCCCTATCTACCTTATCAGCTACGGCTTTTCCTTTATAATCTGAAACTTTATTACCAGCAGCAGCTATGCAGTCATTTTTAGACAAGTCAGCATTTAAAAGGTCATTCCCCGAATTGTTTTGTTCAGTATCCATCTTATCCTTCAGATTATCGTTTTTCTTCCCATCCTCATCCAAATCATCAAAATTATCCTCATTATCATCATCATCTTGATCATTATTATCTACCGACTGCAATGATTCATTTTTTTCCCACCAAAACCTTGATCATGAACAATATTTTTTCTGCCCCCATCACTCTTTGTTGAGGTATTTTGGTGGGATCCCTACAAGCAATTTGAACTCTAACAATTTCATAGAATGTCTTAAACAAGCCAGTCCAATCCACATTAAGCAAAATACCAAAGCAAGAAACTATTTGTTCAAAAACCTTCCAAGTGCACCATTTGGGTGGTATGCCCCTAATTTGAATCCACACCTCTTGGAGCTCATCAAAAACATCTAGTTCGTCTTTCCAAGCTTCAACATACACCGTTACCCCGGGTTTGTTAAGATTAAAACTAGGGAGCAAAGCTAAATCAGATACTTTCTTTTGAGGAGGAAATCGGACTAGAAATCTAAATTTCTCCAATTCTCTAATCTGCCAAGGCCATTTAGCATCAAAAATATCTGCTAAGTTTTTCTCCAACTCAGTAAGAGTGATTTCTCCTTGATCAATAGTCATGATTCCACAATTTTTAAAACGGAATTCAGAACTCACACTTGACTCAGGAACTTCAAGGTGAAAAAAACCCAAACCACTCGCAGCACTACCAATGAATCTAGCAACTTGTTGAGGTTTAGCACTTGCAGGACAGAACTCAACTTGATGACCGTCTTCTTCACAAATAAAACAGAGTTTTGGATTTTTACAGTTCCCCACTAAGTGACCCGGTTCACCACAGTTATAGCAAATCGAATTCACATAAGATTGATCAGTAATTATTGGATCTGTGCTAGAAGAACCTTTACCCTGATTTTTCACAACCGTTGGCAGATGAGGGATATTTGAGGAACTCTGACCTTGATGTCGCTGATGTTGTGGAGGTTGAGGAGGACGACCTGGGAATTGCTAGTTCGGGAGCCATTGATGCTGACCTCTCTGAGAAAACCTCCCTTGTTGTCCCCTCTGACCTCATAAAGGAGCCGGAGGTGGAGGACGCCACCCACGACCGCCTCCACCACCACGCCCCCACTGATTCCATCCATGATCCATCTTCAGCACGGACGCAAAGGATGGGTTCCCCTTTCCTCCCCCACAAAAATCTCTTGTAAAAGATAATAAACGTGGATTAGGAAGAAGGGAATCGCTAGAAGACACCGGAAAACAATCAGAAATCGAGAAATTGCCGGAGGAAATTAGATCTCGTCGGATCCAGACGAGTGCCTTGCGCGCTGTCGGAACCCTAGCTCGATGAGGGCGAACAGGGATGGCCCAAAGTTGCCCAAAGAACTCCTCTATGTCCTCTTCGTCGTCATCTGCAAATGGGCCATCGAAGCTCTTCTGAGAATGCCCCTCAGGCGAAATCGAGGATTCGAAGCGGTTAATATCAATCAAATACTGGACGGAACCAGATATCCGAATTTTTCATATTTGAATATCTAGCAAGGCCCAGCATATTCATTATATACTTTTCATAGTAAGCCATTTATCTTGACAATTAGTTGATTCTATTGATCCTCACGTAGCATATTATTTCAATGATGTATATTGGGCTTAGTTGATATATAACATGCTATTGTAATTATGTACTCGTATGGTTTGATTCAATATATATTATTTTATAAATGCGTGCATTATCTATATATCTTTATCCGTTGCCGATCCGAATCTCACATATTCGTCCCGTGTCTATATCCCGAATAACTTGGATTCTTATCTGGCTAGCCCGTATCCGGTTCCGAATCCGGAGGAAAATATAGATTAGAATACAGGAAAAGCAATATCCGCCCCTTTTTCACCCCTAGTTTCATTAAGGCTTATCATGTTTAGGTTTACATTATTTTGCTTATAGTTTAAAGTTAGTTCTTTTTTGCTTAATCAGCTTAAAAACAGTTTGTTTTTATACTAGAGTAGGTAATTGTAGTTGGTTTTAGTCTAATCTTAAGTTGTATCTTACGCTGCCCCGTCAGATTGTGACCACTGTGGAAAAGAAAACATGTAGGGAGCCCCGTATCAAATTGGCTGCCATGGATAAGAATGCAGTGGTCACTGGTCAGGTGTTTTGCAACCTTTGCTATCCTCGGTGCATTATATATAGTCACTTTCTTAGCGTCGTTAGCCTTGGTGATATGTCAGTATCGTATTACCTACTAGCATAATATGACGAATCATGCAAAGTTTTTAAGAACAAATACAATAATAAAACTCACTACTTACTTTATTTCTCGTCTATGTCATCTAAAATAAACAATAAAATCAACTTTCAACTTTATAATAATTATCTCTAAAGGTTGCCTTTAAATGATGTGTAATAAATATCTCTTCTCTCTTATACATAACTAATCTATTTTGCTTCCCGTTTGATGTTGACTCCTGCATGGCTCTCTTCTCTCTTCTCTCTTCTCTTTTCTTACTCTTTCACATAGAACAAATGTGATGTATGCGTATTAAAAGTTTCTTACTCTTTCACATAGGATAAATGTGATGTATGTATGCTACAAGTAAACTAAGATAATATTCTAATGAATAGGTCATGTTTCATACTTCTCTCTCCCTCCCTCTCTCTCTCTCTCTCTCTCTCTCTCTCTCTCTCTCTCTCTCTCTCTCTCTCTCTCTCTCTCTTTCTTTTCAATGGTCACGCCGCAGCAACGCGAGGTTCCTTCTAGTTATTACTGTAACTAGAAATAGGCTTTATCTGCTTTGCTTGCTTGCTAATTCGGTGGAAACTGAGCTCCATCGATCCAGCCAATCACCACAGGTGATGATGCTTTCCTAGAACTCTAGTTGCTGCCGACTAGATAATGACGAATGGATTGATTGAGCGATAATATTCGTCTCATCGATCCATACGCTATAATAAGTGTACATATGCACCGTACCTTTTCAGAGGTACCACTGCAGTACATATTTGACGAACTAGGAGAGCACTGGTAGAATAAATAAAATGTCTTTATAAATGTGGGTAACTTACCATGAATTGTATTATTTTGAGCTCCATACACATATGGAGCTCAACAATAATATTATATTATTTTGAGCTCCATGTGTGTGTATCATGATAAGCTAAGAAAGGTGCTTTTATGTTATTTTTAAAGTTATATAAATATTAAAATATGAAAGAAAAATAGATAGTAATTACTTATCTTTTTGTTTGCTTTAAAATTTATATAACTTATATTAAGATAAAAATATAAAAATACTACTCCTATCTTGATCAATCGATGGACTCATCAACTGGCTCAATTGTGGTACGAATGACGGCGGAGACAACAGAGCCACTGAGATGGTGATAATCCAAAAGTATCTGCTTCCGATCTCATCTGTTCCTGATTAATCAGCACATGAAGCGTGAGTAATAATACCACTTTGCGATGGATAAAAATCCCACGGGAAGCTTCAACGGTAGCCCTCCCGACCTCACGAGGTAGATAGGTTCTCTTTCTTTGGGCTTGTCCGTACCCTCAGAAAGATATTGTCAAATGACCCAACTACTCTGAAATGAAATGCATGTTAACATCAGGATGATTCTTCCGATCACTCCATAAATAATCGATTTCTTATGCTAAATGTAGGAACTTGTCTTATAGTTACAGTATTACCTAGCATGCAATATATGCTCTTTGTTTTCAATATCACTAGTATATCATTAATTCACTACTGTCCTAAAAATACTCTTAAACTTTAGTACTACGTACTCCCTCCGGTCATAAAGTTTTACCTAACATGTACGTAGTTAAATATTACAAACTTTGGTTATCAATATATTTTTTAATAGGGAACCACATTATGGTGGTATATATGATGGAGTTGTGAGTGTAGAACTCCATCCATTAGGGTTCAAATCATGTATCCACTTGATAGTCAAAGTTACAAAATATTAACAATCAAAATTTCAAAATTTCAATTATATTTTTACCTAAAATGATATGTATTTATAATGGGAGGAAGCATATCATGGACAATTCGACAGAGAAAACGGTCGGCGTCTACCCAGTCGTCGTGTACTGTGTTTTTCTCCCTTGTAGTTGACTAACAGAGTACGAACTTGTCATGTGTTTGGATAGAAGAAGCTTGGCTCTACTCCACATGTATGCTTCGGATTGAAGTCGATCCATGGCAGCCATCCGTTTCACAATATTTGACATTATTGATTTTTAATTGTCTTCAAAGTTAAACTTGTAACATCTCAAGAATTTTAGAAATGAAATAAAATCATCATGTGTCTGTTCGATACCATTTTGAATATTTTAAATGAAACTTTGTTGAATTGGTTCGAAGAAAAATCAAAAAATTTTAAATTAACAAAATTCACTCGGACTAACCTGTACTAACGGAACTCATAAAATTTCCAAACAACATAACATATGAAATAATTCTATAAAATACTAGAACTCAAGAGACGAACAAATACGGATTTTATTGAATTTTTCATAGCAATGAGAGCTCTAAAAATTCGATTAAAGATTGAAAAGAAGCAAACTTTGAAAAATTTTAGTTTGAATTCTACACATCCAAACCGAATGAAATCAAGTGCATTTGAAGCTTCACTAGATGGTCTCTCTACATGAAAATTTCTACAAATTGTCGAGTCACTTTGAAGCATGAAATGATAGCTCAAAACTAACCAACCGGAAGTCACATGGATGTACAAACTACCAGCGCATACATTCTGTGCGTTGGATTGCCAAGAAGTTATTGCTACCATTGCTACACGCTGTCATTGCTCAAGCCGTACGACGATTCCTTCTTGCTGCTTCCGCCAGTGGCTGAGCCATCGTCACCGCGCACTCACGCTGTCACTCCAGCCGTCCACCCTTCTCCCTCCGCCCATACGCGCCATGGGACGCGCTCAGACACGTGAGCGCGCACGCAGGAGCGTCGCACCACACGGCTGTGCCCCGGTTGCCTTGCCGGCTCCGCCTGGTATGCATTTAAACCACAAGAAATGAGATTGTATTTTTATTTAGTTATGTATGTTTAACAGAGTAGAGATTTTTGAACGGAGAACTAAAAAATACTAATGCTAATCTCTTATGCTTTATCCTAATATGTCTATCTCTTTATCCTTGCGGAAGCCTCATATTTATAGTAGATGAAAGCTAGGATAGTTGTTGTCATCTTCTAAGAGATGTCTTCCTGCTAAAAGATGTCTTCTCGTTAAAAGGTGTCTTTTGATAGAAAAGCGTGATCTCTTCGTAGGGAGTAACTTCTAATTGGTTTTATGTACCTTGCAGAGAGAGCGTCTTCCGCACGCTAGTCTTGTGTGGAAATAACTTCTTTCCCGATCTCGAGCAGGTCGGGGCGAAGGCTGTTTAATCCCCAACTTGTATGTTGGTTGAAGAAACTGAATGATCCATCTCCAACCAGCGTGTGTATAACTGGTTGAGAGTATCTCCACGTGACTAATTTTGAACCTAGTTGAAGTCATAACCAAGTAATAGCCTTTGGTTCTTATTTTTCTTATGTGTCTTTTATTTATAACCTCATAAGCCCAAAATTTATTTAAGAACATATTAATCACCGTCAAAACAGTCATAACAGGGACTATTACTTAAATAACAACCGGCCATTAGCACCGTTCGATCGAAGAAACCAACGGTCGGATCGTGGAACGGTGCTCAGCTACAGTTGCTGCTGCAAAGCTCATTACAGCGTCATGTTTGCTAATACATTTTACGAACAGTGCTGCATTAGATCTGGACTACCGCTTTATTATCCAATAGTCAATTTATAACTGCTAAAGTTGTAGTCGCTACAACTTCATATCTCTTTCCTCTGTAAAAAGGTAACATATGCCTCTACTTTCTACCCATCCATCTTTTGTGAGGGGACGATTTTGTCCATGGAATAGATTTTCTGTTTTCCGAGGGATCACGGGATAGACTTGATTTATCCCAGCTGTCAGTTACAGATTGACTGTATATGAAAAGATATTTATATACGAGGTGCTCAGGTGCACTAAAAAATGACATACGGGCGGTACTCTTGAACTCAACCTGGCCACAGGAGCTCAACCCCGGATTCAGATTCTCGGTCTTTGTTAATCAAAATGGACGGTGCATTTTGACTTGACAAAGTAAAGAAATCTGAGGGGGAAAAATCAAATTACTACATTATTTTTGAAAATATCTGCGAGATCTAATAAAATCTAGTTTAAAAATATAAATTCAATCAAAATATCCGAAATTTCAATAAAATTTACCAAAATCTCGAATACTGTAGCAATTTGATTTTTTTCCTCAGATTTCTTTACTCTGCCAGGTCAAAATGCATCGTGCATTTTAACTAACAAAGGCAGAGAATCTGAAGCCGCTCAACCCCTGGCCACCGTCCATTTTACATGTGCCTCCTGCGTATGAACAAATAGGCAAAATATCCAGTGCAATTAAAGTTTTCGTGCAACCACCGTGCAACCATACTAAAAAAAGTTTCAAAAAATTCTGAAAAAAAATCATGGATGTACATCTCAACTTACCCCATCTACGTATAAAATTTCATGATCAAATACGTAATATGCTAGAAGTTACAAAAAAGACAAATAAAAATTTGTCTTTTTTGTAGCTTCTAGCATATTACGTATTTGATCATGAAATTTTATACGTAGATGGGGTAAGTTGAGATGTACACACATGATTTTTTTCAGAATTTTTTGAATCTTCTTTTAGTAGGGTTGCACGGTGGTTATACGAAAACTTTAATTGTACCGAATATGTTGCCGAACAAATATGCACTCCCTACTACGGCTAGAAGGCGACAAAGTGCGCGCATTCAAATCATGTTAATTTTGATTAAAAATATTATCTGAAATATATAGTCTAAAAATGAAATTGGTATAATAGCATATGTTTGTTACAAACAAATATACGACCGTTAAATTCAGTGGTCAAGTAGTATCTTATGACTTCAAAAGGCCAAAAATGTTAATTGTTTATGTTTGAGGAAGTAACATACATATAGAGGTTCGTAAGACCGACGTACAAGCTGTGCTTCTGATCTCCACCCAAAAAAGAGCCGGCGCGTCATCTATCATCCATCAGGCACTACCTACACGAGACTTCCTTTGTACGCGTATATGGCAGCGTCCCGGCTAAGGAAAACTGTACCGAATTGACGTTAGTCCTGTTTGCAACTTGCTGCACAGTAGACCAAAAGTGCGCCGTGCCACTACGTACCGTGTTACGTCGACAACTACACTACAACCAAGTTTCAAAATATTTTAGTGAAATCTCGGATTTCAGCCACCTTCGATATCATAATCTTGATGAAATAAAAAAATTAAAAAAAAAAATTTAAATTGGTACAGTACTTAAAATCCCGACGAGATTTTATGGTTTTTTGGTCGGATTGCTATGTTTTTGTGCTGGATTTAGAACTAATTTCTTGGTCGATTTTTTAAACCCTGATCAAGACCATCCACAAAAACTTTAAAATTTTCTAATGTAGTTTGAACTATTGTTCATTTGGTTGAAATTTACCGGTCAGCCTTCAGTAGCACTGTCCGAATTTTTAAAAATTTCTCAAGTTTGATCATCATCTGAAAATTTTATTAATATTATGGATGTGTCAGGACCATCCACCAAAAATTTCAAATGTTTCTAACGTGGTTTACACCATTTTTCATTCGGTTGAAACTTGGTAGTCAGCCTTTTATCAGGACAGTAACACTGTTAGAATTTTTACAAATCTCTCAGGCTTAATCATCATCTGAAATTTTATGGGAATATTAGTGATATGTCAAGACCATCCAAAAAAATTCAAAATTTATTAATGTTGTTTAAACCATTTTTCATTCGGTTAAATTTTATTGAGGTTTAGTCAATTTCGGATAAAATTTTGGAAATCTCAATCCAAAAAATTCAGAATTTGAATTTTATTTTTTTTGAATTTTATCTAAATTTTATCCAAAATAATAAAATTTTATCAAAATTTCGAATTTCAGATAATAACGAAGTATGACGTAAAAACAAAATTTAGAACCTCGCCTACAACAGCTTGACTGTTAGTGTTAAGATAAGACTCGAGGGATTTGCAAACAGAGATCGAGTAGTGCTAGTCAGTTGTTCTACGCATGTTGACAGTGCTAGCTATAGCTATAGCTAGGGCATAGGAGTAGATGGTGCCCGCGCATTCAATGTCTTCACAAGTCGCGCCCAGAATTGAAGGTCCTGAATCTGATCTCAACGGCACGCCGGGGCTGCAAAATCTTCCATCCATTCACACACCAACAATGACCCTCGCAGTCGATACGTCTCGCTCTCCCGATCCCATCCTTCGCTGCTCTTAACGTTGAAGGCTGTGTGTAACGTAGCGCTTTGCATTTCCTAGTTCTTTTTTTTCTTTGATCCTCTTATAATGTAATGGTAAATATGATCTTATTCTCGATCGTGGAGTACCGATAGATGACACATTATCTACCACGCTTTTCTACCGTAACAAATGGCCGGACACCACCGACACCATCCTACCGAACTTGGGTGTCGTGGTTCTCGGTCGCGAAAGCATCGATGGACAACATGTGTCACCTACCGTACTCCTTTATCGCAGCAGGTGGTCGGCACAACAAATGCTCTCTTGCTGAACTCGATTACCGCAGTACCATTTCGTGTCGTGTCATCTACCGATTCTTTCACGATGAAGAAGGGAACTAGATTTACAATTTTAATTTTGAGGGGGTACAAAAGAAGTGGCTTCAGCAATAGCTAGCATGTACGTGGTACGTACGTCTCCGTGTTTGCTAGTCCTGATGTGGATGGCACTTGATTAATTGGCGTGTGCGATTGTGCATATAGGTAGCAACTAGCAAATGGTTCGTGATGCTCGGTCTCACTCGTTATCATTAAGCAGTACTCTCAGATGGAGTCAAAACTATAACAGCATGCATTGACAAAATTGAAGCGCGCCTTCTTTTCAATCCATGCCCTCCTTTTGGCACCGAGCAGGTGAATTCCGTCTATGGAAGAGAAGAACACATTTCATGATTAGAGCTCTTGACCGGCATGGCCAGCATCCTCCTTACGTTTCATGATTTGGGCTTCTGCTATTTGCGTCATGTGATGATTGCTACGTGTAACTACCTTATCTCCTTTGGAAATAGTGTCCTAGTTTGATGTTACAGGAAACAAAGCGGCCGGGTAATTCTTCAGGGCCTATTTGGATAGGTTTTTTTTCTAAAAAAAAAAAAATCTAAATCCTAAAGAAATCCTCCTCATCTAAACACCTCCTTAAGATTTCGTAGGAATTTCATATGAAATAATTTAATTCTCGTAAAAATTAGAACAAATTCCCGCGTTTAAACAGGGCCTAAAATAGAGAATGCAAACAGCCTCTCCGATCGACTTAGGAAAGATAACCGTTCATTTTATAGAGGGAACCTAGTTGTAGATCAAACTAACGCGGTTCGTCACACGCATGCAAACTAGACTATTACCTTGAGAGAATTTCTTACAGGATAGGCCGCGAGCACTACCTTATTTGTGTATTTTTGTCAATCCATCGGCATGCTACCTTTCGATCAGGACATATTTTTTTCAAAGGGTTAATTAGGTGTCTTTTTAGTCGGGAGATTTGTTACCATCTTTATGAGGTACCAAGCTAGAGAGCTGCTTCCATGCTCTTCTTTTTTAAAGTTGCACAAACATTAAAGCATGAATGAAGAGTAGATGGTGATTACTTACCTTTTCGCTTACTTCAAGATTCGTGCAATTTGTATTAGGAGGAAAAGCATAGAAGCATGGCTCACCAAGCTACTCCCTCTGTCCCACAAAGAGTGCATTTCTAGTGTTCAAATTTTGTCCCACAAAGAGTGCATTTCTAGTCCGTAGGGCCCAGCTGTAAGTGTATGCATGCTCATTTAAGTGCTTGTGGAAACCGAAGCACCAGCATGCTTGTGTATGGAGTAATGAGGGTCACATTAGTCATTTACCTTGCACACTAATCTGTCTTAAAAATCCTAGAAATGCACTCTTTGTGGGACAGAGGGAGTATCTATTACGCTAGTATCAAGATGTACCAAAAATTTAGAAGGTAAAGGTATTAAGTGTTTAAGAGTAATTTAGTGATACTATTACAAAAGGGGTTATACTAGACACTTCATCGCTAATTGTTGTTTTATAAAAAAAAACGTCTATGATGAATGTTGGGCACATCACAGACGATTTTTGGTTAAAATCATTTGCGATGTGCCCCTCATCACAGACGGTTTTAGCCAAAACCGTGCGTGATAACCATTTCTAGTAAATAAGAACAGAGAGCCCCGAACTCCTCTATATTTTTAGGGTTTTCCGAATTATTTTTGTGGTGGCTGCGATTGAGAAACGATCTGATAGAAAGTGACCCTGGATTTGGAGTTGTGATTGTAGATCCTTCTGTTCTAGGTCATCTAAGGTTAGTAATTGGTTTAAATTTGCATTATATTTAAGATCTAGCTTCGTAAAGAGGGAAATGAAGACGGTTTCTATATCTAGCTTGGTGTAGATCCATTTGTTCTCTGTAATGTAAAATAGTAATTGGTTGTAATTGCATTATTCTCAATATGTAAATAGTTACTTAAAGGAATGTGATGTAGGCTAATAATTGGTTGTAATAACATTATATTCAAGGTATATACTCTAGCTTGGTAAAGTGGGAATTGAAGATGACTTTGATATAGCTTGGTATAGATCCATTTGTTCTCTTTAATCTAAAGTAATAATTGGTTATAATTGCATCATACTCGATGTAGCTAGCTATGTAAAGAGAGAATTGAAGATGCTAAGTTTAAATGTAGCTTGTGTGTGTGTGTGTGTGTGTGTGTGTGTTTATATCCATTTGTTCTTTGTGATTTAAGGAGCTATATAAGTTAATCGGCAAGTTTAAATGTAGCTTATATGTAGCGTATGTGTGCATGTGCACTCCTAGTGTACTTAACTCATTATTTAACAGCTATTGTTACATACATAGTTTAGATGGACCGAAACTAGATGTACGATGAGAACTGTGCGAGCGCCGAGTACATTAATGGTGTCTCCGCTTTTAGAAGAGCTGCAAAGGAAGATATGTTCAACAAAGGTGTGTAATTTATGTCTTGTTCATGCATTGATCGTGAGAATTTGAGAATATTTCGAAACCCAGCGTAGATCTAAGCACACTTGACTCAAAGCATACATGTTGGACCAATCATGATGAAGAGCAGATTATGCAAGAAGCAAATAGCTAGTGTGATATGGTGTCATGCCAAACGATTCCAAATTAGAACTGTTTGTGATGAGATCTTATCACGGATGGTACGTTCCGCTTTGGAACCGTCCGGGACGACTTTTTTCACAAACGGTTGGAAAACCATCTGTAATGATTTATAATCATCACTGACAGTTTGATACTGATGTGGTTAATTTGTGAACCATCCGTGATATTAATGCGTATGGTAGTGTGAAACTTTGTAGTACCTCTCAAAGACAGTAAAAACTCTCTTTAGTCGGGTGCTGGAAGTCCACTTCACTGTACATCACTTGTTGGTACTTGCTGAAATAATGTGGAGCAGCTGGTAGGATTCCCTTAACAAGTTCGGAAGGGACCTCCTAGCCACGATCGCCTTGCACCGAACCGAGCATACTACTCCATGTCATCGCGGGTCCAAGAGGAGCAATGGACGAACAAAAACATTTCAGCTTTTGCCTAGGGCTGTTCGGCTATAGTCCGAGCCTCCGAGGTTTAGAATAGAAAATCTATAGAAAAAATGTCTTAAAAAATTGTTAAAATTATAAATTAGCTCAAAAACAGTTGGCTTAGACGGAGGTTTAAGCCTGGGCTGGCTGACTGGCTCCGCCCATACGTGCGCATACGTACCGTGTTAATTGCCAAATACCATTCGAACAGAAATGTTAATTGCTATGCTTAACATCATCTCAAAACTCAAATAATTACTTGCATCGATCGATCCGTATCTGCATCTTGTGGCCACCAACTACATGTCTGACTTTCGATGATCTTTTGATCTACTCGCACGTTTTTTGTCTTGTTTTTTTTCAGTTAAGATCATTGGTCTCCCGAGTCTCACTGTACAAATGGGGCATGCATGAATGCTTGCACAGTTGAACAGGTTTAGATCCTGCACAAACCTACCATTTTCCTGCGGATTAAAGTCAAAACGCTCCAAGTGATGTCGAGCCGTATTAATTGATTGTTATGCTATATTTCTCTAAATAGTTTCTATGTTTTTTAAAAGTTCAGCTAGCTGCTGATGGCTGATGATGCAATACGGATGACACGGTAGAAAGCAAGAGTAGATCAACCGCTTGTATAAGAATTAAACTAAGAACTCATGTAAATATTACTTGAATGCAAAGCATTGTGCGTGTCAAGGATTGCAAAGTAAGAGATGATGATGATGAGTGGATACGGATTATATGGTGCGAATGAAATGAATGGCCAGATTTCTACACATTATACATCGCTATTGCCATTAATGGGCGTTTTTTCACGGGGATATTGCAGTCAAGTTGTAATGTTGCCAAGATCCTAAGCAAAAGGGATGAAAAGAACAGCACGGAGCAAGCACTTTATTTTTGCGCGACATGGAACTAACGCTTATTAACAAGCACTTGATCTGACGAGAGACAATGTTTCCACAAGATTTTTTGAGTTGGACGTGCAATCACTCTAGCTGATAGGACACCGTGAATCGAACGTACTATACTTCTTCCTTCCAAGTTTTTAAGATTTGTTTTTTAGGTAGTTTGTCTATAAATATAAAGCGTATTTTATATTTCAATGTAAAATTAGTGTGATGTTCTTTATATGCCTTTAATAAATATATATCTTTACTTTATTATTTTCTTCATACATGTATTGAGTATAGTGATTAGTGATAATAATCCAGGGTAACCTTGTTATTTTAATGTCTTCTTAGTCTATATGACAAGAAGAAATACGCATTATAAACTTGGACGAAGGGAGTATATAACAAGTGATTTTAACACGCTGTGGCATAATACTCGGTAGTGAAGGTGCAGGTGCAGCTCTTCAATTTCAATCCACCAAAGACATATTATAATTTATAATCGAAGCATCATTTGGAAGATTCGGCGAATTATTGTGCTCGGAGCCAAGCCAAAAGAATGTGTCTTCCTCCCTCTGCAACCAACAATGGGAGAGTGCGTCGTGGCTCCCGTATCGCTCGGCAAAATCTTCCTCCTCTGCAAGCAAGATTCATAGGCGAAGACAACGATGTAAACTTTCGAATGAGTCTGGGCTCACGGTCAAATGGAACACCTTATCCTCGATGTCTGTCAGAAACGAAGCCAATCAACAATTCACCGTCTCGATCATTCAGCAACGAGCTAATCCGATCTCGCTTCCGTTTGTGATCGATCGAGCAACAGCAGATCGTACTACGTCTCCTGCAGAGGCTCGAGAGCACTTGCAGACGAGCGAAAGGACAAGGCAGTGCCGTCATTGCACACATACGACAGTACTTGCTTGAGCCTTGCGAATTTGTTTAATCCATTAGCATTTGTCAGTTTCCCGGTTCGTCAAAATCGGTTGCTTGTCTGAATCCATACGTTTGCGGGGACTGCAGAGAATTCCTTCGAAATGTATCTAAAAAAAATAAAGTTTTTGATAGATATAACGCATCGTGATTCATCGCTTGATCTTATCGCTAGTTTAGGCAGAGGACGGGGATTTGCTGCAGTCACAGTAGCGACTGCAGCCGATCCCAGCCATGGGACGAGTTACGAGTACAAGGACGACTACGGATGAAGCTTCCTGGTGAAAAGGAAAAATCTCTGACTTGTACAATTTGAAATAACAAAATATAAAGCAGTAGCATCAACTTAGCTAGCATCAATCGTACTGCTCTTCAGTGCTTGGCAGGCAGGCAGCATGAACAAACGAAGGCTGCATCCCTCCAGCAGCAACAAAAACAACCAAAGTATTTGCGAACAAGATATGAAGGTGATGAGAACATTTTTCTTGAATGGGTTCATATGATACGCATCAATAAGGCACGACTGAATGGTTTACTTAAAACAGAGTTGCTACCAGCTACAGGCTGAACCATCCTGTTTGATGAACACTACCGCAATAAATCGTTCTTCCTGTAAAACTGAAAATTCATACAACCTCCGCTCAACATGCCAGAAGATGCGTTTAAGCTACAGTAGTAAAAAATGTAGCCAGCATTGCAGCTTCCGAACAAATCGCGGTCACTGAGCTCCTTGGGGATTTTTCCAGTAGGACGATTGTAAGTGCGGTTGCAAGCCCTTGCGGGAGGATTGGCTGCTGCTGTTAGTTCTTTTGAGGGGGTGACTTCGGCCGGAGGCCCTCAATCTCCGGAGTTGTCACAACTAGGTGAGGAGCCTCAGGAGGAGGGTTTCGCCCACCACCTCCCTGCCATACTTTCCCATCCTTGTCCGCAAAGTTCTTAATATATGCCTGCAAGAATGAATTTTGTTAGCAGAGCTAAATGTAAAAAGATCTCTTCATGGAACTCATAAAAGTGCATGCTTGTGTGCATGTGCATAAAGTTGGGACTTCTAGCTTTCTACCTCTTTGTTGAAGTTGGAGTAAGATAAACCTTTCCCAAGAGTAAGCCAGCCGGGACGAATATTATGATCCTCACCAAAGAGTTCAAGCCGCCTCCTTCCAAGAGCAAAATGCTCAATGATCCTGTACATGTCTTCAGGCTTTTTTGTTGAACCTGTACAAGAAGACATATATCAACAAAATGGATATTATGCTTAAAAAGATGCATAAGATTATGTTTAAAAACATTGCAAATGCAGGTAATTCTGGAATACTCTCCAAGCTGTATCCTAAAGAATTAACAACAACAACAATCAAGCCTTTTGTTCCAAACAAGTTAGGGTAGGGTAATTCTGGAATACTCTCCAAGCTAAGTCCTAAAGAATCAATAACAACAACAATCAAGCTTTTTGTCCCAAACAAGTTGGGGTAGGGTAGGAATGAAACCCAATAAAAGTCAAAAGACCCCTAAACCTTCGATCATAGGTCATAGTTCCGGTATGTGAATCGCTAACTTTCATACATTCCTATGCAACACCAGCGCTTTGGATACATTCCAATTCCTTAAGTCTCTTTTAACTGTTTCTTCCCACGTCAGTCTTGGTCGACCTCTGCCTCTTCTTATGTTTTCGAAACGGCTTAAAATTCCACTACACACCGGTGCCTCAGGAGGCCTCCATTAGAGATGTCTAAACCATCTCAAACGATGTTAGACAAGCTTTTCTTCAATTGATACTACCCCAACCCTATCACGTATATCTAGGGGTGGATAACGAGCCAACTCCGCTCAACTCGACTCAAACTCGGTCAAACTCATTAAGATAACGAGCCAACTCGACTCGTCTCGTTACCTTAACGAGCTCAAACCTTAGCTTGGCTTGACTCGTTAAACTCGCGAGTTGACTGGTTAAACTCGACATTGCCATCTGAGAGGAGGATTGCTGTTCAGACTACGGTATGCCACGTGTTATCATCCTTACCTCACACGTATACAACTATACTTGCCGACTTGGAGGACTTGTTAAACTCATGAGTTGGCTCGTTTAACTCGTTATCTAAACGAGTTCAAATCACGATTCAACTCAACTCGTTAAGGAACGAGTTCGAGCCGAGTCAAGCCAAGTTTGCGAGTACTCATTTAACTCACGAGTTTCGAGTTTTTTTTCCCCTACGTATATCATCATTGCGGATTCCATCTCACCTTGTATGACCACACATTCGCATCTAAGGGTACATTTTCTAAGGGTTAACACAGGAGGCAACCCCATTATACACAAAGAATAGTACAATTATTAGCGGATATGCGGTCCTCGTTTCAGAAGAGTCAAAAGCATTTGCTCATCTTCCACATTCCATTATCTCAAGAAATGACTCATCAATGCTACAGCACATGAAGTGTCTAACACATCTCCATTTAAATGTGCACAATCATGCACACTAACAAACATGGTTATCACGACGCCCCGACAAGACCAAGCGCCTTCAGGCACCTAGGCGACAGTTAGACGATCAATATAAATGCAACAGTGGCGGCACTTGAAGCTTGATCAGCCATGTACTTGTAGAAAGCCACAAACAATAGCACTTGATCAACCATCCACTTATGCCAGGGTAGCACCAACAGCGGCAACAGCAACAAAGGGGGAGCAGAGCACTAGCAACAGCAGCAAAGGGGGAGCAGAGCACCAGCAGCAGTAGCAGCAACAAAGAGAACAGCAGAGGCAGAGCACCAACAGCGGTGGGGGTGGCAGCGGAGGGGGAGGAGGATCGCCAGTCGAGGTGCCAGATCTTGGCACTCCCCTCCGGTCGTCAGCACAGGCGACGCCGTGATAGCCATGCTAAGAAATTGTAATCACATTGTGCATCAAAAGGAACTTTTTCCAATCATGCATATACTTCGATGATTGTCATGATATTATTACTCAGAAAATGTAGGCCTAGTTGTATATTTGCTACAGCTGCTTCAGGAAAATTAACGCCATATTATTTAGTTTAATTTTTAATTAGCATTTCAAGATTTTATTCCTAGTTCAAGCTTCATATGGACAGCAAGGCAGATCAACAAGAAAATGGCAGTAACAAGATGTAAAATTTGATTCAGGTTATTTGTAAAAAACAGAATTCATCCGAAGCCTGATAAAATATGCTTTGTCAGCTAAGTCAACATTTAAGAAGGAATACTCTAGTTTTGGTGGGTCAAACCAGAGTATTCGTATCATGACAACAACAAAAACAAAACAGAAAATTTCATTTCATTCAGGCACAAAACAGAAAATAAACTTCAAAATTGATAAGAGATAATTCCTTATTTGCCATTGGAAGTTGGCAAGACCCTGATATGCCATCATGAAATTGCTCCTCCCTTCAGTACCATTTGATCTCAATTCTTATCCCCTATTTGCCACTCCTGTCATTCCCCCGTGAGCTGGCTGCTAAATGGTGCGCAACAAGACAGTTCTGCCAATCTCCTTCCTCCTTATGCTGTCTCAAGTCTCAAAAACTGAAGAACCAATCGAACCAACAAACCAAAACAAATTAATCCAAAACTGAATCGACCAATACCGATCAAAGGAATCAACCAAATGAAATCGATTGAAAGGGAACTATGGAAGCCACAACTAGGACATCAAGCTCTCTTCATGCTCCTCTTCTTGCTCCAGCCGAAGAGCCCATTCCACCCCTTTGCGACTCCATCGTGTCATGGCTGCCTTGCAGCCATCAGCACCTCGACAGTCGACACCTTGGAACTACTTTCCCCTCGCATCTCTGCCATGCCCCACCTTTTCCCATTTTCTACTGCCTCCCTACCACACCACCCCCAAATTATCCCTCCTCACAAATTCCTCCTTACCACTGTTCCCCTTCCCAAATTGGTCATTCCCTCATCATCCTCACACAAAGCCAACCCAAACCAACCCATCTTCCAGTGTCATCTTCACTGGAGTTGCCCCGCCACAATGCTCCTCCCCGGTGAGCTTGCAGTGCAAGGTGGTGATCCAACGCCAAGCACCTCCCACCAAAAAGAGTACACCAGGGGCTTCAACTCACCTCACTGATGCTCAAAACCCCCTCCTTCCACTGGCATTGTTGTCAGAGGACCACTGTCGTTGAGCTCGACGGCACCAGAGCGCCACCGCCGACTCTAGGCTGCCTCGGTCATCTTCTTTTGAAACCATCCGCGTCAACAAAGCTTCATCAACGCCCAGATGCTCATTGACCACTCATCCGGCCAGATTCGCCGCCAGAACCATTGCCATCAGCCTCCCCTGTTTCAAATCTATCGTGGCCGTTGCACCATGCTTCGGCCATCTCTAACTTGGCAGCTTCTACAGCCCAAACCACCGCCAAAAATGGGTTGGCCTCGCCATGTTCTAACCCGTGCTCAGCTTCCCCAGTCAAAATCATCATTGAGGCTCGATGCCGGCATGAGCAGCGCCACCCTCCATTCTCTGCCCTCGCCGCCGACCACCATCACCATCTTCTTCCTCAAACCGCATCCATATCATGTTGGGTGGGGGTGGTGACGTGGTGGTTCGGTTGGGTTGGCAAGGTTGCCGCCAAAGGCCACGGGAGAGGATTGGGAGCTATAGTTTGGCTGTTTGGGAGGTAGGGAGGACTGTGGAGCCCCATTGACACGTAGGACCAAGGGGCAATTTGGGCATAATGAGAAATTCCGACAGCCTTTTGGAGTTAACATTGATGTGGCCAAAAGTTAGTGGCGGGAGTGGCAAATAAGGGATGAAAGTTGAGATTAAATGACAACAAAGGGAGGAGCAATTTCGCGATGCCATATCATGGAACTGGCCAACTTCCAATGGCAAATAAAGAATTTACTCAAAAGATAATGTAATGATAAATTGACAACACCTATCAGGTCACAAGAACCATAAAAGTAACAGAGGTGACATTTCCAATAAATGGTGGCATAGACTGAGTATAGTCCTTTGCCACAAGGCAATTTAGTAGATACAGAACATATATGAAGAATAACAATAATCATTATAAATAGAACCTAAGAAACAAATACCATCAGTTGGATCTTCAGCTATTATTATATCTGTGTCAATATTCGCGTGGATGACATGGCCATCAGTGCTACGCCGCACCGTTCCTTTTATACCCATCAAGCAATGCTCCTGCACAAGGAAAGAGTGGATACTTCACAAGAAAGCCAGAGACACAGGGAAATGGCAAGGTAAAGACAGCAGACAAGTGCAATGAAACATAATGCAACTATAGCACTACCTTTGAATGCTGCACTAATGTATGAGAATCATGTCGCAGACCTGGTGTTGCATTTTTCTTGTTGGTTTTTACCCAGCAAATGTCCTCACACCTACGAAAGCCCCACTGGACAATGACAAGTTTCAGTCAGGTTCATCTTATTATAACATTTCATCAATCAGCTGATAATTTAAGACAAATCTAGATAAAATGACTCCGTTTATCTCTCTCAAAATAAATAATGTCTAATGAATGTGAGCTTAATGTAAACTAGAATTTGAGCTGCAACTACACGGAAGGGAAGTAATAAAACACATGAATAGAAGATATCATGGCTATAATGTTCTGAAGGGGGCTACAGGAGCCTGGATGGCCTTTCTGTAAGCTGACGACTTCATGTTACCACCCAAAAAATGGACATCACTGCAGAAAGAATAATTGCACAGGTATTAAATTACTGAAAGAGAAAGCTGTCTCACCTTCTTTAAACATTGACGGCCCTGTTCAAGACCTACACCATCACCAACCCAAAGGAAGACAAAAGAGGGAGTATCAGCTATAGCCTGTGGATTCAAACAATGCACTGAAGCATATTAATAATTCTGTAGCATAAAATGAAACTTCGCAAAAAAAGCAAACATCCATAAGAGAAATGATGAAACAACTAAACAAAAAGAACAACCTCAATCTTCAAATCCATGATCTCCTCAGCATTCCAATATTCTATATGATCTGTTATTCCTGGTGCACGATGAACATATTCCTCCCATGGAGGATCCACAAGAATAACATCAAACTTTGTACCAAAAAATTCTTGAGAAAGAACATGTTCCCGCAAGTCACACTTATAATACATTGGCGGTGAAGCAGACTTAGCAACAATATCATCTTTCCTCTGTATGAGTTCTCTCAACTTTGGATAGTCCTCCGCTACATTGGTAAGATCCAGTTCTCTAATGAAATTTTGAGGTCGCATGCCAGAGTCCACAAAGTTTTGTGAGTAATCATTTTGTTCACCCCTTGAAGGAGCTTTTCTGGTCGGTCCACTGTTCCTGTGTGGTGCCCAACCTGCAGGCAGCTTATCATGTGGCATTTCACGACTTTGCGTTCTCATTTGATTGAAACCCAATCCTGGTACATTTGTTGGAGCACCTACTCCGGTGCTTACTTGATTTAAGTGAATATTATGACCAGGTCCAGCTCCCATACTTTGAGTGAACCTATGCTCAGCAGCAACCAGCGGAGGGATGGGAAGGCTGGGTGGAGCAGAAAGCATGTTCACATCAACACCACGTGCTCCAGGCCACACAAGAGGTCCGGGAAATGGTGGCAAGAAAACACCTGGTAGAAGAGAACCTGGAGAATGGGGAATATTTGGCCCCATATGTTGCATTGGTCCAGGTGGCAGACTGAGAGGACCAAATGGAGGAGGAGGCATAAGTGGCACTAGGACTCCAATTCTTTGAGAATCCCTTCCGTTTGGCTTCCCCCTTCCTCCTCTAGAGGGTCTATCACCTTTAGGCCCTTGTTGAGAAAATGGAGAAATCATGCTGGTGCTTCCACTTTGATCTACTTCAGGATGATTGGCCCATTTATCATCATTTGCTCCAGGTATTAAATCTCGATGAGCTCCCACGTCAAATCTTCTGCCAGAAAGAGAGCCCTCTCGTCCAAAATCAAGATTGCTATTTGGCCGGATCTCTATTGAATCAGAACTGTCATACCGATTTCCATAGGTTGAAGAACCTCTAACACTTTCAGATCTACCCCTAGAATCTCGCCGGTACCCAGCTCGGCCATGGAAATTCCCGCCATCTAGCCTTTCCTGCACATTCCTCCATTCAGAGTCGTTTGCGTCCTTAGAATCTCGCCACTGAAGGCTCCTCAAGTAATCCTTAGATCCTTCAAGCTCTCGGGTTTCCTCGTTCCAATTTATGTCCCTCCCTTTGTCTGATTTATCATCTCTATGGGCATCCACTCTTGTTTTATCTTTTGTACCTATACTTCTTTCATTGTCCAAGTCTGGATGGCCTTGACCATACTCATTGTTCTCGCTTTGGTACCTCACAACCTTCTCTGGTATTTGTGATTGTTGAGCCTGTCTGGCTTCTCTATTGCTCCTAGCCCCTGATAGCTCCAATCCACATTTATCCAAGTTGGGTGATATATCTTTATTTTCCAGGCAACCATTGCTTTCATGTGAGTATTCCACTTTATGCCCAAGAATCTCTTCTTTTTTGTCAGACTTGGTACTATACATCCTCAAGTCACTTTGTCCAACTTCATCATGCAAACTAGCTATTCTCTCTTGAGCCTTAACATGCTTGTCATCTCTTAACACACGTAATCCAGTTTCATGACTTTGATCCACCGATCTGATATCTTCACCAATGTTCTCCACCATGGCAGAACTCCTCCTCTCACTGCTATCCTCCTTGCTACCAGACCTACCACCCCTTGAACTACTAGAATCCACACCTTTACTTCTACTTTCACCTGACTCATTTCTGTAGTCATGAACCATCTCACTCCTATGCTTATTATGCTCAGAAGAATACCCGTCATCTCTTTTATCAGCCCTAGAAGAACCACCACTTTCATTAGTATAAATCTCATCCACCCTACTGGGTGAAACATTTTCTTCCTGGTCCCATTCCCCCTGCTTCCCCTTGATACTCTCTCTTCTTTCTAAACTCCTTGCATCATTCTCCTTCAGTTTTTCACATTCACCATCATATGGACCATCTACTTTGCTTCTACTTCTACTTTGGGCACCATAAGCAGAAGCATCAGAGGCATATCTTCTTGAAGAGTCCCAATCATTCTTGTCCTCTCTTTCCCTCCTCCTATCACAATCACTATCCTTGGAATCATCAGGACTTCTCCTTGCAATTTTGGGTAATCGTGAGTCCCTTCTCATGTGATAGATGTCTTCGTCAGCACTGCCGACCCGGCCTGAGCTTATAGCCGAGTTCCTTATTGACTCATTCCTATTGCTTGAAGAAATAATGGTTTTATCATCATCCTGATGCTCAACTTCATCTTCATATCCATGCTTTCTGAATCTGCCAGCATACTTCCTGCTATCTACATTCTCCTGCTCTTCATATTCCTCCTTCCAACTGCTCCTGGCATCAACATTCTCCTCAGCTTCCCTCTTGCTGCGACCTCTACTAGATTCAGACCCATCCATTGCAAATTCTATAGCATACAATCAGTCAACTACAACTGTTGTTACCTCTGTTGCCAATAATACAACCAGGCAGAGAAACCTTGGCTGGAAACTTCAGATTCCACTGCATAGAGAAATGTCAAACATATCATATTTAGGGTATATAATAGCATCACGAACATTAATATCAGTCTATCAGACAAGTGAACTTGCAATTAAGAAACTATATGAAACAAGACCTTCAATGCAAAGGAAAAATATCAAACCTAAAATTACTGAGTTTTCTCAATAGAAGGCGGCAATAAGAATATGCACTCTAAAAGTACTTCGGAACTCCCAAAACAATGCTGTTGTGGTAAGAGTACACATGTGATATGCTCCTTACATTATAACGAGCTGTTGTGAATCACCGATACTTCACAAAACTGCCGTACCAATACCGGATGCGTATGCGATACTGCGATCCTTTCCGATACAATCCCTATCCTTCTCTGACATTCCTTTATACCTCCAGGCCCAAAACACAGAGCCCAAAGAAAAGCCCATTCCAAACCATCTCTCCTAACTCTAAAATACTCGTGACTTCTACGCCGCCGCCCGCTCCTGCCTCCTCGCTCCCCATCGACGCCTTCCTCACCGAGGCCGTGACGCATGGTGACCCCCACATGTCGCGCTCATCTTCGGCAGCGAGCCCGTACGGTAAAAACAAGCATTTGACAAATTGCATGACATACCACCAAAAGAGAAGATCAAGACATAGAATGAACCAATAGAACAAGAAGACTATATCTACCCCCATATCATTTCATTACTAACTACATTAGTTACACAGAAGTTTCCCAAATGCTTACAATTGTTCCATTGCCACAATCTAACAAATTTCCTGGCACAAAAACACAGAACGGAGAGAACATAGTATAGTCTTCATCAAAAATAGTACAAGAGCCAAAAGACGAAATTGCATATATAAATCGGGAACAAGAAAAATACAAAGTTAATTTTTTTATGTAAAACAAGAATCTAACATACCACTAGCACGAGATAGATTCTGCTTATGTGACCTCTTATATGGCATGCTCTTAGCCATCCATTCATCACTCATCTTATTCCACAACTCTATATTGGCAATTTATACAGCTGAGAATGCTGTTTCTACTGTTGCGGTTGCAGCGGGCAAAATCAAGGCCAATTCAACGAGGCTATATAAGATAAGATTGTCTTCGTACACAGAGAACGCATCACATGTCACATTCAGCTATTCAGTGAGGACAGGAGGAGAGAATAGGGGCTAGGGAGTGGGCACTGAGGCCAAGCATACCGAGTAGCGATGCGCCTATGCCTACGAGGCGGCGAGGACCCGACGAGATGGCGGTGAGATCTCAGCTCCTCACAGCGGGGCACCGGGCGCGCCGGCACTTGACGGCCCAGTGGAGTGCCGGCGACGACCAGTGGGTGGCCCCGCGGTTGGGCGCCAAGTAGATGCGGGGGCGTCGGGAGCGTGAGGGCATCGATTCGATTTCGGCCGGTTCGGCTAGGGGGTTGACCGGGAGGGGCGATGGCAGCGCCCCGTGCTAACGACGGGGGGAGATCGGGAGGGGCGATGATTCCGGCGGATGCGGATTAGTGCCCGCCGTCCGCCGTTGTGGCGTTGTCGCCGCTGCCGACGGTGGCAGGGGCTATCTCTCTCTTGGGCCAGAGGGTCTGGGCTTGGGTGCGGGTCGAAGTTGGAATTTTTTTTATATTATATTTATTTTAAATTCTTTTTTCGCAATTGTACCTCGGAACGAAAAATTTGCAGAAGTAGACACCCGTCGCCTGTACATGGGGCGATCGCCCCATATTGGGGCGATTTCTTGCTGCCGTGACATTTGCTTTTGACGCCGTGACATTATTTCAGATGGCGTGGCACTGATCGCCCCATGCACGGGCGATCGCCCCAGTCCCGGGCGATCAGTACCTCCCCCCCCAAATCACTACCACAGCAGCAAAAAAACGGCCCATGGCAGCAAACGACAGCAAAGATAGGTGCCTCCCCCGGCTAAAACACTGGCACGGCAGCAAAAACCCGTGGCAGCGAGTCGTTGAACGGAAACAACGATTTATCGATTGAACGACTCAGCGGTTTAGCGATGTAGAGACCTAGCGGTTTAGCGATTTATCGATTGAACGACTCAGCGGTTTAGCGATGCCGCGGTATCCAAAAAGACATGTCACGATCGGCTTTTGGTTGTCACGACAGAGTTTCGGCGGCAAACATTCAAAAAGGTTATATCGGCAAATATTTTATTTACCCTACCCTTACCCTAAACCTAACCCTACCCTAACGCTAACCCTAACCGTAACCCTAACCCTAACCCTAACCGTAACCCTAACCGTAACCGTAACCCTAACCCTAACCCTAACCCTAACTGTGAATCAGAATCAGAACCCTAACCCTAACTCCTAACTCCTAATCAGAATCAGAATCCTAACCCTAACTCCTAATCAGAATCCCTAACCCTAACCCTAACTCCTAACTCCTAACCCTATCCCTATCCCTAACGCTAACCCTAACTCCTAACTCAGAATCAGAATCAGAATCCTAACCCTAACCCTACCCTAACGCTAACGCTAACCCTAACCCTAACCCTACCCTAACCCTATCCCTATCCCTAACCCTAACCCTAACCCTAACCATACCCTAACCCTAACCCTACCGTAACCCTAACCCTAACCATAACCCTAACCCTATCCCTACCGTAACCCTATCCCTATCCCTAACCCTAACCCTATCCCTATCCCTAACCCTACCGTAACCCTAACCCTAACCCTAACCCTAACCCTAACCCTATCCCTAACCCTAACCCTAACCCTACCCTAACGCTAACGCTAACCCTAACCCTAACCCTAACCCTAACCCTACCGTAACCCTAACCCTACCCTAACCCTAACCCTAACCCTACCCTAACGCTAACCCTAACCCTAATCCTAACCCTACCGTACCGTAACCGTAACCGTAACCCTAACCCTAACCCTACCCTAACCCTAACCCTAACCCTAACCCTAACCGCGTCACCACGCCCTTGACATGTCATAGTGCGAAGGAACTGCCTCGCAGCCTGACGGACTCACTCCCAAGCTGGCCTGGCCTCATCGACGGTAACCTGGATGCTTCGGCCGAGGCTGCCAAAGATGGACGTCGCCTCGACGTCCAACTCCATCACACGCTGTGCCTGCATGTAATGCAAGATTGATATGAGGTATTCTACATGGAAATGACCGCACAGCCTGAGATTCGATTGTGAAACTTACCATGAAGTTGTCCCTTTCAGACAGCTGTGAAGGGTATGTGTCCGACACCGATGCTTGGCGGGGGACATACGGTGCTGGTGGTGTGTACCCCACCCTGATCCTTGTGCGTGGCGCGTACCACTCCATGTACTCGTCGTACGTGGAGTGGTCGTGACGGCCGTCTCTGCGACCCTATCTGCAAGTGCATCGCCCCACCGCAGCATCTATATCGTCATGCGATGCGCAAAGGAGTTCTCACGCAACTCCCATCCGACATCCTGCAATGCAAACAAATTATTACATGAAGATTCAACTTCTTATCCGACAAAATTGTAAGCGGTGCGGGACACGACGTACCTATGGCGCGCCCGTGAGACAACGTGGGTAGGTCAAATGGGAAAATCTGAACAGGCCGAATCGCCGTAGCACCCAGGCGGCGAGTACTCCTCCACGATAGGTCGAAGACGATGACCTTACGGGTAAGCCAAGATTGCTCATCTCGTGTGCAAAGCGCGCGATCCCGAATGGTGCCCTGACGTACGCTATACGCCGTCATACGGGTCCACCTCACGCCCTTCCTCGTGGAGGCCGCCGAACTCCCGAACGAACTCGAGTACGACCTCCTCACTGTCGGTGGGCGTACAAGCGCCTTGGAAATACAAAACGGTGCATGTTATCAAAGTGCGCATATACGAAAGCAATAAAGGAGGGTGTACTGTCGCCGAACTCCAGAGTGGCCCATGGTGGGCGATCCATCGGTCCCCGTGGTACAAGTCCTCCGAGTACGGCCGGTGTCAACAACAGCCTCGCTGATGGAGAAGCGCTCCCAGACCACAATCGCAGTAGAAGGACGCACTCGACATCGCCGCCTCTCGGGCGCCCGAGAGACTGGCCGCACAGGCCTCTATATGTCGCCGCGAGCACAATGGAGGCCCAAGACCATTGCACAATCTATTTACATCAAGAATGTTAGTCATGTCCTGTCACTATAGATTTCAACGAAATGTTTTACCTCCTCCGCGGGGTGTCGGCTATGGATCACAGACTCGATCAAAGCCGATCCACCGTGTTCCCGTCTGGCGAAGGGAACATCACCCAACCAAATAGCAAAAGCAGTATGCCTCAAGGTGTCGGGCCACGCCCCTCCTCTCAAGGCGGGTGGAGAAGCTCACCGCAACCAAATTTTATAAGCAACTTACCGCATCCTCAAGTAAATAGCAACGAAGAGGGTACTAACCGTGAATCGGCAGGCCACACACCTTTCGTCGGTCCGTGCCGCTCACCGTGCCTCGAGGGGCACGTGACACGCCGCCTCGAGGGTGTCGCTGCACCTCGGCGAACCGCGCGGACAAGTCCGTCGCCACGTGACGGGAACGCCGTGCGGCGGCACAATCGCAGACCAGCGCAGGTAGTCCCAACAGGTAACACACGCCCCGCAGTTGTCGAGCCATCTCTCCGCACGGCAGTGGAACGCAGGTGCGTCTCAGGTCTCCACCGGCCGACTAGGGCGGCCGCCAGGGACCTGGCTGCATCGAAACGTGGGATTTGGTTCCTCCGTTTGGGCGCCGTATGCTCCACCATCCTGCAGAGCGGAAGTAAACCACCGCCAGAATTCCTGCACGCAGCGTCGCCAAACTTTAATCGCAAGTAAGTGCATGTACGAACACGAGTATGCAAGAAAGGCGCCACCATCGTGGAATTCAGCGTGGGTCGATGCGAGCATCTCGTTCGGCACTCCGAGGCCGCAGTTGTCGCTTAGTCAGCCGGCCCTCAATCATGGACAACCTAGACCGGTGGAGTCTCGATCAACGGTCCTATCTAGCACTCAGGCGATCGCCAAGAAGACCATACCTATCTCCCGCCATCACCGCTGTTACAAACCAAATACATTCAATCGTTACCAATTAAACAGGTTAGCAATTAAGCTCATACAAACCAAATACGTTAAACAAAGTGGAGAATAAAGAAGTTAAAAGTTACAACAACCACAAGTTATGCGCCACATAGAATTAATGGTACACATTGAAGTTCTTGAAGTAAAGAAATACGTGCGGAAGGGAAAAACAAATGCACATGACATTGTTACAAACCAAATACATTAAACTGGTTACCAATTAAACTGTTACAAACCAAATACATTAAACAAACTGGAGAATAAAAAAGTTACAAATTGCAACAACCACATGTTTTGCGCCATTACAATAATTAACCGGTACACATTGAAGTTCCCGAAGTAAAGAAATACATGCAGAAGGAAAAAACAACAGACAGGACAACACTTAAATCTTACAGATTATAAAAACCAAATACATGTAGACATAAAACTACATTATCCACAATTACGACGCGCCTCAGACTCGTCCATATCGTTCGACACGCCGTGTCCTTCGTCGACCGACCTTCCGCTTCAACAATCGGATGTCCTGCACTCCATCGATGCTCTGGAGGGGGTGCTGTTGTGAACGATCCATCCACCCTGTACCCATACACTTCGTTATGCCATGTGGCGTGAACACTTTGCTTGTAGTAATAGTGGGCGATGTACGGACGACATGATTGGTGTGTCTCGGCAGCTGCAGCAATCACATGAGAGCACGGCAAGTGCAAAGCAGCGTGGTTTCGCATGAGCACTCGCACTCGGATGCTCTCAAGATGCACATATGTGAAGTCCTCTCTCGGTGGGCACCTCTTCGACCTCGATCACCACAAAGGCACGTGGTATCTCCGCTCCAAGCCACTCTCCTGTAACACGATGAGTCTCAGGCCTTCCGTGTTTTTGGCCATGTACGTAGATATAACCGTTGAGTACATCAACGATTGTCCGACATACATGCAAATGTGACTTGTTGTATCGCTTCTATGAAATATCGTTGGGTGCCTAGCAACACACCTTCAACTATACCCACCAATGGAAGGCATCTAGTGCCTTTCATTACCCGATTGTAAATCTCCGCCAGGTTCGTTGTCATTATTCCATAACGCGAACCACCCTCGTCATGCGTATGACCATTTCTCCAACGGCTCGTGTCGTATCCAAATTCCGTGAAGCTCTTTATGCTTGTCCCCGCCTCACGCCGAATGTTTGGGGCATCGGTCGGAAGCGCACACAAGGTCAGTCGGGTCCTCTCCTTCCTCGTGGTAGACCATAGGGTTCCTTGATGAACTAGCACTCTTGATTCATTGATTGCTTCCTGGTTAGTTCATCCAGTGTCCTCCAAAGTGCATCGAACTTCCGGCCTTCTCGCTTGCACACCGCTTAAACATGTTCATCAACTCCTTGTTCCTGAATCGACGAAAGAAATTGGCACCCATGTGCCTCATGCACCACCTGCTCTTCGTGTCCGCCACTTTGTCGCTCCCACGACCTCGTAACCCTCCTGCATATCCACAATCGCCTCGGCAACCTCGCATGCCTGGCCGTGGATGACACAAACATCGGGCCTATCTTGCACAACTGCAAGCTTGACTCTCTCAAGGAACCAATACCAGCTGTCGGTGTTTTCTCCCTCCACAAAGGCCAATGCGATCGTAGAACTCCGATTGTTGGCGGCCACCGCGATCGCAGTTAGACTCTGACCCTCGTATTTCCCAGTGAGGAATGTGCCGTCCATGCAAATGACCGGACGACAGTGTCGGAACGCACTTATGCATGCGCCGAGGGCGAGGAAGGCCCGCTGCAATACCCACTTACCAGCGCCACGGACCACCAAGGAAACTCCTTAAGGTCGATGGATGTACCTGGTTCCTATTTGATATTGCCCTGAGCAGTGGGGAATATTCTCGCATTTAAGCCTCGTGACGTCCCGAACCGTATTTGCAAAGCTGTCCTTTTGCTCTCCATGCTTTCGCATAGCTAATCTTGTCTTGAAACCTCTCCTCAATTTGTTATAATGGATCGAGGTCGCAGTGTGGATTGTCCACAATCGACCATAAAACACATTTGCCACCCAGTGGACGACAGATTGCGGTGTTCCTGCTCCGCTTCCTCCGATTCCACGATTATGCTCGTCACTATGGAACATTTCCAGAATCCATCCACTTCCCTTGTATGCATGCACCGCCATGGGCACAAATTAACTACGCACTTCACGTCGTACTATGTTTTGCTTTGGACTTCACTACCCTAAATTGCCGTAGTGACATTGCCCAAGATTTCACCGCATCCATCACAGCCTCCTTGTCTTTATATATGGCTCCTCGTGTTACCTCGTTGTCATGATACTCCCATGCATCAACGTTCCCTTCATTCATTGTTAGGTCTTCGGTTAAAATTACTCCACGCACCAGGGACTGCACCTCGATACCATTGTCCTCCTCATCCGACTCTTCGCAATCGTGACTTCCTCATCCGCTCGGCCCTCCTCCTCCATCAGTCAACTATATCCTCCACCTCCTCCCTCGTCGGCCACCCCGCGCCTCCACGACAGCCTCTCGCCCCGCCGAACTCATGTCCCCCTCTCCGAGCTCCTCGTCACCTTCATCATCACGTTCTCGCATGTTTGTCCGCCCTCCTTCACAATATCTACCTCGGCATCACCCACTACCGACACCGACGGAGCTCACCGGTACCATCAGTACCCGATAAGAAGCGGCCCGCCTCGGCTCCACGGCATACCCAACATAGCTCCTCCACGATGTTGTCCCGTTAATAGGAATCAACTCTCCAAAAACAAGCAGTTATTGCGACGGCCGACTCTGCTTCTAATTCGCGGCCGAACTGCCTCTGCATCCAACTCGAACATCCCAAACAACCACTCCAACAAAGTCCTCGTATGTCCTATCCTCTGTAGGCATGCCCTGCATTTACCATCGAAAATGATGACAAATCTACGCTGTCGGACCACTGTGCTATCTCCCCATCTCCATAAAATATTTGGAAATATTTCATCTCCGACATGTCGCCTACAACGACGGATCGAAATTTCAATCGGTTGTCATCTAACCGCATCGTGCATTACCCTATGAATGTTACACTATATCTATACATTTTTCTCGTGCTAACTTCTAACATTGCATGATATTTACTAATTTCTAACTTAGCATGGTATTTACATATGCTTGGTCGACTACCATTTTTTTAAATATTACTCTACACTACAATATATAAGTCAATCAACATTCGAGTACAAAATCCTACTACAATATATTTCTAAATATTACCTACATTACATTTCTAACCAATCCTACTTTTCCTCTCCTTCTCTTATATACTACATTTCAAAAATATTTATACTACATTTCAAAAAACATACCTACATTATATTTCTAAAGACTTAACAATATACGAAAATAAACTTTTATACTACATTTCAAAAAACATACCTTTCCTCTCTTTTCCTCTCCTCTTCTTTCCTCTTCTTCTCTTCTTTCTTCTCTTCTTCTCTTCTTTCTTCTTTCTCTTCTTTCTTCTTTCTCTTCTTCTCTTCTCTTCTTTCTTCTTTCTCTTCTCTCCTTCGGCTGGTTTCTCTTCCGGGCGCTTTGCTCGGCCGTCGAATGGGAGGTGGCTTTGAGGGCCACCTATCGCATAATATGGGCGATCGCCCTGCTATTGGGCGACGGGTACCTAGCCGTTAAAGCCTCCTCGAGGCCGTTACAACTAGCCGTTAGTGGCCCACTGGTCGCCATCTACATGGGCGATCGCCGTCTACATGGGCGACGGGTGCCTACTTCTGTTATTTTCGAATCCCGCAGTACATTTTCGAAAAAATGATTAAAAAGAAGTATTAAATAAAAAAAAATTCGTCGAAGTTGGCCTGGTCGAGAGTAGGGAGGTCACCTCGGACCCGGACTCGAACGCGTGTTTTGACCGCTGGATCGGACGGCTGATAATACCGGCTGGTTCGTCTTAGAGCATCTCTAATGATACAGTCAACTGCCGCTATAAAAAAACTTTTGTCGACGATTGGAGAACGGGCTCCCGTCGAGCTTACTTGTTGAATGGGGGATCAACAGAGCCCCGTCGTACGGATCGAAGAGGGCGTTCGAGCGTCTGAGTCGGGAGAAAGAAGAAAGAGGGACCGCGGGTGTTTTTATCCTGGTTGGACCTCTCACCGTCGAGATAATAGCCCTACTCCGGTGTATTGTGTTCTATCTTGGTATCCTCTCCCCACAGATCTTCGAGGGTTTAAATACTGCGACTAGAGGTACATAGAAGGTAACTACCTCCTGGGATTGCGCTGCGCATTAATGCATTGCCACGATCTCGCCTGACCGGGCGTTATTTGAATTTCGGGTATGATTTCCCTTGATCTCCAGGATTGGTTGCCACCTTCCTTCCTCGCGGCATTGACCAAGGCACTCCGACCAAAACACCGAAGCGGTCGCGGCCTCTACGAGCATGCTTGCTGCGTGGGAGTGTGTTTTGGTGCTTCGTGAGCGAAGGTGCAAATCGCATGCTCGGAGGAAGAAGGAGGGATACTCGTTCGTTCTCGAGCATCTTCTTTTAGTGTTGCTTGGTGGCGGGTTTAGCTTTTCACGGGGTACCGTGGTCTTTTACCGGAATAGCCAATCCCCGACGGCTAGCCCGAGGTTCAAGTGGGGAACCCTCGGGCTTCCCGCCGAGCCTAAGAAGACTTGAGGGGATTGAATTTCCTTTGGTCGTGGCTCACGACCATTTTTCGTCGAGAGGCGAACTTCTTTACCAGCGGCGTGCTTGCTCGTGGCGCGTCGTTTGGTTGTTCTGCGGTTCCTTCACGAGAAGCCTCCTTGTACCCGGTTTCTCGGCGCGCTTTCTCGGCCAGGTGTCGCTACGTGATAAAGCGATTTTAACTCGCCCCTTGTCTTTTAACCCTTTCTACCGAGAGGTCGGGGTCGCGTTGTCTCTTTGCTCGTCTTCGCCAAAAAATCTTCCGAAACCTAGCGCCCAAGAACCCTTTTCGTTCCTTTCCTTCTTCGGCCATGGCGCTGCTTCAAGGTTAGCCGGATGACTCGAAGGAGGCTCCAGTGCTCACGAGGCCGAGGGGTCGACCAGGCTCTGGTCGAGTGCCGGGATGATGCGGCGCCCGGCACGCGGGAGCGGAGATCGTCTCCTGCGAGTTGTACGCCATCAGGAAGCTTCGTGAGAAGCGACTTCCTCGCCTCCGTGCTTGCCTTCTTCTTGGTGCGAGATCTCTCATCTCCACCCCAACTCTATCCTTTCTCTGCAATCTTCTCCCATCTTTGCGAGGCTTACGTGGAGTGTAATGCCCACGGCTAGCCTCTTCTTTCACTTCTATTCCCCCTTCCCGCACCGTAGGGACGGCCCGCCGGCTATGCGTTTATCTTCGCCTCGGCCCAACCGACCATCACGAGTACCCCTTCGTTGCTCTGAAGGACTCGG
This sequence comes from Rhipidocladum racemiflorum, assembly GCA_036346355.1. Lineage (NCBI taxonomy): Eukaryota > Viridiplantae > Streptophyta > Magnoliopsida > Poales > Poaceae > Rhipidocladum > Rhipidocladum racemiflorum. The sequence goes on along the minus strand of CM070573.1, from coordinate 82,130,833 downwards.
TGTCGGGTTGGGCCGACCTGGTCTACCGAGGAAGAGGCGGAGGGTCCCGGCTTGGTCTATCTTGAGGAGGGCGCTCCGCCTGCGAGGCAATGGCGCGCCGCCGGTAACTGAGGAAAGCGGGTCCTCGGGGCGATCGGTGGCTCGCCGAGATGGGGCTCATCGGGTCGGGATATCGCCGGGACTTCACCTTCAACCAGGTGTCCCCCTGAGGCGCCATGAGCATCCCTTCTTCGAGGTGACCGGGTGGCATGACTTTTCGCGAGGACAACGCGGTATGTTCCTGGACCTCTTTCCGAGGGCATCATTGCTTTACGGTGATCGGTGCTATGCATATATATATATATCTTTTATCTTAGTCTTTGGATTTGCGGCAGCTCCGAGGGCGGATTTGGGTTGACGAGGGTCGCCGAGATGTTCGGCGCCAGGAGAAGGATTGACGCCCAATCGTCGAGTCCCAAGAACATCTTTTGACCGTGGCGACGCGGTAAGTACATCTTTCTGCTTCGCTCGGGGCATGTTTTCCGAGCTTATTCCTCCCGATTTACTGTTTGCGAGGAGAAAGGTCGCCCTTGAGCTTAGCGGTGTCGTGACTGCAGGCCCGCCAAGCCCGATCGCCAGGGCTCGCATAAGAAGGGCGAGTCGAGCCGCCAAGTATCCGCCTCGCCTCCACCCATGGCGGTCGGCCGAAGCCACTGGGACCCTACGCCACACCTTGAGAAATGCGCCGACCGTCGGGAGGTAGCGAACTCCGAATTTGGTTTGATGACTTCAAAGCGGAGGAGGCCGGTGATGGCCGATTGGAACAGCTCGGCCAGCGAGGAAGGCGAGAGGAGGCCGGGTCCCTCGGAGCCAAGGAGCGGGCTGAGAGGCGGATCAAGGCCCTCCGGGACCAGCTTACTCGGGTGGTCGATGACCCGAGGAGGAGGAAGAAGAGGAGGGCCACCTACGCTGCAGTCGAGGAAGGAGGCCCGAGGAGAGGTCGACCTCTCAAAACCTCGACTGGAAGAGGTCGACATGGACGACGGCCTGACTGCCGATGGCGATCGATGTTGACGCGCGGAGGAGCTGCGTCGTGGTCGTGGCCGAGGCCTCTGAGGCCGCCGCGGCAGTCGCGTGGCCTGCGAGAGGCCGAGGGAGGATGGCGCCGCTCGCGAGGCGAAGGTAGGTTCACTGCTTCATTCTCTCATTCTGTTCTTGTCTTGTGATTTTCTTGGGCTAACCCACCTGTTTGGCGTGGGCGTGATAGCTCGGATGTCGTTACTTTGGACTTCGCCGGATGGTCGAGGAGATTATCGACTCTGCGGTTGCCAGGCAAAGCTCGACCGCGTTGTCGACCAAGTGATGGCCGAGATGGGGAGGCCCGCTCTGCCAGGCCGAGCTTCCTCAGCGGGACTCGCTTTCTTCGTGACGCGGAACCCTGTCCGGCCAGCGGAGGAGCAGGAGTCATGAGGGGCCCGAGGACCAAGACGCCTTGGCCTTGGTCCCTTACGAAGAGACATGCGAGGCGAGGCTCGGCGCCAGGCCAGGAAGGAGCTTGGTCAGCTGCGCCAACGGCCCTTGGCCGTGAGCGCCAAGGAGAGGAGGAGGTCGTCCCGACCTAACTCCTTGACCAGGGCACCGGCGTCCTGGCCGTAGGAGGTGCAAGGCGGTGAGGTGATCGCCCTTGATCAAAGCGCCTCGGCGCGGAGCATCGGCCGCCTCGAGGCTATGGAGGGACAAGGCGGAGGTGGTCGTTAACGACCAAGCTGCCTCGGCCGCGGAGCAAGGAGTGGCGGCTTCGTGGTTGGCGTCTGACCCGTAGATGTGTCAGAGCCAGGGGCGGCCACGAGCCGCTTGCCGTGGAGGAGGATCGGCCTCGGCGCGACGGGGTTGGTCGAAGGTGGTGGCGCCCGTTGCTCTCCCCGAGCACAGGGTGCTCGGGGAGAACGGCGCTGGGCCGGCCCGGATGACTTGGTCAATCCTTCTTTCGGTGGCGCGACTTGCTTAGGACAAAGGTCGATCACCGGGCTCTTCGGTAAGTTTCATGTTCCTTCTTTTTTACGTGATCGACCTTTCCAGTCTGCTCGCCTTTTCCCTTCTCTTTTCTCTTTACGCTTGAAGTTTGCCGAAGGCTATGGAGGATATCGACGCCACCTCGGTCTCCGCAGAAAGTCTTGAGTCGACCACCCGCTTGAGCAAGACGCCAAGATCGCCGATCTTGAGCGTCGAGGTCTCCGAGTCTTGTGAGGCCGACCTGAGCCGGTGGAATCGGCGAGGAGCCTCATCGCCAAGGGCTCGGGACCAGCTCTTCAGAGGCGAGACGGGCCGAAGAGCACTTCAGAGCAGAAGTGCGCCGAGCTTGACGTGAGAAAGTTGGTACGGAGGTCCCGACCGCTTGAACTCCAACGAGCTCGGAGCGCGAAGAGGCCCAGCTCAAGGAGGTGCGGCGCCTTCGGAGACAGCGGTGAAGGTCGTGCTCGCTCGGAAAGTTTTGGACTTGGAGGCGGAGGTCGACTTCTAAGAGAACTTGCGCTTCTTCGAAGTCGGCGTGAGACTTAGCTCCTTTTTTATTTTTAGCTCGTGTAACCCTGTAAAAAACAACGCTTGGGTTAAATGAGCAAACTCGCAGTGTTTGGTCCTTACTGTTTTTCTTGAGTTTGCCTTCAACATATGCCCATGATTGATCAGTTGAGAAAAGGAAACAAGTTCTGCATAGAGCATATATCATAGATACGAGCAAAGAAAACAAGCTCTGCATAGATCATATATCATGGAGCGAGCAAAGGATCCTTGGTAGAAGGGGCGAACGTTCCTATCATCTGAGCCCCCCTGCCATGGACAAAGGTCGTGCCCTTCATTTGCGAGCACGAGTTTGTTCATGGGAAAATTTAAGGGTCGCTTTGGTCGTGCGATTTTTTGAATGATATAGAAGTAGGTCGGTTCGTCGAGGAAGAAATGCGACCTGAAGTAGTAGACGAACTTTAAACCAACATCACGTAGAGCTACCATACCCGAATGGTCACTTTGAACCGGGCTTAGAGTGGCTCGCGCGAATACGCATACGGTGAAAAGCTCTTGTGGAAAGTGAGCGATTGGGCGAGCATCCCGGGGGCCAAGGAAATGGTGCGCGCATACTTGTCGGATAAGTTAAATGCGCACAATCTTTGCTGAAACAGACGATGCTCGTTCGACAAAGCGAGAACTAAACACGAGAAAGAGAGAGCGTTTTATTGGAAAGAGAACGCAAGGGGCGAGATAGGAGTACTCGTCTAAGCGTAGAATTTACGATTGATCGATGTTCCAGTCTTTGGTGAGCTCCCGACCATCTGGCATCGCGAGCGGCGTCTTGTGCAAAGACACGTGTGTAGTCCCTCCCACCTTGGGGTTAGCTTGTTGGCCTTCGGCGGGTCTTGAACTCTTCGTAAGACCATGTCGCCGACTTGCGTGACCCTAGGCCTGATCGGTTTTGGCCGCGTGCCTACGAAGAGCACTGTAGGTAAACCGCAGACCAGAGCAACGCCGTTCGGCGTGTCGCCGGCGAGGTTCTAGGTCGACGGCGCTCAACTTCTTGATCAGCGGAATCGATCGGTTGCACCCTTGGGGAACCAGCCACGATTTCGCGACGAAATGGCCTCCGCACCGTAGACGAGTCGGAAGGCGTTTTGCACTGCGGCTCGAGTCGTAGTGCGACAGACCAAAGAACGGCCGAAGCTCATCCACCCCTTCTTTGCTTGTCTTTGGTTGAGGTCTTAAGACCTCTTTATGCCACTGGACTAGCTGCCCATTTGCTCGCTTCATTTCCTCGTTACTCTGTGGATGCGCCCAGGCGGAAAGCAGACCTTTGGTTCCGACCTCCTCGCGATAACTTTGGAACGATTCGTGAACTGGTCCGTTGTCTGTGATAAGGCGGTTAGGTATCCCGAACCGAGGATTACCACATTATTGCGGAGGAGGAATCTCTTGGCGCTGGGCCGAGATGGTCGAGGAGGCTCGGCCTCTATCCACTTAGTGAAAGTGTCGATGGCCACGAGCAAATACTTGCAGCCTTCGACCTCGGGGAAGGGTCCAAGGACATCGAGCCCCGAGGTTGAGAAGCGGCCCGCGAGTGGTATGGTTTGCGGGGCATATCTGGGTTGTGGACTTTTGAGCATGAAGCGGCATGCCCGGCAGTCACTGATTGGACCGTCGTCCGTCAAGGCGTCGGCGATGAGTACCCTAGTCGGAAGGCCTTGCTCACAAGCGTCTGAAGGCCCAGTGAGCTCACTTTACATCCCTTCATGGATATCACGAAGAAAATCTTGGCCTTCCTCCTGAGAAGCTATCGGAAGGATCCTAATGCGCCTTCCGGTATAGGTCGTCTTCGATCGATCTGTCTTGAGAAGATCGCCTTATTAGCGACAGCTCGGCTTCTTCCTCGGCAATGTCCATGCGCAAGATATTGGATGAATAGCGTCATCCAATTTGCACTTTGCTCGAGAGGAGACCCTAGTGTCTGCTGGTGCCTCCTCTTGAGAGGAATGGAGGGCTTATGTAGGTGCTCGACAAGCACCCCCACCGGAGGCGGTGATGCGAGAGGAACCGACCTTAGACATTTGGTCGGCCAGGAATTATCCTTCACTGGGGATGTAGATTACTTGAAATTCTTGAAGTATTTCTCCATCTTCCTTACTTCAGCCCAGTGCAGCGCCATTGAGTGTCGAACACTGATACTCCTTGTTGACCTGGTTTACGACCAAGCGTGAATCGCCCTTCACAATGAGCCGTTGGACTCTAGCGATTTACATGCAGAAATCAGGCCAAAGGCCTTCGTACTCGTCGCGTTGTTAGTCGCGGCGAAATGTAGTCGGATGGCGTCTGCAGCTGTATTCTCCATCCGGGAGACCAAGATGACGCCTTGACCCAGCGTATGCTCGGATCCATCAAATCTGAGTCCGTGAGTTTTCCCTTGAATCATTGGTTCCCATTGGTGGTGGAAGCCGGAGCCGACCATTCCGCCATACGAAATCAGCCAAGACTTGTGATTTTATCGCCGTGCGGCGAGAACACCACTCGAACTTCGGCGAGCTCCATTGCCCACTTGGCTGTCGACCATGGCGTCGATTTTCAGGATCTCCTGAGTGGGAAGCCGGTGGCACCACGATCTTGTGCGGCTTGAAAGTAGTGACGCCTTCCCGGAGGGCCATCAGATAATGAGTACGGTGGTTTGGACCTCGGGGTAACGCTCCTTAGGTCCATGAAGTATACGACGTAATAGATAGGTCGGCTGGGTACCATCTCTCTCTTTGCCAACAGAGCTTACCGCTACTGGAGGTTGCACGCCAGGTATAATAGCAATTCTTCCCTGGCGATAGGTGTGGCGAGGCGGGCGGTTGGGAGAGAATCTTGTTTTAGCTCTTTGAGCAGCGATCGACTTCCTCGTCCACGTGAAGCCATCATGCTTATGGAGGGCTTTAAAGAAAGGTAGTCCTCGCTCCCCGGTGGAGGCGAACCGGCTTAAGGCGGCCATTCTTCGGTCGAGCTTGTACTTCCTTTACGCATGTGGCGACCTCATGTTCTCAATGGCTTGATTTTCTCGGGTTAGCCTAACGCGCCATTTGGCCCGACCATATAGCCGAGCACCTTGCCGGCCTTTTTACGCCGGAATCGCATTTCTCACGGATTTAGCTTTATTCGATGCTTATTGAGGTTACAAAAAAGTTTCTTCAAGTCGCCATGAACGTGACTCAAGTACTCTTGCTTTTGACAACTATGTCGTCGACATAGACCTCCAAATTTCGACCTATTTAGTGCCGAAAGTCTTCTGCATGAGGCGTTGAAAGGTTGCTCCGCGCATTTCTCGAGGCCAGAAAGACATGGTCGTAGCAGCGGAAAATGCAGAGCGGGGTGATGAAGGAAGTCTTCTCGTCTTGCGACAGTGACGGTACGTCGATGATAGCCTGAATAGCGCGTCTAGGAAGCTCATGGTTGCGTGACCTGCCGCGTCACGATCCACCAATTGGTCTATGCGAGGCAGCGGGTAGTTGTCTTTTAGCGCACTGCGTTCAAACCGGTGGTCGCACATGCGCCACTTGCCTCCTTTCTTCCTGACGTAAGGCTGGATTGGCTAGCCACTGAGTGCTCGATCTCTCACGGTAAGCCAGCTTTTAGGAGTTTATCAAGTTCCTCCGGATGATTGCCTGTTTTCCGGGAAAAGCGTCTAAGTTTCTGTCTCACTTTGGTTTTTGTCGTGTGAGCAGCTAGCTTTGTGCTCGACCACCTCCCTTGGGACCCGGGCATGTCGGATGGTTCCCAGCGAACACATCAGGCCTTGCTCGGAGGAAGGTGAACGGCTCGAGTTCCTATTGGGATCTAAGGAAGATCCCAAATGAATGACAACTTGGCCGGTTCCGACTCGTTGGCCCGGAACAGCCTTGGTCTCTCCTCCAGAGGGCAAGTTTAGCAGAATGCCCGGCTCTTGGTCGGGACCGCGAGTGAGTAAGCCCGAGCCATATCTAAGGCTCTTTAAATACGCAATTGAGTGCGGACTTGTGGTTCCTTTGATGGTTATAACTCCGTTCGGTCAGGAATCTTGGGCACCGTCACAGCGTGGTGAGCGACCATGAACTTGGCCAAGGCCTGCGAGGATGGCGTTGTGGTAGCCGACTCAAAGTCCACCACCTTGAAGGTGATTAGCTCCGTTACGAAGTTACTTGGGCCGCCACTTACTACGCGGGGACGACCTGCCCGGAGGAGTTTGATCGAGGTGCGGGAACTATCCGAAGAAGGGCACGGCCACACTCTTGATTTTGGAGCGAGGAATGCATCTCGTCCAAAACCTTGGCTGAAATAAGGTCCAAAGAGCTCCGGAGTCTATGAGGACCCGGCCAGAAGCGGCTGATTCGCGATGGTGGGGTTCCACGACCATCGGAAGCCTCTGAGGTTTGGTCATCCCAAGGGACGATGCGTCCTTGGAGAAGGTCGAGGATACCTCCGACCATTTCAATTTCTAGCTGCCAGGAGGCTTACCCCAGGTAACATGGTGCACTTCCTTATGCGGCCTCCTTTAAGTCCGTGGGACTTGTAGAGCGGAAGGAGCCCAAGATGACCGCTATGTGATTCCTTGGTTCTTGGTATTCCATGTTATCCTCACTTTCCTCGTGGGCTGTTTTCCTTTGTCATTTTCACCTCGCTCTGAAGGCGTTGGCATGGGCCGCTACTGTAAAATCGCTCGAGCGGTAGGTCCACGTTCGGCAATTCCAGTGGAGTCGTGCCGTCGCGCTGGTGAAGCGGACGGTAAGGTCGCCCCGTCAGTCCGCTTAGTCGCCTCGTCGGTCCGCTTGGTCGCCTGCGTCCTCGAGGCTGTGTGGTTGTCCTCTTCCCGAGGCGTTAGCCCCCGTGACTGGGCCAGTTTGCTCGAGGTTGTTGTTGTTCCAGCGGCTACCATGGTCGGGCGAGGGCTGCTTTTCTTCTTTTTCTTGATCTTCTTGTCTCACAGATTCGAGCCCTTTTTGCTAGCCGAGGTCTCTAAGCCGGGTTGGCGGCAGCTTCCCTTAAATCGAGCATCTTCTTCCATTGGGCGGCCTCATCTGGTTAGCGTGTCGATCGGCCATTCGGAAGAGCTCGTTCGCGTTAGATCGGTGGATCTCCGTGTCTGCGTGAAAGCGCGCGTCTAAATACCCGGGAACTTGGCCCAGACGACCGCCTCGTCCGATATGTTCGGATCGAGTTCGGACTGGATAAACCTCCGGGCCAATTATCGCAGGTTTCCCTGTCCGTTTGTATCAAAGCGCTCGGTCGCGCTCCTTTCGGCCGGATGCCTAACGCGGAAATTTGCTCGGGCCTTGTGGCTGCCCAGACCGTATGGAGCCTTCCTTACGATTAAAAAGCCACGTCTGGCGGCTCGTCGTAACTGCGGGTAATTTGCCATCACCCCTCGCCCGGCCTCCAAGGATAAGCGGTGGTATATATCGAAGAAATTCGTCAGGGTTACGGGTCCGTTGAACAACTTTCGATATGGTCGGGCTTGAATACTGTTCGGCCATCGCGGCGTTCGAGGGAGCTCGTGAAGGCACGGCAACGGCTTCGGGATTTCGCGGTGAAATCCTCGGTCATAAAGCGGCCTCACGGGTCTTCCACTCAACGCCCGTCGCTTGGGCTAGTCGAGAGAAAACCTCATGCGACGGTCGTCTTGGCGACCGCTGGTAGTGGGAGGCGTTGAGTGCTCGTAATACGGGCGATTATACGGATATCGCTCGGGAGTCGCTGCGGATCGCTCCGGCCTTTCGATCGAGTTAGCGATCAGGGGCGATCTCCGAACATGGCTAGCTCGAGATTCACCTGCGTGCGGCGCGCGGGAAGCGTTTGTAGCCGGTCGGGGAACACTCGGGCATCCCGTCACGAGGAAGGATCAGACTTTAGCTCGGCAAGCCTTTCCAAATCTTCGGCCTGACCACCTTGCGGCCTCTAATGCTTGCTCGAAACTACGCGAGTCACGCATACGGCCGCTGGCTGTAGTTCCGTTCCGGGTGGAATCGGGCGGTGGCGTGAGCTTTGGCGACGCCCGAGGCGCGATCGGGAGTTCGGTACCCACAAGAGTTCCTTCAGTGAAGCGCCCCTTTGCTGGCGGCGAATGCTCGCGAGGTCTTTCCCAGAGGCGCCTCAGGTGGAGTCTGGCCGCCTCGTAGGGTCGTGCTTGGCAGCGTCAGGATCCTTCTCAGGGCTCGCGCGGCCTTCCACACGTTGACCCGGCGAGGCGGGATGAGAGCGATGGGGACATCATTGTATCCCTTGAGATGCAGTCTCTCTGGTCGAGCTCTAGGTCGCCCGGTATGTCGGGCCGTAGAGCTCATCGATCATCCTCGGGGTCCCCGGGGTAATGTCTGAGGATGGAGGCCACTGCCCTCGCATTCCGTGTCAGGAAGGGCTCCCAGACTTCGGTGTGACCCGATAGGATCGGTCACCCTGGCCACGTCGGGCGGCGTAGTATCGTCGTCATCTTCAACGTGGTCGAAAACACAAGGTCGAGTGTCTCCCGAGTTCGGCATCCTCGAGGATCTTGATCCAGTGCGGGAATCAAACTGCCGTCCCCCACGGACGGCGCCAGTGTCGGCGATTGAGAACGGCTCCTGGCCGAGCTTACTTGTTGAATGGGGATCAACGAGCCCCGTCGTCACGGATCGAAGAGGCGTTCGACGATCACGCAGGTCGAGAGAGAAGAAAGAAGGGGAACCAGGTGTTTTTATCTGGTTGGGCCTCTCACGTCGAGATAATAGCCCTACTCCAGGTGTATTGTGTTCTATCTTGGTGTCCCTCCCCATTCTGGATCTTGGGGGTTTAAATACTACGACTAGAGGTACATAGAAGGTAACTACCTCAGGATTGCGCCACGCAATCGTATACGATCTACGCCCTTGACCGGGCGTTATTTGAATTTCGGTATGATTTCCCTTGATCTCCGGTGATTAGTTTGCCACCTTCCTTCCTCGCGGCATTGGCCGGCACTCAGACCAAAACACGGCGTGTCGCGGCCTCTACGAGCATGCTTGCTCGTGGGGGAGGTGTGTTTGGTGCTTATGTGAGCGAAGGTGCAAATGCGCATGCTCGGAGGAGAAGGAGGGATGCTCGTTTCGTTCTCCCGAGCATCTTCTTTTAGTGTTGCTTGGTCGGCGGGTTTAGCTTTTCACGGGGGTACCGTGGTCTTTTGCCAGATAGCCAATCCCCGACAACTTTATATCACTTCTAGCTTAAAGATAAGCTCTCCAATGGATTTACTACTTCAAGAGTCAGCTCTTGTCTCTCTTATCTATTTCTTTCCTTCACATAAGTAAAAAGATTTATGTCATTATAGCTTGTCGATGTGTTGACTATAACATACTCCAAGAGTCAGCTCTCGTCTCTCTTATCTACTTCTTTTCTTCACATAATCCAAAAGATGAGATAAATTCTTGTAGCTAGCTCATTTAGGCCCAGTTCGTTTCAGCTTCTGGATTATGGATTCTGGATTATGGGAGAAGCTGCTTCTGATTATGGGAGAATCAGGCCGAGTTAACTATGACTTCTAGGTTTCGGATCGAGCTGGCAAGAATCAGCAAGAATCTGTGAGAATCGAGGTTTGCACGATTCGATTCTATTTAGAAAACAGCTTCCGATTCTCGCAGGTTCGGCCCGTAATCCTCCCGTTCGGCAAATAATCCGCTTTTTTTTTAAGCAGAAGCTGTTCAGAAGCTGAAACAAACGGGGCCTTGGTACCATTGGAGATGCCCGACTGTCTCGCACGCTTCTTCCCGACCGTACGAGCGCAGAAGCAGAGTTCCAACCCTGGCCCCTCCGCCGCCGACGCCAACCCCAACCCCCGCCGTTCGTCTCCGGCGAGCTCCACGGAGGCGACCGTATCGTTGCTTGACAGACTCTTACCTCCTCCAAATTCACCGGACGGGAGCTCCTCCAACGATTAGCCTCGTCGCCCCCCACCACTGGAGATTTATCCGTACTAACATTTCTTGGTAACCCTTGATTAGTTTCGCTTTCCCCTAATTTGCGCTGTGAGAAACCTTATGCTCTAGTCCAATGATCCCGTCCGGTTCTTGTACCCACCAATCATTGGACTAGATGCAAATTTATGCCGTACTAATGCACTGCATTTCTTCAATATGTTCGCTTCCGATGCTATCTGTATCTGTATGTCTGGATAGTTTGGATATGGGAACCCACAGCCTTCTTTGGTCAATTGCAAAGAGGTCGGTGACGGGGGCTTTAATCGGTGTCACCATTTCTGATCGGTATGTAACTGTAGTCTCAGTGACGGGCGATTCGATGCATCCTACGTTCACAGCGTCCAATAGCGCCTTGCGAGGTATTTCTCTTTCAATTTCTATAGGTTTAACAAAGCATGGACAGTTGGATGATTCTGCAGTCCATATTCAAAGATTTCTTTGCTGTGTTCTCATTTGTGCTGACCAGGTTGCTCGAACCAGGTGATGTCGTGTTAGCAGAAAGGGGTTGCCTTGAAAAATACAAGTTCTCGCATGGTGATGTGGTCTTGTTCAAGTGAGCATGTGAAATTGGAGAGAAGCTCGATGCCTTCGGCCTTGTCCTGTGCCTCTAGTCTAATTTTTCCTTGTGCGATCTGCAGGTGCCCTAGTAATCATAAGGATTTGTTCGTGAAAAGATTGATTGCCCTACCTGGTGAGTGGTTGCGGCTCCCTGAGTCCCCTGAGATAATTAAGATTCCAGAGGGTCACTGCTGGGTTGAAGGTGATAATGCTGCTCGAAGTTGGGATTCTAGATCATTTGGCCCTGTAAGTTACTTCTACTCTCTTTTTTTTCCTTTTAACTTCTGTTCAACTTACAAGACTATTCCACTTTGATTTGGCTGATCTGGGGTTAATGTTCCACAGTTCGTCTGGTTGTTTGAGTGAAACATATTCTGATATTCATCCAGTGTCGTTGACTAGTATTAATGGGTTGGGAGCTTGTTTGTCCCATGATTGGCTTTTGCCATATTTTGATCCTGAGTGCTAGCATTCTTAGTACCGTGGGGTGTAAATCTGATAACTAAAGAGGGGAGTCACCAGCACTGGCACTGTTGCAAAGAATTTGCATGCTAGCCTTTTATTTTGTAAAATTTGAAACTTCTGTAAGTGATTTCTTTTAAGGTTTTGGGATTATTGTCATCATTGCAAATTCAGACTGTGTTTTTTCTTAAAGAAAAACAGGGTACCAAAAATATGCATGCAGTGTGTATAGGCTGATGGACATGGGCATATTAATCTCACTGGCTGTGTGTGTGCCTTAAGATTCATACCATGTTAGTCTATGACTACATGTGCTATTTACAGTTCCATTAATTGACATTAAGTGATAGAGCAAACTATCTGAAATATGCCAATTATTGTAGGCTTCATCCTTGCTGGGCTCTCTTTGAACAATGTTGTGTGATGTTAGATGCTATAACGTGCCGAATTAGCATAGTACTTGAGCTACAAGCCTCTGGTTATTGCAACATGCTGTAGTATCTTTGTAGCCTGTTGGAAACCACTGCGTTCTGTACGTGGGGCCTGAAACAAAAATTAATACACCATAATTGTAGCCTGTGATGAGTGACATTCTCAGCGCCTACTTATACAAACACTTTGGACTATACCGAACTAAGACCATCTCCAACCGTGTCCCTTCCCCTCTCCCTTTCCCTCCGCGAAGGGATTCCTATTCCCTTCAACGCTCCAACGGATTCCCTTCAGCATTCCCTTCGTGAAGGGATTCTCTCTCCCATTCCCTCTAGCAAGGGATTCTCTCTCCTTTCTCTATACAATTCCCTTTAAAGGGAATCTGTTGGAGATGAGGGTAAATAAAGGGAATGGGAATGAGGAAAGGGAACAGGGAAGGGAATGAAATGAAGGAATATGGTTGGAGATGGTCTAAACTAGATACCAAACGGTCCAAATAGAAGCAAAAAAAAAAAAGACAAAGGAAATCAGAACAAAGCAAAAAAATTGATAGTCAGGGAAACATATATTAGAACAGACAAGCACATGAATGCACGAGAGGGCAGGCACACTTGTATGCCTAGTGAGAGAGTTTAATCTTGACAAGTTGCACTGATGCCTTCCTATTTATGTTTCTGTTTGCAATCTAGCGTGAGGATGATGTTGCAAACCAACATGGGTTTGGTTTGTCATGTTGGTGATCTAAACCAATCTTGAGCCCTGAAGCTGCTAGCAGATGGCTAGGATTATGTGGGTTGTTTAGATTGGATAGTTAGGCACTGCGGCTTGACTCACTTATAGTTGGGCGGGCCTATCGTGAATTGGGTTGGTAGCCTACAACCAAGCAAGCAGCTGGATGTGTTGGGCCACAAAGCTTAAATTGTGATACAATTTATTCTTGGTTTTTAATTTTGAGCTTCTGGCTATTTCACAAAGAAATCAAGCGGCCATAATTGTTAATTTGGAGTCCTAGAATTAGCATAGGATATGTTAGACTGATTAAAGTTTATGTAGCTATGGAAAACCGTTATGGCATGTTAACACAATATAATATTCTTTCAAGCTTAATTATTGAATTTGTACTTTTTTGTATTTCGCCTAGCTCTAGTATATGTTGCTTTGGTATGACTTGTTTCATTATTTGTGTTGTTTTTCAGATCCCTTTAGGTCTAGTTAAAGGGAGGGTGGCACACATCATCTGGCCACCGTCAAAGATTGGCCGAGTGGAGAGAAAAATGCCCGAAGATAGAATTTCACCTGTTTAATTTGACTTCTTAGTACATTGGATGATAATTTATTTCAATTCGACCTGTGAACTTGCCTAATTTTCAGATGTTTGACAACAATTCATGTTTTGGTGACTTGTGCCAAAGATTCTTTTATTCACCATGCTGTTGTTGTGTACTTGTGTAAGAAACTTCATTTTCATGCTGGTCAGGTGGAAAACTCTCAATCGTGGCCTTTCGCCTTGAATCATTTGTATTCCGTAAGCGCATACATATTCAGTCACTGAATGAATAGAACTCCGGTGGCTGTAGTGAGAGAGTGTATTCTGAACTCCTGCAATTTGCCGTAGTGGCTGTCCGTTTTAGCTTCACAACATATTGGGGTTCAAAAGATGCGGGGTGATAAAACGCACCGAATCAGGTGTTATTTCTATGCTGCAACAAGCAGATATTTAAAAAAAACAAACAGAACTGGAAAGGCGAAGTGAATCGCGATCTTAATATGTCTTCCTTTTTTTTTTTTTTTTTTGCTTTTTTCTGGATTAAGAAAAAGAATGCTATTATGTACAAAGACTAAGGTGTGTTCTACAAGCACGAGTGTTTCTTCCTCCTGTATCCTGATTCCTGATCAACGTGAGGTCTACCTAGCTTGCAGCAACTATGAACTTCATCACCATGCTCCTGGCCTTGTTGATGGTCATGAAGCAGAGGAACAGGTGCTCCTCCAGCTCGTCCAGCTGCTGCCTGAAGCTCTCCTCATTCTTGCACAGCTGCCTCAGTACCTCCTGCACCAGCCTCCCCTTCCCGCCGGCCGCCGAGCGGTGCTCCACGCACAGCTGCAGCAGCGCGAGCATGTGCTCCCCCTCGTCGCGCACCCGCGCCACGAGCCGGCTTATCGTGTCCATGTCCCGGTTCAGTATGTACGTGCCCTTGGTCGCGGCCTCCAGCTGCACGAGCGCTCGCCGCACCGCCCGGCACGAGAAGAGCCCCAGCCACGCCGGCGACATCATCGGGAACGCCGCGAACGCCGCCAGGATGTGCACGCCTATGCACGCGCCGACGACTGCCACGATGGCGACGACCGTGATGAAGGAGACCGAGAGCGCCTGCCTGAGCCGCGCGATGCTCTTGATCCGGAGGCGCGCCTTCTTCCTGCCAGAGTTGAGACTCTTGAGCAGGTCCGCCGAGCTGAGCTGCACCTCCCGGAGCCTGCCCTGCGACGCGGCCAGCGCAGTGAACGGCTGGCCGAGCTCGGCGGAGACGTCGGCGAGGTTGGACATCCCGACGTCGGCGGCGAACTTGCGGAGCGTGTTCTTGAGCGGGCGGTAGCGGAGTCGTATCTGCTCGATGTCCTTGAGTAGGTGGCTGCACAGGAAGGAGGCGTTGGCCGTCTCGGCGTAGTAGGTGGAGAGGAGGCCGTGGACGTAGGGGCGGAGCCGGCTCTTGCTCGCGGAAGCGAGCGCCGCGCTGACGGCACGCTGGTCCGGCTCGAGGAGGTGCTCGGAGAAGAGGCGGTACGATGGGAGGCGCTTGGACGCCGTGGCGCCGCCGCCCGGGCGCGGCACCAGCGCCGCTCCGTGCGCGAGGGTGATGTCCAGGACGCGCGCCCAGAAGTCGTTGTAGGACTCGGTGCGGAACGCGCTGGTGTACTCCTCCCGGAAGTCGAAGCTCGACGACGGCGTGTTCACGGCCTTGGGGTCGTGCACCGCTGCATGCATGCCAAAATTAAGCACCAAGATCAACGCAAGGTCAGTAGTATGCTTACCACACGAACATCAAGAATGAGATCGATGATTCTGCATATCAACAAGCATGAGAGACCAGCAACGGATCGATTAAGCTATGTAAATTAACATGCATATATCTATCTATTCGACGTCCCCTGCAGCTATACCTTGCGGATGCTGCCGCATGCACGCCCCAAAACACTTGAACATGTTACCGCCCATAGCTCTCCGGCCGGTGATGACACGTTTTCGCGAATGGATATGTACAGATGCTTTAATTTTATACGTATGGCTAAGTCATCTAAAGAACACGGAAACGATGACCGATATATATATGTGTCAAAGCGAAGCGACACCGGCAATTATATATGTCTGGTTGGGGGCTCTGTCTTTGCCGTGCTCCTGTACGCGTCTATGCATGCGCGCGGACGCTACCGGCTGGCTGGCTCCGACATGTACAGCACCGTGTGTTTTCGCTATTAATTCCTCGAGCGGCCGGGGTGCACGTCCTTGCACGCAACGCGATGCAGCAAAAAGAGAGGCATACATAGTATGCAACTAATTAACTGGGTACTAAGGCACTATACTAGTAGGAGTACAATACATGCATGCGTGCGTGTTAATATATATCCAGATGCGCGCATCGTGTACGTACGTACAGCATTGCGCTAATTCACTACCCATGCGTGATCGCTCGCGTGCACCAGCGACGACCATGCATCAATGTGCGAATTGAACGTACCTTGTTCATCGTCTGGTTGCGCACACCCTCCGAAGCACTTGAACACGGCGCCCATCTCAACGCGATCGATCAGGCTACGTACAATGCGTCTGTATATATGTGCATATACTTCGTAGAATCCAGTCGGTTTTGCACTACTAGCTAGTACAACAAGCTAGGCCGGGTAGAAGCTACTAGCACAAGTGTACGTGTTCCTCTCTGAGCATGCAGCGCGACGCAGGAAGCTACTCCAGCTAGCAGCGAGGGGCTTTCTTCCGGTCAAAGTGATGAGCCTGGTATATATCGAGAGACCCTTATAAAGGTATATATCGAGAGACCCTTATAAAGCCTAGCTCCATCAAGATATCATCCTTGGGCACAAAGACAAGTCTCCTCTTCTTGCTCGTCGATCGATCTCTCTGATTTGGACGAAGCTTGGAAGGAAGCCCAAAAGGTTGGCAAGCACTCAAAGGGAAACCTCAGGCTCAGAGCCGCCGCGCGTCTACACGACACGACTACACGAGACGGTGCCAGAACGGGACGCGCATGCATACCCTACAAGCTGGAGCTGTAGCCTGTCAGTGTAAAGACCCGGCGCCGTTGGATCGGGCACGGACGGACCGAGATGCGGCGGCTGGGTGACGTGGCTCGTGGGCCCCAGGAGGTGGAGCCGAGCGGATCGGTATCTCCGTTGCTTGTGGCCGCGCGGGCAGGCGGCCGCGCCGACGTGGCGAACCGTGGGCGCCACGAGAGATGAGCACGCGCGTGGAGGCGGGAAATCCGGGCACGGATGGCGTCTGTCCGAGAATTCGGAAAGGAGACGCGCGCGCATTCTCAGCCACGAACGCAATCGGCGTTATTCATTATGGATTTTTGTGTCGTAAAACAATATTTATAGTCGATCAAACATAATGCACCAATTTAAAAAAGCTAGAATAATAATGAAAAACATAAAGGATAGTAGGAGGAAAAACTATTGTTTTATTAAATTAATTTTTCTGTACAATGAGATGACATATTTATAGTAAAAACCCTTAGTGGATATATTCAAATTCCTCCAAATAGTGATAAAGTCCAATCATATATTAACAATCAAGAGTAAGAATTCTCTTGTATCTCAACACTCTCCCTTTGGTGAATATCGCGTAATGCACATATTTCATCAAAAACTTCTTCCAAAACCTAATAAAGAAAAGTACATTGCATCTGCAAATTTTGTCACACTTATTGTCTCATTAAAAACTTTCGTGTGAGAAAATTTCTGAAAAACTCAGCAAGGTAAAAAGAGTGCAACTTATAATATTCTGAATTAAAGTAGTATCCTTAAGATCATACTAAGGGTCATAAAACTTTTGCATATCTCTAAATCATCTCATTCCAATGCCATGAACACATCTTTGGAAACTAGATGTTGATAAAAATTTAGTGAATAAATCTAATAGATTTTTATATGACTTAGTTTGTAGGATCTTTACTGATTCTTCTGAAGTTCGTTAGGATAGAAAAGTTCAGGGGCAATATACTTCAAGATATTGCTCTTTACATAACCAAATTGCATTTGTACAACACAAGCAGCATTATCTTCATAAATAATTGTGGGGGTATCAATGGTGTTAATGCCACATGACTTCTGGATAAATCTAATCAAACATCTTAGCCAAACACACACATGGGGCTTTATATAATGCTATAATCTCTGAGTGGTTGGTAGCGATGGCTACCAAGATATGTTTAAAAGACCACCAAACAATGGTTGTACCACTGCAAATAAAGACAAATCCAGTCTAGGATCCGAAACTGTGCGAATCAAACAGATAGCTAGCATCCATATTGATTTAGTACCCATACCGTAGTACCCATCACCGGACCAATTAACGGGTCGACTTATCACTACAATGAGGCCCTATGCACCACCGAAGTACTTGGGTCATGCAGTGGAACGAGCCCCGAGACCTATGCGGGGCCGACCGGCCAGGGCGGACTCGGTTCGCGATCGGCATCTGTGCGCCGCCTAATATTGAAGCTTCAAGCTCCACTGCGCCGACGAGCAATGAGGCTCCACGCCGGTCGCGGCGCTTTGTCGCGTAGCGGCGTCCTCGACATCCAAATGCCCGAGTAGGCGGCTCCTTCCCAAGGCCGCCGAAGAGCCACCAGAAGTAAGCCTCGCCGTCGCTGGCACCACCGCAGAGGTACGCCACTCCGAGGCCAAAGCAAAGTCAAGCGCTATTAAAGCCACCGAGGCCGACAAGAGCACCACGCAACACGCCACTCGACAAAGACTACGCAAGATGCGCCCAGAGCCACTCAACCCTACCTCGGGACGGGCAGGTTGGCCGGACAAGACGTAAGCCAAACCTCAAGACGCGTGCACCCTCTCTCGTAGTCTTCCCAACCTTCGTGTAACCGCCTCCTCCGTCTATATAGGAGAGGCAGGCCCGAAGGAGGGGCGCGAGAAAAGAAAAGCGATCTCCTAGGTAGCCTCGACTCCCTAGCGAAAACCTCAAGGATCGGACAGGCCACCGTCCGCTCGCCTGCACAATACCACTTTATCCGTCTTCCAAAGATCAATACATTCACACTGCACTGATCGAGTAGGGACATTCGGCCGAACCAAGATACTTTCGACTCCTTGAGTCGACCATTCTGGGAGAGGAGCGCGACTATTTATCCGACCATAAATTGTATTATTCTTAGGTGCACGAAACACCGACACATATATCCAACCATGGTTAAGTCTTAGGCCCTGTTTGGTACGGTTTCATATTCTAGTAGAAACGGAAACGGTTCCAGATTCTTGGTAGAAACGTTTCAGGTAGAATCAGAATCACTGTCTAGAAACCGTTTGGCTAGCTGTCTGGATTCTGTGAATCGGGATGTAATGGGGTTGAAGGCGATTCGGCCCCAGCGTGGAAAAAAAAGAAACGTTCTGAGCTTTAATCTGTTTGGCTGGGTTTCTCCCAGATTCTAGTAGAAACGGCCTGGTTGCAAGTTGCCAAACGGAGCCTTAGTCTTTTTGGTAAAAGAAGTCAAGATCTTGATAATATTGGAGATATCTGAATATAGTATTGACACCAGCTCAATGTCTTTTGGTTGCAACTATATTGTGTATAACTAGCAAATTTATTAATATTGCAATATCAAACCTTGTGCAATTTGTAAGATATATAAGTGCTCCAACAGGGCTTGAGGGTGAGACTTTAGTTATGGATCTAGCTCAAGTATTTTAGAAATTTTTTAGGCAATATATATATATATATATATATATATATATATATATATATATATCAATAATTGTAGTCTTTCTTGTATACAACTCTCATGAATCCTCATAATTAGTGAAAATATCTTTATTAATTTCTTCCAACTCCTCATGATTCCTCACAACGACGGAGTATGGGTGTTTTAATTTCCTAACGCCAGATTGTGCGCCCAAATATTCGCTGGGGTTATCGTCTTCAGGATAGCTCACTTTAAGGATGTGGTTACCATCTTTAGGATGGGTCACTTCAGGGATTTTCTCAACATTAAGTTGACCTTCTTCTACTGTCTTGGGTAGTGTTTTCACTTGTTCAATTCTATGTTTCTACGGACATCTCCCCAAAATTGAGTTTCGTGCACTCATGGCCTCCCTCTCTTTTTATCATGAGGGGTAAGAGTAGATCCAATATCCTTCTGGAGTATTTTCACTATTTCGAGTGCGTTTATTATAGGTATATGAGATTTTACCACTCATAATCAGTGAAAACATCTGGCAGATTATTAGATATTTATTGCAAATTTATTATCCTTTGAACTTCAAATTCAGATTTTTTTAGTACGTGGGTCTAAGGACTTATGCCAGTCCCCGCCATTCCTACTCTTTGCAGCCCCAACAAGGTTATCCCCAATTGCTTCCTTTGCATCGCTCCACCTCGCCCACCCCCCTCACCCATTAGGTAACTCCTCCAAACATGCAAATAAGCAAACGAAGCCCCTCCACCCATCATCGACCTGTCTCATGAGTGCCGCAGTTCCTCCAACAACGCATTCCCCTCCTCGGCAAGATCAACCTGAGTCATGAGCAACCTTTCATTTGGCCCCAGGATTCCCACCTTCTCCAGGGTCCACCTCAGATTTGGTTACTTCGGATCCTTCACTTTGGGCAGATGCATGGTACCGGCACTGTTGAAGTCATCCAGCTGGAAGAGCAGCATGAACATCTTCCGTAGCTTGCCGGTGTCGACAGTGTTGACCTCGATGATCTCCAGCTCGGTGGGGTTGAGGACGGAAGAGAAGCGCTCTATGAGGTAGGAGGAGCAAATGCTGGTGAGGAGCTGGGACAGGTGCCTTCCGCACCGCTTGACGCATAGGCGGAGGCAATGGTGGGGCTGGAGCCCACCCCGCGGCCCAGCGGAAAAGTCCCTCGCGATGGCCCATGGCCCATACGGCCGCACTAGATCTCCAGCCATGACTGGTTAAATGATCTTATGGTACACTACATTGAGCGAGACATGTTTGCAAAGATAGATATGAAAGATATCTTACAACGCTTTCAGAACATAAAAACTCGTAAATATGAACTGTCAACTCTTTTGAAGCAATGAATGGTGTGTTTTTTCTCCTTTCATAATTACATACTTATATTGCATACAATTTAAATTTTAACTATTTTACAATATATCGATAGTCATAGTAGTTGATTTTAAATGTCTCTTTTTAAACCTCCTCATTGAAACTTTATGGCTCCGCCACTGGCTTGACGCCACCATTGGGCAGCTCCGCCTCTTGCTTCTGGTCCTGCTCTGACTGCGGTCGCTCCTCCTCCATTAGGTTGAATTTGGAAATTGGCTATGCAGCAGGTAGGCAACCGAACAGCGTGGACAAGCTGGTACAACGTGGCAGACCCAAAAAAACAATAACTAGCCACCCGAAAAGCAACTTTTGGGTTCGAGAGCAAAAGCATGCGGGGGAAACGGGAGGAAAGGCTTGGGCTTTGGGGACGGAGGAGGCGGATGGGAATGCAACGAGGAATCAAGGAAGAGTGGGGTGGAAATGGGGAGCAGTGCTTCAATGCTCTTCCTTCCAGTACAAGTTGCACAAATCTTGAAGCAAGCGAAGGGGTAAGCAATCATCATCTACCCTTCATTCATGCTTTAATAGTTGTGCAACTTTTAAAAGGAAGAGCATAGAAGCACTTCTCGGAAATGGGAATTTGCCATGACGAGAGGGACACACGCATTCTATGGTGTCGCATTAATTAAAGGGATTAATTGTATTAATTAAGGGGATTAATTAACTGACGCATTAATTGCATGCAGACGGTGCAGATTCACTGGTATAACACGTGGCGCCTATCCAAGTGGTGCTGCACAGGTCCCTTTGTGCAGCACGACACCATAGAATTTATTTCCCGCACCCAAGACCATCCGGATAGTCGAGAAACCCTCCTCCCCCTCAATAGCGTGCACGGGCGACATGTTTTTTGAAAAAATGGTCTTCTCGCCCATTGCGAAAGGAGCGGAGTGAGCTACTAGGAGCTCACGCGAGCGGGACAGCGGGCGGTGCGCTTGGGCTAAGGTGCAAGCGCGACTTGCTGCCGCACCACTCGTCCTGCCATGCTCCCGCGCTTCCGCTGCGCTTGCTTGTTTCTGCGTTTTCTATACACGGCAGGAGACACATGTTGCGGTCGTACTTCCGCTACCACCGGGTGTGGGAGGGGGAGCGCAGGAGAGTGGGTCTCCGGTCGCTCACAGGGCTCACGGCGCGGGATTCATCATTCCGCCGGCAGTAGGGTGCACGACGCGGCTCCGGCAGTACGTACAGTCGTCCAGTGACCGGCCGCACTGCTTTCTTCTTCTTCTTCTTTCTTTCCTCTGCTTTTTCCTCTTTTGTTCTCTCTTCCCGTTACTTTTCCTGTACTGCCGAGGGATTCACGAATCACACATGCGCTGCTGCTCACGTCACACAGAGCTCCAGAACATCGCTGACTTCGGTTCTCCTGCTGCCAGCCTTTCTTGATTTCTGCGCCATCTTTTCTTCTTTCTCAGGTTCTTTTCCTCGCGCTACCGCCGCCTCGCCTATCTCTCAGCGTCGCCCTTTTCTTTTCTTTGCGGCTCAAGTTAGACCTGCTGCCGACCTTCCCTTTGTACTCCTTTTAATCCTAAATCATATGTATGAATCTGACCCAATAAGGCAATAACGCATAATCTAATACATACACATATAATTCAAAACTCATATACCTACACGCCTAAGTTCCACCTGCCACTCGTATGGCTTATTTGTAAGCACCACACAGACACACGTGATCTACCTACAGCTCTCGCATGGCTAACTTGTCTACCCGGCCCGCTAACCGCTACACTACGTCGTTTATCCGCATAGACTTCTACGCATCATGTCTCACTGCACCTGCGTCCCCTCGCGTGTTGCGCCTGCACCTGCGACGCACCACCTATGTGGAATCTCTCCAACATGTAGTGAGCGTCACACATGCCTACGCTACGACTACACACTTGTGCTGCGTCATAACAGCTGCGATGTATCTTCTGTTACAAATAAACAACAAATATTTCATAACAAATATTATTTATCATAAATATTATTGTTCATTAATCATCACACACTTACAAATATTATTGATAAATTAATCGCCGTATATATATTTCACAAATAGAATTAACAAAATCTATCCTTCAGACTGTACTACAGCTATTTTGAACTTCCTTCACCTTGAAGAGTGAGAACAGTCATCTGTACCTGAACATTTGAAGTTGTAATCCTGATTAAACTTGTTATTACCGTACTAGAGGTCATATCGGTTTATCTCTTAGAATAATACGTTCTGGTACCGGTCTATACTGCATATCATTTTCGATTTAGTGTAACAATATATTTTTATAAGTATACATATGTTTAATTATATATACATTAAAATTCACTTGTAATATTACGTCGAACACACAGTGGTACTACTAAATGTAAGGTACGATGCTGACTCAAGAGTCCAGCCGAGGGTAGAACCGGCCCTGGTGTCTTGCTCTGGTCCATACACACGGTCTAGTGACGAACCAAGCAACACACACCACAGGAGTACAGCGCTCTGGAAAAACCCCAGATTGTTGATATGCCCGCATCGATCCCCGAGCGGAGTCGTGCGCACAGCAAACTCGTTCAGAACGGAAAAACCACCGGTTCACGGAACCGATCCAGCGACTCATCCTTCTGTCCTGCACGGCCCAGGTTTGTGTTGTTGATACATTTTTATCCCGGTGTCATGTACGTTTCGGCACATCGATGAGCTGAATACATCTGGCCTGGTCGCCGGAGCAAACGTCTGAACAGTTGGTGTACTACGGAACAGCCATTTACTCCTAGAAATAGGCTCTCCTTCTACTAGCATTTCCCCGCTCGAGTTGGACTGCAGCAGCCCGGACGGAGGAGCATGTTCACGGCTCAGCTCTGGAAGTAGAAGGTGGAGCCAGAGAAAAACCAGGTTGCAATGATTGGCTGTAGTTTGGCCCAGCCTAACCTATCTAAAAACACAATCTAGCCGATCGGGCCAGGTTCAAGTTAGCAAGTCACCTTCAAAGATTTGCGTTAGGGTAGGAACTTTTTTCTTCTTCTTCTCAATCCTGGCGCAGCAAAGATGATCGGATCTTATCCTTGAGTACGCACTACAAGATAACATGGATTTCCCGGCGTTTAATCTAAACGCCCCTAATAAGGCTAAAGCTGGCGTTTTTTATCATTCGAGGCATTTAATTCCCCGGCATTTATAAATGCCGGGTTAGAGTCTACCACGGCGCTTATAAATGCCAGGGAATTCCACTCTATACCGGCGTTTATAAATGCCGGGTTAGAATCTTCCACGGCGTTTATAAACGCCGGGGAATTCCACTCTATACCGGCGTTTATAAACGCCGGGTTACAGTCTTCCACAGCGCTTATAAACGCCGGGAATTCCACTCTATACCGGCGTTTATAAACGCCGGGTTACAGTCTTCCACGGCGCTTGTAAAATAATTTCCCGGCGTTTATTAGTTTTAGCGGCATATAAATGCCTTGGCGTATATATATGCCGGTATACATGTTACTACGGCGAATATATGTGCCTGTAAATCTTAATAGTCTAGGGCGTTTGCAAACGCCAGAGTAGACTTTATTACCGGCATTTGTTAACGACTCAAAAAGTTGGATATTGATGGCATTTACAAACGTCGTGGTATACTTAGCAAGGCATAAAGAAACGTCGTGGAAAACTCATGCAATTATGGCTTATACAACTGCCAGGGTACCATATCACGGCGTTTCGATGAAAAAAGGGCGCGCAGATGAAAAAAAGGGCGCGTGCACCATGCGCATGTCCATGTATCTACCACGCACACACCGGCGCCGTAACCCTGGAAAAAATCCCCATTTCTCCCCCATCTAAAACCTAGCCGCGGCCATGGCCTAGCTCGCTGGCCGACCCTGATTGATCTCGCCAGGACGCGTCTCCCACACGCATCTCGATCCTTCCGTCTTGGCAGCGTCCGCGCTAGATCTTGGGCGACAAGCGAGGCTAGGCGGCGCGCGCGATTCCTCCTCAGTCGCCGCCCTCGCGATCGCTCTCTCCACAACGCCGACCACCGCGTCGTCACCTCCGTAGGCATCTCCTTCCGGTCGATTGGTAGCGTCGAGCGCGCGAGACCTTTGGCGGCAAGCGGCCGGCTAACGGCGTCGCATCATCTACGCCCGACCATCGCGTGCATCATCTACGCAAATCCCGGTTAGTTATAATTTGTTCTTCCTGCAATTACTCCTGGCGGCCACTAATTAGTCGCCACCAGACCGATCAATCGCAGCAGGTGATTAATTGTTGAATGATTTGTTCTTCCAGTGTCTCGGCTGCCGGCGACCTGAATGTATGTTATGCTCTGTGCAGGCCTTGATTAATTAGCAGGCGTCCTAATCATTGATATCTATGCATGTGTGTATGTGTTGTGCATGTCATTCTTTATTTCCCTTTTGCATATGGACGTGATTCCACCTATTTAGGCTTAATCAGATTTTTTCTATTGATCTATTCAACCTGCTGCAAGCAATATGCTATAAGCCTACAACGCTGATTGATCTACCTCTAAGTGCTACTAAGTAATTCAATTCTTACCTTTGTTGCTTGATTTTCTCAGTTAAGACACACTGTCAAGAAAGATAAATCAGCATTTGAAAATAGAACCAATACATAGGAGGATTGGAAGAAAAGATCAAATTTTGTTACTTCACCAGCTTCATAAAAAGGACTGAACGTAGCATAACTAAAATCTACAACATTTAGATACCATGTTCAGTTTTTTGAAATTCGTCAGCAGCATGTTGTGTAATGGCTTCATTCCCATGGTACTCTTCCTATTTTGGGAGGATGCCATATAGGGGTGGAAAAAAGGAACTATTTGAATCTAAAATTGCTTTTCTCAAAAAACAGGTAATGATACATCTACACTACATGACTGTAACTGGAGTTTGTCGACCCTTTCTCAAAGAAGTTACTATTCAAATATTCGATGTGATAATCTGATATATCATCCCAGGAACTTTTAGATTCATTAGGCTATCACTAGTCTGTTGTCAAGAACTAATGTCAACATTTGGTTGCTAGACAAGTGCAGCTATGTGCTCCTTTTCTTTTGGATAAACTACTCATAAGACACTGTTAATTGTTTCTAGTTCAAATGTGCTGACCATATTATGGATATCTGCAGCTAAGGAATCTTGTGTGGGCAACATCCAAGTATAGTGTTTACATGATGTAGAATTATTCAGTGATCTCAGGTTTGTGTTCTAATTGATTTCATTTATATTTTTGGGAGTTCTTAATCATGGCTAAGAGAAAAACAATCTATTCATTTTTCAGGAGAAAAGAATAGACAGTTGTTGTGGTCCAATGGTAGCGTGCGGAGCATGTAGGACTGGCCTTAAAACAATCATTTGGGAAGGTCTACCTCAAGTTCAAGAGCCACATTATTGATTGCCTTTATTGTGTCCTTGTCGGTCCCTCCATCATCAAGCCAAATCATTTCTCTATGCCTTAACAACTTCCATTGCTACCAGGTGAGCAACATGCTACATTTACTCATGTTAAAACTATATATATATATATCTATATCTTTGCTGGTTGAAATGAATATTTGATGTGCATGTTCATTAGTTCTCAATTAGCTACTGATTAGCAATCATGGAGAAAGCGTGGATGCATTCTATTAGGTAATTATCTCGAAATTCATGGTCTAAAATTAGTTAATTCTAAAATATTAGATGCAGTGTAATTAATTGTATCTTCTACTATAGGTACCTGAGATGATTACCAAAATGGTCTTAAGAATTTTATTGAGTTTGCTTTTTGCAATTCAGCAAGGGGAAATAAAATTCTCTGTCCATGTAAAAAATGTGTGAATCAGTTCTGGTTAGAGAAAAATATTGTCCATGATCATTTAACTTGTGATGGTTTTATACCTGGATACACTACATGGATTTATCATGGTGAGGATTGGTCTTCTCCGATGGCCCACAATGAAACTCCACATATTCACAATGAACATGCTGATGAAATAGATCCCATGTTGAGAGAGGGCTTGGTTTTTGATGCCAACATAGATGTGACCTATAGCGACGATGAGGAAGAAAAGGATGTGGATTCTGAAACATACTATAGATTAGCTAATGAAGCTAGCCAAGAATTATACCCAGGCTGTCAAAGGTTTTCTAGACTTCAATTCATTGTGAGACTCCTGAATATTAAAAATTTATGGAACGTGAGTAATGCTTGCTTTGATGAGCTTCTCTTACTTTTGAAAGAAGCATTGCCTAAAGGTGGAAATTTGCCTAAAAATTATCATGGTGCTAGAAAGTTTGTTAGAGAGGTCGGAATTGGTTATGAGAACATCGATGCATGCATAAATGATTGCATATTGTATAGGAAAGAATATGCCAACTGTACTTCTTGCCCAACTTGTAAAGCTCCTAGGTGGAAATCAGAGAAAGTGAGCGGTGATGGGAAGCACATTCATAGAGTTCTTGTAAAGTTGTTCGTCATTTCCCTCTTAGAAGAAGATTGCAAAGACGATACATGTCTTCAAAAACAAAGATAAATCACAAATGGCATAGTGAATGTCGAATCGAGGATGGATTAATGCGGCATCCGATTGTATCTTGCATGGAAGAACTTTGACTTTAGATTTCAGATTTCGATTCAGATTGTCGCAATATTAGGCTTGCTTTAGCAACCGATGGCTTGATCCATTTCGTACATTAACTGTCTCTCACAGCATATGGCATGTTGTTTTGATACCATATAATGTCCCACCAGGGGAGTGCATGCAACAATCAAATTTCATTCTCTCTGTACTTATCCCCGGTCCATATTCTCCTGGAAATAATATTGATGTGTATTTACAGCTGACTATAGATGACCTTTTAGAATTTTGGCATGGAGTTCGAACTTATGATGCATCTCGTGCGAGTGGTTTCGATTACGTCTTTGCACTTTTCTGGACAATTAGTGACTACCCAGGTCATGCATATTTGTCGAGGAAGAAAAACAAATGGGGAAGTTGGTTGTGCTAATTGCTTTCTTGAAACCATTTCATTGTATTTGAAGCATGGCCACAAAACATGCTACATGGGACATCGTAGATTTCTAGAGAAGGACCATAAGTTTCGATTTGAACCACATCTATTTGATGGTACTGTTGAGCTGAGAGATGAACCTATTCCTCTAACTGGATATGATGCATCAAACCAAACAAAAGATTTGCATGTCACTTTTGGAAAGGCGCTAGAAAAGGAACCTAGAAAGAAGAAGAGCCCTGAGGAAATAAAAATGGAGCCTAAGTGGAAGAAACGGAGTTGTTTCTTTCAATTACCTTATTGGGAAACTCTTCTAGTACGCCACAATTTAGATCCAATGCATATTGAGAACAATGTATTTGCTAATATAGCGAACACATTACTAGGTATTAAAAGATAAAACCAAGGACAACCTGAATGCTCGTCTTGATCTTAAAGAAATGGGAATAAGGCGTAGCTTCATCCTCAGACAAAGGTGGCAAGACCGTTCTTCCTCCAACAATTTTACGATGAGCACAACAGAGAAGAAACTTTTTGTCAAACATTACAACAAGTCAAGTTTCCAGATGGATATGCATCTAACTTGGGAAAAAAGGTTCTAGTTGATCAGAGAAGGCTAGTTGGTCTTAAGACCCATGATTGTCATGTCATTATGCAATTGCTCCCTCTAGCTGCAAGAAGAACTTTACCTGAAAAGGTTTGCACAGCCTTGGTTCGCTTGAGCAATTTTTCAAGCAAATTTTCTCCCCGATTATTTACATTAGTGACATGCAAAAGTTAGAATATGAGATTGCTGAAGTTCTCTGCCTATTGGAAAAGATTTTTCCGCCGGCCTTTTTTGACGTCATGGTTCACTTGTGTGTCCATCTTCCAACAGAGGCTAGGCTTGCTGGACCTTCTCAATTTAGAAATATGTACTCTATTGAGAGGTATTGGTCAAAATTAAAATCTATGGTTCGTACTAGAAGTCACCCTGAAGGATCAATAGCTGAAGGATATGTCCTTGATGAAAGTATTACTTTTTGCTCACGTTATTTGCATGGCTGTCAAACTAGATTCACTCGTGGGGAACAAAATGGTGATAATATGACATATTCTAGTGAAATGAAATACTTGAGAAGACTTGGGCGTCCATTGATGGGCCATTGCATTATTGAATTGGACCATATTTCTTGGATTCAAGCTCATCGATATGTGCTGGTCAATTATGACGGCATTGCACCTTATACTCAGTATGTTCTAAAAAACATAATTTCAATTTCATGTTTTTTCAGTTGACTATGTCACTAATGATACCCAAACATGTGTAGAAAACATTGTCAATTACTTTCTATGGAAAAACGCCTACGAAAAAGGGACGTAGAACGCATTCATCATGAGACGTTTCACATATGGTTTGAGGATCATGTAAGTGCTCAGAAAGGATTACTATGTCGTATAGTAAATTTTTATAGAGTAACCAACTCACCTATGTATTTAAATATCTATAGAGTTACCAACTGACCAATGCATTCCAATGTTAGGTTCGGACCTTACTAAGCGACAAGAAATGAAGTTCCTAAGGAAATAGAAGTGTTGGCTAGCAAGCCACACAAGATTGTGTCAAAGTACAATAGTTATTATATAAATGGGTACAAATTTGAAGCAGAAAGCTACGACAGCAGGAAAACCACACAAAATTTTGGAGTAACCATGGTTGCAAGAACGTCAAGCTTCTCTAGTGCAAAGGACAAGAATCCAACTGTAGGTGATGTAACATATTATGGCATCATCAAAGAAATCATTGAATTAAACTACTCTAACAAAGGTTCAGTAGTGCTATTTAGATGTGATTGGGTTGATACTGTTCAAGGTAGAGGTATTCAGAAAGATAAGTATGGAATAACACTTGTGAATTTCAATCACCTACTAAATACTGGAGATAGGCTTTGTCATGAGCCATTCATTCTTGCAAGTCAAGCTCTGCAAGTTTATTACGTGCAAGATCCTATCGACAAAGAGTGGCATCTGTGGTATTTTCTAAGCAAAGAGGTGTTTATGACTTGGAATCTAGAGATGAGGAAGAATATGAGAATGCAAATGCGTTCAGGGAGCCTATTGAACCAGTAAATGATGAATTGCTTGCTAGAGTTTGTGATGATAACACTTATGTTAGGACTGGTATAAATGGTGTGACAGTTGATGAATCTGTAGATAAAGCAACAAAGTCTAAACGGTAAAAATTTCTAGTTCTGTTTTCCTAACTGTAATGTATAGATATGTTTGTCTAAAATTCCTTTTCTAATCCTAGTTATAATATTATTCTTATCGTAAAGGTTTATTGTCTCCTTGCGAAGTAAAAATGGCAGGAAAAGGCGGAGGTGACGAACTTCCATATGACATTGTCTTGTAATCGGATTGAGCGTAACAATGAACTACTTAAGAAGCTTAGCCTTACGTCCTATACCATTATCAACTAATGTCCTGAGAAGCTACCATTATCAAATAATGTCATTTGAGAAGCAAAACAAGAAAAGAAAGGTATTTTGTTGAATTTGTCTTGAATTCATTTTTTATTTCTTGTATCTTCTTTGCATACATATAGATAGCTTGCATTTGAAATTGATCTTTGTATATTAGCTGCCTTGGATTTTATGGTGCATGCATTATTCAACATTCTAAAAATGTGTCATGCTAACTAGTTGCTACATATAGAGAATCACACTAGATGAAACGGATGTTGATGGATTAGAAGATCCTGACTATGCAATGGATGATGAAGATGAAAGAAATGGTGACTACGATGACTATGGCAATGACTATGATGATGTGGGTGATGGCGGTAATGATGATGTAGAGGTTTATCACCCTGTGCCAAATATACGTTCACGTATGCTCCTATCTTTTTTAATATATACTATCACATCAGCCGCATATAGTATCTATATCCTAACTATACATTGTATCATTCAGCTAAGAAAAAGAAAGGTAGGGGCCCAACAAGAATGCTATCTATCTGGGAAGGGAATAAAGGTGTCAAGATTCATGTTAAGGTCAATAGATATGGCCAGCCATGTGGAGTGACAACTTGCAATTTCACCAACTTCATTGCTAGTCTAGTTAAGGGGGGACACTTAACACTGAAGAGATCGGATTGGAGATTGGTGGAAGGCAAACATAGGATATGGGACAATGTCACTGTAATCCTCTTCTATTCTATTCATTTTGGTGTAATTTTCTTATTCTGTCTTATTGATGTAATCCTCTTTTACATTTCACATTTCATTTGTTGTGTAGAAATTTTTTGACATCAATCCAATATGTGAAGAGTTTCTTTATGTTCTATTGGCGGTTCCAAAATAATGGCACATGGAAGACTTCATCGCACAGATGCGACATTCATATGTGTAGATGGATTGCCGTTGGGAGAATACTATGAGGTTCTAGTTGATGTCGTTCTTGACAACAATGTCATACTCCCTCGTCCACAACACAGAATCATGAAGTTAGGTTCTGCTATTGGCTTGTGTATCCCTTGGCCACTTCACAATGTATGAAATTTAGCTCCATATTTTTATATTCATTTTCTTGTGTTCAGATTGAATATTGAAGACAATGAATTGAACTTTTGAATGTGTAGGTAATGGAACGTGATGGCTCACTTCTAAATCTAACCAAACGATCATTAGGTAAACTTCACTTCCCCACCTCATGTACTTGTCTATTCATGAAACTAGAGAACTTGTCTATTCATGAAACTATGCATTATAACTTTGTTTCATAATTTCAGATTTCGGCAAAAGGACATGAAGCTTGGTTGTTGGATGCATGTGCAATATGAAGTGACATATTACTAACTAGCCTTTTGATATACTTTTGCAAGTGGGAAACTACTCAAAATACAAAGACCCATGTACTTTTGCTAGTGGGAAACTACTCAAAATACAAAGACCCATGTACTTTTGCTAGTGGGAAACTACAAAGACCCATATATTTATGCAAACGTAAAACTGTGATGACCTATGTTGGCAACTTAGTATATGTTTTCATATCTCTTTTGTTGACCCAGAAGCAAATTGGGATATAACTACACTTCATGGATGTCTTGTGCTTGTCTTAGGATGGTTCAAGGTCTACACAGATTGGAATATTTATCTCTACTTTGCTCAGTTAAATTCTAACATTTTCGCTCTCCTATGTGATTGGCACTGACACCTTGGATATTTGCATCAAATTCAGCATTAATTCGTTGCTGGTAAGCTCTCCATCTTATTTTTGAATTAGATGAAACAATAAGGTAGAAGATGTACTATCTGAGGACTATATTAGATCCTTAAAGTGCCTATCCATGGCTCATTTAGTCACAAATCTGGAGCACATTTGGTCACAAGTATATAGCGACTTGAGATAGAGCAAAGGTTATAGAATATTAGCCCTCTTGTTTCTCATATTTGTACTACTGATTTATTTAAATTTGATCTCTTTCCTGAACCACATCTATTTGATGCCTCTGTAAATACAAACTTTTGAAGCTACTATAACTTGAATTTAATAATCAAGCTTGATGACTTCTCTAATTCTAATAAGTTTCGACTTATTCATGCATTCAATCATCATCTGCCTGCTAATGCCTTGATTCCCGTACAATGACAACATGAAAATTCAAAGCAGACCCGACATGTTTACACTATGAGATCTCTCTCTTTTAAACAAGCGGCAATTGCTATGAGTATGCAGCAGAAACTTGTCTTCCATCTTATTACTCACTTGCACTTCGAAATATTTCCCCTTACTGGTGACTGCCATTTGTTTCCTTCAGGCCACAGAAGCAAGACAGCACCCCTGGCACGAACGTCCAAAGTTTAAACTCCACCCCCGCCCCTGCCCCAACTACATACTATCCTTTCAGTGAGACGCAGACAGAGTCTCAGGTGTGCATTCTACCCTGGAACTAACACTTTCCTACTTGGCAGTTCGCAATTGACACGACTGCCCAACTCATGCAAACTCCGGTCTGTTATGCAGATCATTGGATACAAAGAAGATTTGACTGGCAGGCAGAAGATCATCGACAGAGTTCGATCCCAGAGCATTAATGCTCCATACATATTCTCCATACAAACTTTTTTTATACATATGTATGAGTATACATGTAATGTAATATAATGAGTATACATGTAATGTAATATAATGGGGTCAGAACTTATTTAAGCTAATTCCATGGTGGTTAGGAATGCTAACTGAAGCTACAAATTCTAATTACTCTAGATGTGGAGCCGTATGAGAACAAAGAACAGAGAAATTTGCTTGTTCTTTGATACCTTTCTTTGCTTGTCTTTATTTTATTTATATTTTTATGGAGGTTTATAATCACAATATTTATCATCTGTACAGTTGTCATATTTTTATATTAGGTATTTAATTGTCAATTTCGTACTAGAGTAGTTGTCTATTCATGAAAATATGCTCAAGCTTGTGTCAATTAGCTTTACATTTTGGTACAATAGCTACACTGATTTACATTTTATGATCTTTGTCGGTGTTTTCGCGAAAAGAATGAAATGGAGTACAAGCTGTTGAATTCCAGTGCTTTGTCTGGTCATCGTACTCCAACAGATGATCAGAAGCTGATAAAGCTTTTGCAAGAGGAGCTCCGGAATTATGTGAGCATTTTTAACATTAGAAAGTTTGTCTCCTTGATGGTTGATAGCTGATGCTATGCGAGTGTTTGATGGCATGTTTTTTTTTTCATGTACTCAGTTTTAGAAAATACTTCTTTGAATACATGGTGTTTAATGAGGAAACCCAGTTATTTATGGTAGCGTAAAACAATCTAACACCTGGCAAGAGACAGCCATCCAAGAAGACTCCTATAGATTGGTAATGTTAATTGTGCATCTGCAGTTGCTTTTCATTTTGGTGGGTTGTAGACAAATCTCACATAAACATACTTCTAGTGCATTGTTTCTTTTAGATGCGTTACGATGTAGTTTTTCACTTTTTCTTCTTCAGTTGGCAAAAGTGATCCCACATCTTTTCCTATCTGAAGAAAGCGGGCATCGGGACAATTTTGAGACACATGGCCCATCTCCGTCCTCGAATTAACACTTTTGGTGCAAGACGGCCTTACTCATTGCTAGCTATTTGTTTTTCCTGGTGTTCTTTTTCTTCAGAAATTACCAATTTGATAATGTTTTGAGTTCCAGTTTAGAGATGCATAATTGCATAGGTCATGAGTCCTGGAAATGATGCAACCCTTTCGTTCCAATACTTAACCAGAAACTTGCCTATGACAATCTTAATGTTGGCTTCTTGGTTTTCCCCATTGTCTTCGTGTTTAAAGATGTTTTTTTCCCTTCATACGTATTCTGACTTTCAAATAGTGATGAAGGTGGTTGCCTAGTCAACAATATTCCTTCTACCAAGGATGGAAGGGTTGATTGGTCACAGGTAAACTTGATGCCTCCATGCATGAATCTCTGATAATTTGTCAAATGTCAAATGCTCCTTCCTTCTCGTAAGCAATTTTATCTGGATCATTCTGGTAATATGCTCTGCTATTTTTGCTGGCTGTTTGAGTTCTCAAAACTGTTGTTCAAGTAATTTCAATGTTTCCAAATTTTTTGTCCTTTTTAACAATGGTTATTTGCATGTGTTTATGCTAGGATTTCTTCTGCAAACTAGCATTTTCGATAAAGGTCTGGATAACTGAATGGCGAAACATACGCTTCAGCTCTATCTGATGTAATTCTTCATCAGCCAGAATTGTTGTTCAACAGTTCTGGGAAGATCGTCTTGATTACTTTGAAGCTCGGTTGGATGAGTTGAATCTCAACAAAGAAAGCTACTGGTGGTATTTAGATCTACAGCGATATGGATCAGGTTAAATACCTTGGCCATGCAAAAATTGAAAAAAGCTGGATAATGCTTTTTTTTGTTACGGATCATTTAAAATTTCTGGTATAGCTGCATCTTACTATAGCATGCCTTTGTTTTTGTCATGAGCCATAACGAACTTCTACCTTTCTGTTCCAGTTCCTCATGCTGGTTTTGGGCTTGGATTTGAACGACTTGTACAGTTTGCAACTGGAATAGACAACATTGGAGATGTCATTCCATTTCCCCGAGTTCCTGGCTCCGCAGACTTTTAGCACTCCAGAAATGCTCACGTATAACTTTTAGAAGTATTCTTGCTATGTTGTATTGCATGCAGCACTTTTCAACTAATCAGTAGTACTTCGGAAACTTGTTTTGCACTAGGAATCTTTGTGATGTTCTGAGGAAGTGGATATATGGTTAATTAGCAGCCCTCTTTATCTAATCATTTTTGTTGCATGTTGTTTTGATGTTTTCAGTTTGTCACTAGTTATGTTGTGTATGTTTTATGAGTGATTGCGTCAGGGGAAAAATGCATGGTTGTACTTATTGACTAGTTGTTATCTTTTATGGATGACTGTCTAGAAAAGATTTCGGAGTTGATGGTTTCTTAGAGTTTGCTTTAAGATGTGAAATTTGGCCTGGTAAGAATGCATTTGTACTGAAATGTAATTTGGCTTGTGATGTAATTAGATGTGATATTAATTTGTATTCGCCTTGGAAGAGATACATAGGCGCTTATAAGTGCCACGCCAGTAGAAACCCCTACGATTTCAAACGCCATGAATAGAGGGATCCTCGGTGCTAGTAAACGCCATGAATAGGGGGAATCCTGACACATATAAGCGCCATGACAGTTGAAACTCCGGTGCTTGTAAACGCCATGAATAGAGGGAACTCCGGCGCTTATAAACGCCATGAATATAGGGATCTCCGGCGCTTATAAACGCCATGAATAGAGGGAATCCCGGCGCTTATAAACGCCATGAATACAGGGATCCCCGGCGCTTATAAACGCCATGAATAGAGGGAACCCCGGCGCTTATAAACGCCAAGAATAGAGGGATCCCCGGCGCTTATAAACGCCATGAATAGAGGGAACCCCGATGCTTATAAACGGAATACAGGGATCCCCGGCGCTTATAAACGCCATGAATAGAGGGAACCCCGGCGCTTATAAACGCCACCGTATGGTGGGAAATAACGGCATATAGAAACGCCGTGGATAATTAAGCGCCGCGAATTACTTTTCCTGACGCCATTTTTCTTGACGCCATGTAAACGCCATCTAAAATCTTTTTAAGGCATTTATAAGGTTTTAAAGGCATTTATAGACGCCATCGGAAGCCTGACGTGTTGTAGTGACGTTTGGTTAATGGTTGGTACTCATACTTTGCACACAAAAAAATAAATAAAAAACTGTGGCAAAGTGCTCCATCTGTGCGCGGACAAATCGCCCGTCACATTTGTGGTAAGTTTTGGCGTAAAACTAAGCAGTGATGAGTAAGGTAGGTGGTCAAGAAAGTGTGACACACCGTGAATTTAGCTTTGTTCAAACGAAGCCCTAGCCTTATTCGGGGGTCACTGGCCGCCACCAGTCTATCACTTTATTTAGTTCCTCCCACTTTATTCTTATAAACACACGCTAGTGATTTTGCTCTCGTCCCACATTGTCCAGGCGACCTAGGACGATCATGTGTCGTTGCAAGGAGAAAATGGACCGCTCGTCTAATTTTTTTTAACGAACAAACTCTTCCGTGAATCTAACAAATACACATCATTTTTGGACCTCATCGCTATCGCGAAAAAGTAGAAAAGAGCTCGTTCGCGATTTGTATTTAATGGGAGGTTTTTTCGTAAAGTAGAGAGCGAGGGACCCAAACGCGTTTAAAAAAAGTTTTTATTCCCGCAAAAAAAATCACAAAAGACATTTTCGTAAAATTGTAAGGACCTATTTGTAATTCGGAGAAACAAAAAGTTTTTCGCAAAATAGCGCAGCGACACGTGGGCATACCCTCCTCCCGGGAATCCTCCGACTTTGTTTTAGAGATATTTGTTTTATGGAGATATTTGTGTTGTTATGTTAGACCATGACTATTCGCACCGTAGTTGCCATCAAAGCTCCTAGAAGACAGTCATTCGGGAGACCAGTGCAAGTTTGATGCATTCTTCCGTACATCGGTGGCTCAGAATCGAATCAAGGAGATTCCCCAACGCTGAACGCCTTATTTGAGAAGTATAGTAAGACCATCTCCAACCCATTCCCGTCCCCTCCCTCATTCCCTTCGCGAAGGGATTCCCATTCCCTTCAGCGCTCCAACGGGTTCCTTGACATTCCCTTCACTGATTCTCTCTCCCATTCCCTCCAGGAAGGGATTCTCTCTCCTTTCCCTATATAATTCCCTTTAAAGGGAATCTGTTGGAGATGAGTGGAAATAAAGGGAATGGGAATGGGGAAGGGAACAGGGAAGGGAATGAAATGAAGGGAATATGGTTGGAGATGGTCTAAGGTGAGATAAGCAGCTTGTAAGGATTATCATATCAAATTTATGATGAGTTGGAGGAGAGAGCAGAGGAGAGAGGAGAGAAGCGGCCTGCAGATCTATAACCGGCTGCAGCGCGTGCTCCAAAAAACTTGGTGAGAGAATGAGAAGATGAATGTGGGCCAAATATTAATAGCTTTGTATGTATGTATGACTAACTATTATATAGGTGGACTGTTAGGTTGGCTGTATAATGAGATAAAACTTGTAGTTGGCTCTCTTATTAACCATGCTCTTAGCGGTGCTGTCATCGGCCGCTAAACTTTTTTTTTTTAAAAAAAACCCACTGAAGCTGTGATTAAAATAGAGGAGTAGAAAACAAGCTTTAACACCTAGTTAAGAGGCTGCATCCAGAGGAAGTGAAGGAGAAAAAGAATAAGCAAAAACCTTGGTTCCTTAAGAAATGTGATGTAGAAGCTTGTTAAGCTCAGGCTCATTTAGTATAGTTGAAGTTTTTCTAAAAAGTAGTTTTTAGCTGAGTTGCATGGCTGAAGAGCTGCATGGCTGAACGGCTGAGCTGAAGAGGTTTGGTGTTTGACAGTCTGGTCTTTTGGTATAGCTTTTAGGTATGAAGGATGTGGGTTGAAAATGAGGGTGAGAGTGGTGTGGTTTGGGATTTTATACTGGCTGGGAAGGGGTGAATTTTTTTGAACTTTAGTGGTAAAGTCATAACCCCAACCCACCGAAACCGTAGGAAGCTACCTTAGACCAACTTTCGGCTTCCAGCCTTTTCTAGTACAAATGGGCTGTTGGCTTTTGGCTTCTAGCTGCAAAAAGCTAGCTGCTTGGAACAGTTTTTGATTTCTAGAGGACAGAAACCGAAGCTGAAGCCGTTCCAAACAGGGCCTCAAATGCCTCCACTAAAGTCCAGTTTATAGCCTTGTCTTTGATAGATTGAAAAATCTCCTCATTGGTAGCCCAACTCCTTTGAAAAATTCTTGTTTCGCTCTTTCCACCATTCCCAACATGTTCCGCTCTTTGGAAAATCGGACGCTAAACTTAAGCGCCTACGCCCAAGGTCGATCGTGCCTTTTCTCCTCGACGCCGGTGGTGCGTCGAACGAAGTGAACCATACATCATTTCGAGTGGAAAATCGTCGATTATCGTGGAAAATCTACAATTTTTCTTGAAAAATCGACAATATTGTTGAACTTTTCTGCGATCGATTTTTTGTAGTGATTTTCATCGATTTTTATGAAAATCGAGCAATTTCCACCGATTTTAAACTGGTTTATGACATGTATTTTCTTCTTCTTCAAATTTTCATATTTTTTTGAATTTTTTTAATCGAACCGGTTTTTGAAATCGGATCGCGGCGATAAGGGCGATTTTTGATGATTTTCGTCAATTTTTGAATCCCTGTCCTTATCCACCCAACCAGGGTTAACAAAACCGATCGGCGAGTTGAATATTTTGGGCGGCCGATTTTTGGAGCGGTTTTCGTCAATTTTTGTCGAAAACCGCTCGGTTTTCATCAATTTTCAACCGGTTTACATCGCATAATTTTTTTAAAATTTTTTTGGATTTTTTTGAATTGAACCGGTTTACCGATCGGTTTAGGGTTTCGAACCAACTCGATACGGTCGAAAACCGTGATTTTTGAGCTATTTTGACGATTTTTTTGAACCCTGCACCCAACCAAACAGAGCTCTACTCCATTCAAACGGCCGAACAGAGCTCTAGATCCTAGCTCCATCTCAGAGCTGAAACTTATATATTGAAATAAAATGACTTAAGTTTATAATTTTATTCGAAAATATAAACAAGATGACCCACATAAACACTCTTATATACCCACAGCTCCAGCTCCACGAATTTAGTAGAGCTAGAAATACCTAGCTCTACCAACTCCACGAATTTAATGAAGCTCGAGCTCTGCCATACAACCCCTAAGGGCATCTGCAATGATGCCACTTCAGCTTACTATAAGGGTGCCAACTCAGCATTTTGCTTAAGTGGATGAGAGAAAAAGAAGAGAGAGATATAGACTGACTACTAACTTATAGTCAGGTTATAACTGATTCCAAAGCATTTATCACCTCTTACATATGGGCCCATATTTAATTTTGTAGACAATGCTATAGCTAGTCCATTGGAGAGGTTGTCTATTAGCTATTTATAGATGATATGTACATTTTTATAGCTAGTAATTGACTACACCATTGCAGATGCCTAAAAAATCATATCCCATCCAACCTCATACTCACAAGTCACAATCCAACGCAACCTTAACCAACGGCCACTTGGCCAGCCTGTCTCTGTTGACCGCTCGCTCGCCGGTCGTTGAGGCTTCGCTGACCAGACGTAATATTACGCTTCTGCGGTTCAACCTACACTGCCACTAACCTAAACAGCACTTGTTACAGCTGAAGTATGGGCCACGATGCTGGAGGTCGGTCCACCTGCCATTGAGCTAAATGGGTCCAATAGACTGACCCACAGGTACGTGAAGCTTAGGCTTTGCTCGAATGTACAGCAGAAGGAATCGACTTTGACTTTTCTCCGACGTTTCCGATTCCACACGGTCAAGCTTGGTCCCACTGGTCAGGCAGTGCAGCAGTACCACGCGTAGGCTCGAGGGCCGCCTAAACAGATCAGATCAGGTCCAGAGATCAAAAGATCAGCATTGCTCAAATGTAACATCATGGAATACTACTCTCTCTTGTCACAAATATTTATCATTTTAAATATTATTACAGTCTTTAAAACATAATTTTGATCGCTAATTTTTATTATAATATATTTATAAAACTTAATAGAATTATAATGTTCTGAAAGTACTTCTGAAGACAAATCAATATATATAATTTTTATGTATCTAATTTAAATATTTAAAAATATATTAATAATTAAAGTTTCAAAAGTTTGATCACCACTATATTTAAAATAATAATGATTTATAATCAGAGTAAATTTTTTCGGATGGAAGAATGTAATATTGGGACTTGGGAACAGAGAAACAATCTTGGGACTTGGGAGGGAGGAGAGAGATTAAGGAATATTATTACTACTACTACTCTTAGGTCTTGTTTAGGAGATTTATTTCTGATCAGGATTTATGTGGATGGGTTAGGATTTTAACAGTCTTTAGACTAGGGAGGGAGAAGAGAGATTAAGAATTATTATTATTACTACTACTCTTATGTCTTGTTTACGAGATCCATTCTCGGTCGGGATCCATATGGATTGGCCGCTATCCACATCCTTAAAGTTGAAAAGGTTGCCGCCCAATCAGCCTGCTATGTCATTTTCTTCACAGAAAGATCTCTTGAAAAAAATCCAAAATTATATTTAGATTCTTTATTGGATATTTATTAAAAAAACTCTTTCATTTCATAGATTCGCGAATGGATCTTTCATTGATTTTTTTTTTCTATTTTCACATAAGGGTTCTCCAAAAAATTCAAAATTATGTCTAAATCCTTCCACCGATTATTTACAAAAAAAACCCTATAGTTTTATAGATTCGCGAATGGGTCCTTCATCGTTTTTTTGCTAAAAAACCATATGGTTACGTAAATTCGCTGATGTCTCCTACCCAACTTATTTTTGAAAAACCACCCAAGAAAACCGAAATTACGTTGACATCCTTCTATCTTTCTTTTTTTTGCAAAAAGAACCCAGATCGAATTTCGCATGACGCGCGTAGTGCTCAACTCTGCCTAGTATATTGTATTATCTGTATACAATTTGGTGATCTCTCTTCATGCGTTACTGGACATTCATGGAAGGGACTAGAAAACGGTATACCGTTGCAATGGGTTGCGCTGAAATTAAGAAAGACAAAGAAGAAGATGCCTTGCATAACCCTATTAATTGTTTTGAAAGATAAGAGATAATACTTTGCGTGAGTGGTATGAATAAATGTATATGGTTGAGAGAGAATAAATAAAGGTATAGTAGGAAAGGCTCATTTATTTCTAAACAGATCATTCAAACTATAAACCTTATATTTATTAACGGATGAAGTAGTTTTTTTTGCGAGGTTTCAGTAAGTTTTAAGAGAATGTTTTAAAAAAAGTTTCACATGTTTTCATAAGTTTTTAGAATATTTCTAGCCAAAATTTAAACTAGTTTAAGATTTTAAAACTAAAGTTTCGCCTAATTTCAACGGATGAGTTTCAACCAAAAGTTTCTAACATGTTTCAACAAGTTTCAACCAAACGTTTCAAAAAATTTTAACACATTTCAATATATTTCAAATAAGTTTTTAAGAAATTTTGGTGAGCTCACTCGACTACCATTGTACTACCACGCCACCGAAGGTCACCAACACTGTCCGTTACCGACGCACCTTCTTTTTGAGCTCCGTCCCCGTTATTGATGTCACCATGGAGCCAACCAACGTCGTCCGTCGTTGAATCCATGCTTGAGCTCTGCACCGAACCTCAATCTCTCTTTCCCAGCCCAGACCTGAGGTTCGTCGCCAGATCCATGTGTCTCAAGCCGCATTGTCGCCTTTTATCACCAGATCAGAATACGGAAAAAATTTCTCTATTCATCTGCTGTGAAGTTCATGAGATTCGAATAAACCCTCGGATGAGAATATATTTTTAATTTGCAACGAGACATGAAGACGTAGGCACGAGTGTAAAATGCAAAAATTTGCAAATAAAGATATTTTTTCATACCAGTAAAACACATGTGGTGTCTACATTCAGTGGAAGCCCGCAGGTTATACTAGTCCACCCGGACGCGCCAAAGAAAGAAACCGCACCTCTCCTCTCCAGTCACGGGGCTCCGTCGTCCCCCGAGTCGTCATCAAACCGCCGCTTTCCAAACCACCAATGCCCCCCCCTCCACTTCCTCTCCGCACGCGTACCCTGATCCAGGATGAGGAACAACAGCGGCTCGCCCGGGAGGCGGAGCGACCCCGGCGTCAGCGGCGACTTGTCCCGCTTCTCCGTCGACACCGCGGCGTCGTCTACCTCTGAGAGGTCCGTGAACGGACGCGGAGTCCTTGGGGTCTCCTTCCTCGACGCCTTCCGGTCCTGCTTCGTCTCCCCAGAGGCGCGCTCGCCGGAGAATTCCTTGTCCGACTTTCAGGACCCCTCACACCAACGTATATATACATGCGCCTTCTCTTTTTCTCCATTTCTCCACTGGTTTCGTGGTTCTTTTTTAATCCAAGATGGTATTTTTTTTCGGCCAAACTAGTACTTTTTTTGGTATGTGCTGGAGATATTTTGTTCGTCAACTGTTTCTGGTCAACGCGTACTACGGTACGGCACCTTAATTTGGAGGATAATCTTAGGATCTCTGCAGTACTATGTAGTGTACTAATTCTGGAAAAAAGAGGCCTCGTGCAGCGAAAGCTCTTCGAGATATTTTGCTTAAGTTGATCATTACTACTTCGTTTATGATCTTAGATTAGCTTTGCTTTTGTTTTGTAGGCTGTAGCATGTGTGCAGCAGTAATATGGCTTCTCCTCTGCTGAGCTTTAGTTTAATCAGACGTGTGTGACACTCTCCATATGTTCGTACTTTATGATCTTTGATTTGTT
Source organism: Rhipidocladum racemiflorum (assembly GCA_036346355.1). Taxonomy (NCBI): domain Eukaryota; kingdom Viridiplantae; phylum Streptophyta; class Magnoliopsida; order Poales; family Poaceae; genus Rhipidocladum; species Rhipidocladum racemiflorum. The sequence continues at coordinate 82,088,730 of CM070573.1, read as the reverse complement.
TCTTTTCGATTTGTCACCATTTGATCAAAGCCTGGACCTATCTCGGTCAAATTTTTTAATACGAGTTACCATACTATAAGGTATCATTTGTTAATTCCCCCTTTGATTGAAGGAGAATTTCAAGGCCTGTAATTTGTAAACATGGGTGAATTACGCCTTTTCCGTTAGTTCGAAGTATTGCTGATGATAAATATTGCAGTGATATATACACAAGTTGTGATCCTCAAATGGATACTGTCGAATTGCTGCAAGAATCATAATTATGTTTTCTGGCAAGTTCAGACACGATACTTATTTCTTTAAAATTTGCAGTCTCACAGTCCGTGAGTTCACAAGGCTCTAGCAGTGGAAGCACTTTTGAGAGCAAGAGATCAATTAAAGGACTGTATAGCCCCATGCCCAGGAATTCTTCAGATAGCGAGATACCTGGTAGCACAAAGTTCTCCTTGCCAGAGATCCAGAAAGCAACCAAAAACTTCTCGCCGAACCTGAAGATTGGGCAGGGTGGTTCTGGGACGGTATACAGAGGTCAGCTCGGTGATGGCACTATCGTTGCTGTCAAAAGGGCCAAGAAGGTTTGTAATTATTTCTTGTTTGCAGCTTGCATAATATGGGATTACTACAGGCTACATTGGTTGTCTTTCTTTCCAGACTGTGTATGACAAGCATATGGGCCGTGAGTTCCGGAACGAGATTGAGACATTGCAATGCATCGAGCACTTGAATTTGGTAAGGTTCCATGGCTACCTGGAGTTTGGTGGTGAGCAGCTGATCATTGTGGAGTATGTCTCCAATGGGAATCTTCGAGAACACCTTGATTGTAAGAATCCTATGATCCTGCCATATGCAGAGTTTTGCTAATTGTGTCTCACATGATGTTAGCCATATACAGGTTTTAATGGAAAAACCTTGGGATTCTCTCTGAGATTGGATATTGCAATTGATGTGGCTCATGCTATTACATATCTTCACACCTACTCAGGTAATATGAAGTTGTGACATCTGCTTTCAGCTGCATTTTGGTTTCAAATTTGACAGATTTGGTGGTTTTGTTCTTGGATGTGAAAGGTTCACCAAATGATCTTTGCAACTCTTAGGCCCCGTTTGGAATGCGGGAAAAATTCCAAATTCGTGCGTTTTAAATGGGGCCAGTAGTCACTGTTAATTCGTGAATCCAGAAAAGATCCCCCAAATTTAACTGAAATGCAACACCAGTAAGAATTTAATTCAACACTTTTTTTTTTAATTTAGTTCAGATATGCTACTGCAGACTCCTAGTTGGGAAAACCATACCGTAGTATTTGTTTGTCTGCTTTTGGTTAACTCCATAGTGAAAATACAGCTGAAACCAATGTTGTATATCCGGAACTGTTATGACAACAACCAACTCCTCGAATAACAACCAACATGATGTCTGTATCTGCTTCTTCATGCCCTAAAATGGTACAAAGAAACAAACTTTCGCTGTATCAAGGTTTCAGAACTTCTAGTTTCCTTGTTACCGAAGTCCAGTTTCCTTCATTCCATTAGTTCTCTGTTTGAATAGTAGCTCTTGGCAGCCTGCCCTTATGTAATGTGCCCTTCCTACACCGAGTGATACTGGATGAATGTGCATGTCCTTTTCTTCCTTTGGTTGAGCATACTGCACTCAAATAGTACAATATCAAGTTGTCAACTATTGTTAATATTACTCGAATGGAAAAAGGAAATTAGATGAGATCAACTAGTATTTTTCTTGTAAATCACAGGAAGGCCCCTTTTGATAAAAATTAGCATCTGGCATCGATTCAGGCTACTATCGCAAGTGAATATCTTCGTAAGTAATCATATCAGATATCCTCTAAAGAGCAGTATGATGATCTTAAATCTCTTGATGCAAAACGGGAAAATTATGATCGAGCACTGTTAGGACCTGATCTGCAGATGCCGGAGTACATGCATTTATGTGGCATAGCTATATTTTGATAAAAAAAAATGTATCCTCCAAAACAATCATCTTTTGACATCTAAACACCCAGATCATTAGCGGCTAAATCCTGACCCATATATTTCACCCACGCAGATCATCCAGTCATTCACAGGGACATCAAATCCTCAAACATTCTTCTCACAGACAATTGTCGAGCTAAGGTTGCTGATTTTGGATTCGCCAAACTGGCTCCAATAGATGCTAGCCATGTGTCTACTCAAGTCAAAGGAACAGCAGGTTATCTTGATCCAGAGTATCTCAGAACATACCAGCTCAATGAGAAGAGTGATGTCTACTCCTTTGGGGTCCTGTTGGTTGAGTTAGTTACTGGGAGGCGCCCAATCGAACCAAAGAGGGTGATCATTGAACGTGTTACTGCAAAATGGGTTAGTTTTTGTCATTCTTATCATTATCTTTATGTCTTCAATAGAGAAAAATGAAGTTATATCTTAACAATTGCTATATCTTGGTTTTGCTACGCATGCTCCATGTACCATTTGCACAGGCAATGGAAAAATTTGTGGAGGGCAATGCGATACAAACACTGGATCCAAATCTGGAAGCGACCGATGCGATCAATCTGGCAGTTGAGAAGATGTACGAGCTTGCTCTGCAGTGCTTAACTCCAACAAAGAGGAGCCGACCAAGAATGAGGCGGTGCGCAGAGATGCTATGGAGTATACGTAAAGATTACAGGGAGTTGGCTCTACCAACCTCCTCCATGAACTGAGGCAGTTCATCTGGATCAATCAAGAAAAGAAATGGTACATTCCAGTTTGCCTATCTTCAAAGCATGGAGGTACGAATCACCTGATTGATGGTCGCTGAATTTATTCCTTCGGTTACGGTCTACGTAGTTGTGAACGGGACTGGTGGCCTTCCTAGAAATTGTGTGTGCTAGGCAGAGTTCCATAGAAGTTCTCCTATACAGTATGCGTAAATTGTTGCCGTGAAGAAACATATTCGAACACGAACATACAATGGCATGTATATCAGTAGGCCTTCTTACACTGCTAGATGCATGAAGAAAGTGGGTTTCTTATGAGAGCATTTCCCATTAAGTAAATGCATTTCTGTATATGTTGAACCAAAATTCAACAGCTGTATTTTGTACCTATTTGTGTTTTTGTGCCAAACCACGTGCAACAGAATTGCAGAGCTCGCTGCTGAGCGCTGACTGATGTACTTTTGGAACTAGAGTCACAGACATCCCTCGCAGAGAGAGATCACACTAGTAGTAAATATACACACCACTGTATATTCGCATCCAAAACCGATAGAAAAACAGCCGTGCCATGTACTCTTGAAATCCTCCACACTGACAGCAACAAGTCTTCAGAGTGGCTCCCATACAGCATCTAATAGTTTACTCGCATGTAAGCGCGAGAGAACCAATCACAGAAAGAAACACACAGACAATTGGTCTAAACAAAATGAAAGTTTTGATAACTTGCTCGCCACACGCCGGGCTGCTCCGAAACAGTTTAAGCTAATCCATCGAATTTCTGAGTAATGCTGACGAACTAAATAAAGCGAGAATAAGAAAGAAAGCAGGTTCAGAAAGAAAAAAAAAAATTGATGTCCAGAAGACCACAGGAACAAATCATGCCCGCAGCCAGGATGGGCTGCCGCGTTTCATGAAGCAAGAACTGCGACAAGCTACGGAACCAGGCAGCATCTCATTCAATCATCGCACGAATGGCTTGAGTGAGCAAGTGAGTGTTCGCAGGCCTCCGGGCCCCCATGCTCCTCGCACGAACTTTCAGCCATTTCATGCCATTGTTGCCAGCAGCAACCTTCAAGGGCTTACCTGCGCCTGCTGCCTGTCCGTTGGTGCTGACTGTCTGCGTATAGCTTTGAACTCGGCTCTTACTGTAAGAAGAAGGCGCAAAACCACCGTAATAGAGATGGTCGTTGATGTCCCAGTTCGACGCCTTCCTCTTGGTCGTTGTCTTCGTCTTGGTCTTCTTCTTCTGCTGCTGCTGAGGTGCCTTGGGGGTTATCGGGACGGCTGAGGCTGCTGGAGCATCACCATGGTTCCTCTTGTTGGCGTTGCTCGCTTTGCTGTAAGCCACTCGTTTCTTCTCGCGGCAGATGTCACACATAGAGTTCGGCCACTTCGCAGTTCGCTTGCAGCGCCACTTCCTGCCGTCGCCCCTCTTGCACCTCGAGGTCCTTGCGTCAACATTGCTGATGATGTTCGTTTCTTCTGCCACAGTCACCTCCTCAGCCTGAACCTTTGCCGTACCCTTGCCATCAGAAACATCCTTCGTTGCCATGGCCAGATCCACAGTTGCAGACTCTTGGCTGCTGCCGTGCCCTATTTCCACGCCAAATAGCTTGGGAACACCCTTACTGCAATTCTGGACCAGATGCTTGTCCATTATGACGGCTTTCTCCACCTCTGGAAGCTGCACAACATCCACACGGGAAACAAGATCAATACATCGTATAGAATACCGGCCGACTACAGTAAATAAGAAGAAAAATACCACTTTACTAATACGGAATTGCTATTTTTAGTCACCTTAAAACTCACAAAATTTCTGTCCAATTTTCTCGCTTTTGGATCGCCGTGGAGATTCGTACTCGGGAGGGTTGTCGTTCTCTTGTCTGGCCACCGGTGGCGACGATGTCTTCAGCGGATGCGGTAAGTTAGGTTTAGAGTTTATAGGTTAGGGTTCGGGTTCACAGGTGCTTACCGGGTTTACAGGTAGGCTAGGGTGACGGCAGGCAGTGGGCAAACAACACCGCTGGATGCAGGCGAGGAGGAGAACGGTGGGCAAGGCTGATGACGACGGATCCGATGGCGGGTGGTGATGGGGGCGGCAGATCTGATGGTGATGAGCTGCCGGAGACTGAAAAGAAGGTAGGCCGATGTGGAGATGCAGTGGATAGGCCGTGGACAAGAAGGGGGAGGGGGGCGCCTGAGCTGAGGACAGCGCAGGCAGCCACCGAGGGAGGAAGTAGAGGCAAAGGGAGATTGTTACCGGCGGGTGTTATCGGAGTCAGGGGCGACGCCAAAGATGCGACGGGAGGTGGTGTGGGGGTGGGGTGGCGGCGACTAGGTGGGGGTTGGGTTAGGGTTTGGGTTGGGTATGAGGTTATATTGGCAAGAGGGAGAGTATCCGGGCCATAAAATGTTGATCTAGCGGTGAAAAAAGTGACAGTTGGATAAGAAAAAATTAGGCAACTGATGACTAGACAACCCATTATTAATATATATATATATGGTAGGGTTTGAGATGGGCCCATGTGGTGGAATAATTTCAGCCCCTTTTCTACCATAATTTTACTCTTTCCTAAGAGATTCGCCACACCGCATCACAATAGGAGAAGCTAGATTTGAACTTGCTAGCTAGGTAGGTGGAGACGAGAAATTGGTGCTAACTTGAGGATCAGAGATCTGGTGAGCACCCAAGGAGCTGGTGTTTCAACCAGAACCATGAAGGAATTGGAAGACAGGAAAAAGTTCGAGTAGACGTGGTTGCTTGCGTGCCACAAAGAGCGAAGAGTGTCCTTGGACATTCGTGAATACAAGCCTAGAATCTAATAAGCGGCGGTGAGGAATAGGGATGAAGAGGGCGAAATCTGCTAGTTAGGAGACGAAAGTTCGAGTTAGGGTTTTCTTATTGGGGGATTAAAGGAAGGAGAGACGATAATTTCAGGCTAGCGTTTGGGATTGGGGTTAGAAGGGAGGAGACGAGAGCGGGTAAATAGGCGGGGCACGACTTTTGTCAGTCCTTTTTGGCTACTTCTTTTTGTAGGATCTCTTTCATTGATGTACGGTTGTACGACTGTATCTTGATTTAATATTTTTCAGTAGTGCTTTGGGTCAAGTCTTGTGGTGTGTTTCAGTTTTTACATGCTTTCGCTGGATTTTAGTCCTGTTCAGGACAGTTTCTACATAGTTTCTGCTTAAAATAAAAACGAATTATTTGCCGAACTGGAGGATTTTGGATAGCTTCTCCACAATCAGAATAGTCCTTCTATGTATAGAATAAGAAACTAGGTGCCAGTCGATTCTTGCATAATCCAGAATTTGTCTCAAACGGGGCCTTTGTGTGTTTTTCTGGTGTTTTTGTGTTAGCCTTGGTGTAAAAAATTATCTCATCATTAGTCTGAGGTGTGCATTTCATTTTCTTGTCTTTCTTGCATGTATGTGGTGCACTTGTGTGTTTTGATGTAACATCTCTTTAATCACCTCTTTTCTATAGCTATCATCTTGGACATGAATCATATCTATGCCATTCTTACCAAATCAGATGACAAAATTGTGAAAGGCAAACTGATGTGCTCTTTTGCCTCTCCCCGAATTGCAGAGATCTTTGCCATCCCATGCCTCCATCCTCTACTAGCGTTGCAAACTTCCATTGACACTCGCTCAAGCAACCTTGCTCCCAGCACATTATTTTTCTGTTTTCCTCCCTTTTCTGTAAGAATGCCCAGCGATTCAACCAATAACTGATTAGAAACACAAAAGAGAGGATTAGAAGGCAGTTTGGGGATGTTTGGTTTGCTTCCAATGTATGGCTTACCCAAATTTGGTAGCATTGACCAAATTTGGAAGCGTTCTATTTGCTACCAAAGTTTCACAAGATTCCCTAATTCATAAGCTCTCTAGTTCGTTTTTTTACCGTTCTTTGGTTGAAAGATTAATTTTCGGCCAAAACATTGGTAAGTAATTTGATAGCCAAATTTTGGTAAAGTTTGATTGGGTAAATTTGTCATCAAACCAAGCTGCATTGCAGCTTCTCCATATAGACTGAAGTGCAGCTGCTACTCCAACAATAGTCCGTTGTTTCATATAATCTTGAAATTGTTTCAACCAAACATCAAACAAATTATCGATATTTATTGGTGAAATACTAAAACCAAAAGTACATTTCACAGCACTCCAAACAAATCTGGCGAAATTGCAGGAAGAGCCAAAGAGATGATCGATACTCTCATCCGCACCACAAAATTGGCATTTTGTAATACCCATTCCATCCCCTCTTCTTCAAAATGTCTTTCGTTAGAATGCTTTTCTTCAAGATCAACAGCACTGTGCTTCTTCTCGATTGGTTTGGATGCAGAGAGAGAGAGAGAGAGAGAGAGAGAGAGAGAGAGAGGGAGGGAGAGAGAGAGAGAAGGGGGGGCAAAGAGGGAAAGAGAGGGACGGTGACAACACTGCGGTGAGGGAATGGCTTCAAAGGCGGGTGCATAATGTGTTCCCGGTCGACACACACTCGGAGAAGGCGGTTGGACGCGCGGAGTAGATCAAAGACAACCGGAACAAGGTGGTGATGGGGATGACGGACACGGTGAAGAAAGACATGGAGGTGGCGGTTCCAGGTGAATAGACGGAAATAATACACACATGTCATGTTCCAGGATGCGTTTTTGTGGAGGAGGGGTGGGGAAGATGCTAAGGAGCTGGTGTCGGTGAGGGCAATGGCGCTATGGTTGTGCTCACTGGCGGCAGACTCCGACGACAGAGCGAATTGGGTGAGGAGTTAGAAAAGCTTCAGTGGAACAAGGTGAAGGACTGAAATGGCAATCAGAGGGGGGGGTGAATTATCACAAATTAACATTTTTCCCTTCAAAAAGAATCCAACCAAAGACCTCACTTCAAGCAATGAAGCACATAAGAGCAAAAACCAAAGAGTCTGTTCTAGCCGGTGCTACCGCGGCACATGGAGCAGTATCACCAGAAGTCGGTACTACCGGTTAATTCTGGGTGGTACTACCAGCTTGAAGAAAAGAAGGCACAAACAGAATGATCACAAAGGTAAAACTAAAGGATCTCTTGATCGGCTGGTCCAAAATCCATGAAATTTGAAATGCACCTTCTTATAGAGGTCAAGAACTTATTCCAATCTTCAATCCATGGGATTAACATCAAAGATTCGACCTTTTCTCGATTGAAGGAAGAGTGCACCAAAATCAAAATCTTGGTGTTGGTCTTGCTCGTGGGGTTTTGATGATCAAAATGATCTTGGGCTATGTCCCACACATCAAAGCAAGAAGAACTCCGAGAAAATAATCTACAAAGATTTCTCAAGAATGCAACAAAAGATCAGTTCTATAGGGAAAAACAAGAGAGGTGGTGATATGATCTATGGAAGATTCATCCGTCAATCACTCATCCTTGGCACAAAATCCACAAGCATTTCGAAGGAGGGGAAGCAAATCCAAATGTGCGGAATTTAAATTGTAGGAAAATAAATATTGAATTTAACTTGGAAAATGTAAAGACATAATGTAAATGCAAAATTTAAATTTAGAAATAAGAAAATAAATTTTTATTTCTTTGGATAAATGTTTACAAAGCTTCACAACAAGGTGGGCAAAAACTCAAAGGAGCACCAAAACTTCAAGAGAGAGACACCTCTCTCTCTCTCTCTCTATTTATAGCCTTCATAAATCATCCTATACCTTTGGATGAGTTGCTTCAATCCTAAGCAACCCCTCCAAGGGTTATGATTGATTCAAATACTAGGAGCAATCTCCACCCTTGGATGACCTTTTTGACCCTCAAGAAACCTCATCAAGGGTTGAGATTCACCCACTCACACATGGGCTAACCCGAAACCCCCTAATAAACATGTTTTATCCACTAAGCTAACCTGACCATTACTCTATCCTCTAAACCGCGATCCAACGGCTCACCTTAATCCAAGTAGCTCCAAGTTAGCATCTCATCCGTTCCCTTGTGTTCTCGGCACGCAGCGACTCCATCTCTGGTCATCCTCTGGTGATCCCTGACCGTCTAGACCTCCGGCGCACCACGCCTAGTCCTGGTCATCCTCCGCCTCACCATGACCTTGCACCGATGTCCTGCAACCATCAAAAATAAGGAAGCACATCACATAGAAATGTCCAAAATGATATGCAATAATCATCTCAAAAACTTAATATTCATATTTAATTTAAATCAAACTCAAATCTGAGCACCACATACTCAAACATAGTCAATTACTCATCACCAACAAGAATAGACCTCCACATGGTCTTTCATAAGGCAAAGAATATTGGGTGGATTGGGTGGAGTAGTTCTGTAACGGCGGGGCACCGGAGGTCCCACCAACGCGGCTAGCTGATGGCAGCTTCTCGACGATGAGGAGGGACAAGAAGGGAGCAGTACGATCACAGTGGAGTGGGAAGGTAGGGAAGAACCAATTTTGGAAGAAGATGGTTGAGGATGATGAATTTTGGAGAATTGCAAAAACAGGGGAAAATGGTGTTGCGGCTCACCTTGGCTGGAATGGAGGGTGATGGCGGCCTAGCTGGAGGAAGGAGACGGAGGAGGAGGGAGGATTAAGGAGCTATCGCAAGGTGAAAAATTGTCACTGCCTTCGCTTTTACAGTCGATGACGGTGTTGCACAGCCATCGAATCTACGCACGATACGGGTGGCGTGGATGGTGCCAATTTCTTGCATGGGTGAGCTCTGTTAGGTGGCGTGCATGGTTAGAGGGGTGGTGACGCGTTAGTAGTTGCGGCAGAGCAGAAAACATGCACAACACCAACAAAACTCTAGTCTCATGAGGCAGCGGCCAATGAACGCGCATGCGTCACACGGTCTGAGCTTTCGGCTAATGGTCTGGTTTAAACTGATGGAGTGGGTTGGGTTAAAGAAATAGTGTAGTTGGATGAATTTAAATGGGTTGAGGAGCAAAAATAGGTTAGGTTGGGTTAGGTTTGCTTGTAAAGTGATTTGGTTTGAGTTAAATATTTATGGTTTTATATGGGTCTAAATCTATAGTTTCATTTAGTTTGCAACCCATAAACAAACATTACCTCCCGTTCTCTCGTCACCCCATGCTGGAGCTAGGACCATTAGTTGTTCAGTTGTGAGTGGCTCAATTACTAGCTAAATTACTTTGGTTGGCTTGGATTTTGGTTCAGCCAAGTCCCGAAATGAGTTAAAGGGCTAAGGCATCCCCAAAACTAATTAATCCAATCTTGAGATTGATCAATTAAGCGTTGCATGAAGTTTGGCTTAACCTTTCTGAATACCCCATTCAATCTACATATTCCAGTTTCAAAAAATACCATCAACTTTTTGAGGACTCTGTTATAGCGCTCATTATTTATTTGTTCTGTTGGAATTGCGCATCAATGGTTCAGTACACACCAACTTGTGATGCTGAATTTGTAGCCCAAACAATTGTAGTGCATATCGAATCACACAGGACAAGAAAGATAAATCTCAAGAAACAATTTGACAATGTTGTAGCTTGTCCTCTGGTCACCAGCATTGTAACAACACGAATAGCTTCATTGACCAAATGAAATATGTAATTATGGTAACTTATATATAGTTTTTTAAGGATTTGCAAATGTGAGCTAGATGAATCGTAGTAGGATTATGATTCTTACTTTATTTTAAAGTAGGATTCCTACTTGATTTAAAGGAGGACTAAGGGAGCTACTCATCCCAAGTAAGAGGTGCATGAGGGGATTAGAGGCTAGGTTATTTTGTAGCACTATATTTTTGTATAGGGCAAGGATCGAATGTCCTAAAATGTTCGAGAGGTTGTGAGAGAGCAACAATTCATTGTACTCTTTTGAGGTTGTGCTTAAAAAATTTACGGATGGCTTCGTTAAATCTTTTCTCTTGTCGTGGTTACTTTAACGTTGTTATTTTTATTCTCTCTATGAGATTCATCAACATCGTTCTAGAGATCGTGCACACTCATGCAGTATCTTACAAAATTCTAATCCGATCCAGGGGCTGTTGCATATAAGAAGGGGTATTAGAGTTTAACAAGTGGTATCAGAGTTGACTGAATTTATCAAATTTGTGAGAAGGTTGGTAAGCATCAGGTGGCATAGTATCAAGATCGATGTTGAAGATACATAATCAAGTAGAGAAATTTGATGGCGGAGGAAATTTCAGTGTGTGGCAATGCGTGGTGAAGGATTTCCTTGCCTATCAAGAGTTAATCGTTGCTCTTGAATGAGATAAGCCGGAAAAGACATCCGAAGAAGACAGGAAGGTGATGGAGCGGAAGGCTATCAGTATAATCCATATATGTCTCTCCGATGAGACAAAATACTCAGTAATCAAGGAGGATTCACTAAAGAAATTATGAAAGGACTTAGAAGAATTATATATGACAAAGTCGCTGACAAATCGGTGGGTGCTGAAGCAACAACTATATAGGTTGCACATGGAGAAAGGTACACGATTCGTTGACCATCTCATTTTCTTCAACAAGCTTATCACACAAATTATTAGTGCGAGTGAGAAAATTAAGTATAACGATAAAGTCGTCATACTGGTATCATTTATACCATCATCTTGAGATCAATTGGTGATGGACATTCTTGTCGAGGAAGTACTCTCAACTTCAATGAGGCGGTTGCATATCTATTAGAAGCATAGTCCATCAAAAAGCCATCATAATCTTCATCCTTAAGTGATCAAGTATTGGCTGCATTAAGTGTTGCAAGTAAAAGCCAGAGTTATAGGAAGAAGAAGGGCAAGAACAAAGGCACACGTATATGATATTTATGTGATGGGAAAGGTCATATGATAAAAGACTATCAGAGTTTGAAGCAAACGAGGGGCGCATGCTCAATGATGATAGCAAAAGATGATTCAGACGTATTTGTAGTCAGCCAATCATGTACTTCTCATATATAGATATTAGATTCAGATTGTTGCTTTCATATATGTTCGGTGAGAGAGATGTTTGACAAAGGATCTCTACGCCTAGTGTATGGAACTATTCACTTAGCTGATTGCAAGGAGTATGCAATTAATAAGGTAGAAATAGTTACATTGGAGATGTATGATGGAGCACATCGCATATTGACAGGAGTTCAGTATATATCTAGCATAAAGAAGAATCTAACACCTGTGAGGTCGCTTAACTTGAAGGTTGTGAGTATCACTTCGAGGTGGAGTCATGTGAGTTACTCGTAAGGGCATGTGATCATGAAAAGTATTTAGAGCAATGGAGGATACTGATTGATAGGTAAACTTAAAAGAAAGGACAATCAATGGGAGGTTTGAAAAAATTGATCAGAAGAAGGAAACTACATCGTCAATGGTAGGTAGTCAGATCTCAACTGCAGTTACGTACGAAAATGCAAAGACGGTTGCAAAATCTAGTAGACGCAACGGTGAAGGTGCGAGCTATTAGAAGAACGAAGATGTACCGGGACCAACCACGAAGTACTATCTAGTAGATGGAGCTCAGAGACCGTACAAACCTGTGGTATGAAGGGCTATAGAAATAAAAGGTGTAGTTAACCAAACTACACAAAGGAAATACTCTCAGGTGGAGGGTTCAGATGGCCAAATCCAAACACCAATATACACATTGCGGTGATGTGCATGAGCCCCTATGGTGGGGGCACTCCCAAACACTACTACAGAACAAGCTTCTACAAGCGGTTTGGAACCACTTCTAGAAGCGGTTTTACAACCGCTTCTAGGCAACCGGTTGTGATACCTCGAAGGGTATCACAAGCGGTTCTAGGAACCGCTTGTGGTGGTGCCACACCAAGCAGTAAAAGGCAGTAATAATATCGTGGGAACGGGATTCGAACCCACGACCAGCACTCCATCCTCGTGACTCGCCTCATCCATCTAGCCAACCCACCCACGCGTGCTCTCTGATAGAGTAGGGCACGCATTCCTTTTATTATTTCTAAAACTGGGCTTCTACAAGCGGTTCGTGACACGAACCCCTTCTGAAGGGGGTCTTTAGAAGCGGTTCGTGGCACGAACCCCTTCTAAAGCCCCAGCTTTAGAAGCGGTTCGTGACACGAACCCCTTCTAAAGCTTTAGAAGCGGTTGGGGACACGAACCGCTTGTAAAGACCTTTAGAAGGGGTTCGTGTCACGAACCGCTTCTAAAGCTGGGGCTTTAGAAAGGGTTCGTGACACGAACCACTTCTAGAGATCCCCTCCGGCCTGTTACCACGAACCGCTTCTGGTGCGAGCATTACAACCGGTTCGCACCAAACCGTTTCTAATAGACCGTTTGTGATGCCCGATTTTGTAGTAGTGAAAGGTAGGAGGAAAAAAATAATATGGAGCCGACTTGGAGTGAGCTCTTGGAGGATCACAACGACTTCATCAGATAAGAGTTAAGGTGAAGATTTTTAAATAGGGTAACTCATATCTAGTCTTTTAAAATTTGAAAATGTATGCAAGATGAATCCTAGTAGGATTAAGATTACTACTTTCTTTCATAGTATGATACCTACCTGCTTTGGAGGAGGACTAAAGGAGCTATATAAACCCATGAACTGGTCATAGAGAACCTAAACAACCAAGAAATCACAAGCCAACTCATCCAAAGTAAGAAATGCACGAGAGGATTAGAGGCCAGATTATTCTTTAGCACTAGATTCTTATATAGGGCAATGATCAAAACCATGCCTCCCCAACGATACCAACCTCCGTGTGTGCCGTCGCTGCCTCCTCGGCCTCTGCCATTGACCTCTACTCAGTCGGTTGGCCAAGGTCTTCTATGGGCTAGCCTTCTCGTCTGGTCGTCACCACCTCCAACAGACGGCCAGCCGCCTTCCAGAACATCTGCTCACCTGTCGCTTGCTCCATATCGGCGACGCATGATGTTGCCGTGCGATGGCTACCCCCAGGAGTCTCCTTCTAGGGGAAGTACGTGAATCTTCAACCCTAAGCTCTGATACCACTTATTAGGGTTTAGAGATGCAAACATGGGACACAGATTTAACATGAAAACCTCACGAAGGAGGAAAAAACCATGGGAGACAAATCACTATTTTTGTTCAATTTACATGTACATAGGGGGTGGCCTTTCATAGTCGATTAAGGATAAGTTGTTGAAGATATAGACTCCTATTTAGATATTGAGCATATCTCTAACAAACCTATTTGGATATTGAGCATATCTCTAACAACCACCGCATGAACAAAGTGTTGGAAGCATGCTCTGAGGTGGCTGACTACCTTCAAAGGCATCATAGCATGCTATGGATAAGGTGCATGTTGAACATAGAAATCAAGTGTGATTACATTAATAACAATCTTGCAGACCCCTTCAACAGCTGGGTGAGGGATATCAAAGATTTGCCTATCGATCAACTAGTTGACAGGTTCAAGGAGAAGATTATGGAACTGCTTGACAAGAGAAGGATTGCAGAAAGACTAGAAGGTAGAATACTACTAGCTGTGATACACCAGTTGAATGGCAAGACAAGAGGCTTAGGTCACCTAAAATTTGGTAGATCTGTTGAATGGAGTGCAAAGGTGAGGGATACAAACATTGACCAGCTAAAGGCATGTAGTCAAGACACCCGCACACGAGTGCACTTGCCTTGAGTGCAGCACACAAGAAAACCTTGTGGGCATGTCTTGAGGTTTCTAACAACTCAAAGAAATGCCAACTTGGAGGACTATATATATGCATGAATATTACTCAGTGGAGATATTCAAGGTGGCATACCAAATGTGTCATATAGCCATTAACAGATGATGCACTTGCTTGGGTTATTTCTCATCTTCGATGTGAGCTCCACCAGCTTCTCTAGACCGCACTAAGGTCAGATCGCTCTTGCCGTGGCCCAGCATAGCTACCGCACTCCCGCTGGTCCTTGCATAGGAGCTCACACTGGACATGGCCGCTCGATCGCCTGCTGGATTATGGTGACCTGCACAATTAGCTCAAGATAACAACAATAACCACCACCATTACTCTGAGATAATTATATTGATCTCATCATACTAATCAATCAAAACATCGAGCGCACCCGATGTTTTATCAGTTAATACACTGTGTTCAGAATGTTGCAACAGAAATAATGATTAGCGACTGTAATGGAAACTTTAATATAGTCCATTGCCTTGCAGGCTACAAGTTAAGTACATTAATTATACATAATATCCAAGTACAACAAAAAATATAATACAAAAGTACTAATTACCCTAAAAACTGATAAAACCAAAGTACATTCTACACAACGAGCTAACCCTCCTGTTAGCCATCATCCGGGTAGTTCTGATCTTGTGGGTGCTCCTCACCCCATGCCTCATAGGTGAGTCCATTAGGACTCATGTCCCAACCAAATGCATGACCTCTGAAGCAATTTTCTAAGCAAAGGGGGAGTTAATCAAGAGTGAGTACAAAAGTACTCAATAAGCATTAATAACAAAATGCATCATGAGTTTTCCACATCCATCTCATGTAACCATGCCCCTCAATCCTCTTTTAGGAAATAGGGTTTTATTAGGAAAATTATGTGTTTCTATTTTTTAATTATTAAATATGTTACTAACACTCCTCATATATCCAACACCAATGGTATACCGACTTCAATGAACATCGGTGATACTCCCAATACCAAACTATAGCCCCACTTCAATGCACATCAGTGGTGCCCAATACCAACTGTACCCTGACTTATAATGTAGTACAGTACTCCGACTACAATGCACGCCATAGTATTGTACTCTGACTAACAACATAGTACAATATTCTGACTTCAATGCATTCCGTAGTACTATAATCTGATTAACAATATAGTACAGTATTCCAACTTCAATGCATGCTATAGTACTGTACTCTGACTAACAACGTAGTACAATATTTCAACTTCAATACACATCGTAGAACTATACTCTGACTAGCAACGTAGTACGGTATTTTGACTTCAAGGCCGGTAGTGCCGCTTGAAGCTGACACAACTCAAATTGCTATTTCAGTAAATTGATATATTGAGAGTACTGATCGATATATCCCCATAACTTATGAAATTTTCTTAATAAATATTATCATGTCAACTAGGGGTGGAAATCGAGCCATGACCTTATTTTTTTGAGCTTTTTCTTAAATTGACATAATTTGATTTAATGCCGTTTTATTTACAGTTTGAAAGTATTTTTATAATCGAGCTAACGAGCCAAGCCAAGCTGAGCTAGAGCAAAATCCAATTTCATTTGAAATTGACTCATTCAAAGTTTAACCAATAAACGAGTGTGATTGGAGCAATTTTGAATCGAGCCAATGAGCCCCACCAACAAGCTTTTTTTTAGCCCTAATGTCAACCTTGATAACCCTAAGGTAGGATTAAATATTATATAAGTGTCAATTGGATATAATCGAATATTTATGCATTTGTTTAGCTATGCTTTAGTAATGGGATAATGAATGGTCGGATATGTTATTTGTTATGAATGTAAATTTTAGACATGTTGGAAAATGTGGATGATGGTATTTTGGTATAAAAATAAAAATAAAGCTATGGTTTGATGCAGGCGAGATACGACAATAGTCGGATGTGCATAGGACTTGCACATAGTGTAGGAGGAGTGTTCTCGCCCGGGTTGGATTAAGGACCGAACATAGTATTGTATAATTTAAGATAATTAGTGCAACCACAAGTGCTATTATGGGGTATCCCTAACTAATTAAGTTACTTGGGTCTAACTTTACACATTATAAGGCCATAGTAGTATGGGCAATCCGGGTAGGTTTGCTCGAAGGGGTGTCCATACATATGGTGTGGGTGAAACACATACCAATATAATGGTGTATGCCTTGCTTTGGAGGAAAATGGTTATGATAGGGATGGACTGCCATGGTTAATGTGTGAATGATAGGGATAGACTATCATGGTTACTATGTGTGTGAACTTTATTTTTGCCGCAATAGCAAGGGTTTGATATCATCGAGCTGGTGCAAAGTTAGGTTTAGATGATGTAACAGTTTATGTCATGATCTTTTGGCCACACGCTAAAGGAAGTGTGAAAATAGTGGCAAAAGAGCTGGTCATGTATTGTGGATAAAGATGTATACCTCTGTAGAGTGTAAAACTTTTTAAAAAATCATTGTCGACGATTGGGGAGCAGACCCCCACCGAGCTTACTTAGTTGATTGGGGGATCAACTCTGTCCCCTTCTTGCGTGAAGGGTTGCTTCCGAAGGATGCCCGGTTCCACCGAATTAAGCACACTTAGAGAACGACACAGGGATTTATCCTGGTTCGGGCCTCTCACGAGGGAGATAATAACCCTATTCCAGTGTCGTGTGTATTATGTATGTATTATCTGCGTGTCCCTTCTCCCCAATGTCTGGGAGGTATTTATAATTTACAAGGGTATCGTGTCGTTACGGCCCACGCCAGGAACATCTGACCGTGTCCGAGGTGGTCGTAACCGAATCCTATATTCATGTCACGTCCTTGTCGTGGGCGCAATGGCCTTTCGAGGTGGCACGATTATCGCAGTTCTGTTTGTAACCGTTGGTCGCAACCATCCGACCACGCAGCCCGAGCACGAGCAAGGGCTGAGTTAATCTGACCCTAACCCGAGCAAGCATGCTCGGGTTACGGGCTCGAGAATTAACCGGGCAAGGAGCTCGTACCGAGCGGGCAGACCGGGCAACGATGCTTGATCTTTCTTGGGCTGTCCTCGGGAACGACCTCCGAGGGTACCAAGGTCGGACCGAGCCCAGCCGCCGTGGCATTATGGTAATTACTAGAATTATCCAATCCCCGACAGTCATGCTCACGGTTATAAGAGACTTGGTGTACTGACACTAGTTAGAGTTATGGTAATTTCATAAAATGGGAAAAAAATTATGGAAAATTTTGTTTTAGATTTTATGCCAAGAGTTGGTAGGGAATGGATCGATGCTCGTAATCATGGCGGATCATTAGTTGTTACATCTTATCCTGCTATTACTTGTTATTTACATATATATATATATGTGTGTGTGAAATCATGTGCTGAAAAATTGGCTTAGAATTGAATTTGCAAAATGTGTTTGTTCATGTGTTTTGACAATTTGACAAGAAACAGTAAGTTTCGCTTTGGCGCCGGACCAAACTTAAAGAAAACAATAAGTTTCACATCTACGACGGACCAAATTTGTTGGTCTGTCGTAAACTTGCTTTTGTCAACCTCATTCTCCCATGTACAACAGACCAACCTTTTTGGTCCTTTGTAAACATGCTTTTGACAACCTCATTCTCCCATGTACAACAGACCAACCTTTTTGGTCCTTTGTAAACATGCTTTTGACAACCTCATTCTCCCATGTACAACAGACCAACTTTTTTGGTCCTTTGTAAACATGTTTTTGACAACCTCATTCTCCCATGTACAACAGACCAACTTTTTTGGTCTGTCGTAAATGTGCTTTTGAAGGTTGTTGTGCTGCACTGTTATTGAAAAACAAGAAGTTTTACATATACTGACCAAATTTTTTGGTCCGTCGTGAATGGGTTTTTGAGTGATTTTGAGATTGAATTTTGAATTTGATTTTGAGATTATGAAATTTGTGAGAATTTCATGATGCTTGTTTTGAAGTGGACTTTATGCAATGCTCATGTGAGTAGCTGCATGGATTGACATTGAGTCAAGTCGTGGACTTGTGCTCGGATTCGTTTTGTGGTTTTTTCATGTGCAGGTATTGCTTGAGGGTGAACGTGGTCGATGACGGGACCGGAACTAGGTTCGTGGAGGAACTGAGGTTCGAGACTAGGTTCAGGAGGAACTGAGGTCTTGGTGGTCAAGAATGTCATACGGGACGTTCGGGCTAAGAGAATGGTGCACATGAAGAATGGTTAGTCACGTGAGAATGGCAGGAGGTCATTCGCGTGCAAAGTGTTAGTCACGTGAGTATGGTAGGGTTGCCATACGCGTGCAAGAGTTGTACTTGGCCAGGTTGGGCCAAGTGGAGGTCGTGTTGAATACATACTCTTTCTAGGATTAGGAGTGGGACTCCTACTAGGATTAGGAATTGTATTCATGACTCCTTGTGTTTTGCTCCTTTAAATAGGAGGGGTGTCTCCTGTTGAAGGGCATCAATTGGAGCTGAGCGCATTGAGAGCCTCAAGCTCAGTTTTAGGGTTTGTACTCTTTTGATGAGAGTACTTTAGACAAAAGAAATAAAGATCAATTCTTCCAAGATTCTTGCGTGCTACAGTAACCACGTTGCTACAGTGTTTTCTGTCTTGGTTCTTGTTTGCATGTTTGCTCTAATTCTAGATTGGTTTTTGATTCTTGAGTTTCATCTTGATTTGATCCATCAAAAACCTTTCTAGGGTATTGATTTAGAGTTCCTCAAAGTCTAGTTGATTAATCTTTTGAAGATCTTGTTTAATCTTGAAGTTTTGATTAGATTAGTTTTCGTCAAGTTCTGAAACAGCAAGCTTGCGAAGCTCATAACTTTTGATCCATAGGTCCGATTGAGCTGATTCTTTTTGGGTTTGATTCGTATTGGAATCTAGTTTCTTGTGTCCAAATTTCAGATCGTTACGACGGTTGGATCTCCGGGAATTCGCGTTTTACCGAACCTCTATCATTCTGTTTTTGTCGAATACGAGGCAATTATTTGGTTCTATTTTGGGGTGAATTTTTAGTAGATCAAGAATTTGGTTTTAGCTTCCGCACAATCATTCACCCCCCCTCTGATTGTTATATTCGTGTCTTTCGATCCTACAATATCTTTTACAAATTTCATTTACAATCTACTATTTGATATTCATGTTTTAAATTCGCTTTATACAACTAGCTGTGATAACCTTCTTTGATATAGCATGCATTTATTATAAATTTGTGATACACTACAAATCTTACTGAGTACGAAAGTACTCAACCTTGCGTATTGCTAATATTTAGTGGGTGAAGAAATTGAAACCCTCGATGACACGTACTTTACCGTAGGATACAGAGATTATGCTAACGAAATCATCTATGTTATACTCGTCAGTTGCCTGAGGGTTACTTTGAACATACTACTGGATTTTGTATCTTCCATTGCACTTTAATAAGCCTTTGAAGCCTTATTGTATGAATAATATTTCCTTAATGTAATTGTAATATTATGTATGGATGTGATGTCAATGTTGTAAATGTGCATTCTAGCCACTAATCATATGACTAGTACAGTATGCGCATGAGACATTCTCAGTATTCCACGCTAGAAGGGAGGGTCTCAACATTGTTGCACTGCGGTGTACAAACGCAGTAGTCGACGTGTCATATGTGGCTCATTCTACCGTCGAGAAGGAAGTTATTTTTATTAAAAAAAATTCAAATGGAAGCTAGATTTGCTAGAAACATATGCAGTAGGGCTAGAAAAGCCAAAGCTTCTTCGAAAGATGCTGTTGTACGGCATCTTCCGCTGTCAAGTAGGGTCTATACATACTTTTTTTTACGGTAATGCTACAGTTCGGACGTCTGATTTCCACCGCAACATTTTTTTCTACGCATGCAACATTTTTTTCTACACATGCAACATTTTTCTCCTACGCATGCAACATTTTCATTCGACAAACAGTAAATGTTTCAAAAGTGAAAAAAATGTTGCGAACGTTGAAAAAAAATGTTGCAAACAAGAAAATGTTTATGCAAGCGTCCAAATTTTTTAAAAATCGACGTCCTACTGCTAAGATCGCTTTTTTAAGCAAAGGATACGTGCAATACGGACTTATATTAAGATGGAGCCCGCGAACATGCATGAGATTGAAGCCTTTTTTTTTTGTTTGCATTGCTTGGAAAATACAGCACTTTTATCTGCAGCGTGTACGACTAGCTACTACGTGCATATTAGTTCAGCGTTAAGTTTACGACAGATTTTACCATATTTGTGAGAGCTTTAATTATTTATTTGCAGAAACAACCGTCACGTAGATTGGCGCGCGAATAAAACATGATTCCTAGGGCAGATTTGTTCTTCGATCGAGAGCGTTCATTCCTCAATATCTGACAGTATGGACCGTCAGATGGAGCTTACACGTACGGCGCAGATAAGAGGAGCAAATGTCCGTGGCTGAAGCGCTTTTCCGAAAAGAACCCCATTATTACTTCATATATTACGTACGATCACTCGTTTTCACCTCTCATCTCACGTACTGCCTACCGCATGCCTTCACTAGTCGATCTTCGCCTTCGATGCCAGCCAAGGCCACAGGTTACATATTGGGGTATTCCTTCTCTCTTTCTTATTGTCATTTTCTTTTTGTCGGTAGACAAGGAGTCTTCGTATTTTAGAGAGGTACTTCTATGCTCTTCCTTCTAGTATAAGTTGCACAAATCTTGAAGCAAACGAAAGGGTAAGTAATCACCATCTACCCTTCATTCATGCTTTAATAGTTGTGCAACTTTTAAAAGGAAGTGTTTGCACCAAAATTCGGCATGTATTGAAATCGGTCTAAAAATAGAGAAGAAGTATTCGTACAGAAAGGAATCGGTAAACGACTCGGAAAAGGAATCCGTTTCTAAAAAGGAAAGGAAATTGGATAAGAGGCCGATACGGGTAAATACACCGTATCCATATGCGACTCGGATCGGCCAGGCGTGTTATAAAAGGGGGTGAACGCCAAGCAAAGAATCAATCAATCCAACAACACACACATCTACTTTTACAAGTTTTTCTTTTACATTGTTTTAGCCTCATAGATCTCTCTGCAAGTCGACGGAATCAACATAGTTGCGCATCGCCGATTGTTGATTTTAGCCGATTTCACCCAGGTTTGATTTGCTTCGTTTTGTTGCGCCTTCCGGCCGATTTTACTTGTATCCGATCAATCAGAACCAGCTTGATCTAGTTATCTCCTAATCGGTTCTTGCCGACTAGCGAAAAGCCGATAGATCCTTGTTTATCGGCTTCGATCAAATTACAAATTCTACCTTGTCGATTTCAGGTCAAATCGACTGGCACGCTCTGCAAACCCGGTGTTTGTCTTGTGTGTTCGAGGCCTAAAACCCCCTTCACGTTTTTGGCGCGAACAGGAAGAGCATAGAAGCACCTCTCCATATTTTATACTCTAAGAGCATGCACATTGACTCTCAAATATGGGAGCCATCGTGAATTCATGATGTGATAAAGAGAGAGATGCCATTTTTTTTGTACATATAATGGAATTTATTTCCTATCTTTGGACACTTCTTGCAAGGAGGCGAACCTTACGTGGGCCCATAGGTCACGCTCTTTCTGTTTTCAGGCACCGATGAACAATCTTCTTCTTGTTTTCTTTGACCTAGAGCACTCCTTTTTCAATCCTACAAAGAAACACCGTGAAAAAACCAGATATTACTACTATGAGATGGCTAGCTAACTCCCAAACCCCCTTACATTCTGTGGGACTCGTTGGTTTGGACATAGTTTCTAAGTCCAAATAGTATAAACTGTCTGAGCTTTTTATATTGTGGGTTTTTTTTACGCAAGTATGCTAGGCCGGTCATCCGAAAGTGTTCTTTAAAGGTGTGTTTGGTTGATGAGATGAGGTTGAATGGGATGGGGTGGTCTGTATCATTTGGCTCCATTATTCCGAGTGAATGGAATGGTTCAGTATCTATAGAGAATATTCCTCAAATTTGTATCACTTGATCTAGAATGGGATGGTTCCATTCAAGCAGCAACATATAGATGATTTTTTTCTTGAACCATCTCATACATGTACCATTTGGCACTAACAACCACACCCACCCTAAGTCACGCCGTGGCGATGTTTTCGACGCGTGTCATGCAAGCTGGCTATCATATCAAACAATGAATTCGGTATTATCTTTTTTCGAGGATTTTTTGGAACCTATTTAATTCCTACTAACTCTTAAAAAAGCCCCCACAAAATGGTGGAATTTCCGCCTTTGCAAATTGTCTTTTATACCCCTGGTAGCCGTGCCCACGTCAGGAACTCACGCCTCAGAGCGCAAGGGCATGGAGGTCTTTTCCCACGCCCAACACAGACCTAACGTCCACACGGCCTACGTATCCGGCAGCCCACGGAGGCAGCAGAGAGAGATGCGAGAGAAGACATCGCACCAGAGCGCGCGCGCACACCCCCCCACAGACACAAGCGAGATGGAGTGTGAGAAGCAAAAACCCACGCCCCCTGTCGCCTCCTCTCTTCTGCCCCAATCCCAAACCCTAGCCCCTCATCTCCCCGCTCCTCGCCGCTCCGCCGCCCGCGGGCGGCCTGATTCGAGCCATGCGGATCCGGAAGTGCGCTTCCAGGCTGCTCGGGTCGGCCTACTTCAACGCGCAACCAGAGGCGCCGCGTCCGAGCCTGCTGCCGCCGACGTCGCCTGCTGCCTACGGCCCCGTCAACGGAGGCGGGAGCGCCGCCGCCTCCTCGGAGGGGATCTGCGAGCTGAACCGGTCTCCGTGGGACATGACAAGCGAGGTCGACGCCCTCAATCCCACGGTTAGCTAGCCTCCGCCCCCCAACTTCCCATCCCTCCTCCCGCTCTGTCTCTGCTATTCCACCGTGCTTCCGGCTATTGCTTCGGCGAGAGCCGCATAACTCGACTGCTTTTGTCGTTCCGGCCGGTTGGGTTTTTGGGCGGTGGTTTGGTTTCGCTCTCGCATGCGTCTAGCTAGGGTACGTTCGTCGACCATTCGAGAGCCCTAGCATCAGAAGTCGCGATCGAGGTGGCCGGTCGCGGATTGCCTGGTCGGAGTGGGAGAAATTAGCCGGATCGGCTGGCGGAATCTGCGGGCTTCTTCAGCTCGGAATTTGGACCTTGTGGGCCGGCTAGGGTTGGGGATATGCAGAAATGGGAGCCCCCGCTAGAACCCTAAATCTCTGTGTGCTGCTATTGCTGTGCATAGCTCCTAGCCTTCTGTATGCTCGTCTGCTTCAAGAATCGTGTGGTTTCTTGTGTACTGTACGTCGATGTGTGTGATTGCATTGGTTTGTCTCAGCTCTCGATTGTTGGATTCTTTATCTGTCGGAACTGCAGGAGGATCCCTTCGACAGCTACTTCGTGCACATCATCAGCAGGCATGACTTGGTGTTCAGCAGCTTTGCAGCGGAGGAGGATGAGAAGATGGAGGTGGAGGACAAGAGCGGGAAGCAGCTTATTAACGAGCAGAAGGTTGCCAAGAAGATGAAGCAAGATGGCGAGAAGAAGGTGGTGAAGGCGAAGGGGAAGGAGGAGGACGCGAATGTGATAGTGATAGAGGAGGGCAGCGCCGGCGAAGGCAAACAGGCTAAAAAATGGTTCTGTAAGAGGAAGGACGGCAGGAACTGGCACTGCAGGGAAACCGTCGGCTGCCCTAACGTCCTCTGCGACCACCACCTCAAGCAGAGCCGCTCGTACTACAAACCCACCTCCGAGAAAGTGGCCGCAGCTTATGGGACCGCCTCGGCCAGCTCCAAGCCAGCTCCGGCGAAGGCCTCAGTGATCGGTTCCAAGTCAGATCCGGCAAAGACCTCGGTGATCAGTTGCAAGTCAGCTCCGGCGAAGGCCTCGGTGATCGGTTCCAACTCCAAGTCAGCTTCGGCGAAGGACTCAGGCAGTTCCAAATCTGGTCCGGCGAGTGCCGCATCAAACTCCAAAGCAGTGTCGTTGGCCAGTGCGCTTACCAGCCCCAAGCCACGCAAAAGGAAGAGCGCGGGTGATGGCCTTGGCCAGGATTACATCTACTATGATGCGTGGGTCTCATTCCGTGGAAAGCAATGCGGCGGCGGCGGCGGCAGCAACCATCCGGAAGCTAACTCCGGTGTGAAAGAAGAGAGATCCCAACAGGAAGCCAACGGCGCCCCAAAACCTGGAGATGACAACAAGGACGACGACGATGAGAACGACCTGTCTGACATCGCCGAGATTGCTGGCGGTGACGAGGAAAGCGACGACGACTATGTCGGCAGTGGCATGGCCCGCGCCGGGAGCGGCAAAGGCAAGATGGACGAGGAGAAGGCGAGGAAGCGCGTGAAAGCCCGCTCGCTCAAGTCCTTGCTGTAGACTGTAGTGGTGCCTTTGTCCGTGCGATCTAGCTATCTGGCCGCCTGCAATTCCTAGCGTAAAATTAAGATGGCGGCGTGGATGGGAATAATACCCGCGCGCGCGGTGGCTGGCGGCTTAGGCATCGTTCGTGGTTGCGAGACATTAGCTCTTGGAGATAGACTTGCTTTAATTTTGTGCTCGGATTGCATTAGCTTGGCTCGATCGCATTGATTGTGCCAACTCCCAGTGGTTTCTGTCGTGTTTGTGCGGTATATATACCGTGTTATTTATGGATCTGGACATGTATCGTTTTGGTAAAACTTTTAATTTATGCTTATTGGTAGATGGATCGTCATTTGAGGAGACCTTTTCTAATGGGTGTCGGCGAGCCAAATGGGTCGGGTTGACCCGGGTCAAAGGGGGGTCCCGCGTTTACCTACCTAGCTAGCTAGGCTGGTACGAGGTGGCAATTGGATTGGTGCGGCAGTGTTGAGTGTTCTGGCTCTTAATCCATCCTTCCTACCGTGACCCTGCTGCCGTGTCGATCAAGTGGCGTTACGGGACTGTGTAGGTAAATTGAATTTGTTGTTCCCGCATCTTTCCTACCGTGCGGCGTTATTTTTTACCTGTTGTAGAATGAATATATACGACGTCAAACTTTCTAAAGTTTGATA
The DNA here is from genome assembly GCA_036346355.1 of Rhipidocladum racemiflorum. Taxonomy (NCBI): domain Eukaryota; kingdom Viridiplantae; phylum Streptophyta; class Magnoliopsida; order Poales; family Poaceae; genus Rhipidocladum; species Rhipidocladum racemiflorum. The sequence goes on along the minus strand of CM070573.1, from coordinate 82,063,424 downwards.
GTTGATATGTTTAAACCATCTGGATTGGCGCGCGGTATGGACATCGTATCATTAGATTTACCGTTAAAAGTTATTTCATAATGTTATAATTTAGTTAGTATATCTTAATGTAAATTTATAAAAAGTAATGATCGTAATCGCAGCTCCAAGACCGTGACAAATAAAAGAAGTAAAAAAAGAACAGAGGGAGTGGTTTTTACTGCTGATTTTGTCTGTCCAATAGGGGTACATTTGACTTCATTTGACCAAAGAAAATTACAAAAATTTAGAGAGAAGCATGCCCAGATTGGAGTAATATTTGAAATCATGGCAAACCAGCAACCATGCATACACGGTACGTGCGTATAGATAGTCTGTGCCGAGTACGTGTGGGCATTCAGTTTTTACTCCAAATTGGTTCAGTTTATTCGGTTTTAGAATAATTTAGTTTCTGAAAAGTGGCTAGTGGATTCCACTGACTAAAATGAAACACCGAACCGAATTAGCCAAATATTTCGGTTCGATTCGGTTAATTCGGTTTACTGAAGCAAGAGCTCGAATTTGAATGGAGAAAGGGGATTCTTTTATGGGTTCAATGAGAAATCTAGCTAGTGGGAAATGATTTTTCTATGTGAGAGGAGGGGAGATAGCTGAGGAGGGAGGAATTGGGGAAGAAGATGGCTTGGCTCCGTCGTGAGGTGGGGAATAGAGCTTTAGGGGGGACTCATAACTCCTTAGTGGTATGGCTGTTGCGTGCCTCGACGCTCTTTCTCCTTCCATATAGGTCGCCTCATCGCTTGTGTCCCCCCCTTGCCGACTCACGTCTCTCGTCCCCCCCCCCCCTTGTTGGCTTGCCGCTCACCTCTCCCCCTCACCAGCGAGCCGCTCTCATCTCTAAGTCACCCCCCCAGCTCGCCTCTCCTCTTTGCTGGTTTGCCACTCACTTCTCCATCTCGCACCCTTTCCACCCTCAACGAGTCAGTGCATGGTGGTGATGGACTAGCGTTGACCTGGCTCCCTGAACAAGTGGTGACGGCTAAGGTTAGTGGGGACTTAGGGATTTGAGTTGGGATGGGGAAGGAAGGGGAACATGGAATTGGGCTAAGGCTTGAGAGTGGCCCTTTGGACTTGGAGACTTGGAGGGCCGATGTAGGGGTGGGCGTCAAACTGGTATTCGGTTTGATCGGTTTTTTAGAGTTGGAAACCGAACTGATTAATGAAAATCGAATAAAAAAGAAATCGAACAAACTGAGAATTTTAATTAAAACGGTTCGGTTCGGTTTAATCGGTTCGGTGTATAAATACTCACTCCTAATGTGGAGCGTTGACAAGGGAAGAAAAAAAAGAGAAGGATGTGGTGCTCCGATCTTACGGATGGAGCGAATTTAATATTGGTTAGGCGTTTGTGCTTAATTAGCAGCCTGATGTGTGTACGTTGTGATGTGCACGGCGGTGCATGCCTGGCCTAATGGCCCAACCATTTATATAATGTGATCCACATGAACTCCGTCAAACGTGAAATAACTGTTAGTCACTTCAGCAAAGGCATCAAATGATTTGACGCTATCGGGCCTCCTAACACGTAAGCACTCAGGCATATACTCCATGTTCGTGTTTGCCGAATTTTTTTTTATTTAATATTTATTTTAAATCATTTAAAAAAAACAATAAACGATTTTTTTTTTTTGCGAAAATAGGTTCCTGTCACCCGTACGTATATGGGGCTATTGAGGCTATCGGAACCTGCATGCGAAAAATGCAATTACAAAAATAGACACATGAAGGAGTAGATTTGTCAATACTTTTTGCATCCAGGTACCTATCGCCCCATATCCGAACAACAGGTGCCTATTTTCGTAAAAAAAAAATCTGTTAATTATTTTCGAAAAAAATATATTAAATAAAAAAAATCCCGTGTTTGCCCGTGAACGAGCAGTCCAGCATGGATAGGCAAATGAAATCACGATGGACGACGTTGGGCCGCAGAAACCGCCCATGGTACGTAAATAAAATAATAATATATAAGCACACTGCTTCTATGTATCATCTTTTTATGCTATAGTATTTATATAACTTTTAAATAGTAATACATAGGACTACATATCATTCAGGGGTGAAGGCAAAAGAAAACGTCGGCAAGGGATACGTCACCGACAGCGGTGAAGAATCGTGGAGATAAACCTGGCGTATGGCCGGCCGGCTGCGCCTCGCACGTCGCGGTTGGCAGGGGCCAAGCAACCAGGTGACGAGCACCGCCGTGCGGAGCGAACAAGCTCGCGCGGCCAAAAGAAAAGACAGGACAAAGCTAGGGAAACCGCGAGGAAGAGCAGCAGGCCTCGGATCCTCTGCCACACCTCGTGGATGCCGCTCGATTAAGCGTGGACGGTCGGGATCAACCGCATGCAAAGGGCCTGGAGGCCGGAGCCAGGAGGTGGTTGTCGGGACTCTGTCGGTACAGAGAGAGAGAGAGAGAGAGAGAGAGAGAGAGAGAGAGAGAGGGTAACGCGAAATCAGGTTCATGTGGCTGCGAAAAGAACATGGTTAACGATGGTACCTACGGGTTCATCATATATACTAATCTTGCAGATGAGAAACAGAGTAAATAAAATGTGGATTCGGTACTTTTAAAATTGGATGCATATTCAGAGAAGAACTGATGCCCTAATCAGCGCTGATCGTTATTACATCACACGCAAGACCAGAGTCAACCGAAAGGAACAGCCTCAGAACATGCATTGACTCAAAAACACAGAAACCAACTATAGAACATAGAGCCAAACCCAGGGCCAAAGAATGGAATAACCGTAAAGCAGATAGCAATTGGTACAGGTGAAGCATCATAAAACAGAAAACGGAGGCAAAATGATCCAACTATAAATCATCCACCCCAACTGCAGATCCCAGAGCTTTCCAATAGGCGTGATTATCTTTTCAGCAATTATCCTTATGTAAATACGCATAATACTGGTAAGATAACCAAAATAATAGCTTTATGACATGAAGCCCTCTACTTCTATCGAAGACCAAAATTTGCGTCGAAATAACATACTTACCCTTGGCAATCATCATGCTCATCACAATCATAACCATACCGTTTCTTCATATAGGTTACTCGCGTCAAATATCGTTTTAAGACGCAAGATCCTATGCCAACATCAGTCAGATGCCCCAGCTCTATCCATATTCCCAGTGCATAGTCATACCCCTCTTGAGTTCACTATGCCTCCATTTAAAAAGAAGATTGTGTCGGAAAGCGTTAAACTAAAGAGGCAAACTGGTCGACAAGTTCATCCCATCTCATCAGCTGCAGCTATGTGTTAACAACCCTGGATGAAAAAGAAAATCAGTGGTAATAGGCCGTAGGCCGTACCAGACTAGCCTGGTAAAAAAATACCAGTCCGGAAAGTAGTGATTTCATACTAATTTGAATGAAGTCTTGATGTTGATGTTTATAGAAGACAAGGAAACACAATGCTTAGGACAAAAAGTGTAGAATTGAAAAAAATGAAATTGCAAACCGGAATAGACCGGTAACCGGCCTGCTACCAGCTACCGGCCTACCTCCAATAAATTGTCCGAATCGTTTTTTTTTTTTATCCTCGTTAACAACTGAGCATTGCTCAAAAGCCTGTGTGAGAAACCAAGTGGCAAACTGAGCAGGAAAGGTAGTTATGACCATAGTTACCAGATTTGCTATAAGCCCTTGCGAATCGCGAACCAGATTTGTTGAACCCGAATCTGTTTAAGGTACAGAGTTCGTGTTCGCAATGGAAATTGGAAGAAAAAGTGACGAACCGCGAACTCAAATCCTGCACTGCGACTCGGACGAACCGTGTTTCTTGTAACTATGGTTATGACCTTCAGTGACCACAGGTAAGTACTCAGTCCAGAAGCTCACATGTGGTTGGGTTTTTCGTTTGCAATCAATTCAAAGTCTACCTTCGGTGCTATTTCAGAAGTAATATTTTGCCTTTGACTATCTATCTTCCTGTAGAAGATAGATTGGGGACCAATTTTTTCATAGAATGTGCTTACTGCTGAGGCTCAGCCGTAGGTTTTGCTTTTGCAATCTAGTTGAAATCTAACAAAAAGCACTAAAATTTGCCTTTAGCACCTTTCTGCCAGATTGGTCACTAAAATCACTGTAAAGAACAAAAATCATATAACATGCTCATTTCTACTGCATTGGTACCAAGACAAAATAATAAACTTATATTTGAGAACAGATTTAGTGCATGCTTCCCTAACAAGGAATGCATTGGGTGGACCGAAAGTATTGCAACTATCAAAAGCCTAAACAACATAAAGACCCCAGTCAGCCCCACATTAAGTAGAATTTAGAGAATTAGAATTCTAAAGCAGTTGTGGTCATTAATGGCTTGGTTGATAACTTGATGCCATTCATTGATTTATGATTTATGTGGTTTTCTTTTGGGAATGCGTAGAAGAAGCAGTGAAGCACTTCAAGATAGAGAGCCATGACATTTACTTTTCAGAGCTCACTGTCGAAGTGCACACATTACAATAGTTAATGATTGAACAACTTTAAAGCTTATTGAACATCAAGAAATATGGCTCAAAATAAGCAGAAGAATAATCACACTAAACAAGTTTTATGTTGTCTTTTTCTCACCTCTCAAAAAAGATTTATGTTGTATTTTGATGCAGACAGATTAAGAAGGAAGAAAAATAAGCATGGAAGTAATATCCTGAAACTGAATAAAAAAATAGAGGTGAATAAAACATAGCTTCCTATTTACAGTTCTAAGTTTCAGATTTGATATATCACTCATTGTAACAAACAAACACCACCGGATATTATCAACCAGCTTTTGAAAATGTACACCAATATTTGAGAAAAGCGTAGTCAAAGTTTCTAAACTAAAGAATGTAACTGTTTTTCAACAAAGAAACGAGCAATCCCGCTATAAGTCGTCAGAACAATTGAGCAAAGGATCTTCCAGCAAATAAATAAAAGCATCTACAGTAGCAAGCACGAGCTTTGCTCCTATCCTAACTCTGTAATATCAAGCGAGCTTTTACCTCTCAAGGTTTGCACCTCCTCCTATGACGGATGAAGTCTGAAACAAACTTGTATATCTTGCCACACCCAGGTGTCATGCATTTATAGGGTTTTTCCCCGGTATGGACTTGGAAATGCTCAGCCAAAGCCCATGTTGATTTGAAAGCCATACTGCAACCCTCCCATGGGCACTTGTAAGGCATCTCATCATTGTGGATGCTCTGGTGGCGCCTCAGATACTTGTGGGATCTGAAATGTCTGCTGCATGACTTGACCGTGCACATGTTCTTCTTGTGGACAAAAAGCTCAGCTCTTGTCTTGAATGTCATGCGACAATAATTAATATCACATTCAAATCGTTCTATCTTCATCTTTTTACCCTTGCTTGCAGCTGAATTATCCACAAGTTCTCTCTTTATATCGGCAATTTTAATTTCTGTAGATCCAGCTGTTGACATCGCGCTCTCGCAAGGACCAGTTCTCTCCAATGTCACCTTTTCCTCACAATGATCATAGATAGCACCATCATCCATTTCAAATTGTTCTGTCTTTATCTCCAGCTTCCTTTTACCTCTGCGCCTAGCATAGCATATGATATCAGTTCTCCCTGATTTACCAACGCTTCTAGCCACTATGTCTGATACACACGAAACACTCGGTGTGTCAATACATCCATCGTGTGGTGCTGCTTTCTCAGAAGTTGGACTCTTGGCTCTAACAGGACCATTGCTTGTGGAATTTACGGAACCAACAATGTCTACTGCATCGTCTCTAGAAGGCTGCATTGTGATCGTAACAGCCTCTCCTGCATTTCCGACCTGCACATCGATGATCTCCACATTGCAATCAGGAGGCCGTGGCTCATCTAAAGCAGCATCCCCATCTCCCCAACAAGCAGAAGCTCCGCCCGTAGCTTGCGGTTTTGCAGCAGCTTCGTTTACAAGAGAATGCCCCCCTGTAACTTTCGGTCTTGCAGCAGCTTCGTTTACAAGAGAAGCTCCCCCTGTAACTTCTGGTTCCACAGCACTTTCATTATCGAGGGAAGCAGCTCCTGTAACTCCTGGCTCAATGACAGCTTCACTCACAAGAGAAACTCCCTCTGTAAGTCCTGGCTCAGTTGCAGCGTCACTAAGGGAAGCTCCCCTTATAACTTCCATTTCGGCAGCAGATTCATTCACATGAGAAGATCCCCTTGTAACTTCTGGCTCTGCAGCACCTTCAACGCCCCCAGTAAGTTCCGGCACAGTGACTATAACTGCTGGCTCAGTTGCAGTTTCATTCACAAGAGAAAATCTCTCTGAAACTTCTGGCTCAGTAATAACTTCATTAGCAGAAGCTTCCCTTAAAACTTCTGGCTCAGTGATCAATCCATTCACAATAGAAACTCCCCAGGTAACCTCCGGCTCAGCGTCAGATTCATCCACAAGAGAAGTTGTCCCTCTAACTTCCTGCTCGCCAGTACCTTCATTAGCAATAAAAGGTCTTCCTGTAACTGCCGGCTCGGTAGCGGCTTCGCTAACAAGAGCAGCTCCTCCTGTATCTTCCGGTATCGCAGAAGCTCCACTAACACAAGAAGCTCCCCCTGTAACTTCCGGTCCCGTAGCAGCTTTAATCACAGGAGGTTCATCATCTATCTTGCATCTTTGAGCTGAAATCGTTAGCGGAAGACCAAAAAAAACACAACTTTGGCATATTAGCAAACTATTCCCCCATACATTCAAGTGACCCCTAGAAATAGAATGGCAGTATAGCACGCACCTTCCGGAACAGGCGGTCGCTGAGCTAGGCCGATGCGCTCATCGCTCTTGAACTCGGGTTCCGGCACCCGACCAGCAATGTGCCCTTTGTGCTTGATTTCGTCCGGCGCAACCTGCGATTCCGCCGAACGCCCACAGCCATGAGAACCCCCACCTCCCTGCATAGCTACGCGGCGCGATAATGCGGAGAGGAGGAATGGAGAGACGGGGGACGGGACGGGGGTACCTGTGGGGCGGAGCGGCTGAGCTCGCAGAAGGCGCAATCGTCGGCGGCGGCGTGGAACCAGGAGGCGGCGGGCTGCGGCGGGGGGGAGGAGGGGGCGGCGGGGGGCGAGGAGGCGAGGAGGCGGGCGGCGTAGCGGCGGATGCGCATGGCGGTGGCCGGAGTGGGGGGCGAGCGAGACGGTGGTGGTGGGGACGGACGCGGAGGGTTGGGGAATTTGGGGAGCTCCTGGGGGAGAATTTTCTGGTGTTGTTCCTCGTGTTGTGTTTCTGCTTCGTTTGGGCTCTCGCTTCGCTTCCGTTTGGGCTGTGCCGTGACTGACCCCTGCCTTTCTACAAAGTTGACTGCCCGCTCTCTCTCCACCGTCTTCCGTTCCGCTTGCTACCTGCCTCGCTAAGCCAAGTCCAGTGGGGGTGGACCGGTGAAGTGATGGGTCTTCCCAAATTTGAGAGATCATCGCCTCGGCCGTTTTGCAAGGTTCCACACAAACCACCTTACTTCCTCCGCTCATTTTTACAAGAGTGTTTTAATTTTACGTAAGGATTAAGGTTGCATTGAAATTAAGAAAAGTACAAGAGAAAATAGCTTAGATACCCTCATTTCACTTAATTGTCTTGAAAGATAAAAGATATATTTTATATGGGTGGTAATGAATAAAATTGCTTAGACCCCGCCTTTTTACCGTCTTCCGCTTGCTACTTGTCTCGCTAAGCCAAGTTCACTGGGCGTGGACTAGTGAAGTGCTGGGTCTTCGTAGGTGCGGATTTGTAAAATCTACTCACATTTGAGAGATCATCGCGTCGGCCGTTTTGCAAGGTTCCACTTCCACACAAACCACATTAATTCATTGCCCCCCCCCCCCTCTCTCGATCGACCATTGATTTAGGATTCAATAGTGAGATGCAGTTGCAATACTAAATCAATACGTGGAACATGTTTTGTTTTTCATTCTCACTTTCTGATAGTGTGTAAATTATTTTCTAAACTGATTACTACAGTGATGACATGCGAAACGATGCTAGTAGAGTACTATATAGTATACAATGTTTCTCAGAACGAAAATACTTTCCTGTGATGAGTTTTATGTGTGGGGGGATTAGGAAACCGACGTAGTTTGAACTAATCGTACTAGATGTTGCTGCTACTAGCTCCACCACTATGTCTCTGCTAGAGCCTGCAGGATACACGGTGGGGCTGTTTTTCGCTTGACCCGTCTTCATTCGACTTTAGTCGGTTGCTGGCCCAAAAACATGCAAGGCTGGTGTATGAGATGACAAGTTGGCCAGTGGTTGTTAGCAGAGGTGAAAACGGTTTAAACAGATGATATAATAGTTCTATCGTATTTATTTTCGTACATTACCCGAAGAAGAATACCGGTCTTTTTATGTTTTTTATTTAGAACCTGATTACCCAACGGCATAGTATTGGAACGGTATACCTGTGTTTTACTGAGTTTCATTAGTTTCAGTCATTTGTTTCATGAGTTCCAGTGTTTAGTTTCATGAGTTTCATGTTTTATCAGTTTTTAGTGGTAAGTTTCATGAGTTTTATGAATTTCAGTGGTATACCGTTGCCATAGTATAGTTTTTCTGTTTTATTTATTTTGCCGGATCAAATACCGGTTGCCCGAGCCTCTTCCCATTCACCGCATGCTTTTCCCACAAACCCAATTGAACCCTAGGTGTGATTGGCTGCCCACATTCTTTAAACCTGGCATAGTGAGACATGCTTGTTTCTATGGGACAGACTGAGTGATCAAGGGGTCAGTCTTGGGCAAAATCTAAGAACCAGGCACCAGCGAAGAAAAATCCACCATCACCGCCATATATACATACATACATACATACATACATACATACATACATACATATGTATGTATGTATGTATGTATGTATGTATGTATGTATGTAAAACTAGGTAGGTCGCTACGTCGTGCGGTATGGATTTTGGTTAGGAAGTCATTTTTGTAAAAAAAAAAGGACTATTCTGGTCTCAACATAATTTCGGTTTTTTAGCGTTTTTTAAAAAATGACTACCTAGGAGCCGTTGCTGAATTTACGGAACTATGAGGTTCTTTTTTGTGGAAAAAAACAACAGTGTATGACCCGGTGGGGAATTTACGGAACCACATGGCATAGAACAAAAACGTTAGGAGGACCTCAATGTAATTTTGATTTTTTGGAGGTTTTTTAAAAAATAAGCTGGCTAGGAGCCATCGTCGAATTTGCAGAACCACAAGGTTTTTTTTTTGCTAAAAACCGATGAAGGACCCACCAGCGAAATTGTGTAACCACATGTCTTTTTTGCAAAAAAAAAAAAAAAAAAAAAAACGGTGATAGAACCTATCCGCAATTTCCTATTTCAGAGGGCTTTTTCGAAGAAAAAAAAGCTAACGAGGACGCTATCCTGCACTTGAAATCTCTAGGCCATAATATAAGTTATTATTATTATACATTGCAGTAGTTGCTGTGTTATTGAAACTTGCTTGTTTGGATCACAAAATTGAATTAAAAATAGAAAAATGTGAAGACACGAGAAATTCCAAGGAATATACGTGGACAACTACACTACGGGAAAACATAAGAAAAAAGTTTAGGAATTCATAGATATAAGTGGAGTAAAAGCACTACAAATTATTAAGGGAAACATGAAGTGTATGTGCACCTTGAGAAACATAAGACATTATAAACTAGTATGGGAGGTGCTTCTATGTATTACTATTCGGAAGTTGCACAAATATTAAAGCATGAATAAGTGATTGATGATTATTATTTACCCATTCGTTTACTTTAAGATTTGTGTAACTTGTATTAGAAGGGTAATGTATAGAAACACCTTGAGAAACATAAGACATTAGAAACTAATATTGATGAACAGACAATGGGACTACACATTTTTTTAAAAGGAATACTACCTTTTTATCTCCCAAAAAGGGGTCGAAAAAATGCAACTAGTGACATACATAGGGGAAAAGTGGATCTTCAGTGTTCATGGGACATGACTTGGTGAACTAAACGCACATTCGATGGTCACGCACTCACGCTAGAAGTAAAATTCTTGAAAATTACCTATAGAAGGTTCATTTCTCCATATTTTGATCGAGAATAAAGATATGGTGTTTTGTAAGGAAGAAAAAGGCTATTTTACCTAGCAAACTAACTAGTTGGGTTAAGAAATGTTTTGTTAATGTTCACCTTCAAGAGATCATTAGACTAGGGGTTTTCCATGGGTGCGGAGGGTGGAGTTGATGTTCCAGCCCTACCCTGCACCTCTGGTGGATACCCCATTGAGCACACTGCTCGGTGTGGACATGAAGGTGAACAATTGACGATCAAATTCATGCAGTTAGGGGTGAAAACGGGTTGGATATTTTCTATTTGATTCGGGATCAGATTTGACTATCCGACCGAATCTAGGACAGGATCCGGATACATGAATTCGGATTCAAGATCAGATTCGGAGCAACCAATATCCAGTAAATACAGGATGGGATCCGGATATCCAAAAATTTTCTATTCGGGTATCAGCAAGGCCTAGCCCATTTTCATCACATTTTTCCATACTAGGCTATTTATATTGACAATTAGTTGGTTCTAGAGGTGGCCAAATATGTCATGCCAAACGGGTCGGACCAAGACCCGGCACTGTAGGCACGGCCCAAGCACGTCACTACCTAATATGCTGAGCCATGCTTGGGCCGGCAACCCAGCACGACGGGCCATCACGGCATGGCCCGGCATAGCACGACCCATTTAGGCACATCACGGCTCGGCACGATTAGGCATGGCACAACCCGTTTAGCTTGTTTCTTTAAAATATAGCCATTTTTAGCTGTTGAAGGCTTAAAAATCCAAAATAATTTTGAAAGATCCCAAATTTTTTCCTATAAATAGGGTAGCACCCCCCCTCATTCCCCAACCAACAAACTTGCAATATCTTCTCTTCATTCTCTTGTGAAAATTCTCGTGCTCGTGGTGATAATTTGTCAAAATTTAAAATGGTTTTGCCAAAATAATAATAAAAAATCCAAAATTCGGATTATGATTTCTGTCAAGAAATCAAGGTAAGAATATTGATTTAATTTTTTAGTTTTCTTATTATTTTCAATGATATGAAATTAATAATCATAATTATTTCTTGCAGTTTTCTTCATGGAGAACCAGGATTTTGCATCCTTCCCAGCTTCTGATTTCAGGATTTCACTTGAGAAGCTTCTTGCATCCTATCAAGCTAAAGAAGTTGCATCACCTGTACCATCCTCAGGCTCTACAAGTTCTACTGCGTCGGCAAGCACCGGGGCAAAAAGATCAAGATGCAGTATATCAGGAGTCTGGGAAGATTTCGAGCAGATTTTTGAGATATCAGAGAGCGTGCAGAGCAGGTATGTTGTTTGTAAATATTGTAAGCATAAATTAATTGCAAAGTCTTCAGGTGGAATGGGGCACCTGAAGAGATACGCTGAGAGCTGTAGAAAAAAAGCGGGAGTGACTATGAGACAGGCACAGCTGCAGTACAACCCCGATGGTACGGTACGTCATTGGGACTACAATCCTGAGGTAGCTCGTGAATCTCTTTGTTGTTTAATTGCTTCTCAAGATCTTCCTTTAAACTCTAGTGAATCACAAGCATTTGAAAATTACATTAAGACCGCTCACAATCCTAGGTTTTCTACATTTTCTAGACAGACAACAACTAGTGATCTGATTAAATACTAGAATAATTTTATGGTAAGATAAAAGAGCTATTTAATATATGTACTTTTTTGTGTCTTTGACATCTGGCTTATGGAGTGGTAGGGCTAAAGAGGATTACCTTAGTGTAGTTGCTCATTACGTGAACAATGACTTGCAAATAGAGAAGAGAATTATATGATTCAAATTAATTGACGTAGCACACACTGGTGGGAATATTGCTAATTGTATTGTAAAAGTTGTAGAAGATTTTGGACTCACAGATACAATTTTTACAATAACATTAGATAATGCTTTAGCAAACACTTCCGTAATGAACATTTTGACTCCCCTTTTTAATACGTATGCCGAATCTTTCTTGTCACATCAATGTTGTGCTAGCCATATTATTAATCTTATAGTTAAATCTAGTTTGGAGAGGTTAAACCTGTATATTGAACCTTTTCGCACTGCAATATATTTCTTACATATTTCTAATCAACGAGTAGCATCATATAAGAACTATTATGTTGCAATGGATGTACGTCCACGTAAGTTTGATTTGGCTTTGCCAATTCAGTGAAACTCTACCTACTTGATGCTTAAGTCACTCCTACCCTATAAGAACACATTTTTTTTTATTATTATGCACTATCGTATCAGGATGGTCAACCGCTACTCACAGAGCAACATTGGTATGTTGATAAGTACTTGCTGTCATTTTTGAAACTTTTTTACGATTCTACTTTTGATTTATCTGGTGTTTATTACTCAACCTCTCCTTTAATTGTGCATCATATTCTAGAAATTGCTACTAACTTAAGGAACCACGAAAATGATAGTATTTTGTGTGAAACTGTTTGTGCTATGAAAACTAAAATTTTGAAATATTGGAAAGAAATTCCTATGTTATATACATTCACATTTATTTTAGATCCTAGAGCTAAAGTTCGAGGATTTGGTAATATTCTCTCACTTCTAAGTGATGCAGTGAGCACTGATTACTTTAGTTATTTTCAAATGTTCGTGCTAACTTATCTGAAGTTTATGCTAAGTACGATTAGAAGTTTGGTGGGTTTGCTTGCAACGACCTCCATCAGCACCCACAACAAGTAAGAAGAAAACTGTGTGGGGAAAGATATTGGGTGCAGGTGGCACTACCTTAAGGAGTTCGAGTACAACAACGTCAAGTACGGACACAACAACAAGTGGTGGGGAGCTAGATGCCTATCTTAGCAGCGACACTATCAACTACTAGGAGCAGCAAGAGGAGGACTTCAGCATTTTGCAGTGGTGGCATGAGCACAAGGTAACATATCCGGTGCTTTCCATATTAGCAAGGGATGTGTTAACAGTTCCTGTCTCCACGGTTTCTTCGGAGTCTGCTTTTAGTCTATTTGAAAGAATAATCAAGAGGAGAACCAGTCTTAAAAGTGAGATGATGAAAATACTTCTCACTATGAAAGATTGGGAACAAACTAATCAACGAGCTTAACATACTACAGAAAATGTTGAGCTAGCGGAGACATTTGAAAATCTTTGTCTAGATAACCAGGAAGAATAATTGTAATATTCACATTTATCCTGTATCACTGAGCTACAGGTTGTACCCTTTTTTCTTTGCCATGGTTTTCCCATGTTGAGTTTTTACTTGGCAAAGTTTTTAACATGGCAGCCAAACATTAATAAAGTTTATTATTTAATTCTGATTGTTTATCTCATTTTAGAATTTTATTTCAAATTTTTATCTTTTTCTAATTTACATATATTTTTTAAAAAAAATCTAAATTTCTTTGAGTTTTTCTAATAATTCTAGATTTTTTTTAAAAAAAGTTTCTACAATTTTTCAAACTTTTACGATTTTCATTTTTTTTCCAGATTTTTTGGCGCCAAACGGGACCATGCCACACGGTAAATGGGCTAGGCGTGCCGGGCCGCCCATTTTGCCACCTCTAGTTGATCCTATTGATCCTTAGGCAGCATATTCTTCCTATGGTGTCTATTGGGTTTGATTGATATATAACTTGCTACTACGGCCATGTATTTTAATTCAATGTATATTACTCTATATATGCGTGCATTATCCATATATCTTTATCTGTTTCCATCCCGAATATGTCACATATCCGTCTCATATCCGTACCCCGAAATAATTCTGATTCGTATCTATATTCGGCTAGCCTGTATCCAGGAAAAAATATAGGTTAGGATACGGGAAGAGTAATATCCGACCAGTCTTCAGCCCTACATGCAGCAAGGCAGATCAGCGGTGTGGTAATGTGGTGATGTAGGTGTCTTTGGAGGAGGTGGGATGAGATGACATGTCAGCTCCTAACGCTTAGCTGGTGGGGTAGCAATGGCTTCATCTGTATCCACGGTAGTTGTCTTAGATATAAAAGACTAGACAGTAAACTTTTGGTACCCCCTAGATGGATGTGGGGACCTCCAGAGTAGCACACGGGGATATGAGTGGGTGAGAAGAAGTGATGTTGCATTCCTCAAATGAAGGGCTAAAAGGTTGCTATATACAAGGGAGGTGATGTTGAGGGAGTGAGGGGAGATTAAGGGCACTCCTATCTATTGATCTGTAAATAGTTGAAGTGTAGAAGTGCATTCCCTCCCATTTTACCCTAAAAGAGGGGTATTATCGATATGCCCTCTTCTTACGTGGACAATACATTCCATACAAAATTTCTAGGGTCACCTAAGAGTTACCCTTTCATGAGGGATAGTGTATAGCACAATATTAGGTGTCCCCATCTGCTTTTTGAATTGCACATTGATTTCTTTTCAAATAATTCAAAGTTTTAACAAATTTCTTCCCCCCAAATTTTGTTGTACTGTCAAAAGAATATTAAAATGAGCTATCATGTTCATTTTGATGGGCTAAAATTTCCACTGTTAATAAGGTGAACTAGAGAAAAATACGTGCCATTTATTTGGTTGGTTCATATTATAATGTTACAAATTAGCAAATATAGATATATAATTGTATAATTAATCTAACGATATTTAAGTTATGGGTAAAAAACCGTTTATTTTGTAAAATTTTATATATTGCAAACAAAAGAGATGCATTGCGGTAGTGCAGGTGTGCAATTTTTTTGGGGGTGAGGTAGCTTTGCAATTACATAGGCAAGTCGACTACATTCCAAACGAGAGTGAACAATGAAATTTCGTATGGAATTTGGAATGATATGATTTTCTTCCAAAATTCCTTGGACACAGGATACACTTTCTTTTTTTAAAAAAAATGCCTCGTGTACACTGGGCACAATATGTTTGTTGTGAAAAGCAGTCGTTCACCCACACCAATCAACAACACGCTCACACAAACACACGAACCAAATTAGAAGGACACACAAAAGTATAGGGCAATGATCTCTCTATTTATTAGATTGATTTTTCTGTACAAGGCAATGCCCAATATATAGAAGAAACACCATGTAGATGAGTTCAAATTCGCCTACCAATAGGTAGAGTCCTTCCAAATATCGATCAGGATTCTATCTGTTTCATAACACTCCCCCTTAGGCGAATACCGCGTAATGCATGCCTCATTAAAAATTCCTCCCAAAAACCCAGTGGGAAAAAAAGGGATGGAGACAAGAGTACATTTCACTTGCACTCCATGTTACACTAATTATCTTATTAAAAACCTTCATTTGAGAAACTTCAAAAAAACTCACTAAGGAAAAAGGAGTACAACTTACAATCTTCATGTGAGACCCTCCCTTTTTGCAATACGATGCTATCTCAAAAAGGCAGGTTCTAAATATGCATCCTGTGCTGGTCCCTGGATCAGTAGCCAGCACGCATATACACAATTTGCCATCAAGTCCATACATTACCAAAATATTACAGAGTTTGCTAAGTAGTTCAACCACATAATATTACAAGACCAAAAGTACTAAACATTCTTATTGTCATGTCCCGCATTCGAATTCAACTCGAGCGGCTAACTTTGGCGTCAATCAATCCTTAGCCGCCATCGAGGTCGACATGAAGCGAGCTTGACCCAACCCTTCGCGTACAAGAAGCTCGGTTAACAAAATTTCGAGCCAAGAAACTCAACTGAAAATATGAGTTTCATCAAAGTTTAGAGCCTCGCCAAATTGAAAACTATAGGATCAAGAGTGTGCATGTTAGTTGGTTGCAAATTGAATGTTTTCTCTACAACATGGTTGAGGTTTGAGCATCATCCAACATCAAGTACTAACTTAACTAGGGGCTCAAACATTGAATAAATGTGCTGAAATCTTGAGGACTTAGCCATTTCCTTGTCCCTTGGTTGATGTGGCAAGTGATACTTAGTAAATCAAGATGGCAGCCAACTATGTTGAACCCATTCGTGCTCTCCCTCCCAAAGCCAAAGCTCTCCTCCACCTTCTTCCTCGAGGCTACTTGGGAGCTTCCCCATTTTTTTTTGCAGCACCTCCAAGCTCCTCCTCCACCTCCATTGGAGCACCTTGAGCTCCCCATCAGACTCCAAGCAGCCCTAGCTCCTCCCCAACCAGCAGCTCCAAGCCGGCCTCCTCTCCTCCAAGCTCCTCTTTCCGCCCCCCATGGTTCCTACTTGTGGGAGGCAAAGGTGAGCTCCCCATGGCTAGATCTAGTTCTTGAGGGTCTTTTCCTGCTAGTTTGGGCACCTAGAACTGAAATGGGGAAAAGTTTTGGTGGGAAATTGCAGATTAGGGTTTGTGTCTCGTTCTGAATTTTCGAGCAGATTTCAGAGCTGTTGTTTTTCGTATTTTTGAGCAATTTAGAGGCTTCATCTATCTGTCCGACTAAAGAATTAGTTGTAGATAATCAAGTTATCTTTCATTTCCAACTGGAATCGGTCGATTTCGTTAATCCATCTGAAAGTTACAATGATTTTAGTGCATGCTGCTCTGGAATGCTGAAAATGTGGGGCTGAAACTTGAGCTGAGTGGTAGAAAAGTTTAGAAGTGGAATTAGACTTTACTTTTGCCTAGAGATATGTAGGTATTGTTCTTAAGTTCAATTACCAATTTGGATCACTCAATTTGGTGGAACTATTGAAAAGTTATGTTAATCTGAACTTCAGCCTCAGTAACACTCTGAATGTTGTCAATGCTGAAACAGCTTTGTTCCCAGCAGAACTGGGAGTTCCTGAGGCAAATTCTGGATGATTGACAAATCCATGTTGTAGGTCTATGTCTCACTGGCCGCTTAGAGTCCGAGTTTGAGCAATTTCTGCTTGTGCAAAAGTTATGACGATTTGAATCATGGTTTGTCCAGTAAGGCTGAAATTCTGAGACTGAAATTTAAACTGTGAATTTGACCAATTTCTAGGCCGAACTAGAGTTTCCATTTGCCTAGAGAAAGTTAGGAAATTTCCTGTAGATTAATAAAATGTATTCAAGCATTTGACTTGATTTGGATTTTTGCATCATTAGTTGTGCTCCTTGGAAGGTGCTATTAGAAATCTGAAATTCTCTGAAATTCAGAGTTAAGGTTGTTTGGTTGGGTAGTTTTCAGTTTTTCAAAGAAATCATATTTATCAAAGGTAGTGTAGTTTCTCACCTTCATTTTTGATTTGGTGAATTGCTAACTTATTTTGGAGTTATTTTGGGCTTTCACATTATTTCCATCTCATGTGCATGACATGCATCCCATTTACATATGCATTGTTATCATGTAGCGAATGATCCCGCTGAGGTTGACGCGCGCACCGAGGAGGTTCCCGAGGGTCCAGACGCTTGATACGCAAGCAGCTGGTGCAAGCACCTAAGCATCTTGAACCCTTATATGATTCTATTTTTGAGAATAAATTGCTAAATTGTGAGTTACGTTTTGCATTAGAGTTAAATCGTGGATAGGACTAGATCCCATTTGTCGCACATACACCCATTGATAATTGTTAAACACTTCCTGAAGCTAATACTGTAATATAACCGAAGCCGGCTAGTCTTGCTTAGAGGTTTGTTCGCCAAGTGATTGAGGGTTCTCGCCACTTGCGGTTGTTATTATTACACACACGCTTACATTTTGTTGGCTTGGAATTGGGAAAGGTTTTGAAAAGAAAATGAATTGTGGACTCAGCGGGAGTTGGTTCATTTGGGTATGGAGACTCAAATGTGTAGCCCCGCCTGAGTCGACATTAAGGACCGATTCGATGGTTGCCTCTTGATCGAGCACACCCCGTTGGTCGCATGCCCGATTATGGTACTGCAGCCACTCTTCTCATACTAATCGATGGATCAGAATTTCCCCGTGGTTGGACGTGGTTGAGGCGGCAGGTATTGCCGACTTCTCGAGCGCCGCCGGCTTGGGGCTGCTCGAGGTGGTGCTAGGTTTTCGGCCACGAGGACGCTTCACGATTGGGTATGATTGGGAGGGGGTTGACGCTAGGCCCTTGTGGTAAGTGTCGCGGCGATCAATGCTTCCTGGCAGGTTAATTAAGCGATTCGAATTGCCGCGCCTCGATATGAGCAAGCTCTTTCATCGCGACAAATACGTAGTAAACAACTTGAACTTGTGGTTCGCCGCTGGGCTTGAGCTTTAAATTGGTTATGTATTGCTCTACTTTAATTGTTGTTACTAACTTCACATTAGAAGTAAGTGCGGTCTATAACGCTTTAAACTTGTAATTGGTTCCATTGTTGCAATTTATATTACAAATGTTAATGCTTTTCCGCACTTTTACCTTAAGCTACTCTTGCTACAACAACTAAATGCATAACTTTGGAGTCGGGCCCATATGGACCCGCTGTAAGTCTTAAGTACCTTCCGTGACCATGCTTCGCTTTGTGGTTTTTCGTGAGGACCAGGTTGAGTGCGAAGTTCGCCAGACGCTTTCCTATGGATCAAGGCACCGAGTAGAGGCTCGACGCCAAGACGCCGGAGTGTTCAAAGGGTAACACTTCCTGAGTTGTCTTACTTTTGCCGATTGCATCCTTTGTTGTATAGATAAATGCGTTGTTGGGCTTTTTGATTTGGTAATGGACGCTAAGCGCATGCCGTTCCGCTTGTGTTTTCTTTAGTCGTTGATACTCAGCTTGGTGCCGCGGTTGTCGATGATTTACTTTACCATATATATATCGAATCGTGTTTTCTGTCTCACGAGCGGATGTCCGTGAGAATCTAGAAAGGTCATGCCAAATTTTCTAGTTTTGATGGCTTGGTTGTTTTTCGGTTTTGGCTAGTCGTAGGGCTTTGTGGGTTGTTTTCCGCTTGTTTGGTGGTTGTCGGGTTCGCCTTTTGTGCCGCCTGCTTTCCGCTATGCGGTTGGTTCAAGGTTTCGAGTTCGCGTCTCTTTATGCAAATTGAATTGATATCGTATTGTTTTCCTGCATGCGTGATCCCTGGCGCAGTTTCGGGTCGCATAACGGGGAATACCGGTTGTTGTTGTCGAGTCGCTTGACGTTCGTAGGGTTGTCTCCATTGGGCTTGGGTATTAGCATCAGGATCACCTCCGGTGATTGGTTGCTAGGATCCAAATCCGATGGGAGCAACTGTTCATCCAACAACTCGAGGGCGATCTGGGCGGCTCCCTCACACTTATCCTTCAGATTGCCACTACCCAAACACCACAGGCATCTGACTAGGTAAGACACTAGGTAGAAGAATGGTCGTAGACATCAAAACCCGCGTCACAGTACGGTTCATCAACATATTCTAAGTCTGCACCTAAAAACAACAACGAGGCAAGGGTGAGTACATTTTGTACTCAGCAAGACTTCAAGTGTTTGCAAGCCTAGATATATGCAAGTTGATACAAAGTGGGTCTCTATGGTTGATTGCAGAAAGCAAGATTTAAAGTAAATACTGGATAGTAATTCAAAAGCATAAGTCATAAAACATTTGGTAAATAAGTAAAGTAATGAGCATCATTATCAACATATCTCAACATATCATAATCATATCCACTATCCATCCAAGGGCCAACACATGGCACAAACCACCAATATCGACCTAGACATAAAGACCGCTATATTTGCCCACACAGGGCACAACAACTGAGACCAACATTGCCAACAGATGTCAAATGTTGGCTCATCTGCGGGGTAAATTCTATTCCAAATTTTATCTTCATATTTTAGCAGAAATTATTAAAACATCTTCTAACTAGTGCAAGTTCACCAAGTGCTCATAACCGAGAGCGCGGCTAATCGATTAGTTTTTAACTCTGTAGAGTGGTACAACTTTACCCACAAAGAATGACTTCCCTTTTTGCAATGTATGGTTACACACTTCCTTTGGTGTGTCACCAGGGAAAAATCATATATAACCTTTACATTACTTAACCCAGATTTTGCACCAGCCCGGTGACGTGAACCTTTGCTATGGCAGAAGAAACAACGCACCCAAGTCACAACACAAATCATTCACACGGCAGTCCATCCCTGCCATCCATTTCTCCCCCATAGCAAAGCGTACACCGTTGCATCGGCAGGCGTGATTCCCAACACCTCGGTGAGGGCACCCCTTCGAGCAACCTAAATCCGTGGCCCGTGCTACTACGGCCTTCCAACATGCAAAACCAGTTTTAAGCAACTTAATTGGTTATAGCCGTCCCATACCGGCATTGTGGTTGTACGGTTAATCTTGGATCATACAACACTGAGTTTGGTCCTTAATCCGACCCGGGCGACAATCTCCACCTAACTACGTGTGAGCACACCCTCACACAACCGGCTATTGCCAATAAGTCACCCGCGTCCAAATCATAGTTTTATTTTCATTTTTATTAAACTACCAGTATCCTTTACTGTCATATTCAACCTTTTTAAATTTTTCTAGAACTAAACATCTCATCTAAGCATGGCTAAGCATGAATGATTATTAAGCGCGTATACCCATTTCACGTATTCATGTGTCAATCCATGTCCTAGAGTTATCAAAGGTTCACATGGCAATATTGATTAAGGATATCCACAATTGAGGGTCATAGCTACCATCAACCACAAATTAGCATTTTACTAACATAATGCATGCATGTAAAAACGTTGATGAAATCATTTCAAAATCTGGGATCAACATGTTCAAAGGGTGCTTGCCTTGCGGATCGTTGTCGTCGTACTGAAGTTCGGGTTCAAAGACGGAGCCGTTCACTACGTCGGATTCTACCCGTCGTCACGCGGTACATAGCAACAAATAAAGATCCAATAAGGCAAAAAGAATACAGATAGCGAATCAAACAACGAATCAATCATACACATCAAACATTTAATTCTAAGGTTTATCTAGCGTCTCACATGCTATTAGGTTTTCCACTAAAGAGGGTCTCTTAAGTACCGGCCATCAACTAGCAAATGGAGCAACAATTGAATCAATCCCAACACCCTAAGCAATTTCATTCCATTAAGTAGCCTATCATTCTTAGGGCACTTAAATAGTGATCATTTTACTTTTCAAGGTTCATTCATCTAATTCACATTATACATGGGACTAGGGTTTCTATGAGTATATTAACAAGTGGATTAAATGGAGCAATAAAAAGGAACAGGTATCATTTCCTAATATATCTGTGTTAGTAATTACCCTACTATTTCTAGGTCATTCAACAAGTGGTTACTTCAATTTTCAACTCATTTTAACATCTAATTTGCAATTATACGAAAAACAACACCTAGAATAAGATTCTATTTAATAAAAAGATTTTTAGCATGAACAACCCTAAATGTCTTTACATATTTGGAACATTCACAGCACATGGAGTCTAATAAAATTGGTTTCATGCGAATCGGAGTTCATTTGCTCAAGTTCCATTTAAAGCACATATTCAACCTATAGTCTAAATTTGAATTTAAACTCAAACCAGTGCACAATAATTCAATATTATTTCATATTCTAGTTCTACATGTCAAACCATGAATTTACATATTTTTTTCACAATTTTTGGATCATTATTGCACAAGATGCAAGCAAGAGAATCCTAGGGTTGCATATATTCCCTAAGTGGAAAAATGCGTTTTCCTCGCCACTGAATACGCTTTCCAAAAACGGCAGGTCTCCACTCGGTGCACTGACACCTGGGTCCCCCGTAGCAGTCACACACGCAGAGAGAGGGAGAGAGATTGACAGGGAGGGCCCCGCTGTCAGCCCCCCGGGACAGGGGAGGAGGAGCCGGAGCTCACCGACGGCGGAGGAGAGGCGGAGCGGATTGGGTGAGGGCTCGAGAAGGTTGAGGGCGTCGCGGGGATCCTGGAACACCGGTCGGAGAGGTAGCGACGTCACCGGGAGAGGGGTGGCGGCGAGCTTCGGGCGGAGTGGTTCGGGTCGGCTGGCTCAACCGGAGAGGGGGCGAGGTGGCGTGGCGGCGTGCGACCGGAGCCGAAGAAGGAGCTCCCGGCGGCGGTGGCTCCAACGACGCTCCCTGCTGCCAACAAGCGATGGGGAAGGGTCAGTGACGTGTGGTGAAGCCCGCGACTAAAGGAATTGGAGGATAGAGCAGAGGAGAGGAAGATTGGCCGTGCGGGCTCACGGCGGTGCTCCTGGTCGGCAACGAAGAAAAAGATGACTTCCTCCCAATGCGACTCCAGGGAGAAATGGAGGAACGCCAAAGAGAAAAAGGGGGCCAAGAAGATGGCTCACGGGGCTTTATAGCCAGCCGAAGCAGAGGGACGCCGAAGGGGAGGCGAGTGGCGATCTGGAGGCTTCGGCGGCAGGACGTGGGCAGCAGTGCACGGGTCGTGTCGTTGCAGGGCATGGTCGCCCCCGGAGTCGGTGAGCGATGCCGGTCCGTCCTCGCGGGAATGCCGGAACCAGCGGGCAAAAGGGAGCAGCGGAGAGAGCTCCCACGGCTGTGCGAGGGAAGGAAAAGAGAAGGGGTGGGGAGAAGAAAGGAGACTGGCCGGTGGGGCTGAGGCCCACGAGCAGAGAGCGAGAAGAGAGGAGGGGATGCGCAGCACTGGCGGTGGGCCCATTGGCAGAGGAGAAAGAAGGTTTGGCGGCTTGCTTTGGTTCGACTCTTCCTTCCGACAACAAAGAATAGGGGCAAGTAACTTGAGGGTCATCTCAAATAGGCAATGTTGCAACCTTTAGACCAAGGCCAGGGAAAGATCAAACAATCACACAGCAAGTCTACAAACCTTAATGTTCCAATTTACGTACTTATTTATTTGACTATTTATTTGGCTTTGGAAGGTTGCTGCAAGCTAAAGTGTTATAGTGAAAAGATTTATCACCTAGTTTACTTCTACTATTTCACCTCCACTTTTTCACTCACTAACAGAACACCAATTTACTACTTTACTAAGTGGTCTACTTATTCAGCCAATTCACAAGATTTAAGCATTAAAGCTTCAAATTCAAATTTTAATTTTTTCCTAAAAGTATATTGCATTGAACCATTGTTTCAGGATGTTACACTTCAGGATATAAGGGTGTGTTTGGTTGGAGGTACGAGGGTGAATGGAACGGGACGGTACAGAATAAGTTTTGGTACATGCGTTTGGTTGGGTGTATGGAACCATCTCATCCAGGATGAAGTGGTACAGATTCTGGGAATATTCCTCAAATATCCCGTACCATCCCGTTCACCCAATTTGGCCGAACCAACTCATCCCGGACGCGTTCTTCCTCTCGGGGCCACTCCCCGCGGTCTTCCTCACGGGCGGCCTCACTCCGTGCCCGCACTCCGCCGCTCCCGCGCCGTCTTCGTCGCACGCCGCCGCTCCCGCTACTTTGAGAAAACTACAAGATGAAGCAAAAGAGAGAGAATGAGTAGCTAGGCGGCATATATGCCCGGGGAGACAAATCAAGCACCCAAGCTAAAATGCATCATGCGCAGAACACTGCTTGCCATTGTTTTTCTTTGATAAGCACGTGGTTAATCTGGCTTTTTGATCACTCAAGGGTATTCTATCTGCAGATAATATAACACTATTTCATACCTACCTCATCCTTCAAACCAAACAGCATCTTGAACGATCCAGGATCATCCCATTCAGGCAACCAAACAAAAACTTGTACCATCCCATTCGGACAACCAAACACCTTCCCTGAACCATCTCATCCAGGATCATTCCATCCATCCTGTACCATCCCGTTCCGTTCACCCTCGTACCTCCAACCAAACGCACCCTAAAATATGATCTTCAGGATCATGCAAAGGGTCATAATTTAGGGAATTACTCCTCCTTGAACTTTGCAAATCTCTAAGTCACCTGTATCAATCAACAGCACAACCACATGACACACGAATAGGGATGGAACTGGTACGGATATTTTCCGACCGACCGACCGACCGAATTGATTTGGATGGTGATTTGGATAGTTTCACAGATATCCAGTTGATTTCTCGGATAAGGATATGGATACAGATAATTTACATGGATACGGATACGGATATGGAACACTGATTATCCGATGGATACGGAATATCCGAGTTTTTGTTCGGATAATATCCGAATATGACATACGGATATTATCCGAATAACACGTTTCAGAATAACACATTAACAATTTAACATGTTTCAGAGACTGGGGTCTGCATTGGATGACAAGATATAATGTGTTCATGTGTGCTAGATGCTAATTTGGAGATATTTGGGTAAAGGTGGTACAGAAATTGGCAAGTGACGCTTTCAGAGGCTAGGATTCAAAGAAGATATGCCACCGCAAATCATTTGATTCAATTATTGCAATAGGGTACATTGTTACTCACAGAGTCACATGCATGACAAGCTAGGGATAAAAAGGCAAAAAAAAGACATACAAATATATTTCTTTTGGAATTTTGAATTTAAATTTAGACCGATTTTGGAAAAAAACTGAAATTGGATTTTAAAATATCCGACTAATATTATTCGTATCCATGTTGATTCCGATCCGTATTCGATCTGTATTCGTAACCGATATTATCCTGTATAATTCGTATTCGAAACTATTCGTATTCGATTCTATATTCGATAAAAAATACGGATACGGATATGGATAGGACGATATTCGACCGTATCCGATCCGATCACATCCCTACACACGAACCAAAGTAGAAGCACACACAAAAGTATAGGGCAATGATCTCTCTGTTTATTATATTGATTTTTTTCTATACAAGGCAATGCCCAATATATAGAAGAAACACCATGGAGATGAGTTCGGATTCGCTCACAAATAGATATAGTCCTTCCAAATATGAATCAGGATTCTATCTGTTTCATAACAATGTTAACGCTGCATTTTTCTACATTCGATTATTTCTCTCTTTTTTGCGATAACAAGGAAAATGTACATGCATACACACCACCACACACGCATGCTAATACACCCCTTACCATACCCTTAGAAAGATGGGTGCCGAAGATTTATGAACTCACAAAATACCTACTAAAACACACTCGTGTGTGCATAATTAAAGATGGACACCAAGATTTAAACCCTTACGACACCAAAAGATGGCTCCCCTTTCTACCTTCACTTATGTGAGCAAATTAAAATTGTTTCAACTCGGGCTCCACAAGCACAACGTGCAAAAGGAACTGTGCAGGGTTCGCAATTCAAACTCCCTCGAGCATAGCTTCCTGCCTTATTAATTAAGCTTGTCATAAAATTCGATAAACATGAATGTTTAATACATCAAAGCAGTTCTAGTTGTTTCAAGTATGAATGAAGTGCACATTTAGTGAGAGCAGCACATAATATATATGAGTGACGAAATTTAACAGCAAAGAAATCAATGTAGCATGCACAACAACTTAAGTTTACATAGAATGACTGGAATACCGCAGTAAATCTGTGTCCTAAAATGATCAACAAAATCGAGCAGCCACACTATTTCTAGTTCTGTACCACCAAGGCAATTTAACAGGGCATACATAAAAGCAATTCAAAGAACGAAAATAAGAAACAAAAAAAAACACAATTACTCAATTAAGCACCATGTATACATCCATAAACCATATACACTGGGAAAGGGTACCTGATTTAATTCATCTTGGAATAGCACCAGCTCTCTCTCTCTCTTAAGAAAGAAAAACTAAAGGTCGGTTACTGTGCAAATGTTGGGTTTTGTTTGGAGTTGGGTAAATGTTCGGTTTCATTCCTAGGTAATTGATTGGACTTAATTTGATGTAATAGAAATATATGATGAAATTAAAATTTTTTAATTATGTATTTCTATTGTACTTTTGTTGTATCTCAATGTTCGTAGTTTTTTATATTAGTATTTTTTGCTCAAGACTTACTTAAATTCTGGCTTCGCCACTCATATGGAATGAAGTGAGAGATGAAATAGATTAGGATAGAGACGTGGATAACGATGGACGAAAGCGATGACGATACGGTGGGTTAAATTAATATGATAAGATGATAGATATATGTGCCGTCGAAAAGCCAAGAATCGCAACAACGTTTTCTAGCTTCTTCGTTCTTTTTTTTTTTCTGGGGAACTGAATTTTGTGGCTTCATTCTCGATTTCCCGTCGACATAAACAGGTCACCATGGGACCAGATAGCGATTCGCCACATGTTTGGCAGTATAAAGTTGTACAATCGCGTCTAAAAAAAAACGTTGTACGATCGAAGGGCACGCAACAGGAGGAACAAATGACCGATAATCTCTGTAGAGGAGATCAAACGTGATTGTGTTCGAAGTGCCGCTGCGTTTCGTCATTTCAGCTTATGTTTTTGTTCGCCAATTTTCTGGAAGACGAAGGCAGATTTTTCGGTGGAGACCAACAACATGCCGGACTCGCATAGCCCATTTGATACAGCAGCAAATCCTGCAGCCGTGTACCAATCGAGCCTGGTCTCCGTCTTTATTTCACTTCACTTGCACAGGCCGACACAGCAATAAAAACTGTTGCAGAGCATCGCAGCGCAAGCTTCTGCAAAGCGTCACGTGTGACGCCAAGTCATGTTGCATCAACGATTAGGGCATCTGCAATGGTGTAGTCAACTACTAGCTATAAAAAATGTACATGTCATCTATAGATAGCTAATAGTCAACTACTAGCTATAAAAAATGTACATGTCATCTATAGATAGCTATAGCATTGTCTACAAAATTAAATATGGGCCCATATGTAAGAGGTGATAAATGCCTTGGAATCAGCTATAGCTTGACTATAAATTAGTAGTCAGTCTATATCTCTTTCTTCTTTTTCTCTCATCCACCTAAGCAAAATGCTGAGTTGGCACCATTATAGTAAGCTGAAGTGGCACCATTGCAGATGCCCTTAGGTGACAAGCAGTTGAAGCAAGTAGTCTCTACTATATAAAGTGAGAGTTTCTTCCCACGTCACATTAATTGCCCTGCTTAATTGTCCTACTTAATTGCTCTGTTTAATTGCCCTACGCAAGAAACGAAGCGTTGCTTTAATTAGCCAGCTTTTGCAAGAAACGAAACGTTAAAGATAGATGTTTGATCTTATGAAATAGTATTTTTTCATTTTTTTAATCTTTATTTTTTGTTATTAATTTTGTTTTTCGTAGCAACGCACGGTAGGGTGAAAGCGAGGCGAGCCCGGCTCGGCTCTGGCTTCGGTCGATGAGCGAGCCAGGCTCGGCTCACCAGGCGAGCCCAAAAGCCGGCTCGGCTCGGCTCGGCCATGAGTCGCTTTGCTCAGAGCGAACATTTCATCAAAAAATTAAATATTTATACAATAATTCATGTATTTTGCAGTGAATAATATTAACTTACTAATTACTACTAACTAATAGTAGTTGCTTAGTTGCTCTCTATCACACTTGTATGAAATGGAATTGTCTCAACATCATCTTTATCATCTTTTTCTTAAAAATATAAGTCATTAGTCATACTAAATTCCCTGCATGGGCTGGGCCGTCGAGCCAATTTGGCTCATGGCCCAATGGCCGAGCCGAGCTCGTTGTTTTGCGAGCACGAAAAAGCTCGAGCTCGATCCAGAACCACGAGCTGTCTTGGCCGAGCTGGCTCGGGCGAGCCCGAGCCGAGCCACGAGCCACGAGCTTTTTTTCCAGCCCTACGCACGGGCATATAACTAGTATTCATTGGTCTACTACTCCTAGATAGAAGTACTATTGGTATACGTTCCAAGGAGGCGTCGCGTCCGATCAAAATTTGTTTCCTTGTATCGTAAGAAGCTTTCTTCCTCTCCAATCCAACAGAGAGTACATGTAGAGATCAGGAGGTCAACGTAATAATGTGCCCAGAAATATCCCAAGTATCTAGAAGAGACAGCAGTCAACGATTCATAAAATCATCGAAAACCATTCGAAAACTTTATCGCTCCGGTTCGGCAATAAAAACTATCCAGTAAATCAGTTAAGTTCAAATTCGAAAAATTATTAAAAAGTGTTAATTTTTTTTGAAAAATTTTGTATAAGGTCCAGAGACAGTTCTAATAATGCTGTAAAATTTTTAGTTCATTATCAAATCTATTGTCTTGTATATGTTTTTCTGTTTTTAATTTTCTAGGGGCAATACATGAAGTCTAATATTTCTGAAAATTTTTGTGTGAGTTCCTGAGAAAATTATAATGATTATGTAAAATTTTCAGATGATGAGCCTACATGCGTATTTTTTTAAAAAAAATTCTAATAGTATTACTGTTTTTATATATGCTCTTATGTTTTTGATTTTCTAGGAGCACTAAATAAAGTCTAATATTTCTAAAAAAATTAATACATCCTTTGGCACTATTTATTATGACATTAAAATTTCAAAGCATGATCAAGCATGTATATTTTTATAAAAATCTGATTGTGCCTCTGTTCCTTTTCACTAATTGTTTTTTTTTTATTTTGGAGAAGCACTAAATAAATTAAAAAATTGTTGAAATTTCTTTAGATGTTTTATAGATTAATTGATATTTAATAATATTTTTATAATATTTTTTGAAAAAAAACAAAGTTTGGAGATGTTTTTCAACTATCACTCGTTTTCGCCAAAAACCTCTCGAAATTCGAAACTTTTTGAGCTGTTTTTGTCCAAAAATCACAAAAATCGCTCGGCAGTTTGATCAAATTTAAAATTCATTTGACTTTCGAACTGTTCAGTTTTGAGCAATTCTCATTCGGTTTTCGAGCTATTTTTACAGGTTTTCGAATTTCAATTTTTGTTTGATTTTTTCGGTTTTGGTTTTGTAAACCTACAGCGGTGTGACACCAATATCTATCATCTCAGCAGTCCAAGAAAAGAAGATTGACTATTGATGCATTTCGACTGGAAGCTGCGTCACTGCTGATGCACATAGCCACTTTACTACCTCCCAGGCTCCCGCTGCTCTAGCATCCGTAGCGTCTCCAATAAATCGTTATATATACGCCCAAAATGTGAGGTCGTCCTTGCACAGACGAGCACAATAGGAATACCCAGCAAGAGAGAGAGAGAGAGAGAGAGAGAGAGAGAGGAAAACAATGGCGGGTGAAGGAGATGTGAAGCTGCTCGGCTTGGTGGTGAGCCCATTCGTGATCCGCGTACGCATGGCGCTGAACATGAAGGGTGTGAGCTACGAGTACGTCGAGCAGGACCTCTTCAACAAGAGCGAGCTGCTCCTCAAGTCCAACCCGGTGAACAAGAAGGTGCCCGTGCTCATCCACGACGGCAAGCCCATTTGCGAGTCAATCATCATCGCGCAGTACGTCGACGAGGTCTGGAACGCCACGGGCCCGTCCATCCTCCCCGCCGACCCCTACGAGCGCGCCATTGCTCGCTTCTGGTCCGCCTACGTTGACGACAAGGTGTGTGTATTTTCCCAAGCTTTTCTTCCGTGCTGTTGGAGCTTGAACAGCAGTTGCCAAAGTGCTGATGTCTTTCTTGCAGCTGTTCCCTGCCTGGATAGGCATTATGAAGGCGACGACAGAGGAGGAGAGGGCGGAGAAGGTTAACGAGACGCTCGCGGTGCTCGGAACCTTGGAGGAGGCCTTCGCCAAGTGCTCAAACGGGAAGGCCTTCTTTGCCGGCGACTCCATCGGGTACCTCGACCTCGCACTCGGGAGCAATTTGTTCTGGCTCGAGGCGCTGCGCAAGATGTTCGGCGTGGCTGTCATGGACGCCGGCAAGACTCCGCTATTGGCCGCTTGGGCGGAGCGGTTTGGGGAAGCTAAGGAGGCGAAGGCGGTGGTGCCGGAGGCGGACAAGGCGGTGGAGTACGCCAAGAAGCTTCAGGCCATGTGGGCTGCTGCTGCCGCGGCTGCCAAGTGAGTTGTTCAGAGGGGCTCTAGTCTGAACTCTGAAGTCGCATATCCATTTGATTGTCAAACCTGAGAGGTGCTCCATGACTTGATGTAATAAAGCAGACAAAACCATGATTACGGTGTCATTTAACCCTTGTCTAGTTTACTTAGTGGGGTTATCTGAATTGTGTTCCTGCATGTTTTGTGATTTCACCATCCCTGTGCTCTAGTGTGCAACAAAATGATTTACTTTTGCAGTTTTGCCGTGCTATGTTCGTTGACAGGGCTATGCCTTTTGTCCCTCTTTTCTGGTAGTGTGCAATAAAATGATTTACTTTTGCAGTTTTGCAGTAAGCAATGAATTATTATTACTATTACTATTACTATTACTATTACTATAGATAGATTGTGCTAAGTTAAACTACGAAAATTCAATAACAGTTTTTAACCTCAAATGATACTCTCAACAAAAACACTAGTCAATGTTACATTCATGCACTTTGTTTCTTTCTTTCTTTCTTGAAAGAATGGATTCTATTATCAACGCTGACTTCCGCTGCAGTCAGGTCAGTGCAAGATGTTTATGCTAAAAAAAATTCATAGCCCCAAAGAGCAAATTGCTCATGCGGCATTCCACAGAATTAAGCACACCTGGAAGGAGCCTGGAACCCGGAAGCATATCCAAAATGAAACATGCTATAGGAAGAATTCGCGCGCTACGCTGCGCCGTTAATGATACTGTTGACCCGATAGAGATTAGGCATAAAATAATTTAGGAATGTAACTGGGTGGAGAAAACTGAAGCGCTCAATTACTAAAGAGCTCAGATGCTAAAACTGACATATATATACATTAGCTAAATTGGAGAGTTCATGTTTCGTACGATAGCATGAGCGCAAGCACCCTGCAGATGCATATAATGGATATACAAAGATAGCTGTAAGGGTTAAACAACACTCGAACCCGTTTTGGAGGTTACAATACAATGATCGATAAAAGGTAGGCTGATTGCGCAAGAGCATTAGTACTAACATAAGATAACATTAAGACAATAGTGATGCAGTCCTTGCTCAATGGGTGATCCATTGTCTTAAGACAAACGCAGAGCTTCTAGTCTTGTATATATTGAAGTGTGGGTTGATACCTTTCGATGCTTTCTTGGAATGCACTGTATGCAAAACGTAAATGGAGGAGGAGTTCTGTTAGCTAACAAAATAAGAACATTTCTGTTATGTAGAGGCAATGTTTATGTGAGCTATAATGAAAGGACACATGTTGAATCTGATGCATTCTTAAGGAACCTTATCATTTATGCTTCTCCGCGCTGACCTCAAATAGTTTCCTTTTGGCTAGAGGTTTTTTTCTTGGAAAGGTGGAGCTGCGTACGTTAAGCATAATAACTCATTAGCAATATAAGTTCTTGAGTTATGGTAAGAATAAAACTGCAAGGATAAAAAAAGGCGACCTGCCGATATCTGAAAGATCAGATGAGGCCGTGTTGGCTAGCGGTAATGGTTGCTTCAAAGTAGGCTCGAATAATAGTGAGAACTGTGTATCATGAGCGGTATAGAGTTATGAGGCAATACATGTTGTGATAGGCTGTAATTCAAAAGTGGAGCTGTTTCGTAATTGCTATGACTAACCTCCAGGGTTGTTGGCGTGGGCTGGTCTGTGACTGTAGATTTGATGTCGCTTTTCTGTGGCATGTAGCATAGTTATTTTCATGAAAGGGCATGTTGTACCAGCAGGGAAAGTGAACACGTGAGGCAAACATAGGCAAATGGTATGGAATAACAGAAGGCAAACCTGGGGTGTAATGAATCCTCCATAATCAATAAGAATAGAGCTCGAGGCCTGGGCCTGTATCTGAATGATAGTCGGGAGAAGCATGTGAACGATAATTAATTCTAGCAGTATCTACGAATAACAAACAAAGCTACTATATGAATATAAGCCTACATGATGTAAGAAGGCTATACGGCTTCCTTTAGCATCGGTTGAAACACTGGAAGGCGTTGTTCAGGAACTTGAGCTTCCATCATGGCACCCTGAAATTATAAAGCAGGAACTATTATTCTGCTTACCAATACAAAGGCAAAGACAGTAACAGAGGAACTGTAGGGTTTGAGTGCACCTCTTCATCAAGAAAAATAAAGTCTAGGCGTAGTCTATTGTGAGGATAATCCGGGTTGATATATTCGGAGAAACGTGTGGTTCTAACACGAACATGCCACCGATGTGATTCTTGTGTCACTGCCTTTAGTAAAGTATATTCCATTTACAAAAGGGCATCTAGACATAAGACACAGGGAAACAAGAATAGATATCTGATATACATAAAGCCAAACGTAATAAGTGCAGTCTTCGGATGCTAAACAGTGTATAAAGAGTGTAAGAAAGCAATATAATAACTTAGCTGTATATATGGCAATCAAATAGATACATGCATGTACCAGCGTTGAGAATCACATCGTCAGTATATAACAAATGAAAAAGGGAAGGAGGATAAGGTAGCTTAAAGAGATGAAACAGCAAGCTATTCAAGATTATATTTGATTGCAGCTAGGAAATGAAAAGAGGGTGGTTCCACAAACAACAATAACTGGTATTGATGTACACAAGCAAAAATAAGACATGGAATAGATAAGATAAGGACGAAAAAGTAGAAAAAAAAAAGATAAGAGAGCAATGTCAATAATAAAATAGTGATAATAGATAGAAAACTGGGAGAAAGCAGTTGCACAAACAGTAGCAGTTGATTTCGATGGATATAACTTAAAACAAAATAAGAGCAGTATATAGAGGCAAGGGAAAAACACCCGGACAAACAAAATAATGTCTGAACACAGCATCATATTGAATAACATAACACCGAATTGATTATACATTGTAGTTCAATTTGAGCCGAGGGGTCACCCATATTTTATCTATTAGGAAAACACAGTGTGTACATGGGAAAAGGAAAAGCAGGACAAGAAGGAAAAAATTTTAGTAGCACCTTGATGGTCAATTAAGATATCATGCAGAACATTATAATGATATAGGCAGTGTATATTAATATGTAAAATGTAAGCTATTTCTGTAAAAGGGAAATCAAAAACATATATGTTAAATCCATGATCATCAGTATACTGATTAGGTAAGGCATGTATGATATACAATGATGATGTAATTAATTAGCCTAGGGGATAGGAATCGTAATGAGATATATATGTAATAGTTGCTATAACACTGTAATAATCATGTAAAAAAAGAAACGCAGTGTAACTAAAGTGGACGAAGAGAACAACAACATTGTTTATTTATAATTGCAAGGAAAACTTAGAACAAGCCAATAATAAGGAACTATAGAATAGCAAAGTATGGTACACAGCGATATAGGAAGGATAGCATCCAAGCTTATATATAATATATCGCTATGAAATTCAATTGGGAAGACAGTAGTGTAATATAAACAAAATGTAACTGCCTATATAGAATAACGCATGACAAAAGAGATGCACAATAGAAGATCAAAGGAAGCAATATAATAACTTAGTTGTACATATGGCAATCAAAGAGATACATGCATGTAGCAGCGGTGAGAATCACATCATCAGTATATATAAAATGAAAAAGGGAAGGAGGATAAGGTAGCTTAAAAAGGTGAAACGGCAAGCTATCCAGGATTATATTTGATTGTAGCTAGGACATGAAAAGAGGCTGGCTTCACAAGCAACACTAACTGCTATTGATGTACACAGGCAAAAATAAGATATGGAATAGATAAGATAAGGACGGAAAAGAAGAAGTAAAAGATAAAAGAGCAATGCCAATAATAAAAGAGCGATAATAGATAGAACACGGGGAGAAAACGGCTGTACAAACAGTAGCAGTCGACTTTGATGGATATAAGCTAAAACAAAATAAGAGCAGTATATAGAGGCAAGACAAAAACATCCTGACAAACAAAACAATGGCAGAACACAACATCATGTTGAATAACATAACACCGAATTGATTATACGCTGTAATTCAATTTGAGCTGAGGGGTGACCCGTATTTTATCTATTAGGAAAACACAGTGTATACATGGGAAAAGAAAAGGCAGGACAAGAGGGGAAAAAATTTAGTAGTACCCTGATGGTCAATTAAGATATTATGTACAACATCGTAAGGATATAGGCAGCCTATATTAATATGTAAAACGTAAGCTTTTTCTGAAAAAGGAAAACCAAAAACATATATGCTAAATCCATGATCATTAGTATATTGATTAGATAAGCCATGTATGATACACGATGATGTTATAATTAATTAGCATAGGAGACAGGGATTAATTACGTAATAACAGAGTAACTGAAGTGTGAAGAGTGAACACGATAAAGGGAGGGCACCGACAAAGGAGGATCAACCAAAGGCCAACAGGCCAATACAAAATAAGTAAATACAGAGCGAGCCGTGGAGAAGAGCAGGCCACATTGACAACCAAAAAGAATATATTTCGGGAACACCGAAGGAGCAATGCTTTGCATACCAAGCGTAAATGCACAGAGGCCGAACAATTTCTGCATGCCCAATAGACAAAAGCACCATGCTACGTATAGCAAGCACACACAAGCATATACACAGCGAGCAAATCATGCATAAGCAACAGGCACATAGATAGAGCAATAGGAATAACAATAAAGCGAAAGGACGATTATAAGGAAACAACCTAACCTCAAAGTTGCAATGGTGGAAATGAATGTCTGCACGAGCGCAGCGGCCTTGCCTTATAAGTGATGCCGAGCAAGCATGAAACACACAGCTGAACAGCAGCACGGGAAGCAAATAAGCGAACAGAATAAAAATGATACCTGAGCATGAATGCAATACTTCCTATGTTCGATAAATTAGTCATTTTAGAAACTGTGTTGTGGAAACCCCTGTAATTCTCACTACTAATATATGGAAAAGCACTTACATTGGTCCATAAAAATGATAGAGTAACCTGGAAAAACCTTACACCAATATGAGCCATATTTGAGAACAGAAAGAGCAGTAATCATAATGATGGTTCATCACTATCTCTCTCCGAAAGGTGCACTCAGCATACGTATTAAGAAGAAGAAAACATTGATGGATTGATAAAAACCGATGTAATCTACAGTACATCCACTATATAGACTTTACAAACCTCAGGTTTTAGCTAGGAGGAGCACCCTTGGACTCCTTCCATCTATCTCATCTAACCCACAAAAATGAGACATTGGTTAATATGTGATCATTAAGCAGAGATATGACTGCACATATGCCAAACAATTTCACCAAGAATGGCAATATAGGATCCAAAAGAACCTACGGTGATAGTGTAGGAGGTATATCATCTAATAAAACTTCTAGAGAGAACATAGAAGGTATATCATCTAACGAAAGCAATAACAACATTGTTGTTTTAGATTGTCCTGGGAGGAACAACATAAGAATGAAGAGAGCAGGAACTGTAGGTACCATACGTAGGACTATATATAAACCTCACCATTAAGAGGGGAAATATGTGGAACCAATCAAACTGCTGCTACCTAAGACAATCTTTATGTCAATTTGGCTAACTAAAGTCCAACATATTTTGCAAAGGCCAATCTAACAACATTCTTGCATTCCATCTTAGCAATCCATTGTCCATTCCTAAAAAAAACCTTCACCGGTTCTAGATTTATTAGAGGTTATGCATGTGTAAACCATAAGAAATAAATCATCACAATTTGCACAACACACGGTGGAGGACGAAGGTGGGATTAGGGGAGGAGGCTACCTGAGTTCTTCGGAGGCTGGCAGTGAGTTCGGGATCGATGTGGATCAACAACGCCATCATGCTGTTGTATCGCTGCTATCAATGAAAACCGGAACACATCGGAGCGGCAGGGTGAGGGATCAGACGAAAAAGCAAATCCATGAGGCAGGATGAGGGATCAGACGAAAAAGCAAATCCATGAGGGGAATAGACGAACAGCTAGACGTGAGTGTACTTACCAGCCGTGCCGCAGCTGGATCCGGATGGACCAAGCCATGCTACTGAGCCGCCGGCTGGGGAGGATGGCACCGGAGCCGTGGGGGATGGTAGATCTGGCCATCGATGGTAGACTTGGATCGGAAAGGCAGCGCTTCCGTTGAGGTCCTCGAGCGCAGCCTCGAATGCTCCGAAAGGGCCAATCCCATGGTTCTCCAAGAACCATCGAACGAGCTGCTGATGGCGACCTCCCCGCCGGATCTAAGAGGGCGAGGCTTCGGCCATGGCGGCATGGCGCGCTCGGAACGGGGGGAGGAAGCAAGGCCGTCGACCTGGGAGGGCTTCCGGCCTGCCGCCGATGGAACCAAGGAGGCAGAGGCGACTGGTCATGGAGGGGCGGCGGGAAGCGGATCTGGGGAGAAGGGAATGGAGGGGAGGACGGGAGGAACTGGGGAGAGGGCAGTAGGGACCTCGCGGTCGCGCGAGAGGAACCCACGGAGGGATCGGAGACGACGATGTCATGACAACGGAGAGCATTGGTGCAGAGGAGTGAAGTTCAGAGGCTATGCGCAAGCAAAGGAGTTTTGTCAGATCCTATACAGTAGGCGGGTGCGGGTGTTTTGCTGTTGCGTTTAATACTTAATTAGTTACCAAGCACTTTACAATTGGGTCCACATGTAAGAAGGGAAAAGGGAAATATATATACTGATGAATTCGGATGTAATGGACAGATTGGATAATAGAAAAGAAACTCTGAACTTTCCCCATTTCTTTCTTCTTCCTCACGTAGTCTTGTTCTTCTGTATCCGGCGATTGCTCTCACGCCTCGGTTCATCCGTTTGGCAAGGGGACGTTACAGACGACAACAACAAGGAAAAGGGGGGCTGGTCGTCGAGTGCTCCGTGGGCGGCGATTTCTTCGCGACGGACGGGCCAACGATGGGGGCCTACGAAGCACCGATACGGCACTTAACTGCCGTACCCGTATCCCGATACGTATCCGATACTCCGATACGTCGATACGCCTTCGATACCGTATCGGCCAAGTATCAGAAAATACAGGTAAAAAGATAAATATAATTAATTCCGATACTTCTTCGATACACTTCGATACCTCTTCGATACTTTGCAGCTATGACCCCTTATTTTGAAGCCTATCATCTGAACAACCCAGTTTTGCAGCCCATTTAAGTATTTCAAGGTGAAGAAAGAGGATCCTTTGATATGGAGCTGGAGCAACCTCAATCCTCAAGCCATGTAGTCTAACCATGCAGCTAAATGTTATTTGCCATCTCATATCAGATATTGCACTGTTAGAACTTGTGGTCTTTTGTCATAAGAACAAAGTGCTAAGTTATCTAAAATTTGTTATGAAACTACTATCTTTTTATCTCTATGTTGCTGTTTTTATTTATGAAATTATATATATACTTGCCGTATCGGCGTATCCTTATTTTCCAAAGAATCCGTATCGCCGTGTCGCCGTATCCGTATCAGCGTATCCGTATCCCGTATCGGTGCATCATAGATGGGGGCAACGTGGACAGCCGAACCTGCTCCAGGGCAGAAGATGGATGGCAGGCAGCAGGGAGGACCTGGACACAATCAGCAAAAATCGTGAGGGTCTTATCGCGTAAATCGATGTATAGGGAATGTTAATATGAGTGCAGTATAGTATATACATGTAGCGTGTGTACGAGGTGCACTACCATGCGATCGATCAATGCCTGGGACGACGCCCGAGCCTGAGCTCCAAGTCCAGCTTCCTCTCCGGATCGCCGGCCTGCTGCTCCTGCCCTTCCGACGTGCGCGACACGACGTTCCCGCGCCCATAGCACCCGAGGCCGACGTGCAAGTAATGATGAAGAGTGTCCGCACCGAACAGGCTCAGCTCCCTCGAGTTTGGACTACCAGGGCAGGGCTCACGGCCTCTCCATCCGCTCCAGCAGCAGCTGCCGCGCCGATGGAGTACATGGTGAAGCCACTGTTCATCGGCGGATCCGTAGACGGCGGGGCCGGTGGGATACGCCATGTGGCGGTACTGGTTATAGATGGTACTCAGTTTTGACAAGCTAGTTTAATTTGGATTTGGAGGGCATCTGCTCGGCCGGCCTTGGTGCGTAGCAGCTGCCTCGCTATCCATTGCTGTGCCCTAGCTGTATGTGCTTGTGTGTGTCTTCAGTGCATACGTACGTGCAGTGGCTGGAGCCTGGAGCTGCTTCATTTTGAAGTATCCTCTCGACTCTTGTGCAATATAACAGTGCAGACTTTCTCACTGATTAGCAACTTGCAGGTTGGTCTTGTTGCATGAGCTGAAGGGTCGGTGATTTCATCAGCAATATTCCTGACTACCTGTAACAGTATGTAAGGGGTTGTAGTCAGCCTCTCCAAGGTAACAGAGCCTTGCATTTTACTACATGGACATTGCTGTCGATTTATGTTTGGATGATGGTATTGGCCTATTCTGAATTTAAAAGCTAAATTAACTTGTCGTGAGTTCAGAAAGAAAGGGCAAAAAAAACTAGAAATTCCGTGGCTGATTACTTTAAGACTTGAATGGTTAATTATAGACGTAACTATTCTGCTTTAATGTTCATTACAACTGCAAACATATGCAAATATACTCTAGGCAATATTTGCAGCAACTGACAACTACTGCTTGTATAGCAATCAACTGCAGGTTTCTGCTCTCCTTTTTCCCATCAATCCATCATGTCAGGTTATTTATTGGCTAACACCAATGTAAACTTTTCTGTGAAGCACTTCGCAGATTCTTTCACTGCGTCAACGGAGCAAGAGTATTGGCAAAACCCCAGTTGATGTGATGTTTTTCTCATAGGGGAAGTTCATTGTTGGTGTTTATTCTTTCTGGTTCTCTTCAGATCCGTTTGATGTTTTCACTCTAAGATGGGTGCAGCTGCTACTTATGGTGTTTCTGTCATATCATTGAAGCGGGCCTGCCTAGGATGCAGCAAAATTATGATAGATATATAAAATCTTTATTTCTTAATTAAACTAACCTTAGATTACTAGTAGTATGCATGTATGGGCAGTTGAGATACAGAGTTCCGACAGCCGTGTCTGAAGTCGAGCGTGCCACGCTTCTTCTTCGAATCAATTTTATCGCTTATTTGGACTCTGAGTGAATCACTCGCAGTTGCGATATTTTAAATGAATCAGTGACTAGAAAATTGATCTTGGGTTCTCTGTTGATGCACGCACCTATGATCCAGGAACTTTTGTTCCTTATCGCAGTCAATGCAGATTGAGATGGAATCGACGTCAGATTAGTTATCTACTTGCATTAGTTGGGGCCTTGGGGTATGTATTTTTCTACTGTGTCATGCATGACTGAAGACCTTACGTGATTGAGTGAGACATCCGGTTAATACCCTGAATAATCGTCGTCAGATCTGGAGCGAGCGTAGAAAGTAGAAACGGATGCAATGCGAACGGCAAAATGGTGCATAATTGTGGCGTGTTACTACTATTTAGTTGGGACTAGTTATATGCCCGTGCATTGCTACGAAAAATAAAATTGATAACGAAAAATAAAGATTAAAAAATAAAAAATACTATTTCATAAGATCAAACATCTATCTTTAACGCTTCGTTTCTTGCAAAAGCTGGCTAATTAAATCAACTAGTTATATGCCCGTGCGTTGCTACGAAAAACAAAATTGATAACGAAAAATAAAGATTAAAAAATAAAAAAAAATTATTTCATAAGATCAAACATCTATCTTTAACGCTTCGTTTCTTGCAAAAGCTGGCTAATTAAAGCAACACTTCGTTTCTTGCGTAGGGCAATTAAGTAGGGCAATTAAGTAGAGCAATTAAGCAGAGCAATTAATGTGACGTGGGAAGAAACTCTCACTTTATATAGTAGAGACTATTCGTTTCTTGCGTAGGGCAATTAAGTAGGGCAATTAAGCAGGGCAATTAATGTGACGTGGGAAGAAACTCTCACTTTATATAGTAGAGATTAGTTTTGGTCTGGACGCGCCGTTATCTTCTAGTCATCAGTCATCACACGCTTTTATGATAAACGGTTGTTTCATTTTTGTTTTCATATTTTTTACTGGTAACAGGAACGATATCAAAAACTTGAAACGGATATGGAAATGGATAATAACGAAAACGGATGTGGAACAGAATGGAGTGGATATGAAAATGAAAGCGAAAAATTCCACAAAAATATAGTACATAATAACAATATATATTACCACAAGAACAATGCAACTCATTCTAACTCCAAGGTGGACACAATAACAATGTTATGTTCACCGGTATCACTAGAAAGTTTTTTTTCTCAAATTTGTCAGCTAAAAGCTCATTATTTGTCCCCCTATATCAGACAATCATGTCCTCGTCCATATCATCATCATCATCGACATCCTCTTGTTCCACCAACTACAAAGGTGTAATGCCCTAAAATTTGCATATCATTGTTCGATGTTCATTTATGATTTTCTAATATTTATCTTGGATTTTCTAGAGTTAATAATTGCCGTTTTGCTATTTTTAGATTTATAAAAATAATTTATACATGAAAAATAAAAATAAAAATATGCTAAAAATATTTTTTCTAGTTTCAAAATGTTTCAAAGTATTTTTGAGAATTTTTCTAGAATTTTTCAACTCTATTTGATATTTTCTATAAAGCCATTTGTATTTCAAAAATAAATGTAAATTATCCCTTCTCTTTTTTGGGCCAAGCTTGTTTCCCTTTCTAGCCCATTTTCATTTCTAATTTCTAATTTCACTTATGAAGAATTTTCGTTTCCATTTCTGTATCGGTATTTTCCGTTTTCGCTTTCGAAAAAAGGCTTCCGTTTTCATTCTTCTCTGGAATGGTCGGAGCCACATTTCT
This sequence comes from Rhipidocladum racemiflorum, assembly GCA_036346355.1. Classification (NCBI taxonomy): domain Eukaryota; kingdom Viridiplantae; phylum Streptophyta; class Magnoliopsida; order Poales; family Poaceae; genus Rhipidocladum; species Rhipidocladum racemiflorum. Next base: position 82,022,864 of record CM070573.1, on the reverse strand, counting down.
GATTCCTATTTGCATTTTAGTGGGTTGGTCTGGTATAAAAAGTTTTGGGAACTTTCCGTTCCATTTTCAACCCTAAGGTTTGCCCTACTGACGACTTCTTAAAAAAGAAATGAATAAAAATTATATTTATTTATATATATATAATTGATTTTAAGCAATTAGATTCTAAATGTTTCAAAATCTGTAGTGGATATGGGTCCGAATGAAAATGCACTCTGTGTAAATTGGCTTTAAGTAAATAGACTCTAAATATTCCAAAAATTATGAAAGTGGATATGAGAAAAAGTACAACAAAAGTGATGCTTAAAATGAATTAAAAAAGAAAAGGCAAAAAAAACTGCAACATCACATGGCGGGCTTGCCTTCACCTCTCCAACATTAGTTGTATACTAGTTGCTCCGTTGGGCCCATGCATTGCTGCCGACGGAAGGAAAAGCCGAGACAAGCAGGAATTTTAACAAGGAGAGGAAATCTTTTTCGGTAAAACTTCAAAAAAAAAAAAGAAACAAAAAGTGCTGATTTTATTTTTAAAGAAGTTAAAAATTATTTCTTTAAACAATAAAAATTTTGATTTATGTTAAAAACTTTAAAATATATTGTAGAGCACGGCATGGCGCCAGCAGGTTGTTTCACTTCGTACCTCTCTAAGAATATTAGTATCTATCTATAAAAGAAGAAGTTTATCTAAATCCTAGAATAATCCTCCTGCCTCTCCTCTTCCATGCGGCATACAATTTATTTTCACCTTGTGCTGTGCCCTTTCAGTAAACTGCCTCCCCAAATGCCCCCCTCACCCCTCGTAACCTCCCCCCTCCCTCTGACGTAACATATCAATTTTGCACCAGATTAAATATTATAATGCTAAGTTATTTTCTAAGTTTATTGTGAATTTTCAGAATTTTCCTAACTTTTTTTGGAATCTTAGGTAATTAAAGAAAACACTTTTTATTTCCTACTTAATGCTTTCTACATTTTGAGCTCTAAATTCATGTTGGCACAAAGTCTAAAAACATTTTACTTAAGTTTCAAATAGTCTAGAGAGCCCCTCCCAAAAGTTTCATGAATTTTGAGCTAAGTTACTACCCTTGAAAAATATAGAATTATTCTTGACATTAAAACTGATGCACTAAAAGAATTTATAAGAAAAACACATGACTGCAAAAAATTCTAAAATTTTTACAAAAACATTAGTGCTAACCAGAAACAACCACACGAATTTTTATAAACTTTGGGGTTTGTTTGATGCTGCTAGGGATCACATAAATATCTGGCCGCAATTAAAAGCTAAAATACAAATCACTTTAAAATTCAGAAATGGAAAACGTCATGTTGAAAATTGTCTTTTCCATCAATAAAATATCTCTACTATTCTAAAGCACCAGTTGGTGGCAGTGGTCCTTTCTACATTTTCCCGTTTAATTTTGAATTTTGAAATGGAACAAAATACCAATTAAGCCCTACACAAGAAACGATGCTGCTTTCATTAGCCAGCTTTCACATATATCCAGCCAGTTCCCGCCAGCTTTCACCATTAACAATCTTCGGAAGAACCGGACAATTTCCCAACTTGAATATTTTTTAATGTTCAAAATATCATATAGTCATCATTCTTCAATAGAGTCCTGTAAGCATAAAATCAACTCTACCTATGATCCTGAATCAACAACCCTGAAACTAATAACTAAATATTTTTCATTTTTTGTTCATTCATTAATTATGTCTCCACAAATAGGACTTATCGACTGTCCAATTTTGCAATTCGAGTATGATTGCTAAGTGCTAACTGGCACAAAGGGATCCAAATTCTCATATAAGAAATTTGGTGTCTGACTACTACATGTACATTGCAGAAATTGTTTATTTACATAAATTGCCACCTTGTGGCGCAGGAACTAGGCAATTAAGGCTCTAAATCTCTAGCTTCTCCTTATTATGTATTGAACTATTGCTGTGTACTGTATACCATCCTCTGTCCCAAAATACACCCACGTTTTTACACAAGCAACTAATTCTCTTTTCTAACCAGTTCTAACACCACAAACCTTATAGAGAACGTCCACCAAATGTAAAACAGAAAGCTCATATCGCCTCACAGCCCATGGAACACAGCCTACGCCACACACAACTATTGCAACGGAATGGATTATACACACACCTCCTGCCGATTCGATAAATCCAATGCAAACCAGGTATGTAAGGCAGGAAATGAGAAAACACACAAAATCCTCACCTCCGGACGGTGTGGTCGGCGCCGGCGCTAAACCCAGAGGAGTAAATCGTGAAAGCGGCGATCACGGCCCCAGGGTGCACGAACTCACCCTTGAGCATGTTCGCGTCGGCATCGTAGAGCCGCACCGTCTGGAATAGAGCTCAAGTACCCAAGCCATGTCAGATCGGCGGATCAAGGGTTTATTACGGTGGGGAAAAGGAGAGGAGAGAAGCGCATCGTCGCTGACCTTGTCCCAGGAGGAGACGAGGAGGTCGTCATTTGTGGTTGGAGAAGCGGAGGTTGGAGATTCCGTCGGACGGCGGGTTGGCGAGCTCCTTGCCGCTGCCCACCTAGAAAAGAAGAAAGAAATAGGGATCAAGAGAGAGATGGAGAGGAAGAGAGAGATGGAGGAAGAGAGAGATGGAGGGAGTACTTGGACTGCCGTGTCCCTGGCCCTTGTGTGTGTGATGGCGGAGGGGAAATCGGCGGGCGGTGGTCGCCACCCGATCTGGCCGATCTGGGCGGCGGCGATGGCGAGGGGGAGGAAGGGAAGCAGGAGGGGGAGGCGCCGGGAGAGGAGAGGCATCGGCGCCAGGAGAGCAGGGAGGGAGCAGCATGGCGTGTGAGAGAGAGAGGGAGATGAGGGAGAGGGCGGCGACGTGTGAGATGGAGGTGTGTCGGCAGAGACAGAGAGGGAGATGAGGGAGATGACGGGAGGATAGCTTAGGGTTAGAGGAGGGGAGCGAGTCGGGCCGGTGGGCTGAAGTGCGGCTGGGCCAAATAAGGGCATGGGAGGGAGAGAAAAAAGACAAAAGAATAATATGTCAATGCTTGTATGAACATTAAGAAAAATGTTAATAAAATAAATGGGAAACTGCAAAACCTTCACCTTGTCACTAGAAAAATAAATGTTAATAAAAAATGTTAATAAAATAAATCATTGAGAGATCGGACCCTACATGGAGCACGATGCACAGATCGGAGCACTCATCATTCCCTTAGGGTAAATCAACAAACCATCGGAAAAATCGACAAACCATCAGAGCACGCAGCAAATCGACAAAAAATCGGAAAGAAAAATGGGGAAAATTAGGGTAAACCCTAAATCAGCACATCTACACCATCCACTCGAAAATACGGTGGCCATCGCACAATCATCTACAAATTCGGCTAGAAATTAGCGGAACTTTCGGGGGAGCATTTGGGGGAAATTTTACCTCCAGTCCGTGCGGTTCTCGCCTCCGTGCACGCTGCGCTGGTGTCTCGAACCGTGGCTCGGGCGCCGGTGTCTCGCCTCCAGTCCGTGCATTTGGGGGAATGCAGCTCTTACACCAGAGCAAAGGCTAGCGAGACGAGAACGTGAGAGAGCACGTCGTCAAAGTTTAACACCTGAACAAAAGGAAGAGATTAACCCCGTGCGCGCTGCGCTGTCGCGCCTTCACGCGCGCGTGCGCGTGGTCGTCCTAGCTCGCCTCCTTGCGTCTGCGCCTGCGTCTTGCGCCCGCGCGCATGACAGTGCGCCTTCAGCGTCCTGCGGCGCCTCTGCAGCGATCGAGTGGCGGCCTCGCGTGCGCCCCTTGCGCCCTTCCTCTCCTTCCTCTCCCACATCGAGAAAGAGAGAGAGGTGGGGGGAAAGAGATGAGGGAGAGGGCGGCGAGGAGGCTTTGTCGGCCGAATGAGGAGGGGCAAGGGTTTGGTTAGGGTTAGGTTTTGGGGGGAGTGGTTGGGCCAGGTGGGCCGAGGGTAAGCTGGGCCAGAAAATGGCCTGGGTTGTCAATTGAACAAATAAATAAATAAAATCATGTTGGTGCAAGGTGTATACAAATTAGTGGAAATATTAATAATCGCTTTTCTCTCATGGGCAATTGTATGTTGCGCTATCTAGAGCCACCGCTAGAAGCAATATCAAGATACTTGCCATCGCTGACAAGGAGAAGGATAAGGGTCGAAAGTCTAAAAATACTAATGGAAACCTCACAAAAAACATTGTCTCTGAGAAGTACTCACATCATAGACAAGGTTTTGATTGAAATCATATTCAAGTCGTGTTACAATGTAATTGTTTATTTTAAGATCTTCCGAGACGTATACCAAGAATATCATCTCTAAGTATGTTGTAATCGGGAGAAACCATAGAAACTTTTGCAATCGGGAGAAATAGAAGGTGCCCTTGTGCATACGGATATTCAGTGGGTATTGTTCAATGCTTGGAATCTCTCTGACAATGAGATTGAGAAGATTTATGATCGTTTTCTGTGTGCTCTTGCGGCTTTGTTATTCACTACTAACATCAAAGATTGTATTCGGAGAGAATCTAACGCACTTGTAATCGAGAAAGATAGATGTTTGATCTTGTGAAATAAATTTTTTTTTATTTTTTAATCTTTATTTTTCGTTATCAATTTTGTTTTTCGTAGCAACGCACGGGCATGTAACTAGTATAAGATCATGAAGAAGGTAGCGAACTCAAAAGGTAAAACGTGAAGAAATTAGCTGTTTGATGTCTAATCAACAGCTCATGTACTTTTCGTCGATCTGTACTTTACATGGCATACTTCTTAGCTGGATCGAAAAGCTCACCGGACGAGTTTGACAGAACCCAAAAGCGAGCCTACAGCTCATGTTTGCTTCTGTACGATCATCCAGGCTCCCATTGTCGTTTGCACGTTTCGATGCCAACTAATCGAACGTAGTGTCCGACCCATTCAGGGCGGTAACAACAGTTTATGTATTGGTTGGAAGCAGGGTTTGCATTACCGTTTTAGACTTAATTTTCGCAACTCCAGTGGTACTGATTATCGTCGATTTTCGTGGAAAAATCGCTAGAAACCGTATAAATGACCCGATCGAATCAAAAAAACTTGAAAAAAATCGCAAAATCGATAAAAAAAGTGGCGATAATCGACCGATAAGCATCGATTATCGACGATAATGTACGGAAAATCGACGATGTGAAGGGAAAATGGAAAATTCTGAGAAAATCTATGAAAAATCTGAAAAAAAAAATGTTAGAAATTTGTAAAAACAAGGTAAAGACAAAAAAATTACAATAAATGTTATAAATACATAAAAAAAATATGGAAAAAAATAGAAGAATATGAATAGCACAATGATGGTGAAATATGAAAAAAATTTGGCATGACCTTTGCTATATTTTAGACAATTTCAAGTTGTAAAATAGGCATGTAACAACATATCTCAACAAATAACATTCCATATTAATACCATTCACATATTCACATATGAATACAACAATAGCCTACATCTCAATGTACATGGCATATGATATTTGAAATCAATATTTCTCATCGAAAATGAAAGTTTCCAGTCGGTATAGCTTTGTCATCCTTCCATTGTCATAGAAATATCGTGTTGGATCTACATGAATGCTACATTAGTAAAAATGGAGTTGCAATAAAATGAAATATACAAATAAAACGTTACCTTCAGGATTACGGGTAGTATTGTTGAGTGTATACTTGGTTGGCCATGTTGTACTCCTCACTAGACATCATCAGCAATCCTCGTGTAGCTAGCAACTCCGCCTTGTATTCGTGCCAACTTTGACCCGTTCAAGGGCTAATCGTTTCCCACTGTTGGTACAACAAGGTATAAAAGTCGGGATCTTGCCACTCATAGATGTGAGTTAATCTATTTAAGCTTTTTACATTGTAATGCATGCATCCATGTCTTCACCATGTCTTGAGATATGCATATTAGGAATGAATACACCAACAACAAGTTTCTCTGGTTTGTGTCGTTGCTAGTTGACATCCTGTTTATATTGTAATTAAAGTTATATTGCTATGTGTAGTTGATTTAAAATTCAATAATCTGTGAGTTTCTTTTGCATCAATAGTTAGTGGGCACAAATGAAGTAACTACATGCTGGAATTTGCAAACTACAAACTGCTGCAAACTACAAACTACAATAACTATTGCAAACTACAAAACCGCCTTAAATTCGAAAATTGCAAGCTACCTGTCGAAAATAGCCGCCGTGCCTCCGACAATCGCCGCCGACGCAGGATCTGGTAGCACCGTCGATAATCGCCTGTTACCGCTCGGTAATCGCCTCCTACATCTCGATAATCTCCTACGTGGTGGCGAAAAATGCTTGGGCGTCACCGGATCTGGCCGGAGGTTTGGGGAACAAGAGGAACTCGTGTCTGGGAGTGAGATTACCCGGTCGGAGAAGCCAGATAAGCCATAAATAATGGGGAGTTTTCAGAATTTGACACTCTTTAAAATTCGCATTTCGGAATTTGACACTCTGGCCCACTGTCATACACACAGATGGTCCCATATGTCATCCAAATGAGCCGAAAGGCTTGCGAATTGAGTGTCAAATTCTGAAATATTCCTAAATAATGTGCAAAACCTTATTGGGCCGAATGGGCCAGGTACTGTGCAACCCATACTATTCACCATTTTCCTTTTTTCCATTTAGTAATTTCCTAATTTGGTTTAAAAGGTTTGCCAAATTCAATTTTTTTTAACAAATTTCATCTTAGATGACATAAAGATATTAGCACTAATTTTAGGAAATTTTTGGATTTTTTTTTTCAAATTTTATATTTTTTTGAATTTGAATTTGAAATCTGTTGGTTTGCCGATCGGTAGGACGTATCGATCCGCGGCGATATTATGATTATCGGTGATAATCGCGATTATCGTCGATAAATCAAACCCTGGTTGGAAGTCTCGTTCTCGGTAGAGATAAAATCTCGATCCATTCGTACGAATCCTTATTCGTACGAATCCTTACTGAAAATGAATCTTTCAAACAAAATATTTTCTAAGTACGTAACCAGGGTCATTTCAAGGTGCTGACCAGGGTTAACCATTTCGTTTCGGGTATGTTTTTCGATCAGCCGTCGGTACCGAATTTCGTCGAAATTCGAGCGAAATTCGAGGAAAATCGAACTGTTTCGAATTTGAAACGTATTTGAAAATAGGTCTGGGAGCCGAGCGAATTTCGAAGAGAATCATCGAAAATCGATCGAAAAACATCGAATTTCGATCGAAATTTGTAAGTATCTCGAAATTCAGTAAAAGGTTAGAGAAAAATGGAAAAATGTTTGAAAAAATGGGGGAAATTGCAAAAAAAAAATTGTAAAATTTGTAAAAAGGCCATTAAAGTCCCAATTAAAAAGTAAAAAATATGTAAACACACAAAAAAAATTCCGGCATGATGTTTCGTAAATATGAATAAAAAATTTGGCACGACCTTTGCTATATTTAAGTTATTTGCAAGTTGTGACATGAAATATCATTGACATATTAATATCATTCACATAATGACATAAAAATATCATTCACATGCAAATACCATTGGCATATCGATACCATTCACATGTCAATTGTCAATACCATTTACATATTAATACCATCCGCATAGGCTTACCATTTAAAGTTGATATTAGGCATAGCGTTGTCGTTCTTCCAAGTTAGACCTACACGAAAAGAATGTTAATAATTTAATCAAGTTTCAATGTAATGAAAGATGGAAATGAAACATTACCTTCGGAGCTACCGGTAAGAATGGTGCGTGTAGACTTGGTTGGCCATGTTGTATTCTTCCGTGGACATCAAGGCTAATGCTCGTGTAGCGAGCAACTCTGCCCTATAATCATGCCAGCTTTGCCCCGTCCATGCACTTGTCGTTTGCCATTGTTGTTACAGTATGGCATAAAACTCAGGGTCTTGCCACTCATATACCCATTGCGTGGGAGGTTGTGCATGAGCATCGGGGATGGAGTAGTCATAGCCGCCATATGAGCCACAGCTCTCTTGAGTCTCGGCGATGCTGTAGGAACTACATCCATCATGTGGTGCGTCATTTCCCTTCCCTCTAGTAGTCGTCCTCTGTGATTGGGGGGCGCCATGGTCTCTGTCCTGTGTTGCATGAGTGAACTGTGACTCCCCTGTAAATTCAATGGGACGTTGTTTTTCTGATTGGTGCGTGACAGGGATGGAGGTAACGCCACCAGTGTCACCGCCACCAGTGTCACCGCCACCGGTGTCACCACCATCTGTGTCTGTCTTGGAGCTGCTATCATTGGACTCTTCGTACGGTGGGCTCCGACGGTCCAAACTATCAGTGGAGTCATCACTCCGTACATTATGCTCCTCATCTGCGGCATGCTTCCCTTTTCCTTTGTAGGATGCTCTCTTTTTTCTTGTATCCTTTTTTGACACTGATTGGTGCTTTCTCTTCCCTGTGTGAGTGTCCCCGACTGTCCTGTCCGCCCATTGAGGGATGCTTGCAGCCCCAGTATCCTTTCTCAACACAGTAGGGGATATCGGGTCTGTCACAAGGTGTGATGGGAGAGGCGTGTCACTCTCAGTGTCCTCCTCATCAAGTAATGGGTCACCATTAGACCTTCCTTTTTCCATCCACTGTCGTATCGGATTTGCATCATCGCATAGTGTAAGCTCCATAAGACGCTGGAATGGATCATCTTCATCTGAGCACCTTTGATTTTCTGCAGCTTGAATTCGAAGCCGAAGGTTGTAGTTAACGTACACCAGCTTATAGAGCTTCTTGTATGATAGGCGGTTGCGGATTTTAGTGTGGATGAACGCAAATGTACTCCAATTGCGTTCACATCCGCTTGAAGATGCACATTGCGACACAAGGCGTAGTGCAAACCGCTGAAGCATTGGTGTTTCCGAACCAAATACACCCCACCAATGTGCTGTAAGTTGACGAATAGAACAGTAAGTACCAACGGATGTACCATTGTATGTAAGACGGAATAAGGAAAATACCAGGGGATGTTTTGGCATCATGTGCCATCCTCTCAGCTAGAGCACTGGAGAATGATCCAGCTTTCCTTCTGAAAACCTCAGACTCACGAAGAGCTTGCGCCGCACTTTCGGTATCATCAGCAAGTGCTTCAAAAGCATCCCGCAGATTTGGTAAGAAGCTGTTGTTCGTGCCATACACGTAAGTAGTCCGAGGGTTTAAGGCAGCGGCTGCCAAAACACGAAACATGTCAGTACAAGTATGGAACGTAACTCGAACCGAAATATATTATGTTTCAGAGAAGAATGTATTACCGGCGTTCATATAAGTGTGGCGCGTTAAGTCGTCCATTCTTCGATCTACCACTGCCATGTACATCTCATTTGTCGCTGGAGAGTTATGGAACAAACTATCATACTCCTGTCGCACTATATTGTACCGTAGGATTGTCTCGCTCAATGTAGGCACCCTGTCCTGATCGGCGAAGCGCAGGAAGGCGTACAATGGTTCAACCGACTTGACAACATTTCGAAGATTATCCCACCAGTCCAAGCTTGAGAGACAGCTGTACGCGTACCTCCCATCGGTGGTATCAACAAAGCGAGAGCGTACAAATTCTTCGGCAGCCATCCATTGCATAAACTTGTCCTTGCGATGGAAGAAACTGTCCAAGAACATGTAGTTTGTACCGAAACGAGTTGCATTCCACTTTACCAACTCACCTCCAATATACTTCTTCATCAACGCATGAAGCTTGGAATGATTATATATCCATCGAGAGATTTTTCTTGCACTCTCAATGACGGAGGCGTGATCGAAATCTCAATCTGCTTCAACATCAAATTAATGGTGTGTGCCACACAAGGCTGCCAGATGATGTTGCGGTGCTGTTGTGCGATGAGTTTGGACGCCTTCTTGTAGTTGGCACCATTATCGGTGACAATCTGCACCACATTTTGAGGACCCACCTCGTCAACAACTGAACATATTTCCTGTGTGAACAAACAAAATGAAAACCTCCGTTACTTCATGTGTACGTTAGGTATATTTCAAAAGAGGACGAACAAAACCAAGTACCTTGCGCAAGTATGCAGCATCTTGAGATGTACCCGTAGCATCCACGGACTTGTGGAAGAACATGGTTCCATTACAGTAAATCATGAAATTAATTATGGTCATGCGTGTAGGCCCTGTCCAAGAATTGCACATGATTGTTACTCCGTACGTAGGCCATTCCTTTTTGAACTTAGCGAACTTCTCCTTTATGTCTGCTTCATTGGCGTCTAAATATTTTCCATATATATCTCGCCCACTCGGGGATGCGACACCCTCGCCTGCAAACGAAGAACTATCAAAAAAAATTAGATATGAATCGTTGTACAATTAAATGAACATTTTAAAGCTCACTTACCGTATTTTTGTGTTTCCCTCACGGCGCTAACAAAGTATGGATTATCTGCTTTCCGTCCCGCGATACCAGCAGTGTGGAAAAATTTAGCCCAGGCCGACCCAATCGCCTGCTTTGCACTCTTACCCTTCTGTGTCCACTGATGGGTGTCAATCCTTGGTTGCACGGGGCCACGTGACTTACTAACATTGTAATCCTCCACGTGTCCTTGCCGTTGCGAGGAGCTTCGAAACATCCTCGGCAACAGACCGCTGCCCCCTCCTCTATCCCCCCTAGAGGTGCCACTGCCACCACCGTGCTCATACCTACCACCACCTGCTCGACTCCTATATTCTGCCTCCACCCTAGAGGCAGCCATAGCTTGCCGGAGTTGTTCCTCCTCATCAACATCGCCCGTGTACTCTGAATATACACTTCTCCTAGGCGGAGAATCTCCAGCTGCTACTTCTTTCCTCAGCCTCTCCTCTCTCTTGTCCTTCTTCTTGTCCTTCGTCCTGTCTAGCTCACGCTGAAAGTACTCACGAACTTCCCCAGGAACTTTGCTACAATGGACGACATTCGTACCACGCCCTGCCAAGTGCTGCTTTAGTCGGGTTGCACCGCCTCCTTTCCCCACTTTCAAACAATGCTTGCATCGATATCCACCCCCCAACTTCTCCCCGTGCTCCCACACCACATCGGCATGGTCTGCCATCTGCTAGAATGTAGAACAAATTGCTATTAGCCATCACTTCTAAATATTGAAAAGATCCAATTGATATATTATGTATCGTCTGATCAAGTGGTACAACTCAAGTAATCATCACCATTCAAATAACAACAATCCATTCATCACTGTCAATCACTTCTAACTAAATATTGAAAAGTTCCAATTGATATATTATGTATCGTCGGATCAAGTGGTACAACTCAAGTAATCATCACCATTCAAATAACAATAACCCGTTCATCAATGTCAATCACTTCTAACTAAATATTGAAAAGATCCAATTGATATATTATGTATCGTCGGATCAAGTGGTACAACTCAAGTAATCATCACCATTCAAATAACAATAACCCGTTCATCAATGTCAATCACTTCTAACTAAATATTGAAAAGTTCCAATTGATATATTATGTATCGTCGGATCAAGTGGTACAACTCAAGTAATCATCACCATTCAAATAACAATAATCCATTCATCACTGTCAATCACTTCTAACTAAATATTGAAAAGTTCCAATTGATATATTATGTATCGTCGGATCAAGTGGTACAACTCAAGTAATCATCATTTACAGCAGAAATGGCTAAGTTCTTCGTAATGATTAATCTGTATTTGCTGAAGCTACGAGCAAAAATGGAAGAGGGTTCAAAAGACTAATCATACATTTACAGCAAAAATATTGGAGTAAGCTACTCTCGAAAATCGAGATTTACCGTCGAAAATCGCTGCTAGCCGTCGAAAACTCGATCAGCCGTTGGAAAATCGATGCTGTCCTCGATTTCCTTTTTCTTTGGTCGGCTTTCGCAGCTTGCCGGTCGAATTTTGATCATTTCCAGTCGAAAATGAGCGTCGGGCTGGCCGGCGACGACCGGAGGCGATGGAGATGGCTTCGGGCGTTGAATGGGGAATGAATGGGACCAATAATTGCAGCTCCAAGCTTTACTGGCCAGCTCTCACGTGAAGTCTTCCCTGGTGGGCCGAGTTGGGCGGCCTTCTGAGCTTCGGCACGTGAGCCAAAACGTAGGCTTTTAATTTTTTTTTGGCTGTTCCAATTTGTTCACAATTTGAACTCCTCAAAAACGTCTTCAAATTTCATTTTTCTCAAAAATTGATTGCACCATTGGTCATTAGGATATTAATACTAATTGTACAAAAATTTTGGTCAAATTTTTTTAAATTTTTAAATTTTTTTGAATTCGAATTTGAATTCCGGCGGTATGCCGATCGAAATTTCTTTTCGTCGCACGTCGGTACGGTCGAATTTCGACGATTTTTACAACCCTGGTGCTGACCATGACCAGCTTAGGTTTGTTTGTTTTTGTTCTTGATTCTAGATTCTGATCCCAAAAACTGAATAAAAAATAAACAACTTATGTTATGAATTGATTTTTGCAATTCAGCTCACACAAATACACTAGAATTGACAATTCATTTCATACGTACTTTTGAATTTCAGTCTTTGGAGAATCAGCTTTCCTACCACCTCAATCCAAATTAAACTTTTTTAAAAAATCAAAATCAAAACCAAACAAACCATTAGATTCTCCTTTCCGCCTTACCAACATGCCCCGCCGTTCCGCCCAACGCCTCACACACACTGCTGGCCCGATCCGCCGGTGCCGGTTTGTGTTTTTTCCACGCCGTCCCACCGTCTCGGCGTCGTCGCGCTGCCGGCCTGATCTTTCAAATTGTTGGCTCGCGCACGTGATCCGTATAAATTTGCACGGACTGTTCTCCTGCTCGTTCCCGCCTTCAAGCCGGCGATTTCGCTTCGAGCCTTGTTTGTTTGGACGCCGGACGCGGACGGCTCCGTTGCGCCGGGACTGGACGACGCGGCGGGAGGCGGTGATAGATGCGTTCTCCTGCTCAATGACGGAATCCCCAATGACGGCCCAAACCAATGCCGGGCCGGGCCATGTTGAAACTGGATCCTGGACGGGATCTCCACACTGACGGCCTGGGCCACATTGCAATTGGATCTCACCGATTCATGCGGCTACAAGCCCACCCATAACAAGAGACCCACGAGGCTTTCCTTACGCTCCCTCCCTGGGTTTGTGTCGTCGTCGTCGTCTTCTTCTTCTTCTTCTTGAGGATGTATTCCTGCTCCTGCGCCTCAAACTTCAAGCTATTCAGCGTTGGGTTTCCATTCAGCATTACGAATTCAATCCACTCAAAAACAGCCAAGGAAAAATACATTTTGAATTCTGAAATCCTGGTATATTTTCATCAGATGCTGTCGGCATGCTCTGAATTTTTTTCCCCCTCTCCTCTCTTCGCCCACACCTCAACTCACTCCGCACCTACCCCAGTTTTTTAGTCTCCTGTGCACTTGCTAGCCGTCGCCCGTGTCCTTGTCGTGGAGGACATGTACACGTACGCATGCTTTGCATAATGCACATACAGGCGCAAACATAATTGCATGAACACAAGAAAGAAATAAGAGGAAGCAGACAAACGGGGGCAATCACAAGTGCATTGGCGCGTACATTAATTATCTTATCATCTCCCAGTGATGCAAAAAAAAGTAAGCGTTTGCACGTACGGAGACGCTCGCATCATTGCATAAACTAGTCAGGTTACGTGCAAACTATTTCTATTCGGCTCCATGGGCCTGTTTATTGCGAGCCAGTAAGTATAGTAGCTGTGGAGTTTTTTTTTTCTTCTTCTTTTGGTCGCGGAGCTGGCGCACTTGAGGTGAGCTTTGCAACAACCCAAATTGTTTTAAATTAAGGACAATCTAGTGTCCTTAATCATGTGTCATCATGCCTTGGACCATGAATCAAGTAGCAACAAAACTGCTTGCAGCTAAAGTCTGGAGAGATGGAGAACAATTCATCCCGGATTCCCAATGTTATTTTCATCGATGAAAATATATTATATATTAAAAGTTGATCACCAGTCTTTTAGAGTTTTTAAGAAAAAAGATAGATAGGCTGGATCTATTATATATTAAAATTCGATGACATGCTTTTTAGAGTTGCTAAGAAAAAAGAAAAATGTGCTAGAAGTTCCAAAAGAAAACATCTAACCCTAAATTTGAAGGGTTAGATTTGATTGATTTAGATATATAAACATCTATCTATATTTATACTAATTGTAAAATGAAGCGTTTACTGTGCTAGACACCCCCCCCCTAAAAAAACTAGCATCCTTGTGAAATAATTTGCAAAATTGGCCTTCTGGCCCACACCTACCGCGTTTGGGGAGCGCAAAAGCAAGATTCTGCCATTTGGTAGTGTGGAAGCATAAGCTTCCGCGCACGCATGCCACGGGCAGTGGTGAGCAACTCGCGAGCAGCAACGGGCGCGCTCGCGGGAAAAGAAGTTGGGCGTGGGGCGCTTGCCGTGCGCACGCGGAGGGGTGGGCGGGCGCTGGCGCGTTGCCGTGTGGCTCGTGCACTTGGTTGAGCGCAGTGCAACAGTCGGGTAGCCACGGGCGCGATAGGAGTGGGCCAAGGGGTTATTTTTTAAAATTATTACGCACGGAGGCTAATTTTATAAAAAAAAACTAGGGGGCTAGTACAGTAAATGGTTTTTATAAAGTTAGAGAAAGATCTAGCTATCTATTTGGCGGGCCCGAATTATAACGGTTTAGATTAAAAGAAAGTGTCTATATCAAGAAATTTGATGTAATAAATAAATAAAAATTAGCGATTTGATTTCCATATGACTTCCAAATAAATATCTATGAATAACTAAAATTAGGAATGATAATTAACAAAAAATCTCTACTAATATAAAAGAAGAGATTTAATGTCAATTGCAATCCAAATTCCAAAGTAACTTGAGTTTCATATGAATTCCAAAGTAAACCTAAAAAATATAAAATTAAAATAAAATAAAATTAGCAGCTTGATTTTCATATGGATTCCAAAGTAAATATAAAAAATAAATTTCGGAATAACAGTTAAAAGAAAATAAAAAATTGGATTTTTATACAAATTCTAGGCTAAAACTAAAAAGAGATCCACCGCAATTACAAACCAAAAGCATGCAAATTGGATAATTAGAGATTTGATTTAGATCGTACTTTAATTAATCTGCTCTCCGTAAGTTTTATATTAAACACCATTTCCATTATCTAATATTATTTAATTATTCTCTCTTTTAATAAAGAGAACACAATATTTTATTTGAAAAGCTAGCCCGTGCATCTGAACGTGTTACTGACCAGTAGGTGCGATGCGAAATACACAAGACCATTTTCTTCGCTGCAACGGAGGCACAATTGATAGCGATGTAGCTCATGTCGTGTAGGGGTGGATCGGCCGGGCGTGATGGGACGTACGTACTGGTAAGACCCCGAAATCTTGCGCAACAAACAAGCATTGGTGTACCGGATGAAAGGCGAAGCAATAAACAAAACGGACACGAAACAGAGCCAGGGAAGAAAAGGCGGAGAGCCACGTATGGTAGGCGGCCCAAAACTCTTCGAAAGTGTGCGGCAATCGGCGGACAAAAGGCGTCATGGCCGCTGCTTCTTTCCCTCTTTTCTGCGTCCCAGCAACGGCGTGAAGCACTTTGGTCGAACCCATCACAGCTTCACAACTCACAAGCCAACCCCTCCGTTTTAAAATGCCTGCATTCCTGTGCACATGCTTTTCGGAGAGCGGTGGCGGACCTAGGATCAAAATTTAGCGGATGCTATTAATGGAGCTTGGTCACCGGCTAGCCGAATGTGGAGTTGGCCGCCCACGCCACCGGCGTTATTTGCCAGAGTGCCTGGCTGCCTCCTTGTTGCACCCGCGTGACACACTCATGCCCGATGCCTCTGTCCCCTGACGTGCTAGCTTCCCTATTGCCGCTGCGATGCCGTTGCACGCCCTCGCGCGCTGTATGGCATATCGACTGTCGCGAAGAAACACTAAGAAATCTTTTAATTAGCCGCACGACCGCTAGGCCGCCGTCATGCTAGGGCTCACCGTTCGCATGTCCACGATGAAAAGAGATTGGGGAATTGGCTACGGATCGAGAACAGTGGTTGGAAGAGATAACTAGCGAGATACATGGACTTTGATGGGCTTCGCCGATTGGCCTAGGCGCCTAGTATGGAAATAGCTAACTTTCAACACATGGCTTGGCTTTCTTTTATTCACTCATCGAAGGTTGATGCCATACAGCCATGGCGCCTCATAGATGTTAATTTGGACTGGAGGTGCTAGCGGGTATCCACGGGCCAACCGGTGGTAGAGTGTGCCCCAGCTCCGGCTGATCTGTTGGGTCCGCCACCTGTTGGAGAGGTTGATACGCAAGAGATGCTTACCTTATTTTTTTTCTTTTACGAAATTTATATTCAAGTGTTTGGTGGTGTCCTGAGACTCACTACATACACACGAGTCCCTCGCTCTCCTGTACATCATGCGCATTCTTCTCTGGCCTTGTCCCCTCGCAACCTTGCAGGCCTTGGCGTCTCCTCCTCTATAAAACTAAGACTCGTGCAGCTTGAAAGCGTCATAGGCTAGCTGTGTAGTAGGTGCAGCTAGCGATCGATCGGTCGACACGACCATGGCATCCTCTGGTGGTGGCGCCGCACCGGGCTCGCCGTGCGGCGCGTGCAAGTTCCTGCGGCGCAAGTGCGCGGCGGAGTGCGTCTTCGCTCCCTACTTCTGCGCTGAGGACGGGGCGGCGCAGTTCGCGGCCATCCACAAGGTGTTCGGCGCGAGCAACGCGGCCAAGCTGCTGCAGCAGGTGCCCCCCGCCGACCGGAGCGAGGCCGCCGCCACCGTCACCTACGAGGCGCAGGCCAGGCTGCGCGACCCCATCTACGGCTGTGTCGCCCACATCTTCGCGCTGCAGCAGCAGGTACGTAGCTAGCCGCGCGCGCGTCCAGTGAGCGCATGCATGTGCACGAGATATATAGCAGCAAATCATATAGCCATGTGTGCGTGACGATGCAACGGAACGCGTGCATGCAGGTGGCGACCCTGCAGATGCAGGTGGCGCAGGCGAAGACGCAGGTGGCGCAGACGCTGGCGGCCGCCGGTACGCAGCTGATGGGCAACCCTCTCTTGCAGCAGGCGTGGCAGATGGATCCCGAGTCGATGTCGACGCAGAGCTCCGGATGCTACAGCGCTCCTCGCTCCGACGGATCATCGCTGCAAGAGATGTACTGCTTCGGAGAGCAGGAGGAGGGCAGCTACTCAAGATGATTCACTCCCACTGCGCGAGAGATACGGCACCTTAAAATTAAGTTTCTTCTTAATCTGCAGCGTACGTGCGTTTGCCTTAGTTCAGCTCTTAGGAGCTTAATTTGGTGGGAGACATGTATTATTGCCGGTTTCAGCTGTAAAGGGTGCAACTGATCATCGTTTTCGGGATCAAGAAGAACTCAATTTCATATTGTTGATGAAATGGAGTACGTAGTGGCCAGTGGGTAACATTTATAATGAATAAGGACGGGCCAGTGACCTAGTAGTACGAGTGACGTACGTGTTGTTCCCGCTCACCCTAGATCGATACTTAGCATCGGCGCGGTGTATCTTTTTTAAATTTTAATCATGCATAGTAGACGTATAAACGTATGCCCGTGCTCCATTAGACTCTGGAGTCTTCGCAAAATTTCTTCTATACACAGTGGACGAGCACATGTGTGACATGACATGAGTAGGCTGTGCATGTGAATATGTGATGTGTCTTCGTCGTTGAACTCTCTCGGAAAAAGGGCATCTATATATGAGCTTCGATGGGGGCAAACCGGTAAAGAAAATGCAAAAACAGAGCTGCCAATCGACGAGGCTGGCACGAGAGTGCGGCTTGCTTGATAGGCTAGCCACTAGCTACAGGACTGGACTGCCACTTATTCAAGTACGGGATTGAGCAGGTTTTGCTTTAGAATTTAGATTAGCTCGTGCCCGGCCGAAAGAGCAAGCCTGATTGCAACGGATTGGCCATGAAACGACCTAGCCTGGCGACTACTGCATGGTCGGGCCTCTTGGACTGCATTTGGCCAGGCGGGCTCAATTTAGCCGGGTCACGTTTTTAAAGTTAGACTTGGTTTAAACATGTCAAAGCAAGGGTTCCAAAATCTAAGGTGAAGAGGTCTTGTAGAACTTTTTTTCCCAGCTCAGACAATCATACTAGTCATGCTGGTTAAATTGTACTCGGTTCTAGCTTAATAGACCCCAGGCTTGAATTGCAACAAAACTTTTCTAAATCACTTCTGATGGTAAAAACTAAAAAATTACAAGCCGCTAGGTTGATTTCTCTCTCTCTCTCTCTCTCTCTCTCTCTCTCTCTCTCTCTCTCTCTCTCCACACCCGAAATCTAATATGGTTAACAAGAAACTGATTCATATCGGAGCCCCAATTTACATGCTGGATCGGACCATTTTCGAGTGCCCAAGTTCTGTATTGTTTCCTTGCCCTTGCATATGCTATTCCTGCTGGAACATTCTTTGAAGATATGCCGAACCCCTTCGATTACTGGACATTAAATTGCTCAAATTCTGACGACAGATATCAAGATAAAATTCACGGGGTTCGTAGTAGTTGTCCTGAATTTCTAGAGATTCAGATTGCTTAGGAATATCTAGATATAAGATTGGTTTTGTGAAACTCCCCTAACATGATTTGATAGAGTCTCCAAAGTGTTGACAATGCGAGGGTGTAGCTTCTTTGGCTTTACCACTACACAACATCAAATTAATGCTTCTTAATAGTTATGTTTAATTTACTATGCTAGATCGATTTAGACGAAATATAATGATAAGAGGAGCATATGGGAAAAGTTGTGCTTTGTTCCTCACTGTAAAGACAACAATGATTGAGCTTTCATTTCCACGTAGGATAGGTTAAGATTAGGCTTGTTGTGATGTCTATCGTCGATGTATTAAAGAAAGAGAACACCATGTGGAGTATATAGCTTTAGCTTTTATGGAAACAACTTTTTATCACTGTAGTTGACTTGTTTCTGATTTACATGAATAGGAAATTGCACTTTCTGGTTATTCTCACTCCAACGGTTGTGGTCTTGATGATAGTATACTTATTCCTCACAAAATAAACTAACATAATCTACAAAAACGAGCTATAAAAATATGTATATATAGGAGTTACTCCGCAAATAATCGTGATATTTTACGCAATCTACAATTGAAATACTACAAGCTAAGCAGGTTGATTATGAGTGCATTCATTTAATTTCTTCCATCAAAACAACTCAAGCAACATCTAATAGGCATTATTACTCTAGTATGTTGGCACAGGACGGTGTCTCTACTGTCTCAGGAGGATCACATATGATTTACACAGACACAGGACATACATATATCGCCTGATTTTGAGGTACATTTCCTTGTTTCAATGGCATAAGTGATCAAGGAAAATACTCTGAAGAATGAGTACATCAATACCAAGCCTCTTAAATTAAATAATTGGTCATCTTGGTGCAAGTACTTACACTTCATCTATAGGTTAATTCATCCTCAGTTATATTGATAACAATATATTCTTGGACATTAGTTGAGGCGCCCCATTTCTTTTCCTTACTTATGTCTTGCTTGTTCCGTATTCAGGCGCAACATGTCGTGACGTTATTAATTTAGAAAAAAAAATCCTGACCTCACAATTATGTTCTTAATCACTCTACCCACTTTTAAGGGACAAAAATATATGAAAAGAAAGAAAGAGAATCTCATACATATATCTAAAGTAAACTACCTCTGTATTGGAATCTTCTATCAATACATACAGTCCTCAAGGAAACCTCAGAAGAAATTTCCGTCAATTATACTGGAAAAACGGCATACATTTGACACTATTTTGGAGGATTATAAACCAACCATAGTTTACTCTTTGAAGGATGAAACTGATCATGATTTAGCATTCTACTACAACATCATCGCATGTCACAAGCTAGCTAATTGAATCAAGTATAGAGATTATATAAAAAATTAACACTACAATATTAGAGCCCTATATGAATCTGTAGAAAGGCACTGTAAGATGTGTTCCATAAAAGAGTTGCAGGAGTCAATGAAAATAGTAGTCTAATTAGGTTTTCCACGTGTGGCCATGGTTCAGTTGTCTGTCACTATGTTGGCTTCTATATAACTACTGTGTAGTATGTTCTTCTCCTCTCTTTGCAATGCATTTTCTGGGATGGCAAATCGAATCTTATGCGCAGACTACTGCAGTTACAAATAGAACTCGAGAAGAAAACAGATTTCCAAACATAAATAGCACCATGATCATATCTAGAAGATTCTTTGCTGTCTAATTAATGAGATTTCTACGGTGATCACATATAGATCTATCAATGCACACTCATCACATGCCTTCTGAATTATTACTAGCAGAGATTGATCGACTGACGCTTTAAAAATCGCACATATATTACCCAAAATCAAGTCCAAATCATGATCAGGATTTCAGGATATATATCTTGTGATATATTCTGCACTACTAATAATTCTTAGTTCTTACGAGCGATTAAGGTAAGCATAAGCAACGCTCTGCAGGTCCTCGCAATCTTGGTACCCCGACGACGACCTCCACCCGCTGTCCTCCGTCCCGAACGACGACGACTCCGCGGCGTCGAAGGCCGCCGCAGCCGCCTGCCCGTCGTCGACCGCCGCTTGTTCAAACGCATGGTACAGCGACTGCTGCATGTAGTCCGAGTCCGTCCCGGCCAGCAGCGCGCTCATGGACTCGTGCCCGCCATTGCTGTACGCCCACGGCTGCGCGGCCGGCGCGCCCACGAGGCCTCCCCCATTGCTGCTGCACCACGGGTAGCCGTGCCCTAATTGCGCCGCGCTGCTCATGTAACCGCCCTTGGAGTCCTCCTGCATCCCTTGCCCTTGCGCCGCCTGCGCCTTGAGCGACGCCAGCTGCGCCTGCAGGGTCATCACCTGAACGTACGCGATCACATCCAAGCAAGATCAGCAAACCGCGCATAATACAAGTGATCGATCAATAGGAAACGCATCGTTGTGTTGATCACTTGATCCATGGATATGGATCATGCACGCACCTGCTGCTGGAGCGCGAAGATGTGGGCGACGCATCCGTAGATGGGGTCGCGGAGGCGCGCCTGCGCCTCGTAGGAGATGGTGACGGCGGCCTCGGGTCGGTCGGCGAGGGGCAGGTGCGCGAGGAGCTTGGACACGTTGCTGGCGCCGAACACCTTGTGGATGGCGGCGAAGTGCGCCGCGCCCTGCTCGTGGCAGAAGTATGGCGCGAACACGCACCCGCGCACGCACTTGCGCCGCAGGAACTTGCACGCCCCGCACGGCGAGCCAAACCCCGTCATACTGGCAAGCCCGATTGCTCGGTGATTTCTGCGCGTTTCTTTGACCTCGTGGCGCGGCGAGGTTGAGGCAGCCAGTGTAGTGTGGAGTGGTGCAACACCGGCTGCATCGCTTATAAGGAGAGGAATGGAGGAGGAGGGCTTGGGATCAGGGCCTGGGGATTAAAAATCCAGCCGTGTCTCCCCAACGGGCGACCGGCTCCATTATTTTGAGCTCCCAATCGCGCTCGCCTCTTGCCGCTAAATTTTATGCCCATTTGTGTGTACTACATCACTACATCTACATGGAGGAGCCACCGGTTTGCCAATCCAGGAAGGGTTAAGCCATTAGCTAGAGCGAAGGACAATGGGGCTGGGCCATCCGGGTGCAATTGTATACATTTTTTTTTCTTGAGTTTTTGGTGTGGATTAGTTTAGTTCCTTTGCCTGCTTCTGCAACGATTTCTTTTGTGATTAGTTGGGCACGGTTGCTGCACGACTAGCGAGCAATGTTCAGTCGATAATTTGGGGATGAACGGGTTTTTAATATGGAGTGTATGGTGTAGTACATACATTCATACATCACCTGAAGAACATCCCAGGAGACATAAGGAAAAAGCAAACAATAAGGGATGGGAAAGAACTAGTTTTTGGTGAGAGACATCTTTGTTAAATTATCAGGGAAAATATTTATGCTCTGTAGCAGGAGTTCTACATTTTCTTCCGTGGGCATGCATGTCCCAATCCCTTGACAAAACAACCTAGCAATGGGCTACCAATTTGTTGCTTAAATATGTTTCAAAAAGAAAGCCCAATTTTGTACCTTAGCTCAATTTTGTACCTTAAGAGCATCTCCAAGAGAGAGTCCTAAAAATGATTCTTAAATTTTAATTTAGGACCCCCAACTAATTATATTTAGGGCTCCAACGAAATATTCACTCCAGCAATTAGGCCCTAAAACCCAATGAAGATAGGGCTCAATCACAGAGTTGCTAAATATAGCTACTCTCCTAGGGGCCATAAAACAATTTGCTAAATTTTAACAATTTAGGGTCTTTGCTGGAGTTAATCTTTTTTCCAAAAGCCCTATAATTCAAATTAAAACCATATTTAAGACCCCTCTTGAAGATGCTCTAAGCTGTACCAGCTCTAAACTATGGCACCAGGAAGGATTGAAACAGGGCAACCGAGCTTCTGTGGCTGTTTCTCTGCAGCACATAATGTTCAAAAGTATTATACCTGTATTTTAATCCTAAGCAGTCTTAATTAGTTTGCCTTTCACTAACCCTTCAAGGTTTGCTCACCCAAATTAGGTTGGCCTATATTAATATTTCATTTACATGGTCCTGGCCTATGCTTATCATTACATCCATAACTAACATATCCTGGTCAGATTGTAAACATCACTCTACTGCGTCCTAGATCCATAGGGTCGTGTAATGTAGTAACAAGGACAGAGGGAAAATAATACTCGAAATCTTTCTTTCCTCTCTCACAAACATGGTGAACCTGTGGACCTCATCTCACAAACAAGTGGAAAGAACCATAGAAACACAACCAGAGCAAGAACATCGTCATTCAGAAGTCAGAACAGTGTGTGCTAGGCTGCTAGCTCCCATTTCTGCACTCTGATCATCTGATGGAACTTGAGACGGAACAACCAGAAGTACATATTCTGCATAGTTTTTAGATAATGAAAGAATAAATTCTCCGGCCTCTGCATCAAGAGATGTACATAACCAAACATGTATTACAAGATAATAGCAAAAAATCCAACAAAAGAAAACCCTAATAATAATTTGCAACAATCCGTGACAAACATGTAACAAAAATCCTCAGTCCAAGCACAGTCTATTATTAAAACGCTATTCATGGTTGAAGAAGAGATCCTTGACCACGATCTCCAACGCTCTGCAAGCTGATAATACGTCCTCCTGGACCTCCTAACGTTGTAGTACAAACCACGATCGCAACCAGTTGGTACACAAATAAATAACCTGCATCGGATTATAAATTTTTTTCTTATTAAAAATTACAGCATTTCGACAAAGCCAAATTGACTAACACAAAGCGGCAGCCCTGACCAAAATTTGAGCCCTTAATTCTTTTTCGAACCATATTCTGCATATTTACAACACAATATTCCTCAGTGTGGCAGGCCAGGCCCGCTGCCTGAAACATCCCCACGGGCCTCTCTCGTGTGCATGATCCCCATTTCCCCTCTAATTTGCAGCAAATCAGAGAGTAAAGCTTGGATTCTCTGCTCATTAAGAGCTGCAAATCTGTTCTCTCTAATAGCCTCACTTCTTTTGATAAGAACACCTCAATTGCACTAGACTAAGTTCACTATCCAACCACTAAAAGTAGACAAGTATAGGCTCAGCTGCCAACCTCTTTCTGATTAGCTACGACGAACTAATAATGACGTGATTATGCTCAGGCTAAGACTTAAGACAGCAGTTTCTTACGCAAGCAACAAGGAGATAACAAAATTAACAGCTAGTTTGCACTTTCGAGTCGGACACATCCCAACCAAACATTTGCTCTTTTCCCTAACACAGGAATGTTGAATTCATATAGAAATTATATTGTTTCTCACCAAATTCGTCTGTTCCAAATCAGACCTCAGATTCTTTTCTTCTTTGTGGAGTTCTCAAAATCCGCTAGGTTCGTCTTGGAGCACTGCTTGACCTCATAGGTGGAACAGGGGGTACTGCTCCTAAAAATTTGAGAAACCAAAATGTGATCTTTTTAATAGACTAAATTTTTTAATTGAATTGGTTTCGATTTTAGTGATTTGGGATTTTTAAGACTTTAGAACTATTTGTAATATTGTACTTTTAGCAAATTTTAAATATATATGTTAGATTTACGGTGATACAAAATCATTGTACAAGACTATATAGTTGTTTGTATCCATCGAAAATTTCCAAGTTACACCACTGCTTCACCTGCTACCTAGTTCGATCACTTTTCAAGTTATTTCATGTTTGTTTTCTTCGGTGTCACATCACTCTCATAGGAGGTGGAAATAAATAGTGAAATTGAGATGCTAGGGTAGGTCTGGTACTGGTACCCTGGAGCTTATTTTTTGGTGCTGGTTTACTGGTCCCACAATGACCACTAGTGCAACCCTTTCCCATTGTTTACCTTTGTATAAATGTGTTCCTCCTCCTGCGGACTGGTGTTAATCTGTCGACTTTTGGAAACAGGAAGCAAAATAAAATTCCTTCTCTGGTTTTTCTTTTACCCACTTTGAAACCTTTGTTTCTGCCAAACTAAAGCTGTCATGTGCAGTGGTAAAGTCAGAATGAAAATGCAGGATGGGCTCGAGCGACTAAGCTAAATTGACTCTTTTGTAAATAGATGATAGTCTTTTACTCTTGCTCAATATAAATTAATACATGAATTATAAATATAAGAGGAGTAAAGACAAACAATAAATTGTCTTTTTTATATCTCTCAAATAGGTAAATTTACTATTCAAATTGTGTGGAGTTGTATAGCATCACCTCCCCTAACTCTGGTAATTTTTCAGAATATTGAAAAACCCCTAACTCACAGCATTAGCATCATTTAGTGCATTTTCACATGCTAAATTCCTGTTCCACCTAAACAGTTCAGCTTATCAAACATGAAATTTCCTACTATATAACAATTTTGCAATTTCGTCATACCAAGTGCACACAAAATTAGAAATTTCACTAATACCAATACAGAGAAACGTTACAACATCTTGAGGAAGTGGCCTCTCTTATTCTCCCTAATATTGAAGTAGAACACCCGCACATTGCAACGAACAGGAAACCACAAAAAACTAGCATGTACTCCCACTTTTAATATACTGATTATAAGATGCTCTTGAGTACGAAAAAATTAGCATATATATACACACTCTTGAGTACGGAAAATTTTCATTAAAACCCCTTTTTTTGTTATATAGTCTTTTCCATATAAAAACGAATGATGCACATAAATTATACTATAAAGAGTGGATTTTGATGAAATTTTTCTTCGAAATTACTTTGAAGTATTTTATAATCATTATTAGAGTATGCTCAAAATGATAAAGATGTATAACAATATCATTTAAATGGTATATTGAAAGTGGGAGTGCATACTCACACGAGTACGGAACCATACATACATACATACACACACACACGTACGTATATATATACGTATGTATATATTGTATATATACATATGTAGATATACGTATGTATATACATATATAACGTATGTATATACGTACGTGTATATACATATGTACGTATGTATATATATGTACATATACATGTATATATACGTATGTTTATGTACGACATATGTACGTATGTATATATATGTACATATACATGTATATATACGTATGTTTATGTATTTGTATATATATGTACATAGATATACGTAGACATACATGTATATGTACGTGTATATATATGTACGTACATATACGTAGACATACATGTATATGTACACGTGTGTATATATATATGTATGTATGTGTGTGTGTATGCTAAAATACACCCAAGAGTAGCATGACCTATTCTATGCTCCACCTTTCGTAGGTCAAATTCCACGCCCCACCTTTGTCAAAGACCAGTAAAAAAACCCCACTAACTCCCACCTCCTTCAATCACCCTTATTTTTTGTGCTAAAATGATACATTAATTGTTTGGCTTAGATACAGTAAATTTAAACTTTTGATGTAGTAATTATTTTTTACAACGTTAAAACATATTCATCATAGATCTCTTTTTTGTTAAGCATATTTTTCCTGCAAAACGCTTCAAACGGATTATAAATAGGATAAATGGTTAAGAGATACCATCGTTCAAAGTTCACAATCAACCCAGGCCACATTTCTCTCTCTATATGCCCCTATGTATTCAACATGATAGTAAAATCTAACAACACGTTTAATAAATTTGAGTGCATTTGGCAGTTTCTTTGGTCCATTTTGTATTACCGCTATCACATGGCCACAATGCGCCACAGTGAGGTTTGTTAATAAAATCTAAAGATGTGACCAGTAATTGCAGTGCATTTGACAATAACTTTGGTCTGTTTTGTATTACTGCTATCACACGGCCATCACGTGCCACAGCGAGGTTCGGCAGTGAAATATAACAATACATCTAGTAACTAGGAGTGCATTTGGTAGTAAAATATTATTTACCTCACATTTATTGGCGAAAGTTATATCATTATATTCCTCTCGTCGTTAGTAAGCTACAGGTGAAATTCGTTCGTGAATCGGAGTGCTAATAAAAAGTTATGGCTAAATAAAAGAAAAAAATATTCTAGTAGAAATAGGGAACCGTATTTATTAGTTGGTTGGCTACGTAACTAATTGTTTGGTCAACAGATGTAGTGGGCGTGCATGGGGTGGTTTGGACGTGCCCGTTCAGTTAATGCGTAGAATAACTATTCTACACATGATTATACGATACTTCAAAGTGACTTCCATGATAATTTCATCAAAGTCTACTTTTTATAGGATAATTTGTGTATATGATGCTTTTATGTGTGAAAAAGGTTATATAGAAAAAATAAAGGGCTTGGATGAAATTGTTTCAACCGTATCACATGAGAGTATCTTAGAATTAGTATTTAAGTATACCGAAGGTGATAAAGGATCATAAAATGTTCGTTTAAGTAGTATATTGGAAGTAGAAGTATGTACTCCCGAGAGCATGGGAAAGGCTTCCTAGGAAAATGGTTCCATACTCCTGGTAGTATGTACTCCAACTTTTAACATACTGCTTAAATGATGTTGTTATACATCTTTATCATTTTGAGGATACTCTAAAATTGATTATAAGATACTCAAATTGGTTTCCATGAAAAATTTCATCAAAATCCACTCTTTATAGCATAATGTGTGTACATCCTCCTTTTTTATATGGAAAAGGCTATATAACAAAAAAAAATAGGGTTTCAATGAAAATTTTTCAACCAAATCACATTGGAGTATCATAAAATTACTATTGAATTATGCTGAAAGTGATAAAGGAGTATAGCACACACATTTAAGTGGTATATTATAAGTGAGAGTATCTACTCGGGAGAGTACGAAAAAGGCTTCATTTATATATATATATATATATATATATATATATATACGTATATATATGTATATATATATCGCCTTTCGGTGTCGACTAGAAGGCCACTCGCTCGTCGCCTCCTTTCTAGAACTCTCCTCGCTATCGTCGGTCATCCTCTCCTCGTCACCCTCCTCCAGATCCTGATGGACCCGGCCCCAGCTCATCGAACATCCCGTTTTCTACCGGCCACTTGCCCATGGCCCCACATCTCTGGCTTCTCCACTAGCCCGCTCAGTGGTGCACCCGCACCCAAGCTTCCCCTCATGGCTCATTGCGATGCAACGTCAGCCATCGTCTCCCACCTACAGTTTCTCACTCACCCAAGTGCACTCTCAAGCTCTTGGCTCTCTTCTCTTGATTGATTGATTTGGGTATTTGGGGAACGTGGGGAACGATGGAATGGAATGGATCTATGGTCCTATCAATGTTAGGCCATAGTTAGGCCTTGTGGGCTTCAGCAAAGACCCACCTTCTTCCTCTATTTCACTTTTAACTGAGGCCATGGCCACCAAGCGGATGAGGGGGGGTACCAATGTTAGATTTAATTTTAGGATAAGAGTCCGAATCCTATAAGGAATTAGAGTCCTTTTCATATTTGGTTTGTTGAATCCTATTCTGATTCTTAGAGCTGTAGGTTTTGGTATAAATTCCTAGGGAGTCCTAAGTTTTTTGTAAGTAATAAGCAAGCAAGAGAGCAAAAGAATAAGAAAAGTTGCTAGTTGTGCCGAACTACCAAAATATTTATGTTCATGAGTTTTTGTACTTGGTCTTTTGCCGTTGTATGTGTGTGCTGATCCGAGCTAAAACCAACAATTGGTATCAGAGCCCGAGTTCTTGATCCGTGTATGCCCAAGATCATGCCGCATTCTCTGGGAAGTTGTGTCACCAGTGATGAGGTGACATCGAGTGCAACGGTGAAGGAGAGTTTTGTCGTCTTGCTATATGCTCACGAAGAGCAACTATACTGCGTGGTCGATCAAGATGAAGGTGTATATGAAGGCACAGGGGGTATAGGATGTTGTCGATCTCAGTGCCATCGACACACGCAAGGACGAGATTGCATTAGCTGTGATCTACCAAAGGATACCGAAGGATACGCTATTCTTGTTGGTTGAGAAGGAGACAACTAAGGAGCATGGGAGGCATTAAAGATCATGCATATGGGATCTTAGCGTGTAAAGGACACCAAAGTGCAAACCCTCATGTCAGAGTTCAAGTGGTTAAGCATGAAGGAGTCAGAATCGGTTGATGATTTCGTAGTCCAATTGATGACCATCATCAACAAGATTCAGACACTAGGTGAGAAGATCTAGGAGACGCACATTGTTAAGAAATTTCTTCGCGCTGTCTCTCAGAAGTTTCTTGAGATTGCTTCGACTATCGAACAATTTACCGACCTTAAGACAATGACGATGGATAGGGGTGCAATCAGTTTGGATACTTTCTGATCGATCGACCGACCAGATGTGTTCGGATCGTATTCAGATAGTTATTTTGGATAGTTTTCAAATTCGGTATCAGCTTTGGATATTTTTTTAGGATTCGGATTCGGAAGATTACTATCTGTCAGATTAGGATAGTTCGAGATGGTTTTTGGATATTTTCATAAAAAATATTCGGATATCCGAAATCGTCATATGGCCCATAGGCCCAATAGAACTTTGGCCCAGCCGACCTTCTTGGGGCTCTTGACATGTGTGGTCCAATGGCTCGGAACGACCGGTGGAAGCCTGCAGCTTGGTCAGGGCGGCACCGAGGGTGACACGGATAACCAAGGCACGGTGACACGTAAGACGCGGCTCGACGAGGCATGGATGGAGCTGATGCCAGCGTGGATGACCAGAGCAGCTTGTAGGTAAGGCACGGTGAGGGGCGGGGCGCCCATGGCCCTGTGCAGGAGAGGTGCAAAGAGGGGCGGGGCGGCCGTGGCCCGGTGCAGGTGGCGGCCAGAGCAGCTGGCCAGGAATGGCCAGTCGACCGAGACCAGTGGCCTAGCGTAGAAGATGGCTGGGGGTAGGCGTGACATCCAGGGGCGACGTAGGGCCAGGGCGACCAATGCAGGTGGCCGGCCTGGGCGGCGTGAGGCCCGATCGAGGCCCAAGCGTCTGGCGCAAGGCTAGTACAGGCAACTGAGCTAGCGCCAGGAGAAAAAGGAGGAGGCTGGCTGGTGCTATCGAGGAAGAAGAAAGCTGGCTAGAGCTTAGTTCTGAGGGAGGAGATGAAAGATATGAGAGAAGATGGTAAGGAAAGAATGAAGGAGAAGAAGAAAGCCAGAGAAGAATGCGTGGCTAGGAAAAAAGGGGGGAAGGAAGAGAAAGAGAAAAAGGAAGAGAAACAAAAAGAAGGAAAGAAAGAAAAGGAAAGAGAGGCTCAGTCAAGAAGGGAAAAAAAGAGAAAGAAGGGAAGAAAAGAAGAAAAAGGAAAAAGGAAAAAGGAGAAAAGAAAAGGGAAAAAGAAAGATGAGAAAAGAAAAGAGAAAAATGGGCGAAGCCATATTTTCAGCTACAGACCCGAATTCCATTCGCATATGGTCAAAATGGTCTATGGCGAATTTATTCTTTTATGGTGCTTATGATAAAATTCTGCAGTACGCTCTATTTATTCATTTCCGGAAAGGGAAGGGTGTTCGTGGCAAACAATGGAGATTGGTAGTATGCTTTCTGTGTGAGGACTTGAGGGAATCATAGGGGGGAGATTTAAGAAAGGGAAGGGCTTTCTTGAAAATAGATCCTTGTCTTATTCTCTATTTTGGATTTCGATGTGATGAGTGGAGGCGAGTCTATTTGTCTTATTGTCTCTTTTATGGGGACATGGAGTCATGTTATGTTATTGTGATATTATTTACTATGTCCCGTAACTTTTCGTTGTGTACCGTTCAGATTTATTATACTTTTTCAATTTTGTTCGACTACCTGAAAAAAATGACATGTTAACTTGCGATAGTTCTATTGCATTCGAACTCATACTATTGACTAATCATTGCTATATATGTGATATATGCAGTATTTATTTTCATGCGATATCGGACAAAACATATTCGGTACCATATCGATTCCGCTCCGTATTCGCTTCAAATTCTTGACTGATATTATCTGCATCGTACTCGTATCCGGCACTATTCGTATCCGACACCGAATCCGACAAAAAATATAGTTTAGGATATGGAACGAGCAATATCTAATCGAATTCGAGCCGATTGCACCTCTAACGATGGATGAGATCATTGGGCGGTTGAAGGTGCATGAGGAGCGCCTAGGAGGATATGGTGACAGTAGGGAGGAACATTTATTGTTTACCCATGCTGACTGGAAGGCCAAAGAGGCGAAGGCCAGTAGATGCCACAAAAAATTTGGCAAGACAAAGTTGAGATGCTACAATTGTCAAGATTATGGGAACTTCACTTCTAAATGTCATAATTCGAGGAAGGAGAGAGAGGAGGCGCATTTAATTGAGGCAAATATTGAAGAGCAACCGGCACTGCTCTAATGCTGAGTTGAGATCATCATGAGTTGAGTTCAAGACGTTGAGAAGATGTGTTCGTCGTCTTGAATCAAGTAGGGAGATGTGTTTGCCGTCTTGAATCAAGTAAGTAAGTCGAGTTTGGGACGTTGAGGAGGTGTGTTCGCCATCCTAAGTTGAGTTCGTGGGAGATGTGTCTAGGGCGTTGAGGAAATGTGTTTGTCATCCTAAGTCATATCCGTTGAAGATGATACCAAGACGTTGAGGGGATGTGTTCACTGTCTTAAGTTAAGTAAGTTGAGCACATGATGTTGAGAAAATGTGTTCGCCATCCTGCGTAGAGTAAATTTTGGGTAAGTCATAGTTTAGACTGACTGCCTCAACAAGTTAGAGTTTAGAGCTAGTTGATGTTACAAAATTAAGGGGTGAAAGTTATATTTAATTTTAGGATAAGGGTCCAAATCCTACAAGGAAATAGAGTCCTGAGTTTTTTGTAAGTAAGAAGCAAGCAAGAGAGCAAGAGAATAAGAAAATGTGCTAGTTGTGCCACACCACCAAAATATTTATGTTCATGATTTTTCAGGTTCAAAGTCATGGTCAGGTATTGTTTGTGGAGAAAGTTGGGTAGTGACTGATCTAAAGTGCCTTAGGTATTCTCTGCGGTTGCCAGTACGGCGAGGTCTTTGTCTTGATTCATTTATAGGTGGTGTAGGCTCAGGCACAACCGGGGTGGTGACCTCTGGGGCTAGTTTTGGAAAGGTTCACTACTACAGAATAGGACATCACAATCGGTTCTTTTTCATCATCACTATCGGTTTTGATAGCGATACAAAGTCCAACGACAGTGATAAACAGGCTCTATCACAGTCGGTTCTCACCCGACAGTAATAATCTATTATCACAGTCGGTTCCTATCTAGAACCGACACAGATGAGGGGTCATCTCAGTCGGTTCCCAACTAGAACCGACACAGATGAGGGGTCATCACAGTCGGTTCCCAACTAGAACCGACACAAATTACCCCCTCATCTGTGTCGGTTCTAGGTGGGAACCGACACAGATGTGTCATATGATGGTTTTAACACAAAGACGTGGACTTCCCTGTGTCCTCTCTATCGCCGATTTTAACACAATACAGGCAATTCCCGAGAGGTCACCCATCCCAGCACTACTCTCGCCCAAGCACGCTTAACTTCAAAGTTCGTATATGGTCTGGTACTATAGTGTTAGTATGATCACATCTGAAATATAACGCGTCCCATTCCCTTTAACCTCACAGAGCACCCGAACATCGATTTTAGTATTCTCATACTCCAAATACGGGTTGAGCATATATATATATATATTATCTATGATCACGAAGAATACGGTTTGGAGCATACGAAAAGACAAAAAAAAAAGAGACCGAAACGGCTACAAAACTTCGGAGGCCGTTTTGAGGCCCTAAACGATGTTTTTTTGGAATTCTGATTTTCTCGCACACATGCACTCGCCCAAAAGTTCAAGATCTAACCATCTAATTTTCGGATACTATTTTTCATTATCTTTCTAACGAGCCAAAGAACACCTCGATCGGAGTTACGAGTCAAAAGTTATGGCCATTTTACCAAACATACACATCTCCTTATCTGTGTTGGTTCTAACTTAAATATTTTTACAGCTTTGAGTTACTTATAACCTCATAATTCCAACAAAATCTGTTTCATTAAGTTTGGAGTTCATTTGTTCAAATTCTACAAAATAGCATGCATGTTTTAACCTAATCTTTAAATTCAAATCTGAATTTTAAACAAAGGTCAAACATAGAGTATTTTTGCATATTTCGAATCTACGGGATGAAACATGAATTTAGAAATTTATTTCATAATTTTTGGATTTAAAACGTGAAAGTTATGTGAATTTGAATTTAGACACTGATTTTAGTCATTAGTGTCGGTTCTAGCCCAGAACCGACACTGTTGACACGCGATCATCAATGTCGGTTCTTGTCCAGAACCGACTGTGATGAGGGTGCACCTCATCAGTGTCGGTTCTTGCCCAAAACCGACACTATTAACATACCATCATCAGTGTCGGTTCTAGCCCAGAACCGATACTATTAACATACCATCATCAGTGTCGGTTCTAGGCCAGAACCGACTGTGATGAGGGGCACTCATCACAGTCGGTTCTGGCCTAGAACCGACACTGATGAGTGCCCCTCATCACTATCAGTTCTAAGCTAGAACCGACACTGTTGACCACGTTTCTAAAAATGATTGGTTACGCATACATATCACAAACGGTTTTTCCATCACAAGTTAGGAACCGATACAGATGAAGCGATAGTGATGTACCATTCTGTAGTAGTGGTTCTTGATATCTTGTGTGACTAGCATGGGAAAAGAGAATGGCATTCTTGTTGATACGATGGAGTTTGAATATCTAGTAAAATAGTTTTCGACACACTCCTTCGGTTGTGGCATGTTCATCAAGGCCGTGATGCTCCACGCTAGGCATTAGCTCCATCTATAAAGATCAGAGGATATTAGTGATTAGAATAATGTGCAAGTGAGAAGTCTTATAGAAAGAATGGATATGTTACAAGGGAATGTTTTTGTTTAAAGCTATCTTTTGTTTATTAAAAGTTCAAGTTACATTATTTTAGACAAAATTTTGTTCTTTAAAAATTTAATATTAATTAAGGATTGTTTCATCGTGAACCTTTAACTTAAGGGTTAAATATTCATGAGAGTAATCCGAGCAGCAATACATAAAATTTTCAACAAAAGTCCAATAGCACAAAAGAACATATACCTAGGCTAACATATAGGTGTTCTAGGGTTCTTTCTTTTTCTAACCTAATCCTACGTAATAATACACAAAAGGCTTCCAATATCACTAGAGTTATTTGTAGCTAGGATAATATTGCCTCTCTAGATAGGTTACACAACAACAAGTTTTCTCTAATTCTTGCACCATTTGCTGATGACGACAATCCAAAGCTTCCACAGAGTCGGAGATATAGCGAAGCATCACATTTGTCTCCTGGAGTCGTTGACGTAGATGTTGCATTCTTCATTAGCGGGGCGTGAAGAATGGCAATGATACATCTCGGACATCTTCGGAAGCATATGTCGAAGTTGAACTATGGTCAAGAGAAATTTGTTTAAAAATCAAAATGATAATAGGGATAAGAGTAAGAACTTAGGAAGAAGAAAAGAATAGCAATGACTACATTTTGCAAATATAGTAACTTTCAAAAATAAAGTTTTTAATTTGTCCATCTAATACTAATGACCATTCTATCTAGGGTTTATCCTATAGTCAGTATGGCTCTAATACCAACTTGTAAGGCCCCTAGTTTTTATACAGAATACCAACAATGGATTTTATATGCATACAGTACTAGTCCCATGAACAGTGTGGCTAGTACGCATATTTACAAAGTTGAAATAACATCCCTACACAATATATTACATATATTAGTGAAAGCATTTATACATTACGACCTGTAAGGTCGATTAGAATACATTGGAAAAAAAATCAAAATTCTTGTAGTGTGCCACATAACCCTCAGGCAACTAACAAGGTATAATCCCTAAAAAGACTCATCGTGACATTTTTCGTAATCATACGGCATAGAAAGTATCATCGAGATTTTCTGTACTATCACCTAAAAACAATAACAATAGTAAGGGTGAGTACATTTCGTACTCAGTAAGACTTGAATTGTTTGAATATGCAAGCTGTATCTAGAAAATGGCTACTACAATTATTTTACATAAAGCTAATTTGAAATGTATATACTAAATAGTAGATTGAAAGCGAAAGTTTAGTAAAAGCAATTTGATAGGTATAAAATAATAAGTATCTAAGTATAAATGTAACAACTCAAAGTCCATCGTGAGTAATAATTCGTCCATTCCCTACCAACACATGGCATAAAACCAGTATGTGCTAATACATGGCGTAACATTCGAATCATTTGAAATACAATCGACCTTTCCAATATTAACTTTTCCAATTCCAATCCATTTTATGAAAATACCAAAATTATCTAACTATATGATGACTTTACCAAGTGCCCTTGACCACGGGCGCGGCTTTTTGAAAAGTTTTAACTCTATAGAGGTGTACTGTTTTACCCGCAAGGAATGATCAACTCTTTTTGCATTGCAAATTAACATACTTCCTTTGGTGTGCCGTAGAGAGATCATACATAACCATTACATTACCTAGTCCTAACTTTGCACCTGTCTGATGATAACAAACCCTTGCTATGGTGACAGAAATAAACTTTTCACATAAATCATAAAAATCATTAACTCGTTTCTGCCAATAACCATTTCCCCCCATAGCAAGGCATACACCGTTGTATCAGTAAACGTTTGTTCCATAATCACCTCGGTGTGGACATCCCTTCGAGCAAACCTACACGAAATGCCCGTACTACTCTAGCCTTCTAATGTGCAAAGCTAGTTCTAAGTAACTTAATAGGTTAATGCCATCTCATACTAGCCCTCGTAGTTGTACGGTTGTCTTGGCTTGAAAACAACACAGTAGTTCAGTTCTTAATTCGACTCAGGTGAGAAATCTCCCCCTATCTATGTGCAAGTCCTATGCACTTCCGGCTATTGCCAATACTCACGCGTGTCAAAACCAATAATTTATTTATATTTTTACTAAAATACATTGATCATAATATTCATCAATATGTCCAAGATGTCATGTCCAACATTTATTCCCAACACGAATTGTATAACCAACCAACCATTCGTGTTCTGGGTTCTAAAGCATACTAAGCAGATGCATGTATAAACGAGTATAGCCATTTTGATACCATTGTGTGTCTATCCATAATCTAGGGTTATCACCTATCACTATTGATTAAGGAAAACCCACAAATTTAGGAATACATCTACCTGTTCCCACAATATAGCAATGTTTATAGAATATAGCGCATGAGCTTTAATCAATTTTGAAATGCTGAGATCTACATAGGCTGCTTGCCTTGCTGGTTGTTGTTATTCGATGAAGTCGAAGTCGTAGTTGGAGTAGTCGACGATGGAATCTGGAACATCAGATTCTACATGTCGTTCATCGAGAAATAAAGCAAATAGCAAATAATAATTTTTCAATAAGGGCAAAAATAAATTAGATGAAAAATCAAATAGAAATCTATTACAGAAAACATGGGTGGTTTTAGGGTTTGGCTAGGGTTTAGGGCTTTATGATTTTATTTTGTCATTTCACTCTTATTTACTATTAACAATCTCAAGTTTTGCTATAACAAGGTTACTTGTTTTCTATAAATTATTCACTCTTATTTTACAAATTCAAGAAGCTAAAATTATATATTTATATATAATTTACTTCGTATTAGAGAGGCTGAAATTATTTAGATTGGATAAAATAAGACATAAAGTCACCATGAAGTATGTTATGCAAATAGTACTTAATCCTAATTATTTTTGTATAGACATAAAGGTTATCATTTAATATAACATATGAATTGGCTTCACATCCTTAGGGGATTGTTTGTACAAGTTAATAAGAATAAAGTTTGAGTCTAATATTTGCATGAGGATGAGGTCACAATGTTTTTAATAGGCTTAGTCATACTACTTTTGAAAGCTCGCTTATGATGGCTATGAATGTGTAGACTCTATTGACTTAAAGGTACTAACAATCAATAAATTAACACGCGTAGAGTCCAGGTTTAGGTTACTGTTACAGGGCAGAAATTTATAGTTTTAAGAAGGTTCTGGTGATAAATTATTTTGATTATTCATTTCTTATTGCTTAAGTTCATCAATTTGTATTATGGATTTTATGGTTTCTATTACGTGGGGTTGTGATTTTAATAGGATTTAGATGCAAAGGATATTGTAATAGAATTGTTTCTACATAACAAGATAGTCTTACCTTAGGGGGCATTCTTAAGCTGGTCTTATAGGTATTTAGTGCTTATTTGTGATGTTCTATTTATTTTATAATCTTATGTATTTCTAAAGTTTACGTTATAAATGGTCAGATTTCATTTTAGATTTGCAACTGCTATTTATATAGATATACAACCATTTTTGTAGCATTAGCAGGTCTTGACTCTATAAGTGTATTGAAACTGATTTTGCATGTTTTTAGCTTTCATTGATATTTTAGTTTATACGCTCATAGAGAATGAAATCTATTATGAGTTTAATTCAAATTAAATCTTTTTGCAGATTGAGATGGTTTTGACCTTAGGAATATTTTTTGGCTGGTCCTATGTGATCTATTATTTATTTTTGACATTTTATTTATTTACACCTTGAATCCTTACATGTATATTTCATATAAGCATGTTTCTAATTAGGGAGTTCAAGTACATACTATGACTAATCATAATGTTTTTTATAATATTAAGTGGTCTTGACTATGGAATATTTTAAAATTGTTTATATGTATTTTGTACATGGGAAGCAAGCTACTTGTTAACTTGGTTTAGACTAAGTTAAACACTGTATTTTTATAGGATTAAATGATCTGGGCTTATATCATGTTTAAACAAAGATTGTATATGTATAAAGGACATAATAAAGTTAAAGGTTGAACTGATTAGGGTTTTCGATTTTATGTCTTAATTCCCAAAATCAATGATTTGTTGAATCAAGTTAATGCAGTAAAGTAACTTTTGAGTGGGGATTCTAATTCAAACATTTACAATCGTAACCCTACTTGATTTAATCTTTACTTGAGACAAGGGTCATTCGAATCAACTAACTTGAGTTTTGTCATTTTATGTCAAGGTTTTAAGTATTATGAGTGGCCATGCATTTTACATTCTTATTTCGCATGTCTTTAAGGGCAAAATTCATATGGGGACCTTACGTGACATACATACATACATACATATTTGAGGTAAAGATTATTTATCTTACTTAAGCTTGCTTAACTTAAAGCATTGATATAGTTTTAATTGTTTAAATTAACTGAGGTTATTAAATTATACTTCTAATGTTTTGAATTGGAAGATTAACTAAAATAGACGCATATACCAGAGGGCCATGCATGACATACCACATTCTTTTTAAGTTGAAAATTATATATGAGGGTTTCCATATGCATATGCATGTAATTTAGGACAAGGCTCAATTGAGCTAACTCAAATTTTATTTAAGTTGATGTTTGATCCCAACGATTAATTGGGCTGGGGAAATTCAGTTGACCTTTAATTTTTTATTTGGAAATTTTATTTAAACTTATTAAGTTTGTGCACTTTACCTGTTGCTTTGTGCTTGAATCAAACAACTACTTGGCTTAAATTAAATCGGCCTATGTGTCACTTTATAATCTCAACACTACTTTAGTTTGCAAACTTGGTATGAGGGTTTTTATGTGTCTAATTAAATACTACCTAAACTAGGGTCTTAATGTTTGGTACTTAATGAAAAGGTTAGAAGATTGCCTAGAGGGGGGGTGAATAGGCTAATTTTAAATTAAAACAATTTAATGCAGCGGAAACAGGTCGGATATTCCGAATTAATATCGGAACTTCCGAAAACTTCGGAACTTCCGTAATTACTTCGGACTATCCGATTAGCACTTGACTGAAAGAGTCAAGTAGAAAAAGCAGTTCGACAACTAGCACTAGACAACTAACATTGCACTGAAGAAAATTAATAAGATTAATCGGACAGCTAGAGACAAGAGAGAACACAATAGTTTGATTCCCGGAGTTCGGATCCTTGAGGGGATCGTACGTCTCCGTTGAGGAGGCTCCAAAGAGCCCGGGTCTTTTCCAACCCTTTCCTCCCAAACCTCGGTCTCACTTGAGACTTGGTTCCACTATTTGGTTCCTTCCCTTTCGGAGGCGGAGCCGGCCTTCACAAACTTCTCACGGCTTCCCACAATCGTTGGGGGCTCGTGAGCGACGCCTAGCCGTCTAGGAGTCCTTCAACCTCCAAGAGAAATGAATGCACTCGAATTTCGATCTTGGAGAGGTTCTCTACTTTCTCAAGATGAATACCAACTTAGCCCTTGACTTTCGATCACACTTGACAAACTCTCACTCACTAAATGATCCCTAAGATCAAGGAGGAGAGAAAGCTCAAAGGATGCTCTAGAGAATACACAAGAAGCTTAAATGAATAGCCCAAGCAAGTGTGTAACCAGCAAAAGGAGTGAGAGAGAGGGGTATTTATAGTTTTGGATCAAAACTAGCCGTTACTCCTCGATTCATCACATCGGAATGTCCGAAGAACTTGGAACATCCGATGTGTGCAAACTACCAGACTTGGAAAGCTTCCAACTGGCCGAAAACAACACGCATCGGAAAGTCCGATAACAACATCGGAACATCCGATGACTCTCAGAGAGGGAACCCAACAAATCAAGCTAAGTCCACATCGTAATGTCCGAAAATAGACATCGGAACATCCGAAGAAAACAAAGGCTCCCAAACAGAAAAACAACCACTTTAACTTCCGAAGACGCAACTTCGGACAATCCGAACTAGACAGAGAGCACCTTTACACAAGAAGGCACACATCGGACCTTCCGATACTCAATATCGGAACATCCGAACCAAACAGAGAGCTCCCAATCTAAAACACAACAGGTATCGGAACATCCGAAACAGAACATCGGAATGTCCGACCCAAACAGAACACATCGGACTGAAGCACAACTGCACTTCGGAACATCTGAACTATCGGAGTGTCCGATACAAATTCGGAACATCCGACCTGAACTTAAAACAAACTACATTCCGAAGCGAGAGAGAACACTTCTAGCCCTTGAGAGACTCGCCTAAGTTCATCTTGAGTGAGGAGAACATCTCTAAGTCAATTTCAATGCATCCCTCTTAATAGTACGGCATTCCTATGACTCAATAGATTAAAATTACAAGCTTAAATACCGTTTTTCTTACTCAGCGCTACTAGGGGACACTTCACGTGCATAGACGATCTCTTCTTGAAGCATTTGCCTGTTCATAAACTAGTTGAACACATTAGTTTCTTTAATCGTTTGTCATTAATCACCCAAAACAAATTTAGGGGGCCTAGATGCACTTTCACTTAAAGATTTAATTAAAGTGAGGGAGTTCATTTAACTTTTGATTTTTGAATTCAAAATTATTAAGGAACCCCTTTTCTTTGCTCATTTATTTTTCTAATAAAATGATGCACATGGCCCTACTTGTCATGAAGCTAACTAAAGGTGCTCACTTAATTGCCCTTACCTTGGGCCATTGGCCAGTGGATAAAAGAACAAAACATTTTGGCTTGCACAGGGTACCATCCATCTGGGGCCACCGGTCAGATAGAGGGAAATAGAGGAGCTCACGGTGGCGGTTGGGCGAGCACGGCCGGCGACTAGATGGAATCGGAGCTGGCCGGCCGGTGGGTTGGGAAGCTGGAGGGAATTGAGGGAAACCCGAAGGAGGCGATGGCCAACGCCGTGGTGGCCGGCAGTGGTTGCGCGGCGAGGAGAGGCGGCGCTCACAGCGGGCTCCATGGCGGCAGCTATTCGGTGGGAGGGAGGAAAAATCAAGTAGGGGAATTTGGTTAGTGAGGAGTGATGATGCTCTAGGCAAAGTTAATTTGAAAATGAAGCAAGGATTAGGGGAATTGAGCCATGGTGATCGGCGAGGAAGCTTGCAGCTAGAGCCGAGCTAGGAGCTGTGGCATCTAAATTGCTTACCGATGAGACTTTGGTTCGGTGCGCTGAGTTCATGGGCGACTTAGGTATCTATATAGGTGGCACGACAGGGAATTAAGGGATAAGGCGATAAGATAGTGCTTGGTGTGAACCAGCCGATGTGAAGGTGGCTTGGTCATATGCGACACGATTTTCTCGAGACAAGGTCGGTGCAAGTTTGGAGCAAGGGTAATGGCATGGCTGAGGATTTTTCACAGCAGAGTATGGCTCAAGTTCATCTTATATGGCGGCTGGAATGGCGGTTATGTGAGAACTCTCGGGCATGTTCTACCATGAGGGAAGAAAAGAGGTGTATTGCCGACCTGATAGTGGGACCAAGCACAGTGAAGGACCCACATGCAGTGAAAGAAGAAGGAGAATCAACCTGTCTTATTTCTAGACATTTCTTGATTCATGCAATTAATTGAAGTGCTACTCCTAGTCAAACATTTCTCAAACTTTTTTTATACATTATCTGGAGGAGATTTTAGGTTTACAAATTTTTTCAGATTTTATTTCTTTTGGGATTTTATGTTTTGAAATTTAAAGGAGAAGAAAACAATTTAAGATAAATGATTTTTTAAAAACCAAAATTCAAGAAAATTTCATAAAATGTGGAAATTTAAAATAAGATCATGCTCAAATTCATTTTATTAGATTGTTCAGTTTAAAAGAAAGGGCTTTAATATTATGATTGTTCTTTTCTTATTACCTGAATTCAAGAAAGGGAAAGAAAATGATATTTTGAATAAATTTTTTTTGATTCTATTTAAAAAATTTATTCAATTTTATTTTTCCTATTTTTGAAATGTCAGGAATATTACAGCAACATGCATGATGATGAACTTGGCATGTTCAGAATAAAAGAGGCCATATACAATGTTATACTCCAATGACTTAGAGCTAAATTGGGGGCTGCTCTGTGACCATATAGTTGAGCAAACTTAGGCCCTATTTGGCAAAGCTCTAAATCCCAGCTTCACCT
This sequence comes from Rhipidocladum racemiflorum, assembly GCA_036346355.1. Lineage (NCBI taxonomy): Eukaryota > Viridiplantae > Streptophyta > Magnoliopsida > Poales > Poaceae > Rhipidocladum > Rhipidocladum racemiflorum. Next base: position 81,981,340 of record CM070573.1, on the reverse strand, counting down.
CAGATCTGAAACTTGTAGGCTAAAATAAAGTTAATTAAGTTTGTATTTTTATTATAAAATGTGAACAAGATGACTCATCTAAACACTCTTAATATACCCGCAGCTCCAGCTCTACGTATCTGGTGGAGCTAGGAATAACTAGCTCCAATAGATCCATAGATCTAGTAGAGCTGGAGTTCTGCCAAACAGGATCTTACTTGACCATGTATCATGATTAACAAGTAAAATAAAGCTAAAACTCGAGCTTCTAGGAGGAGGAAGTAACAGTGCTGAAACTACTGTCAGCTAGTAGTGGTGAGCCCCAGCCGGACGGGTCCAGAAGCAGAAGGGGACAAGGAGGCCCTGAAACCTTTGAAAGCCGCAAGCAATTGTTGCCTCTTTGGAATGCTGCGCGTGCTCAACGCCTGGCTCTCACCTGTCATTTCTCCCCTCACCCAATCCAATCAATCTTCTTCACCAGCTTCCAGACCGCAACGTGAATGTCATGTTTGCCTACCATCTTGGGGAAGCCGATCTCCTTTGTTTGCTCTTACCTCCTTCTGTAATGCTACTACCTTTAGATTCCACTCTTGCCTTTCTTTTCATCTTTGCCTACCATCTCCAGGCTCTGCCTTTACACACGTCACAAAGTTGCATATGAAAATTTATGTTCATCATGAGTCATGGACAAGCTCCAATCAATGGCAAAATCAAAGATGCCAGTATCGAGTACATTACACAGAAGTAGCTACTAAATAGACACAGGGCTGAAAGAAAGAAATGGGGCCTGTACGTGCAGGATCAAGATAGCCAGCCAAATGATATTCCATTAGCTAGCCGTCAGAATTTAGGACATGTTTAGTAACTTGTGCTAATGTGTGACATGTAGCTAGATGTGCCAGAGCTGGGGCCCTTGCCACGGCTGCCAATTTAGCGGCCGGGAAACCAAGAGAAGTGGGGCTAAAAACTATACCAAAAGCTCTCTCGAGAGGTTGGCAATTTGGCATCGCATGCACTGTGCGTATGCATATGTTGGAGCAAGCAAAGGACATGTTCCAAGTATTCCTGGGGATGGATGCATGAGCAGATGGAGCTTAGTAGCCTCGGTGCTTTAGCACTACTGACAGGGAGCTCAGTGGTGGCCGGTGGGTCTTGTTGCTCGCCTACTCTCCCACAAGTTCCGTGAAACGAATACTATTGCATGCCCTCTCTCATCCATGGATCCGACATAAACACAATATGAAACAAGCTCGTACCAAATACCAATAGGACAATAGGCATGCTGTGTATGTCAGATTCAGATGGAAATTAAGTACAACAATAGCTAGCTACTGCACCAGGTTAATTTGCTTTTCATGTCCAATCGTCCACACTAGCATAGCTTACTCCGAACCGAATGCGCGCTCAGCAACTTGTGTTTTCTAGAGAAAACTGATTAATTAATTTCAAGCGGATTGCATGTATTTTAATTACGACATCGATGACCATCGATCGATCAGTGCTAAAAACTTGTTATGCAGAAAGTCTCCACAAAATGACGCCCGGCCGCGTCCTCCTTAACTTCTCAATTCCAAACATGTTATATATATACTACTACGCACTAACACTCCTTTTCATCAACTGCTAATCAGAGTATTAATTAGGTGTTCTCCAATCATCAGAGAAGTCAAAAAGGCTTCGCTTGAAGCCTCCCATTTCTTAGAACATCCACTCAAAGACCCTTGACCGGACTTCAAGTTACTACCAATTAAGATGGCAAAAAAATATCTCTTCCCTTTCCATGCACGGTGAGATCGCCAGCAGCGTATGATTTCTCCTCCAGATGAGCGTTGCTTCAACTCGTTTGCCAGGAAATGCGCCTAGAACACAGCCAGCCTACAATATCCTCCACACGAGCAGATCATGCAAATGTTGGTCAGAAGAATTAATGTTGACAGCTACTCGTCAAGGTCCAACGGTACACTAATGCACCCATCAGTTTTAATTCCCTCATTGCTACTCCCTCCGGTCTGGTAATATCTGTCGTTTTGGACATCGACACGGTCTTCAAAACACAACTTTGACTGCTAATTTTTATTATAATATATTCATAAAACCCAATAAAATTATAATATTATGAAAGTACTTCTCGAGACAAGTCTACACATATAATTTTTATGTATCCAATTTAAATATTTAAAAATATATTGTTAGTCAAAGTTTCGAAAGTTTGACCATCACTATGTCCAAAACGACAGGTATTACCAAACCGGAGGGAGTACTCCATTACCTGGAGCTGATGCAAATCGCCGTTCAACAACGTGTGGTATTGCGTGGTGGCGGTGATAATTCTGCAATGTTTTTGCGCAGTAATTAAACTTAAAGACTGATATATAGGGACAGATCGAGGGTTAATTAGTTGCTCTGACCAATTAAGTGTATTGTCCGTAGGTATGTAACTGGTGGGCCTGCATGCAGCTAGCACAAGTTGATCTGCGCCGTTCGATGCAATCTTTACGGTTCTGAACCTCACACTGCATGATGGACAGCACGGATGATTTGCAGTCACTCTAGCTTGCTCGATCATTGGTTCCAACTGAAAGAGATTAGGAGGCGGTCGGCCGCCTTGAGTGGAGAGCATGTTCTCCGGTGCCGGCCGGTCAAATAAGACGATGATTAGAGGCCGCTAATCCCAAGGAAGGGGTCAAGTAATGAGGGGTTAAGCGTCACGGCTCACATGGCGTGCATAAGAGCATCCCCAATGGAGACATGTCAGCAGGCTATAAGGAGTCTATCTCATCTTTTTGCTTATGTGGAGGAGAGAAGTAGAGGAGAGAGACAAGAGTTGGCTCTTAACTAAGAGCCAGGCTATAGTGTTTTCCAAGAAAAATAAAAGACAATTACATGTGGATCCACATTTAATGTTGGAGAATATGTTATAGCCAACCCATTGGAGAGCTTGTCTTTAAGCTAGCTATAAGTGACATGGAGCTTTCTTATAGCCAGTAGTTGGCTCTACCATTGGACATGCCCTAAGCGCAAGCCAGGAAGGCGCCAAACGGTTGGGTGGCTGGTCAAATATTTTGGCCGTGTCCGTGGAACGGTCGGTGGTCCAAAATAACCGTAACCCGTCCGGAAAAAAGTTAACGCCAAGCTTGCAAATACGTAACAGGGGAGGGTTCGCACGTGTGGGGCCGCGGCACGTGCCCACATGATTGCCTGCTTCGATCCCTTCATATTTAGGGTCTAGTTCTCTCCGGCTCATCGTTTAGGGTGTGTTTAGTTGCCTGCATGGTGCCTGAATCGCATGAGTGGATGCAACTGTATCTATTAGACGCATGTTTGGTTTTCTGTTCATCCTGGCCAGGTGGATGCAATTGCACCCACTCATACAGGATGGAGAAAACACAGAAATTAGACTTCTCTCTAATGCAGGCCCATGAGATGCACAAACAAGCAACCAAACAACTTAACTTGCATCCACTCAGTCAGGCCAAGGTTAGCCTGGAATGGTGCAGGTAACCAAACACACCCTTAGGCTTTTTCGCGGGCTTCATGATTAAAAAGCCAAAGCCTAAATAAATGAGTAGATTTTTATGTGAGCTTTACAAAAATAATAAGCATCTGTATAACTAAAAGCTACTGGAGATACGGTTTTTTTGGCTTACTAAGAGTTGATAGTTAGCGTAAAATTACCTACATCTACCATGTATAAAAGCCGGTAGCTTTTAAGTTATTTAAACTCAAAAGCTAGTTTTAAGCTATAAGCTAAAAAAAATTAGTCTAACCAAACCAGGCCTTAGAATCATTGCGTTATTATTACAACTAACTCATTGCACGATTGCACGATCTAATGATATGTTGCCGATTATTATAATATGTTAGTAACACAAATGTTGGATATACCCACATGAATCCAGGTCAGGATTGATATAGTCAAGGATAAGAGGAATTTTTTTTTGGCAGTTGTTCTCTGTATGTAAATATGTTTATATGCCAGCTGCTCGTCAGTTCTTAATCTCTCTCGCGTGGCATGATCCGGTAAGAAACAGCTAGTAATGACGATAGGCACAACTTGGCGTTGTTTATTGCATGCAGTTTCTTCCCAGCGTAGTACAGGAGCCAAGAATGCTGGTCTTGAAGGATTTACGTCGTTGAATGGTGTGTGCGTGTAACTTTCGCCGCAAAAGATGAGAAAAGGACATGACAACATGCAAAGAGAGCTTCTACAGGAAGTGAACGCCATTTTCTGCCGCATGCAGTGTCGTCCAGAAGTATCAAACCCGTATATAGATCAGCGACAGTTCAGCCTTGAAGAACACTAGCTCTTGGTGTCTCTGCTGTGTCAGTGCAGGACAACGCACTGTCTAAAATGCCATGTACGTCCGATCGCCCACAAAGAGCTAGCGTTTGGCTTGATTGATTTGAACCTCTCAAGTCTTCAGGAAATGGTCATTGATATGTCGGTGTGATTGTAACCTGTCCTAGAGGATAAAAGCGCATCATGGACCTACGTGGATCGATCCAGCTTGTTAACTACTAGTATAGTAGTATATATTCGATTTGTAGATATTCTCAAGAGCATGCAGTCAGCCTCCAACATGTAATTAGAAGCTTAATCGCAATGATGCAGTTCTGAACAATGTAGAACAGACCAAGCTTTCCAACTATCAAGCAGACTCAAGATCTAGGTTCTTCGTCGCGCGTTATATATGCCGCAACATATCCGATATAACAATGTCCCTCGCATAATTTTTCTCGGTTCCACTCTCAGTTTAATTAGTAGTAGTTCACGACTAATATGGTGCAGGAAGCTAGCCGTTCAAATACCAAAGTTTAGCCCCTGCAAATGAATGGATCTCACGACATAATTAAAGAACCCGGCCCTCTCCTGCAGGTCAATTGGTTGGAGTGTTGGTTCACTCCCCCCTAGCTAGCCGTTTAGGCCCCTTGTCACTGTCCAAACTAACACGAAACAGGGCCGTCTACATCGCAATATCCTTCAATTCTTATGTGGCAACATGGTCGCATGCAGGACACAAACACCCAGTGCCGCACGATCAGTGACGCAACTCCTCCAACCAAATCGATCAATTGAATCTCTCGCCGGGCTCGATGGATGGATGGATGGATCGTCGATCGTACGGCCACGGCGTCGTCGACGTATAGCGTCTGGAGAGCGAGGATTGGGGGGGACAGGGCAGGCCACGCGAGCGCGACCCTGCCCGACGGTCGCGGGACACCACGCAATCGCGTCGCTCTCTGCACGAGGAAGCTCAAGAGTAGCTCCATTAAAAAAGAGAGTTTGCTTTTGTTTTCCGCCGAGCGTGTAGTACGTAACTAATTAAGCGTGAGGTAGATGGTGTAGTTTGATGCGGAGACAGATCCTCCAACCCCCCTCTAAAACTATCCGAAACAATATGTAACTGACAAAATTAATGATGCTATATTGCTATATATTATATGTGACGCTGCATCTTTTTTTTTTTTGTGACTTGATGTAGTATATATATATGAGAAATTAGCGTTTTTAAGTGATCAGGTTGGAGTAGGCGCGAGAGATCGAACAAGTGATGGGCCGTTCACCTCAAGCTGAGTCCCACACGTCCAATGCAAGCAAGAGTACTCGTGATATGGACTCCAGTTTGGTGCCATTAGGCCGCCGTGGCCAACAAAAGAGCGTTTTAAAACTAGAAACTTGGGTTAGGTTGGCCGCTATATATGGAATATTCCGCCGTATTAGAGGACCAAGGACTTGACCGGCCTTTTGGACGCATGGATCTACTTATTACCTTATGAATGAACCTGCTGTCTGAATTAAGTAGCTGTTTGCCGTGAAACAGTGGCGTTGCTACCTCATCCATATGAGTAAGAAAAAAAATAATGCACGCTCTTTTTTTTTAGTTTCTACGTTATACTCATACTAGCTAGTGGATGTACCGATTTATTCATTCAAGGAGGAAGTCTATAAAACATCCCGAATTTTGATCGAAGGTCTACCCAGTATCTTGAACTATAAAACCAGACATTTGACCCTTGAAACTTTACAGTCCGGTTTAAATTGCACACTGATTCGGTTTCGCATGATGGTATTGCCGTGTGACGCAATAAGTGAGTGGTTTTGCTATATAGGATGTTACACCGGCCAAGTTAGGTCGACCACATATGGGCCAGGCCAACATGTGCTTCTCCCTTGCTGAGCTCCTGAACATGCTTCCATGGTTTGTCGACCTCTGTAGCTCCCTTACTCTATATTTCGATTTGGAAGAGAAGCCTTCACGAGCCCTACCTATCATTTATCTAAACTCGCTCACCTTGTTATTCTACGTGGAAAAACTGCCCACTCATTACACCACATGGGTAATACCAATATGTGAAATCAAATCAGGGTGTTATTTAAACCGAATTGTAATGTTTGAGGATCAAATGTCTAATTTCATAGAGTTCGGATGAACTTTCGAGCAAAAATTTAAGATGTTATATGAACTTTTTTCTTCATTCGAAAGATTAAGCAACTCAATGCACTCGTAGGTGTCTATCCTAGAGAGACAGGGTTGGAGAAGCCTAGGGGAAACGCGCCTAGCAATGTTGGAGAAGTAATCGGGACAGGCTGCTACGCGCCTAGAGGTTTGATACTTTTGCTTTCTTCACTTTCAGAGGGGGAAGCATTAGACTGTGCCGTTTAGACTTGACGCTTTCGGTTTGTCTGATAATGGCGGGCTGGCTACGTGCAACAAATGCAGCAACACTGCGAAAACGCGTTCAAAGGGTGCAGCAGCTTGTGGCGTTTCCTTCACGGTGGACTTCACTGCCGGGCCGGGAATAACCATGAACAGCCTCTGTGGAACTTCAGGCTTACTCCATGGTACTAGCAGGGTTTAAAAAATCATCAAAAATCGCTTGATTTTTGTCCATATCGATGGGGTACGATATTCAAAACTAGTCGATAAATCGGTACAATTTAAAAAATTCAACAAAAAATATGCGACGTAAACCAATGAAAAACAAGTGAAAAGCGTCGATTTTCAAAATCGCTCAAAAATCGACCGCCAAAATCGTTGAAAAATGCTAAAAAAATCATCAAATTTCGGTGAAAATCGCTTGATTGTCAATGAAATCAGTCGATTTTTGAATTTTTTCGGATTTTTTTGACCGCCAAGTTCAAAGTGTGACTTCGGTATCAATGCGATTTTCAACGATTTTCAGTGCCAAGCTAGTAGCAATTTTCAAATTAAAAACGATTTTGTAAACCCGGATAGTAGTACATTTTGTTGCTGACTGCCTCGAGGCATCATCTGGGCCCCAGAATGCGTTTATCCATCTTTTCTCTCTTTTTCCTGTTTTCTTTTTCTTTTAGGCGAGCTTATTCATCTTCTGGACTTGTGCCAAGAAAGCCAAGTTCTGATCACCCACCTGTCACGGGACTTCTCGGGGCTGTTTCATCAGTCACTCATTGGAAATCATTCCTGTCCTAGAGTCATCGTCGTAAGGCCTAAGCATTAGACTGTTAGCTCGTTGTCGAACACTGTAGGCAGAACACGCGCCAGGCAGCAGATCACATACCCGACGCTTTGTCTTCCAGAGCTTACGCTCAACACAGAGGGCTCGCATGATGAAAAGCCTACAGCATGAGACTTGGCCATCAACCGCCGCACAAAATGAGAGCTAACGGCACTGATGAATTGAATTCCACGCATTCCAGAACGTACAAACCCCAACATGAACTTCCTCGGGTTCTGCAATGTCCGCTGAACATACAAGAGGCAGCAAATAGTAGCGCCCAAGGGAGCTGGGACAGCACCAGAAATAACGCCCAAGCAAAGGAACCCTGGTTATCTTTTGCATCAGTAATAAGATTGGGTGCAAAATAAACAAATGGATAATCTTAACAATTGGCAGCCTAGTTCAACAAACAAATCGCGAGTACATGATGCGACAATCTAGTCACCCAACCCCTCCACTCACACCTCATTAGGGCCCTGCCCTTCAATAAAGGATCCGAGACATGCAAGGGCAGCACAACGATACTGGTACTGTAGCTCGTGTTTCAAAATAGTCCTCCCCACACTGCTTAAGGCCACTACGGCTGCGACTATCTAAAACGCTCTAGTTCTAGTTTGTCTTCGACTTGGAAGCCTTCTTCTTGGCCTGCCGCTTGGGAATGGAGTTCTTCATGCCCAGGAAGAAGAGAAGAGCCCCGAAGAGTGCCAGATTCTACAATCACAATTCACAAGGGGTCATGGGTATTCAGTTATGACAAGTGTGTTACTTGTTTGACAGATGCAAACAGATCAAAATCTGCATCCTTACCTGCGTGAACTTCATAAAGAGCTGCACAAATTCAGCCTTCTCCATGTCGTAGTTGTAGAAGTCGTAGACAACAGGTGTGATGAAAGCAAGGTAAAGCAACTGCAGAGACAAATAACCTCATTAGATAGTGTGCAAGGAGGTTGCAGAAACAAACCAACACAGCAGATTGGTCCAAATTCACAACAAACAAAATAACATTAGTGCTTAGGGAGGCTGGAAACAGCAGTTCGTAAGACCAGAGGGCCAAAAGTTAAATCATCTACTAATCTATCATAGCACAGTATCCACCAGAGTAAAATAAGGACATCACCAACTAATGATGATCTAAACAGTGAATCACCGATCATTCGCAAAACTACCGTACAGGTACTGGATACATACGCGATACGGTGATCCTCCGTGATTCTTCACGATACGGTATTAGGAAAGATCGGTGAAATTCAGAATTTAAAATTAATAAAAATAATCCCAATCCTTCTCCGATACTCCGCGATACTCCCTAACACCTCCTCTAGGCCCAAAACACCTCATATGAAAGCCCAAAAAAAGCACATTCCAAAGCCATCTCTCGGCTAAAATCTCCCACCCCTCGTCCCTCCCCAGCCTAGCGACTACTGCAAGCCGCAAGTCCCAATCTACCGGCCGCCGCCGACCCCTGCAGTTTCGCTATCACCGCCTTGTCCTCCTCCACCAAGCCGTCATTGACTCCCTCCCTTCTCCCTCTGCCACCACCTCTAGCTGCAGCCGCCGCCTGCCGCCTTCTCCCTCTACAGTCGCGCCCACTACATCAAGTCACCGGTCGCCGCCTACTCCCCGATTTTCAAGAAAGGTAAGTGACACAGCTGCTCTATTTTTCTTTAGAACATCCCATCACCCATTTCTGAGTTAGGTTAGCCTTTTGCTTTAGGGATGGCAAGTGGAAGCTCTCAAATTCTGAATCCGCAAGGAACTGGTACTGGCAGTGGCAGTGGTAGCGTGAATTCGTTTCCAGTTAGTGAATAGAATGGGAATGCTAGATTCCCTCTATGGAAGGTGAAAGTGCCTATCCTTGAGGAACTTCGCAAGGAAGTTGATGCAACTGAAGCATCAGCTACCATGAGCACACCCAGGAGTGTTCCCTTGCACATGGAGGTCTCATTCTTAATGCCAATATCTGCATTACCCCCGTCTGGAGCCACGACATCAAAAGAGGAAGCAGCAGTCTAGAATTGTAGACAGTTTTCACCTTGAACTTTGACAGATGGCTGATGCTCTTATTGCAAAATGTTTCACACTAGAGGTTTGCTTTTTACTCCCTTTTTTGTTATTCATTTCAACTTAAGCATTTGAGTTGCTTAATGTTCATGGCTGTTGTCTCTGCGTTTGCAGGCCTTCCCCTACAACTTGGCAAGGAACCTAAATTATCGAGCCTCTTTCACTTTTGTTAACAGCAACAAAATGGGTGGGCATTCACCTCCCGGATTCAACAAGCCGAGGACAACTCTTTTCCAACAAGAGAAGACCAATGTGGAGAGGCTGTTTGAACCCACCTAGAGCACATGGCCCTTGAAAGGAGTGATTGTTGCAGCTGATGGGTGGACCAATGCTCAGAGTATAAACTTTTTAGTTGTAACAGAGGGTGAAGCAATGTTCTTGAAATGTATTAACACCGAAGGAGAGGTGAAGAGAAAGGAATACATCGCCGAGAAGTTGATTGCGGTGATTGAAGAAGTTGGAGCAAAGAATGTGGTCCAATTGATCACAGACAATGCAGCAAATTGCAAAACTGAGGATTCGACGATTCAACAAAGGTACAACCACATCTTTGGACTCCTTGTGCTGTTCACACCTTGAACATGGCATTGAAGAACATGTGCTGCAAAGAACAATGATATTGATAACAAAGAACTCACATGGATTAGTGAGATTGCACCGGATGCCAACTTTATCAAGAATTTCATAATGAACCACATCATGTGATTACAAATGTTGAATTAGTTTAGTAGGCTAAAGTTCCTCTCTATTTCTAACACAAGATTTGCATCTATTATTCATGTTGAAGTTTCGTCTTCTCAAACAATTACGCAACAGTTTGCTGATTTCTCTCTTTAGAATACACTTTGTTTCAATTGATTGAGGACAAAGCCCATTTTAATCCAACGCCATGGTGGGACACTTGTGGGTCTATGGACCTAGAGCTGAAAGCACTATCCTTCAAGTTACTTAGGCAGTGAGCATCTTCTTCTTGCTGTGAAAGAAATTGGATTACCTATAGTTTTATCCATAGCTTGAAAAGAAATAAGCTCAGTCCTGACGTGTTGAGGACTTGGGGCTGCCTAAGATTGTCACATCTAACCTTAGTTATGCCACAGTTTCTTAGGTAGTTGTTTGGTTCATTGCCACAGTTATGGCTTGCCATGATTTGTTAGCCCCATGGACCACATGGCATAGACTCAAATTCTTACCTAATTTTGCCAAACTCATGGTTAGCAATTTGTTAGCCACACTTTTGTGGCGTGACACACATTGCCTAAGTTTAGTTATGACAAAATTGGTCATGAACCAAACAGGCCCTTAGTGTTTGTGCAAAATAGCTTGCGTCTTCTTACAAGGCAGGCTGATGACTACAAACGTGGGATGTTGGGGGAGATGGCTTCGAGACATTTGATGGTTCTCCAGCTCTTCAAGTTGCTGAACTCACACTAGATGAGCCTGAATTTGAGGGGATCATATATGAAGAGGAAGGAGGAACTTCTCAAGAGATGGAGCAATCACATTTCAGTGGCTCACAAGTTTAGCTCATATGGAGCAATTATATTTGGCCTTGTGCCTTGTATCTCATTATCACATTATGTCATGCAAAGCACTAAGACTAAGGTTGTAATGCCTTGTATCCTATTTTATGTTATGTCATTATTGACAAGACTATCTTTAAATCTCATTTATCATTTGTTGTTTCATTTATTAGTACTGCTCACTAGTGCTTTGTTGGTACTTGGTATTTCGTAACATATGTTGCATTGAAGGTTACTGCCTCAATTATTGATCATGCATTGAAGGATTTGAGGTCACATTTCGTTGTGTTCGACTGTTCGTCATCTTTTCTTTATGATGTATTTCTCATAAAAACTGATAGTTTGATTAGTGACAAGTCTTACATTGTTTATTTCATTTATTTGCATGAACTAAGGTACAAAGAGCTCAAGTTAGGAGGAAAGGAGTGTATAGTTTTCATCTTTTTCATTAAGGTGGTCATTGTCTCAATCTCTTATAGCCTATTTACATTTTTTTTACATACACACACACATACATATAGGAAGCCTTTTTCGTACTCTTGGGAGTATGTACTCCCACCTACAGTATACCACTTAAATGAAAGTGTTATACTCCTTTATCACTTTCAATATACTTCAATAATAATTCTAAGATACTATAATGCGACATTTAAAAAAAAAATCATCGGAGCCCTTTATGTTTTGCTATATACCTTTCCATATGTAAAATAAGTGTATAAACAAATTATGCTATAAATGGTGGATTTTGATAAAAAAAAATTTCATGGAACTCACTTTGGAGTATCTTATAATTAGTATAAGAGTATACTCAAAATGATAAAGAAGTATAATAACGTCATTTAAGCAGTATATTGAAAGTGGGAGTATGGAACCATTTTCATATATATATATATATATCTGATACCAATATTTTTAATGTATATATATATTTGATTTTTTGAAGATCTACGTAGAAAATGAATAGTGATGAACAGTGGTTTATCGGTGGTGAACAGTACTTTAGTGGGGATATTCTGGTGGGTTTTCTCTATTTATAGTGGATGAACAAAATATTTATGGTGGAAAAACACTATTAGTAATAAGTAAACAGGATCTTTTTCCGGTTGGCGAGACCAGCAACTGCCGAACAAGAAAACAATGGTTGTAATATCCTACTCGGTACTCACCATACTTATTATTTTATTTCTGAAGTAGCTAATCTGTTATGTCAGTTTTTAAACCGTTTTTATTAAAATCTGATGGTAGAAAATTTTTCTAGCGTCTCCCCAGGCAGTTTCACCCGAAGGGAACACTTATCTCAGGTATAGAGCTCTCTTTTTCCCAACCAGGTACTTTGCTAAGAGCTACCTGAGAGGTTTCTCCTCTAGGGTCTTTGGCATAAAAATTTATATACCATAAAACAGAAATAACCACGGTTTAAAAACCAAAGCCTTTTACATAAAAACTACTTCATTCCACAAAATAATTTACATATGGTTTTCCCTTTCGGGAGACCCCTAAACGGTTTTAATACAAGAGAAAATACCTTACAATACCTTTTTAAGACTTGAGAGTCTTCTTACACTCTTCTAAGGCACTCAGAGTTAACTCTCTCTGTTTATTAAAGCATTCAGAGCTATTGCTCTTTTCTTATACTACTTCTAGAGCAGAATGCTCTTTACTACTAAGTAGGAGGAGTGGAGCTTTGTCCTGCTAGAGAGGAGTTGAGCTTCTCGCTTCGTTGTTGTGTGTTCTTCATCGAAGGAGTGACTCCCCTTTTATAGCTGCGAACCAGAGGCCCTCTGGAGGATATGGCTTTCCCTTTGCTGCAGTTCTTCAATTATTGATCTTTACTGTTGATGTTGGTGCGTTGCTGGCATTCTTCAATTATTGGTCTCTACTGTCGATATTGGTGTTGCTGTTATTGGTACCTTCTGATCATATTTTCTGATAGGTAGATTCTTCCTATAGGTAGCCTTTGGAATATTTATTTTTATCTTTGTCCTTGTCCGGCGATATCCATGTCTTCTTCACTGAGTGGTATTTCGAATTTGTCATCTATTATCTTTTTCATTTCTTCAAATTTCTTCTCTATTTCTTCCTTTAATTCTCTCATAATTTCATCTTTTAATTCTTTTTTCAATTGTGGGGCTATTAGATCAAATTTTTCTTCTATTTTGCAATCTATAAATTCTTGATCTAATAGCCCCACAATTGAAAAAAGAATTAAAAGATAAAATTATGAGAGAATTAAAGGAAGAAATAGAGAAGAAATTTGAAGAAATGAAAAAGATAATAGATGACAAATTCGAAATACCACTCAGTGAAGAAGACATGGATATCGTCGGACAAGGACAAAGATAAAAATAAATATTCCAAAGGCTACCTATAGGAAGAATCTACCTATCAGAAAATATGATCAGAAGGCACCAATAACAGCAACACCAATATCGACAGTAGAGACCAATAATTGAAGAATGCCAGCAACACACCAACATCAACAGTAAAGATCAATAATTGAAGAACTGCAGCAAAGGAAAAGCCATATCCTCCTGAGGACCTCTGGTTCGCAGCTATAAAAGGGGAGTCACTCCTTCGATGAAAAACACACAACAACGAAGCGAGAAGCTCAACTCCTCTCTAGCAGGACAAAGCTCCACTCCTCCTACTTAGTAGTAAAGAGCATTCTGCTCTAGAAGTAGTATAAGAAAAGAGCAATAGCTCTGAATGCTTTAATAAACAGAGAGAGTTAACTCTAAGTGCCTTAGAAGAGTGTAAGAAGACTCTCAAGTCTTAAAAAGGTATTGTAAGGTATTACCTCTTGTATTAAAACCGTTTAGGGGTCTCCCGAAAGGGAAAACCATATGTAAATTATTTTATGGAATGAAATAGTTTTTCTGTAAAAGGCTTTGGTTTTTAAACCGTGGTTATTTCTGTTTTATGGTATATAAATTTTTATGCCAAAGACCTTAGAGGAGAAACCTCTCAGGTAGCTCTTAGCAAAGTACCTGGTTGGGAAAAAGAGAGCTCTATACCTGAGATAAGTGTTCCCTTCGGGTGAAACTGCCTGGAGAGACGCTAGAAAATTTTTCTACCATCAGATTTTAATAAAAACGGTTTAAAAACTAACAGAACAGATTAGCTACTTCAGAAACAAAATAATGATAAGTATGGTGAGTACCGAGTAGGATATTACAACCATTGTTTTCTTGTTCGGCAGTTGCTGGTCTCGCCAACCGGAAAAAGATCTTGTTTACTTATTACTAATAGTGTTTTTCCACCATAAATATTGTGTTCATCCACCACTAATAGTGATCATCCACTATAAATAGAGAAAACCCACCAGAATATCCCCACTAAAGTACTGTTCACCACCGATAAATCACTGTTCATTACTGTTCATCACTATTCATTTTCTACGCAGATCTTCAAAAAATCAAATATATATTAAAAATATATATATACATTAAAAATATTGCTATATATATGTATATGTATATAGATTGGACGAAAGCAAGTTGAACTACTTCTGGGTTTATTGCATTACTTCAGCTTCTGCTACAAATACTAGATGAGATAAAAAAACAAAGAAAACCATCAAGAAATAGTTTTAGCTTCATCAGGAATAGTTAACTCGACAAGAACTATAAACTCAGAAAAATGGACATATCTAAAAGCCTCACCAGAAGAGATAACAAACTCCAAATGGTCACCAAAGATGTACTACCTTTAACTCTAATGAATAGATTACAGTCATTTGCACCAAATTGGTATAGAGATATAAGATCAAAGGCTGATATAGAGAAAGTAATACAAAGGCTAGAAGATATCCAAATTATTGGTGAAATACCTCTGAAACATTGGGAAAGAAACTCTGTAGAGTGCAAAATAGATATTATAAAAGCTGTCCATTGTTTGTAGAGTGCAAAATATAGAAATTATTATATATATAATAATTCTTATTATATATGCATTTATATATATATATATATATATATATATATATACTCGCCATATCGCTGGATCCTTGTTTATGGGAAGTTGTGTATCGTTGTACCAGTATCACATATCAGTGATACATAGGTTCTAAACTTCTAGCTTTGACAGCAACCAGCAAAATGTGTACAGAAAAATACAACACATGGTATCAGACAAAGTAAGACCGCATCATTCGGTAGTGATCATAAGATTCATAACACAACCAAATGGGCACATCAATGGAAGGTAAGTGACAAAAAAACATTAGTACGTTTCTCTCGACATGGAAGTCTGACGCTTTATACTTTGCAGGTCAACTATGTGCACTAGGTCATCTTCAACCAGGTAAAGGGTGAAATTGTTATCACTGAATATTTTCTCCAGCAGAGTACCAGAAGGCCAAAACACTATAACGCTAACAATATCTGACCAAAACTTGGAGGGAACTATATGTAAACCTTAAAAATACACTATTCGGATACAAGGAAATCAGATTGTGTTACTTGCATCAAACCTACAACAGATAAATCTCTTATACTAGTTACATGCTCGTGCGTTGCTACGAAAAACAAAATTGATAACGAAAAATAAAGATTAAAAAATTAAAAAAATTATTTCACAAAATCAAACATCTATCTTTAACGCTTCGTTTCTTGCGAAAGCTGGCTAATTAAAGCAACGCTTCGTTTCTTGCGTAAGGCAATTAAGCAGGGCAATTAAGCGGCAATTAATGACGTGGGAAGAACGAACCACTGCCACCAAGTGCTGCTTTAGAATAGTAGAGATAACCAAAACAAATATCCACTGTAGCAAACAACTAACAACTACAAATGTTCCAATTGAAACAAGAGTAATTGGCAACGGGAATACATGCAAGTCATCGGTCACTGAACAAATTACTTGATAGTTGTACTGGACGAACAAACCAGCTAACAAATGTGGTGAGATTGCATTAAAATAAGAGAGGTGCTTCTATGCTCTTCCATTTAAAAGTTGCACAACTATTAAAGCATGAATGAAGGGTAGATGGTGATTACTTACCTCTTCGCTTGCTTCAAGATTTGTACAACTTGTACTAGAAGGAAGAGCATAGAAGCACCTCTCTTAAAATAAATTACTTAACAAACAGCTTTATGGATAAAATTACTCATCAAATAAACATATGAACTGGAGTGTGCCATTATACCAAGTTCGGTTGTATCAGCATATAACAGTTCTTAGATACACAGCACCACAACATAAAGAAAACGTAAAAGAACATCTTGGTGACAAGGTTCAACAACTTTAAAAGTAACCTAAAGAAATATATAAGCCCTAAAAAAGTGAATAGTCCAGTCCCAAGGAATTTACTAGCATTTAAAGTCAAATGAAAATCAAAGAACATGGCATGGCCCAATGATAATGCTTTCTGCAGGACAATATTCAGTAGATAAATTTTCTGAAAAGCACATAGATGACAATACTCCATGTGGGGTCCTATATTACTGTATAAGCCGGCACAAGAAAATTGTTTCATGATTCTAGATATAGAGCTCCTTTTTTTCACTACTAAAATAACATCAACACAAATGTGAATGTGAATATTATAGAAAATAAATTATGATATAGCATGATGACTGCTGAGTATATACCAGGAGATAAGCACCAAACGAACTGCTGAGGATAAAAAGAAGACCTCCCAGACCCTTCAGACCAATGGTAGCAGCAATCACATGCTTCAACTGAATAAATTCGAAAAAGAAAGCAAAACTAATTAATGACTACAGAACATTAGGCCATATAAAGCATAACATGAGTAAACCAAATTCTCACCTCAACATGTGGCACAACTACTCCCAGATGTGCAGAAATATTTTTGGTAAAAGTCTTAAACTTAGGTTGAAGGGCCTTTGCAGCTGGCCCACCATCAGCTCCAAATTCACTAAACCTGTATTCAGAATCAAGCATAATTAAAAGAATGAACACATGTTCAAGGGACGTTATTTTCTTCAATACTTAATACAGCATTATAAAAAGCGCTGAATAATACCAACATACATATCATCCATCTAGTCAGGTAAATTATGAACAACTGATAAAGAGGTGAAATATTTATGTCAACCTGCTAGCTTTTAAATACATGAAAGATTACCAATCTCATCACCAGCACTTCAATCTACTGGCTATTTCATCTCACATATGATCAGAGCACCGAATCAATCAAGAGACTGCATGCATGTTTAGTAAGCCAACGCCCACCAAATTCAAGTTCTTTTACTGGACCTCCAATCATTTAACAGGTTCACTTCCAAGTGAAAAGGTTTGTCAGGGACACCTCAATAAGATTGAAGCATGGTATCTGGGAGCCTTGGTAAGGTTTTGATGATTTTGCAAAAAAAAGGTACTTTCGTAAAACATCTGATGTTACATTCGAAGATAGCCCAGAACTAGCTACTTTATGAATGGCAACATTGCTAGTTTAAAAAACTACCATATTAGCTGTTAACTTTTAAATTTCTTCCTCTTAAGCCTTTTTGTAGCAGTAAATTAGGAGTAAACACTACGTGACTGTCGGCACTAATTCCAGCAACAAACACACAAATCCAAGTGGTGCTATGACTCACTCCAGAATACGGCATCTTCGCATGTTAAATGGAAAGTCTGCAAAAAAATTCACAATGGAATGGCCCAAATCATCGGGCATCTAAAGAACCAAAGCCCAGCAACAAAGATGTCAACTGTGGCATGCACCAATCTAACAACTCTAGCATGCATCAATCATGCAAATCTAATGACCCGATGTCTCATTCTGCTGAAGGACCACACAAGTAGAAACAAAGCCCAATTTGAAGTGTTGGCTATTGTGGGGACATCTAATCTGACTGGTAGACGATATTTACCATACCACTAGAGCAAACACACTTACAAGAAATTAGCAAGTCCAATGCTTACCGGATCAGACAAAGTAAGATTGAGAAATTAGTCTCTACAGAAAATTCTACATCATTTCTCTCTAAATCCAAAGATCAATGAGGCAGTTCAGCAGCCCAAGGTTAGATCAAAACAACCAGAAACCAAAATTTGGCCATTTTCATGGACCAAACTGAAACGTCACACCAGATCCAGGCGCTTCACAAACTAAACACAGCGAGATCCAGACCCTTGGGGCGCTCCCGACCCCCAGTACCCCTCGGATTCCGCGAACGCAGCACCAGATCTAACGAAACCGACCGTCGAATCGAACCCAGCAAGCAAGCACGACGACAGTGAGGGTAAAAATGGAGGAGGAGGAGGAGTTGAGAGGATGCGCGTACTCCTGGTAGGCGGAGAGGAGGAAAACGGAGGCGAAGAGGACCCTCCCGGCGAAGGACACGAACCCCATCTCGGCCCGCCGCGGCGGCGGTGATGAGCAGCAGGAGGCGAGGCGACCGGTCGGGATGGGGCAGGCGGCGCGGGCCGGGGAGATGCGGTGGGGAGTGGGGAAGGAGTCGCGGTGCGATGCGACCTCTGGAGCTCTCGGAATCCGTGTCCGAGCCCCACCTTCCGTACTTATAACGCGCCTTGGTGGTAATGTTCACCTTTGCGACGTTTTGCCCCCCAGGGTCCTGCGATATTACGTCCATGCCCCTGTGCGTGAAGCTTCTCCTGCCTGAGCTTTTGGTTTGTTGATGCGCTTGGTTCTAGTAGCCATTTGTTTATGATATTGGGAATATCCATTCGAAATATTTGTCCATTGTGAGAATCAAGTGTGTAATTATTGTGATGTTTTTACTTTCTATCTCTACTTAAATGCTTTGAAAGATATTAAGTGATTGTGTTATGTCATTTTAATAGCCCGCGTCGACCTTGCCCACAAGCCTCCCTCCCCTTCGCCCGCCTCCTCATCCGCGTCTTGGGGATTGCCGTCTCCTCCTGGATGCAACCAGGCGGGCCACGCTGCCGAGCAGGAGTGTGCGAAGGCCATGGCTGCGCCATTGCAGGCTCGCAACTCATGGCATTCGTCTTCCCCTTATCGCCATCCCCTAAAGGCCTCAACTTCCTGCTCCAGCAACACCAACACCAACAGAACTACTCCTAAAGGTGACGTCTCTCTCTTCTTTACCTGCAAAAGAAAAAGAAGAAGAAGGTGGATTTCTTGCATTTTGTGTCCTTTTCTTTCCTTGCCGGTGGCCTCAACTTACGGCTCATGGTGTCCATCTTCCCCTTTTCCTTCGCGGCGGGAGGGGTGGGGGAGTGAAGGGGGTGGCCGGAGGAGTGGAGGGCGGTGGCGTGTAAGGGGACGGGGGAGATCACGGGGTCGTAGTCAATTGTGCTGGGTTGAGCCATGATTTTTGGATATCGGACTTAATTGGTTAGAATATATTTGAAAATAATCTCAGAATATACCGTTCTGACGGATATTGATCTCTCGAATTCAAATCTGAATCCAAAACAAAAATATCCAAAATCGAATCCGATAAATATATGAAAAAATATTTGAATTCAAGCCAAAAGCTATCCGGACGGTCGGTTGGAAATTATTCGATTTGATTGCACCCCTACCCGCGGCTCCTCCATACGCACGGCCACTGCTGTGCCAACTGGAAGCCTCCATGCCCCACACGTGTAGCTCTCATCGACGATCTGTCCTCGCTCGTGAATGTATTATCTCGTTCAAAAAAATGAATGAAATGATTGAACAATCATCAAACAAACAACATGTCTATATTACTTTAGTGTGATTTACCAAAAATATTCAGACTTTTCATAGCTTCTTCACATTAGCTTTAAGGATAAGCACCCAAAGTGAAGGACTGAGACGCACCAAGAAAGGGTGAATGGTGCAAACTAATATCTAACACAAATTTTCTATTTTTATTAATTCAAAAAATTAATACAATAATGATCAAACCAAAAGAATCAATCTAGGACCATAGAAGAAAACTAAATTAAACAAGCAAACTAGAAAATCAATTGTACGAAAATTGAAAAACAAGAATTAATAATCAGAAATTATTCCTCACTAATTTACAATTTGTATGGAAGCATATGTAGATTATTTATGTACAAGAGAGAATTGGTAGTTATTGTACAGTATTCGGAGAACCTTTAGAAGCAGGCATTGTACAAACTGACTTTGTATTACTCTAGATGATATAGATAAGAAATATTCTCTCTGTTCCATAAAGAGTGCATTTCTAGGTTTTTTAAGACATATTAGTGTGCAAGGTAAATGACTAATATGACCCTCATTACTCCATACATAAGTATGCTGGTGATTCGGTTTCCACAGACACTTAAATGAGCATGCATACACTTACAGCTGAACCCTACGGACTAAAGATGCACTCTTTGTAAAACAAATTTTGAACATTAGAAATATACTCTTTGTGGGACAGGGAGTGGAGTAGTAGTGGACTTTATGGTCCTAAATGATAATTAACCTAGCCGATTTTCCCGAAAAATTGTCATTGTTTTCGGGCACCGCAAGGGTTTGTTCCGCAAATCCGCGGGCCGGACCGCGCCCCGGGAGCCGCCCGAAGTACGGATCTCGGGAGAGATTGTCTCATTGTCGAATCCGGCAAGTCCGCGGGGCAGGCAGCCAGGTACTAGGCAGGCGTCGCGCCCCATATGCGGTGCGGTCGGTGGCCTCGGCGCGGGCGGCTCGGGGAAATTTTGAATCCGGGAGCGCGCGGTGCGGACTGTGGAGGATTGGCGGGCAGGTGCGGACTGTGGCCCCGTCGTGGGATGGACCACCATCGCGTGTGGGCGCAGCGCAGCACAGCACAGCTCAGCTCCTCGCAGGGTAGGACCAAGGACGGCACGGCAGGAATCAAGACGGTGTAATAAATGCCGTGCTTTTTACTACTGCTGCTTCTTTTCGAGCTGGATGGTCACGATTTACAACTGGACTACTACAGGACTAGGGCTGGTAGATTTTGTGCTTTTATTTTTTTTACCTCGTTCAACTTTTCTGGGTGCAAAATGCAGCAGAGTTTTCTTTTTCTTTGCATGATGGTTCGAATGAAGATTAGTCTTTATCTTTACCCCTGTATAATTCACCGGTTAATTCTTTTCTACGTACACACAATATTCTTCCCCCACAAAGGATACCTTTTCTTTGCTCACCCTAACATGTATGCGTAAATCCCGCCTCATAATCGAAATTTAAGATATTTTATCACCTCACTTCATCAAATCTAATGGACCAAATCACCCGATTCATCCCATCAATCCCATCATCACCTAATCAAAGCGCACTTGCCCAATCACGCCTAAACACCCGCGCCATAATCGCCGCTTCAGCCTACTCCCGTGCGGCTCCTCCCCTAATCCCGCGCCGCCGCAGGCCCTTCCCTTCACCCACGGGGAATACCTCTACTTCCCGACTACCTCTACTTCCTCCGCCACCTCCGCCCCGACGGCAACTCCTACGTCCTCAAGCTCCCGTCCGATGGCGCCTCCCCTCCCTCCGTCCTCAAGTACCACCTCAGCCGGTGTCGCTCCAGAGGAGCGGCGATGCGCGCCCCGATCCCTCCTCCTCGTCGTCGCCACCGCCGCCGCCGACCACCGATCGGTATGTGATCCGATCCGGCTTGTGTGCATCGGTGCTGGATCGCGGCCGCGGCGGCCGGATCTGGTACGGATCTCGCGGGCGCACGCGTGATCTTACGTTGTGGATTACAGGGGGAGGAGGGGAGGGGAGGACACGATGGAGGTGGACTCCGGGAAGCTCTTTGCCCGCGCCGGAGACCCGCCCCACCTGCGCCACGCCGGAGACCCGCCCCACCTGCGCCACGCCGAAGCCTCTTTGTCGCCAAGCACCACACCGCCGCGCCGAGACCCGCCGCCACTGCGTCGTCTTGAAAGACGCCGCTTCGTCGCCGCAAACACCTGCGTGCCGCCGCGTCAGATCCCGCCACCTGCGCGCGGAAGACGAGCCGGCCGCCGTCACCTTAGGGCACGGCCGTGGCCGCCTGAGACTCCGCCGGCTGCCTCCGAGTCCTCGCGGGCCTCACTTGTCGGAGGCGTCGCGTCGTCGTCACCGGCGGGCGGGCTTTGTGGCGACCACCTGCGGACCTGCTTTGGAAGCGAGGGGACAGCGTGATCGTGGTGGACAACTTCTTCACCGGGAGGAAGGAGAACGTCGCGCACCACCTCCGGAACCCCAGGTTCAAGCTGCTCTGCCACGACGTCGTCGAGCCCATCTTGCTCGAGGTCGACCGGATCTACCATCTCGCGTGCCCTGCATCGCCTGTGCACTACAAATACAACCCCATTCCAGCACTCAGCGCCGCTACCCTCCTGCTCTATCCGGATCGGCGACGCTGTCGACCCCGCTTCCCTCCAATCCCAACCGGCTTGGCGACGGCGCCACTCCCCTCCAGCCCCAGTTGTCGCCGCCGCTCCCCTCCAGCAACATGCATCATGACACGGTAACAAGATTAGCATCAAACACTTAGTATATTTTTGTTTGAGGAAATCTTATTATGCATATTGAAAGTTTGGAGCATTTTTTCTTCCAAATGGTGCTTCTCTATATAGAGTACTTGAAGCACATTATTTATTTACATGTACTGAAACAGAAGGCACATACAATTTCTAGGCTTACTTTTAAATGTGTTTAGTTTATAACTGATTAGTACTGCACTAATCAAACTGCTAAGGAATACATGCTTACTACATTGTCGGTACATTGAAGTGATATCACAGGATGTAGTGATTCCTGAGGTAAGTGGGGTGTCTATTGACCTTTTATATGCAAACCTTGCAAATGTAGTGATTCCTGAGGTAAGTTTTGTTTTACACCTTTGTTGGTTAAACAATTTGCAGTATTACATGCCATATCTATCTTCTACTAATTGTAATAAATGAGTAAATAGCAATATGTGTGTTAAAGAATGATGCATTTTATGAATGAAGCTTAACATGTTATATAATGCCATTTTATTTGCTGTATAGAAGTTGGGTTAGTACTCAAGAAGATGGTAATGCAAGTGAAAAAAGAATTGAAGTGATTGAAAGTTAGGACATTGTGTAGTGTAGTACGAAGCACCATGTCTTCACCAGACTACTGATCTGAAGACCCACATGTTTATGTGCTCCCGCTTGCTTGGATGAGCGTTGCGGCAAGGAATCTTGTCAAAGGGCACATGCATTTCATACTCCATTTATAACTTTAACATAGATACCTTTCTTCTTTGGTGGTCCATAACGCTTTTGTATCTATGTTCCTTTCAAGATCATACTATGATGCATTTTCAAGGATTATGCTATTGCTTTGGTAAGGATCATACTATTTGCACTATCCATGAAGATAACCCTGCAAGGTTCCGCTTTTGCAAATGATTCCTTTGTTGGTCTACTTCATACGACCGATTCTTGTTTTTGTTGTTAAGGTTGATAATTTGTTGGGAGTGTGTAGTAATTTGCCTGTGCAGTTGTGATTTTGGATTGCTTTAACCTTTGGGTTTCTCGATTCATGTGGTTGCTTGTTGAACTGTTGTACTTGTGCCCTAAGAAGTGTATCGTGTTTCCTGTATTTTTATGTGGACAATTCTTGAATTGTGCATGCGTAATCATTCTGGGAGAACAATTCAAATGCATTGGATGGCAAAGGTGATGTTTTGGAGGTGGATGGCGAGGTTGTGAAAGCGATGGGACTGGACATCCAGTCTCTGATCAAGGAACAAGAAAACATCAAGGTATGCGTCTGGTGATTTGGTTATTATTACAATGCTATACCGATTCCTGACTTCCAATAGTTGTTCGGTTCAAACTTCAGTTCAGAGTATTGCTCTCTGGCCCAATTGCACGAATTGCATTCCTGCTTTGGCTATGGACATATCAAGAGCATTAGCTTCCACCCCCCAAACTTGAACTTTGCCTAAGGCGCATAAAAACGATTGGATCGGCAGTAGGGTGGTTCCATCATCCATGATATCAGGTGATGGCGAAGTGGAGAATGTGTATTCAATGATGTTGCTATAGCTTCAAGAAGTTATGAAACACTGTCACTTCAAGAAGTTATTTTAGCCATAGAAGCCAAATTAGAGTGAAAACAGTGAGAAATGTTAGGGATAGAGTACGTCATAAAGGGTAGTCCATGTGAAATATGGATGCGATCAGTGTGACATTTTTTTATTGGAACCAGAGCTCATACCAGTGAAAAGAATAGCCATGGCAGCTGATGTATTGGCCCCATGGCAAGGACTGCCATAATTAAAATGTTATCTTGTAAATCCATGATGCTTCCAATGTACATTTAATTAGCATGAATCCTGAGTTTGATATATACATACTCAGGCCTGTAATGCTTCGTGGAAGTGTAATCACAGAAGTGTACTAAAAGCCTTTGATCGTATCAAAGACACCCGTATTTGAACAAATGATTGTTGTTTGGCCTATTCCAGAACTCTTTGTCCAACTAATGGACCAGAAATTGAATCGATTTAGGCATTTAGCAAGCTTTTTGTTGATTCCAGTCATTACCTTGACACTTCTAGAGCTTGCATACTGTAATTATTTGAATTCTTCTTGGGAAGATTTCACTTTAGGACTATTTCAAAGCACCATGTGATTCAACCGTAAAACAAACTTTATACGTCTTTGCAACCCATTTCTGTCCTCTTTTCCTTTTAACTTACAATTTCTTTCATGATTATAGAGCTCAACTATCATTGTATGTATTATTATCCTTTTCTAGCTTTGCTTTTCAAGATACTCTTATTGGACCAAACATCCAGCTTATATATAGGTTAGCAAATGTCAAAAGATCTCAAGTAGTGCAGATATGCAGGAGAAGCATACGATCCGCAGCTTTGGGAAGATGTTCATCACATCGATGGGTAAATATTTCTTTCGTGCTTTTCATGAATAAAAAATTCAAATATAGTAGCCTGGTGCCATGGCGAGTGTACTTTAGAAACATTAAATGCTTTACTTCTATTTAGCTTTGCTTGCACGTTTTGGTCTCATTAACCTTTTCTATCCTCGTTTTCCATACACATTAGATAATTCCTATTTGGCATGATATGATCCTTTTTGCTTCTTTGAGGAGCTTTGTGAGTCAGTCGTCTGTCCTTTGGATTTTTATTTTTTGTACAGTATATTTTAATTACTATTTATATTAATACATTTAGCAGGCCCTCCTCACTGCTTTTGTTCAAAAATGATTTTACCATTTCGATGTACTTGTAGGACGCCGATTGTTAACATTGGTGATTTGCTAGAAAGGTGGACAAATTGTGTGTTCAGTATTGTCCTTTGTTACCCACGTCCATCCATTCTGTGGTTGTCTTGAAGTCATCATCAATTATAGTAAAAGTTATGAGTACTTGCACCTAGAGATCATTTTTCATTAACTCTGCATGGCTAGATATGAAAAGAAAATGCATTTTGTAACAATTAAGTTGGTTTTGGTTCGTCAACATCATGAATGTGTCTTTTAGGTAATGCGATTCACATGGTCAATATATTAGAATTTGGTGGTGTAGTTCTTGCTTTTTTTTGCGAGGTGTAATTACCGATATTCTATTGATAAGGTTCTTCTGAGTTCTGTTTGATCATTCCTTACGCACTTCGTTTCTAAGTCATGTGAACACACATGAAACCTTGTATATTAAGTTTGATTTTGATGTGCTTTTTCAGAACTTGTAGATCTATACTGCATCGTGTTGTCATCATTGGTAAAGAGCGATATTCTCGTGAGTATACCGACTCTCGAATTTCATACTATAGGGTTTCAACACTGATTGGATTTTGTTTACAACCTATTTAAGAAGCCAGGATATCTCCTTTTCTTTCATGGAAGAGAAATCACCACTAGTGATTTAGGAGCACTACATCCAGTATTTTGCTTTCTTAATTTTACTGGTCAAATTAAAAAATGAGGCATTGTTCACATAACACATGTTTTACACAAGTTCTCTAAAATATCAGGTGGCTTTCTTTCTTGGTCCAAACCCTGATTTAGTGGTCCAGTGCTTGGAAAGTTGTTGCAGTGAGGCATATCCACCAAGGTCCTCTTCTCTTACCTTAACATTTGATTTTTGTTTATTGTTGCCTCTCATGCTTTCTAAAAGTTGATACGTTTCCACCTATCAGGAGTGGAGACTATTTAGAAGAGCGATTCAATTCTACATACAAATTGGTGACTAGTTAAAAGAGCGATGAGGTGCTACATACAGGTAGTCCAACATTACTGTCATCTGCGGTGAGTTTGCTTTTGTTTGACGTGGCAAAATTTTTTCACGATGATACAAATCAAATAAGCAAAGAATCGAGCTATCTCGAACTTCCAGATTGTTAGATAATGTGAAGATATAGGTATCTTGTAAGAGATCCTTTCTCCAACTGCATCAATAAAATGGTTTCTCTGTAAGATGTGTGTATCATGTAGGAGATCCTGGCCCATCGTAAGGAGGCCTTAATAGTTTTTTTTATTGTAACATTATGGCAAACCAATGTGTAAGTATTTCTTTCAATCATAGTTATGGGTTCTTTCTTTTGTGTAATCAACGCTATAATAACTCTCTGTATCTTTTTTTTGTGCACATCTTACTACACTTTATTACTAAAAAACATATAACACATTTTGCTTATTTGAATTGTATTACCAAATATCACCGTAGCGTTAGCACGGGCAATATACTAGTTATCAATGATCGCTCCTCCATTGACGAAGGTTTTGGCGATGATTAATGAGTAGTGTTTTATTTTTGGGACTATATCCTTATAAAATAAATAAGCCTATAAATAAAGGATAAAGTCCAAGGCCCGTAATATATTATGTGGTCACAACTCCAACCAGTTAAGTCCATAATTAGTCACGTGGTTATGTCCCAACCAGTACGCTGACGTATACTCACACTGGTTGGAGCAAACCTATGATCTTATTGCCCCGACTCATTAATCGCCGGAGTAACCGGTGCTTTTGTCCCGAGCCGGATAAGCGATCGAGCAGGCGATTACTCTTGTACCACATATAACGTCACGGGAGTTTTTTTACAGGTACGTATAACTAATCGGAAGTTATTTCCCATGAAGATACACCTCTTGATTAATAGATACCTCATGATGAAAAGACACTTTTTGAATGTTTGAACATGACAACTGCCATCCCCGCGTTATGATTAAATATGAGAGCATCCACATCATTTGGAAAGAGAGAGGTTGAAGCAAACTACAAGAACACAAGTGTATAATAATAGCATTCTGTAGATACTTTCCCAATATTGTACTCTATCGAGCCATTTGGCTAATAAGAAGCAACCCTTTTTTCTACTCCTTACAATCTCTTATTCAACACCAAGTCACCCATTTTAATTCGTAAGCTCAGTCTAGTGACCCCTTGATCTTGAACATCGACAGTTGGCACTAGAGGAAGGGCATGCGCGTCAAGTAATCAAGATTGTAAAGGTAATGTGCTGTTGACGTAAGCAATGGATGAAGAGAATTCATTTGATCTCGCCGACTACGCCAACCTCGATGCCAACGACTTCATCACGAAAGAGGAAGGTGAGTGCGATTTTACTCGGACTATGTTACGGAGGCAGAATTATCACAATTAGCGACCCCCGTTCGAAGCAGGCAAGGCCGCACCGGAAAAGCCACTTCCTGAGGAAAAATCAGTATATAAGAGTGAAAGTGCATCTAGGCCCCTCAAATTATTTTGGTGATTAATGATGACACAATTAAAGTGATCTAATGCTTCAACTAAGATTAATGCAGATATCGAGATCATATCAAGTTGAAATGGGATTGGATACCCCCACAACCTCTCAAAAGTTGAAAAGACGGCATCAAGACAAGAGTTGTAATTTTCATTTTATATTTGTGTCTTAAGGATAGCCGTACTATTAAGAGGGTTCGACGAGAAATCGCCTTTAGGATGTGCATGTGCTCAACGTCAAGTCTTGCATCTCAAATTAGCCCTCCTGCATTTAGTTTCGAAAAGTTTTCAATTCAAACCGAGCTGGGCAACCCGGACTCTCCGGACTTTCAATCCGGAGTATCCGGATTCAATCCGGAGTATCCGGACAATATGTCTGGAGTCTCCGGGTTGGACCCCTCAGCCATTTTTTGAATTCCAGGTGTCCGGAGTCTCCGGATAACCCAGAGTCTCCAGGTTAATTGTCTGGACACTCCGGCCTGTACAAAAACGAGAGTAACGACTAGTTTTTGAAATGACTATTTAAAGCCTCCACTCTCTCCCAACGGCTGAAATCTCAATTGAGCTCATTCATTGCAGCATTCAAGCCATTTCTAACCTCTTCCAAGCATTCAATAGAGCTCATACTTCCTCCCACCATTTGATTTGTTGTTTGATCTCTTTTGGTGTGGTGAGGAAGAAGAGAAGTGCTAGGTGCATTCATTTCTAGTTGTTGAGCACTAGTTCATCCTCCAAGCGATTCTTCGTGGTGCTTTTACTCTTGGAGGTTGAAGGTCTCCTAGACGGCTAGGAGTCACCGGGAGCTACCAACGCGTGTGGTGAGCCCCGGTCGTTTGTGAAGGCGAGTCTCGCCTCCGAAAGGAAAGAGACAAGAAGTGAAGCCGGCGAGTGCATTTGTGCAACACCGAGAGGAAAGCGGGTTGAAAGAGACCCCAGCTCAAGTGCGACCGAGCCACCTCAACGGAGACGTAGGGTTCCCTTCAAGAATCCGAACTTCGGTGAAAAATTCGTGTCCCGCTCTTTCACTTTTACTTCCTAAGTCTAGCTTGTGTGGATTTGTCTTTGTAAAGCTAGATCTAGCTCTTTGCTTATCTTTAATTCAAATCCATACTAGCGTTTGTTCTAAGTTACTCTTGCTATCTCTTTATAGTGGTTTATTGTGCTTGCTAGAGTAGTCTTAGTCGCGCTCCCGTGCCAGCTAACCCGGAGTATCCGGATAAAAGACCGGACACTCCGGACAAGCCGGAGACTCCGGACCAAATACCCGGAGACTCCGGACTGACCAGTTCGGCCAGTTTTAATTCCGCTGTGATTTTTTAATTCGCCTATTCACCCCCCCTCTAGGCGACATCGTTGGTCCTTTCAAAGAGCGACTTCATACCTGCACCTGTCTCAAGGCAAATGTCTATTGCTTATATCCTATGGAAGTCGACAATGTTCGAGTTCACCAAAATGATAATAAAATCTATGAAAAGTCATCTTTAGAAGATTTTCTTCTAGCTTTCAAACTCAACTATACCCCGTCCTCAGAAGATGACAGAGTACATACATCGTCTGTCCACTTCGGATTCCTTGTTTGCACGGTCACAGGTGAGATAGATGAACAATGGGCGGAATGCGAGTAGCATGAAGCCCAGGAAAGGGAAGAAAATATTGCCCAGGAGCAGCGCGAAAGTTTCGCTGCTACCAAGAAAAAAACTATGGAAGAGACAAGATGCCTATACCATAGCGGTCAACCAAGGACATCGTGAAGAGCGGATCCATAAGGTCATCCCCGACATATTTTTCCGATCATGTTGCAAGTTCCAAGGGCGATGGTAAGAGATCTAAACTTGATTCCAAATAATTCACAAGAGGATACTTAGGATTCGCATAATAACTAATGCAATTTTAAGTCAACCCGTGGAAGGGGATAATGTATCACTTATAAGATCTTTAGCTGTTGATCTAAAAGAAGTTGCTGCAGAGGTACATAATATGTCCCTGTCCACAAGGTCTCAAAGGTTCCCGTGCGGAACACTCCTCATTTGGTCGGCGTCGACCAAGCTTTGACCACCAATTGAGGAATGAGCCACAATGGAGAAATGTCTTTAACAGACTTGCCCCAAGTGAAAATGTTAACTATGGTCGGTGACGATCTCGCTCTCATAAATATGCAGAATAGGTTCTTAATGTGCGGAAACATTTGGGATTATATACATGATGCAAGGCCTTTTCCTCAGGACTCAGAAATGTCACTTGGTATGAAAAATTCAAGCCAGATCATCTAGAAAGCTTTGATGAAACTCAAAATCCATCAGAATTTTTGCAAATCTATACCACCACCATCCAAGCTGCTGGTGGCGATGAGAAGGTAATGACTACTTATCTTCCTACTGTCTTAAAAGGATATACGAGAACTTGGCTATTTAATCAGCTTGAAGGATCCATTTTAAATTGGAAAAATTTATGCCATGCAATTTTAAATAACTTTAAAAGATGTTACGTGTAAGTTCAAGTTTCATTGGTTTTGGCGATTAGTTTTAAATTAATGCTTAATCATTATTTAATGACAAATCTATTCATTACGAGACTATCATGATTATTGAGCTTTATTCTTATTAGTCTCAAATTTGGATGGAAAATATAAAAACCAAGGTATGAACTAGTATTCACTCTATTATCTTAATGCATACTTAGGATTCAAGTCAAAGGATGAGCTCTTCCATTGCATTAGCCTAAATATGTGCATTATGGTTCCAAATTCATTCATACATGGATGCACGCATCTAGGGGGACTTTGTGTTTTATCTTGATGTTTCAATAGTATTGATCCATGCCTCCTTGCCAAATAATATAAAGGATCAAGACTTTAAAACAACCTGTCGGTGTTTCGAGCACCGGCCAATGAATTTGTATAGGTAAGAGGGGGGTGCACGCTCCCTCTCCTCGACGGCTTACTCGGGTGAGCACAAGATGTATCTTGGTTGAGTGAACGTCCCCTACTCCGGCCGTGTGGGTTTGATTGTATTGATTCCTCGCTGTCCGTTGTCTTACATGCTCGCTCCCTCCCCTTTATATAGGCGAGGAGGAGGTTACATTGTTGCTTAAAAGAGAAAAAGATCGTGCTCTTAGCCCGCATGAGTGGCCCGGAGTGGATGGGGCCGCCGCTCACTGCCTCGCTGGTCGGCGTGAGTTGCCGCCGCTCGTAGTAAATGCGAGAGTAGGGGACTTGTGCCGCTGGTCATCAATATTACGGCCAAAGATTTAATGCGCTCGACACGCCAATAAATGCTGTCGCCTGTGGATTTGACTTGGTCATGGTTTGGTTTTCCTCGGTAGGCTTTGGGCCCCGACCAGCTGGTTCGACCCATCGCCTTTCGGGCGGCGGGGTACCCATGGCCTGGGTACCCGTCGATAGCCCCAGCCCCGTCTGGTCGGAGAGAGGTGCCCGGGGTCTTGTTTCCGTCTTGCGTGATCTTGTGATTCGCTTGGCCTGATCGAGTCTCCGACCGGCGTGTGGCGCACCCGGTGTAGTTTGTAAGCCCCGGAGGCCTGAGTGGTCGGAGGCGGTCGGGAGTTTTCACGTTTGGTGGGAAGAGTCTTCGATCGGGTCTTGGCATCTATGGGTGTAGCCCAGGCCCCGAAATGGGGCAGCGTGCTCGGGGTTCACTGCTTGGTCGTTGCTTTCATAGTCGGGAGGTCCGATCGCAGATATATCGTGCCGCGCCGTTCTTGTCAGGCGGTGGAAGCGTATGGTGCTGCCGTGGCATCAGCGCGCTTCGGCGTGGTCGCCACCGCACCGCCGCGCGCAATAGCCGGTCGTCGGCGCCATGGTCGTGCCGCGGGCGCCTGTTGGCTGAATGCCCTGGCGAACACATGGCGCCGTGTCGCGCCGCCAGCGCCATGTTGTCGCCTGGCGAGCACGTGGCGCCCCGTGTTACGCCTTGCAGACCAGCTGGTCCGCTTCGGCGAACCGTGGCGCCGTCGAGCGCGAAGCGCGCGATGAAAGCGCTGGTCGTCGGCGCCTTATGGTACGCCGGCGCTTATGGTGGTCATACTGGCGAACACATGGCGCCGGGTCGTGCCTTGGGCGCATGATGGGTGACGCTCGGGCGAGCACGTGGCGCCCGTGTTAGCGCGGCAGGTGGTCGCCCTGGCGACACGTGGCGCCGGAGTCGAGCGCCGCCGCAGCTGGCTGATCGCCCTGGCGAGCACGTGGCGCCCGTGTTGAGTCCCCATTTTACGCCCGTCCACGCGGTGGGGACCGAGAGGGGTGAAACGCTGCGCTTGCCTTCGTTGGCTCGGCGCCGCCTCGTGGGCTGAAAGTGATCCGGTGGAACTCAGAGGCCCCTCGCGAGGGGGGGTCCCCTGCTGGCAATCCCGGGCGTCCGACCCCGAGGGCGATCCATAAAGAATCTTTCCTTACTCGATCCCGTGTCGGACCGGATGCGTTCGATCCAAGGTGCGGTGGCCCATCTTGGCCGACGGTTCTCGCGGAGAGCGTGAGGTGTGATCCCTGACGTGAGTTAAGCTGGGTCGTCGTAGCCCGACCCAACTAGGGGCCCGCTGGGCTCGCTTGTCCTCACCTCTTGCCCATTTTTCTTGTGGTGATATCATCGCCGTCTCTTGCCTTAGGGACCTCGGGCCTGGGCATAGGTCAGTGTGTGTATCCACGAAGTTAGAAAGTTAGAAATCGAGAACGCCATTTCGGTAGTGGGAGGCTGTTCTGACCGATCGTGGTCGACTGCTTGGGCACTTCCTTTCTTCGCCAAGCACTACTTCAGTAACCGTGGCTGGCGTAGGCCGTGAGTACTTTTGGTCGAAAAGTTTTGGCCGTCTTGGGAGGACCCGACGATTGGTTTGTCAACCTCGCGAGACTCTTGTAGCCCCGAGTGGGGCGGGCGATTTGTTTATTACCGCGCCACTTGAAGAAGTAATAACGAGTGTGTAAGAAGAAGGTATTCACTTATCTTTCTTTGTGGTGAGGTTTTGTTCAACGCGGAATTGGCGGTGCCCGGTTCCAGCGTCGCTTGCTTTAGGCGCGGCTTCTCGCCATCGGCTTCAAAAGGTGCGGTCGTCATGAATCTTGGCGGGTATCCCGCCGTCGCTTCGTTTGGCTGACGCCTATAAATAGGCGGAGGGTGAAAGCTCGGGACTTCATTCGACGCTGAGGAATTTGTCGACTTGCTTTTATGGTCGCTCGCTCTCTCATTCCTGTTCCAAGGATGAGAACCCACCGTCGATGAGGATCGACTGACTCTCCTTCAACGAGGCGGAGGATGAGGAGGAGTTGGGGCGACGAGCTGGCCGCTCTTATAGTGGCGGCCCGTCGGGGGACGAAGGGTTGACTGAGGCTGGAGCGGGGCGGAGGAGGAGGAGCGCGGGCAGCGCGACAAGCCGCGGCCGTGAGGGAACCGCCACCGCGCTTTGAGCAATTGGGGAGCGAGGCAGCCTCCCCGGCGCTCCTTCCTTAGGAGCACGGAGTCGATCAGCGACATCTAGGCTGCGCCCGATCGTCTTGCCCGATCGCCCGATCATCTTCCGTACTCTTCTCCGACTAGCGGTCCCCGTGTCGGATTTCAAGCTCCCTCGGGACCATAGAGGTCACACAGCGAGGGCCGCTTCTTGAAGGTGCGTCAGGCGGATCGGGCTCTCTGTGCAGCTTTCGACGGCCGGCTATTTTCTTTGTCGTCGCGGCAAAAATTGAGCGAGGAGGCCGTGTCTTGGAGAGGGACGACAATTCCGAGATCAACTGCCACGTGGGAAGACCCATAAACGAGGAAAAAGCTTTCTTGGTTTTAGAACTTTCTTGTTCCCAAAGAATGTAAATGCTTGGAATTGAAGAAAACAAAGGTGTTCGGGTTTTACGTATTTTCGCTATTTTTCTGGTTTGTTCTTTGGTAAGACATGCCGGGCCATGGTTCTTGGGTCATGCGGACCAACCACCGATCGACATGTTCGGCGTTTTCGAAAAAAGTAGGAAAAGCGGTTTTAGCGCCGGCGTTAGTTCGCCGAATCAGTATACCATCTGTTCGCCTTCTTTTCCTTAGCGAGATACCACTTGCAAATCGTGGTCGTGGCGCAGGCCGTGGTACTGGTCGGAAGAAAAAGAAGACCGAGATCGGGTGAATGACAGCTTGAGCAGGATGTCGACCCGAGTGGAAAAAATGCTACGCGTAGGCCCGGTAAAAAAAGGTGAACATGGTAATGAACGAGGTAGAAAAAAGGACTAAGGGTAGAATCGTCTTAGCTTTTCAATGTTCCAGGCGTTTGACAAGATGTTGCCATCGGGATCCTTGAGCCAGAAGCGCGGTCGAAGGACCTCTACTCTGATGAAAGGGCCCTCCCAAGGAGGAGAGCTTGTGCTTGCCTTTGTTGGGTGAACCTGGCGCAGAACTGTGTCGCGTGTTGAACGCCGCCCTCTAACCTTGCGTTAGGTAGCGTCGCGTTGTCTCCGCCGGTATTTGGTGAGCGACGGCGACATCTCGCTTCATCGGCCGGTCGACGGCGTCTTCGAGACTCGAGCCCGGTCTCGTTGAAGGCTGAACCTTTGGGGCGCCGTGAGTCCAAGTCGGTTGGTAAGATGGCTTGCTCCGAATGCCAAGAAGAACGGGCGTGAACCCGCCGGCCGGCCTGGTGGTCAAGTAAGCTCCAAAGTACGGAGGTACCTCGGCCGCCCAACGTCCGCGTACCTCTTCGCCGATCGAAGATTCGTGGCTTGAGCCCTTGGAGGATCATGCCGCTTCGCGTTCGACTTGGCCGCTGCTGCTCCGTGGGTGGCGGCGGCGCCCAATCCACGCGGATCGAAGCCGCCGCAGAGCTCGAGAAACTCCTTTCCGTGAATCGCTGCGTTAAGTTGTCGGTGATGATGGAGTTCTGACTCCAAAACCGGTAGACGATATTGCGGATGAAGTCCACTGTATTGAAGTGATTGTTGTGATCGACAGCTTCTATCCACTTGGTGAACTTGTCTATCGCAACCAACAGGTGGGTGAAGCCCGCTTTCTTGAAGGGCAGGCGGATCGAGTCCCCAAACGCGAAGAGGCCAGTGATAGGGATCGTTTGGAGGGCTTCTTGGCGGAGGTGAGTTTGCCGAGCGAAGAATTGGCACCACTTTCGACGTCAGGATGATCCGTTCGAGTCGACTCTGGCGATCGGCCCAGAGAAACCTTGTCGGGAAGGCTTTCAGGCTGTGCTCGTGACTCAACAGCGTGGTGTCCGCAAACCCCGCCGTGGATGTCGCGGAGTAGCTCTCTTCCTTGGTCGGTGGGACACACTTAGGATTAGGAGGGGCTCCTTCTCAGAGGTCGTTGCCGTCGGTCACCGAAGGATTTTGCCCCGACCACAGGCGGCGAGCCTCGATCGGGTCGTCGAGGAACCGGAGCGTCGATCACCGATCGATGAAGGATTCCTCCAATCGGTGCTACGTCATCGGGCGTTACAACGCCCGGACCGGCTTCGGCCTTTGTCGGGTAAACGGCCGTCGTCCGGCGATCGGTTGGATGGATGCTTGGTGTAGGTCGGGGCGAAAATTCCGTGGCCGGATCTGCCACGGAGAAGCGGACTAGCCAGGATCGGCCTCCGTTGTTCCGCTCAGCTATGATGGAGCTCAAATCCTTTGAACCTGCTCGGTTTGCGTACCTCTCGACAAGAGGGTCGCCATCCGATCGTCCGCGAGGTTCTCGGCACTTCATGACTTGATCGACGACCAGTTTTGAGTCGCCATGCACGCATAACCGCGAGCTCAGGTGCGATGCGAGACCGATAACGAGGGCCTCATACTCGGCGACGTTGTTGGTTGCGTCAAAAAGTAAGCCGGATGACGATCGAAGCTTGTTCCAGTGGTGAAAGAATAGCGACCAGGCCGGCTCCGTTTTGGTGAAGGACCCGTCGAAGTACATCGCCCGATTCGGGGTCTTCGGCGAGTGGGGCCTGGCGGTCCACCTCGGCGGCAAGTCGCTAGAACTTGAGATTTTATGGCGGTCCAGAGGACATAGGATACGTCATGCCCGTTGAGCTCAGTGCCCACTTTGGCAATTCTTAGGCGTCGCGGTTATGGATGACCTCAGTGGTAGGGAAGTTACCGCGAGCGTGGTCTGGTTGAAGTAGTGTACGGCTTTCTTTTCGTGATCGAATCAGAGAGCATCTTACGAATCGCGGTACCGTGCCTTGACTCGGAGAGTACTTCGCTAATGAAGTAAAGCTCGGCCGGATCTTAAGGACCCGCTTCTTACGCTCGCTCCGACAAGTGCCGTCTTGGCGACCTGGGTCAAGTGGCGGCAATGTAGAGTAGCAGAGGCTCTTAAGTGGGCGACCGGCGCATGGAGGGGTGGTCAAGAAAACCTTTAGCGCGTCGGCGTCTGAGCCTCAGCTTCGTCCGGTGAAGTGGTCGGATTTCCTCGGGAGTTTGTATAGAGGTAAGCCGTTACTTCGCCGAGGGACGTGAAGCGACTTAGGCCGCTTAGGCATCCCGTCGACCTTTGGGCCCCTTTGAGGTTCTTGTCGGCCCCATCCTTAAGATCGCGGAGATCTTGTCTACCGGTAGCTTCGATGCCGCTCGGAGATGATGAAGCCGAGTAGCTTCCCTTGGGTACCCAGCGCATTTCTCAGGGTTGAGCTTGATGCGAACCCGTCGAAGGTTGCGAAAGTCTCCGGTCGGCTGATGATGTCGTTTGGTCTTCCTGGTCTTGACAACGATGTAAATCGGCGTATGCTTCGACATTGCGGCCGATTCTGGTCGGAAGGCAGTCTGCGATACATCTCCGGTATGTAGCCCCGCTTTTCAGGCCAAACGGCATTGTCACGTAGCGGAAACGAACGTGCGGGTGATGAAGGAAGTCGCGGTGGGTCGCCTTCTTTCATCGCGATCCGGTGGTACCTGAGTAGGCATCCGTAGCGACAGATTCGCACCTTCGCGCGGAGTCTACCATTTGGTCGATCGCGAGGCGAGGGAATGGATCTTTCGGACATGCCTTGTTGAGGCTTGTGTAGTCGACACACATTCTCCATTTCCGTCTTCTTTTTACAAGCACAGGGTTTTGCTAACCACTTTCGGGGTGGCGAACTTCTTTGATGAACCCCTGCGGCCAAGAGCTTGGCTATTCCTCTCCTATGGCCACTCGCTTTCCTTCGTCGGGGCCATGACGCTTAGGCGGCCAGTCTAGACCTGTGCCGGATGTTTAGGAGTGCTCGGACTTCCCTCGGGATCCCAGGCATGTCGGAGGGCTTCCATGCGGCGTCCGTTGCGCGGAGGAAGTCGATTTGAGCGCTTTCTATTTGGCAGAAGCGTGGTCCCGATCCGAGCGGTTTTGGTCGGGTCCTTTGGGTCGACCTCGATCGTCTTCGTGTCCTCGGCGGACTTGAAGGAGCGATTCGGACTTGCTGAGTCGGGAGCGAGGTGGGGATCTTTCGGGCCGGCGAGCTCTCGATGATGCGACGACCGCCGAGGCCAACTTCGCAGTCTTTCTCGCTTGTGCCGTGGCGGTGGAAAAGACCTTGATTACGGTGATCACCCCATGCGGCCCGGGCATCTTCAGCTTCAGGTAAGTGTAGTTGGGGATCGCCATGAACTTCGCGTAGCATGGTCTCCCCAGGATGGCGTGGTAGGAGCCGGGAAAATCCACGACCTCGAAGGTGAGGGTCTCGGTCGCGAGAAGTTAAGGGCTCCCGAGCGTGACGGCAGTCGACACTGCCTGCGCGGTGGGCCGCCGACGACGGCCGTGAAAGGGTGCTCTGCTTGGTCGAAGGCTCGGCCCGAGGGATCCCCATGGCGTCGAGGGTCTCAACGTAAAGGATGTTGAGATCGCTACCGCCGTCCATAGCACCTTAGTCGGGCGCTTTGTTCCCACGATGGGGTCAATGACGAGCGGGTACCTCCTCGTTGCGGGGCGTGGTCGGGTGGTCGGCCCGGCCAAAGGTGATCGGACTCCGACCACCGGCTGCATTTAGGTACTACCGCTTGCGCTGAACACCTCTCGGCTGAGCTTGAGCTGCCTCCGTTAAATAGCTTGCCGGTCCGTAGAGATCATGAGGCAACCGTCGGTCTCGGAAGCCGGCGTCTGCCTCTCGATCTCGGTGGTCGGCGCCGAGTCTTGTTTCTTTCCTTTGCCCGTGGCGTCGTGGGGGTTCCTGAAGAAAACGCTTCAGGACTTTTCGCAGTCCGATACTTGTACCGGCGGGGTATCCGTGGTTCTGACACGTACTCTCCATCGCCTTCGAAGTGGTCGAGGGTTGCCCGGCCTTGCGGCTTTCCCGGTAGTCGTTTGCAACCAGCGGTCCTCGCGGACTGTTGCTGGCGCTTTCGCTTGTCGGCGCGGTCGGAGGAGGGTAGCGGCTACCGCTCGACTCCCTTTGTCGAAGATGACATCTACGCCTCCTGCGAGGCGTGGTTGGTGGCAATGTCCAGGAGTTCTGGTGGTCCTTGGTAGTCTGGGCCGCCCTGATTTATGGACGAGGGTCTTGGAAGTGGTGCCGTAGATGAATGCTCCCCACGACATGTCGCGGATGTTAGGGAGCTCGTTGCATTGTTAGGAAAAACGGATGTAGTCCTGAGGTTCTCACAGGCTGGCTGCTTCAGTCCCGTCAGGAATTCCCTGGTCGCTTGTAGGTGCCCTGGAAGTTGCCAACGAAGTGGTGCTTGAGGTCGGCCCAGTCCCGGATGATGTTGGCGGGCAGATTCGAGCCATGCCCGGTGAGTCCGCCAAGTAGATGGGAGGTATTGGATGACAAAAGGTCGTCGTCGCTCCCGCCCGCATGCAGCCGTAATCTTCGACACACACTGCCCAGGGTTTGTAGCCCTGCGTGCCAGCTATGTTGACCGGCGCCGAATCGGCAGGAACCCGGCTGCGAATCCCCCAGACCCGAATGCATCTTGGGGCCATCGGGGGCTCGAGTCGCGATCCGCACGCCCGCTTCTCGGCCTGGCGTCGGTCGTTCCGTTCTTCGCGTTTGGAGGGTGGTGCGGCGTCGCGTTCGTCCCCAAACGCGTTGGTGCAGTGCGCGATGCCTGGGGTTGTCGGAAGGTGGCGCCGCTTTTTCGCTCAGACGGGCCTCGGATGGCGTCGCGCGGCGAGCCATCCAAGAGGCGCCTCAACGCCGCGATCCGTGGCCATACGCTGCGTCTGCGACCGCTTCGCTCCACCAGGCCCGGAGGTTCGGTGGGTAGCCTTGGCCGCTGGGATCGCCTGGCTCGGGAATGCCGCGGGCGGCATTCTTCTTCGCGGCGATATTTTGGCCGGGTGGGAAAAAGCGATGAATCGTCCGTCCCCCTAGCCGGGTGGTGGACTGGCGTCTTGTGGCCTTGTACCGCCAGGTGCAGTGGAGCAGCGGCGACAGCCTCAGTCGGCCCGGAGCTTGTCGGCTCGGCCTTTTGAGCCTCCATTTCGTCGTCGCCCGAAGGTCGGCGCTGGGCGACTGATCCTCCCTGTGTTGGCGGAGAGTCTTTGGCGTGGCCAGGGGTAGCGGCGCCTGCAGGTGTGTCGGGAGTCGCGATGGCGTGGTGCAATTCTTATCTCTTCCTCCGCTAGAGCCGTGGTCGGAGGAGTTGTCAGTGGTGGTCGCCGGGTACATGGCGACTACATTGCCACTGGCCGAGGTCGCGGCGGTGCGACCGCCACTGCTCGACGCCTCCGCGCATCGCTTGGGGTGATGGGGTGCAGCGTGCCGGCGTCGAGGGTCCGTGCGGGGACCTCGGCCGGAGGTCTCTGGCGCTGGTGAGGGCGTCGGGGTCCCTCGGTGGACACTTGGCGCCGAGTATGGCGGGGGCGATCACTATACATCCCGCCGTGGTGGTGACGTAAGTCGAGAGCCGAACGGATCGCGCCTTCTCGGCATGGCGATGTCGGAAAGAAAAGGGAACCGAGGCCAAGCAGCGGGAAAATGGCGGTGACGTCGTGCACAGGCCTACTGGCGCGCCAGCTAGGTGTTTCGACACCGACCAATGAATTTGTATAGGTAAGAGAGTGCGCTCCCTCTCTCGACGGCCATCTCGGTGAGCAATAAGATGTATCGTTCGGCCGGAACGTCCCTACTCGATTCGTGTGGGTTTGATTGTATTGATTCCTCGGTTGTCAGTTGTCTTACATGCTCGCTCCTCCCCTTTATATAGGCGAGGAGGAGGTTACATTGTTAGCTTAAAAGAGAAAAAAGATCGCTGCTCTTAGCGCGCCCATGAGTGGCGGTGATGGGGCCGCCGCTCCCCTTGCCTGCTGGCTGTTTGGAAGGCGTAGTTTCGCCGTAGTAAATGCGAGAGTAGGGGACTTGTGCCGCTGGCCATCAATATTACGGCCAGCATTTAATGCGCCGATCACGCAATAAATCTTTGTCGCCTATTCAGGATTTCACCGACTTGGTCATGGTTTCGGTTTTTCCTCTACAAGTGGCTTTGGGCCCCGACCACTGGTTATTACACGCGCCTTTTAAGAGTCTGGGGTACCCATGGCACAGGTACCGTCACAACCTTTGAGTATATATAACTTGTGTAGTTGTAGTATACTCATGCCGATATAGGATAAACTCAAATACTATCTAAAATTGATTATATGCATATTTATTCCAAGTTCAACTATTTATATGCACATATTTAATGGAGTTTATTCTATAGTTGATGGTCTCATTTGTATTGATCATTTTCCATATATTCAGCATATTATGGATCATTACTTTGAGATTTCATCAAATTGAGTATATGAAACTTGTGTAGTTAATATATACTCATATCAATTTAAATGCAATTTAAATTGAGTTCGGTTGTCATTCAATCAATCAAAGAACCAATCATGTGTTGATGATATTCTTTGTTGATTAAAGACAAACAGAAAGTTCTTGAGTATAATGAAGCATTAGTTGCATCAAAATACTCAAGACACAATCGATCATTCAAATTGATTTGGGTTGTACTCAATATATATTGGGGCATCCATTATGTGTTACGAAGTGCAATTGATTATTGAGACAATTGTGTTTATTGAACTAACAATCTTTCATGAGTTGTGTAGTAGGTCGAGTCCAACGATAATAAAGAATCAGGAAGAGGACGTCATTATGTGTTGATAAGCGTCAAGAGGAGATCCCAAAAAGAAAAGAAGAAAGAGGAGGTTCATCATGTCTTGATGAACATGAAGAGAAGATGCATACTTGGAGAGGAGTTGATCGAATATCATAAAAGCCCCAGGTGATTGCACGCGGCAAAGGTATAACTAGATAGGCTAAGGATGTGTTCCTAGTCTTTTGCCAATCTCGATGTCTGGTGGGGAGACCAAGTTTTCTAGTTAGGTGCTGTACTATTAAGAGAGGCTGAGTTATTTAGCTTGAGCTTCATCATGTGTTGATAAACTCAATCCGGTCCACTCTAGCCCACTCTCTTGGTTGAATTTTGCATGAAGCTCATATTTGCATGTGTTGCAAATTTTGAAGTTCATGCTTGCCTTTTCAATTCCTTCTTAATTGATTTGGATTCTGCATGGAGTTTTGAATTTGCATGTATTGCAAAAAGGAGAAAGCTCATATATTTGCTTTAGTTGGTTCATGCATGGAGCTAAGTATTTGTATGTATTGTAAATAAAGAGAGAGCTCATGCATTTGATTTAATGGTTGTTGTTTGCATCGAGCTAAGATTTGCACGTGTTGCAAATAAAGAGGTCATGCATTGGAGACTTAGCTTGTGAATTGATCATGTGTTGATCATCACAAGGCTAAGAAAGATTTATGCCTTAGTTTGCAAAAAAAAAAAATTGTTTTGCAAAATATTGGTTTTATTGTTCTTATCTTGGAGCATGTGGATAGGGTTTACAAATGAGTTTGCAAATTTACTTGATCATGATTTGATCATCACATGGCTCAAGATTCGCTCTTACGAAGTTGATTTGTTATTTGCAAATATGTTTTGCAAATAAGCTAAAGGTTATGGTTTTGATCCTAGAGCATTTCAATATGGTTTGCAAATTAACTTGATCTTGTGTTGATCATCAAGAGGATTGATCTCATAGGTTCTTGGTTTATTTGTAAATGTATTTTGCAAATAAGTTGGAGTTTAATGCAATTCTTTGGAGCATGTGAATAGGGTTTGCAAACGTGTGTTGCAAATTGACTTGACCATGTATTGATCATTACATGGCTCAAATAATCAATCTTTATTGGTAATTGATTTGAAAAGAAAAGATTTTTTGTGTAAAACTTGGTTTTGCTGGAAAAGTCGGCACTACCGCAGACTTAATGCTGGTAGCACCACCTAATGGGAGTCGGTACTACCGCTTGTTAGGGCGGTAGTTGTTTTATAGAGAGCATGTTTTGCTCTAAGTTTTTGGAGGCTGGAGCTACTGGGCTCAAGGGATGTATAACCGAAGGTGCGGTAGTACTGACCTCTAGTAGCCGGTAGTTATTTTTTAGAGAGCATATGTTGCTCGGATCTGGAAGTCAACACTACAGGGCCTTGAGGTCGGTAGTACCGCTCGGTGGTACTACCACTAGTTGTGTGTCAGTAGTACCGGATGTACTGCATAATGGCTAGTTTTTGAGCCATTTTCGACCGTTGGGGTCGAGGGCGGTATTACCGGGCTTTTGTCGCCGGTAGTACCGGGTTTGATGAGTTTTTCTAGAATTGCCCCCAAACAGCTAGTTTTCTTTGTGAGGGTATAAAAGGGGCATTGGGGGGCATTGGCTCCTTGCTGGTTCATTTGGGTGCTTGTGGGAGTGTTGTGTATGTGTTGCACTCTCCCTATTGCTTCTTAAGTTAAGAGTGGGCTCTAATCGTATGTATGCATTGCAATTAGGAGTAGATTGAGAACATCCTGTGCATGTGTTGCACTTGAGGGAACCTTACGCATGTGTTGCACTTAGTGATCACCATTGTGTATGTGTTGCACTTGGTGATCACCATTATGCATGTGTTGCACTTAGTGAGGTTCAAGTTAGAAGGCTTGTCCTATTACTCTTGGTCTTTGCCGACATCTAGACGACGTGTGAAGGCATTGTGCATGGTGACCTTCTCAAAGGAGATTGTGAGAAGGCCTGGTAAAGTTGTGAAGGTTGGAGCTCGCCTACCCGGAGGGGAAAGAGCTACAACTAGTGGATTCGAGGTGGGTGCTCAATTTGTAGAGCCGGCCCAAAGTGGTTTAGGCTTGCCTCAACGTGAATTAGGGGAGGCCGGCATTAGGGGAGACCGGCAAGTCTCCGAATAACACGGTAAAATATCGGTATGTCTATTGTGCTCACTTGCAATTCCTTATTTATATTGTTGCAATTTACATTCTTAAAATTAAATTGCTTGTTTGTCATTAGGATTGTATTTTTTTGTTTAGAGACTTAATTAGTTAGTGCACTTAGTGAGCCTAGTTGATTTAGGCTTTTATTGTCAAAATCTTAGTTTATCGCTTTCGCATTATTTATTGTTAAGGTTTTGACATAGGGGTACTTAGGAAAGTAATTATTCATATAAACAAATTTTAAAATAGCCTATTCACCCCCTCTAGTCGGCATCCTTGACCCTACTAGTGGTATGGTGGATCGTAGTTGTCGGTTTTTCTTCTTAATTGGATCAAATTGCTCCAACTAGAGAAGAGGAGAAATGCCTACATCTCAACGCTCAATCAACTAATATTTTATTTAGCGTTGTGAGCATAGATGCATTAAAAAAAATTGTAATCTCAAGAGTGCTCATGACATGTAAATTAAAATTCAAGACATGTATGAATCATCCACAATAATGGAAGATTATATTGATGAATGCATCTTGGCAGAAGAATCCTCCACTTCTACCTCAAGTGATGAAGATACCTCAACCTCCGCCTCAAGCGACGATGAACTTTCAACTCTATCCTCATTAATTTGTTGCTTTATGGCTAAAGGTAATGTTGAGGTTAGCAACGACGAAGAGCCTTCTTATGATGATTTAATAGATATGTTAGAGGAGCTCAATTAGTATCTTGGAAAGGAGAAAGTAAAATATAATATTTTGAAGCTTGAGCATGACTCACTTCAAAATGATTATAATGTGCTTAAAGAAAATCATGAATCCCTCCTTCTCAAGGAAATCATTAAGCCTAAGGTGTACATAGGAATTTCATGTGATTTAATTGATGATTTGTCTTGTTCAATTTCTATTCCATGCAAGTCATCTAAAAATAGCATGTCCACATCTTGTCATGATTTAATTGATATGCCTAGTAGCTCAATTTCAAATATTAGTAATTCCTCTATGCTTGTTGAGATTAACCTTGTAGAGGAAAACAAAGAGCTCAAGGCCCAAGTCATTGAGTTGAAAAATGACTTGGAGAAGTGCTACAATGGGAAGGCTACCCTCGACAAGATTCTAAGCAATCGACGAAAGTTAGTTCATAAGAGACGGATCGGCTACATCTCCAAGAGGGTGAAGAACAAGAAGGGCCACTATGCCTCGGTGCATCCTCACAAAGTGGATCTTAAGCCACAACCTTCAACCTTGAGGCAAACCGGTAAGGAGCAAAGCAAAAAAGATAAAGCGACGACTTTATAGCATAATTTGCATCAATTGCCAGGAAAAGGGACACATTGGTAAGAATTATCCCGAAGGTACCGCTCCTAAGCCTATTATTGTTAATGGTTATTATTTGCTTAGGAAGGACAAAAATGGCAATGTGTTTGCCAAGTTTGTCAATTCTCCCAAGTGCTTGAAAAATAATGATAATCCCTTGCTTAGGAGAAATAAATATAGAAATGTGGTTGCTAAAGTTGTTAGTACTCCTAAGCACACTCAAAGCAATGCTAATAAATTACTTAGGGGGAATAATAATAGCAAACCATTTGCTAGGTATGCTAGATCCTCTAAGCCTATGCATAGCAACGTCTATCATGTGCTTAGAAAGGATAAGACTAGAAATAGATTTGCTAAAATTACTAAAACTCCTAAGCCTCCTCAATTCAATGGCAATAAATTGCTTAGGACGAATAACATTTGCAAATA
This sequence comes from Rhipidocladum racemiflorum, assembly GCA_036346355.1. Taxonomy (NCBI): domain Eukaryota; kingdom Viridiplantae; phylum Streptophyta; class Magnoliopsida; order Poales; family Poaceae; genus Rhipidocladum; species Rhipidocladum racemiflorum. The sequence goes on along the minus strand of CM070573.1, from coordinate 81,936,792 downwards.
CTTTGCTAGTTATGTTAGCTCACCTAAGATTGTTATTGCTAGGGCTATTTGGGTCCCTAAATCTATTGTGACTAACTTTGGTGGACCCAACCAAAATTGAGTACCAAAAAGTGCCTAAAAGATTTTTAGGTGCTTGGGATGGATTGGAAGTTTTGGCTCAATTAAGAGGATGATTTCATCTTGTGCAAAAGGGAGCCAAGCTTGAGGACATTCACATCAATTATGAACCAATGCCATCTCGGGTAATAAGTATTTAAATTGAATCTTATAGCTTCTAGCCTTATGTAGGTTAAGTTGTATTATCATGAAAATCAATTTAAATTGCTTGTTGATGTTCTTGCTCATGCTTCTTGATTATTCGTTATTGCAATCTTGAACAAGTTAGTTAGTGGCACATTTAGGGGAGTGCTAAATCATAGTAATGTATATTACATCCCTATGTGTGCACAAATTTATTATAAGTGCTAATATATGTTTTCAAAAACAAACTTTTTAGCCAAAACTCAAAAATTATATATCTATTAGTAATCTTTTGAAAATTTAGTTGAAAAAGATATACAAATGCTTTCAAAATGTACTCTCGATTTTCAGAAAAACTAATCTACGGTGTACCATAGATAGCTAATACAACGGTATACTTCATTTTGCTTTTCCCATTTGTTGCATTGCTTCCATTAAGGCAGTTGATGGCCAACGACTTTAATCAAGGGGCAATCGAGTGAGTGAGTGACCCCAACCCAGTGGACCATCTGACGGCCTAAGCTTGCAGTGGGTGTAAGTGACTCAACACCATATTTGTGTTGTCACATACTATAGCTCTGCAACATATCTATTTTTGACCCTATAATATAAATATTAAAATATCACAAATGGAGTTCTGCAATGATCTATTTAAAAAAGCAAAATCACATATGTATTGTTGAATCATTTAAACATACTTTAAGGATGATGCACATGCAATTGTGTGGACCCACCTTGCTAGTTTCGCCAAACAATGCATGTACACATGTTGATACAGAAGTGCATATTACTGGTCTAGGAAAACAAAACATTGCAACACAACTTTACAAGCACCTACATGAATTGGCATACCCGACCTCACAATAACATTGCTAAATTTGGCATACCATTGGGATCCATGTAACGGATGTTTGTCAGAATATGTTGCAAAGTTGTGGTAAGAGGCAACGAAATTCTGTGCATAAAAAACAATCAGAATGTGAAGGGCTGAAAAAGCGACTAGAGGGGGGGTGTGAATAGGAGTCAAATAAAATTAAGCTAAATGAAGTTTCCCCCCAAAGTACTAAGCCAAAACCTCAGACAATCAAATCAAAGTGACAGAATTAATTTCAGAGAAGTTTAGCTTGAGGAGCGGCACTACCATGTTACAGTAGTGGTAGTACTGCGCTACAGTAACGGTAGTGCTAAAGGAACAATAAACTTAGGATGAACAAGGAAATCAGCATGATATCAAAACCAAGAATCGATGTATCTGTTGATTGGCTATTCCAATATCTATGAAATTTTGTATGCACCTTCTTATGGATGTCTATAACCTATTCCAACCTTCAATTGTAGGGATTGACGTCAAAGTTCTGACCTTTTTCCAATCGAAGGAAGAGTGCACCAAAACCGGGAAAAAACTAAAATCATCATCATGAGCTTTCTCGTGGGGATCTGATGATCAAGATTATCTCCCACATGTAAATGCAAGTAAGAACAACATGGAAACAACCCTTAAACGAACAAGAATGTGATCTACCAAATACTTTCTTCTCTCGAGCAAAAGACCGGTTTCTTGCAAGAAAATAGAAGAGGGAGTTGCCATTGGCCTAGATTATTGGGATATGATTTAAAGAAGATTCATCCATGAATCGTTCATCGTTAGTACCAAAATAACAACAGGGGGAGAGAGAGATTAAGAGATCAAGAAGATAAAAAAAACTCAAGGGAGAAGCGCAACCAAACTTGAGCAAAACTTGATTTCTATTAAGCTGAGAGGAATGGTTATGAAGCCTCACTACTAGGTCGTTAAAGCTCAAGAGAGCACAAGAAAACAAAAATCCTGCTCACATAGCACACTAAAAACCCTTGGGAAGAGGCATCCCTCTACCCCTCTCTTTATAGCACAACCGAGTCAATCTTTACCCTTGGATGATTTCCTTCTCCCATAAGGAACCTCATCAAGGGCGGGAATAACTCACTCACTCATACATGGGCTACCCCGAAACCCAACAACATAACGGGTTTTGCACACTTCTCAAAGCACACTAACTTAACCACTACTCCATCCGCGAATATGCGATCCAGTGATCCTCCTATGCTTGAGTAGGGATTAATCTAGCATCTCCACCGTCCACTTGTCTTCTTAGCTTGTAGCAACTCCTCGGCCTCAATCATTTGCGGTGTTGCCTTGACCATTTGGACCTCGGCTCTCCTAACCTAGTCTCGGTCTCCTTCGCCTCACCATGAACTAGCTCTAAAGTCCTGCAACCATCATAGACAAGTGAAATACATCACATAGCATTGCTCAACAAAAAATGCAATGAAGACCACAAATTGGTAGAAAATTCGGCACTACCACCTACTAGGGATTGGTAGTACCGAAACGCTGGTATTATCACCACCCATGGCCAGTAGTGCCTGAAAGGGAACGGGTAGGATACTCTAGAGTAAATTAAAAAAATTCTACTGTGTAACCAAGGAACCACTGCAAGTTATAGATCATAAAATTACCATTAGACGCTTAGACCCATAGCAAAAGTAGAGTCGATGTAGCACGGTGGTGCAGTTGTAGTCGTACTAGCCTCAAGCCTCCTTTAACAACTCCTCATGAACATCACAGGTTGCAGATCTGAAAAGGTTAGAAGATTGCCTAGAAGGGGGGGTGAATAGGCTAATTTCAATTTAAAATAATTTAACGCAGCGGAAAAGGGTCGGATATTCCGAATTAATATCGGAACTTCCGAAAACTTCGGAACTTCCGTAATTACTTCGGACTGTCCGAACAGCACTTGACTTAAAGGATCAAGTAGAAAGAGCTAGACGACAACTAGCTCTAGACAACTAAAATTGCACTAACAAAGATCAATAAGATTAAACAAGCAGCTAGAGACAAGAGAGAACACAATGGTTTGATTTCCGGAGTTCGGATCCTTGAGGGGATCTTACGTCTCCGTTGAGGAGGCTCCAAAGAGCCCGGGTCTTTTCCAACCCTTTCCTCCCAAACCTCGGTCACGCTTGAGGCTTGGTTCCACTATTGGTTCCTTTCCTTTCGGAGGCGGAGCCGGCCTTCACAAACTTCTCACGGCTTCCCACAATCGTTGGGGGCTCGTGAGCGACCCCTAGCCGTCTAGGAGTCCTTCAACCTCCAAGAGAAATAAATGCACTCGAATCTCGATCTTGGAGAGGTTCTCTACTTTCTCAAGATGAATACAAACTTAATCCTTGACTTTCAATCACACTTGACAAACTCTCACTCACTAAATGATCCCTAAGATCAAGGAGGAGAGAAAGCTCAAAGGATGCTCTAGAGAATACTCAAGAAGCTCAAGTGAATAGCCCAAGCAAGTGTGTAACCAGCAAAAGGAGTGGGAGAGGGGTATTTATAGTTTTGGATCAAAACTAGCCGTTACCCTCGCACTCAGCCTCACATCGGAATGTCCGATAAGAACTTCGGAACATCCGATGTGTGCAAACTACCAGACTTGGAAAGCTTCCAACGGTCGAAAACAACACGCATCGGAAAGTCCGATAACAACATCGGAACATCCGATAACTCCCGGAGAGGGAACCCAATTAACAAGCTAAGTCCACATCGGAATGTCCGATATAAGATATCGGAACATCCGAACAAAACAGTGGGCTCCCAAACAGGAAAACAACCACTTCGGAACTTCCGAAGACGCAACTTCGGACAGTCCGAACTAGACAGAGAGCACCTTTACACAAGACAGCACACATCGGACCTTCCGATACTCAATATCGGAACATCCGAACCAAACAGAGAGCTCCCAACCAAAAACACAACAGGTATCGGAACATCCGAAACAGTACATCGGAATGTCCGACCCTAACAGAACACAACGAACTAGAGCACAACTACACTTCGGAACTTCTGAAACATCGGAATGTCCGATACAACATCGGAACATCCGACTAGAAATTTTAACACAAGCTCATTCCGAAGCTAGAGAGAACACTTCTAACCCTTGAGAGACTCGGCTAAATTCATCTTGAGTGAGGAGAACATCTTTAAGTCAATTTCAAAGCATCCCTCTTAATAGTACGGCATTCCTATGACTCAAAGGATTAAAATAACATGCTTTAAATACCGTTTTTCTTACTCAACACTACTAGGGGACACTTCACGTACATAGACGATCTCTTCTTGAAGCATTTGCCTGTTCATAAACTAGTTGAACACATTAGTTTCTTTAATCGTTTGTCATTAATCACCCAAAACAAATTTAGGGGGCCTAGATGCACTTTCAAGATCATCCTAGCATTGATGCTTCACAACAACGCCTCCAAGGTATCCACATGTAGGGGGCAGGAACACCATGCGCTAGAGTGTTAGCACTGATTGCGCGGTTCTAGGTGAAGGAGGGGTGGTGGCTAGGGTTTCTGGAATTTTGAATTCCTATGGTGTCTCTCAACCTAAAAGTTCATCCCATACTTCTACCGTGAGCAAGGTAACAAAGTACTCCAATCTCTTCAAAATTTCATTCAAAACCAACCGGCTAACAAGTTTCTAAACCCACAGTGCATGCCTTCTCCGCCTCCATTCTCCCCAAATGGTAATATTGGCTTGCCAGAAGACATAACAAACAATCTGCCCCACCGCCATCTCAGCTGACGCCACAAGCATAGTTTGCTGTAGGCGCAAGTCCCTCCATCGCTGCTGCTAAACTGACCTCAACTCTTGCTGACATCCTTAGTTTTGACTTGTTAGATATTGAGAGCAAGGAAGAAGACCGCACCCCCACCATTATCGACAAGATCTTGACGGAAGTAAAAGGTGCATCAGCCCAAATAATGTCTGCACCGGGTGCCAAAGAAAAACTCGAGCACCTCTGTTACTTCCTGCTCAGTACATCGGCCAACCTTGTAGAAGATGCACAACCGATCAGAGACACTATTGATGTTGTGAAGCCCGATATACCTGAGCATGCTACAACCGCCTTGCTTAACGTCTGTTTCATAGATGAGAAGAAAAAATTAGCTAATAAGGCTAAGCAACGGTTGGAGCGTCAAATCGCGCAAAGGGAGGATCAAAAGCTTCTCGATCAACTGGAGTTGACACTAAAGCGAAGAAGGCCAAGCTTGATGAGGAGAACAAGGAGTTTAAGGAAACCTAAGAGCTTGTATCGGCCCTGGAGGCCTCCAACAAATCTTTGGAGGGAGAGCTATCTAAGGTAAATGCTCAACTAGTCGATACAGCTTCAAAGATTACCGGGTTCTCTTCATCTCTCAAAGAGAAGAAGGTTGCTCTGGCCAAAGGCATTGCATCGGTCTGATCCCAATCGGTGAAGGTGGTTCCCATCCCTGGCACAACTGAAGAGGACCATCTGATAATCAACGAGGTTGACATGATCATTGCCAATGCCTTGGCCGTGCTGTCGGGCTTGGGGATGAATCCCTGATGACCTTCAAACAAATGCTATTTATGTAATGAATCTTGTTGGTGTGCTGTGGATGGATACTTTTTCTTCAATTTGGATGTGTGTAACTTATAAATCAGCTGTTTAACCGATTTAATGTTTGAATGTTTTCAATCTATGCCCTGCTTTTATATTATCATTTTTGTTCTAAGGACAATGCATTTCATTGGCCATATCTCATACTCATAACCAGAATTAACCTCATCGAGTTAATTTGGCCCTTATTTTTGATTGGCTAATCCAAATCCATTCAATGGCAACGCGTCACACAGTACCTCTAGTCGATTAAGTCCCAATCCAAATATTTAGGTAATATTTCTTTAGGTATTTTCCATTGATTGCCTTAGTAAAATATACTCCATCTAAAGTTTCCAAAATGTAGGAGTTACCGTTGACCAGCCAATTAATTTTATATGGCTCCTTCCATGTAGGAGACTATTTTCCATATTGGCTATTCTTTGAGCCGACGGGTAGAATAGTTTTCCACACTAAGTCGTTTGCATTGAATGACTTAGGCACAATCTTTTTATTCTAGGCCTGTGCAATTCTAGCTTTATTCTTCCAAATTTGTTCCAATGTTTACAATCTTATTTCCGCCAAATCATCTAAATTGTCAGCTATCAAATCCTTACAATCTTGAGCCGATAAGTCATCTTGCTTGGCGACTCGTAACAAACTAATACCAATTTCTATCGGCGATACAACCTCTTGCCCATACACAAGCTGATATGATCATACATTAGTAGCTCTATGGCAAGCAATCTGATATGACCACAATGAGTCCGATAATGTGACATGCCAGTTTCTCGGCTTGTCCTCAATTTTTCTCTTAATTAGCTTTTGATCAATGTCTTATTTGATGACTCACCTTGACCATTAGCTTGTGCATAATAGGGTGATGAATTCAGTAACTTAATCCTAAAACTCTTAGCAAAACTTTGAAGCTCACCGAACATAAACACAGTTCCCTGATTAGTCGTAATAGTTTGAGGGATCCCAAACTGATAAATAATGTGTTCCCGAACAAATGCAGTCACTTCAACGCTAGTTACCTTCTTCAAATGTATAGCTGCAACCCATTTAGAAAAATAATTAGACATAGCTAATATGTGTTTTATGTCCATTAGATGATGTAAGATATATCTGACTGATTATATCTATGCCCCAACCTCTAAACGGTGAAGGTTTTATGATTGGGTGTAAAATTGAGGCAGGTGCCAATTACACATTACCAAACTTCTGGCAAGTATGGCATCCCTTATAGCATTTGAAACAATTTTCCAACATTGTCAGCCAGAAATAACCAGTATGCCATAATAACTATTTCATCTTTTGAGCCAACTGATGTGGTCCACAAATTCATTTGTGCACTCCCCCATTGTCGATTTTGCCTCTTCAGTCCTAAGACACCTTAATAACAAACCCTTCAAAGTTTGATAATAAAGTATACTATCGAGCATGGCATACTTTAAGGTTTGAATCTTAATCTTATCGGTTTGCTTCGAGGGGTCAGACAGATAATCTGATATATTCAATTGTCAATAAGCTATATTAGTGCACATGGCCGTCTTCTCGATTAGTTCACAATCTACTAATCGACCAAACATCTTATATCCTAAAGCCTGTTGTGCCAGTAAATTGGCCTTATTTTTTCTCGCAAGGGATATAGCAGATCAAAAAAGAATTGAATGAGCCGATTATTTCATGGCATTTTCTAAGTATTTGACTAGAGTGTCATCACAATAGTTGTATTCCCCCGTTATCTGTTGTACTACAACCTGGGAATCGCCATAAGCTTCAACGGAGTTGACACTAAGATTGTTGAGCAATTGTAAACCCCTAAGTAATGCCTGATATTTAGCTTGATTGTTTGAGCACCTACAATTAAGCCTGAACTCAAACTCAAAGCTACAACCTTTTGGAGATATTAACACAATCCCAATGCCATCGTCCTCTCTATATGCTGACCCATCAAAATACAACTACCAAGGTGCAACCGTGACTATTCCACAATCGGTGCTATGACCTGTTATGAAATCGGCTACCACTTGTCCCTTAACTGCCTTAGCCGATTCAAAAGTTCAAAAGTTAGGTCAAACTCAGTAAGCCTATAAGCCCATTTTTCAAGTTGACCTCTTAAAATCAGAGCTAACATCATATACTTGATTATATCGGCCTTACATATGACTTTACAAGCCGAATTTAATATATAATGTCTCAATTTAGTGTAAGCAAAATATAAAGACAAACAAAGCTTTTCAATGAGAAGTACATTGTTTCGGCATCAATCAGCCGTCGGCTCAAATAGAAAATTACTTGCTCCTTCCCATTTATCACTTGCACCAAAACTGCTCTAGTTTTCGATTCTTCAGTTGATATATATAACTTGAACGGTACACCTTCTTGCGGCGCAGCCGAAACTGGAGGCTTAAGACAAATACTCTTTGATATCTCTAAAACCTCTCTGTTTATTGGCTCCCCACACAAATTCCCAAATTTCCCTTAGCCACAGTAGTGGAGTAAAGGCGCCAATTCAAACAGATAAATTTGATATAAACCTTCGTAAGTAATTTATTTTATTGGTCAACTTCTAAAGATCCTTCTTGCACCTAAGGGGTTGAATATTAGCTATAGCCTTAACACGTTTCTGGTTGATTTGAATACGTCTCTCATGCACCATAAACTCAAGAAATTGTCCAGCCGACACCCCAAAATCACACTTGTATGGATTCATCTTTAAATTATGCACTCTAGTTTTCTTGAATACTTCCTCTTAGTCGACTAGATGTTGGCAATCTTCTTTCAACTTTACAACAACATTATCAATATAAATTTCTATAATATGGCCAATCAATTCATGGAAAATCAAATTCATAGTCCTTTGATTTGTGGCACTAGCACTTTTCAAGCCGAATATAATTACAACCCATTCAAATAACTCTAGCGCTACAGGGCAACTGAAGACTGTTTTATGGACATCTGCTTTAGGCATGAATATTTGATTATATCCACCATTTCCATCAATAAAACTTATGCTTTTATTTTTCAGATGTAGCGTCGATAAGCATATCGGCTATGGGTGGGTATCGGATATTCGTCATCAGGCGTTGCCTTATTCAAATCTCTAAAATCAATAGACACCCTAAGTTTGCTATTTTTCTGAATAACAGAAACAATATTAGAAACCCATTCAGCATATCGACAAGGCCAGATAAACTTAGCTTCTAATAATCACTCAATCTCTTCTTTTATTTTATCGTACAAAACCAGATTAAACCGTCTAGGAGACTGTTTAAATGGCATGTAGCCTAGTCTTATCGATAGCTGATATTTACAAGTTGTCGGCTCAAACTAGGCATTTCATGATATTCCAAACAAAACAATCTTTATAATTTTTTAACAAGTCGACCAATGTTTTCTTTTACCCATCTGTTAACTTTGAACTAACAAAAGTTGGTATTTTCTATCACCATTGCCTATATCTACCTCTTCTAATGGATTTGAAGACGTAAAACCTTACCCAATTCTTTCAATGTCTTCAAAATTTTTGATGGCTTAATAGCTATCCATTGTCTGCCGATAGCGTTGCATTTTATAGTGTAAAATCTTCATTGTCGCTTTGGACTCCATCAGCGTAAAATCTTGTTTGTCCGATCAAAGGTACTCGGTCTTAAACTGATCGGGATCACACCCGTCTGGCTGATGCATATGAAGTCACAGTCTTCAAATGCTCTGCTCGATATGCACTCAGCACCATCATGTTGCTAATTCGCCTTTGAACTGGCCATGGCTATATGAGCCGATGTGTCGGTCTCGACCGCCTCAACTTCATCATCATTCCACCATATCAACTTTTGATGCATAGTCGATGGAATGCAACAATTAGCATGTATTCAATCCAACTGTGAGCTCGGTCATCATAATGCCTTTTGCTTTTGTGGGATCTCCGGTGAAGTCATTCAACACCATGTTGGTTTAATGAGATCTTCATCGGACTTGCCCAACTTTTTACAAGTTGAGTAAGACATCAAATTAACAGTAGCCCCGCCATCTATTAGCATCCTTGATATCGGCTTTCCGTTGATATGGCCTCTCAAATACAATGGTCTTAAATATCGATGATCATCTTATGGCTTCTCAAGAACAATTGGGCAAATGATTCTTTAGCTGATGGCGCACATACCTTGAACTCTATAGGCAGGGTGAACGCCATGTTGATGTTCATCGGTGGCGGCGAATCATTGTGAATAATGGGGGAATCTAGATCGTCGGCTGAATCAAATTCTTCCCGAACAACTTTTTTCCTCCATTCCTTCTTGACAGGTTTAATCAAATGAAGCTCATTGAAATCTTCATCCCTTCCATGACCGGTTTCCCTCAATTCTGGAGTTTTCAAACGTTGAAGCCGTCTCCTTTGTGACTTGCTTAATCCTGTAGGACACCATCGTTGTTTGGGTTCTATTGGCTTTTGTATCTTGCCGATCAAGTATACTTCAAACATCTCCTCGTGCCCTCTGTTTGGCTATGGTTGACCCTGGATCGACTCAGCAATCCTCTCGTGGATTGGCTTCTTTTGGTCTCCATCTTGTCGACCTGGGGCCAATCCGTACAATATCTCTTTAGCTGACCGGCGATGATCTTGGCTTTGCCCAGGATAATGTTGCATCGGGCAAATATATGGTGATGGCAAAGCCAATCCCTTTTCCAGTAGAATTGTCAAAAGGGGCACCGCTCATGAGCTTTCTTAGCGGCACTTGGCTGATGCACATCTACTTAGCCAGCAACTAAGAGAACGTTGGCTTATGTTTCTGTATCGGCTTCCACGACGGTACAAGTTTTTCAGCTCTGTACCACTTACCGACTCAGAGTTCTCCCCTTGGCTTTATTGTCCTCGAGTTTATACCTTCACGGTTGGTTTCAATTTGAATAGACCTGACTATGCTCTTGGTTGTTTCCTCGCCCTTCATGATTGTCTTTATATCAACCTGTCGAGCCACTTTAACCGATGTTGCCAATGAATAAATCTGATCATCCATTGCCAATTCTTTCCCCTTTGCCGAGCAACTGACCATGTTGACTAGAAAAATATTGGCATCCAGTTGCATTGCTGGCTCCTCGGTGAACTTTAATCGGCCATCTTCTATAGCCGATTGAATCTGTTGAAGAAAGATATTGCAATTGTTAGTTCTATATGAAAAAGAATGCTACCACTTACAATATCTTCGCTTTCTAATTTCCTCAACCGATGGCAAGGTATGATCCTCAAGCAATCGTATAACTTTTTCTTGTGACAACAAATCTAAAATATGATCACATTTAGTTACATCGAAAACATACTTAATTTCTAACTTGGTTTTAGTCGGTTTAAGCCAGGAATAGAATAAGGACTTTTTACTTTCCTTGACCCACTCGGCTAAATTTACTTCGGTTTCATCCTCCTCGAATGAACTACCAGACTCATATTTGACGAGGTTAACTTTAGACTTATCTTTTTCCTTGTTTTTGAATTAATCTTTGAAGTCTTTATTCTCAAAGAATCGACTTTCTTGAGACGATACTCTACACAACAAGTGGCTCAAATCAGTGAATTTTTGGCCACCAAACTTCTACTTCAAGGGCGGGATTAACCCTTGATAATCCAAATCAGCCAATTGATTATCAGGTAAGGAAAGAATGGAACACTGATTTCTAATATCCCAAAATCTTTTGATATAATCGGTTACCAATTCCCCAAACTTTTGTCTAATGGAATTTAAATTTGATATCCTTAATTCTAGGCTCCTATATAAAATTTATTTGTGAAATTGGCTCTCCAAGTCGGTTCAAGTGCTGACCAAATTTGGGGGCAATATTGTGAACCAAGTGAAAGCTACCCTAGACAGAGATAACGGGAACAATTTCACCCTTAACCCATCGAAATGGGTTGCTTCACCACATTGTGCAACAAAATGACCAACATGTTCTAATGTCGTCGTGGAGTGATCTCCTAAAAACTTTGTGAAATCGGGGACTCTATAACCATTAGGGTATGGAATCCGATATAGGGTTGGACCCTTCGAGAAATTGGCTCAAAGTAGTGAGAAGTGCCCGAGTTTCCATCGGTTGAGCAACCGATTTAGGGTAAACATAGAACGGAGCAGACAGAGGTAAATTGGGTTGAGTGTCCAATTTGGAGCCATCTGTTTATGCCTGGTAGTGAGTAACTCAATTTGTTCTAGGATCCTATGGTTGGACCATGGTTGGTTGTACTGGTGCCATAGTGGGAAGGATAGCCGATGGCTTTGGATCAACTGTTGGCTTTACGGTCTGAGTGCTCTGGGCAATGGAATAGAGTGAGTAAGTGGGCAGGGCCTACAGAGGGTCGAGCAGAGCCCCAACTGATGCCAATTCTTGTGCAACTTCTTTGACGCTATTGGCTATCATTGGCTTCAGCATAGTTATTAGAGCCGATGACTAATTGATAAGAGCATGATGTATAGATTGATTAATCATATCCGATAATTCTGTTTGCGTGGGTATGTATCGGCTTACTTGTCTATTCTCCACTACACCCGAAGTTTCCTTGTCACTGAGGGTGACCGTCGGCAACCCGGTTTTCTATGTAACTCCACGTGAGGCCTTCTGGTAGCAATTCAACATCACCTGCTTGAGCAAGGCCTTTCGATCCTTGATTTCTTTCCGCTGTTTAAGCATTAAATTGTCCAATGTGGGGATGATAATGGCCTCAGGATTGACATCAGACGGAGAGATTGATTTTTTCGTAGAAGACATCATCGTCGATCAGTTCCACTAGGCGTGCCAAAAGTGTGTTAAAGCCAAAAAAACGTGACGAGGGGTTAATCGGCAATCACCACACGCAAACACCGAGTTTAATTTGGGTGCGGGTGTGCCAGCCAATTTGATCCTGCAATCAGCAAAAAGAAAATTTAATTTAATTGGCCTTTAAGCCGATGTATTTTTCAATAATGATCTAGCCTAAACAGTTGTTTAAGTCGATTAGACGAAAAGTAACTGTGAGACCCCGGATCAGCTATCCAGAATCTCCTGTGTATTTCCGTACTAGTCCCAGATCAGTAGCTAGTACACACAGTCACAGTGATACTTCATTGCCGAACAAAACGAAACTGTAATATAAATATTCAAGTATGGGCCACATGGCCACTTATTACAATACTCGGTCCAACGACCGGACACACAAAACAGCGGAAGCAAAAAGAAAGCAACGAGCGAACGCCACAACGCCACAGGCGACGACTAGGAACGCAACTAGTCCTCCTGGCAATCCTCCTCGAAGAACTCCTCTTCCTCCTCAGCATCTTGATAAATTTCTGATGATTACAATGTTGGTGTAGCACGTGAGTACAAAAGTACTCAGCAAGTCGGGAAAGTATGATCATGAGGGGCTTTCCAAAGGAAGCTTAATAGGGTTTATTTGCATAAAGCCACATTTGATTAAATCATACTTAAGTAATAAGTTCCACAAAGCATATTTTACAACTCTTTTTAATAATTGAATTATTTATGATTGTAGTGAGGTTCTAACCACCATCACTAGCATAAAGGCTCTATCCGCCAACAGTTTAAAGGATCAAAGTTAATCATGTGACTCCATCCGTCAAAGGTAAAACAGGTTCTATCCACCTGGGTTGGCTCTTTCCGCCAAACAACATTCGAGAGTTCTAACCACTCCCGAACCCCAAAACAAAACACCTTTTGGTTTTAAAAACAAAATCAAAGTCTACCAATATGAAAGCATTCTTCGCTTTGCCTGTAACCGTAGGCACGGCTATTCAAATAGTTTATACTCTGCAGAGGTGTACAACTTTACCCACAAGACAAGATATACCCTTGTTGCCATGCAATTAACACACTTCCTTAGGTGTGCCGGCAGGGATATCTTGACAAGGCCGTTACAATGTATCTACCTAGTTAGACCCACCCGCTGAGGTTTCACCGCTGTTAGGGTTCCCTCCACCCAGTACAGAAGCCCCCTCTTGCGCCGTGTGAGCAAAACAACCTCCACAACAATGCCTCCGTCCGGCTCTCACACAACAACCGAGTGGCGAGTCTAAACTAGGCTTCTACAAATCAGTGAGCCAGGTCGTACCATTATAGACATGTGGTAGTACGGTTATGCTTAAAATGGCAATCATAAGCGTCGGTCCTTATATGACTTGGGGCGGTACTTGCACAAAAGGATCAAGGCTTGATCCGCTTCCACCCGACATTCCATGCCGCCCAAGTCAAAATCATTTTCCTTTTCTTTTTATTTTAGAAAACAGGACCAAAATAATAATAATAACTTTCAAATCACGTTTAATAACATTCTTTTTGAATAATCCCACCCATGGGTTGTTTTGGTCGGAAAAGGTCCTAAGCAATTCTACCGTACTACATAGCAACGGATACCATATAAACATAGGCATGGTATAAACAATGATCTAGGGTTACAATGGATATGATTAACAATGTCATGGAGGAAACAACAAGTTCGGAATAACTAGCTCTTATATTTGACATATTTAATTAAACATAGCCATGCAACTTTATAAACAATTTTAAATCGTTTCGCAAACAAAGGAGCAAAGTGCATCAAGGAGACTTGCCTTCAGTTTCTTGGCGGTGTCGAACTCGGAAGGCTCGACGGCGAAATCGTGATCATGCGGGATCGTCGACTACACGCAAAACGAGGCAATAAATAAATAACAGAAAATAAATAAAATCCAAAAATTATAAAATTAGTACTGGCAGGAAGGTCTTGATTTATGATGAATTTAGAAATTTGAATGAGGTCAAACGGAGTTCGGATGAGAAAGTTATGAGCTTCCGAAGTTTGAATTTCGAATAAATCGAAAACCGGGAATATTCCGGGAATATTCCCTTCGGGTTTGACTGGGTCAAAGTTTGACCGCGGACTTTGACTTTGACTGGGCTGGTCAGGAGTGAGTCAATGACAGTGGGGCCTAGGTGTCATTGGGAGGGAGTAGCTTCTCCATGAAGCTTCCCATGCCATGGCAATGGAGGAGAGAGAGAGATAGAGAAAGAGGAAGGGAGAGAGAGAGGGAAGGGGAGGGGGTGGCCGGCGGTGAGGGGCGGCGGCGGGCGGCGGCGGGCGCTGGCCAGCGGCAAGGCGGCGGCGCTGGCGGCCGGCGGGCGCGGGCCCACGCACGGGCAAGGCCCCATGCCCACTAGAACAGAGAGCAACCCAAAAAAAAACAGAGGACGCAAATTTTCCAAAAACCCGGATTTTGACCCCATTTTTGAACGGAATTGACCCAAACAAAAGGCTAGAACCTCTAGAGAACATCCTTAGGAACCTATAACCGGAAGGAATTGAACCGAAACTCACCGAGCAAGATGAAATCGACGATGAACACGGGTTCGGCCGAAACGAGCAAAACGCGAAATTCGTCGAGGAAACTTGATGAACCCTGAAATTGATGGATGGATTAGAGACTAGACATCCATGCTAACACAAAGAAACGATCGGGAGGAAGAAAGATCCACCGGAGTGGAAGATACGAGCAAGAACACGAAGAACGCGAAGAACACAAGAGTTCGTCGGTTTTCTTGATCTTGCGGCCGATTGGGTTTGAGGGGCTAAAGGAGGGTGACACCACCGGAAAGAGGGTTCTTATACGGAGAGATGAGGGGCGGAATCACGCGAAACGGATTAGAAACGGACGCGCAATCACCAAAAGAGTCGATTCCGGTTTTCTCGCAACCGTTCAAAAACCAGCGCGATCTCGGGTGCAACAACCCTAGGGATAGAAAGAGGAGTCCGTTGTGATCCCAACGGACCCGGCGGTTCGCGATTTGGGGTTGTATTGGAGGAGCTAGAAGGATTTAAAGAGAGCTCCCACCATTTTTGCTTGCTTGAAGCTCCTTTGTTCATGCATGGCAAGAGGTTGAAGATGACACTATTCACTTGCCACGTGGCAGCATCCTATTGGTCCTCCTTTACGCAAATGATTCGCCCTAAAGAAAAATAAGGAAAAATGGCCTAAAAATTCCGGAAAAATTCCTAGAGCCATTTTAGATTATTTGGAACTCAATGGAAGTGGTTTGGTTGAATTTGGATGATTTTTGTGGAATTGGATATTCGGGTGCGGATCGCAGGCATTAAACAAAAGCCGCGCGAGATAAAATAGGAACGGATGTCCAAAAATCCGGGGAATGATTCCTAAAATCATTTCGGAATATTTGGAACATTTTAGAAGTGGTTTGGAGATTTTTGGAGCACTTTTGGACTCGGGTGAATTTTCGGGTCCCGGCGGGAACTGGAAAACCCGATTTTTCGCCCGGGAGGGAATTAATTCCCGATTTCGGAGGGAAATGGATGCCAGGCTAATATAAACACCAAAGAAACTCCAACTTTTGAATTAACTTCATTTAAATTAGGTTTTTCTCCAGAAAGCCAAAACGAGGATGTTACAGTACTAACCGATAGATCTAAACAGTCTGATTGAGATGATTAGACAAGGATAAAGGTATATTTTTCCCAAAAAAGGTGATGCGCAACAAAATCGAAGAAAAAACATACCTGGGTGGTGTAAGTCGGCGAAACCAATAATTGGCGATGCACAACTTTATTGATCAAGCGAATTATAAAGGAAGATGATAAATCTAAAATTCTGCTCCTAGTCGATGGAAAGGTAAAAAGTAATACGAGTTGATTGGTTGATTGTTTGTTTTCCATGTTGCTGATCGTCTTCTTTTATAGCGTCCGATCCGATTGTGTCCTCCTTGAACTCGTTACACTGTCTGTGTTAACCTTGATTTTTGAAAACAATCTATCCTTTTGAAACCAATATCGTCTTTATTCCGATCAATCCTATCCCGACCTCTTTCCTTGATTCGTATCGGCCGCAACTTCCCAAAATATCATTTCCTTTGATCCGACACTGTTCTTGATCCAAAAATACCGAATTAATAATCTTTGCCAAGTCTACCACGCGCCAAATTCTGATGTCAACACGATCATTTTAGAATAATCATTACAAAATTATATATAGAGTTTTATACATAAGTCACATACTTGTCAATAAATAATAATAATAATAATAATAATAATAATAATAATAATAATAATAATAATAATATTCAAGAAACAAGATAATGAATCATGAGCATAAGAAAATATAATCATCTCAAAGATTACATCTAGGATATATCTCCAACAGTGCCACCCGTGAGACATCTCAGAGAAACACCTCTCTACAAAATAACTACCACCATGTAAAGGCCAGAAGTACCACTAGCCGGTACTACTGCCCGTACAATGTCGGTAGTGCCGCCTGCACTGAAGGCAAACCAGATTGCTTCAAATTCAAATCAAACTCAAACTTGAGCACCACAAGCTTAAATACAGCTAATTACTCATCATAAATGTGGGTAGAGCTCCACGTAGTTTTTCAGAATGCGCAGGTTTTATGCAGTGTTGCTTTGGGAACCACATGCATGCATCTAAATCTGATCCCTTCATTTCGTCATCTTCGGCTCATCCAAGCCATTATGCACCGCATAAGCATCGGTTATCTTCGCCTGCTTCTCGCAGTCCAAGTCTAATTCCTGTTCTTTGCTTGCGTTGCCCTCTTGATCTTTGTCCTTCCCCCAGAGCAGCATGTAAAGGCCCAGCATGACAACCACTCCTCCGATTACGCTGCGGATCAACAACAGTGGCCAGATATCGGTATGAGTTTGATTTGACACGAGCAAAGGGCTTTTGCTCCAACTCTGCCAGTCTTGCTCTCTGGTAATGAGCAAGACCTCAAATGCATGAAGTGACGAGGCGCAAATAGTTGGGCCATCAATACTCATGCATCTCTTGTGTTGAGGAACTCAGGCAGAGAAAGGGCACTAATAACTTCAGAAGGAGTAACATCGTGCAGATCATACCTTCCAACGTATAGATTCTCACCAAAGATGCAATATGACAGGATCGCCACCATGATCGTGGAGAGGGGATTGAACATGGTAACGAAGACGGGGCCTTTCTTCTCGGTGCACCACAGCTGAGCGAAGATTACGAAGCCGTTGCAGGCAATTCCCTAAAGAGCACACGGTTTATGAGCAGCACTACACAGGGAAATGGAAGAGACAGTCGAGAATAAGAAGAAGAAAATGCGCATTTTTCCAGTGATTGATCGATCACACATACAGAGTATACGACGCACCAAAACTTGAGGCCGAGGCCTATCATCCAATCCTCCATCTTATGCTGCGTGAACAGCGCGAAAACTGCGGACTGTATCCCTCCAACCGTGCACATACATGCTGTCAGTGAGAGCTGGGCTGGGTACCTCTTTATAGACGTCGCCTGTCATTTCAACCAAAAATGAGATGGCTTTAATTAAGAATAGTACTTGTTAATCAACAATTCATTTGTTTTCTTATGTCTAGTTTATCTCAGTCACTGCAGGGTGACTTTAAATACCTGCAAGATGTACCAGACTGACCAGCATATGCAGCTGGCCACTGCAAGGAATGATCCTTTAATCCAACTTTCACGCACAACGCTGCTGCTGTGTATGTGAATAGGCGCCTTCCAGAGGCTCGTTATCGCTGCTCCTTTGTACAGAGTCATGGTGGTCACTCCGGCAAACGACACCACCGTTCCTGCAATTTTCGCGAGCCCTCGCAGGCTCTTCACGTTTACAATCTCCATCCTGAAATCAAGATCGATGAGTGTTAGTAAAGCCTCGATTAACTCGATGAGATCTTTCACCAAATGTTAAAAGTCGGAAAAGGACAGAGAATCACCTGAGGACGATTGCGATCACGAACGTGATTGAGGCTATGGTGTTCAACATAGACGTAACAAACGTTGGAGAGGTGTACTTTAAGCTTGCGAAGTACATGTTCAGAGTTAAGCTCACCCTGCAAGACGAAGGGGATGTTGTGTAACTTTGTTCCCAGAGCGATACGTTCTTTCTTTCTTTCTTTCTTTGAGAAAACTCAGAATGGTATGTTCGTGTATGTACTCTTCTCAGTTCTCAGTGTTCATGCTCTTACCCCAGAAGCGAGAGTACAAATATCTCCAGGAACAGCATCAACGTCATTTTGGGTCTCAACTTCCTGTCCAAAAAAAGAGGAGGCAAAGACACAAAGGATGAGCACAGCACAGAGAATCCTGTTCAGTGTTCATCCTAACTGAGCAGCTGATCTTACTTCTCATGGTAGTACGCGAAAGGCGAGAGCAGAACGGCGACAAGTAGATTTCGGTAGGTTACGTAAACGTAGAGGTTGAGCCCCCTGTTGAATGCAGCCTCCGTGATGAAGTACATGAACGTGTAGCACAGGTGCACCAGGATCATCAGATTGTGCGGCGCGTACCTTCTCCATATCCCTGCCATTTCAGGGCTGTGAAGAGCCAATTCTACAGGACTAGCTAGGAGGACTACTCCTCAGCGGCTTAACCCCAACGCGAGTGTCTCTCTGAGTGCTACGAGCAGCTTGTCCTTTTATAGGCTGTGGTGCCTTGGGCTGTTGAGCAGCAACAGGCACCAGACAGCTCCTCATGGAGTTTCACAGTATACTCCTCTTTCAGCCTCCTGAAGAGGAAAAATTCTTAGCCCACGTGTTGATCTCACCTGGCATGTGAGCCGAACAAATGCAGTCACTACTCACTACTGGGAGGAAAGCATGTTTAAGAGTGTTGTGAACAAAAAATATATGATTTTTGTGTGGCAGTGCATGAAAGTTGCTCCTGCTCCCAGACAGTGCTCCGAGTGGTCAGTCTTTATTGTGCTGGAAGAGCCTAGCAATGGACCAATGGTGGCCCTGAGCATATTAGACGCACGCCGAGGTGGTGAGCTCACTCCAGGACAAGAAATGTTAATTTAATTGCAAAAACAAAGTACGGTCTTGACCGCCGGACTATCACATGATATATGGTAGGTACATACTTATGTAATGGAAAATAAAGTGTTTAGTTCGCACCAAGTAAGGAAAAGGAAGATAGTAGCATTAGCATGTGTACGGGTTAATCAGTAACGATGGCATGTATACAGAAATGAGCCGGCAAGAAACAAATTGAAAATCTATACGAAGGTCTATTCTTATGTGTGATAACTAATTGATTGTGTTTTAAGTCTTTGGTATTCAGGTTTAAGTTTGTTTTGAAATGAGCAATTTGAGTTGCTGTGAGTAGCCCAAGACCGACGGTTCGAGCCTTGACTGGTTGTAGCCTTGGTAGATCGAAGCATTGAGTGGTCGGACCTTTTAAGTGGTCTGGGGGCTTCACTAGTCGGAATTTTAGTTGGTTGGACCTTTTAAGTGGTTGGGGGCCTTGGCTAGCTGGTCGGATATTTTAAGTGGTCGGGGCCTTGATTGGTCAAAGCTTTATGTGCTCTTAGTCTTAAGAGGTTGGGACACACTTAAGTGGTTGTAAGCTAAGGTGAGATCTTTATATGTGTGATTACTTAGCTGATTACTATTTATCTTTTTGAGCAATACTATGTGATGTGTTTCCCTTGTCCGTGATGGTTTTAGGATTTCGGAGCTACGTCATGGTGAGGCGAAGGAGACTGGGACTAGGCTGGGAGAGCTGAGGTCCAGACGATCAAGATGTCATTGGAAGATGACTAAGGCTGAGGAGTGGCTGCGAACGAGGACGACAAGTGGATAGCTGAGATGATAACTTGAGCCTTACTCAAACGATGGAGGATCGTTGGATCAAGGGTTCATGGGTGGAGTAGTGGCTAAGTTAATGTGTGGTTGTGTGGATAAAATCTATTATGTTGTTGGGTTATGAGTTAGCCCATTTATATGTGAGGGATCCAATTTGAACTATTGATGAGATTTCTTGAGGGTCAAGAAGGTCATCTAAGTGTGAAGATTGCTCCTATTATGCTATAAATATAGGGGTGGGGGTATACCCCCATCCCAAGCTTGTAAGAGGGGATTCTTTGGTTGGTTAATGAAAGCTTTGCCCACTTGATTGTGTGGCTTTGAAATCCTCATTCTCCATGTGTTACACGATCTATTTTTCATGTTTTGAAACTTATTTCACCTCTTGTATCCTTACTTTTTGTACTTTGGATTTGCATTCCCTCCTTCTAAGTGCTTTTGCATTTTATGCCAAGAATGAATGATTGCTGGATGAATCTTCTATAGATCATACCCCAGTCATCTAGGCAATATACAACCGCTTCTTTTTAGTTTTTGACAAGAAATCGATCTTTTGTGCTTGGAAGAAAAAAATCCTTGTAAATCGTCTTCTTGTCTGTTTGAAGGGTTGTTCTCTAGTGTTCTTGCTTGCTGTGACTTGTGGAAGGTCATTCAAAACTATCTTGATCAACAAAATCCCATGAACAAGTTCAGTGTGAAGTTCCTATATTTGGCCTGGTTTTGGTGCAACTTTCACCAAACTGAAAAAAGATCAGAACTTTGACATCAATTCTTACCATCGAAGGTTGGAATAGGTTCCTGACATCAATTCTTACCATCTAAGTTTCACGAGTTTTGGGTTAGCTAATCAAAAGTTACATCGATTCTTATTTTTTAGATCGTGTTGATTACTATTCACCCGAGTACTGTTCATCTGAGCAATGTTCACACCGAACACTGTTTATCTAACCAATATCCACACAGAACACTATTCATCTAACCAGTTCAAATTACTGTTCATTCGAACACTGTTTATCGAGCACAGTTTATCCGACCTTAACCAGTTCAGTGGTACTGTTCATCTAGCCTCAACCAGTTAGGCAGCACTGTTCATCCGATCTTCTGTTCATCCAACCACCTGTTCGGATTGTACAGTCTTCTGATTTGTTCTTTTGTTGGTTTGCTTTTTAGCAAAATTTTTTTATTTAGCTCCTATTCACCCCCTCTAGTCGCTTTTTTTGCTCCTTCAATTGGTATCAGAGCTGATTTTGTTCTCCTTTCTAGATCTTGACCGGTCTTAAGAGCTTTGGTGACTGACAAGTATTCCATTTAGCCTTCAATTTTTTCTAGAGTTGATTTTCCTTACTGGAAGTCTCAGATGGAGTCATACATCATTGCCTAGGGCTTCCTGATTTGGCAGAAGGTGGAGCTTCCGTATGAGGTTCCTGTTGATGAGAACGTCACGGTCGGCAATATGGCTGCTGATGTTGAGGCAAATACTAAGGCAAGAAACCATCCTCATACAGGGACTTAGCCATAGTGAATACGATAGGATCTCTCACCTACGATCTGCTCATTAGATCTGGGTGACCATCGATGCTTACCATGAGGGCACTATCCAGATCAGTTTGAACAACACGCTGGTGAGAACCTAAATGAGTGCTTTGGTTGCTTAATAAAGATTTTGAGCAATATACGTGTAGTGGGTTGCACGTACACTGACTAAAAAATGCTCGTCATTTCCTGACAGCACTCGATCTTCGGGTTTGGGAGATGAAGGTGACTACCATCAAGGACACCACAGACTTATCGACTCTGACTCTTGACGGACTTTATTGTCGACTCAAGACTCATAAATCGACGTCGTCTCTCATAAAACGAAGTCACAGTTGATATCTTTGGACATCGATCCCATTGGATCCAGTTATGATACCTATCTTCATTTTTCACTTTTCACTCTTTATGAGATGGGCAATGATCAGTTTGAGAGGTTCCTAGAGAGTGATCTTTCCCTCTTAGCTAGAAAATTTTCACATGAATACAAGTTTAAGACAATTTGAATGAATATGGTTGAAATCACCACACTCACAGCATCTTGGAGGACCACCATCAACTTTCTTATTCATTCTCACATTCTGTAAAGCTTTGTTAAAGCGAGAAGAGAGTAACGCCAAGTCTTCTTCTAGAAATTGCTCAAGCTGTTCATCGGTTAATGAAGATAAGGAAGAGAAAGCAAAACTTGATGAAGAAGAGTTATTGTGAGACATGTTAGGTTGAGAGATTAAAACAATTGACTTATAATCATTCTTCCTAGCAAGAACATCAAATTCATGAGATTTCAGCTTAGAATAAAGAACATCTAATATAAGTGTACTCATGACAGTTGATTCTCTAATAGATGTTACTTTCATCTCCCAAATTGACATGTCTAAAGCACCAAGTAATTGTCGAACATTTGAAGCATCAGTGTAGCTAACTCTAACAGATCGTAGATTGATAAGAATCTTATTAAAGCGTGCAAAAAAATCATCTAACGATTCACTAGACTTCATCTCAAAGCGTATATATTCTTTTTTATAAATGTCTTGATGTACCTCTTTTACCGTATTTGAACCTTTATGGTAATCACAAAGAGATTTTCATAACTCATATGCGGACTTGAGATGAATCATGCGGTTAAAGTCATTCCTTCCTTTGATAATCAAATTTCTTGCCTTGCCATTAGCCTTCAGATGTGATCGATTTGTGTTGTCAACTTCATTATTATCGGGTACTTGATAAGGCTTGTACACTTTTTTCCAAATTGCAAAGCCTTGAGCTTGAATGTATGCCTCCATCTTTGCTTTCCAAAATCGAAAATCAACACCATTGAAAACACAAGGTTTTGTCGAATAGCTATCCATCGCTATGATTTCTAATCACCGGTTAAGATTAATTAGAAAACTTTGCTCTGATACCACTTGTAGGATCGATATACACTAGTATAGCAATCAGAGGTGGGGTGAATGATTGCACGGAAGCTAAAACAAAATTTTATTGATTCTCAAAACAACCCTAAACAAAGTATGAAAAATTGCTTCGGATTGTACAAAAATAGATTGACATAGATTTACTAAAACTATAATTGCTAAAGATCCCACCGTCGGATTGATGTGAAATTTA
The DNA here is from genome assembly GCA_036346355.1 of Rhipidocladum racemiflorum. NCBI lineage: Eukaryota > Viridiplantae > Streptophyta > Magnoliopsida > Poales > Poaceae > Rhipidocladum > Rhipidocladum racemiflorum. Next base: position 81,913,357 of record CM070573.1, on the reverse strand, counting down.
AATTGTAGAAACTAGATTCAATTTCAAAACTAACCCAATAAGAATCAGCTCAAACGGATCTACGGATCGAAAGTTATGACCTTCACAAGTTGACTGATCAAATTATAACGAAAATTGATCTAACCCTAATTACGAAATTAATCAAGATCTATGAGGAATTAACCAATCAAACTTTTTAGATCAATAACATGTTGCTCTAGAGATATTTTGAGTGGATCAAATCAAAATTATCACCGTGAAAAATAAATCAATCTAAAAACAAAGCGAGAGGTGCTTCTATGCTCTTCCTTTTAAAAGTTGCACAACTATTAAAGTATGAATGAAGGGTAGATGGTGATTACTTACCCCTTCGGTTGCTTCAAGATTTGTGCAACTTGTACTAGAAGGAAAAGCATAGAAGCACTTCTCAAACAAAGCATGCATGTAAATCACCTGCGTTTTTGCGGTAGACTCATGTGCTACAGTACCCTTCCCATCACTGCAGTAAATCGTGTGACGGTAGATTACTGTAGCGAGACACTTAGCAACTCGCAGTACTGTGGTGACGTGATTTACTGAAGCACGAAAATCACTGTAGCGTCGATCCAACCGCCATTTCTTTTTCCCGTGCACTCAAAACGCTGCACTCTCTTTTTATTTCATCTATTTTGTGCAGCTTACAATTCTATCAAAACAAAAGATTCCCCCTCCTATTTATACTAAACAAAACCCTAATGAGTTGTACTCAAATACATACATACATATCCACTGGCCCAATACATGCACATAGAGTCCAAAACTCACATATTTGCACGCGTACAGCCCACATGCCGCTATCATGTGACTCACTCTCCTTCACGTACACTGTTCTCTAGTCCGAATATTTCGTATGACATTCTTGACCACTAGGACCTCGGTTCCTCTCTGAACCTCAGTTCCTCCATGAACTTAGTTCCGGTCCCGTCACTGACCACGTTCGACCTCAAGCAACACCTGCACATGAACAAACCACGAAATAATTTTCCGAGCACAAGTCCAGGACTTGGCTCAAGATCAGTCTATGCAACCACTCACATAAGTGATTGCATCAAGCAAAACGACTACCATGCTATCACAAGCATATCAAATAATTATCTGAAACATCACATGCATATGCACCACACATGCCATGAGCGCAACCACTTTGTAATACCAAAATCAACACTATGCCAATTTTTAGCACATGATTTCACAATTTTATTTGGAATTTTCTGGAATTTAATTCTACGAATAACTCAACTTGAATCAGAATTGTGCTTAAAATTGACTCGTGTGTTGAGGGGAAGTTTGAGAAACTAATCATCATGCATTGCATATAGATTTTTTTATGAGCTTTGTCTATTATGCAATTGAGTTAATTATGCTGTTATGCACATTACTACTATTATGAGAAACATGCTAGCTTAGTCATGTCTAATTGCTATTGATTCATTGTGCTAAGCTTGTTGAAAATTAAAATTGGGCTCTAACGAAAACTTGATGACACTTGTATCTTTTACTTGATATATTTCTTCACTAGGTGCTTATGACATGTTTTGTGAAATTTTGGGTTTCTACTAGAGTCTCTAGAGCAACTTGGGTGAAGCTAGTTTGTTGTATTCTAAAATCCTCAAAATGCTCATGAATCTAAGTGATGAAAATGATTAAGAATTGACTTGTGTGTGCCAAAATTGATCTCAACACCTTATATTCATGAGACTGCTTTCTATTGCACTTGGGATGAAGTTGGGATGTATTGTGTATGACCAAGACAACTCTTTTAAGTGTCATGCTTCAGATGGTCGACTATGACGAGTCAATCAAAATTGATAAATGCAAACAAAATTAAAAGACATTGTGGAAGAGAGTGAAGTCTAGGAAGCGTTTGTCGATGGCTCCTAGTCGACGATGTGCTTTACTAGGATAAGCTCTCTACACCACTTTGTGTGCGTTAACTTCAAATATTTGCATTTGAAAGACTAGGTTGAACTCTAGCATATCCATTTGATCCATGGCTAGTATTTGCTTCTAGTCTTGAAATTATGTTAAGTGTTGCTCTTGTTAAAATCATGCAAAATAGCAAATTTCTTTTAAAAGCTTGCTAGCAAGGATATTGAGATATGCAATTGGATATGATTTAGTTTGACATAGTCTGAATTTAAGTAATTTGGTGTCATACTTTGTCTAGATGATCACTTGGATACTCTTCAAAACTCTTTTAGGATGCATTTCATGCATACATGCTTTCTTGATGTCTATATTGCCAAAAGGAGGAGAAAATGTAGAAAAGGCTTCAAAGATGGAGAAAATTAAAAAAAAATACTTTCTCATGATCATGGTGAAAATTTGTTCTTTTATTTGGATCATGAGCAAAATTAAGCTTTTGTGTATTTTTATTGATTCTTAGAGCATTTTGGATTTTGTGCCAAGAATGAAAGATTGCTGGATAAATCTTCTATAGATCATATACCAGTCATGTAGGCAATCTACAATAAGTTGTGATCATTTACCAAACATCGATGGAAGGATTCATGAATTTAATCAGAAGTGTTATGTTGTTTGTTGAAGTGTCACAATAATTAGATCACTTAAGGGGGTGTTTGGCACAGCTCTCACTCTAGTTTTTTAGCTCCAGATCTTAAATTCTCAGTGGAGTGGATTCTTTGAGAATCTAGATCTGTCTTTGTGAATGTTTAGCTAGGACGTTGACTCCAGATTCTAGAATAGGAGGATTGTGTATAAATTATCAACAATACACTTAGTTTTTTTGCTTGTACATTATTTTGTACATATTAGTAGCTACCGTGAGCATTTATTTTGTAATATATTACAAATGCAACATGATATACACATGAAAATTAAAATGAGCATAATATACCATAAGGTTCCAATGCAACATGGTGTCAATATACTAGTACATGGTACTAAAACCACATTGTTTGAAGTTGGTGGCATTTGCGGGTAATTACCCCTAACTTTGAGGGTACTTCTATTTTTTGGTGTTCAACTCCAGATGGGAGTAGGGGAACCCTCACTCCAAAAATTTGCATTACATGCCACTCCAGATTCTCCCTGCTCCCACTCTAAAAATTTCTCGAATTAGACTGTTTGGCACAGCTCAACCCAACTTCCACTAGAATTCAGGAGTGAGAGCTGTGCCAAGCAGACCCTAAATCACTTGTGACACTGGGATTCGCCTGAGCCTTGAGTGATGCTTCTGGCCACCTTGACGGACACTTGTCTCACTCTAGCACAATGCTGCTATCAGCTGCAATGGCTGAGAACATAATGGAAGTGGATGTGAGAATCCTGCAAGTGCTTCATGGCTGTAATGTAAAGATGTCATTCAAAAAAAACAAATGATTTTAAAGCAGAATTGTAAAGCTAAAGCACTAGCATGACCAAGAAGCAAATGCTTTCTTCTCAATTACTCATCAGTGCATGAAGGAAATACCAATTGATTAATTAAAATTTGAGCCACTGGTAATAAGCGAGCTGATGTCCTTTCATTAATCTAAAACACCTAGAGTAGTTTGAATGGGACATCCACTTAACCCGCTTCTTCTGACCTCTCTTAACATGTCTTATTCTTTCTAGCCACCAGTCACTTTATTCTGTAATCAGTCACTCTTTGCCTACGCGGCGTTCAGGAGACCGATGTGCTTGCATCACACCACACCACAACAGGAAATGAAATCTCGTCGAGATTTCACGAAATCTCGTCGAGATTTCACGAAATCTCGGTAAAATCTCGGATCTCGGACCCCTCCAAGTTTCAGAATCCCAGCTTAATTAAAAAAACCATAAAAACATTTAAAGTGCTACAGTAACATAAAATCTCGGTGGGACCTTGGTTAATTTGATCGAGATTTGACAAAAACTTGACCGGATTTGGTTGGATTGCATTCTCCACGTTATTTTCTATGTGGGACAGTTGGTAGATCATAATTTTGACGAAATTTAAATAACCCTAAAAAATTCAAATGCGACAGTTCCTAAAATTTCGCCGAGATCTCGGCATTTTGGACCGAAATTTTGGTATTTTGAACCGAAACCTCGGTTAAAAAATTACCGGATTAAAATTTTTCGTTTTGTATTTCGTTCAGATTTCGTCTGAAATAACGAGATATCGCCGAAATTTCGGATTTCAGAGTGTGCTAAGATAAAACCCTAAAACAAAATTTGAAACCTTGCACCACACCTAAGCAAATCACGTTAAGACACATTTTGGATCGATAGAGGGTAGCTTTTGTGCAGAATCAGGTATGTGATTGTGATGTGGTTAGGAGAATGTGGCATCCATGTAGGCATAGCGGTGGTTAGGAGAATTGGCATCCATATCTAGTGGCCCGTAGTGGTGGTCTTCTTCCTTTTTTTCACTGTTCTGCTGCTGCACTTGGATCATCTTACTGCTGCGTTGCATAGAATTAATCCTCGGGCGGTGAATATCTGAAGAATCTGTTCCTCTGGATTTGATCCCAAACACAGAGCATTTTGGAGAATTTTTTTTATTAATAAACTATTTTTAATAGTGAAATTTAAAAATATACCGTGGATTTTTTTTTTTTACAAAACTATACGTCTGTCGCGAATAGGTGGCACGATTGGAGGCTTGTCACGCCACCCTGGCGCGAGGGGTGGCAGTCGGGGCTGATGTGGCGGGGCAGCGCTGCCGTGCGCGATTGGCTGCCGTGGCAGCGAAAACAGTTGCCGTGGTAGCGATTTTCACAAAAAATAATTTTTTTTCTCAATTATTTAAACTGAACATATTTAAATGGTTATAACTTTTGAATCATAAGTTCAAATTAAATGAAACAAGTTTGTAAATTCATGTTAAATCATCTGGTATCACAACATGTAAAAAAAATTGAAGTTTGATCTCTGGTTTAAAATAGAATTCAAATTTAAAGTGTAGGTTTAAAACTAGCTCAATACAAATTTTGTGCAACTAAAATTCAAAAAGAACTAACAGGTTATACACTACATTAAGCAAATTTTGTGCCCTCGTGTATATTACATTAAGCACCGACAGGTCATGCAGCTTTGAATGAGGGCGACAGGCTATCGCGTAAATCTGAGAAATTATGCCTACATGTAGTTTTTCCTAACCGAACGTGCCACCTTGTTTATTCCTTACAACTAAGAACTAATTATTTTTTCGAGGAAAATAAGATCTAACATAACGACATTATTTGCGTACATACATAAATGATCCATACCTACATTAATACAGTCTGCGTGAAAGAAAATAATTTAAATTGTGTCCTACCACTTGTCCACCATACTACATACATATAGTACATAAAGCAACCAGGTTATATACTGTCTAATTAACACAAACAAACTTGTTCTACATCATTTGGATATCACATGATCAAGTTATGCCCGTTTTATTATTTAATGCATTGAAATCAAACCTAATTAGGAAATGGTACAAACTAAATTTAAATTTAAATCTCTTGGCATATTCAGAGAGCTTATGACATAAGGATTCTAAAGAATTATGTATCATTCTTTTTGAATTTTAGTTGCAAAAAATTTGTATTAAGCTAGTTTTAAACCTACACTTTAAATTTGAATTCTATTTTAAAACAGAGATCAAACTTCAATTTTTTTTGCATGTTGTGATACTAGATGATTTAACATGAATTTACAAACTTGTTTCATTTAATTTGAACTTACGTTTCAAAAGTTATAACCATTTAAATATGTTCGGTTTAAATAATTGAGAAAAAAATTGAAAATACGAAAATCGCTGCCACGGCAACCGTTTTTGCTGCCACGGCAGCCATTTTCGTCGTCCAGTCACGCCATGGCAGCGCAATTGGCTGCCGTGGCAGCGAAAACGGCTGCCACGACAGCGCTGCCCGCCACGTCAGCCCCTATCATGCCATGCTGGCGCGACTACCACCCCTCGTGCCAGGGTGGCGTGACAGACGTATAGTTTTGCAAAAAAAATCCACGATATATTTTTAAATTTCACAATTAAAAATAGTTTATTAATAAAAAAATTCGCATTTTGGACGCCATTTGCGTTATGTCGGCGGCCATTAGGGCTGATGCATCGATTCCTTCTCCGACCTGCTGTAACGCCGCACTTAAAAAAAAATCTTTTCCTTCTTTTTCAGCTGAGCCCAGCTTGCCAATCCGTTTCCTCTCCCCTCCGGTCCAGCCCGGCCTGTCCAACCCCTCCTTCTTCCTCCTCCAGTCCTCTCTCTTCTCTCCGCACCCGGCCGCACGCCGTCGCCTTCCTCCCACCCTTCCCGCGCCGGCTCCACCATTTTCGCGCGGATCAGGCCGTCGCCACCCCTGCGCCTTATCGCCTTCTCCTTCGGCCCCTATCCCCTTATCCCACCGCCACGCCTTCTCCCTCACTCCCTCCCTCTCTCCTCCCTCTCTGACGACCCTCACCACATTCCTCTCCCGCTCTGGCTCGTCGTCCCATCTGCCTCCGGCGTCGCCATTGCCGCCCTCGGCTCAGCCGCCTCCCCTCGCCACCCCTCCTCTGCTCCTCCGGTCGCCAACCGGCCTTGCGCCATCGCGCCTATGTCGCGCCCTGGCCACGCCGCGCGCATACACCGGGTGCACAGTGCACCCAGGCGGCACTGTGGACATGGTCCACGCCGGCCCCACCGGTCGGCCACTAGAGATTTTTCCCATTTTAAATTAATTCATGAAAAATCAATTATGACATCAGCATCGCGTCATAAGTCGGGGTTTTCTTTTTAAAATTATTTCAAAATCTAAAAATCCAGTTGCTGATGTCATCATGCGCAATAATATTGATTTTTATTTAGAAAAATAATTCCAAAAAATCACAAAAATCATGTTTTCTCCTTTTTATTTGTTTTTAAGCTTTCAGGAGCCCGGTTTCGCTCGATTGAACTCCGTTCGGCTCTGTTTTCGTCCTAAATTCATCTAAAATCCTAAATTTATATTTTATACTAGTTTGTTATTTTATTTGAATTTATTTAGATTTTATATGAATTTGGACGATTTTTACATGTAGGTTTTGAAGAGTCCGAGGAGTACCTGAGCGATGATTTTGAGCAGCAATTTGTCGAACCAGGCAAGTCACACCTCCTTGATCACATTGATCCTAATTTTTAAATTTATATTTTGAATTTAAATTAATGCATGCTTAATTGTTATAAATGTTATTTCTATCCCAGTTTTAAATTGCTACTTATACTCAGAATTGGTATGCCATCTTTGAAATTTGAATCTCGATACTATTGTAAACTTAAGAAAAATATGAATTATTATATGTTAATACTTAAAAATTTCTTAGACATGCTTAGAGCTGAACTTAAAATTTTTTGAGAGATTGATGCCAAAATAATGTTTTATTAAAATGAAAGTCATGATGTTAGTATTATTGGTATGATTAAAATAAAAATGTGATTTAGACTGGGCGAGAATGGTTGAGAGTTGGTGTGGTTATGGTTCTCAAGGATTCAAATTTCGTTTTCGGACTCCATCTCGGACCTGGCCGAAATCCGAAATTTCGCCGAGATTTAGAAATTTCGGACAAAATTCGGACGAAATTCAAAAACCAAAATTCAAATCCGTTTTTTTTTAACCGAGAAATCCGAAATTTCGGTCAAAAATCCGAAATTTCGTTCCAAAAATCCGAAATCTCGATAAAATTCAACAGAACGGAAAATGTTTCAAATGATGTCAAATTTTTTTTGAAATTTTGGTCAGACATGGGAAATGACCTGAGGAATCCAATCCGGTCAAACTCCGGTCAAATTTTGGACAAATTTCGGTCAAAAAACCGAGATTTCGGTCCATTTCACCGAAATTTCGCCGAAATTATAGGGTACTGTAGCACCTTTAATTTTTTTTAGGGTTTTTTAATTTCACCGGGATGATGGAACTCGGGGGGGGTCCGAATTTCGCGAAATTTCGGCGAAAATTTGAACCCTGATGGTTCTGAGTTTGCAGAAAGTCTCGCCTAGTCAATTAAGGACCGGTCTGAGTTTCATTGAATGTAAAGCCTAACCGTGCTACCACAAGTTTGAAATGGGACAGACATGGCTAGCCATATTAAAACATACCATGAATAGTTATACCATTTGGTGGTAGTGATGTGGTGAAAGCGTGAGAATGTCACTCTGGCGCAAGAGGAGGCTTTTGACTAGAGGGATTCATTTAGTGGTGAAACCTTAGCGGGCATGACTACATAGATGGATTTTTATATGGGTTTTATCGTGATTTTCTCTGTCGCTCACCAAAGGAAGTGTGCTGACGCAAGAAGACTACCATGTCTTGTGGGTAAAGTTGTACAACTTCTGCAGAGTGTAAAACTAATCGATTAGCCGTGCCTGCGGTCATGGGCATACTGAGCAATCCATTCACAGACTAGAATTTGTTAAGTTTAAAATTTTAGTTTATAAAAATAGAGTTGGGATGGAGAGAGTCCATTAAGGCAAAATTTTGGATAGTTCCAGGATCGATTCCTGAGCTATAAATGTTTTAAAATAAAGTTTTATTAAAATTATGCAATTTAAAATTATTTAAAATATTTAGAAAATTATTGTTGTGTGCTAAAATCATCCATATAACCTTCCTTTGTCACTTTTACATTTTTATTGCATTTTTTTTGGTGTGATTCGCTGAGTACAATTGTACTCACTCTTGTTTAACCTGTGTTGATTGCCTATGGCAATTCAATTGGGCTTTTTCTACTGTTCTTCATTTCCGCTATTTTTATTTAATCGTTTATTTGTTGTCTTGCGTGCTATTTAATTTGTAACTCTGGATAATTATTAATAAAGCACGCTGGATATGCTGTGATTTCACTTCTACTGTGTGTACTAGCTTTTCCTGAACTAGTACAGGATACACAGAGGATTTGGGGTATTTTTCCGGGTGCATAATTAAGCATTCTTCTTTCTCCACCATGAGTTTGGGCATTTCGCGAAGAGAGATGCGGCATCCCGTAGCCAGCCACCCCACCGAATATCCAGATAAAGTGATGGACCGGGTATATGATGTCTACAACGTGATCATTCCCATTCGTTTCGCATCGTTCACGGGAACCAAACTGCTGCATGATTTTTAGCATCAGTCCACTCTCCACTGTGAAACCGGAGGCAAATCTTGCGTGCACTCTATTGGCAGCGGATATGGTATCACTCCAACGGACAGGATGGCTTGGAGTATATATGCACACCAGCTGTTTGTTTGCATGAGTGACGTTGATTATTTTTTTCCTCGAAAGGATTGCCTATTCATTCAGGAAAGAGACGAGAAATACTAGTCCACTTACAACAGTAGTTACAATTTGCTGGCCAACTTGGACGACAAAAGCAAAATTGGACGCCACTAGGCAAACCCTTTATGCTATCCAAGTCCTAGAAAAAAATCGAGCACTGTACAAGGAGAAAGCAACCCCGGCCACTTGTTAGGGTGTCAAGTAGGAAGCAACAGATGACAGAAAATAGCCAACCCCGAGCAGGGTTTGCATTATCGTTTCAGCACAGATTTTCGCTACTCCAACGGTATCAATTTTCGTCAATTTTCACTGGAAAATCGCTAGAAATCGTATAAATGCCCCGATGAATCAAAAACACTTGGAAAAATCGCAATATCGATACAAAAGTGGCGATAATCGACGATAAGTTATGGAAAATCGACAAGGTGAAGGGAAAATGGAAAATTTTGAGAAAATTTATAAAAAATAGTTAAAAAATCTGAAAAAAGTTAGAAATTTGTAAAAACAAGGTAAAGAGAAAAAATTACAATAAATGTTAGAAATCCATAAAAAATATGGATTTCATAGGAGAATATGAATAGCACAAGGATGGTAAAATATGAAAATTTTTGGCATGATCTTTGCTATATTTTAGACAATTTCAAGTTGTAAAATAGGCATGTAGCAACAATATCTCAACAAATAACATTCCATGTTAATACCATTCACATATTTTACCATTCACATATGAATCCAACAATAGTCTACATCTCAGTGTACATGGCATATGACATTTGAAATCAATATTTCTCACCGAAAATGAAAGTTTCCAATTGACATAGCTTTGTCGTCCTTCCATTGTCATAGAAATAACGTGTTGGACCTACATAAATGCTACATTAGTAAAAATGGAGTTGCAATAAAATGAAATATACAAATAAAACATTACCTTCAGGGCTACGGCCTAAACTGAGAGGGATAGTTCTCTCTGATGCAATATATTTAACTACCCCCTAAACTGAGAGGGATAGTTCTATCTGATGCAATATAAACAACTAAGCCGATCATCATTTTATAGTAACTCCATCTATTGACAATTTGTAACTACCAAATTAACTTGAGAGGAAACTCCAATAAGTTTAATCATACACGGTTTATTAATATATTTTTGTACCCCTAATAATATTAGTCTCTGACAAAGTAATTCACTAAATTAAATAATTCAACATAAATGACCGACAATTAATATTTCACTCCAGCGATCAAATTAATTAATAAATTCTCGTGCGACTGTAAATATATTCAAATATGATATGGTAATCTACCATTTTACATATTTTGACATCCACCAACTGACATTTAATATTCCACTCCCACGGTTGAATTATTCATATAGAGCAAATTTTTTATATACACATATTAATATTTAATACAGGTTCAAATTTATATTTTGATGTAGAACATCGTCCGAAATCGCTTTTTTACCAAATTTTCATGCCAAAGACCACAAACCTATTAATACTATTTTTACAGAACTTCTGGATAAATATTTTCAAATTTTTAAAATTTAAATTTGAATTTTACCGATTTTCCACTCGATATTTGAAGCCGTGCCCCGTCGATATCGGTGATAATCGCGATTATCGCTCGATAATCGACGATAACTGAAACCCTGACCCCGAGAAGTAATGCAAGCCTCGTGATAGATACAAAAAATAATTATTTTTTCTAAATAGAACCATCCGTGGTATATACATCACAGATGGTTTCTAAATAGAATCGTCTGTGATCCCTTTTTCCCTACACCCCCAGCATAGTATATGTTGTTCAAAATTTTCTTCTGCTTCAATATTTCTGCAACGATATTTACAAGGCACAATCAATTATAGATTTTATAATTGAATATCTAAACATTCTAAATGCATCGAAGCAACAGCTTGTCTGATTAGGATCATCTTAAAATATAAACATTTGTAGCGCTTTCATTTCCTTTTTATTATAGTATCGATGGTTTCTAAGGCAAAATCCGTTTCATTTCATAGTTTGTCATGAACGCTGTCTTGCTTTGATTTATCGCTTCCACTTTATCCTCATCCGACTCTATACGATGACTTAATCAACTACATACCATAAGTTAATAAATTCTATAATTCAAGAAGAAAGGCTACCTATGGTATTATCACTCGGGAATGAGGATAAAGTAATAGCAATAAATCAGCACATGACACCTTTCAGAACGAATTATGGAATGAAATAGATTTTACCTTAGCATACATCAATATTATAATAAAAAAGGAGATGAAAGTGCTATAAAACTTCATATTTTAAGACAATCCTAATTAGACAAACTATTACCTCAATGCATCTAGGATGTTTAGGTATTCAATTACAAAATCTATAACTGGTTGTGCCTTGTAAATATCATTGTAGAAATATCTAAGCAGATGAAAATTTTGAACAACATATACTAAATGAAAGTTCTGCGGAGTGGTGTAGGAAAAATATTTGGTTCCAATAAGAAAGACACTATTAAGTTATTGCATTCAAGATGAGCAAATATATATTAAAGATAATGTTACGTGACAATACATTGACAAAATATGATACGACAACTTGACAAGAAGACCTAGGGTTTTTTCATAGTTGAAGACAAGAAGACATTAGGGCTTTTTTTATGTCTGCCATCATATGTGCCACAGCTTCCACAACAGAGGCTTTTTAGTTCTCTCTGAAGTTTCACAACTCTAGTTCAGTGCTCATTTGTTTGACACCAATATAATCGATTGATCTCCTGTCATATCTCTTAAACCCTACTAAAGCGATAATGTTGTTGTCAAAATGGTGTCTTAGTATATTATCAGTAACACATTGAATTAAATACTAGAAACCTTTATATTACCTCTATAAGCTCAGCTTTGGCTTCTTTTAGCTCTGCATTCGCCCTGCGGTCCTTAGTGATGAGTGTCATGTTAACGTATTCGATATCTTGCAAGCGATCATCTATGTCTTTCAGTTCTTGTTTTATCTCATAAATCTTTTGTGTTATCTTAGACTTGCCCTTCAGTTGTTCGATCTCCACCTCAAGTTTTTGTTTAGCTTCTAATAGCTTTTTCTTGTCGTCTATTTTTACCAAATCAAATTTCAGTTAATTTAGATTAGAAACCGTGATGTGATGCTTATCATCAAGTAATTAAGAAATGAGGAATTCACAAGATACCTCAAACAACACTAGTATCCTATATGTTATAGAGTGAATCACATTAATACATCCACAGGTAGTCAACCTTTCCTGGAAGCTACAATACAAGGTAACCAAAGTCGTGGAATATTTTTATATTGATAGTTATTCTTAACAACAGTGTTACTGTGAAATGCAAGGATTATGACCAACTTGGAAGTACATAAACAATGGGCTAATGACCTTCACATGCCACAACTTCGTGCAAAGAAATGGGGTTTGTGCATTTCTTGACCACAAGTAGGATTAGTCATAGCTTCCATTACAACCGTCGCACTATATTAATGCAATCAAACCAAGCTAACAAAGATCAGGTTGACTCCTAATTTCCTATCAACCAGTATGGCTACTATATTGGCTGACAAGCAGTCAAGCACCACTCCACTAGTAATCAACATATGTGCAAAATTGTGCTGATGCCCGCAACTTCATCAAGTACAACAGTAGCTTAGACAAAAAAAATTAAAAAATAACATATAACCCCTCATCATAATACAAATTATAGTACAATGGTGTTTTCTTCATCACACCAAATTTTCCAATTTACACATCTTTGCAGTATTACTAAACTAATTTTCCCTTTTAAATATGACCAAAGAAAACATAGAACAATATGAAAATAATATCTCTACAACATGAACATGAGTACATGTCTCCATGAAAGACACAATAAGACAAAATAACAATACTATGATTACATCATAGAAAAATACACACATACTTAACAAAGACACAATCTTATAGAAGAGTTTGAAGACCGAATTGGACAAGGAAGGCTATCAACATCTCAATGAGACCACGAATCCACGAGTGCATGACCATGGGCCCATGGCTACTTGTCCTCAACACTCAAGCACTCAGTCAATATTAGCCTCAACCATAGTCTCATCCTAAAAAAAATAAACGGTATGTGTTGAGGTCTTAACTCTGAAGAGCAAGAATGCATGACATGTGTAACATTAATACAACATGCACACACAACACATATAAACTGAAAATATTCACAACTAAAAATCATATCTAGTCATGCATATTGCATAATGCCATATCAATATATCATGCATGTATGCTGTTAGTTAGTGGTGGCATGCTCCTGTGCTACGGATTGCAATGCTAGTTGGGTGTGTTTGTTCAAATATGCTCCTTTGCTGCAGTTCAACATTTGGTCATGTACTCATGTGTGCAGGGGCGGAGCTAGGCCTTGGGCCAATGGGGCCTAGGCCCGAGGCCTAGCCAAATCGAAGGCCTATTCTGGTTCAGCCCACTGGCCTAACCGCCAGTCGATTCCCAACTCTCGGCCAGCTGCTAGCCCAACCGAGAGCCAACCCTAAACTGAGGGCTGGCCATCGGGGATCGGGCATTCAGTGTTGCCGCCCGACCCCAGTCCCACACAGACACCTCTTGCCATCCAAACGCTCCCCCGCCCGGTGCTCGCCCCCGGCCGACGCCCGCTCCCACCGGGCTGGCGCCCATCCCCACCCTCGCCCCCGCCCAGTGCTCGCCCCGACGCCTAAGCAACCTCTCCCGCCCGGCACTCGCCCCCGGCCGACGCCCGTCCTCGCCCCTGCCTGGTGCTCACCCTCGGTAGTCGACCCCTCTCCCGCCCGGCACTCGCCCCCGGCCGACGCCCGCTCCCGCTCCTGCTCTCGCCTGATTATGATATATATTGCCATTTTAAGGTAATGAGACAAGTAAAAGAATGGATTTTTCATAGTATGAGTAGCATATCCATCCACCGGTTTGGAGACCTCGTGGAACTGCAAAAGATACTAGATTGCGAAAATTCATTCCAGTTAAGCATGATTTATCTTGTCTGCTTTTCTTGTGACTTATGTAAGGAGGCAAAGAAGCCTTTTTTGGTCATGCACTCATCTATAAATTTCTCTCATGAATTTGATTTGAAATAAATTTACATAACTGCTATGGTTGCAATTAAGAGCCTAAGTCATTGCTCTGATTGGTACTAGTAACCCATCTCCTGTATATGATATAAGCAAAATCGAAGTGGTGAGCTTGATTAATTGCTCGATGGACCTGCTATTCAAATAGCAAGAACAGCTTGTGCTCGGAAACTGTTTGATTTGAAATCAGCATGACAAGATCAATTACGGGTAGGGGAGGCATGAAGCTACCAATTTAGTATGACCAAATTTGGTATGATTCATTTCATTTTAGGTCCTAGTATTTACCTCAGTAATTTTGCCTGTGTCTTTTTCTTCTAAGCAATTTGGCTTTATCCTAAGCTTTCTTGGATACCAAGCTCTGTTTAAGCCTTATCCTAAGCTTTCTGGGATGACAGGAACTGCTGAGACAGAGGTACAATATCTATTTGGCTGCTTTCAGGAAAATTTCTTTGTTTGTATTCATTTAAGCTCAAATGGCAAGATCCTACATCCGTATTAGTTTTTTCCAGGAAAAGGAATTTTGAAGATGGGTAAGTATTGAAATACCACTGGTTGTATACTCTATTACTTGTAGCAATTTTTGTTGTTGTTGTTGTTTGGCTCACTCTTTCATGTATATCTATAGCAAAATATGTTCACAAAAGTGAGAAAAATGAATGGCCTTTTCAGAAGGCAAAATCCACTATTGCCGAGTGCCTAGTAGTATGTTACATTCTTGTAATGCAATTTGTTTAAATAATTACCTTCGTCGTTTTGTGTGTCTAATTTACATGTGCAATTTCATCTTTTACATGTTCGGGTTCTTGTTCTATTGTTGATGAAAATATGGTAGTCTCAGATGCACCAAACCTTTTGACATATTTTATCTATTTTATTGAAATGATAAGCATGGAATTCCAATTTATCTTTAATTGTGTATTTGTGATGTACTTTTGTTACATCTAAATGTTCGTAGTCTTTGACGACAGTAATAGTCACTTTTTTTGGCCTGAGGTTTATATAAATCCTGGCTCCGCCATTGGTTGCATGAGCTCATAGTCTGTTGACCTCTTTCTTGGTGTGGTGATTTTCAACATCCAACTAATTATTGCATATAATTAACGTCTAACATTAGAGTTGGCATATAATTAGGATTATTAATATTAGGACAGCAATAATATCATATCATGTGTTCCACTATATCATTTTTAGTAGGACATATCACATATATTACTACTATGCAAGACAACAACATTTCCAATTTTATAGTGAAATCATGATAAATATGGCACTATCAATAAAGACAATATGTGAATTTGAGAAGAAAATCAGAGGACAACGATGGAGAACGGCGCTACCTTGCAGAGAAACCGGAGGAGGACAACGCTGAGGTCCTAAAGAATGGAGGCGGGGCGGTGCTGAGGTCCTAGAGAACGGAGGCGGGTGGCGCTAGGAACCGAAGGTGACGGCGCTTATTTGCAGTCGGGGCGGTGCTAGGGAAATGAGCAAGCGCTGGGGAACGGAGGTGGGGCTCTGTGGTCTGGTCAGGGTGGCGCTGCGGAAGTCGTCCAGATCCGGTCGGGGTGGCGCTGGGGAATGGAGCTAGTCCTAGAGAATGGAGGTAGGGCTCTGCGGATCCGGTTAGGGCAGCACTACGGAGGGGATGGGGGGAGTAATGGCGCACTGGGAATGGGGATGGGGCGGGCATAATTTGGCGCTGGGGTGGACACATTGTGAGCCTAGCTCAGAAGATACGCCCAAAATTCTCGTTCCCTGCGGGCTTGGATGGAGGAGGAAATTGCACGACTCGGACCAGGCTAGGATGGACATCCAAGCAACCAAACAACTTTATTTTGTAGCTGTAGATGCAAAACTCAATGCATACAGGCAACCAAACAGCCCCTTTCTAACTCCAAACGTTGCTTGGAGATTACTCTTGGGATTCTTAACTCAAAGGGTTTGATGAGCCCTGGGTAGGTTGCTGAGGCGTATGCGGAGACATCGATGTTGTATGAGTCAATGACTGAATTTGAGATGTCTTTGTGTTTATTGAACAAAATACTTACATTTCTCGAGGGTGTCTCGGAGATGGAGCACATTCAAGGAAGCATATCAGCAAGGATGGGGTGGCTCCTGCTGACAAAAAGAGCTGATGAGGCTATTCCTTATCTGGAGAGAGCAGTTGAGAAGTCGAAGGACTGCTTTGGACCACTGCACTTGGGTTAGGGTTTGCTTGTAAGAATTTAGGGGAGGCTTATATTGACATGGACCAACCATGATCAGTTGTGAAATTCCCTACTCTTGCAAGTGACATTATTGATGTTGCATTTGGGCTAAAACATGAGGATGCCATTGACACAAATCAATCCCTTTGCAAATGCTTATGGACTGATAGGGAGGTAATTTCTTCGACCCTTGCATCATTGAGGCCAGCAACACTGGTATTTTTTTCAGAAAAACATCATCAACATTCTTGTGCGCTATGCTGAGCAGCTTATCATACAGTTTTCCTATAAGAATTATTTGAGCAACTGTATGTTATAGTGACAATTATGTTTAGGTTCATTAGGTGATTATGCAACAACTACTGCACTAGGAACTGTAGAATCTCAACAAGAGCTACAGTCGGTTGCTGCAATCTTTTTATTGCCTGCACAAATTTTGGTTTCAAGATCAATGTGGTGACAGCATAGATGGATCTAGGAAGAGAAGCAAAAATCTACTTTTTTTGGGGAAGACAGTAGGGGAGAGCCCTGCTAGAAATACATTGAAATGGAAAAAAATGACTGTACAAAATTATAAAGCAAACCTTGCTTACAACATAGTTTTGTTCACTAAAATTTTATCTTTTATCCAATCTCAAGATCAAATACCACTACAAGTTCATTTTGTTTGTATCAAGAAACTAAAAGAAGCCACTAGTCAATCCTAGCTTTTGGGATCTTCCACTGATACCGTCACAGACTATCAAGAGATGCTTCTATACATGTATACAAGGTATCAAGGGCAAGTCAACAATTACTCTGACCCATGAAGCAACCCAAGAGGCTAGCTGGTCTTCAATAACGGTCTTTAGGAGTTTTTTTATAGCCGCATCAATCCATGTATAGACTTCATAGCAGCACCATCTAGTGTGACACTGACATGGAGTACAGGACACAAAGACCTACATGCATTTACTACTGTTGGTCCAGAATTGGCAGCACAGTAGCACCAGTTGAAGAATTGGGGTTTACGTACTGAGCTGAAACTTCTTAAATACAAATTTCTCGTTGACACGAAGCAACTATTTTTTGAGACGAGCTTTTGGTATAAGAGGTTGAGCTAGAAGGACCACTTATTGTCAGTGGGTGCACATGTGTTTTGGTGGGGGATTATTTGAAGTGGTAAATTATATGAACTCCAAGATGTAACCCGTTTGAATAGTGGACGGGGAACTTAGGCTTATCTTGCAAGATGAGAAATAAGCCATCTGTTTGGCCCCAGCTTAACCTTATAAGCCCCAAAAGTTTAAACTTAAGCTAGGCCAAGTAGGGATGTTGTGCTTATCTATTACTAGTTGCAGAAATAGGTACAATATTGTCGGCTTACTAACCAACAGGCACCCTAAGACCGGGTGCTTGAGAGGTCGGATTTGAGGGCTTTTGTGGCAAAGCTCCAAAGACAGAAGAACCCGGATGTTGGAAGCAAGCAAGAAAACGGTCGAGTTACAGGTTGGGCCCTCCACGGGAGTAATAACCCTAGTCCTGCTTGGTGGTTTCCTCTGAGTTCAAGGTTCTTACAAGAGTGGGAAGAAGACCCTCTCGGTTACGCCAACCCAATAATCAACAACCCTCCTCCCATGCATCCTAGCTCCTTTTATACCGGGTGTTGGCGCATGGGGCTTACAAGCTTAGTAAAAGCAGCGTCGACACGTTATTACAGTGCATTTAATGCACCGTCATACTCTCTTACATCACATTTAATGTTTGTCCTAGTGACTTAGACTTCGCCTTGGGCCCCGCTTCTGTCACACCCTGCACGCTCCGCGAGAGAGGATGTCGACTTCGGCACCACCATCGTGTCTGCGCGCCTAGGGAAGACGCCGCGCATACCACGACCTGCAATTAATGCGCCCGTCTGCGTTAAATACCCTTGACCCTTCGCCTGTTAGCCTGATTACGGAGTTGATTCTTGGAACTACGCCAGAGTGGCACGAGCGCCACTGTCCTCTTGGCGAGCACCTTTCTTTTAGTCGCCCAGGGTGGCACAGACGCCACGTCTCTGGCGAGCACCTTGGCTGATCGCCTCGGAGTGGCACAGCAGCCACCTTCTGGGGCGAGCACCTTTCGGTCGCCGGAGTGGCTGAGCGCCACCTCGCCCTGCAGGCGAGCACCTTGGCTGGTCGCTCGAGGTGGCTTTGAGCGCCACGCCCTCTGGGCGAGCACCTTGGTGGTCGCCTCGAGGAGGCTGAGCATGCACACGCCCTCTGGCGAGCACCTTGGCTGGTCGCCTCGAGGAGTGGCTGAGCGCCACGCCCTCGGCGAGCACCTTGGAGGGTGGCTCAACGCCACTGCCCTCAGGCGAGCACCTCGTTGGTCGCCTCGGAGTGGCTCAGGCACTGTCCTCTTGGCGACAGATGCTTTGGTACGGTCGCCTCGAGGAGTGGCTGAAGCCACTGCCCTCCGGGCGAGCACCTTGGAGAGTGGCTGACGCCATCACGCCCTCGGCGAGCACCTTGCTGGTCGCTTCGAGGAGTGGCACGACGCCATACTGTCCTCTTAGCGGCAAGAGCTGTCATTGTCGCCTCGAGGAGTGGCACGCCGCCACATCCTCTTGGCGGCCGATGCCAATGCTTGGTAGCGTGGGTACCTCAGTAGCTTATCTGTTGTGATAGCCCCGGGCCCACCGGAGTGTCTTTATTCTTTCTTTTTCTTCGTCGAGCTTCAATCTCCCGGGTGGGGCCCATAAATGCCCACGCACGCCGTGGTCTTTAAAAACTTGCCTCTTTTCCTGGTCGAGGTGGAATCTGTGCAGCCGTTTCCGTGGCCGTGGGGCGTGCCCCTCCCTTGAAAAATGCTTTGGTTTTCCCGCATCCGAACCGCCGCGTCTCTTCGACTTTTTCCCGCCAGCTCTCCTTGAATTCTTATAAATAAGCGGGCGGCCAGAGGCATGTTCCGTTTTAAACACCGCCTCTGCTCCTTCACCTTAGCTTCCTTCTGCCTTAGGCCGACTGATGGCCTCTCAGGCTCTGTCCTCCCTCCTTCAAGCTGTGGAAGAGAATGCCGCTAAATGCTCCAAGGTGATCTACGGCCTCGCATCTGAGGCCGGATCGCTCCGATAGCTACCGGGGAAGTCATCTTCTTTGTGCAGGCGATGATGGCGGGCTTGGTCCCGCCCATCTCGACTTCTACATCGCCGTCCTCAACTTCTCGACATTCACAACATCCACCTTCCCCTAACTCCATTGTGCTCCTCCGTCTTTGCCCATCGTGAGATGTTCATAGGGGTAATGCCCAATCTTCTCCTTTTTCCGCTACTTCTTCTCGCTCACGCGTCGGCCGAGGCTCCAAGACATCTCAGGGTCTTTGCCATCTGCGACTTAGAGGCCGGGGCCGTTGCGCGCTACATTCCAATGGAGACCCGATCCACTGGAAAATGTGGCGCCACGAATGGTTGTATGTTGAAGGCAGCAGACGCATTGAAGCCACAGGGCTTCCAGGAGCGGTGGGCAACAAACTGTTGAGGATCTTGATTCGCCCGATCGCCCGAGCTACTTGCAATGTTGGCTCGGGTT
This sequence comes from Rhipidocladum racemiflorum, assembly GCA_036346355.1. Lineage (NCBI taxonomy): Eukaryota > Viridiplantae > Streptophyta > Magnoliopsida > Poales > Poaceae > Rhipidocladum > Rhipidocladum racemiflorum. Next base: position 81,893,261 of record CM070573.1, on the reverse strand, counting down.
GATCGAAGCTGGACAGCGGCTGGCCGGAGGCATGGTTCTCGAGGACTTTGTGTCCGGAGGATTAAGTCCTTTGCCCATGCCCAGTCGGCTGGCACTATCGGGGCGTGGATAGCGGGACTCGGACGATTCCTGGAGGTAAGCTCTTATACTTTCCTTCTTTATCATCATCATTCTTTCATCATTTTTTTTTTTGTCACCGTGGGAGAGAGTGGGCCGCCGCGAGATAAGCTTCTCTGGATGGGCGATCAGCCGTTGAGCAGCATTCACCCTTCCCTGAGGCTGCGCTTCACTCTGCGACATGCAGCCTCGGGATCGGCGGAGATCGTCAAGGCGTGCCCAAGATGGACGCCATGGGGGCGCCATCATCGTCCATCAAGGGCCCACGATAATCCGCGCGGCACTCTACGTGACGACCAGGAGGAACAAGCGTCTGGCGACTCTTGTCCCCACTGAAGCGTCCGACCGACCACGGCTGCGTGGCCATCTTCGTCGCCGGATCTCCTGGCAGCCCCGCCACTCAGGACTTCCTCTCACCTGCGGGGCTCTTCATCAACGATCGCGACGCTCGCCATCACCACTTTGCATACAGTTGGCGCCACGCGGCCGACCAGCTTGGCGCGCCTTCCTCCATCACCACCGCCGTGGTGACGCCTTGAGCTACGATGGCCGGACGGCCAGCGCTGCTCAGCCGCCCGCCACCGCCCGGCCGTGGTGATCGCCCGGCCCCGCGATGGCGGACCCACCATGATCTTCTCGCCGCCACCGCCACCAGCCGGCCCAATGCCGCGGCGCGCGGTGGCAGATCCTGCGGCGTTGACCCGCCCGGCGCTTCGGTGGAAGCGGTCCACTGCCTCCGCCACCGAGGCCGCCCGGTGCCTCGAGGGGCGGAGTTCGCTAAAGTGCCTCGGTTTCGAGGCCTTTTGCTTCTTTTGCTTGTTCCAGGGCACCGCGCCAGACCCCAGTAGCTCTCTGCCGGGCAGCCGGCGAGGTAGCGAACGAGCGGTGATCCGCCGGGGCGAAGCCGCGTCGGCCGTCTGGCCGGCTCGGCCAGGCTTTCAACGTGCGGCCCAGAGGCCACAGCCCACTCGGATCTCCGCGGACTCCGTTCCTTCGGCATGCAGATGACCTTCTTGGCCGCCCTTGGGCGGCTCTACTCCCACACCAGCCACCGCCTTTAGCAGGCGAGCGTGGCCGACGCCGCAGCGAGATCGGCCGCCTCGGCAGAGGTGGCCGATTTATGATCGAGTGGAAAGGAAGGAGCGGAGCTGGTGGGAGCGAGCGAGGGCCACTCGCGCCCGAGCTCATGGAAGAGCTTTCGAGGCGCGAGCGGCGCGTATTGGCCGCATCGGTCAAGCGAACACTCTGCGGATCTTGAGGTGCGCCGACCGGATGGAGACGACCTCGCTCCAGCGGGGTTGGTGCGCAAGCGCATCGAGCAGGCGGCCGCGCCTCGCACCGATCGGATCGCGGACTTCACCGCCGGCTTCCACTGGCGGCCGGTCCACCAGGAAGGGCCAGCGTAGCGGCGCTCTTTGCGGCGTTAGATTACGGCGTCTTTGCGCGTCTAGAGCGCCAACTTTGATCCTCGGCTGCCGTCCGAGATTGAAGGAGAGTGGCGGAGGCGGAGGCGGGTGCGGCCGCCGACCAACGTCGGCCTTTCGGTGGAGATAGTCAACCCCTTGTATTTGAACGGCAGCGAGTAAGATCGTGCTGCGGCTGGGCGTCGGACCCCTCGCGGAAGACCTGCAGTGCTTGCAGATGGCGAGACGAGGAGGAAGAAGGATAGGATAGCCTAGACCCTTTTCCCTTTCTCCTTTTAACTTGTCATCCTGCAACAACTTTTGTAAAGCACTTTCATGGAATAGACATGACATTTTTAGACTTATTCAAGAATGTTTAACTTGTCTTCTTAGCCTTCCACTAAGTCGCCAGCATTAACTTGAGTGCTACTGCTTGGCTTAAGGCTTAGAAGGAAAAAGAAGGAGTAAACACCCCTTGTGTCCGGCGATTCTTTTCTCGTCGCTTTCTGATCCTGCAAACAACACGCATACCCTTGGCCTCCGGCTGGCGGATCGGTAAGAGGCGTGATAGGATGTAGGCTTTTGGTACTTGATGTTTAAATCGCCCCATTACGGGGACACCGGAGTGTCATGGCCGTCTTGGAGCCGAGTTCAAACCACCGCCCAATTGCCCAATCTGTCAGCGCACTTACAGTGGTCCCGCCTTTGCCACTGGCGCTCCTGGTGAGCGGACTAGAGTGATCGCCGAACACCTTGCCATGAAACACGGAACCAGAAGAGCATGAAGTAAGCGCTAAAAAACAGCGTGTAACTTAATTCCGAACAACGTTTGTTCCCCGGCTAAAGTCGGCGGCACGAGACATGGATTCGGCCGTGAAGGAACAAAACACGAAACTTACAACCGTTCAAGGGTAGAACTTCTTGTGCCAGGTTCTCTATATTCTGCGAGTTCGCCGATTCCTCCCGCCCTCATTAGCCAACTGACCGCCGGTCGGCGAAACCACCTTAAAGGCCCTCCCCTTTGGGGAGAAACCATTTGTACAACCCACTCTTGGCCGAATCTTCGCAAGACCGGTGCGCCTCTTGCGTTATTCTCTCACGGCCGGGTGGCGTGGTACCTCCTGAGGCTTTCTTGATACGAAGCGAGCCAGGCCATACGATCCGAGCTTCTTCCAGAGATTGGCGTCGTCTTGGCGCATCTCTTCACGATCTTCTTCGCTTGAACGCAAAGCAGCTTGGCGACCCAAATGTCAATTCTGAAGGGAGGACAGCCTCGCTCACGTAAACCAGAAAGAATGGAGTCTCTCGTGGCCTTGGTCAGGAGTGGTCGGAGTGACCACCACTGCCGGGAGTTCTTCAACCCACCGTGAGCCCGCAGTGGTAAATCGATCAAACGCCCAGAGTCTTGAGGCCCTTCAAAGATGCATTGGCTCGCTCAACTTGGCGGTTGCTTCTTGGATGGGCACGGAGGCAAGGCACGCCGTGCTGCCCATTTCTTCACAAAGTCGAGCGGCGGTGAATCCAGGCGCCATTAGCCGGTGATAATACGGTTAGCGACCGGCGAGCGAAGATCCCTCGCATGAACTTGACGCCAGCTGCGGTAATGGTTTCTCCGGCTTCGGCTTCCACCCACTTGGTGAACTTGTCAATGGCGGCGAGCAGATGAGTGTAGCCTCCTGTGGCCAGCGAGAGCGGACCCGGAGATATCCGGCCCAGACGCGAAGGGCCATGAGAGCGGGATGGTTTGCAGCAGGCTGGTTGGTGGATTTTGCTGGCGTGGAAGCGCACGCCTCGCATCTCCTCACCCGGCAAGCATCCTGGAAGCGGTTAGCCCAATAGAACCGTGGCGAAAGCTTTTCCCACCTTTGAGTTATTTGGAAAAATGGCTCCACTTTACGCCTCCATGGATATCGAAAGCAAAATGCTTCCCTCTTCCAGTGATGCACTTGAGAAGAACTCCGTTCCACCCGTGGCCAGACAGTCCCCATCTACGGTGTGGCGCTTGGCCTTCGCGCTATCTTCTCTGGTGACATCATCGTGGGCATACTTGATCCAGCGGTAGGCCAGGATCGAGGTCCATCCATGTGCCTTCCGGTCAAGCAGCGACCCGCAGTGATCGTCAGGGTACTCAGCAGCCAGCGTTTCACTGTGCCACTTTTCCTCAACCGCTTGTAGTGAAGCGGCGCCACCATCGTCCCCACCGAAGCGGAGGTTGCGATAAGCGTCGCCTTCCATCCGAGTGAGGGCTGAGCGCAACATCACCATCCTCCCACCGAGAGGCGAAATTTGAGATGGGCCGGTCGCGAAGCCTTTCTTCAAAGACTCGGCCAAGAGCAGGGGCTCTTGTCGAGGCGGTGAAAGCCGAGCTCGTCTAAATAATTGTCGCTACGGGTATGTGTGTATACCCTAGCCCTTGAAGTGTCTCTCCATCTTTCTAACCTCCGCCGGTGCCATGGGATCGGAAGCGGTGAAGTCCTTCCTTGCACAGTTGATGACCAAAGAAAGAATCGCCTTTAATCTGTGGCGCCAGAGTATGCGATAGCTGCGGCTGACTCGAACCCGGCCCACCAAGAATCCTTTGTATTCCTCAACATTGTTGGTAGCTTTAAAGTCGGGCGACTATATATTTGAGGGTCCCGGTCGGGAGACCAGGGAGGAACCGGCCCGCGCCTTCGAGCAATTAAGGATCCATCGAAGAGGAGCGTCAAAGCGTGGGCACGAGGACTTCTTATCTTCCCCATCTGCGGAGTCCATTCAACAATGAAGTCCGCCAGTGCTTTGACTCTTGATAGCGATGCGGTCACGAGGGCAAATTTGAAGCCAAATTCCCCGGCTCGGAATTACCGGCAACGACCTTCAAACTTCCACGATTGTGAAGGATCTCCCAGAGGATACGAGAGACCACGGTGATCTCCTTCCTTGGAAATAATGTCATGGACTTTCTTGATGCCACGGCCACGCACATACACCATTTTACGGGCACAGGGATACCTAGTTTCAGCATCATGCACCTTGCTCACATAATAGACCAGCCATTGCCATCCTCTCGCTCTGCTACTAGTGTCTGCACTCACCCGCCGAGGGCTTGCAGCTACATAAAGGAGAAGCGGCTCACTGAGGCTGGGCGACCCGGCCACGGAGGCGAGGAGATACTTCTTGAGATCTTCAAATGACCTGGGAGCTTAGGGGTCCACTCGAAGGAATTAGTCTTCTTCATCGGCTTGAACAATGGGAGACTTTTCTCCCCGGTAGAGCTATGAACCGGCCGAGGAGCGAGGGCGACCAGCTAGCGAAGGCTTGGCCGGACAGGTGGCTTCATTCGTTCAATTGCTTCAATCTTATGTCCGATTGGCTTCGATCCATGGTGGAACCAGGAAGCCAAGCAACTTCCCGAGATGACACCCGAACACGCACTTCTCAGAGTTGACTTTGATGGTCAGGAGATGGGAGAAAGTTTCCTCGAGATCTTCAACCAACCCATCAGCCTTAGCTTTTATCACCAAGTCATCAACATATACCTCCGAGTTCTTCCCAATTTGTGACTTGAATACAATATGCATGGCTCATTGGTAGGTAGATCCGGCATTCTTCAACCCAAAGGGCATTCGAACATAACGATACACACCAAAGAGGTCACAAAGGCCGTCTTTTCTTCAAATCTTCTGCGCCATTCTAATCGATGATATCCTGAGTAGGCGTCTAGGAAGCATAGAAAGCTTCACATCTGTAGTAGAATCGACAACCGAGGTCAATCCTCGGCAGAGGTAAGGAGTCCCTTAGGCAGCTTTATTGAGGCTCGGTAAAGTCTATACACATTCGCCACTTCCCATTGGACTTCTTTCTGATACTGGGTTAGCCGACCACTCGGGGTAGGCGGCTTCCGCCAACTTCCGGCTTGCAATAGCTTCTCACTTCTTCCGAATGGCTTCTTGTCGCTCGCCGCCTCGGATCTTACAGCCGGTGGAGTGCGCTCGAGTAAGCGTTGCCAATCGGTGCTCGATCACCTCCTAGGACCCGGTCATTTCGAGATGGTTCCCGAGCGAACACATCTAGATTAGGCCCGGAGGAAGGTAACAGCGGCGTCTTCTATTGGCCCAGATCGCCAATTCTCACTCTTGCGAGCCTTCCTCACCCACTGGGACCACCTTCACCTCACCCAAGGACTGGGTGAAGCGCGGCCTTGGCCAGGAGAGCACTCGAGGTCTTCGTGCCCCTACCGACAAAGTGAGCGCTCCAAATAAGTCTTGCACTTGCTTCGGCGCGCAAGGCTTGAGCTTGTCCACCTTTACCACAATTGGGCCCCTCGGCCGGGGATCTTCATCGTGAATAAGCATGATGCGTAAGCGCCATGAATTTGACTAGCGTGGCCGGCCAAGCGGGCGTTGTAAGGAGGTCAAGTCGGCGACCTCGAGTTGATGAGCTCCGTCCGGAAGTTTTAGGCCTTCCGACGTGTGATTTGGACTTGTCCCGAGGCATTAGGCCCATCCGGAGGCAATTCCATAAAAAAGCGGTCGCGGGGCGCAGTTCTTCATAAGGTATTTGGAGTGCTTGATATCGCCCGACGGCCAAGCTGGGTTGATGGCACTTCCTCCATCAACTAGTACTCGCCCAAGCTTCGCATTCGACCGTGAAGCGACTAATGATCGGGAGATGGTTTGGGCTGAAGTGTTAGCCGGTGGTCGGCCGTGAAAGTGATCGATTGATCCGACCACTTGGCCGGCCGACTAATCCGGGACTCGGCATGGTGGCACACACTGTCTCGACTCTCGCTTATCTGCGAGTTGGAAAGTAGTGGCGAACCCCCATGAATGTACCGCGTGTGCTCGGCTTGTTGGAAAGCCGGTGGGGTGTCATCTTCGTCGTCATTATCTTAGCGATCCTTTTCGCTGCGCTTTCTTGAGCCAGCTTTTCCACCAACTTGATACAACGACAATCTTCCAAGTCATTGCCCATTTGTGCGGTGGATGGGCAATGGCTTGCCTGTGCGTCTTCACGGCGGGGAGAAGCGGCGATCCCCTGCGATTGTCTCGCTGGTCCCGGCGATCTCTCCTTCGCTCCTGATAATCGTCGCGCTGAGAGCGAGCCACGGATCGGCCACCAAAACCTCTCGGCGGACGGCCTCCTTGCGCTTCTTCTTTTTACGATTATCGGACAGCTCACGCCCGTCGGGGTTTGAGGGCCCTGATGCCCATCCGAGCCTCGTGCCGGGCACACTTGTGAGCCAGGAGAAAAGCTTCCGAGTGGTAAGCGACGATCGCGGTGTAGCCATCTTCTCGCATCTTGATCCCTAACCCCCTCCCAGGAGCAATAATAACCCATTTGCTTTCGAGAGATCCGGGGATCGTGTTGTGGCAATGGCTAAACCGGGCCGAATAAACCCCTCGGGGACTCCCCCTCCCTCTGCTCCAAAGCGTGGAGTCGTCCTCCACACCGGTTGAGCGTAGGAGCCCTGAAAGTTAGCGACAAAAATGTCGCCTGATTCACTCCACAGTGTCTACGAACCCGAGGAAGGTTAGCAACCGAGCTAAGTGGCGAGCGAACTGTCGTGACATCGGAATGTAGTTGGCCATAACTCTACTCGACCCCGGCGGCCGCACCGTCGTATAAATCTGAAATTCTTCGGGGTTGGTGGTGCCGTCATACTTCGATAGGCGCGCGAGACGAAATCTTTCTGCCACGCCCGATTAGGCGTGAAACGGAGAACGCTGGCACCCAACATTATATGGGAGTAGTGTCGCCACTGACCCACGACCCTGAGATGGGGTCGAGTGCAGTCTACACTCTCCCAGTCGGAAAGGGGAAGCCCCGATCGACGGCAGCCGAGTGAGGTTCGGCGCGTTATTGCGGATGACGCCTCAGAAGAACTTGACGAATCGTCGCCCAGCTGGACGCCCTCATTGAGGCGTGCCCTTAGATCCCAGCGGTTCTCCTCCGGCAGCATGGGAGTACCGCGGAAGATCTGAAGCTTGTGCACGCGTCCCCACATGTTGCGAGAGGGCTGCGGCGATACTCCTTCTTTATCCCGGCTCTGCGGCGAGAGGTCGCCAAGCGGCCGGAAGCTTATGCATCCACCATACGAACTCCTTGGCGGAGCGGAAAGCCCATTTGAATTGCCCGACAACTGCTGTTGGGCGAGTCCACTAGACAGGCAATGTCCACGGAGCCAAGGGTGGTAAAGTGTCGCCGTCGATTGGGCCGGAGGATGATCCGAGGAACAGCAAGACCGCATGAAGGCTTTGCATTGGGGTATCTTCCCCACGCAAGCCCAGATTGGGCCAGTGAACTCCGGGCTTGATCGGCTCGCGCCCCTCCGCCCATGAAGGACGGTGACCCGACTCTCTGCAGGGCGAGATCGGCCGGTATTTGCTTTCCTCGGAGGGCGCTTCTGGCCGATGAGATTCCGCCATACCGGATGATCTTGATTCTTGCAAACTCCTCCAAAAGGAATGGAAGAAAGGAACGATCTAACCACTAAGCCCCCTACGGCGGCGCACGCTTGGCCTTACAGCAGGCACCCTAAGACCGGGTGCTTGAGAGATTGTTGGGGGCTTTGGCAACCGCTCCAAAGACGAAGAAGCGGATGTTGGAAGCAAGCAAGAAAACGATCGAGTTTACCTGTGTTCGGGCCCTCCACGGGGAAGTAACCCTAGTCACCTTGGTGGTTTCCTCTGAGTTCAAAGGTTCTTACAAAATTTGAGGAAAGACCTCTCGAGTTACGCCAACCCAATAATCAACAACCCTCCTCCCATGCATCCTAGCTCCCTTTTATACTCGGCCGTTGGCGCATGGGGCTTACAACTGTAAAACAGCGTCGACACGTTATTACAGTGCATTTAATGCACCGTCATACTCTCTTACATCACATTTAATGTTTGTCTAGGACTTGGAGCTTCGCCTTAAGTGCCCTTTGCTCTGGCATCACCCTGCTCCGCCGGAAGAGAGGGGATGTCGACTCGGCACCACCCATCGTGTCTTGGCGCCTAGGGAAGCGCGCGCCATACCACCGCACTAATGTCGCACGTCTAGCATTAAATACCCTTGACCCTTCGCCTGTGCCGCAGTTACGGGGTTGATTCTTGGGAACTCGCGCCAGGAGTGGCACGCACCGTCCTCTTGGCGAGCACCTTTCTTTGGTCGCCCGAGTGGCCTGGGCGCCACCTCGCCTTCCAGGCGAGCACCTTGGCGATCGCCTCGGAGGTGGCTCGAACGCCATCGCCCTCTGGGCGAGCACTCTTGGTCGCCCAGTGGCTGAGCCATCACCTGCCCTCGGCGAGCACTGGTAGTCGCCTCGAGGAGTGGCACGACGCCACACGCCTCTGGGCGAGCACCTTGGTGAGTCGCCTCGAGTGGCTGAGCAGCCACACGCCCTCTGGCGAGCACCTTGGTGGTCGCCTCGAGGAGTGGCTGACGCCACTCGCCCTCGGGCGAGCACCTTGGAGGGGTGGCTCGAACGCCACGCCCTCGAGGCGAGCACAACCATTTGGTCGCCTCGGAGTGCTGAGCAGCCACTGTCCTCTTAGCGGCCAGTGCTTTGGTGGTGGCCTCGGTGGCTGAGCACCACCCTCCGGGGCGAGAAGCACCTTGGAGGGTGGCACGAGCATCCACGCCCTCAGGGGCGAGCACAGCCATTTGGTCGCCTCGAGGAATTAACTGGCACACGTCCTCTTGGCGGCGGTGCTATTTAAGCCTCGAGTGGCACGAGCTTTGTCCTCTTGGCGACAAGATTACTTAATGCCAACGTGGGTACCCAGTAGCTTATCTGACGACAAATATTATAAGGTCTTAATAGAGCATAAACATGATAACAGATAATATGATACACACTAATTGATCTTTCTTGATCACACTACATGCGGATGAATTTCCCCCAAAATTAGCAAATAGAACATGTTTTTTATATAAAAAGGTGAAGATGCTCATGTCTGTTGCCAAATACTTTACAACTAATGAGCTAGGTTGCCCGGATACACCGATACGAATATGCGATACATCGATACCGCAATAAGCCATTTTCCCAAAAACACTGATACGGCAATGCGTGTGTCATAGTTGTCACGGCGGTCCGGCTAGGCACAGCGAGCCCAGACCTCCTGGACACCTAGGCACCTGTCTTGGCGATGATTAGATGATGAAAATAATAAATAATAAATAATATCTTATAGATATGAAATTAAGTCAAATATGAAGGAAAAATGTGTAATCTTCAATGCGCATATGTTCTATCGATGAGAGTATGAATATGTAGAATGAAAGCAAACATTTTTGCGAGAGTGTATGCGAATATTTCACGAAATATTCTGAAGAATATGACATGTGCAGTGCAATTGAACTGATATGAACCAGCAACCAAACCATTTCCCAGCTCAACCGGCCCGTTCGGTTATCCCCTCCCCATAACCCCCTTCTCTCCCTTCCCTCTCTCTCTCAACCCAACCATCGCCTCCCTCACTCCCCGTCCTCTCCTACCGCACTCCATCTCTTCTCCATCGAGCATCGGGCGGCTGCGGCGGGAGGGGTTGAAGGAGGCGGCATCAAGCGCCAGCGCTAGCGTCGAGAGGGGCTGAAGGAGCCAACGTCAGGCGGCGATGTCGAGAGGGGTTGAAGGAGGCGGCATCAGGAGGGGTCAGGAAGATGGATTAGAATGGGGAAGAGGGGGGATTGGATATGGGTCAGGAAGAGGGGGGATCGGATCTCACCTGACATCCAGAGCTAGCGGTGGTGGCGGCCGTCCGGCGGAGGCATGGAGCAGAGGTGGTGGCAGTCCTCTGCAGTCTCCATGTTGGAGCTCGACGCCCACCTCATTGCTTCGTTGCAATGCCTAGTCGTCCGCCGAGATGCCTAGGTGACTAGTCAGCCGCCTAACTTCCACCTGGCGAGGCGGCTGGCTTAGGCGTACGCCCCGGACCGACTGGATGCCTAGGCGTCGACTAGAAGTCGCCTAGTCGACACCTTGATAACTATGGCGTGTGTGTGTATATAATAAAAATAAGATAATAGATAAACAATAACAAAGAAAGTGAATAAGCAAATGGGCTATACCATCTCGAAGGCCCCAATAGCCCATAGCAAGCGACTTAGGGCATCTAGTATACTGTTGCCCCAAACATCTCCATAATTGTGCGCTTCTATTCCTACCAGCTGCAGCCATATGTCTTGCCTTCTAGTCGTTGCTGCCCTCACCAGCTCCTGACTGCCTAGGAGTATACCACACTACCATAGTCAAGAGGGAAGAAGGGTACTAATGGAAGGACTCACCATGCATGAGGACCACTGGCGCGATAGCGCTATCACGCTTGCGGGAGAGGGGTGCCATGTGCCACTGTCTACAGGGTGGGAGGAATGTTGGTGTGGTAGCCCAAGGGAAAAGAAGAGTAGGGGCGGTGGTGTAAGGAGCGAGAAGGGACTGCGAGATAGGAATAAAAGATTCTTGCGTCTCCTTCTGAGTTAATAAAGGCATTATGGTCGAGAGGTATTGGAGAAGTATCAGGCAAAGTATCAAGAATTATTTTCTTTTTTATGAAAAATAGAAAATTCATCGATACGGGCAGGATACGTATATGATCGTATCGGATACGGATAAGTATGCGATACCGATACACCAATTTTTGGAAGTATCCGAATAACATAGCTAATTAGTGATAGGGAAACTGTCTTCATGTGATGCTTGCTAAACTTAGTTAAATATGCTTGTTGACTTGTGTTGATTTGTGCTGACACTACCAGCATGCTGCAGGATTGAATTCCCCCTGGTTTAACGCAAGTTCATGGTAAAAACCAGATGGTGTACTAATTATTCTAACATTTTTTAGAATTCATATATATGTATTAGCATATGCACTTGCTGAGCTGTGATTATGCAATTAAACTTAAATTTATGTTTAGTGGGTCAGGTCAGGTATCGAAACAGCTGAATGCAATTTGTTGACTATGTTATAACGATTTCTTGTAAAATATTAGTTTTATATATGTCATGCGTACCCTTGTGGCTGTTTTTGCATTTAATACTGCTTTGAATCACAGCTACAAGCGTGCAATGGATTTCCAACAGCGAGTTATAGATGCTTACAAAAGCGGTGGCACTGGTTCCTTAGAGGATCTAAAAGAAGCCCTTGGGCTTGTAGAGCAGTCGAGGAAGAAGGCACAAGGGTCACCTTCTGCAGTATTTCCCGCAAATTCATTGCCATTGCTACCCCAAAACCGAGAATAGTGCTTCTTCCATCAATGCCACTGTTAGAATCGATAGGCACAAAATCAAAAAGTAGATCAAATCGAAAAGAGGAACAAGAGACACAGATTTAACGTGGAAAACCCTTGTGGGAAAAAACCACAGGCGCCTGCTGGCAAAATCTCACTGTTTCCTTGAGTGTTACAAAACGCAGGGGATTACAATCTCTCTTATTCCTTTCTGCGGCTTACAAGAAGGTATATATGGTGGCAACCTAGGGTCCTACTTGGAAATAAATCCATAACGATCCGTACCGTGGGATGCTCCGCTCCCCGCACCCCCCAGGTGTCCCGGCGAGGCAACTTGATGGGCTAGTTTGGACTCTGCTCTGCTCCAACCCAAGCCTCTCGGCGATGGGCCTTCGCTATGCTCCGCCAGACTCGTCTTTCTGAATTTGGATCATATATCAACAAACTCCACCTTGAGACATTCCATCTTGTAGCAATTTCAAAGTAATCATATTCCCTTAACAACAAAATAAACTGTAACACCAACTAAGCTTAAAACTACCAGCACCAAAAACCATTAAGGCTTAAACTGTAACACTAACTAAGCTTGAGCAAAGCTCAAACTTAGTAGCAGGATCTGGCTTTATCATCATATCAGCAGAATTATCATGTGTATTGATCTTGCATACCTTAATGTTACCTTGAGCAATAACATCACGAATATAATGATACAAGATATCAATATGCTTTGTTCTCTCATGAAACATTTGATCCTTTGTAAGGCATATGGCACTTTGACTGTCACAAAATATAATAATGCAAGACTTAACTCCACAAAGTTCAGCATACAAACCTCTCAGCCAAATAACTTCTTTACATGTTTCAGAAATGACCATGTACTCAGCTTCGATGGTGGATAAAACAACAGTAGTTTGCAAACATGTTTTCTAACAAACGGCACAACCACCAATGGTGAAAACATAAACTACGAGAGACATTCTCTTATCCAAGTCACCGGCAAAATTAGAGTCAACATACCCAATAAGTCCATCTCTAGATTTTCTGAACTGCAAACAAGCATTAGAAGTACCACGCATATACCTAAAAGTCCATTGAACGGCCTTCCAATGTTCTTTACCAGGATTAGCCATGTATCTATTGACAACACTCATTGCATGAGACAGATCAAGATGAGAATAGACCATGGCATACATAAGTGAACCAACACACTGGAATAAGGAACTTTACACATGTACTCAATTTCATCATCAGACTCAGGATATTGAGAAGAAGACAATCTGAAATGGGCAGCTAAAGGAGTACTCCCTGGTTTTGCCTTATGCATATTAAAGCGACGAAGGACTTTCTCAATGTTACCTTGCTGGCTAAGATACAACAAGCCAGACTTTTTGCCCTGATAATTTCCATACCAAGAATCTTCTTTGCTGCATCTAAGTCCTTCATGTCAAATTCATTTCTTAAATGTGCCTTTAATTTAACTATCTTTGATTTGTCCTTTGCAACAATCAACATATCATCAACATAAAGAAGCAAATATATAGCTGACCCATTAACAAATTTCATATATACACATCTATCAAATTCGGATCTCTTAAAACTGTGTGAAAGCATAAATGAGTCAAACCTTTTGTACCTTTGTTTGGGAGACTGCTTCATATCATAAAGCAATTTCTTTAATCTGTAAACAAGGTTCTCTTTTCCAAGAACAATAAAAACCCTCAAGTTGGTCCATATAGATGTCTTCCTCCAATTCCCCATGTAAAAATGCAGTTTAATATCTAATTGCTCAAGTTCATAATCATGTATAACTACAATACTGAGGAGAGTACGTATTGAACTATGCTTTACAACATGGGAAAAGACATCATTGTAATCAATACCTAGAATCTAATTGAAGTGCATATGCAGTGCAACCGAAAACCCTCAATTATGAATAATCAATAAGGGAACCAAACCATACCTCAATTGGAGTTTTCTTATCAATAGCAATGGAGGGTGACCGATTAATGAGATAACATGCAGTGGAAGCAGCCTTGGCCCAAAAACTCCTGCCCAAACTTGCATTGGACAGCATACACCGAGCCTTGGAAATAATGGTCCTGTTCATGCACTCAGCTACACCATTTTATTGAGGGGTGTACAGTGTAGTGCCTCACTATGCCATCTCTTCTACAATAATACTTAAATGCACATGAACAAAATTACATCCCGTTATCAGTATGAAGGACTTTTACCTTCCTTTCAGTTTGCTTTTCAACCTTAACCTTCCACTCCTTAAAAGCTGTGAATGCATCTGATTTATGCTTCAAAAAATATGGACAAACCTTTCTAGAGTAATCACCAATTATTGTAAGCATATAACGAGAACCACCATGAGAAGGCTCACGAGATGGCCCCCATAAATCAGCATACACATAATCAAGTATACCTTCTGTTGTATGAATGAAAGTGTTAAATTTCACCCTCTTGTGCTTACCAAAGTTGCAATGCTCACAGAAGTCTAGCTTGTCGATGCTACACCCATTGAGAAGTCCTCCCTTGCTTAACTCTGCCAAACCAAATTCATTCATATGCCTGAGACGCATATGCCAAAGTTTAGTGGCATCAGAATCAAAGGAGTCAGCGGAAATTACAGCAACAGTACCAGTAAATGTATTGCCTCTAATTACATATAAATTGGTAGTTGTCATATCACCTTTCATAACAACAAGAGAGCCTTTTGTTACCTTCATAACTCCACCTTCATCAGAGTATAGGTACCCTTTCAAATCAAGCGTACTCAACGAGATAAGGTTTCTGGCCATGGTTGGAATGTGCCTGACTTCTGTCAAAGTTCTAACAACACCATCATGCATCTTAATTTGAATGGTGCCAATGCCTGTAATCTTACACACGGTGTTATCACCCATCCGAACGATGCCTCCATTCTGTAGAGAATCATAAGTGCTAAATCAATCTTTGTTAGTGCACATATGATAAGAGCAAGCAGAATCAAGTATCCATTCAGGATCCATTGAAGCACATCCAGCAAAAGCAATAAGAACCTCACCATCAGTACTACCATCAGAAGCAACAGAGGCCTTACCATCCTCATCGGATTTAGGTTTTTACTTGTATGTACCATTTTGCTTTTCTTTGTTCTGCAGTTTGTAGCATTCAGAGATATCGTGATTGTTTTTCTTGCAATACCTGTAGAACTTTTCTTTGCCTCTGGACTTCGAGCAGTCCCTATAGCTGTCCGAACTTTTCCCTCTACTACCACTGTTTGATTTTTTGTGTTCGGATCTGCCACGAAGAGATAAAGCTTTTGTATTGGGGTTTGAGGTAGAATCTCTGAGTGTACCATCTGTTTCATCTTTTCTTTAGCTTGCAAGGCCTCATAAACTTCATTCATGGTTAGTCTATCACGACTATATAATATGATATCTCAGAATTTTGCAAACGAACTAGGCAGTGAGCATAAAAGAAGTAGACCTAAGTCTTCTTCATCATACGTTACCTTCATAGACTGTAAGTCAACAACGATCTCATTGAAGACCGATAGATGATTCAGAACCGAACCACTCTCTTGTATCTTGAACGTGAACAGCTTCATCTTCATGTGCATCTTGCTGGTTAGATCTTTAGACATGTAGATCGATTCTAGCTTGAGCCATAAGGCAGCAGCTGTTTTTTCCTGCAACACCTCCTGCAGAATATTGTTAGATAGATGAAGATGAATTTGGAACAAGCCTTACGATCCTTCCTTTTCTCCTCGTTGGACCAAGACTTCTGATCAGGCTTTCCGAAGCCTTCAAACGAATCATCCAGATCGGTATGCGCCAGCACCACCTGCATCTTGACTTGCCACAGAGAGAATCATGTGTCCAAATCCATCAGCAGAAGATCATACTTCAATAACGCCGTATCGATCGAAACCCTAGATTGAATGGGTGAAGAACGTGGCTCTTATACCACTTAATAGAATCGACAGGCACAAAAGCAAAAAGTAGATCAAATCAAAAAGAGGAACAAGAGTCACAAATTTAATATGGAAAACCCTTGCGGGAAAAAACCACGGGTGCCGGCCGGCAAAATCTCACTATTTCCTTGAGTGTTACAAAACGCAGGGGATTACAATCTCTCTTATCCCTTTTCTACGGCTTGCAAGAAGGTATATATGGTGGCGACCTAGGATCCTACTCGGAAACAAATCCATAACGATCCGTACCGCAGGAGGCTCCGCCCCCCGCACCTCCCGGGCATCCCCAGCGGGACAACTTGATAGCCCAGTCTGGACTCCGCTCTGCTCCGACCCAAGCCTCCCGACAATGGGCCTGCGCTACGCTCCACCAGACTCGGTCTTCTGAATTTGGATCATATATCAACAGTCACAACCTGTTAGACGACTTTATGGTATATAATTTATTTACTTTGCAGCGGAAATTAGATGGATAGACCGTGTCAAAATTCTATTTGTGAAGTTTGCACAGATTATCCATGTACTAGACATGAGCATTTGGATCTTTCTAGTGTACTGAATTGAACTATTAAATATATTAACAAAATTTTGAGGGGCACTGACAGCAGATAATTGAAGGTACTACTGTTTCATAACTATAGTTGATGTGATGATCTATATACTGTGGAAGCCAGTATCAACATTGCTGAGATTAAGGGGATGTTTGGCATGGCTCTGTCTCGCGAATTCTTGTTTGGGGTAGTCGGAGCCGTGCCAAATAGGCCAGCTCTGATAAAACTTGAATCTGGAGCGTAGTTGGAGCTAAGACCTCTCTAAGCTAGCATGTATAATTGTATATAATTTTCTTCAAAGTTCTTTTAATAATGTTTCCATGTATTTTCTGATTTAATGATAATTCTGTGACAGTTATTTCTGGTTGTATTGCTGCATTTGGCTACTATTTCAACCATTATGGTTGAATTGTCTACCTTCAGCTGCTTTGCCAAGCAAGTAGCATATTAAAATCTTCTGTGTGAAAGTGGCCAATAAAATGGGCCACATGGGCTTGGTCAGGTGCTGTGATTCTTTAACATTTATTATTATTTTCTGTAGTTTTAGGCGTGCAAACCAAATTCCAAATGGTAATACAACTATTTTCTACAGAAGTATCACTGTATAAAGTATCAGGTTTTGATGAATCAAATATCTATACATCGTGGTGCCGAGCAGTTGTTAGAACACAAGTTACCACATTTGATGACTTCATTTTATTTTATTTTTGGTTTCATTACAATCTCCCTTGTGAAAATGAGTAGTTGAGGACTGTAGCACTGGCATAAGCTTGATGATGCTTGTGGTGAGTTCACTATTTGCATCTGTTGAGTTTCTTTTTTTTTTGTCAACTTGAAAATAACATTTTTGTCTTCCGAAGTCCAAGTTACATGTGCAATAGCTCTCCAGGTCTGGAGTTTTTCCTCTTTCGAGTCGATGGCTTCTACAAGGACTGAATAACAAACCAATGTCCTATGAAAGGTCCCCGCATTTACTGCTATGTGTTTTGACGCCGTTTCTGTAGCCAAATAGTTTTGTCTGTAAATGCATGTTTGTCCTTACGGGTTTGAAAAATTATTATTTCTTACATAGCATTACGAGAATGAGTCGTTGTGCTTGCGCCTGATGATATTTGCAGGATTAACATTTGATGTATGGTCAAGCATATATAAAACTGGAGGTTGCTAGCTTGTTAAAGTTTAGACCGAAGTCCTGACATTACAGCGGAACTGATGGAGGAACTCTTCTGTGACTCTACTCTGATCCGGTGGTTATTTGGCCCCTTATCAGTTAATCCACTAATTATACTTTTAATGGCAACCGTTTGATTCTGTTTGGTTGATTCTGTCAGGTTTGATCATCTCCTATGTACATTATTTTTACTCTTAGACTGCTCTTAGTAAGATCCGGCACCTTTTTGTATTTTTCCTGTTATGATCTTGACCTTGAGCGTTCTATTAGACTATTTAGAGCCGACCCTTAAAAAGTAGGGCGATTTGTATATTTTTTATGAGGCCATATTATACTTCTGGTTTTCCTCAATTTAAAACATGAGATGTGCTAGCCATATCTGTGCCAATATTCTGCGTCATAACCAAATAGGGTATATTCAGTTTTCTAGCTTATATGTAAAAATAATGTTGTTTTATAGCTATTTTGTAAAATAACGTAAATACTCCATCGGGTCACAAATAGTAGTCGTTTTGGACATCGGCACGGTCCCCAAAACTCAACTTTAACCACTAATTTTTGTTGTAATATATCTTAAAAATCCAATAAAATTATAATATTATGAAAGTACGTTTCGAGACGAATCTACACATATGATTTTTATCCATCCAATCTAAATATTTAAAAAGATACCAATAGCTAAACTTTTAAAAGTTTGATTGCACGCGTCCCAAACCGACTACTATTTATGACCGGGAAGAGTATTATGGGGCCGTTTGGTTTGTTACCAATGCTTGCCAATACTTGCCATGCCAAATATTGGTAGTATTGACTAAATTTGGCAAGCATTTGGTTTGCAACCAAATTTTGGCTAGATTCTTTTCTCCATTGCCATGCTTAATTTTTCTAGTTCATTTTCTTGCCAATAGTTGGCCAAACTTTGGCCACCAATTTGAGCACCAAATTTTTGGCTAGCCAATTCTTGGCAAGGTTGAACTTGGCAATTTTGGCTTCAAACCAAACAGCCCCTATGTGTTCTAACCAAACACTAGCTATTTGTTAAAGAAAAACGTTGCTAAGAGGCTTGATAGATCTTGACGACTTTTTGGCAGGTAGAGCATGGCACATTCTGTGGATTTGACCGGGAATCACATTGTAACTGATTCTATGATGCCCACCACTTCACTTTCAGTTATTC
The DNA here is from genome assembly GCA_036346355.1 of Rhipidocladum racemiflorum. NCBI lineage: Eukaryota > Viridiplantae > Streptophyta > Magnoliopsida > Poales > Poaceae > Rhipidocladum > Rhipidocladum racemiflorum. The sequence continues at coordinate 81,874,687 of CM070573.1, read as the reverse complement.
ACTTGACGGCAACTGGATGCATGTGTTTGGCAAGTTGGAAGCGTCGGTTAAATACCTTCATTGAGGTGGGACATGGGCAATTTTGCATGCATCCTGCACTAAAGCCGGTTGTACGACTATCAGCAACCCATTTATTGATTATGATTATCAGCAATTCAGTCATCTTGGCGGCATTGGCAACACTCTGTTCTTCATGGAAATGCGAAATGAGTGCATAAACATTTCACTGGTGAGACTGGCCCAAGGGACCGACTGCAGGTACGATCTGTGGAACAGAAAATAATCTTCAGCCTGTGCATTGATTAAGATATTGCAAGCTACTATGTTGCCACCGGTTGGCAATCACACGTTGATAGAAGAGTTTTTGGATGCTGGCCAGACAAAAGGTATTCAGAAGTGTGTATTATCGTCTGGGAATCTCAATGGCAAGTTTCTGTTCATGAGCTCAGCAATCTGCAGGCTTGGTCATGCATGGGCATCCTGAGCTCCTCCATATGCAAGCACGAGAGATGGTTTCGCTGATAGTTAATGGCGCCTGCTGCTGCAGCTCTGGTTGACCATTCAGTAACATCAGACATCCCCAGAGATCACTGCATCGGTCGTGGTCTCTTAACTTCTAGTACCCCTACAACGGTGCAAGCAGCTCAATTCATTCACCGCGTCAATCATGTTATTACCTCAACAGTTGCATCTGCTCGGGGACAGCAGCAGAATTACGCCATTTTTTTTTCTCCATCTGTCGTGCATACATGGATCGGCATTGATTATATGTGAGATTGGGTGCGATCGCGATGTACTTCTATCAGGTTGTGAGATTTCTCTGTGTTTCTTTGATGCCTCTATTTTGGTGCGGAGTAATGCATGGCCATCCATCCACGTGGTGCAGCGATGTCTCTACTCTCTACTACATTGGATCAAGTCTCGACGGGATGAGAGTGGATACGGGATGTCCACCAACCGACTTAATTTAGCTCGTATAAAATCTAAAGCGGACGCCCACAACCCACTTTGGTGGTGCTTGCGGGCTTTGCGGCCGTCACACGCAGCTCGCATCATGTCCGCATCGCGCCAGCATTGTTCCTCCTCAACCGAGTCTACGACGGCCACAAGAGGGTGTCGCCCGCCTCCCCCACGCCGGGTCGCCGGTCACATGAAGAGTGAAAGAATCCTCATACTTCGGCCACACGCTGCTGCCGCCCGCCTCTCCTCTCGACGTTAACGGAGGTGCCGCCTCTCCTTTACCTATTCCCTCCCTGTCTTCCTCCCCTCCCGCTCTGACGCCGCACTCGACGCAGGAAAAGATTTTGATTTATCTTCAAGATTGGCATAAAGCAACTAGTAAGCTCTTTTTTAATTGCTCCTAACTTTTTAGTTTACTTGATAATAATCATATGTCGATTTCTAACTTTTCAATGTTTTAGGCTCTTCTCATCAAAAGAACACGCTAACAGAGGATATAAATGATGGTGATGACTGATAAGATGTATCTATAATCAATATAAGAGGTAATTTTTTATGAAAACAAGAATGAAGAAAAAGACCAAGGACATCATTTATTTTTGTCGACGATTGGGGAACAGGCCCCCGCCGAGCTTACTTGTTGGTGGAGGGACCAACTGTGACCCCTTCTTACGTGAGGGATTACTCGAAGAATGGCTCACCAGATTCCAACGAATGTGGACACAGCAGTTTACCCTGGTTCGGGCCTCTCGAGAAAGAGATAATAGCCCTACTCCAGCTCTCGTTTACTCTTGCAATGTGTCTGAGTTTTACAGTCTGTGTGCTGCTACTGTTGTTGTTATGTGTCCCCCTCACGATGGGGACCCTTTTATAGCTTACAAAGGATCGAACTCCATGACCCCACTACCCGCACGTTCGGACCTCGTCCAAACGTGGCAACTGGTGGATCCTATCTTTCCGCCACGCTCCCACGGGAAACGTAACGGGCCAACGGAAGTTACGCTCGGGTGGTTATTCCTACCGACCCCGAGACCTCGTAAGGTCGGCCGATGACCGGCACCGAGCTTGGACATCTTACCCGAGCTCGAGCTCTAATCGATCGAGTACGTGGCATTCTCGGTCCCACCCGAGCCCGAGCTCGAACCGGCCGGAATGCGTAGCCTTCCAAGCTCGATTTAGACAACCCAGTAACGACCTCACTGGTGGCTCGGCGGGAGCGAGCTTGGTCGTTGGTGGCATCCGAGGTAATTTATGGAAATTACCCGACCCCGACAGCTAGCCCCGAGGTTCAAGTGGGAAAAGGTCTAAGGAAGGCCTTCCCTTGGGCCTACTGGCTCTACGAGCATGTCGGTTTTTTGCCGCGGACATCTGCCGCGACCAACGAGCTATTAACCTCCTTCGAACGAGCTTGTTCCCCGGCTCGTCGGCGCTTCGAAAGCTAATGTGGCGGGCCCTTCTTCGTTCCTTCTCCTAGAAGCCTGAACGTCCTTCTGAGGAACCGCCTTTTCCGGCAGGGCGGTTTCGATTTGCGTGCCCACGTGTCGTTTTTCCGGATGGCGACGCCTCAATCGCCCTCAGGCCTCTAGGGCTTCCTCATCTCCTGGAGGAGTTTTTAAACACTCAAGAGAAAACCCTTAGACTCACTTGGTCAGACATTGCGATCATTGTCTCACACTCCTCGCTTCGCGCTCATCATTCTCCTTGATCATCTTCCTCATCCTCATGGCGGTTCGGCGTCGGCAAGCTCGACAGCGCAGTCGAGACCCTCGAGCGGCGAAGTACCTCGGCGCCGGTACATGGAGAGCCCTGGCGGCGAAGAGAGCCCGCACGGAGGAGGGGGAGATCGTCTCCACCGAGCTCTACGCCATAAACGGGCTCAGATGCGCCAAAGTGAGTTCGTCGAGGCCGTGACTACGCCTCTGCGAGTGCGAGATCGCTCACCTCCACCCCAACTCGTTCTCATCATGGCCATCTTTACCCATCTCTGCGAAGGGTTCGTGGGCGTCGAGCCCACTCGATCTCTTCTTCCACTTCTACACCCTTTCTCGCACCGGCACGCCTTCGCAGGCCGGCTGCCTCTACTTCCGCCTGCGTCCTACCCGACCATACGAGTACCCGAGCTTCACGCTCAAGGACTCGGTGTCGGGTTGGGCCGACTCATGGTTCTACTTGAGGAAAGCGGAGGGCGGCACGCTTCCTACTCGTGCCGGAGGTCGCGCCGTCGAGACACCCGACCGCTCGTGGAGCCCGAGGAGGAGAAGATCCTCATGACGATCAACGAGCTCACGTGCCTGGGGCTGACCGGCCGGGACGTTACCCGGGACTACGTCAGGAACCGGATATCGCCCCTTAGGAGGAGGGAGCATCCCTTCTTCAAGGTCGAGGTGGCGGGACATCGCCCGAATCACGCTCGGTATGCCGTCGCCCTCGATCTTCTTTTCCGAGCAGAGGATGCCCCTTCTCACGACCTCTCCCTTGGCCGTGGTATGCAGCTCGGCAGAGGACAGGTGGATGCGAGGGTGTCCGAGATGTTCGGCACCCAAAGGCAAGGAAATCATCGAGGGCCGCCAGATCTCCGAACAACGCCCTTAACCGGACAGAGGCGGTAAGTTTCGATTCGGACTTTTTCCAAGCCCTTGTCCGGACAGTTTCGCACGGGCCTCCCGACCTCATTTGAGTCTTTCTCTTTTTCAACAGAGAAGGTTGCCCTCGAGGTCGCTGTGTCCCGGGATCCCACCAAGCGGACGGGTCGTAAGACCAAGGGACAAAGGGTCGCAAGCGCCGCCGATCTCCGTCGGCCACGCCGTCCCGCCAGCGCACACGCAGCGCCCTGGCTCGACGACCACTCACCCCGCCGACTTGGAGTATGCGGACCGGCAGGAGGTGAGTGGAACTGAGATTGTGGATGGGACGAGTACACCCAAACAATCCCGAGCTAATGGCTCGTTATGCGCCCGGCTGTCGCGAAGAAAAAGAGGCGCAGCCCGGTCCCAGTCATGAAGGTTGAGCTGGAGGGCCAGATCGCGGCCCTTCAGGCGGAGCTTGCGCGGGTGAGCTCGAGCCCGGCTCCTGGGGACCGCGAGGAGGAGAAGGACGAGCTGGACCCCGCCCCCTTGGTCCCGAGGTCCCGTAGGTCGTCTGCCACGCCTCAGCGCGCCAACGCCGATCGCCTCCGAGGTCGGCTTGGAGGAGGTCGACCTGCGGCCGCCAGGCCGACAAGGCGCGGACATGGCCGCCTCTCGGCCCGCGCCCGAGCTCGCAAGCGGACGCCGCAAGGTCGCTCCTGCTCTCTTCTCGTTTGTCTTTTTCCCCTCCGGCACCATTCTAACCCCACATCGTCTATAGTGGGTGTGGCAGTTGGTGCGGAGTTATGGGATTTCGAAGCGATGGCTGACGATATTCTTGACTTCGTGCTAGAGAGGGAGCTAGCCCGGCCGCCGAGGTCGTCATGGGCGACGGAGCCGAGGTGGGAGCCGAGGTCATGAGGCCCACTTCACTGCCGCCGGTGGCGACGAGGCCGAAGTGGGAGCCGAGGTCATGAGGCCAGCCCCCACTGGCCGGTGGTAACGACGCCGAGGTGGGGAGCTGTCGCGAGCCCCGGGACCGGAGGTCGTGTCTCCCGAAGAGGAGACACGGAGGAAGATCGCGCCGCCGATGCAGGGCCGCGGCGGGAGGGCATCCCCACATCATAGTCGTGGAGTCCGGTGATGAGCGGGCCGCCGAGACTCCGCGAGGATTCTTCCGTGCAGCGACATCATCGCCGCGACTCTTCAGAGATCGCCGAGGTCTCCCCTGTTCATGACATCACGCCGTCAGCCGGCCGGCGTCGGGGACCTTAATCCTGGTGGGGGCTCGTCGGACGAGGAAGAGCCCGGCTACCCTGGTCGGGAGACAAGCCCGGCCACGTAGGTGGGCGGCGCAGTCCAGCGGAGGGATCTGCCGGGCACCGAGGCTGCTCGATCGAGACCGACCTCCCGGCCGTCGACCTGCCCCTGATTCCGCACTCGGGGATCTTCTGCCCAAGGGCCGGATCTGGACCCTGTCCCCGGTTGCTCCCATGGCCGTGGGCCGAAGTGGTGGAGCCCCCGATCGAGGAGGCGGAGCCCCCGGGCGCAACTTCTGCCCGGGAGGAAGAAGAGCGGGAGGTAATCCTTGCTCTTGAGGCCGTCCCCCAGGGCAAAAGTCCATCGCCTTCGGAGGACGGGGGAGCTCGGGCTCAAGCCTCCGAGCCCGATCAAGGAGAAGGGACTAAGGCGGGGGATCCCTTACCTGCCCAGAGCGAGGTGGAGGACCCCGCCGAGTTGTTCCATCAGGGGCTAGAGACCCGACTTTTTTGGGTAAGTACTCCTGACTTATGTACTTTTACCGAGAGTTTCGATTACGACCTGAAAACGCCTTGTTGCGCAGGTCGAGTCCACTATGAAGGACTTCCATGCCGCGACCGTGCCGCGAAGTTGTCGCTGGCACCAAGCCGAGCAGACGCCAAGATTGCGAAGCTCGAGCGCCGGTTGCCGAGTGACATCTTCCGAGGCCGAGATCCGGCGGAAGGTGGAGGAGTCCGTCTGCGAGCTCCAGCGCCTCGGCCGGAAGCGAGCGAGCAAGGTCGGGCCTTGAAGCCACGGTGGCGACCTTGCGCGGCGCCGCCGAAGTCAAAGGACAATCGACCCGAACGGGAGGAGTCCAGCGACCGACAAGCGGCGAAGGTCGGGAAGCTTCGCCGGCGTGTGCTCGACCTTGAGTCCGAGCTTGACTCGGTCGCGGGGACGAGCTCGCCGCTTTGCAGACGAAACGCGTCTTGGGCTCCTGTAATTTTCTTTTTCCTGTCTTTTACCCAGAAAACTTAGGAGAAACTATCGATTGAATATAGAATGAGTTGGTTTAAATGGACGTTTTTGTTTTTCCCGAGATGACAACGATTTGTTTCGTGCAGCGGTCTTACGCGACTTAGTGGTTAATCGTGACGAGGAAATGACTATCTCGCTCGAAAGTAGCACGAGGTCGAGGTGACCATTTTGGCGCGAAAAGTTGCACGAGGCCGAGGTCGTGGCCACATGGTACCTCTATAGCCCGCCGCCAACGGAGGTCGTGGGCGTAAATCGCGAGCACGACTTCGTTGGCGGAGTAGAATTCGCGAGACCGTGTGGCCCTTAGGGTTACGGATGCGTTGGCGCCACAAGACCGGCCGACTGAGCTCGGGAACCGCTCGTAAGGGTGTCTGTCAGAATCTTTACTTGCGGTGGAGGTCTACCGCGAAAAGATGGTCGCCTTACGAGGAAGGAGGCCCTCGAGGTCGAGCTTTTGTCGTGCGGTGTTTTGCCCCAACGACCGACTTGCCCTCGACACTTTGTCTAGGTCGGGCTTAATCGTAGAATGGGGAAAGAGAGGAGAGAGAGAATGGGAGGGTAAGGTGATAAAGTTTATTAAAGAGGTGAAAAACGGGCGAGGTTAGACATGGAACTTACGCAGTTGGTCAATGTTCCAAGTACTAGCTAGTTCCCGACCATCTTCCATTGCAAGGCGGACAGCCCCCGGGCGTGCTGTTGAGACGACCGTGTAAGGACCTTCCCATCTTGGCGTTAGCTTGTTGGCTTTTGACAGGTCTTGGACCCGTCGCAGAACGAGGTCGCCGACGTGTAAGGTCCTTGGTAAATGCGATTTAGCGGCGTGCTGCGAAGAGCTTGCAGGTAAACCGCGGATCGCCAGAGCCCGTTCACGAAGTTGCCTCCGCAAGGTCGAGGTCAAGAAGGCGTTAAGCCGCGTCGATGTTATCGGCCAGGTTCACCCTCGGGATCCTAGGACAACCTCGGCGGGTAGGACAGCTTCCGCGCCATATACGAGCTGAAAGGGGGTCTCCCCCGTGGCTCGGCTCGTCGTGGTGCGGACTGACCAGAGGACGGGGGGTAGCTCGTCCACCCAGGCCTGACCATGCCGATCGAGGCTCTTGAAAACTCTCTTCTTGATTCCTTGGACGATCTGCCCGTTCGCACGCTCGGCCGCCCCATTGCTCTGTGGGTGGGCCCACGGATCTGAAGCATATCTTAGTCCCGACCTCCTCGCAATAAGCCCGAAACACCTCGCTCGTGGAATCGAGTGCCGCTTGTCGGTAATGAGGCGACTCGGGCCAAAGCGGGTTACTACATTGTGCGGAAGAACCTTTTAGCCGCTGTGCCGAGATGGTTGATATAGGCTCGGCCTCGATCCATTTAGTGAAGGTGTCGATTGCGGCGAGCAGTATTTACAACCCCTCCTTCCTGGAAATGGACCGAGTATGTCGATGCCCCAAACCGAGAACGGCCAGGTTAGCGGTATGGTCTCAGAGCGCGTATCTTGGTGATGGACCTTCCGAGCATGGAACTGCAAGATCGGCAGGAGGTTACTATTGAGCCGCTGCGTCGGCCAGGGCCGTCGGCCAATAAGTAACCCAATCGGAAGGCTTTGCTCACCAAGGTCCTAAGGGCGAGTGAGCTCCACACATCCCGTCATGGATATCCTTGAGGAGATATTTGCCTTCCTCTTGGGTGATGCACTTGGAGAGGACGCCAGCGCGCGCTGCGGTATAAGAGACCCTCGACCATTTTATAGGTCGGAGGCGTCTCACTAGCGGGATTTCTCGGCTTCCTCCTCGAGCGATGTCCGTGCACGAAGTATTGGATGAATGGCGTCATCCAATTCGCGTCTGCTCGAGGAAGGAGAGCGGTACCACCCGTCTCGGTTGCCTCTTCCCTGGTATGGAGGGTTTATAGAGGTGCTCGATGAGCACCCCGAGCGGGAAATCGGGCGAACCGACCTTTGATAGATGGTCGGCCAGGGCATTGTCCTTCCTGAGGATGTATAGTACTTGAAGTTTCTAAGTACTTTTCCATCTTCCTTACTTCAGCCAGGTAAAGCGCCATTGAGTCATCGAACACCGATACTCCTTGTTAACCTGGTTGGCGACCGCCGCGAGTCGCCTTCGCGATTAGTCGTTGGACTCGGCGCTTTGCATGCCCGGCTTGGCTAGCGGACCCGTATTCTCTGCGTTGTTTGTTGCGCCGGTGCGGTTGAGGGCGTCTGGATCCGCTCCCCGAGGGGATTCGAGGACCACTCCACCCAGCAATCGTGAAGCTCGGGATCCGTCGAAGTGCATGACCCGGCGCCGAGCTCGGCCTGGTTGGAGTTCGGGTTCGGGCGGGCGGGGTTTGTCCATTCGGCTAGGAAGTCCGCTAGGACCTGAGATTTGATCGCAGTTCGGCGAGAATTCGATCTCGACCGGCGAGCTCCATGGCCCATTTCGCGATCCGCTTGCGTCCGATTCCCGAATTTCCCTCGGCGGGAAGTTGGTCGGACTTGTATTTTGTGTGCACGGAAGTAGTGTCTTAATTTCTTGAGGCCACGAGGAGCGCATAAAGGAGCTTACGGACCTCGGGTAACGCTCCTTTGGTCCGTGCAGCACCTCGATGTAGTAGATCGGCCGTGCCCGTCCGTTCTCTTTGTGATGACGGCGCTTACCGCATGGGGTGTGGCGGCGAGTAAAGCAAGAGGACCTCTCCTACTCTGGCGTGGTCAAGACCGGGTCTTGACAAATACGATTTAAGCTCTTTGAAAGAGCGATGCCTTCATCTGTCCAAGTGAAACCGTCGTGCTTTCGGGCGCCTTGAAGAAAGGTAGGCCGCGTTCCCGAGCCGCGAGATGAAGCGACTTAAGGCCGCCATCCTCCCGATCGAGGATGGACCTCCGAGTACAAGTCGGTGGTCGCATGTTCTCGATGGCTTCTATCTTCTCTCAGGTTGGCCCCGATTCCTTGTGGGCCGATCATGTATCAGAAGCACCTTGCGGCTTTGACCCGAACACACATTTTTCGGGTTTAACTTTATTCGATGCTTATTGAGGTTATGAAAAGTCTCCTCTAGATCGGATACATGGTGGAGAGCCATTTTGCTCTTGACGACTATGTCGTCTACATACACTTCCAGGTTCCGACCTATTTGGCCCGAGAAGGTTTTCTGCATAAGGCGCTGGAAGGTCGCTCCAGCATTCCTTAGACCGAAGGACCTGGTCGTGTAGCAGAATGTGCCAAACGGCGTGATGAAGGAAGTTTTCTCCTCGTCATCGGGCGATATGCCGATCTGGTGATAGCCTGAGTAGGCGTCCAGAAAGCTCATCGCCTCGGAGCCGGCCGTCGCGTCGACCAACTGGTCTATCCGAGGTAGCGGGAAATTGTCCTTCGGGCATGCGGCATTTAGCCCCGTGTGATCGACACACATGCGCCACTTGCCTCCTTTCTTCATCACGATGACTGGGTTGGCCAACCAATCGGAATGGTCAACCTCCCGAATGAAACCGGCTTTGAGGAGCTTGTCCGGTTCCTCTCGATGATGGCTTGCTTCTCGGGAGAAGCGCTGAGCTCTGCCGCAGGCTTTTGTCGAGCCGAATCATGCTTTGTGCTCGACGACCTCCTTGGGACTCCGGGCATGTCGGACGGTTCCCGAGCGAACGTGTCGCGCTTCTCGGAGGAAGGTCACGAGCTTGAGTTCCTATTTAGGATCTAGGGAAGCCCCACGTGTACGACCTTGTGCGGCTTTGTGTCGCTGTGGATGGCCTTGGTTTCTCCCGGCTTGGAGGCTAGCCTTGGGCCGGGAACTCCTCGGCTCTTGCTCGGGCCCGGCAGCTGACGATCATGTCTAACGCCCTCTCGTCGCGATTTAGAGCTGCTCTCGGGCTTCCTTGATCGTGATCACGCCCGCGGGGCCGGGACCTTCAAGCAGTAGCCGTGATGAGTGGCGGCCATGAATTTGGCGAGCGGTCGGCCCAGGATGGCGTTATAAGCTTCGAAATCGACCACTTGAGCGTGATGAGCTCCGTTCGGAAGTTGCTCGGATTGCCGGCGTAATCGCAGACGATCTGGCCAAGTGGCTGACCGGCGTTAGGGCACTATCCGTGAAACGGGACCACCATGTTTTGATCTTGGAAGCGAGGATCTGCATCTCGTCCAAGACCTTGGCGAATATCAGGTCTAGGAGCTTCCGCAATCCACAAGGACCCGACCTCATTGTGGTGTTGCAGATTGTTGGGCTAACGACCAACGGAAGCCTTTGGGGTTTCGTCATCCCGAGGGCGATCGTCCTCGAGAAGGTGATCGGCGGCTCGGACCACTTGAGTCGCTTTGGGCGGGAGGCTTCCCCTGAGTGACACGGAGTACTTCGCGCGCGGCCTCCTTCAACTCCCGACGCGACCCATAGGCGGCGGAGCCCCCGAATATCACGGCGATGTGATTTCTCGGCTCTTGGTACTCCATGTCGGTGTCTTGCTCTTCGGCGGGCTTCTTGCCCTTGACGTCCCCTTCCACCTCGGGGAGCGTGGGCATGGGACCCTTACCATTGTAGAAGCTGCTCGAGCGGGAGGCCCACGTCCTGCAATTCCGAAGGTCATGCCCATGAGCCTGGTGGAGCGGGCAGAAATAGGCACTAGCCCGCCCGCGTTGGTCGCCGCGTTCTTGGTCGTCCCGGCTCTGCTCGTTGTTCCGCTGAACCGGTCGACCCCTTCCTTCGGGGCCCCCCCCCTATACGACTGCGAGGTCGGTCGTTGTCTTTCGATAGCTGCCACCATGCCGGAGACAGAGGATTTTTTCTTCTTTTTGATTTTTTTCTCGATAGAGCTTACGCTCTTCCGGCTGGATGCCCCTTCGAGCCCGGCCGAGGGGCAGCTTTCCTCGCCAAGCTTCTTCCACTGGGCGGCCTCGTCGCATTGGCATAGCGGTCAGCCATGCGAACGGCTCGTTGGCCGTGATGTCCGTGGATTTCGAGGTCTGAGTAAAGCGTCGTCTCGGACCCGAACTTGAAAGCCCGGACGATCGCCTCATCCGAGATGCTCGGGATGGAATTGGCGCACTTGCATGAAGCGCTGGACGAATCGCGCAGGTCTCGCCCGCCGTCTGACAGGCCTTTCGAGGTCGCGCTCCTTCCCGGCGGGACGTGCGACTCTGGAAGTTGGCTCGGAGAAGTCTTTGCTCGGTGGGCCAGGACCGGATCGAGTTCTCCTTCTCGTTGAATAGCCACGTCCGAGCCGCCCGGCCCAGATCGGGGCGAAAGTTGGCCATCACCCTTCGTCACCCCGCACTAAAATGGCCGTGGTGTAGATCGAGAGAAACTCGTCGGGGTTACGAGTCCCGTCGAATCTCTCGATGTGGCCCGGCTTAAACCTTGTCGGCCAGGTCACTCGTCGCGGCGACGTCGCGAGCATCTGCACCCGAACACGGGATCGTTTGGCGATCACCACGAGCGCGGCGGTCGGGCGATCACCACGGCCCGGTCGGGCGATCCCCACCAGAGCCCGAGGTTAGTGGGCCCGGCGAGAAAGTCTCCTACGCTGTAGGATGGGAGTGGCAGATGAGGAATGTTCGGCCCGGATTCGTCAGTGGCTCACATTCCGCTGGTCCCGAGGAGCCCACAGGAATTGCTCCGGTGCCCTCCCGAGCCTGCCGCCGCGCCCATCCTCTGAGTGCGGCTGCGTGAGTCATCGGGGTGGCGGCGCTCGGGCCTTGGCGGCGTTCAGGAATTGCTCTGGCGTCCCTTTCCGGAGGCCTCCGCCGCCCTTATGTCTGTGGCGATTTCCTCGAGTCGTCGGCCACGGCCGCGCCCATGGCTTCTAGGTCGACTTGCTCGGGAAACTCTCACGAGGTTGCGCACCACCGTGGCCAGGGCTTGGCGTTCCCGCTCGAGAACGCGAGCGGCGAGCTCGTTAAATGCGTCGTCACGAACTCCAGGAGTTCGTGCAGCGTGGAAATTCTCACGAACCCGGCCCTGGTCTTATCGGTCAGGCCACCTCGGACTTGCCGGCGCAAGGCTGGTCGCGTCCGGTCGAGGATGCCTGCAGGTGCTCTTTGGCCGCCGTAGCGGTGAAGACGCGCCGGTAGGATTTGCTCGGCGTTTCCATCCTCTTAAACGCGAAGGCGTTACGGGATTGACGGATCGCGAGGGGACATCACGGTGTCTCCCCGTGAAGCGGTCCCCTGGTCGAGCTCGTAGAGGTCGGGGATGTCCGTACCATCGTAGAGCTCGGCCGCACTCGCCGTCCGAGAGGGCGCCGAGTTGGGAGCGAAAGAACCGCCCCGGCAGTAAATGGCTTCAGGAAAAGCCTCGAACCGCCTTGATTCTTAATGCGGCGGCGTCGCCCCATCGTTGAAGAATCGCTTGTCCTCTTCCCGATCTCGGGCGTAGAGCCTACGGTGGTTACGGGATTACGACATTCTCCGGGATTCCTCACGAAAGGGAAAGTCGCCCCACGGACGGCGCCCATGTCGACGATTGAAACAGCCCCCGCCGAGCTTACTTGTTGGTGGAGGGACCAAGCGTGACCCCTTCTTACGTGAGGGATTACTCAAGAATGGCTCACCAGATTCCAACGAATGTGGACACGCAGCTTACCCTGGTTCGGGCCTCTCGAGAAAGAGATAATAGCCCTACTCCAGCTCTCGCTTACTCTTGCAATGTGTCCGAGTTTTACAAATCAGGTGTCGCTATCGTTGTTGTTATGTGTCCTCTCACGATGGGGACCCTTTATAGCTTACAAAGGATCGAACTCCATGACCCGCTTTACCCGCACGCTCGACCTCGCCCAAACGCGTGGCAACCGGTGGATCTCTATCTTTCCGCCACGCCCCACGGAAACGAATTCGCCAACGGAAGTTACGCTCGGGTGTTTATTCCTACCGACCCCGAGACTCGTAAGGTCGGGCCGATGACCCGCACCGAGCTTGGACATCTTACCCGAGCTCGAGCTCTAATCGATCGAGTACGTGGCATTCTCGGTCCCACCTTGAGCCCGAGCTTCGGAATCGCCGGAATGCGTAGCCTTCCAAGCTCTGATTTAGACAACCCAGGGTAACGACCTCCTGGTGGCTCGGGCGGGAGCGAGCTTGGTCGTTGGTGGCATCCGAGGTAATTTATGGAAATTACCCGACCCCCCGACAATTTTCTATTACCTTCATCTTGTACAACGATTAGGGTCTGTATCCTTGATTTTGGTGAATCGGAACTCCAATTAACTTGCATGCTAAACATGGTTTTTCTTCTAAACATCAAAACCTGATAGATTTCTATATCACTTTTTCTTTTTGTGGGTTTTGTGGGCACCGCATTGCCCGCATAAACTTTTCGCGGGTTGCCGCAATATCCCGCATAAATATTTATGGTCAATGTGAACAATGTACAACCAACCCATATTACATCCCACTCACATCCTAAGTCTCGTGAGTTTGCTCAGGTACACTTATATGGCCTTGGGGTGAGAGATTTGTTTCTGACACAAGGACTGACTAGTTGTTCTCTTTTCATGGTCACATACAGTTCCCCTTGTCAGTTCTCCCTTAAGAGAGGGGTATATAACGAAGGTCCTTGTGTATTATTAGCCCTGTGCATGTCCATATGCTGCTGTTTGGACTTCAAGTAGCGCATTGGTCCCCTTTGCCTTATTTTCAGTTGGGTCCGGTGTCTTCTATTGTTTGCAATCAAAGCCCCCATGTGTAACACTAGTTTCTTCCAACATTTTCACCTCTCGACGTTGGTTTCAATTTGTTTATGTTAGTTTTGCACCGAATCGCAGGACAGTGTACCACCAACGGTTTGGCTAGTGGGCAGCGGCTGCTACTAACAGTCATAACCTCTTGTTAGCTAGGCAAGCACCGTGGTACCCCCGTACCGCACGAGGTAGACATCTATACAAATACAAATGGTTGATGATATTCAAGATACCACTCCTTTGTTTTGTGGGTAAAAAAATTCCACAAATAATCCTAAAAGATAAAAAATAGAAATTCTCTTATTAATGGAGAAATTAAAAAGGAAATGATTTATACCACTTGTTTTGGTGGGGACAGATTATAACGCTGCAGATTAGTAACGCATACATATTAGATTTTCAAAACAAATATCATTGTATTTTCAACCATAGAATTTAGAGTTGTATAACAAAAAAAAATAGTACCCTAATATCTAGCTATGCAATTGCGTGGGTAATTCCTCTAGTTGTGCTGTAAAAAGTTACTGTAATGTCACGGCAGGAGATCAAGGTATTATACCGGCCAAGTATTGAAATATCGACAGAAGATATACACGTTTCATTTGGAATATATACTTGATTCAGTCTTCATGCTAAGATGTGCAATATTGCAACTAGTTGCATTGCAACACTTCCCAGAACTATCACAAGCCAGTCAAATCCTCTATTTAACCCTGCTTTTGCAAACGCTGCACATGGAGTACAATTCAGGGGCTTGTCTGCTAGTAAATGCCATGGTGAAGCTATATGTAACCACAGTAAAGGTGTCGTTGGCTTGCGAAGCTATCAGCAGCACTCAGCAGCGGCCACCATTGAAGTCGTCCTCATCGCTACTTCGGTAGTACGTGGTCAATGTCGTATTTGGCATGCAGGCAGAGTCCGCACTTCTACGATAGTACAGAACCATATACATGCCCATCCATTGGCCCATTCCCTTCTCTGAGACCTAAAAACCTGTGAGGTTCCATGATAGCAAAAGAGAATCTGTCGTTGGGAGATGCTGCGATAAACTGATATGATACATAAGCTACAGGAAGGCCAGCTCGAAAGCTGTCCCCAGTGGCAACCTCTAGATCCTCTCCTTTGCCAAATTTTGTCAGAAAAACCACTTGCCTTGTGAATGCCACTACGGACGAAATTGCGTCGGCCTATATATGCCGTTGTTCTAGCTATTTTGAAGGACCCCTACGCCGTTGTTCTGCATGTGAAGGTCTTGGCCGTTTCGTGCCAATTCCTCCTAATCTGTATGCTCCTGGCTTGGTTTTGAGATGCAGGCGGTGTACTTCACTAGCTCGGAAGGCTCTCTATGTGTTGCTATCTAGTAGTTTATAAAGTAAGCTAGTATATTCTTGAGAAAGTATATTGTAAACCCAATATATCAGACATTTGGAATTTTAGGTTGTTTAATTTGGTTGGGTTGGGTATCAGATATTTAGAATTATAGACGTTTAATTATATCTGACCTTAATAAATTAACGCCCCCAGCTATATATCATAACGACAACGGACTTGGAGTTTTAATTATTACATTTTTCCTCTGGCACTAATGTTTCAAATCCTTTGTTTCTGATTAGTTAGCTCTGCGCGCATCTGATATATATGGTGCGGAGAGCATAATCAATCACCCCATGCTACTCCGAACATGCTGTACTGCCTTGCCGTGTGGTTCCAAACGAACGAATTAATGGATCGATCGTGTCCTAGAGCAAGAATTCCTCGGAGAAGTAGCGTGGGAAAGGCTAGCTAGACCTAGGGTTCCGGCAGCGTGTGCCTCCACCAACCGTGCGACGCCGACGACGCATTAATGCTTGGATTAGGTAGCGGTTCCGATCAAATTAACATCCAATTAAACCCAGCCTTTTCTGCCTTGTTGGGTTAATCCTTCCATCTGCTCCGCCATTTGCACAGCCTTGTCGTTCACAATTATTCGGGTTGGTTTAGTTGGATCCCCCTACACGTATCAACATGCATGTAGAAAATTCCTCCTCCACCAATTCCCAACTTAGATCAAACTCGATCATCTAAACCTGCACCTTCGGTCCAATTAATGGCCGGGTAAAGCATACGGTTTCCGAGTATATGCATGCACATATTACGTACGTACGTACCTACGGGCCGGCCATCTTTAGTAAGGGACCCTATTAGGGAGTGTATAGACATCATCCGGATGTTTTTGTCTCCAAAAACATCCAAACTTTGGACTATACGATCAAAACACACATTCGTAGGATCAACCCACCTCGAATTCAGGGGGGGCGTGTATCGATCTGAAAGTAAATCTAATGGCCAGGAATTTAGATGATGGTTGCTAAAGAAAATATCCGGATAAAACTTATCAAAACCCCTTTAGTAATTCCATGCGATGGTTTGATCAACGTACGTACGTCGACCTAGCTAAAATTAAGGTGGCGCTCTAGCAAACATCGTCTCCCCTCCACCAGAGAAAAACGCACGCAGCTCGTGTCAGCTTAGTGGCAGTGCCTACGCAAGAAGCGTGACACGTACGTACGGGTCCTTTTGTTTGTTGCCCTCAAATTTACCGGGCAGGCATGCAGGGACCAGAGGCCGGTCTAGCCGGCAGCCATAGCTGCCATGCATGCCGCAGTACACAAGCGCAAACCGTCGCAAAAGGCTCGCCCATCTCGGCGTACGCGCGCCCAGCGGCGCTTGGTCGGCAGCGGCCCAACCCCAGAATTCTTAAGGAGGACGTACATTAATTTCACATTAGTAATTCTATAATTACTTTGTTACATTGTAAATCCAATTTTTCAAATCTCTACCGGTGCATATATACGGCATACCCGCCACCCTATGATGGCCGGCCGGTGACTGGCTCGCCAAGCTAGCTAGCCCGTCTGCTCCATTACTAGCAGCGACGAGAGAACGGGGGAGAGAGAGAGAGACGAGAGATCGGGGGAGAGAGAGAGAGAGAGGGAGAGAGGGAGAGAGAGAGGAAGAAACCATGTCCCTTCAGTTTGATAATAGATGTCCTTTTGGATATAGTGATGGTCAAACTTCTAAAACTTTGACTATTGATATATTTTTAAATATTTAAATTGGATATATAAAAATTATATGTGTAGACTTGTGTCAAGAAGTACTTTCATAATATTATAATTTTATTGGGTTTTATAAATATATTATAATAAAAATTAGCGGTCAAAGTTGTTTTTTGAAGACCGTGTCGATGTCCAAAACGACATCTATTACCAAACTGAAGGGAGTATAAGAAGACCTCAAACAGCATGCATGCGTCTATCTAGGCGGCTAGGCTAGCTGAAGGACCGTTAAAACCTGGCCGGGTTATCAAGGGATAATTAACGGTCCCATGGAAATGCATGCACACTCCCCAGCCAACCCCGTAAGCGCCGGGCTGCGTGCAAGATCGATCCGAAAGAGACATGCAGCAGCACGTACGGCCGGCGGGGCACTAAAATACTCATTTTGTAATATGGTTGCTTGCGCCTGCAAAAGAATTTGGGATTTTGCGACCAGCTAGCTAGCCCAGCAAATTTACACGTCCGTTGCACTAGTAAAGCAACGTTGGATGGATGGATGGATGGATCAAAGAATATATTTTCACACTTGCCTCTGCGCCAGGAACTCCTGGACCGACACGTAGAGCTGCTTGTCCAAGGACGAGTCCATGGAGAGCGACCGCCTCATGGGCTGCACCGCGAACTCGTTGTCCTTCTTCCTCGCGTCGATGGCCTCGTCGCCGACGCTCTCCGGCTTGCGCTGGTGCTTCCGGACCCTTCTGCCGCCCGGCGTGCTGCGGCTGACCAAGCCCTCGTGCTCCCCTCTCACCTCGATCACAATGCTGTTGTTGATCAGCTCGTCCCGGTGGCGCCGCTCGACGCCGACGTCGTCACCGCACGAGGCCTGCTGGTTGGAAGCCGTCGTGGAGGCGGGCCGCGCCGACGCATGCGCGGGAGCCGCCGGCAGCGTGACGCCGCTCCGGCAGAACGGGCACCGGGCGTTGCCCTGCAGCCACGTGTCGATGCAGTCGATGTGGAAGGCGTGGGAGCAGTTGGGCAGCAGCCGGACGCGCTCCCTCTCCACGAACTCGCTGAGGCAGACGGCGCACTCCGACATGGATATCCTCCCAGCCATGCCGGCGTCTTCGGCGCCGGCCGCCGCCGTGAACTTGATGACCGGGAGCATGCGGATGAGCGGCAGGCCGAGGCCCCGGTCCTCGGTCGCCACGGTGCCGATCACGGACGGCTCCCGCCAGGCCCGCCGGCCCGCCCCATGTCCGCGCCACGGCGGGTAGCGCGACGAGAGCGCGCGGAGCAGCTGGCACTCGGTCACGAACGCGTAGTAGCTCGCGAGGAGCGCGAACGCCCCGAGGATGCAGACGACGGTGATGACCACCATGGGGACGCTCGGGTTCGACGACTGCGGCGGCGGCGGCGAGGAGGGGAGTGCCAGTGGCGGATCCATTTTGTAGTGCTAGCTAGCTCTCGGCTAAGAGAGGGAACTGCAGGGAGAAAGCAAAAGCTTCTGAGAGAGACGTAGAGCGGCTTTGTAGTAATAACGGTTAACGGATGGCAACTACTATTATGCCAAGTTTTATACGAACTGCAGCTGACGGCTAGAGCCCAAGAGGAGTGTGGGGTTTCGCCGGGGTTTTCATTGGAAAAGGGCTCATCCATGAGCACGGAATTTCACATTGGTCGTTGCGTATCTCATGGTCATAAATAATTGTTTTTTACATCGGTTTTCAGTAGTAATTTTTATTATAATATGATTGTAAAGCCTAATAAAATTATAATTTTATAAAAGTACTTTTTAGAGACAAATTGACACATTTGATTCTATATATCCAATTTAGATATTTAACGGTCAAAGTTTTAAAAGTTTAACTATACGCAATCTAAAACGATAACTATTCGTGACTAGATAAAATAGTTTGTTGCACAGCCTAATCGGAGGTTATGGAATGTGAGGTGTGGGTTTTGGGTAGTGGATAAAAGGATGATTCAAATCTTGACAGTCCATTTCATATCCAATAAACGCACGCTCCATATGAGTCATATCATACTGGATTTCATGTTCTGAAAGACCTCCACGAGCTTACCCAGAGTATTGCATCGAAATGGACTGACGAGATCCTGCGTACTCGGCACGGCAGAGTACAACACCTGAACTTGAGGATTATCAAGATTAACTAAACAAAAACCAAATGGAAAACCAAACTTCGGAAATAAAAAAAAATTGAGTAGAAAATCGCTCAAAAATCATTAGGAACCGAAGGGTTAAAAAATTTAAAAAATTAAACAAATAAAACAAATCAAAAACCAATTGGTTTTTATCGAAAACTGGTCGATTTTGACCATCCAATTGAACA
The DNA here is from genome assembly GCA_036346355.1 of Rhipidocladum racemiflorum. NCBI lineage: Eukaryota > Viridiplantae > Streptophyta > Magnoliopsida > Poales > Poaceae > Rhipidocladum > Rhipidocladum racemiflorum. The sequence goes on along the minus strand of CM070573.1, from coordinate 81,855,843 downwards.
CCGCAACGTTGCAACACGATTTCAACCTAAAATCGGTCGGTTTGTACCAAAAATCGACCGGTTTTATGTCGTATAAATTTTTTGGAATTTTTCAAAAAGTTAAAAAAATTAATTAGACTGGTTTATCGACCGGTTTTGAATGCCGAACCGGCTCGATACAGTTGAAACCCGCGGTTTTCGACGGTTTTTGTGAACCCTGATCCCAATTCCCAAGCCTCAAATCCAGGTGAAAGAGCAACATGAACAGCAACACTGAAAGCAGGGGAACGAAATAAGACTTTTTATCATCATTAGAAGGTATAAAATTACATCGAGGTAGTATCAAGAGTTACAAAAAAAATTAAAGGATAGGTATACTAAATTTTACTATATTTCGATACTAACTCGATGTAAATTTTTGTATCTTCTAAGTATGGTAAAATATCTAAAGATAAACAGCGAAGCAAGGAAAGTTCCTGGTATGGGTGAAAATAGGTTAGATACGGGTGGATATTGCTCTTCCCGTATCCTAATCTATTTTTTTTCCTGGATTCAAAATTGGATATGGGCTAGCCAGATACGGATACGAATTCGGGTTACTCGAGATACGGACACGAAACAGATATGCGACGGATTCGAATAAAAAACGGATAAAGATATACGGATAATACACACATATATAGAGTAATATATGTTGAATCAAACTACACGAGTACATGACCATAATAGCAAGTTATATATCAACCAAACTCAATAGTCATCATAGAAAGAATATGCTACTTGAGGATCAATAGAACCAACTAACTGTCAAGATAAATGGGTTGCTATGAAAAATATATAATGAATGGGCTGGGTATTCGAATAGAAAAAAAAATTAGGATATCCGGATCTGGTCCCGTATTTGGCTTATATTGACTGCTCCAAATCTGATCCCGAATCTAGATCCCACAGCGGATCCAACCGAATAGTCAAATTTCAATTCCGAATACGATCCTAATCAGATTCAGCTTCGAATTAGACAAAAAAAAAAATCCGACCTATTTTTACTCTTAGTTGCTAGATTGCAGAGGCTCCCTGTTGGGGGGGCACCGTGCCCACTTACCCTGCACCGTGGTGGTACATTGCACGTTTGCCTGCCGCTGCCCGGGCCATCCAGGCGGTTTTGTCCAAACCGCCGGGCAGTAGATTGCATGAGCAGTACAACAGTGACCGAACAGGGAGGCTGCACCGTCGGTCTCCTTGGACGCCTTCCACGAGCAAGTGACCCGGTAGTCATTTGACAATTGTTCGCGCAAAAAACGTGGAGGAGGGTTTTCGGCCTCGAACACACAAGACAAACGCCGGGTTTGCAGAGCGTGCCAGTCAATTTGACCTGAAATTGACAAGGTAGAATTTGTAATTTGATCAAAGCCGATAAACAAGGATCTATCGGCTTTTCGCTAGTCGGCTAGAACCGATTAGGAGATAGCTTGATCAATCGTTTACGATCGATCAGGATACAAGGTAAAAATCGGCTTCGGGAAGGCGATGCACAACAAAACGAAGCAGATCAAACCTGGGTGAAATCGGCAAAAACCAACAATCGGCGATGCGCAACTATGTTGATTCCGTCGACTTGCAGAGAGATCTATGAAACTAAAGCAACGTAAAAGACAAGCTTGTAAAAAGTAGATGTGTGGTTGAATTGATTGATGTCCCCTTTTTGCTTGATGTCTACCCCTTTTTATAACACACTTGGCCGATCCGGGTTGTACATGGATACGGTGCGTTTACCCGTATCGGCCTCCGGTTTGTTTTCCTTTCCTTTTTAGAAACGGATACATTTTCCGACTCGTTTACCGATTTCTTTCCATACGCACATTTTCTTTCCGTCTCAGACCGATTTCAATACGTGCCGAATTTTGGTGCAAACATATGCCCCCCATTTTTGAAAGGTAGCTTGCTATCTTTCAAAAATTCTTCGCCTTTTTTCCATGATCGGCTTGTCGTTTAGGATTCACCTCGGTAACTTCCCCATTAATGGCGCCGCAATGCCCTCGGTGCGTTTTTAATGCAGCAACCGTTCCCGCCTTTTCACCTTTTTCACTGAGGTATAAATATGAGGTCCCCCCCCTGCGGTCATTTTCACCCTAGCGTGCTCTCGTTCATTTTGAAATCGGCTTTTCTCCGCGTCAATCCCTTCTTCCTGTCGTATCGGCTGAAATGGACGCATCCCAGGTACTCATTCCGATCCCAGATAGCGACCATCAGTACTTTCTAGGCCCAACAGGAACCATAGAAACCGATACAGTTGTTGGAGATGAAATCCCTAGACTCCCTCTGTCGGCTCCTGGCTATAATATTAAGGAATGGACAAAAAGTTTTAGGGCTTGGCCGACAGCTCTCAAGGGCTGGAGGTCTTGGTATATTAGAGTATCAACCTGCAAAAGGTGAGTGGGAAGGAATGGGTATCGCTGAGTGTATTCCCATGTCCTTAGCCGATCCGTAACCTAACGAATCCTTGGTAGCCGCTTGCTATTTTTGGTGATTCTTTTAACGCCTTCTTTTTCCCAACTGGCCCCATCGGCCCAACCCTTTTAGACATGGCAGAATTGTGTTGCCTTAGGCCCGATGGAGACCAAATATCGGCTTTTAGCGGGAAGCCCCAGTATAAATTGACTCGAAAAAAGGGAGAAGGCTGGTCCAGATATATACAAAATAATAACAAGTTGACTGGCCCTGTGTCGGATGAGGAACATGTAGCTTTCCTCAACCTATGGCTAGACCGATTCCTTTCTGTGGCGCTTCCTTAGGACCAACCCAGGTTTATCAATTCATGTCGGAGCAGCTAGTTATGGGTCGTCAGCTAGCTCTAGGGAAATCCTTGTTGGGGGCCGTATACCATATGATGCATATCATCCGGAGTCGGCTTTTTACCGGCAACGGTTCCTATGTCGTGGGCAACATTGGTGGTCCTCTTTGGTTCATTCAGATCTGGCTTTACTGTGTTTTTGGCCGTCTTATTATCCCAGATCCATCAGAGGAATCGGCTTTTCCAACGGAAGATTTTCCCGATGGTGCAACCCCTAGATTTCAACCTAGCCGATCTCCGGGTGAAAAATTCATGATGTGTTCATCTGATGAACCTAAAATCTCCCCGGCCGGTTTTCATAAGTACTTATCCTTCTTCTTGAACCTCAACCAAGCCTCCTTCAACCGTCGAGACTTCTTTTCGTATAGCCAACTAGCCGATCTCCCATGGCCTTCTTTCCTCCGTCTAAACTCTGATAGCTCTTTAATGCCCCAGTCCACTCTTGATCTGCTTCCTCTGCTGATTTCTCCTTGCATTCTTTACGTCGGCTTGAGTACTCGAAATAGAACATTTCAGCCGACCTATGAATTCTATCACCCTTCAGTGTATGCTCGCCAGCTGGGTTTTGGACAAACAATTCCTTGCTTTCCTTTGCTCAACATGATCAAGCCACGAAATAAAGTCACTAACATTATCAAGCGGAGCTTATTATCGAGCTAGCCGATGAGCTCCATGTGGTAGACTTGCCATTCCTCGTGCTAAACACACGTCGATCGGGCCAATTTACCACATGGTGGGCTTCCATAGCTGAGGCGCTCTTGCGGGGGCGCACTATCCATGAGGTCTTGTCCTCTTTTCTCCCTGGCTTCCAAGAGCCGACGGAGACCGCCGCTTGGTCTAGCTCGAGTTCAAGCCACGCTAACTCGTCTTTAGAGGTATTTTCATTTTGACGTTTATTGAAATAAGATTTTCATCGGCTTAATCATATCTTTTGTCCTTTCTCAGACTAGCAAAAGGTCGACTCCAGCGCAAACTGCATCGGCCGACGATCGCTCGAACGCAAGAAAGGCCGTCGACCCCTCTTGCCGGTTTATCTTCTGGCACGTTGGGGGTCAATAGCCCATCACTGTCCGATCTTGCCGATCAGCGTACTAAAAGTACGTCCAGTTCCATTTTTGCTTAGATTTCTTTTGTAGGCGAAGTTTCATGCTTGCTGTCGGCTAACCCCATGTTTGTCATTTTTAGAGAAAAAGAAGAGCCGTAGAGTCGTTATTAAACGATCTCCAAAACCTGCGGGTCGTGATGCAGCATCATCCCCAACCGGATCGGCCACTGCGGTTAGCTTCGACCCTTATCTTGATTTGTCTTTGTTTTCCTTATCTTACCGTAAAGTATTCCTCAGGAAACCCCTTCCGTCCAGCTGTTAGAAGCCGATGCAGAGAAGACTCAGACAGATGTGCTTGTCTTGCCGGCTCTGGCTCCTGCTCCGCCATCCGCTTCCTCACCTCCAAAACCTGCTTCTGGCCCGGCTCCGTCGATGGACTTAGCCGATCTTTTAGGCTTTTCTTTGGACGAGCTCGACGACCCGGAAGTGTTGGCCACTGACGACTACCCGGCCGACATTCAACGCATAATTGCTGCTTCTGCGCCAGCGTCGGCTGCTGTAACCGCGGAGCCGGGCATGCAGGAGCGGCTCAACCGCCTCTTGGACGAAGTGATGCAACCGGAAGCGGCTCTTCTGGCCAACACTCAACCTCTGAGGAATGCGATGGCGGCCGTCCAAGCCGATCTTCCCCCTGCTGCTATGAACGCACTACTAGAGGTATGCCACCTGGATGCTCGTCGGCAGGATGTAGAGTCAGCCAGGCAAAGGGTTGAACAGCGGAAGTCCCAACAAGCCGACCAAGAGATCTTGGACAAGCTCATAGCGGATGCCAAATCTCGAAAGAGTGCATTTGATCAGGGTGCTGCCGCGCTGAAATCGGCTAAGACTAAGGCCCAAGAGCTGGAGTTATCCAAGAAGAAACTTGAAGAACAGCTGGCCTTGGTTACAAAAGAACTCTCAGATTGCCAGATCGGCATCACGGATGCGACGTCTTCACTGGCGGCCCAGAGACAGCAAATCGGTGAAGTCTTCACCCAAGTCAGGAACCATTCAGCCAAAATGATCCCAATTCCAGGTGATGCAAAAGCCGATGAGCAACTAATAGATAGTGTTCAAGCTACTATTGGTAGGGCGGCCGCAGCACTATCGGCTTTGGGGGCCCATCTGCCCGGTTCCGGACTTCACTGATTTGAAGACATCTTTTAATGAACTGATTTGTAGCACTGGCTGTATAGCCGATTTTTGTAAACTATCTTCGCCTTGGGATGACATTTTAGAAAACTTGCTTGATCGGTTATGTAACCGATTTTTATAGACTTTAATCCGTGGATGTTCACTTATCTGACTCGGTCGGCTGTATGACCGAATTTATGTGCATGTGCTTCTGTAATTGATCTTGTTTCTCTTCTTGTAATTAGGACCCAACCCATATGCTTGGGTGATAAGCTTTTAAATATTTCCCATTGATCGCTTTACGTAGGACGAATCCGCCTAAGGATTCCAGTATATACGAATTCCCGTCAATCGGCCGATTGATCTTATAAGGCCCTTCCCATGTTGGAGACCATTTGCCGAATCGATTATCCTTAGACCCAATCGGCAACACGGTTTTCCATACCAAATCGGCTTGATCGAATGATTTTAAAATCACTTTTTTATTATACGACCTGGCAACCCTCTCTTTATTCCTTTTAAGCCGATCTAGCGTGATCAGCCTTAGTTCAGCCAAATCATCCAGATTGTCGAGCATTGCCTGTTTGTATTCATCGGCTGGTATCCTATCTTGCTCATTTAGCCTTACTGAGCCGATGTTGATTTCTACGGGCAAAACGGCTTCTTGTCCGTATACCAACTGAAAAGGTGATAATTTAGTTGATCCATGATGAGATAGCCGATAAGCCCATAAAGCCTCCGATAGTGTTGAATGCCATTTCCTCGGCTCTTCCTCAATTTTTCTTTTTATCAGCTTTATCAATGTCTTGTTTGACGACTCGGCTTGCCCATTGGCCTGAGCGTAGTAAGGGGAAGAGTTGAGTAATTTTATCCCAAGACTTTCCGCAAAACCTTTGAACTCGTTGGACATGAACACAGTCCCTTGATCAGTAGTAATTGTTTGTGGAATTCCAAACCGATGGATTATATGTTCATTTACAAAGTCGATCAGCTCTTTGCTAGTAACCTTCTTAAGTGGTACAGCCTCAACCCATTTTGAGAAATAATCTGTGGCTGCAAGGATGAATTTATGCCCTTTGCTGGATGACGGAAATATTTGGCCGATTATGTCTATACCCCATCCTCTAAATGGCCATGGCTTGATGATCGGATGCAAAGCCGATGTCAGGTCTTGATCGTATGTTACCAAACTTTTGGCATGTTTGGCATCCTTTATAATACCTGAAGCAGTCTTCTAACATTGTCGGCCAAAAATATCCTGTTCGTCTTAGTATCCACTTCATCTTATGGGCCGATTGATGTGATCCACAGATGCCTTCATGGACTTCACCCATCGCCACTTTGGCTTCCTCGGTTCCCAGGCATCTTAACAACAAACCTTCCATAGTCCGAAAGTATAATACATCTTCTAGTAGAACATATTTGAGTGCTTTGCGCCTGACCTTCTGCTCGGTCGGCTTGGTTGGATCTGACAAATGATCCCTTATCTCTGTTCTCCAGTCGACAGGGTGGACACACAAAATCGGCCAAACGTCTAGCCCGATTGGTCCCTGTCGGCTTTCAGTCTTGTACCCCGACGCACATTGTGCTAATCGGTTTGCTTTATTATTAGCTTCTCTGGGGATATGTTTTATAGAAAATGTAGTGAGCATCTCGATGATCTGGAGGCATTGATGTAAGTACTGAGTTAGCGCACTGTCGTTGCATCGGTATTCTCCTTTGACTTGCTGTACAATTAACATCGAGTCTCCAAAAGCTTCGACGTCTTTCACCCCGATGCTATCTAGCAATTGTAGACCTCTTAGCAATGCTTCGTATTCTGCTTGATTATTTGAACATCGGTTATTTAGCCGATACATGAAGTCATACTCCTGTTTTCTAGGTGAAATCAATATCACGCCGATGCCTTCGCCTTCCTCTCAAACGGATCCATCAAAATACAGTTGCCAAGGAGTTACATCAGCTGTTCCTGCTAATGTTTCACTCCCTGTGATAAAATCGGCCACAGCTTGTCCTTTCACAGATTTAGCCGACTCATAGGTTAACTCGAACTCTGTTAAGGCGTATGCCCATTTACCAAGCCGACCCCACAGAATTGGCGCTGATAATATATATTTGACCACATCGGTTTTGCATATTATAACGCATTTGGAAGCCAGCATATAATGTCTTAATTTGGTGCAGGCAAAATACAATGATAAGCATAATTTCTCTACTAGGGGATACCTGGTTTCTGCATCTAAAAGACGTCGGCTTAAGTAAAATATTGCTCGTTCCTTCCTATCGGCTTCTTGTGTTAAGACTGCCCCAATCGAATCACCTTCAGCCGATATATATAGTCTAAAAGGTATACCATGTTTTGGTGCGGTCAATACTGGTGGACTCATCAGATAACCTTTTATGTCGTCGAAGGCTTTTTGTTGATCGGCTTCCCATTTGAACTCTTGGTTGTCTTTAATTTTCAGCAGCGGTGTGAAGGCCCGAATACGCCCTGACAAGTTTGAGATAAAACGTCGTAAGTAGTTGATTTTCCCAATCAACACCTGCAACTCCTTTTTGCTTGTCGGCGGTTTAGTATCGGCTATAGCTTTTACTTTGGCTTGGTTTACTTCAATTCCTCCTCCATGCACCGTAAACCCAAGAAATTGTCCAGCTGATACTCCGAACGCACACTTGAGAGGGTTCATTTTTAACCCATGTAACCTCGTGCTTTCGAACATCTTTTCCAGATCGGCTAAATGTTGCCAGTCTTCTTTGGATTTTACCACTACGTCGTCAATGTATACCTCCACGGTATTGCCGATCATATCATGGAAAATATGGTTCATAGCACGCTGATAGGTAGCACCGGCATTTTTTAAACCGAAGGTCATAACTTTCCACTCATACAGCCCCAAGGCCCCCGGACATCTGAAAGCCGTTTTGGGTATATCGGCTTCGGCCATGAATATCTGATTGTATCCGGCGTTCCCGTCCAAAAAACTTATGATTTTATTCACAGATGCAGCATCGATAAGCATATCGGCTATAGGCATCGGGTACTCGTCTTTTGGTGTAGCTCTGTTCAAATCTCTAAAATCGACACATACCCTAAGTTTGCCATTTTTCTTCTTTACAGGGACGATGTTTGAGACCCATTCACCGTATCGGCAGGGCCGGATAAACTTTGCCTCTAGCAATCGTCCTACTTCTTCCTTTATAGCGTCATATAACGTAGGATTAAATCGTCTAGGGTATTGTTTGAATGGTCGATACCCAGGCTTTATTGGTAGCCGATGCTCAACTAGCTGTCGGCTTAAGCCTGGCATCTCCTAATATTCCCATGCGAAGCAATCCCTATATTTCTTGAGTATTTCGACCAACTTTGCTTTATAACTGGGTTCTAATTTAGCACTTACAAAAGTTGGTCTTTTGCCATCACCTTCCCCAATATTGATTTCTTCGAGTAAATCGGCAGAAGTAAATCCCAACCTGTCGACGATTGGGGAACAGGCCCCCGCCGAGCTTACTTGTTGGTGGAGGGACCAACTGTGACCCCTTCTTGCGTGAGGGATTACTCGAGGAACGGCTCACCAGATTTCAACGAGCGTGGACACAGCAATTTACCCTGGTTCGGGCCTCTCAGGAAAGAGATAATAGCCCTACTCCAGCTCTTGTGTACTCTTGCAACGTATCTGAGTGTATGTCTCTTGTCTTACAGTTTGTGTCCTATCCCCCTCATGATGGGGACGCTTTTATAGCTTACAAAGGATCGAACTCCATCGGCCCCACTATCCCACGTTTGGACCTCATCCAAACGTGGCAACCGGTGGATCCTACAACTTCGCCACGCCCCGCGGAACGTAACGCCGGCCGGAAGTTACGCCGGCGGTTACTCCCACTCCCGCCGACCTCGAGATCACGTTAGGTCGGCCGATAGCCGGCACCGAGCTCGTACATCTTACCCGAACTCGAGCCCGGAATCGACTGGAATACGTGGCATCCCAGGTCCCTCCCGAGCCCGAGCTCGGAACAGGCCGAAATACGTAGCCTTCCAGGTTCTAACTAACCCGTCCAGGGTAACGACCTCCTGGTGGCTCGGGCGGGAGCGAGCTTGGTCGTTGGTGGCACCCGAGGTAATTTATGGGAATTACCCGACCCCCCGACAGCTAGCCCCCGAGGTTCAAGTGGGAAAAAGGTCTAAGGAAGGCCTTCCCCTTGGGCCTACCGTTCTACGAGCATATCGGTTCTGCCGCGGCGAACAACTGCCGCGACCAACAAGCTATTAACCTTCTCCGGGAACGAGCTTGTTGCTCCAAATCGTCGCGTTCGAGCGAACGTAAGTGGCCCTCTCAACGGTTCCTTCTCCGGAAGCCTCATTCGAAGTTCGAACCGCCTTCTCTGGCAGACGGTTTCGATTTGCGTGCCCACGTGTCATTTCCTGGATGGCGAATGCCTTAACTGCCCACTGTGCCTCTTGGGTTTCCTCGATCATAACGGCGGGAAGTCCCTTTACTTTCCCGTTCCCTGGAGGAGTTTTTAAAACACTCGAAGAGAATCTTTTAGACTCACTTGGCCATTTTGCAATTGCTGCGCCCCATACTCTTACGCTTGGCGCTCATCCTCCTCTTTGATCGCCTTCCTCATCCTCATGGCAAAGTTCGGCGCCAAGAAGCTCGACGGCGCAAGCCGAGATCCTTGAGCTGGCGAAGTACCTTGACGCCAAGACATGGAGAGCCGCCGCCGAGGAGAGCCCGCAATGAGGAGGGGGAGATCGTCTCCACCGAGCTCTACGCCATGAACGGGCTCGACGCCCGAAGCGAAGTTCGTCGAGGCCGTGCTACTTTCTGCGAGTGCGAGATCGTTCACCTCCACCCCAACTCTATTCTCATCATGGCCATCTTCTCCCATCTATGTGAAGGGTTCGTGGGCGCCGAGCCCACTCCCAGCCTCTTTTCCACTTCTACACCCTCTCGCACGTAAGACACCTTCGCAGTGGGCCGCCTCTACTCCGTCTTTGACTCCACCCGCCCATACGAGTATCCGAGCTTCACGCTCAAGGACTCGGTGTCGGGTGGGCCGACTCTTGGTTCTACTCGAGGAAAGCAGAGGGCGGCTCGCTTCCTACTCCGGTGCCGAGGTCGCGCTGCCGAGACACCCGACCGCCCGTGGAGCCCGAGGAGGAGAAGGTCCTCATGCTAATCAACGAGCTCACGTGCTTGGGTCGACCGGCCGACGTTACCCGACTACGCCAGGAACCGGATATCACCCTTAGGAGGAGGGAGCATCCCTTCTTCAAGGTCGAGGGGTGGCAAGACATCACCCGCGAGTCGCGTTCGTATGTCATCACCCCGATCTTCTTTTCAGAGCATAGGATGCCCGCTTCACGACCTCTTCTTTGGCCGGTACGCAGCTCCGCCAGAGGATCGGGTGGACGTGAGGGTGTCCGAGATGTTCGGCACCCCTAAAGACAAGGAAATCATTGAGGGCCGCCAGATCCCGAACAACGCCCTTAACCTGACCGAGGCGGTAAGTCTCGATTCGGACTTCTTTCGAGCTTTTGTCCGACAGGTTTTGCCGGGGCCTTCCGACTCATTCGAAGTTTTCCCCTTTTTTCTTTTTTAACAGGAGAAGGTTGCCTCGGTCGCCGTGGTCCCACCGGGATCGCGATTATGGATGGGGTCGAAGACCAAGGGACAAAGGGTCGTAAGCGCCGCGCTGATCTCCGTCGGCCACACTGCCCCTCGCTTAGGCGCACACGCAGCGCCCCGCCGGCGATCGCTCACCCCGCCAAAGACTTGGAGTATGCATCCGGCAGAGGTGAGTGAACTAAAATTGTGGATGGACGAGTACACCAGTGGACAACCCCGAGCCGATGGCTCGTTTGCGCCCGGCTGCCGCGCGGCGAAGAAGGAGGCGGCCGCTGGCCGGGTCCGGCGAAGGTTGAATCGAGGGCGATCGCAGCTTTCAAAGTGAGCTCGCGCTGGTGAGCTCGAGCCGCCCCGAGGACCGCGAGGAGAAGGACGAGCCGACCCCGCCTTGGTCCCGAGGTCCCGCAGGTCGGCCGCTGCGCCAACCGCGCCAGCGTTGACCATCTCCGAGGCCGGCTTGGGGAGGTCGACCCCTGGCCGCCAGGGCCGACAAGGCGCGCGAGGACATGGCCGCCTCCTTGTCCGCGCCCGAGCTCAAGCAGCGACGCCGAGCGAGGTTAGTCTCCTATTCCCTCTCGTCTCTCTTTCTCCCAAGACCACACACTAACCCCACATCGCCTATAGTGGGGTGGCGGCCGGTCTTGAGTTATGGGATTTCAAGCAATGGTCGACGATGTTCTTGACCTCGTGCTAGAGAGGAGCTTGCCCGGCCGCCGAGGCCGCCATGGGCGACGAGGCCAAGTGGGGCCGAGGTCATGGAGGCCCAATCCCCACGGGCCGCCGGTGGCGACGACGCCGAGGTGGTGGAGTCCGCTGCCGCGGAGCCCCGGGACCCGGAGGTCGTGTCTCCCGAAGAGGAGGCACGGAGGAAGATCGCGGCCGCCGATGCCCGAGCCGCGACGGAGGGCATCCCCCACATCATAGTTGTGGAGGACGACGGCTCGGAGGAGTCTGATGGTGGTGAGCAGGCCGCTGAAACTCCCGGCGAGGACTCTGCCGGCGCCAGCGACATCATCACCGCGACTCTTCAGGAGATCGCCGAGGTCTCTCCCCGGGCTCACGACGTCATGCCGGGTCCTGGCCACGGCCTGCCGTGGGACCCTAATCCGATCGGGAGCCCGTCCGGCGAGGAAGAGAAGGCTAGCTCTGGTCGAGATGAGCCCGCCATCGCAGCGGGCCGGAGCTTCAGACGAAGGGATCTGCCGGCACCGAGGCCACTCCAATCGAGACCGACCTCCCAGCCGCCGACCCGGTGCCCCCAGTCGACCCCGCATCCGGAGATGCTGCCGCAGTCCAGGGCCTGGACGTCGAGGAGGTGGAGCCCCCGGGCGCAACTTCTGCCCGGGAGGAAGAAGAGCGGGAGGTGATCCTCGCTCTTGAGGCCGTCCCTCTCCAGGAGGCGGAGGTTGTCCCCCAGGGCAAAGGTCCTTCGCCTTCGGGGGACGGGGGAGCTCGGGCTCAAGCCTCCGCCTCCGATCAAGGAGAAGGGACCAAGGCGGGGGATCCCTTGCCCGCCTGCAGCAGGCGGAGGACCCCGCCGAGTTGTTCCATCGTGGACCGGAGGCTCGGCTTTGTTGGGTAAGTACTCGACTCTTATGTGCTTTTACCAAAACTTCGATCACGACCTGAAACGCCTGCCGCGCAGTGCTGGAGTCCACCATGAAGGACTTCCATGCCGCGACCGTGCCGCCAGAAGTTGTCGCGAAGCACCAAGCCGAGCAGGATGCCAAGATCGCAGAGCTCGAGCGCCGGGTTGCCGAGCTGACATCTTCCGAGGCCGAGATCCGGCGGAAGGTGGAGGAGTCCGTGCGTGAGCTCCAGGAGCGCCTCGACCGGAGCGAGCAAGCAAGGTCGGGCCTGGAAGCCATGGTGGCGACCTTACGCGACGCTGCTCGAAGCGCCGAAAGGACAATCGACCAGCAACGGGAGGAGTCCAGGCGGCTTCGACAGGCGGCAAGCGAAGGTCGTGAGGCTCGCCGGCGGGTGCTCGACCTTGAGTCCGAGCTTGACTCGGTGCGGGACGAGCTCGTCGCTCTGCAGACGCGAAGCGTCTTCGCCTCCTGTAATTTTCTTCTTCCTGTCTTTACCTGTAAAAAAAACTTAAGGAGAAACCGCCCAGTTGAATATAGAAAGAGCCTTATTTTTAATGGACGTCTTTTGTTTTTCTCCGAGATGACAACGATTTGTGTCGTGCCGTGGTTCCTTACTCGGCGGAGTTCGGCCTTACGCGACTTAGCAGTCAATCGTACGAGGGAGTGACTACCTGGCGCGAAAGTTGCACGAGGTCGTGGCCACATGGTACCCCTATGGCCTTCGCCGCCAACGGGGTCGTGGGCGATCATTAAGCACGACCTCGTTGGCGGGTAGAGTTCTGCGGAGACCGTGTGGCCCTTAGGGTGCGGTGCGTTGACGCCGCCCACCGCCGACTGAGCCTCTGAACCGCTCGTAAGGGTGTCCTGTGCGAATCTTTACTTGCGGCGGAGGTCTACCGCGAAAAAGATGGTCGTCTTACGAGGAAGGAAGCCCTCGAGGTCGAGCTCTTGTCGTACGGTGTCTTGCCCCAACGACCGACCTGCCCCTGACACTTTTGTCTGGGTCGAGCTTAATCGTAGAATTTTGCGGAGGTAAAGGGGAGAGAGAGAGAGAGAAAGAATGGGAGGGTAAGGTGACAAAGTTTATTAAAAAGGTAAAAGCGGGTGTGGTTAGACATGGAACTTACGCAGTTGGTCGATGTTCCAAGTACTGGCTAGTTCTCGACCATCTTCCATTGCGAGGCGGACAGCCCCCGGGCGTGCTGTTGAGACGACCGTGTAAGGACCTTCCCATCTTGGCGTTAGCTTGTTGGCTTTTGACAGGTCTTGGACCCGTCGCAGAACGAGATCGCCGACGTGCAAGGTCCTTGGTCGTACCGATTTAGCGGCGTGCCTGCGAAGAGCTTGCAGGTAAACCGCGGATCGCAACAGAACCCGTTCACGAGTCGCCTCCGCGAGGTCGAGGTCGAGAAGGCGCTCGCCTTCCGCGTCGATGCTATCGGCCAGGTTCACCCTTGGGGATCCTAGGACAACCTCGGCGGGTAGGACGGCTTCCGCGCCATATACGAGCTGAAAGGGGGTCTCCCCCGTAGCTCGGCTCGTCGTGGTGTGGATCGACTGAGGGCGGGGTAGCTCGCCCACCCAGGCTCGACCATGCCGACGAGGCTCTTGAAGACTCTCTTCTTGATTCCTTGGACGATCTGCCCGTTCGCGCGCTCGGCCGCCCCATTGCTCGTGGGTGGGCCACGGATGCGAAGCATATCTTGGTCTCGACCTCCTCGCAATAAGCCTGAAACACCTCGCTTGAACTGAAAAGCCGTTGTCGGTAATGAGGCGACTTTAACGCCAAAGCGGGTTACTACATTATTGCGGAAGAACCTTTTAGCCGCTGTGTCGAGATGGTTGATATAGGCTCGGCCTCGATCCATTTAGTGAAGGTGTCGATTATGCGAGCAATGTATTTACAACCCCTCCTTCCTGGGAAATGGACCGAGTATGTCGATGCCCCAAACCGAGAACGGCCAGGTTAGCGGCATGGTCTCAGAGCGCCAGATGCCGGCCGATGGACCTTCCGAGCATGGAACCGTGATGAGGACATCACTACCATGCATACGCCATGCCTACAAAACCCAATTGAAGCCAACAATGTAATACAAGGGCCAATTACTCGAGCTTCGCGCCGCGTCAATTCATTTACCAGGTGAATGCGTTCCTCGGGTTGCATACAAATAATTTAATGAATGGAATGCTATTTAATCCTTGTGATGATTTTATTGTCCTTAGGGAACCAAGGAGAAGGACTCCCAAACGTCAAGCATGAAGCCAATTCTTCCGGCACAAGTTCAACTCGGATTCGGCCTCGGGACAGCACCAACTTCAAACGACCATAACTTTTTGATCCACAAGGGTGTTTGAGGTCTATGAGTACTGGTTTGAAAGGTTTCGGCGTCCTCTTTCCAACGGATCCGCCCCATCTCCAAATTCCTTACGAGTCAACAAGAATCTGCAAAACAAGTTCAACTCGGATTCGGCCTCCGACAGCACCAACTTCAAATGACCATAACTTTTGATCCACAAGGGTGTTTGAGGTCTATGAGTACTGGTTGGAAAGGTTTCGACGCCCTCTTTCCAACGGATCCGGCCCCATCTCCAAATTCCTTACGAGTCAACGGAATCTACAAAACAAGTTCGGTCATCTTTCCAAATCCGAAATCAAACTAGGAATAAGAGTCCTATTCGCCATGGAAGTGTTTTGACGCCCCAAGCCTGGTTTTGGCCTCCTATTTCTCCTATAAATAGATAGGAGTCCCCAAAATAACTTGGGTTTTGGTTATTTGATAGTTTAGCCTTTTGCTACTATTTTGAGTCTTTTTAGACGTGCTCAACGGCCGCCTAACAAGCTCCTTGTATCGAACCCCAACTTTTCAATACTTCATCTATATTTGCAATTTTAGATTGCTTTTGCCTTGTTCTTGCTTGTTCTTCGATTGCTTGCAGGAATAGATCTTCGTGATCAGGTTGATCGTGCCACGGCAAGTCAATAACCTCGAGTTGGTTTAGCGATTGCTAAGGCGCATCGTCGTATCGTTGTAGTCGGATCGCCAAAGTCGCTTCCACCCAAATCGAAGTTATCATTCTCATCGAAAGATCGACACCCAAAGGTCACATCAAGTGGTATCAAAGCTTCAGTTGATCGGGGTGAGAATATCGATTGCCTTAGGTTAGTTTTTTATTTCGTCTAAATTGAAAACTACTCCACAAAAATTCAACCTTTAGTTTCAATCTGTTATTTTAGTGAGTTTTGTTAGGTTTTGATCCATTAGAGTCCATGTTTGAGTTGCTGATCTTCCTCTTCTTCGCCGCTTCAATCTTTCAATTTTGTCCAGTTTGGTATTTCAAGCATAACTTTCACATACTTAACTCAGATTTTTGTGCTCTTGCACTCTATTGAAAGTCGAGGATATAAGCTTCAATTCTTCCATAGTCAACCAATCAAATTTGGTGATCTTCAAACATTAATCTAGGCGACAAGTTTGCTGCCCTAGAAAAACATCAAGACACCTACCTTTGGGAACCAATTCATCCTTTGTGAACCCTTTGATCCTATTTGAGACTAGCTTGTTGATATTGCTTAGGGCTGCTCTAATTGATACATAGCACAATCTTCAGTTATCATATCATATTATCTTGTGACACCGAGTTAGGGATTCAAAACTTTGTTCATACTAGTGTTGGTAGAAAGTCACTAAAAGAAAGAAAAGAGAAAGAGCCAAAAGGCCAAAAAAAGGAAAAGAAAAAGAAAATTGTGGCCTCGCACTACATTGAGCAAAACCCTAATTTGTGTTCGTTACTTTTAGGTTGTGCAATTTATTAATTAGTGAGCAATCTTGTGCCCTTTTACCTGCCTCAAAGCAATAAGTTAGCGCTCTCTACTACTTGTGCAATAGAGCTTTTGGTGCATCACTTATATTTTATAGCTCATTCCTTGATTGCACAAGTGCCATTATCTTTGCGTGTGTGTTGCCTTCAAATTCACTTATATCTTTGAGATCGGCAACTAGGGCTTGTGAATTCTAGTATGGATCATTACTTATCATTACAATAACTAGAATTATCAGATTGCATAGGAAATAAATTTTGCCTATCCAAGCTCCACACTCCAACCTCGCACATTTGTTCGGGTCCCTTGGCAATCGCTTTATCCAAGCTTCGAGAACTTTTGACCACGCCAACGGGCCAACACCGCCGCATGTAAGAACTTGTAAGAGCTTTGGTTATATGCTTGAATGTTGAGAGAATTGCCACCACCTCCTTGTAGTTGATAGGAACATTATACTTGTTATATTGTTTTCTTTTCTTCTACTAACCATGTTAGGTGATGAGGATTCGATGCATCACTCTCCACAGAGGAATTGTTGCTAGAATGTTGATGCAAGAAGACCGCCTTCGGTCTATCGAGACCGCTCAGGAGTTGCTAACACCTAATCTTGCTACTATTTTGTCTAGACTTGATACGCTTGCAGTACGCTCGAACTTCCAATCCTCTACCTCATCTTCTAAGTAACAAAAATGGCATACTACATGCTCAGTACATGTTGATGATGATTCCCTAGATAAGGTTAAATTACCATTCCACCTTTTAATGGTCATTATGATCCCGATGCCTATATTAATTGGGAGATAGCGGTAGACAAAGAATTTGGCCAATATGATTTGTCTAAAAATGAAAAGATTAGGATTGCTTTGCTAGTGTGCTAAATGAATATGCATTAACATGGTGGAAACATATTTGTAGAAAAGAGAGAAAACCTAAAAATTGGAGGGCCATGAAAAGACTTATGAGAATTGATTATGTTCCCCGAATATCATACTGAATTTTTATATACTAGACTCCAATGCTTGAAACAAGGAAATAAGTGCGTTAAGGAATACTATGAACGATTGCAAAATCATTTGTTGCGCTTGTGGTTTAGATGAAGGTGAAGAAGCAAATGTAGCTTAGGTTCATACGTGACTTAATCAAGAAATTCAAGATGCTCTTATTGATGAAACATATAGTTCTCTTTCAATTGGTTGTATGTGCTTATAGAGTTGAAAATATGCTTGTCAATCCTTGAAAGAATCATTAGCTTCATTTGAGGCGCCCATTGTTGCACCTTCTTTTGTAGCTAATATTTTGCGTAAAAGTGAGCACCATCGAGAGAATGATGTAGAAGAGCATATGGAGAAAGAAACGATCAAGATTACCCCATGTATATGTGAAGAGATAATAGTTGAAGAAACACCTACAACCGATGAGAGCTTACAAGGTAATGTAATGTATGGACTTTACACATGGAGAAGATAATTTTGAAGAGCAAAACCTATCCACAAATCATGCTATCGTGAGAGCAACTAATAGTGGAACCAATTGCTGATTTTGCTTTGTTACAAGATGATTTGCTTGCTATTTCTTGTGATAAAGAAGAGTTGTGTGATAATACTTCACTTATATCAATGACACAACTAGCAAATGGACATGTCACCTTTGTTAACACACTAGAAACTTATGCTGAAAATAAACATGTCATTCACATCATGTTTAAAATGATGAGTTGCAATTGATGTCTTCTTTATATACATTAGGCTACATTGAATTTGATGTTCCTTGTGATCTGAATTATTTAGAGGAGAGCCTTTTTGTACATTCCCGATTTGTCATGGTTATTGCGTAAATATCTTTTATGTTATTGGCAAAAATAGTGAGAAAGGAGAGTATAAAGCACATCGAGTTTACATTTGTTCAGATTTTAAACCTCCGCTTGCAATGCAACAATGTCATCAATTTAATAATTGCCATATCACTAATCATGTCAGACCAAGTACATTTGGTTCCATTCACAAGTCACATGATAGTTTTCAAGAAAGGGAGGATACGGTTGATAGAAATTTCGATCCATTGATTTCATTGCAAATGTGCATATTGCTTTGTTTCCTCGTCATTACTAACATTTCACAGATTACAATATGATGGAGTCGGTGACTACTCCACTTCAAGAAAGGAGGATGATGAGACCATGCTCATCATGGAGTAACTAACACTTTGCATACATAGGGTCATCACCAGTATTGCTACTCTGATTATATCAACCGCATGGTTTCATCGACCCCACCTTGGCCAGACCATTAAGTTGGCGACACTTCACGGCATCCTCTACTGTGATACAACTACTACGATGGCTCCATCTGCATGGCTTTATCGACTCCCCACCTTGGCCATCCTTCTACATCTTCGCTTGGGTTCAAGGACCATTGACTCGAGCTCGAGCCCGCCAAATGAATTATCGATCTAAAGACAAACTTGGGACAAGATGATGAACTTGAGTCGAGGACGACTCAAATGCAAGAAGGGAGGATGATGAGGACATCACTACTATGCATACGGCCATGCCTACAAACCCAATTGAAGCCAACAATGTAATACAAGGGCCAATTACTTTCGAGCTCGCGACGCCAATTCATTTACTGTGTGAATGCCTCGGGTTGCATACAAATAATTTAATGAATGGAATGCTATTTAATCCTTGTGATGATTTTATTGTCCTTAGGAACCAAGGAGAAGGACTCCCAAACGCCAAGCATGAAGCCAATTCTTCCGTGCACAAGTTCAACTCGGATTCGCCTCCTGGACAGCACCAACTTCAAACGACCATAACTTTTGATCCACAAGGGTGTTTGAGGTCTATGAGTACTGGTTTGAAAGGTTTCGACGTCCTCTTTCCAACGGATCCGGCCCCATCTCCAAATTCCTTACGAGTCAACAAGAATCTGCAAAACAAGTTCAACTTTCGGATTCGGCCTCCGGACAGCACCAACTTCAAATGACCATAACTTTTGATCCACAAGGGTGTTTGAGGTATATGAGTACTGGTTGGAAAGGTTTCGACGTCCTCTTTCCAACGGATCCGGCCCCATCTCCAAATTCCTTACGAGTCAACGGAATCTGCAAAACAAGTTCGGTCATCTTTCCAAATCCGAGTCAAACTAGGAATAAGAGTCCTATTCGGCCATGGAAGTGTTTTGACGCCCCAAGCCTGGTTTTGGCCTCCTATTTCTCCTATAAATAGATAGGAGTCCCCAAAATAACTTGGGTTTTGGTTATTTGATAGTTTAGCCTTTTGCTACTATTTTGAGTCTTTTAGACGTGCTCAACGGCCGCCTAACAAGCTCCTTGTATCGGAACCCCAACTTTTCAATACTTCATCTATATTTGCAATTTTAGATTGCTTTTGCCTTGTTCTTGCTTGTTCTTCGATTGCTTGCAGGAATAGATCTTCGTGATCAGGTTGATCGTGCCCACGGCAAGGTCAATAACCCTCTGGAGTTGGTTTAGCGATTGCTAAGGCGCATCGTCGTTGTACGTTGTAGTCGGATCGTCAAAGTCGTCTCCACCCAAATCGAAAGTTATCATTCTCATCGAAAGATCGGGACACCCAGTGTCACATCAACTGGCAAGATCGGCAGGAGGTCACTATTGAGCGTGCGTCGGCCAGGGCCGTTGGCCAATAGTAACCCAATCGGAAGGCTTTGCTCACCAAGGTCCTAAAGGACGAGTGAGCTCCGCACATCCCGTCATGGATATCCTTGAGGAGATATTTGCCTTCCTCTTGGGTGATGCACTTGGAGAGGACGCCAAGCGCGCCTTTGCGGTATAAGAGGCCCTCGACCATTTTATAGGTCGAGGAGCCGTCTCACTAGCCGGATTTCTCGGCTTCCTCCTCGAGCGGTGTCCGTGCACGGCGTATTGGATGAATGGCGTCATCCACCTCGCATCCTGCTCGAGGAAGGAGACGGTACCACCGTCTCGGTTGCCTCCTCCCGGGGTATGGAGGGCTTATAGAGGTGCTCAATGAGCACCACGAGCGGAAATCGGGCGGAACCGACCTTCGATAGATGGTCGGCCAGGGCATTGTCCTTCCCGGGATGTATAGTACTTGAAGTTTCAAGTATTTTTCCATCTTCCTCACTTCAGCCACCTAAAGCGCCATTGAGTCATCGAGCACCGATACTCCTTGTTAACCTGGTTGACGACCACCGCGAGTCGCCCTTCGCGATTAGTCGTTGGACTCGAGCGCTTTGCATGCCCGGCTTGGCAGCGTGACCTTCGTGATTCTGCGTTGTTTGTTGCGCCGAAATGCGCTTGGAGGGCGTCTTGGATCCGCTCCCCCGAGGGGATTCGAGGACCACTCCACCCCGAGCAATCGTAAGCTCGGGATCCGCTGGCGCATGACCCAAATGACCGTGCTCGGCCTGGTCGGGTTCGGGTTCGGACGGGGCGGGGTTTGTCCATTCGGCTAGGAAGTCCGCTAGGACCTGAGATTTGATCGCGGTCCTGGCCGAGAATTCGATCTCGAATTCGGTGAGCTCCATGGCCCATTTCGCGATCCGCCCGCTTGCGCCCCGATTCCCGAGAATTTCTCTCACGGGAAGTTGGTCGACTTGGATTTTGTGTGCCTGGAAGTAGTGTCTTAATTTCTTCGAGGCCACGAGGAGCGTATAAAGGAGCTTCTGGACCTCGGGGTAACGCTCCTTTGGTCCGTGCAACACCTCGCTGATGTAGTAGATCGGCGCCAGACTTCGCCCCGTTTCTCTCAGGATTTACGGCGCTTACCGCATGGGGTGTGGCGGCGGTAAAGCAAGAGGACCTCTCCTACTCTTGGCGTGGTCAAGACCGGGGGTCTCGACAAATATAGTTTAAGCTCTTTGAAAGAGCGGTCTGCTTCATCTGTCCAAGTGAAACCGTCGTGCTTCCGGAGCGCCTTGAAGAAAGGTAGGCCACGTTCCCCGAGCCGCGAGATGAAACGACTTAAGGCCGCCATTCTCCCGGTCAGGGACTGGACCTCCCGAGTGCAAGTCGGTGGTCGCATGTTCTCGATGGCTTCTATCTTCTCTGGGTTGGCCCCGATTCCTTGCGGGCCGATCATGTACCCGAGCACCTTGCCAGCTTTGACCCCGAACACACATTTTTCAGGGTTTAACTTTATTCGATGCTTATTGAGGTTATGAAAAGTCTCCTCTAGATCAGATACATGGTCCAAGGCCATCTTGCTCTTGACGACTATGTCGTCTACATACACTTCCGTGTTCGACCTATTTGGTTCGAGAAGGTTTTACGCATGAGGCGGAAGGTCGCTCCAAATTCCTTAGACCGAAGGACATGGTCGTAGCGTAATGTGCCAAACGGCGTGATGAAGGAAGTTTTCTCCTCGCCGTCGGGCGATATGCCGATCTGGTGATAGCCTGAGTAGGCGCCCGAAAGCTCATCGCCTCGGAGTCGGCCGTTGCGTCGACCAACCGGTCTATCCGAGGTAGCGGAAATTGTCTTTCGGGCATGCGGCATTCAGCCCCGTGTGATCGACACACATGCGCCACTTGCCCCTTTCTTCATCACGATAATCGGGTTGGCCAACCAATCGGAATGGTCGACTTCCGAATGAAACCGGCTTTGAGGAGCTTGTCCGGTTCCTCTCGATGATGGCTTGCTTCTCCGGGAGAAGCGCTGAGCTCTGCCCGCCAGGCTTTTGTCGCCGAATCGCTGCTTTGTGCTCGACGACCTCCTTGGGACTCCGGGCATGTCGGACGGTTCCCAGGCGAACGTGTCCGCGCTTCTCCGGAGGAAGGTCACGAGCTCGAGTTCCTATTTAGGATCTAGGGAAGCCCCCACGTGTACGACCTTGTCTGGCTTTGCGTCGCACAACGGGATGGCCTTGGTTTCTCCTCCAGCTTGGAGGCTAGCCTTGGGCCGGGAACTCCTCGGCTCTTGCTCGGGCCCGCGTTAGGCGCTTGACCGATCATGTCTAACGCCCTCTCGTCGCAGTTTAGAGCTGCTTTCGGGCTTCCCTTGATCGTGATCACGCCGCCGGGGCCGGGGACCTTCAAGCATTGGTACCCGTGATGAGTGGCGGCCATGAATTTGGCGAGCGCTGGTCGGCCCAGGATGGCGTTATACGCCGACTCGAAATCGACCACTTCGAGCGTGATTAGCTCCGTCGAAGTTGCTCGGATTGCCGAACGTTATCGGGCAGACGATCTGGCGAGTGGCCTGACCGACGTTAGGGCACTATCCCGTAGAACGGGACCACCATGCTTTTGATCTTGGAGCGAGGATCCGCATCTCGCCCAAGACCTTGGCGATATCAGGTCTAGGAGCTACCGCAATCCACAAGGACCCGACTCATCGGTGTTGCGGTCGTTGGGCTAACGACCATCGGAAGCCTTTGGGGTTTCATCATCCCCAGAGGGCGCCGTCCTTGGAGAAGGTGATCGGCACTTCGGACCACTTGAGCTGCCGAACAGAGGCTTCCCTCGAGTGACACGGAGTACCTCGCGCGCGCCTCCTTTAACTCCCGACGCGACCCATAGGCGGCGAGCCCCGAATATCACGGCGATGTGGTTTCTCGGCTCTTGGTACTCCATGTCGGTATCTTGCTCCTCGGCGGGCTTCTTGCCCTTGACGCCTCCTTCCATCTCGGGAGCGTGGGCATGGGACCACGACCATTGTAGAACTGCTCCAGCGGGAGGCCCACGCTCGCAATTCCCGGTCATGCCCATGCGCCTGGTGGAGCGGGCGAAATAGGCACTAGCCCGCCGCGTTGGTCGCCGCGTTCTTGGTCGTCCGGTTACGCTCGTTGTTCCGCCGAACCTGGCCGACCTTTCCTTTCTGGCTCCCTATACGATCGCGAGGTCGGTCGTTGTCTTTCGATAGTCGCCACCATGTCGGAGACAGAGGATTTTTCTTCTTTTGATTTTTTCTCGATCGAGCTCACGCTCTTTCGCTTGACGCCTTCGAGCCCGGGCCGAGGGGGCAGCTTTCCTCGCCCAAATAGCCTTTCTTCCATTGGACGGCCTCGTCGCGTTGGCATAACGGTCAGCCATGCGAATGGCTCGTTGGCTGTGATGTCCGGTGAATTTCGAGGTCCTGAGTAAAGCGTCGTCTCGGACCCGAACTTGAAAGCCCGACGACCGCCTCATCCGAGATGCTTGGGATGGAATTGCGCACTTGCATGAAGCGCCGACGAATCGGGCGCAGGTCTCGCCTCCGCCTCAGATCGACGCTCAAGGTCGCGCTTTTCCCGGCGGACGTAGCAGCTCTGGAAGTTAGCTCGGAGAGTGCCGCCACCGGGCCCAGGACCGGATCGAAGTTTTCCTTCTCGTTGAATAGCCACGCCCGAGCCGCCCGCCCAGGATCAGGCGTAAAGTTAGCCATAACCCTTTCATCACCCCGCAGCCTAAAATGGCCGTGGTGTAGATCGAGAGAAACTTCGTCGGTTCTCGAGTCCCATCGAATCTCTCGATGTGACCCGGCTTGAACCTTGTCGGCCAGGTCACACGTCACGCCGACGTCGCGAACGCCCGCACCAAAATGGGATCGGGACGGTCACCACGAGCACGGCGGCCGGGCGATCCCCACCACCGAGCCCGAGGTTAGTGGGCCCAGCGAGAATATCTCCCTACGCCTGTAGGATGGAGAGTGGCCCGATGAGGAATGTTCGCCCGGTTACGCCTGCGTGGCTCGCATTCCGCCGTCCCGAGGAGCCTCAGAATTGCTCGGTGCCCTCCCGAGCCGTCGCTTCGCGCCCGGATCACTCTGAGTGCGGCTGCGTGAGTCGCTTGGTGGCGGCGCTGACGCCCGGCGGCGGCGTTCGAGAATTGCTCTGGGCGTCCCTTTTCCGGGAGGCCTCCGCCGCCTTATGTCTGCGTGGCGATTTCCTCGAGGTCGCCGGCCACGGCCGCGCCCATGGCTTCCAGTCGACCGCTCAGAAACTCTCTCGAGGTTGTGTACCACCGTGGCTGGGGCTTGAAGGCGTTCCCGCTGGGAACGCGGGGTGACGAGCTCGTTAAATGCTGCCGCACGGGCTCGAGTCCCGTGACGCTGCGGAAATTCTCACGAACTTCGGCCCTGGTCTTATCGGTCGAGGCCACCTCGGACTTGCCGCCGTAAGCTGGCCGTCCGATTCAGGGATGCCTCGCAGTGCTCCTTGGCCGCCAGAAGCGGTGAAGACGCCGCTCACCGGGATTTGCTCGGCATTTCCATCCTCCTCCGCAACGAAGGCGTTACGGGATTGGACGGATCGCGAGGGGACATCACGGTGTCTCTCCGTGAAGCGGTCCCTGGTCGAGCTCGAAAAGGTCGGGATGTCCGGACCATCGTAGAGCTCGTCATACTCGCCGTCCGAGAGGGCGTCGAGCCGAGCGAAAGAATCGCCCGGCAAAGGCCGCTTCGAGGAAAAGCTCCGGAACCATCATGATTCTTAATGCGGCGACGCCGCCGCCCCATTGTCGAAGAATCGCTTGTCCTCTTCCCGATCTCGGGGCGAGGCCCCGGTGGTTCTGGGATTCGATATTCTTCGATTCCTCACGAAAGGAAAAGTCGATCCCCACGGACGGGCGCCACCGACGATTTATTGGGGAACAGGCCCCCGCCGAGCTTACTTGTTGGTGGAGGGACCAACTGTGACCCCTTCTTGCGTGAGGGATTACTCGAGGAACGGCTCACCAGATTTCAACGAGCGTGGACATAGCAATTTACCCTGGTTCGGGCCTCTCAGGAAAGAGATAATAGCCCTACTCCAGCTCTTGTGTACTCTTGCAACGTATCTGAGTGTATGTCTCTTGTCTTACAGTTTGTGTCCTATCCCCCTCATGATGGGGACGCTTTTATAGCTTACAAAGGATCGAACTCCATCGGCCCCACTATCCCACGTTTGGACCTCATCCAAACGTGGCAACCGGTGGATCCTACAACTTCGCCACGCTCCCGCGGGGAACGTAACGGGCCAGCGGAAGTTACGCTCGGGCGGTTACTCCCACTCCCGCCGACCTCGAGATCACGTTAGGTCGGCCGATAGCCGGCACCGAGCTCGTACATCTTACCCGAACTCGAGCCCGGAATCGATTGGAATACGTGGCATCCCAGGTCCCTCCCGAGCCCGAGCTCTAACAGCCGAATACGTAGCCTTCCAGGTTCTAACTAACCCGTCTAGGGTAACGACCTCCTGGTGGCTCGGGCGGGAGCGAGCTTGGTCGTTGGTGGCACCCGAGGTAATTTATGGGAATTACCCGACCCCCCGACACAACCCTTTTCTTTCTTCCTCAAAATCCTCAACAGCTTCTTCGTATTTTTCTTGCCGATAGCTCCCGGCCTTTTCCTGCAGCTTTGCTAGTGTCTTGTACTCCATCTTCTTACTACTTCGTCCGTCCGATCAAACGTGTTGGGTTTAACGCTGATCGGCTTGAATCCTGACTTCTCAACGCAGACAAAATCGCAATTATCCAAGGCTTTTCCTGATATACATTCGGCTTCTTCGTGTGGCCAGTTGGTGTCAGGGCTAGCCATGGCGATATGAGCCGATGTATCGGCCGGTACGACTTCTCTTTCATCAGATTATCGTTCCACTGCACCAATTTTTGGTGCATAGTTGATGGTATACAGCAATTGGCATGGATCCAGTCCCGCCCAAGGAGCACGCTGTAATTGCCTTTGGCTTCGATCACAAAAAATGCAGTCGGCAAAGTTTTATTACCGACTATCAGTTCCGACACCATTACGCCTTTAGCCTCAGTTGGGTCTCCCGTGAAGTCATTTAGCACCATATTGGTTTTGATCAAGTCTTCATCGGCTTTACCCAATTTCTTGAAAGTACTTAACGGCATCAGGTTGACTGTCGCCCCGCCATCGACCAACATACGAGATATCGGTCGGCCATTAATATACCCTTTTAGATATAATGGTTTTAGATGCCGATGCATGTCTTGTGGCTTTTCGAATACAGCATCTGGTGCTCCGAGGCATAATTGGGCGAACACTTCCTCGGCTGATTCTTCGGTTTTGAACTCGGCTGGTAAGGTGAATACCATGTTTATATCCATTGGTGGTGTATCATCACGGATCATTGGAGAACCGGATTCGACCGATTGATCTGAGTCACTATCGATCTGTTCCTTCCTTCTCCATTCCTTTTTTAGAACCGGTGCAGGTCTTAACTTATTAAACATCCGATCCCTCTCGCTCTCCTTTTCGGCTTCCCTCTCTTCTTGTGTTTTTAATCGCTGAAGCCTCCTGCGTTGTGATTTGCTGAGACCTGAGGGGCACCACCTAGGTTTAGGTTCTATCGGCTTTCTTATTTTTCCAGCTAAATTGCTCATCTCGCTGTCAGATTCCATTCTACTTGTGTTAGCCGATAGTTCCTGATTTCGAGAGGACTCGCCTTGCTCCGATGTTGACAATCTTTCATGGATCGGCCTCCTCGCTTACATCTGGATGATTGTATATCGGTCTAGACAACCTATCTTTTACGACCGGTTTGGCCGATATACGCATTTGAAAGTGTTGCATAGGACAAGACACAAATTGTTGGTAAGGTCATCCCTCTCTCCCAGCAAAACTGCCAAAAGGGACATTGCCGATGTTTCTCTTCTTCAGTAGTTGGCCGATACGACATATCTGGCCGCCAACGTTCGTCCCTCTCTTGCCCTAGCCGATGAAAACTCTGGTGTTGTTTGTTACATCTCCGACTTATCCTTTCATACTTCCTCAGAGCCGTGAGAAGGTCGGCTTTGGTTTGAAATCGACTTTTCTTGGAGCCCTCTCACCGATACCATTTACCGACCTCCGTGTCCCCTCTTGGTTTTACTGCTTGAATTTTGTCCATTCCTATCGGCTTCTATCTCAGATAGAACCGATAGTAATCAGATCTTGTCTCGTCTCGTGATACAATTCCTTTAGTCGGCTTATCTTCTTCTGCTGGCCTCTTTCCTTTTCGTGAATATTGAACCATGTTGACTTGAAAAGGGCTCATATCTATCTGCATAGCCGACTCTTCCGCAAATTTTAGCCTGCCATTAGTGATGGCCGATTGAATCTGTTGTCGAAAAATATTGCAGTCGTTAGTATTATGTGAAAACGAATGGTGCCATTTGCAATACCTTCGCTTTTTAATTTCCTCGGTCGATGGTATGACGTGTCCCTCCGGCAACTTTATGAGTTTTTCTTGCAGTAATAAATCAAATATCTTGTCGCACTTAGACACGTCATATGAATACTTGATCTCCGTCCTATTTTTTATTGGTTTGAGCAGAGAGCATACGAGTGGCTTTTTAGAAACCTTGGTCCACTCGGCTATGTTTATTTCTGCTTCGTCCTCGGAGGTGTCGCTTGAATTGTAATCTACCATGTTTACTTTGGCCTTTTCACTACTGTTTAGCTTAAATCTATCTTTAAACCCTTTGCTCTCTGCATATCGGCTTTCATGTGCCGATACGCGGTGGAGTAAGTGGCCTAAATCTGGAAACTCTTGGCCCGATAGCTTCTCTTTTAATGGCGGGATTAGCCCTTGGAATGCTAAATCGGCCAATTGATCATCGGGTAACGTTACACTAAAGCATCTATTCCGTACGCCTCTAAATCTTCTGATATAATCGGAAACCGATTCGCCGTATTTGCCGGATCGAACTAAGATCAGAAATCCTAAGCTCCATAGTTCCCAAAAAGTATTCATGGAATCGGCTTTCTAAATCATTCCACACGTGAACTGAATTTGGGGTAGATTAGTGAACCAAGTGAATGCAAAGCACTGCACAATGATAAAGGAAACAGTCTAATTTTCAGTCCATCGGATCAGGCACCTCTCCAAGATCGAGCCATAAACCGTCCGATATGCTCAATTGTGGTGACGGAGTCATCACCTGAGAATTTGGCAAAGTCTGGTATTCGAAAGTTGTGTGGGTATGGCATTCGATCTATGTAATCGGGGTACGGCTTCCTATAGCCGATCACTCTTCCTCCGGGTCAGAACCGAATCGTTCTCTTAAAACGTTAGCAATTTGTTCCGCCCAATTGACATTGTCGGCTTGTGGTGCAACCGGACATTGCCAATTTTCATGGTTCACGCCCTGCCCCCCGAGTGCAAACTCGGGTCTTTGTCCAAATCGCATCGCAGGGGGTCTTGGTACTTGGTCATTATGGTTAAAACCCAACACATCGGGTATGGTCGCGGAAGATTCGACGTATGGCACCACCCTGTACGGCGCTTGTTTTACGGTTGTGGCTCCCCGCGATTGCGGGGCCTGATCCGTTTCGATCGGCTGATAAGCCGATAGACCGACGCTATTGGACGGCCCGTTTGATGGATTTGATGCGTTTATCTTAGCCCCATCCGTGTGCCCATGGTAGTGCGTAAATCCATCTCTCTGTATGCTTGGTTTCAAAACAGTAGGTTGAGTTGGCATCATAGGTGTTTGAGCCGACACATTTACTGTGTTGGCGTTAGGTGTTATGGAATATACTGGGTACGCAGGGATGGTTTGTGGTGGATCTAGCAGGCTTCCAGACACAGCTAATTCTTGAGCAATTGTTTTCACACTATTTTCTATCATCGGCTTCAATGTAGACACTAGAGCCGATGACTGATTAATTAATGCGTGATGGACAGATTGCTCGATCATACTTGATAAATCAGCTTGAGCGGGTGCGTATCGGCTTACCGATTCGGATGACGAATCTCCGATAGGATTGAGGCTTGGGAGTGCAGTTTTTTGAGTAACGCCACGGCGTGTTTTCTGGAAGCACCGCAGCATCATCTCTTCTAAAGCTGCCTTTCGGTCCTCGATTTCTTTTATTTGCTCAGGTTAAATCGGCCATTTGAGGCGCGATTATAGCATCAGTGTTGATATCGGCGGTAACCGTAGGCTTGTCAGTTGACGACATGTTTGATTTCCTTTGGGGTCCCACCGGGCGTGCCAAAATATGTTCGCGCAAAAAACGTGGAGGAGGGTTTTCGGCCTCGAACACACAAGACAAACGCCGGGTTTGCAGAGCGTGCCAGTCAATTTGACCTGAAATTGACAAGGTAGAATTTGTAATTTGATCAAAGCCGATAAACAAGGATCTATCGGCTTTTCGCTAGTCGGCTAGAACCGATTAGGAGATAGCTTGATCAATCGTTTACGATCGATCAGGATACAAGGTAAAAATCGGCTTCGGGAAGGCGATGCGCAACAAAACGAAGCAGATCAAACCTGGGTGAAATCGGCAAAAACCAACAATCGGCGATGCGCAACTATGTTGATTCCGTCGACTTGCAGAGAGATCTATGAAACTAAAGCAACGTAAAAGACAAGCTTGTAAAAAGTAGATGTGTGGTTGAATTGATTGATGTCCCCTTTTTGCTTGACGTCTACCCCTTTTTATAACACACTTGGCCGATCCGGGTTGTACATGGATACGGTGCGTTTACCCGTATCGGCCTCCGGTCTGTTTTCCTTTCCTTTTTAGAAACGGATACCTTTTCCGACTCGTTTACCGATTTCTTTCCATACGCACATTTTCTTTCCGTC
This sequence comes from Rhipidocladum racemiflorum, assembly GCA_036346355.1. Lineage (NCBI taxonomy): Eukaryota > Viridiplantae > Streptophyta > Magnoliopsida > Poales > Poaceae > Rhipidocladum > Rhipidocladum racemiflorum. The sequence continues at coordinate 81,826,260 of CM070573.1, read as the reverse complement.
TCAGACCGATTTCAATACGTGCCGAATTTTGGTGCAAACAACAATGCAGTGGTGAGGCTGGTGACTACTGGATGATGAAACAGAGCCAGGCATGTAACGGCTGCGGGAGTGATGTGACGGTGACGCGCCTGGCTGGCCGGCCGGCCGGCCGGCCGACAGTTTCACTGTAACGCTGGGTCGGATTTGGGCCGCCCAAGCCTAGGTGGCCTAGCCAGGTGGTCAAGCTAACTGGGTCAGGCCTGGGTCGAGCCACAAAGCCTAGTTCAAGTTTTCAGCCTGCTAGTCTATTTCTCTTCTTCTTCTTTTTGTTAACCATTCTCCATGAATTTTTAATATCTAATAGATACGTCAGATTCCTGACACCCAAAAAAACACGGTGAGCAGTGTCACAACGGGCCAACGGCTCGTACAGAACAGACAGGAGAAGATTTTTTTATATAATGACAGACAGAAGAACATGGCTCACAACTTACTGCGGCAACGGCCATGAGAGATACAACTTATAATGCGTACACGCGGGGCTGGGCGTAAGCTTAGAGCCGTGCTCTGAAGCACGAAATGCTGATGGGCATTTTGCCAGCGAGTGCAGTCGTAGCAAAATCTCGGAGCTGCACGTAATTGAAGAGAGGTTTTTATACTTTAGATTTCAGATCTTCGAACGATGGATACAACAACTGTTACATCATCCAACTTGCCCCCCGAGTAACCCAGGTACCCAGCTGAGAGCGCCGCGTCCGAGAACGGGCTTCTCCCGGATCCAGACCTCCCCATTTCCCTTGCTCTAGCAGCCAGGGACTCGGCGATCTCCTGCGATGTTATGCAAAACGATAAATGTCAGGGTAATCCTTGGTTGAGAGTTTTGTATGGTTCTGTTCTTTCCCAGAAAGAAGAGTTAGCTAGGCTCTAACCGTAGGCTTGAGGTTGGCTTCTAATGATTTGGAGACGACGGCTGCTACTTCTTGCTCAAAGACGTTGTCAAAAAGACCATCTGTTGCTGTTACGATGACATCACCTCCTTGTAGATCGAAGGTATATTTCTGAGAATAAAGAGGAAGATCCTATGTTAAAATCTGATAAAGAAACTCACAAGAGGAAATCAATAGCAGCAGAGTGAGGGCAATTGGGCAAGTGATATGGCACCTGTACAAGTTTTAAAGGATCGTCGCCCTTTTCAATTTGCAAGGGAAAATTGAAACCATAAGTCATCGGGTTTGTTTTCTTATATATTTCTCCATTTCTTATCACTAGTAATCCAGAATCTCCAATATTGGATGCATGAAGGGCCTGTCATATCAATGAGTACATAAGCACAAATAATAAGTTGACCATAAAGAAATAACAAAAAAAAAAGGTGTGCCAGAACTTGACCAAATAACGTACCTGCCCATCAAAGTGAGCAACCAAAACAGTGGAAGAACCAGGTGACCGTGCTTCATCTGCAGCCTTAGCAAGAACTTCTTCGGGTATCATCCCTGGAGCCCCTTGACTCTCCGTAACAATTTTTTTGCAACTGTCCATCAGTTCTCTCGCATACAGCCCTGCATTTATTCCTAAGAACAAAAGTCATATCAACAATTATAAGCGGTCATATTCCTGAGGATACCAGAGAATGATGAAAGATAAAATTCAGAGTTGGTGCAAAATTAATGAAGCTAAAGAAAAGAAATACATTGTCCAGAAATGTACGCTGTGTTTCATTCAGATACTAATAGCACATATGGACTCATGAACTCATTAACTGACTGCGCAATTGGAGTGTCTCCAGTAGAGAGATGTGATATAGGGGGGGTTTTGTGGCATAGCAAATACTGCTGTGCTTTTATGCAATGATATTTGAATAGTACCACATCAAATCGAATTCAGTGCCTCGATTTCCTTGGTTTTTTATTTCCCAATCTCCCTACGGAATTTTCTTCTTCTTTTTGCCGGAGAACAAGTACAGTGACATTTGAGACTGTTATGGGTCGACAGAGTCTATAAACAGTACCATGGTACTGTAGCGCGTGAACAGTACCATGGGTACTGTAGCACACGGTCAAGGTTGCTTGGAGAATAAGAAATCAAGGATTAAGTCATATTAGTTACTATAGATAAGATTAGTTACCATAGATTAGAATATTATTTTCTTAGGCTCCAAGTTAGACATCCTATAAAAGGGATGACATGTATCACTTTATGGAGGAAAAGCAATGAGTAAACCAAGTTTCTAGTAGATCAGGCGCTGCCATCGATAACTGGCCGGTGGCTCCGTACAGCCAAGGCGCTAGCTTCGACAACAGCTCGTTTCGTCCGCGTCAATGGCCCTATCTCATCCTCGTTGCGTGCGCGGACCGTGCGCGTAACAGAGACAAACTGAATAAGGACATGTTTATCACTACAATTTGGCCCTATTTTCATGTCTATATCCTGTAATATTGTTCTGTTTATATGTCAAGATACTGTTCTCTAGCTAATCCTTAGGGTCCTTATCCACATTTGGTGGAGCCATAGGCAGACAGGATGGCATTATCAAGCAACCAAATGTTCATTTACAGTGCTTTTGAAACATCAAAAATGAAAAGAAAATGAATGTAATATTTAATACACACACAGACACATACATACAGTAGGACCCTTTCCTACCGATTTTGTTGAAAAATAAAATAAAAAGAATGTAGCGGTCATTGTGTAGGTTGACAGTCATTGTCTCGGCCTGATCGGCTTTAATCTCGTCATCCCAACTTCACTAGGACTCCCTACACCTTCCTAATGACCTTTTGAGCCTTTAGTATTTGAAAATAAGCGAGCCTGTTATCGTTAGCTGTTATGAACGCATTCCACGATGCCAACATTCCCTAAATTTCAACTTTTTACTTCTCACACAAATATTCTACACCCCACAGATATTAAATATGCCACCAGTGTTGGACTTCGTGGTTGTAATTTGCAAATCACCACTCATTGAGATTAAAATCATTCACTGTGGTCAATAATGCCCCTATTATTGTCTACTGATGGTTCCGGTTGTTCCAAATTCTTGATGGCGAGTGATCAACTTTAACCCTCAAAAGTATAACGTATGCATGATGGACAGGGAAAATTGCTACTGTGATTTCTTTAGGGGAAAACATAGCTCTGAGCATCTGACAACAATGGCAAGTTGCTAACTACAAAGACGGACACTTTCCAAAATTGAACACAATATAAGGAACAAGGTATGGGAGGGAAATTTGTATGCTCAGGAGTTCAAAGCATCCACAAGGTTACACAACAGAACTGTAGTTGAGAAAAACATATGGTTTACCTTCAAATGACCACTGACCAACTCCATCTGCTACACCAAACCAACCATCACAAGCTATAAAATATGCATCTTCACCACCTGTTAACACCTGGAAAAGTTTACAGATATTGTTGTTAAAAAAGATTCAAGAGAAAGGTGTTGTCGTCTTAATGCAGCTTACCGCAGGTAACAAATCAAGTAAACACGGCGAGTACATATACCTCCCTGCGTACTCTCACATAAAGGAAACCAGTAGAAGCAGCTACAACTGTATATATGTTTCACAGATAGCTAAAGCTGTTCTTTCGATCATTATTTCTAAGCATTCTAAAAACTATAGATCACATATATTCTATATAACAAAGTTGGGATAAATATATAATAGACTGGAGCAAGGAGCAAAAAATAAGCTAGAAGTGAGAGAGCCATGTACATCATCCTTTTCATACTTGGAAACAGCATGACAATCAAGTATATTTCATCTCTAAAGAAAAGGCAAACATTTGTAATTTACATGCCAAAATCTTCATAAAGAACCGGATCTCTCATTGAATCAGTTTGGAGTAATGTTGTACTCAACCGACAATTTATTAGAAGAGAAAAGCATCAACAGAAGTTGGAAGAGTGTCGCAAATGCAGTATTTTTTTTAAGTTTTAACATGTCTTCTACAACACTGGCCAGTCTGAGAGCATATCCAAGACAGAGCCATTTAATTGAACCATTGTGATAGCATAACTTTTAGTCTGAAGTGTGTTTTCGCATCTGGCAGATACAGTAAATATACATTACTTACAAGAGACTGAGAAGAACAACCATTACCTTTGAAGGATGAGGTAACATTGCTGCACCTGAAGACAACACAGGTGTTGATATGGCTACTGAAGCCGTCCTGCATATAAATTAAACATGGAAATTTTAGAGCGAATAGAGCGCACCACAAACCTTACTTGAATAAGCCTATATATGTATGCAAACAGATAAAGCTATAAGCCCACACTTTACAATGCAAAATGCTTAAAGCAATACCTATCAGAGCTCTTCACCTCTGAAGTGTTGTTTTCCCTGGCCACCTCACAGATCACTTGTTCCTACAAAGAGGAAAAATAGCGCTACACATCATCCTAAGCAAAAGAAATTTGCAATACGCATGTGCACACACAAACGCGCGCGCGCACACACTCTTCTACACCTGAGCTGGAATAAGTTAATCTACGCCCCACCACCTTTCGTGGGTCAAAACCCACATTCCACCTTGACCAAAGGCTGGTTAAAGAAAACCCACCACTTCCCACCTCTGTGAACCCTCACATCGATCTCCACTTTTTGTGTGTTCAGACAATGCAATAATTGACTAGCTTAGGTACAGTAAATCCAAACTTGTGGTGCAGTAATCATTTTTACAGCATTAAACATATTCATCATGGATCTATTTTTGTTAAGCAAATTTTTCCGGTAAACCACTTCAAACGGGTTATAAATACGATAAATGGTTCATAAGATAGCACCATTCAAAATTTGCAATCAACTCATGTCTCTCTCCACGCACCCCTATGCACTCAGCGTGGCAGCAAAACTCCGATAAAGACGCAATAAATCTCTTGTAATGGTGACGTAAACGCAGAAGGAGGTTGCAGTAAACCAGTTGTATAGGTTTGATAAACGCACAATAAGGTCGCAAAAATCTTTTGTAAAGGTGCAGTAAACGCATATGGATGTCACAATAAATATCTTTTAGTGATACTGTAAAAATGAAAATCACACTGAGCCGCACAGTAATATGTATCTGGACGATCACACAATGGTTCTATTTTTCATCTGGCCATAAATGTGAATGTATCTAGACGTAATTGTGGTATCCATTTTTACTGCCGCCATCACACAACAGTTCTATTTTTTCATCTGGCTGTAATTTGTAATGTATATGGACGTAAATGTGGTATCCATTTTTACTACTGCCATCACATAGCACCTCTCTTCTTTTTTGTTTCATCACATATGGCTGTCATCATGCGCAATGGCTAGGTGTGACAGTAAACTCTAACAACACATACAATTAATTGGTGTAAAAGCTCATTCATCTGGCATTTATTGGCAAGATTTATATCATTTTGTTTCTCTCGTCGTCAGTAAGCTACCGGTGAAAATCGTTCATGAATCGGAGCTGCCAACCAAAAGTTATGGCTAAAACAAAAAAAGAAACATTCTAGTACTAATAATTGTTGGAATAGTCCCACATTGGTTGTGGGGAGGGCTTGAGCATGGTTTATAAGGGTAAAGGAGCACCCCCTCATTGAGCTAGCTTTTTGGGGAGATAGCCCAAGAGACTTTGGCCCGTTGCTCGGGTTGGGCCTGATCTGGGATCCGGACGCGCTAGGTATGGCGGTCCGGCTAACAAGTGGTATCAGAGCCCAGGTGTGGCCCAGGTGGAGCCCAGGGGAGGCCCCAGGTGTGGCCCAGGGGGAGCCCAGGTGTGGCCCAAGGGAGCCCAGGGGGCCAAGGGTGGCCCAGGTGGTTCCTACATAATCTCGGCCCAATGTGTTAGGGGGAGATTGTTGGAATAGTCCCACATTGGTTGTGGGAAGGGTTTGAGCATGGTTTATAAGGGTGAGGGACCACCTCCTCATTGAGCTAGCTTTTTGGGGGGAGATGGCCCAAGAGACCTTGGCCCGCTGCTCAGGTTGGGCCTGACCTGGGATCCGGACACGCTAGGTGTGGCGGTCCGGCTAACAAGTGGTATCAGAGCCCAGGGGGAGCCTAGGGGAGGCCCAGGTGTGGCCCAGGGGGAGCCCAGGGGGCCAGGTGTGGCCCAGGTGGAGCCTAGGGGGCCCAGGTGACCCCAGGTGTGGCCCAGGGGGAGCCCAGGTGTGGCCCAAGGGAGCCCCTTGGCCCAGGTGGTTCCTACATAATCTCGGCCCAATGTGTGAGGGGGAGATTGTTGGAATAGTCCCATATTGGTTGTGGGGAGGGCTTGAGCATGGTTTATAAGGGTGAGGGAGCACCCCCTCATTGAGCTAGCTTTTTGGGGGGAGATGGCCCAAGAGACATTGGCCATTGCTCGGGTTGGGCTCGACACGATCCGGACGCGCTAGGTGTGGCGGTTCGGCTAACAAGTGGTATCAGAGCCCAGGTGTGGCCCAGGTGGAGCCCAGGGGAGGCCCAGGTGTGGCCCAGGGGGAAGGTGTGGCCCAGGGTAGCCCAGGGGGCCCAGGGGAAGCCCAGGTGTGGCTCAGAGGGAGCCCAGGGGGCCCAGGGGTGGCCCAGGTAGCCCAGGTGGTTCCTAGATAATCTCGGTCCAATGTGTGAGGTGGAGATTGTTGGAATAGTCCCACATTGGTTATGGGGAGGGTTTGAGCATGGTTTATAAGGGTAAGGGAGTACCCCCTCATTGAGCTAGTTTTTTGGGGGGAGATGGTCCAAGAGACCTTGGCCCGTTGCTCGGGTTGGACCTGACCTGGGATCCGGATGCGCTAGGTATGGCGGTCCGGCTAACAATAATGAACCCATATTTATTGGTTGGTTGGTTACGTCCCCAGTTGACTTGGTCCCCATACGAAGCGCTCGGGAGTAAGCAAGGTTTATAGACAAAGCTACAGTTTTTGAGAAAGCTAACACTAATTTCCATGAAGTTACCACAATCCAGTAAGAAGCGGGTGCATGTGGGGTGGGTTGGGCGTCTGGCCGGTGAGTAGAATAAGCTAATGCTAATTTCCACGAAATTATCACATGCCGTAAATTTATACAAGAAGGGACAATTGCGCATCGAATTCACACGACCCAATTTGTAGAGTTAGTTGAACAGAGTGTCCTTTAGTATAAGCGTGGTCCCTTACTAGGATATATGACCATATGAAGAGAGGATAAACAAATAAGTAATAATAAATTGATACTAAATATCAACACAAGAACAGACTACTGAGCAAAAGCAGGTTCTCAAAAAAAAAAAATGCCGCCCTAAGCCTAATTGTCTAATTTTTCACTGATAGCATTTCTGCAACTTTAGTGAGTTACCAAGAATTTTTTTTAAAACTCCAAATGAGTTAATTCAGAGAAACTACAAAAGAGAGTTACAAACATACATCATCAATTTACTGACATTAAGCATGGCAACGCTGACAAGTACCTAGCTCAGGAGTTTGCACGAAAGACATACCATGCGTGGGATGTGGACTCCATATCCTGCGTCTTGTTCCCCTGTACTAGAACCGCTGGACTCCGTCTCCACGTCGGTATCAGAATCCTGCGTGGTCGAGCCGTCCGAAACCTCAATGTCATCCAAACTCATCTCCATCCTGTCCGCTCCTCCCTGAACTCGCCTGGTAGAGCCATGCGAAGCCTCATACTCCAGCAAAGTCGTCTCCATCCCGTCGACTCCTTCATCAGACGAGGCACCACGCATCTCTGTGCCGCCCTCGACATCGCCACCATCAACACGCAACTCCCATGCCCCTTGGGCAAGGCCATTTCCACCATCCAAACCACCTTTCATCTCAACTCCGACGTCAGAAGTTGCATGCCCGTCAGAGACCCCCGCGCCAGCAGGCATCCCTTGCACGCCCGTTGGCTCTTCCCGCACCTCTCGTCCGCATCCTCGGGCACCACTCGCCTCTGCCGGGGACCCCTCCACGAGGGAAGAACCATCAATTGTCCCGGCGGCGTCCAAATATGAACTGGCATCTGATGGAGACACCTCAACCAGTGAAATCTCGTTGATTGCATCAGCTTCATCGGAACCCGAACTCCCACGATCCAACTCCCGCTCATGGAGCCGCACCACCGGAGCCCCTAATCTCACATCCAAAACGCCCAGCTCCGGCAACTCGAGCTCGGCGCCATCCTCGGAACAGAGAACCGCCGCGTCGTCGGCGTCAGCGCCGCCAAGGCCTTCCGACGCCTCGCAACTCGCATCCCAGCCCTCTGAACCGGCCAAATTCGACGCCGCCACCTCCACCGCGACGGCGCCGGCGTCCTCGAAACCCGGACCTCCAGGCACCGCCTCCTCGGCACCCTCTACATCCAGACCAAAATCAAATCGAAGAACAAATTGAAGGAAGAGCAGCGACCAGCACACCTCACGGTCCAAATAGAAGGCCTTACCGTCGGCGGGGCAGAGCTCGGCGGCGTCGCGGGAATGAGGGGGCACGCGCCGGTGGGAACGGGGAGGAGAAGCGCACGCGGAGGCGACCTCCCCGGGTCGGAAGTCGAGGACGCCGGCGGTGACGGGGACCTCGGCCATGGCTTCACGCAACGCGATGACGACGCGGGAGGCTAGCAACAAAAAGCTTGGACTCTGGGCTCACTCGGGAGACGGAAGCTTTGGGCTGGGGGATCAGATCAGCAGCAAGCGAGCTAGGGATCTGAGCGCAGTGGCGCTCGGGAATGGCGGTGAGGCTGAGATGGGGGAGGGGGAGGGAACGAGGCTTGTGTCTGAGGTTTTGAGGTGTCTTGTTTCCAAATCCTGGGGTGCGGCCTGTGCTGCTCGGCGGCCGGACGGCGTCGTTTTCTAGGGAGCTCTCGGCTTGCTAGGGTGGGATTTTTTTTCCTCTGATTTTTCCCGTTCCGGAAGTTTGTATTTGGCGGGTACGTGCGCGGATCGGTTGTGCTGTTGCGCAATTGCAGAATTTTTATTTATTTAATATTTATTTTAAATCTTTTTTTCAAAAATAATCGACGGAAACAAGAAATTGCAAAAATAGGCTCCCGTCGCCCGGATATAGGGTGATCGCCCGAATACAGGGCGATAGGGACCTGAATGCAAAAAAACACCGTCACTAAACATCCATAGCCGTCAATAGCTATCAGGGGACATATCACCCCAATATAGGTCGATAGGGACCTAAATGTAAAAAAAAATTTGCATCCAGGTACCTATCGCTCCAGTATCGGACGATAGGTACCTGGATGCAAATTATTTTTTACATTTAGGTCCTTATCGCCCGATATTGGGGTGATAGGTACCTCGATGCAAAAAAAACTTTTAGCCGACTGTTATTTCTAGCCGTTATTATCCCCCTATCGCCCGAATATGGGGCGATCGCCCCATATCCGGGCGACGGGAGCCTACTTTTGCAATTTCTTGTTTCCGTCGATTATTTTTGAAAAAAAAAAATTAAAACAAATATTAAATGAAAAAAAATTCCGCAATTGCAACCCGGCTAACCGCGGGTTGCTCGAACTTCTTGACGGTTTGGTTAATTTCTTGTTTTTTTTAGGATCCGGAAGAAGAAAAAAAGGTGTGTTTGGTTAGTGGGATAAAGTGGAATGGAACCATTCTATCCCACCAAGTCTAGTGTTTGGTTGAAGAGCTTATTCTCTCTAGATTCGGGACAGCCAGGTTATACAAATTTTCTGGAACGCACCTATCCCACTTGGAATGTGAAAGTGACAGTGGGCTTTGTCTGAGAATCTAGGATGAAACTATTTCATCTCTGAAATCTGGGATGAAGCCATTCCATCCCTGAAATCTGGGATGGAACCAGTCCATTCCACCTCACTCTCCAACCAAACACACAAGCTTGTTGTGTGGGGGAAGTGTCAGTAAGCGGAGGTGTGTTTTGGTTTAAACTCGAGTGGTAAGTTTTTTTTTTAATACCCATTAGTTGTTACTGGATAGTTTTGACCTTTACTTTTTTTGTTTGGTCTTAGAACAATACAATAGTATAGACGGCAGTTGTCTATAATACATCTTCATATCATGTACAGATAGCACTAAAAATAATCCATACAATAGATCACCTATATAGTTGTTTGTAATGGTCGCTCATTCAATTAACATATTGTCTATACAATAATACATAAATTGTAAAGATGTCTATAAAACTATCTATTAAATACTCCCTCCGTCCCAGCTTATAAGGTGTAGTTTGACTTTACACAAGGATGAAGGTTGCATTGAAATTAAGAAAGGTACAAGAAAAAATGACATAGATGCCCTCACTTTTTGTCTTGGAAGATGAAAGATATAATTTGTGTGGTGGTAATGAATAAATGCATGCGGTTAAAAGAATAAATAAGGGTATAAAAGGAAAGACATCATTAAATCTACATGCACTTCTTATATCAGGGACAATACCATTTAAATTATAGGTCTTATAATCTGGGACGGATGGAGTAGTAGACAGCAGCTTTCTCTCTCCTTTACATCATTTAAAATCCTACATGTATCTTTTATAAACAATTGATTGTGACCATTGAACATGCCCTTATACAGGACACATGGTGGTTAGTTTTGTGAAGTAATTAACATGGAAAGTTTGTGGTTGTTAGGTATGGCTTCGCTTGAGTAATATTACATCTATTATGTGAGAAGGATTTGGAGAGAGCTCAGGCCATCCACCTCACTTCCATGCCAACTTGCAAAAAAGTCCCTCCCTTTTCTTTGTATTACAGATAGGTTCCAATAAATTACAAAGAGGTCCTTTGCGATTTTTTTGTGAGTGTTAGAAAAATGTTTTCAAAATGCATTTAGGTCCTTGGTTCGTTACTTTACGAAAAACTCCCTCGCTAAATACAAATCTTGAACGAGCCATTTTTTAATTTTTTAGGATAGCGATAAGGTTAAAAAATATAACAAACAGGTCCCCGGCCCTTACGTCCAGGTCTTTTCTTTGTTTTTCAACTCGGTCTCTAATCTTTAGATTGTTTTCCCAACTCGATCTCTAATATTTTTCGAAACATGTATTATTACTCGATGAACGCATAGAGTGTTAAACTCGATAAAAGAATGTTGATATCTCTAATATTTTTCGGAACATGTATTATTACCTGGTTAACACATAGAGTATTAAACTCGTCAAAAGGAGGTTAGCCGGGTAATAATAAAGTGTTAACCAAATTCGTCAAAAGAAATATGTGTCCAGGTCATTTCTCCGTTTTTCCCGAAAAAAATATTTTCATCAATAGATATATGTGTGCAACTCAATCTCTAGACTTTTTTCCCAACTCAATCTCTAATATTTTTCGAAATATATATTATTACTTGGTGAACGCATAGATTGTTAAACTCGACAAAAGAACGTTAACATCTCTAATATTTTTTGGAACATATATTATTACCCGGTTAACACATAGAGTGTTAAACTCGACAAAAAAAGTTGACCGGATAATAATAAAGTGTTAACCAAATTCGTCAAAAGAACTATGTGTACAGCTCTATCTTTCTATTTTTTTGTAACTCGATTTCTGATACTTTCTGGAATAAGAAATATATGTATACAGTTGTATCTCTATAGTTTTTTTTTGCAACTCGATCTACAATATTTTTTTAGAAAATGTATTATTCACCTGTGAACGTATAGAGTGTTAAGATCACTCCGAAAAAAATTGTTTAGGTCCTGTAATATTTTTTTAGGAAACAACAGGGTAAATTTTACACGGTGTGGCGTGCGCCACACATTGTGCCTAGTTGTAATTGGTTCGGCACAGAATTGATGTCATGTGAAAATCCTATATATGAAATGTCAATATTTAGTTATGGATAATCTGTGAAGTAACTCACGCAAAAAAAAAAAAGAGCAGTTAGATTTGGTTCCACGCTTTGAAGTCGTGATGGTTTGGTTTATAATTAAACTAGGAAAGCGAGCGTCGCGCACGTGAACGAAAAAAAATTGTGTTGTTTTTTCGGAGAAAAAACGAACCACGAAAACATTTTTTCGAAAAAAACAAGGAAAAATGGACCACGAAAACAATTTTTCTGGGAAAAACAGAAAAAGTTTTTTTCGGAGGGAAACGGACCACAAAAACATTTTTTCCCGGACAAACGGGCACGAAAACATTCCTCGCGGATCACAGAAACCTTTTTTCATGGGAAACAAGAAAAAACAGACCACGAAAACATTTTCCCAAGGAAAACCGCGGTGCACGCCCCGCGCGAAAGAAAAGCAGATTTACATTTTTTTCGGAGGAAAAAACGGACTACGAAAAACATTTTTTTCAGGAAAGATGAAGGAAAACGGACTACGGAAACAATTTTCCCGGAAAAAACGAGGAAAAACGGACAAAAACGAAGAAACGATGGATGAAATACGAATTCCCAAATTTTTTGGGGGGAAAAGCGGGCAATGAAAACAACATTTTTCTGGGAAAAACGGGCTACGAAAACATTTTCCCCGGGGAAAACGAGGAAAAACGGAGAAACGACGAACGAAAACGAATTTCTAATTTTTTTTGGAAAAGCGGCGAACGAAAACATTTTTCGCATGACCCGGAGAAAAAACGAACCACAGAAAATTTCCCGGGCAAAACGGAGAAAAGAACGAGTTTTCATTTATTTTTTTTGGAGAAACGGCCAACAAAAATATTTTTCGCATACTCCGGAGAAAAAACGGATCACGAAAATATTTTTTTCGGGCAAAACGGAGAAAGGACCTAAACGTAAAGTGCGATGACCTATTTGTTATAATTTTGAACTTGTTTGCTATTTTGAAAAATTAGGAAATGGCTCGTTCGCGATTCGTGATTAACAAGAGGCCCCTCCTGTAAAACGGCGAACGAGGGACCTAAACGCGAATCGGGAAAAAAGATTTTCCTCTCACATAAAATCGCGCAAGGACCTATCCGTAATTTCGAAGAACCGGAGGATTTTTTCGCAAAAACAGGGTGGACGCATGGATGGTTTGGTTGAGGGCGCTTTCTCCCAATCTTAATGGAGGGATGATGATATGCAAGGTAAAAGTTCTCCACACGACCAATGTTTAGTCACGGATATTGAGTATTGCTTTGTAAAGAGTGATGCACCACTATTTAATGAACATCTTATTTTCATTCATTAAAGATGTACGGTTCGTGTGTTAACAGGGTAGCACCCATACTGATCCGGCCGTTGATTAGTCGTCGCTTGTTTTGGTTCCGGATCGTTTTTGTGGATATCAGAAGGCGGCATCCCCGGGTGGATGAAGCGTAGCTTCTCATAGTCAACCAATCTAGATCCTGCACGTTTCGCCACGTAATTGCCTCTCCGATCAGTTAACTAATCAGGGTGAAGGTAACTCATTATTCGACCAGTTAAGTCAAGGTAAAGCTAATTCACTATTCGACTAGTTTGCTGGTCGGGAAAACTGAACTATAAGTTACCCCATCCAGTATATGCATAACTAGTCGGGGTGAGTAAGGTATGGCTTTTCTTTTACTAGTATAAACACACTGGTCGAGAGTATTTTCATATGACTAAATTTAATTCTGATTGAAATTGTAACCAAGTAATAAGGCCTTAGGCCTTATTTTTTTATGGGCTTTTATTTATAAAAAAACGTAGGCCTAAAAGTAAAATAAGATATATTAATTATCGTCAATATTACTCTATTATGTTGAGTCGATATTGTCGTCGTCGGTCTGTTCCGTCCGCGCCCTCAGCTCAGTCTTTGTGAACAGCTGTGTCGTGCGTCTATTAGTGCTATGCTTCCTTTTCTTAGTAGAGAACTTTTAGAGAGGTTAAATTTATCCATCTTAAGATTGTTTTTCTATTTTTATTAGCTATTTTTTAAGGACCTACAAGGGATTAGGAGAGGAGGACTTATCACCACTACCACCACTGATTAATGAGCGATTTTTAACGTCGCGAGTAAGGATCGTTCTGTACCATACGATATGGTATTAAATACTTGGAGAGCTTGATGTGCATTGTTCTCGGCTTGATGGGTAAGTTCCGAGCAATAATTGATTTCTGGTTCCTTTTCTTTGCAATACTTCTCACTGGTGCCATTCTTGCAGCTCAGTTAATTTACCACCTTCTTGTTACCGCTCTGTTCACTTCCATCACTTTTCAGGTAGAAATTCAATATGATCGTTTATATTGATGTTCTCTGAGCTAGATTGTTAAATCTGAATATTGTAGCATCTCTTGTTTAACAGTGGTTCTGTCATAAGAAGGTAATGTATAATATGTCGATCGATTCAGTAATCGGCCGATTAATTGTATGCTCAGCGTAGACCATATATAGTTGGATGAAGTGATAAACACAGGATTGTGGTAGGTCGGATATAGATTTCGCTGGGGCAAATGGAGAAAGACTAGTTAGCGGACTGGAGGGACTTGTCGAAGAATGATAATTTAATTCTGAATTTGGTTTCTGGAGGGCAGGGCACATCTCGATCCTGACCTGATCTGATCGAGAAGAGGATTAGAGGACAGAACTAAATAAGAATTTAGGAAGGACGCGGTGAATTAAAATTTTCTTCCTTCCAAGCAAGTTTCACTTCTGGTACTACAACGCAAGCAGTTCCAAATTCCAAACAGTTGGCATCATCAGAATCAGCTGCAAATACACAAGGTGGTCACGTCAGAACAGTAATCTGGGTGCCATGCAAGATTTTAAATTTCGATTTTCGCGGCTCCGTGGTAAAGCCCCAAAAAAACTACAGTAGTTATTAGGAAAGCTATCCTTCATGGAGTTTTTTGTATTAGTGCTCTTCCTTCCAACCGGTGGCGAAGCCAGAAATAAAATAGAGGGTAGGCTCAAAGAGTTGAGCTAGATTAAAGTAAACATATTAAATAGCTTGTGTTGTATTTTTATCGGTTCAAGTGTTACTAATAATACTCTATTATTTGATAAATACTTCTACAACATTCACTTGTCAAACATTTTTAAATATATAAATAATTTAACACCAATCAACCAAACAAATCAGCTATTGTCTCTATTCAACACATTTATATAGTTGCAATTGATAAACTAAATCATAAATCAGAAGAAATGCCCACACTGTCTATTTGTTGTTTTGGTCAGCCTACTTAGCCAGTCAAGCACGATGCGCTATCTTCCCTGATCGTCGCCACATGCTCGCGTCGTTGCTGGCTTCCCGGCATCTGCTCTCCATGACACGCGTCAAGCACCCTTGACTCGATGGGCTAAGATGTCCTTGTGAAGGAGAAACGTTGAACTGTGCCCTCTCTCCCTTGCTCTATGGTCTTTGCGTGGGTCTAGGATCCGAATCTAGTTGTGCAAGTAACAAGCAAAGTAACCAAGTGTCAAATTAGGCCTCCAATAAGCTATGGCCCACCAAGCCACATGGTACATGAAACAGCTCATCCATCTAGCAAAGCTTCTTCTTCCTTATGCCACGTCCAACCGCGTGTGCATTCGTTGTCGCTATACCAAAAATTAGAGAAGATTTATAATGCATTATACTGGTAGTATATAATAGGTAGTAGAAATCAAATCAAACCATTGATTTATCGAGGAAATTCTACTACTCTACTACCGGAAGAAGTATATATAAATAATAACTAATCTGATTCATTAGATGAAAAAGAATAATCGATCCATATTAAACTTATTGTATCATAAAAAAAACTTAAAAATTAAACACCGATGCTAAAAAATACTTAATATCTAGCGGCTGGAGGGGGGCTCCAACCTAATGGAACCCCCTGCTGGCTACGCCCCTGCTCCCAATACAAGTTGCATGAATCTTGAAGCAAGCAAAGGGGTAAGTAATCATCATCTACCCTTCAATCATGCTTTAATATTTGTGTAACTTTAAAAAAGAAAAGCATAAAAGCACCTCTAAAAAAAATAAATATACATATAATATAAGTCACCTCTGAACAAATCATTAAACCACAGTACTTTAGAAAGTATTAATATTTTTATAATAAAAATATGAGTCAAGTTGAAATCAACAAACTTGTTAATACATGTCAAAAACTATAACTGATATCATAATGTTCTTAACAACAAGTACTTAATAACTAAGAAATATGAACACTAGATTACTGAAAAATGGTCGGATGAAGTCTTTTACTAATTTTCTCACAATTCAGGCTTATAAGAGATACGTTTGAGCCTTTTCATGTTTAATTTCAAAATGGACCTAATATTTTGTTCCGCTTGTACCTATGTAGGATAGCTACGGCATATAGCGGAGCTATTACTAGCTATAACTTGTAGTTAATATAGTGAAACATTATCCCGTAGCTTCGCATTTGAGGTAAAAAAAATGCTATAGCGTAGCTTTAACTAACTATTTTGAATGAGTTTTTTTTAAATAATACACTTTTTAAATAATTTTATAAAAAATAATACACTGAAAAATTGCAAAGATATACCTTTGTCGCCAATTCAATTGGCGATAGAAGCCTCAGACTTATCGGCCAAATAAATCCGTGACAAAATAATATATCGGCTAATTCAATCCGCGACACAACAGATATATGTTTCCAATTGAATTGGCGATATATAGAGATATATTTTGTAATTTTTTTCGGCGTATTATTTTTGTAAAATTATTTAAAAGATGTATTGTTTTTTTAAATCTATTTAGAACACTGGTGCCATGTAAACTACGAAACCTGCGGAAGTAAACATCAGCTCATGAGATGATTAATGTAGATACAAGATTACCATCATTGCATCAATCAAGTTGATGGACTTGATCAGAGTTGAACTAGACAGATAACATAAAAGATTTGGTGGCAAGCTGCAAGGTGTGCGGTACAGGATACAGACGAGGGGTAGGATCACTGAACCTGTTTTCACTGTTGCATGATGTTGCCGAAAGATTAGCCCTCCCTCGATCGGCCGACTTTTTATTCACCGGTAAGCATCTTCAGATGGGGATTTGATTCTGCAGCATGAGGCTCCAAGAGCACAAAGAACGCTCACCACAGCCTTACAATTGGTGATTGTTCTTCTTCTGATGCAAAGTGACAAAACCTCCATTGCTCCACTCACAGATTCCCTCTCCACTGATGGGCCAATGGGATCACTGTTTGTCGCAACTTGCAAAGAATATTTTCTTGTCTTGGAAGATGTATTGTTTGATCACCTGTCCATGTGATGGTATATATTATCGTGGAGCTAGAAGTTAATAAATATTTCTTTCTTGACTAAGTTCGATCTGGGCTTTAAAATCTATGCCCCGTTGCTTTGTTGGGGAAAAGCGCTTATTTTTGGTGAAAATTTCTTATTGCAGGAACAAGAACCTGCAACTGCCGCTGCTTTATCCTGGTTGCAAGTTACAGGAATATTTGATTTGCGAGGTGACAATAGGACGTAAAGTTTGTTCACATGTTCATCTCGTAAAATACAGTTTACTGAAGTAGGAGTGTATGTTGATCGGTTTTTGGCTATGTGCATCACTTGATGCAGAGGTCGGAGGATTTAATCTTCCATTATCTAAAAATGTTGATCGGTTCGGAACGGACAAGCAAAACAACAAAATTGACAACAAATTGTTATCAGGCAAGATTACTATCTCAAGACACACTATTATTTAGGTGCTCAGGAAGACAAATACAGGCAGGAAGCTTCTGAATGAGCTGTGACATTATAAACCGAAGACATGGAAACGAAAGGTCAAAAGAGTGTACGAAAGGTGATGCAGAAAGATAGTTCAGTGAAAGTTTTCTTAAGGTAACCTTGAAGGCTTGAATGTTAATGTTTCCTTCTTTATCTGTCGGTGGAATTGTCTTCTCTTTCTATCACACCGAATGACGCTGCACTATTACTGGCTTGAATGCTTGATGTTAAAGGCAGAAGGTTCCAACTGGTTTGTACCCACAAATCAGGACGTTTGTCTTTTGCTTGCTTGCATCTGATTCCTTACTCCAAGTTTGAGCCTGATCCCTTGTCTCTCCCATTTCTTTCCTAAGCCCTAGGGTATAGGGAAAGTAAGGATGCAAGTATCTAATCAATGCCTAAGCTAGCTAGCTCGGTACTCCTCGTGAGGAAGTCACGGCGTGAGACCGGAATCAACAGGTCATGTGTGTGCGGCACATGCTGTCGGCTAATTCAGCCGCGACCAGCACGCACGGCTTGGCAGGGAGCACAGGGAAACACGAGCAGAAGAAAATGGCTTGGCCGCCGGCCGCCCCCTCGTACGCGGCGCTTCAAGTCTGATCAACCGCGAAAGGCCCTCGGCAGCGCATAGATTTTCTCGACGTCTCACGGCTGCGTGCCCTGACGCCTCGTCAACAACTCGCAAGCGGTTCCGGTATCTTGTGAACTGGACACGTCGCCTCGCGCGCGGCCTGCCCGTCGCTCACCGACAGCCGCTGCGGTTACCCAAGGCGCATCCACGAGCCGCGACTGCTTAACCACCCGAGTAGTAGTATCCTAATACTACTATCTGTTCCGGTATCTTGTGAAATCACATACAAGCGCCGCGTCCTAGTCCATGGGGGCCAATGCTTTGTGCTCATCCGGTTAGCAAACAAGACTCGTGCTGCGACCCGTGACATCGAAATATCCAGCCATGCACCGAAAGCAAGCAACGTGCTGCCAACGCGCTGACGGTGAGATGATCATGAGATTCGCCAAATTGAAGCCAATGCTGTCGTGGGCTTTATACTATTCTCAGTAGGTAAATCTCATAAATTATCCATTAAGTTAGCACTAGACGTAAGAGTCCATGTTTTAGTTGTTGATCTTTCTTTTCCTTCGTGCAGCTTCAATCCTTCAATTATGTCCGGTTCGGTATTTCGTGCATAAATTTCGCATACAAACTCGGATTTTTGCGTTCCTGTACTTTCTTTAAAGCTTAAGAAAATATCTTCAAAATCTTTTTTGGGCAGCCATCCAAATTCGGAACAAATCTATGAAATCTACCGCAATCAAAGTCGGTGCTCCAAATCAGGCAATAGAGATTGGTTCGGTATTTTGGCCATAACTTTTACATCTGAACTCCGATTTCAAAAATATTTTACTATTCTTAATCGTGGGGGACTCCTCTACAAAAACGTTTTTGGGTAACCTATGTGATTCGGATTATTTCAAATCGAATTCAATTCGGATTCAGACTCATCTCGTTGGGTTGAAATTGGGGTTGTTCTGTTGTGTTCGGTTTTTGGGCCAAAACTTTCACACCCGAATTCCAAATTGCATGTTCTTGTACTCTATTGAAAGCTAAGGATATAAACTTCAGTTTTTTCCACAGTCAACAAATCAAATTCGGTGATATTCAAACATTAATTTAGGCGACAAGTCCGTTGCCCTAAAAAAACCGAATTAGGGTTTCTTGGAACATTTTTGAATTTAAGCTTGTTCCTTTGAGTCCTTGTGTACAATAGCATCCATAAACCATAAAGTCCCAAACATATCAGTACACCTACCTTTCGGAACCAATTCATCCTTTGTGAACAATTTGATCCTATTTGATACTAGCTTGTTAATATTGCTTAGGGATACTCTACTTGATACATTGCATAATCTTCAATTATCATATCATATTATCTTATGACATCGAGTTATAGATTCTAAAACTTTGTTCATACTAGTGTTGGCCGAAAGTCACCAAAAGAAAGAAAAGAGAAAGAGCCAAAAGGCCAAAAAAAAAGAAGAAGAAAAGAGAAAAGAAAAAGAAAATTATGGCCGATCGCACTACATTGAGCTAAACCCTAATTTGTGTTCGTTACTTTTAGATTGTGCAATTTATGAATTAGTAAGCAATCTTGTGCCCTTTTTACATTCTTGAAGCAATAAGTTAGCGTCTCTCTACGGCTTGTGCAATATAGCTTTTGGTGTTTCGATTATATTTTATAGCTCATTCCTTGATTGCATAAGTGTCTTTATCTTTGCGTTTGTGTTGTCTTGAATTCACTTATATCTTTGAGATCGGCAACTAGGGCTTGTGAATTTTAGTTTGGATTATGACTTATCATTACAATAACTAGAATTACCAGATTGCATAGGAAATAAATATTGCCTGTCCAAGCTCCACGTCCTACCTCGTACATTTGTTCGGCCCCTTGACAATCAATTTATCCAAACTTCGGAGAACTTTTGACCATGCCAACGACCGGTAACACCCACTGCATGGTAAGAACTTGTAAGAGCTTTAGTCGAAGCTTGAGAGTTGAGCAACTTTTCACCACATCCTACGTAGTGATAAGAACATTATATTTGTGATTTTTTTTGTTTTTGTCTTCTACTAACGATGTCAGGTGACAAGAGTTTGCTACATCACTCTCCACACTCGAAGGGCATTGTTGCTCACTTTGAGAGGATGGCAAGGGTCACCACTGAGGGTCTTAGTGAGGATGTACGACTCACTAATGAGCGCATGTCGCTGCAAGAAGACCGTCTCTGATCCATCGAGACCGCACAAGGAATCGCTAACACTATCCTTGCTACTATTTTTGTCTAGACTTGATACGCTTGCAGGTACTGCTCCATGAACTGTCATTCCTCCGCCTCGTCTAAGTAACAAAAATAGCGTACTACATGCTCAGATACATGTTGATGATGATTCCCTAGGTAAGGTTAAATTCACCATTTCACCTTTTGATGATCAATATGATCCTGATGCTTATATTAATTGGGAGATAGCAGTAGACAAAGAATTGGAGAAGTATGATTTGTCATAAAATGAAAAAAATTTAGGATTGCTGCTAGTGTGTTAATTGGATTTGCATTAACATGGTGGAAGCATATTTGTAGAAAAGAGAGAAAACCTAAAAAATGGAAGGCAATGAAAATACTTATGAGACTTGAATATGTTCCCGAATATCATACTGATTTTTTTTGTATACTAGACTCTAATGCTTGAAACAAGGAAATAAATGCATTAAGGAATACTATGAACGATTGCAAAATCATTTGTTGCGTTGTGGTTTAGTTGAAGGTGAAGAGGCAACAGAGTTTAGGTTCATACGTGGACTTAATCAAAAATTCATGATGCTCTTGTTGATGAAACATATAGTTCTCTTTCAAAATTGGTTAAATGTGCTTGTAGAGTTGAAGAAATGCTTGCTGAATCTTTGAAAGAATCATTAGCTTCATTTGAGGCGCCCGTTGTTTCACCTTCTTTTGTAGCTAATATTTTACAGAAAAGTGAGCATCATCGAGATAATGATGAAGAAGAGCATATGGAGAAAAAACGATCTATAATGCACCATGTGTAAGCGAAGAGATAATAGTTAAGGTTACACCTATAACAGCTGACGAGAACTTACAAGGTAACGTAAAAGGTATGGACTTTACTCATGGAGTAAATAATTTTGAAGAGCTAAAACTGTCCACAAATCATGCTATCGCAGAGCAACTATTAGTGAAACCAATTGCTGATTTTACTTTGTTATAAGATGATTTGCTTGCTATTTCTTGTGATAAAGAAGAGTTGTGTAATAATACTTCACTTATATCCATGCCGCAACTAGTGAATGGACATATTACTTTTGTTACCACACTAGACACTTATGTTGAAAATAAACATGTCATTCACATTGCAAGCGAAAATGATGAGTTGAAATTGATGTCTTCTTTAGATACATTAGGTTACATTGAATTTGATGTTCCGTGTGATCTGAATTATTTAGAGCAGAGACTTTTTGTACATTCTGATTTGTCCTGGTTATCACGAAATTTTTTTCATGTTATTGGTAAAAATAGTGAGAAAGGTGAGTATAAAGTTTACATTTGTTCAGATTTTAAACCTCCGTTTGCTATGCAACAATGTCATCCATTTGATAATTGCCATATCACTAATCATGTCATATCAAGTACATTTGGTTCAATTTACAAACTATGTGATAGTTTTCAAGAAAGGGAGTATATGGTTGCTAGAGATTCTCGATCTATTGATTTGATTGCAAATGTGTATGTTGCTTTATTTCCTGTCGTTACTAACATTTTGCAGGACAATATGATGGAGTCGAGGACGACTCCACTTCAAGAAAGGGAGGATGATGGGACCATTCTCATCCTGGACAGAACCAACACCGCATACATATGGTCATCACCAAGTGTTGCTGCCATTATATCAACTATGTGAGACCCTCATTTTTATGTCAGTAAATAACATAAAAATGAGGCTCTTTAAGTGCATCCTGTGCCATTCCCATGATCAGTGGCTGGCACGCACAAACACAATTTGGAAATTACAGCCACACAGATACATATTTTTATTACATCACCAGTTTTATAGTGTTATTACAATACCAAAAGTAGCAGGAAATTAAAACCATGTCTCATAGTATGCCAACTATTCCATAACTCCACAGGCAACTGCTGAGATGAACCTAGAAAGATCAGTCGTCGCTAAAATTCGCAGGTTCCTCATACTCATTTCCGTCATTATCGTAATCTTGCTCTTCACCTAAAAACATTGTTGAAGCAAGTTGAGTACATTGGTACTCGCAAGACTTTGTAGTATATGCAATTCCTGGAATATATGCAGGCTGAAATAGAAAGTGGGTCTCTACGGTTGTTTTGCATAAAGCGGAAGATTTGAATGAAGTAATACTGAATAATAATGAAAAGCATAACTAGAAATTTAAAACAGTTTAATAAGTAATTTAAATAACAAGTAGTAAGATGAAATATAACAATCTATTCACGGCCCTTTGTGAGTAAATTAACGAAAAAGACCCTCCATGGTCTTATATGGACAAAAGTAACAATGAGTGACATAAAAGGGTGTAAACCATTTCTCAAATCTTTTAATTAAAGGTTTTTGAAAATAGAAACAACTAACTAGTGTCAATTCGCCAAGTCATCCATGACCGTGGATACGGCTATTCGAATAGTTTTAGACTCTGCAGAGTTTGTACTGCTTTACCCACAAGATATGTTCTCCCTTTTTGCAAGCTATAAGACACACTTCCTTTGGTATGCCCGCGAGGAGTTCATAACGAAACTGTTCGATTACTTGAACCTTAACTTTGCACTAGCCCAGTGACGTTACCCCTGACTATGATGGAAGCAAACAAACGGTGAAGCAATAGTATTCAGAGCCCGCGGCTCAAATGGTACAACAACAGCCCCAATTCATAGCCAGCGTACATCACATAACGGCAGATGCCAACACCTCGGTGATGACACCTCCCTCGAGCAAACCTATATCCGAATGCCCGTGCTACAACCGCCTACCAATGTGCAAAGCCGATTCCCAAATAATTTAATAAGTTAAGACTGTCCCCTCCAAAGATTTGTGGATGTACGGTTTACTTGGATCATGCAACACTACGTTCGGTCCTCAAAGTGACATGGGTGATAACTCCACCCTAGCTACGTACACGTTAAAACATGTACAACCGGCTATTGCCAATAATCACCCACATCAAAACAGTAGTTTTATTTTCATTTTTATCAAACTACCAGTATCCCTTTACTGCTTGAATAAACCATAAAAGATTTCATAAAGAAATGTGTGGGTGTAAATGTCAACGTATCATTCTAAGCATTGCTAAGCAGATGCAATTAATATTCGTTATAGCCCATCTTTTAATTGAGTATCCATTCCTATGGTTATCATGGGGTTTATGTTGATATGATTAAGACAATATATCAACATTTGGGTTATAACTACCAAGAGTGTGAAATAGATAGTTAGAATATAAGCATGCAGGAAGATTCTTAATCACATTATATCTGGTTGTAAAATCTGGGTTCAAGAATGATCAAAGGGGTGCTTGCCTTGCTCCTCGGCGGTGTAAGCTGGATCTGTGTCGTCGATAGCGTAGTCGGTAATCTCAGCGTCTAATACGTCGATTAAGAACATGGCAAAAAGAATACTTCATTATCGATAAAAGAAGCAAATACATAAACAACAAGGATAGCAGTTGAAAGATTCAAATGAAATCAATTCAAATCAACCAATGATGGTAATCACTTAATCAATTCATGCATTAACCAAGTTGTAAGATTTTGGGCCTAATGGCAAAAGCTTAATGACATACAACATGACTACCTTTCTTTATGTATTATTTCATTTTAATTTACGAATTCAAGAAGCTAAGATTGTAAGATTGAATTTAATGCAATTCATTTTCAGGATGTGGTATTGATTGCACCAAAACTAGTTAGTATATAAGCAACCTTAGTCATGTCAGAAGATAACAACATGGTGAATCCTAACTTTTATCTTACTAACTGGTTCTAATCAGTACAACAAATATAATGAAACAAGTTTCATTCATTTTGGGTCATTTTTGAGTAAGTTATTGCAATTATATTAAATTTATGCATTATATAAAGTCCTAATGGGAAATTTTCACAAACTAACTCCAAATCCAAATCTAATTACATATTTGAGTAGTATTTGATCTCAGGATTCCAGCAAAATTAGTTTCACTCAAATTGGACTTTATTTGCAAAATCTCTACATGGAACATATTCAAATTTCTCTCTTTAAATTTAAATTCAAGTTTAAATTGCTAAACAAGTTTCAAATGTTTTTGCATATTATGAAACTAGAGGATTTATGATGAATTTACAAACAAGTTTCACTTGATTTGGATTTACAGACAAAAAGTTATAAGCATAAGAATCATTTCGGGTTAAATAATTCAAGAAAAATGGAAAAATGCGCTTTCCACCAGAGAAGGCGTATTTCTCTAATTCACGCGGGCTAGCTTTTGAATTCAGTCGCGATCGGCCGATCGGGTCCATCAAGCAAGAGCTCACGCGTGCATAAGGCTAGGACCCGAGCCGGCCGACGCAGGTCCCGCGACAATGAGGCGTCTTGGCGTATAAGATCGACCGCCAGCTAGGGCCCACGAAGCAGTGAGACAGAGCATAGGACATGGCCGATGACCTCACCGGCGGCTAACCGGCGACGTCGATCGACTTTGGCCGGCAGCTACGGCTTCACGGGATCAAGGTGAGTCTAGGGAACTACTTGGATGAGGGTGGTGTTCGGAGAAATCGGGCTCACGGCGGTGCACGGCGGAGGTTCTAGGTGAGGTTTGGCTCGGCGGCGCTACAACTCAAGCCGCGTTGAATGATCATCCGTATAGGCTCTAGGAGGTCCTAGGGACTCTATTGGTACACTTAACTCGAAGGAAGAAAGGACGGGTAGCGTTCTCACCGTGCGGCGGCGATGACGGAAGAGGTCTCACGGTGCGGGAACAACTCGGAGCACTCCAGGCTGAAACAAGTGGTGCACAGGCTTCGTGAGTATCCAAGGATACTTTAGGAGCGATCAATTTGAATGTTCCCTTACCGTATTGCGTCAATTCGGATTTTCCCCCAATTCGGGCTCCGCCGGAGATGGAGAAGAAGGGCTCGACTCGGGTGTTCTAAGGCTTTAGGGAAGGAATGATGGTGCGCAAAAGGTTGTGGAGGTCCTTACGCACTCGGCCGGTGCTTAAATAAGGCAGGGAAGCGGTGGTGTTCGGGTTTGGGTTAGAAAATATCGGCGGAGGCGGTCGGCTCTGAGGGTCCTCACTTCGGTGTAGCCAAAGGGCAAGAGGAGCTGGCGCAGCAGCTGGCCAGGCGGCTTCGTGTCGAGCGAAATTGCGGCGTGAATGGGACAAACCCGAAGGCGGTTCGGTGAGTCTTGCCGACAGAAGAGAGAGGTAGAGATGAGAGGAGAGGAGGAAGAAAGATCTGGCAAGGGAGGCCCACACGGCAGAGAGAGAGAGATAACAGGGAAAAAAGAGAGGAAATAACAGAGGGTGACGCGTGGACTAGGAACCCTCTGGGTCCCTGTCGGCAGTGGTGCCAGCGCAGGGGTCACTGGACGCGTGGACCCGCACGTCAGGATGGGGGAGTAAACTCCAGTTTCTTCCCCAGACAGCGCAGTAAACGAATTAACTCATGGGTCAGGACTTCACTGGAATTTTCTATACTTTTTGACCAAGCTAACGGCTAAGATATATACCTCCAGTAAAATTTTGGGGTTAAAATGATCTACGGTGATTTAATTAAAAATCTGACATTGTATGCTGCACAGAATATCCCACTCGATTTTCAGCTTGGTTAAGGGACTAAATCAACCTATTAAATTTTGAAATTTTTACCGGAGGTTTGATTATACATCAAGGTTCTATCATAAAAATTTCATCACTAAATTCACAGTATTTATTTTTCCAAAATTCTTTTACTCGTTTCTGCAGCATTTCAAAACTGCTTTAATTAATTGCAAATAAATATCTAACCTTCTTAATAATTTTCGAAAATTTTTGTGGATGAAGGTGATATGTCTGAGGTATTGTGATAAAAATCTCAAGGTCTAGATTGCTCCACATTTTTCTCCATAATTCTGACATAGATCAGGGCAGAGATAAGCTTCATCATTTTAATTTGTTTTCTTCACTAGTAGAAGCATGCACATGGTCTTTTGACCAGCTAGAGACGTTTCTAGGGTAGTCCATTATTAGATCAGAATTACTATGGTAATTTCCAAAATTTACCATTCTATCATTTCTTCTTTTCTTCTTCTATTTGATTCCAATAATCATTTTAATTATTCATTTCAATCAACAAACAATTCATCAAATGCACATAAAATCAAGAAATAAAGAAAGGAAATGATTTCACATTTTTAATATTTTATTTTAAACCTTTATAAATTTGAGGATATTACAAACTACGTCCTCTTATTCCATTACGTTTGTGACAAATTGGCGATACTTCACGACATCCTCTACTTCGTATACATCTACTACGATGGCTCCATCTGTAAGACTTCATCGGCCCCCACCTTGGCCATCCTTCTCTATCTTTTCGTATACATCAACTTCGATGTCTCCATTCGCATGGCTTCATCGGGCCCCACCGTGGCCATCCTTCTCCATCTTCGCTGGTTCAAGGGCCATCGACTCGAGTTCGAGCCTGTCAACTCAATTATGAGGTAAAGTCGTTCTTAAGCATATCTAATTAAACTTTTGGGAATAATCCACTACTAATGTGTGTGATGTGCTTATACTTAGGAGCCATGGTTTGGATCAACAAGGATGCACATCTACATCAAGCAAAGTTAGAGATCAAGTGTGCCACGTTTTAGCAGCCAACTCGGCCTACGGATAATAGCCTACAGTAAAACAAGCACAACTTTTTCATACGGAGTCCAATTGATGTGTTCTTGTACTTGTTGGAAAGATTTCTTCGTCCTCTTTCTAACAGATCTGACCTCATATCCAAATTCCTTACGAGTCGACGGGAATATGCAAAACAAGTCGGGCCAACTTTCTAGTCTGAGTCCAACTTGGGTCTTGGGCCTTGTAAGAGTCCTACTCGGCCACTGCTCTTGTTGTGGCCGACCCTAGCACAAATTTCCCCCCTATTTCTTCTATATATATAGCTAAGGAGTCCCCCAAAATTACTTAGGTTTTGTTTATTTGATAGTTTAGCCATTGCTACTATTTTGAGTCTTTTCAGACGTGCTCAACAGTCGCCTAAGAAGCTCTCTGTATCGGAACCCCAACTTATCAATCCTTCATTTATATTTGCAATTTTAGATTGCTTTTGCTATGTTCTTGCTTGTTCTTCAATTGCTTGCAGGAATTGATCTTCGTGATCAGGTTGATCATGCCCACGGCAAGGTCAATAACCCTCTGGAGTTGGTTTAGCGATTGCCAAGGCGCATCGTCGTCGTACAGTGTAGTCGGATCGTCAAAGTCGTCTCCCTCCAAATCGGTCGTGTGTTTGTCATCGAAAGATCGCGACACCCAAAGTGCTATCATTGTTGCTCGGTCAAGATAAAATGCTTGTTTTTTAAGTGACATTTCAAACCTGATGCTCCTCTACTGCTCTCACACCGACCTTTGTAGCAACATCCAGTCTTGTTGCACCTAGCCCATAGCTGTACAAAATCATTGCTGGTATCATCTTTCACATTAACCTCATACTTAGTGAAGTGCACCTAAACATCAAAGGTGGCTTTCTTAGCTCTCTTTCCGGGAGGTGGCTTTCTTAGCTCTCTTTCCAGGAGGTGGCTTGCCCTGATTTGCATCAGTAAAATTCACACTTGGAGTTGGAGTAGCAGCTGCAACAACATTTGGAGCTGGAGTAGCACAAGGGAGCTCCAGCAACAACAGTGACTGAGCCAAAGGCAAAGCAGGGGATATCACGCTTGCACTACTGGTCCTACTTGCAGCATTGTCCATGGCTATCTATTCACTGCAATAGGTGGTTAGTTGTACTCCTGCACATAACTCACATTATCAACAGACAAATGGATTATAAAAAAGCGTACTACTCATATAGCAATAGGCTCAAGATCAATAAATTCTAGTCCGCAATTTACACACAAATATTCTATTCATAATTTATAATGTTGTATCATTCGAGTAATATACAATAAAATAGAGAGGAGAATAGGAACCAATAATATACAATAAAATGTGTTTGTGCCACTTACTGCCAAGGGAATCGGGGTATTTACACAGCTGTCAATTTTCCTCTAATTAGTCAATCTTTCTCTAATTTGGCAAATAATATTTAAGGACATAGCTTGACAATAAGCATGTTTTATATGCCCTTGCTACTTTCTTTCTTTTCGTTTGCTCTTAGAAACCAGTCACAAGACTGTTGACCTTTAGAGTAGTTTAGTCTTCCACAACTCATGCACTCTTCTAGTCATCTGTTGTAAATACCCCCGAATTTCATTTACCTATATAAAGATTTAGCAATTAGCAGTATGCTTGCCATTCTTCTCTAGAACCCCAACAAACTTCATCACTTGTTCAGTTGTTCTACTCTATCCAGCAATCCATTGTCAGTCGTTCAAGTCAAGCATACCAACAAAAAAAGAAAATTCCTTCCATACCAACAAAATAACGAAGAGAACGAGTGCACTCACCGGTAGAGGGAAAGACGTCGGTCAGCCAGTGGGTGGTGGCACGGTGGGGGCGTGAATCTGGGGCAGCGCGGTGGAGGGGTTTTGATCGGGGGGCGGCGTGGTGGAGGGGTGGTCAGGGGTAGCGTGGTGGGGGTGGCGCGGTGGATGAACTTCGGTCGGGGCCGCCGGTCGGGGCGCGGTGCGATGAGGGCGGCGTCGATCGCTGGGCGGCGCCGTTGACTCCGGGAGGGACTCAGGTCTGAGAGCCTGAGGGTTGAGACTGAGAGGCGAGAGCGGAGTATAGGTTTGGACCGGTTGGTCAATGCCTTAATGGTCAATCAGTGCTTGCCTACTTGGGTCTTGGTGCCTTGGTGGAATGGACCAAATGGTGGGTTGGCCTTGCTCGGACTTTCCAATTAGAGTTATACAAAATTTTCATTCTGTTTTCGTTTCCTTCGAAACTGACTCCCGTTTTCATTTCTGATTTCAAAAAAAAAATGTTTTTGTTTCCATACCGAAAGTTTTCTTTCTGTTTTCCTTCGAAGCGGTTAGAAAGTTTTTGTTCCTTTTTCATCCGTAGGTACTAGTAACTCATGGTGCCTCATAAGATGGTAAAAATTATCTAATAGAAATCAGCGGATTTTTTTCCTTTTTCTTTTTTCCCTTTCTTGCGGACGAAATTAGAAAACTGGAACGGCCCAAATAACTTAATGGACTCATGGAGGCCTACTAATCGCGAGCCCATCTATATGCGGGCCTATACCCTTAATTGGCCTGCGAGGAAAGCCCACCTAAACCTTTTGCAAACGATGCCCTGGAGAGCAACGAATTCACGAATCACGACTCACTCTCACTGTCGCTGGGGCGAGGCGATTCTTCCAAGCGCCACCAATTCGCGTCGTCGTCTCGTCTCCTACCTTCCGCTAACCCTAACGCTCGATCTGTCGCAGCTCTAGATCTGTAGGCGATTTCGTGTTGGTGGTGGGGTTTCCGGATCGGAGCGAAGATGACGGAGGCCATGGTGCGGAACAAGCCGGGGATGGCGAGCGTCAAGGAGATGCCGGTGGTGCAGGACGGGCCGCCGCCGGGCGGGTTCGCGCCCGTGCGCTACGCGCGCCGGATCCCCACCAAGGGGCCCAGCGCCACCGCCATATTCCTCACCGCCTTCGGCGCCTTCGCCTGGGGCATGTACCAGGTCGGCCAGGGGAACAAGGTCCGCCGGTAAGTGTGTACCCCTGCCCATCCATCTGTCTGCTACATTGCATCTCTTACTAGTTACTATTACCACTTTCCAGTCGCTAATTTTATCGACACAGGAGACCAATCACAGATCAGTCTTCGATGGCTGCTTGCCTGTTAGCTTGTCATGGTACTTTCTTGCATTAGTTCAAATAAGTTGTTGCGGTAGCAGTAGGTGAAACATTCAGAGTGGATCAATGTATGGTTCATGTAAGAACGATGTGTCAAACCCCAAGCAATTTTGTTGTATTTCTTTGTAACTGCTTAAGCATTACATTGTTCGACCTGCTGTAACAACTTCTTCTAGTTAACTAATTTCACAGAAACCTGCATTTAGCAGTTCCTTCTTACTTAGCTGTCTGCTGCAAGTTCAGAGCGAATAGCCAACCTAAGAACAATTGTTGATATGGTTGTAAATAATTCTGAAGAATGGGCTGGTAGTGAACAACGCAAAACAGTTTGACCTTGTTCGGAATGGGTGCAGCGCAAGAGGATGCAGCATTTTGTGCTGCACATCTTACGCATAAATGAACAACAAAATCATTGTCAAGTTTGCATCATAGCTCAGCCAATGCAACAGAAAGTCAGAAGCCTGTGTCAAACCACCTAGTTATATCTCTTGAATGTTTGTCTAGGTTGTCTTGGATAACATGTTATTCGTGTTATATCTTTCAGTTGAAGCAGAAGTGAATTGACTAACGAGTAGGGTTTTGTGAATACTGTATACTACTGACCGTCACCATATTTATGCTTATGTCATCAGCCCTCCCACTTTCTGAAAACCAACTCACTGGTTGCGGCATGGAGCCTGTGATTTCTCTCTAAATAGTCAACTGCTGCAAATGTTTTGGTAATTATAACAGTGTGGATAATTATAATTTTTTCTCACCATCATAGTTATATACATATATGGTTGCAGTGGCAATGATAACTTCTTGTTTTTTAGTTTTGTAGGCTTGTCTCTTGAATTTAGTGATCCGAAGGGTCAAGGCCTTTGGTTGTCAATTAACAACCAGACTCATGATTGCTGCGTTAATTATATTAATTGTTAAAATGGATCGATATTTAGTGTCTTGATTCCATGACAACTTGACTCTTTGTATTTAGTTGCTCTGTTTTGAGGAGAGCATCAAAGAACCTCTTTCAGTTCTTTCGTTATCAGACAAATCATTAATTACTTAATAAGCAGTCAAACGCAAGTTCTACTGCTTACTTCTTCCTGTTATGTTCTTCTTTGTTTTTTTAACAGTTCAACTTCAAACTACTACTGCTTTCTTCTCCTTCCGGTTTTGTTGTTCTTTGCTCTCTATTTACAGTTCAACATGCAAACTACTGCTGCTTACTTCTACTTCCTGTTTTGTACTTTTGTTGTTTTCTTTGCTCTATTTACACTTTTACAGTTCAACATGCAAACTACTACTGCTTACTTCTCTTTGCTGTTTTGTTGTTCTTTGCTCTCTATTTACAGTTGAACACGCAAACTTTATTTAGTAATCACTACCATTTAACTTGTGCATACTCATTATGTGAGCAATGTACTAAATCATGCTGATTTACACATTTTATGATGAAAGCACCTTGGTGTGTTTGCCTTGACCAATGTTATTATCGTTGACTAATCCACGATTAGTCGTCCAGCCAGTACATGGAGGACAACTAGGGTGCTCGACTCGACTGGAGCGACCAGTCGAGCTGCTTGATGACTAATCGGCGACTAGCCGTGACTAATCACCCTTGCCTAGCCAGGTGAGTGACAGCCCACATTCGGAAAGATGATCATATGAGACATATATGCGAGGAATAGAGTGGCTCAACCCTAGATGCCTCCAGTCCAGATCGATTTCTGCCCCAGTGCCGCTGTAATCGCCTACGCCCATCTGCCTCCATCCATTTGCCTCCACCGCAGCCGCCTCCCTCGTCTGTCTCTGCCCGTCCGCCTCTACCGCAGCCACCTCCCCAGTCTGCCTCCATCCGTCTACCTCCGCCCATCCGCCTCTGCCGCAACCACCTCCCTCGTCTGTCTCTGCCCGTCCGCCTCTACCGCAGATGCCTCCCCCCGTCCGCCTCTGTTTGATGGCGACAACAAGCTGTGGAGGGGTACCTCACCTCCTAGTTGGTGTCCTCTCCTCTCTTCCCTCTAAAGTTTGAATCGTCTCTCTTTCTCTCCTTCCTTCTCTATGTTTTGCTACTCTATTCTACATCTAGACATACTAGTAGGAGAATAGCAGCAGCAGGTGGTAGATCGACTAGTTGCCGGCTAGTCAGCAAGCCGGTGGTTGGTACCATGGCGACTCGACTCGACTTGGTCTTGACATGATCAAGATTTACTGGTTTGTATTTCTTATCACCGTCTCCTTTGCTTGATGATGTGAATTTCTGTGTGTAGCGCACTCAAGGAAGAGAAAATTGCTGCCCGTAGTGCGATACTGCCGATGCTCCAAGCTGAAGAGGATGAAAGGTACAACTCAGCCCTGTCTGCTGTACCATGGGTCCCTCTTTCCTTTTCCTAGCATTGATATAACGCACAATGTCCATCGTACTTATGTAGATTTGTCAAAGAATGGAAGAAGTATCTTGAAGAGGAGGCGCGGATCATGAAAGATGTTCCTGGATGGAAGGTTGGTGAAAGTGTGTACAATTCTGGGAAATGGATGCCTCCTGCAACCGGCGAGCTGCGTCCTGAGGTTTGGTAAGGCCCAAGGTTTTATTGCAGCCCATCGAGGATGTCATCATGTCTTGAGGAAATGAATAAGGCTTTTAGACCTGGATACCCCAAAATTTGTTATGAGGAACCCACTCATAAAACACTTTGTCGTGTATTTGTTGTGTTGATGAATTTTGGCTGGTTAATAACTGAACATACCAAGCCTACTCTTGGTCTCTTGTATGTACTATGTTGCTGCGATGATGTAACTCGTCTTAGTGTGGATACGGTAGTTTTGGCCCTAGCTTGTTTCTTTTTGTTATCGTGCTAAACATGGGTATAGCCCTTTATTCTAGGGACAATGTGGATTATATGGTTACTATCGAAATACTGTTTTCATGCTACATATGAGGAGATTCATGTGCTCCCCCGTTTTGCTATATTGGTCTATGGTCTCAAAGTATTTGTTTCAATATATTTATCTATCAAAAAAAAAATCTAGAGTATAGTTATTGTTATTTTTCCACTCACGACCTCTACTTATATGTTTAGAAGAAGTTAGAGCATCTTTCGTAAGGCCCCTAAAACAAGATCCCTATTTTAGATTTAGGGACTCCCCCTGTTTTTTGGGCCATGTTTTCAGAGCATAAGTTCAGTAACAAACAACAGCCCTTAAATCTCAGCCCCTATTTTACTTTTTCTTCTATTTTAACATATCCGCTATGTATAATCTTCATTTGACACCACTAAAATTCAATCAAAAATATTTGTAATACATAAAACATAAGCATATTAACATTTACTGTTTAAAAACATGATATTTCAAATTTAAATTTAAAATTTTCAAAACATGGTAAATAGATAAATAGAAACTCCGAACAATGAATCAAACTACGAAGCGCTGTGAATTGCCCACAAATACACAATAAGATCATCTCGAAGCCTCTCATGTATTTCTCTGTCTTCAATAATAGGGGATGTACTCGTGTTCTTGGGAATTGGGGTTGAGGAGGCAAATTTAGAGGCCTCCTAATTTTAGGGGCTTGAGTTGGGGCTCCCTGGGAATTGGGGCTGAGGAGGCAAATTTAGAGGCCTCCTAATTTTAGGGGCTTGAGTTGGGGCTCCCTGGGAATTGAGGTTGAGGAGGCAAATTTAGAGGCCTCCTAATTTTAGGGGCTTGAGTTGGGGCTTTGCTAGATCTGTTTTTTTACTGCACTCCCTATTTTAAGGTTTAGTGGCTGGTTTAGGGGCTCTGCTGGAGATGCTCTTATATCATTTAATAGGGGCATGTATTATCATTTCTTATTAACTATTTTTTAGATTTAACTAGTAAGGTGGCTTGCATATTTACAAGTGCATCATCCTTAAAGCATAATTAAATAACTTGATAATACATATGTGATTTTCTTTTTCAATAATAGATCGATACATAACTCAATTTGTGATATTTTGATATGGTATATTATAGGAGAATATATTCACTCCGTTTCCAAGTACTTGTTACATGTGAGTGAAACTTTCTTCCCCAAATACTTGCACAGTAAAACAATAAACATAGCAAATATAACATTTTTCATTTTATATCATCATCTCTTAATTTCATTATTGCAATGCTTGTCTCTTTCTTTCAATGCTTCTTTTATTGCACACCACGATGCTTATATCAATATAGCCGAGTGAACAACTATCAACCTCTTAATCTCTTTGTTTCATGGAGGTTCACCAACTAAAGAGTCATGATTTTTTTTTGAGAATTTTTAGTATATTCTATATTTTCTTATTGACTATGAAGAACATTTCATTGACTTCTATTACATAATAGCTAATGATATATATATATATATATATATATATATTTCCTTACCTTATTTTATTTTCTCCCTCAATTTAGCATATTTTTGGAATTTTATTTTTGAATAAAATGAAAATTTATATTTTTCATTCAGTATGGATTTTAAAAAACAATCCTAATTTTCTTTTATTTTTATTTAATTTCGAGTTTCAAGTTTTGATTTCGAGTTTGTATAAAAATCAAATGACTAATTTCATCTTGTTTTTTTTTTTTTTGAATTTATGTTTTTTTTTGTTATTTTCTTAATTTAATTTTGCATATCATTTTTAATTTATATTTCGTAACATATCCGACTAGTAATTTTTATATAATTTATATTCTGTATTTTAGTACAAGTTTTAATTTATAGTTTGTATGATAGTTAAATGGTTGATTTTCTTTTAATTTTTTATTTCAATTTTTTGATATTTTTTATAGTTCTTGATATGAACTCTTTCTTTTAATCTAAGCTATTAATTTTATTGTTATTTTTTATTTAGTTTCAAATATTATTTTTATGGTAGAATTGATATACGAATCCATTTGCTGATTTTTACTTAATTTTTATTTTGAATTTTAGCTATGTATGGATTTTAATTTAAAGTTTGTATAAAAATCAAATGGCTAATTTCTTTTTATTTTTTACTCGAATCTCTGTTATTTCTGTTGTTGTACTTAGCATAAACTCTTTCTTTTAATCTAAGCCGTTATACACTACAGGATGACCCATTAGCGCAAGCGGTATTACTGCTTCGAAAAAAAATAATTAAAAGCTGTCATACCGCTTGTAAAAAGAATTTTAACTAAAAGCTGTAGTACCGCTTTGAAAAGGAAGCTATCTAAGCTGTCGGACCGCTTGGAAAAAGAATTGTAATTAAGAGCTCTCCTACCGCTTTGAAAATGTTTTGGGCTGATAAGTTCTGGGCCCATTTGGGGGGAACCTTCCAGGCAAACCCTAGCCTTGGCTCATCTCCCCTTTCCTCCCCCAACGCCTGCGTCCCGGTAGCGGCTCAGGGCCGATGCCTCTCCCGGCTGCCCTGGTCCGGTCGAGCGACGCCACAGCTTCCTCCCGTGGCCTTCGCCGATCTCGCCCCTCTGGCCCCTCCTCCGCGCCGCTCCCGGCCAGGCGATGTCGCGCCTCCCTTCAGCGCCGAGCGACGCCGCGCCGCTCCCTCCAGCGCCGGCCGTCGTTTCCCCCTGGCTTCTCCAGCGCCGACCGTCGTCCCCTGGCTGTTCCCCTGCGCTTGGTGCTCGAGCGGCCGGTCGCCCTCCCCTGGTCTTCCCCGAGCCGGCGACGCCTCTGCTCTCCTCCCGGCCAGTGGTGGCACCTCCCCTCCCTACCGGCGCCCCTACCTCCTCCAGCAGCAGCAAGCGCCAGGAGCCTTGGTGCAGACTAGTCTCCCAGTATGCCATGGTGCGGCTTGTTTATTTCTTTTTTAATCACCAAAACTCATGAAATCGAATTGCTTTGAATGAGAACAGGTGGTCCGATTCTAGTCTTTGTGGTCCGAATAATTAATTACCAACAAGAACACTTTTGTGGCACTATTATCAACAGCTCCACGCTAGTTATCCACTCAGTGCATGTCAGTAAAACCCTCTCAGAAATAGGTTGGTGGAGCAGAACGCTTTATTTCTTTGGAGTATACTAGCCTACCACCCCAACCACATTCTTCCAATCTTGAACAATATTGCACCATCCAATCTATGTGCACTGTACACTTCGAATGGGAGTTGCGCTGTGGAGCTTTTTGGCAAATAACTTCACTTCATATATAAGGTTCATTTTATAGCATGTAATCATTACCTTCTAACATAATTGAAATTTTTTCCAAGATTGTGGAAAGTTATTTTGTATCTGTTGCCATTCAAAAACACACTATTGTTCGCCAGGGGTGCCTAAATGTATCTGTTGACATGGATAATATGCATTATGGAATCTTCACTCTTAGATAACTTCTTGATCAACTTCTTGATCATCATGCCTAAATCATGTTGCTAATTTCTTTGGAGGTTTTTCTTAAATCTGCACCACTGTTTCAGTTGGGCCATTAATGTGGATGTATGGTTATTTTAATGTTTGGCAAATATACTCTTTCTAGTTCTTGAGCCTTGATTGCCACTTCTTGCTCTAGTGAATCACATAACAATTGCAATCTTTAACACGTACAATTTGGAAGTTGTATTTACAGTTGCCTGCATCTTATTGAGCATCCTGCTGCGTGCATGATCTTCATACAGCTTGCCTGCTTC
Source organism: Rhipidocladum racemiflorum (assembly GCA_036346355.1). Lineage (NCBI taxonomy): Eukaryota > Viridiplantae > Streptophyta > Magnoliopsida > Poales > Poaceae > Rhipidocladum > Rhipidocladum racemiflorum. The sequence continues at coordinate 81,789,593 of CM070573.1, read as the reverse complement.
CTACCGAGGTGTTTGAACTCGAGAAACTTTGTAGTACACAATGGAGGACTTAATTATTCATATAAGGCATGTCCCTATGCTTGCAATGATGGAAAGAGTGTGTGTCATGATCTTGGCACGGTGATTTTTGACTTGAGAGTGAGTACCTTTGAGGAGTTTGGCAATCGAGTGCTCAAACATTTCTAGAAGTTGGTAAATGAAACTCAATTTTTTCCTCTTGCAGCAAAGTAAAGGTCTTTATGTGTGGCATGCCCAAATCTTAGCGCATTAATGCATTGCCATTAGGCATGATTGAAATCCTGAGGAATCGGCTTGGACCAATATTTATTAAACCAACTGAGATTAAGTTTTGTTGTATGCAAGCCAATGCAGGACTTCGATCGGGGTAATGATAAAAATAAAGAGACTTCAAAGGCGATGATAATTGATGCATCTAACTAAGCTTTTCTCAAATAAAGTGATGATACAGCCACCAGAAGCATGTTATTCGAGTTTTCCAAAAGTATAGTGATGTGCAGTTTGCTTTATCTAGCAAAAGGTTTCCCATCTGATCTTTAGTTCTCCACTAACTTCGTTGTAAATTTTATCTTTTGCACTTAGATGATAATTGTACCAATATTGACCATTTCAAATTTTTAAGCATCGAGTGGATATGTTGAAAAATATCCAGTCTGGCCCTAAGAGCAGCAACAAAAGGAAATCACTCAAGGTGGTATACTTTCTTTTAATTTATCTGTTTTAATAAGACTTTGTTTTACTGCTTGAGCATACTGTTCTTCTAGGTCACTTATATTTCTAAGAAGAAAATGCTTCTTTTTTCACAGGAGAAAGGGGAAGAAGAGAGAGTTAAAGATTGGAAGAGAACATTCAGGCCTTAGACAAAATTATGAATTGCTGAGTGGTTTAGTTAATGGGTATATTTTTGGTGTAAATATATAGGACATGCGAATAGATATGTCCATGTTTGTGGGAAGAGTATATTTTGCACTATAGTTATATTTTGGTCTATGTCCATGTATGTGACATGCATGCGAGGGGAGTAAACTTTGTACTTTTGCCATTTATATTTTGGTGATGTTCACATGTACCTGTGGATGATTTGTGATAATGAAACTTTGTTATGTTGCTTTCTCAAGGAATTATATGTTATGGTGTTTGGATTGTATGTTATGGGTGCTTGATATTATTTTAAATTTGGTGAACATTTATTAAGTGGATATATATTAAACTGATGCTATTGTTTTTCCAAGAGGTATTTCTATTATTTAGTAATCATTTTTTGAATTGCTTGAAATGTTAAATGCAAGCACTTGTACAGCTTGGAATTTTTGTTAAAGCTGTTCTACTGCTTTTAAAATTTCAATATCCCAAGCGGTACTACTGCTTTTAAAAACGGTTTTACTAGCGGTAGGACCGCTTTTAATATATATACCGCTTGGAATACTTTTAGAAGCAGCTAAACGGAAAGCAGTAGATATTAGAATTCCAAGCGGCCCTACTGCTTGGAATACCCTTATTCCAAGCGGTCCTACTGCTTGCAAGGATGTGTCATCCTGTAGTGATAACTCGGATCCACTAGATAGACGGTTAATTTTTTTTGAAATAATAGCATCTGTTTCAATGGCTATTATAGTTTAACTTAGTTATGGTCCATCAGATGAATGACTATATGGTTTACTTTTTATATAAAAAAAATATAGCCTATTTCTCTCTCTTTTTGTTTAGTAACTCTCTATTAAATGCCATTGAAGCATTGACCTTGTGATGAAATCCCAGGACACCCTTGGCGTTGGATCTATCGTAGGTGATGAGGCTCAGAACACACTTGGCCGCATCAATTGTTTCCTTTGATCAGGTCGGTGCCACACTTGGTGTTGGATGATCGCTAAAATCGAGTCGAAAATCGTAAAAATCGCATAAATTTAAAAACCAGATTTTTTTGAAAAAAAATTCAAAAATCGTGGAAAATCGATGATTATCGGTGGAAAATCGACGATTTCGACGGAAAATCGACAATTTATCGGTGGAAAATCGACAACCATGTTGAACTTTTTGTGCGGTCGACTTTTTGTAGCGATTTTCAACGATTTTTTACGAAAATCGACCGATTTCTACCGATTTTCGACCGTTTTTTGACACGTATTTTTTTTTCGAATTTTCAAAATTTTTTTTGAATCGGACCGGTTTATCGATCGGTTTTTGATGTCGAACCCTAGCGATACGGTCAATTTTCGACGATTTTTGTATCCCTGGTTGGATCTATCGTAGTTGATGATTCAGGCATGCATGCATTTGGACCGAATCAGGAAAATATAGGAAGGAAAGAATCAGCTTTGCATGCACAAGAATCCTGATTTTGTGGTAGTTGGAGTGGGAGATCACGATTCGCACTCGTCCTTGTCAAGAAAGAAGCAGATATTTCCTGGCTGCACAAGGAGGAGAAGGATTCGAAGGGAGATCGAGCCTATGCAATGTTGCTATTATTTTTCCTTTTTTTTTTCTTTCCTTGCGAGCACTTGGATGGGCCCACCACCAGACATCATGGCATCTAGAGGATTAGTCCCGGTTCATAACAATTTCTTAGTTTCTTAACAGTACTGATCTGGTTTTAGAGAGGTTCTTAGGAAAAACGGAATCAAATACAAATTAGTTTTGGGGCCGCGTGACTTTTGTGCTATTGTTGAACCAACGTGAGGTTTCATTTGTAATTTCTTTAAATGCATGCATTGAGTCGTGTCGGTTTAGGAATGTGTCTGCATGTCTATATAACGCCGGTTTTTACATGAATTAAACCACGGTGTGTGACTTCTGGCCGTGTGATGAGCTGTTGGTCATGATTTACTAATCATAACATAATTAGGCGTAATCACGCATGATGCATGTCTCCCTCCATGATAAATATAAGACCTATAGTTTGAATGGTATTGTTTAGAAATATAAGGTTTACATATAGATTTAATGAGTATTTCCTACTATACTCCTATTTATTCTCTTTCAAATATATGTATTTATCCATTACCATCTACACAAAGTACTATCTCTCATCTTTCAACACAAATAGGGGGGGGGGGTATGTCATTTTCTCTCATGTGTTTCTCAATTTCACTGCAACGTTAATTCTTATACAAAGTCAAAATACATCTTTATTTATTAACGAAGGGAGTAATATATATCTTTAGTCAATATAGTGCATTCTTAATTCGGGTCCACCAGTTAAGGGCTAGACGTTTTATTTTTTTGTGAGAATTTCTAGCTTATTTGTCAAAGATCCGATGGAAGTTGTATATAGGGTCCACCAGATTAAAGTCTAGAAGTTTTGCTTTTTTGTCGGAATTTTTAGCATAGTTTTCTTTTTTTATTAGTAACTCATGAGCTTTTAATATATAATTAGCATATTTACTCGCGCAATGGTGTTGCTAGATATTACGATATAATTATCTTTGATTTTCAACTCTTTTTGCTGTAATTGAAATACAATTGTATGTGTTATATAACTCTAATATCTACATATCATTAATCTGCACCATTATAATCTAGCATCATCAAAGTAAGTGATGGAGATGCTTCTTATTTTCTATCTATTAATGAAGAATTTCTAAAATTTTTCTTTCCAAGAATTACTGTGGGTTTTTTTTTGTCTTTAAAATGAAGGACATAAATCAAATATCACAAGTTATTTTTATTTATATAGACAGATGTTTTCTTGGTCCGTGCATAAGATGAGTTACGATGAGTTTGACCAAACATAACAAAGCCAGTGGAGCAACGTGTGCTATGTTGATCGACTCGACGCATCTACACGATCTGTACAAGGATCAGCTTCAATGCAAGTGGTGCCGCGGGAAGAATTGATGTGCCTCTGCTCCCTACGCTCGCCTGCCTACGTGCGGCACGCCGTTGACTCGACGCTGTTCAGTGTTCATACAGTACGTCCCAAACAGCGAGTCAGCCAGCTACAAAGCCAGCCCCGTTTTTGGCTGCAGCTTCTGTTAAATCCGTGACTCCAGTGCGCGCGCCAGGAGGCCGAGGCGCCCAGCATTTACTGCATGGCACTGTAAAAGTTACAGACATGCTACTGCTACACAAAGCAGAGGATCCAAAGGCAGATGGTGTATCCATGAGTTAGAGCAGGGCATTTTTGTCCCCGAGAGCTGAGCAAGTACAATAGTAAGGCCATGTTTGTTTCCTTCTCCAGCTTATATAATCCAGTTTTTTGGTGTTGGATTATATAAGCTAGATTATATAAGCTACCTTTAAATAAGACGATGGGTTGTTTGTTTTCTTAGATTATTACTGTGTTGGATTATTAGTTTGAGATTATATAAGCACCCTAATGGCTGCTTATAGATTATTATAATCTCATGCTTTAGATTATATAATCTAGATTATAATCTAGGCTGTTTGTTTCCCCATTAACTTATATAAGCTGGATTATATAATCCATAGGGCAAACAAACAGGGCCTAAATCTACTTATTTACTTTATTTTTTATTTAGGTTAGGAAATAAAAAAGTTGGTCTGTACAATAAATATCTTTAAAGATTGTCTTTAGATAATATGCAATAACTATTTCTTACATAAATAATCTACGAGTAGTGCTTCTATGTTTTCTCTCATAATACAAGTTTCATAAATTTTAAAACAAACAAAGAGGTAAGTAATTATTATTTACTTTTCATTTATGCTTTAATATTTATATACCTTTTAAAAAGAAAAGCACCGAAGCACTTCTCATAACCTACCAATACACCCGTGCAAAGTTGGATCTTATTTAAAAGCCATCTGTCCTCTCTTCTCTTTTCTCTCCTTTATATACAGTAAAACTTTTATATATATATACACACACGTACACACAAACTAAAAACCAATTAAAAACAGATATATATATATATATATATATATATATATATATACAAACTAAAAAACCAATTAAAATAAATTTATTGTACATACCTTTGGGCTAGATCCGTCCACGGCGATGCAGGCCAAGTGAAGGCTTCGTCTGGTCTTTGCCTGGCCTGACAGGAGCTGCGTAACGCAGTTAATACTGCAGCTCAGCTGCTTTATCACTGTGACGATCTTGGTTGGCTTCTCTCGTCTCTGCCGTGCACTAGCGCCAGCATGCCGCCTGCCTTGGTTGCTTCTTATTCTGGCCTGCATCAGCCTTTTTTTCTGCACCGTTTCCACGGTCTATGTACGTATCATGTATGTGTAGCATGAGATGGTCGCAGTCAAAAAGTAGCCTCCCATATTTTTTTTCTCTGGGCTCTGCGTTGCACTGCGCGATTGTTTCATCTGTTTCACTGGATCAGTAGTTGCTCCCGCTGCAAAGGGGAAGTGATCATTTTTTTTGTCTAATTTATATTATTTTTTAAAAATCTGATTTCCTTCTTAACGGAATTGCAAATATAATCATCTCGACTGCGGAACATATCTCCTGCGCTCTCCTACGCTGCAACAGGCATGTGCTGGAGGTAGGGTTCCAAAAATCGTCGATTTTCGTCCATATTGAGCCGCGGTAAATGGGTTCAATTAAAAAATTTAAAAAACTCAAAAAAAAATTGTATATGAGGAAAATCGGTGAAAATCGTCATTTTTCGATTAAAATCGCTAAAAAATGGGCCATTGGAAAATTTCAACTATCAATTTTTGGTGAAATCGGTCAATTTTTTTTCAACGAAGTTTAAGATTTCAAAAAAATTGACTTCAAACATGTTCGGTTTCTACCGGTTTTTGAGCGATTTTCGAGCAGTTTTTCTCGAAAATCAAAAATCGGTTTTTGGTGAAAAATCGCATAAATGATTTTGTGAACACTGGCTGGAGGAGACATGCCCGGCAGGCAAGCGCGTGAGGTCTCGTCCCGTGGTAGGAGAGCGCGGGAGGTACGTTATGTGGTTGGGACGGAGCTATATTTGCAATTTTGCTCGTAAGAGTGCCACATTTGCAAAAAAAAAAAAAATGAGACAAAGGGGAATATAAAATCCATCACTTCCTCCTATATGCGGCAAAGTCCAAAAGCTTGACTCTAAGCTCTGTTTGGGATAGATTCTGGATTATATAAGAATTAACTGGCACTTATCTTCTAATTTTATGTAGAAGGGTTGATTCTGATTATGAAAAAGCTATTCAGATTCCTTCTATTTAGTAGGTAATGGACTTTTCTTTTAAATAGAAGCTACGCAAAAACCGTCTCAAAGTGGGCTAAGGCCATTCACAATGGGAGTTTCATTCTCATTAAATGAGATGCCATAAAAGCAAAAATGGTGACATGGCAACAAATTTATTAGGAGAGAGGAGAGTTGGGTTTCATGGGGATGAAACATGGTGTACACGCTTACCAAGTACTTTGAAACTGGGATGAAACCCCACTGAGAGTGATTTGTTTCATCTCTACACCTTTTCTGGATCCCGTGTGGCTATATTGTAGTGTGCTAGATATAATTGCAAGTGGCTACACAATTTATATGGCACATTTGATCACAACACCATCCAACAATTAAATGTTATGTCATGCCTATGAAATTGCAAAATGAAATTGTGCATTGAGAGGGGTTGTTTCATTCCTCAACTCAAACATCTAAATATGACGTGGCACTATTAAAAACCGTGCAATGAAACTCTCCATTGTGAATGGCCTAAGAGATGCTTCCGCGTTGAAGCCATGCATGCAGTGTCGGATGCTACAAACCAACAACAGCCCGTGTTGTTTCGTCTTTATCATGTCGTGGTTGACAGCCAGGGCCGGTCCTGGCATTTTGGGGGCCCGGGGCGAAAACTTATATGGAGGCCCCATCTATCTCCTCATATATATATATATATAGTCTTATAAGCACACATCATTGAAGAAATTAATATTCGATACACAAAAATTACTTCTATAGAACACTTTAAAGTTTATGAAATGACAAATGTAAATTGTAATCATAAACACCTACTTGGCACTTGGCATCATCTTAAAAAATTTCTTCTAACATTTTGTGATACAAAGTCATCAATTATACTATTGATATCAATCTCATCCAATAACTTCTTATCGATGCATAAAGTCGCCAAATCCTCTTCCTCCACGGCAACTATTGCCAACTCATCATTTGGGTTCGACGAAGCACTTGTATCAAGGTCCTGACTTGTATTACTCTTTAACAATTTGTCCATAGCTCCTCTCTGTGTTTCTATGAAGTCATCCACACGCTTTTTCTTTTTTCGCTACCGGATGGATACCTTTTAGATGACATGATAAGTTGATAATGCACGGCGCTGAAAATATCAAAGATTAAATAGTGTAAGACTAATAGGGAAAAGAGATTAGGGAAGATTAATATTCTATACCTCGGATTAGAGACGATCACAGCTCGTCGGCGAATTGCCCAGACAGCACCAGTGCACCACGTCCAGGCGATCGCCCTTTTTTTCTCTCTACGCGTCGCCAGACTCGCCAGGGCCGAAGGACCATGTATGGCAGGGTATGGCACCTGCCATACATGTCCTGTCACGTGCATCCTTAGTACTCTTAGCACATGTTCTGCCAGTAACACAAAATATTTATGAAATTATTTATCCTAATGATTTTATATGTGGATTTGAAAAATTATTTTAGCAAGGTGTTCAGTAGGTTGAACTCGAATACTTTGCTCCTTATATACTCTTAGTGTATGAAATTTTTTTGACATTACGGTATTGACGAGTACCCGTACCATGGGTACCCCCATCAGCCCGGGACCGCGAGCGGGCTGACCTACCACTACGAAGGCCCAGTACTGGCGAAACGTACGCGGGTCGCGAGGAGTGGGCCGCCCCCTGTTCGGAGCCGACCCCAGTCGGTCGGCAGACTCCGACCTCTTAGGTCGGGGTATGCGGTCGGCCAAGGTCCACCAGCGCACGAGCCGGCGGGGCCCACGTCGGTGTCAGGTAGGTGGTTCCTTCCCGAAGACTGTCAGAAGGATCGCCGAAGAAGTCAAGCCCTTGTCCCGTCGCCTGACACGCCGCAGAGGGAGGCGCCCCCTCCCGAGGCCAAGCTAAAGTCAAACACCATTAAAACCACCGAAGCTGACAGGAGTACAGAGCAGTACGTCGCTCGACAAATTTCCAGAAGACCGCCATCAGAGACCACCAACCTGCTGGGCGGCAGAGGTCGGTCGGACAAGACAGAGATCAGACTCCAAGACGTGCAGTACCCCCTCCCTTTTTTCTCCAAAACTCCCGTGTAACCTGCTACCTCCGTCTATATAAGGAGAGGCAGGGCTTGAGGGAGGGGAGGACGAACTGCTTCTAGACAGCAAGCAGCCGAGCCCTTGCCTCACTTGTAACCCCCTGTTCGTCCCGAAAAATCAATACACCCCCACCAAGCGAACTAGAGTAGGGACGTTCAGCCCGAACCAGTATAAACTTCTGGCTTCTTGAGTCAACCATTCGTGGAGAGGGAGCGCACGACCCCCACTACCCAAAAATTCGTATTGCTGGTGCACGAAACACCGACAGATATTGTTTAATATTCCATCCTACCGATTTCGCCGCATCATAATTTTAGTCCGTCCTCTGCCACTTAGACTTGCCACGTCCAGGCGTCGCCTCTCCTGTTTTTCCCTGGATGAAGCCCCTAGGCCCTAGCCGCCAGCCGCCAGGAAGCATTATTTTGGTGGAAACCCTCTTTCCTCAAAAAAACTTCTAGTCGTTCACGTCATGACGTCCTACACAACTAGTCCAAAGCATGGGCCAGCACTTTGCTTAATTACTTTGGGGGCCCTTAACTTTGGGGGGCTCGGGGCGGCCGCCCACCCTGCCCCCCCTCAGGGCCGGCCCTGTTGACAGCTCCCTCTTCTTCCTAAAATCTCCGGCTTAACTTGCTTTAATTTTCTACGTGAAAACAAATGTTGCCTTCTCTTCTTCTTGGTTGGATGCATGCAAGAAGGGGGCGTGTGTGTGTCTGTGGCAATCAGCGGTGAGCTGATTCGTTTGTGCTCTACTCATGGATTTGATTTGACGTCGGAGATGACCAAACAAACAATCATGCGCATCATACTATATTTGGGGAATGTAAATGTGGTAGCTAGACGTGGACAAGGTTTCAAAATTTGTTTTAGGGTTTCCTCTACACTCTGAAATCCAAAATTTCAGCAAAATTTCATTATTTCGAATGAAATCTGAACAAAATACAAAAAAAAACAAAATTTGAATCCAGTAATTTAAAAGCGAAATTGCCAAGATTTTAGTTATAAATACCGAAATTTCAGCCCAATTGACCAAGATCTCGGTCCACTTCAAATGATCTAAAAAGTGTGCAAAACTAGTTAAATATTATTTATTTTTTCATGCTTCTGACACATCATTAATGTTTCCATAAAATTTGAAGATGATGATCAAACATAAGGAATTTTTAAAAATTCACACAGTGCAAAATACTATAAAATGGTATCCCGATGATAGGAAAAAAAAATAGAAAAAATTTGACAAAAATCATGAAACAATTTATATGATATTTCTTATCTGTTTGAATGAAAATAACTAAGTTTTGCACCTGAAATACCATACACTTGGAAATTTCGACAGTATTTTGCCTAAATTTTGGATTTGAACACTTCAACTAAGCAACATAATAAAAGCATTACATAATATGATCATAGATGATAAACATTTAAATTACATTCACCAACACCATGCGTTCCATACTTTCATCCATTACAATTTGTTTCAAACATACATACACGAGACAAAGACCTGTTGAACCATGAATGACGCCGCAACCCACCAGGGACCTGCAAGAGGCATAATTAAACAAGGAGTATGAACATTTATTGCATGAAGAATTGTTAAAAGAGTGAAATGATCTTATAGACAACTATGCATTGACATACCTACGAGTAGTAGTATGTGTATGGTGCAACCTCTACCTCTGCATTATCAACAATGATCTCGTCGTACTTTCTCTTGTGCACTTGCTTGTAATCCTCCTAGGTCACGTTCCACGGTAGCCATGCGAACTTCCAGTGTTCGTAATGAGCGATCCAGGCTGTAGGTTGCTCTGACTGGTGCAATTATCTGGTAGACATATATCGTGTGTACGGATTGGTGTAGGGATTAGTAGCTAAACAACGATAACATGCTCGATCCGTCGTGACTTTGGTGGTGATCGTACACACCCTAATCAACTCCGTAGGTCATCGAGCCGTATCCTAACATGGGGTACCTAGGCTGCTATGTGGGAAAGCCCCAATAGCTGCTAGACCACGAGGCTATGTCATTCTGGGGCTGTCCTGCCTGCTGTCTATTGGTACTAGTGGTCGTGCCCTTCCCTTTACTACGGGTCTGCCTTTGTGAGCCCTTCCTTGGGGCAGTTCCCCCCTGTTGCAATCCTCCCAGCGTTCACGTGGCCTAACCAACTCCCTGTGTATGTGCTCCCTCATCTGCACGCGCAGATTCTTGTGGTTGTAGAAGAAGTGGCAATCCTCTTCGCCGTTCCTACGACCTCTTTGATCTCTCAGAGCTCAGATACCTCTTTGAGCATGAGGTTCATCGTGTGTGCCATGCACAGTTGCAGATAATCTGTTGGTATTGCACTTGTAACATCTAGCATGCTTTCTTGAAATTCGATGCATTATCAGCAACCACCCGCACCACATGCCAGGCTCCAATTTCCTGCGACAACATGATCATAATCTCCTTTAGCAAGTACTTATGGTGTTGGATCTTGCCTGTGCTGCAGACTCTGCAAGTTAGTCCATATACTATGTATAGTTCCTTTAGTATGAACACACCAAATATCAAATTTTTGAGTGGATGAACTCAAATATACTTCAATTATGCTCACATCCGTTAGAAGATGCGCATTGCAACATGAGACTTAGGTCAAACCACTGAAGGATGTGTGTTTTCCGAATCGAACACATCCTGCCAATGTGTTGCAAGTTAACGATTAGAACAATAAGTACCGATGAGAGTACCATTACATTTAAGACGATATAAGGAAAATACTAGGGGATGTTTTATCATCTTGTGCCATCCTCGCAGCTAGAACACTTGAGAGCGATTTAGCCTTCCTTCTGAAAACCTCGGCGTCATGAAGAGCTTGCGTGGTGCTATCAGTATACTTAGCAAGCGCTTCAAAGGCATCCCGGAGATTTGGCAAGAAGCTGTTGTTCGTGCCGTAAGCTTAAGCAGTCCGGGGGTTTAAGGTGGTAGCTATATGAAGTGAAACGAAACATATCAGTACAAGTATGTATCGTATGTGCAACTGCAAGATACTGTGTTTCAGAGAAGAATGTATTATCGGTGTTTATATAAGTGTGACGCGTTAAGTCGTCCATTCTTCGGTCCACCATGTCCATGTATATCTCCTTTGTTGCTGGAGAGTCAAACTGAGCTCATTTCGCGAAATTCGCCGAAGGCTTCGATTTTATCTTAAACCGAGAGGTTTTCAGTGCTTACCGCTCGAAAATCGCAGGGTGGACGGCGGAATGACGACGAGCAACGATCGGATCTGAGTGGAGGCGACGCTATCAGGACAAACACGTGATGGGAAATTTTTCTGCGCAAACAATGTGTTAGTTTGAGCCTCCTGACTAGTCGCCAGGTCATGACTGCCGGGGTGGGCCGGAGGCCCAGAGGCGGCTTGGCCTGGGGCTAAAAGCCCGCAGGCCAGGCTTCTTTTTTTTTTTTTTTTGCTTTTCTATTATCTACATTTTGAATATCTCAAAAATATTTTCAAACTTCATTTTTTTTAAAAAAATATTCATACCAGAGGTCATAAAACTATTAATACTAATTTTAGAGATTTTTTTGAATAATTTTATTTAAAGAAAAAAATCGAATTTTTCAAATTTAAATTTGAACTTCACGGTAAACTAAACGGTTTTCAAGCCATTTTCGACTGTTTTTGAAACCTGGCTGCGCCTACGTAGACAAGGCAATCTGCTGGTAGCCTGGTACTCTTCCTAGTTACTAGCTAACTGTCGGCTGTTCCTTCCTCGTGGACTGAAGAAATGCACCTAGCATTACTGGTGTACTGGGCATTGATTTTTCTGCTTCCTGTCCATGCTCAACCGCGGCCTATGGTGCTATACATGCATGGCTGCATCAGCTTTGCTTCTGCAGTCCAATTACTCCTTTTTACACAGATCATACATAAAAAGTGTGTATCATGACAAAGATCATACAGAAACGAACACGCAGCAATGTATTTTTTCACACAAATAAGACGAGTGCGAAAGCTCCACATTTCCAACTCTGAAGCAAGAGCGGCGCACATGAGCCTCAATGCTGCAAAGGAGCAGAATCTTCGGAGAATTTTTATATTGTCACACAGTACATAAGAAAGGACATATGTAATAATGCCCTTCATCAACATCCATTGTCTTTCACGAATTAATATCAAGAACAGGAGGGATGTCAGAATTCCCGACATTTTTTTCTACAGGGAAGGCAGTTAACTTGCTCCAGAGGATGCATTTATAAACATATCTGCTAGACTGCTAGCTAGGCTGGCTGCTGCCAGAGCTACTCGTGGGATTTTCAATTAGACAAGTGAGCTGGAAAAGAATACCACGAGCAACGTACATCACAAAGCGGGGTTTTTTTTTCGCCTCTTAAATGCACTCCTCCTGACGTAATTTCCATAGAGTAATGCCCATGCTGTCTAGTTCTCTCCGTGTTGAAGTGAAGGGCAACGAGAAATACATCGATGCCGCTGTGTGCCGAGCTGTAATTCAGGAACTTGCCTGTAATTCAAATCTAAACGGTTGGAACCAGGGTTCGCAATATTGACGAAAACCGGTCGATTTTCGCGATTTTCGCGCGTATCGCTGCGGCTCGATATCAAAAATCGGTCGATAAACCGATCCGATTCAAAAAAAATTCAAAAATTCGAAAAAAAATTACGTGTCAAAAACCGGTCGAAAATCGGTCGATTTTCGTCAAAAATCGTCGAAAATCGCTACAAAAGTCGACCGCACAAAAAAAATCAACATGGTTGTCGATTTTCCACCGATAATCGTCGATTTTCCACGTTTTTTATTTTTTTTTTCAAAAAATCTGTTTTTTGAATTTTTACGCGATTTTCGACCGATTTTCAGCTCGATTTTTGCGATTATCGAATTTCACTGTTCATCCGAAAATCGCACCTAACGATAAGGTTAACCCTGGTTGGAACTTGCCTGTAATTAAGCTTAATGTTCAACTGTTGCATGAGCTTAATCAACTGTGAATGTACTCAACTGTTGCATCAGCTTAGGGTGTCAGGAGCCGCCCAGATCGTCCTCGAGTTGTTGGATGAACAGTTGCTCCCATCGGATTTGGATCCTAGCAACCAATCACCGGAGGTGATCCTGATGCTAATACCCAAGCCCAATGGAGACAACCTTACGAGCGTCAAAGCGACTTCGACAACAACCCGGTATTCCTCAGATGCGACCAAACTGCGCCCAGATCACCGATACCGAAAACAATACGATATCAATTCAATTTGCATAAGGGGCAACGAACCCAAACTTTCGAACCAACACGCCGGAAAACAACGAGCATAAAGACAAACTCGACAACCACCAAACCGAAAGATCAAAACAACGCCAAGACTCTAAACTAGGCAAGAACGAAAAAGGACCAAGACTCCAAAATCGAAAATTTCGGCGCGAAACCTTTCTAGATTCTCACGGACATCCACTCGCAGACAAGAAAACACTGATATATACATATGGAAAGTAAAAACGACATCCACGGCACCGCAGCGGTATCAACGGCTCAAGAAGACACAACGGAACCCGACATACGCGTGAAGCGTCCATTACCAAATCCAAAAGCCCCATCGAGCAGCCTATCTATACAACAAAGAACCAACCAACACATTTAACAAAAGTAAAGCAAATCCCGGAAGTGTTCTGAACACTCCTCGGCGTAAGCGCATCGCCAAGCCGCTACTGGTGCCCGCCTTGAGTCACCGAGAGATCGGGCAGAACTCTCGCACTCGCCAACCGAATCCTCACCGAAAACCACAAAGGGTAAGCATGAGTACGAAAGGTACTGCAAGACTTATCCGTGGGTCCATATATGACCGACTCCAAGGATTATGCATTTAGTTGTAGCAAGGAGTAAGCTTAAGGTAAAAGTGCGGAAAGCATTAACATTTGTAATATAAGTGCGATAACCGAAAACAATTACAAGTTTAAAGCAAGTATAGACCGACTTACTTCTAGTGTGAAGTTGAAAGTAACAACAATTAAAGTAGAGCAATACATAACCAATTTAAAGCTCAAGCCCAACGGCGAACCACAAGTTCAAGTTGTTTACTACGTGTTGTCAAGCGATGAAGAGCTTGCTCATATCCGAGAGCGGCAATTCGGAATCGCAATTAACCCCGCAGGAAGCATTGATCGCACGACACTTACCACAAGGGCCTAGTGTCAACCCTCCCAATCATACCCAATCGCTGGAAAGCGTCCTCCACGTGGCTTGAAAACCTAGCACCCTCGAGCAGCCTCAAGCCCGGCTTGGCGCTGCCGAGAGTCGGCCTAAGCCTCGCCTCAACCACGCCCAACCCCACGTGAAGTTACGGTCCATCAATTCCGTATGAGAGAAAGAGTGGCTTCACCGCATCATAATCGGGCATGCGACCAACCGGGGTGTGCTCGATCAAAGGGCAACCATCGAATCGGTCCTTAATCGACTCAGACGGGGCTACACATTTGAGTCTCCATACCCAAATGAACCAACTCCCCGCCCGGTCCACAATTTATTGATTATGACTCATAACCATACCCATTCCAATCCGTCATGTGTGAAGTGAAACAATTGTTAATAATCACAAGCGGAGAACCATTTCCCCACTTGGCCCAACCCAACATCTAAGCAAAACTAGCGTGAACTGGTTATAATTACCCATACTTTGGTTCGAAGGAGAGTGTTCTACAAATTTCAAGGAGTGTATGTGCAAGCAATTAGGTTCTAACCCTGTTCCCACCATTCAACTCTAATGCATACTTAATCGACTAAATAAGCAATTTAATTCTCTAAGATAAAATTATATAATGGGGTAAATATGCTTAGGTGCTTGCACTGATGCTTAGCGAGTCTCACTAGCCACTTGCTCACCGTGATCACCCTCGATCGCGGCCACTTCACCAAGGATCGTTCTCTACACGCTCACAAATGCATATGAAATGAGATGTATACGTGCATATGAATATGAAATGAGAATTGAAGACAATATGCAAGCATCCGATAACCAAAAGGAAATGTAATCGAAAGTCCACCAACGGATAAGTAATAAATTTTGAAATGCCCGACACTACTTTAACATCTAATCTTTACAAATGGAAGACGCCCGACAACAACATTCATTCATCGAATCACCGCATAGAACTATCTATCATTGGTTAGCTCAACCCAAAATTCTACTAATAGCATTTCCAAGAATAGGCCACTTAAACACGAAAGCATTTGGTGTTGCATAGAAGAGTGATCTTGTGTTCATTTACTTTAAGTCGCTTTGCAAACAAGCGTATAATGCTATGTTAAAAGGAGGCAAAATGGTAAAAGGCATATCTCTTGTGCACCTTAGCCTTTATATGTGAATACCAAAGCACATAGTACTACAAAGCTAATTATCATATTATGCTGCAATAGATCTTAAGACTTATAAGGGGACCTGCAATAATGTCAAGAGGGGATGACATATCTTGATTAATGACCTAACATGGTTAGAGTAGAGAGGGCTAGACACAAGGTTAATATCGCATTCTTAACATAGAACCTAAACCAACGACGGCATGCCAATGCTAAAAGGGAAAAGTTATATGTAACAACCGAAACCAAGCCCACATCCCACCTGAATCATTCAAACCATTCATGTACCATATAACTACAACTGGTCGGGTTTTCACTTACAACATACGTGAGACACATCCCAACAATCATGTGTTCTCCGAGCCATATCAAAAGGGATGATTGGGTAAACGCAACTTGACATAAAAACTCTCACTGCACTAACACTCAAACCAGTGGGATACCCTATGGTGAGCCTTCTTCTGAACATTTCATCAAACACCTAGGGAGCAAGAAGCATCCACCTTCTAGCCATTTCATCATACACCTAGCCTTCATCCAACCCTAGATCCCCAATCACCACAACCCTAACCATGGAGAGGTAGAGGAGGAGGGAGTGCAAGAGAGGTGGGAGCTCACCTGAGCGGGTGGAGGCGGTGGGAGCCTGCCGGCGGCGGCCAAGAGGAGGCGGCCACGAGGCCGGGCAGCGCAAATGCCGAGGAGGCAGCGGCGAGGGCGGCTGGGGAGGCGCAAGCGGCGCTGGTGGAGGGGGTGGCGCAGGCCGGCCCGAGCAGGGAGAGGCGCGCCACGGCGTCGCCGGTTGGAGGGGAGGACCAGGGGGCTCTGCCTGGCACGGGTAAGGAGGGAGAGGGGAGTGGGGGGTGAGAGAGTGAGGAGTGTGTGGATAAATTAGGAAGGGGAATTTACCCATTTACCCCCATATCCACACACATGGAAAAGTTTGAACCATGACATAGGGCCTGTTTGGCAACAAAGTATTTTCATAGTTTCTAGGTAAAACCATGGTTTTGGAGAATACCATGGTATTTTTGGCAATATGGTGTTTGGAAGCAACCCAAAAAACTCTGTTTTGAATACCATGGTATTGCCAATACTATGGTATTTTTGGAGTATTGAAAACTCCACTTAAAGTAGAGTTTTGGGCTTTTGGTGTTGGTGTAGGGAGTGAGAGGTGTCAATACTTTGAAAATACCATGCAAAAGACTTTGTAGCCAAACAGTTTGTAGTTCCAAGAAAAACCATTGTTTCAATGGTGGTAGGTGAAACCATGGTATTTATGCTAAAACAATCTCTAAGCCAAGGCTTTGTAATACCATAGTATTGAAAAACTTTGTTTCCAAACAGAGCCTCAGTACGGTTCGGTGCATTAAGCTGGTGCAACAGTTCAGCGCATTAGATCGAAATAAAGAGCTTTTTCTTTCAAGAACATTAAGCTGCATCAACTGTTGGAACTAGTCTGTAATTCAAATCTGAAGTTGATCCGCCGGCACAAGAGGAAAACCATGACCAGAGCTGTGGATGGAGCTTTTGGATTCTAGTGCACCAAACTTGCAGCAGACCAGAGATTATTATTAGTCCGCCCAGTGCTAGGCAAAGGCATGCATGAATTGTTAGATTAGATCCACCAAAACGAAAGCGGATTAGTGGAAACAACCGTCCAAGCCTGTCATTTCCCATCCCATCCCATCGAATCAGATCGAACGAGGCACCGCGCCGGCTAGTTTCCAAAAGCTGCAATCCCTCTCGTCGTCACAAGCCCTACGCAGGCAGCACCGCGCTACGCTACCCAAACACACTTCCCTGTAGGCTAGGGAAACAAATCTGGTCATGCTCCGATCAAACTAGTTCGAAATTGATAGAGTCCATGTCGAACTAAATATGTTAATGAATCCTCTCCATAATAGCTCGTTAGCTTAAGTTTAAAATAATCACTTAAATGATAAATAAAATAAACTTATATTGAATAACGTTAATTTAATAGCTCCATAATAAATAGCTTGTTAAGCTCACAATAGGCGGTTCCTACTTATCCGTATCTTGCTCTTATATTGCATGCATTCTTAGAGTCTATTTAGCGGTTGGATTTCGGGTGCCGGCCAAACCCCCCCCCCCCCCCCTGTATCGTGCTTCGCCCCAACTGGCCTCCGGCCCTCCGCCTACGCGCCGCTCGACCTCTGTGCCAACTGCTCGCCTTTGCCCCGCTTCGATCTTCTCCCCGCTTGGATAAGTCAGCACAAAATCAGTTTGCTAAATAACATCTTAAGAAAAACCATAACCGTCAGCTACAACTATTTTTCAACCTAACGAATCAAAAACACATTTTTAACCCGGCCGTAGCCCCGGTCTTAGGCCTCGTTTGGCAATTTAGAACTGAGCTGTTTTTACTAGAATCTGGGAGAAACCCATCCAAACGGGCTAAAACTCGGAACGTTTCTCTTTTTTTCACACCGTGGTTGAATCACCCTCAACCCCGTTTCACTAGTTTCTACTAGAATCTGAAACCATACCAAATAGTTTGCAGAAACTAATTCTGATTCTACCTGAAACTGTTTCCGTTTCTACTGGAATCAAATCGTACCAAAGGAGACCTTAGCTTTCACTGCAACCGCATTTGCAAACAAGTTTAACGCGATGGAAGTGCTTGGCCCAACCAAGTGACCAACTGACGACGAGCCGAGGAAAGGCGCCGGCGCACAGCTGCGGCCGCGGGGTCCCCTTTCCGAGCTTTTCTTCCCCCTGACGCGCCCCAGCACAAGTCCACATCACGCCGGCCGGGCCTCTGCGGCCGCGGGGTCCCCTTTCCGAGCTTTCTTCCCCCTGCCGCGCCCCAGCACAAGTCCACATCACGCCGGCCGGGCCCGGCCGCGCGCGGCATGCAGCGGCGGCGCTACTGCACAAGGTGCGCGGGGCAGGAGCACTTATTGCGCAACAGTAGTACACGCTCCATGGCGCCCTGCCCAGCTGCCTGCATCGCACTGTCTCTCTACGATGCTTCCAGTCCACAGCCCTCCTCTTTCCTCCTCCGCTCTAACCACGTCGATCGACCGTGTGCAGCACATTAAGAAGCTTATTTATCGCAAGAAGAAGAAGAAGCAGCAGCTTATACATAGCCGTGGAGTAAATAAAGTGGAACTAACGATGCAGCAGGGAGTAAATAAAGTTGGCGAGTTACACGGATGGATGGGTGGATGGTCTCTTTTTGAGAATCGCAATGCACGACGTCACACGGTTTCTCCAACAGATATTATTATAGTTTAAGCGTTGCTTCTATGTTTTTTTATTTTATTATAAATTGTACAAATCTTAAGCAAGCAAAATGATAAATAATCATCATCTATCTTTTATTTATAATTTAATATTTATACAATTTTATTTTAAAAAGTATAGAAACACATCTCTTATAGTTTTTCCTCTCTTTTGAACTACACTTTTCGTTGCTTTAATATTTATTCAAGCTGTATTGAGAATATATACATAGAACCACTTCTCAAAACGATATTACATCCTTCTATTATAACTTTCTTTTTTATAAATTTTATACGACAGGTCTTAGTATACAGTAGTAAATGACATTAAAACTAGCTAAATAGGAGGTCTGTAAAAATTTGGTAACAAATCACCTCAAAACTGTAACAGTGAAGTGTTCTGTGGGACTGTGACTGCGCGCGCGCGCGCAAAAGGCGAGCATGGGCGCTTGGTGTGTGTGTGTGTGTCCACTGTATCGTGTGGTGTGGTGTGTGTGTGTGTCCACTGTATCGTGATCTGCTCTTTTCTCCTCTCCTAGTCTCCGCTCGTAAAACCTGTGGGGGCCAACTGGCCAGTAGAAATATAAGCTGCCGCCGCCGCTCTTGTGGGACAGTTGTGTGAAGTGAAAAGCTCCGAGTTTGTAGTCTCTGATCAGTGAGAGTGAGAGGAGTACCAAAGAAGAGGGATGGAGGCGTGCGGCGGAGCAGAAGGGAGGAAGCTGGGCAGCAGGATGGAGGCGAGCCCGGAGCGGGGCAGGCCGGCGTACGCGCCGTCGGCGAGGTCTGCACCGGCGAGGCCGATGAGGAGGGTGCAGATCATCTACTACCTCTGCAGGAACGGGCAGCTGGAGCACCCCCACTTCATGGAGCTGGCGCAGCATCCCCATCAGCCCCTTCGCCTCAAAGGTACACACACACACACACATCTCATGCACTCTTACTACTTCCACTAACACTGGTGAAAAACCAGCTTTTTTGGGGTGAAAGATGCATCTAAATGGTCTTGTTTTTCTCTAAGAACTATAACTGACCGACGCTGCCATTCTTTTTTATCTTTTGGTGTGAAGATGTGATGGATAGGCTCACGCTGCTGAGGGGGAAAGGCATGCCTGCTCTCTTCTCATGGTCTTGCAAGAGGTACGTACTGCTTGGGCTTTCCTCCTCCCTCTCTTCCAAGTGATGCACCTTTGGAGCGCTGCAGCTTACGCATTGTCGTTGCATTAATTTGTGTGTTCATATGAAGGAACTACAAGAACGGTTACGTCTGGAACGACTTGTCGGAGAACGATGTGATCTACCCGTCGGACGGCGTGGAGTACGTCCTCAAGGGCTCCGAGATCTTCCCTGGCTGTTCTTCCGGTATTGACCACCACCACCCAAGTACCCAACCCTGTATTTTTTTTGCGTCACCATTGTTTCTTGTCGAAGTACCTTACTGTTGATCGTACTGAAAAATGGGCATGAGTCGACTTGCATGAGAAATGTACAGTGAGAATCAGCAAACTACTTGTCGACGATTGGAGAACGGGCTCCCGTCGAGCTTACTTGTTGAATGGGGGATCAACAGAGCCCCGTCGCACGGATCGAAGAGGGCGTTCGAGCGACGCGAGGTCGGGAGAAGGAGGCCGGAAAAGAAAAAGGGGGGACGCGGTGTTTTTTATCCTGGTTCGGGCCTCTCACCGCCGAGATAATGACCCTACTCCAGTGTATTGTGTTCTATCTTTCATGTGCCCTCCCTCTGAGATCTTCGTGGGGTTTAAATACTATGACTAGAGATGCGAAAAAGTAATCGCCTCAGGGATCACGCTATGTATCCATATCCGTGATGCTGCCCTTGATTCCCGCGTTATTTGAATTTCGGGTATGATTTCCCTTGATCTCCTGGCTGATTGGTTGCCTCCTTCCTTCCTCACAATACTGGCCCTCCGACCAAAACACCCGAAAGCGGTCGTGGCCTCCACGAGCATGCTTGCTCGTGGGGGTGTGTTTGGTGCTTCATGTGAACGGAGGCGCAAACGCCGTATGCTCGGAGGAGAAGGAGGGATGCTCGCTTCGTTCTCCCGAGCATCTTCCCTTAGTGCCGCTTGGTCGGCGGGTTTAGCTTTTCACGGGGTACCGTGGTCTTTTGCAGATAGCCAATCCTCGACAGCCTAGCCCCGAGGTTCAAGTGGGAACCCTCGGGCTTCCCTTGAGCCTAAGAAGACTTGAGGGGATTGAATTTCCTTTGGTCGTGGCTCACGACCATTTTACGCCGGGAGACGAGCTTCTTTACCCGCCGCGTGCTTGCTCTGTAGCGCGCGCTGCTTGGTTGTTCTGCGGTTCCTTCTCCGAGAAGCCTCCTCAGAACGGCACGGTAGTTTCTCGAAGCGGCGCTTTTTCCGGCCAGTGTTCTTTGCGCGATAGGCGGCGATTTTTATCCCGCCTCTTCACTATCCTTTTAACCCTTTCTACCGGGAGAGGTCGGAGTCCCATTGCGTCTCTTTGCTCGTCTTCGGCGAAAAAATCTTCCAAGAGCCCTAGCGCCCAAGAACCCTTTTCGCTCTCCTTCCTTCTTCGGCCATGGCGCGTTTCAAGGTTAGCCAGATGACCCGAAGGAGGCTCCAGTGCTCACGGACGAGGGGTACGCCGACCAGGCTCGGGTCGAGTGCCCGGGATGATGCGGCGCCACACCGCGGAGACGGAGATCGCCTCCTGCGAGTTGTACGCCATCAACGGGCTTCGTGCGCCGAGAGCGACTTCCTCGCCTCCGTGCTTGCCTTCTGCGGTGCGAGATCTCTCATCTCCACCCCAACTCCATCCTTTCCTCGCAATCTTCTCTCCCACCTTTGCGAGGCTTACGTGGGTGTAATGCCCACGGCTAGCCTCTTCTTTCACTTCTATTCCCCTTCCGCACCGGCCGATGGTTCCGCCCATGCGTTTATCTTCGCCTTCGCCCAACCGACCATACGAGTACCCCTTCGTTGCTCAAGGACTCGGTGTCGGGTTGGGCCGACTCTGGTTCTACCGTAAGAAGGCGGAGGGTCCCGATTGGTCTACATCGGGAGGACGCTCCGCCATCGAGACGGCGCGCCCGCCTGCAACCCGAGGAAGAGCGGGTGCTCGGGACGATCGGTGAGCTTGCCCGGATGGGGCTCACCGGTCGGGATATCGCCCGACTTTACCTTCAACCGGTGTCCCCCTGAGGCGCCGCGAGCATCCCTTCTTCGAGGTGACCGGGTGGCACGACTTCACCCGCGAGGACAACGCAGTATGTTCCTGGACCTCTTTCCCGAGCATCGCCGCTTCGTGAACTGCGCTATGCATCCGTATATGCCTTTTGTTTTAGTCTTCGGTTGTGACGCAGCTCCGAGGACGGACTGGGTTGACGATAGGGTCGCCGAGATGTTCGGTGCCCCGAAGGAGAAGGAGCTGACGCCCAATCGTCAGGTCCCCAAGAATATTTTTGACCGCGGCGACGCGGTAAGTACATTTTCCCACTTCCGTTCGAGGGCATGTTTTCCGAGCTCATTCCTCCCGACTGTCGACGATTGGAGAACGGGCTCCCGTCGAGCTTACTTGTTGAATGGGGGATCAACAGAGCCCCGTCGCACGGATCGAAGAGGGCGTTCGAGCGACGCGAGGTCGGGAGAAGGAGGCCGGAAAAGAAAAAGGGGGGACGCGGTGTTTTTTATCCTGGTTCGGGCCTCTCACCGCCGAGATAATGACCCTACTCCAGTGTATTGTGTTCTATCTTTCATGTGCCCTCCCCTGTTACAGATCTTCAGGGGGGTTTAAATACTATGACTAGAGATGCTAAAAGTAATCGCCTCCGGATCACGCTATGTATCCATATCCGTGATGCTGCCCTTGATTCAGCGTTATTTGAATTTCGGTATGATTTCCCTTGATCTCCTGGTGATTGGTTGCCTCCTTCCTTCCTCACAGCCATTGGGCCCTCCGACCAAAACACCCGAAAGGTCGTGGCCTCCACGAGCATGCTTGCTCGTGGGGGTGTGTTTGGTGCTTCATGAACGGAGGCGCAAACGCGTATGCTCGGAGGAGAAGGAGGGATGCTCGTTTCGTTCTCCCGAGCATCTTCCCTTAGTGCCGCTTAGTCGGCGGGTTTAGCTTTTCACGGGGGTACCGTGGTCTTTTGCCAGATAGCCAATCCCCGACACTACTCAACCTTCATCTTTCCAGCATGAGAGAAGTTAATCGTTGCTTCTCTCTCTCCGCAAAAATACGAGCCATCTTGTCAGTGCAAAGGCTGTTCCTTTCTCTTCCTCTCTCTGCTTCCTCTCAGCTCTCATTGTCAACTCGTTTTCAAATGACTGGGCCATGGGTGGTGAACTGGTGGTCCGGTGGCCAAAACACAAGTACAGCTTTCTTACACCTTTCACGTTCCCTCCTGCACCCACGTCGTAAATCGTGAAGACTTTAGCAGCCAACGCTAGAATTCCGTTTCTTTTTCTGACGCAAGTGCACGGCAGTGCCAGAAGTCTCCCCTGCTATTGCATGCATGTCTGAATACATGGCCACCTGTCTTTGCCGAACTCGTAGTTACTTTAAAAGACGATTTGTTTATGTTAGATAGACTAAATAGATTACCTTTAATTGTTGAGGATGACTAGGGAACTGTGTACCGTTGCAACGGTATAGCCATAAAATTTATGAAACTTATCAGTTTCAGTGCTGGTTTCATGAGTTTCAGTGTTTAGTTTTATCAGTTTCATATTTTATCAGTTTTTAGTGCTAAGTTTCATGAGTTTCAGTGCAAAAAATCATAAGTTTCATGAGTTTCAGAGGTATACCGTTGCAACGGTATACCGTTTTTTAGTTTTTCTGTTAATTGTTATCACTAAATACTATATTTAATATATGTACATAGAGAATATAAAATAAAAATATATATTTATTAAAAGTATGTAGTTAACATCGTATTAATTTACATTAAAATATAAAATACACTATATTTCTATAAAAACTAATTAAAAATACGGTTATAAACTTCGACATGTGGTGTACCGTTCCTTTAACAAACTTTTCTTTCTTTCTTTTTTTCTGAAAAAACTGCAGAGCGGTTCCAACACCTACGGGTAACCGATAGGTCTCCGACGAAGCCGCTGGCCCTCCCCCACAGCCACAAGCAGTACGTGGACGGCTACCGGGACGACGCTGCGGAAGAACCCGAGGACGACGAGCTCGGGTATTCGTACCACCGCCGAGTCGGCGTGGCTCGGATCGCCCGGTCTGACAAGCCCGTCTCGGCCCGCACCAACCGGGCCCGCCCGGTGGAGCTGCCGGTCGAGGAGACCTCGCCGCCGTCCTCCACCTCCTCCGACAAGCCGCCGGCCGCCCAGCAGCCGATCCGCGGCGATGAGACCGAGCCGAACAGGGCCGGCTCAATGCTTCTGCAGCTCATCGCATGCGGGTCGGCTGCCGGCTCGGCCAAGTGCCGAGCAGAGCCGAGGCGGAGCTGCGGTCTGGCGAGCCGTCTCGCGTCCCCCGCCGGCGCGGACGAGGAGGAGGCGGCGGCGGGCGGCGAACTGAGCCGGCGGTTCGGCCACCTGGTGGTGGAGGAGAAGGAGTACTTCAGCGGCAGCATCGTGGAGAGCGGCGGCAGGGCCACACCCCCGCCTTCGTCGCTGAAACGGTCCAACTCGTACAACGAGGAGAGGTAACCTTACCAGAAAAGCATTCCTTCTCCGCTTATTAGTACTTACACACACGGTTACACCTACTCGTTAATTTTTGTGATACTGCGTGATTTGTCATTGACACACCGACACATTGTCCAACGCATACGGCCTTACATAGTCTGACTCGATCTGCAACTCCGGGAAGATCTCTACTAGTCTTTTGTCACGTCCAAGACGTATCCTGATTCATGAATCATGTTTAGACTAAATGGGAAGCCGGTACCTTTAGCCATGACAGAACAGAGGTCAGCAGATGAGCATGTATGTATCATGTATGCCGTCCTTCGTCCTGGAAAAACGGGAAACAAGAGAACAAGTTGTCGTTTAGAACGATGCTAACTAAACATGGCAGCGCTGGCGACGGTCCCATAATGGCACAGCACAAGCATTATGGCCGAAGTACCGAGCCGGACGTGTTGTCTCGGTTCCACGGATTCTCGTGGCTCTACGCTGTACGTTTTCGCATGCGAACAGAGAATCGTGTCGTGCGCTGTGCATGCTCGGACCATGCTCTGGCTCGTCAAGAGGTTCAAAGCTAACTTTACTGGTCACACTTTTCATACGCCACAAAATTCAGCACCACAACAACAGTCCAAAAGTTTAGCGCAAAAAAAAATCCCTGAACCTACAGTACACTAGGCTTGGACGTGGCCCGTTAGCTTCCAACCAAACGTGCCCTAAATCACTGAAGTGGCTTGTACTAGGTGTTACTGTATCAATGCAATTGTACAAGTACATATTACTCCTACATACGGGACAAGACCGAACTTGCGTGTCGCATGCTCACTTCTTATGCTCCTGCTTGTACTCTCCTGCCTTCGTGCAAATAAGCTAGCTGCTGGTGCGTACGTTGCAAACCGCAAACAAGTCGATCGCTGCTAATTAACTTTTGGTTCGACTGCAGGAGCTCGAGGCCTGGCGTCGGTGCGATCGGTGAGGAGAGAACGGATGAGCGGACGGAGGCGGAGGGAGGGATCAGGGGAAGATGCATCCCGAGCAGGAAGAAGCAGCAACAGCAGAAGCGGGCGCCTTGAGAGATCTGTAGTGATCAGGGGGTTCAGGCCGTCGGAGTACGTACTAGTAGGCTTAGCTAGTACTAGTAGTAGCTCGATGTCGGATTCGTTCCGTGGTGAGAGCTGAGCCCTGCGTAAAAGAAGATAGTAGTAGTAGCACTTCTGTGCTGGGAACAGTTGGGACGATGCGGTAGGACTCTCTGGCCCTGTGTAAAAGATGAGTTTTTATCTCCATGAGGGTATCTCATCAAAGATGAGTTTTTATCACTACTGCTAGCTCGATGGATCGGTATCTCCTTCCAGTGCTAGCCAGGGTTCACCTTATCGAACACGCGATTTTTAGATGAACAGTAAAATTTGATAATCGTAAAAATCGAGCCGAAAATCGGTCGAAAATCGCAAAAAATCGCATGAAATCAAAAATCAGATTTTTTTGAAAAAAATCAAATATCGTGGAAAAGCAACGATTATCGGTGGAAAATCGACGATTATCGTGGAAAATCGACAGCCATGTTGAACTTTTTTGTGCGGTGGATTTTTGTAGCGATTTTCGACGATATTTGGCGATAATCGCGATATTTGCGTCATATAGATTTTTTTTGAATATTTTCGGTTTACCGATCGGTAACTGATTTCGGCTGCCGTCGATAACGCGATTATCGGCGATAATCGAGCGATTATCGTCGATAAATGGAACCCTGGTGCTAGCTCGATGGATTGGTATCACTTAGTAGAATCTTAGCGCTAATTTGATAGATCTATCAGGTCACAGATGGTTATCATTTTGGATACAGATATAGTTAACTTTTGAAACTTTGATTATCATTATTTTTTAAAATCTTTAAGTTGGATACGTGAATATCATATGCATAGATTCATCTCGCAAAGTAAATTCATAATATTATAACTTTATTATGTTTTATAAATATATTATAGTAAAAATTAGTTGTTAAAGTTACGTTTCGGAGACCATATCCCTATTAAAAACAACAAACTATTTGTGATGGGAGAGAGTATATTTTAAATATGGTAAAAAGTCATTGAAGAAAACAGCAGGACTATATACAAGTATACATGGATATGGACTGCTCGCGATGCATGCATCTGCAAGAATCATTCATTGCTCCATCATATGCCTGGCGTGTTTTTTTTTTTTTTTTTTTTTGACGCTCTGCTCTGGTCATCGCCTCGCGTGCTTTTAACAACAGCATCCATCGATCGTGTGTGGCAGGGCCGCTGCATTCCACCGCATGCTAGGCCATGCAATCGACTGTGTCGCGCTTTCATTTAACACCATCCATCATGTTGGGCACGCAACGCAGCCGAGAAGCTGTGCCTCCCTCCTCCACATGCTTTCTGGTATAGCTAGGCCTAGGCCGGTGCCCGGTGGTAGTAATTGTAGAAATATACGTAATATTTAATTTCTGATATTATTACGAGGCTAATAACATAAAATACTATAGAGGTATAAATCAGTAGGCAAAAAAATTTCCTCAAAAATGTAAAAATAACAGGGTATATCGATCATACGAATAATTTATAGTTAGGATTAACGAAGATCAGAAAGCATCGCAGATGTGATCGCGGAAGTAGTCGAGGAAGAAGCAAAGCAGTCATGTGGATGTCCTGCCAAGAAACCTCCCCATGCATGTGATCTCTATGACTGCTCACCCTCCTTCCCGTGCACACCGAGGAGAAAGGCGGCGCAGTTCAGCAGCAACACCACAATACAGCTATCCAGAGAGGAAGAAGAAGAATGGAAGAGACATGTATGTCAATTAGACCGAATTTAAAGAAACATGTCAAAAGTATTTAATTAAACAGAATGAATAGAGTGATAATTAAATGATTTAAAGTCACGAGTCATGTGAAAAATACACGAATACGCTCCCGCATACGTGTGTGTTTAGCTAAAGTCCTCCACATATCATCCTCATATCATGTGTCATATTATTCAAGGAGTGACAATGACTCTACCTTATAAATTGATTTTCCCCTACTTGTCTAGTTAATATAGTACTAGACCATGCATTATGCGTGCTTTGGAATTTTAAAAGAAATAGACCTCTATTTACCAATTTCTAAGATCTACTACAGCTGTCATTTTTACTAGGCACGTATGCGCGGCGTGGCGCCGTGCAACGTGCGACACCTAAAGATGAGAATGGACAGCTCGTATCTTTGGCCATAGTTTTGTAGCTTAATTGACGGCACATCACTTAACAAATTTCTGTCTATCTTTAACCTATCATCGTTAAAATGCATCGCGTAAGAAATAATAGGAACTAAAAAGACCGTAAGGAATGCAGCAATAAATGGAAGTGGTCTACAAACATAAGCCAAATAGGATAACATCATTTAGATCTAATTATAGCCGTAAGTCTAATAAAATTCAAGTATCTAATTGCAGCATAACTGTAATGTGAATAATTATTTGATGCAAACATGCAGTGAACAATATGCAAAAATTGAAAGAGCACCACAGGACCACGTCGTAACATTTTACAGCAAGTTACTTCATGAAACAATTAAGCTATATGTTTAGCAAGGTTGCTTACCTGGACATTTTCCTTATGTATATTGTTTGGAAGATCCTCTCATACTGTCTCTAAAACTGAAATATTGTTTGGCCTTACTAAACATATAGCTTAATTGTTTCAACCTTATGTATATTGTTTGGAAGATCCTCTCATACTGTCTCTCATGCTGGTACTGAAAATTGAAATTTAAATCTCTACTATATAAAGTGAGAGTTTCTTCCCACGTCACATTAATTGCCCTTCCCACGTCACATTAATTGCCCTACTTAATTGCCATGCTTAATTGCCCTACGCAAGAAACGAAGTGTTGCTTTAATTAGCCAGCTTTTGCAAGAAACGAAGAGTTAAAGATAGATGTTTGATCTTATGAAATACTTCACATTAATTGCCCTACTTAATTGCCCTGCTTAATTGCCCTACGCAAGAAACGAAGCGTTGCTTTAATTAGCCAGCTTTTGTAAGAAACGAAGCGTTAAAGATAGATGTTTGATCTTATGAAATAGTATTTTTTTTATTTTTTAATCTTTATTTTTCGTTATCAATTTTGTTTTTCGTAGCAACGTACGGGCATATAACTAGTGTCCATTAAGTGTTAGTCACTGATAAGACCATTTTAGACCCACATTTGGTAATACTATATTGTAGTCACCTCTGAATGAGTCCTGAACAGTCGATCAGAGGGTAATACCGGCTTGAGACAAACGTTGAGTTTCTGCACTTGTCCAATCACCAAATTCCTTGTGGTTCGCATGAATGTATGGTTGAAGTCTATCCCTAAGGTTCTGAAGAAGTTTTTGCTCTCTTTCAGTTTGCAGCTCCTACAATCCGGAGAAGCTATTAAGGTCTAAGAATGGGCAATTTAAAACAAAAATATTCGGCTTTTTTTAAAAAAAAGTAAGGTCTAAAAGGGAAGCATCAACTACCAACTCCAAGATGATTGGTGTTAGCAGGCTGGGAACCCACGTCAGATAACAACTTTGCTGCAATTAACTGAGCACTGTGGGAGCAAGGTGTCTTTATATCTTATCTTGAATCCTTGCCCTTGCCTCTTGATTATCTTATTATTCCTTAATCTGTATTGTTCTTCCTCAATTTGTATTGAAGCTACGGATGGCAGTGCAAGCTGACCAATATAATCTTAAAAATAGTCGCTCCCAAAAAGGATCCTAAAGACAGCAATTGGATCGATTATGTTATCTCTGAAGTGCCATTATAAGAAATTTAGTGGCGCCATCAAGTAAAAGTGTAACAGCAGGGTGATTAGCTAATACAATGTAAGAGCAACATGCAAGTTAAAGGTCGGATTCTTCGTGGTCATTGGATATTCCATAAAATCTTGGCCAGTTCTGTATTGTAGCAAACAGATGTGTGGAGGTTAATATTTCAGTTCAAGTAGATAAAAAAATCATGACTTATTGAGGAAGACCTTCCTTTTCATGCGTATCGTAAGAATCTTTTTTTACAGGATCACCTAGGACTTGATAAGCCTCACTTAGTTCCTTGAAAAAGTAACCAATTTAGTCAGTATTTGTAGTGAGGTAACCCTCTACAAAGATAATGGATTAATGGGTGCATACACATCTTCCTTTACCCAATCCTGTATAACAGAGTTTAGTCTTCGCATTACTGGAATGCTCCCAACATAAAGAAATCTATTATGAAATAAAACATTGTCAGAATCAGAAGGGACAACCAGAGTGACCATCTCATTTGTTCTGTCATCTAAAAATGATTGCCTGCACTATTTCCTCTCCTAGAACATTGATTCTACGGCTACAACACCCTTGTCTCTCTGTTACGGTGAAATCATGTTACAGAAAACAAAAAAACACAAAAAACAGTTGAACAGAAGCGAAAAATCTACCTAAAACTTCCGCGCGGCATCAGGGTTCCCGGGATTCTTGTTCGGGTGCACCAGCTTGGCCTAGAGAAACTCAAACATTGACAGCACGGCTGAATTAAGAACCGAGAGCACATTCACGAAAATACCATCAGCGTCTGATGGCAGAAGGATAGCGCACCTTGAGCTAACATGTCTTCTTGATCTCGGCCGCGGAGGCGTCAGTGCTGACCTCCAAGATGTTGTAGTAGGCGCTGTCCTTCACGCTATACAGATGGAGTCCATTCGCCCCTCCGGCGGCGCCGCTGGCGGATACCCCTCGATCCGGTGGGAGGAAGGAGGGCGCCCTGGCTGGATCTGAACCCCGCGGGATGTAGGTAGTACACCACGTCGGCGCCACCGGCACCGCGGCTGGCCTGGCCGTCGAGAAGCGCGCGGATGTAGGTAGTACACGACGAGAAGAGCACCAGCCCCCCACTCAGGCTGGTCGATCGGGACCATGTGCCCTGCCCCCTGTACGCGATCACGTACCCGGCGACGTCCTTGCCGTCGGTGGACCAGGGCCGCCAGTCCGACGCGACGCCGAGCCCGAGCTTCTCCACCGACTGCTTCGTTGCAGTGACAGGGACCATCGCGTCCAAGTCGCCGCTGCACGTCCTTGCTCCGCCCATCAGTGTGTTCGTGTCAAGTACAAATGCAGTACTGCTAGTATACTAGAGCACGCCACTGCCTTCAGGAAAGAAATACTTCTACTTGGAAAAAATAAGATGCAGACAAATCAGTTCCCAATTGAACAGCCTGCATTGGCAAATAATTAACCTTGTTGAATGCAAGCAGGTTCATAACATCCAACTTTTGATCATCTCTACTATTATAAAGCAACAGTTGGTGGCAGTGGTGAGTTCTACCCACGTCATTAATTGCCCTGCTTAATTGCCCTACGCAAAAAACGAAGCGTTGCTTTAATTAGCCAGCTTTAGCAAGAAACGAAGCGTTAAAGATATATGTTTGATCTTGTGAAATACTTTTTTTATTTTTTAATCTTTATTTTTCGTTATCAATTTTGTTTTTCGTAGCAATGCACGGGCATGTAACTAGTTAGAACATAAAGGTAACCGATACTGCAAAATTTCTCTCTGAGGAGTTTCATCTTCCAATGTGCTTTTAGGTTGACTATCAAGGTGGCTCACGCACTTGCGTGTGCATCGTATTTAAATAATTTAGTAATACATATACGATTTTGCTTTTTAGAAGTTACATCGTTGCATAAGTCAATTTGTGATATTTTGATATTTATTTTATGCGGAAGAATATACCCACCCTGTTCTCAATACTTATCACTTGTGATCGAACATTTTTTCTTCAAATAATCGTATAGCGAAAATAGTAAGCATAACATTTTTTTATTCTATATCATCATCTCTTAATTGCATTGTTGAAATGCTCTCCTCTTTCTATCCGTACTTCTTTTAGTGCACATCATATTGTTTATACCGGTATAGCCAAGTGAACACCTGTCGATATATCACCCTCTTAATATCTTCATTCTATAGAGGTCCACCAAACAAAGAGTCAAAATATTTTTTAGAATTTTAAGCATATTTTATTTTTATGAAAATCAAATGGCTAATTTTTTTATTTTTATTCCTAGTTTTTGTATTTTTATTGTATTTGATGTGGACTCTTTATTTTAATCGAAGTCATTATAACTCGGGTTTGTCAGTCAAGCTAATAGAAGCTAACCAATACTCAGAACCATAAAAAAAATGATATTTAGAATGATTTGTACTTTAAGAGAAGTAACAGTACCAACATCATCATCAAGTGAAAAGAAATATGACTATGATCAGCAGGGGAATTTAACGGATGACATTGAACCTATATCAGCACTGATTCAACATCAACATTAGAATCACGACCTTTTGCAGCTGGCATGGAAAACTTAAGAGGATGAAAGATGATGAGAATTGGTACATACCAGTATTATCAGCAATATGAATAGTTTCTCTACGGTGGATCAAATAATGCATGTCGAGAGTTGTATGTAATTTACAGGAAAACAAATACAATTCTGGTTTGTTTGGAAGGAATAGATTAGGAAAGTTACGATTATGGTTTGTTTGAGATAGAGAGACTACAATTTGAGAGAGAGAGAGAGAGAGAGAGAGAGAGAGAGAGAGAGAGAGAGAGAGAGAGAGAGTTGTATATAAAGGAGATTTTTTATGTTATCGTACCGTTTAACTCATGTATATAGGGAAACAAATACAATTTGTTACCAATGCTGTGTGTGTGAGAGAGATGGGGGGGGTTGAAAGATTAGGAAGAAATAGATTAGGAAAGTTACGATTCTGGTTTGTTTGAGATAGAGAGACGTACAATTCGAGAGAGAGCGAGTTGTATACAAAGGAGATTTTTTATGTTACCGTACCGTTTAACGCATGTATGTAGTGCATTGACTGTTAGTTGCAAAATGTTTGTATTGAACATGGACTCTAGATCTATACGTCAAGTTTTAGACGGATGGAGGGATCTAATGCCGGGGGGGGGGGGGGGGAGTTGTATACGGAGAATGATAACGATTGTAAAAGCATCAATAATCAACTGCGTAAACAATTGTGGTTAAGGCTACAAGCAAATGTGGCTATGCTCATCCATGGGCTTTGTTTTGTTAATCATAATCAGGATCAGCTGATAAAGGGCCAGATGTTTCTATTTTTTAATGAGAATTATTTGTTAAACATAATTAGGGACCACCTAATCAAGGGCTAGGCGTTTCTATTTTTTGTGAGAATTTCCATTAGGTTAGATTTGATATAAAAATGCAACTACTATTTTTTATATAGTTGTTATTCCGAATTTTCATTATGTATGGGTGTTAAATACAACTGCAAATATTTGGCGGAAGAGATCGGCAGGAGTACGAAGCTATCAGACCAAAAGTTCTGTTCAAACCAACAGTTGTCATGACACGAGAGAGCAGCTTCCACTGATTAAATTTTAGTAGAAACGTTACCATAGTCCACCGGGCGAGATGAATCGGCGAGGGAATGACTTTCACGATGGCACAGAAGGTCGCTGGAGCTTCCGATGTTTAATTATATTGTTAAGCGATTGCTGAGCCGCGTATCATCATCAAATTTGTCGCACGTTTCCTGAAAGGGCACTAAGGCCATTCACAGTCGGAGTTTCATTTTCATTAAATAATGTGACACATCATTATGTTTGGTGACATGACAAGATAATTATAAAGAGAGAGATAGAAAGAGTTTCATGGGAGGTGAGTGAGTTTCATCTAGATAAAACTTGAGATACACGGTTACCTAGACAAAAGCTGATGTGACACTCTTGGAAAATGGAAAATAAAACTATGCATTGGGAATGGCCTAAGACCCAACGATTTCGTGCACTGCATGATTAGCCAGTTGCCAATTTGGTTATGCTGTGTCATTTGGACTTAATTTTTTCCCCCCTCAGGACAGCTTAATGGCCACCGATTCTTGTGCATTTCTGTACTCCCGTTGTGGAACAACATGCACCAGTTTATTTTAAAACATTTTCACCTGCATGTAATACTTTTTGGCTTCCAGTTTAGCGCATTATCTCCACTCATCTGATGTTTGCACAGACGAGTATGCTTAAGCTGATGGACCAACGGCACTAGACTGATGGGCATTGGCTGCCTTCTCTTTCTGCTTTTATTTTTGTTTTTATCTTAAACGTTTGGGATGATGGTCATTGGCATGGTTGCTTTGTGGGGGCCTACTTGCTAAGCTGGTCCAAGTGCTAGATTGTTCATTTCTACTTTCGTGGAAGGGGTCAAGTGGTTTGGTTGGTGGTCCATCTCACTCAATTTGCTTGGCGATGTTTCATCTTCTGTACAATTCCTCTGCGTCCCAAATAACTAGTGTCGGCGTACTTTGCGCCAGGGTCCCCACTCCCCCGCAGTTAAAAAGGTCGCCAGGGGTGTGGTCGACCCGGGCACGCGGGCAATGGTGCCACGCCCGACCAGAAGGTGGTCGCCCGGGACGCATGGCGCCAAAGACGCCTGGCGACAGGGAAGGTGTGTCGCCCCGGGACACGTGGCAAATGTGACGGCCCCGGGCAGAAGGTGGTCGCCAGAAAGGTGGTACGCTGGCCACTCCCAGAGATCAAGGGCATTTAATGCACATGCGATTAAATGCGCGTGGATGCAGTATGACGGCCGCTTCCCAGGCACGACATTAATCGCGTGACATCACGCGCAAAGACCTTACCTCTCGACGTAACGAGAAGCGTTGGTGGACGGGGCGGCAAGGTGGGATTGTGACAAATGGCGGCAATATTAATGAAGTAAGAACGAGCGGACGTTAAATAATCCCATGCCGGTGTAATGATGGTGGTTTACCCATGCGTCCCTGGTCACCCTAGTATAAAAGGGAGCCAGTGGTGCATGGGAGAGGGGTTCGAAGATTGTAAGGCTTTCATTTCTTCAAAGAAGAACACAAGCAATACCAAAAGAAAGCAGGACTAGGGCTATTACTCTTATGAGGGCCTGAACACTCGGGTAAAAAGCTCGCGCCTTGTTCCCTGAGTTTCCTTGACTTTGCCGTTTTCTTCCTTTCCCTAATTGCCCCGAAAGCCCCTCGCTTGAACCTCATAAGCACCCAATTCAGAGGTGCCCATTAGCTAGAACCCGGCAGTGCGCGCTGTAAGGGCTCTTTGGTGGTTAGATTGCCCTCTTCCTTCCATCTCCGGGCTCAAGCTCACAGGCTGGTGGGCGCTATTCGCATGGCGGAGTCGCACTCAATCGCGTAATTTGCCGAGGAAAGCGGCGCCCGTGGCCGATCCCGACGTTCGTGGAGGAGCCGGCCACCCGGTCCCTCCGCCGAGGGGCCGCCAGATGGCTCCCTACGCCGGGTCACCGTCTAACGGCGCTGGCGCTGGTGACGACACTTCAGCCGAAGCCTCCATGCGGCCCGATCGCTTCTCGATCATCCCCAAGAACTCGGGCGACACTCCCACTGCGGTCATGGACATCGCCCACCTGGTGGACGCCGCTGACAACAAAGTTGAAGTGGCGACCCTGGCCGAGGCTTCCGTGGCGGCAGGGACACACTACCGGGACGCGCAGTGTTCCGAATGCACCACGACGACTCCTCCCGGCCAAGGGTCGGGACAAGGGAAGGGGGTCCTGCAACCCCCTATTCTGAGGGACATGCACATGATTCCGCTTCTTCCGCGGTCCCCCGAGTCTAGGGGAACTGTGAAGACCTCCGATCGCGCCCGATGAAGGGGCGGGCGGCGGCAACGACTGCCATGTCCACCGCGAACGCCGCAAGGGGCATAAGATGTGTCAGGTCTCCCTCGGACTCTAGGAGAGGCGCAGGGTCGCACTCCTCATCCTCTCCTCAGATCGGGGCCGCGAACGCTGCGCTACTCTCTACAACGTTGGGTGCCAGCGTTCTCTCCGCCTTTCAAGTCGCATGGTCGGAGAGATTCCGCCCGCCTCCATCGAGAAGTATGATGGTACCACCAACCCAGAGGAGTTCCTTCGCATCTACACCACTGGTACGCGGCGAGGGTCCTGAAGGTCATGGCCAACTACCTCCCGACGTCACTAACTGCTCTGCCGGTCTTACTTAACCTCCCGCGAGGCTCGTGCACTCGTGGGAGGGGCTATGCGACATTTTTGTCGCTAACTTTCAGGGCTCCTACGCCAACCAAAGGGGTGGAGGACGACTTCCACGCCTGGAAGCGGAGGGAGGAGTCCTCGAGAGTTCATCCGTGCGGTTCACCATCGCCGCAGAACACGATCCCGGATCTCTCCGAGCAAATGGTGATCATCGCTTCAGGAGGGTCCGACCGTAAGATCTGGAAAAGATGGCCACGCGCGTCATCTCAACCACATCCGAGTTGTTCTCCCCCGGGCGCACAAGGCGCCAGGGCCGGCTCGGAAGTGTGCCACGAGGCCTTCCGATTCCGGTGACGCCGTTGGCACCCTGAAGTCCTCCGACCGCAAGAAGAAAAGAAAAAGCGGAGGGAGGCAACGGCTAGGAGGTCTTGGTCGTGAGCCGGAGCCCAAATCCCGCCATTCATGATGACCAGACCAACGGAGAGCGCCAGGCAAAGCGCGATCGCAGGGACTGCCGCCGCCTTCGCCCGGCGAAAACGATGGCGGCAAGCCCTATTGCCCCCATCCATCGAACGAGCGACATGACTTGGAGGATCGCCAAGTTGTATCTAAGTCGGTCGACAAAGCGGCTCAAGAAACGCCGCGAAAGATTGGCGAAGACGAAGACGATTTCGAAGATGTGCTCGCTAGCCTTCCAAAGGCTGAGCACACTGGCGTTCATACACGGTGGTTCGCCACTACCTCGAACCCCGCAAAGATAAGCGGATCTGAGGCGGTGTGTGCCACCACGCCGCCTCTCGACGGGCGGCTAAGTGGTCGAATAAACGATCACTTTCGGGCCGGTAGACCACCCAGAGAACACCTCCTACTCTGGCCATCTCTCCGATGGTGTCCCCACGGTCCGCGCAATCGCGGTTAGCGGGTCCTGGTTGATGGAGGCGCCATCAACTCGCTCACGCTGTCGGGCGGCCATGATCTGCGCTCAGATCTCAGACGAGAGCTGCGCCCGGCCGCTTTTATTTGGGAGTAGCCCGGGTGGGCCTTCCTACCCTGAGACAAGTCCGACAAGCGCTCGGAAGCTCGGTTCGAGAACTTCCGAACGGAACTTCAGATTTTGAGGTCGCCGACTTCGACCTCCCTATAATGCCCTCGCCTTGGCCGCCTGGTTAAGTTCATGGCAAGGCCCACTACGCCATACATGCCGGTGAAAATCCTGGCCTGGGGTCCCATTACGGTGAAGGTGGATAGATTGGAAGCTCGCGGCTCAAAGAGTACCGGGCAGGATCTTGCTTCGGCACCACCGGCCGGGCGCGACAAGGACGACAACCTGCTCCCCTCGGCCAAGTCGCCCGCTCCGCCCAGTTCGTGGGCGAGGCAAAGGCGGCCCCCATGGGCGCAGGGAAGGCTCTCGGGCAAGGTCGCTAAGATCGCAGACCGACCTCGGCCGCCAAATAGGAAGACGCGTCACCTTCCTCCCGGCCTAACTCGATGTGTTCGCCTGGGAACCATCGAATGACCGGGTCCCCAGTGAGCGATCGAGCACCGACGGCAACGCTTCTCGAGCGCCTGCTTCTCGGGCGTTAGGATCCGTGGCGCCAGAGCGGCAGGACGCCATTCGGAGACAGGTGGAAAATCGTTGTCTGCCAAGATTGTGCGGGAGGCCGCTACAGGAGTGGTTGGCCAACCCCGTGCTTGTAAAGAAGTCTAATGGGAAGTGGCGAATGTGCATCGACTTCACCTCAACAAAACCTGTCCCAAGGACCGTGCACCCCTTGCCGCGGATAGACATCGCTGCCGACCCACTCGCTGGCAGCGGCTTCAGGCTTCCTCGACGCCTACTCAGGTTATCATCGATCAAAGATGGCGCAGAAGACGAAGAGAAGACCGCGTGACTCTGCGTATATTGCTACGCCAAGATGCCTTTCGGCCGAAACGCTGGTGCCACTTATCGGGCTATGCACATTGTGTTCGGCCCCAAATAGGAAGAACCTCGGAAGTGTATGTTGATGATCTGGTCGCGGAAAACGAAGAGGCCACGGTCACGAGCTTATACAGACCTTGAAGAGACCTTCTCTCACCTCGTAAACTATCGCCAAGTTGAATCCTTCCGGTGCGCGTGTTTGGTGTCTCGTCCGAAGCTGCTCGGTTTCGGTCTCCAATGATGGAATCAAGTCAACCCGAGAAAATAGAAGCAATTGAGCTGAATGCGACCGCCTACCCGCCAAGCAACCGCAATGCTTGGTCGTTTGGCCAGCCTTCCTGGGCGTTTATATCCCGGCCGGGAGAAAAGTCTCGCCAATCGTTGCTGTTGAAGAAAACCAACTCATTTGAATGGACCCTGCTTCCAACAAGCGCTTGAAGATCTCAAGAAGTACCTCTCTTCTCCTCCAAAGGTTGGTCGCCTCGGCCAGCGGCTAGCTATCATGTGGCGACCCACGTAGTGAGCGCCAGTACCGGTAATGAACGGGAAGGGGTCCAACTACGGTCTACTACATCAGCAAAGTGCTCCACGACGTTAAACAAGGTACCCTTAGGCTCTAAAATGGTCTATGCGGTGGTAGTGGCGCCAAGAAAGTTACTGACTATTTCCAAGGGAGAGAGATCACAAGTGGTCTCCTCGCACTCGCGAGATCCTCCACAACCAGAAGCGAGGGTCGTGACGCTAAGTGGTCCGTTGAGCTGGGGAGTTCAGATCAAGTTTGCTCCTCGTACCTCAATAAAGAGTCAAAGGTCAAGTGACTTCATGGTCGGCGAGTGGACTCATTCGAGTCCGGTCGATGAGGTCCCGCGCCTCCCTGGGACGCTTCTTCGACGGGTCTTTCAGGCTTGAAGAAGGCGCTGGGTTCTCTCTGGTCTCTCCGGACCGGGACCTCTCGTTAATCGTGGTCGCCGACTTCAAGGCCACCAACAACGCCGCCGAAAGTACCGGGGGCTTCGGCTGGCCGTGGCGCCGCACCATCGGTGTCCGGTCATCGCAATAAAGGGCGACTCCTGGCGGGTTGTCAATCGTGCAAGGAAGGACTTTTTCCGCCCCGACCGCCATGGCAAAGATACCTGGGGCGAGGTCGCGAAGTTGGAAAGGCATTTCGGCGGACTGATACACTCACATCCCAGCGCGTGACAACCATCTCGGACGAGCTCGCCACTCGCTAACGACCAGGTCTCTCTGACCGGCCGGGGTCTTTGAGGAAAGGCTTCGCGATCGTCCATCGCGGCCCCATTTCTCGCGGATTTATGGTGATGCCGCCACCGCTCGTGGAAGGCGGTTCCGGAAATGCCCGGCCAGCGAAGTATTTCGACGACCACCTCGTGGTCGCCAGACGGACCAGGAAGGCACATGGATGGATCCGATCCTGGCCTACTGCTGGGATCGGCGTGCCCCGATGATGATGCCGCCAGAGAAGATAGCACGAAAGGCCTGGCTATACCCTGGTGGGCGGGGACTGTATCACGTAAGAATGGAATTCTTCCGCGCATCACTTTCGGGAAGAGGGGAGCGCTTGCTCTCTGATATCCATGGAGGCGTGCAAAGTGGAGCCATGTGTCGAACGACGATGGCGGAAAAGCTTTCCGTCAAGGGTTCTGATAGTGGCGACCGCCTCCAGGATGCTTCGCGAGCCGGTGAGGAGATGTGAAGCGGTTTCGGGCCTCCACGCCAAGCGTGTCCACCAACCAGCCCAAGCCTGCCAGACTATCCCGCCTCTTGGCCCTTCGCCTGGGGGTACGATATCCTGGGCCTGCTCACGTGGGCCAGGGGCTACACCCTAATTGCTCGTCGCCATCGACAAGTTCACCAAGTGGGTAGAAGCGAGGCAAGAAGATCCATCACCGCCGCCGCCAAGTTCATACGAGATTTTTGCCCGCTTCGGGTCGCTAACCGTATCATCAACGGGCGCCTCACTAGCGGCCTTCTTAGACTTCGTGAAGAGATGGGCACCAAGGTCTGCTTTGCCTCTGGCCGCCACCCCAGGAGCAACGGCCAGTCGAGCAGACCCGCCAACGCTACCGTACTCGAAGGGCCTCAAGACCCGGGCGTTCGGCCAATCGACTCCACAAGCGTGGCGCCGGTGGATCGAAGAGCTCCCGGCTGTGTTGTGGTCACTCCGACCACTCCTAAGCTCAAGCACCGGGAAACCCCTTTCTTCCTGGTTCTCTGGCCGTTTGTTCTCCCTGAGCCGAATCTGGGTCACCGCTGCATCGTTTGTGGAAGAAGACCAGTGGAGAGCTGCGCCGAGATTACATCAACCTCTTGGAAGAGGCGCTGGATCGAAAGCATTTTGCGCTACCGCAAAGTACCAAAGCAGAGCCTCAGCGATACTCACGCCCCGGTTAATGAGAGAACGCAGCGTGGCGACCTGGTCTTTGGCGAAGAATCCAGACGATCTTACGTCGCCTCGCATAAACCGCCTCCCGGGGAAGGACCTTTCAAAGTGGTCTGTCTCGTCGCCCCGGCGGTCGGTTGGCCATCAAGACGGCGAGAGCTAGCAAACTCTCAATATAGAAAATCTCAAGCAAGTTCTACTCTTTCTTGATTGGTTGTAAGTCCTGGTTCCGATCCCCCGACCTGGCCGAGTATGTCTTCCGCCCACGCGCGGTCGGGAGGCCTGCTTTGAAGTTAAATACTCTTTTTCCCGCTCCAAACCGCCTGATCTTCCCGCTCTTTTCGGTCTTTTGCCTTCGTCGGATAGTGCCGGGCGATTTGCCTCTGGCACTGGGTCCCCAAAGAGCAGGTAGGATCACTAAGTGTGAGCGCACGACGGGGATTCGGGTGATTGATGCTAGTTTAGCACGATCCCCAAGACGGTCATGACACTCGTGGTGTCCCCGGGGCTCGGCGACTAACACCACTGCCAAGAACTCGGGCCCGCCTCCGAACTCGCTAAGTGATCGCTCCCTAGCTCAAGACCTTAAGTCTCCAAGCGTTCCGTGGAGCCAGAAGAATAAGAACAAAGAAATCTTTAAGCCATATAGCGGGAAGCCCGTGCTTCCATTCCATTTGAACTGCCTTGCGTCAAGTTTTTACAGGCAAAAGTAAAACAAACTAGCTAACTACGCCTGGTGGGATCCTCTCGTCCTCTGCGCAGCCACGGGCCGCCACATCCTCAAGAATCTGAGAACGCTCCGATGAAGCGCCACGCCCTCGCCACCGCCGCCGACCCGAGGGTTCTCCATCGCCACCGAGCACACCGCCGAGCTGCCGTGGACTCCGCTTCTCCGCTCGATGCCGCCGATCCTGACCGTAGGTCGCGGATCGGTTGGGGTCACGGGCCATGCGAATAAGCCAAGACGCGATTTCCTGGTCGCCGATCGCTGGCACTTCTCCTCTCGACGGACTGGCGGCGAGCGGCGGCAAAGCGCGTAAGAAGTCCAGCGATGCAGAGGCGAAGGCATAGTGCCGTGGCTTCTCCTCCCGCGGACCGGCTCAGCCCAATTTAACGAAGCAAGGCGGCCATTGCTCGATTGAAGGCATGGCGCAAAGATCTCGCAGTGGTGTCCACGCCTGACCGGGCCCTATCTGGCTTCTCCGCCTCCAAATCAGAGCCTCTCCACGGCGGGTGCTTTGTCCATTGCTTCCGCTCCACCAGCCCTCGCTCGATCCGCCCCTGGTCGCTAGATCTTCTACCTCTTATGCGGAGGGCGGTTAATCTCGCCTCGCTCACAACCGCTTCCTCGCTGTCGCTAGATTTCGATCGCTTGCTGGAATAAAGCCGAGACCGCTGCCAAAGAAAGCGTCTGCGTCTCGGGCCGAGGGAACGGAGGCGCGGTGGATCCGGTAGGGGCGAGGCCGAAGCGATTCTCGTGCCGAGCGACGGGCGCCAAAGAACCGCCGCTGGGGTCGCTTCCCTCGCCCGGCCGCCTCCTGGGATCGGCTACCTCGATGGCGCGACCTCACCACGGCGCCCGGACCACCGCGGCTTGGGCAACGGAAGGGTCCGGCGGAACCCTAAGAAAGAGACGGAAAGGCGTAAGTAACGAAATGCCGCCAAAGAAACTTAAATTCGCATCAGATGTGTGCATTTTGAATAAGTACCTAGGTGATGGTTTTGGGAACCGAGGCACGCGATAAGGACCAGCCGCAGTCTGTGTCAAGCCGCCGGTGCCGGCCCCGTTTCTTAAGAACCGGCCAACCGGCTGGGGCGAATCGACGCCATGGCGGCGATGGCGCGAGAAGATTCGCCGCCATGGTGGCGCGGCAAGGCCAGCAGCTGCGGCATAGGCGCGGTGCCGCCTTCACCACCCCACAGGCCGAGGAGGAGCCATGGAATGGTTTGTTGTTGTCCCCACCCCGTGGGAGCAAGGAGGACGGGGGCCCCGTGGTCGGCAAACCTCCCGCCACTAACGAGGAAACGGCCGGGCCACAGAAGAAGTCCGCCGCCAGAGAGGTTCCGC
This sequence comes from Rhipidocladum racemiflorum, assembly GCA_036346355.1. Lineage (NCBI taxonomy): Eukaryota > Viridiplantae > Streptophyta > Magnoliopsida > Poales > Poaceae > Rhipidocladum > Rhipidocladum racemiflorum. The sequence continues at coordinate 81,747,727 of CM070573.1, read as the reverse complement.
CTGGCCGAGCCTGCATATGGGCCTTTGGGAACGCACCACCATTACCGCTATCATCATCGCCTATCCCGGACGCTGCGCTTTCCTAGGTGCTCTCTCGCCGCCAGTGAGGGTCCCTGATTGTCAAGGGGTGCCCTGCAGTACGCTGGGCGTGCTCATGGCGTCCATCGACGGTATGGCACGGACTATCGTCAGCAAGCCCCTGCATGACAACCGGCAGGGATCACGCCGTCCGGAATTCCGGAATGGGGCCGACGGTTTCCGGGCTTGCGCTATCCACTGGCTGATCGCGTCAAGACAGGTTCCCCGGCCGGGTACACAAAAAAGAGAGGAAGGAGAAGCCTCAGAGAATAAAACATCGGCGCACCAAAATTCGACCCATAGCGTAGAAGGAGAGGGATGGCTCAAGGTGAAACGAGTTACCTCCAGAATGTCTCCGGTCCGTGCCGACGCCCATGTATCGCCAGTCGCGGGCGACGCGGCGGCGAAGAGGGTACAATCCGGAAACGAAGTCCCGAATGACCATGGCCCTGTCAAACCCGCCGTCCTGAGTGGTCGACGCTGGCCTACATAGCGTGGCTGGCGTCTCGCTCACATGGGCCCCCACAGTTGGGTTGCCGATCACGCCAGCGGAAGCTCCAAAGACTCAATGCCACTATCGCCTCGCGTACAGACATCCAATCTTCACGCCTGCCTCCACTGGATCGATGCAAATTCGCAGGAAGGTAGCGCGGACATGGACCACGTCGCGAGACAGCGACTCCGTGAAAGTTGCCGCTGTGGCGCGGAGGGTGTAGAAGCGAAAAAGAAGGAGGTTGGGGAGCACTCCTATGAACATTTCACAGCTGCATGGGCGAAAGCAAGCAAGGAGAACGACGGAGTTGGGGGAAGATGGATGTGGTGAATAACGCATAAAAGTTGAGGACGGAGAGATAAAAATCCGAAACCGTATGGCGGCCGCAAGAAGTCGCCACCGAAAAGATCACCTCCCGGGGCGGCTAGGCTCGACGGTCCCCGGCAAGACTAGAGATCCAAAGCAGCTATGTTCCGGAAATGCAAGCGGTAATCTCCTCCTCGGCGGCCGACGGGAAGAATGGGAGCCATCTGGGTGCGGAAGAATGTCAAGTCCGGTCGGCAAAGACAAAGGAGAAGGAAGCTCTAAAGCCGTGAAGAGAGGCAGTGAGAGAGAGTTGAGGAAGGAGGAGTCCCCCTCGGCCGCCTTTATAAGGTCATGAGGAAAGCCACCATGAGAACCAAAAGGACGCCAGGTTCGGGAAAAGAGAGGGAAGTTCAAAAGCCCCGTAAGAAGGCGTGTCCCAAGGATCAAGCGGCGCGGTTGCGGGAATGACGCCAAGAACTACGGGAACCTAAGAAGCCGTAAAAGTCTCAGAAGGCTGGGCGAGTGGGCTAATTAATGGCCCCACCCGGGAGGTCGAGCTGTTCTCCGATTAGTATTCAAAAGAGAGAAAAAGGAAGTTGGTAGGTCAAAAGCGCCCGGTGGACCCGGGGCCACTGTTTACAGATTTGCTGCGCCAGTGGTCCCCACCCCAGCTAAAAAGGTCGCCAGTGGGTGTGGTCGACCGGGCACGCGTGCGCCAAAGACTGGCCCTTGGGCGACAGGAAGGTGGTCGCCGGGGACGCTGGCGGCAGGCCAGCCACGCCTTACCGAAGGTGGTCGCCAGGACACGTGGCGCCAGTTACGCCCGGGCGACCAGAGCAGTGGTCGCCGGGAAAGGTGGCACGCGCCACTCCCGAAGTCAAGGGCATTTAATGCAAGTTAATGCGATTAAATGCAAGCGCGGATGATGCAAAGGCGACGCCGCTTTCCCAGGCACGCATTAATTGGCGTGATTATCACTACGAAGACCTTTACCCCCTGGACGAATTCGGAAGCTGGACCCAGGATTGGGCCCGAGTGGGATTGTGACAGGATAAATTGGCGGTCATTAATGAAGAGTAAGAACGAGCGACGGCGCAATAAATAATCCCATGCCGCTGTAATGATGGTGGTCGTGGTAAGCCACCCATGCGTCCCCGCCACTCTAGTATAAAAGGGAGCCGTGGTGCATGGGAGAGGGGTTCGAAGATTGTAAGGCTTTCATTTCCTTCAAGAAGAACACAAGCAATACCAAAAGAAAGCAGGACTAGGGCTATTACTCTTATGAGGGCTCAACCTGGTAAAAGCTCGCGCCTCCTTGTTCCCTCGAGTTTCCTCAGACTTCTGGCCGTCTTCTTCCTTTCCCCGGCAATTGCCCCGAAAGCCCCCTGTTTGAACCTCATAAGCACCCAATTCAGAGGTGCCTGTTAGCTAGAACGCTGACAACTAGGGAATGTGGCGCGCTCCGCCGCGTCGTTCTATTAGGTGGTTTTCGAAAGTAAACAAAGATTGCTAAGAGAACAGATTGGTGTATGTTTTTTATTTACGTGTGTATCAAATCTAGCCATGTCTTTTGACGAATTTGCTCTTAACACTTTATCATCACCCGGCTAACCTGCTTCTATGCGTTTATCGAGTAATAATACACGTTTCGAAAAATATTAGAGATCGAGCTGGGAAAAAAAATCTAGAGATTAGAGATCGAGTTGAATTTTTTTTTTCTAGAATAGAGCTGTACACATTTCTTTTGACGAAAATATTTTTTCTGGGAAAAACGGAGAAAGGACCTGGACGTAAGGGCCGGGGACCTGTTTGCTATATTTTTGAATTTAATCGCTATTATGAAAAATTAGAAAAGGGCTCGTTCGAGATTTGTATTTAGCGGGGGGCTTTTCCGTAAAGTAACGAACCAGGGACCTAAATGCAATTTAGAAACGTTTTTCTTATACTCACAAAAAATCGCAAAAGGACTTCTTTGTAATTTATAGGAACCTATCCGTAATTTAGAGAAAATGGAGGGACCTTTTTGCAAAATGGCATGGGGGTGAGGTGAGGTGGATGCATGAGAGGGCTCCAATTCTCCCCCACATAATAGAGTTAGTATTTATAGGGACCTATCCGTAATTTAGAGAAAAGGGAGGGACCTTTTTGCAAAATGGCATGGGGGTGAGGTGGATGCATGAGAGGGCTCCAATTCTCCCCCACATAAGAGCATCTCCAGCAAGGGCCCCTAAAACAGGGTCCCTATTTTGGATTTAAGGGCCCCCCCTATTTTTTGGGGCCCTGTTTTCAGAGCACAAGTCCAAAGAATGACCCCTAAATCTCAAATTTCCTATTTTACTTTTTCTCCTATTTTGATATATCCGCTATGTATAATCTTCATTTGACACCACTAAAATTCAATCAAAAATATTTGTAATACATAAAACATAAGCATATTAACATTTACAATTTAAAAACATGATATTTAAAATTTAAATTTAAAATTTTGAAAACATGATAAAATTTTCGAAGCCTCTCATGTATTTCCCCATCTTCAATAATAGGGGTTGTACTCGTGTCCCTGGAAATTGGGCTGAGGAGGCAAATTTAGAGGCCTCCTAATTTTAGGGGCTTGAGTAGGGGCCCCCTGGGAATTGGGGCTGAGGAGGCAAATTTAGGGGGCCCCTAATTTTAGGGGCTTGAGTTGGAGCTCTGCTGGATCTGTTTTTTTTATTACACTCCCTATTTTAAGGTTTAGGGGCTCTGCTGGAGATGCTCTAATAGAGTTAGTATTTCTCAGCCTTAATGGAAAATCATTTATTATAGAGGCATCATCTACGTTATCTATCATTGCATACAGCAAACCAAACAACATCTCAAATTTGATGCGCACGTGGATTTGTGTACATATGGCTGTTATCTATATACTTCTCCATACAGAGGCACGGAGTCACTCTGGCTTTCTGATTGGTTCTCAGGAATTGATGCTCCCGATGTGGCCTCATCCTGGTCGCATGATTCTGCCAATTTGGATGTCTCCGCTTCTGAAACGTACTCAAAGTAGAAATTGCACTTACATTCATCTTCCTCCAAGTAGTTGTTGACGGTGAGATGTGAGTAATCGCCGAGATCAAATGAGCTTTTCTCATCCATGGCTTGCAACAATTGCACATTAATCCTTTCAAAATCAAATTGACAAAATAGAAGCCCTTCCTCTAGCGCCAACTGTCGATGTTCAGGACCTGGGGTCCCAACATTGAGCTTACGAATGTATTTTGGGTTGCCTTTATTTAGCCAAATGGCATTGAAAGGGGAACTAGGGATGGATGGAAGTTGAATTGTATTGCTTTTCTCTAGACAAAGTACAGAGTGGCAGAACACAAGATTGCCTAGTGCTATCTTGCGTTCTTCTTGCTATTGCCAATGTTGTCATTCTTCCTGTTCTCATTGTTGCCTTGTCCTTGGTGGGAGAAACCTATTTATAGCCTTGAAGGGGTGGCAGTTGTCATTTTCAGAGAGGTGTCTTCCCGTCAGGAGGCATCGTTTGGTTAAAAGGTGCCTTTTCACATGTCTTTTCATCGAAAGGATGGCTTTCGTCAGAAAGGCACCTCTTCGCTATTGGCAACTTCCAAGCGGTTGTCAGTACCTATCAGAGAAAGTATCTTTTGTACGTTATCTCTGTGCAAAGGATTTTTCTTCTGTCCGACCAGATCCTGGTCAAACTGACTTAAATCTAGGTCGGCAGGGTAAAAGACATCATAGCCCGACTTAAATGGCTTCCTAGATTGGGCTATCACCGACCTGGAAACGCTTAGTTGTTATCCGACCTAAATTAGGTCGTATGGTCTTTATGCGGTCAACAGAAATCTTAACCAATTATAATATTAGTGTTTTTTTGAAATATGGGCCGCATTTATGAGGATATGATGGGCTCATTATGAACTGTAGCCATTAATGGGCCTAAAGACAGATTTAATTATCATTGTCAATATATATTCTTGCATTTTGCCTATCAAAACAGGGTGCCTACGTTGAACGAGGTGCTACTACGGTACAACATCATGTGGCAGGAATATGATAGCTTATTCCATGACGCTCCAACTATATTCAACAAGTACATGGATGTCGTGGACCGAAGAATGGCCGACCTAACGCGAGATACTTATATTAACGCAGGTAATACATTCTTCTTTGGAGCAAAATATTTTATACTTGCACATGTACTTGTACTAACGTGTTTCGTTCAACTTCATGTAGCTGCCGCCTTGAACCCCCGGACGCACTATCCGTACGGTACGACCAACACTTTCTTTCCTAATCTACGAGATGTGTTACAAGCGCTGGCTGCATATACTCATAGCGCTGCTCAAGCTATTCTTGAGGCTGAAGTTTTCAGAAGGAAGGTTTGAATGTTTGCAAGTGCACCGGAGCAGCTGGGGGGAGGGGCGTCGGAGCAGGTGGAGAAGGAGGAGCGCTGAAGCGGGTGGGGGGAGGGGCGCCAGAGCGAGTGTGGAAGGAGGAGCACCGGAGCGGGGGGAGGGAGGTGAGGACACCGAGGAGAGAAGAAGTTGGAGTAGCGAGTGAGGGATGCACATGGAGAGGGCGGCGGGCAAGGCGAGGCGCAGGGGAGGAGAAGCCGAGAAGGCTCTGGATAATGGAGAGAGAGGGCGCCTGGGGAATTCAGGGAAAAGGGGGAGAAAAGGGGGGAAACGAAAAAAGGGAGGGAAAGGGAAAAAAGGAAAAAGGAAGAAAAAGGGAGGAATGGAAAAAAGGAGGAAAATAAAAAAAAGAGAAAATGGAAAAAGGAAGAGAACAAAATAATATCATGAAATTCAAAGTAATTAAGTAAAATTATGGATGCTTAAATACTTGGGATGCTCTATGTCACTCTCTCTTCCTCCGACTCTCTATGTCAGTCTCTGGCTCACTCTCTCTCTCTCTCTCTCTCTCTCTCTCTCTCTCAATCCCTCTCTCTCCCTTCGACTCTCTTTGTCACTCTCTCTGGCTCACTCTCAATCTCTCAATTCCTCTCTCCCCCCTTCAACTCTCTTTATCACTCTCTCTAGCTCACTCTCTTTGGTTCACTCTCTCGGTCCTTCTCTATACCTCCGACTCTCTATGCCAATCTCTCCCCCTGAGAATGAGACATTTTAATCAAAAAATAAAGATTTAAGGAAAACATGTATGTGAAGGTAAGAGGCGCTTGTAACATGCTTAATCGCTTAGTCACTGCCTTGATTGGTCACTAGTCACCACTGTGAACTCCAAGCTATAGAAGATCATAGAAGGATACATCATCTGGCCCTTTAGTTATGAGATTGAGAGAGAGAGAGAGAGAGATGAGAGAGAGAGTTGAGAGAGCGATGGGTGAGAGAGAGAGAGAGTGTGCTGAGGGAGATTTAGAAAGGTGAACGAGAGAGAGAGCGCTGAGATAGATTGAGAAAGACGGACGAGAGAGAGAGAGAGAGAGAGAGAGAGAAAGCTGAGAAAGACATGCAATAGGGGAGAGCGAGCTAAGAGAGATTGAGAGACGGTGCAAGAAGCTGATCTCTCTCTCAATCTCTCTCTGCTTTCTCTCTCTCACCTGTCTATCTCAATCTCTCCATCTCCATCTCACACGTCTTTCTTTATCCTATAATATTTGTGACCACTGCCTCAACTCCATGCGTCTTCAGCACCTTTCCTCTCGTCACAATAGTGCAAATGGGTCGGGCCTGGGCTGGCACAGTACAAAGCAGGCATGAAGCGCAAATGGGCTATCGTGGCCAGGCACGGTTCAGGCACAAAGCATGATGGGCCTTTGCCGGGCCAGTCCGGCCCGGCACGACGCCCACCTCCGCTCACACTCCAGAAGTTTGCCATGCGGCTCGTTTCTTATTGCACCTCTTCTAGCGAATGCAAGCGCAATTGGAGTATGTTTACGTCCATCCACATGAAAGTTCGCAACCGTTTGTCCTACAAGAAGCTCCATAAGTTTGTGTGCATTAACTATAATCTTCGGCTCCGAATTCAAGCTAAAGAAAATCAGAGGTGCACAGATGGGGATGATCCATCCCAGCATCTTATGGAGCTTATACTATGCAACGCTGAAAATCCAATCCGACAGTGGATGAAGAAAGGGAGGTCCAATGTTGATCCCTTACTTGACGAAGGGGACACAAAGAGTGACATCCCCCCTCCCATCACACCTTGTGACAGACCCGGTTGAACCTGTTACATTGCGAAAGAATATTGAGGCTGCAAGCATCCCAGAATGGGTAGACGAGACATGGGTGACATTCACAATAGAAAGAGGAAGCACCCAACAGTTGCGACAAGGGATACCACAAAAATATAAGCTCCGTCCAAAGAAAAGGGAAATATCCCACATATGTCGGGAGTCATGACTTGACTGATAGCATTCCCAAGGACCATCGAAGTCCACCGTACCAAGAGTCCAATGATAGCAGTTCCAAGTCAGATAGTGATGGTGGTGAGGCCAGTGACAATGCTTCCATCCCTCTCACTTCTCGCTTAGAAGAACAGCATCTTATAGAATTTACAGGGGAGTCCTAGTACACTTATGCCACACAAGACAAAGACCATGGCGATCCTCAATCACAAAGGATAACTACTGCAGGAAAGGGCCATCGACATAGCCATGACGTACCACATGATAGCTCTAGCTTGTATAGCGACATGGAGACGCAAGGGAGTTATGGCTCATTTGGATCCTAGCTATGACTACATCATCCCAAATGTTCGTGCCCAACCTCCCACCCGATGGGTCTATGAGAGGCAGTGCCTTAACTTTTATGCCATGTTGTACTAACAGTGGAAACGACTAGTCTATGGATGTGGCAAAGCTGGCACAGATATAGGGCGAAGTTGCAAGCTACACAATGATTGCTAATGATGTCTACTGAGGAGTACAATATGGTCAACCAAGTGTACACTCAACAATGCTACCCGTAGCCCCGAAGGTAATGTCTCATTTGTATATTTCATTTCATTGCAACTCCATTTTTTACTAACATTGCATTCATCTAGGCCCAACAAGATATTTCTGTGACAATAAAAGGATGACGAAGATATCCTAAGTGCGAACATTGAGATGTGGACTTCTTGGATTCATTTGCGAATGGAATTGAGATGAAATGTTATGTACGTTGAGATTCATTTTCATTCCAAATACCATATGCCATGTACATTGAGATGTGGACTTCTTGTATTCGTTTGTGAATGGTATTGAAATGCAATGTTATTTATTGAGATATTATTGGTAAATGCTCACTTTACAACTTGTGATTGTCTAAAATATAGCATATATCGTGCCAAATTTTTTTTTCATATTTTACCATCGTTGTGCTATTCATTTTCTCCTAGTTTTTATTGTTTAATATATCTCTAATATTTATTATAATTTTTTGGGTCTTTACCGTGCTTTTACAAATTATCACCATTTTTTTCAAAATTCTGTACATTTTTACCTTTTTTTCCCTTCTATCTGTAATCCATAATTTTTTTTATCAAAAATCGCAAAAATATTGTCTATAATCGCGGGTTTTAGCTCCATGACCATACAAAGGCCGCTTTCTGCATCGACGCAACTGCACCGCTATTTATTCGCCCAGAGAACAGAGGTTGCGTACAGTGACTGAGCAGGACGAACCGAGGATTTGGTTTTGATCGCCTTTGTCCGTCTGGTCAATAATCAATCAGCTGCCTCCTCAGTGTAGGCTGCCTGTTATACACCCTCCTTTCTGGAAGAGAAAAAGAGCATACTGTTTGCCTGCGTATCCAATCGGCTGTGTTCTGTCATTGGTAAAGAATGACCTTGGGCAGCATCAAATCAAGCGATAATGGCGGCCATCACGTCACCACCGTATCTAGTATACATTCTACATTGCTGCTACTACTTCCCAATATTGTATTGCCATACTTGATGCACCCATCTACCTATAGTATGTTGCTTTGCAAAATCCAGGATCTGATTGGCTGGAGGAAGATTAGTTTGACCTTAACCATCCGCTTGGCTACGGCGACTAGACACCACTACTACCCTACCCGGAGACCGTAGCACATGGTTTTAAAATATCGGGATTATCATATGAAAATTGTTGTTTTCGGATGTATTCGGATGTATCGACGAGATATTGTATCTAAAATCGGTGGATGAATTGGTTAAATTAAAAAACATAATTTTTTAAAAAAAATTAAGTGATGTAAATACCATGATGATCAGTGAAAATCAAGAAAAAAATTCCTCACAAATTTCGGTAATGCCACGTAAAACCATGCAATCTCTACCTGGTTGAGAGCGATTTCCGAGATAATTTCGGCACCGTGAGCCCTGCCGTAGCACTAGAGGTGGGCATTGGGCCGGGCTTTTTTGGGCCGGCCCGAAGCACGATGGTATGGCACGGTGCAAAGCACGGCAAGATTCGGCCGGGCCGCCAAGACGCAATCAGAGCCGTGTCGCCCGGAACCGCACGACACGACGGCGGCCGACGGCATTTGGACATGGCTGCCTGCGCGAGACGAACGCACGAATCACTGATTAAGGCTTAAAGTTGGCGGATATTGTTGATTCAGGCATCTTCAAGATTGCATTTATGTTTGACATTTTGTTGATGTGATTAGTCTCTATGTAATTAAAATAGGTAGTTTAGTAGTAGTGATTTGTTTTATTTCTTTGTTCGTCACAATAGTAAAATGGGTCGGGCTTAGTAAGACGGCAGCGCACGGCAAATGGGCCAGGCTTGGGCTCGCCAAAGTGAGTCGGCCGACGACGACGGCAGCACGATGGGCGTCGCAAGACGGCCGGTTTCTACCGGCACGATGGGCGGCCGCGCAAGACGGCACGACGCCCACCTCTACGTAGCACCCAAGCCCAAGCTGCCTGCCGCGTAGATCACGCTTGCTCGACGACAGTCATGTGACAGCTAGATCTGGATTTACCAGGTCAAAATCACTTCTCGGCCAGTCAGCAGCCGCCAGGTGGCCGTCGCTGCACCGGCACCTGCCTGGAGAGGTGTGTCACTGCGTGGCGACGCCTCGACGGGTGCCGGTAAGAAATCTGCGAGGGCACATGGCGGCTTCCCATTGGCCAGCACCTACTTCCCGCTTGCTTTATAAAAGAGCCCGGCAATGGCTGCTCTTGCTCACCACGAAGCACAGAGCATCTTGGCTCGTCACCAACTCGCAGTTCATCATCTTTAACGACCCTTCTTAGCGCCTCCCAAGGAGTATCGTGGTTTCTTGATTCGAGAAGCCATGGCGACGACGATAGGTTGGCACGGTCGCAACACCAATCTTCCTGCCGCTCTGTATGGCATGGTGGATAGCAAGGAGGTAATGCGAGCGCTTGCTCCATCCATGCCGCGAGATGCTCCGACCATCTCCTTCTCCTACCCCTGCCCCGGCGTGGAGCAGAGCGCGGGTTTGCTGCTTGGCCAGTTGACTCCAGCGGAGATCCTTCAAGTCCAGTCGCGGCTCCACGGCATGCGCCGGCCGGGCGCTGCCCTGGCCGCGGTGGCGCAGCCGATGAAGCGGCATGGTGTGGCGGCGCCGCCACTCCCTGAGAGGCCGGCGGCCAATCTGTACCGCGGGGTCCGGCAGCGGCATTGGGGCAAGTGGGTGGCCGAGATCCGCCTGCCCCGCAACCGCACCCGCCTCTGGCTCGGGACCTTCGACACCGCCGAGGAAGCCGCGCTGGCCTACGACAGCGCCGCGTTCCGCCTCCGCGGAGAGTCCGCCAGGCTCAACTTCCCCGAGCTCAGGCGCGGCGGCACGTACCTCGGACCGCCGCTACACGCCGCGGTCGACGCCAAGCTCAACGCCATCTGCCGCGGGATGGACCTGCCGCAGCAGAGCCAGAGCACCGCGACAGCGGCCACACCGAGTTCCTTCTCCTCCGAGAGCCCCGACGTCAAGAGCGAGCCGGGTTGCTCCGGCTCAGAGAGCTCGTCGTCGGCGGACGGCGACGTGTCCTCGACGGGCTCCTCCGACATAGTCCCGGAGATGCAGCTTCTTGACTTCTCAGAGGAGCCATGGGACGAGTCCGAGAGCTTCCTGCTGCGCAAGTATCCATCGCTGGAGATCGACTGGGACGCGATCCTTTCCTGATGGAGTGGCTCCCTGTTCTTGATCCCATTTCTTGGTCGTTCTTGCACTTTTCAGCTTCAGTGCCAGTGGCATCAGATCGAAGTGGTGTTTTAACTTAGGTACATGTTGGTTTAGGTTTTGGGTTCGATCATGTGTAGAGTCAACCCCTGGTCTGCTTGGTTTTTTTAATGGCATTGCCAGCAGTGGCGGAGGATGAACTAAAATTTTGATATGACAAATTTTATAGCATATATAATAATAGTGGTATACGAAATTAAAAATTATCCACACGCTAATATAATAAAGCATATTATAATATGAGTGTATGATATTTAATGGAATGAAAACTATATTATAAAGCATAATTGACAAGAAAAAAGATAAAATGTGTACCAATAAAGTATTAATTGCGTCTAGGAGACTTTGGCAGTTGTGTTTGGCGAGTTTTCATCTTTTGAAAATGCTTCTGCGCAGATGAAAGCCATGGAACGAGAATGCGAACGCACTACGCACCAGTATATACTGTATATATACAGAAACATCCGGTATATAGTAGGTATGGCTTTCCGCCATACCTTGCCATATTGGGCCTTCCGTCAGTGATTGCCAGGAAGGTCTCAGTACTTTGGTTTGTGGAAATTTTAAGTCTGCAAGCAAAATTTTTATGCATATATTTGAAGTCCACATTGTAGTTGTGATCCAATAAAAAAACCACTGTGGCACATTCAAATTGTTATGGATTCATGTTCTGTACATCTATTACTGTTCGAAATAGCATAGCAGAAATGTGATGGAAATTTGAATATGTTACATGAGTTTATTAGACGAACAAAGCATAATTTGGCATAAAATTTTGCATTTTTGTTCCTACATGTAGAACATACCCAATAAAAGGAAGAACAGAATACATGTGGGATCTTTAGTGATGAAGAGGACGCATAATCCATCCTCTTATTCGACATTGTAACGGCCGCATCTCTCTTTCTCCCCTGTGCCGCCACCGCTGCGCCTGCCTCCTCGCCCTTCTCGCGCTCGCGCCGCCGCCGCGATCTCCGCCACCGGCCGCGCGATTTGTACGCGCCGTTCCGCCGGCTGTCGCCGCCCCCCTATAAATACCCCCTGTGGCGCCCCTCGTCCCCTGCACACTCCTCTCTCCCCTCCGCGCGTCGCCGCTGCCGTCTTCTTCCTCCTCTTCGGCGCCGCCACCGTCGAGCCCACCCCGTCGTCGACCTCTTCCGTCGCCGCCCGTGACCCTCCGGTCTCGCCGTCCCCGCCGCCGAGCTCACCTCCACATGCCACCGCGGGTGAGCGCCGCCGCTCCACCCCTGCCCCCTCTGGCCGCTGGTTGGCCGCGCCACCTCGGCAGTGCCCCGCCCCGCCCCTCACGCGCGTGAGTCAAGTGCATAGGCGCGCGTGGACGAAGTCCACGGCCCGGCTGGCCCCACCTGTTAGCTTTTTCATTTTAAAAATAATTCAAAATTCTGAAAAACCGTGCTGACGTCAGCATTGCATAGTAATTTCGATTTTTCTTTTAAAAATAATTCAAAAATCCTTTAAGCGAAATTTTCTTTTGAAAAATTAATCTGAAAATCAGCCGCTGACGTCAGCATGCGCAATAATTTGGATTTTCCTTTAGAAAAAATAATTTCAAAAATTCAGAAAATCCTTTTTATTTGTTTTTGAACTTCTGGGAGCTCATTTTCGACCGTTCGAACTCCGTTTGGCTCCGTTTTTCTTCCTAAGTTCATCTAAAATCTTAAATTTTAGTTTGGTACTAGTTTGGTATTTAATTTGAATTTGTTTAGATTTTATTTGAATTTGGTTGCTTTTCACACGTAGATTATGGAGAGTCCGAGGAGTACCCAGACGACGAATTCGAGCAACAACTCGTCAAACCAGGCAAGTCACACCTCCTTAATCATGTTGTGCCCAGTTTGTAAACTTGTATATTGAATTTTAAATTATTGCATGTATTGTAAATGTTATTTCCTGACCTAGTTTTACATGCTAGCTATAACTAATATTGATATGCCAACCTTGAAATTGAGTTCCGATGCCCTTGTAACCTTAAGAAAAATATGAACTATTATATGGTAATAATTAGATATTGCTTAGCCATGCTTAGAACTGAACCTAAGAGATTTTAGGGGATTTGTGCCAAAATAATGTTCTGTAAAAATAGAAGTTATGATGTTAGTAGAATTTGAATGGTTAAAATAAAAATGTGATGTAAACTGGGCAAGAAATGGTGGGTAGTGGTGTGGTTAGTTTGGGTTTGTGGAAAGTCTCGCTTAGTCAATTAAGGACCGGTCTGAGTTTTGTTGAATGTAAAGCCTAACCGTACTACCACAAGTCTGAAACGGGATAGACCTGGCTAGCCGTATTAAATCATACCATGGATAGTCATGCCATTTAGAGGTAGTGGTGTGGTGAAAACGTGAGGCTGCCACTTTGGCGCAAGATGGTGCTTCTGAATAGAGGGATTCTTCCAGCGGTGAAACCTTAGCGGATATGAGTACATGGATGAATTTTTATAGGGGTTTTGTTGTGAATTTCTCTGTCGCTCACCAAAGGAAGTGTGCTGACGCAAGGGAAAAATCACTCCTTGTGGGTAAAGTTGTACAACCTCTATAGGGTGTAGAACTAATCGATTAGTCGCGCCCGCGGTTATGGGCACGTCGAGCAAACCATTCTCAGATTAGAATTTGGTGATTTAAAATTTGGTTTACAAAAAAGATGTTGAGATGGAGGGAATCCATTAGAGATAAAACTTGAAAAGTTTCAGGACTGATTCCTGAGTTAAAAAGAAAAATGTTTAAATTTGAGTTTCCTTATAAATTGTACCACTTAAAATTATTTAGAATGTTTAGCAAACTATTGCTTCATGCTTAAATGAACCATATAACCTTTCTTTGTTGCCCGTATATTATATTGCATTTTCCGGTGTGGTTTGCTGAGTACGTTTGTTCTCACTTTTGCTTAATCTACCGCTTCAGAGGAGGAGTACCACGATGGTGATGACCAGTTGGACTAGGCCGTGTCCCTAGTCAATTGCCTGTGACAAATTAATTGGGTTTTATCTACTGTTCTTCAGTTTCGCTGCTTTTATTTAGTCGTTTATTTATTTGTTGGCTTGTGTGATATTTCATTTGTAACTCTGAATATTTATTATTAATAAAGAATATTGGATATGCTATGATTTTATTTCTACTGTGTGTACTAGTACTTTCTAGACTAGTACAGAATACACAGAGAATTTCGGAGGTGTTTTTCCGGGTCCGACAAACAAGTAGTATTTTCCAACTAGTATCACATGGTGAAATTATTTCCCAGTATTTAACTGCGATTGCATTTCAGTGCAAAGTCGCTTGATTTATCTCTCTTGAGATTTAGGTGATGCAGTCCTTCACTGCAAAAGTTTGATGCTCTTGCGTAAGTATGAATTGCTCGGACATTACGTACATACCCGATCTGTTCACCGCTTGAGTCGCGACGCTTGATATCAGTGGTGTCAAAAGCGATTCCATTTCGACAAATTATAGTGCATGTCAAAATTCATATGATGTTATAGCTGTCCACTTGTCGTTTGGTTGGATGTGCGTCCACTGTAGCTCTATAAAGTATTTTCACATTTGTGTTTGCATTTTCTCCACATTCATTAGAGGGGAAAAAATCAAAATCATTTAAAAGTTTTCACTTAAAAAAAAGAGATAAAAAACCGAAAAAATATTATCAAAGCCTGTATTTTTCAATTCAGTACGAAACAACTAATCTGAAAGCTGATGTGTCCTTAATTCTGATCTTCACATTAGTACCGGTCATCACTTATCTTAGGGCATGTTTGGATCCATTAGCACTAACAGTTAGCAGCTAAAATTAGCTAAAGTGGATCCAAACAGCCCAGCTAAAGCCCAGCTAATAGTTAGCCAACAACCCAGCTAATAGCTATCTCATTAGCTGGCTATCCCCTGCTAATTCCTACTAATAGATGTTGAAATGACTAGTATGCCCTCGGCCCTAACGTGCAACGCAGCTCCTTTTCCCTTTCTCCGCCGCCTGGTGGCACATCTCCTGCAGTTCCTGTTATTCTCAGGCGCCGCTCACGCCCCCCGCTTCTCCGCCGCCGCCGCCGCCGCCCATCTCTTCGCCCAACCGGCAGCGGCTCCCGCGGGCCCCTTTCTCCCATCGCCGCTCCCACACGGCCCTTTCACCGCCGCCGTCGCCCATCTCTCCGCCCAACCTAGACGCTGCCCATCGCTCTGCCCAACCTAGATGTCGCAGTCGATGGACCTTTTTGGGGAGAACCAGCACAACGATCTCACGTCGCCACCCATGAATCCCGCCTCCAGGGCTTCCTTCTCAGAGCCGGGCAACTCTCTCGGCGGCCGTGGCGTTCATCGTCGAAGCGGTTCCGGTGGAGTGGAGGAGCTTGATCTCAACTCTCAGGCTGCTGACGCCCCCAACTTCATGTCCTACCAGGAGTTACTTCACTCACCGTGGATCGGCAACGACATGGAACCAGAGGTCCCGGGTGGGCGTCGGGGCACTAGCGGCGGAGACCCTGCTGGCACGGCGGCGAGGGCGTTCCGTGCTCCTCGGCCGAGCGGATCGGCTTCTAGAGGCGCACGTGGAGCTACTCGGGTCGCCGCAGCCCCAACTGGGTCTGGGGGAACTCGTCGGGTCGCAGCCACCGCTGCTGGATTTGGTCGAACGCCACGGGAAAGTGGGAGCGCTGCCACCGCTGGGGGGAGTGGTGGCAACCCTTGTCCAGACTATTCAGCTGCAGGCCTGGAGGAAGAGTATGAGGTCTTTGGTCTAGGTGATTCGGTAAGATTTTGTTTTCCTTCAAGTATTGAAATTATGGCACATTTTGCATTTGGAGAATGTTGGACCTGAAATTGACTTCGTTATCAGTCTAAATTGATGGAAATAGCAATGATTTGGTTTAATCACTAATCAGTACGGCTTTAACAACATACTTGGTTGGAATTATGTAAAGCTTGTTTACAGAAGTTGAGTTTTGTATTGTCCAAATTCAACGACAAAAGTATCCATTGAGTTTTCCATTGTTGCTATTATTAGGACAATAGCAATGGACTTGGTCACTTGGTTAGAACTCCAAATATACTCATGGGTCTCAAACAAAGCTGCACCTAGTTGGGTTACATTTGACAGGAAAATAGGTTCAGTCGAGTCAATATTCTTCTAGGTATCACCAGCACAATACAGTCAACGTTCTTCAAGTTTAGCAGGCCAACACAATACTTGTACATGTAAAAGGTTAGAATTTTAGAAAGCATAAAGGTTACTTATGAGCTTGAGAATGATGTAAGTATCTTGAACATACTGTCTGATTAGATGCCCAGCGCTCGTAGTAATGCATATATCTCTCAAGTGAGTTTTTAGCCCTTTCCCTCCTTGTTTCAGTCTCATCATACTGCAACAGAATTGATTTAAGTTAGAAAAAGGAACCTTACAAACGAACTGGATGGACAAACTATTTAGCAAACAACAATAGACCTCTCAAATGAAGATACAATAGACCTCCTTGTAGGGAAATTTTATCTAGTAGACTCGGGCTATCCTAACCGAGTGGGTTATCTTGCACCGTACAAGGGGACGAAGTATCATTTACCGGAGTTTCGACAAGGCCCAAGACCAACAGGGAAAAAGGAGGTATTCAATTATTTACATTCATCTCTTCGAAACGTCATCGAGCGTTCATTTGGAGTTTTGAAGATGAAGTGGCGTATTTTGTTGGATTTACCAAGATATCCAATGATAAAGCAAACCAAAATTATTCTTGCATGCATGGCCCTCCATAACTTCGTTCGAGAAAGTGCAATGGCAGATGCAGACTTTGACATGTGTGATTGTGATGAAAACTACATGCCAATCCCAGCGGCATCTTCATCTCAACGAAGTGGTGCTAATAGTCATTTAGGTGATGAAGATCAAAACATGAATGTATTCCGTGAAAATCTTGCCAATGCTTTGTTTGCAATAAGATAGTGATCGAGAGAGGCTATTTGAATGGACAAATATTTTAATTTGTTTGCACGATAGACAACTTAATTTTTATTCATGTATAGTAATGTTATTTGAATCTCTTATTGTATTTTCAATGTGTTGGAAGATGCACATTAGTACTAGATAAGTACTAGCAGGTTATTGCTTGACGCTAGTATTCATATTGAGCAAATGCACAGCCGCACGTCATTTTCAATCACATGTGGGCGAAAGTGCAGTGTAAACAGCTAATTACTACAGGGGTAAAATAGACATTTCTACCCACAACTAAATTTCTAACCACCTATTAGTTAGTACATCCAAACAGCCCCTGCTAATAATTAGCCAGCTAATAATTAGCCCCCAGCTAAAATTAGCCAGCTAACTATTAGTGCTAATGGATCCAAACATGCCCTTATTTTGAACAGTACAGTACTGACTAATGATTTGTGGCTGCAGAAGGAAAGCATCTGGATCTCTGCTCTGCGTATTCTTTGTTTAGAAGGACCAGAGAGTCATGTGGGGAAGTCAGGACGCCACGTTATCAATACTTTGCTTTGGCTTAATATAATACTAGTAAGATTTGCACGCTCCGCCGCGCCGCGCGAAATTTAATCCAAGTTTTTATCTCTGAAAAAGGCAGGATTATCTAAGTGTTTTTTTGTTCACTTAGTTTTTTTTGGAAAAAAATACGCTAGGTAAGAACCGTCGACGAACCAGCGAAATAACAGGCCTTTTTGGGAAAAAAAGAATAATACTTATCCCGAAAAATATGTCGGGACCCCGAATTTGCAAATCCGGACCCTCTGTGTATTCAGCACTAGTCCAGGAACGCGCTAGTGCACACAGTCTTAACATTGGTAAATATCACAATCATACCACTCGATACCAATAAAGTACTTTATTTAAATAACCAAACTTGGTTACTCGACCTTATGGCCAAGTTACAAATGTATGCCTGCATAAAGGCGAAACTTATTAAAGAGAAATAATAGCGGAAAATCAAATAAGGTAACATCATTGGCGCCATCCAGATACCACAGTGCACCCGATCGGGGCTCGCTTCCCTAAGTAGATTCGGATCTTCTTGGAGTTCCTCCTCCAAAGTGGCGTAATCTCCTCTTCAAGCGATATTGTGTTGAGGCAAGGGTGAGTACTTGGTACTCGAAAGAAGTCATGCACCGAATGCAAGCTAATATACTACATGCATGGCTTGGTACAAAGGAATAGCTCAAGGTATATTTGCGATGCAAAGACATTTGACAAGTAATATAAGTAGATTCGAAAGCAGTAGAAATAAGTAAAGCATAAATAACTTTTCAAGAAGTTTAATAAACATTTTCCCCATCCTAAACCACATTTCCATCATCTTCATTATTAAACCAAACCAACCTTTCAAAACCAAGTTATTTTTGAGAAAATCTAACCCTTGTAATTCGAGCATTGTCGATCACCCAGTGGACTCGGCTATTTAAATAGATTCTACACTCTGCCAGAGGTTATGCACTTTACCCACAAGATACAGTCAAACACCACAAAGGCGAGTTCAGTAACAAAGCCTTTCGGAAGCTCTCAAACAACCGCAGTGGTCCTCTCCTAGGTTAGTGCTCTACACCATCCTTCCCTTAGCCAAGGCGAAGTATGGGACCAACACACTGCCTAGATGGGTATCGGCCCACGACCACGATCGCTCCCGTCTAATCACACAAACGGTGTAATTGACACCACGAGGCTCCACAAGTGAGTCCATGCGACTTAGTCAACTAGGGCCGTCCCATTCACCATGTGGTTGCAAGTATGACCCAGTTCAAAGGCTTGCAAGGTTAAGTCCTTAGAGTGACCAGGGCAAGACTACCCGAAGAACCAAATCGACATTCCCAATGCCACAAGCGGCCCACTGATTACTCTTGCCACATGCCCGGTCAGAAAATCGTTTATCAAACCCCAGTTGATTACCATGCACCACGTGCCATCAACATCACATGATACTTTTCCAAAAACAGGTTCAATATATCATTAAGTCAATATTAGCATTTGATTATCCAAAAATTATGTTATGAGCACGTAAGCGGTCTAAGCAGTATACTACAACCTGCCTATAACCCATGTTGGCAATTTAATAATGTCCAACTAGTAATCCACAACTAGGGTGACAAAGGATCATGGCACATGTTTTAAATAATCAAGGTGTCATACAAATTGGTATTTATCTAACCCCATGTTTAAACAAAGTATCTTTCTAATTGATCTAGCATGCAATAGTTTAAATCAAAATAGATTTAAATAGGATCAACATGGTCAAAGCACAACTTGCCTTCAAAAGTACTTGCTCTTGGTCTTGAGTTGGATCACGAGTCAACACTTCTCCTTGAATCCTTCCCACTTCAACGTCTACTCGTAAAGCGTGCAAATAGCAAATACACGAATAAACAATAGGCAAAACATCCCAAAACTCCAAATAAAATCCATAAGCAGAGAGAACATAATTTTGGATTTTTAGAAAGCTGGAATAAATCAAATTTGGAGTTAAAGCATAAAGTTATGATTTATTAAAGTTTAAATAATCAATTAAATAATATTACAGAGAAAAACTTTAGTCCAAAAATTAAATAAAATTTATATTCAAGTAGATTCTTAATTTTTATACAAATTTAGAAATTTGAATCACTCAAATCGGAGTTGAAACGCAAAGTTATAAGCGTTTGAAGTTTGAATCTAAATTTGAATCAATATTTCGAATTAATAAATCATTTTCTTTTCGGAAATTAATTATTGCGTCGGCATGGACACGTCGTCGACTCGGATTAGGCGGTGGCGTCGGTAGATCCATGGACTTGGTCCACACGCTTGGTTTGGCTCGATCCGCGGACTGGCTCATCGATGTACGCCCGACATGGCCCGCTCGTGACGTCATTCACGCGTCGTCGGGGACTCACGGTCGATGGGGTCCTGGGTCCACCGGCGACGTCATGGGTGGCGTCCGCACGATCGTCGGCCCGACGCGGGCCCTCACGTGTCGGTGTTGCCTGTGACCACGCAACGCCGCGTGGAGCACGGCTTTCGGCTTCCTGCGGCCATGGCACAATCGTGGCCGTTGGTTTGAAATCCGGCGGTGGGATTGAGTTTGGCCTCATGTGCTTGGGGCGCGACGTGGATCGATCGTGGGCGTTGGATCTTGATCCAGCGGTCCGGTCCAATCTAACACAGTGCGATTCTTGATGCGGCGCAGACCTAGCCGTTGGATCTAGATCAGCGGTTGGGATTAGATCTAGGATTTTCAGCGGAAACTCACCGAGGTGGCGTGGCAATACGATCTGGGCCTTTGGATCTTGATCGGACGGTTGAGTGGAGCTTCGGGGTGGCGATGGCTTTACCAGCGGAGTGCGAGCTGCCGGCTGGCGAGGCAGCGACCACCCAAACGGCGGTTGGGGCGTGCTCCGGCGAGATGGATGGTGTCTTGGTGCGCTCGCCGGGTTTGAATCTGAGTCAATGGCGGCGGAGGGCACACGGCGCGAGCAGGACCGTGGCGGCGCTTGCGCTCACGCAACTACGGCGAGCGATTCGGCGAACCTCACGGCTAGAGCTCGGCGGGTTAGGGCAAGAAGGGGTCACTGGCAGCGGTCCTCGAAGTGCGATCAAGCATTAAATATTTCGCGTCCGTGCGGAAAAGCGGAGACCCTGGATTCTTCAGCGGCGGCGCGGGCGGAAGTCCGGCTTCGGACTGGCGAAGACGACGACGCCTTCAGCCCACGTGCGCGATCAATCAACCCACGATCGCCGCAGCGATCGGATCCGGCGGATCTGGCTTTCGAAGCAGGCGGATCGGCCGTTGGATCTTGATCCAACGGTTAGGATTGATTGGGATTTAGGAATTAGGTTCGGTCGATCCACGTGGCAAGGTCGGACTGAACTTCGATCGACTCGGGCTCGATCGGATGAACAACGAAGTTGATTTTCCAGCGATTTAATATTTAAAATAATTCCCAGTAATTCATTTAATTCATTAAAAATAGCAAAAGACTCAGAAAAATTCCAGAAAAATTCTGGAAAATATTTTGGATCATTTTGGACTTAAATAAAATATTTCCAACAAAATTTTATTTGCAAAATCAAATTCTTTAATTATTTCAAAATGGAATAAATTCAAATAAATTCCAAATAAATCCAAATAAATTCCAGAAAATTCCAAAAATTCACCAAAGTGCCAAATCACACATGAATTTAAGAAAAGCAAAATTTTGGGGTGTTACAAAATATTAGATTCCGAGTTGCAAAAAAAAACTATAGACGCCGAGTTTAGCACCCTATGCGTTCAACGGGTAATAATACATGTTTTGAAAAATATTAGAGATCGAGCCGCAAAAGAAATTTTAAATGCCGCGCTTAACACCGCAAACGGAAAAAACTTTCTTTCGGGAAAAGCGAGGGAAAACGGGACACGAAAACATTTTTCCCGGGAAAAACAAGGAAATACGGACAAAAACGGAGAAACGACGGACGAAAAACGAATTTCCAATTTTTTTTGGGGAAAACGGCCAACGAAAACATTTTCCCCATGCTCCAGAGAAAAAACGAATCACGTAAATTTTTTTTCCCGGGTAAAATGGAGCAAGGAAACGGCCCTCTAATTTTTTTTGGTAAAACAATTAACGAAAACATTTCTCCCATACTTCAGAGGAAAAACGGATCACGAAAACATTTTTTCCGGGCAAAACGGAGAAAGAAAACGGTTTTCCATTTTTTTTTTTGAAAAAACGGCTAATGAAAATATTTTTCGCATGCTCTGGAGAAAAAACGGACCACGAAAACTTTTTTTTCGGTCAAAACGGATAAAGGATCCGAACGTAAAACGCAAGGACCTATTTGTTATAGTTTTGAACCTGTTCGCTATTTTGAAAAATTAGGAAAGGGCTCGTTCGCGATTTGTATTTAACGGGAGGGGCTCCATGTAAAACGGCAAATCAGGGGCCTAAATGCGAACCGAAAAAAAATCTTCCTCTCACATAAAATCGCGCAAGGACCTATTCGTAATTTCGAAGAATCGGAAGACTTTTTCACAAAAACATGGATGGACACGTGGGCATGGCCATTGGGCTCCAAAGCTAGCCCTTGTAAGGGTGCTAATATTGCTAATCCAATCCCCCAATAGGAGAGAGAAACTAGTTTGTTATTAGCTGCCAATAACCACGATCGACATGATTCCTCTCCTAGTTCATTGTACATTGTTCAGTACTGTAACTTTCGTTTCTATCAAACAATTGCTTGCCTTTGAGTGACGCTTGAACATTTAGAAATGCATTAGTGAAGATGGCAGCTAGCTCTATATTTGATGTATTAGAGAGCTTCACATGAATTTGATCGGTAGCGTTATCTTGTCTGTAGCATCCAAGAACGGAAGAAAGCAACATCTGCAGAACAAGCTTGTTTGGCCTTTCAATCATCACAATCTTAGCCTACCATGAAGAGTCATGTTACAGCCATAAAGTGTTAGGGCCTAGTGTGAAGTTGTGAACATCAAGATGAAGGCCTTGATGACATATTAGTTATTATTAGTATCATTAAAGCCCGAAGAATTCCAGCCCATGAAGAGTACCACATCATCGTTTCGCGGAAAGGTCCTCAAAAAATCCGAAATTACATCTTGATTCTTCTACCGGTTATTTTGCAAAAAAACCCTAGTTCCGTAGATTCGTGAATGGGTTCTCCACCGGTTTTTTTCGTTTCGCGGAAGGACCCTTCGGAAAATCCAAAATTGCGTCTAGATCCTTCCACCGATTATTTGCAAAAAGGATCCCATAGTTTCGTAGATTTGTGAGCAGATTCACCACCAGTTTTTTGCAAAAAAAAAAGGACCCATGGTTACTCAAATTTGCAGATGGCTCCTACCCAGCTTATTTTTGAAAACCACCCCGATAAAACTAAAATTACGTTGAGATCCTCCTATCTTTTTTTTTACAAAAGAACTTTAGACCAAATTTTATACAACGCGGTGTAGCGAGCGGCTGTATCTAGTATTTTCTTACTTGTAAACTACTAATGCCCAATGTATACATCCTGGATGGTCTATGTTTTTTTTTTTTTTTGAAACCCTGGATGGTCTATGTTACTTTGCAGATATGGTCTATCCAAAGCTTGTTTTTTGTGGTCACTTTCATGCTTAGTCCATCATGGTATTGACATTTCACATTTTTCTATGCATATCTTCTGATGGAGCTAGCCAGAGCTTGCAGAAAGGTATTAATGCCCAGCCACTGTCAAGTCAACCCCATAATCTCCATGGCCCAAAGTCAACACGGTGCTATTAGAGGCACTCAAGGGGATTGGACAGGGATGCCCACTATGTTGCCACCTGCCAATCCTAAGATGGTCCATTGCTCAGGTCTGAGCTGACCTCATGATGATTTCAGAGGGCATATAATTTTGGCAAAATATCCGGTGTAATCATCGTTTTCGTGCAATCACCGTGCAACCCTACTAAAAAAAGTTCCAAAAAATTCTGAAAAAAATCATGGATGTACATCTCAACTTACCCCATCTACGTATAAAATTTCATGATCAAATAGGTCCTAGGCTAGAAGTTACAAAAAAGACAAATTTTCGCTTGGAATCTTGCTACAGTAGACAGCACAAAATTTGTTTTTTTTTGTAACTTCTAGCATAGGACGTATTTGATCATGAAATTTTATACGTAGATGGGGTAAGTTGAGATGTACATCCATGATTTTTTTTAGAATTTTTTGAAACTTTTTTTAGTAGGGTTGCACGGTGGTTGCACGAAAACGGTGGTTGCACCGGATATTTTGCCTATAATTTTTCATTGGTCTAGCTCATTAAAAAATATTTTTTTTCAGAACTAACCTTCACGGAAATATTTTCACAAAATAGTCCTTGTCGCAGGGGAGAGGTGTTGCACCGGCCAGAGCAGCGGGGTGGGGGCGCTGCACTGAAGCAGCCCCATGGGGGTGCTGCACTCAGGTGCTACAGTACCACGCGATACTATAGCACCCAAGCGTTTTTTTTGTAGAGCGGCTAGTTCTGAAAAAATACATTATAATTTTATTAGGTTTTATAAATGCATTAAAATAGAAAAATCACACGGCAACAGTTCTGAAAAAATTAATTTTTTGGACTACAAAGTGAAGAGTTATACCCTATATATAAAGTTATGAAATGACCTTATAAAATATGAACCATGAAATTTTTGGATAAAAATAAGAACAGTAAAAAATATGCCGCAAAATTTTTTGGCACAAGTTTGAGTGTTATTTTTATAATTGATTTTTGCTTTTCACAAGCAATCAATAGCATGAAAAATAGTTTGGAGAGAAATGGAACAGCGTGGCGCAGGAATTTTTTAATTTGTTTATTTTATTTGCTTCACCGGTGTACCAATTAATCAACCGTTTTAGAATTAATCTCGTTCAATGATGAGTACCAAAGTTATTTAAAGTTAGTCAACGGTTTAAGATTTTTTTGGTTCACTGATGAGTAGCAAAAAGTGAAATTTTAATCAACAGTTTACTAATTTTGTGATGTCATTTCATGCCTTGCACCAATTTTGACAAAATAATATGTTTTCTTCTACCTCACTCTCCCCACATAAAATGGAACAGAGCAACTAATAGTGCTATGCTTCTTTCCCCTGTACTTCTAGTACACCACCCTTGGTTCTCCCTACCGGCCGGCAATGACCTTGAGATATGATGCTACGTGCACCCGAGGATGTCTTAGAGGGAGATGGAAATGGAGAACTGTAGATGGAGGGAGCCAGGATGGCTGGGCTGGGCATGGGCGTGGTCTCATGTTGGCGCGCAGCCATGTGTCGATGCAGTCGACGTGGAAGTAGTGCATGCACTCCGGCAGCACCCACACCGCCTCGCCGTCCACGAGGTCTGCCAGGCACACCGGGCACGTCAACTCGCTCCACTCCTCCTTCCGGTACCGGCACACTGCCGCGGCCCTCATCAGCTGCACCTACAACAACGGGCTCAAGTCCACGCTGTAGCTCGCATCGTCCTGCTATTGTTGGGGATCACTGATGGTCGCGGTTGCCAAGGCATGGCACCACCTCTTGTACCGTGTGCCGAGGTTGCAAGTGTTGACGAGAATGTAGTGGTGCAGGAGGAGCACCACGGTGACGGACATGTCAATGCAGACCGGCGACTTGTATGTGAACAAGCTCATCATCAGCACGGGTGCGCAGCCGCTTGAGGCTTTAATCGATTTGGGCCGGTGTTGCTTGCAATTGCTTCGACATGCATGGGAACGGGAGACACACCGATGGGATGGGTCGCATTGGAAATTCGCGAACTGGTAGCGCTGCATAGCATGTCACTTAGCTGCTTTGCATGCGTGGCAAGCGCTGGTGTGCACAATGGGGGGCTTGGCGCCTGTCTCATGAATTTTTCATTGTTCTAGCTCTTTTAAAATAAATTAGAACTAGCCCCCATGCAAGTGTTTTTCCAAAAAAAAATGTTTAGGTGCTATAATGTCACGCGCGCTGGCCGGTGCAGCGCCCTTCATCCGCGACAAGGGCCATTTTTACGAAAACACTTGTGCAAAGGCTAGTTCTGAAAAATGTATTTTTTTAAGAGGCTAGAACAGTGAAAAATTCAAGGGCAGAAACAGAAAGGAGGGTTATGAGGTAATCCAAGGATCAGTCCAAAGCTTAAAAAGAAATGCCCTTTTGAAAAGATAGTTGGGATGGAGAGAGAACCCATCCATGACCATGATCCAACCCATGAGTTGGACATGACAGCAAGATACACTTGACAGGCAAAGGCTACCCTTAGGGATGATGCATGTAATTACATAGGCTTGATCATGGGATAACAATGTAGCTTAGCTTGTTAACCGTTGACTCTAGTAAGGAGCTATCCATGCTTTATCCTCAGAAAAGATAAAGGAAGAAAGGGGAGACTTTTTTTTAAAAGTTTTTGCCTAACTATGCGAGCATTCCATAAGCTATTTGGATTTTATTTGCTTAGTTCACCTTACTTCAGTGAGAGATTGGTGCACCAAGTTGCATAATTTGCTAAGTTTGTGGTTGAAGCTGCGAGTAACAGCAGCCAAAGAATGCTAAACATCAAAGGTCAGAAAAGAAAAGGTGATTCATATGGTGATCCTGGAATGGTGGAAGAGAAGGAGAGCTCATGATGCATGAACCCAACCTTCGACAAATTCTGCTTCTGCAGATTGGTACAGTGGACTCGACATTTGCGTGTGTGCCATGTGTTGAAAGTAATGTGATATTAAGAGTAAGTATATAATACTAATCCCAATAATAAATAATATAAAGAAAATTACGTAATTTATTAAGAGTAAGTATATAATACTAATCCCAATAAACAACATGACGAAAATTACATAATTTAAAGATAGCAAAATTGACATAATCAAAGAGATAAACCAGACCTTAAAATTTATATCAATTACACAATGAATCATGTCTACTAAACCAAATTAATGTATGATTGATTGATTTTTGCTCTCAGGTGTCGGGCTGCTTAAATATTAATCTTTAGCCTCCTCGCCACTTAATGTAGGGCTGCTAGAGACTCTTACCTCCTCTATACTTAGGTCAAAGTATCACAATTGAGCTAATCAATTATCCAAGTAAATGTGGCATTGAGTTCTTACCTTCCTAATTATGCTCTATAAAGTATTTCTATTCAATTTTACTATCAAGGATAACAAGTTTCAGAAAACATATAGTTTGGCTAGAAGGTAAGCTAGTAACACCAAGTGCAGGGGTGAGCCTCAAATGTCAGCCCCACAAGAAAATTCCCCAAATCAATCTTTCCTCTCAAGAAATTAGCACCAATGACCAAGCCTTCGGCACAACAAGCACAACCGAACAACTTGGTGCACAGGACCAGAACAAGCCCTCTCAGTGCAATGCTCCAGAACAAACAATCCGATGCACAAAGTGCACCGGCCAAGCTTACTGGTGCAAGGAGCTCACAGGCACAATCAGCTCACCAGCCGGCCAAGCAGCAGATCAAGATCCAAAGCTCCCTCACCAGCCAAAACCGAGCTCAAGAAAGGAGGAAATCAAGATGTAGGAGCAAGCGAAAATATGAGCACACACTGAGTTGATCTGGCGACTCGAAATAAGAGAGGAGAGAGTCCTGCGACCACAGGTTGCCTGCCACCTTGTGCTCCCGGCTGCCGGACCGGCTGCCGAACAAGACGCCTCACATCCCGGCGCCACTGCCGCCCTCTCCTGCCTCTCTTTTTCTCAGCTCTAATGGGCTGGCCGAAGGGCCCAAATAAGGAAACAGGCCGGCCCAAAAACCAAACTGAAAATGTCACGACACCATGCTCATCTTAGCAATCATGGGCCTGGGTGAATGGGTGCATGGAGATGCAGCAAGCAAAGTGTATGCATCAGCGTCCAAATAAAGCCATGTCGGCAACACACAAGTATTTGCCAGTCGGCACACTGGTAGACATGACCTGACTGATCTTGTAACATCCTGACAAGTATCAATTCAACAATCTCAAATTCTAATTCCCCCCTTCTTTCGAAATTCAAAGAGAGAGAGAGAGAGAGAGAGAGAGAGAGAGAGAGAGAGAGAGAGAGAGAGCAATCCGTGTTGATCGCAGTTTGGATTTGGAATTGATGCTTAGTACTGCCACAGGTTGGTTAAATACAACTTGATATTTCAGGCCCAGAGAGAATCGTGCTCATGGACTGACACAGTAGTGTTTGCTATAGCCTCAAGTGAGGAAGCCAACACATAGCTCGGGAGCTCGGTTTGGGGCCTGGCAAACTGAAATGACGGGAAGCAGACGGCGGATGGGTGCGTGAGAGGGCCAACCCAACATATGAAAATGCTGTTGAGCAACTACATCGGCAGAATCATTTAGCACGGAAGCTAATGGCTGCTGTTGGAAACGAACCTGTGAAAAAAACCCTCTAATCCAATCGTTTTGTTAGATTATGCGGCACAAGCAAAATGCACAGAATCATCATCTGTTGACATCGGAAGATGCCTTTATACGAGGGTTTCCTATGGTATTTTCTGGAATGTTGCGTTCATGTTGTAATTGGTTGTTTTTTTTAGATAATGAAAGAATATATTAATCTTTCGGCCCCTGCATACTTGGATGCACACAGCCTAACAATTATTACAGAGTTCAGAGTACCAGCTAAAAAGCTGTCAAGTAGAAATTCAAACGTAATAGTTTAAGTCAAGTAGAAATTCAAACGTAATAGTTTAAGAAAGAACAAATCTTGCAACAAGTAATGAAAGAATAAAAACGCTAAGCTGAAGATAGTCTTCTTTGAAATCTCCAGCCGTGCCCAACAAATAAGTCCCTAGCCACATCATATAGACAACTGCATACCGTAGAAAACGTCTCCTGAGCCTTCTGGTGCTGTAGTACTTACCATGAGCGCAACCAATTGATGCACATATAAATAACTTGCAACGGATTAGACATTTGTTTTCTATCAAATACAGCATCATTTCGGCATAGCTAAAAAGACCAACATAAAGCGGCAGCCCTAATTAAACATTGAGTCTTTAACTCTTTTTCTAATCCCACTAGCCAAGTCCCAAATATATGGGTTATGCTATTAGGGGGATGCATATTTGAAGCCACTTGTACAACACGCCATGCAAGTTGAGCCACTGGACAATCAAAAAAGAGATGTTGAATAGTTTCCTCATTATGACAAAAACAATATTGTTTGCTACCAATCCAGTTTCTTTTACTTAAATTATCTTTCGTCAAAATCACTCCTATGTCGTAATTGGTTGTAGATCGTCTGAAATCCGTCTTTGCATACGTTGGATTTGGGCATGTCTTTCTTCATGTGCCACCTCTATAATCCTGTCAGCCCCCATCACCTTCATTGACACGAGAAGAGAATTGTGGGTTAATCGGTCTTTTTTGTAGACCTGTTCATAGTGTGCTTGATGATGATCATTCGTTGATTCGATTAGAGTTTGCCTTTCCTTTCTAGGTCTACGTTATTTCTTGGTTTATTCTTCTGGGTTATGTTGTGTGCCTGTGTGTGCTGCTCAAAACAGCGTTCCTCCCGTGCCTACATGCCCGATGGGAAAAGCTTACAAGACACTGCAAGACAAAATGGTGAACAAGATCACTATTGATTGCTTTTGATTTGAAGATAAGACAGGCTTGTGTACCTTCTTGCAGGCTTGCAGCTCCACGGACGAAACAGATTTTGACCCTCAAGCCTTCAACAGATACTGATGGATCGGCATTCGATGACGCATCTACTGCGAGCATATATAGCGCCTGTTTGGATCGACTATTCTAGTATTTCAGATTTGCACTGTTCTTTAGACTTTCAGTGCTTAATTACTCTTTGAGGTTTTTCTGGAGACAATTTTATTATGGATTTTGAGTTAAGGGGAGGGTTGTTAGAGATAACTCAAATATCTCTAACTACCATATCTTTTGGTTTTATTCCTAGTTTGTTAGGAGTCATATCGTCTACAACTAGGACTCTTTGGCTATATAAATCAACCCCTTGTACATGTAATCCTTGAACAAAATAGTGAACTGTTTCCTATGATTTTTTCCGTAAGACTTTTTCCACGTTAAATCTTGTCTCCATATTTTGTGTGCTGTGCTAACCCTAACAACATCAAAATCTTTCAAAGCTGTACAAACAAAACAACAAGGATTCATGGCTATCTTTAAAATCTCTACAAACATATATCAAGGATTTAGGGTCATAGCTCACAACTTATAAGCACACTAGTGCATTTGGAGTAATCCGCTCTAAGAATTTACCGTTTGAGTGGGTCCACATGTTCAATGGTGTGTCTCTGATCTTCTTCCTACTACTTAGAACCACTACGATCTGCATTAGGAATTTTTTGAGATTTAGTCATTAAGCATATATTAATTTCAAACCAAGCAATTGCATTGGCAAAATTATGCAGTGCAAGTATGCTAGCATGCTTGGTTAGGTGCTTAATTAATTTGAAGAGTTTTTTTTAGGATATAAGAGCATCTCCAATAGTTCCCAAAACTTATTCCCAAAATTATTTTTTAGGAACAAATGAAAAAATTACTGCTTCAACAGTTACCCTATCCAAATCCCAATCTCTCTGCACGTCCAAAAACTCCGGCCGAAGTGGCCAAATGTTGGCCGCCCGTGTGCTTTCCCAAAATATTTTTAGGAGAAAAAATGGAAACTGTTGGAGAATGATCTTTTTTTTAAGGCCCAAAAACTTTGAAAAACTCCCAATCCAAGGTTATTGGAAGTTAAATTATAAGAAATCGTTGGAGATGCTCTAAGGAGGACGTACATTCACGTACGCATGAGTATGCCCCTTAGCATACACCTAAACAGATAGAGGTCGAGGATAAATCCACAGTCTCATAAAATTCCTATTGAATCATACTTGTGTATCCATAATAGTTGGACAATAAGATTTGACCTATAGTGGATAGAGTCGTATACCTACAACCCCATCACCTCAGCAAGAGGTGGTTCCCAAATTAATTTGAAGAGTTTGAAGCTTGATGAAGCAAAAAATAACATGAATGTACTCATAATGTAAATTTTCGCAAAAAAATTCACCAAAACACCAAAACAGAAGGTTCCAAGCGTAATTCTTACGGTTTTTTCGGATGGTGGCCACGACGTAGTCCTCACCGCCGCCGTCGCCACAGGGCAAGATGCCGAGCCTCTCGGGTGGGAAGGCGGGCGGCGGGAGCACCGCAAGAGACGGGTTATCCCCGTGGCCGGCGGCCTTGTAGACGAAAGTTGTCACCAAGCGTGCACGCGGCGAAGGATACGCGCAGGAGGATGAGGTCGCCCTCCGCGTTGATGACTTCGGCATCGACGGCCAAGCCATCGCGCAGCCCGGAGATGAGGACGACGAAGCCGGAGAGATCTCTGTATTGCATACAACTTGGATTGATCTCTGTATTGCATACAACTTGGATTGATCTCTGTATTGGATAGTTGGAATCCTACCCCTACTCGGACTGCTCCGTGCCCGTAGGCGCAGAGCTTAATTTCTTGTGGCCCGTGCAGCCGTGCTCGTCCGCCGTCCGACTTGAGAAGATGGTGAAGCAGCACGCGGCCACGGCATCGATGCGCAGGCTGAGCACCCGCGCGCGGCAGGCCGGGGCATGCAGCCGCGGCGCGCACTGCGGCATAACGGTGACGAGGATGATATCCAGTGCTGCGCCGAACAATACGCTCGGATACTAAATTGGACCGTACGATCAAAATACACATCCGTAGGATTAATCCATCTCGAATTTAAGGGGAGTGTGCATCGATCTGAAAGCAAATCCAAAATTTAGATGATGGTTCGGATGAAACTTATCAAAATCTAGCTGCACACGAAAATGCGTTTTCTTCTCTGAACGAAGCAATCCGTTACGTCGACACGTGAAGAAGCAAACAAATTAGCCGTGAGGGGATTTTTTTTTGGATAGGCTTTAGGCCTAGCATAATCGGCAAGAAGATTTAGAAGAACATTCTGATCATCTGATGTAACAACAGCAAGATGACCAATCGTACAAAGAATCAATTAGGCGCATTCTCTCTCTTTATTCGAGAGAGCATTCCTGGTTTTTGTTAAAAGCTCTAGATGTGATGCAAAAACAAGAGACGCCTGCTGAAGAAACTACAATGTGGGAAGAAGGAATTAGCAGCCCTATGTTACACCTGAAAGGAACATATATCACACATGAACATTTTTCCATGACCCACACGACACAAGGTCCAAGCCCCAAAATTCGGTTCGTAACAATTTACACATGCATAAGAGCACAAGAATCTCGAGATCCACATAACATTTACACAAGACGTACGAGCTAGCCCATCATCCACTGCACGCCGCCGGCCGCCCTGACCACACGCCCACAATTCCACAATGCACAAGCGCCACCACGGCGCGCGCGCGCGTCGTCAGTTCTCGAAGCTGCTCTTGCAATTCTGCGACGAAATGTGCACGTCCTTCCTTAGCCCGGCCGCGCTGATCTCGCATGCCACGGCCAGCCTCTTCCGCCCGAACCCGAGAGCGCCGACGTGTACCTGCACGGTGATCTCCACGGACAGCTCGAGCGCGACGGCGTCCTTGGACCCCTTCAGCCCCTTCTCCACCTCCTTGGGCGTGCGGCCGCCGTGCTGCAGGCTGTGCATCAGCACGTTGAAGTCCGTGGCGTCCTCGCCGCCGTCCTCGGGCTCCCCCACGTCGCCCTTCGCCAAGGTTGTCCCTTGGTGCAATAGCTTTGCCCTGCCGCCGTCCTTGTACCACAGCGCGGTCACCTTGTTCGGGTTGGTCGCCGTCAGGAAGAAGTCGTAGTCCATGTGCTGCTGCCGCGACGCGTTGTGGACGGAGAGCCTGTCGACGGTGAAGCTCGGCGCGTCCGGCCGCAGCACGACGACGGAGAGAGCGACGGCGGCGCCCAGCAGCATGGCGGCCGCGAGCAACACGCCGAGCGTGCGCAGGACGCACGGCGAGCACGGGGAGCCCTTGCCCCCGCCGGCGCGCTCCGTCCGGTAGCGCTCGGCGAGGTAGGCGTTCTCGGGCGGCGGCACGCGGTATATCTGGTCCTTTTGGACCTGGACGATGTACGTGTCGTGCGGGTGCAGATGACGCGCCGGCGGCACGACGACGGGGTCGAGCGGGGAGCCGAAGGCCGAGGAGGCCGGCTCGGGCGAGGCGGGCACGGGCGAGAGGGCCCTGTCCGCCATGGGAGAGACGACGAGGTGGCGCTGGTAGAGGGGAGGCAACTGGCGGAGGACGTCGCATCAGGTGGGCGGAGGCCGCGCGGGCGATTTGGAGGGAAAAGTGGAGGAGCGCCCGTGCGCGCCAACAACACACGGTTTTAGCGACTTGCCTATTGTTGGAAGGTGGCACGGCCCGGTCAAGGCCTCCAGGGTTGTTGCGCCGCGCGCCGGTTCTGCCTGCAACGGGCTGCGCCGGGCCGGCTTGCGTGCGCAAACTTGCAGCGAAATCATCGTTTTTGTTATCTGTTTCGGACTTCGGCCGACGCGGTTCGCTTGCGCTTCTAGTCACGTTTGGAATTTTTTTTTAATAATACATTTTTTATTCAAAATTGTAAAAATATACTACGAATTTTTCTTCTTCAGAAATATACCTCTATAGATCTTTGGTCAGACGACAAAGAAATATAGCTCAACCAAAGAGCCACAGAAAGCTTTGTAGCCAAACCAAATGGCTTCAGAGAAATGAACGGGCTATTTTTCTCTCTGTAGTCTGATGAACGAGCTATATTTCTCTGTAGTCTTTTGGTTTGGCTACAAAGCCCTCTGTAGCTCTTTGGTTTGGCTACAAAGTCTTCTATAGCTCTTTGGTTGAGCTATATTTCTCTATCGTCCAACCAAAGAGCTATAGAGATATATTTCTGAAATTTTCTTTTTTCATAGTATATTTTTGTAATTTTGAATAAAAAAATTATTATTAAAAAAATTCCCCACGTTTGCGGCAAAATAGCGGAGTAAATGGAGGGGTACTTGGGCTGCACTTGGGTTGAGCTAGCGTCCTCACTCAGGGTTATTTATCGTTTATATACAATTATATTTATTACTTTAAAAGAATGCAGTGATAGTGTTTCATCCATCTCTCCTACTCTCCGCTCACATCAGAATTACAAGCCGACTTGTGGGCCTTCCAAAAAATCTCTAACAAAAAATAGAAAAAACATATATCATCAAACAGATTCAACATGCCTAAAAATTCTCTAACAACAAAAAACTTTACTACTCAACTCAAATAAGAATTACGAGCTGACTTGCAGGTCTTCCTACAAAATCTCTAACAAAAAACAGGAAAAAAACTAACAATCAACGAACAAATTCAACCTCCCTAAAAATTATCTAAGAAAAATATATAGAAAAATAGGAAAGCTTTACTGGAATCACGGTGGAGCCTAGCAAACGAAGGAGCGACACGGCTGAAGGTGTGGATTGGACAGTCTCATCCCGATAATGTTGAATCGGCGTCCTGTGGTAATACAATTTTTTATCGGTAACAAAACACATGCATTTAAGGCCATGTTTGGATGGACTAAAACTAATTGTTAGGCCATGTTTGGATAGACTAAAACTAATTGTTAGCTGGCTAATGGCTAGAGCTAATTGTTAGCCAGCTAATAATTAGTCCATCTAAAATTAGGTCATGTTTGGATCTCTGGACTAATTGTTAGCTGGCTAAAAATTAGTCCTAGTCTATCCAAACAGGAGGACTAATAGGTGGACTAATTTTTAGCTAATCCTCTAACAATTAGTCCATTAGTTGGTGGGAGGAGCTAATTTGACTAATAGCGGGTAACACGAGAAAAGTCAAATACCCTCGTGTTGGCTTTATCCTCACTTCCTCACCCGCAAGCGTCAGCTCTCGATCTATGAGGGCAAACATGACTTTTCTAAGAAATTAGCCCAACCATTAGTCATGTATCCAAACAGTCCTGGGCTAATTTTAGATGGACTAATTATTAGCTGACTAACAATTAGCTCTAGCCATTAGCAAACTAATAATTAGCTTTAGTCCATCCAAACATAGCCTTAGTCCAGAGCTGTTTGGATACATGACTAATGGTTGGACTAATTTCTTAGAAAAGTCATTTATGCCCCTCATAATGGGTGAGAAAATGAGGATAAGGCCAGCGCGAGGGTATTTCAGGCTTTTTCCAGCGTGTTACATGCTATTAGCCCAAATTAGCTCCTCCCCACCAACTAATGGACTAATTGTTAGCTAAGGGGTTGGCTAAAAATTAGCCCACCTATTAGTCTTCCTGTTTGGATAGACTAGGACTAATTTTTAGCCAGCTAACAATTAGTATAGGGATCCAAACATGGCCTAACTAACTAGTTAATATAAAAGATTCATTTGGTGAATTTTCACGGTACATTCTCGTCTTCTCGCCTCCCCCGACTCATAAAAGAGAGGGAGCGCTGACCTGTGGGGCTGCACCCACCCTTTTATATCGGACTTCATGTCCTTCCCCAACCGTATCAGTAGTTATCCCATGATTTCATCCCGGCTGACTCAGTCCACCCTCCCACAAATCTCTCACGTATAAAACTGTGGCCTATCTCTGGAGTTTAGGCTTTTTCCCGTCGACGTATGTGAAATTCGAGCTTAAAAACCTGTTCTTCGCTGGAATTTAGGCGTGTTTCATCTTTTTGATCTATACTGATCCTCTCTACCTAGGCATGCTCGGGTTGCTAAATGGAAGGAAAAAAAAGCGATCCACTCCTAGGAAATTTTGCCAACATTGTGACATTCACATAGCACGAAGAGACTCATCGTTGTGAGCATATCTAGAACTCCGGCGTGTTAATCCAGGCAAGTAGAACCAGAGCCAAAACTGAAACTGAAAAGATGGATGGCCTCATGGGGTCTCCGCTCTCCAGATCTCGTGCCCTCTAAAGACTCGGAAATTCCGCTGAGCACGAATCGCCAATTCACACCAACACACAAACAGATGCAGATTTTTTACTTGTGCACAGGGGAAACGGCCATCACCATGACGTAGCATACGTACAAACAAGTGTATATTTGTACGTATAAATACGTTGTAGTCCTCCTCTGCCTCCCACCAATGCGCAGGAGGAAGAGAGCTCAGCAATTGGGTATATAAACCCCCCCGTCCCTAGTTGCCTCTTGCGCCTCTCCCCTCTTGCATGCCTCACCGGCCTCTCCTCCGCCTCCGCCTCCAATGCGCTGCTAGGCTAACCCCCTGCTCCCGATTCCCCCTCCCGATCCGCGGATTAACCGCCCCCCTATCTGGGTTTCTTGATTCCGCTCGGGTTCTTGCAATCTGATCTGGGATATTTTTTCGCTTCGTTTTGTTTTTCGTTGTTTGTTGTCGTGTTTGTTTTTGTTGGGTTCTTGATCCGGAGATGAAGGGCCCGGCGGCGGCGGAGAGGTCTGAGGAGAAAGAGATGGACTTGCTCCTCAGCGAGATCCCTCAAGTCACGTCGCCGCAGGGCCAGCGCGGCGGCGGCGGTTACGCCCGAGGCCTCGGCGTGCATGGCGCCGCGCGCCATCATGGGTACGCCGTTCCGCGCCACGGCGAGGACGCGTACTACGCCGTCGACCTGAACGGTCGCGACGATGGTGTTCACCAGGGCAGCGGTGGCAGTGGCTTCCACGAGGCGCTCTCCGTGGGCTCCGCGCCGTCGCCGGCGTTGGGCCCGCTCGTTGGTAGCGCGCCATCACCGATGATGCAGGCGGTGGATGACCCGGAGAGGCAGTGGCTGGCGAACCAGCTCCGCGGCCTGCTCATAGGGGGCGCGCCGGCCGCGGACGCGCAGGCCGTGCTCAAGTTGCAGGGCTCGCCGGCCCGCGCCGTCAAGAACGCGGGCCCGGCAGATGTCCCCGCGGCGCATGGTGCGTACTACGGCTACAACTTTGGGGCGCCGGGTTCCTCGGTCCACCATGAACCCCTGTTCTTTGATCAGGCCATGGCGGCCGGCTATGTCGGTCAGTCGCAGCACTTCACAGTGGACGTTGGCTTTGATGGCTACGGCGGCTTCCCAAGAAGCTTGGACGCCAATATTGGCGGCTTCGTGTACAATAGGACAGGAAGTGGCACTGGCATTGGTTGTGGACAAGGTTTGGTGCACCCTGATCATGCTGAGTCGTTCTTGCTTTCTGGGCAGGCTGGTGCAGAACACAACTGGGGTTATGTTAGTACTAGTCCGATCGGTGGACATAGCAGTTTACAGAAATTGCACTCTGAGTACGGTGTGCCTGTGGCAGACAACGGTTATATGAAAGGTTGTTTCAATCAAATTGAGGCACTTCGTCGTGAGGACAGTTTGATTTTTGATGGGAAGAAGAACATGCCATTTCAGGACCGTGGGAAGGATAGGAAATTTCAGCACTATGTCAATAACAAGACACCGGAGCTGGAGAGTCCTAAGATGCTGAGGTATGAAAGCATGGTTGGAGTTAAGGGCTACATCTACTTTATGGCCAAGGACCAGCATGGGTGCCGGTTCTTGCAGCAGAAGTTTGAGGAAGGGAAACATCATGTGGATGTGATTTTTGAAGGAATCATCGACCACATTGTAGAGCTTATGACCAACTCGTTTGCAAACTATCTCGTACAGAAGCTGTTGGATCTGTGTGATGAGGAGCAGAGGCTGAGGATCATTGCCGTGCTGACGGAGGACCCTGTGAAGCTGCTGAGAGTCTCTCTGAACACACATGGGTAATGGCCTTCTCTTGTCAATGCTGATCAGTTAAATGCATTTTGATCCTGACTTTAGAAGCGGCTGTACTCAGTAACCAATTTTGGCAGATCTTGGTTTGAGAATGTTGTGATTTGTGTCAGGACAAGGAAGTACACAGGCAGCAGATCAAGTGTGCTATAATGCTAATATCGCAATATAAACCTTTTTTTGGTAGTTACTGCATGCAATGATTGCTGATGATTTGGTTGTTGTGATTTGTTTCAGGACAAGGGCAGTACAGAAATTGATAGAGACTGTTAAGAGCAGGAAGCAGATTGTGCTCATTATTTCAGCCCTACAACCAAACTTCATGCATCTTGTCAATGACCTTAATGGTAATCATGTCATACAGAAATGCTTGACAATCTTTGGGGCAGAGGAGAACAAGGTACAAAGTAGTGCTTAGTTTACAAAGTGATTTTTGTTCTGTATTGTGGACTCCCCTTGCCTAGCTATTTTTTTGTGATGTCATTGACTTTGAGAAATTATTGGTTGTTGCATTTTTGACAAATGAACTCCATAAGTTAGAACCGGTGCTGAACACATGGAATTTATTGGCTGTGGTCTGTGGACCATCCCATACAATCTGCACAATATAGTGCAAAATATCAGTAGCTATACCTGTGTACAAGCTCACAAGCATGTCATGGTTTGAATTTATAACGTGTTGACATACATTTGTAATCAGTCATGCTTTACTTAGATGAAGTAATCAACAAATATTAAACCTGTGCATCAGTATGAATAATCTTAGAAGTGCTATTCTTGAAAGTCTTGTGTTAGTAGTTTATTAATGGCAGACTATCCAGGAGACTTTGTTTGCTGCTGAGTAACTTCACTAGTGAAAAAGTAACTGTGCTATATTTTCTTAAAGAGATCTCATCTTAATTCCTTATGCATCACTGCAGATGCAAAAAGTACTAAGTACCTTCAACTAGGACTTATTTCTGCGTAAACATGACATGAGGTCTGGACCCCACCTATCATTCTGTCCATGACAACCCAAATGGGACCTGAATTCAAGTTGAGGGATCAAATTAGGTCCTGAATTAACCAATATACCCAAACTATGGTTATGCTTTACCAAATTAATAGTGTTTTAAGTTCTCTCAAGGACCATTTTCTTGTGAATATCATGTTAATGGTGACTAGTATGACCCTATAAGAGTTTCACGTCCGCTTCATGTACTTGACTTTGACATCTTGTACTTCTTTTATTCTTCAATGTTGTCTTTGGCATTTGGCAAAATTGGCTACAGGACGTCGTAAATTCCTGGCATTTGTCTCAAGACACTCTCATTTTTTTTTTCGAAAATAGTGGTAGGAGCTCTGCCAATTCATTGCAGAAGGAGAGACAAAGTACAAAAAAACACCTGACAAACGCATCGGCCTAGAATTTTGAGGAAATTACAAGGAAGCAAGAAGCGGACCTAGGGAAAGACTTTAAAGAAAAAGGAAAGTAAACAATAGCGAGGAGAAACCCAGAACACTCAAAAGAGTGCCGACGTTTCTCAAAAACTGACTCTCCTGGCTAAGGCGTAGTTGGTTCGATCCTCCAAAGCCCTTTGCACCACGTTTTGAACGGAGCTGCGCCTGTTTTGGAAAATGCGAGCATTGCGTTCCTTCGAAAGATTCCAGAAACCAAAGATAATGGCCCCATCCAAATCACGTAGTGTCTCCTTTGGGGTTGCCACACGTAAAATGTGCCACCAATCGGAGATCGTGAGTTGCATGCCGTTGGATGTTAAAGCCATCACCAGCAGTCTCAGTTTTGAGAACAACTGTGACCAGAAGAACCTGGCAAAGGCACAGTGTAGCATGAGGTGACCTGCCGATTCGAAGGTGGAGTCACAAAGACTGCAAAGACCATTGTGCGGCCATCCTCTACGAGCTAAGTTGTCAGCTGTTAGGACTCTATTATGTAGAAGGAGCTAGGCGAAGAATTTGCATTTGTTCTCCGTCTTCGCCTTCCAAATTGAGTTGGACACTCATTTTGTCGTATGTTAGAAAATGCGACACAGGAGCGAGAGTGGACGCCGGCCGTTTCATGGGCTGCCGTTCGAGAGAGAGAGAGAGAGAGTGACACGAGGGTTTATACATGTGCGGACGCTAAGGTAGACACACTGCTCCTATCGGCGTGCCTTCCGGGTGGGGAGTAGAGGGGTACCTCCTTGTTCGGGTCCCTTGAGGGCATACCGATTGCATGTCTTATATTTAATGAGAGTTTAAGTTACAAGTAAGGGTTACAATGAGCATTTGTAGGTGCTCAGCTAGTACACAAATAATATCCTACCCCTACTAGGGTGGTTTAAGTGTAGTGGATCCCACATCATCATTTCATAGGGGTAGGCCTTTACTTCGGGGCACCATAGGGGGTCCTCGAGGCTTGGACCCTCCTTCGAGGGCTGACCTCGCGGGGACCACGTGACGTGGTGACCCCACTCGTATGGTGATGCCAAGCAAGACGAGGGTGCCTCTATGCCTCCGGGGGAGCTTATGGGGGTGCCCTCACGGATCGGGGGTTGAACCTCATGTCCTATGGACGGGAATGAGGCAAAACGCCCTAAGGGCTCGGGCACCGCTCCACACGAATGGCATCATCCAATTTGCACCATGCTCGAGAAGAGAGACGTTACCGCACGCCTCTGGTGCCTCCTCTACAGAGGGAATGGAGGGCTTGTATAAGTGCTCGTTGAGCACTCTTGCCGGAGCAGGAATTTGGGAGGAACCGACCTTTGAAAGTTGATTGGCCACGTTCCCATCGTGGTTGTAACCGAAGTCTTGATTTACGCCACGTTCCCATCGTGGGCGTAACGGAACCACGTCGTGGCGTGATTAGCGCTATTCGGGCGTAACCGCCGAACACGATCTTCCGACCATACGTTTCGCGAACGAGCTTGGGCCAAGCGTGTTTGGTCCTGGCCGAGCACGTATGCCCGGGCCTTGAGCACAGATGCTCAAGGCCGAGCGTCGAGCCTGGGCCAATCGGATGGATCGACCAACCACATGATGCTTGTAGGTCATCCTCGGCGACATCATCCGAGGGTACGCATGATCGGCCGAAAACGGCTGCCGGGGTACTATGGTAATTATGAAAATTATCCAATCTCTGACAGCTTCTTTTCTTCCTCTCATTAGACATGAGCTAAAGAGAGCTAGTGTACATCACAACTAGTTACCCAACCTTACCAAGCTCGAGCTGCTAGCTTTGAACCCCCATTTATTAGTACGACCAAAAGAAAAACACAACCTATCACTAAAATGATCCGAAACACCACTCTTTGGATCATTTCTAGTCTCAAGGTCTTTAATCTTCATGCTTTGCCATCAACAACCATGTGGGGATCCGTGAATACTAAGAACACCCATTTTGCCAATGTCAATCACTAACTCGTATTGGAACCTTCAAATATGGTTAGTCTTGACAAAAACACGTCATTAATCACCAAAACATGAAAACACTAAAATAGGGGGCCTAGATTCTTACAGAGGTGGACGAGGGGTGCGGCTGTAATATGGTCTAACCAAGCTTACTATGAACGGGTCCAACTGGAAAGGCCAAATGGACTTTGTACTAGGCTTCTCTCTCCTCATCCAGGAAATGATATTATATTGGCCGGAGTGTCTTCTGGCAAATAATCTTGAAAGTGCCAGCAAAGGCGCAAAAAAGGAGTGTCTTAGGGCAAATGCCACAAATTTGTGATGTCATGTAGCCAATTTTGCCATAGCATTTTTATGAACATGACTTGTGCGATAGAAGAATTCATAGAATAAAATTGTAGGAACAATTGCTATGCTAAACTTTCTACTATACAGGAAAATCTCAATCATAAAGTGCATTATGTACCGGACCTTGTACAGATATATTCTGCACTTGCTAATGTTTGATGCATTGGCAATGTAGAAATTAACTCATGGAGCAAATATGGTCGTCTTGTCAATTGGCAATAGCATTTTTGTTGGGGAAAAAGCAGTAAGGGGGTACTTTTTATACATTGTAAGCTCAGTTTGGTAGATATTATTAGCACGCGCTTTTAAATTAACATGTCAGGTAAATCACTGTTATGAAATTCTTCTGCAAGCACATATATGTGAAGTATGCAATGTCCTTATGACATTTAATTATATCATGTGCAATATATTATATCTACTCTCTTTGAACAGTTCATTTTCGAGGCTGCTGCAACTCACTGTTTTGAAATGGCAATACATCGCCATGGCTGCTGTGTTTTACAACATTGCATAGCTAGTGCACATGGTGAATATCAGGCCAAGATAATTGTGGAAATATGTGCCCATGGTTTTCAGCTTGCTCAAGATCCATTTGGGTAAGAACTTCCTCTTTATTAATTTGCTTATATTGTGTATTATTGCAAATGAACTTTCTCTCTGTGATCTTTTCTTTTTCTTTTTGTATGTAAGACTACTGATTTGTCTGGTAGCTTGTAGAAATCTCCTCAGTAAAATAACTTAAATATAGAGATTCATAGTATCGGTAGATCTTGCATTAGGATTAATAAAGGGGGGAATGGCCTCCTTATACCATGTCAGTGCATAATTTTCATAGTTTTCAACACTGTTGCTCATCTCTCCCATATCCTGCACTGGCACCACGCCAGTCTTTTGTTGGAGTTAAAAGTAATCTCTTCACATCATTACCTTAATTAGCCCATTGACCTTTACAAAGCTTAATTTTCCCCTTTATTGCTGGTGCTATAGCCTCGTATATGTTTATGTCAATTCAAAATCTCTTTGAATATTTCGAAACTTTCTTAGGTGATAGCCATTTTAGGCATGCCCACATGCAGCTGAAATATTATGGGATATAATACCTTGATATGTTGAATCCTCAGTAATCATAATATGTTGCATTTCACAGACTGCACAATTTTATAAGGGTAATGATTATGATATGAGCTGTGCCCTAACTACATGACCCAAACTGTATTAAAAGAACTATTTGGACGTTTCAACATTTATTTTCTTTGCTTCGTTGTCTAATCCTTGAGACTTGAGAGTTGAGACATCTCCAACCAGATTTGTCTTGTGGTCAGACAGTCAGTAGTGACTGTATGTATCTCTGTCTTATCTTTAGATTAATTTATTGATGATTTTTGAAGCAGATGTTTGGCAGCACGTAAACTGTATTAACTCCCGCAGCAAAACTTCCTTACCTTTTCCCCTTAATGCAGGAATTATGTGGTCCAGTTTGTCCTGGATCTAAAAATTCCTTCTGCAAATGCACACCTGGCATCTCTGTTTGAAGGAAGTTATGTTTACCTGTCAAAGCAAAAGGTGGGCAGCAATGTGGTGGAGAAATGCCTGAAGGTCTTCTCAGATGATGACAAAGCTGCCATAGTATTTGACTTAATCTCAGTTTCTCATTTTGAACAACTGCTGCAAGACCCCTATGCAAACTACGTAATTTATACTGCCCTTCTACACACCAGGGTGAGTATCACCATCCAAACGGAGTTGCGAAATAGCATCAAATCACATCATGCATTATGTTCAACATTGCGTTCTCTCCCTTACTATATTTTTGCTTTGACAGAGCCATCTCCACAATGCCCTCGTTGAAGCGATCCGTCCACATGAGGAAGCCCTTCGGACCAGTCCCTGTTGTAAGAGGATCTCCAGAGCCCTCTCTAGGAGGTGAGAGGTGTACAATCTTGTGGTACCAAGAAAACTGTATTGTTGTCATTTATGTTCACTAGCTGTTTACTATGAGGTATCTGCCACACGAGCTTCCGAGGTCAGAAGGTGGTTTTGGTTACAACAAGGTTAAGCTTGTCGTCAGCTCGTAGAATTTCCCAGGTGCTACCATCCGTGATATGGTTTTTGCCGCGAACCTATGGCCTATGGTGATGCTGTAGATTTGTAAAAGAGAACCTGTGCTTCCTGAAAGAGTTATGTATTGAAAATCAGCCATATGCTTATCTGGGTTTTGCGTCTCAACTTTCTTTGAAGACCCTGATTAACTGACTGTATCGGCGATCTATTGAGCTTTGGCCTATGTCTATGTGGACCATATATATTATTACTGTTATCTAGGTATAGCTAATTAAGTCGTTATAGATGCTTTCACAAGGTATGTATGCTTCGGTGCCACGCGGCAAAACAAACATACATACCTCAATATGGTCCGATTCCATTGGTTTGTATGTATTGTGCGGGAGATCACTACGTAGTCCTATAGCATACCACGAAGTGATTCGAACTACTTTGCATGGCACTTCCGCTCAACGAGGTGAAATTATATATATAAAAAAAAGTAAAATGCTATGGTAACCTAAAATCTCGGTGAGATCTCGGTTTTTTTTACCGGATTTGGCTGGATTAAATTCTTCACGTCGTTTTCTACGTGGAACAATCAGTAGATCATTCTTAAATTAAGTAATTCGATAAGACTTGCACGACCCTAGTAAGTCAAACTTCTTCTGTACTTGATAATGGCATGCCTTTGCTATGGGAGGTCTAGCTAGCTTGCACAGTACTAATTAAATGTCCTCACAAAGATAACTGATGGAGAAGAACGATGTAGTAATCTTTAGGTTTTCATATGATTAACACCAAACTAACAAACAAGTACACGGCTTAGTTTTAGTTCTCTACCAAATAATATTGATGTTCAATTGTTATGAACTTCATTTGTTATATTTAAAAATTCAAAAACTGGATGAACATAATTGATGCATTAGGATAGTAGCACCGTCACAATTTTTGAAAATTTCTTAAGATTGATCATCATCTAAAAATTTTATGGAAATATTAGTGATATATTAGGACAATCCACAAAAAAATTTAATTTTTTTTTGACACATTTTGGACCATTTTTTATTTGGTTGAAATTTGTCGATCAGCCTTCAGTAGTACTGTCCGATCTTTTGAAAATTTCTAAAGATTGATCATCATCTCATAATTTTTTGGGAATATTATGGATATGTCAACACCATCCAAATTTTTTTTCAAGAGTTTCTAATTTAGTTTGCACAATTTTTCATTTGGTTGAAATTTGCCGGTCAGTCTTTTTATCAGGACTTAAAATTTTTAAAAATTACTCATGAAAGATCATCATCTAAAATTTTTATGGCAACATTAGTGATATGTCAGTACCATCCACAAAAAATTTCAAAACTTTTTTACATCGTTTGAACAATTTTTTATACAGCTAAAATTGTCTGAGATTTCGCTATTTTTGAACGAATATTGGTCCAAAAAATGCTGGATTTGAATTTTGTTCGGATTTCATCCAAAATAGCGAGGTTTCACCAAAAATTTCGGATTTTGAAAGGTAACGAGACGATAAACCAAAAACGATATTTGAAACCTTGCTTCCACATGCAATGAGTTACATAGAATATATATATACACACACACTACACTGTTTGTGGAAATAAAAGAGATGATTGAATACGAGGGAACACTGTATTTTATAAATTCTGCATTGAATATACAAAATTGCATGCACCCGCAACAGTTTATCTTCTGTCTTCTATGTCTTCGTTTAAGTAGAATATCTTATTGGTGATTGCATAGTTCGTTCATTCCAAGTGCCTTTGCATGGCTTCTGGTTAATTATATTTGTAAGCTTGGCCTATAGAATACCTTATTTATACTTATATTGTTTGTTCATATGCATTTATGGTGTTGATGTA
The DNA here is from genome assembly GCA_036346355.1 of Rhipidocladum racemiflorum. Taxonomy (NCBI): domain Eukaryota; kingdom Viridiplantae; phylum Streptophyta; class Magnoliopsida; order Poales; family Poaceae; genus Rhipidocladum; species Rhipidocladum racemiflorum. Next base: position 81,702,906 of record CM070573.1, on the reverse strand, counting down.
GATGTATGTGGTGAATATGTGGATGTGATGTTGGTTGATTTGTTTCGCCTATTTCGGCTAGTATCAAATTGCTTACCATCAGATTCGGGTGTTAGGAGTTGCAGCATATATTGATGATGATATTCGGAGTCAACGACGAAGACCGGAGTAGAGGGGAAAGAAATTAACAGCGTTAGCTGTTTTCTTTTGATCTTGCTTGATTTTCTTGACGGACTGGGGCTTGACGTGTGTGCGACTGGCAGGGTGTATTTTCCGGGAGCATATCCTGCACATGGATGGGTTATGCACATATGCAATAATTAAATCTGAACCATCCAAATCGCATCCAACGGTAGTTTCATTGGAGGTGGTAATTGCAAATTTGTGTATATTTTACAATTACCACCCCGATGAAGCTACCGTTGGATGGGATTTGGATGGCTCAGATTAAATTATTGCATATGTGCACAGTTTATCCATGTGCACAGGATATGTTTCCGTATTTTCCTGCATCTGCTACTCTGCTGACCGCTGTTTCTCCGCGTGGGGTGGCTCTCTGTTTGGCGGCGTGCGGTTCTGCCGTGGTGTCTCTTATGCAGGATTGATATTTACCGAAATAACTAAAAAAGTTGATCCAGCTTGGTACCAATTTTATCTGAAAATCGCTAAAAATTATATGGTTTTGAAATCCATTTTAAAAAAAAATCAAAAAAATCAAAAATATTGATTTTCATCGATTATCGCAATATTTTGACCGGCCAATTGAAAGTTTCTCGGAGCCGATTTTTTGAGCGATTTTCTCTTGATTTTCACCGATTATCGTGGTATTTACGTCGTATAAATGTCTTCGAATTTTTTTATTTAACCGATTTTAGATGTCGAATCCTTTCGATACATTCAAAAATTAAGATTTCCATACTATTTTCTTCGATAATGTGAACCTGCTCCCACGGGTGATGTGTGTGCGGAGGGTGTCCTTCGTAGTATGCAACCATCTGATAGAGTACATCACGAGTAAATTTAATCGCGTACGTTTCTACCTCTATAAACAGCAGGCGGCGGTTTATTTGATTGTGCTGTAATCTTATCGTGTACGTTCGTATATGCCATACTCCTGTTGGTAACGAGTCAAATCCGTCACCACCACTGATCCAGCTGCCATGCAGGCCATCGATTTACACGCGTACGGGGTGTTGACGTGACTAGACAAGTTAGTACCATCTCCAATCATATTTCTTTCATTTCATTTTCTTCTTCCTTTTCTTCATTCTTATTCCCTTTATTTCCCCATCTCCAACAGATTCCTTTTAAAGAGAATTGTATAGGGAAAGGAGAGAGAATCCCTTGCTAGAGGATATGGGAAAGAGAATCCCTTCACGAATGGAATGCTGAAGGGAATCCATTGGAGCGCTGAAGTGAATGAGAATTCCTTCGCGGAGCGGAGGGAAAGGGAGAGAGGAAGAGATATGGTTGGAGTCTTGGAGATGGTCTTACAATTTTGTATTTGTTTGAACACAACACTTTTAGAGGCCATATCTTTTATATCAAGTGTTGGATTTACTATCTGTTTAGATATTTATGCTTCTTATGATGAATCATTTCAAATAAGTCTAATATTGGATAGATTATAGGTAGAAAAATAATCGACAAAACGTGAGGCCCGCACGTTATAGTCTTCTTCTGAAAATTTTATACACCGCATGCTATCGCGTACCAATAGTTATTGACTTACACATAGGCCACTAACTCTTTGTTTTAATCTTTTATTTAATAAATCTTGTATAAAAAAATTCAACAAAAATACACGCATATTCCACTTATGTCACATGCATTCATACGTGTCCCCGCTACAAATGGAGTATCCGAATATCCCTAGGTTTATGACTTACGAGCGTAGATGCTGTTGGTGAAACTTCCATCTCTCGATTCTACTAGGTCAATAAATGTGGTGCACGAATTTGTCTTTTTCTTTCGGAGAAAGGACATGGACGTAAGGACTAAGGAACGGGGATCTGTTTGTTATTTTTTTGGACCTGAGCGTTACCCCAAAAAATTAGAAAAGGGCTCGTTCAAGTTTTGTATTTAACGAAAGTTTTTTTTTCCGTAAAGTAACGAGCAAGAGACCTAAACGCTATTTGAAAACGTTTTTCTTACCCTCACAAAAAATCGCAAAGGACATTTTTGTAATTTGCATGAATATATCGGTAATTTAAAGGAAACGGAGGGACTTTTTCGCAAAACCAGCGAGAGACACGTGGATGGGCTCCTCTTCCGGAAATCTCCCATCTTTAATAAAGGCACTAGGTCAATAAGCGCGGCGCACGCCGCACGCGTGAGCGAAAACGAATCTGCGTTTTTTTTCAGAGAAAGGATCTGGACGTAAGGAACAAAAAAAATCATGAAGGACCTTTTTGTAATTTGCAGGGATCTATTCGTAATTTAAAGGAAATGGAGGGGCTTTTTCGCAAAATTAACGGGAGGACACATGGCTGAGGTCTCCGGTCCGAAAAGCTCCGGATTGTAATATAGGTTGTTATTATTATTATTATTATATGATTCATGATGCAAATTTGGGTCTTCATTGGACATCTATAGGCTCTAGCTGTGGTGTACGCATATTTTAGCACACAAGTGTCACAGCGACAGAGAAGGCAAGCGCTGAAGTAATCCAGAGAAGATGAGGAAAGGAACGGTAGAAACACATTGGGTATTCCCCGCGCAGTCGACCTGGGATGTCATCTGCAACAACAATCTGATCAAGTTTGTCGATGTGAAGTACTTGGAAGACAATGGTGATGCTGATAATGTCTGCAAGGCCACCACTTAGAAGAGGATGATTTCTTCTCATTCCGAGGATTGGCGCGTGTGTTTCATTCCTGACACTGCTGACATTCCGGTCAGCCACGGCCTGCACTGAAACTAGAAAATATTCAAGTGCATAATTCACAGTATAATTGTAAAGTTTTGTTTAATGGTTTTAGAACATCGTGAATTCAATATGTAAGTTCGAAATTCGCATAAAGTACAATACAAATAATTTAAAAAAGATCTTACACGATTAGAATATTTGATCCCTCCATAAGATCTTGTACATGGATAGTTTAAATGTACAAGCCGAATAACATATCTCCCGTGTTAAAGTTGGCTTTGTACAGGCTGATGAGTTGTGCCCCACCCTAAGCATGGATAATGACGATGTTGTCCCCATGATGTGCAAGGTGAACCCCACGGCCTCGGTGGCATAAGTGGCTGCTCTTAACATGAAAGAGGAGCATACACCGGAACTTGCCTCTTCTACTCCTGGAAGGATGATCACCTTTCTCAGGCCGACCTACCTTCCCTGTGCCTTCACCAAGCACCTCAATATTTCTACAGGTCGCCTTAAAAGATTGCTCTATAGGTGGTAATTGGCGTTGAGGGTATCCTGCGGCAAACACGTCTTTGTCCTGATCTTTTTTTTTATTGTACATAAATACATTTACATATGAAAGATGTCGTAGACCGAGGTCTCTTCAGTCTTACCGGTGCAGTTCTACTCTTGACTTTGAATAGAACACAAAGCTTGATGATATACTGATACTGAAACCATTTTCACAAGTCAATTCTTGGAACTTGAAGGTTGATAATGAAAGTTTATTTCTGCGGAGATACGCCGAAGATACTACTAGAAAAAAAAATTGTGGCAGAAAAATGCAAGTCGTCATAGTAGAGTGGTGAGTATTTCTCCTGTCACGCGCATGACCCGTGCTCTTGATCCCTGGCAACGGCGTTCTTTTTTTGTCTCGTACATTATTATTATTCATGTAAAATTCAGTTCAGCAAAAGAAAGATGCCATTACCCTTCACAAATGTTAAATTTCTCTGTTTCGAAACAATCACAATCTTGTACGTATGATAAATTGAGAAGCATCTCTGTATAGGGGAATTGACACCTCCACTGCAATCAAAATCCTGCGAAAGAATACTACTCTCCAACTCTTGCAAAACTACTCAATGTACTACTGCAAAGTTAAACTCGCTTCCCTGGATGCAGAACTCTCCGCAAGAACGACCGCCTGAAGCTGTTGGTCCAAACTCCAAAGGTTGGTCTTGGGTTTATGTCGACCATGTCTTCCTATTTTGCTGATGAGAGAGCGTCCATTCCAGGCAGGGATGTGGCAATATTGCTGAACAACGGCCGCATGATTCAGGTTTCCACAGCATTAATCAGATGTTTGAGCCGTGATGGAGGTGCAGAATGCTTTTGCTTGTCGAAGTAAAGGGAAGGCTAAGAGAAAAAGTTAGACCTTGATGTTGAACCCAGCCTTTGCGCTGGTTTAATTCCATGAACATGATACCATCCTCCTGTGCCTTAGCTTCTCCTAATGACACCATGTTGAAACCGAAGAATTGTGTTGTCAGAACAATGATGACAATAGGGAATCAGGCTTCTGTCCGAAGGAAATAAATTCGGTGGAGGAGGTGTGCAAACTTCTTTCCGTAGGCTTCTGTCCATAGGGAGGAACAGCCTGGGACAACTTTCTCTACGCGTCCGGGGGTAAAGTGGTACAGATGGAAGACATTGCACTCTATGAGGGAGTCCAAAGGGGCCTGGAGTCACCAGCTTACGGCAGGGTAGATTCGTGCCATCCGTGGAGATGGCCATGCACCACTTCCACCGGCTCCTACGTGCTAACCTTAGTGGCTAGTGATTCTTACGTGCGCTTCTTACCGGATTTGTGCAGCATAGAACCTAGGTTGTTCTAAGTTTTATTGCTCTCCTATTGTTTTTTTTTTGTTGAAAAGACAACAGAAGCTCTGCCTATTCATTAAAGAGGGGAGGAAGAACAAGTGCTTACAAACAAAGGAAAGGGAAAACTGTAGGATCGAAAGACACGAATATAGCAATCAGAGGGGGGGTGAATGATTGTGCGGAAGCTAAAACCAAATCTTTGATCTAATAAAATTTCACCCCAAAACAGAACCAAATAATTGCCTCGTATTCGACAAAAACAGAATGACAGAGGTTCGGTAAAACGTGAATTCCCGGAGATCCAACCGTCGGAACAATTTGCAATTTGGACACAAGAAACTAAATTCCAATACGAAACGAACTCAAAAATAATCAGCTCGATCGGACTTACGGATCAAAAGTTATGAACCTCGCAAGCTTGCTATAACAGAAGATGACGAGAATTGATCTAACGTAAACTTGAAGATTTAACAGAAACGACAAAAGATCAACCTACAGAACTTTGAAGAACTGTAAAACAAATTCCTAGAGAGGTTTTGGATTGATCAAATCACGAAGGAACTCAAAGAAACAAAGTAGACGAAAAATCCATCTACTAAACCTAAAAACCAGAGAGAAAACGAAAACCAAAAACTTGGATAAACAGGACCTCGTGGGTACTGTAGCACGAGGTTACTGTAGCACGCGAAGGATCTGAAGAATTTGATCTTTATTTCTCTCTTGTCTAAAGTACTCCAAAAACAAGATTACAAGCCCTAAAACAAAAGCTCTAAGCTTTCAATGCGCTCAGCTCTGTTTGATTGCCCTTCAACAGGAGACAACCCCTCCTATTTAAAGGAGCAAACCACAGAGAGTCCTGGATACAATTCCTACTCCTAAAAGGATTCCCACTCCTAATCCTAGAAGGAGTATGTATCCAACATAACTCCACTTGGCCCAACCTGGCCAAGTACAACTCTTGCACGCGTATGGCAACCCTACCATACTCACGTGACTAACACTTTGCACGCGCATGGCCACCTGCCATACTCACGTGACTAATCATTCTTCATGTGCACCATTCTCTTAGCCCGAACGTCCCGCATGACATTCTTGACCACCAAGACCTCAGTTCCTCCCTGAACCTAGTCCCGAACCTCAGCTCCTCCATGAACCTAGTTCCGGTCCCGTCATCGACCACGTTCGTCTTCGAGCAATACCTGCACATGAACAAACCACAGAACAATTCCGAGCACAAGTCCACGACTTGACTCAAAGTCAATATATGCAACTACTCACACGAGCATTGCATAACGTTCACCTCAAAACAAACATCATGAAATTCACACTAATTTCATAATCTCAAATTCAAATCAAGATTCAATTTCAAATTTGCTAAAAACCCTAACTGAGCAAAAAGACATTCATTACGGACCAAAATCCAGTCTAGCGCACACATGTCTCAAAACCCCAGAAGAATCAGTTCATGGCGGACCAAAAAATTTGGTCCGGCATACATGGCGAAAACAAGCATCAAAAATCCTGTTTACGACGGACCAAAAAATTTGGTCTGTCGTACATGGAAAAAACGAGGTCGCAAAAAAACATGTTTATGACAAACCAAAAAATTTGGTTTGTCATACATGGGAAAAACGAGGTCGCCAAAAACATGTGTATGACAGACCAAAAAATTTGGTTGTCATACATGGGAAAAACGAGGTCGCCAAAAGCATGTGTATGACAGACCAAAAAATTTGGTTTGTCATACATGCGAAAAACAAGGTCGCCAAAAACATGTGTATGACAGACCAAAAAATTTGGTTTGTCATACATGGGAAAAACGAGGTCGCCAAAAGCATGTGTATGATGTATCAAAAATTTGGTTTGTTATACATGCGAAAAACGCGATTTCTTGAACAAGCGTAAAAACATCAAAATCACGTTTATGACAGACCAAAAAATTTGGTCCGTCATACATGCGAAACTCACTGTTTTTGGATGTTTGGTCCTTCATACAAGCAATTTTGCAAGATTAATCCTAACCAATTTTTCAACACATGATCAAGCCAATTTTTCATCATATGATTTGACAAAAACAGAGCCAAGGGCAGCTGGGTGAAAGAGGGAAACAGGGTACAGAAGGGGGTTAAAGGAGGAGGGCAACAAGTGGCCAGAGAGGCACCTAAAACTGCCAATGACCGCCCCTAGGAAATGGGCGTCCGGGCAGAGGCAAAGAGGTTTATGTCCTCTAGAGTTCTTTGAACAACATTCGGAACCGACAAAAACTTATTGTTGAAGATGCGTGCGTTTCGCTCTTTCCAGATATTCCAGAAGCCAAAGATCAAGCAACCGTCTAATCTGGCACTCGAAGAAGCTGCAACCTGGGAGCGCATTTCATGCCACCACAAGGAGACCAAAGAGGTTGTAGCTTCATCTGTTAACACTGGGCAACCAAGTTTCAGAGCCGAACAGAAGTTTATCCAGAAAAGTCTCGCAAATGGGCAGGACCGCATTAGGTGAGACACCAATTCGGAATGAGAGCCACACAAGGTGAAGGAGGGTACATGAGGCCAACCTCTGAGGGCCAGATTATCAGCGGTTAGGATCCTATTTTGGACCAGCAACCATGCGAAGAATTTGCATTTGTTTTCGGTCCGAGCCTTCCAAATGGCAGTGAAGTTATGATCTGGCACTGTCCCTATGAATTGAGCTCTATAGACTGACTTTGCAGTATAGAGGCCATCAGGTGTCCAACGCCAGGCAATAGCATCCTGAGAGTCGGGTTGCAGCGTTACTTCCTGGATCAGAGTCCAAAGGTAGAAGAGCTCCCGAAGTTGTGTTAAGGAGGTTAATTTCGTGAGGAGATTGAGGCAGATGTTGTGCAACAACTCATGGAACACCGTGTTGGTCTTCCTTGCAGCTAGTTTAAAGCAGAGCGGGGCAATGTTCATGGGGGCGGCTCCTCGCAGCCAGTTAGAGGTCCAGAACCTGGCAGTACGGCCATCTCTGAGGGAGATGATCGTGCTCGCATTGAATAGGTCCCATTCTGTCGTAGAACATGGCATCCCTGTCTCCAGAGGAAGTTTCTTCTGAGCTTGTCGATCTGTTTTGTCGCCCAGGGAGCTGGTTGGAATGTTGAGAGAAAGTAGACCGGTAGCGCCGAGAGAACATGGTTGACCAAAACCAACCGTCCTGCCTTTGAAAGCAAGGCACCCTTCCAACCCTGGAGTCTCCCTGCAACCCTGTCGATCAGCGGCTGCCAGTCAGACCTTCTTAGGGAGGTCGGCCGCAGTGGTAGGCCCAGGTAAGTAGTGGGGAAGGTATTGATCCTTGCCGGGAAGGGTTGCAGGGTTCCAGTGAGATCAAGTCCAGTGAGATCAAGTCCCTTACAGGAGATAGCAAAGATATCTGATTTGAGTGCATTGGTGTTGAGCCCTGTAGCATCTCTGAAAAGGAGCAGGATCTCTTGGAGGCACCGGATCTCCGAACGTGTTGGATTCGTGAACATCGCGACACCATCTGCGTAGAGAGAAACACATGAATGCGGTGTCCTCGAGAGGATAGGAAGTAGTAACCCAGTCTGCGCCGCAGCCTTTAGGAGCAAAAGGAGAGGTTTCGAGGGCTAGAATGAACAACATCGGTGAGAGAGGGTCGCCCTGTCGGAGCCCTCTCCTGTGCATGAAGAGTCATCCTGGTGAACCATTAAGGGTAACCGACAACGAGGAGTTTGCAAGGATGATAGCGATCCAATTCCTCCAGCTCTGGCTGAAGCCAAAATTAACAAGCAACTCGAAGAGGTACTCCCATCTTACCAAGTCGAAGGCCTTCATCAAGTCCAACTTCAAGAAAAGGGACGAGTACTTTTTCTTGTGGAGGTCAAAGACTAGATTTTTGACCAGGAGGAAGCTATCATGGATGGACCTCTATCTGATGAAGGCATTTTGACTTGGGGACACCAACGTGTGGAGGTGCGATGCTAGTCTATTGGCGAGTACCTTATGGATGCTCTCCTATTATTATCATCGCTGAATCTTAATTCTTCGGACTCTATCGTAACTACCGTGACTTTTGTCACGCATGTTGTATCTATGTTTTTGTTTTTCTCCTCTTGAATGATAAGCAAAGCTCCTAGTAATCTTTCAAAAAAATAAACAATAATAAAATGAGTGGGGTAGTTGAATGGATCCACCAAGCTGATGCTTTGTGCGTTGTCCACTTGATACAAAATTTGTGGTATGAAGACAACCCATTATACACATTTTGGCTCGTATCATAGGGCATAGGAATCAAAACCGCATACAATCTGGATTACTATCATAAGATTGAATTAAGATTGTTTAATTCAGCCCTCTCCAAGAAAAAAACTTAGCCAATTTGGGTGGCAGTTACCTCCGTAAGATTCATCCAATCTTATTAATTTAAACAGAAGGTTCCATTTCCATCTAGCATAATTCTTACAATTATTTTTGTGTAACCTAAATGAATTGATGTTACCAGAATGATTGGCTCAGAGATACGAACTTCTTGTTAACAAGGTCTATTTTATTTCCAACGAGGACAATGAGCACATCACCATCTCTTTCTGTGTTTATTTCCTTAATCCACTTTGATGTATTCAGAAAAGATTGACAATATTGGAGGGAACACAATGTCCGAGCTCACCCCTCCTCCCCCGACCAAACCTTTGCCGCCGTCCGTCCTTTCCCACTTCGACCGTAGCCTTCCTAACACCCCCAACCACCACCCAAAAGCTACGACAACCGATGGGTCAGACAGATATGTACCCGTGCGCTCCTCCGACTCAACAGTAAAATCCCCAACCCAGTTCTTCGAGTCCCCGAAGAGGGTTTCTTGGAGCACGGATGACAATGACGATTTTGTCCCGGCAACCTATGATTCGCCAGATCAGCGCCGATCTCCAGGTCAACAAACCCCCAAGGAGGGCAGCGGCAAGTTCCACCTCTCGTGACCCCCGGCAATCAGATCAAGAGCACATCAGCACCAGACTGCATGGCCAAGACCAAGATCCGGAGTCGCAGTTATGTGCTCGGCCAGCTACTTAACAACCAAGCACAAAGGGCATTCATTGCCAGCCAGCAGCCAGCTCCTGCCTTGTCTTGTTGACGCAGCCACACACCATTAATCACAGACCAGCACCATCAGGCTCACCTGTAGCTACCGCTTTTGCTCAACCTGTATCCCTCCTTAAGATTACTTGGTTCTCGGAAGTTGTGAAGCACAAGGAAATCCCGTGCGTGGCTATGCCCATCAGCATTAATCGTAGGGATGGCTTGGTTCAGAAGGAAATCCGAGGCGCTGCAAGGGAAAATCCTTCACCTTTGCCTACTGCAGTGACCGCCTCAAACGGGGATTGGGTGCAGGTTAGGCTAGGTACTCGTGGAGAAAAGAAAGAGTGAGTGCTCTTAAATTTGCTCCAACTACTTCACAAACATTGCAGCGGCTAGCACAACTTCTTAAAGAGCAAGCCAAGGATCGTTGCTTCCATTGCCTGGCCCCCAACTACTTTGTCACAAATTGCAAGAAACCACCAAGTTGCCTCCTCTGCAGGTTGTCTGGCCACAAGGCGTGTCTCTGTCCCAAGAGAAGCAAGTCTATGCCATCCCTACCCCCACTACCGTTAGCAGGTGTAGGAAGACAGGCTTCATCATGCATGCCCCGCACTTCAGGCCTGGAGACCTCGATGATAGACCAAATTCGGCTAGCCGCCATGTTCCCCAGGCGCCAGACTTCGCTTGCCTGGAGCGGGATCACTGCAAGGTTGTGGTCCTGGTGTACACTTTAGGCGACCAGGAGACTACCATTCATCAGATACAACGTCTACTTGTAGATCATTTCATGATGAATAAGGAGGATTTCATGCGGCGGTAGACATGCCAAGGAGCTACTTCGTGCGCTGCTGCTCAGTACAGCTAAGGAACGACTTGCTCGCAGACTCAAGATTTATTCAAGAAGGAATTGACTTCAAGATAGTACCTTGGATGAGTCATGTCCAGGCCAAAGCGCGGTTCAAGGTTCGATTGTGTATCGAAGGGATGCCGCGTCACGCGTGGTCCTTACAGGCTGTTGCCCCTCTGATCCAAGACACTAGTTTCATCGTTGCAGAGCTAACGAACCAACAAATGACAATGAGATAGCTTGCCTTTGCATGTGGGTTTGGGCCCGTGATGCTGCAGCCTTATACATTGAGGAAGCCTTAAGAAGATCCCCGCCCTACTCGGACTTCCTAGAGCTTGGGATCGCTAGCCTCGTTCAGGAGTGACCGTCACCGAGAATGCTCTCCTACAGGTTGCTGCTTCACCTTGACCAGGTGTTGGATTTTGAGCCACCAGATGACGTCTCATTCCCCCCTTTGTTCCAGGCCTCAACCCCGGCCATAGCGATGTCAGCGGAGAATTCTCCAGTGCCTCCTTTAATGATGAACGGCCAAGGTGCCACGTTTACTGTTGGCAGTTGTGAGTGATTGATGGGGCTCTACCTCCACGTGGCTCCATTCATTTCGTTTGTAATACAGGACCAGAGAAAGATCACCTCTAGGAGGAGGTGGACACCGTAGGAGGTGCTTGGGGTGGGACGTGCTAGCCTCGGGGGAGCAATCGTGCCATTTGCCCAGACAAGAACATCGTGGCAGTTCATCTCGTAGGAGCAGGACTTATCGAGAGGAAGGAACTCGCATGTATGCCCCCACCTTTTGCCGAAAGACACAGAACAAGATCCCCTATTCGGTGACTTGACATCGATGTAGAGCTACCAACCACTGGTTTTCAACATAATGAAAAGTCACCTTTTGTCAAAAAATAGCTTCTAGTCAACAGTGCGAGTCAGGAACAGCACGACAGAAAGATGCATCCTACCTCAGCCCAAGTGCAGAACGATGCTACAATGGAGACGCCCTCGACTTTAAAGGTGCACACCAACCTCGCACAAGGTCTGCCACCAACGCTTCAGGGGTGCTCCGTTGCCACTTAGGAGGGTCAAAAGGTGAAAAGACGAGATAATTGCCTAGAGGGGGTGAGTAGGCTATTTAAAATTTCAAATGAAATTAATCACAGCGGAATAGGAATTGGAGTTTCCGGTATTATATCGGAACTTCCAGTATATTATCGGAATATTCGATCACTATTAAAACTTTAGAACAAGCAATTAGGTCTAGCAATCCACAAGCACTTTTACTCTGAGTAGGTGCAAGAATAAGTAAGCTATCTAGACTTAAGAGACAACAATAGAGAAGTTCAAACAAGAATTACACACAAGCAAATAACTAGAAATCAAACTAGAGAGGCAAGAGTTTGTTTTCCGGAGTTCGGATCCTTGAGGGGATCTTACATCTCCGTTGATGAGGCTCACAAAGAGCTGGGTCTTTTCCAACCCTTTCTTCCCAAACCTCGGTCACACTTGAGATTCGGTTTTACTCTTGATTTCTTCCCTTTCGAAGGCGAAATCAACCTTCACAAACTTCTCACGGCGTCCCACACTCTACGGGAGCTCGTGAGCAATACCTAGCCATCTAGGAGTCCTTCAACCTCCAAGAGTAACAAATGCAAAGTGGTGTGATCTTGGAGATGCTTTCTAATGCTCAAAATGAATGAACTTCGCTTTTGCTCTAGCACTAGAATTCACTTCTATTCCTCACTTCTATTCCTCAAAGAGGAGGACTCAAGAATGCTTTGGAATGTGCTCTACAAGCTCACAAGTTCAGCCCAACAAAGTGTGTAACCTCTCAAAGGAGGTGGAGGTGGGTGAGGGGTATATATAGTTTTATGCAAAAACTAGCCGTTCTACCCGCACTCAGCCATATATTGGAACTTCCGATCTCAATATCGGAACTTCCAATGTGTGTAAACTTCTAGAGCTTGATACTGTCCAACGGTCGAAACACGATACATCAGAAATTCCGAAGAGACGCTCGGAACTTCCGAAGTTTCCAGAGAAAACACTTCGAAAACATATTTCAACCAGTTTTCTAAGTCCACATCGGACTATCCGATAAAAGATATCGGAACATCCGAAGTGTCCAGTAAGTACCCAAATTCGTTTTAACAAACATCGGAACTTCCGATACGAAAAATCGGAACGTCCGACTTGTCCAGAGAGCACCTTTTTAAGGACTTACAAGCATCGGAACATCCGATTGAAATTATCGGAAAGTCCGAAGAATCCAGAGAGTACCCATTCAAGGAGTATACACTAATCGGAACATCCGAAGTCAAATATCGGAATGTCAGATGTGCATTAAGTGCTTCGGACTCAAGGCCAACTAAGCTTCGGAACAACTGAGTCATCAGAACTTCCGACATTACATCGGAATGTCCGACCTAATTTAAAAAGAAATGGTTCTGAAGTCAGTGCAGTGATTTTGTGTCTCTCAAATAAAACTATCATTCATATGAGCATAGAGACTAACTCTAGATCAACTACAATGCATCTCTCTTAATAGTACGGCATTCCTATGACTCAAATAGAGTGTAAAATACATTTAAACAGCGCTATTTTTCTTACTCGTTCCTTTTGAGGGCAACCAACATTCGTAGAAGATCTCATCTTGGGACTTTTACCTGTTCACAAACTCATTGAACGCGTTAGTCCCTTTAATCGTTTGTCATTAATCATTCAAAACTTCTTTAGGGGCCTAGATGCACTTTCAAAAGGATCCTACATCTTTTGGGCGCAGCAATCAGGACTACTTAGTTGAGCTTGAGCCAAAGGAAGCTGAACTCACCAGGATTACTCAACTAAACTCAGGAAACCCCAAAGGGAGCTATACATTTCAGGATTACTCAACTAAACTCGTGCAGTTAATTGCCAGCAAGCTCGATGAAGTGCATCTTCACGATGGCAGAGCCGACCCAATGATGGAGGAATCACGCCTTTTGGATGTGATCTTACAGGCTGAGCCTACTCCAACCCAGAACGCCCAAAACACTAGGGGGGCCGACAGAAGATATCACCCTACAGAACTATTGGAACTCTGCGAAAGCAAACCTCAAGTCTGCGATTTTGGGGGCTAAACTGTTGCAGCTCACGCCAGTCAAAATCAGTAAGAACAATAAGAAATGACAAAGCACACGACTTGCTGGCAAGGCCTCTGCAAGACTAACTTCACTGAGAAAGAAGAGCAGCAGCTAGCAAAAAAAACTAGGGATGCTGCCTTCAAACGACAACATGGATAACATCACGCTGCAGCGATACCTTAGTATTTTCAAGAAACCACTCAACACAACCGTCATTTAAGCTTTTGCTGAGCTAGTCAGCACAACCAGTCTGGTGGACCTAGCAGATCGCTCTGGAACAACATCCTGGGACGTCGAAGCGAACTGAGCCGCCGACGTCCATGGAGTTGTTTTCTTTTGTTAGCGTCGTTTCTATTATCCTTATGTGTTCCTCCTTGTAGTGCATTTATTCTATAGACTTTTTGGTATTATGTCCAGTTTTGCTGCTGCCGTGTTGCTCGTCTTATCTTTTGTTGGCCTGCCTGTATGCGGTATGCCACTTCACCTGAATGAAAGCTCTATGTTCATCCGTGTTCACTGCATCATGCCTACAGGTTTTCACTACATCATTTCCATGTTCCTGCTTACCGTCAATTCAACTTCTTCTAGTTCAGGGTGGTTCATACCATTCCAAGCTGGCGGCATATCAACAGGTGTTTTCTCTCCCTACAGAAAATCTTCTTTGCAGGACCATGTACAATATTTGTACAACAGGATTGGTGTACGATTCGACGGGATATGTTTGGAATATATGTGCCAACTATCAAATTGTCTCAAAACAGAAGCAGTAAAATATCAAGTTGGACCATGTACAATATTTGTACAACAGGATTCAAGGGCAAAGGCTCGCATATGCTTTATGGTGCAGTGAGCAAAGCAACATATTTTGCAGGTGAGTTCTTACACTCTGTGGAGACATTTTTTTTAGATAATGGAAGATTTATTCTCCCGGCCTCTGCATCATTGCATCATGGCATGCACACAGCCAAACTTTGCGGAGACAGTTAACTTACCAGTCACATCATAAACGATCACCGTGACAGAAGAGTCTCTGATGTAGCTTGGAATCAGACCCCGGAACCTTTCCTGCCTAGCCACGTCCCTGCACATTTTCACAGTTTTACGAACCCTCCCTGTCAACCATCAAGTTCTCGGAATTGTCTTGTGCAAGCATGTTGATCTCCTCTCTAGACATCACTGGCTCAACGAACTCGAATGTTTTCTTCAGAGTGGAACTACATTGGTGAATTGACTTCGACGTAATTCTGTATATATTAGCACAAAAAACAGGGCAAAGCCATGTTTGCAGGACACCGTCTCTCTAATGCTGATCGGTACTGACAACAGCAAGTAGAGCTAAGAACCAAAAATTGCCAAAACATCGGGAATCGAAACCGTGGATCGGGGGCCGCGACCAAACCTGGTAGGTGGCATCGAACTTGTCGCACATGAAGCGGGTGATGAGGGCCGTCTTGCCGACCGCCTACCTAGTCGCCGAGGAACACCAGCCTGTGCTAGCTTGGCCAGCGCCGACACCACCGGCGCCATTGGACGACAACCCAAGCTAATCTAATGGCTTCTCAGTTCGTTCTCGCTCCGATTTCTCCGTGCGTTCGAGTTGGGTGTCGGAGATTTGGGGCTTTGAATTGAGTCGAGTTGGACGCGTGCATCTAGCGGAGAGGCGACTTTTTTTGATCGTGGAGTCGGTCGATGAAGGAGAAGAGGTTCAACCCGGTGCAGTCCTTGTATTGACTTGCATTCAACGTAGCACACAAAACTTTGGGAATTTCATAGAAACCGGCTCAATTTCTCAACAAGTTCTTGCATTGCGAAGGTGCCTAGACGTACAAGTTTGTCCAAGTTCATCTACATCGTGCCTTATGTCTTTTTATCCCTTTGATACATGCAAATTGCGTGAGTGCCTGCTTGTCCAAATTGATTGCTTCCGAGTTCTCTACCGCACATTTCCAATCAAGAACTAGGCGAAGGAATTACTCACTCTAAATATAAAGTGTATTTTGATTTTGTATAAAAATTATGGTTACGGTGAAATTGAAAAAAATACATGAAAGAAAAAATGACTTATTTACTCTTCTTAATTGTTTTGGGAAATGAGAAATAATACTTTGTGTGGTAATAAATAAATGCATATGATTAAAAGAGAATAAATAGTGGTATCGTAGAAAAAACTAATTAAATATATATACAAATCTTATATTTTAAATAAAATTATTTAAATTGCAGACTATATATTTATGAATGGAAGGAGTACGTACCTAATTGCGAGTCCATAACTCCATATGCAGCACCAAACACGAACGCCATCCAGTTAGAAACGAAAGCTCGACGATGTGGCGTTATCGGAAAGGACGCTTCCTCTCTCTGGTGCAGCATCCACGACTCGGCGCGCACGCTCTGGCCATGGGCGTGACCGAGTACGAGTACAGCACTGGTTTTACGCTTTTCACTCTGATCCAACGGCTGGACCTACCACGCTTCCGGGCGCAGGACGCATGCACGATCACGTCGGCCGGGGTAGTGTATTACCGGCTTACCGCGACGTAAATGCCAAATCAGCCAGGCCGAAATTAACATGGATTTTTATCCAGGCCAGATTATTTCTTTTACATGAGACCGTTCTGCTTTTAACACGAGTCGTGTCCCGGCCATTTCCGCATGCACCTGCCAAGAGAAATAAATTTATTACGTTGTGGGTAGTAGAAATTAGATCAGCCATTAATTTATTAAGGATATTCTTACTACTCTATTATAAAAAAAGTCTAAATAAATACTACATAATCTGATTCATTGAATCGAAAAGAACGAACAGCCAATATTAAGATTTAGTGTACGGTAAGAGAGCCCCCTAATTATGTTTTATTCCGGTAGTACCTTAGTAAACAATGGGTGTGTTTGGTTTGTGAGATGCAGTTGAATGTGATAGGATGATCCTGTACCATTTGGTTCTATTGTTTTGGGTGAATGGAATGGTTCAACATCTATATGAAGTATTTATCAAATTTATGTCCCACCATCTAGAACGGGGTGGTTCCATTTAAGCAACTAAACAAATCGATAAATTTTTTTTGAACCATATCATACATGTACCACTTGGTATAAGCAATCAAACACGCCCTAAATAAAGCACGGAGCACTGGGTTTAATTGCCTATGCACGCTCAAATCGAACAAACGCAAGCAGGCAAGATTAGTTGGGCCGCGAAAGTAGATGCAGCCATGTAGATGTAAGAGCATCCGCCCGCTTAACTGGGCTGGCCTGACAGTGAGTAAGCCGTGCGCTAGTATCGCATAACGTAGCCTAACGGATGGAATATATGGCTGGGGTAGCGTAGTACTTGCTACTCGTGATCTAGAACAACAAACACGCCCAATCGCTCGCATATATATACTTGCCACTGGTGAAGATGGACATGAAGGTATGGAGGGAGGATGCACTTGATTGATAATGACAATTGTCGCGTCCGTATCAACAGCGCTTCGCCTGTGCGCATGCAGGAGCCGAGCTTAATGAGGTTAATTACCCCCGGTCTGGTCAGATCGGTCGATCGGTACGTACGGGGCCCTAAGTTATCGCCGGCTTAAAGACCGCACCCAACTTAGGCTCCCGGCCGCGGCCCTCGCCGCAGCGCACCAACGGCGACTAGTAACGCCCCATAGTTATTGTCTAAAGTACTCCGTCCTCCTACCCCGGCCCGTAGAGAGACAGGACAGTTCTGAGCTGTGCATTCACGCGTACGTTCCTTCGTTTTATAGCGGGAAGGACCGAGAAGTTGTTCAGAGGGGATAAATAGGAGCTAGATAAAATTTTCTCTTTAAAAATCAAACCATTAAAAGAAACATATTAAAAGAACTATACAGTTCAAACATGTGGTTGAACTAACATGACACGACCGGTTGAGGTCGGATGAATAGCACCACCGATCAGTGCAAGTCGCGGATGAATAGTGTTCATGAACAGTACTTGGAGAAACAGTAAAACTGCACTGTTCAGATAAACAGTGTTCAGTGAACAGTATCTCCCGTCTTGTTAAGGCCGGGTGAACAGTAAAATCAACGTCGTGCATAGCATTAATCCTTTGGTCATAATTTGTTTCTCTCGAAGTTCTCGAGTTCCTCATGCATAACATTAATCTAAGACTCATCAGACAGTACATGAGAAACATCATTCGGCTCAAAGAAAGCGACAAAGGCAGAGTGGAGGCAAAAAGAGACAAACGTGATTTTGAGCGTATGACTCGCTCAAACAAATCTTTGATCATCTGATCAGGAGGGTGACTTCTGGGAGAGAGGAGAAGAACCTAAAACATCTGGTCTAGTTCCTGGACTAGCATAATCAAAGGTTACCTCATAGGTCTGTACTATCCTACTCATCTTACAACTCTAGACCATATAGCTACGAGAAGAAGTCGAGTAATCCATAAAGAACCCGTCAGAAGAACGAAACTCAAACTTATCTAGGTTCCCAGACTTCAGAATGAAACACCTGCATTCGAACACACAAAAATGAGCAACACTTGGCTTTCGCACATACCTCAACTCATATGAGGTACGTTGTAAATGAGCTCTCAAGAAAACTTTGTTAGACACAGGGTTCACAAAACCGCGAAAAATCACTCGAAAGTCGCGGTTTTCAAAATTACCGCTCCGGTTCGAGATCCAAAACCGCTCGGTAAACCGGTCTAATTAAAAAAAAATGAAATTTTGAAAAAATTTATGTGTCCAGTTTTTCGTGAAAAAAAGCTGAAAACCGTTTTCGAAGAACATTCAATTGGTCGCAAGCGCGGTTTTCTCGTGTGAGTTTGACCCGAATTCAAATTGGTTTGGAATTACGCACCGTTCGGTTTTTCGCATATTTTTTCGCGAAAACTGGTACCGCCGGACTAGCGAAATTCGCGTTCGAAACGCTTTTGTGAACCCTGGTTAGACACATGGCAAGCAGTAGCTATAGCCTCAGTCTAAAACTTTCTAGGAGTGGTGTACTAATCTAGCATCGTCCTAGCCACCTCTATGAGGGTCATGTTCTTCCTCTCCACTACGTCATTGTGGCTCTTGAGACCGGTCAAGATCTATAAAAAGACCATAACCGACTTCGATACCAATTGAAGGACCGAAAAGACGACTAAAGGGGAGTGAATAGGAGCCAAATAAAATTTTACCCTTAAAAACCAAACCACTAAAAGAACCGATCAAAAGAACTGTACAATTTGAACAGATGGTTCGATGAACAGTATATGACCAGTTGAGGTCGGATGAACAGTACCACCGACCAGTGGAGGTTGGGATGAGCAGTGCTCGAATGAACAGTAAAAAATTGTAATGATTGGATGAGCATTGTTTGGTCAACAGTACCCCCTTGACCTGTTGAGGTCGGGTGAATATTATTAAGATGAACAGTAAAATCAGCACGATCTCAAAAGCAAAAAATTTATGTAACTTTTGATCGGCTGATCCAGAAATTGTGAAATTTTGTGTGCACCTTCCTATAGATGTCAGGAACCTATTCCAACATTCAATAGTAAGGATTGATGTCAAAGTTTCTACATTTTTCCAGTTTAGTAAAGGTTGCACAAAAACCTGATCAAATACAGAAATTTCACCCAGAGCTTGCTCGTAGGGTTTTGTTGGTCAAGATAGTCTTGAATGATCTGAAGGGTTTCGAAGCATGGAAAACAAAAATTTTCCTACGATTGCAACCAAACACCAAGATCATATCTAGGAGATGCAAGTAAACGGTTTCAGAAGGACTCACCCTCGTAGACCGAAAGCGGGAATAACGTTCCCGCAAACAAACGTGGTTGATGTAGAGGTACACTCCCGACTTCAAAGTCGCGAAGATGAGCGCCACAAACGGCAGCGCCTCCGTACTTGGTCACACGTACGGATCAACAATGACCTCCAATCCCTCGTTCCAGCGGGGCAGCGGAAGTAATGGATCCCCGGAAAACTCCAACAACACTACAGCTTAGTGGTGGTGATGGTGGAGAAATAATTTCAGCAGCGCTTCGCATAAGCCACAGCTCGAAAAACAGATCAGCAGGAGGAGGGAGAATGGACCAACCAAAGGGTCAAATGGATGAACACCAAAGAGAGGAGCTCCTCCCTCCCTTTTATAGGAGGAGGAGGAGGCATGCCAAGGGGTGGCCGGCGCATGGGGGTGTGCCCCTTGCCCTCCCTCTCTTCATGTGAGTGATCTCTCCACTCACAAATCAACCCACTTTGGTTTCCATTAAAACCCCACTCAAGAAATGAAAGGGTTTTCTCCCATAAATAAATAAAACATTTTTATTTCAGATATTTTAATATTTGTTAATTCTTTTAATTAACAAACATTAACGCATACCCCTTTAACTATTCCGATATCCCGAAACTATTCCGGCGATACTCAAATAGTCCTCAGATCTTGTCCATACTTTTCTCCTGTTTCAGATCCACTCAAATGCATCGATGAACCTTAAGTGTGTCACCCTACGGTTCGTGAATAAAATGGACATGATTGAGACACCTCTCGGATCAATAATCATCACGGATCTCGAGATCCATAATGACTCCCATTCACTCAACGATGAACTAGTGATCGCGTAAACCGTAAACGACATAACCAATTCCTTTTGTCTCACGATATTTTACTTGTCCGATCCGATCATCAGTATCAACTATACCTAGTTCGATCCCGCTATCGACAAGTACTCTTTACTCGTTCCGTGATATAACATTCTTGTGACCTAGTCACATGCTTGCAAGCGATGTCAATGTGATATCACCGAGAGGGCCAGAGTATATCTCTCCGTCATCCGGATGGACAAATCCCACTCTTGATGCATGAGCCTCAACTAATACTTTCATAGTACCCAAATCCATCTTTATAGTCACCGTGTTACGGAGTGACGCTTGATGTCATCAAAGTACTCTTCCTAATTAGTGATTTACATCATCTCAAGGTCTAAGGAAAAGAGCTATTTTGAATGTGTTTGATACAGCAACAAACTAAATGACTTGATCGTATTTGCTATACCAACTTGGGTGTGTGTTCATCACATCATTCTTCTAATGACATGACCCCGTTATTAACAACATCCAATGTTCATGATCAGGAAACCTTGATCATCAGTTAATCAACGAGCTAGTTTAAAAAAAGAGGCTTTACTAGGAACCCTTTTGTTTATTAAACACACATATATTAACGTTTCCGATTAATACAATTTTAGCATGAGAAATAAACATCTATTATAAACATGGAATATGATAATAAATAATTTATTATTGCCTCTCGGGCATATTCCCTTCATGATCTCCCACAAATCATAGTAAGCAAGAAAACTAGAGAACAACTCTTTAAACAGACAAGAACATGATCTACAAGGATATTTTTTCTTTATAGCACAAAAGATTGATTCCTTGCAAAAACTGAAAAGAAGATATTGTAGATTGCTTAGATAATTGGGATATAATCTATAACAGATTCATCCAATAATTTTTTTTTTATCTTTGTCACAAGATCCAAAAAGCACTTAGATGGAGGGGAGGCAAATCCAAAATGCAAAAAGTGAAAATACAAGAGCTGAAATAAGTTTTAGAACATGGAAATAAATCTTGCAACACTTGGAGAAAGATGATTTCAAAGCCACATAACCAGGTGGGTAAAGCTTTTATTAAGCAACCAAAGAATCCTCTCTTACAAGCTTAAGGTGGGGGCATACCCCCACCCCTCTATTTATAGCACAATGGGAGAAATCTCCACCCTCAGATGATCTTCTTAACCCTCAAAAAATTAAGCAACCAAAGAATCCTCTCTTACAAACTTAAGGTGGGAGCATACCCCCACCCCTCTATTTATAGCACAATGGGAGAAATCTCCACCCTCAGATGATCTTCTTAACCCTCAAAAAACCTCATCAAGTGTTCAAATTCTCTCCCACACACGTAAATAGGCTAACCTGCAATCCAATAACATAACGGGTTTTATTCACACACACACATACACTAACTTAGCCACTAATCTGTTGGTGTACTAAGGATCTTGATGCCTAGAATCAAACTCCTAGATGATTGCTTAGGATTACCTTCGGGGTTCGACGATGACGCCATTGCCGGTGACGGGGAAGAAGCGGAAGTGGCGGTCCGAGGCAGTGGAGAGAGAGAGACCTCCGTCCTAGCTGCGTGTCGATGGTGGCCTGCAGAGAGGGACGACGACGACGAGGCGGCCGAGCCTTCCCGTTGCAGCTGTGCGCACGTAGATCGGATCGTCTTGAGTCTGTTAGGGGCGAGGTGGTTTAGAGAACGTAGGTTATCTGTTGTCCCTCACCCCTTCCTTTATATAGCGCACGTGCAACAGGGGGCCACAACCAATAGGTTTAGTTGCGCCCACGATCAGGGCACGAGATCAACCTAACATACTCCACCCGCGAACCCTTTATCCAACGATTTCTTCACTTGAGTAGGGCTCAAGTTTGCATCTCATCCATCCGCTTGCCATCCTAGTTTGCAGCCACTCCTCGACCTCGGTCATCTTTTGACGACACCTTGACCATCTGGACATCAGCTCTCCCAGCCTAGTATCGATCACCTTCGCCTCACCATAACATAGCTCCAAAGTCCTACAACCATCACAAACAAGGGAAAACATATCACATAGCATTGTTCAAATTAATATGCAACCAGTAATCAACTGAGCAATCACACAACTAATGATCCCACCTTAGATCACAAATACTTAAGGGTGCCTCAACCACTTAAGACTATGATCACTCAAGGCCATGACCAGTCAAGCCCCGGCCACCAAAAACTCTGGCCTACTAAGACCCGACCTCTCCACGGTCCGACCTGTCAAGGCTTCGATCTCTGGTCCTGGGCTATCCACAGCAACTCAAATTGTTCATTGTAAAGCAAACTCTAACCTGAACACCAAAAACTCAAAACGAGTCAATTACTTATCACACACAAGAGTAGACCTTCACGTGATCTTTCGTCGTTTATGAATGCCATACGCGTTGTCCGCAGATCATTGACCGCCCGGCCGGCTTTGAGGCTTCGACGCTCCGAATGGCCGACTCGGCGTAGACATGAGCCCGTGCTCGTGCATGCATGCATGCTTCTTCGCAGGCACGGCACCGCCCGCCGGCCGGGATCGTTGAGAGCCGGCGCCCCAGCTGCGATCGAAAGCGTGCATGCAACGAAAATGCTAACTTTGGTCGACTAGTAGCTACCGAATCATCCTTGGGGTGCATGCATAGCATTTATCGAGGATGGTAGTAGATCATCGAGTTGCCTAGCTTGCCACATTTCACAGGCCATGGAACCAGGGTACTCCTGATATATATCACAGGAATTCCGAGTACTTGGTAGGAATTAAGTTGTTTTTATGTCGCTAGGTCGTGCAATGAATAGTTCAAATCAACTTGAAATAGAATTAGATTTGTCCAAAAGATCGAGTTAATTATATTATGGGAGTTGCTTCTATATATACTACAAAAGTTTGCGCTAGTGCTGATCCGAGCAGTCCAACGCATGATCCAACGTATGTCTACGCACCGCCACTAACTTAGACCATCTCCAACCATATTCCCTTCATTTCATTCCCTTCTCTGTTCCCTTCCCCATTCCTATTCCCTTTATTTCCACTCATCTCCAATAGATTCCCTTTAAAGGGAATTGTATAGGGAAAGGAGAGAGAATCCCTTCTTGGAGGGAATGGGAGAAAGAATCCCTACAGATTAATCAGGCGAACCCGTTGGAAATACCAAGGAATGACTCCATGCTGAGATGGTCTTACATATGCAATCACTCCATTCTTTATGAATTTTTATACTAATATCTATCTATATCTATCTATCTATCTATCTATCTATCATGCTGAGATGCTGACATCCGGAGTTGCTGACATCCGGAGTGGTTCGTCGATCTGCATAGCGGTCGAGAATAGGAAACTCGTGGTTTGTCCAAGTTGGACATGCGTGAACAGGGACGAGACGGCCAGAGCAGATAGCGAAGCGCACGTGCAACCGTGCGTACACATGAGTGCTCGATCTCCCGGTGGAACATATGGAATGGGCCAGGACGTACGGCCGTGCCGCATGAGACGTTCAGGGCTGCTTCTGGTGGCGGTGAACGCCGCCATACGTAGCGGAATATTGAAGGGGGCGATCGACGACGTTGCGTGCGCGGGCGCCGATTGAAGGTGAGAATTGAAGGGGCAGTTAATGGGATCCGGTGGACTTGAGCAGCATGGCCTACTCCTATATATGACCGTCTTCTTCCAGCAATAAATGTTGCCTTCCCAATCCCCACCCCCCCTATTCTCTATTTCTAGGATCAAACATTTTCTTCTCCCAAGGTGGCCGGCTACCTTCCAAAAACTGCCCCTTATTTGTCCGTACTCTCTTGGTCTAAGTTAATACTTTCTTCGGTTTTATATTTTCTATCGTTGGAGTGTTCTGCTAACTGATTGAAAATTTCTATCGCTGAACTGTTCTACAACAGGTTTTGGGCGAGATCAGCCCTGTTGCAGTCAATGGCGCCATATTTCCAAAGCATGCGTATTGATTGCTGGATCACCAAGATGCTTCAGAACGCTTGACCTCTGCATGCACATGTACGCTATAGCTAGCTGCATTGGGTATCTAGCTTTGAGAATTGGGATCACATCATTTGAGCTACAAGCATTTATTGACCAAATGTAGCACTTTAAACTATTTAATATGGCCGCAATAGGAAATCATCAGCATTCTAGTTAATCACTCTTTGGTGTGTGAGATTATGTCTAAAATGATAGAAAATATGAAATCGAGGGGAGTATATATGTAGTGTATTGTTTATCATATAGATCAAAGATATATTGAAAATGACTAGACTATGACTAATTATTATTATCTTTAATCACAATATTCAATGTATGTATAGAATATCAACTAATCTAGATATTCATTGGGGGTATAATGTGAATATCATACTAATTTGCATTGAAACATTGTTGTGTAGAACATTTCAGAAAATATCTTGTGTAAAAATACACCCAATAAATTTGGAATTCGGTCTATGCTAGGGTTGTGTTTGGTGAGGAATCCTAATTGCAAACGTAAGGGGTATTGAAATATATAAACAATGTATCAAAAATTGCTGTTAATGTATTGCAATACTCCCTCTGTCCCACAAAGAGTGCATTTCTAGTGTTCAAATTTTGTCCCACAAAGAGTGCATTTCTAGTCCGTAGGGCCCGGCTGTAAGTGTATGCATGCTCATTTAAGTGCTTGTGGAAACCGAAGCACCAACATGCTTGTGTATGGAGTAATGAAGGTCACATTGGTCATTTACCTTGCACACTAATCTGTCTTAAAAATCCTAGAAATGCACTCTTTGTGGGACAGAGGGAGTATAGATTAATTAATGGTCCAGGCTTAGTCTTAATGTTCCTGAGAGAGAACCTGCCCTTGTATCCTTTGACAGATTGGCAGCTTCGAATAATGGCCAATTAATCTCATTAATAGAAACCCGGTTCCTTTCGCATTTCCGTCCATCCACTTCTGTTTATTTCTCATCGTCTCCACCTGCCAGCAATTACACCTCTGACCTGTCGATCGAGCTCCTGAATTTACCTCAGTCTACTAGACTCAACTGCAGGTCGATCCAGAAGACCAGAAGTGAGGCGCACACTACTTGTTCTACCATTCTGGGGATCTTCAACACTGTAGCATTCATTCCTCGCACGCAACATCGCACAGGCCGACATTCATCGCATTCATACAAATCCATGTAAAAAATGATGAATTGGGTATCATCATTTTTATGTGCGAATCAATCGTCATCGTGAATTAGTTGAACCGTTTAGCCAGTGTGAGGTGTACGTATATAACTTTTTTCTTAGAGCAAACCCGGAAGTTAAAGTTCACAAAATGATGCATGTAGCAGCCACACGGCCAAGGCCAACGCACGTCGGTTAATCATTCAGAGGGGTGCTTAGCAGTTAGCACACAGATAGGCCGCCAAATTCGCCTCCCTAGCAACATATATAACTAACCCTACTCAATATTTACATAGGAGTAAAGTTCACAAAATTACATATTTTTTATATGAATTAAAAAAAACTGTGTGTTTAGTTTCTATTTTATAAAACTACATATTTTAGAAGGATTTGTATCACAAAATTGCAAGTTTTAGAATCGGCATTTTTTGTAACAGGTCCGACAGAGTGGGTCCACATAGCACTTACGTGCGAGTGAAACGGGAAATGAGGACGTGCTATGTGGACCCACACTGTCAAACCCGTTACAAAAAATAGATAATTATAAAACATATAGTTTTATGACATAAGTCCTCTTAAAATCTGTAGTTTTATGAAATATGAGTTAAAATATGTAGTTTTTTTTATAATCTCTACTATTCTAAAGCAGCACTTGGTGGCAGTTGTCCGTTCTTCCCACGTCATTAATTGCCGCTTAATTTCCCTACTTAATTGCTCTGCTTAATTGCCCTACGCAAGAAACGAAGCGTCGCTTTAATTAGCCAGCTTTCGCAAGAAACGAAGCGTTAAAGATAGATGTTTGATTTTGTGAAATAATTTTTTTTTTATCTTTATTTTTCGTTATCAATTTTGTTTTTCGTAGCAACGCACGGGCATGTAACTAGTTTGTATAAAAAAAAAACTTGTAGTTTTATGATATTTACTAATCGATCGATTCTCCACAAATTCTCACATCCAGACCTAAAAGTTGTCCTTGATATTCATCCAGCAGGTAGGAGTATATACTACTACTAGTATATTTTTCACAAAGGCTACAATTGTTTGATGCTTGTAGTACATACACTACACTAGACGAGCTAGGGAGCAATTGCGTTGCACCATCCAGCCATCGTAGCAATCCAACAGGGCCATAAAAGCCACAGAGCTAATTTCCTGGGGAGGCAGATGGGCAGGGGGCAGTCCGGTAAAATCCCACCGGTGTTTAAAGAGGGAGGGGGGTTGGCGAAAAATTTATTTCCACGCTATGTGTTGTGTGCCTGTTTCTTCGTTTTAAATTTGGCGTTGAAAGCTGGTAAAATACGCTTTCAATCTGTGCAGTAAGTTTCAGATTACTCCTGCATTATCTATAACTAGTTATGTGCCCGTGCGTTGCTACAAAAAACAAAATTGATAACGAAAAATAAAGATTAAAAAATAAAAAATACTATTTCATAAGATCAAACATCTATCTTTAACGCTTCGTTTCTTGCAAAAGCTGGCTAATTAAAGCAACGCTTCGTTTCTTGCGTAGGGCAATTAAGAGGGCAATTAATGTGACGTGGGAAGAAACTCTCACTTTATAGTAGAGTGATAATGAAAAATAAAGATTAAAAAATAAAAAATATTATTTCATAAGATCAAACATCTATCTTTAACGCTTCGTTTCTTGCAAAAGCTGGCTAATTAAAGCAACGCTTCGTTTCTTGCGTAGGGCAATTAAGAAGGCAATTAATGTGACGTGGGAAGAAACTCTCACTTTATAGTAGAGACTATTTCATTCGTCTAAGTTTATAAACGTATTTGTTGAATGGTTATATATATACAGGACGTATTCCATATTTTCAATGCAAAATTAATATGATGTTCTCTATATACCCATAATAAATATACATCTTTACTTTATATTCTCTACATGCTTGCATTAAATATAGTATTTAGTGATAATAATCAAGGATAATCTAGTCATTTTTAATGTCTTTTTATCTACGTGTCAATAAGAAAAATGCCTTATAAACTTAGACGGAGGGAGTACTATACTACCTGTGTATTAACTGAAGTATGTGTACTTGAAAGACCATGTGGAGGTCCATCCATATTTGTGATGGGTATTTGATTTCATTTGAGTAAGATGTACTTATGTTTGAGTTTGATTTGAATTAGAATTCAAAAAGTAGCAATTTGAGTTGTGTTAGCTTCAGACGGCACTACCGGCCTTGTGGAGGCGTAGTACCGACTATATGAACGAGATAATATTTTTGTTTGAGTATTTGTGATTGATTATTGTGCATAACTTGTTGGGCAATGCTATGTGATGGGCTTCCTTGTATTTGATGATTGTAGGGCTTCAATTTGTGGTCATGGAAAGGAGAAGAATGGCTGGGACTAGGTGAGGGAAGCCAGAGGTCCTGATGGTTAGGGATCACCGGAAGATGGCCGGAGATGAAGCCAGGGCAAGTCAAAAAGTCAAAAGAACCTTGGAGAATCTAGCTTGACGCTGCTCATATCAAGGAGAATCGTCGGATCACGGTTCTAGAGGATAGAGTAGTGGTTAAGTTTAGTTTGCTTTGAGAAGTGTGCAAAACCCATTATGTTATTGGGTTTCGGATTAACCCAATGGGTAAGTATGTGGGATCAAATACTGGCCTTTGGAGGGTAGCTTAGGATAGAAGCAACTCATCCAAGGGTGGAGGATAACCTATGGACACTATAAATAGAAGGGTAGATGTAGGCTCCCCACTTGAAGGTTTTGTGTGCTCCTTTGAGATTTACCCTCTTGTTTGAGGCTTTGTAAACCTTTCCTCCGAAAATACAAAGAATTTCTTTACTTTACTTGTGAATTTAAATTTCGCATTTACATTATGTATTTACTTTACGCAATTTAAATTCATTACTTACTTTCAAGCATTTAAATTCTGCACATTTGCCTCCCCTCCTTCTAAATGATTGTGGTTCTTGAGTAAGGATGAATAATTGATGGATGAATCTTATTAGATCATATCCCAACCATCTAGGCTTCACTTCTTCTATGTTCAATCTTTGAGAAATTTTGAGGTTTGTGTTCTTAAAGTTTCTTTCTTGATTTCTTGCTCAAGTATGTTCTCTCTGTGCAGCAGTCCTTGTTTATTTTATAAAAAAATCCATATGATCTGATATTGGGGTGATTCTTATTGGAAAAGTTGCGTGACTTTCATACCTATCATCCCTCTAAGTGGGAAGTTCATATGAATTATAGTTTTAGAGCCATGAGGTTTTTACCGAGCCCCAAATATTCTATCTGAGTTCATTATGTGGTAGAGCTTGTTATTTTCATCATAATTTTACTATGCTTGATCTGGATCTGATTTTTGGTGGATAGCTTAGTGACTCCATTATCTCATCAGATAAAAAATGAGTCACAAATTTAGAGAGATTACCTTTTGGTTGAGTTTCTTTTGTGCTAAAAATTCACTTTTGCTCTTCAAAAGCAGCATATTTTATCTTATTTATCTCTCTTTTTTCTAAATGTGATTTTGAATTGATTTCCTTTTTGATGGACTCTCAACAACTAGTAGTACCAGATAAAAAATCCCCATGATCATATAAGCCACAAATTTTTATTCATGGCAATTTTATTAAGAAGATGTGCTGTTGTATTTAATATGGTTGTTCTTGATTCTTGAGAGTTCATTGCTTGCTTTGATTTTTTAACTTGGTTCTTGGGACTTGTTGTTGGAGAAAGCATCAATCTTGTTCAAGAGGTGGGAATTTTGAAATTGGGATTATTCATCCCCTCTCATCGCCATCTTGATCTTTCAGTACTGCGATTGATGAGTATTATAAACCTGGACAATATTTTAGGTCAAATTATATCTAAAAGGTAGGCTTACAACCATGATTCAAAGAAGGCATTATCCCCTTTAGTGACAAACTGGTCAGAAACTAATGACAACCAGTTAAAATCAAAAGACGATTGATCATGGATAGTGATGACCAGTCACACTATCTTATAACCCTTGACTAGGTAATGTTGTTATAAGACATGACAATTTTCCACGTGAATAACGTGAGAACGGTTATTGGTGCATCTGGCAACTTACGACAAACGGTCAAGAAATGTGACGGTTGACCAAAGAGTGAGACGGTTGAAGACTTAATAAATACTCGTGCGTGAAAACAAGAGGCACGTGAAGTAGAATTAACTGCCATCCCTTAGATGGGCATAAATAAGATGGCATGTGTGTCCCAAAACACATAATCTGAATACAGCTCATTCTTGTAATGGCATGTACAATAAGGCCACCTTAGCTTACTCTTAGCAGCTACATATCATCTTTGTCCTATGTGGAAGAGTGAGAAAAGAGGATAGAGAAGAGAACCGTGACGACGATTAATGAGTCCTATTTTACTTTGAGCCCATGCCCCTATAAGGGGAAGAAGCCCATAAAAAAATAAGGCTCAAAGTTCATATTTAATCACGTGGTTATTCTCAACCAGTATGCTAAGACTGGTTGAAGACAATCAATGGTTCGTTTGCTTTGACTGATGATGAATAGTATGTCATATTCTATGTTTTGAGCCTACACGATCATAAATAAAGAGATCCCATAAGAAAAGATAAAATCTATTACTTGGTTACAACTTCGACCAGAGTTAAATTTAAGTACATGGAAAAATTTTCGACCAGTTTGTTAAAACTAGTCAAAGATAAGATGTCTTATTTACCTTGATCAGTTATGTATATACTGGTCGGGGATAGCTTATTCGGTTACCCTAACCAGCTAGGTATGTGTTGGTCAGTAATAACTTATTCAGTTACTCCGACAACAAACTGGTCGGGCATTGAATAGCCTTCGCTCCGACCTGAAACTGATCGGAGAGGCAGTAACCCCCGCATAGGACTATCATGTGGAGAATTCTTCCTGATTTGTATAGATAACGGATTGAAAGTTACTCCCTACAAAGATACGCCTCTTTATTAAAAGATACCTTCTGGCAAGAAGGCACCTTTTGGTAGGAAGACCCCTCTTGAAGATGGCAGCTGTCGTCCCTTCGTCAAGTATAAATAGAAATACTACGCAAGGATTCAGGAGAACAAGAACACAGGAGAATAACATATTAGCATTAGTATTTCATTCCCAATTCTTCAGTTTGTACTGTGTTAAGATACATAGCTAAATAAAAAAGCAATCCCATTTACTATTATTTTCAGTCTCCGATTTGTTAGACAAAGGCAACCCAAATTACGTTCGTAAGCTCGATCTAGGGACCCCTGGTCTTGAACATCGACACCGACCGGACACACTTACACTGATCAGGGACAACCTACGATTTAGTCGCCCCAACCAGCTAATTGGTTGGGGTAATCAATTACTTTATCCCCGACTAGATGACTGGTTGGGATAAGCAGTTACTCCCGTATAGGAATATAGCCTACAAAGGATTTCTTTTAACAAGTACAAATAACTAATCAGAAGTTACTCTCTACGAAAAACTTCTCTTGACCAAACCATACATCTCCTAGTGAGAAGACACATCTTGAAAGGAAAACATCTTTCGGATGAACAACTATCATCTCTTTGTTCTGTATAAAATAGGAAGGCCTGTGCATCATTAAGGGATATAGTGTGTGAGGAAAGCTACGATTATAAGTAATATTAGATAGCATTCTTGTTTTGTAGACAATTCACAAGTGTGTATTCTGATTAAGTCACTTGGTTAATAAAGAAGCAATCCTGTCGGTGTTTTGTGCACCGGCAATACGAATTTTTGGTTAGTGGGGGTCGTGTGCTCCCTCTCCTCGAATGGTTGACTTAGGAAGCCAGGGGTTTATACTGGTTCGGGCTGAACGTCCCTACTCCAGTTCGTGCTGTTGGTGTGTATTGTTTCTCGAGGCGAACGATCGCCCGGGAATTACAGATCAGGCCGGGTTTCAATTGATCGATCGATCTCCCTCGCCCCCGGGTGCCCTGCTTCTCCTTATAGACTCGGAGGGGGCAGGTTACATGGGAGTTTGGAGAGAAAAAAGAAGGGGTACTATACGCCTGTGAGTCTGGTCTTTTGTCTTGTCGTCCGACCGGGCTCCGCCTACCCCCACGCCGGGTTGGTAGTCCCGCGGCAGGGGGTCTTCGGCCAGGCTGACAGGGTGACGCACTGCTTTGTACGACCGTCAGCTCCGGCAATTAAATGCATTTGACCTCAACGTGGCCTCGGGAGGGGGCGCTCTCCTCCGCGATGTGTCAGGATGAAGGGACCGGCGCTTTGACTTCTTGGCGAGTCCTCTGACATCCTCGGGAAGGGACCACCTACCCTGGTACGGACGTCATAGGGCACCGCGCACGCAGGGCAGTTGGCCAGACGTCAGCGCAGGGCTTGACCCCTCAACCGCAGGTTGAGCCATCCGACCGCGGGCTCCGACCTAAGAGGTCGGCCGTCCGGAGCTGGCTCGAATCGGGGCCAAGCCCACTCTTTATGGTCCATGGGCCCTTCGCCAGAGCTGGGCTTCTAAAGAGGTCAGCTCGTTCCTGGTTCCGGGCTGATGGGGGTACCCATGGTATGTGTACTCGTCAAATCCCATCTTCTACTCTTTGCAATCTCTGATCCAGGGTTCACAATTTCGCGGTAAACCGCTCGGTTTTCGCGAAAACTGAGCTTACCGAGCCGGCTCGGTAATTGAAACTGAGCGGTTTACCACCCAAATTTAAATCCAAATTTAAAAATTTAAAAAAATTTGAGAAATTTTGTTGAAAAAATTCCTAAAATTAGTATTAATTCGTATATTACTAATGGTGAAAAAACTTTTTTAAAAAAATGATGTTTGGAGATGTTTTAGAGGTATTACAAATAATGAAAATAGAAAAATCAAAAAGAAAAAGAAAAAGGTGGCATGTGGGCTGCTTGGAGATGTTTTAGAGGTATTACAAATAATGAAAATAGAAAAATCAAAAAGAAAAAGAAAAAGGTGGCATGTGGGCTGCTTGGAGATGTTTTAGAGGTATTACAAATAATGAAAATCAAAAAATCAAAAAGAAAAAGAAAAAGATCATGCAACAATATTATACTAGTATATATAGCATACATACTATCCGTAGCCCCGCAGGTAATGTTTCATTTGCATATTTCATTTCATTGTAACTTTATATTATACTAATATAGCATCCATACAAGTCCAACATGGCCTATGCCTACTTCACAACTTCAATTAAAAAGTATTATAACGTAAATGGTGTTGACAATTGAATGGTAATGAAATTGCTACGTGGTTATGTAAATATGTATCTTTGCACCTGTGTGATTGCAATATTGCAATGAAAGATTATTTATTGATATATTATTTTGAAATTTCTAATTTACAATTTCTAAATATCTAAATTATAGCGGTTTCCCCCCTCATTTTTCGCGGTTTTTACCTAAATCGATCGGTTTTTCGCTCAAACCGAGCGGTTTCTGTTTTATCGGTTTACCTCAAAAACCGAACGGTTTTTCGCACAAACCGAGCGGTTTTTCGTCAAAAACCGCAGTTTTCTCGCAAAAAATCGCGTGAGTTTGACCCGAATTCAAAATGATTTGAAATTGCAAACCATTCGGTTTTTTGCGGTTTTCGTGCGGTTTTTCGCGAAAACCGGTACCGCCGGGCTAGCGAAATTAGGGTTCGAAACGGCTTTGTGAACCCTGCTCTGATCTCTTTGATAAAGATAACCTAATTTACATTCATAAGCTCGGTTTAGAGACCTCCCGATCTTGAACATCGATAAGCCGGCTCTCATGCAAGAGCCAACATGGCACGGGAAATAAAATAGATTAGTTTTGTACAAGAGAAGAGATAATTATTGCACGTATCTAGAGGCAACCTTTAAACACAGTTACTCTAAATAACATGTATGAGAGATGGAGTAAGTAGTATGCTTTGTTATTATATTTGCTTCCCATGACAATAAAGCCCCTACTTATACGTTTGCTAGGAGATTGAGTCTTGAGTCCTGGTCATCCACAGTGATGATCATCGAGCCTCATTTCCTACGGTCTACTAGGTAGTACTAAAACTGAGGTCGGCTACCGCCGATTGATTAATTGCTTCAACCACCTTGCTTCAAAGGAGGGGAAAAAAGAAGTAAGGGAAGAACAAAGATGGGAGAGCTAGCGCCACCCTTCATGAAGATGATGGCAATTAATTGAGATAGACCATTTCTCAGGAACTGTAGTTAAAGACCACAATACTACCACTTGGATCTGTAACCTTACATCTGATGCTCACGCTAACGATCCATGGATCTTGCCCGCTATACTTACATGATTAATGTATCCGTTTCCTGCTAATGAATGCGGTCGTCGATCGTGTCGCATCCACAGCCCCAACGGAAAGTCGAGTCGTCCTTTGTAAATGAAGGTTTTTCTGTTAGTCCCGTAAGGCCGTAATCAATACCCGCTTTCGGCCCGTAGCCATCACACGCTTAAACGCACCCCTCGGCGGCGGAAACCCTGCTGGCTGATGGCCGGGGGAGGATATTAATGGCGCTGATGGCGAGCTAAAAACGATGCGTAACTGCGAAAGCCCATGCAGCGTTAAGATGCATGTGAGGGCCGAGGGCGATCGATCCATCCATCCATCCATGGGCGCCTCATGCTGCGTGGTGGTGGAGTGATGGCATTGGCACTGGCAGACGCAGGAAGGCGACCGGCGGAACCCTCTACCCCAGCGGTTAAAGGGTGTGGATAATGTGCGTCGCGAAGGCGAACGCCGTCGAAAAATCGAATGCATCTGCAATGCTGCAGCAGCGTCGACGGTCGACTGACCCTGGCTTTGGCTGAGCCTAGACCTGGACATTGGGTTGCGCTGTGTCGGCATGTCACGGGTTCGATGGACCGTGTCGTGTCAGCCCGACTCGTCTCCGATGAGCTTAGGTATGGCGGTCTAGTGGTATGCCGTGCCGGTCTAGGTTTGATCCATTTTGACTATTGCTGAGGAGAGGAAAGCAGCCACGAACGAGCGGTGCATCTACCAGCGTGGTCACGAAGGTAGGGGGGTGCAGCTCGGCCGGAGACGAGGAAGGTGCTAGTATCGGGAAAGAAGCACACATGGTGGTCGAGGACGGTGGCGATGCGGTGCGGGAAGGCCAAATTTGGCGACAACATGGCTGAAGACCGTTGGATCTGGCACCAAGACGATGAGGATCGTCGAGATCTGTCACCATCTTCTTCGTTAGGACAACAAGCAGAGCTGATAGCACGGTGCCGCAAGGTCGTATCCGGCAGCAACATGACTAAAGCCTATTAGATTTGGCACCGGGGCGACAGGGAACAGAAAGGAGGGGATGGTGTGGAACAGCGGGGGAGGTGGCAGTATAGGGAGGAAGCAGGGGTGGAGGGGAGAGAGGAGACGACAGAGGCGTGGGAAGATGACAACTGCGTCGGATGGGTTTTGGAAGGAGGTGAAGGAGAGAGGTGATATTTGATAATGGGTTGGGCCGTTAAGATAAGGTAGGTGGTGATAGCTGTAGATAAGATATTTTTACTAAAAGACTACTTTCGTAGCGGATCGACCTAGGCACGGCCCAATCGGTTGTACTGTACCAGACCGCCAATTGTGCCGGATTTTCAGACCTAACACTGCCCATCATTCATGTCATGCTAGCTCAATCTGAAGATATTATACTATACCGTGCTTTGGATCATACCAAGAGCTAGAAAAAGGACACGGTCCATTGGCCAGGTCTATTCTGACTTGACCTGACCACTAGTAAGTGTGAGCATCTCGTGGGCCCGGTCGCAGTGTCCCCTTTAAGATCCTGGCTACCACTTCCGTGCTCTTAAATCTCCGGCACCCTCCCTATATAAACCCTACCACCCGATTCCAAATCCAACGCCACTCGCAGCCTTGATTCGCTTTCTACTCCAGCTCAACTCAGATAGAATAGGAGCACCCGACCCGAGCAAGGCGGCCAAGTACACTACCCCATCCCACACATCACCGCCCGAGGGTGCAAGCTAGGCTGCGGGTGCAACCAGCAGCAGCCGGGGACACATGGTGTCGTTGCAGTCGGAGCTCCTGCCGGAGGCCAAGAGGCCGCCGTGCCTCTCCCTCGTGGACACCAACACCGTCGCCTCCACCGCCACCAGCAAGAAGCGGAAGCGGGACGACGACGTGGACGGCAGCGACGAGGACGGCATCGAGCTCAATTTCGACGCCGCGCCGCTGCCCCTCGAGTGGCAACGCTGCCTCGACATCAAGGTGCGTGGTGCGCCGATCGATCGACTTATCCGCACGGAGTTGTAGTGGTTTCAGCCGTGCCATGCCCATGTGCCGGCACGAAAATTAATGTATGTGCGTGTACGTGACCGTGTGTGTAACGCGCGTTTTGTGTGTCAAGCAGTCGGGGCAGATCCACTACTACAACACGAGGACGCACAAGAGGACGTCCAAGGATCCGAGAGCGGAGCCGGAGCTGCACCGCGCCGCCGCGCCCGCGGCGGCGGAGTCCTCGAATTGCGCGCCGCCGGGGCTGGACTTGGAGCTCAACCTCACGTTCGAGCCGCGCCGGATGCTGGTCCAGGAGGAGAAGGCCAAGCCGCCCGACGAGGCGAAGCCTTCAGAACCTGAGGACGCGCCGGCCGGCGCGTCAAGGGAGATGGTCGCGGCCGTGTGCATGCGGTGCCACATGCTGGTCATGATGTGGCGCGCGTGCCCGGCCTGCCCCAACTGCAAGTTCCTGCATCCGCCCAGCCGGGGCGCCGCGGCGGCGGCCCCCGCGCCGCCACCGCCGGAGCCAGAGCCGGCGCCGCTCGGGCTCGGGCTCCAGCTGCTCTGCTGCAAGGACTAGCCACGAATCGCCGGATCAACAACATTCAAATATGCGACCGATCGTCTCGTGCACCTTGATGCGTGCACGAGTGCTGTAGCTATATATGACTGTGTAACTGCGTACGTACATGCGCAATAATTAAACCATGACGATAATTAAGGCCATTGTTAACGCGCGTACTTAGATGCTTATTAGGGCCCAGGGATTAAACTGGGGAGTTTAATCTGGAGAGGGGAGTGATCAAAATTGGGCTAGTGATCGATCGATCGATCGGTGGTATGAATGAATATATGATTGATGTAGATACAAGTTCATATGAGTATAAATGTAGTCTGCAACTTTGTGTATGTGGCATTTGTCCGTACATGTCTGCGGATTGCGAGTGCTCCACTGCCATGCATTGTTGAAAGTTGGTTGGTTGTTGGTGAGCTGAAATTTATTGGTGCGTGCTTATGTTTGTAGACCATTGTTAATGTGCAGTACCACTGTACCAGTGATGCTTGCATTTCTTTTGCGAGGAAATAGTATTGAATCGCATTAATGGACAATTGCAATTAGCAAGTGCAGGGCCAACTGAAATGCCACATTAAGCAAACGAATAGCCATGCAAGACGGTATGCCTATGCCATCCGCGTCAGACCGTTGAGCAGTCTGGACTTTGGACTTCGAATTTTTTGTGGCCTTTTCTGTCAAACAGAAAAAACCGTACGTTCGATTTGGTGCTACTACTGTCAAGTTAGCTGAAAGGTGCATGTACGTCAAGATATGTTCTGATGAAGTCATGAGCTAATCTGGAAATGGATCAAACTGCTTAATTCCAAGGAATTTTAATGGTCCTCATTTACTCGCTAGATGGCGGATGCAACGAACTGTCCTCTCATATATTGAAGCTCTATGTCGTTGCCGTCTTTCCCTTGTCATGACAATGAATCTAATTAATTTCCTGTATCCGGCCGGTTTCAGCACGAGTTAAGCAAGCTCGATACAATCTGTACAAAAACATTAACTACGCACTGCAGAGTTGTTTGTTTCTTTGAGAAATCGCTCTCGCACTAGCCCCTAATTTTCAGATCCTGTTGCTGAAGCTGATTTTGAGAAACAAAATTACAACTATGATTATAAGTAAGACTCGTCGGCACAATCAAAAATACTGTCGTAGTTACACCAGTGCATGCAAGTAGTACCATCTGTATCGCTGCATGGTTCATTTCCTTGCAAATTTCCTACTAGCTTTGTAGTGGTACTACTACTAATCTCATACGTGGATTTAATCTCGGCTAACTAACTAACTCATGAGATTTCAGCACTACGATCGGAGGAGCAACCAACTCAAGTTTGGTGCGGTCCCGAGTCGTCCGTGCGCACATAAATAGGGAAAGCCGGCTCTCATTTGTTCGAGTGATGATCAACCTGAGTAGAGGCAATCCCAACATAAGTTTTTCCTGTCCCGATTCTAAAAGGCGCACGGATCGGCCCGAAGACCTCACCGTCGCTTTCACCTCGCCTTCTGGACGCACAGTGACTCCTTCACTACGGCTGTGACGTCTACAGCTTCGACTTTCTACGCCATTGTCGACGATCACTGCCAGACTATCTTCACCGAGCCTACCGATCTACTGATGGCTTCACCGAATCAAGGTCAGACCATATATTTAATTTCCGCATTAGGTGTGTGAATGGCTAGTTAATGATTCATAGAACTCAAAGATGTAACAACTATGAATGGAGAATGTGGAACAGAGGAAAGGATGGAGTAATTAGACGGGTTGGGGGCCTTGATTCCATGGGAGGGAGCAAATGACGGGGGCCCATGCATCGTCGTTTGTAGGTGTGGTAGATAAAAATATTAAATGTAAACTTAGTTTGCAGCGGCTAGCTAGTAGCAGTTTGACGGTATAATAAGAGTAGCAAGTAGTAACGCCGGAATCATTAATAAATTGCCCGCCTCCCGCCGGCCAATGCCGGCGCTGTTGGCGATCGATCGGCACAGCTGCAATTGCCTTTGTTTTGCTTCAGTTTCAGCTGCAGCCCAGAAGAAACACAATGAATAGGTGCCAGGAGTAGATGGTTGTAGTAACTGTAGTACTGCATCGTATAAACATATCGGAATTACAGTGGAGACTGGAGAGTAGTAGTATAAACATGTCAGTCAAATTCCATATGCTTTGAGCCTTTGATCGTTGGCATGTGTTGCGTTGTAACTCATACACAAACTTGGTCAGATCCGAGTCAGCCTCCCACTGTTTTGGGGGGTACTGACAGGGTGAGCGCGTGGTACAATGGCAATTATATAAAACGGGCCACTAAAATGGCTGTGCGATTTTCCTTGAGGAAAGGTTGGCCGGCTCGCTCAGACCGCCGCCGCCGGCATGCGCACGGCAGCATCGTTCCCATCGGAGCCACGGACGAGTCGAGGTAAGAATGCTGTTTTGACAACATGACAATCGACAGAGGCTGCACTTTTTTTTTCCTTCTCGTCATAGCGTTTCAGTGAAAGATGACTTGCACTACCTCACCCGAAAGGGGTGAACCAGGGGCGATTTTTGCAAATTTTGTTTAGTTTAACGTTAGTTTTGCAAAAGAAAGAAAGAAAGAATCCCCTCTGATCCACAAAGGCAGCAAACTGGACTATGAGGCCAACCCTTGATGGCTAGATTATCCGCGGTTTGAAGTTTATTTTGGAGCAATACCCATGCAAAAAACCTGCATTTGTTCTGGGTTTTGGCTTTCCAGATTAGGGAGTAGTTTGGGTCAAGCAAGGATCCAAGGAATTGTGCCCTGTACGCCGATTTTACCGAGTATTACCCATATGTGGTCCAACGCCAGGAAACTAGGGACGATTTTTGCAAATTTTGTTTAGTATAACGTTAGTTTTGCAAAAAAAAAAAAAAAAAAAAAAGAAAGAAAGAACGAACAAAATCTAGAGACTAAAGCAGTGAACAACTCAAGTGCTGATGCATGAGAGAGCCGCACAGGGGGTCCAAGGAACCAAAGAATTAACCGGTTGCCATACGCGTCGGATGGATCGTATCAGGTTATCCGATCCAAGGCATCCAGCACTGATCATTGAACTAGAATTGATCCCTCTGCTAGCCAGTACTACAGAGTTGTGGATCCTGCACGCGCCACGTCGGCTCACAGTGCCACTAGCCAGGAGTACTCGAGCCCGCTGGGATTCTCTGCAGATTCCTATCGCTTGGCACCGAGAATTTCAGACGGAAAGCTCCTCAGGCATAGCCGTATAAACGCCACAATTATTCTCCCCGGCCCGCCAAGGGAATTTTTACTCGCAGAGTTGCAGGAATCCTTTCTTCTCCAAGCAGTGCCTGCACGCCTCAGCAACCTACTGAAGAGAGAAGCTATGCGTAGAATAATTTGTGCTGCACTATCTAGTTGGTGTCTTGTTGATGCGGAACTCCATGCAGACATCTTCCTCTGTTCTATCCTCGGAAGTTTCGCCACTTTTGATACGTGCACAAGCCTCGGCTAAACGCCCCTTTTATATATTTTTATATTTAATTTCCATCTGAATAAATTTGCAAATCTAATCCCTTTTTAGTTAAAGAGGTGAGAGGCCATACGTGTCATTGTCGCGGTATGAAAGGAGCGCGGTAGATAGCTGCCGCTGTTCCTGCAATCAGAAGAAGGTCAAACCTGAAAAAAAAGATAGGCCAGGGTAAAAAAAAAAAAACAAAGCTTTCACGATTACTCATCATTTTATTTATTTTAAATATTAACTAATAAAAAAACGGAAGTTACTCCGTTCGTACATCGCGTGCAGGTAATCCCCACGCCCCACGCCCTAACTTATCAACTGCTTCAACGAAGGCTACAAATTGTGAATTAGGCTTCTTGGAGAACTGATCAAATTTGAACATCTCCACCTTTGAGTACAACCCTCGTTTTGTCTCTTTCTAGTGTATATTTTATTAAAAAAATCTTTAGTTAAATTGTTTGTATGGATGCATACAGATACAGTTTGGGCAATATTTTTCTCATCATCATTCCAGCTCTCTGCAGAGAGACGGGGAGCCCATCTGGTGCACCTGATGTTTGTCAGACTTATGGATTAGCATATTCGTCGTTCTCAATGGCTATAAGGCTATTTCTGTCTTTGTATTTAATATAATCTTAAACATGGGCATATCCTGTGCAATCAAATGTTTAGTGCAATCACCGTGCAATCAAACTAAAAAATATTTCAAAAAATTCAGAAAAAAATCATAGATGTACATCTCAACTTACCCCATCTATGTATAAAATTTCATGATCAAATTCGTCCTATGCTAAAAGTTACAAAAAAGATAAATCATGGATGTTCATCTGTTGCTAGGACAGTTATGCTGCAGGGACTATTGTTTTTATTCAATGAAATTGATTAATACTGTGTGTCTAATTTAAGAATCGCCTTCGATATGAAAGTTCATAAGATATGTGATAGTTATGAGAAGTTGGTCATGCCTGGTTTTCTTTTCAGGTGTTTCAGAGTTATTATGGGAAGTGTTTGTCATGCTTGTTTTTTTTTTCAGTTGTTTGAGAGTTATTCAGTCACTTCAAGCTTGTTGTGTGCGGTGTGAGTTATTATGGGAAGTGTTTTTTTTTTCAGGTGTTTCCATTTTTGCTTCTAAATTCTCACCTGCAATATTTAAATTTAAGCTCAATTTTTTGGGCCAACTTTCAGCTGAGTTTTTTTTTCTATAGGTATGCAAAGTAGCAACCTAATAGATGGTATCATGGTACTAAACTTTGAATGTCTATTTCTGTGAACTCAGAAAAGGATGCTAACGACTCCAATAGCATCGTCTACATAAAGTCTTTCCTCGCATAGATATGAACATTTATTATTTACGTAAAATTTGGAGTTTCGTTGTAACGCAAAAACACCTTACTAATATAAAATAAATAGAGGAAGAAAAAGAGCACATCAATTTATTTATTTGAAAATAATCCCACCTCGCGCAGCCTCCTCGTTGCCTCCTCCCCAACTGACAACAACTCGCAAAATCACAAGACCAAGAACAAATCCTCCACTCCCGCATCAACTTGCTCGCCCACCCACCCACCCGCCTAGCAGCTGCGCTTCCCTCCTCTTCCGTGAAGAATCGAAGCGACAGACGACAGTGCTGTTTTTATTCCGTTCCGTCGATAAAACCGATGCCTCGCCTCGCGAACCCTAGCGGGAGGAGCAGCACCCTATAGCGTCGTGAGCGTGCGTGCGTCGTCCGCTCGCCGCCATGCCGTGGCTGGAGATGTGGCTGCCCCCCGCGGGTGGGGGCGGGGAGGGGGTGGCGGCGGGGCTGTTCCTCAACGGTGTCGACGCGGCGGCGCACGGCGCGCTCCTCGCGGCGATGCCCGGCTGCTCGGCGTCGTTCGGCGTGCGGCGGCGGGCGCCGCCGGGCTTCCTCTCGCTCACGATGTCGGTCAAGGGGGACAGGGGGTTCGTGCGGGGCCCGGTGGGGCTGCTCGCTGGCGGGGAGGAGAAGGGCGGAGGGGAGGAGGCGCAGGGGCTCGTCGCGGGGAGGAGGGCAGAGGAGGAGGTGGTGGTGGAGGAGAAGGAGGCTCGTGCCGGAGCGGGCGCCATGAACATGACGAAGCATCTCTGGGCTGGAGCCGTCGCTGCCATGGTATCGAGGTATAGCCGCTTTGTCTTTGGTTGGGACTGGTGAAACTCCACTGCATTTCAAGTTACATTGATAGGGTGTGCGGAGAAGTACTATTCTACTGATACTGTTAAAATAGGGCTGCAGTTTGCTGAAAAGTACTAATCCCATATTGTTTGTGTAATGTCGTTGCCATTCTGGTTAAAATGAATTGAGTTTGCTGGGATCAGTAATTCGTAGTGTACTAGATTTTGAGGAGCATGTAAGAGAATCTTGTTTGAGTTATGGGTCAGTGGTTCCATTTCAATGCTTCGGGAATCCGGAGAGAGATGGGAGCTGTGTGTCACTGTGTGAGATACTGCTGATTTTAATCTAAGTTTCGTGTTGTAGGCTCAGGTACAGTTGTATTTAGATAGTACTAGCTACATGCCCGTGCGTTGCTACGAAAAACAAAATTGATAACGAAAAATAAAGATTAAAAAATAAAAAAAATTATTTTACAAGATCAAACATCTATCTTTAACGCTTCGTTTCTTGTGAAAGCTGGCTAATTAAAGCAACGTTTCGTTTCTTGAGTAGGGCAATTAAGCAGGGCAATTAAGTAGAGCAATTAAACAGGGCAATTAATGACGTGTAGAATGGACCACTGCCACCAAGTGGTGCTTTAGAATAGTAGAGATTATTGCTGGTTGGGTGACATGGGTTGGACATTTTTCATTTGTACTGAGCAATCGCTATTGCTTCTGATTGGGATATCTGAGGAATAATTTTTATGTTTGCTACTGCTCAGTGGTTTTGTGATAGATGGACTGTGAGATAAGTTGGGCATTTGTGCATCACTGTATTTTAGTTAGTGTTACTTTATGTGCATATGGGATTGACCATTAGATTCAGCTGATTTTATTGACCTTTAGATGCAGCTGATTTCAGTGAAATTGCACCTTGTAAGTCATAATGACCTAAATTTTTTGTAAAACAGTTGGGTTTAAGTTTTCGTAAAACAGCTGGTTTATATAGCACTTCGGTTTCATTGGGACCTAAAGTGAGTTTGAAGTTCTAGGAGACCACAGCTCTAACTTGTTTGGGCAATGCTCCTGCCCCATCTTCTATCATGGGGAAATTGTATCTGTGCAAATCACAGTACAAATAGAATCATGAGCCTAGAAACATGAAAGCTAAAAGCATTTAGATTAATATCTAGGTTACTGGATTGTATGCCTGGGAATCGCAATTGGCATTTTTTTACCTCAAGAATAAAGGAGTACTACTGCAGGGAGTTGCGATTTTGTCTAATTCTATCCAAATTTCAAAGTAACTTATCCACATCTAGCTCTTGCGACCTTTGGAGAAGATTGTATTTCATTTGGTTCTAATAGAGCTTGCTGGTTTTGTGACTGGAACAAATAAGATGTGCTCCACAGCCTGGCCAACCCACTCACCATAGAGAGTTACTTAATGCATTTTTGTCAGAGATAAACTGGGCATTGTCACATTTGGTGAAATGAGTTTGTGGTATTATGCTATCTTTACCTTGCTCAATGGATTTGAAAATATATGTAGCTCGAAAAATACATGATATGATGACATTGGAACTGCATAGTAGTGACAGTTGAAGTTAGAGACCGTAGAAGCAATTAATTCATCCTGTTTTTCTTACCTACACGATAATTTAGAGTTGCTTCTTTTAGCTAGACAACATATCAACAGTTATTATGGTCAAGTCATGACACAGTACTAGCTATTTAGCTCTTGAATAAGGAAGTTCGAAGGATATTGTTCAGGGTCAGAGCCAACATACCCCAAGAGCTACCACCATCCACCACACATACATATGACCTTTGACAAATAATTTTTTAGGTCCTTGAGATTCTAGAAGAACTGTTACTTTTCTGTTCGCCCCCCATGACTTTGCACATAGTATACAAATGGCCTCCTCCTGGGGCAGCAATGTTCTACAATTATTGAAATATTTCAATATATTTATATAGTTGTCAAATTGGTATCTAACTTTTCATAGCTTTTGGTTTCTTCTGAGCGTTTGATCTGGATTTGCTACTGGTATTAGAAGTTTGGCTTGGTGTAGATGGACTATGCCATTATTCATGTTATTGGTCCAAGAAATGGTTGGACCTGTATCTACAATTTTAGGCTTCCAGGTTATTTACTTGATATGACAAGTCCAATGGCAGAAAGGAACTGGTTATGCATAAGGAAAATCACTGTGCTATCTTGACAGCATATCAGCAAGAGGGCGGAGGGGGAGCTAGCTTATGAAAACACCAAAATACTATACTGTTTAATCTCATATGATTCGATGGTCCCAGTTGCTGCTTTTGTTCTTCAGAAAACTGTGGGCCCAAGTTGACATCATTTTGTCTTAGTAGGTTCAGGCTTGTCAGCTAGTGTTTATTTTAAATAGTTGTTGAAAACAGAGCTGCTTGAGTATACTTTGCTATTGAACCTTTCAAGAGGGTAACTAGTGTCACTTGTTCTGGAAGTTTTGAATTGTGACTGGCTGCTTTTTTTGTCCCATTTTTGTTAGGAACGTATCACTTGATATCCATTTGGAATCTTGCATCTTTTTTTAACTGTTGTGACTTCTCCAGATTTCAGATATCAATTTTTTGTCTTCTGCATGAGTTCTTGCTTCTAAATTTAGAAGA
Organism: Rhipidocladum racemiflorum; assembly: GCA_036346355.1. NCBI lineage: Eukaryota > Viridiplantae > Streptophyta > Magnoliopsida > Poales > Poaceae > Rhipidocladum > Rhipidocladum racemiflorum. The sequence goes on along the minus strand of CM070573.1, from coordinate 81,658,437 downwards.
AAAAAACTCATTATTAATGGTGATTAGCTTGGCTTTGACAAAGTACATAGATGATAAGTAACAGAGTTCAATATCCCATCAGAAATTAGCTGGTTCCCGGCAGATGGTACTCCACTGGTATTGCTGTTTCCGGCCAGAATTTAGGTATTTTCTGTCCAATTTCAATGCATTATGTATAGGTGATATTTTTCGCACACTAGAAACGTATGAACTTCAAAATAAATACAACTAAAGGCCAATCTGGAAAAAAACCTCCTGAAAATTTTCTAGAACCTGGCTGGTTTCCGGTTGGTTACTACTTGATGGAATAAGTCTGGTCTTTGTTCTTGTGGGCAGCTTTGTCCTTGTGGTCTTTGTCCTTGTGGGCAGCTTTGGTCTGGTCTTTGTCCTTGTGGTCTTTGTGGGCAGCTTTAGGGCATCTTGGATTAGCTTTTGGACTAAGACTAGCAGCTTTAGGACAGCATCTCTAGCAGCTTTTAGACTAGCTTTAGGACAGCACTTCTAGTAGTTTTTAGACTAGCTTTAGGACTAGCTTGACTGCCCTAGCCAGCTATAAATATGTAACCCCAACCCCTCAGGTTGGTATGGCATTGTGTGAGAAATAAACCAGAAAAAATTGCCCCAACTCCTATTGTCATCCTATCTCAATGATAGTAAGAATTGTGCTACTAACAAGTGGTATCAGAGCCGTTCTTTCCTGCAGCCTAAATATTTCTTGTTCATCTCCTTCCCACGCTCCCCCTTGCTCTCAGCTAGCGGCAAAGAATAACAAATTGCTTCGCTCAACCTTCATCTTCTCAATGAGCAACAAATTGCCTCGAGGCGCTTCTTCCTCGCAGCAGCCCCCACTAGCGCCATGTTCGGCGATTACCTCGCCACGGTCAGCTTTCGAGTGCGCTGCACCTGGCAGAGGCCGAGGTTGCCGCGGCAGAGAGATCGCGAGCGAGCAAAGAAGAGAGATCGCAGCTGACGGCCGCAAGGGCGCGTCAAGGGCGCGGCGGCGAATCGGGCGCTAAGGGCCGGCGAAGCAAAGAAGCAGAGGATGCAATACAGCGTCGGCGGCAGCAGAGCTCAAGGCTCAAGCAGCAGCTCCAGCAGCCTCGCCTCGATGGCGGCACCGAAGTGGGGCTCAAGCGGCGAGAGACAGCAAGGAAGCGGCGGCTTAGTGGGCTGTCGCGCAACCCCATGAGCGCGGTGGCAGCCCAGACAGACGCGGACGCGCCAACGGCGCTCCCGGCGGCGGCAGTCGGGTCGACGGAGATCGCGGCCCTTACAAAGTGCGCGACTCTCCTTCCCGGATCGATGCGATGGTCATCACGATCCAGGCCATTGTTAGGACGCGTCGGTCCGGCGGTGGATGGCCTACCTCACCAAGACCAACTACGCCGAGTGGGGTGTGGTGATGCGGTGCGGCCAGTGCGGCACATGTGGGAAGCAGTTCGGTACGACGACGTCGATTACTACAAGGATCGACGGGCGCTGGATGCACTCATAGCTGCAGTCCCGCCCGAGATGCGGTTCTCGCTTTCTAAAAGCGAATCGCCATGGAGGCACTCGATGCCATCGCCGCGCACGCATCGGCAAATGATCGCGCCAAGACCACCCTGCGCAGCACTTCGCAAGGAGCTGGGAAAACCTGGCCTTCAAGCCAGGTGAGGATGTTGATGACTTTGCTCTCCGCCTCAACACTCTGCGCAAAAGTTGGTGCGATTCGGCGGCGACACCTACGACGAGGAGAGCCGCCCGTAAGCTTTTCCGTTGCATCCCAGAAGTACAAGCGGTCGCTCGTTCGATTGAGTCTCCGCTGGATCTCTCCACGATGTCGATCGAGGAGGCGATAGGTCGTCGACAGCGACGAACCACAGTCCCCCTCGGGGCCTATCACCATCGGCGGGAAGTCAGATCTCACTCTGAACAGCTGAGGCCTGGCCAGGTGTTTCCGGAAGAAGGGGAGTTCTCTTCCACAACAGCGGCCGCAGCGCGCTAAGTCACAAGAAAGAGCGCGACGCTGCCTGGCCGGGGCGCGTGGTCGTCGCTGGTGTTCTTCGCGGAGGCGCCAGTGGCGGCGCCACGCAAGAACCAAAAGCCTAAGACGAGACGACTCTCGCCGCGAATCGGGCAAGCTTGGCCATTGGGCCAGGAGTGTCGCCGACCACGACGTGGCCAGGTCCACGCCAGCAGCGGAGGAAGAAGAGCCGGCCGCTCCTGGCACACGCAAACATCGAAGCTATCTCCAGCATCGGCCGCAACAAATCTCCTCCACCTTGATGAGCCGAGCACACGCCTTTCTTGGCGGCAGCTCAAGCAACGACAAGATTGACGGGTGGTGCCTCGACATCGGGCGCTACCCATCACATGACCGGCCGACGAGTTCTTCACCGAAGCTTGACTCCAACGTCGAGGCTCGTCAAGTTTGGGGACGCCTCGGCGTGGAGATCAAGGGCGTCGGCTCGCCCTCTTCACCGCCAAGTCTGGAGAGCACAGCCGCCACCGAGTCTACTACATCCCCGTTAAGGAACTCTATCATCGCCTTGGGATACCGGATGAGAACAGATCGCACGTGGCGATCAAGAGCGGAGTCATGAAGATTTGGGATCACCGTCGTCGCCTTCTTGCCAAAGTGACCAGAGGCACCAATCGGCTTTACGTCCTCAACGGGCAGATGGCACAACCTCTCTGCCTTGCTGCTCGTCGGGACGACGAGGCGTGGCAGTGGCATGAGCGCTTCGGGCACCTTTCCTTTGAGGCCCTGAAGAGGCTCAATACCACCGAAATGGTGCGCGGCCTCCCGTGCCTCGACCACGTGGAGCAGTTCTGCGACGTCTGCGTTCTGACAAAGCAGAGGCGACTCCCCTTTCTCAGCCGATCGAGCTTAGAGCCAAGGAGCGGCTCGAGCTCGTGCACGGGGACTTGTGTGGCCCGGTGACACCAGCCACACCAGGAGGACGACGCTACTTTCTGCTACTCGTCGACGACCTCTCCTGCTAAATGTGGGTGATGGTTCTCGCAAGGAGAGGTCATGATGCCATCAGCGCCGCCGCAGTCATGAGGCGGAATCGCGCAAGTCGCAGCGCGTCTTCAAGACCGACAACGGCGGCGACCACGATACCGAGTTCGCGTCGTACTGCGCGGATGAAGGCATTCAGCGCCACTACTCCACGCCATACAGCCCGCAGCAAAATGGCGTCGTCGAGCGGCGCAACCAGACGGTTGTGGGAATGGCTCGGGCCCTCCTCAAGCAGAGGGGGATGCCGGCTGTCTTCTGGGGAGAGGCGGTGGTGACGGCCGTCTACATCCTCAACCGCTCGCCCACCAAGGCCCTCAATGGCAGGACGCCGTATGAGGCTCGGCATGGGCGCAAGCCGGCGGTCTCTCACCTACGGGTCTTCGGCTGCCTCGCGTTGCCAAAGAGCTTAACCACATCGGCAAGCTCGACGACAGAAGCATTCCAGGGGTGTTCCTCGGCTACGCGGAGGGCTCGAAGGCCTACCGCATTCTTGACCCAGGGACCTGGCGTGTGCGCCTGGCGTAGCGACGTAGTGTTCGACGAAGGGCGAGGTTGGGCATGGGACAAGGCGGTGGACGACGGCTCGACTCACGCATAACGACTTCACCGCCGAGCACGTCCGTTTCAAGGAGTCGAGGAGTAGGCGCCTTCTCTTCATCAAGCATGCCTACCCCGGCCTCCAAGCTTCCACCGACTCGGCAAAGATCATGTTCTCCTGCCACAACCTCTGCGGCAAGTTCCTCGTCAACACCACCACGGTGGCAACTCCACGCACTCCGGCACCAACGTCCACTCCGACATCGGCTAGTGTCGACCACGGCGGTGGAGTTCGCTACTCGCCTCCCACGATGAGGAGCGCATCGACGCATGCCATGACGGCGAGCCGCTGCGTTCGTGACGACGGGAATCTTCTCGGCGACCCACCGGTGCGGGGCGGTGCCTCGCGATCTGGAGGCGCAGCTTGCATCTTACGTGTGACGACAATGAGCCTTGTTCTTTCGCAGAGGCCGCGAGACACGCAGCGGCATGGCGTCTTGCTATGCAATTGGAGATGGATGCGGTTGAGAAGAACCGCGACTGGAGCTTCTTGATCTCCCTGGTGGTCACCGCGCAATCACTCTTAAGTGGGTGTTCAAGCTAAAGAGGGATGAAGCCGGCGCCATCGTCAGACACAAGGCTCGCTTGGTGGCACACGGTTTCGTCGCGGCGAGGAGGATCGACCGACGATGCCTTCGCCGCGGGCACCGGATGGAATCCGTCGCGACTTCTCCTTGCGCCGGCCGCCCAGAAGGTCGGGCATGTTCATCACATGGACGTTAAATCGGCGTTCCTTAACGGCGATTTGAAGGAGGAGGTCTACGTGCACCAGCCGCCGGGCTTTGAGATTCCCGGCAAGGAGGGTAAGGTGCTACGCCTGCGCAAGGCCCTCTATGGCTTGCGACAGGCACCAAGGGCGTGGAATGCCAAGTTGGATTCCACGCTCAAAAGGATGGGTTTCGAGCAAAGCCCGCACGAGGCGCCATCTACCGGCGGGGCAATGGTGGAAACGCCCTGCTGGTGGGTGTCTACGTCGATGACTTGGTGATCATCGGCACCAAGGACGTGGAGGTGGCAGTATTCAAGGAGATGAAGACCACCTTCCAAATGAGTGACCTGGGGCCTCTCTCCTTCTACCTGGGGATTGAGGTGCACCAGGACGACTCCGGAATCACGCTTCTACAGACCGCCTACGCCAAGCGTGTCGTTGAGCTGGCTGGGCTCACCGACTGCAACCCAGCACTCACTCTGATGGAGGAGCGGTGGCGAGCCGCGACGACACGACGGAAGAGGTGGCGCTACGCGATCTGGCGTCTTGTGGGGAGCCTCCGTTACCTCGTCCACACACGGCCGGATTTGGCTTTCTCTGTCGGCTACGTTAGTCGGTTCATGCAGCGACCGACGACGGAGCACCAACAGGCTGTGAAGAGGATCATCCGCTATGTTGCGGGGACTCTCGATCACGGCCTCCACTACCCGAGGTGCCCTGGAGAGACACACCTCGTCGGCTACAGCGACAGCGACCACGGCGGCGACATCGACACCAGCAAGAGCACGAGCGGCACTCTCTTCTTCCTCGGCAAGTGCCTCGTTGGCTGGCAGTCGGTTAAGCAGCAAGTGGTGGCCCTGTCCAGCTGCGAGGCCGAGTACATAGCGGCTTCCACCGCTTCGACTCAGGCACTTTGGCTTGCTCGACTGCTTGGTGATCTCCTCGGCAGAGATACTGAGGCGGTGGAACTTAGGATGGACAGCAAGTCCGCTCTGGTCCTGGCAAAGAACCCCGTTTTTCATGAACGGAGCAAGCACATCTGGGTGAGGTACCATTTCATCCGGGATTGCTTGGACGAAGGAAGCATCAAGGCGCGTTACATCAACACGAAGGACCAGCTGGCGGACCTGCTCACCAAGCCCCTTGGGAGGATCAAGTTTCTTGAGCTACGCTCCAGGATTGGGATGGTCCAACTTTCCCACAAGATGACGGACAAGACTTAGGGGGAGAATGATGGAATAAGTCTGGTCTTTGTCCTTGTGGGCAGCTTTGTCCTTGTGGTCTTTGTCCTTGTGGGCAGCTTTGGTCTGGTCTTTGTCCTTGTGGTCTTTGTGGGCAGCTTTAGGGCATCTTGGACTAGCTTTTGGACTAAGACTAGCAGCTTTAGGACAGCATGTCTAGCAGCTTTTAGACTAGCTTTAGGACAGCACTTCTAGCAGTTTTTAGACTAGCTTTAGGACTAGCTTGACTACCCTAGCTAGCTATAAATATGTAACCCCAACCCCTCAGGTTGGTATGGCATTGTGTGAGAAATAAACCAGAAAAAATTGCCCCAACTCCTATTGTCATCCTATCTCAATGATAGTAAGAATTGTGCTACTAACACTACTTACTACAAACCGGACAAAGCTTAAAAATTTAGCTTGGAGTAATATGCAAAGTGGGTCTCTGTTGCCTTTCCTTCTACCTAGAAATTTCTTCCCTAATTTTTATATATCGTGCAGAACAGTTGTTGCTCCTCTTGAGAGGCTAAAGTTGGAGTATATAGTTCGTGGTGAGCAGAGGAATCTATTTGAGCTTATCCACGCGATTGCAACAACACAAGGGTTGAAAGGCTTTTGGAAAGGGAACTTTGTGAACATTCTCCGCACTGCTCCATTCAAGGCAGTCAACTTCTATGCATATGACACTTACAGAAAGCAACTGCTCAAATGGTCTGGTAATGAAGAAACTACAAACTTTGAGAGGTTTATTGCTGGTGCTGCTGCTGGCGTTACTGCAACGATATTGTGCATACCAATGGATACGGTATGTTTTTTAAAAGGAAAAAGTCCATCTTTGGTCCCTCAACTCTTGCCTTAGTTTAATTTTTGCTCCTCAAATGCAAAACCAGGTAGAACTTGTCCCCCATCAGAACCGGTGCAAATCACGTTCCTAGACTGGTTTTGTAGGCGGTTTTTGCCACGTTGGCTGCCCCATCATCATGTGGACCCCACATGTCAGCCCCTCCTCTTTCTTATCTTTCTATCCTCTCTTCTTCTTCTCTCCTTTTATCTCATATCTCAATCCCTCCTTCCTCTCCAGCACAGCCACCGGCCACGTCCACCATATGGCAGAGGCGCCCCCATCCACCTCATGTCACCTCCTCTGGTCCTATCCACCATGCGCATTGCCACCGTCGATCAGCTTCGCTGCCAGCAGCGCAGGAAGCGGCCAGCAGAGGTGGTTCGCTCCACTGTATGCTGCCGGTGCCGTCCACAGTAGGCAGCTCTCTTCCTCCCCTCTTCTTTATTGCATGCTCCAGGTTGTCCTGCCACCACCACCCTTCTTAGCGGCTTCCACATTCCCTTCGTCCCATAGACTCCCCTCAAATCTCACCTCCACCGCGTCGCGCGGCACCCGATTGGGGTAGTGGTCACGGTGAGCCCGGTTTTTTTTTTTTGTGGGGGGGGGGGGGGGGGGGGGTGCTGAGGCGCTAGGAACGTCAAGGACAAGGATGCCCCTCTCCTCTACCTTGGTCCCTTCTTCAATGTCGTCCACTCTTGGCTTGCATCCCGCAGGTGCTGCTTGCCTACATGCGTGGCCACACTAGCTGGCTGCCACATGTCACCGTGTGCTTCTGCGTCGTGCGGCTGGCTGGGGGTAGGAGCGAGCTGGTGCAGCATGTCTTCACCCGTCTCCTTCACCTCCATGGCGGTGAGATTGCTGGCGACAGTTGCCTTTCACACGTGCTATGCCATGATCGTCGAGCCAAAATTGGGATGTCTCTCCTCCAGCATCCTAAGCATGGGCGGAGGCGGCTCAGCTGCTCCTCTCGCCGGCGTCCTCTTTTGCCTAGATTGAGAGAGATGTGGAACAAGGGGGATGACAGCATAGCAAAGTCGATGACGTGGTGGCCAGGTCACTCAAAACTACCCACAAAAACCGGCCTTACGACGTGATTTGCACCAGTTTTGGCAGTTGAGAGACGAGTTCTACCTGGTTTTGCATTTGAGAGACGAAAATTAAACTATGGCAAGAGTTGAGGGACCAAATATGGACTTTTTCCATTTTTAAAAGACCTTTTGGGTTTTGTCTTACCTTTTTTTTTTTTCCTTTGGTACCATTGTTTCACTAAACATTGTCTGAATTGAGCTGTTGATTCCAGATTAGAACAAAGATGGTAGCTCCTGGCGGTGAGGCCTTAGGAGGGGTTATTGGTGTTGCCCGGCACATGATCCAGACTGAAGGATTCTTCTCACTGTACAAGGGATTAGTGCCTTCTCTTATCAGCATGGCGCCCTCCGGCGCTGTATTCTACGGAGTGTATGACATATTGAAGATGGCTTATCTCCACTCCCCTGAAGGAAAGAGGAGGGCATCAATGATGAAGCAACAAGGTCAAGAGGCAAATGCATTAGATCAGCTTGAGTTGGGTACTGTTAGGACCTTACTCTATGGGGCTATCGCTGGTTGCTGCGCTGAAGCAACCACATACCCTTTTGAAGTAGTTAGGAGGCAGCTACAGATGCAAGTCAAAGCAACAAAGATGAATGCTTTTGCAACATGCCTTAAAATTGTTGATCAAGGTGGAGTACCAGCACTCTACGCTGGTTTGATCCCCAGCTTGTTACAGGTACATTTTTCTTCCAGAAGAGAATCCACTTGTACATATGATTAGGGGCTAGTTCTATAAATGCATCCATTTGGTTTGCGCATGCCGTGACCAGGCTTGGGCTTTAGCTCATGGTGACCTATATAAAGTGAGGAGATATCTCAGGGAAAATTATTGATGTATAATGATCTTCTTATGATATTCCTACAATGGTTCTGATTTCTCTCCAAAACAGGCAATGAGCTTAGTGCAAGCCTAGCACGTGCCTTGGTTATTTGGCAATTTAGAGACATTTTATATGTCAGTTGACTCGATAGTTTTTATTACTAAACAGATGCCAGTTTGTTTCAGACTTGTCTGATGTAACTGGTTTTCTTTCTCCTCTTTTTCAGGTTCTGCCATCGGCGTCTATCAGCTATTTTGTATACGAGTTAATGAAGATAGTCATGAAAGTGGAATGAAGGCAAATTAATTCTTGAGCCTACGCAGCAATGTTCAAGAGGCTCAACTCACATTACCTTGATAAAATTTTTTTCAAGTAATCAGTGATTTATCGGTCCATTTAGCATCTATTTTTCTGGTATGCATACTTCACGAAAGCTTCGGAGGCTGTGACCTGTGAGGACAACTTCATTTTGGTCCAAGCATTATTCGTTAGGAGCTTTGTACCACAGATTGCCTTGTACACGGTGAGGTCTTGCACACATCCGAATGAATTGATCTGTGCTCTAGTGAGAACTTCTTGCCTTCTTGGCCTCCCCGCCCTTCATATTTTAATTAACAAGTTTTCAACTTTTAATTTTTTGATTTATTGATGCGTCCAAAGTGATTTTGTTCATTGATACAGCCTCATAAGAAGTGGCATTGCATCCAATCCCTTTGTATGTGTTAATTATGGTAACTCATATTATTTTAGGATTTGAAAATGTGTGCTAGATGAATCTTAGTAGGATTGGGATTATTACTTTCTTTTACAGTAGGATTCTTACTCGCATGTGAGAGAACCAAAATAACAACGTTGAAGCACATAAAGGGTGCATACTCAATTATGTTAGCAAAAGATGATTCAGACGTACTTGTTGTCTGTCACTCAATTAGGCACTTCTTATGGATGGATATTAGATTTAGGTTGTTGCTTCCACATATGTTCGGCAAAGGAGATGCTTGACGAAGAATCTCTATGTTCGGCATATGGAACTGCTCATTTGGATGATTGCAAAGAGTATGCAATTACTAAGGTGGGAACAATTATATTGGAGATGTACGATGGAGCACATCGCACATTGATGGGAGTTCGGTATGTACTTGGTATAAAGAAGAATCTAATATATGTGAGGTCGCTTGAACTTGAAGGTTGCGAGATATCACTTCGAGGTGGAGTCATGCAAGTTACTTGCAAAAGGCAAGTGATCATAAAAAGTATCAGAAGCAATGGAAGATGTCGATTGGTAGGTAAACCTAACGGAAGGGTAATCAATGGGAGGTCTGAAAAAAAATCATGATCAAGAAAAGGAAAACATGTTGTCTACGTTAGATACTCAGATCTCAACTGCAGTTATATGCAGAACTGCAAAGACGGTTGCAATATCTAGTAGACACAAAGGTGAATGTACGAGTTGTTGGAAGAAGGAAGACGCAATATCTAGTAGACACAAAGGTGAATGTACGAGTTGTTGGAAGAAGGAAGACACAATATCTAGTAGACACAAAGGTGAATGTACGAGTTGTTGGAAGAAAAAAGACATGGTGGGACCAACCACGAAATACCATAAAGCAGGTGGATCTCGGAGGTGGTACAAACCTATAGCATTGAGGGCTATAGAAATAGAAGGTATGATAAACCAAACTACACAAAGAAAATGCTCTCGAGTGAAGGGTTCGGGCGCCCAAACCTATGCACCAACACACATTATGGTAATGTGCATGAGCTCTTGTGGTGGGGGCACTCCCATCGGGATGAAGAATAAAATACGAAACCAACTTAGAGCGAGTTCTTGAAAAAACGCGATGACTTCAACGGATAAAAGTCAACGTGAAGATTTTTAATTATGATAACTCATATATTGTCTTTTAAGATTTGAAAAGGTGTGCTAGATGAATCCTGGTAGGATTATAGTTCTTACTTACTTTCAGGGTATAATTCCTGCTTGCTTTGGAGGAGAGCTAGAGATGATATATAAGGATGTGGTCACGAGAACCCAATCAACCATGAAGCCACAAATTAACTCATCCAAAGCAAGAGGTGCACAAGAGGATTAGAGGTTGGGTTATTCTTTAGCATTAGATTCTTGTATAAGGCAAGGATTCAAAGGTCGTAAAAGGCTCAAGAGGTTGTAAGAGAGCAACAATCCCTTGTACTTTTTTGAGGTTGTTCTTAAAGAATTTGTGGTTGGCTTCGCCGATCTTTTCTTTCTCGTCATGGTTGCATCAACGTCGTTATTTTAATTCTCTATGACATTCATCGTCTTTGTTCTTGAGACCATGCACGCTCGTGTCGTATTCACAAAACTTTGATTCGGTCTTGGAGTTGCTGCACATAAGAAAGGATATCAAAGTGTAACAGTATGCATGGCACATTAGTTGGGTTCAAGGTTTTAAATCACAATTTTCGTGGCTTGATGGCAAGGTTCTTTAAAAAAAAGCTACATTAACTATCGCTAGCTATCACTGAAGCTATATTTTGTCATATTTTTGGTATTAAAAATTTGAAAAATCAAATACATATAGAATATAAGTATTAATTTTTTATAATAAGAATACGAGTCAAGTTTTCTTAAAAAATGGCCAGAAGCAACAGCATTCATTAAAGAAGAAGAAACAACAACTGAGCTACAAACACACACACACATCCCCACACACACACGCGCTTGTACACGGCTCCGTGAGAGCCCGCGCCAAGCGATTCGAACTCGAGCCGATTGCTTTCGCCCTCTACACTCCAGCCAACTGAGACAAACTTGGCCCTCATACGAGTCAAGTTTAGAATCAACAAACATGCTATTACATGTCAACGACCATAACTGATAACTATATTATAATGGTTTTAACAATAAATACTTAATCACTAAGAAATATGAATGTTGAATTATTAAAAATGGCGAGATAAAGTCTTTTGCTAGATTTTCTCATAGTTCAGGTTTATAAGCAATGCATTTGAGCCTCGTCAAAATGTGCCCAACATTTTGGCTTGTGGGTACTTATGTTGGATAGCGAAGCTATCGCTAGCTATAAAGTACAGTATATAGCATAGCTATTATTAACTATAGTGATTGTAGCTAATATAGCGGAACATTAGTCCGTAGTCTCATGTTTACGATAAAAAAAGTTATAACTAGCTATTTAGAATGAGGAATTATATGTTGAAAGTAGATACATGGTAAAGGATAAAAGTAAATAAACACAGGCGTTGGATCGGCTTTGAATAGTTCAGAACTTGGTGGAATCCCATCTCCTTCACTTAAATATACTAGTAAAGTGCTCGTGTGTTGCAACGGATCTCAAATAGATGATGACACCATAAATTTTAAACTCTTAAAAACAAAAAAAAGGGAATTTAAAGCTTGAGCTATCACTTATTTGAGATCTATTACTAAAGAATCTCTGAACAAGAACAATCTTATCACCTACTGGGCCTTGAGCACCTACTGTTCTGGCCCAAGAACGGCCTGACAGACTCACCATCACCACCAACTCATTCTTATAATAGTTAAGATTTTATACATAACCTCTAGAAAAAAATATAAAATTTTACACTTTAAATGGAAGAGGTGGGATTGCGTTTAGAACTAAACCATTCGAGACCGATCTAACACATCTATTTACCTACTTTCATCTTATCTTATAATGCTTCAATTCTATAGTTTCTCTGTTGTCAAAGTATTAACTTTGCAATCCAAACTTGTTGTGCTCTGGTAGTCTGTCACTGACTCACTCTGTCCGCTGGCGGTACGTGGAACTAGTCTAGCTGTACATCAGTTCTGCAGGGCCAGCAGCTTTGGTACTAGTTTATCTGGTTTCGACTCTGCCGGTGTGCCCCATGGCTTGACAAATTTCCTGCAGTCTGCACTGAGGTTTAAAATTTGGTTTCAGATTATATTTTAAAGTTGGCAGAAATCTAAAATTTTGGTGAGATCTCGGAATTTATTCAATTTCGAACAAAATCCAAAAAGTAAAATTTAAATCTTTTTTTTTTCAACCAGGATTTTTGAGATTTCGAATGAAATTACCGAAATCTCGGACCGAGAAGTACTCTCTAGAAGCTAGAAATAACTATGGAAAATGGTTCATGGCATGAAACACTCAATGCTGAGTTGGTCCATGGCGCCGCGTTGATGTGAATCACTACAGCCCAACTAAAAAATAAATTGCGGCCTTGCAGCCATCAAGTGTCGAATCTGGGACCTAATGGAGGAGGATGGGATTCGAAGCCGGGTGATTGAGATGAGACCAGGCCAACCGTGATCAACTGAGCCAAATCCGTTTCTTGCAAAGTTTTTAGCTGTATTCCTTATAAATGGCATTAGAATTTCAACTTTCGCTTAATCCGGTTTAAAAACGTAAGAATCCGGTCAAAATTAATGAAATTTCTGGAAATGTTTGAAATCACTGTATCAATTTATTTTTTTTTCAAATTTTTTATCCGATCAGAATTTAGAATCTGGTTTCCGAAATCCGAAATCTCAACCAAAATTTTCAAAATTTCACCGAAATTTTAAACATTGTTCTACAGTGACATCCTTCTGCACAGTTGAAGGGTACGTGACGGATATAAATTCGGTGATTAATCATAAACAGGGTTGTGATTGTACTCATGCAGGATGAATTGATGCACGTAGGGTACCACCGGCGCCCGCAATTTCGTGATCTTGACCGCGGCACGTCGCACATCACGCTGTTAGGCAGCGTCGGCATGCTTATGATTGCATCAATCCAGAAATCCAGAACCGTCGGCGTTCCATGGATGCTTGGCGAGCCGTGTCGGTGAACACTCGAAAGGCTGCTGCTGATTGCGCCGTTGCCTAGCGGGTGGCGAGCAGATAGCGCGGCGTGACCACTTGTACGAGCACCATGGCTGTGCGTTTGGTCCCGTAGGTTTGACCTAAATATATATTTCTATAAATTCCAAAGGTTCATTCATGCATGATGAGAAGTGAGAAATTTAGTACCATATTGCTAGTCTAGATAAGATGATATCAATATATAAGGAAGGTTGGTCTTACCTAGTTGAAGTATGATATGAAGGTGAAATGCAATGCACACATGCGTACATGTTTTGCGTTTATTAGCGTATTTATCGTGTGACTTGTGACTTCGCGCGACCGTGACGTGGCGTGCTATCTGTACTTTCATTTTTGCCATGTGTGTTAATATTAACACGTCATCACTACCACGTGTCACTACAGACTGGGAGACGTACATTCGCGTGCAGTTAGTTTGTTGGCGCACATTGAGAGATCCATGACGGTTTTCTAGAGATAATGCAGTTTGAATATGTCACGTTCTTATCTTGAAAATGTCTCGTCCTAATATAAATCAATTAAGGAGAAATCATTATGAGATGAGTTTAGAATGTGAAAAGAGAGAACGAGCAAGTTGGCCATGTTCCTTGACATTGCGCAGCCAGGTTTCTCCATCCTTTCGTTGGCGTGCACCAACGCAGGGAGAGCAGTGTATCTGGAACCCTCGTCCTCAAGATCCTGCATGGGTTGGGGCGAATCGGGTTTTTGGGAGGTGTTCGCGCGACTGCTCATGTCTTCCACAACCGATCTGCTACCCACTACGGACTTCACTAGACTCTACATCAATCTTCGCAGGAGTAATCTACTATGAGTCGCGGTGAAATCTTCTGGAACACCTTGTAGTAGAGATGCTTCTTACATCTGCTAAAAGTATTCCTAAGTTTGTAATCAATCTGGTAGGACCTATGTATGAGATAGGTATATTGCCGCTCATGATTATGCTTATGTTTATTGCTTCCAATATGCTTAGTATATATGTCATGATTACAACGATATCTGTTTTAGGAATTAAAATAATCATAAAAATACGCAATTTCCTAATAGGCGCCTAGGGAGAGCACCGCACGGGCAGGACTGCATAACATGCATGACACGACTGCAACACGATGAGGCACATCTTACGTGAGTGACCCCACCTAGGGATTATTTGTGACAGACTGTCTTTTCAGGGGCACGCCTAAATACCTCAACAGCTATCCAGGAAGATTAGTTGTTGAGAACCAAGTACATATTGATAGACAAAAGACGAAACCAACACTTTTTAGTGAATATAAGGCCTAACGGCCAAGCTTTTACAAAAGAGCGTGGCGGCGCCGAATAGAGTTTACATTACAGAAGAACCACACAGACAAGGCCTGAGCAAAGACTAAGACCTAAAACCAGACTAAATCGCCATCTACGAACTCCTGGTATGCTCTGACTTCTTGAAACTCTACCGTGTTGGAAAGCAAGAATGAGTACACAATAGTACTCAACAAGTCGCACCGGAATACTGAATACATGCAGGGATTTTCAAAGGGTTGATACTAGGTTATAAATATTGTGAATGCAGCTTTATTTGCAAGCTTAGATTACATTTGAAACACAAACCAATAAGTAATAGTAACTAGGGGGTTTCACAAAGTTACACAATTACGCCGGATTCTCTATTTCCAAAGACTATTTCAGCGAGGTTTCGGGAGTCACCCCAATTCAAACTTAGCTTCATTAATCGGAAGCACGGCGCATCCGAAAACCATTTAGTGATCACTCTGCAGAGCTGCTCAGCTTTACCCACAAGATATCTACGACCGTTAATGACACGCGGTTACATGCAACTTAAATGCATACGGCCAGACCGAGATGATCATAGTCTTTTGTTGTACTTCCCCATTGTAGCTCCTATCCAGTAGGTTCGAGGACCCATTAGCCAAGGCGGGAGACATGATATGATGTTGCGGGTACCTACCATTGTGAGAACCAGCAAATGGCAGCACCCTACCCATTTTCATTTCACCCTGATCGCTACGCGATCCATTCTAGTTATGAGAATGATAGCTACAACCTATAGGTATTCCAAGGGAATGCACAGTGTAGTGAGCTATGTTGGAATGAGTCAACCGCGTTGACCGACCCAACTTGTGGATGAGCAGGAACTTAAGTTATTTACTTTGCTCAAGGAGGTTATCCTTAATTGCCAAAGAACAAGCCATTACAACCACAAACCTGGTACCAGCTGTACCAACCACCAAACCAACCATGGCTTCCGTCATTGACCGGGGGTCAGACTAACATCTACCTCGTGGGTAACCCAACAATGTCCCCCTGACGGTAGCAACAGCTTTAAAAGACAACGAGTCAAGGCCCGCAAGTTTTGAAAGACTAAGGGTGGAACAACAAATAATTAATATCTACGTGGAATTCATAATTTAATACTAATGCTTTTCAAGGTTAATAAGGCTCAAAACAAAAAGGAGGGCTAACAATTGATCGGTTATAACTAATCATCAAGTCATTCTAAATTATCTTTTCAGTATTTAAAATACGAGAAAAATAATGCATAAAAGGTAATTACTACTATATTAATGACAAACTGGGTTTAAGATGTTCAACGGAGTGCAGCTTGCCTTGCTGGCTGACGGGTCGTCTAAATCATAGAAGTTGAAGTCTTGCTTAGCTCCTGACTAGTCCTACTCCTGGTACTGCTCCTGCTCCTAGTACTGCTCAATGATCGGATCTAGCACGGAGAAACAAAACCGATAAATAAACGAACAAAAGAAAAACCAGAGAAAAGAAAAACAGAAGAGAATCGGAAAGAGGGCCGGAGAAGGAGTCGAAGGGTGTTTTGGTCATTTTGGAGACTTGGTTTGGCAGAGCGGAGGTTATTTTTGGACTCAGTAGTTCGAATGGATCAAGAGTATATGGATTTTTGGGAATTTTCTGAGATTTTTTGGATTATTTAAATCTGAAAAAGAAAAAGAAACGGGGCTGCACAGTGCCATGCGTACTCGGCCCAATGGCCGAGGGGGAGCGCGGTCGGCCCACGCGTGAGGGGGCGCTGACAGGTGGGGCCCGCAGCGGGGGTGACTGGCGGGTGGGGTCGGGCGCGACGAGTGACTGGTCGTTTGGTAGTTTGATTTTTTTTAAGGCTGAATGGCTGTTTTGAGTTGCATATAACGATTGAAATGCCTTAAATATCCTTAAGGGATTTGATGTCTTGTTAGTGGGAAGTTTAAGGGTTGCCACGGACGCGAGCGGACGAGGCGGGCGGAGGGAGGAGTGCGGAGGAGTGCCTAGGCTTGCCACGACACCGGCGAGGTGGTGCCACGGCGGCGACGGCACGGCAGCCGGCCAGGCGGCGGCTGCCGGCGATGGCGGCGGCAGAAGCGAGTGTGGCGGCGGCAAGCGCAGCGAGGCTCGGGAAGCCGGCGGCAGCGCGGCAAAGGCGAGGAAGAGGCCGAGACGGCGGCTCGGCCAGCGGTGTGGCAGCAGGCGGCGGCAGGGCTCGGGGAAGCCAGCGGCAGGCGCGGCAAGGCGAGGAAGAGGCCGAGACGGCGGCTCGGCGCGGCAAGGCGGGGAAGAGTCCAAGACATCAATTAATTGATACACCATCTAGACCACCTCTAACGGAGTCCAAGACAGCAAGGAATTGAACCCCAACTCACCGGAGATAAAGAAATCGGCGAAGAACGGCGGTTCGGCCGGAAGGACCCAAACACGAAATTCGTCGCCAAAACTCGATGAACCCTGAAATTGATTGAGGGGATATGAGCACCACAACCCCACGGACACAAAGAAACAATCGGAGTGGCGATTGACCCACCGGAGAGGAAGATATGACCAAGAACGCGACGAACACGAAGAACGGCGTTGCCGCGGTGGTTTCCTCGATCTCCCGGACGAACGGCAAGGAGAGGCAAAGGAAGATTGTGGGCACAGGAAAGAGGACTCCACCACGGAGGTTTAGGAACCGACGGTGCGCGATTTGGTGAAGAAACAGATGAGTTATTGCCATTCATGCCGATTTCGGATTTTATGTTACTATTCAAAATCCGACGAGAGTTAGGGCTCATTAACCCCAGGGATGGAAAGGTCTTGCCGTTACCAATCCAACGGATCCAGCCTTGCTTAATTTGGAGCATTAAGGAGGAAGTTATGGGTGCTTGAATACATGAAGCAATGGAAAGAGCTTGGCTGTTCTTTTGCCTGGAAGGTTGCCATCGCAAGGTTGAAGAACATGAACAGTGCTGCCACGTGTCATGCTCCCATTGGCTGAGAGTTACGCGAAAGTGACGCCCTAGAGAAAATTTAGCAAAAATGGTCTAAAAATTCCGGAAAAATTCCTAGAACCATTTTGGAATATTTGGAACCCAATAAAATTGGTTTCGTGGAATTTGGATGAAATTTGGAGATTCGAATATTCTGGGGCGAATAACGGGCATTAAACAAAAGCCGCGCGGGATAAAATACCAGAGAGCCTCAAAAAATCTTGAGAAAATTCCCAAAAATGTTTTTAGAATATTTGGGACCTAATGCAATAGGTTCCATGATTTTTGGAGCATGTTCGGACTCGAGTGAAATTTCGGGTACTGACGGGAATCTGGAAATTCGATTTTTCGAACGGAGGGGAAATGATTTCCGATGTTGGATGGATAGGAATGCCAGGTTAAAGTAAACACCAAGGAAACTCCAAATTTTGAATTTACTTTATTTAAATTAGATTTTTCCAGATCGCGAAACTGAGGATGTTACAAACCTACCCCCTTAGAGAGAATCTCGTCCCCGAGATTCGGACGGAGAAAGAAAAAGATCGGGAAACTCTGATCGAAGATCTTCTTCACGCTCCCAGGTAGCTTCCTTCTCCGAATGGTTACTCCACTGAACCTTGCATAATTTGATCACACAGCTTCGGGTTCGACGTTCGGCTTCATCCAAAATGTTGACTGGATACTCCGGGTAAGACAGGTTTTCTTTCAACTCCATTTCTTCATATGGCATCTAATGTTCAGGTACTCTAAGACATTTCTTCAAATGAGAAACATGAAAGACGTCATGTACACCTGACAGCTGTGGAGGCAACTCCAACTTGTACGTGACTTCCTCTCTTCTGGCCATCATTGGAAATGGACCAATATAGCGGGGTGCTAACTTCCCACTAACTCGGAATCGGCGCATTCCCTTCAGTGGTGAAACTTTCAGATACACATGATCACCAGGTGCGAAGCTTAATTCTCGGCGACGGTTGTCAGCATAACTTTTCTGTCTCGACTGGGCAGTCTTCAGATTTTCGCGGATCTGTCTGACCCGCTCTTCGGTTTCTTTCAGGATAACTGGTCCAACGATCTGTCCACCATCGGTCTCTTTCCAATACAATGGTGTTCTGCACTTTCTCCCGTATAGAGCCTCAAATGGTGCCATCTTCAAACTGGCCTGATAGCTATTGTTGTACGAGAACTCGGCATAAGGCAAATTCTGATCCCAAGACCCCTTGTACGTCAAAGCACAAGCTCTTAACATATCTTCTAATATTTGATTTATTCTTTCCGTCTGACCATCTGTCTGGGGATGGTAAACAGTACTGAAGTTTAAATTTGTACATAACACCTCATGCAATTTCTGCCAAAACCTCGAGGTAAACTGAGAACCTCGATCCGAGACGATCTTCTTCGGCACACCATGCAAACACACAATCTTGGCCATATACAATTCTGCGAGCTTATCCCCAGAATACGTGGTCTTCACCGGGATAAAGTGGGCCACTTTAGTCAATCTGTCCACAATAACCCAAATGGAATCATAACCGGACTTAGTTCTTGGTAGGCCGGTGATAAAATCTATTCCGATTTCTTCCCATTTCCAGACAGGAACTTGCAAAGGTTGCAATAGACCAGCTAGCCTTTGCTGGCAAACATCACACCGAGCCACAAAATCAGCCACTTCTTTCTTCATATTGGACCACCAATATTTTTCCTTTAAGTCCGAGTACATTTTTGTACTTCCCGGGTGAATAGAATACACAGAATCATGAGCCTCCTTCAACACTATATCTTTGATTTCCTGTTGGTTAGGGATTACTATTCTTTTCCCGAACCACACTGTACCTTTCTCATCCTCGGCAAATCCAGGGTGTTTTCGTTTCTTCAACTCCTCCTTGAGGTTCGCAATATCCTTATTCTTCTTTTGAGCCTCTCGGATCTGCTCTTCTAGGGTTGATTGTACTTCAACATTGAAAATGCAGCCTTCATTCACCAATTCCAAGTTAAGGCGTTGGAATTCTTCATGAAGCGCGGGTTGGCCTTCATGTACCATAACATTGTTGTAGTAGCTCTTCCTGCTTAATGCATCCGCAACAACATTAGCCTTTCCAGGGTGGTAATGGATTCCAACATTATAGTCTTTCACCAACTCCAACCATCTTCTCTGCCTTAAGTTGAGATCAGACTGAGTGAAAATATATTTCAGACTCTTGTGATGCGTATAAATTTCACATTTAAATCATGGGCAAACCGCTGAACCACACCTATGATCCAAGTTCCAACCCACCATCGCAAGATCCGATCTTTCCCTTGATAAACACCAATCGTGCATCAAGCCCAATAAACTTTTCTTTTTTCTGCAAGATTAGCACTTATTTCTTACCCAAACAACAGCAAAGCTACCAATTTTGTGCGCAATAATTAGAATCCAATAATGTTAACACCAAGAACCCCAAGGCTTAACGGAACAAAGCGCAAGAAATGGGAAATGGAGATGCGCAAGAAATGGGAAATGGAGATCGCATCGACTTAGATGTTCAAGCGACCGAAGACGCGGATGGTGGGGCACGTCCACGGGATGCACTTGTCGAGGTAGTCGAACCACTCCCACGCCGACTCCCGCGGCACGAACCGAGGAACTCGAGGCGGCCAAGCATCGCGAGGACGCCACCGCTGAGCACGTTGAAGGAGAGGTCGAGCCATGCTAGCGTGCGGAGCCCACCGGCCGCCGAGAAGTAGCCGCGGAGCCCCCAGCGCGGTAGCTCGATTGCGATGACCACGCCCCTGGCTCCCGCGCATGTGATGCCATGCCACGAGTAGTGGTCCACCATTGCCCGGTTCAGCAGCGCCAGTTCCTGCCGTAGCGCCTGCATTGCCACCCCCGTCCCCTCCACATCCACCACTGGGGAGAGGTCTACTTTGATCGGTTGAGAGGTTAGGATTAGGGGATTTCGAACGTGGTGAGCAGTTGAGGGAAGGGGCAGTTTACGGAGGAGCGGTTGTTGAATACTTGAAAGCGCATTGTGGAGAAGGGAAGCTCAGGAGCAGGTTGGACAAAGGGTAAACTCATTCTTTTATTAGTTTAGATTTTTTTTAATAATCTTGTTCACAAATATAAAGCTTGCATATAGATTTAATGAGATTTTTCTTTCTATACCTTTATTTATTCTCTCTCAACCATATGCATTTATTCATTACCATCTACACAAAGTTTAGCTTTCATCTTCCAAGATAATTAAGTGAGGACATCTAAATCATTTTTTCTTGTACTTTTCTCAATTTCAACGCAACCTTAATTCTTACGTAAAGTTATTAAAAATGAACCGAAGGAGTAATTGATTCGTAGAATTTTAAAAACAAAGGAATAAGACAAACATACGATTGTAATGCCATAGACTCTTGATTCCCGTAGGATTTAAAAACATAGGTATTTGCAACAACGGTGCTTGATTGCACCACATGAAAAATATAGAAATTTTAAGATTAATTGTTAATTGATTATAGAGAGGAATATGTAACACCTGGCCGGACCCACATGTAAGGGAGAGAGAGAGACTATTAAAGAGGGAAGCATTGGTGGCATCGGACAGAAAATAGAAATGAATTGAATCAATCCCCAATTGCCTTCTTCTTCGTTCCCAAGTCTTCTCTGTTCTCCCCCCAACCCTTGTCTGTGCTCTTCTCCGATTCTTCAGAAGTTGCGATCTCACGCGACGAACTCCACAGCGCCAAGGGACATGACAACTTGGTATCAGAGCCGCGTCGATCGTGAGTCCTTCCGAGCAATGTTGGAGAAGGTCGGGAAAGGGGATTCGGCTTCGATCGATCCTTCTGTTCCTGTAAAATCCCTGTCTCTCCGTGCCAGGCCGCCGTCGCTGAGGAGCCCGAGTACCCCGGCACATCTCTCCCCATCTCTGTCCGCCTTCCCGGTCGTCCGTGCCTCCTCGTCGTCTCCTCGTTCCACGCCTTCGGATCTGCACTGCACCTCCCGCGCCCCCGAGTCACCGCTGTCCTTATCGACCTCTCTGCACCCCACGGGATCAGAGCCGGCTTTGGATCGCCGTCGCCTCGGCTCGCGTGCGGCCTCCTCAGGCTTCCACCCGCGCACCACCATCACGAGTCGCGACGTCTTCCTCGGCGCAGCAGCCACTTCCTCTACGGCGATCAACTCGAGCTTCTTCGGCACCACCTCCACCGCCGCCGCTTCGACACCAACATCCGGCTTCACGGTCAGCGCTGGGGCTTCCGCACCGACTACGATATGGGACATGAGAACTACGCCGCCGTCCTCTGCTGCCTGGCGCGGCTCGATCTCGTCACCGACAGATGAGGAGAGATTGGCATTTATCAAAAGGAGGCTCGATCAACTGTTGGCAAGGGTGGACTCCATCGACACCAACCAGCAACATTTGATGGCTCAAATGGAGATGACTGCGAAGGTGGTGGAACAGAGCTCATTGGATCAGCAGATCCTTGCCAAACAACTGGAGGCAACGGCTGCAGCAGTGGCTCGAATCACAGGCTACCAAGATCTTGGAAGCAAGGAAGAAGCACCGAAGAATAATACCTGGGAGTCACTTGTGCCAATTGCCCAAAAATTCTCAATTGACCATTTTTCTTCAGACCTAGAATGCCATCCTACATTTTCCAGAAAAGTGGAGATACGTAGTTGTAACACCCCAATTTTTCTTGCTTTTCATGAAATTAAATATTATTTGGCACTTTGGTGAATTTTTGGAATTTTCTGGAATTTATTTGGATTTATTTGAATTTATTCCATTTTGAAATAATTAAAGAATTAAACTTTGCAAATAAAAATTTGTTGTAAATATTTTATTTGAGTCCAAAATGTTCCAACATATTTTCCAGAATTTTTCTGGAATTTTTCTGAGTCTTTTGCTATTTTTAATGATTTAATTGAATTTCTGAGAATTTAATTGGATTAATTAAATCAAGTCGGGTCGAGCATCGTTTCATCCGATCGACCCGAAGTCCGAGTCGACTCGAGTCCGACCAGAGCCACGTGACTCGACCGAACCCACTCGGCCGAGCCTAATCAGCGTGGATCGCTTGGATTCAGATCCAACGGCCACGATTGAGCCACGTCACCGAGCCCGAGTCCGACCGAGCCAGCCAGCTCGCCGAACCGGATCCGAGTCCAACTCACGCGACCGTTGGATCGAGATCCAACGGCTCACGTTGAGCCACGTCGCCTTCCGCCGTCGTCGGAATCCGCCGCCAGCTGCGTGTCGACCTCGGTCTCCGCGTGATTCACGAGCCGAGGCCGCTATTTAATGCGCCGTCGCCGCCATCGGGTAGCCCGTTGCGGCGCATCCGTAGCTCCTAACCCACGCCGCCGAGCCGCCGTCACCCGCTTAGAGCTCACCGTAGTTGATCTAAGGAGCCGCCACGGTTTTCGCCGTCTGCCGTCGCCGTCCTCGCCCTCCGCCGTTGACCCCAGATCCGGACTCACCGCGACGAGGCGCACCCGAGGAGAACTCACCTCACGGAGGAGCCCGCATAACGCTATTGCCGTGTCGCTGCCCCTCAGCCCCGGCCACCAGCCCAAGACGCCATCGCCGTAGCTCGAGCTTCCTCAGCCGTCCGATCCAGATCCAACGCCCCAGATCACGCCACGTCATCCCACGGTGAGATCCCGTCCAAAATTCCAAATCCAATCTCGACCGTTGGATCTAGATCCAACGGTCCAGATCAAACGCGTTCACCCCAAACGCGTGAGTCCAGATCCAATCTGGGCCGTTGATTTTCAAATCAACGGCCGAGATCTAGCCACGCAGTGCGGAGATCGACCGCCGTGGTCGGGCCCGCCCAGCGTGCGTGTGACGCCGCAGCGGCCGCGATGTCGGGCCCACCACACATCGCACCATGATGTCACGCCGACGCCATGGCGCTCAAGATGTCGGGCCGGCCGTCCCGCTGCGCGACATCGCAGATGGACGCCACCAGCGGCCCCACCTGCCGTAACCGTGGTGAGCCTCGGCCGACGCCGCAGATGGACGTCACCCGAGGGGACCCACTTGTCAGCGACACATGGAGCCGTGGACCAAGTCCACGGTGGACCAAGCCGAACCGTGGGCTGAGCCCATGGACCGGCTGACGTTAGCCGACCAATCCAGTGCTGACGCGTGTCACTGCTGACGCAATAATTAATTTCCGAAAAAGAAAATGATTTATTAATTCGAAATAATGATTTCAGATTTTGATTCAAACTTCAAACGCTTATAACTTTTGCGTTTCAACTCCGATTTGAGTGATTCAAATTTCTAAATTTGTATAAAATTGAGATCTACCTAATTATGAATTTTATTTAATTTTTGGACTAAAGTTTTTCTCTGTAAAATTATTTAATTGATTATTTAAACTTTAAATAATCATAACTTTTGCATTTAAACTCCGATTTGAGCGATTCCAGTTTCTAAAAATTTATAAAATTATGTTCTCTCTGTTTATGGTTTTTATTTGGAGGTTTGGACACTTTTTGCCTATTGTTTATTCGTGTATTGCTATTTGCACGCTTTACGAGTAGACGTTGAAGTGCCGGAAGGATTCGAAGGAGAAGTATTGACTCAGGATCCAACTCAAGACCAAGAACAAGTACTTTTTGAAGGCAAGTTATGCTTTGACCATGTTGATCCTATTTTGAAACCTATTTTGATTCGAATTATTGCATGCTAGTTCAATTAGAAAATACTTTATTTAAATATGGGAAATTAGATAAATGCCAAATTGTGTATGACACCTTGATTACTTAAGTATGTGCCATGACCCCCTTGTCACCCTAGTTGTGGTTTACTAGTTGGACATTATTAAATCGCCAACATGGGAATTTAGACCGTTGTAGTATATTGCTTAGACCTGCTACGTGCTCATGACATGATTTTGGACAATCAAATATTAATATTGACTTAATGATATATTGAACCTGTTTTGGAAAGGTATCATGTGATGTTGATGGCACGTGGTGCATGGTAATCAACTGGGGTTTTGATAAATAGATTTGGCCAGGGCATGTGGCAAGAATGATCGGGTGGGCAGTTGTGGCATTGGGAATGTTGGTTTGGTTCTTCGGTAGTCTTGCCCTGGTCACCCTAAGGACTTAACCTTGCAAGCCTTTGAACTGGGTCTAACGTGCAACCACATGTCCGTAATGGGACGGACCTAGTTGATTAAGTTGCTAATAACGCACTGTGAGACCTCGGGAGGTCAACTACACCCTTTGTGTAAGTTGTGCGGGAGGCGTCTGGAGCTGCGGCCAGGTACCCATCTAACGGTTGGTTGGCCTAAACTTCGCCTTAGCTAAGGGAAGGGTTAGTGTGCAACAACCGGGGAGGACCACTTGTATTGTTAGAAGTTTCCGAAAGACTTTGTTACTGAACTCGCCTTTGTGGTGTTTGACTCAGTATCTTGTGGGTAAAGTGCATAACCTCTGCAGAGTGTACAATCTATTCGAATAGCCGTGTCCGCGGTATTGGACATCGCTCGGGAATTACAGTCAAGGGTTAGACTTTATTGAAAATAACTTGGATTTGAAAGGTTGGGTTTGGTTAAATAATGATGTCGATGGAAATGTGGATTAGGATGGGAAAGATGTTTATTAAACTCCTTGAAAAGTTAGTTATGCTATACTTGTTTCTACTGCTTTCGAATCTACTTATGATACTTGTTAAAATGCTGTTTACTGCAAATATACCTTGAGCTATTCCTTTCTATCAAGCCATGCATATAGTATATTAGCTTGCATACTGTGCATGACTTGCTGAGTACCAAGTACTCACCCTTGCCCCAACACAACACCAGTTGAAGAGGAGACTACACCAGCTTTGGAGGAGGAGCTCCCAGAAGACCCGTCCAACTAGGAGTCGAGTCCCGCCGCTGCCTGTGGTATACTGGATGGCGCCACGAAGTTATCTTATTTTCCGCTGCTATTATTTCTCTTTTAATAAGTTTCGCCTTGCGAGGCGTATATTTGTAACTTGGCCATAAGGTCAAGCAACCAGTTTGGTTATTTAAATAAAGTACTTTATTGGTATCGAATGGTATGATTGTGATATTTACCGATGTTAAGACTGTGTGCACTAGCGCGTTCCTGGACTAGTGCTGAATACACAGAGGGTCCGGATTTGCAGATTCGGGGTCCCGACAGTAGTGCATCGGATCTCACCACAAAGCTTGAAGACAATTCAAGTTATGAGCTACATGATGTTGAAGCAAGCTCAGCCGAACAGAAAATTAGTCTATCTAAGCAGCTCGAGGGAGAGTCTCAAACGGAAACTATCTCAGATTCTGCTATTCACGAGCCAACGACTGTGAAGCTCGAAGGCAAACCAAGTGAGCCATTGACAAAAGATGGTGAGCTTCCTGTTCCAGAAGCAAGCTCAGTTGAACAAATGAACTCACTATTCAAGCAACTCGAAGAAGAGGTGCAGTCACAGATGCCTTAAAGCTCAGAACATAAGCCTGGCCAGCAGATGGGGTATCAGACAATATATTGCCCATGGGCAATGCATCCTCCATCTGGGGCAGCTATTTACCCACCTTATCCATCGACAAACACAGAGGGGTTTTGGTCAGCAACCGTACAATTTGGTGGAATTGATTATCTGATAATTAGGCCGTGGAATCCTGGTGTATTTTGGTTCACTTCCTTAACCAATATAGAGATGCTAGTAGGCAGAATGATTGACACAGTGAGCAAGCATATCAGGCGTTTCATTGTTGAGAATGCAACTGCAATTCATATGGTGATTGGCACCATGAGCAAGGATAAGCAGCTACCTGAAAATTCTGTACATGACCTGGCTTATGGTCTTGTCTTCCTATTTGCTAATTGGTTATCATTGTCTGGGAAGAGAAGGTCAACATTGAATGAAAGTTATATGGATAGCTCTGCAGATTTGCAACCACCATTCATTCCACCTACTGAGGTCACTGTCGTTGAATTGTAGAGGCCATGGGATCCCGGTGGTATTTTGCATAAATATTGCAGTAAGGTTCAAGCTTTGAGCTGCGATGAAACTTTTCATGTTCAGGTGAAGGAGGTTCGGGAAGCACCACAAGGGAATATGCTTGAATCATGGTTTGTTTCACTATCTGAGAAACTCAATAAACAGTGCAGGGAGAAAACCTGTTTACCTGAAAATGGTGAGGACACAGGAACTAGCGAGCCGCGAAATTTGGGAAGCTCCAGACCGTCATCTATAGTTGTAGTTGAAGAGAGTATGTACCAGGTGTCTGAAGGAGTTCAGATAGATTCCCTGACTTCGGGGCCTGAAGGTTCCGCAGAAAAGGACATATCCAATGTTGAAGACCAGGAGCCTTCAGAAATACAGAAATGGTCTGCAGATTTCCCTGACATGTTTGACGTTTTGCTAGCTGAGAGAAGAGTTGATGAAGCTCTGGATGCACTAGATGAAGCGGAATGAGTTGCTTCAGATGCAAAACAAAAGCAGACTCTAACTATAGATGAATCGAATATTTTTGTGGCAACAGATCGCTCATCCTGTTTTGCTAGTAATCCAATTGCACTTCGGATGGAAGTACTTTGTGAATCTGGTGGAACTAATGCATGCCTATCAGGAGATGTTGGCATCTATAATCATGGTTACTGGGGCACGAGTATTGAGAGAACAAAGGTTTATAAAGTTAGCAGGTACATCAGGTCATCAGACTCTGTGGACCTGACAGTTCCTTTGACAAGCTCAGATGGTCGTCAAAATCTTGGTGATCATACCGTCATGGCTGGTAAGGAGGATTTTGCAGAGTGGAAGAAGGTTGAGTTTGATCTGCCATCAAGTGAGACAAATTCTAATTCAAAGCTTCAGCTTACAACCAGCAAAGGTGGCAATTACATCATGGGAAGCTATCTGTTAAATGCATTTCGCTGGAGTGAGATTGTTGGACCTTGGGAGGAGAGACCTGGTCACTTCAATGATGCTTGGGATTATTGGACTGATGATGGACTTGGATTGTTTGAGTTCCTTCAATTAGCAGAAGACTTCGGTGCTTGCCTAGTTGGTATCAATGTGCTTCCTCCAAATCCAAATACAGAAGCTGTGAGAATAGGTTCTCAAGGATTTGTGCTTGGGTATCATGTGCAATGGGATCCTGGAATCATATGAAGTCAATGTACGGTAATTCAATTGCTTGGGGACAAGCAATTTCTCATGGGGACGGTAATGTAACACCTGGCCGGACCCACATGTAAGGGAGAGAGAGAGAGACTATTAAAGAGGGAAGCATTGGTGGTATCGGACAGAAAATAGAAATGAATTGAATCAATCCCCAATTGCCTTCTTCTTCGTTCCCAAGTCTTCTCTGTTCTTCCCCCAAGCCTTGTCTGTGCTCTTCTCCGATTCTTCAGAAGTTGCGATCTCACGCGCCAAACTCCACAGCGCCAAGGGACATGACAGAATAGAGAATATGCACAGAACTCTTGGAATTTGTAACATAAGATTAGACATCGTCCTAGAATTTCTTCAAAATTTCTAGGAATTTTTTTATCCTATAAAGCTCCTTTAAAGAAATACTACAAATCAAACATACATAGTAGAAAGATTTTTATTATGGATTGAACCTAAATAATTCTTTGGAGTAAAATGTTCCCTCAGCTTTACCCCTTTTAATGCACATTTAGAGATGGCAACGAGTCTATACCCAATGGATATCACCACCCTATACACGTACTCATGTTAGTAAAGTTTACCAGCTATAATACACATACCTACACGTGGGTACAAAATTTACCCATACCCATATCTGTGTAGATAACGACGACCCGACGGGTAACCCGTAGCTGCATTATGGATAAATGCCCTTGCAAACGGCAATAACATATCTTATAAGACAATTAAATGAAAATGCAATACATATCCGTATCAAAAATTAAATATTATACTAGAGTGCACAGTTAGGCCTTAGGCATTATATCTTATAAGACAGCTAGTGTTTAGAGATTTTGATGGGTTAACCGGCTGAGCTGTACAGTTGAGCCTTAGGCAGTTGGGCCAAATCGCTAGTAGACCAGACGCACAGGTGAACGGATATGGATAATAGCAGAACGGATTTGTACCCACTCTACTCACTATTGGTAATTTTTGCTCACTAATAAATCTACGAGATGTGCTTCTATGCTCTTACTCCTAATACAAGTTGCACAAATCTTAAAGCAAACGAATGGGTAAGTAATCCTCATCTACCTTTCATTCATGCTTTAATATTTGTGCAACTTTAAAAAGGAAGAGCATAGAAGCACATCTCTAAATCTAAAGGTATAAAATATAGTTTATATCTAATCTCTGGTGAGCTAAATACCCATGTTTCGGTGCCTGTTGCCATCTCTACTTCAAGTTGCGCCCACAACACTCAACACTGCCATATTAGCTTTCCTCTTCACTGTGGGGATCCCACTCCGGCGAGCTCATGGCCCCCTCCTCGCCGGAGAAGAAGGTCCAATGCGCCGCAAACGGCGACTGCGCCGCCCCGCCGCGGAATTCCCCGGCCTCCGGTTACTATCGTCTGGCCGCCCCGGTGGCGCTGGCCGCCGCGGATGGCGAGCTCCGGTGGCTACGGCGTTGCATTGAGGCGGCGGTGAAGGGCTTCGCCATCGGCTCCGGGCTGAAGGGTGGCCTCGCGCTCTTCTCCGTCCTCGTCCGCCTCCGTAGCCGCCGCTCCCCCAGATCGAGGTCCCCTTCGCTCGCCATCCCCCGCAGAAGTTGGCTGCTTGGTGTTGCAACTTGTAATTCTTGAGGCGTGGTGCGTGCAGGAAGGCGGGAGCGATGACGAACGAGGAAGCGATGATGCTGGCGTTGAAGGAGACGGTGAGGTACGGCTTGTTCTTGGGGACCTTCGCCGGCAGCTACGTCTCCGTCGACGAGTGCATCGCTGCTATCTGGGGGCGTAAGAGGTCAGTTCTCTGAAACCCCGCTGTTGAAATACTTCCTTCTTGTTTATTGCAAGGAAAAATGGGAACTTTGATGGGGGGCGGTGGCGAACCCTACTGCGGATTTGCATGTAGCGAGGTTGATGGATGACTCCTTTAGTGATGATTTGGGCAAATAGTTGGCATTCGCCTTGGTTAGTTGCTTAGTTACGCTAAAGATAATGTAACATGTGTGTGAGTATGAAGTAATTGGTGGGAATTATGTGTTGGAGTGATGTATTTGAGCAATTCTTAAATAAGAGAAGGACAAGAAAATGAGTAGTATACTTTTGTTATTGCTTGTTGTTAATATTTTTGAGGAGATGTGCTTTGATGAGGATTATTTGTATTGTGATGAAAATTGTTCTGGTTCCTTGGCACTGTGTATTGCAAGGAAAGATTGTTGATTTTTGGCGGGGGCTTGAGCTCATCTTTTTCGCAATTGCAAACAATTCTCAGTGTGCAAAACGATGGGTTTATTGCTTTTGCTTCTTGCATTAGTGGATACTATTTTTTATTATATTAGCTGTGCATCGTTTGTTATGATTGTTTGAACCGAAGTTTTGTGGACAACTCTTTAGGAAAAGAAGAAAAAAAAATAGGGGAAACTCTGGCAACTTGCAGTGAATCACATTCAAAGATGTTATTGTGGTGAGGAGTTCAATAGTTGGGAACTGTGAGTTGCGTTATGGACAACACCTGTCACTCTGCCAGAGGTCTCTGTACCTTTTGCCCTTTCCTAAATGGTAATAAGCAGGTAGCATGTCGAAACAGATCAGTGACCATGAATTTGTAATTCAGCGGTAATACGCCGGTAACATTACTTTTGTTGATAATGGGGAAATCTTAAGTTTCTGCTTGATCAGGAGAGATGGTTTGTTTGCTAACCCAAATTAAGTTCCTTAGAACAAACTTAAGGCAATTTGCAAAGGTTACAGCTAGCTGCGAGTTTTGTTTGCCTTCTGAATTGAATTAATCATCCTTTTTGCAAAAAAAGAGAGAAAGACATAATATTGAATTGTTATTGTTATTAGTTATGTGTTGTTTTGCAAAGCATTTGGGGAAAAAATGACTCCTACTTCTGGTTTGTAAACCTGTTGGAACCTGAAATATTAGCATTTTGTACTGAAGGGTAGTGGAATCTAGGAACTAGGGTGGGTCTGTTTTGAGTATTTTGGAAACAGAAGGTCCAAATCATCATATTTATTATTCGGATGAACTGCAGCTAGGTTATTTTTCGAGAGAACAGCAGCAAGACTTTTCTTTTTCTTTTTTTTGAGAAAAAAGATGTTTGGATGGTTTTGGGTCTTGAAACTTCACTTGTGGAATACTGCAAATTAGTGTTAAGGATATAGATATTGTCTTATATAGACTCTTCATATATAGGTTTTTCTTTTATAAATTTTCCTTGTATAAGTATTGTCTTATATAGGCTTTCCTTTCGTACCCACTTGTACATTTAATATTCTGGCCTATTGGCCTCATATTGAATACAATTGCTATTCATAATATGGTATCAGAACAAGGTTAGGGTTAGGGTTTTACCGGCATTATACTTGCACCATCCCTAGCCGCCACCTTGTTCTTCCGCTGTCGCTGCCCCCGGGAGAAGAAATCTTTAGTCTTGGGGGCGGCCACCTCTGCTGACGCGGCTACTCTGCCGTCACTCGTCTTTGCCGGTCTCGTTCTCTGTCGGCCTTGTCATCGACCGACCGCGATGCCACCGCTTGTCTCTAGCCCATCGGCCTCAGCGCTGTCTTCCTCGGCCAGTCCACGGCCTCGGCAGCCATCCGCGGGCCGCAAACCTCCAATTGCCCGTCACCATCGACCGCCGACCGCCTCGGCTTCGGGCTCACCGTCTGCCCGCGTTCTCCGAAGGGACAAGGCTGGCTTGCTACCCGATCGGATTCCATTGGAATTCCAATACTCAAGTTAAATCAGGTTTCGGCTCCGCTCCAGAGCGGCTCCAGCTTTAGTTTTGCTCCGGCTCTAGCTTCTCAGCCTTTTCGGCTCCAGCTTCGGCTTTTGTGGCTTCAGCTTTTGATTTTTGTCAGATTTTACTATGCGCACCCGAAGTGTATCAGCAGTGTACCAGAAATTGCTACGGGCACCCGAAGCATACCAAAAGTTTTTCGGCTTTTTGTTCAGCCTTTTGGCTCCAACTCCAGTTGTTTAGCTCCGGCTTCGACTTCTTCGACTTCCGGCTCTTGGTTTCGACTCTCTAGCTCTGGCTCTTTGGATCAGTTTTTCGGCTCTGGCTCTTTGGTCTTCACTCCAACTCTTCAGTTGTTGGCTCGGATCCGGCACTTCTGATCGGCTATCCGGTTTCTGGCTCTTGGCTCGGCTCTCCGGCTCGGCTCCAACCTTTGGCTCCGGCTCTTTGGCTCCTCTATTTTCTACAGCTTTGGCTTCTTTAGCTTCTTTGATTGTTGATATTTCTGAGCTTTTACTGATGGCTGCCGCTAGCAATGGGGTTCATCTCGCTCCTTCAGTCGCCGCCATTGGGCTTCTCTTTGCCTTGACCGCCGCTGATGAGCTTTGGTTCGACCTTCGACGTCGACATGATTTTCTTTGCATTGAGCGCTGCCACTGAGTTTTGATCTCGGGTTCTACTTCGAGTCTGGTTGTTGCTGGTGGTGGTATCTACTACTAGTATTTCTAGTATTTCTTTGAGACTTTCGTTGCGTCCATCCAAGTCCTTATCATCGTGGTTCTTTCGTCGGCTCGGCTCATTCCGTCAACTTCTATTTCCGACTCATTACCTTGGCTCATTCTGTCGGCTTTTCTTTATCGACTCGGCTCCTTCGTCGGCTCGGTTTTTCAAGAGTTGGGTGCTACGACGACTACTTCAAGATCAGAACTTTGAATTTATCCTATTCCCTATTTTAGTGTGTCGACCCTTCCAAATGCAATGTTATTGCTTCGCCTTGCATTTGTTGTTGCTGTTGGGGTGGGGGGGGGGGAGTTAAGGATATAGATAATGTCTTAAATAGACATTCCATATATAGGTTTTCCTTTTATAAGTTTTTCCTTGTATAGGTATTGCCTTATATAGGCTTTCCTTTTGGACCCACTTTCACATCTATATATTCTATCCTTTTAGCCTCATATTGAATACAAGCGCTATTCATAATAACTAGAACTCACAAACACGCCTTCATGCTTTACAGTAGTTAGATAAGCGATTATAAGTCAGCGTATTTGTGACCATAATATTAAAATTTAAATCATAACACCATAGTCTTTTTTTAATAATTTTTAATTCCATACTATTGTTGCTTCAGAACAGCAAGGTGGAGATCATTATTAGCTGGGTTAATTGCTGGTCCTTCTATGCTGTTGACGGGGCCGGGCACGCAACATACTAGCTTGGCAATATACATTCTCATGCGTGCTGCTGTACTTGCATCCCGTTCTGGAATAAAGAGCAAAAGATTTGAAAAGATTTGCAAACCTTTGACTTGGTCACATGGTGATGTCTTCCTTATGTGTCTTTCATCTGCACAAATTTTGTAAGTTTCTTTCAGAATTTCTATACATTTTTAGGTTGTAGTTATATATGTCAATGTCACTTCTGTTTGTTTGGGATTGCATAAAAACTATTGTTAATATAATCAAGGATATTCATTGGATCGAGTTGTTTAGACATTATGACCATACTGTAGTATATAAAAAAAACTATGATAGCATGCATAAAAAATTTGTTGTGCTTGTCAACTTCAAATATATAGATGGTTCAAGTAATGATTATTGAAAAAAATGGGTCAAGTTCAAGTAACAGTTTATTGAATCATCTTATATTCTTTTTGGAAATGTTAAAGTAATATGAACAGCTGTTTCCATATCTAAGAAGTTCTGCTGTGTTACCTTATTCCTGACACATAAATGCTACTTTCTTAAGAAAATGAGAAAAATAAAATGTAATGAAAGACAGCCAATGCCATTCTTTAGCATAATTTAAAATGCCCTTGCATTTTTGTTGATGTCATCGAAAATGCCAGCAAACCAAAAATACAATGTTTCATGCATATCACTCTCATCAGAATCTGAAATGCTCCTCCATCGAACTTTAATGGAAAATGGAACAGTTTTCATGTCCATGTTAGGGGCATCTTTGAGAAAATGTGTAAAACAGAATGTAGTTTTTTTAAGCAACACAAATTGCTTTGCTAGTCTAAAAATTTGAGACATGGATTCATACAGTGTATTCTATATTGAGACTGCAATATAAATTTAAGAATGTGAAAGAACTTTTTTTGAGATGCAAGGGCATTTCCCTTGTTATCTTGTTATGACAATAACTTAAGTCATTTGTTACACCATTGAAAAAGATATGCATCATGCACGGGTCATTGGTGAGTAGCATGTATATATGTATTTTGTTGTACATATTCAGTGGCATGTGAGAATAGTGATTTTTCCTATATTATTTCTTCTGCAGATCTGCATACATTCTAAAACAGGACAGTTTGCCATCATCATATACATCATTTCTAAACAAGCATGGTGGAAAGGATCTTGTTGTTTTGCAAGGTATGAAGGAAATAGTCAACCACACTGCTTTCACTAACCTAGCGGGTATTGAGAAGTACTACAAATCTGCTGGTGTTGACCGAAAGTTAGATCCAAACATGAAAGTGCCTTGCTCGGTATGTGCAACAGATCTGTTAGTATCATGTTGTCCCATATGATTGAATCACATTCATATTATAATGAGAGGTGCTTCTATGCTCTTCCTCTTAATACAAGTTGCACTAATCTTGAAGCAAACGAAGGGGTAAGTAATCACCATCTACCTTTCATTCATGCTTTAATAGTTGTGCAATTTTTAAAAAGAAAAGCATAGAAGCACATCTCTATTATAATTTGAAGTTTAGCCTATCAAGAATGCAATCCAAAGGGTCAGTTTTACAGCAGAACATTTTGCCATGAGATAACCGTTCCTAGCTAAACAATTACCATTTTTTTTGTTAATTTCCATTCCGTGATCTAATCTCTTCTCTGATCGATCCAGATTGTGCATGGTAATCAATCATGTACTGGACATTTTTTTTCATTCTTGTTACAAGCATTTGGAAGAGCAGTTCCTGTCTATGTGCCAGTCTACCTAGTTCCTGCACTTGTAGTTCATCGGCAGGATCTCTTGAAAAGGTATACAATAATACCAAGTACACTGACATGTTTTGGTTTCTAATATTTGGGGGAAACATTTTTTGCTGCCAAGAACCATGCATACCCTGGACTAATGGAGCCTGATATCCCAAGGGTAATCATGCTTCATGTAAGAATTAAAGCGTCAGATAAGAAGTATGCCCTATTCAGGTTGACAAAAATGAGTGTTGTTCATAGTATAAACTCTATCTATCTACGCGAGTTGTCATGCTGCCTACTACAGTTTATGCAACAGGTTGCAGTTTCTCTAAATGTGCTGCATCCCTCACAACATGCAGGCCTTACACAATACTAGGGAAGAGTCTTCTAGGAACAGCAAGATCTAGCCTATTCCTCTCGATGTATTGCGCATCTGCATGGTGAGTTTGCACTTTTTTATTTCAAGTTTTCAACTCCTCATCTTATGGTAGGAATGTAGATGTATCTTGTTGGGACGACAAATCATGGGGTTTCCTTGTCTATTTTCAGGGCTTGGACATGCCTGCTTTTTAGAATCTTCCAGAGTTGCAATACCCCGCTTGTTGTTCTTGGCACGGTAAGCAACGACTGAAACTTTACCGCGTAAATTCAGTACCAAAAAGTGCTAATCCTGCATCTTTGAGATACTAAACTGTTTTCCTACGACAGTTTCCAACGGGTCTTGCATTGCTTATCGAGAAGAAGAGCAGGAGAATTGAGATATCCCTGTACTGCCTTGCCAGAGCTATCGAAAGCTTTTTCACATGCATGACCGATGCAGGACGTTGCCCTCCAATACTACAGATAAATCGAGCCGATGTAGTAGTATTCAGTATGGCCACTTCGATCATCTTGCACTGTTATGCGCAGGAAAGAGAAGTTTTTCGGTCCAAGTACTTGAATGTCCTTGACTGGGTATTCGGTGTACCGCCTCCATCCGATCCGACTACGAAAGTAGGAAATATTCTCCATCCGATGAAGGAACCAAGAAATGTTGAGCAGCATGCTGGCCTGTAGAGTGATGAACTATCTAGATGCCTCATTGGCATTGTGATCTTAGTCCAAGAATAGATAGGCACATTAGAATGGTTCTAGCTTACGATGAGCTTTGGACAGGAAGCTCTTTCCAACAAGCAGGATATTTATTCAATTGATTTGTTGCAACACAATGACCTGGTCATATGAATTGACCATATTTAGGACGTGTATTTTAACTTATTGATCTTGATGTGTTACTATACTCCCATATGTTGCGAGTTGGAGGCTGGAGCCCTAATCAATTCAATTGTGCTATTCGGTTCACCTCTCCTTTATACCATACGCATCGCTTCAAATGTCTTATGAGCCAGTTTCTTGTGATTCTAATCTTGTGAAATAAAATTTCTTGTGATAAAGTTTGTATATGCCCTTTTCGAGTTTCAGATTTAATCCCCAAAGCCATGGCTTCTATCCTTTACTCATGTCTCCGCTACAAGGGCAAGCTGAAGTCCACGAAGATCTTTTTTAACTAGTAAAAATCCCACACGTTGCCGTGGCGGATGTCCTTATAATTTTGATAGAGAGAAAATCTTTAAAAATTGAAATAAAAAGAAAAGTGATTTTTTTTAAAAAATGTAGAAATCTTTGGTTTTTTTTTTTTTAAAAAAAAGAGCTCTCGTTGAGACTCGATCTCATCTCAAGACCTCTTGTTTACTACGCATGTGGTTTAGCCAACTGAGCCACGAAATTATCCCAAGTTTTTGGGGTTTGACTTCATCTGTCATCTATCTATGTTGTAAGAAACACTAAAAAAATATTGCAGCTCGACACTGTAGAAATGAAGTGTTAATTTTCTTATAAAAAATTTAGAAATATTTCTAGATGCTACGCATCTCCAAAAAAAAAAAAAAAACAGAAACAAAAGTGCTAATTTTCTTATAAAAATTTTGAGAAATGTTTCTTTAATTTTTTTAAAAAAATATTCTTAAGAAAGCTGTTTTTTTATTTTTGGAAAAAACTAAAAAGTATTAAGAAAACTTTAAAATATTCCTTTTTAAAAGCCTTAGGAAACTGTTTTTCTTTTGTGATTTTTGTAAAAAAATTTAAAATTCCTTTTAAAAAATCCTAACGAAACGAAAATTATTTGAAAAAATATCATTTTTTTCTAGACTTTTTAAAATAAAAAATCACTGTAGCTTAAAATAAAAAATCACTGTAGCTATACTATTGTAGATGTTGCAATGGCCTACGCCTTCCAGATTCGAAGATAAGACCTACCGCTATCAATTGAATGCTTTAACCAACTGAGCAGCGGTGATGCCATGATTTGATTCACTTGTCATCTTAGTTTCTTGAGTAAAGTCACTGTAGAAAACTACAGTACAAAATATGGTGATATAGTCTAAAACCATCTACAATTATAAAGACGATTAGTGTCTATATATCTTTACAATTGATAATATTTTAAGGTTGTCTATATAAGATATTACGAGTTTTTAGTTATGATATAGAAAAAATGTTTATTATAAACTATAACTCATACAATGATATTTTATGCTGTTTATACCATCAAGAATGACAATTATGCTCTCTCTGTTTCTTCCTTGTCCTCTGTGTCAACAAAAAGTCCACTGTCAAACAAGGATAAAAAATACTGGCTGAAATTCAGAAATCTCGACCAAAATTTCCACTGTAGAAAGTTTGGCCGGTTAAAAAAATTTGAATTACTACAGTAAGCACACAAATATGGGTGAGATCTTGGCGATTTCGGCCGAAATCTCGGGGTTTTTTGCTGGATTTTGATTTTGTGCACTGTATTTGATTTGATTTAGGGTTAAGATCATCCACAAAAAATTTCAAAAAAAATTGACGTGTTTTTGACCATTTTTTGGTCGGTTGAATTTGTCGGTTAGTCTTAAGTAGCACTGTCTGAATTTTTTAAAATTTCTCAAAATTGATCATCATCTAAAAATTTTATGGAAATATTATGGATGTGTTAGGACCATTCACAAAAATTTTCAATATTTTCTAAAGTGGTTTGACTTATTTTTCATTCAGGTGAAATTTGTCAGTCCATCTTTAGTAGTACTATTTGAATTTTTGAAAATTCCTCAGGCTTGATGACTATCCATTTTTTGTTCAGTTGAATTTTATCGAGATTTCGGACGAGATTTCGGAATTTTCGACAAAATTGTGGATTTCTCGGTTAAAAAAAAACCATATTTGAATTTTGGTTTTTGAATTTCGCCCAAATTTAATTTGAAATTTTTGAATCTTGTTGAAATTT
Source organism: Rhipidocladum racemiflorum (assembly GCA_036346355.1). Taxonomy (NCBI): domain Eukaryota; kingdom Viridiplantae; phylum Streptophyta; class Magnoliopsida; order Poales; family Poaceae; genus Rhipidocladum; species Rhipidocladum racemiflorum. Next base: position 81,620,724 of record CM070573.1, on the reverse strand, counting down.
CGGATTTCGGTCCCTCTTGAAATAAAGTTCGAAAATGAAATTTGAAACCTTGCTTGCAAAGCATATCACACCGTAGTACAAAGTCTGTGAGCCGGTCGCATTCTGTCCCAGCAATGACTGCTCCTAGTTCGATCTAGACCATCGAAATAAGATAGACATGACGAAAGAGGTCGGTCGCACAGCAGACACAGCAATGTCCACTTTTCCATGGGATTTACTCCTCCCACGATCAGGGTTCAAAATCTCGCCGAAATTCGGAGAGATATCGGATCTCGGAACCTCTCGAGTTTCATAATCTCGGCGAAATTAAGAAAACCCTAAAAAATTCAAAGTGCTATAGTAACTTATAATCTCGCCGAGATCTCGGTGAATTTGATATGAGGGTACAAAAGGAAAGCCTAAATAAGGGACTTATCTATAACAGACAATATCTTATCTATAACAGACAATATATCCTTAACATTTTCATCCATTGCTGCCAACATGCATTTTGCACGTGTGTGTACTTCAATGTCTGCTCTTATTACAATTGGAATGATCCTGTTGCTCTTATTTTTGTAGGGAATATTGACTAATGAAACAAGATGTCTAAGATGTGAAACTGTCACTGATAGAGATGAAACATTTTTTGACCTGAGCCTTGATATTGAACAGAATAGGTCAATCACCAGCTGTCTTAAAAACTTCAGCTCAAGAGAGACTTTGAATGATGAGGATAAGTTCTTCTGTGACAAATGCTGCAGGTATGTTATTCTCGTTCATTGCTTCCTCATATCATATCCAATATCTCTATCTCCTCCTGGTTGACATTATGTAGCATAGCTACACTCAGTGGCACATGTAATGATTCAATATAGTAGCATCTCTGGGCTTCTGATCATGTTAATTACTATTTCTGCTTGTTTTGCTTGATTTAATTTGTTTAAATCTGCTGATAAACCATGCATTAGCGCATGGAGCTTCTGAGCTGTTTACTTCACAAAAGTTGTGTATTTTGAATTTTGAATGCAATCAGACATTTCACTTTCCTTTTGTTTGTCATATTTTGCTCTGCTATTCATACATCAAAATTGTTGTATCACTTGCACATTTTCATTTATTTGGATTATCTCTGTTTTTCTTGGATTGTGTTGGAATTTTTTCTTAATTTCAGTTTACAAGAAGCACAGAAAAGAATGAAGATAAAAAAAACCGCCAAACATCCTGGTAATTCATCTCAAGCGTTTCAACTACATTGAGCAGCTTGGCCGCTACAAAATGCTATCATATCGAGTTGTTTTCCCTCTGGAGCTTAAACTCGTCAACACTGTTGACAACCCGGACTTGGAATATTCCCTTTTTGCTGTGCTAGTTCATGTCGGAAGTAGGCCAATCACGGCCACTATATCAGATTGGTAAAGAGCCACAGCCACTGGTTGTTCTTTGATGACGAGAAGGTTGAGATGATGGGTGAGTCCATGGTACAGACATTCTTTGGCTCAGAACAAGAGTTCAGTAGTAACACTGATAATGGCTACATACTCTTCTATGAAAGCCTCGCTAAAAGATGCTGATGCCTTTCTCATGCCTCGCAATTAGTTATACAGTTTTCCTTCTGTGACCACACTTCCTGCTCCTGACAATATAGAAGATTCGTTAAATTAGAATAAGTTGAATGCAAGACCATTCGACTTTAGATGTTATGGTGGAATCAGCATTTAGCAATATAAAAAACTCTGACGAGTTTGTGGATGGTGCTGTAGCTGCAGAAGTTCACAGGGTTCTTATTTCTTTTTATTTTTATGTTATTCTGTTTATGCGTGCAGGTTGTATCAATCCCGGATGTTTGTTATAAACCTTTATCATGTAAAAGGAGAGTTGCTTTCATCTTGGAGGCCTTTTGGCTTCGAGTAAAATTTTGGTTCAAAGACGAAGCATCTGCTGATTTCCATGGGATTCTCATCGATCTTTTGTTGTTGTAGCCGCTGTTTGCAAATTCGTATACAATGTTACGGACTTATTTCGTTTGCTATTTGTACACTGTTCCTCTGATCTGGTAGTTGAGGTGTTGTGCAGGCTTGATGCCGGTATGTGTAGCTATCTGCTTTTCAAAAATTACACCATGCTCTCATCCGAAAATCGTGGAAAACATTCAGAGAAGCGCATATCAGTGTATGTTGTTGGGGATTGCTATCGCTACCCATATGAAAACCAGGGTATGACTGAAATTTCGATCTTCAAGTTTGTTTGGCAATATGATTCCCTCCTATTACAGAAGATGGATTGCATAAAGCTTAACTGAGAAACAGCAAGCTGATTCTGCATGGCATTATGGCATATCATACCCTGAAGTTTATAGGTGAATCGCTATGTCTACTCTCTACTGTATGCACAATTTGGACATCACTGCCGGTTTGGACCAACTGTTGCAGTGTTGCTCCTTCAGCCACAAAACAGTTAAACAGTGAGAAGATCTTTCTCCCGAAGATTAGCTGCCATTGAAGAAACAAAAGAAAGCTTCCTTAGCGACCTGTAGAAAGCTTAGTAGCCACGAACATGCCCACCAGTCCAGACGCACCGATCATGTCAAACTCGAATCAATAATTCACCAAAGAGACAGCAAATATCCTGCATAATCATCACTTTTCTAGCCCCGGAAAAACTTTGTTTTTTTTGCAAATCTAGTGTCCTTCTGAACACAATTATAAAAAATAGCCCTATTGTTAACCGCGGAAGCGCCAACAGACGACATGTGTCACTTGCTTCGCTCCCACGAAGCGGAAGGAGCTACCGAGCTATGGGATCCTTCTGCGCTGCAGGGCGTGACAAGTGACACGTGTTGCATGTCAGGATTTTCACGGTCGATGATGAGACTATTTTTGTAATTATGTTTGAAAGAACCATACTTATAATTAAAAAAAATGTGGGTGGATTTAAAAAGTGATGACATCCGGGGAACAGAATAGTATACCTTTATGCTATGCGTACTGATTGATCTAGATGTCCATATAGCAGAGTGACAAGCAAGTGAACCAGTGAACTGCATCTGGCGAAGATAACGTGGAAGCAACTGCAGTAATTGATCAGATTCCCTCCAGGGATAAGTACCACTAACCACGAGGGCTTGCTGAACCTGACAAAGGGAGAAGATGCTTTCTGGCCTCGCAGATGGCATCGATCGGCACCGGAGGCGGCGCGGGACGTCGGCCTAGCGCAGCGGCCAGGAACATGAGCGGTCTCGCGACCCATAGAATCGTCCGATCACATTGCGCGGCCCAGATTGATCCGAATGAAGGAACGGTGGATGTGGTCAATTTTTCTAGCCTCTTGCACACTTAAAAAAAAAAAAAAAAAAAAAATGGCATTTATAGTCTTATCAACAACTACGAAAACACAACGACACGCATAATCTATCGGCTCCCACAGCTCAGAAGGACCTATCTAGCTAGGAGAGTTTGAGCTGTGAGAGCGCGGTTAGGGGTGGAATCGAGCTGAGCCTAGCTCGGCTCGGCGGAGCTCGTCAGTTTGCGAACCGATCCAGGTTCGGCTCGTTGTCTTGGTCGAGCTGAAAACTGAGCTCGGCTCGGGCTTGGTCGAGCCTTGAGCCGGCTCGGTTCGGCTCGTGAGCTAGCCTGACGTGTGGGCCTGGCTATTTGATGATCTGTTGATCTATAACATCCATTTCTATTTGGCTATTTATTGATCTGTAGCATGTAGTCATGACTATACATCTTATATTATTGATTTTCTTTTAGTAATATCTTTGACATGTAGCCTTTTAGTAATAGTAATACTAATATGACATGCAATATTCACATGACTGTCGAGTCTAATGAGCCGCTCACGAGCTAGCTCGAGCTCGGCTCGTTGGCCAAGCGAGCCACACATTAGGCTCAGGCTCGGCTCGCTATTGCATCGAGCCGAGCCGAGCCGAGCCGAGCCTGAGCCGGGCCTCGAACCTAAATTCCACCCCTAAGCGCGGTAGCTGATATTGTCACTTTCTGGCACTTACGCAGTTAAGATGCGGTTATTTTTGCTATTGCATTTAAAATGAAGCTAAATTTGAAGAAAAAAAAAGTCAATGATAGAAAAGTGATGATTTCAAAGTAGTGGGGCGTTTTGCAAAATAAACCCTCTATCACGTCGAAATTATAGCCATGCATATATGCGGCCGTTTCGACCCATCGTGGAAAAGCGCAGCTGGCCTAAAATTTCTTTTCCTTTTATTCCTTTCCCGGTCCTGTGCTCCCGACCGCCCCAGAACCCGCGCGAGCTCGTAGCCGCCGGACTCAGCTGTCGCCGGCCGTCGCCCTCCGCCGCTAGTCCCCGTCCGGAAGCCGCCGTTGATGCTGTGAGTTCATCGTCTCGAAGCCTCCTGTTTCCTGCTGCTTCACAGGCTAGGCTGCGAGAATGTTCTTCATTCCGAACTTAGATGGATGTGACCTGCTAAACAGAGAAAAAAAAAATACCAAGTGCTCCTTCCAATAATAGTTTAATCCTAGTATCACATGCTAATGCAGTGCTCAAAGTGCTGTAGGTACTATGAGTACCGTAAGGTTCCGTTTGGTACGGTTCCAGATTCTAGTAAAAACAGAAACGGTTCTAAATTCGAAATGTTTCAAGTAGAATCAGAATCACTTTCTGCAAACCGTTTGGTACGGTTCCAGATTCTAGTAGAAACTAGTGAAACGGGGTTGATGGTGATTCAACCACGGTGTGAAAAAGGAGAAACGTTCCGAGGAGAATCGTTCCGAGTTTTAGCCCGTTTTGATGGGTTTCTCTCAGATTCTAGTAGAAACAGCCCGGTTCCAAATTACCAAATGGAGCCTAAGTCTTGGCGCCATGACACCATCTACCTCGCAGTCTCGCGTTCTCGCGTGATGCATGCCGTGATGCGGAGTTTTTTTTTTCCCTTTTTTTTGTTGATCCAAACAAGATGAATGCTAGAAGTTGAATAGAGCCAAACCACGCTCATCTTTTTTTAGAAGGACAGCCTATGCTGTGATTATATTAGATTCATAGAAAGCAAGAATATAAGGTGCAGAAAATTGCAATGCAGAATAAAAATACATAGAGAGGTGGAAGAAAAATGGGAGGGGGAATACGCTCATCGCATCTCTGTTTTGTCCTTGCGAGGCTAGCAGGGGGTAGTAGTATATAATTGACCGAGAAGCCCTTTCGTCGTGGTCGGGTTCAATTTTTCGACGAATTTTGCTTGAATTTTATGAAATTCGAGCTTACCACTCCAGTTCGAAATTATGTACCGTTCAGTTTGCCGCTTAAATTTAAATTTAAAAAAATTAAAAATTTGGCAAAATTTATCCAAAATTTCCCTGTAATTAATATTAATAGCTTTATGACCTCTTGTGTGAATATATTTAAAAAAATAAAGTTTGAAGACATTTTTGAGCCATTCAAAATATGAAAAATAGAAAAATCCAAAAAGAAAAAAAAAGAAAAAAGCCGGTCTGCAGGTGAAAGGACCAACGATGTCGCCTAGAGGGGGGGTGAATAGGCGGATTAAAAAATCGCAGCGGAAATAAAACAGGCCGAGCAGGTCAACCCGGAGTCTCCGGGTTTTGGTCCGGATACTCCGGTATTGGATACCGGAGTCTCCGAGTTGGGCGGCTCGGGAGCGCAACACAAGTTGCTCAAACTTGCACGAAATACTACTAAAAGTAAAAGACAATAGCTACCTAGAACAAGTGCTAGAAAGGATTTGAATCAAAGCTAGACAAAGAGCTAGATCTAGGCTTTACGGAGACAAATCCACACAAGCAACACAAGCAAGTAAAGAGAGAGCGAGAGAAGCGATTTTTCACCGAAGTTCGGATTCTTGAAGGGAATCCTACGTCTCCGTTGAGGTGGCTCGGTCACACTTGAGCCGGGGTCTCTTTCAACCCGCTTTCCTCCCGGTGTTGCACAAATGCACTTGCCGGCTTCACTTCTTATCTCTTCCCTTTCGGATCTGAATTGGCCTTCACAAGCAGCCAGGGCTCACCACACGCGTTGGTAGCTCCCGATGACTCCTAGCCGTCTAGGAGACCTTCAACCTCCAAGAGTAATAGCACCACGGAAGTCGCTTGGAGGATGAACTAGTGCTCAACAACTCGAAATGAATGCACCTAGCACTTTGCTTCTTCCTCTCCTCACCAAAATGGATCAACAACCAAATTAAATGGTGGGAGGAAATGAGGGCTCTATTGAATGCTTTTGAAGTGTTAGAGAGGGCTTGAATGCTGCAATGAATGAGCTCAAGAGCAGTCCTAATCGTTGGGGAAGAAGGGGTGGCTTTAAATAGGTTTTTGAAAACTAGCCATTTTCCCCTTTTTCGAACAGACCGGAGACTCCGGATAATTGACCCGGAGACTCCGGGTTGTCCGGACCCTCCGGACCAAATGTCCGGATACTCCGGACTCTCCGGAATTCACAAATTGGCCGAGAGGGTTAACCCGGAGACTCCGGATGAAACGTCCGGAGACTCCGGACTGAGTCCGGATACTCCGGACTGTATGTCCGGACCCTCCGAGTTGACTGGCTCGGTTGGAATTCTGGTTTTTGGAAAATGCAAGTTTTTGAGTGCTAGTTTATATGCAAGTTGTGACCTTGAGCACATGCACATCCTAAAAGCGATTTTCCATAGTACCCTCTTAATAGTACGGCTATCCTTAAGACTCAAAACAATATAGAAATTACAAGTCTTCGTCTTGATGCCGTTTTCTCGAAATTTGACGTGCTTAGGACCGTCCAATCTTATTCCGAGCTTGATGTGATCTCGATAACTGCATTAATCTTAGTTGAAGCATTAGATCACATTAATTGTGTCATCATTAATCACCAAAATAAAATGAGGGGCCTAGATGCACTTTCAGCAGGTCTGAGCCCACAGGCCAGCCACCTTTGGGTCGGAGGCCCACCCCAGCCCGCCCCAGGCCACGAAGGACACTTCGGTCTTTCAAGCAGCAATGGGTGCTCTGGTCCACAATCATTGCAAGCCACATTTCCCCTTCTATTGAAATCACGAACGAGAGGCGTTCGCTCTACGCCAGCACCAGTTAGCCGCCGTTTCGCCACCACCCAAGCAAAAATCGAGAGGTAAGCATCGAAATCCGACATCTCTGAGCAAAATTTGTGGGATTGAGAGTATTTTGAACTCGGTGATGGTTTTCTCTGAATCCAAACAATTTTTATCCAAAAGCAATCGATTTTCTCTCAATACTTGTTGATTTTTCGGTTTAGTTTTTTGTATTAGTAGTGGTGCAAGCTGCAAAGTGGTAATCTAGTGGCCATTTCTTCATTGGTTTGTTCGGAGCTGAGGACCTGAGGTGGGCAAATATTGGACAGTTAACAAATATATTGAAGTAGCAATATATGTTCAAGTATTTTTAGTAGCAATATTTGGATTTGTATGTGAAGTAGCAATATTATTTGGATTTGCCGATCAGGACATGGTGCCTACATTAAGCGAGATGATCCTAAGGTACACCATATTGTGACCAAGGTTCAAAATTTCGTCGAAATTTTCGATCTCGGCCCTGAATTTCGCCGAAATTTCCGATCTCGCCGCCCCCCCCAGTTTCATAATCCCAACGAAATTAAAAAAAACCCTAAAAAAATTCAAAGTGCTATAGTAACCTATAATCTTGCCGAGAATTTGACCGAAATCTCGGTAAAATTGACCGTGATTTGAATAAAAGTTGACCGGATTTGACCGAATTTTGACCGGATTGGATTCTTTGCGTCGTTTCCCATCTAGGACAGTCGGTAGATCATAATTCCTGCGAAATTGAAAAAACCCTAAAAAATTCAAAGTGTGACGGTGCGTAAAATCTCGCCGAAATCTCGGCATTTTGGACTCATCTATATGAGCCGAAATCTCGGAAATCTCGTTTCAAAAATTATCGGATTCAAATTTTGCTTTTTGATTTTCATTCGGATTTTGTCCGAAATACCGAGATTTCACCAAATTTTCGTCTTTCGGAGGGTGTCGAGATGAAATCCGAAAACGAAAATTCAAACCCTGATTGTGACAGAAGTACGATAGTTTGTTCCATGACTCTCCAGCAATAAAGGTGATATATATGGACGTGATGGACCGAAGAATGGACGACTTAACATGCAACACTTATATGAACGCCGGTAATACATTCTTCTATGAAACACAGTATCTTGCACTTGCACATACATTACATACTTGTACCGACATTTTTTGATTCACTTCATGCAGTTGCCGCCTTAAAACCCTGAACTGCTTACACTTACGGCACGAACAACAACTTTTTACCAAATCTCCATGATGCCTTTCAAGCGCTTGCTGATGATGCTGATAGTGCCGCACAATCTCTTCTTGACATCCATGTTTTCAGAAGAAGGGGTGGATCGTTCTCGGGTGCTCTAGCTGCAAGGATGGCACAAGTGGCAAAACATCCCCTAGTATTTTCTTATAGCATTTTAAATGTAATGGTACTCTCATCGATACTTACTGATATATTCATTACTTGCAGCACATTAGTGGGATGTGTTCGGTTCGGAAACACCCATCCTTCAACGGTTTGCCCTACGTCTTGTTTGCGTTCATTCACACAAATTTATAACCACCTATCATACAAGAAGCTACATAAGTTGGTGTACGTCAACTACAATCTTTAGCTTCGAATTCAAACCGGAGAATATCAAAGGAGCCCAAATGAAGACTTACACTATGCGACAATGCAAATCCGATCCGACAGTGGATAGAAAAAAGAAGGTCCAATAGTGACCTATTACTTGATGAGGAGGGTACAATGAGTGACACCCCTCTCCCATCACAGCTTGTGACAGACCCGATTCACCCTGCTATGTTAAGAAAGAATACTAGAGCTACAAGCATCCCCAAATGAGCAGACAGAATGATCGGGGACACTCATACAGGGAAAAGGAAGCATGAATTAGTGCTTAGAAGGGATGCAGGAAAACAGAGAGTATCCTCTAAATGAAAGGGAAAGCATACTACAGATGAGCCGCATTATGTAGGGAGTGATGACTCCATTGAAAGCGTGCAATATGAAGAGTGCAACGATAGCATCTCCAAGATGGACACCGATGGCAGTGAGTTCGATGGCTATGCCTCGATACCTCCCACGCACCAATCAGAAGAGCAGTGTGCCGTCGAATTTACAGGGGAGTCGCAGTTCACTCATATAACACAGGACAGAGACCGTGACGCTCTCCAATCATAGAGGACTACCACTGAAGGGAAAGGAAAGTACGCGCCACATGATTGCTCTAGCTCCTATGGCGTTGCCGAGACGCAAGGGAGTTATAGCTCTATAGCTCATATGATAGCTATAACTACACCATACTCGATGCTCATGCACAACCTCCCACCTAATAGGTCGATGAGTGACACAACCCTGAGTTTTACGTCATATTGTACCAACAATGACAAACGACAAGTACATGAACGGGGCAAAGCTGACACATTACAAGGCAGAGTTGCTCGCTACACGATGATTGGCCTTAATATCCACCGAGGAATACAACATGGGAAATCAAGTGTACATACAATAATACTACCCGTAACCTCGAAGGTAATGTTTTATTTGCATGTGTTTATTTCATTGCAACTTGGTTTTTTACTAACATAGCGTCCATGCAGGTCCAACATATCATTTGTGTGCAAATGACAAAAAAATATGCCTAATTTACAACTTCTAATGAAATGTATCGAAATGTGATATGTGGATGCCTATTTTTTTGCAATTATTGGATTGATATGTGAATGCCAATTTTTTGCGCTTATTAGATTGAGATGTGAATGGTATGTTTCATTACATTGCAACTCAATTTTTTACTAACATTCCGTTCATGTGGGTTGAATATTAGAAGAACGACGAAGCTATGCCTACTTCACAACTTCAAATGAAATATATTGAAATGTAAATGGTATTGGTATATCATTATGTGAATGCGTGTTTTTGCACTTGTTGGATTGATATTTTAATGGTGTTGGTATTCTTTGTTCACATATTATTGCTATATGCCTACTTTACGACTTGCAATTGTTTAACACATAGCAAAGTTAATATCAAATTTTTTTCCATATTTAGCAAAGATCATACCGAAGTTTTATCGTATTTTTTCGTACTTTTTTTACATTTCCTATTTTTGAGGCTTTTAATGGTTTTTTCATCAAATTCTATAATTTATTTTTTTTGCAGTTTTTCCCTTTTTTTACATTCTTTTCCATTTTCTCAACTTTCTAGCGGTTTTCGGCAAAAGCCGCTCGAATTTCGCTCCAAACCGAGCGGTTTTCGACCATTTTTCGTGAAATCCGTTCGCCCTTTTGATCAGAATTCAAATTCGTTTGATTTTCTGTTTCGAGCAAATTTTTTTTACAAAATTCGATATCGTCGAGACCTCGAAATCTGAATTCGAAACGAAAATGTGAATCTGGTAGTGGTAACCAAGGCTCCCAAAAGCCGAGGAGATATTGCCTCTTTCCCTTCCTCGTCCTAGACAGAAAAATGGAGCGGTACTAATCAAGAAGTAAGAACTAATCGTTAGTTTCGGATGCGGTAAAAGTTCTACACACTGGTAGCACTTCGGTTATTCGCTCAATCTGCCTAGCTTGCTGCGAATTTCCAGAGAGAAAGAAGAGAGAGAGCTGGCCATGTTATGGTTTCGCCGGAGCTACTGCACCAGTAATGTTAGACAACCTCGCTATCGAATAGTCCGGGGTTGCCTAATAGATCTCAAGTGGAGAATAGACAGGGAGAAAGAGAGACACAATATGAGGAGGAACCAGGCCTGCTTTATTATTCTGTATGCTTCTATACAATGGGGTGACCCCCTGCCTCCTATATATAGCGGTTCTGCTTAGAGATAAGGAAGAGTCCATATCGGATACGAATCCGTTTCCTAACAGGATACGAATCCGTTTCCTAACACTCCCCCTTGGACTCTTCACTGCGAGATGCATATGCCTCATTAAAACTCCATAAAAACCCAGCGGGAAAAATAATTGGAGAAAGAGTACATAGCACACGCTTGCTGTGTTGCACAGATTGCCTCATCAAAAACCTTATGTAAGAAAACTTCAACGAAAAACTTACTTAAGGAAAAGAGTACAATCCACCCAAACTTCAATGTTAATCTTCAAGATTTACGTTGGGTACTCAAACTTCATGTTTGAGATTTATGTAGGAGTATGTGAAAATTCTCCCCCTGAAATCTGCACTTCTCTAAGCCTCAACATCCCGATTCCTCTAACACATCTTTCAAAGGAAGATGCCGGAGTGACTTAGTGAATAAATCTGCGAGATTTTCACCACGACTTAGTATCTGATATCTTTATCTCGTTCATCTTATGCATTTCATGAGCATAAAAGAACTTGGGGTTGATATGCTTCGTAAGGTTACTCTTCACATATCCCATTTGTACTTGTGCAACACAAGCTGCATTATCTTCATAGATAATAGTGGGGGTTTGTTCCATGTTCGAGACCACATGACTTACGGATGTGGTGAACCATTCTTGAAGCCATGCACATTCGAGAGGCTTCATACAAGGCAATTATTTACGAGTGGTTTGTCGGCGTCGAGACAAGAGTGCCTTAGACGACTTCCAAGAAATTGCCGTTCCACCGCATAAGGAAAACATACCCGGTTGTGACTTGCCGGTATGCGGTCCGATAGGTACCCGGCATCGGCGTAGCCAACTAAACTCAATTCATTGTTTCTTACGTAAAACAAGCCGAGGTCTTTGCTTCCTTGAAGGTAACGGAAGATGTCCTTCACCCTTTCCAATGCCTTTTGGTGGGTTACGCCTTTATCTGCGCTAGCAAATTCACGGCGAACGCAATGTCCGCCTAGTGCTATTCGCAAGGTACATGGCGCTCCAATTGCACTCAAGTATGGGAATTCCGCTCCCGGGACTTCCTCCCCTCTTCTTTAGGCCTATACGGGTCTAGGTGCGCTTGGAGTGACCTTCCGACCAGTGGGGTCTTTGCGGGGTATGCCTTTTCAAAGCCAAATCTCTCCAACACTTTCTGCGTGTAGGATGCTTGGTGTACCAAGATTCCGCCTTGGACATGTTCAAGCTGCAAGTCTAAACAGAACTTGGTTTTACCCAAGTCTTTTCATTTCAAACTCAGATTTCAAGTATGTGCATGCTTCTTCAATTTCCTCATCCGTCCCAATGATGTTCAAGTCATCTACATAGACGGAGATTATACAAAATCCATTCGTGGATCGTTGTATAAATACACATGGACAATCTTCATTTGTTAGTGTAGCCTTTCTTGCAGAGAAAGTCACTCAAGCGATTGTACCACATTCTTCCCGATTGTTTTAGCCCATACAGTGATTTCTCCAATTTCACCTTTGTATAGGTTTATTTGCTCTGTCTTGGTTCGGGATAGGGATACCTTAGGTATTTTCATATAAATCTCCGAATCCAAGTTTCCATACAAATATCTTTGTGACAACATCCATTAGCTTCATTCTCAACTTCAAGTTGACTACCATTGAGATTAATTATCTAAAGGTAATTCCACCCATGACCGAGAATAGGTTTCTTCATAATCAACCCTAGGACGTTGAGTGAAACCTTGAACAACAAGCCTTGCAATGGTTGTTGCTCTTTTCATAGATTCTCCTATTATTACAAAATTTATGGCCATTTCGTCATGGTGTGCTTCATGCACTTCTACTTGCTCTTCATTGCTATTTCCCATTTCAGGAGCAAGTTCCTTTAGTTTTTCTCCGCCAATGTGTGCGCACACATTATTTCTGGCGGTTTCTTCCAATTGAAGATTCAAATCTGGAATTGCCTTTCCGACAGGCTTCTTTCCAGTGCCAGGTCTCAACTGGCTCCCCTTCTTGCTTTGGGGTATTTTTGTGATTGGCTATGGTAAGTCCTCTTGCCCATTTTTCCCCAGACGTCTCCGGGTACTTTGGGTTTGAGAAGCCGATTTCCTGTTCTTTTTCTTTGAGGCCTCTGAGCGGGATGAGGATACCTTCGCTTTCTTTGGTATTTCCACCCTCTCTGGTGCATTTCTTCTTTGGTACATGCGACTTAACCACGCTCTTGAGATCACAAAAATGATCAGGCGGTTCATTTGCTAAATTCTCGCAAATCAATTATCTTACGGACTTCTTGATTTGCTTCATTAGTGCGAGGGTCATGCGCGGGGATCCCGATGGAATGCCATATTATTTCCGGCATTTTTCATCCAATGGTTGATTCTCTCCCCTAATGACGGAAAGCGGTCCTCGTCAAAGATCTGATCGTGAATCGGGTGTATGCAAGTCTCGATCATGGGTTCCAAATACCTGATTATGGATGCACTCTCATAACCAACGTATATCGAGACTTGCGGAGAGGGCCCATTGCGATCCATTTGTGGGGTGGTATAGGTACATATACCATACATTCAATTCTTGAGTTGACCCAATGCACTAGTTTGCATGGTTGAATGGATGTTGTAGGCCGATTGTCTATAATTGATGAGTCTTTGCATACAGATCGTGTCCCCAACAATTGTTGGACAAGTTACAACTCTGCAAGAGCGATGCGGCAATGAACTTAATCCTCTTTATTAGTGCTTGACTAGCCCATTTTGCGTATGGGCGTGCGATGCAGTGCTCAACAGATTATTCCCGTTCTTTGTGCAATAATCATCAAATGCCTTGGAAGTGAATTCACCGGCATTGTCCATTCGAATGGACTTCACGCGATGATCGGAAAAGCATTCTTAATTACGATGATCTGCGAGATCGATTTGCGAATGCATGATTCCTTTTGACGAGAAAACATGTATGCGACCATTTCGAGGAAGCATCAATGAGCACCATAAAGTATCGAACGGCCCCGACAAGGGCTGAATCGGACCGCAAATATCCCCCCTGAATCGTTCCAGGAATGCAGGGATTTCATGTTGCACTTTCATAACAGAGGTCTAGTTATTAATTTCCGGTGGCACATGCATGGCACACAAAATCTTCGTGATTCGGGAAATTCTTAACATTAATGCCATGACCTTGTGAGTTGTTAACTATATTTTTCATCAATCTCGGACCGGGATGACCTAATCTACAATGCCATAAAGCAAATAATTCAGAGCTTCTAAAGGCAGGTCTTCAAAGAAGTATACCTTTGCGTGTGCATTGATTTTAAATTGTAGTATAGCCCAGATTCATCACGAGGATATTTTTCTAATACCATTTTTCATACTCTGCGTGCTTCATAATGCACAAATGCTATTTGCCATTTTCTTCATTGGTTTCTACGTGAAACCCATTGGCGCGGATATCCTTGAAACTTTTAAGAGAGTGCGGGTTGATTCAGGGTACAAGAGGGCTTCTTCAATTACCAAAGTTGTACCCATTGGCAATATAATTGTGGCTCTTCCTGAGCCTATTATATGCGTATCGCTTCCTGCGATAGTCCTAATCCTTCCAAATGTTCTTCGTGATGATCGTCTGGAAGTATTTCAACTCTCTTAAGATGGTATTTGTTGTGCCACTATCAACAATGCATATTTCCTCCATTGGGCGCTACACGATTTCTAGATGAAAAGAAAAATAATTCTAATCATATAGTGGCAAGGTGATTCAAATATTGCTTACAAATAAAGAATACTGGAATAAAGAATAAATTGCAATTCGATGCATGAGAAAAGAAAATGTATGCTCTTCGAGAGCTTACAATTCATTACTCAAAATTCATTAACAACCACTGTTCTATAGCCTGCAAACTTCAGGCGAGCCCAATCTTGCTGTGCTTGGAGCAAGATGGTGGGCTTTGAGTTTCTCGAACCGCTACGAGCGCGATCAGTAACTCAGTGTACTCACCTCGACCATGTATTCATTATTCATAGTGGCTGAAAAGTGATACCTGGGAGTACAAAATTTGATCGTTTTGCTCGGCAATAGTTTGCGTGTCCTTCGAGGACCCTAAGCCGTGGCGACTTGGAGCTTCTTGCTCGCAAGTATGATCTTCAAACCTGATGCCCATGTGAGATAGTTCTGACCTTTCAGGGTCAGTTCTTCAAACTCACATTTAATAATGCCAGGTATTTGCATTTTTAAAAGATTCTTTTCATTAGATTACTTCGTGTAATCTAATAGGGAGTGGTTGCAAGATTCATAATTGCATAATTAAATTCTCATGAATTTCCAGTAAACTAAAAGAAAGCAATAATTTCAAGATTCATAAATACAAGATTCATAGATGCGAGATTCATAAGTGCGAGATTCATATATACACAGATTCATAAATATTCAGAATAAACAATAATTGCACAATTCATAAATTCATAAATGCGGAAATAAACTCTCGAAATTTCCGAATTTTCTTAGTATTTGGCAATTTTACATTAATTATCTGACAATTTTCGACATCACTTGATAACGAGAAAATAAATTGCAACATGAATTAAACATGGCATAAGTCTAATTACAACTTATATAATTCTTGTTGGTCGAGGAGCGAAAGCAGGTAATGAATATCTCTGTCAATTTGACTCTTGGCCAGTCAACTTTGCCCTAGGGCTCACATGAGGAGGGAGCACTTCCGCTTTCAGTGCCAATTAAAGAACCAAGCCTCATGTGTGTTTTCCTAGACACCAATTGTCTCATATCTGTTTATTCATTACCAAAATCAAATCCCAACCACTCATGTTCTCATTTTATGCCATATGAAATATTCTGAAATTTTCCTAGCACTTTCCATAATTCCTGCTAATTTCCAAGCAATTTTGATTCTTGTACAACAGGAAATTGAATTTCAGCAAATATCAACATGACATAATTCATAAATTCATAAATTCGGAAAATAAATTCTCAGGAATTTCCGATATTCTAAACGGGGCAATTATTGCAAAAATTCATACAAAAATTCATAAATGCAGAAAATAAGGCTAAGTACAAATTCAAACAGAGCCATAAAATTTTCTGTAATTTTCTAGCTATTTTTCATATTTTTCTGTCAATTTTCAGATTTTACGAAATTTCTAATTGATTTTCTGACTTATTAATCAATTTGGAAAACAGAAAAACAATAATAAACAAAAGAATAAAACTGGGGGCAAAAGGGTAATATCCCCTTGCCCCCCCACCACGTGCACCATTAATGGCGATTCAATTCCCTGATTCAATCCAGGGAATAAAATAATGCTCATGCCGTTGGTTTCAATGCCGGATTGGAGGACATAAACTTCAAGTCCATGTTGGTGTTTTGTAAACGTGGGCTTCATGTCCACGGGATTTTGAAGCTTCTGGACTTCTTGTCCATCCGAAGCGAAGCACGTGGGGTAGGCCGGGCGGTAGGCGTCTTGAGTGATCGTGGCCGGCGGCCGACGGGTGGGCGCCGTGGCCAGCAGACAGATTTGACCCGATGGCGATGGGCGCACGGTCGGCTGGGATGCGCCCGGTCGGTCCCGTTCAGACGGCTTCTTCATGTTTGCCGATCGGGGTTGAGGGCCGGTATCGGCGGTGTTCGTCTTCAAGACCGACGGCAAGCGAGGCCGCGAGGCCGGCAGCGCGAACCGGTCTTGTGATGGAGCGAACCGGGCGCGTGGCGAGGCCGAGCTTCAGGCTCGGCGGAGGTAGCTGCGAGCCGCGGGGGCCAAGTGGTGGTTCAGCGGCCGGATGCGGGCCAGCGGCACGATGCGGGAGGCCAAACTGCGGCTTGGTGCGCGAGCTTCAGCGACCGGCGGCAAGGGCGGCCGGCCGCGGAAGCGAGTGCTGCGTGGGGCTCTGACCGGCGTCCACAGCGCCGTGCGCTTCGAAGCGAGACGGCCCGGCGGCGGTGTCACCATGCGCTACGGCTTCTAGCCAGCAACAGGCGAGCCGTCCGTGGCGGCCGACGGTGTCTTGGCGAGCTCGCGGCGCTCGCGGCGACAGCGCGCTGCGGCAAGCCGGCAGCGACAGACGCGACAGTGCGGCGAGTGCTCGGTAGGCACGCGGTGCTTTCGGCGCGCGTGACGGCGACGGCAAAGATGGCCGTGGGCTCGGCGGCGATAGACTGGCGGCAGCGGTAGCGCGATGGCGCTTTGCTTCAGCGCGCATGATCCGGTTTATGCCTTATGGCGGCCGTCTGCCATGGCCAGTCACGACCGTGCCGTAAGGTTGATTAATGTCTGGGGCGGCCGACAAGCTGTTGTCTTTGCCTTGGCGCCGTGGCGGCGACGGTGGCTTCATCATCGATCGTTGTTTATCTTGTTGCTTCAAGAAGCTGCGTAACATAGCCGTGCTCACGATCTGGCGAGAACGCCGCATCCGGTAACGATCTAAAAGATTTCATTTCTTTGTTCATGCGAGGTTACTCACGTTCTTGATGCCGAAGCGTTTGGCTATCGCGTAGGATAGAGTCGCGTAGGACTTTTTAGGCGATCCGATTGGATTCCGGCTTGAAGTCGAGTTGATTGCAGATAGGATAAGGCGATCAAACGCCGGTAGTAGACGTTAAATCGTAAATCGATGATCCTTCGCTTCTTGTCTTTTCTCACCTTTCAATCTTTCTCCGGTAGAGCTTCGTGCTGATAACGTGTTAGACAACCTCGCTATCGAATAGTCCGGGGTTGCCTAATAGATCTCAAGTGGAGAATAGACAGGGAGAAAGAGAGACACAATATGAGGAGGAACCAGGCCTGCTTTATTATTCTGTATGCTTCTATACAATGGGGTGACCCCCTGCCTCCTATATATAGCGGTTCTGCTTAGAGATAAGGAAGAGTCCATATCGGATACGAATCCGTTTCCTAACAGGATACGAATCCGTTTCCTAACACATCAAACCAGAAGGGTTGACTTGTATCAGCCTCTGGCTCTGATCAAAGTTAGAACATTGCGGAATATACCCGAATCTGCCCGGCGGTCGAGGTTGAAGATGACAATTCACTCGCATGCAGTTCTACTCCGCAAGCAACAAACTATTGCAGCCATCACAAACGAGCGAAGGTAACTTGAAGTCCTACCGGGATACGAAGACTTTTGCGAGCGCGTAAATTTTTCCCAACCAATGTCAAGGAAAGGTGCGTAGATGTGTAGATTTCAATCCTGCCCTCAACCAGTTGTAGGATTTGAACTATATTATATACTAATAAAGTCTAATAATTTACCCATTAGACTTTTTGCAGTTGAAATTTATTCAGGCTGCTTGCATATGAAAACAGGTGGCAAATCCGAACGGGAGGAACGGACGGTTGTTCATTCTGCACTCTGTACATTGCGTTTGATAATAACATTGGACTTCATGACTCGCTTAAAAGTAGACGGCGTCGTTACGCTATTTTTTTTTTTTGGTGGGTGGGGGGTGGGGGGTCCATGGCACGGCGCGCACACAACACAGCCAAAAACACTGTACGGCATGAATGCGCAGAGGCCGGTTCGTTATGGCACAATTGTTAGGATCGTGCTTGGCCGCTGGCGGTCGATAGGCGGCACAACATGTCTCAAAAGGTTATGTTTGGGCTGGCACAGTACGTTATAGGGTTGACAGACACGACACAGGTACAGCACGGCTTTGCTATGAGTTTTTTTTTTTACGATTTTCTACAAATATTAGGAAAAATTTTGCATCAGAAATGAAACAAGAATAATTGCCTCACAATGTAACAAGCATGAGGCGATTCGAGCGTTTCAAGCGTGTGGAAGAATCTAAAAGGCAAGGCGTCTAGTTCGGCATCCGAAGCGCTGAGCAGGTTGCAGTGCAATCCGTGAGTAGAGAAATCAACCACTAGCTCAACACGCCTTTTGCAAAGAATGAATAAATATTAATTATTTTTCCTCAACATTTATGTCCATTGCTTTGACCACGTGCTCTTCAACTCCTTTTCTTTTCTAGCAATAGCACAAATAAATTAGATCTGAATCGGCACGATATGTCAATGGATTGTATCTAGGCTTACTAGAGGAGAGTCAAACCGGCTAGACATGGCATGATGAACTGACTAGCCATAATGACATGGCACGATCTAGACCCATCATACCTGCACCACAACACGATACCTGAGTCTACTTAAAGTTGATAGGTGCCTTCTCGGAGATGAAATTATTCTCTAATTTTGCCCATGGACGAGTAGCTTTAGAAATAGACGGCCGTAATCGCTGACTCGTGTGGTCGTACATTGTGGGTTTTGGTCATGGTCATCCTCTAGGTCGTGTTCATGCATGTCGAGGATTTGGCAGCTCATGTGATCAACAGGACCTCCATTAGGTGTGTTAGAGATTTTCTTTTCGTCTTTGAGAGGTATTAATATTTTTATTGTGATACTAAAAGGTATCGAAATTCCTTCTAAATTTTTTTTGTAACTTTTAGTACTATTTATACTATTTTAATGTAAATTTCAGAACCTTTTAATAATAATAAAATACTTTTGTGTGTTATCATTCAACAGTGGGGCGCAACGGCAAGAGAGGTAAAGACTAAAGTAGACTGGTGGTATCTTTGGGAAATGACATGAAAGGTACAGAATTTGACCAGGCATATTGAAATATTGAACAAGGTAGCTGAAGGAATGTGTAGTATTTTCTTCGGTTACAAATATTTATCGGTTTAGATATTGATATGGTCTTTAAAACACATCTTTAATAACGAATTTCTTTGAGAGTGCTTCTACGTTTTCCCTTTCAATACAAGTTGCACAAATGTTAAAGCAAACAAAAAGGTGAGTAATAATCATCTATGCTTCATTCATACTTTAATATATGTACACTTTTAAAAGAGAAAAGCATAGAAACACCTCTCAATTTCTATTATAATATATCTATAAAGCCCAACAAAATTATAAAATTATGAAATTACTTTACGAGACAAATCTGCACATATGATTTTCATGTATCCAATTTTTTTTTCGAAATTAAAAAAAATATAATTGGCAGTTGAAATTTCAAAAATTTAATTACAACTATATTTAAAGAGATAACTATTTATGATCGGATGGAATAGCACGTGTTTGCTACTAATGCATCTCTTCCCCGGTAGAGGCTTTGTCTTTACCGCGCGCATTCATAAGATCGTTGGTCATAATTAAAGACGTGTAGCGAACGACGAGCAGGCATGATTCTTCCTATGCGATTGTTTGCGATAACAAAGGAACAATGGCCGTGCGCCTTCCGTTCGATCGGATATTATCCATTATCTTTCGGTTGACTTCGGTTGGGAGCTCGAAGCGAGGGTGATGGATCGAGCTCAGACGCAATCACGTGAATAGAAGTAGGCACGTAAGTATAAATACATATAAAATAGGGAAAAATCTCTCTTTATTACTTCTTCCAGTTTGATAATAGATGTCGTTTTGGACATCGACACGGTCTTCAAAACACAACATTGACCGCTAATTTTTATTATAATATATTTATAAAACCCAATAAAATTATAATATTATGAAATTACTTCTCGAGACAAGTCTACACATATAATTTTCATATATCCAATTCAAATATTTAAAAATATATCGATAGTCAAAGTTTTAGAAGTTTGACCATCACTGTGTTCAAAACGACATCTATTATCAAACTGTAGGGAGTAGATCAATCTTTCTGTAAAAAGCAATGTCATATTATATATATATATATATATATATATATATATATATATATATATATATATATATATAGTGGAGAATCTTTAGAGATTAATTTTGATTCGCTCACTAATAAATAGAGTCCTTCCATACAGAGACATAAACTCTAACCATATCGTAATAAAATTGACACACTATTAAGTAGGAGGACAGCCAAGAGAGATTGTGGAAACCGCACTAGCTAACACCCGCACGGATTAACGAATTGACGCATCTATTGTTTTTTGTTTGAAAAGCACGAATTTACACACGGCATTTCCTGGACCGGCGTTCCGCGCTGATCGCTTCGACGGGCGGAGGCCGCAGGAGGGAGGTGCGTGAGTGTGCCGGAGCCTGTCGCGCACGAGAGACGGACGAAGCGGCCCTCACGGCGGCGCGGATCGATACGGACTTCGCAGGCACGCCGCGTGCCCTGTCGTGCGGGCGTCATCGACTGGCCCTTGGCTGCGGTCGCGTCCCGCGGATTGGGATCCTCTGTCTTTGCTACTCAAAATGCACGGTGTATTTTGAGTAGCAAAGGCTAAAAAATTTAATTAAAAAAAATTAAATTACTACAGTATTTTCGAAAAATCCAGTTTAAAAATATGAATTTCAATTAAAGTATCCGAAATTTCTATGAAATTTATCAAAATCTTGAATACTGTAGCAAATTGATTTTTTTCCAAATTGTTTTAGCCTCTACTACCCAAAATGCAGGTCAAAATACACCGTGTATTTTGAGTAGCAAAGGCAGAGGAAACCAATCGACATCCCGCAGCTGGCAGCCAGGCCCGAAGTGCGTTGAACGTTTCGGCTTTTGCGAGTTGCACGCACCGATCGATTTCCGGAACAATTCTCCCAAGGTTCATGCTGGCCTTCGACACATCTCGATCGAAACCGACAGGGCATATTTGAAAGTAGCACGTACCATGTGCATGAGTTGATCGTTTGTGTCGTTGCAATTCTGAACTGGAGGAATTGCTACTCTCTCCGTCCCGAAGCATGCCGACTGGGTCAGCGAAGGAAAGGCCCAACCAAACTGAGACTGGCCGTAAAGTATGTAGTTTTTGCGAATATCTGCACCGTATACCTCTCCTTTAATGTTGAGAAGGTGGATACGTGGTTATAATACGTTATTTAATAAAAGCATATATGGTCCAATGATATTAATTTTTCGTAGATTTAATAACTCCTGAGGCTGTACCTACTGTGAACTATGAATTTATTACTAGGGGAAGGAGAGGGCAGAGTACTGTTACACACACACACATTGTATGATGGACCGTGGGTTTCGAGATGGGCAGGCAGTGTGCTGATAAAAATGAACACGGCAACACCGAGCAGAGGATACAACCCAGGCAAACGTCAGCTCCGTGAAGCGGCCAAAGAATTTTAAAGAACGCTGTCCAAAAGGAGCTCTTATCTCCTCGGTATCTCACGTACGTGACCGACCACCTGAGGTCGCGAGAGGGCCAAATTCAAACGGCACAGGGTTGCATACTTCCCAAGTGGGACGGGGTGACGTCGGAAGCTGCCGTGCGCCAGGCAGCCCCGTCCCCACCCCGCGTGTGCACCGCGCGGCTGCACCGACCGACCGTCTCGTGGTAGGCAGGCTGTGGCCTTCCATCTCGACGGACCCACGCCTTCCCTCGCTCGCTATTTCTACCACGGCCCCGTTCCCCCGGCCGCTCCCACCGCGCGCGTTTGCTTTGCTCTCTCCGCCTACTCCTCTGTTTCCAACACCCAGACCGAAAGATACCAGCACTGTTGCATCGGCGGGTTCTTGGTTCCATAGGTAATGGCCTCCTCCTCCTCGATCTTTTCTCGTCGCATCTCCGAACTCCTATCATCGTTACTAATCGTGACATGCCGAGACGTCGGTGTTTAGTTTGCGCCGTGTCAAAATGATCTGATCACGCCTTTTCTTGCTGCATGCAGCGCTAGCAGGTGGCCGCGACGGCTTCCCCTGTTCTGCGATCACTCTGGCCTTCTCCGCCGCACCGCCGCACGGCGTCTTAACCGACGTGCGGGCACGGGGGGATGCAGGCACCGTTCCTATCTCCGTTTTTCTCCGTCCGAAGGGTTCTCTCATAGACAACGGCTAAAGAACTCCGACGCCGGTCTGGCTGCTTCTCCTACCTTATTCCTTGCACAAAGTCTTCAGCGGATTTTTTTTTTCGACAACGACGACAAGTGCGGTGTGACTGTCCAAGATGGTTAATATCAGCTGCTTCTCTGCTCTGCTCGGTGGCAAGCGGAAGAAATCAAAGGTCAGTGGTGGCCTCAGTTTTCTCTGGTGAATTTTGGTAGAGTACTTTTGAACAGATAATGAGTTTGTGCATGGGCATCCATGGCATGATTGCAGGATATGAGCAATGTTTCTTACGCCAAAAAGGCTAATGGAAACGACTGTCCAAAGGTGAAACCTGTGGAGTTCATGGACAAGACGGACACCGCCGTCATCGTCAAAGGCAGTGGCAATACCCCAGCATGCGACACAAATGTTGTCGTTGACACAGCCGCCGATTTGGCATACCAAGGCCGGGACGAGAACGACGACAAGGCCTTGATGAAGAGGGGCCTGTCTGACGTCGACCTCGTCAGGGGTTCAGGCTCATCCGGTAACGACAGTCACGGCGCCGAGAAGGATGCGATCAGCGCCGCACCGGACGATAGCGAGTCCGGGGTTGGCCGCACGGTGCCGGCCGCGTCATCCAGGCTCGAACGCTCGTGCTCCAACATCGAGACGGCGAGGTCTGTCTGGAAAGCGTTCGACCAGCTGCCGGCGAAGTCGCGCTCTTACGACGACCTTAGGAACTTGACCGCCGGAAGCCTGACAACCCCCAACGGCGCGCCAGACGCCAGCCCGACGGCGTCCGTGAAGACGTCGTGCACCGCCGACCGCGTCATGCTGAAGAAGCGGTCCTTGAGCCAGGTGCTCCCGTCCCGGAGCCGGAAGCTGTGGTGGAGGCTGTTCCTGTGGAGCCACCGGAACCTGCACCGGCCGGGGGCGACCATTCCAACGCTGCCACCGACGGACACAGACGACGTGACCCACCAGCACGACGGGTACACGTCCGACACGCTCGATGCGGGCACCGCCATGCCGGACGCCAAGAACAAGGAGGTCGCCGTAGAGGAAGAGCCGATTCCGAACCAGTGGGTCGCATTCTCGGCCGAGGCCTCGCCTTTGAACCGGGTGAGCGCGTGGGTGAACAGCCTCGAGGGCGGCTCGTTCCACGTCGACGAGGAGGAGATCACGGAGCCCGAAGATGGCGCGGTTCGCCCGCATTGCCCTGAGATCGCCGAGTCGTCGTCGGGGGCCAAGGGCCACGCGCAAGCGCGGCAGCGCACGGCGGACAAGGCCATCCAGGCGAACAGCATCATACGGACGCTCAACACGGTCTCGTCCGTGGCGCACATATCGGGCATCGGGCTCAAGGCCGTCCCGACGATCTCGGCGTTCTCGAGCCTCCGGGCAGTCAATCTGTCCGGCAACTACATCGGTAGATTAATTCTACTCGTGCTTGGCAGTAACACACAAGAAGAACATGTAGATTACATATTTCTTGGGCTAATTTGCGTATTCGTTTTGCAGTTCATGTCTCCCCTGGATCGCTGCCCAGGGGTCTGCACTCGCTCGATCTGTCGAGAAACAAGATTGCTACCATCGAGGGGCTGCGGGAACTGACGAGGCTGCGCGTGCTCAATCTCAGCTACAACCTGATTTCGCGGATCGGACATGGTAAGCATCTCTTGGCAGTGCACCATGGTGCGTACCTTTCACCAGTTATTTTGACTCTGATTGGAGTAGATATTCTGGCGAAAACTAGGTTTAATTTGGAGTTACCGAGTAATGTATCTTGTTCGTTGTTCGATGCTCATGTGTCCTTCTGCATCGATCGATCGCATTAGTGGTCAGATCTTGGTCCGTGCTAAGTAGTAGGATGGTCCAAAGTACAGACTTTAGCAGTAGTAGTACACTGTACGCAGTAATTGAACAAGGAAGTATCCTGTCATCATGTGAGATGGAAAAGAAGTAAACGCTTTTGGCTCGTTGTAGCACTCGGAACTCAAGATCCAAGAGTTATTGTGTGTTTCGTCTGGTTACCAGCAAACGCCAGATAGGGCGCCAGTACCACATGGATCGGATATCCGATTTAGACATCTCACATTCTGCTTTTTTGCTCCGTAAACTTTGACGATCCTCGTGACTGTGCCCCTAGCTTGTTCGGTCTGACCTTGGGGATCGAGTGGATCTACGCCAGCTTTGCTCGTCCCTAGAAACAGACGTGCATGACTGAATGCCCTCATTTCGGTGAGCTGGTCCACCCACTGCACATTTATGACCTCATTTCTGTCCGGCGGCGTCCATGAGGAGCTGTCCTCGCTTGTTGCTAACACTGCAAAATACGATCGTGCCAGGCTTTCGCCAACATGTTTGGACTTTGCATACATGCTAGATTAGCAGGATTTCACAACTGCCAATGTACTGCGATCAATGTGAGTAAAAAAGAACCGACCAGTGTGCGTTTTCCCTTCCTAAATTCAGGCATGTCGAACTGCACGGCGATCAGGGAGCTCTACCTCGCCGGGAACAAGATCAGCGACGTCGAGGGGCTCCACCGCCTGCTGAAGCTCGCGGTCCTGGACCTGAGCTTCAACAAGATCACCACAGCCAAGGCCCTCGGCCAGCTTGTGGCCAACTACAACTCTCTGAGGGCTCTCAACCTCCTCGGCAACCCGGTCCAGACCAACATCGGCGACGACACGCTCCGCAAGGCGGTGTCGGGCCTCCTCCCGCGGCTGGAGTACATGAACAAGCAGGCTGTGAGGCCGCAGCGCGCGCGGGAGGTGGTCAAGGACAGTGTCGCCAAGGCGGCCCTCGGTAACAGCGGGTGGAGCCCGCGCAGGCGGGTGTCTCGGCGGCTAGGCCAGAGCCCCGGCTCGTCGGTGAAGGGCCGGGGGAGGGAAGGGAGCAGCAGGAGCAGGTCCAAGGGCAGGCCTCAGAGCTCGAGCCTCACAAGGAGGTGAGGCAATTAACCGTGTCATATTGACATCGGATGGAAATGCCATGTGTTTAAACTGCAATGTTGTGAGTTCAATAATGCACATTCCTCGTGGGTATTCGATTTGAAAGAAACTTGCAAAACAAGTGTATTTCAAGCGTTTCCTGAATATTTCGGTATCCTTCAAGAACGCAGGGACGTGCAATTAGGAGATACATGCATGTTGCGAGATCGAAGGTGCAAATGTTTAATTTGATTTGGGAGAAAAGAACGAGAACGAGGTCATCGTTGTTTGTTCGAACTTTTGCGCGTCCATTACTAAGCTAACGGTGGCAGCTTTATCTTCTCACCATCCTATATTTTTCGGTACTACAATGCTGATTCTATTAGAGGTATCCTTCACCTTTGGAAACATATATCGTCGAATATCGGTCACAACAAATATGCAATAGCATTGCACATTTGCTCATCCAAAAAAGAACTTTTGTTGTAACATATAACAGTGCTGAACATTATCATGTAATCTTGTTTTCAACCGAGCCTTTTTCCCCGAAAGACAAAACGGAATTGCAGAGCAATGGAAAGATAAACAACTTCAAGTCGTTCAATTGAGTAGCAGATGGGACGAAATGATCAAACGATTTACGGAACATTGGAGGTAATTGATGAAACTTAACAAATAATGAAAAATTCAGAAATCCAAAAAATATTCCGACCTGCCGGATTCGAACCAGCGACCTAAGGATTACCTGCAACGACTACAGTCCTCCGCTCTACCAACTGAGCTAAGGTCGGTTTGTGTTACAAAGAGAAATATAGCTATAATATATCATATTAACCATGAAAAGAGGGAAACGCCAGCACCTATGTTAAAGAGACCTATTTGAAGTCTAAATGGCTATTTAAGAATCACCAGTAAAAATAGCCACACATCTGCTCTCCTCTAGATTTTGATAACAATCAGTTAACTATCCAACCTCCAGGCATTAGCAGGAAGCTCGAATAAACCATGCATATATTTCATTTTCACCTGCTTCATCATTCCTTCCA
Source organism: Rhipidocladum racemiflorum (assembly GCA_036346355.1). Classification (NCBI taxonomy): domain Eukaryota; kingdom Viridiplantae; phylum Streptophyta; class Magnoliopsida; order Poales; family Poaceae; genus Rhipidocladum; species Rhipidocladum racemiflorum. The sequence continues at coordinate 81,594,137 of CM070573.1, read as the reverse complement.
ATAATGCCCAACATTTTCATCGACACACAATGTACCTTCGTCTCCATATTAAGCATCATTTGGAACGCAAGAAATTCATGAAACTTCTATAGGAATCAGTTCATTCCCTACTGTAGTAGTGAACAATTCCAACGTATGAAATAGAGCCTAAGGTGTCTCCATCTGCTTTAGCGGCAAGGTGAGAGAACTTCGAGGGAGTAGTCTTCATCCTTTGACTAATTAAAATCTACAAGTCGAAATAATACATTGAAATGGCTCCAATATTAAAGGGTGAAAACCTACAAGGAAAAACTTGCTTCGAAAGCAAAATCTACAAGGAAATGGCCAAAGCTGCGAAGCCGCAATTTTTTTCGTTTTAAGTGCAGCCTCTGCGCTTCACGCCGGCTCGGTGGTTTCAGCCTTGTGCGATCCACTCGTCAAAGGTACGTGCTCGCTCGCATGCTCGGAGTCCGCGGCACCACACGGCGGAGTACATTCGCTGCCACTTTTCACCTGCGCGCTGTTAGCTCTAGCGGTTTCTAGCTGTGTGGCTGGCCTCAACCTCACGACGCACACTCGTGCGGGATCCCACGACGCCGCGGCGCACCGACCAGCGCGCGATGGCACGGCTTGTTGTCCATGTCTGCACCGGGAGCGTATCGCTTCGACGCGTTGGTCATGGCGTATGAAGCGCCATGTCATCGTTGGGCCATGTCGATGACTCAACGTCAGAGGATCGACATCAAAGGATCTTAATTCGTCTGCACCTTCGGCCCACAGGACGACATCATAGCATTCTCGCATGCTGTCTGTGTTTTTTTAAGTCTTTTGGAACATATGAATTGTCAAAATAGAAAAAAAACACATGAATTGGATATCGTACCACGTGAATCCTGCAGGAATTATAAACATAGGAATATGTAACAAATGCTGTTTGGTTGGATCACATGGAAAACTCAGGAATCTCAACAGGTTTGAGTGTGCATTTGTTTTCCTCTTAAATCCCTATGAAAGTATACATTCCATAGTAGTTTCAAAAAAATTATCACGCCTTTTCTTTTGAACCAAATTCGACGTATAGAATTATTTTCCATAGGAATGAATTTCTCCAAAGTTTCTTTGTTTTTCCTTCAACCAAAGAGGCCTAAGATTCAAATTCAAAACCTAGCTGTGTAGTTAAAGCGGTAAGAATAAATAACCAGCAGCCCAACCTAGCAACCTAGCTGTTTGTACCTATGTCGCATCAACCGTCAATACAGTATACCGTATAATTGAAAGACCAGGAATGACAGGGTGTCAATACAGTTTAGCTAATTCTGGATACGCTAATCATTCACACGCTAAGAATGTATATTCGTGGAAAGTAATTAATTCTTAGTGGATTCTGATTTATGCCCATGGTGGATACTGACAACAACAAAAAGATGGTGGTCTGTTATAGTAGGATTCTGAGCCAGAGCGGGCCGATGGTGCAGCGGCCTGTTATCCTTCCACCGTTGGAAGCGGGCAGTGATCGCTGCTCTGTGAAGCCAGCCTCACGCTGTGCCTGCCACTTCAGGGCCGGAGAAGCCAAGGCTTTCGCCGAAGCACCTCCGCTCACTACACAACTTGGAACGGGCAGGCCAGCACATTTACACACAAAGGCCCAGGTCCAGAGTCCGCACCAAACATCCACACCACCTTAATGCCCCCAACTTGAGTTACAAGCCCTCGTGACTGAGCTCGGCGAAGCAGTGTGGTTCGGTTGAGTATTTAAGTTGATGTTTCCCAGGTTGAATAAGCGAGGTGGTACTAAAGAGGGGAGGAACGACTGAATGAACATAGGTAGTGCTTCCGGTTTTTATCTATTTTTTAGCCTGGATTGGAACTTTGGCAGTGGAATTCTCTTGGAATTTGTCGGTCCTCAACAAAAGTTGTAACGTCATTTGGGCTTATAACAATACTCTTAACACAACGGTATTCAAAGATTGCTTTGTTCAGCCAACAATCAGGATTTTATCAAAATGACGCCATTCATAGTGATGGCACACATAATTTGACCAAAAGGTAAGCCGTGACAATTTAGGCCATGGTTTGGCACAAGTATGTTTGCCTAATTGCCTTGTCAAATATATGATTTGTGTACGAGGATGCTCTGTTTTTTATTGTTAACTTCGTGTATGATTATATCTGTGCTATGTATAAAATGTTTTGCGTCTTAGGCTGTGGTTGTTGAGGTCATGGGTTCAAAGTCCCTCCTACTCTCCTTATCTCTCACCAATGTTTGTTCTAAAATGCAAAGTTTCAGTTACCTTCTATCCATCTTCCAAAGATCGTATGTCTGGTGAGACTGTGTTCTTAACGTAGGCCTCTTAAAACTCATATTGAAACCAAAAAATCATGTGGGATAAGCAACATTTATAATCAAGTGGACCTTTTTTTTAGAGGAAATCGAGCGAACTAGTAATCAGCACAATCCATGAATGGGGGTTTGGTCAATGGCTTGGAACAAAAGAAGAAGAAGAAGGAACAGTCGTTTGCTATTACATACGGGCGGCCTGTTTCGGTGTTGCCACCTACCCACACAGTTTGCCACGGGCCGGCCGCGAAGACAGCCCTACACAGGCCTAGGTGGCCTGAACAAAACACCGACGCGGTTACGCGGCCCACACCATCGCAGAGAAAACGCAAGCCTTTCGAGTCTCCACCGGTTCCACCAATTGGGACGCGCCGGCGAGGATTGAAGTTCGAGCGGTGCTTTATGTTTTTTTTTAATATACATTATACGAATTTTAAAATAAACGAAGGGATAATTATCATCTTTATTCATGTTTTAATATTTAGGCAATTTTAAAACAGAAAAAACATAGAAGCGTCTCTCTAGAAATTTTGTTTTCGCACCGAGGTGGCTAAAATATAAAATTTTAGCGAAATCTCGTTATTTCGAACTAAATTTATAAATTAAATTTGAAATCCGGTATTTTTTTAGCAGCGAAACCAAAATTTTGATTTTTTTTTCAACCCCTACGAAATAGTCTTTCGAGTTAAAAAAAAAATTGAACCATGATAAGTTGAGATGGTCTAGTTGATCTATGGCACTAGTTTCTTGTCCCAAAGGTCCTGTTCCGAGTCCCAGTCACAACTTTATATTGTTTAGAATTTTCTTTTCCAAAAATTGCCATTGCAGGGATCGAACCTGTCTTGGTGCTAAGTAAAAGCTCTACAATTTGAGCTACAGATCTATGTTGTCACATTATGTATAATAGTCTTATGAGACTGTCCCTGCTATATAAAAAAAATTCCCAGCCACGAATCAAACCGGGTCTCACGAGTGAGAGCGAGCTATCCTAGAAATTGGACTCAACGAAATTTCACACATATTTTGGTCCTAAAAACATCAAATCAATCTATTTTGTATCAATTTCAATCTCGACGAAATTTGCCAAAATTACAATAGCAATTTGAAATTTTTTTAACTTTTTTTTTATTCCGTCAAGATTTGAAATCTCATCCTTATCAAAATTTCACCGAGATTTTGAACCATGCGCCTCAGCCACACGCATTTGCAGGTGGACGGACTGACACCCATCCATCAGCCAGTGCCGAAACACAAGCGAGGACCACTGTCCACTGCCTTGCCAGCTACCGCCCCCATGGGCCACGTGCTACACAATCAAACATAGCTTGGTTCGACGCGACATGAGGTACCGTGAAATTTAATATAAATCATCCACTATTTTTATCAAGAGATTTATATTTCTTTCGATAATAGAGTAATAGAAATATATTCAACAAATCAATAGATATATCTAATTTTACTATTTAGCATATATTATAATATAATATACCATAAAATTTCTCTTTAATTAACTCTAGGGCTCTAGCTTGGGTGCTAACCAAACAAACTTCAGAATTCATGGCAGGACCAGGAAATGAAATCTCGCTAAGATTTCACGAAAATCTCAGCGAAATCTCATATCTCAGATCCTAAGTTTCAGAATCCCGGCAAAATTAAGAAAATCTAAAAAAAATTCAAAGTTCTATGGTACCCTAAAATCTCAACGAGATCTCGATAAATTTGATCGAGATTTGACCAGATTGTATTCTCCATGTCGTTTTCCGTGTGGGACAGTCGGTAGATCATAATTCTGACGAAATTAAAAAACCCCTAAAATTCAAAGTGCGACAGTACCTAAAATTTCATCGAGATCTCAGCATTTTGGACCGAAATTTTGGTTAAAAAATTACCAGATTTAAAATTTTGTTTTTGTATTTCATTCGATTTTTGTCCGAAATAATGAGATTTTGCTAAAATTTCTGATTTCGGAGGATGCCGAGATAAAACTCTAAAACAAAATTTGAAACCTTAGGCATGACGACATAGACCAGCAAAATACTCCAGCCTCCACTCCACTATGTTTAACGACATGACCTCGTGGATACGGCCAAGCACGAGACTGCTATGGAGGAAGCAAGGCAAATTGGTAACCAGACTGCACGAGTTGGACTGGTCGGTGGAGCCGATCGAGCTGTGACTGCTAAATACTCTTTTCTTATAAATAGTTATCTTTTTACAGTGATGATCAATTTTTTAAAATTTTAACTATTAGTATATTTTTAATTATTTAAGTTAGATATATAAAAATTATATGTGTAGACAGGTTTCGAGAAGTACTTTTATAATATTATTAAATTTTATAGATATATTATAATAAAAATTAGTGATTAAAGTTATATTTTAAATACCACATTGATATTTAAAATGATAAATATTTTTGATAGAAGGTAGAATTTTAAACGGTGGCTCGCAACTCCGGGATGACGTGGGACTTAGGTCGGGCTGGGCCGGGCTGTCGGGCTTTGGGCCTGCATGAAACGGGCTAGCACGGCCCAGTCATTTCTTCGTGCCGGGTCGGGCCAGCACGGACGGCAACAATCAAAGCCTGGCACGGCTCGAAGGCACGCCGGGCTGTTGTCGGGCCAGGCCGGCCCGAGCACGGCACTAGAGAGAACACACCACACTATTTTTTTTATATATAAATTTGTACATTGCTCAAAAGAAAAAGTTATCTACATGAAAAAGATGTATCGAAATTCTCTACAACTTTTATGCATAATATAAATTCATATGAGCAAAGGAAGACCTTCAAAAATACAGATTACTGAGAGATGTGGCGTCGGTCTGAAACTACATAGCACACTAAATATTTTTTTATAAACTCATACGTTGCTCAAATAGAAAAGTTGTCTACATAAAAAAATATGTATCAAAATTTTCTACAACTTTCTTATAGAATATAAATTGATACAACGTGCTCGTGCTGGCCCACTAAGGCCAGATCCAATTCCCAGGTCTACTGCACCGCTCAAACAGCAGACTCAAAAGGCTTTCGCTTCACTTGATCACTTCACCCCGCCACCGCCTGCCGCGTCGACGTCTTCGATCCCCGCAACCTTATCCATGCAGACCCAACCGAAGCACCGCCGCTCCGAGCCGCCGGCGCCCGCGACCCGCTCGATGGAATGCCGCACCTAAGCTGAGATCCCCCCAGAGCTCGGAGCCGATGCCGCTCGCGCCTCTCCTCGTCACACCCCTGACCCCTCGCGCCTCCCTTTCCCCGTAGCAGCGTTGCCGCCGCTACTGCAGAGGCCGCGAGAAGGCCACGCGCTCTTCGGCGAGTGCGATGCTCGGCCACGGTGGCGTCCGGTGGAGGCCGGGACGCCGGTGAGCTGTTCCGCGCGACGCTGCTCTGGAGGGCGGCCAAGCTGCCCATCTACTCCGTGGCGCTTGTGCCACACACCGTGAGTTCCGGCAAGTCCCTTGCTCCCCAATGTCAATGCAGACCCTTACGAATATTTCGATTTTGACGGCAACCAGACAGCAAAATGATACTTGTTCTGCAATTCAGAACCGGAATTCTAGAATTGTAAGTGTGGTGTCATGCTTAATTGCTTATTTATAAGCTCCGATTAGCCCACGCTCAGTACTCCAATTGCGAATTGATTGGAGCTATAGTGAGAGCAAGATAAATTGATGGGCTCATCACAATTGGGATTGTTTAGTCACAATTCGTTGGGGGAATTGTACAACGTTTTGTGGTATGCAATTATGGATGCCTTACACTGTTACACACTCACACATTATGTACTTGCAGTTGGCTGCAGCTAGGGAGTGCTTCCGCTTACATAGAGAAAGATACTACTATGAAAGGCATTGTTCATCCATTGATGTGCTTATTTTTCTGGTGAAGTGGTGAACGATCGGTCCCCTTTCCCTGTTCCTGAGAGAAAGAGACTTACTATATTTGACTTCATTGCAGCAATGATGGTTATGATTCAGATACTGGGGCTGATGAGAACAAGAAAGAATCTGTTGTTAACATTATCGGCTGGTACTGCTTGTTTTGTTTCCAATACCATTACTACTGTATTTCATATCCTATGTGCCCTGACTCTACCTGTGGGTAAATGGGTTGTGGACTATGTGCTGAAAAATCATGAGGTAAGCCCGTCTATTCCGTCCCTCCTCCCCTCTGAAAAATCGTTTGTTTTGCAGTAACACTGGTCGAAATCTGCATCTACTGGACAACACCAAGATTTTTATGGCAAAATATTACTGCCTGCGGTTGCATGCGCTATTTGGGATGGCACTGGCTTCTGGTTTGGTCTTGGCTAGAAATGGTATGCTAGTCTGACAGATGACCAACCTTGACAAGTTGTCATCCCTTAGATCCCAGAGAGCATCCAGAGCAGTGCATCTTGCAGTTTCAGATTGAATGCACAGGAGAACAGTTTGAACAAGGAGTAGAATGGCAGTGCATGCACTTGTGCAGTCGGGCCAACGGCATGGAGATCGCAGGCAGATTGAGCAAGCAGAGCGAAGCTCCACTTCAGAAACACTGTCAAGGTACCATGCCGTAGAGGAAGGTGAACCGGTTCGCTGGAATGAATGAGGAGGTTCAGGAATTGAATTGGTTGGCTCCACCCTCCCTCCCAGTCATTGAAGCTCTTTCTCTCCAAGGTTTTACCAGTATGAATTGATTGATTCCCAAGTCAGGACAAGACAAGTCATGTTCTACAATTACTTCCTTCTACGGTTCCACCACGTACCGACTGCTTATAGTGCACCACCACGCAGGACAACTTCACATGCTTGTTTTTTTTTTTTTTTTACGTTTTTCCTGTCCTGGTTAGTGTACGTTTGTCATGAGTTATGGCCCTTCACTGGTTTTCGGAGATTAACACAGTGCACTGCCTATAATGTCAGGGTTTAAAATTGCGTTGTCTACTTTTTATTTATCTCTTTGTCCAGGCAAGTGATGATTACAGCTTGGTGTGAGTGCCGATAGGTACGATTAGCTAGAGAGAAAAGACAACGTTTCAGCCGCTTTGCTACAGGAAAGTGTTGCTGCGAGTGTTTTTTAGGGGTCGTTTCGAACTTGGATTTTAATGACTTAGCAATATCAAAAATCGCAAAAAAAATGTTTCAAATTCGCTCAAAATCGAACGGTTTCGAAAGTCAAACAAGTTTGAAATATGGTCAAACCAGCAAATGATTTTTGAATGAAATTGATGAAAACCGTTCGAAAAGGGTGACAGCTTTTGATGAAAACCGTTCGAAAAGGGTGACAGCTGAAAAAAGGGAAACATTGCCAAAAAAATCTTGTAAAATTTATAAAAAACCATTAAAGGTCCAAAAATAGAGAAAACATAATAAATATATATAAAAAAATTAAGAAAAAAATTCCGGCACGATCTTTTCTAAATATAATTTTTTTTATATAATTTTTAATATATTTTAGACAATTGCAAGTTGTAACGTAGGCATTTAGCAACAATATCACAACAAATAATCTTTCATGAATATCATTTATATATCAACACCATTTACGTATCAACACCATTCGCATATCAACACTATTTACATAATGACATACACATACCATTCACATATCAACACCATTTACATTTTAATACATTTCATTTAAAGTTGTGAAGTAGGCATAGCTTCGTCGTTCTTCTATTGTCACACATATGCCATGTCATTTCCATTCCTTCCAGTAGTCGTCCTCTGTGATTAGGGAGTGCCATGGTCTCCGTCCTATGTTGCATGAGTGCTTGCATCGAAATCCAGTACCCAACTTCTCGCCGTGCTCCCACACCACGTCGATATGGTCTATCATCTGCTAATAGAAAACAATAAAAGTAAGTATGCATACAAATATCGCTACTTGAACAAATAGTACTATTTGCGGGTGTCGTCCATTGTTGCTAAATATACTTTGAAAAATAATGTTACTAAATATAATTAAACAAATATGTATTAAATATACTTAGACAAATATTGCTACTAAATATAATTGAACAAATATTGCTACCGCAAATACTTTGACAAATATTGCTATTTGACATAATTGAACAAATATTGCTACTTGACATACTTGAACAAATGTTGCTACTAAATATAATTGAACAAATGTTGTTACTAAAATATGTTGAAGTAAATATTGCTACTTGAAATACTTGAACAAATATTACTTGGCCTGTAGGCTGAAAGCCTTCAGTCTGCAGACCAGGTTTTTTTGGACTTTTCTATTATCTACATTTTTAGTGGCTCAAAAACGTCTCCAAACTTCGTTTTTTTTTTCAAAAAAAAAAAAAATCACGCCAGAGGTCATAAAGCTATTTTTCAGAACCCTAGGTACAAGGACATATATACACACCATACATATCCTACATGCGTGTGCATCCTCTGCACATGCTTAGGAAATTTTTTTGAAGCTTCAGGACTTCCGAAAGCATGAGTACACACTATCCTACTAAGCATGCAGGTGCATCCATAGGCGGAGGCAAGCCTCGGGCCACCGGAACCTAGGCCTAAGGCCCTATGTAAAAATGTGTTTAAAAATTAGTAAAATTGTAGCTATTACTAAGCTTCTGGGCGCATTTAAGAAGTCTTTTTGAGACTTTAAGACCTCCAGTGTATCTATTTTTATTAGCGATGGGCGTGAGTGAGCATTCGAACGGAGTCGAACGCGGACACGTCGGGCGGACGTGTTGAACGTCGACGCGATCAGCCAACTGAGCTGAGCTCAGTCCTCGTTGCTGCAATTGTTGCCCTTGTGCCCTTGTGAAATCTTATATTGTGACACACATAGTTGAGGCCAGGCTAAAATAACGTGATGTGCAGAAGCCACGCAACCTGATGCTTCGAGAAGGGAAAAATACAACCTTGAGTCCTGGACAGCAAACTCTGGAAGTGTGGAAGCAGCTGGGAATAAAAAAAGCATATCGCCAATGAAATATTACTACTAGCTTATAAAACAAACACAAAGTTACAAACAAGGAAAAGACAACAGGAAATAATATTGTGACCATACAAGCACGAGCTTAAAGGAAAAGAACAAAAAAAAAAAAAAAATTGAGTTGCAAGCCATGACTCTTGTCATCTTCTCGACAATCACTTTCCAATCGGACTTCAGGTATCTATTATCCTGCCATAAATCGACGACAGAAATGGGCATCTATGCTTTTCAGTTATTGCGTTCCAGTCAACTTGACACACAATAAAATTCCCTTTAGATGAATACCTTACCACCTGTTTGACCAGGTCTAAATAAGTGTGCAAAGGAAGCATGTAACCTCATGGATTAAATCTCGTCACCTACCGAAATCCGAAATTTCACAAAGATCTCGTTATTTCGAAAGAAATCCGAACGAAATACAAAAACCAAAATTTACATCCGGTCAAATCCAGTCAAGTTTTAATCAAATCTCGGCGAGATTCAACGAGATCTCGGATTTTAAATTTTTTAGGGTTTTTTCAATTTCGTTTGAATTATGATCTACCGACTGTCCCACATGAGAAACGACGCGAAGAATCAAATCCGGTCAAAAAATTTTCAAATCTCGGTCAAAAAAACCGAGATTTCACCGAAATTATAGGATACTGTAGCACTTTTAAATTTTTTTAGGGTTTTTTAATTTCGTCGGGATTATAGAACTCGGGGGGTTCGAAATCCGAAATTTCGCGGGATTTCGACGAGAATTTGAACCCTGCATGCAACTCGAATATGCTCCCACCACATTCATCACTGAACCCAAGCAGCACTTTTGTAGCAATGCCGACAGCTTGAGACTTGAGCACAAATGCACTGTAAGCCAAAAACTTGTGGAAGTAAAAAAGGTGAGAATAACCACCTTTGCCGTTCATCCACTGGCCATAAAATCTTCTGCATATCAAAGCATCAACTAGAGAACAGACATTTCCTTCTTAAATTTAACTATTCTATTTCAACCCATTTTTTCGTTGGTCAAATTACAAAAGGGAGATGAGAATGTGCTCAAGCAGATTGCAACACCGGAAGCATGAATTGTGTATCACTTACATCACTGAGAGAGTAGGAAAAACAAGGGGGTTTGTTAAAGGCTTGCAGCTAATAGCTCATGCAGTTTCTAGTGTGTGCAACCTGGAAACCCATACCCACGATAAACAAATGAAACCCATCATTAACAAGAGAAAAGGCAAAGCGTAGGACGATGCATCACCAATCAGACTTCACACACACCACATGTGAGCGTAATTTGATAGTACACCACAAAACAAAACAAGTCCATATCACACCAGAAACCGAAGCCTAATTGCAATTGCCCACCGAACAAATCTATCAGGATTCAGGAACAACAATCCAAATACCAATCGCTCAACAAAGACCAAATCTAAATGTCTAATCACATGCGCACCAAGTTAAGATTAGATCAGCTTCTAAGTACCAAACTTGGGACTCACAAACAACAAACAAATTAAGCTAGTGCAAAACATTTCCAGGACTAGCCAGGCAGAGATGAGTACCTTTAAATATCATATCATAACCATCATCCATAAATATCATCTAAACAAATTTTGCATATAAAGTTTTGGGTTTCTCCACTACATATTGCATCTTAAGCTTGTTACAAAAATTAGCCAAACATGATCATTTCATGGGTTGCCGACACGCCGCATGTCCCATATACGCCAACAAAATATCAAGGTAGGTAGAACACGCTAAAAAAGAATTTTGAGCTAAGATTTTAAGGTGAAGCTAACACATTGTAATTGTATTGCTGCCCCTACCCTTTCCTTGCCGCCGCCTCGCCAGATCTCTTCTACACCGGACATATCTACACATCGGAAGCAGCAGCAAAGGTTGGTTCTTGGTCACGGGTCACGGACGCGGGGGCTGGTGGCCGGCATGGGCACGCCGGGCGACGGCGGCGTCCGCGGCGAGGGAAGGCACCCGAACCCGAGCGGCGACGTCGGCACATGGATCGGCGACGGCATCCCGCGGAGCCGGCGCATGTAGGCCGAGATGGGCGACTCCGCCGTCATGCAGACCGCCGGGAGAGGCGGAAGCGGGGAGAGCGCCGTCGGGGCCGGCGGCAGGATGGGCAGCGGGCGGGGCGGTGCCAGCGGCGGTGGGCGGATGCGATGGAGGCGGGACGGAATGGCCGACGGCGGGGACGAGGGCGGAGGCGCCATGATGGGAGGCGGTGGGGGTGGGGCCGCAGCGGCGGCGGCAGGGGCCGGGTGCTGAGGTGGCAGGTGGCAGGGGGAGCCTGTGAGCTTCTGGACGACGTCGCGGAAGTCGGACTTGTCGATGTTGTAGACGGGGGGCTGGGGAGGCGGATGGTCGGCGGCGGCGGAAGATGGCGGAGGAGGAGGCGGCGGAGGCGGTGGAGGTTCTTTCATGGAGGAAGAAGAGGACTGCTTGGAGATCTTGTAGGACGACCTGTTGAGGGATTTGAGGGAGGAGGAGGCGGAGGCGGCGGGGGGCGGAGGAGTGGGTGGGAGGTTGGACTTGTCCATGACCATGGCGGAAGGGGTAGTGGGAGATCGGGATTTGGGGAGTGAGAAGGTCGACGAGCTCTTCCGGCCTTGGGCGAAGCGAAGCAAAAAGAAGCTAGCCAGTTGATAACCTGATTGGTGGGCCCAACCAGGGTTTTACTTTTCGGTAGCTCGAAAAACGAACGAAAACCGAAATTCGAAAATCGGTAAAAATCGTTGAAAATCATTTGAAATTTGCTCTAAATGGAACGTTTCGAAAGTTAAATAAATTCAAATTTTAGTCAAACCGTCTAGCGAATTTTGTGATCTTTGAACGAAATTCGTTCGAAAATGATCGAATTTCGAGCGGTTTTGACGAAAATTGACCACAGTTGAAAAAACGTCTCCAAACTTTATTTTTTAAAAATTTGTTGTAAAAATTTGTAAAAATCTTATTAAATCCCATTTAATCTATAAAATGAAACAACCTCAAAATTCAAAATGAATTTGGTTTGCTTTTGTTTGATTCGCGTTGGTTTTGGAAATTTGGAATTCGAGTTTGGATTCAAACCTCTTTTGGGCCGTTTTCTTGCTCCTTGGGCCGCCGCTGCTCCGGGTCGGTAGTTGCTCTTCCTCGCCGGACCAATGCAGCCAGCCTCGGCCTCCGTCGCCTCATCGCTCCGCTTCTCGGCTTCGCGCCGCCCTCGCCTCAGCGCTGACCCTTGCCATGCCGCGCCGCCTGCCCGTCCTCGCCCGGCCGTCGCCTCCTCCGCTTTCTGCCTTGCCGCATCTTGCCGCGCCTTCGCCATGGCCGCCACTGCCTCCTCGCCTACTTTATAAAGCCTCGCCTCCGCCTTCTCCACTCGCCGCTCCTCCTCAGTGGTGAGCACCTCTCTCCCTCGCCTTGCCCGTCCGGCTCCGGCCCATGTGGTCCAGCCGCCGCCCTTCTTGCCGCCTCGCCCTCGCCCTGTTTCCCCTTGCCTGTGCCCTCGCGCCGTGCCCACTGACGGGTGGCCCCCGCCGTCGATCTCCCTCACTCGCCTTGTGGCCAGCCTCGCCCCACCGTCTTTGGCCGGCCAGCCAGCCAACCTCCAGCGCCGCCGTGGGCCGTGGGCCCAAGCCAAAGCTGCCGTTCCACGAGCGATAAAATGAATTTTCGATTTTAATTAATTATTAAAATCCGAAAATTCGTTTTAAATTCCAAAAATAGCCAGAAAAATCCCGGAAAAGCCCAGAGCTCCACCAAATACTTTTCCCGAACCGTTTCGATCCCCTGAGTCCAGAAATGCTGCCCGTTCCCAAATCCGAAACCCAGAAAATCCCCAAATCCCAGTTTTGCCCTCCGTTCTCTTCCGACTCGGTTCCGGTTTTCCGTTTCAGTTTCCGTTTTATTTTCGGTTATTGTTTTATCGTTTATTTATGTTGGTTGTCTTTCCGCGCTAGATTCGACCGTTGAGGCGCCAAGGAGTCGAGCGATCCACTGAGTCGGATTAGTTTCCGAGCGAGCGTTGGACCAGGCGGGGCCTTGATACGACTACTTCCTCGACGACTCATCCGATCCAGCTGCCGCGCAAGGCAAGCCGTACACCCTTTGATCATGTTGATCCTATCATGCCATGCTATAGTAGTAATTATTTTATATCGCATTACTTTACTGTATATTGAATTATGGAAATCCAGTATTTTAGAATGACATGATACCTAGGTAATGCCGAAATTGCTTATTGGAACCTCCTTGAAATATTGGAACCCTATTAATCCTTTGGAACCCTAGTTAATTGCTTATTGCCATGAATAGGTTAGATTATACTGCTAGGTTAGTTCAAAACCTGGATTTAAAGAAAATGCTGTCGAATCTTCGATTCGGATGTTTATAAAAGTCTTTGTAGTCGAGGGACAGATGTCGGATTAATCCGGAGTGGATGAGATTCGATCCCTACCGTGATTAATGCCTTGGTTGAGTGCAGTGGCGTGCATTTGGGTACCGGGTTGGGTTTGTGGATGAAGGCTTGGTCTTTGGCAAAAGTGTAAGGTTAATAATCCCCTTGAGCAAAGTAAATAACTTAGTTCCCGCTCAACCACAGGTCGGACTGGTCGGTAGACCCGTATCCGACATAGCTCAGTAAGTTAGTCATTCCTGAGATAATAAGCTGGTTGTCTTGGTGGCTACCATTCTCGAGGAGAGAATGGGGACCTAGACCTTCCCGAGGAAATGGGACCGGAGGGTGGAAACGAGGAATGGTCGAGTGACATTCTTGGTTCTCACAACGGTAGACGCTAATGGGGACCCTGAGTCCAAGGTAGCGGTCTCTATCGGTAAACAACTAAAGGACAGGAATGATTAAACGAAATGCTATGATCATCTAAACTGGGCCACATGCATTTAAGTTGCATGAAAACTCGAGATTGGCATAAAGGTTATAGATATCTTGTGGGTAAAGCTGAGCCGCTCTGCAGAGATAATCCTAATGGTAATCGATTACGCCGTACTTCCGGTTAATGAAGTTAAGTTGGAATCGGGGTTGATACCCGTAACTAAGCTCAAGTTACTGTTTTGGTATTTGTGAAGGAATTGGTTAAGCGTTGTTGAACCTTGTGAAATTCAATTACTTATTGTATTGGTTTATGCTTCAAATGTAAAATGAATTATGAAATAAAACTGCATCCAGATACTTAACCCTACTGCCATCCCTTGATTACCCATACATATAGTATTCAGTGGTTAAAATGCGACTTGTTGAGTACTCTGTACTCACCCTTGCAAACCAGCCCTTTCAGAGTTCGAAGATGCTGGAGCCTACCAGGAGGTCGTAGATGGCGATTTAGTCTGGTTTTAGGTCTTGTCTTCGCTCAGGCCCTGCCTGTGGTTTCCTTCTTTTGGTAGTGTAAGTCTAGAAGCTTGGATGCTTCCCTTGTAAAATCCGGTCGTTAGGCCGGCTATATTGAATAAAAAGTGTTGAATTGGCTTTTGGCCAGGTAATTTTACTCTTGTTTTACAACAGTTAGTCTTCCTGGGTAACTGTTGTGAGTTTCGCACTGCCCCTAAAAAGGCGGTTCGTCACATAAAACACGTGAGAAAATTTCAACAATTTTTGAATTCATTTAGTACTTTTCCAAAATCAAAACAGTAATAAATAAAAAGGAATATAGACACTTTTAGATCTTTATAAAAATTTATATGATTGGTTATACTTTGAAATTTTAATGTCATAATAATTAGTACCCAAGGATCATATAGTAAAAATTTCATAAATATTATACTTCATTTAGTGCACCTAGAAAATCAAAAATAGAAGATTATATACAAATACAATAGCACTGTCAATTTTTTTTAAAAAATACACATATGTGATAAAAATCAAAAAAATTTACATAATCATTATAATTTCCTCACAAACAAACTGTCGACGATTGGAGAACGGGCTCCCGTCGAGCTTACTTGTTGAATGGGGGATCAACAGAGCCCCGTCGTACGGACCGAGGAGGTCGTTCGAGCGATGCAAGGTCGGGAGAAAGGGGGACACGGTGTTTATCCTGGTTCGGGCCTCCCTCTGCCGGGATAACAGCCCTACTCCAGTGTATTGTGTTCTATCTCTTCGTCCCCCCCCCCCCCCGTTACAGATCTTCAGGGGGGTTTAAATACTATGACTATGGGTACAAAAAAGGCAACTACCTCCTGAGATCACACTATGTACCCATATTTGTGATCTGCCGTCTTTGATTCGTGCGCTGTTTGAATTTCGGGTGAGATCTCCCTCGAACTTCGGCTGATTGGTTGTCTCCTTCCTTTCTCGTAGCGCTCGCCGGGCCCACCGACCAAACACCTGAGTAGGTCATGGTCTCCACGAGCATGCTTGCTCGTGGGGGTGGGGGTGCTTGGTATTGCCGCGAGTAAAGGTGTGGACGCGTATGCTCGGAGGGATGCTCGTTTCATTCTCCCGAGCATCTTCTTTCAGTACTGCCTGGTCGGTGGTGCTCAACTTTTCACGGGGGTACCGTGGTCTTTTGCCAAATAACCAATCCCTGACAGCTAGCCCCCGAGGTTCAAGCGGGGAACCTTCGGGCTTCCCCTTGAGCCTAAGAAGACTCGAAGGGGGGATTGAATTTCTTTTGATCGTGGCCTACGACCATTTTGTGTCGGGAGACGACCTTTTTACCTGCCGCGTGCTTGCTCCGCGTGGGCGCGTCGTTTGGTTGTTCTGCGGTTCCTTCTCCGAGAAGCCTCCCTGCAACGGTACGGCAGTTTCTTGGAAAGTGCGCTTTCTCTGGCCAGGTGTCGCTATGTGATAGGCGGCGATTTTTAACCTGTCCCTTCGCTGTCTTTTTAACCCTTTCTACCGGGAGAGGTCGGAGTTACACCGTGTTTCTTTGCTCGTCTTCGGCCAAAAACCTTCTAGGAGCCCTAGCGCCTAAGAACCCTTTTCGCTCTCCTTCCTCCTTTGGCCATGGCGCATTTCAAAGTTAGCCAGATGACCCGAAGGAGGCTCCAGGTGCTCACGGACGAGGGGTACGTCGACCCAAGCTCGGGTCGAGTGCCTAGGAGCGATGTGGCGACGACGCCGTGGGAGGCGGAGATCGTCTCCTGCGAGCTGTATGCCATCAACGGGCTCCGACTGCCCGAGAGCGACTTCCTCGCCTCCGTGCTCGCCTTTTGCGGGTGCGAAATCTCTCATCTCCACCCCAACTCCATTCTGGCCCTTGCGGTTTTCTCCCACCTCTGCGAGGCGTTCGTGGGTGTGATGCCCACCGCCAGCCTTTTCTTCCATTTCTATTCTCCCTTTCGTACCAGCCGGGACGGTCCCACCGGCTGCGTCTATCTTCGTCTTCGGCCCAACCGACCATACGAGTACCCTCTTGTTGCTTTGAAGGACTCGGTGTCGGGTTGGGCCGACCTCTGGTTCTACTAGAAGAAGGCGGAGGGGTCCCTGTGAAATCATGTGCTGAAAAATTGGCTTTGAACTGAAAAATTAACTTAGATTTGAATTTGCAAAATGTGTTTGTTCATGTGTTTTGACAATTGACAAGAAACAGTAAGTTTTGCCTTGGCGCCGGACCAATCCTAAAGAAAACAGTAAGTTTCCCATCTACGACGGACAAACTTTCTTGGTCCTTTGTAAACATGCTTTTTGACAACCTCTTTCTTCTATGTACAACGGACAAAGTTTTTGTGTCCGTCGTGAACATGATTTTGAGCGCATGAGCCAAACCCTATTTTCCAAGAATCCAGTAAGCTACGCATGTACGACGGACAAAGTTTTTGGGTCTGTCGTGAACGGCTTTTTGAGGATTGATTTCGCATGTACAACGGACAAAGTTTTTGGGTCCGTTGTGAACGTGTTTTGCTCAGTTTGGATGTTTTGCAAGAATTGAAATGGTTTGACCTTGAGATTATTATATTTGTGATGATTTCATGATGTGTGTTTTGAAGTGGACTTTATGCAATGCTCATGTGAGTAGTTGCATGGATTGACATTGAGTCAAGTCGTGGACTTGTGCTTTCGGATTCGTTTGTGATTTGTTCATGTGCGGTATTGCTCGAAGACGAATGTGGTCGATGACGGGACCGAACTAGGTTCATGGAGGAACCGAGGTTCGGGACTAGGTTCGAGGAGGAACCGAGGTCTTGGTAGGTCAAGGATGTCATGCGGGACGTTCGGGCTAAGAGAATGGTGCACATGAAGAATGGTTAGTCACGTGAGAATGGCGAGGAGGTCATTCGCGTGCAAAGTGTTAGTCACGTGAGTATGGCAGGTGGCCATACGCGTGCAAAGTGTTAGTCACGTGAGTATGGTAGGGTTGCCATACGGCGTGCAAGAGTTGTACTCGGCTGGTTGGGCCAAGTAGAGTTGAGTTGGATACTGATTCCTTCTAGGAATAGGAATCGTATTCGTAACTCTTTGTGGGTTGGTGCTTTAAATAGGTGGGGTCTCTGTTGAAAGGCACCAAGTAGAGCTGAGCGCATCAAGCGTTGAGCTTGGTTTTAGGGTTTGTACTCTTTTGATGAGAGTATTTTATACAAGAAATAAATATCAATTCTTCCAAGATTTTTGCGTGCTACAAGAACCACGTCGCTCACGGTATTTTCTGTTTTGGTTCTTGTTTGCATGCTTGTTCTAGTTCTAGATTGGTTTTTGTTCTTCAAGTTTTATCTTGATTTGATCCATCAAAAACCTCTCTAGGATATTGATCTAGTGTTTCTCAAAGTCTAGTTGATCAATCTTTTGTCGTTCTTGTTTAATCTTGAAGTTTTGATTAGATTGATTCTCGTCAAGTTCTGGATCAGCAAGCTTGCGAAGCTCATAACTTTTGATCCGTAAGTTCGATCGAGCTGATTCTTTTTGGGTTCGATTCGTATTGGAATCTAGTTTCTTGTGTCCAAATTTCAAATCGTTTCGACGGTTGGATCTCCGGGAATTCTCGTTTTACCAAACCTCTGTCATTCTGTTTTTGTCGAAAACGAGGCAATTATTTAGTTCTGTTTTGGGGTGAACTTTTAATAGGTCAAGAATTTGGTTTTAGCTTCCGCACAATCATTCACCCCCTCTGATTGCTATATTCGTATACTTCGATCCTACAAGTGGTATCGAGCAAGGTTTTTCTAATCTATCTTAATCGGTGATTAGATCAATGGATCATTATTCGACAAAACCTTGTGTGTTCAATGGTGTTGATTTTCAGTTTTGGAAGGCCAAGATGGAGGCGTTCATCCAAGCTCGAGGATTCGCAATTTGGGAGAAGGTCTACAAACCATATGATGTCCCTCGCAAACGACAACGTCAACGACACCAATCGCGCACATGTTGAAGCAAATAGTAAGGCGCAACTTGATCATCCAAGGCTTGGGACGTGGCGACCCGATCGTGTGATTCATCTTCGATCTGCATATGAGGTATGGAAATCTCTTTGTGATTACCATGAGGGTTCTAACACTATTAAAGAGGTTCGTCAAGATCTTTACAAAAAAGAATACATGCGATTTGAGATGAAACCGGTGAGTCGGTAGATGACTTCTTTGCGTTTTAATAAGATTCTTAGCAATTTGCGTCTTTGTTGGAGTTAGCTTTGATGATGTGCTAATGTTAGACAATTGCTTAGTGCTTTGGACATGTCGGTGTGGGAGATGAAAGTAACATCTATACAAGAATCTACTACCATGAGTACACTTACTTTAGATGTTCTTTATTCTAAGTTGAAAACTCATGAATTAGATGTTTTTGCTAGAAAGAATGATCATAAATCAATTGTTTTGACATCTCAATCTAGCATATCTCATAATGGTGTCGCTTCAAGTTTTGCTCTATCTTTCTTGTCTTCACTAACCGATGAACAGATTGAGCAATTCCCGGAGAAGACTTGTCACTACTCTCTTCTCGCTTTAACAAAGCTTTGCAAAATGTGATAAAGAGAAAGAGAGGTGGTGGTGATCCTCCAAGATGCTATGAGTGTGGTGATCTCGACCATATTCGTCCAAACTGTCCAAAACTTGCAAGTAAAGCATCAAGGGAGGAGAAGGACAACGACGGAAGAAAAGAGAAGAAGAATTTCTCTCCAAGTGATAGAAAGAAGAAGAACTTCATCAACCGCAAAGTTGTCCATCGAGTTCTTTCCTCTCTTGAACTAGTCAATTTGAGCGATGTGGATTCGGAGAGCGGCGAGGATGATGCAACTCCAAGCAAGCATGAGTTGACGGGGTTGTGTCTCATGGCCAAAAGCAATGACTTCACCGAAGCGATCATGGCAATGACTTCAATGAGGTAGATCCTTCTTCACGATGAATTAGCTATTGCTGTTGCTCGTCTTGGTAAATTGCTTGATAAACGTGACAAGAAAATTAAGAAACATGATTTTGTTGTTGAATCATTGAATGCTGAAATTGCTAGACTTAAAACTTTGATTCCTGATGATGATGCTTGCAAATCATGTGACTTAATTTGGAATGAGCTTACTTCGCTTAGGAAAGAACATGCTTCCTTGATTGAGAAAATTAATGCTGAAAGTGAGAAAAATGAGAAACATATTAAACATGCTAGCTGTTTCACTGATGATTTGCATGGTTTAACTTCTTGTTCTAAATGCTCAACTCTTGAATTAAAATTAAAAGATGCAAATGCTAGGGTTTCTCAATTGACTGATGATTTGCTTACACATGAGGTTCTTTCATGCTCAACTTGTCGCAAGCAAAAAGGAAAAGTGGACGTTCCCTGTAATAATTGTTTAACTCTTTCTCGAAAAATTGATTACTTGGAAAAGTCATTAGAATGTTTCACTAAAGGAAAGAAAAACCTAAACATGATCTTGGATCAATCAAAAGTCAGCACTCATAACAAAGGTTTAGGTTTTGATTCTTATGCTTATCATAAATCACATGCTCCCACTGTTGTCAAAACACTTGAAAGTGGAAAATTTGAAATTGTCAATGAGCCTAAGAAAACTGTCTTTAAATCTGCTGGTCTTTTATCTTCTACTATGATGAATGCAAATGTTGCTTCTACTTCCAAAGCTAAACATAATGTTAAGTACACTTGCACTCATTGTGGCAGAGATGGACATTTAGTAGACTTTTGCTTTAGACTAGCTAAACAACAAAAGAGAGAAAAGTTTAATGCTAGGTCTAATTTCGTAAAGGCACACTCTACTTCTCATTATGTGCCTAGGGTGAAACAAACACCTTCTGTTCCTAAAAACACGGAAAAGGCAAATCTGATTTTATGCATAAGAATACTCGTGTTGTGCCTACTCTTGTTGTCGTCGGTGTCTCAAGATCGATTCCTAAACATCTTATTTCTAACCCCTTGATCTGAGACCTCGACACTTTCTGCTTCTATGTAGGCTTCTCACGAGGAGGAGAACATGTGGCTAATGAATTTGGATGCTCACTTCATATGTTTAGTGATAAGATTTGGTTCTCCTTTACTCATGCATCTCATGCTAAAAGTGTTGCCTTTGGAGATGCTTCTTCCACTTCTATTTTACTTAAAATGCACTAGTTCAAATGATGCAGTACAAGTGCATATGTTCAGGGGAGAGTGTCTTTGTTCATAAAGATGATGATCTTTGTTGTGATGAGATAATTGGAGGTTTACATGAGAGACTCTTCCCACGTGCTTCACATCAACAAACGGTCAAGTGAATTTTCAGGTATCTCCATGGTACTCAAGATTTTGGCATTTGGCTTTTTGCTTCCTTATGCATTAGTTTAAGAGCTTATTCTGATGTTGACTTTGGAAGATGTTGAATTGATTTGGTTCGTGCCACCTCTTGAGTAATCCTCTTTCTTGAGCATTTGATATTGGATTTCACTTTCTTAGAGATCATGTTGAAAAAGAAAATATTGTGCTTCACCATGTGGATACTGAACATCAATTGGCAGACATTTTCACAAAACCTTTGTCTTCTTCTCGTTTTGCTTTTATTCGGGGAGAACTTGGAATTGTTCATCCAATGGGATTGTTTTGAGGGGGAGTTTCTTTGCCAAGTTCTTTCACTTGATGAGCTCACTTTATCATATTTCTTTATATGTTATGTAATTGAGCTAATATATGATAATCTAATTGTCTCACTTGAACTAAAAATGACATTGTGGAATTCCCTGGACTGATTACCTATAGCTAAATACTCTGTGATATCTTACTCTTCTAGGCTTGATATTGAATCCTCTTGACAAATTTGGGCTATGAAGCAAGTGTGGTTTCAACTTTACTCTTTCATAAGACCTTTTAATCACTTTTGCATGTTTATAATCAAAGAAAAATGAAAAGAAAAGGGAATCAATAAAAAGGGGTTGTTAAAAGCAAAAAACCTCAAGTTATGTGCTTGAGGGTGCTTTCCTAAAAGATAAGATGTATGCTTCAAGCATGCCATTCCCTCAAAGATAAGATGTATGCTTCAAGCATGCCACTCCTAGAAAATAAAAGAAGTATGCTTCAAGCATGCCACATGCAACTTATTGTTTAAAGATTAAATTGGTCTACTAGATTGGAGTTGAAACTACTTGCTCGCCCTAAGTTGTTAGTTGCTTCAATTTTTAAAGTCTTGCTTTTTTCTGCTAAGATCTTGCTTAGTACTTGGCTATAGTTGACTGAATTGAGGTTGAGATGCATGTCATTCCCTAACCTGCTAAAATCACATCAAGATCATGTATTTTGCATATTATGTGATATATAAGGTTATATGATCGAATGAGCTCATCTTTTCAATCTTGGCACTCCCTTGTTTCTCTTTGTGAAATCTTTGCTACAGGAAAAATTTTGAACATGTTCTTTCTTTTGTACTCTTGATGAATCCATTGTCAAAGGGGGAGAAAATTGGGAATTGTTGAAAAGATTAATGAAAAAGGGGGAGAAGAAAAAGGGGGAGTTGTTTTTGGAAATTTGAGAATTTTGGGAGAAGTTTGGAGAATTTTGAAATTTTTGGGCACATTGCACATTCACACACATTTTACTTCTCAAGGGGAGATTTTGTTTTGCCATTTTGGTCAAAGGGGGATTTCTGTGTTTTCTTACTTTGGTCTTTGATTCTATGGATTTCAAAATCTTTTGTAAAGTGAATGCCAAATGTTCAATTCTAAGTGGTGTTGCCAATGTTTTCATCAAGGGGAGATTGTGAAATCATGTCTTTGAAAAATTGGCTTTGAACTGAAAAATTAACTTAGATTTGAATTTGCAAAATGTGTTTGTTCATGTGTTTTGACAATTGACAAGAAACAAGAAGTTTTGCCTTGGCGCGGACCAATCCTAAAGAAAGCAAGAAGTTTCCCATCTACGACGGACAAACTTTCTTGGTCCTTTGTAAACATGCTTTTTGACAACCTCTTTCTTCTATGTACAACGGACAAAGTTTTTGTGTCCGTCGTGAACATGATTTTGAGCGCATGAGCCAAACCCTATTTTCCAAGAATCCAGTAAGCTACGCATGTACGACGGACAAAGTTTTTGGGTCTGTCGTGAACGGCTTTTTGAGGATTGATTTCGCATGTACAACGGACAAAGTTTTTGGGTCCGTTGTGAACGTGTTTTGCTCAGTTTGGATGTTTTGCAAGAATTGAAATGGTTTGACCTTGAGATTATTATATTTGTGATGATTTCATGATGTGTGTTTTGAAGTGGACTTTATGCAATGCTCATGTGAGTAGTTGCATGGATTGACATTGAGTCAAGTCGTGGACTTGTGCTCGGATTCGTTTTGTGATTTGTTCATGTGCAGGTATTGCTCGAAGACGAATGTGGTCGATGACGGGACCGGAACTAGGTTCATGGAGGAACTGAGGTTCGGGACTAGGTTCAGGAGGAACTGAGGTCTTGGTAGGTCAAGGATGTCATGCAGGACGTTCGGGCTAAGAGAATGGTGCACATGAAGAATGGTTAGTCACGTGAGAATGGCAGGAGGTCATTCGCGTGCAAAGTGTTAGTCACGTGAGTATGGCAGGTGGCCATACGCGTGCAAAGTGTTAGTCACGTGAGTATGGTAGGGTTGCCATACGCGTGCAAGAGTTGTACTCGGCCTGGTTGGGCCAAGTAGAGTTGAGTTGGATCACGGATTCCTTCTAGGGAATAGGAATCGTATTCGAACTCTTTGTGGGTTGGTGCTTTAAATAGGTGGGGGTCTCTGTTGAAAGGCACCAAGTAGAGCTGGAGCGCATCAAGCTTTGAGCTTGGTTTTAGGGTTTGTACTCTTTTGATGAGAGTATTTTAGACAAGAAATAAAGATCAATTCTTCCAAGATTTTTGCGTACTCACAAGAACCACGTCGCTACAAAGTATTTTCTGTTTTGGTTCTTGTTTGCATGCTTGTTCTAGTTCTAGATTGGTTTTTGTTCTTCAAGTTTTATCTTGATTTGATCCATCAAAAACCTCTCTAGGATATTGATCTAGTGTTTCTCAAAGTCTAGTTGATCAATCTTTTGTCGTTCTTGTTTAATCTTGAAGTTTTGATTAGATTGATTCTCGTCAAGTTCTGGATCAGCAAGCTTGCGAAGCTCATAACTTTTGATCCGTAAGTTCGATCGAGCTGATTCTTTTTGGGTTCGATTCGTATTGGAATCTAGTTTCTTGTGTCCAAATTTCAAATCG
This sequence comes from Rhipidocladum racemiflorum, assembly GCA_036346355.1. NCBI lineage: Eukaryota > Viridiplantae > Streptophyta > Magnoliopsida > Poales > Poaceae > Rhipidocladum > Rhipidocladum racemiflorum. The sequence goes on along the minus strand of CM070573.1, from coordinate 81,570,305 downwards.
TTTCGACGGTTGGATCTCCGGGAATTCTCGTTTTACCAAACCTCTGTCATTCTGTTTTTGTCGAAAACGAGGCAATTATTTGGTTCTGTTTTGGGGTGAACTTTTAATAGGTCAAGAATTTGGTTTTAGCTTCCGCACAATCATTCACCCCCCCTCTGATTGCTATATTCGTATACTTCGATCCTACAGTCCCAGTTGGTCTATACTGGGGAGGACGCTCCACCTACTGAGACGGCGCGCCCGCCCGTGCAGCCGGAGGAAGAGCGGGTGCTCAGGACGATCAGCGAGCTTGCCCAGATGGGGCTCACTGGTCGGGACATCGCCCGGGATTTTACCTTGAACCGGGTGTCCCCCCTGAGGCGCCGCGAGCACCCCTTCTTCGAGGTGACCGGGTGGCATGACCTCACCCGTGAGGACAACTCAGGTATGTTTTTGAACCTCTTTCCCGACCACTGTTGCTTCCTGGTGATCGGCGCTACTTTTTCTTTTAACCCTTGGTCGTGTCGCAGCTCCGAGGATGGACTGGGTTGATGAGAGGGTTGCCGAGATGTTCGGCGCCCTGAAGGAGAAGGAGCTGACGCCCAATCATCAGATCCCCAAGAACGTTTTTGACCGCGGCGACGCGGTAAGTACATCTTTTTGCTTCCGCCCGAGGGCATGTTTTCTGAGCTTATTTCTCCCTATTTCTGTTTGCATGAGAAGGTCGCCCTCGATCTTGCCGTGTCGAGCGCCGCGCCGTTGCCGCAAGCCAGCACCCCAGCCAGGGGTTCCCGCAAGAGGTCGGCGGGTCGAGGCCGCCAAGCATCCGCCTCGCCTCCCCGCGCCAAGCGATCGAGCGCCGAAGCCGACCAGACTCACGCGACACCTTGAGTACGTTGGATCACCGGGAGGTAGCGAAGCCGAATCTGGTTTGATGACTTCAAGCGGAGGAGGCCGAGGTGATGGGCCGATCGAACAGCTCGCCGAGTAGGCGAAGAAGGCCGAGGAGGAGGCCGAGTCCCCAGAGCAAGAAGCAATCGGAGAGAAAAATCAAGGCTCTCGAGGACGGCTCGCTCAGGTGGTCGAGGACCCTGAGGAGGAGGACGCCTATGCTCTGGTCAGGAGGAGCAGGAGGTCGACTTCCCGATCAACCTCCGCATTGGAAGGGGTCGACATGGACGATGTCGACCCGGCGATGGCGCGAGCCAGTGGCACCGCAGAAGATCGCGTTGTGGCCGTCGTTGAGGCCTACGAGGCCGCCGCGGGTAGGACGCCCGTGGCCCGAAGTGAGGAGGCCGAGGAGGATGACGCTGCTCGCCGGGCAGAAGGTAAGCTCCGCTTGGTCCTCTTGTTTGGTTCCTTCGTTCTTGTCTTGCGATTTTTTCCGGGCTAACCCCACTCCGTTTGGCGTGGGCGTGATAGCTCGGATGTTGCTCTTGGACTTTCGTCAGATGGCTGAGGAGATTATCGACTCTGCAGTTGACGCCGAGCTCGACCGCGTCTTCAACCAAGTAATGGCCGAGACGGAGGAGGAGTCGATGCCGGCTGCGGCCTCAGCAGAGTCCGAGCTTCCCTCGGCGGATGCCGAGCTTCCTCCGGTGGAAGTGGAACCTTCTCCAGCCACGGAGGAGCAAGAGCCACAGGGGGCCGAGGACCAGGAAGCTTCGGCCCTGGTCCCCTGCGAAGGGGCAGGCGCGAGCGAGGCCCAGATGACGGGCTCTAACGGCCAAGGGGTGGTGGCTCTCGACCCACAGCCCTTGGCCGTGAGCCAAGAAGAGGAGCCGGTCACAGCCGGCCAGCCGTGGACCAAGGGGGAGAAGCGGTCATGGTCGAGCAGCTGCCTCTAGCTGCGGACCACGGGGGAGAAGTGGTCGTGATCGACCAGCAACCTCCAGCCGCGGACCAAGGGGAAGAAGTGGTCGTGGTCGACCAGCTGCCTCCAGCTGCGGACCACGGAGAGGAGGTGGTCGTGATCGACCAGCTGCCTCCAGCCGCAGATCACGGGGAGGAGGTGGTCGTTGGCGACCAGCCGCCTCCAGCTGCGGACCACGGGCCGGGGGTGGTCGTCCTTGACCAATCGTCCCCGGTCGTGGAGCGTCAATCGCCTCCGAACGCAGAGGCGCAAGGGGCAGAAGTGCTTGCAGTCGGCGTCCAGCCCCCGAGCGCAGCGGCCGAATAGGAGGAAGGCGGCCATGAGCCGCCTGTTGACGCGGAAGACCAACCTTAGGGCGATCTGGGGTTGGTCGAGGGAGGAAACGCCCTTGCCCTCCTGGGAGCACCGGGAGCTCAGGAGGGGCAAGATCTTGACATGCCAGCTCGGGATCAGGATGGCCTGCGTGGAGTCAACCCTTTTTCGAGCCGGTGCTACCGACCGCCACGGCCGGGACAAATCGGTCCAACCGGCCCTTCTGGTAAGTCTTTTGTTTCTATCTTTTTCCATGAGGCGAGCAATCTTCTGGAGGTTCTTTTTGACTTTCCTCTTTTTGCTCGAAGTTTGCTGCGAAAGCTATGGAGGACATCGATGCCTCCGCAGTTCCAGCAGAAGAGTTCTGGGCGTACCATCGTGAACAAGACGCCAAGATCGCCGATCTCGAGCGTCGGGTCTCCGAGGTGCGCGAGGCCGACCTGAAGGAGCTGGAGTCGGCGAAGAGCCTCATCGTCGGACCGGGACCGGCTCTTTGAGAGCGAGGCAGCGAAGATCACTTTGGAATGTAGTGTGCCGACCTCGAAGAGGAGCTGGTGAAGGCTGCGCGGGAGGTCCCGACACGCATGCCGACCTTGGCCGAACTCGGGGCGAAGAGGCCCACTCAAGGAGGCGCAACGCCTTCGGAATGGCCCAGGTGAAAGTCGCTGCTTTCGGCGGAAGGTTTTGGACCTAGAGGCAGAGGTCGACTCCCTTAAGGAGGAGCTTACTGCCCTTTAGGCCGAGCATAGGACTTAGCTCTTCTTCTTTTTATTTTTAGCTCGTGCAAATCCTGTAGAAAAGAAAACAACCTTTTGGGTTAAATGAGCAAAGTCGCAGATGTTTGGGTCCTTGCTTGTTTTTCTCGAGTCCGCCTTCAACGTATGCTTACATGATCCTGGTTCTGCAGAAAAAAATCAAGTCCCTACATAAGAGCATATAACACAGATACGAGCAAAGAATCCTTGGAAGAAAGGACGGAACGCTCCTATCATACGAAGCCCCTGCCATGGACAAAGGTCGCGCCCTTACTGTTGCGAGCACGAGTTTGTTCATGGGAAAGTTAAGGGATACTTTGGTCGTAACGATTTTTGAATGATTTAAACAGGTCGATTGTGTCGAGAGAGGTATGAGCACGAGCATTGTTACGTGCGCAGAGTAGACGAGCTTTAAACCAACAATACGTAGAGCCGCCATACCCGAGTGGTCACTGAACCGGGCTTAAAGTGGATGCTCGCAGTCGACCACGCTTATCTGATGAAGAGCTCTTGTGGAAAGTGAGCGAGTGTGCGAGCATCGGCCAGGGCCAAGGGAATGGTGCGCACATACTCGTCGGATAAGCTCGTCCGCAGTGCTGGTAGACGACGATGCTCGTTCGACAATTCGAGGACAAAAAATGAGAAGGAAAGGAAATGTTTCATAGGGAAAAACGCAAGGGGTGCGAGATAGGGGTGCAGCGTCTAAGCGTAGAATTTACGCAGCTTGATCAATGTTCCAGTCTTTGGCGAGCTCCCGATCGCCGTCCTCCATCGCGAGGCGAAACAGCCCGGGCGTCTTGTGGACACGACCGCAGTGTAGGGTCCCTCCCATCTTGGGGTCAGCTTATTGGCTTTCGATGTGTCTTGAAGTCTTCGTAAGACCATGTCACCAACTTGCGAGGACCTTGGTCGAACTGACTTGGCAGCGTGCCTACGGAGAGCTTGTAGGTAAATCGCAGATCGGACCGGCGCCCGTTCACGTGTTGCTCGACGAGGTCTAGGTCGAGGAGGCGTTCAACCTCCTGGTCGACGAATCGATCACCGCACCCTTGGGGAACCTAGCACAATTTCGGTAGGCGAATGGCCTCCGCACCGTGAAACGAGTTGGAAAGGCGTTTCGCCTATGGCTCGACTTCGTCGTGGGCGCGATGCACCAAAGAAACGGCGGGAAGCTCATCCACCCCGCTGCTGTCTTTGGTTGAGGCTCTTGAAGACCCTCTTTTTTATGCCCTGGACTAAGCGCCCATTCGCTCGTTTCACGCTCCGTTGCTCTGTGGATGCGCCATAGAGGCGAAAGCAGACCTTGGTCCCGACCTCCTCGCATGATAACTTTGGAATAGTTCATCGTGAACTGGGTCCCATTGTCTGCGTGATGAGGCGGTTGGGTATCCTGAACCGAAGTTATCACATTGCTACGGAGGAACCTCTTGGCCGCTGGGCCGAGATGGTTGAGACGGGCTCGGCCTCTATCCACTTAGTGAAAGTGTCGATGGCCACGAGCAAATACTTGCGACCTTTTCCGACCACGGGGAAAGGTCAGGGCGTCGAGCCCCAGGTCGAGAATGGCCACGCAGCGGTATGGTTTGCGGGCGTATCTTTGTTTGTCGGGCTTTGCGAGCATGGAATCGGCATGCTCGGCGGTCGTTACGATCGGCCGTCGTCCGTCAAGACCGTGAGGCCGATAGTAACCCAATCGGAAGGCCTTGCTCACAAGCGTTCTAAAAGGCGAGTGAGCTCTGCACATTCCTTCATGGATATCACGGAGAAGGTATTGGCCTTCCTCACGAGAGACGATCTGGAAAGGATTCCTAATGCGCCTTTTCGGTATAGGTCGCCTTCGATCGGTTTGTACTTGAGAAGATCGCCTTGTTAGCCAGGGAGCCGGCTTCTTCCTCGGGCAATGTCCCATGCGCAAGGTATTGGATAAATGGCGTCATCCAACTTGCACTTTGCTCGAGGAAGGAGACCCTACCGTCGGTCTCTGGTGCCTCCTCTTCAGAGGGAATGGAGGGCTTATATAGGTGCTCGACAAGCACCACGAGCGGTAGTTTGAGAGGAACCGACCTTAGACATTTGGTCGGCCAGGGAATTATCTTTCCTGGGGATGTAGATTACTTCGAAATTCCTGAAGTATTTCTCCATCTTCCTTACTTTGTCCAGGTACAACGCCATTGAGGTATCGGAACACTGATACTCCTTGTTGACCTGGTTTACGACCAACTGTGAATCGCCCCTCACAGTGAGCCGTTGGACTCCTAGCGATTTACATACCCGAAGTCTGGCCAAGAGGCCTTCGTATTCCGCTGCGTTGTTAGTCGCGGCGAAATGTAGTTGGATGGCGTACTGAAGTTGCTCTCCATCCGGGGAGACCAAGACGATGCCAGCCCCCGAGCGCTCGTATGCTCGGGATCCATCGAAATACAAGGTCCAGGAGTTTTCCCTTGAACCGTTGGCTTCGCTGGCTGGTGGTGCTGGAGGCGACCATTCTGCCACGAAGTCAGCGAGGACTTGAGATTTGATTGCCGTCGCGGGCGAAAACATTATCTCGACCGGTGAGCTCCATTGCCCATTTGGCTATCGACCACCGGCGTCTTGGTTTTTCAGGATTTCCACTGGCGGGAAGCCGGCTCGGCACCACGATCTTGTGTGCTTGAAAGTAGTGGCGCAACTTCCTGGAGGCCATCAAAGAATGAGTACGATGGAGTTTTGGACCTCGGGGAACGCTCCTTTGGTCTATGAAGTACTTTGACATAATAGATAGGTCGTTGGGAACCACCTCTCTCCACTTTGCTAACACCGCTTACCGCTGTGAGGTTGCCGCCAGTATAGTAGCAATTCTTCCCTGCCGCAGTGTGACGAGGACAAAGCGGCTTGGAAATGTACCGTTTTAGTTCTTCAAATGAGTGATCAGCTTCCTCTGTCCACGTGAAGCCATCGTGCTTGCGGAGGGCTTTAAAGAAGGGTAGTCCTCGCTCCCCCAGCCGGGAAATGAACCGGCTTAAAGCGGCCATTCTCTCGGTCAGAGCATGCACTTCCTTCGCGCACGTGGGCGACCTCATGTTCTCAATGGCTTCGATTTTCTCCGAGTTTGCCCCGACGCCTTGTGGTCCGACCATGTAGCCGAGCACCTTGCCAGCTTTCACGCCGAACACGCATTTTTCTGGATTTAGCTTTATTTGATGCTTATTGAGGTTACAGAAGGTTTCTTCCAAATCAGCAACGTGACCCGAAGTACTCTCGCATTTTACAACTATGTCGTCGACATAGACCTCCAAATTTCGACCCACTTGGTCTGCGAAAGTTTTCTGCATGAGGCGCTGAAAGGTTGCTCCCGCATTTCTTAGACCGAAAGACATGGTCGTATAGCAGAAGGTACCGAACGGGGTGATGAAGGAAGTCTTTTCTTCGTCTTCGCGCGACAGGCTGATCTGATGATAGCCTGAATAGGCATCTAGGAAGCTCATGGTTTGCGATCCCGCCGTCGCGTCGACCAATTAATCTATGCGAGGCAACGGATAGTTGTCTTTCGGGCATGCCGCGTTTAGACCCGTGTGATCGACGCACATGCGCCACTTGTCTCCTTTCTTCTTCGACCAAGATCGGATTGGCTAGCCACTCGGAGTGTTCGACCTCTCTGATGAAGCCGACTTTTAGGAGTTTGTCGAGTTCCTCCGGATGATCGCCTGTTTTCCGGAAAAGCGTCTAAGTTTACGTGATCGTTGGTTTTGTCGGTGAATCAAGCTGCTTTGTGCTCAATCACCTCCCTAGGGACCCCGGGCATGTCGGATGGTTCCCAGGCGAACGCACCCGAGCTTGCCCGAAGGAAGGTGATGAGCTCGAGTTCCTATTTGGGATCTAAGGAAGATCCCAAATGCACGACTTTGGCCGGTTCCGACTCGTTGAGCGAAACAGCTTTGGTCTCTCCTCCAGGTTGGAGGGCAAGTTTAGGCCGGGAATGTTTCGGCTCTTGGTCAGGGCCGCGAGTGGGTAACTGACCGACCATATCCAACGCCCTTTCGTCGCAATTGAGTGCAGACTTGTGGTTCCCTTTTTATGGTTATGACCCCGTTTGGTCCGGGAATCTTCAGGTTCTGATACGCATGATGTGAAGCGGCCATGAATTTGGCCAAGGCCGGCCTGCCGAGGATGGCGTTGTAGGCCGATTCCAAGTCTACCACCTCGAAGGTGATTAGCTCCGTTCTGAAGTTACTTGGGCCGCCGAAAGTCACGGGTAGGACGACCTGTCCCAGAGGTTTGATCGAGGTGCCCGGGACTATGCCAAAGAAGGGTACGGCTACACTTTTGATTTTGGAACGAGGAATCTGCATCTCGTCCAAAACCTTAGCTGAAATAAGGTCCATAGAGCTCCCGGAGTCTATGAGGACCCGACCGACGACAGTGTTGCTGATGGTGGGGCTCACGACCATCGGAAGCCTCTGTGGTTTGGTCATTCCAAGGGGACAATCGTCCTTGGAGAAGGTGAGGGACAACTCGGACCATTTGAGTTGCTGCACCGGAGGTTTACCTTGGGTGACATGGTGCACTTCCCTCGCAGCGTCCTTTAAGTCCCGGCGAGATTTATAGGCAGAGGAGCCCCCGAAGATAACCGCGATGTGGTTCTGTGGTTCTTGATATTCCATGCCATCTTCGTTTTCTTCAACGGGCTGCTTGCCCTTGCCGTTTTCACCCTGCTCTGGAAGCGACGGCATGGGACCCCTGCCGCTGTAAAACTGCTCCAGGCGGTATGTCCACGTTCGGCAATTCCGTAGGTCATGCCCGTGTGCCTGGTGAAGCGGGCAGTAGAGGTCGCCAGATTGATCTGCTGGCCACCTCGGTCGCGAGGCCTGTGCGGTTGTCCTCTTCCTCGGCGTTAAACCCCGTGACTGCCAAGGCTGGGTAGCTCGGGGCTGTTGTTGTTCCACCGCGGCAACCATGCCCGGTTGGAGCTGCTTTTTCTTCTTCTTCTTCTTGATCTTCTTATCCACGGAGTTCGAGCCCTTTTGTCTTGGCGGTGGTTTCTAGCCCGGCCGAGGCGGCTTTCCTTTATCCAAAGATTTTCTTCCACTGACGGGCGGCCTCATCCGCGTTGGCATACCGATCGACCATTCGGAAGAGCTCGTTGGCCGTCGATCCGGATGGATCTCCAGGTCCTGCGTGAAGCGTCGCCCCGCACTCGAACTTGAAGGCTCAGGACGCGGCCTCGTCAGATATGTTCGGGATCGAGTTCCGACCTGGATGAACCTCTGGACGAATCGCCGCCAAGGTTTCTCCGTCCGTCAGATCAAGCGCTCGAGTCGCGCTCCTTTCCAGGCGGATGTAACAGCTCTCGAAAATTTTCTCGGGCCTTGATCTTGAGCTGCCCCGAGATCGTATGGAGCTCTCATTTTGGTTGAAGAGCCATGTGCGAGCAGCTCCATCCGTGAACCGTCGGCAGATAATTCGCCATCACTCCTTCACGCCTCCGTGGCGAGGATGGCGGTGGTATATATCGAAGAAATTCATCCGGTTACGGGTCCCGTTGAACCTTTCGATGTGGCCGGGCTTGAACTGTTCGGCCATGCGACATTCGGAGAGAGCTCGTGAAGGCCTGGCAACCGGCTCGGGGTTTCGCGGTGAAACCCTCGGTCATAGCGGCCTCGCGCGTGTCTTCCGCCCGAGCACCCGTGACGCGGCCGAGCCGGGAGAAGACTTCATGCGACGGTCGTGCCGTCGACCGCTTGGTCGTGGAGCGTTCAGAACGCTCGTAATCCGGACGATTGTAGAGGTGTCGTTCCGAGATCCCCCTGGAACTGTTTCGAGGGATTTCCCGGATCAGGTTAGCGGCCTGGGGCGATCTCCAAGCATGGCTCCGAGATTCATCTCTGTGCGAGCGCACGGGGGAGCGTCTGCGATGGTCCCAGGAAACACTTCGGGCAGCTCGGTCGTGGGGAGGATCCGAGACTTTCAGCTCGGCGGCAAGCCTCTCCAGATCTCCGGCCACGACCTTGCCCACAGCCTCTAGGTCCACTTGCTCGGGGAAGCTGCGCAGGTCGCGCCCGACCGCCGCTAAGGCCTGTAGCCGTTCTCGTTTCTGGTGAATTGGCGGGGGTGAGCTATGACGGCGCTCCGGGACGCGATCGGGGGTTCGGTACTCGCGAGAGTTCCTTTCCATGACCAGCGCCTCCCTTTAAGCTTGGCGGCGTATGCTCGTGAGGGTCTTTCCCAAAGACGCCTCTAGGTGGAGTCCGCCGCCTCATAGTGGTCGCCCTTAGCAAGCGTCGAGGATCGTACCTCGGGCTCGCCACGGCTTCCGGCCATGTTGACGTGACGAGAGTGAGATGAACGCGACGGGACATCATCGTATCCCCTTGAGATGCGCTTCTCTGGCCGAACTCTAGGTCGCCTGGTATATCCACCCATCGTAGAGTCCGTCGTAGTCATCCTCGCGATCTCCGAGGGCAATGTCTGGGAACAGAGGATCTGCCCTCGCATCCACGAGTCCGGAAGAGTTCCGGACTCGGTGTGACCGATGGGGTCACGCCGCCACGCCGTCGCCGGCGTAGTACATGTCGCCGTCTTCGACGCCGTCGAAGCGCACGTAGATCCCGAGTATCCCCGAGTTCGGCATCTTCAAGGATCTTGATCCAGTCACGGGAGTTAAGTCGTCGTCCCCACTGACGGCGCGCCACCGCCGACGATTGGAGAACGGGCTCCGTCGAGCTTACTTGTTGAATGGGGATCAACAGAGCCTCGCCGCATTTTAACCGAGGAGGTCGTTCGAGCGATGCAAGGTCGGGAGAAAGGGGACACGGTGTTTATCCTGGTTCGGGCCTCCCTCTGCCGGATAACAGCCCTACTCCGGTGTATTGTGTTCTATCTCTTCGTCCCCCTCGTTACAGATCTTCAGGGGGGTTTAAATACTATGACTATGGGTACAAAAAAGGCAACTACCTCCTGAGATCACGCTATGTACCCATATTTGTGATCTGCCGTCCTTGATTGGTGCACTGTTTGAATTTCGGGTGAGATCTCCCTCGAACTTCGGCTGATTGGTTGTCTCCTTCCTTTCTCGTGGCCGCCATGGGCCCCACCAGAGCCAAACACCTGAGTAGGTCATGGTCTCCACGAGCATGCTTGCTCGTGGGGGTGGGGGTGCTTGGTATTGCCGCGAGTAAAGGTGTGGACGCGTATGCTCGGAGGGATGCTCGTTTCATTCTCCCGAGCATCTTCTTTCAAGATCTTGCACAGTCGGTGGTGCTCAACTTTTCACGGGGGTACCGTGGTCTTTTGCCAAATAACCAATCCCTGACAGCTAGCCCCCGAGGTTCAAGCGGGGACCCTTCGGGCTTCCCCTTGAGCCTAAGAAGACTCGAAGGGGGGCTTGAATTTCTTTTGATCGTGGCCTCGACCATTTTGTGTCGGAGACGACCTTTTACTCGCCACGTGCTTGCTCGCGTGGGCGCGTCGTTTGGTTGTTCTGCGGTTCCTTCTCAGAAGCCTCCACTGCAACGATGCAGCTTTCTTGGAAAGTGCGCTTTCTCTGGCCAGGTGTCGCTATGTGATAGGCGGCGATTTTTAACCTGTCCCTTCGCTGTCTTTTTAACCCTTTCTACCGGGAGAGGTCGGAGTTACACCGTGTTTCTTTGCTCGTCTTCGGCCAAAAACCTTCTAGGAGCCCTAGCGCCTAAGAACCCTTTTCGCTCTCCTTCCTCCTTTGGTCATGGCGCATTTCAAAGTTAGCCAGATGACCCGAAGGAGGCTCCAGGTGCTCACGAACGAGGGGTACGTCGACCCAAGCTCGGGTCGAGTGCCTAGGAGCGATGTGGCGCCGGCGCCGTGGGAGGCGGAGATCGTCTCCTGCGAGCTGTATGCCATCAACGGGCTCCGACTGCCCGAGAGCGACTTCCTCGCCTCCGTGCTCGCCTTTTGCGGGTGCGAAATCTCTCATCTCCACCCCAACTCCATTCTGGCCCTTGCGGTTTTCTCCCACCTCTGCGAGGCGTTCGTGGCTGTGCGGCGAGTTGCCAAGGCCCACTAGTTGTGCAACTCGCAGCAACGGCCCAGGACAAGGCATCTTGGATTTTAAACTCTAGCCACCATGCGATAGTTTCGACAATGGAGGTGGCTACCAGTAGCGTGCGCAACAAGCGTGTGTCACACGAGAGTGGGCACGAAGCATCATCGGGTAGGTGGGTAGTGCACGGCAGGCGACAAACACAGCCAGATGGTGCTCGATGGATGGCAACGTGGCATGGGACGATGCTTCGGGTGTGGTGATGGTCGGTGATGGGTTGGTTGGGGGCGCGATCGCGGCGGTGGGCTAGCGCAGGGGTGCATGGGTTGGCTCAACCGGGGGCTGGCGTCAGGGCGGTCAGCGTGGCATATAAGAATGAGACGTTGCGCTTGAGCATGAGGGCGGCAGACGCGACGCTGCCGAACGTCGGCTCGGCCAAGCATGGCTGGCACGGTGCGGCACTTTGGGCACGGTGGGCATGTGTCTCAACGCGGGAGGGCACGCGGCCGAGTGTCTGCTTGGCGCAGTAGGGTCTATGGTTGGCGTTGCGCGACAAGGCTGGACGATGATGCAGCAGGGCAGCAACGCTACAGGTGCAGCCGACTAGATTGATGTTTTTTTTTCTTCGGTGAACAGTCGCTACACAAAATTCTACTTTTCTAAAATTATATTAAATGATTAACCTATGCAATTAGAACAATTAATTTGCAGGATTAAAAATTTGTTCAGATACGATTAACTTATGTGCCGCAAACTTACATATGGCTTGCAGTAAGTTTAATCATTTGACATCGGTCAAAATTCGATACATTGTCGATTGATACAGGCAGACGATCTTGATCGGCCTCGGGGAGCTTCATGCTGATAACGTGTTTTAAAACGATAACGACCATAGATCAAACACAATGAATCAATCGAATCACCAGAACAATCACGAAGAGCACACAATATAAGGGGGCAAAACTCTCCTCTTTATTTGATTGATTTTCTTGTGCAATGAAGTGCCATACTTATAGAAGAAAATATAATAGATATATTCAGATTCATCCATAAAAAATAGAATTTATCATATTTAAACAAATAGAACAAATAACCGTGCTATATCTCAACACTTTAAACTCCAATCACTTTCAATCTTTTAGATAACGACAGAGCATGCACGGGGAGCTGCTTTGATGGAGAGATTGCCTTTGACCCGAGGAGGCCAAGATGGTGCATGCAGATTCGGAAACAAGACGAAAGCAATGCACGAGCCAAATAATTGGTGTTTATCGTCATGATTAATCGGGATTAACTAACATATGGGTGTTTGGTCTCGTGGGTGTAGTGCTGTGCCATTCTTAAGAACGATTTATTTTTCCCTAACAAACACCTCCGATGCTGGGTAGAAGAACTTTAGTAGCGAGTCTGTCAGTTGAACCCATAAGATGTCACATCTAATCTTTACTAAATATATAAATACGAGTTTGTGACGGTCATCTGTTCTTACTTTCCTCTCTAAGAAAAACAACATGTCGGTATATGAGATTATGAGCTGCGAATAAAAAAAACAACCACATATCTTACGTCCACATCCGCTCCCCTAGCCAAGTCATTACACCCTCTCCCTCTCCATGCAAACTCAAAAGTGCAATTTATTTTTTAAACACGTGACATGATTTAATTATCTTTACTCACATATAAATCTGTTGGAGATAACTCAAATATCTCAACTTTCCATATCTTATGGTTTTATCTCTAGTTTGTTAAGATTCATATCTTCTACAACTAGGATTCTTTGGCTATATAAGCCAACCCTTTATACACTGAGAGGGTTTTGAGTTATGGTTTTGATAAGTTTCATCCGGATGTTTTCTTAGTAACCATCATCCAAATTCTGGACCATTGGATTTGCTTTCAGATAGATGCACACCCCCCTGAATTAGAGGTGGGTTGATCCTACGGATGTGTGTTTTGATCGTACGGTCCAAAGTTTGGATGATTTTTAGAACAAAAACATCCGGTTGATGCCTATACACTCCCAGTTATTTCTCATAGTTTTTCCCCTCAAGGGTTTTTCCACATTAATTCTTATCTCCAGTTTTTTATCTGTCGTGCTAACCCTAACAAGTGGTATCAGAGCTAGTATTGTAGATTGATCTGCTGCCTTAGGAGGAGGAGACTCCTGGTGGCGGCACCCGCAAGGCACATCCGATCTACTGTCACGCTGACCTCCATCATGTCGCGACGTCGTCCTCTGAGCGTTGTCTTCCGCGTGAACTTCGATCTCCACACTGCTGTCTTGGCCGATGCCCGCCTTCGGCTGTCGTAGCTCTATCTCCGTGCCACGGCCTCCACTCCAATCCATGGCGGCCCGCATGCCCTTCGGCTTGGCAGTCCTCCATCGCCGGCCCGCACCACCGGACGCTGCCTGCACGCTCTTGGCAAACCGTCTTCGCGTTGGCCGCACGCGGCTGCCTACTTGACCTGCCGCCCTGAGCCTCCGCGCACTCCTCCCAGTAGGCCATCTGCGGCTCCTTCCGGCCGACCACCTCGGTGCCACCAGTCTCTGCGCCGTTCGGCTTCCGACCGCCGCCCACCCGGCTGCTCCGATCTGCCATCCTTCATCGCGTCCTTGTTGAACTTTCCTTGACGCATCCGCGCGGCCTTCTCGCCGACGCCGCATACAGCATACTCCTTGAAGCACATGCGGTCCGCGGCGCCACCACCATCCCGCCGCTCACTCCCTCCACTTCGAGCCCATCACAGGGTCTCGCGCAGGCGTTGACGAGGCTTCGCAGACCTCCGCTTAAGCGACTACTCCCTTGCATGCTGGTTGGCACATGCAGCATTCATGCATACAATATCTTGAATCACCAGCACGTCAACCAAGATAGGCTTTCATCGCCTGTGATCGAGACATCCTTCTCCCTGATCGGATTTGAAACAAATCCCACAAGTGATTTCCGATTTCCGCTTCTTCTTCTGGTTTTTTGGTTTCTCGGCTACAGCTTCTTATTTTCAACTTTAGCTTCTAATTTTCATCAGATTTTGTTACACACACTCGAAGTGTAGCAGCAGCATACCTGAAATTACTATGCACCTGAAGCTTACCAAGAAGTTTTGTTTTTCTGAATCTACCATATATTTTTTGATCTGCATTTTTTCTCCACCATGTAATATACCAAATTTGATATTGAAAATTTTGATGGCAAAATCAGTTTTTTTATATAGAAGATTCAAATTGAGGGCCGTTCTTACACATGTGGGCGTGTGGAAAGCATTGCCAAACAGTGGGATTTCTTTGTAATGCCAAAAAGGTGATAAATTTAGGCTACCGGTTTTCATGCATATTGTTGGTGGGATCTCATGCACAAATTCTTGCTTTCATCATGCACAATTCAGACATGTATTCCTTTTATTAGTGGCATTCAATACGATAAATCATTGACCATTTTCTTCGATGTTTCATCGTTTATTAATCATTGGTCATTTATTCGACGTTTCCTTGTCGATTTTTATGTTTCATCGTCTATTTGAAAAAAAAAATCAGTTAAGGAGACAACTGAATTTAGTGTTTCATCACCGTTACTTTGATATTTCATCACCTTTAATTTGGTGTTTCATTCACCGTTTGGATACGTCGACCATTATGGAGGTTTTGGCAACGTTAATTTGGAATTTGACAACACCGTGATAGTAACATTATATTCTTCGGAGTTTTACTAGTTATGGTTTTGCTTCAATTTCAGTTTGAGTTGAATGATTGATTTCAAAGTGCAAGGAGTTTTGCTTATGTGGATACTACAACGTTGTCTTGTTGTATTAGCTCAATATGAGGGGTCTACTGTAATTTACTCATTAAAAAGTACGACAGTCCTTTTCATCTTGACAATTTTACAGAAGCAGTTTCAACCATGTCATGGAATTTCAGTAGGCAGTTTTTCGTACGTGGGGACTACATGTGCAATTTGCTCTTTCAATGAGCGTTTTTGGCCGAATTTATTGTTCGAAATGGAGCATGTTAATCCCATGAGATGAGTTCTTCGTTATTTATCAAGTGCCACAATTGATGTTTTGGCTTATGCCATTTTGTGCATTTGTTTCAGGAGATCAGTTGCACAGACTCAAACTTTACTGGGGTTATGAGTTGAATACCTAGATTCTTCGTCTGCTTTATTATAACTGTGTGTTTGGATTGACTGTTCCAGTCTTTCTCGACTAATGGTGGTTTGCTCATTTTTGTTTCGCGAGAAGTGTTTAGATTGATTGTTTTAGTCTTTCATATTCGCACTGTCTTTTGGACTTTCAGTGCTCAATCACCTTTTGGGGTTTTCCGGAGACAATTTCAGTATGGATTTTGAGTTAAAGGGAGATTTGCTGGAGATAATTCAAATATCTCAACTTACCATATCTTTTGGTTTTATCCAAATATATTATTAGTGCAAATCTACTACAACTAGGACTCTTTGGCTATATAAGCCAACCCTTTATACATGTAATCCTTAAAGCATTATAATCGATTGTTTCCCGTGATTTTTTCCCGCATAGATTTTTTCACGTTAATTCTTATCTTTAATTTTTTGTGTGCCGTACTAACCCTAACAAAATCATCGTCAAACGAGATGAATTGACACGCACAACCCGAACGTGTTCAAAACGAGGGATGTGCCAGTGCAGGGCTACAGCTATGTGAAGCTCTGAAAACCCAATTTTGAGACGGCTATAACAAATTCCAAGAAAAATGACCAGTAACGATGCTTCACCTTGGAATAAGATGTGGCCCAAAAAATGCGGCCTGCTGAGACCATGACCCCCCAAGCCCAAGGCAGATCTCACAGTGCCAGCCTGTGGTATGTACTTGCCACGGTGCCACCTGCTGCTTGTGAACCGTGCCTGCAGAGCTGAGCTGTAGCACGCCAAGCTGGAGCCATCAATATGGTCAGGGAAATCGACGGGATGCACAAGTATAGCAGCCACACAGCTACACGGCAATCCGTGGATCTGCTTCCATCTCAAAACAATTCATGCTGATACACACTTATCTTGACGCAGCAGACAAGATATTTGCAGGCCCATGGCTTTTGGCGGTACAGCCGAGACCAAACTTCCACTGTCGAGTGTGTCGACCACATCCACAGATCCACTTGCATGCACAGCCGTGAAAGTGGATACTTCCTCTGTCCCAAAGAGTATATTTTTAGGGTTTTTTTTCAGACAGATTAGTGTACAAGGTAAATGACTTATGCGATCCTCAATACTCCATACACAGATATGTTGGTGCTTTGGTTTTTATTAGTACTTAAATGAACATGCATATATTTTACAGCTAGGCCCTACGGACTAAAGGTGCATTCTTTGTGGGATAAATTTTCAATACTAGAAATGCACTCTTTGTAGGACGGATGGAGTAGGTTAGTTTTCAGTCTATTCGGACTATTTTTTAATATAGATGTTATCGTTTCGGATATTTATCAAATAGTATTGAATTAGAAATAAAAACATATTTGATAACTCAATATCTATCATATATTTATGGACCGGATATCCGCAGCATAAAACCCATATTAGCCTTATCTATTAAAATATACATTAATACAAGGCGTTAGGAAGGAAGCCTAGCTAAAAATATAAATAATTCATTCAAATAAACTACTTATATTTATGTGTTTTTTTGTACGTATGGTTTAAGGGGTTTTTATAATACGAGAAATATTCGTGACCGTATTTGATTCGATGCGTATTCGCTCTGTATTTGTATTCATATCTGAAGTATATATATTCATATCCACCTCTAGAGAAAAATATAAAAACAAATGTGATAGAGATAATATGAGAGGTGGTTCTATGTATTTCTTTTTTAAAGTTATATAAATATTAAAGTATGAATGAAAAGTAGATAATAATTACTTATTATTTTACTTGTTTTAAAATTTATATGATTTATATTCGATGGAAAAAGGAATAAACACTGCTAAGATGTTATTCATACGTGTTTCATCCGCTTTCACTCCCGTGCATGTTACACACGATAGGCAGCAGTGTGGCAGTTTTCTAAAAGGTGAACACGCACTGGACCCCATTATGCATGTAGATTGTAGCAACGACAAGCTCTGACAATACAGCACCAGCCTAGCCGCCGGTATGTGAATTCGATCCAAATCGTCGCACGGATGCGCTCACCCGCAAGCAATTAAGCTCGTGTTTGTTTATTTATATGAGCGATATATGTATGATGTGATTTAAAAAGTTGTTTATATATTTGATTGATTGAATGTAACGATCCTATCCAAAATAGCAGGATACAAATTTAAGAAATTTCTCTTGTAGATACTGAACTATTCTATTCACCACCAAATAAAAGAACATAATGGTATTGGACCATTCCATTTCATTCAATTTCATCCCACCAACCAAACACACTCTAAGGGGCTGTTTGGCAACAAGGTTTTTTCATAGTTTCGAGATAAAACCATGGTTTTGAAGAAAAACTCTGTTTTAGAAACCAAGAGGTGTTTGGTAGCCCTTCAAAAAACGCTGTTTTAAAAACCATGGTTTCCACAAAACCATGTTTTTTTCTCTGTTTTGGAAACTTTGGTCTTGGGCAAAATTTTCTGAGTGCTAGTGCCAAAACAACTCTTGTTCCAAGACTTTGTCAACCAAAAACTTTGTAGCCAAACAGTTGGGAGTTCCAAGAAAAACCATGGTTTCAATGGGGTTTGGTAAAACCATGGTTTTATGTCATGACAATTCCTAAACCATGGTTTTGCAAAACTTTGTTGCCAAACAGGCCCTAAATGTTGTTTCGACCTTGGTTTTCGACAAGTGAATGGTACCGAAACTCATGAAAAATCAAATGTTTTTGAAAGTTAAATGAATTTGAAATTTGATCAAACAACAAAGTGAAATTCGAATGAAAAGTTCGAAAACCAGGGGAGAAGCAGAACCTACTCAGAAGTTGAAACGAACCGGAACAGACCCCGATTGAAACACTCGAATTTTTTTTTTTCGGATTTAGCGGGACAAAAGGGGAAATTTAAAGCACCCGATATTGATCCAATTATTGAGAGTTGGCTGCTCTATTTATTGCCCCGTGAGCTGCGGTTTGTGACTTGTGAATCGGAGGTTGCTCTCAAATACGTAAGTACAGCTACTTGCCATCCTCTCCGCCCAGTCGCCATGGACGATCAGAGCCTCAAGCCCATCCGTTGCAAAGGTAACTCAGACGTATTACTGTATTAGTACTAGCTAGTGTCCAACGTACCTACCACTCATCATGCACGAGCTAGTTGTATCGATGATTAGTTTTTTACTGCTATTTAACACGTATCAAACTACTGACGGCGTCGCCCGACGAACATGCGTGACGACAAGCAGCGGCGGTGTGTAGAGTCTCCGGCGAGCCGCTCACCATCGAGGAGATCGTCGTGGATCCACCCAAAGCCTACGAGATTCGCATCAAGATCATCTGCACCTCCCTCTGCCATACTGACATCACCTTCTGGCGTGTGAAGGTACACGTTCGCGTCAAACGTCGGGAGATTCAGAGGTACCTAGCTGCTGATTCATATGCGTACTTGCTAATTAACTCGGTTCCTTTTAATTTCGTAGGAAGACTTTGTCATACCACCAGTATTCCCAAGAATTTTAGGCCACGAAGCTTACGGGTAATTGAGTTTCTGTTCCTCTTAGTTCTTCGAGAATTATTGTACTGTCTAACGCCGACGCGGATGACGAATAAGAAGAAGATCTCTCTCTCTCTCTCTCTCTCTCTGTGATTTTTTTGATTGGACGGTGCTGCGTGTAGGGTGGTGGAGAGTGTGGGGGAATACGTCGAGGGCTTCGCTGTGGGCGACGCGGTGGTGCCCACGTTCCTCGGGCAATGCAGCAGTTGCTCCAGCTGCGCGTCGGACGATAACAACATGTGCACCACGGTGCCGTTCACCATCGGCCCGGGGATGCGGCGCGACGGCACCACCAGGTTCAGGGACAGCAAGGGCGCCCCGCTGCACGACTTCCTGGCCGTCTCCAGCTTCAGCCAGTACACCGTCGTCGACATGAACCAGGTCGTCAGGGTCGACCCCGCCGTGCCGCCCAAACTCGCCTGCCTCCTCGGCTGCGGCGCCGGCACCGGTGAGCCTGGGTTGCCATGTCCCAAGCGAAACGGGGCCTCGAATATTATATGTCGCACATCTTGCACCGTAGAATTGCATACCAGTCGAGTTTACCATTAACTGGCCGGTGTTTTACTGATCGATCAAGGAAAGTACTCCTGGTTATAAACAGTTGTCGTTTGGAGTATTCACATGGTCTTCAAAATATAGATTTGGTCACTAATTTTTATTATAATATATTTATAAAACCCGATAGAATTATAATATTATAAAAATATTTTTTAAGATAAATAAATATATATAGTTTTTATGTATCCGAATTATTAAAAATATATTGATAGTTAAAGTTTTAAAATGTTAACTATATCTATATTAAAAAATAACTATTTGTGACCAAAGATACACTCATACTAGTGCATCGTGCAATCGATCAGGGGTAGGAGCTGCATGGAGGTTGGCCAAGGTGGAGCCTGGATCCTCGGTGGCCATCTTCGGACTGGGATCGATCGGATTGTCGGTAAGATGGTCTCACTGCTTTTCCCGACTCCTGAATCCTGATACGTGACCGCTGAATTTTAAACTGTGCTCAAGACAAAAGTGATTCATCATTCATGCAATTAATACGAAAAACTCAGTTGATTGGCACCGAACTTGCAGTGATTAACTTCTCGTTGTGCAGGTGGCACAAGGTGCAAAAATGTGTGGAGCATCGAAGGTTATCGGTGTTGATTTGAACCCTGCCAAACAGGAAGTTGGCAAGTCCCTTCTTCTTTTGCCGTAACAAGCCACGAAAAATCCTTTTGATCGAATTCGAAACTGAAGAAAAAGATTGTCCACACCTATTAATTGCAGGGGAAAAGTTCGGTGTGACAGATTTCATCAACCCATCAGAACTCGGCGATAGATCAGTCAGCGAGGTGAGGACCAAGCCAACCCCATTCCAAGTAGTCCACTTAGAATTTGGTACAAGTGCAGTATAAAGGAAGCCATATACTACGCATAGACATTAACTTCTTAACTCATTGTTGCCTGTTCTTAATTTCAGGTGATCAATGAGATGACAGGCGGCGGCGCCGACTACAGCTTCGAGTGCATTGGTGTTGCGTCGGTGATGACCGATGCATTCAGAAGCACTAAACAGGTCCCATCTCACCACCACAACTTGATCACTTTCAGGTCAAAACGCAGAGAGAATAATGCCATTCACTGGTCCGACGCAGGGGAAGGGCAAGACGATCATTCTTGGAGTTGAGAAGGATGGCAAGCCGCTCTGCCTGCCGTCCATCGAGTTCCTGTTCGGCAAGTGCGTCATGGGATCGCTCTTCGGGGGCATCAAACCCAAGACTGACATCCCAATCCTCGCCGAGAAATGCATGAACAAGGTCGTAGATATTCTTGGTTTCAGATGAATTTCGCAGCACTAAACGATTTAGCACATGAATCGACGGTGTGTGCTCATGCGTTGGTGTAAACGCAGGAGCTGGAGTTGGAAAAGCTGATCACGCATGAGGTGAACCTGCAGGACATCAACACAGCCTTCGACCTGCTCCTCCAGGGGAAGAGCCTGAGATGCGTCATATGGATGAACAAGTGATGGGTAAAACCGGGGGAGAAATCTGTGTTCAGAGTTGCTGATGGAGCGATCGAATACGTTTGGTGCTTATTTTGGCCGGTGTGGCTGAAATGTAAGTCATGTAGGTATCATAAAATCATTGTTGTAGAGCACTAAGTACTTGCACGGGCAGTTGGTCGTATCGTTTCATTGTCAAGCACATGAACTGAAATTGATGCCGTCTTGATCATTTGTCTACAATCCAATAAAGGTTAAGGATATGACACAACTCTTCAGCGATATGGGATTCAGATTTGGTCGCAGCACATGCTAGTTCAGTGAGAAAGCATGTGTCATGCTCTGAGACCGTAAAGCCTCCACAGAAATTATTTATATGTAGTGGACGAGTATACGTGTATGTGCGTGTGTAGTATGAGTAAGACGTATGTGATACGTGTCCTCTTTATACTCTTAAAAAAATATAAAAATGCTGTAGCATGGTAACTCCTCGAGAAAGAAGAAAGAGGTAACTCCTCCTTATTTGACCCCTAGATCTTTTTTAAAAAAAAAAAAAATTACAGTAACTCTCTCTCCGAAGTCAGATAAGAAAGAAGTAGCCATCGACACCCCGAGGATAGCCTGGCGAGAGTATCTTTGCAGAAGAAGTCAACCTTATGGACAATAAACTACGGTCGGTGCTCCATTCATTCGTGAATAGTCGTCGGTTTTAATCATTTTATTCGTTCGTGAATACTCTATACTTGATGCTTTTCGATGTATTATTTTCTATTTTTGTCCTTGTTGCTGTACTTTTCTTTTTGTCCACCACACATTTGGTGGGCTCCTGGCTAATTGCATTACCTGTTAAGGGCGTTTTTGTCATTTTGAATCAAACAAATTATTACCTAGCCACAAATAGCTGTTGTTTTGGAAATAAGCTAGTGTAGTGAAACTTTAAAATTTTGATTGTTAATATCTTTTTAAAAATTTAAATTGGATACATAAAAATCATGTATAAATTTGTTCCAAAAAAGTACTTTCATAATTGTCGGGGGGTCGGGTAATTTCCATAAATTACCTCGGATGCCACCAACGACCAAGCTCGCTCCCGCCCGAGCCACCAGGAGGTCGTTACCCTGGGTTGTCTAATCAGAACTTGGAAGGCTACGCATTCCGGCCGATTCGAGCTCGGGCTCAGGTGGGACCGAATGCCACGTATTCGATCGATTCGAGCTCGAGCTCGGGTAAGATGTCCAAGCTCGGTGCGGTCATCTACCGACCTTACGCGGTCTCGGTCGGTGGGAATAACCACCCGAGCGTAACTTCCGTTGGCGCTACGTTTCCGTGGGGCGTGGCGGAAAGATAGGATCCACGGTTGCCACGTTTGGACGAGGTCCAAACGTGCGGGTAGTGGGGTCATGGAGTTCGATCCTTTGTAAGCTATAAAAGGGTCCCCATCGTGAGGGGGACACACAACAACAACAACAACAACAACAACAACGGCAACAACAACACACAGACAGACCGATTGTAAGACAAGAGTCATACACTCAGACACTTTGCAAGAGTATACAAGAGCTGGAGTAGGGCTATTATCTCTTCCCTGAGAGGCCCGAACCAGGGTAAATCGTGTGTCCACGCTCGTTGAGATCTCGTGATCCGTTCCTTGAGTAATCCTCACGCAAGAAGGGGTCACGCAGTTGGTCCCTCCACCAACAAGTAAGCTCGGCGGGGCCTGTTTCAATCGCCGATACCGGGCGCCGTCGTGGGGACCGACTTTCCCTTCGTGAGGAATCGAAGAATGTCGAAGTCCTGCAACCACCAGGGCTCTACGCCCGAGATCGAGGAAGAGGACAAGCGATTCTTCGACAATGGGCGCGGCGTCGCCGTATTAAGAATCAAGACGGTTCGAGAGCTTTTCCCTGGAAGCGGCTGCCGAGGCGATTCTTTCGCTCGGCTCGACGCCCTCTCGGACGGCGAAATGCGGCGAGCTCTACGATGGTGCGGACATCCCGACCTCTACGAGCTCGACCAGGGGACCGCTTCACGGGAGACACCGTGATGTCCCCTCGCGATCCGTCCAATCGTAACGTCTTCGTTGCGGAGGAGGATGGAAATGTCGAGCAAATCCCGGTGAAGCGCGTCTTCACCGCTCTGAAGCGGCCAAAGAGCACTGCGAGCATCCCTGAATCGGGACCCGACCGACTTACGCCGGCAAGTCAGAGGTGGCCTGGTGATAAGACCAGGGCGAGTTCGTGAGAATTTCCGCAGCGTCTGGGACTCGGAGCCCGTCGCGACGGCAACGAGCTCGTCACCCCGCGCGTTCCCGGCGGGAACGCCTTCAAGCCCTGGCCCGCGGTGGTGCGCAACCTCGAGAGTTTCTGGCGAGTCGACCTAGAAGCCATGGGCGCGGCCGTGGCCGGCGACCTCGAGGAAATCGCCACAGACATAAGGGCGGCGAGGCCTCCCGGAAAAAGGGGCGCCGAGCAATTCCTGAACGCCGCCGCGGCGTCAGCGCCACCACCTCGATGACTCACGCAGCCGCACTCAGAGGATCGGGCGCGAAGGCGACGGGCTCGGGAGGGCACCGGAGCAATTCGGGGCTCCTCGACCGGGAATCTGAGCCACGCGTAACCGGCCGAACATTCCTCATCGGCCACTCCCATCCTACAAAGCGTGGAGATTTTCTCTCGCTGGGCCCACTAACCTCGGGCTCGGCTGGTGGGGATCGCCCCGACCGCCGCGCTCGTGGCGATCGCCCCGACAGTCCCGTGTTCGGGTGCAGGGCGGTCGCGACATCGCTACGACGAGTGACCTGGCCGACCAGGTTTAAGCCGGGTCACATCGAGAGATTCGATGGGACTCAGAACCCCGACGAGTTTCTCTCGATCTACACCACGGCCATTTTAGCTGCCGGGGGTGATGAAAGGGTGATGGCCAACTTTCGCCTGATCTGGGCCGGGCGGCTCGGGACGTGGCTATTCAACCGAAGGAGAACTTCGATCCGGTCCTGGGCGGTGGCGGCTTCTCCGAGCCAACTTCGGAGCTACGCTCGTCGCCGGGGAAGGAGCGCGACCTTGAGCGTCGTCTGAGGCGGAGGGCGACCTGCGCCCGATTCGTCAGCGCTTCATGCAAGTCGCAATTCCATCCGAGCATCTCGGATGAGGCGGTCGTCGGGCTTTCAAGTTCGGGTCCGAGACGTCGCTTTACTCAGACCTCGAAATCCACCGGACATCACGACCAACGAGCCGCTCCGCATGGCTGACCGTTACGCCAACGCGGACGAGGCCGCCCAATGGAAGAAGCCGCTAGACGAGGAAAGCCGCCCCTCGGCCGGGCTCGAAGGGGCATCAAGCGAAAGAGCGTAAGCTCGATCGAGAAAAAATCAAAAGAAGAAAAATCCTCCGTCTCGGCATGGTGGCGACCATCGAAAGACAACGGCCGACCTCGCGATGCGTATGAGAGCCCTGAAGGAAAGGGTCGGCCAGGTTCGTGAGCAACGAGCGTAACCGGACGACCAAGAACGCGGCGACCAACGCGGGCGAGCTAGTGCCTATTTCGCGCTCCACCAGGCGCATGGGCATGACCTTCTAATTGCGAGCGTGGGCCTCCCGCTGGAGCGATTCTACAATGGTAAGGGTCCCATGCCCACGCTCCCGAGATGGAAGGAGACGCCAAGGGCAAGAAGCGCCGAGGGGCAAGACACCGACATGGAGTACCAAGAGCCGAAACCACATCGCCGTGATATTCGGGGCTCCGCCGCCTATGGGTCGCGTCGGGAGTTAAAGGAGGCCGCGCGAGGTACTCCGTGTCACTCGAGGAAGCCTCTGTTCGGCTGACTCAAGTGGTCCGAGCCGCCGATCACCTTCTCCAAGGACGATCGCCCTCCGGGGATGACGAAACCCCAAAGGCTTCCGATGGTCGTTAGCCCAACGATCCGCAACACCGCAGAGGTCGGGTCCTTGTGGATTGCGGAAGCTCCTGGACTGATATCTGCCAGGGTCTTGGGCGAGATCGCATCCTCGCTCCAAGATCAAAAGCCTGGTGGTCCCGTTCTACGGGATAGTGCGAGCGTCGGCCAGGCCGCTCGGCCGGTCGTCTGCCCGATAACGTTCGGCAATCCGAGCAACTTCCGAACGGAGTGATCACGCTCGAAGTGGTCGATTCGAAGTCGACTTAACGCGATCCTGGCCGACCAAAGACTCGCTAAATTCATGGCCGCCACTCACCACGGGTATCAATGCTTGAAGGTCCCCGCCCGGGCGTGATCACGCCAAGGGAAGCCCAGCAGCCCTAAATCGCGACGAGAGGGCGTTAGACATGGTCGGTCAATCGCCCCGCGGGCCCGAGCAAGAGCCGAGGAGTTCCCGGCCCAAGGCTAGCCTCAAGCCGAGGAGAAACCAAGGCCATCCGTTGTGCGGCCTGCAGAACTGCAGACAAGATCGTACACGTGGGGCTTCCTAGATCCTAAATAGGAACTCGAGCTCGTGACCTTCCTCCTGAGAAGCGCGGACACGTTCGCACGGGAACCGTCCGACATGCCCGAGTCCCAAGGAGGTCGTCGAGCACAAAGCAGCGCCGATTCGGCCGACAAAAAGCCTGCGGCAGAGCTCAGCGCTTCTCCCGGAGAAGCAAGCCATCATCGAGAGGAACCGACAAGCTCCTCAAAGCCGGTTTCATTCGGGAGGTCGACCATTCCGAGTGGTTGGCCAACCCAGCTTATCGTGATGAAAAAGGGGCAAGTGGCGCGATGTGTGTCGATCACACGGGGCTGAATGCCGCATGCCCGAAAGACAATTTCCGCTACCTCGGATAGACCCGGTTAGTCGGCCTTGGCCGACTCCGAGGCGATGAGCTTCTACGGGCGCCTACTCAGGCTATCACCGGATCGGCATATCGCCCGACGCAGGAGAAAACTTCCTTCATCACGCCGTTTGGCACATTCGCTACGACCATGTCCTTCGGTCTAAGGAACGCTGGAAGCGACCTTCCAGCCGCCTTATGCGTAAAACCTTCTCGAACCAAATAGGTCGAACACGGAAGTGTATGTAGACGACATAGTCGTCAAGAGCAAGATGGCCTCGGACCATGTATCCGATCTAGAGGAGACTTTTCATAACCTCAATAAGCATCGAATAAAGTTAAACCCTGAAAAATGTGTGTTCGGGTCAAAGTAACAAGGTGCTCGGATACATGATCGGCCCACAAGGAATCGGGGCCAACCTAAAAGATAGAAGCCATCGAGAACATGCGACCACCGACTTGCACTGGAGGTCCAGCCTGGCCGGGAAAATGGCGGCCTTAAGTCGTTTCATCTCGCGGCTCGAGGAACGTGGCCTACCTTTCTTCAAGGCGCTCGGAAGCACGACGGTTTCGCGTGGGCGGATGAAGGCATCGCTCTTTCAAAGAGCTTAAGCTATATTTGTCAAGACCCCGGTCTTGACCACGCCAAGAATGGGAGAGGTTCTCTTGCTCTACCTGGCCGCCACACCCCAGCAGAGCGCCGTCTTGATGCCGAACGGGACGGGTGCAGGCGCCCGATCTACTACGCCAAGTCTTACACGGACCAAAGGAGCGTTACCCGAGGTCCGAAACTCCTTTATACGCTCCTCGTGGCCTCGAAGAAATTAAGACACTACTTCCAGGCACACAAAATCCAAGTCCCGACCAACTTCCGTGAGAGAAATTCTCGAATCAGGGGCAAGCGGGCGGATCGCGAAATGGGCCATGGAGCTCGCCGGTCGAGATCGAATTCTCGGCGTAACCGCGATCAAATCTCAGGTCCTAGCGGACTTCCTAGCCGAATGGACAAACCCCGCCCGCTCGAACCCGAACTCCAACCAGCCGAGCACTCCGGTCCGGGTCATGCACTCGACGGATCCCGAGCTTACGATTGCTCTGGGGCCGGAGTGGTCCTCGAATCCCTCGTGGGGAGCGGATCCGACGCCTCCAATTGCATTTCGGCGCAACAAACAACGCGCGAATCACGAAGGTCCGCTAGCCGGCCGGGCATGCAAAGCGCTCGAGTCCAACG
This sequence comes from Rhipidocladum racemiflorum, assembly GCA_036346355.1. Classification (NCBI taxonomy): domain Eukaryota; kingdom Viridiplantae; phylum Streptophyta; class Magnoliopsida; order Poales; family Poaceae; genus Rhipidocladum; species Rhipidocladum racemiflorum. The sequence continues at coordinate 81,543,714 of CM070573.1, read as the reverse complement.
ACTAATCGCGAAGGGCGACTCGCAGCTGGTCGTCAACCAGGTTAACAAGGAGTATCAGTGCTCCGATGACTCAATGGCGCTTTACCTGGCTGAAGTAAGGAAGATGGAAAAGTACTTCAGAAACTTCGAAGTACTATACATCCCCAGGAAGGACAATGCCCTGGCCGACCATCTATCGAAGGTCGGTTCCGCCCGCTTCCGCTCGTGAGGTGCTCATCGAGCACCTCTATAAGCCCTCCATACCCCCGGGAGAGGCAACCGAGACGGGTGGTACCGTCTCCTTCCTCGAGCAGGATGCGGGTGGATGACGTCATTCATCCAATACTTCGTGCACGGGACACTTCCCGAGGAGGAAGCCGAGAAATCCCGGCTAGTGAGGCGCTCCTCGACCTATAAAATGGTCGAGGGCCTCTTATACCGCAAAGGCGCGCTTGGCGTCCTCTCCAAGTGCATCACCCAAGAGGAAGGCAAATACCTCCTCAAGGATATCCATGACGGGATGTGTGGAGCTCACTCGTCCTTTAGGACCTTGGTGAGCAAAGCCTTCCGGTTGGGTTACTATTGGCCGACGGCCTTGGCCGACGCGCGCTCAATAGTAACCTCCTGCCGATCTTGCCAGTTCCATGCTCGGAAGGTCCATCACCAAGATACGCGCTCTGAGACCATGCCGCTAACCTGGCCATTCTCGGTTTGGGGCATCGACATACTCGGTCCATTTCCCAGGAAGGAGGGGTTGTAAATACCTGTTAAATGCAATCGACACCTTCACTAAATGGATCGAGGCCGAGCCTATATCAACCATCTCAAGACAGGCGGCTAAAAGGTTCTTCGCAATAATGTAGTAACCGCTTTGGCGTTAAGTCGCCTCATTACCGACAACGGCACTCGGTTCACAAGCGAGGTGTTTCGTGCTTATTGCGAGGAGGTCGGGACCAAGATATGCTTCGCATCCGTGGCCTACCCACGAGCAATGGGGCGGCCGAGCGCGAACAGGCAGATCGTCCAAGGAATCAAGAAGAGAGTCTTCAAGAGCCTCGATCGGCATGGTCGCCTGGGTGGACGAACTACCCCCGCCCTGGTCGGTCCACCACGACGAGCCGAGCTACGGGGAGACCCCTTCGGCTCGTATATGGCGCGAAGCCGTCCTACCGTCGAGGTTGTCCTAGGATCCCCAAGGGTGAACCTAGCCGATAGCATCGACGCAGGCGGCGCCTTCTCGACCTCGACCTCGCGGAGGCGACCCGTGAACGGGTTACATTGCGATCCGCGGTCTACCGCAAGCACTTCGCAGCACGCCGCTTCATCAGCGACCAAGGACCTTGCACGTCGGCGATCTCGTTGCGACGGGTCCAAGACTGTCAAAAGCCAACAAGCTAACGCCAAGATGGGAAGGTCCTTACACGGTCGTCTCAACAAAGACGCCGGGGCCGTCGCCTCGCAATGGAAGATGGTCGAGAACTAGCTAGCACTTGGAACATCAACCAACTGCGTAAGTTCCATGTCTAACCACACTCGCCTACCTTTTAATAAATTTTGTCACCTCGTCTTCTCGTTCTTTCTCTCTCTCTTTCTCCTTTACCTCACTTAAAATTCTACGATTAAGCTCGACCCCAGACAAAGTGTCGTGGGCGGTCGGTCGTCGGGGCAAAACACCGCGACAAGAGCTCGACCTCAAGGGCTTCCTTCCTCGTAAGACGACCATCTTTTCGCGGTAGACCTCCGCCGCAAGCAAAGATTCGCACAGGACACCCTTCTGAGCGGTTCGAGCTTAAGTCGGTCGGTGGCGGCATCGACGCACCGTACCCTAAGAGCCACACGGTCCCAGCGAACTCTACTCCGCCAACGAGGTCGTGCTCGCAGATCGCCCACGACCTCCGTTGGCGGCTATAGGGTACCAAGTGGCCCCACGACCTCGTCAGCTCTCACGAGGTAGCTACTCCTAAATGCGATTGACCGCTAAGTCACGTAAGGCGAAGTAAGCCAGAACAAGGAACCGCGACACCAAACAAATCGTTATCATCTCGGACAAAACAACAAAAACGTTTAGAGATAGATAAACGCTCTTTCTATGTTCAATCGGGCGGTTTTTCCTTAAGTTTTTTTACGGTAAAGACAGGAAAAGAAAATTACAGAGCCCCACGCTTCTCGTCTGAGCGGCAGGCTCGTCCGCACCGAGTCAAGCTCGGACTCAAGGTCGAGCACACCGCCGGCGAGCTTCCCGACCTTCGCTTGCCGCTGTCGTCGCTGGACTCCTCCCGTTCTTTGATCGATTGTCCTTTCGGCGCTTGAGCGGCGTCGCGCAAGGTCGCCACCGTGGCCTCAAGGCCCGACCTTGCCTGCTCGCTCGGTCGAGGCAGCTCACGGAGCTCGTGCGGACTCCTCCACCTTCCGCCGGATCTCGGCCTCGAAGATGTCGGCTCGGCAACGGCGCTCGAGCTCGCGATCTTGGCGTCTGCTCGGATTGGTGCTTCGCGACAACTTCGGCGGACGCGGTGGCGGCATGGAAGTCCTTCATGGTGGACTCCGGCACCTGCGCGACAAGGTATTTCAGTGTCGTGATCGAGTTTTTGATAAAAACACATGAGTCAGTACTTACCCAACAAAGCCGAGCCTCCGCCTGCTGAACATCTCGGCGGGTCCTCCGTCTCGTCTGTTCCCCCTGGCGGGCAAGGGATCTCCGCCTCGATCCCTTCTCCTTGATCGGAGGCGGGGCTTGAGCCCGAGCTCCCTCATCCCCGAGGCGAAGGAGCTTTGTCTGGGGACGACCTCCGCCTCTGGAGAGGGACGGCCTCAAGAGCGAGGATCACCTCCGCTCTTCTTCCTCCCGGCAGTTGCGCCGGGCTCCACCCTTCGGCGTCTCTGACCATGGAGCAACCAGACACCGGTCGGCATCCGGCCCTTGGTGCAGCAGCGGCCCCCGATCAGCGGGATCAACTGGGGCACCGAGTCGGCCGGAAGGTCGGTCCCGATCGAACAGCCTCGGTGCCGGCAGATCCCCTTCGTCTTGAAGCTGCCCGGCTCACCTACGGTGGCGGGCTCATCTCCCGACCGGCGGGGTAGCCGCTCTTCCTCGTTGGACGAGCTCCGCCAGATTGGGTCCCCGACGCCGGCGGCCAGGACCCGCGTGGCGTCACGAGCACGGGGAGACCTCGGCGATCTCCTGGAGAGTCGCGTGATGATGTCGGCGCCGAAGAATCCTCGCGGGAGTTTTGGCCTGCTCATCACCATCGACTCACGACTATGATGTGGGGATGCCCTCCTTCGCGGCTCGGGCATCGGCGGCGCGATCTTCCTCCGTGTCTCCTCTTCGGAGACACGACCTCTGGTCCGGAGCTCGCGGCGATGGGCTCCCCCACCTCGATATCGTCGCCACCGCCCGTGGGGCCCGGGCCTCGCGGCCTCGGCTCCACTTCGCCTCGTCGCCCACGACGGCCTCGGCGGCCGGGCAAGCTCCTCTCTAGCACGAGGTCAAGAATATCGCCACCATCGCTTCGAAATCCCATAACTCCGCACCAACCGCCACACCCACTATAGACGATGTGGGGTTAGTATGGTGCTTGGGAGAAAGACAAACAAGAGGGGAGCAGATCGACCTTGCTCGGCGTCAGCTAGCCGAGCTCGGCGCGGGCCAGGAGGCGGCCATGTCCTCGCCGCCTTATCGGCCCCTGGCGGCGAAGGGTCGGCCTCTGCCGACCTCGGAGGCGGTCGGCGTTAGGCGCGGTTGGCGTGGCACGACTGCGGGACCTCGGGACCAAGGGGCGGGTCCAGCTCGTCCTTCTCCTCCTCGCGGTCCCGGAGCCGAGCTCGAGCTCACCCGCGAGCTCACGCCAAGGCCGCGATCTGGCCTTCAGCCTCGACCTTCGCGCCGGGCCCGCGGCCTCCTTCTTCGCCACGCGACAATTTGGCGCAAGCGAGCCATCGGCTCGGGATTGTCTCGGGTGTACTCATCCATCCACAATCTTAGTTCACTCACCTCCTGCCGGTCCGCATACTCCAAGTCTTTGGCGGGGTGGCGGTCGTCGGCCGGAACGCTGCGTATGCGCTGGCGAGGGGCAGCGTGGCCGACGGAGATCGAGCGCGCTTGCGACCAGCCGGTCCCTTGGTCTTCGACCGTCCAATGGGATCCCACCGGGACACGGCGACCGAGGCAACCTTCTCCTGTTGAAAAAGAAAAACTCAAATGAGGTCGGAAGGCCTCGCGGCTTGCCGGACCAGCTTCGAAAGAAGTCCGAATCGTAGACTTACCGCCTCGGTCAGGTTAAGGGCGTTGTTCGGGATCTGGCGGCCCTCGATGATTTCCTTGCCTTTAGGGGTGCCGAACATCTCGGACACCCTCACATCCACCTAGTCCTCTGGCGGAGCTACATACCGACCAAGGGAGAGGTCGTGAGAAGGGGCATCCTCGCTCGGAAAAGAAGATCGAGGGCGGCGACATACCTGAGCGTGATTCCCGGTGATGTCCTGCCACCCCTCGACCTTGAAGAAGGGATGCTCCTCCTCCTAAGGGGCGATATCCTGCTTCTGGCGTAGTCGGGTAACGTCGGCGGTCAGCCCAGGCACGTGAGCTCGTTGATCGTCATGAGGATCTTCTCCTCCTCGGGCTCCACGGGCGGTCGGGCGTCTCGACTGCGCGACCTCTGCGCCGGAGTAGGAAAGCGTGCCGCCCTCCGCTTTCCTCAAGTAGAACCAAGAGTCGGCCCAACCGACACCGAGTCCTTGAGCGTGAAGCTCGGGTACTCGTATGGTCGGGTCGCAGCGGAAAGTAGAGGCACCAGAGCTGCGCGGCGTCTTGGCATGCGAAAGGGTGTAGAAGTGGAAGAAGAGGCGAGGAGTGGGCTCGACGCCCACGAACCCTTCGCAGAGATGGGTAAAGATGGCCATGATGAGAATGGAGTTGGGGTGGAGGTGAAGCGATCTCGCACTCGCAGAGGGGCGAGTGCGGCCTCGGCAGACTCACTTCTGGGCGTCGGAGCCTGCTCATGGCGTAGAGCTCGGTGGAGACGATCTCCTCCTCCGTGTGGGCTCTCCTCGGCGCCAGGACTCTCCATGTCTGCGGCATCAACGTGCCTCGCTGCTGGAGGATCTCGACTGCGCTGTCGAGCTTCTTGACGCCGAACCTCGCCATGAGGGTGGAAAAGATGATCGAGAAGAAGGATGAGCGCGAGGGAGTATGAGGCCGGCGATCGCAAAGCTGGCCAAGTGAGTCTAAGGGTTTTCTCTTGAGTGTTTAAAAGCTCCTCCAGAAATAGGAAAGCAAAAGGACTTCCCGCCGTTATGGTCGAGGAAGCCCTAGAGGCACAGAGGGCGCTGAGGCGTTCGCCATTCGTAAAACGACACGCGGCACGCAAATCGAAACCGGCCCGCCGTAAAAGACGGTTCCCAGGAAGGACAGATTCAGGCTTCAGAGAAGGAACCGCCGAGAGGGGCCCACTTCATAGCTCAGCGCGACGAGCCGGGGAACAAGCTCGTTCTCGAGGAGGTTAATAGCTCGTTGGTCGCGGCAGCTTGTCCGCCGCGCGTAACCGACCCGCTCGTAGAACGGTAGGCCCACGGGGACGGCCGTCCTTAGACCCGGTCCCACTTGACCCTCGGGGGCGAGCGGTCGGGGGGTCGGGTAATTTCCATAAATTACCTCGGATGCCACCAACGACCAAGCTCGCTCCCGCCCGAGCCACCAGGAGGTCGTTACCCTGGGTTGTCTAATCGGAACTTGAAGGCTCGCATTCGGCCGATTCGAGCTCGGGCTCAGGTGGGACCGAGAATGCCACGTATTCCGATCGATTCCGAGCTCGAGCTCGGTAAGATGTCCAAGCTCGGTCTGCGGTCATCGGCCGACCTTACGCGGTCTCGGGTCGGTGGGAATAACCACCCGAGCGTAACTTCCGTTGGCCCGTTCGTTTCCGTGGGGCGTGGCGGAAAGATAGGATCCACCGGTTGCCACGTTTGGGCGAGGTCCAAACGTATGTGATGGGTCATGGAGTTCGATCCTTTGTAAGCTATAAAAGGGTCCCCATCGTGAGGGGGACACACAACAACAACAACAACGGCAACAACAACACACAGACAGACCGATTGTAAGACAAGAGTCATACACTCAGACACTTTGCAAGAGTATACAAGAGCTGGAGTAGGGCTATTATCTCTTCCCTGAGAGGCCCGAACCAGGGTAAATCAGCCGTGTCCACGCTCGTTGAGATCTGGTGATCCGTTCCTTGAGTAATCCCTCACGCAAGAAGGGGTCACAGTTGGTCCCTCCACCAACAAGTAAGCTCGGCGGGGGCCTGTTCCCCAATCGTCGACAATAATATAGTAGTTTTATTGGATTTTATAAATATATTATAATAAAATTAGCACTTAAAATTATGCTTCGTCCGAACGAATCGAGTACCCTTAAATCGTGAGAGTACTTTCTAGCGGCTGATTTCCTGCTTGGCACTTCGGGCCTGTTTGGATCCATTAGCAGCTAATAGTTAGCTAGCTAATAGTTCCTAGCTAATATTAGCTAGCTAACTATTAGTTATCTAACTATTAGTTGGAGGGTGTTTGGATCCACTAGCTAATATGTGGCTAATAGATGCTATTGTCGAGAATACCCATGCTATTAAATGCTATTGGTGATAGGCGTGAAGGGTATTTTGGTTAAATGCCACATATTAGCTGCTATTAGCTGGGTTTGGCTAGCTAATGAGATAACCATTAGCTGGGTGTCCAGCTAATAGTTAGCTGATCTATTAGTTGTTTAGATCCACTCACTAATTTTTAAGCGGTAATTATTACCGCGTGGATCCAAACAGGCCCTTCCAAACAAGAAAGGAAAACCTCATGCTCATGTATAACGTAACGACGATTGGATAGGACGAATATCTCCGCCCAGTACCAGCACCCCGCTGCATATCGCCGGCTTCACTACGGAGCTCCCTTCGTACACTCCAAGGAGGCACCACCGCATCGTCTTCTCTTGTCGATGGAGGACAAGAGCCCCAAGCCCATCCGGTGCAGAGGTACGCGGCTAAATTCTCGAGCTTTTGCCGCATAAGGAAACCTCCTTCGCTAATCCCTAGCTAGCGATTTGATTCCACCCCCGTGCCCGTGTGTGCGCCATGGCTTACCGATTCCCCTTGTCGCCGCCGGCGGGCAACCGCCGCGACGAGCAGCGGCCGTGTGCAGGGCCGCCGGCGGGCCGCTCGCCATCGAGGAGATCGTCGTGGACCCACCAAAGGCCTACGAGGTCCGGATCAAGATCGTCTGCACGTCGCTCTGCCACAGCGACGTCACGTTCTGGCGCATGAAGGTTAGCCCGTTCCTCTATCATCCGCCGTCTGGCGTCGATCAGACGGCCCCGATCGTCCCACGCGTACGGTGCCTCACGCGTGTGCACACCCCTGACGTGACTCGTGCAGGATTTCCCCGGCGTTTTCCCGAGGATATTTGGCCACGAAGCCTTCGGGTGAGTGCTCCATTTCCACCCTTCTTTTTAAGATTTTTACTAGTGCTCCATTTCCACCCTTATTATTATCGCACAAGTTGAAGAATCTGCACATGCGGCGTAGAATATCATGGAACTTGCCATGCGTTCCATCTCGGGCGTTGATATTACAAGTCAAACCGGCAACACACACATTATGATGTTTTGGGTTGAAGTGTCGAGCTCAACATACATGTCATGCAGTCATGCTCATCTTACCTTTTACTTGTTGGCTTGTTGCCGAGTGCTGATAAGAACAAATGAAAGACAGTTGTAGTTTCCGTGTGCACTAAATTAACTACCAAAATGACGTCTATAGAGTGTGAATACTATCTGATTGTCAAAAGGGCCGCAGTAAATTACGTAACCGGAAAATGACACTGCCTCAAAGGTCGTGCACGTTTTTCAGCAATATTTTCAACGGAGTAAGCTACACGGTGATTTGCATGTCCCGCTTGTAAAGCCTTTTACCAAATCCTGCCGAGGAGCTTGTCTTTTAAAGTTAGTTAGAGCCAGCATAACTACACGGTTCGATACTACGATATAGTTGTTTTTAATATATAAATCTACTTTCTATAAGACTATAATAGAAGTACAATTATATTTATTGTATAACTCTAATATCTATATATAATTAATCTGCACCGTTATAATCTAGCCCCCACAAAAATAAGTGATGAAGATGCTTCTCCTTTTCTTTCAATTAATGTGAGAATTTCTAAAAAAAATAATTTTTTTTTACATTATTGTAGAATTTTCTTGCCCTTAAAACAAAGGATGTGACTTGAATATTATCTTTAATATACAAACTCTACTTTCTATAATTGAAATACAATTGTATTTAATGTATAACTAATATCTATATATAATTAATCTGCACCGTTATAATCTGCCCATACCAAAATAAGTGATAGAGGTCATTCTCTCTTTCTTTCGATTAATGTGAGATTTTTTTAGATTTTTTCTTTTTTAGGATTATTGTGGGATTTTCCTGCTCTTAAAACGAATGAGGTGCATTGAATACCATCGGTTGTTTTTTTTTATATATAATTGACTCCGCAACCAAAAGCTAAAATCCGGTGTCATATTATGTATGTACATGCTATTGTTCCTTAGTTCACTTGCTTATTTATCATTTTGGACATCGACACGGTCTCAAATACACACATTTGACTATTTTTTTCTAATTATATATTAACAAAAATTATTAAAAATGTAATGATATGCAAGTATTTTTATGGCACAAATCTAGTGATATTATTTCCATGTGAAGAATCCAAAGACTTTTGTGCATATTAACAATTAAAGTTTGGAAAAGTTGACTGCATGTATTCTAAAATGACATCTAAAAAAGAATGGGGGAGTAATAAACTAATATGAGTGGTAATATTAACTCACTGGTAGGAATCATTGATTAAGCTTCCAGCTAATCAAATATGTGTTTCGAACTTATGATTGACCTTGTACAAAGGCTAATATTTTTTTTGTTGATTTTATTTACTTACAAATTGTTGATTGGTCAGCTCCTGTTGATAAGAATCTTAGCTTCCAGCAAATTAGAACTCTTTTCGTCTTAAGTTATCTCCGCCTCTTGCCGCTGATTTGTTGTTGTATCTCTATATTCTATAAAGTAGGACAAGATGTGATTAAGTGACTGGCTTAGTTTCTTTATATGTGAATTTAGGTCATTGCCTTGTTCCTAGCTACTCCAGTTTACGATTTTGAAGAAGGCAAAAGAAGCTAGCTGTTGCCAAAAAAAAAAAAAAAAAGACCGAGGAATACTCAGACAAGAACGAAAGCAGGTCAATCATGCTTGTATGCACACAGAAACAAACTTCGTTTATGGTGAGAAATTTCATTCCTAAAAAAATCCTCAAGAAAAGAGCAATGGTTATGGTCTACAAAAAAATCAGCCATCATATGAAAACACCTCACTGAATGTCAAAAGCACCTGAATTTGCCATTTGGGTCAGTTTAGAAAGTAGTAGTAGACCGGAGTACGTAAATGAGTGCAATTCCAACATAAATTCTCGATGAATTCGCAAAATGCTCTAGCGGATTAACCGCATTGTAGGGCTCGCGGTGATGGTTGTTTTTGTAGCTTGTTGTTTCGAGAGTTTTTTATTTCTTTTGTACAGGTTCTATGTACTTTCGAATTTCTTTCTGCTTAATTGATCTGGCAGAGCTCCTGCCTTCTATTCGAAAAAAAAAATTCTCGATGAATCCCCTCGTTTCAAACATTTTTGTACTGTATGGAACGCGGTAATTTTTTTTTTTTTAAATTGAACCATTTCCTGTGAAAATATTGCGGAATTTCTGTGAAATTACTGCAACATGGAAAAATATTGTAAAACGTCATGAAAAAAGAACAGAGGGAGTAAAAAAATAATGATGAATGGTAATATTAACCCACCGATACGAATCATTGATCAAGCTTCCAGCTAATCAAATATGTGTGTTTCGATCTTATGATTGACCTTGTACAAAGGCTAATATCTTTTTGTTGATTTTATTTACTTACAAGTGTTGATTGGTTAGCTCCTGTTGATAAGAATCTTACCTTCCAGCAAATTAAATTCTTTTCGTCTTAAGTTATATATGCCTCTTGCCGCCGAGTTGTTGTGGTACCTCTATATTCTATAAAGTAGGACAAGATGCGATGAAGTCACTGGTTTAGTTTCTTTAGATGTGAATTAAACCATTGGCGTGTTCCTAGCTATAGTTTACAGTTTTGAAGAAGGCAAATGAAGCTAGGTGTTGCCAAAAAACAAAAAGACAGAGGAATACTCAGAAAAGAACGAAAGCAGGTCAATGATGCGTACGCATGCATGTCCTCTATGGCTCACATCAAATATCTTGAAATATGTGAAGAAACAAACTTCATTTAAGGTGATACATTTCATTCCTAAAAAAATCTTCAAGAAAAGAGCAACGGTTATGGCCTGACATAATAATAAATTTTGGAAAATTTTACGATGGATTATACTTGTAGTATAAAATGTGTAGTAGAAATCACATCTATCAGTTGATTTATTAAGGGTGTTTCTACTACTCTACTATCAGGTGTAGTATAAGTAAACTTTAGTTAATCTGATCCATTTGATTGAAAAGAATGAACGGTTCATATTCGATTTTGTGTACAGTAAAAGAGCTCTAAATTCTAGCCATCATATGAAAACACCTCACTGGATGTCTAAAGCACATGAACATGTGGTTTGGGTCAGTTTAGAAAGTAGGAGTCGGCCGCAGTACGCAAATGGAGTGCAATTCCCACGTAAATTCTTGATGAATCCCCACGTTGCAAATATGCAGCCGCTGTTTGGAACGCGGGATTTTTTTTAAAAAAAAAATCCTATAGAAACCGAACTGTTTTCCGTGAAAATCCTGCGGAGTTTCTGTAAAATTCCTGCAAAATAGAAAAATATCCTACAAAATCAAACAGTTTTTTTTTTTTTTTACAGAGCTCCTGTAAAATCCATACGTTCCAAATAGGACCTTATGTTATTTAGCCAACCATTTTATTGGGTAGTACGCAGATTGCAAGGTAATCTCGATCTAAAGGTCAGCTCATGGGTCATGACAGGGTGGTGGAGAGCGTCGGCGAGCTCGTGGAGGGCTTCGCCACGGGGGACCCGGTGGTGCCCACGTTCCTGGGGCAGTGCAGCGAGTGCGTGGACTGCAGTTCGGCGCGGAGCAACATGTGCTCCAAGTACCGGTTCGCGGTGCGGCCGGGGATGCCGCGCGACGAGACCAGCAGGTTCAGCGACGGGCAGGGGAGGCCGCTCCACCACTTCCTGGGCGTGTCCAGCTTCAGCGAGTACACCGTGGTGGACGTGAACCAGGTCGTCAAGGTCGACCCCGCCATGCCGCCGTCTACAGCGTGCCTCCTCAGCTGCGGCGCCGCCACTGGTTAGTGCTAGCTGCCGCGCGCACGCACGCACGCACGCACACTTCCAATAGCTACCTGCGAGTGCAAATTCAGAACTTGATAGAGCATTTAAAATGTGCTGCCTGCAAGTGTTGGTGATTTTGCTCAGCATCGCCCGAATGGCAGGGGTCGGAGCCGCGTGGAAGCTGGCCAAAGTCGAGCCGGGATCTTCAGTTGCTATCTTTGGCCTCGGCGCGGTGGGATTGGCGGTAATTTGATACGTGCAGTTCCTTTCATTCATTGTTTTCATATCAAGTCCTTTGTAGAAATTCTGGGTTTAAGGCCAGCATTGATCTTCTCAAATTTCGAGTCCCAATCTCGAAAGAATAAATAGACCTCGCGGTATATCCCATTTTTACTATAGAAAACAAAAACGCTTCAGTTCGTCCATGGTTCCCACTGTCTTGCACGTTTAGCCGTTGCATTGCTACGCGTTAACAGTGCAATGTTTTACTTTCAGGTGGCTGAAGGAGCCAGGATTTGCGGGGCGTCAAAGATCATCGGCGTGGATTTAAACCCCGAGAAACATGAACTCGGCAAGGCCTTCTGTTTACGCCGTGAAACGGCTCTGAATATCAAGACATTCCCAAGTCTGACGCATTTCATCCACTGTTTCGTTCGTGTTGCAGGAAAGAAGTTCGGTGTGACACATTTCATCAATCCACAAGAACTTGGAGAGAAATCTGTCAGCCAGGTGACGGCCATATTCCTACCACATGGATCGCAGCATTTCCTAAACGTTTATGTCGAAATCCTGCACTGACACGCCCGTGCTCCGATGGCAAGCAGGTGATCATCGAGATGACTGACGTCGGCGCGGACTACTGCTTCGAGTGCGTCGGGCTGGCGGCGCTGATGAACGACGCATTTCGCAGCTCCCGAGAAGTATGTGCACACACTGATCAATCTTTCATGCAAAGGATTAGAGGCCAGTAACTCAGGGCGCTACTGATTGTTCATGTGCTATTGATGCAGGGATGGGGCAAGACGATCATTCTTGGAGTGGAAATGCACGGTTCCCCTTTCTCCGTACCTTCATTGGAGATCCTCAACGGGAGAAGCATCATGGGATCACTCTTCGGAGGGGTGAAACCTAAGCACGACATTCCCATTCTCGCCGAGAAGTACCTGAACAAGGTCAGCCTCAGACGCTCATCAGACCGATCTAGTGTCACGCACCATTCAGCTCTAGGCCAGTGGTTGGATTCGTCAGATTTTGATTCAGGAAAATGCCGTGTGTTTACTTCTCTGTCAACGCAGGAGCTGGAATTGGACAAGTTCATAACTCACGAGGTTGCCCTGAAGGACATCAACACGGCGTTTGACCTGCTGCTCCAGGGGAAGAGTATCAGGTGCACCATATGGATGGACAAATGAAATGACATCGCTACATGAATTTGCAACCGATCCAGGCTGTGAAGTTTGCTGCCGGCTCCAGTAGAAAATAATTGGTTTGCTGCCAAAACAAATCCTCTGTGTACTGCATGTTAACATCCCGTGCCGAAGTTTCACGCCTCCCTATCAAACTTCATTGCTCATCAGCACCATCTCTCATCTGAATTACACTTGTCACAATTATCTAAAAACATTGAATTCTTCAGCCAAATATGTTGAGACTCGACTCCCTTCTTCGCTGCTTCCTCGGGCAGCAGAGAATTCTTATCTACAACTTATATAAAGCTGACTAGTGACTTCAAAAGAAAACATATGGTGGTAAAAAGCTAAAAATTGCTGAACCCCCCAAATGGAAGAAGGGGAATAAAGGGAATCCAAGGAGAAGTAAAGAGTAGCGCAGAACAAGAGTGTTAAGTATGAGTGAATTGCTCGTCTTTTATCATCGGCTTAAACTTTTAGGTGAACTAGCTAATTAATGTCCGCAATTCAAGCTTTTTGGTTGAATTGGTTGGCGCATACAACTCTATATGATATTAGAGTAAAGAGGTCTTGGGATCAAGACTTAGCTAGCATAATTTATAAGATAATTATAGCTCACTTTGATTCCACGTCTTAAGCCTGAGGAAGCCTACACATGTAGGACTGGCCTTGGCTCGGCTCGATAAAAAGTTTGAGCTGCTCGTGAGCTACTCATGAGCCACATCAGCCAAGATGAGCTAAGCTAAACAAAGCCATGTGAACTAGAGTAATTAGTCAAGAGCTAAGCTGAGTCACGTTGTAAGCATATACCAGACATTAACACATATATGCAACAGGAAGACTGCAGAAATGAAACCATAGCTAATTATCTAACATACAAGTACAGCATAGGTAATTAGTCAGGAGCCGATTAGTAATCTTAACAATTTCAATCCAACCTAATATAGTTACATAGGCAAAAATTTAAATATTTTTTTTGAAAGAAAGGCAGGAGCTCTGCCGCATCAATTAAGGAAAGGAACAGTTAACAAACCAGGAAACAGGAAATCAGTCCAGAGCCAAAGAAAAAAGAAAAGCGAAGCCGGCTCAGCGACGAGCCAAAGAACAAACCGGCCGACCACTACAAAGAGCCAGACCTCGCTGCTAGCTTAAAATTAGAAATATCACTAAGGGTTTTCTGAACTAATGAGGACACCAGAGAGTAGCAGTTGTTGAAGATGCGAGCATTTCTCTCTTTCCAGATGTTTCAAAAGGCAAAGATGAGCGAACCAGCCAAGATCTTGCGCCGTCCCTTGGGTAGAACCCTTAAAATGTTTTGCCACCAGGAGGAAATAGACAAGTCCGCCCCCATATCCTGCTGCAGTAAAGGCAGAATCTGCAACTTGCTGAACAAAGAAGACCAAGTTTGCTTTGCAAAAGGGAAAGTTAGCATAAGATGTAGCGCTACATCTTCCCCTATGCCGCAGAGACAACAAACTGGGGTGGAAGGCCAACCTCTTAGAGCCAGATTATCTGCCGTCTGAAGCCTGTTTTGGAGTAGTAACCAAGCGAAGAATCTGCACTTATTCTGCGTTTTTGCCTTCCAGATTATTGAAGAGTCATGATCCGGCAAAGACCCTACGAACTGCGCCATGTTTGCCGACTTTGTTGTATAGAGACCGTCCTCGGTCCAACGCCATGTAATCTTATCCTGGATGCCTGATTGCAGTTGTACCTCCTGCAGAATACTCCAAAGGGAAAAGAATTCCTGCAGCTGTTGTGCTGTCACAATTCTTCGAAGTTGAATCATCCAATTGTTATTTGTCAATTCCTATTTTACCGTGCAATTCTTCCTTCGGACAAGGCTGAAACATTGAGGGGCTATGTTCATCAGTGTGGAGCCAAAGAGCCAGTTTGAAGTCCAGAATATGGCTGTCTCACCGTTCCCTACGAACAAGCTAACGAGCGGCTCAAAGTTATCTCAGGCTCGATTCATTAAAATACCAAGTTGGGAAGGCAGCAAGGCTCAATCCATTTATTTTGCGAGCCGAGTTTGAGTAGCTCACGAGCTTCGAGCTATTCTACCAACCCTACACATGTGAAGAGGAGTGTGTAATTATAAATAGATTGTCTATCTTTTCTTATTAGGTTAAATTTTTTACATGCAACTCAATAATCAGAACAAAACAGAGTGCAACCTGTCCAGCCAATGGAACCTGAGGAGTAAATCCCAATTATGTTTTGAACAGGACTAGCCAATGGTATACCGCTGGAATGGTATACCTGAGTTTCATCAATTTCAGTGATTGGTTTCATGAGTTTCAGTGTTTAGTTTCATAAGTTTTAGGTTTCATCAGTTTTTAGTGCTAAGTTTCATGAGTTTCAGTGTAATATTTCACGAGTTTCAAGGGTATACCGTTGCACCGTAGAATAGTATTTATGTTATGCTTTGGTCTCGAGTTAAAAATAATGCCCAATTATACGAGAAGCCGTCTCTGAGTGGTATACGCTCATGCACGGCCCAAACGTATTGAGATCCTCTGACGTTAGGTCACTGACAGGTGAGGTCCACGCGCTGGGAGGGTCCACATGCAGTGACCCAACGTCACTGATGTTGACGTCAGAGCAATCGATTTCGGCCCAAACAAGAGATTAGACCCATTATTGGCCCGCGCTTCGATCCGCCCCAACACCGGGTGCTGGTCGTGGTTACGTCCGGGGTTTGTCGCGCCGCCTCTCTTCTCACCAACCAAATACCTGCGAAAAATCCCGAGAAAAATATTGGAGACGGGGAATGGAGTGGCGGCACATCGTGAGAAATTGTGCTCATATGAGATCAGAACAGGGAGAAACCGAAAGGAAAGGAATTAGGCACGCCGGACGTTCGTCGTGGTTATTACGTTCCAGGGGTTCTCGCCCTATCCCGTTCCTTTTCACCAACCAAATCGCTGCGAAAAATTCCGAGAAAAATCGTGGAGATGGGGGATGGAACGGCGGAACGTCGTTAGGAATTTTTTTTGGCTCAGGTGGGATCGGCAAAGGGAGAAATCAAAAGGAGAAAAATTAGATGGATACACAAGGGCTAGCATTGCATACATGGACGTGCATCTTTCGTCTCTCTGTTTCTTTACTGGTATTGGCAGCGATCACGGCCGGCCGCCGAGAGCCGCTGCCGCTCGTCCGAGTCGGCGCCCGCGACTTAATCGTTGTCTACAATACTTCTTCATGTTATCTATACACAACAATAAAGACAGTTGTTACAATAGGGTAGGTTATCTTTTTTGTATTTCTCTGTAGACATCTTCTCCATGTACATGTCCTATGTGGCAAGGCTTACAACATCACACCATTGTACATGCGCATTAATCAAGAGAATTAGCTATACCAAAGTGCAAGGGAGGCTTGGGGTTTCGTGACCTTCAGTTGTTTAATTCGACTCTCTTAGGAAAATAGGGGTGGCATGCATCTGTTAACTATTCTTGATTCTGTTTGTTTTCAAGAGTCTTGATGGGTTACAGAACAAAATCCACACCGCAGATATTCTGGCAAGAAAAGGCTGGCCTCACAACCTCCTTTGTAGCCTCTGCTGTTGTGGTTACGACCACACGGGTGTGTTTTTTGTGGGTTCTTTCCTTTCTTTTTATAGGAGGGGAACATGGGGGATCCATCCCTTCGTGCGCGTCCCATTTTACTCTTCCCGACCGGCCCCGACAGGATCTTGTCGTCTTCTTCTTCTCTTTTTGCTGGGTGTCAGATTTATTTAATGGAGTTGTCGGGTGTGTCCTTGTGGATTGCGAGGGTGCGTTCCTCCGTTGCCTCTGCCGCTACCTTTGCTTCGCTCCGCATTGTAGGTTCGTCCGAAGCAATGCCTCGTTTGCTTAGCTCAGCTTCGGATAAAACATGGGCCATGCTTCATTCACCCGATGGCTCGGGATATGTTGGGCTAGACTTTGTAACCGAACCACTACAATAGCCCGCATGGCTGTGGATTGATTTCATCTTTTCCTCAAGAATGACATTCGAGGCCCAAATATTATCCATTGGTGTTCGGGTGTATGAAGGAGGGCCATCTTTTACGGTTTCTGAAGACAAGCGGTTTCCTTTTGGTGAAGATAAGGATAGTAGTGGGGAGGTTCCATAGAGCTTATTCCACTCTGGCATTTTGGCTCCTCCGACTCCATCCTCTTCTTCATCTTCGTAAGCTTTTTCCCTCCAATGGGTCCTCGGACGCCCCTCGGCGAAATTGGTTTTAAGCGAGAGGGACGCCGAGCTTTGTCCCCTTCCACTGGGGCGCTCTGTTTTGACTTCCGTGAGCTAGATCTTATGGCCCGGAACCGGCATAACCCGCATATCCATGCGTTCCCTGGCGCGGATGAAGTTCCCGTCCCGAGCCACGGAGGTCGCCGTGTTCGCCGCCTTCTTAGAAGCCAGGACTTCGATTCCTGCTTCCCCTCTAGTGGGATCTATATTGCGGGCCTTTCAAGCGGAGCTTTTCGCAACTCACTCCGAATGCTATTGTCCTGATGGCGGTGTTAGATTGGGCATTTCGGCCGGTGGATTCAGATTGGTGGCCGTTTGTTTTCTCGATAGAGGGCGCATTTTGGCAACCTAAATTTCACCGGGTTGGGGAGGAGGACCACCGATCTTGCTTCGGCTCCTTAAACTTTCAGGCGAAAAGATCTTTGGCCAAAGAGATCCCCGTGGCCGCCGCTAAAGGTAAATGGGAGTCGGGTTGGATGCAGGTGGTACTACCGAGAGCTAGGCGGCTCGGACTCCCCCTTCGCACTTCCTTGGGGCTTGTGAGGACTATCCGCTCGCCGAATTGGGACGCAAGCTGCAGAAGAGGCCCAACTCGATTTCTGAGGGCCCTTCGACATCAAAGCTCTATGCGCGACTTGGTGGAGGAGTATTGTTTATGTCGCATCGATCCTCTGGCAAGGAACCCCGCAGTTACTTTGGATTGGTCCCCTGGTGGAGATATCTCCGTGGTCCGACCGAGGATGCAAGACTTAGAGGCGCGAGGCTGCGGAAAAATTGGCTCGCAGACTCCTGGGTCCGTGCAAGACGGCCGAATATGAGGTACGCTATGAGTGCCATTGGGGCGAGGCGATGCCCTCGCCGCCGAATGGGGACTTGATCGCTCCTCATCCCGAGAGGATCGGCGGGTTCCCCTCGTCCCATGGCCAGCGAGGCGATTCGTCTTGCTCGCCTCGAGGCCACCAATGCTTCCCGGGAAGTGGAGTCTCAGAAGACGATGGCGATGAGGAGGCGGACTGGAATGAGGAGTCCAGTGATGAAGGTGATTCCTCTGAATCGGTTGCCGCCACATCTCTGTCCCCGCCGGCTCCATCTGATATGATTTGCAACACGGGACTTTCTGGAGCATTGCCGGCGATCGAGGAGAGCAAATCCCCTGGGACACCTCTTGCTTCGGATTCTCCGCCCGGCCGTGGGGCTATGACTGGGTTACATTCTTTGGGTGGGGCTGAGCCTCTCGCCCCTTCCCGGACCCCGGTCTCTGTCTCCGAAACGGGATTGCCTGAGACCGCCCCCGTCCCGCTTTCGTCAGACACAACACTTCCGGTCCCTGTTCCCACTCCGTCGGCGAGTAGGCAAGCTGACGGGGGGCAATCTCCTGGGTACTCTTTCTTGGCCATCCCTGGCGTCGATCTTGTTGACTTGGCAGGCGATGATGAAGGTGATACTTCGGTTATGGAGGATGCACTGGGATCGCCCGGGAACGTGGCTGACGTGGCAGCGGAGGGAATTTGCGTTCCTTCGGGCGGATTGCTGAAGCCGTCGGTTTTTGAAGCTCGCGATCTTCAGTTAAACATTTCTACTCCCGATACCCCCGTAGGGGCAGAAGGTCTTACTCCCGATACTTTTCCCGCCCGACTCATTAGGGTATGATGTCTCTCTAGGGCTTGTGAAGGCTGGTGCGAGGGGTGATAACGCGAGGCGGGGAAAACTTTAGAGCCATCGAAGCAGGATCGGGGCAAGAGCGCCTCCGATTCCTTTGGCTCACATGAAGGAAGGGGGTATAATCCCCGCGGAAGCTGCCCCCCAGGAGGCTCCTTCCTCCGGCGGAGGGGCTTTATCCTCGCGTCAGGCGGCCCACAGGGAGCGGCTACAGTTTCCTCCTTCGTCGAGTTCGACCTGTCAAACTTTGTGGCTTCAGATTTTGAAGGAGGGACAGTGCGGACCCCATACTGAAGAAAATGCGTGCGCCTTTTCTCCTTATAGTAAATCCATAAATTTATTTGGGGAAGTGAACGATCTTGCCCTTTGCGAAATGTCGATGGATCATCATCTTAAGGTGTTTATTTATTTCCGTTGTTCTCGTTTGTCTCTGTATTCCTACTATCTGCTTCTTCACCCCGTGATGTCTCTTTTACTGAAGTGTCGTGGCTTTGAAATGGTTCGTCGCTTTCGGGCATATTTTGATAAATTCAACGAAGGGGTTCGATGTACGAGGCGGCTAAGAAACGAGTAGAAGAGCCGAAACGGAGAAGGCCCATTTGTCGAGGCGCTCATGATTCTAGTGAGTCCTTGGCTGAGGCCCAAGTCGGCGGCACAAAGCCAAGACTTGGCGGCGAAAAATGTCGAACTTGAAGGGCTATCTCCATGATGAGGAGCCGCTTGGCGAAGAAGAACGGGCTCGCTTAGCGGCCCGAGCGGAATGAGAAAAGAAGGAAGATCGTATAGAAGAGTGAAGGGCCTCTTAAGCTGTGGCGGATGAGGCCAAGAATATCTTTGAAGAAGCAAGCGAGAGGAGTTTCCTTCCCGGCTCGCGACGGCGCGGCGAGGCTCAGATGCACCTCCATAGCGCTCGGCGTCTGAAGGAGAGTTATGAAACGATCCAGGAAGGAAATGGATTCCATCGCTTCCAGATTCATGAAGCGGCCAAGCCTTTTGCAGCAACTTCCTCGATTTGGCATCGACGCGCCTCCGAGCCGTATTCCCCCTTCTCACCTGAAGCTATTTCTTTTCTCACGAAGTCTACTAAAATTTTTGGGGACTCGGCGTTAACCTTCGGGGACTACTGCGCGAGGCTAGGCTCTGTGAGGACTGCTCAGTTATTGGAGGCGAAGGGATGCACACATGTTCGCGAACATTTTGGTTCTTCCTCCGCTTCTGTATCTTCGCCCGGATTTGGTGACCTCCTTCCCTCCGTGAAGCCCTCCGCTGCTGCTTTCCGGTTGTCCTCGAGCTTTATGTCAGATTTCTGGAGGCAGCATGGCGATAATGTTGCGAAGGAATCAGTGCGTCGTGCTCGGGCCGATGGTCGAGTTAGCGAAGGGAGCGGAAAAACCGCCGTCCACTTAGTTTGCCTGCTTCTTGCATTATCGCTAACTTTGGAAATGTAAACGCTTCGAATTATCGTGTTGCATTTATTTCAGACTTTCCGCCTTCTCGTCTCTTCGGCTTCCTGGGTTGACATTTCTTGCAATTCCTCGAACTTTGTTGCTTCCGTAGTGTATATCGCATGACGATTGTACCATTTGGGGTCCCCTCGAGCACCCTTTCTCTCCCTGCATACTTTGTTCATCTTAGCGCCCAACATTCCGAGATGGACGGCCAAGCTCCACCCCCTGCCGTCGTCGACGACCTCCCCTTAGTTTTCAACTTCGGGGACGAGGCTCCGCCACCCCCACCGGCGGTGGTCAACGAAGAAGATGAACTCTGGATGGAATACGATTTGGCCCTGGAGGAGCTGGCGCGGGAGGAGGCCATCGCTCGTGATATTTCAAGCGTTCACCTTCTAGTGGCGGCGTTCCGCGACTCTACGAGGTGACGGATGCTCTTGTTGGCGAAGACACCGTGCGTACAACGAGTAGTATTGGTCGTATGTGTAATGGACCCTGTTTCCGGTGGCACCGATATATATATATAAAAAGAATATCATTTTCTGCACTGCTTCTTTTATCTCTTTTTGCCGTTCCTGCTTCATTCTCGAGACTGGGATCAGCAACGTGATCGTCCATGTTGATCTGTATATATATATGTATATACTTATACATACATATTTTTTGAAGCTTGTCGTGTCGCATTGTTCGAGCGGTTATTCTTGTCTAAGGATCTGAGGGTCTCGATTACCCATGGAATAGGGCGAGGGTCATGGTCGCGGCCTATTTTCGGGTTTTTCCAGTGGACTTTTAGCCGTAGGCTTAGAAGCGTAACCTCGGGCTCCTTGGAAAGATGAAGCAAAGTATAAGCCTAACTTATCGCGTGTCAAATTCCCCTCGAGCCTGAGCCGTAGTAGATCCCATCGGAGGGTTATGCTTGCACCTAACTTCTCAGCGTTCGTCTTTGACCGTAGCCCCGAGCATTTAGGACGAGTGGACAGGTGGGCAGTTAACTTTATTCTACATCGATAAATTCCTACCCGACTCGAGGCTGCGATCCCCCGGAATGGAGGAGCGAGGCTGCTGGTAGGCTCCTACCCGGCGCGAGGTCGCGGGTCTCGGAGGCGAGGCAGGTGGGCTTTGGCCCGACCAAGCGTTCGTAGGCTCCTGCCGGCCAGCGAGGCTGCGGGGTCTCGGGCGAGGAACAGGTGGGCTTTGGCCCGACCAGCGTTCGTAGGCTCCTACCCAGCGAGGTCTGCGGGTCTCGGGCGAGGAACGTGTGGGCTTTGGCCCGACTAAGCGTTAAGAGGCTCCTACCCGGCCGAGGTGGGTCTCCTGAGCGAGGAACGGGTGGGCTTTGGCCCGACCAAGCGTTAAATGAGGGCTCCTACCCGTAGCGAGGTGCGGGTCTCCTGGGCGAGGGAACGGTGGGCTTTGGCCCGACTGCGTTCAGAGGCTCCTACCCGTGGCGCGCTGCGGGTCTCCTGAGCGAGGAGAACGGGTGGGCTTTGGCCCGACCAGCGTTCGTAGGCTCCTACCCGTAGCGAGGCTGCGGGTCTCGGAGAGCGAGGAGCGGGTGGGCTTTGGCCCGACCAAGCGTTAAATAGGATCCTGAGTGATGTCGGTAGAAACCTTTGCTTGAGGGAGACTTTTTCTTCTTTATTGATGGAACCACGATTTTATACACACGCACTCACATTACGTAAAAGTAACTACGGGTAGAACCTTTTGGCGTCCGTATTCCAAGTTCTCGGCACCTCCTTGCCTTGCGGCGTAACGAGCTTATCGCCCCCTTTTGTCGTGGATTCTTGGATAATATCACGGTCCTTCCCACGTTGTTTCCAGCTTGGCAAAAGTGGTGCCGCTTTCTTTAGCACCATGTCTCCGGGGCTAGGCTCGCTGGACCTTCTTGTTGAAACTCGGGTTGAGGCTTTCGCGTATGCTTGTATGGTGTTCAGGGCTTGAAGTTTCTGTTCTTCCCTTAAGTCGCAAGTATCCTCTATATCTTCTTGTCTTTGGAGCTTTAATCAGCGGGCGACTTTGGCTTAATATCTCTGCGGAAAGCGGCTTCTTCTCCAAATACAAGTCGAAATGGAGAGAATTTCACGCGCCAGGTCGATGTCCAGAAGGGCCCATAAAACGATTAGGGAGCTCGTCCGACCACGAACCCTTGGCGAATCGTGGAGTCTTTTTTAATGCCGTCGAGGATCAACCCATTTGCTCTTTCAGCGGCCCGTTCATTGTGGATGTCCAAGTGAAGCAAAGCAGATTTCTATCCCGATACCCTCGCGATTACTCCTTGAACCTCCGAGTCGAATTGAGACCGTTGTCGTAACGATCTGAAAAGGACCCGTGCACTGCATATGATTGTTTTCCACAGAAATTTTCTTTGTCGCCTCGGTAGTGATTTTCGACACCGGCTCGCCGATCCACCTAGAGAAATAGTCAATTCGGCGATCACGAACTGGAGACTTCGCTCGGGCTTTGGGCAATGCTCCCACTATGTCCATTCCCCACTTGGCGAAGGGCAGTTAGCGGTATCGGGTGCAATTCATTTGGGGGTGCCTTCTTACGCCTCGACATCCAGGCATGCGTGGCAATCTTTGGACCACCTCTTCGCGTCTTTTAATGCCGAAGGTAATAAAGTCCCATCCGGAAGACCTTTCAGCGAGGCTTACGGGGGCTTGGTGTGCTCCACAGGTCCCTGATGCGCCTCTTGTAGGGCTTGTATCCCCTCTTCGCGTGAAATGCAACGAAGCCATGGAAGCGCGAGTCCATTACGGAAGAGCAACCCTTCTATTATGGCATATTTCTTTGCTCGCCTTTCCACACGCCTTGAAGATGCCTCATCATGAGGTAGCTTCCTGTAGAAAAGGTAATCGTACACTTCGTTTCTCGATCCTCGACCCTCGTTCTAGTGACTACATTCACATGCGAAGCCGGGGCGGCTTGGAGTTCTTCGAAGAAAACCGTGGAGTGGTAGGGTCCCTCCGTTTGCAGCGATCTTTGCCAATTCATCTGCTCTTGTATTCGAGTTCTCGGAATAGCGAGGCAGTGAAACCCTCGAAGCCTTTTTCCGGTCTTGTGACGCTTCCACATACTTTTGGAGTTGCTCGTCCTTTACGATATTCTTTGGAGATTTGTCCTTGGACCAACTTTGAGTCGATCTGCAAGATGGCTCTTCTTGCCCCCATGGTTTTGCCTTTCGTAGCCCGACAACAATGCTTCATATTCGCCATGTTGTTAGTCGAGGAAAGCGAAGTCTCGCCGCGAACTCAGCCCGGCTCCCGGGGCTTTCACGATCGCTGCAATCCCACCTCCTTTTACTCCCCATGATCCATCCGAATTGATGGTCCATACCGTCGGAATCCTCCCCTCTTCGGAGGTCGGCGACGTCCATTCTACCACAGTCGGCCAAAACTTGACTCTTGATGGCAGTGCGCGGGATTATCCCCAACTCAAAAGATGCTAGTTCGGCCCGCCCATTTCTTGATCGCCCGTGCTCTCCCTATTGGTCAACATCGGCCCGAGGATATGCGGTTGGTACTTTGATCTTGTGGGCTTGGAAATAATGGCGGAGCTTCAGGGATGCCATTAGCAACGCGCGTACATCAACTTCTCCATTTCCGTGTATCGCAACCTCGCCCCTGCGGCGCCTCGAGGCGAAGTATATTGGTTCTTTGCTAGCGCTTCTTGGTTGCACCAATCTTGCACTCACGGTAGGGGCTTCTTTGCTAAATACAATAAAAGCTCCTCGCCTTGCTTGGGCCGTAAGGTTGGCACTTCCATAAGACTTTGCTTCAATTTGTCGAAGGCGGTGGCATTCCTCTGTCCAGCGAAGGTGCCGTGTCGCGGTGCTTTGAAGATGGGTAGACTACGCTCATGGTTAGGAGGAAGCGGTTGAGGCGGCAAGCCTTCACGCTAATCGTTGTACTTCTTTCACATTCTGGCGGGGCCATGTCTTGGATAGCTCTTATCTTCTCGGGGTTAACCCGATGCCTGCGTTGCGACACCAGGAATCCCAGCAATTTTCCGCATCTATTCCAAAGAGCGCACTTGTTCGGGTTGAGCTTCATCCTTTCGGCTCTTAGGGTGTTGAAAGTCTCCACGAGGTCGGCTAAATGGCCTTCCTTCTTCTCGCTTTTAACGATGATATCATCGGCGTAAGCTTCCACGTTCCTTCCTAATTGGTCCACGAAAACCTTGGCGATAAGGCGTGCAAAGGTAGCACCTGCATTTTTAAGACCAAACGGCATCCGAACAAAACAATAAGTGCCAAAGGGGGTGATGAACGCCGTCTTATCCTCGTCCTCCTTCCGCATGTAAATTTGGTGATACCCGGAATAAGCATCAAGGAAGCTCATCCTTTCTGACCCGGAGGTTGAGTCAACGAGTTGATCGATGCGGGGAGGAAGTCATCTTTAGGGCACGCCTTGTTGAGGTCGGTGAAATCGATACACATCCTCCAAGCCCCGTATCTTTTTGACCAGGACCACATTGGCCAACCAATCCGTATGGACGCCTCCGTCTGATTAGGCTTGGAGGAGCTTCACCACTTCGGCCTTGGCGCAGCTGCCTCTCGGTGGAAAGCTTTGAATACTGCTTCTTTGGTTTGACACTCTCATTTGGTTGCCAAGGCGTGCTCGGCGGTCTCCTTTTAACCCCGGAAGGTCCTCAGGTCCCCATGCGAATCTTGTCTCGTATTCTGGAGAAAGCTGCATTAAGTGTTTTCTTCATTTGGGGGTGAGGGTGGCGCTGAGAGTTATAGTCCTCTCTCCTCCTGGGTGGAGGGGCACTCGTCTTGTTTCACCACTGGGGTTGCGGTTTGAGAGCCATTTCCCAGAGGCATTGTTGTTAGGTCTGCTCGGTGGTATGAACATACCCAACCCGCGAAGGATTTTCCATGTCTATTTTTCCTGGCGAGGGCTTGGTCTCCTTTGGCCGTGATAACGCCACTTCCGACGGGATCTTCATACATAGGAATCCGTGGTGGATAAGCTGCTGCCATGGCCGTCGGCGATCCCGACCGAGGATGGCGTTATCTTTGGAAGGAGTATATCCACTCGTCGAATGTGACTAGGTTGGATATTTGACTTTGTGGCGTCGCGAAGGTGACCTCGGCTCCACTTGTCAGGGTGTTAAGCTGTGTGGCCCCAAAGCCCACCAATGGTACCTCAAACTTCTTGATCGATCGCGGGGTATCATCATTTGTCGAAAAAGCCTCCGTAGAGAGAATGTCCGCGGCACTCCCCATCAATCAACACTTTCGACGAACTTCGCACTTTTCGGCGATGATTGCCGTTACGACCAGAGAGTCTTGATGTGGGAAATGCACTCCATTGCATCTTCTTGTGTAAAAATGATTGGTTCAAATTCCTTCGGGCGGGCCGGCGGAGGCTGAGACCTCGTGGTTAATTTGCCTTGCGTAAGCCTTCCTTTGTCTTTTCGACGAGAGGTGTGAGGATGACCCCAGCGATAACATTAATTACAGCGTCGGGTGATTTACCCCGGGAAGGGAGGAGGAGACGGTGCTCGGGGTGATCTTGACCTTTGTAGGGTGAATACCAGCGTACCTTCGCTTTCTTTTAAGCGGCGATAGCCTTCAATTACCTTACAATGTGCGGTGTCATGTGTGTTGTTGTCGCCATGATATTCCGCAGGTATACCCTTTTGGCTTTGCTCCTCCTGCTTTGTCCAAGCAGATTCCTCCCTTTGG
This sequence comes from Rhipidocladum racemiflorum, assembly GCA_036346355.1. Taxonomy (NCBI): domain Eukaryota; kingdom Viridiplantae; phylum Streptophyta; class Magnoliopsida; order Poales; family Poaceae; genus Rhipidocladum; species Rhipidocladum racemiflorum. The sequence continues at coordinate 81,517,906 of CM070573.1, read as the reverse complement.
CCTCCCTGCTCCTTTGGTGAACTCCATTTTTGCTGTCCTCCAAACCTTCCTGGATTCGGCCAGATTTTCCACATAGTGAATCCTCCTTCCCTTGTCTCTTACGGTTGGTTCTGCGCGTCGTTCCTTCGCGCGGCCCTCGAGGAGGATCTTTCCTCCGGTCCCTCTTGCGTGGGTTCATCTCTTCATTTCTCATGATGGCCCGCCCTCCCTCCGGAGATGATCTTCCTCTGCACCTTACTGGCGTATTCCCTCATCTTTGCGAACGGCTCTTCCACAGGCGTACTTCCTTGCGTGCAAGTCTCTCATGCGGCCCCCTTCGTAACCCAAAACGCGCGGCGTTGATTATGGTTGTGTCGCTAACCCCTCGAACTTGGCATTTGACTCGAGAAAATCGCTGGAAATAGCTCTTTAGGGTTTCGCCTTCACGTTGTTTAATTGCAAACAGGTCGCTTTCCTCTTTAATCCCGTCAACGTTGCCTTGAAAATTGCCTTCAAGTTTTGCCCGGAGCTGCGGCCAGTTGGTGATAGAATTTGGCTCCAAGGAAGAATACCAGGATAAGGCTATCCCCTCCAATGCCAATAGCAATCCTTTGGCTTTGATATCGTCATCACCTCCGGCAGCTTCCATGGCCGTCTCATAGACACGGAGAAATTCTCTTGGGTTGGTTTTGCCATCATACGGTTTCTTGTGGGAGTTTGAAGCTTCTGGTGAGGGCCACCTTTTGTTCGGCTTGTGCGAGAGGGTTCAAATCGCTTTCTTCCCTTTCCGTTCTCATATGCGTTGGAGAAGATACCTCCCGGCTTTGGGCTGTAATCTTGAGATTCCTCACACCTCCATTCTTGTTGTTCCTGAGCGTTTTACTTGACCATAAGCCTTTCGTTGGCCTCCATCGGCCTTTGTATGTTAGGGTCGATCGCCTCCTGACTCCCGGTCCCCCCTTCGAAGCCCCCTTTCCGCCCTTTGCCGACTTGGCGACGAGCTGGGGGGGTTGAAGCCTCTGCTATGTCTCCTCCCATCGTCGAAGCGTGTACACCTGCGGTTGGGGGGCCGTTTGAGGCGCGCTTGCCGCGCGTCGCGGAAGTTTGGGGAGGTGGCGCCCCTGGAGCTTCCCTTGTTGTTGTTGGGGCCAAAACGCGATCCTCCTCGTTCAGAAGCTGAAGTTGTCCGCGCGATTGACTCCTGGTGGATCGTCTGGATCCGCTCGCTCCAGCCGTCGCCGTTGCTCCCGTCGGCGGCGTCTCCTTAGACGCTGCCTCTGCTCCCGTCTTTGGTGGCAGGGTTTTTTGGAAATCGTGTTAAATGCGTCTAGGCGGTGAGCTTCACGTTCTTCCGCTCCCCACGAGACGGGCGCCAGTGTTGTGGTTCACGACCACACGGGTGTATTTTGTGGGTTCTTTCCTTTCTTTTTATAGGAGGAACATGGGGATCCATCCCTTCGTGCGCGTCCCATTTTACTCTTCCCGGCCAAGCCGAAGCGGAGATCTTGTCGTCTTCTTCTTCTCTTTTTGCTGGGTGTCAGATTTATTTAATGGAGTTGTCGGGTGTGTCCTTGTGGATTGCGAGGGTGCGTTCCTCCGTTGCCTCTGCCGCTACCTTTGCTTCGCTCCGCATTGTAGGTTCGTCCGAAGCAATGCCTCGTTTGCTTAGCTCAGCTTCGGATAAAACATGGGCCATGCTTCATTCACCCGATGGCTCGGGATATGATGGGCTAGACTTTGTAACTGAACCACTACATCTGCCTCTCATCCCCTGAGTCCGGACCTCACCTGCTCTTCTCCTGCGGCTTTGCCCGCTCTTTCTGGACCGAACTCCTTTCGGGTCCGAGAGCAGCGTTGGCTCCAATCTCAGGCCAGGACAGCTTGACTCTCTGGTGGTCTCTACTTAGAAGAACCCCAAAGACCGCCGATACTTCGACCGGGCTGATCATCTACGGCCTTTGGAACCTTTGGAAGGAGCACTAATGAAAGGATTTTCAACGACATTCGTCCGGTGGCGCAAGTTGTGCTTTCGGCTCTAGAGAACTATAAAACTTCGTTGTATGCGGTTTTGTCGGCCCCGAGTCCTTACCCTTTACTCTAGGCCCCTCAGTCTCTCTAGCTTTTTAAGCGCTCGCTCTTAGTTGGCGGCCTTCTTCTCTGTCTCTCTCTTTTAAACCCTGAGGTTGCTTAAGCCGAAAGGCTTCCTGTACTGTTTTCCCTTGCCTTAATGCATGGCAGCGCTCCTGCCCTCTTTCGAAAAAAAAAAAGAGTCTTGATGGGAATGTACTTCCTTGATAAGGACTTTATGGAGGCGACGATCCGTAGAGCTGCTTCTGCGACTTGGCGAGCCATTGTTGCAGGAAAAAAAAGGTCCTTGAGCGAGGTCTTAGCACGTAGATCGGTTCAGGCTCCTCAGTTTCAATCTGGTTAGATGATTGGATACCGGATTCTATCTCGTTGAAACCCTCAGGAAGGTTAATGGAATGATCTTAGGAGAAGGTTAACCTCCCAACTGTCGGCGTTTCGGGGCGCCGGCTAGTAAATTTGTATAGGTCGACGGGGGTGCACGCTCCCTCTCCTCGAACGGCTTGACTCAGATGAGCACAAGATGTATACTGGTTCGGGCAGAACGTCCCTACTCCAGTTCGTGTGAGTTGGATCGTATTGATTCTCCTTTCTTGTTCGTCCTCTTACACGCTTCCCCCTCCCGCCTTTATATAGGCGAGGTGGGAGGTTACACTGTTGGTTTGGAAAAAAGAGGAAAAGACTGTGCTCTTGGTTGTCCGAAAGTGGCGGGCTGATAGGGTGGCCCTTGGCTCCCCTGCCTGCTGGCGTCGCCCGTAGTTCTTGCGCCGCTCGTAGTAAATGCGGGGGTCGGGAACTTGTGCCGCTGCGTCGTCGTCATTATGGCCGGCATTTAATGCGCCCGATATGCAATAAATGCCGTCGCTTCTCCGGGATATCGAAGACCAGGTCGTGGGTTCGGACCTTGCCCGGTGGTCGTAACTTCGGGCCTTGATCGGCCTGGGTCGGCCCGTGCGTCTTTTTGGGCCGCTGAGGATACCCATGGTGCGGGTACTCGTCAGTAGCCCCCGAGCCCCCGGGCAGGTCGAAGAGATGCTCGGGGGTTTTGCCTCCGTCTTTGCGATACGCTGACTTGATTAGAGTCTCCGAGGCCGGGCATGGCCTCCGGTGAGTGTAACCCGAGCCCCTGGTGGTCGGAGAAGCGGTCGGGTTGCTGCTGTCCATTTCTTTGCCAGCCGACACCGGTGCGCTTAGTCGGAAGCTGATCTTGATCGAGTCTTGTGGCGCTACCCGTGTAGTTCTTCAACCCCGAGCTGGTCGGAGAGCGAGTCGAGGGAGTTCTTTATGTCCATTTCTTTGCTTGGCCGTCTGGAACATCAGATGCGCTTAGTCGGGCGATCTTACGTCCGTCTTGGCGCTGGTGAGTCTAACCGAGCCCCAGGCTGGTCGGAGGCGAGTCGGGGGTTGCTCTGTCCATTTCTTTGCCGCCCGTCACGAACAGGACTGCGCAGTCGGAGGCATTCTTCGGCCGAGTGCTTGTGGCGCACCAGTGGAGTGTCTTTCCGAGCCCCAGCTGGTCGGAGAGCGGAGTCGAGGTTCTGCTTGTCCATTTCTTTGCCAGCCGTCTGGAACATCGGATTGCGCTTGGTCGGGCGATCTTACGTCGAGTCTTGTAGCGCTTCCGTGGGTGTAGCCGAGCCCCGAGCCGGTAGTCGGAGAGCGAGTCGGGGGTTGCGCTGTCCGGTCTTTGCCAGCCGTCTGGAACACCGGTGCGCTTGGTCGGAGGCATTCTTCGGCCGGTCTTGTATGGCGCGCACCGGTGGAGTGTAACCAGGCCCCGAGCTGGTCGGAGAGCGGAGTCGGGGGATTGCGCCTTGTCTTCTTTGCCGCCGTCTGGAACACCGGTGCGCTTAGTCGGGCGATCTTACGTCGGGTCTTGGCGCTTCCCGATCGTAGCCGAGCTGGTCGGAGAGCAGGTCGGGGGTTGGGATCTTCCTTCACGCAAGCTTGCGCGCTTGACCGAGGCGGGGCTAGTTGCGATTCGTTCACGCCGAGCTGGTGGCGAGTTCTTTGTCGGGTGGAGGGATTTACCGCCTGTCCGTGTTTTACGCCCCGTCTGGTGTGGGACCTGGAGGGGTGAGAGACGCAGCGCTTGCCTTCGCTGGCTTGAGCGCCGCTCTCGTGGAGCTTCAAGCGAGTGATCCGGTGGAACACAGTGGCCCCCTCGCGAGGGGGTCGCCTAGCGGATGATCCCGCGGCGGGTATCCGACCCCCACTTGGGGTGATCCATGAAGAACCTTTCCTTACTCGATCCCGTATCGGACCCTGGGCCGTTCGCCGATCGAAGCGCGGTAGGCTACCGCCCGTCGGCAGACTCATGAGAAGCGTGAGGTATGGTCCAGGCGTGAGTTTTAAAGCGATTGGTCGTCCGTGACCCAGCCAGGGGCCGGAGGCTCGCCTTGTCCTCACCTCTTGCTCGTTTTCGCCATGGTGGAACCGGATTCGTTTTCGGCGGTTTCGCACCCGATCTTTGGGCCAGGGCTTTAGGCGGCTCACGGGGCTTCGGTGGCGGCCGGTCTTTGTTCTCGGGGCTGCCTCGGCGCAGTTTGTCGTTCCCTTACTATGGCGACATCGACCTTGATCTTTGTTAGTAAGCGGGGTTCTTTGCAAACCGATCCGAGGAGGAAGTCGATGCCTTGGAGCTTGGTCGAACCGCATGCCGAGCGATTGCCGGCCAGGGTTTCCCGACCAAGCGTCCTTCATAGATGAATGATAAAGGGAATTTAAATGATCTTTGCTCTCTCTAGATTTGTAGGGAAGCTGGTATGTGTTTTGTCCCTGTGTTTGTTTTCGCACCCTTTGTTTGTAATGGCCATTGTTACCGTCCATTGCCTTGGGGACCACGAGAGTCGGGCGTGGGTTGGTGTGCGCATTACAAAGTTAGGAGTCGGGAAACAAGAGAAGCAGCTCAAGAACATGTTGATTGGTTAGTGCGACCGTGGGAGGGTGTTCTTCGACCAATCGTGGAGTCGCTCAGCTTGGACACTTCCTTCTTCCGCTAAGTACTATTTATGGCAACCGTAGCCGCCGGGCGAGGGGCCGTAGTACTTCAGTCGAAAGTTTGGCGTTCGGGAGGACCGGCGATTGGTCGTGTCACCGACCACGGGACTCTTGTAGCCCCGAGTGGTGCGAGGCGGTTTTGGTTATTACCGCCCGCGCCACTTGAAGGAGTAATAACGAGTGCGAGAAAAGAAGATATTCACTTATCTTTCCTTACGGTGGCGAGGTTCTCGGCGTTTTGTTCAATGCGGAGTATTGGCGGCGCTCGGTTTCGCGACCGTCGGCTTTGATGCTTCGGCTTCCACGCCATCATCTTGAAAAGCGCGGTCGCGATAAGTCTTGGCGGGTACCCCAGCGCATCGCTTCGTCGCTATGGATCGCCTATAAATAGGCGGGACGGTGGCGCCAGGACTTCATCCAGCTGGCGTTGAGACCTGCTTCTTGGCTTCGCTTTCGCCATTTTGCTTTGCCCTCTCAATCTTGTTCCAAGGTCGAGTCCACCTATCGATGAGATCGATCGGGGCGCCTTTCAACAAGAGGCGGAGGCGAGGAGTTGGAAGCGGCAATGGAGTCACTTTGAAGCGATGGCCGTCGGGTGGCGAGATTGGCGGGAGGCTGCTGGAGGCTGGAGGCGGAGGAGGAGGAGGCGAGGCAGGAGCGGCGGTGCGGTCGTCGGTGAGGGAACGTGCCACGGCGCCGAACAGTCGGAGAAGCAGGGCGCCCGTTCCCCTCGTGCTCCTTCTCCTTCGAGGAGCTTGGAGTCTTCCGCGACATCCAGGCCCGTGCTAATAAATGCACCGCCGGTCGCCCCAATCACTTGCCAGTACACCTCTGTCTGTGGACCCTTCTACTGATGGGCCGAGTTCCTCGGGAACCATAGAGGCCATAGGGGCGGGGGCTTCCGGCTCTTAGCGCGCATCCCGAGGCGGTCGAGGCTCTCCCGTCGCGGATTTCGGCGACCCGACCAGTTTTTGCTGCGTTTTGCGGCAAAAATTGTGCGGGAAGTTGAAGCTGCGCTTGGAGGGGGATGATAAGTCCGGAGATCACCGAGGCGAGGAGGACCCTAGAATAAGATAAACTTTTTTGGTTTTTTTAGGCTTTATGTTTCTCAAAGAATGTAAATGCTGTCGAATCGGAAGAAATAAAGGTATTTGGATTCTTCGGAGGTTTAGGTGTGCGCTTTTCGCTTATTTTTTTCGGGTGTGCTTTTCGGTGAAGCGCGTCGGGATCACCGTTCTTGGGTCCGAGGGGACCATCCGAGCGATGATCGGCGTGTTTCAGCGTTTTCCAAAAGTAGGCGAAGAAGTTTAACACAGTGTTCGCACTCGGCGCTCTGGCGTAGGCTCGACCAAGGGTCGGGCTGCTCCTGATAGTAGACGAGGTAAAGAGAAATGGGCTAAGGGTAGAATCGTCTTAGCTTTTCAATATTCCAGGCGTTGGACAAGATGTTGCCATCGGGATCCTTGAGCCGGTAAGTCTTGAGTCGAAGGACTTCCACCACGATAAAGGGGCCTTCCCAAGGAGAGGAGAGCTTGTGCTTGTCTTTGTTGGGTGAACCTGGCGCGGGACCGGGTCGCCTCGTTGAGCGCTCGACCTCTAACCTTCTTGCGGTCGTGGTAGCGCCGTAGTGCTCTTGGTACTTGGTGAAGCGGATGATGGCGATATCTCGCGCTTCGTCGAGCCGGTCGACAGCGTCTTGTTGAGATTCGAGCCCCCGGGTTTCGTCGAAGGCTCGAACCCTTGGGGCGCCGTAGTTTAAGTCGATTGGCAAGATGGCCTCCGCCCCGTACGCCAAGAAGAATGGCGTGAATCCGGTCGATCGGGTTGGGGTGGTCCGCAGGCTCCAAAGTACGGGAGGCACCTCAGCCGCCCAACGTCCCGCGTATCTCTTCAGTCTTTCGAAGATCCGTGGTTTGAGCCCCTGTAGGATCATGCCGTTTGCGCGTTCGACTTGGCCGTTGCTTCGCGGATGGGCGACGGCTGCCCAATCCACGCGAATGCTGAAGCTGTCGCAGAGCTCGAGAAATTCTTTCCCCGTGAATTGCGTTCCGTTGTCGGTGATGATGGAGTTCGGGACTCCAAAGCCGTAAGCGATGTTGCGGATGAAGTCCGCCGCTGTAGCCAGTGATGGTCGTGATCGGCTTAGCTTCTATCCACTTGGTAAACTTGTCCACCGCGACCCGGTAGGTGGGTGAAGCCCCAGCGCTTTTTGAAAGGCCCGACCAGGTCGAGTCCCCAAGCGGCGAAGGGCCAGGTAATAGGGATCGTCTGGAGGGCTTGTCTTTGGGAGATGAGTTCTTGAGGCGAAGAATTGGCACCCTTCGCGCGTCCAGGGCGATTTGTTGAGTCGGCTACGTTAGCTTGGCCAAGAGAAGCCTTGTCGGAAGGCTTTCCCGAGCCAAGCTCCGCGACCAGCGTGGTGTCCATAAAATTCCCCGTGGATGTCGTGGAGCAGCTCTCTTCCGTGGTCGGCCGGGATACATACGGAGGATCCCGGAGGGGCGCCTTTGTAGAGGTAAATCGCCGACCGGTACAAAGGATTTCGCCGTCGGCGAGGCGGCGAGCCTCGGTTGGGTCGTCGGGAGGAGCCGTCGGTCGGCCGTCGATGAAGGGTTTTCTCAATCGGTGTTGGTCATCGGGGCGTTGCGACTTGGCTTGGTCATCTCAACCTCCGGTCATTTGGTCGTCTGGCGGGGTGCTTCGGCGAGTCACCCATCCGGTCATCCGGACGGTCGGTCGGATGGATGCTTGGTGTAGGTCGAGGGCGAAAATCCCAGGTGGGACCGGCCCTCTGCGGAGGCAAGATTAGCGGAAGGTCGGCCTCACCGTTGTTCGCCGGTAGCTATGGTGAAGCTTCGAATCCCTTGAATTTCTGCTCCGGTTGCGTACCTCTTGACAATAGGCTGCCATCCGGTGTCGCGAGGTTCTGCGGCCTTCATGACTTGGTCGACAACCGCTTTGAATCGCCATGCACGTCTGGCCATTGCGCTCGAGATCGGGCGGCGATGCGGAGGCCGATAACGAGGTCTCGTACTCGGCGACGTTGTTGGTTCGCGTCGAAGAGCAATCGGATGGCATATTGGAGCCTGTTTAAAGTGGGAAACAATGGCGACCGGCTCGGCTCCGTTTTGGTGAAGGATCCATCAAAGTACATTGTCGATGCTCGGGGTCCTCGAGTGGAGGTGGTGCACGAGCCGGTCCACTTTCGGCAAGTCGGCTAGAACTTGAGATTTTACTGGCGGTCCGAGGATGTACACTATGTCGTGCCCATTAAGCTCGAGTGCCCATTTGGCAATTCTCCGGGCGTCGCGGTTGTGGATGACCTCGCCGAGTGGTAGAGAAGTCACCACGCGAGACGCGATGCCGGTTGAAGTAGTGTACCGACTTTCTTTTCGTGATCGAACGCGTAGATCATCTTTCGCATCTGTGGGTACCGCGCCTTGGACTCGGAGAGTACTTGGCCGAAGTAGGCGAGTCGTTGGACCTTGAGAACTCCGATCCTTCCTCTGCTCGCTTCCACGACGAGCACACCGCCGACGACCTGGGTCGTGGCGGAAATGTAAACGGCGAGAGGTTCTTGGCGGCCGGGACAACCCGATCTGGGAGGAGAGGTTAGAAGAACTTTCAGCGCATCGAAGGCGTCCTGAGCTTCGCCGTCGATTGAATCGGTCGGATTTCCTCGAGGAGTTTGTAAAGAGGCAAGCTGCGCTCGCCGGCGGGGCGTGAAAGCGACTCAAGGCGCGAGGCATCTGTCGACCTCTGGGCCCCTTTGAGGTTGCTGATCGGCCCCATCCTCAAGATTGCGGAGATCTTGTCTTGGCTGGCCGATCTGCGCTCGGAGCGATAAAGCCGAGTAGCTTCCCTTTGGGCACTCAGCGCATTTTTGGGGTTGAGCTTGATGCGGTACCGTCGAAGGTTTGCAAAAGTCTCTTCCAGGTCGGTGATGGCGTCGCCCGACCTTCCTGGTCTTGACAACGATGTCGTCGGCGTGCGCCTCGGCGTTACGGCCAATTTGATCGGAAAAACACGTTTGCATACATCGTTGGTATGTAGCTCCGCGTTTTCAGGCCAAATGGCATCGTCCGCGTAACAAAAGCGAGCCGTGCAGGGTGATGAAGCGAGGTCGCGAGGTTGGTCGTCTTCCTTCATCGCGATCTGGTGATAGCCTGAGTAGGCGTCCAGGAATAGCAGACATTCACATCCGCGGTGGAGTCCACCACCTGATCGATGTGGGGCAAGGAATGGATCGCTTCGGACATGCCTTATTGAGGCTTGTGTAATCAACACACATCCTCCATTGCCCGGTCTTCTTTTTTACAAGTGCAGGGTTGGCTAACCACTCGGGGTGGCGAACTTCTTTGGCGAACCACTGCGGCCAAGAGCTTGGCAATCTCTTCTCCTATGGCCGTGCGCTTTTCTTCGTCGAAGCGACGCAGGCGCTGGGCGACTGGTCTGGACCCAGACCGGATGTTCAGAGAGTGCTCGGCGACTTCCCTCGGGATTCCTGGCATGTCGGAGGGCCTCCATGCGAAGATATCTCGGTTGGCGCGGAGGAAATCGACGAGCGCGCTTTCCTATTTGGTAGGAAGCGTGGTCCGATCCGAGCGGTCTTGATTGGGTCTTGAGTCGATCTGGATGGCCTTCGTGTCCTCGGCGGATTTGAAGGAGCCCGAGCCGGATTTGCGGGAGTCGGGAAGCGGCTGGCTGGTCGTGGCGGGCCGGCGAGTTCGGTATTGCGGCGACCGCCCGAAGCCAACTCGCATTGTCCTTCTCGCGGTTATGTAAGCGAGTTGAAAAAGACGCGATCGCGGTGATCACCTCGCGGCCTGGGCATCTTCGATTTCAGGTAAGTGTAGTTGGGGATCGCCATGAACCGGCGTAACATGGTCTTCCCACGAGGGCGTGGTAGGAGCCGGCAAAATCCCCGACCTCAACGGTGAGGGTTTCGGGGCGGACGTTGGCCGGGCTCCCGCACGTGACGGGCAGGTCGACCTGCCCGAGCGGGTGGGCCTCCTGGCCAGGGGCAGCGCCGTGAAAAGGCGCCTTACTTGGTCGGAGGCTTGGGCGGGGGATCCCCATGGCGTCGAGGGTCTCGACATAAAGAATGTTGAGACCGCTACCACCGTCCATGAGAACCTTGGTCAAGCGCTTTGTTCCCACAATGGGATCGGCGACAAGCGGGTACCTCCCTGGTTGAGGATGTGGTCGGGATGGTCGGTCGGTCGAAGGTGATCGGGGACTCCGACCACCGAAGGTATTTGGGTATGGCGAGGGTTTGCCACGAGCACCTCCGGTAAGCAAGCTTGAGTTGCCTCCGGTCGGCGTAGCTCGGCCGGTCTGCCAAAGATCATGAGGCATCCGTCGGTTTCGGGAAGCCGGTGTCCGCCCCTTTGTCTCCGTCGATTGGCTGGGTCTTGCTTCCTCCCTTTGCCTTGGCGTGGTAGGGGCCCCGGAAAGAAGCGCTTTAGGACCTCGCAGTCCCGATTACTTGTGCCTGGCGGGGTATCCGTGGTTCGACCACGGACTCTCCATCGATTTCTCGAAATGGTCGGGGGTTGCGGATTCTGCGGCTTCCCGGTGGTCGTGACGCGACTATGCGGTCCTCGCGGACTGTTTGTTGCCGTGGCGCTTCCGTTTGTCGGGCGGTCGGAGGAGAGGCTGGGCTCGGCGCCCGATTCCTCGCCGACTTCCCTTTGTCGAAGATGACTTCTCACGGCCTCCTCGCCCGAGGCGTGGTTGGTGGCGATGTCCAAGAGTTCTTTGGTGGTTACGGGCTTGGCGCGCGGCTGTGGACCAGGGTCTTGGAGGTAGTGCCGTAGATGAGCGCCCCACGACATCGGGCGTCGCGAATGTCGAGGAGCTCGTTGCATTGTTGGGAGAAACGCCGGATGTAGTCCGGAGGTTCTCCACATTCTTGTTGCGGCTCTTTAGGTCCCAGGAGTTCCCGGTCGCTTGTATGTGCCTTGGAAGTTGCCAGCGAAGTGGTGTCTCGAGGTCGGCCAGCCTCTCGATAATGTTGGCGGGCAGGTACTCGAGCCATGCTCGAGCCGAGTCCGCCAAGTAGATGGGGAAGTCTTGGATGACGAAAAAGATCGTCTGTAGCTCCCCACACTCGGCATGCTAAGCGGTAATCCTCTAGCCACACGCTGGGGTTTGTAGCCCTGCGTATTTGGCTATGTTGGCCGGCGCTCGAAACCTAGCGAGGAATCTCGCTGCGGATCCCTTGAGAATGCCCGCGACCCAGGGCCATCGGGGCTCGGGCCGCGATCGCGTCGTCGTAAGCTATCGGCGGCGTCGCGTCCGGGCCGGGTTGTTCCCTGCCCTTCTTCGTGCCTGGAGGGTGGCGCGACCGTCGCGTTCGTCGCCCAAGCGTTAAGCGCACCGGGTGCGTGATGCCTGGGGTTGTTCGAAGCGACATCGCCCTTGTTTTGCCGGTGGCTCTGGAAGCGCCCGCGGCCCGGTCCGTCGAGGCGCCCGGCAGCTGTGATCGAGCCATGCGCATGTTGCTTGTTGCTCGTTCCACCAGGCCCGGAGATTACGGTGGGTTGCCTTGGCCGTGGGATCATCGGCTCGGGGATGCAGCGAACAACATTCTTTGCCGCGGCGATGTTTTGGCCGTGGCGTGGGAAGAACGGCGAATCGTCGGTCCTTTGACCAACAGTGGTGAACCTGGCGTCTTGCGACACGTCTTGCGCCCGTAGGTGCGGGTACAAGCTAATGGTGGAATCTTTGATCCAAGTCGGCTTGAAGCTTGTCAAGCTCGGCTTTTGAACCTCGACTCTTCGCGCCGTCGGCCGAAGGTCGGCGCCGAAGTCCAGTGGTTTTCCTCGGTGCGTTGGAGGAGAGTCTTGGCGTGGCCGGGGTAGCGGAGGAGTCATTTGCGCTGCGCCGCGATGTCGGCTCAGCGGATAGCGTGGTGCATTCTTATCTCTCCCTCCGCTAGAGCCGTGGCCGGAGGAGTTGTCCGAATGGTCGTTGTCGGGCGCGTGGCCGACCATCGCCACAGTATGAGGCGCGCAGGCGTAACCACCTGGCTGCTTGGCGCCCCTGCCCGGGTCGTTCGGGGCGAAGGAGCTTTTAGCGCGCTCCGTGCCGAGGTCCGTGTGGGGACCTCGGCCGAAGGTCACCGAGGATGTTGGAGACAGCGCCAAGGCCCACGGGCGCTTGGCCCGAGAACGCGGCGGGGTCGATCACCATCTGTCTGCCACGGTGGTGATGAAGTCGAGGAGCGAAGCGGATCGATCTTTGTCGGCGATTGAAAGCAGGCCCCGCCGAGCTTACTTGTTGGTGGAGGGACCAAGCGTGACCCCTTCTTACGTGAGGATTACTCGAGGAGCGACTCACGATTTCAACGGCGTGGACCACGGTTTACCCTGGTTCGGGCCTCTCGGGAAAGAGATAATAGCCCTACTCCGGCTCGTTTACTCTTGCAATGTGTATGCGAGTCTTACGATGCAGTGCGTGGTATGTTCTTTGTCGTCGTTGTGTGTCCCCCTCACGATGGGGACCCTTTTATAACTACAGAGGATCGAACTCCATGACCCCACTACCCGCACGCGTTTGGACCTGCGTCCAAGCGTGGCAAGCTAGTGGATCCTATCTATCCGCCACGCGCTCCACGGAAGCGTAGCAGACCCAGCGGAAGTTACGCTCGGGTGGTTATTCCCGCGACCGAGACCGCGTAAGGTCGGCCGACGGCCGACACCGAAGCTTGGACATCTTACCCAGCTCGAGCTCGGAATCGGCCCGGGATACGTGGCATTCTCGGTCCCACCGAGCCAGAGCTCGGAATTGGCGGAATCGTAGCCTTCCAAGTTCGATTAGATAACCCGAGGTAACGACCTCCTGGTGGCTCGGGCGGGAGGCGAGCTTGGTCGTTGGTGGCATCCGAGGTAATTTATGGAAATTACCCGACCCCCCGACAGCTAGCCCCCGAGGTGCAGGGGGGTAAGGGTCTACGGAAGGCCGTCCCCGTGGGCCTACCGGTCTACGAGCCTGTCGGTTCTGCGGCGGACAACTGCCGCGACCCACGAGCTATTAACCTTCTCAGGAACGAGCTTGTTGTTCGGCTCGTCGTGCTTGGCGAGCAGTAAGTGGGCCCTTCTTCGGTTCCTTCTCCTGGAAGCCTGGCTGTCCTTCTGAGAACCGTCGCTTTACTGGCGGGGCGGTTTCGATTTGCGTGCCCACGTGTCGTTTCGGATGGCGACGCCTCAAGCGCCCTCTGTGCCTCTAGGGCTTCCTCGACCATAACGGTGGGAAGTCCTTTCGCTTCCCATCTCCTGGAGGAGTTTTTAAACACTCGAAGAGAAAACCCTTAGACTCACTTGGCCGTATTGCGATCGCTGCGTCTCACACTCCTCTGCTTCGGCGCTCATCCTTCTCCTTGATCATCTTCCTCATCCTCATGGCGAAGTTCGGCGTCAGCAAGCTCGACAGGCGCAGGCTGGAGATCCTCGAGCGGGCGAAAGTACCTCGGCAGCCGGTACATGGAGAGCCCCTGGCGACGAAGAGAAACCGCGGCCAGGAGGAGGGAGATCGTCTCCACCGAGCTCTCGCCACGAACGGGCTCCGGACGCCCGAAAGTGAGTTTGTCGAGGCCGTACTCGCCTCCTGCGAGTGCGAGATCGCTCACCTCCATCCCAACTCCATTCTCATTATGGCCATCTTCACCCATCTCTGCGAAGGGTTCGTGGGCGTCGAGCCCACTCCCAGTCTCTTCTTCCACTTCTACACCCTTTCTCGCACCGGCACGCCTTCGCAGGCCGGCTGCCTCTACTTCCGCCTTCGACCTACCCGACCATATGAGTACCCGAGCTTCACGCTCAAGGACTCGGTGTCGGGTTGGGCCGACTCTTGGTTCTACGAGGAAGCGGAGGGCGGCACGCTTTCCTACTCGGTGCCAGAGGTCGCGCGTCGAGACGCCCCGACCGCGTGGAGCTCGAGGAGGAGAAGATCCTCATGACGATTAACGAGCTCACGTGCACTGGGCTGGCCGGTCGGGGCGTTACCGGGATTACGTCGAGGCAGGATATCACCCCTCGGGAGGAGGGAGCATCCCTTCTTCAAGGTCGAGGGTGGCGAGGACATCACCCGGAGTCACGCTCGGGTATGTCATCGCCCTCAATCTTCTTTTCGGCGAGAGGATGCCCCTTCTCACGAGCTCTCCCTTGGGTGGTATGCGGCTCCGCCGAGGCCAGGTGGATGTGAGGGTGTCGAGATGTTCGGCACCCCTAAAGGCAAGAAATCATCGAGGGCCGCGGATCCCGAACAACGTCCTTAACCGGACCGAGGCGGTAATTCCCGACTCGGACTTCTTTCAGCTTTTGCGGACGAGTTTCGCCGGGGCCTTCCGACCTCATTCGAGTTTTCTCTTTTTCAACGAGAGAAGGTTGCCCTCGTCGCCGTGTCCCGGTAGGATCGCGATTGGCGGGGCGGTCGAAAGACCAAGGGACGGCGAATGCATAGCGCCGCGCTCGATCTCCGTCGGCCACGCCGTCCCGCCAGCGCACACGCGAGCGTCCGGCCAGACGACCGCTCACCCCGCCAAAGACTTGAGTATGCGGACCGGCGAGGTGAGTGAACTGAGATTGTGGATGGGCGAGTACACGAAACAATCCCGGTGATGGCTCGTTGCGCCCGGCTTGTCTTGTGAAGCGAAGAAAGGAGGCCGCGGCCGCGGCCGGTCCAGTATGGAAGGTCGGTGGAGGAGCGGATCGCGGCCCTTGGCCGGAGCTTCGCGGGTGAGCTCGAGCTCGGCTCCGGGGACCACGAGGAGGAGAAAGACGAGTGGACCCGCGCCTTTGGTCCCGAGGTCCCGCAGTCGTCATACGCCTCAACGCGCCTAACGCCGATTGTCTCCGAGGTCGGCTTGGAGGAGGTCGACCCTTCGGTCGCCGGGGCCGACAAGGCGCCGCGAGGACATGGCCGCCTCCTGGCCCGCGCCGAAGCTCGGCTAGCGGGCGCCGAGCAAGGTCGATCTCCTACTCCCTCTTGTTTGTCTCTTTCCCCTCGGCACCATACTAACCCCACATCGTCTATAGTGGGTGTGGCGGTTAGTGCGGAGTTATGGGATTCGGCGATGGTGACGATATTCTTGACCTCGTGCTAGAGAGGAGCTTGCCGGCTGCCGAGGCCGTCGTGAAGCGGCGAGGCGAAGTGGGGTAGAGGCCGCGGAGGCCCGATCCCAGCTGCCGGTGGCGGCAGCGTCGAGGTGGGGAGTCTGTTGCGCGAGCCCGGGACCGGTCGTGTCTCGAAGAGGAGGCACGGAGGAAGATCGCGACGCCGATGCAGGGCGCGGCGGAGGGCATCCCCACATCATAGTTGTGGAGGATGACGGCCGAAGTCTGATGGTGGTGAAGCGGGCGGCTGAAACTTCGGCGCCCGGCGACATCATCACGCGACTCTTCAGGAGATCGCCGAGGCCTCTCCCGGGCTTATGACGTCCACGCCGGGCCCAGCGCCGGCGGCGTCGAGGACCCCAATCTGGCGAGGCTCGTCAAGCGAGGAAGAGCCGGCTACCCCGGCCCAGTTGGGGAGACGAGCCCGACCACCGTAAGCGAGCCGGCAGCTTCCAGGCGAAGGAATCTGCCGGCGCCGAGGCTGCTCGATCGAGACCGACCTCCGGCCGCCGACTTGGTGCCCGGTTGATTCCGCTCGGGGCCAGCTGCTGCAGCCAAGGGCCGGATCTGAGCCGGTGTCCCGGTTGCTCCCATGGCCGTAGACGCCGAAGGGGTGGAGCCTCGGTCGAGGCGGAGCCCCGGTCGAGGCGGGAGCCAGGCGCAACTTCTGCCGGGAGGAAGAAGAGCGGGAGGTGATCCTTGCTCTTGAGGCCGTCCCTCTCCGGGGCGGAGGCTGTCCCCAGGGCAAAGTCCATCGCCTTCGAGGGGCGGGAGCTCGGGCTCAAGCCCGAGCCCGATCAAGGAGAAGGGACTAAGGCGGGGATCCCTTGCACACTTGAGCAGTGGAGGACCCGCCGAGTTGTTCCATCGAAGTGGAGACCCGACTTTTTTGGGTAAGTGCTTACGGCTTATGTACTTTTACCAAGAGCCCGATTACGACACAGCATACGCTGTGGCAGTCTTTGGAATCCACCATGAAGGACTTCCATGCAGCGGCCGTCTTGCTTGAAGTTGTCGCGAAGCACCAAGCCGCGGGGCGCCAAGATTGCGGAGCTCGGCGCCGGGTTCTTGCGTGACATCTTCCGAGGCCGAGATCCGGCGGAAGGTGGAGGAGTCCGTGCCACGAGCCAGGATCGCCTCGGCCGGGCGAGCAAGCAAGGTCGAACCTGGAAGCCCACGGTGGCGACCTTGCAGCGGCCATTTGCTCGAAGCGCCGAAAGGACAATCGACCCGACAGCGGGAGGAGTCGAGCGACCGTCAAGCGACAAGCGAAGGTCGGAAGCTTCAGCCGGGTGCTCGACCTTGAGTCCGAGCTTGACTTCGGTGCGGGACGAGCTCGTCGCTCTGCGGGGCGAAGCGTCTTGCGGGCTCCTGTAATTTTCTTTTCTGTCTTTACCTTAAAAAACTTAAGGAAAAAACCGCTTGATTGAACATAGAAAGAGCGTTATTTTTAATGGGCGTTTTTGTTTTCTCTCGAGATGACAACGATTTGTTTCGTGCAGTGGTCTTCTGCGACTTAGCGATCAATCGTGCGAGGAAATGACTATCTCAGCGAAAGTTGCACGAGGTCGAGGTGACCATCTCGCGCGAAAGTTGCACGAGGTCGGTCGTGGCCACATGGTACCTCTTTAGCCCCCCGCCGCCAACAGAGGTCGTGGGCGTAGACTGCGAGCACGACCTCGTTGGCGGAGTAGAATTCTGCGGAGACCGTGTGGCCCTTAGGTTTACGGTGTGTTGACGCCGCCCACCGGCCGACTGAGCTCGGGCAGATTCGAAGGGTGTCTGTGCGAATCTTTACTTGCGGCGGAGGTCTACCGCGAAAAAGATGGTCGTCTTCACGAGGAAGGAAGCCCTCGAGGTCGAGCTTTTGTCGTGCGGTGTTTTGCCCCAACGACCGACCTGCCCACGACACTTTGTGCAGGTCGAGCTTAATCGTAGAATGGGGAAGAGAGAGAGAGAGAGAGAATGGGAGGGTAAGGTGACAAAGTTTATTAAAAGGTAAGCGGGTGAGGTTAGACATGGAACTTACGCGGTTGGTCGATGTTCCAAGTACTAGCTAGTTCTCGACCATCTTCCATTGCAAGGCGGACAGCCCGGGCGTCTTTGTTGAGACGGCAGTGTAAGGACCTTCCCATCTTGGCGTTAGCTTGTTGGCTTTGTGACAGGTCTTGGACGTCGCGAGCAGTCGCCGGCGTGTAAGGTCCTTGGTCGTACCGATTTAGCGGCGTGCTGCGAAGAGCTTGCGAAGGTAAACCGCGGATCGCCATGAGCCCGTTCACGAGTCGCCTCCGCAGGTCGAGGTCGAGAAGGCGTTCGCCTTCTGCGTCGATGTTATCGGCGGAGTTCACCCTCGGGGATCCTAGGACAACCTCGGCGGGTAGGGCGACTTCCGCGCCATATCACGAGCTGAAAGGGGTCTCCCCGTGGCTCGGCTTCGTCGTGGTGCGGACGACGAAGGGCGGGGTAGCTTCGTCCACCCAGGCCTGACCATGCCGTCGAGGCTCTTGAAGACTCTCTTCTTGATTCCTTGGGACGATCTGCCCGTTCGCCGCTCGGCCGCCCCATTGCTCTGTGGGTGGGCCCACGGATCTGAAGCATATCTTGGTCCCGACCTCCTCGCAATAAGCACGAAACACCTCGCTCGTGAAGCGAGTGCCGTTGTCGGTAATGAGGCGACTTCGGGCCAAAGCGGGTTACTACATTGTGCGGAAGAACCTTTTAGCCGCTTTGTCGAGATGGTTGATATGGGCTCGGCCTCGATCCATTTAGTGAAGGTGTCGATTGCGACGAGCAGTATTTACAACCCTTCCTTCCCTGGGAAATGGACCGAGTATGTCGATGCCCCAAGCGAAACGGCCAGGTTAAGCGGCATAGTGTAGCGCGTATCTTGGTGATGGACCTTCCGAGCATGGAAGCGGCAAGATCGGTAGGAGGTTACTATTGAGCGTCGTCGGCCAGGCCGTCGGCCAATAGTAACCCAATCGGAAAACTTTGCTCACCAAGGTCCTAAAGGGCGAGTGAGCTCCACACATCCGTCATGGATATCCTTGAGGAGATATTTGCCTTCCTCTTGGGTGATGCACTTGGAGAGGGCGCCAAGCGCGCCTTTGCGGTATAAGAGACCCTCGACCATTTTATAGGTCGAGGCGTCTCACTAGCCGGGATTTCTCGGCTTCCTCCTCGAGCGATGTCCCGTGCACGAAGTATTGGATGAATGGCGTCATCCAATTCGCGTCCTGCTCGAGGAAGGAGACGGTATCACCCGTCTCGGTTGCCTCTTCCCCGGGGGGTATGGAGGGCTTATAGAGGTGCTCGATGAGCACCCCATTGAAGCGAAGCTGGCGGAACCGACCTTTGATAGATGGTCGGCCAGGGCATTGTCCTTCCTGGGGATGTACAGTACTTCGAAGTTTCTGAAGTACTTTTCCATCTTCCTTACTTCAGCCAGGTAAAGCGCCATTGAGTCATCGAACACCGATACTCCTTGTTAACCTGGTTGGCGACCGGTGCGAGTCGCCCTTCGCGATTAGTCGTTGGACTCCGGCGCTTTGCATGCGGCTTGGCTAAGCGGACCTTCGTATTCTGCTGCGTTGTTTGTTCTTGCGAAGTGCGGTTGGAGGGCGTCTTGGATCCGCTCCCACGAGGGGATTGAGGACCACTCCGGCCCCGAGCAATCGTAAGCTTCGGGATCCGTCGAAGTGCATGACCAGCGGCCGTGCTCGGCCTGGTTGGGTTCGGGTTAGGCGGGCGGGGTTTGTCCATTCGGCTAGGAAGTCCGCTAGGACCGGAGATTTGATTGCGGTTCTGGCCGAGAATTCGATCTCGAATTCGGCGAGCTCCATGGCCCATTTCGCGATCCGCCCGCTTGCGTCCTGATTCCCGAGAATTTCTCTTAGCGGGAAGTTGGTCGGAACTTGGATTTTGTGTGCTGGAAGTAGTGTCTTAATTTCTTGAGGCCACGAGGAGCGTATAAAGGAGTTTACGGACCTCGGGTAACGCTACTTTGGTCAGTGTAAGACTTCGCCGACGTAGTAGATCGGCGCCGCACCGTCCGTTCTCTTGTGATGACGGCGCTTCCGCATGGGGTGTGGCGGCCAGGTAAAGCAAGAGGACCTCTCCTACTGCAGGCGTGGTCAAGGCCAGGGGTCTTGACAAATATAGTTTAAGCTCTTTGAAAGAAGCGATGCCTTCATCTGTCCAAGTGAAACCGTCGTGCTTAGCCGGGCGCCTTGAAGAAAGGTAGGCCGCGTTCCCGAGCCGCGAGATGAAACGACTTAAGGCCGCCATCCTCCCGATCGAGGGGTGGACCTCCCAGTGCAAGTCGGTGGTCGCATGTTCTCGATGGCTTCTATCTTCTCTGGGTTGGCCCCGATTCCTTGTGGGCCGATCATGTATCAGAGCACCTTGCGGCTTTGACCCGAACACACATTTTTCCGGGTTTAACTTTATTCGATGCTTATTGAGGTTATGAAAAGTCTCCTCTAGATCGGATACATGGTCGGAGAGCCATTTTGCTCTTGACGACTATGTCGTCTACATACACTTCGAGGTTTCGACCTATTTGGTTCGAGAAGGTTTTTACGCATAAAGCGGCTGGAAGGTCGCTCAGCGTTCCTTAGGCCGAAGGACATGGTCGTGTAGCGAGAATGTGCCAAGCGGCGTGATGAAGGAAGTTTTCTCCTGCGTCGTCGGGCGATATGCCGATCTGGTGATAGCCTGAGTAGGCGTCGAAAGCTCATCGCCTCGGAGGCCGGCCGTCGCGTCGACCAAGCTGGTCTATCCGAGGTAGCGGGAAATTGTCCTTCGGGCATGCGGCATTCAGCCCGTGTGATCGACACACATCGCCACTTGCCTCCTTTCTTCATCACGATGATGGGTTGGCCAACCAATCGGAATGGTCGACCTCCCGAATGAAACCGGCTTTGAGGAGTTTGTCCAGTTCCTCTCGATGATGGCTTGCTTCTCGGGAGAAGCGCTGAGCTCTGCCCGCCTGAGCTTTTTGTCGAGCCGAATCGCTGCTTTGTGCTCGGCGACCTCCCTTGGGACTCCGGGCATGTCGGACGGTTCCCGAGCGAGCGATGTCGCGCTTCTCGGAGGAAGGTCACGAGCTCGAGTTCCTATTTAGGATCTAGGGAAGCCCCCACGTGTGCGACCTTATGCAGCTTTGCGTCGCTGGCAGGATGGCCTTGGTTTCTCCCCGGCTTGGAGGCTAGCCTTGGGCGGGAACTCCTCGGCTCTTGCTCGGGCCCGTTGGGGCGATTGACCGACCATGTCCAACGCCCTCTCGTCGCGATTCGAGCTGCTTTGGGCTTCCCTTGATCGTGATCACGCCGCCGGGGCGGGGACCTTCAAGCATTGGTACCGTGATGAGTGGCGGCCATGAATTTGGCGGCGGTCGGCCAGGATGGCGTTATGGCCGACTGAAATCGACCGCCGAGCGTGATTAGCTCCGTTCGGAAGTTGCTCGGATGGCCGAACGTTCTTGGCGGGGCGATCTGGCGAGTGGCCTGGCCAAGCGTTCGGGTACTATCGTAGAAACGGGACCACCAGGCTTTTGATCTTGGGCGAGGATCTGCATCTCGTCAAGACCCTGGCGGATATCAGGTCGAGGCTCCCGCAATCCACAAGGACCCGACTCTCTGCGGTGTTGCGGTCGTTGGGCTAACGACCATCGGAAGCCTTTGGGGTTTCGTCATCCCGGAGAGCGATCGTCCTTGGAGAAGGTGATCGGCGGCTCGGACCACTTGAGTGCTGAGCAGGAGGCTTCCCCTGAGTGACACGGAGTACCTCGCGCGCGGCCTCCTTTAACTCCCGACGCGACCCGTAGGCGGCGGAACCCGAATATCACGGCGATGTGGTTTCGGCTCTTGGTACTCCATGTCGGTGTCTTGCTCCTCGGCGGGCTTCTTGCCCTTGGCGTCTCCTTCCATCTCGGGGCGTGGGCATGGGACCCTTACCATTGTAGAAGCGCTCGGGCGGGAGGCCCACGTTACGCAATTCGAAAGGTCGTGCCCATGCGCCTGGTGGAAGCGAGCGAAGTAGGCACTAGCCCGCCGCGTTAGTCGCCCGCGCTCTTGGTCGTCCGGTTACTGCTCGTTGTTCCATTGGGACGGTCGACCCTTTCCTTTCGGGGCCCCCCCCTATCCGACTGCGAGGTCGGCCGTTGTCTTTCGATGGCTGCCACCACGCCGGAGACGGAGGATTTTTCTTCTTTTTGATTTTTCTCGATCGAGCGTACGCTCTTTCGGCGATGCCCTTCGAGCCGGTGAGGGCGGCTTTCCTCGTCTAGCGACTTCTTCCATTGGGCGGCCTCGTCGCGTTAGCGTAACGGTCAGCCATGCGGAGCGGCTCGTTGGCTGTGATGTCGGGTGGATTTCGAGTCTGAGTAAAGCGTCGTCTCGGACCCCGAACTTGAAAGCCCGGACGACCGCCTCATCCGAGATGCTCGGGATGGAATTGCGCACTTGCATGAAGCGGCTAGAATGCTGGCGCGAGGTCTCGCCCTCGTCTGTCAGGCGCTCAAGGTCACGCTCCTTCCCGAGGCGGACGTAGCGACTCTGGAAGTTGGCTCGGAGAGTGCTACTCGGTGGGCCCAGGACCGGATCGAGTTCTCCTTACGGTTGAATAGCCACGTCGAGCCGGCCCGTCGGGCGTAGGCGAGAAAGTTGGCCATCACCCTTTCATCACCCCGGCGGCTAAAATGGCCGTGGTGTAGATCGAGAGAAACTCGTCGGGGTTACGAGTCCGTCGAATCTCTCGATGTGGCCCGGCTTAAACCTTGTCGGCCAGGTCACTCGTCGCGGCCGTCGCGAACGCATTTGCACCCGAACACGGATCGGGGCGATCACCACAGCGGCGGTCGGGCGATCCTCCCCACCACCGAGCCCGAGGTTAGTGGGCCCAGCGAGAGAAAGTCTCCTACGCTGTAGGATGGGGAGTGGCAGATGAGGAATGTTCGGCCGGTTATGCCTGTGGCTCGCATTCCGCTGGTCCCGAGGAGCCCGGAATTGCTCGGTGCCCTCCCGAGCCCGGCCTTCGCGCCCGATCCTCTGAGTGCGGCTGCGTGAGTCATCGAGGTGGTGGCGCTCGGGCGCCCGGCGGCGTTCGAGGTACTCTGGCGCCCCTTTCGGGAGGCCTCGGCCGCCCTTCTGTCTGTGGCGATTTCCGCGAGGTCGTCGGCCACGGCCGCGCCCATGGCTTCTAGGTCGACCTGCTCGGGAAACTCTCTGAGGTTGCGCACCACCGTGGCGAGCTTGAAGGCGTTCCCGCTCGAGAGGCAGCGAGGTGTAACGAGCTTCGTTAAATGCGTCGCCGCAGGCTCCGAGTCCGTCTGGCGTGGAAATTCTCGCGAACCGGCCCTGGTCTTATCGGTCGAGGCCACCTCGGACTTGCCGGCGTAAGCTGGTCGTCCGATTCGAGGATGCCTGCAGTGCTCTTTGGCGCCGTGGCGGTGAAGGCAGCGCTTGGTAGGATTTGCTCGGCATTTCCATCCTCTTCCGCAACGAAGGCGTTACGGGATTGGGCCGGATCGCGAGGGGACATCACGGTGTCTCCCGTGAAGCGGTCCCTGGTCGAGCTTCGTAGAGTCGGGGATATCGGACCATCGTAGAGCCCGTCGTACTAAATGCGTCGAGAGAGGCGTCGGTGAGCGAAAGAAGCTGCTCGGTCGCGGCGGCTTCCAGGGAAAAGCTCCTGGAACCGTCTTGATTCTTAATGCGGCGGCGTCGCCGCCCCATTGTCGAAGAATCGCTTGTCCTCTTCCCGATCTCGGGCGTAGAGCCCCTGGTGGTTGCAGGATTACGACATTCTTCGGGATTCCTCACGAAGGAAAGTCGGTCCCCACGGACGGCGCCCGGTATCGGCGATTGAAACGAGGCCCCGCCGAGCTTACTTGTTGGTGGAGGGACCAAGCGTGACCCCTTCTTACGTGAGGGATTACTCGAGAGCGACTCACGATTTCAACGGCGTGGACACAGCAGTTTACCCTGGTTCGGGCCTCTCGGAAAGAGATAATAGCCCTACTCGGCTCGTTTACTCTTGCAATGTGTATGCGAGTCTTACGATGCAATGCGTGGTATGTTCTTTGTCGTCGTTGTGTGTCCCCCTCACGATGGGGACCCTTTTATAACTTCTGAGAGGATCGAACTCCATGACCCCACTACCCGCACGTTTGGACCTCGTCCAAAGCGTGGCAACCGGTGGATCCTATCTATCCGCCACGCTCCCACGGAAGCGTAGCAGACCCAGCGGAAGTTACGGCTCGGGTGGTTATTCCCACCGACCGAGACCGCGTAAGGTCGGCCGACGGCCGACACCGAGCTTGGACATCTTACGAGCTCGAGCTCGGAATCGGCGGGATACGTGGCATTCTCGGTCCCACCGAGCCCGAGCTTCGGAATTGGTGGAATGCGTAGCCTTCCAAGTTCCGATTAGATAACCCAGGGTAACGACCTCCTGGTGGCTCGGGCGGGAGCGAGCTTGGTCGTTGGTGGCATCCGAGGTAATTTATGGAAATTACCCGACCCCCCGACAGATGCTATCGGCATGGTGATGTCGAAGAAAAGGACCGTCGAGAAGGCTGAGTGGGAAAGCAACGGCGACGACGTGCGCAGCCCCTACCTGGCGCGCCAACTGTCGGCGTTTCGGGGCGCCGGCTAGTAAATTTGTATAGGTCGACGGGGGTGCACGCTCCCTCTCCTCGAACGGCTTGACTCAGGTGAGCACAAGATGTATCTTGGTTGAGCGAGCGTCCCTACTCCAGTTCGTGTGAGTTGGATCGTATTGATTCTCCTTTCTTGTTCGTCCTCTTACACGCTTCCCCCTCCCGCCTTTATATAGGCGAGGTGGGAGGTTACACTGTTGGTTTGGAAAAAAGAGGAAAAGACTGTGCTCTTGGTTGTCCGAAAGTGGCGGTGATAGGGTGGCGCCGGCTCCCCTGCCTCTTCTTTGGTCGCCGTAGTTGCCGCGCCGCTCGTAGTAAATGCGGGGGTCGGGAACTTGTGCCGCTGCGTCGTCGTCATTATGGCCGGCATTTAATGCGCCCGATATGCAATAAATGCCGTCGCTTCTCCGGGATATCGAAGACCAGGTCGTGGGTTCGGACCTTGCCCGGTGGTCGTAACTTCGGGCCTTGATCGGCCTGGGTCGGCCCGTGCGTCTTTTTGGGCCGCTGAGGATACCCATGGTGCGGGTACTCGTCACTATGCTTTCCCTACTAATACAAGTTGCACAAATCTTGAAGCAAGCGAAGGTATAAGTAAGCATCATCTACCGTTCATTTATGCTTTGATGTTTATGTAACTTTTAAAAAGAAAAGCATAGAAGCACCTCTCTAACATATTAGACATGGTTGGTTGCAAAATTGTTTAGAAAGGAGACGCATTTGATTGATTGCAATGGAAGAGCTAATCCTGGTCGCTTCCTCTGTAAATCCCATTCCGAATTAATCCTCATCAAGGAAGAGCTTATAGTACTGAGCTCTACCACAAGCTTCTAGATAATGTTTTTTTTTAGAATATGGAGTTCTAGGACTCCAGTACAATCTTCTAGACTTTTGCAATTTAAATATACTTCATCCTTCTTAGTTCACATAACTAAAACTTTGTAAACATGCATACATTCACCAACACATTTGTCTATCATAGGCCGTTGCAACGCACGTGATTCATTCTAGTTTCATGAAATGATCGTGCCATAATTCGGGGAAATGCGAGAGAATCACATGTTACACTCAACACTCCAAATATAGTAATGTTCATGTCCAAAATGAAGCGGGAACCACCAATTTGGATGAACCCTCGCCCTAACTTGTCATTACCGCCCAATTTTAGACTACCATTCCCCCACCACATATTTTAGCAAAACCTGCGAATGCATGCCTCGTTGTTTAGTGCATTCCCAATTGCAGCACCGTCATGGCCTTAGAATTCTTGCTCCGATCGCCGTGCAGCATTTCAAGAACCGTTTAATCCAGGCAAATTAAGAAGATGCAGCAGATCCGGCCGGACATGGAGCAGCAGGTCGCCGAGCTCCGCGGCGAGCTGCGCAAGGCGCGGGAAGAGCGCGACCGCGCGCACCGAGTCCTGGAGGTGACCGAGTGGAAGGCGCTGGCTTCGGCGAACGACCGCACCACGATCGAGACGCTCGAGGCCGAGCTGGACGCGTCGAGGGAATCCGAGAAGCGGATGCTCGAGTCGCTGGCGTTGCAGACGAAGCAGCTCGAGCTCACCAAGATCTCCCTCGAGGAGGCCAGGATCGAGATCACGTCGCTTCAAGAGACAGTGCAGAAACTCGAGGCCAGAGCCCCCATCGCGACGCCGAGGGGCCGGTACGACCGCGACTTGCAGAGGGTGCACGGCGAGCTGCGGCTGGCGCTCGCGGCGGAGGAGAAGGGCAAGAAGGCGATGGAGGAGCTCGTGCTGGCTCTCAAGGAGGTAAACGCGGAGCTGCACGCGACGCGGCAGCAGCTGGCGCGCGCGCAGCACGAAGCGGAGACGGCCCGGCTCGAGTCCGACCGGCTGCACGTGTCGCTCAAGCGCAAGGACGACAAGCTCCGCGCCCTGTCCGACGAGGTGGTCCGGCTCCGGGCCGACGCCGAGGAGTCGTTCGCCACGTGGCGGGGCAAGGAGGCCGGGTTCACGGCGTGCATGAAGTCCACGGAGGCCGAGCTCGCCGAGGCGCGGCGCGAGAACACGCGCCTCCTCGAGTCGCAGCGCTCCGGGCGGGACGAGATCGCCAAGCTGCGGGACATCCTGAAGCAGGCCGTCAAGGACACCAAGTTCGTGAAGGAGGCTTTGGAGGAGGCGAGGAGCGAGAACGCGCTGCTCAAGGAGATGGTAGGGAACAAGGACAACGCCGTCAAGTGTACCAAGCAAGAGCTCGAGTGCCTCCGGGTCAGCGAGGCCGCGGCGCTCGACAGCGTCAAGGAGCTGCAGAGCCTGCTCGTCGCCACGTCGTCGAGCCCCACCGCTGCTGGAAAATTGGACCTGGAGGACACCTCGTCGCTGCAATCGGCGATCGAACTGCCGGGTTCGGACAGGTACCCATCGGAGGCGAAGATGAAGCCGCCGGCCGGGCTCGCGCGGCCGCGGCGGATGTCGGAGAATTTCGAGGGGTCGGTGTACGGCATCTTCGGGTCGATGGACGACCAGAAGGGCGAGCTAGGCGTGTTCTCGACGATGCCGAGGTTGCCTGGCCGGCGGCGGGTGGTCCTGCGCAAGGTCGGCAGCTTGTTCCGGTGGAAGAGCTTCAGTAACAAATAGCTCCTGGGAATCGGCATGGCGCGTTTTGTGTGCATGTGCATGCCGGTTTTGATTGATCAATTGGTGCCTTTTGTTGGGACGGCCGGGTTTGGCTGCCTGTGATGTGTTGAACTTGGTTAAGTGTATATATGTCATTTTCTAATGGGTATATCTCTATCTCTACTATTATAAAGCAACAGTTGGTGGCAGTGGTGAGTTCTACTCACGTCATTAATTGCCCTGCTTAATTGCCCTACTTAATTGTCCTGCTTAATTGCCCTACGCAAAAAACGAAGCATTGCTTTAATTAGCCAGCTTTCGCAAGAAACGAAGCGTTAAAGATAGATATTTGATCTTGTGAAATAAATTTTTTTATTTTTTAATCTTTATTTTTCGTTATCAATTTTGTTTTTCGTAGCAATGCACGGGCATGTAACTAGTTGCTAATTTAAAAGCATCATCACCCATCCTTTGGTGAGTACATTTGACATCATGTCCGGTAGCACCCCTCCCTTTACTCATTCTCTTCCTTTTTTCCCCCACCCTTTACTCCTCCTCTAGCATAGATAAATTTCGATTTAAAACTTTCAGACAAATTAGAACGTTTCTGTCGACGATTGGGGAGCAGGCCCCCGCCGAGCTTACTTGTTGGTGGAGGGACCAACCGCGACCCCTTCTCTCGTGAGGGAATACTCAGAGGAGTGACCTACTGGACTTCAACGAGCGGGGACACAGCAATTTACCCTGGTTCGGGCCTCTCAGGAAGGAGATAACAGCCCTACTCCAGCTCGTGTATATTTTCGTATGTGTGTCCCTGCCTCCCCCCTTCACGGCGGGGATGCTTTATAGTTTACAAAGGGGCGTACTTGTCCAAGCCCACTAACTCCACGTTCGATCAGGTCCAACGTGGTAACTAACAGATCCTATACCCCAGCCACGTTCCCGCGGAGAACGCAACGAACTAGCGGAGGTTACGCACGGTGGCGATTCTGGACCTCGGGATCACATCAGGTCGGCTAATCAACTAACTCCGAACTCGGCCACCTCACCCGAGCACGAGCCATTGACCCACCAGGTTATGCGACCTTCTCAGGTCCCGGTAAGGCCGTCCCTAGGAACGACCTCCTGGTGGCCAGGGCGGGGACAAGCTCGTGTTGCTCGCGGCGCCCGGCTAGGTCGTCCCGGGGGACGGCCTTCCGGTGGTTCGGGCAGTGGCGAGCCCGTGCCACTCGTGGCACCCGAGGTAATTTATGGGATCTATCTGACCCCCCGACAGCTAGCCCCCGAGGTTCGAGTGGAAAAAGGCCTAGAAAAGGCCTTCCTCTCGGGCCTACCGTCTCTCGAGCCAGCCGGGTTCAAGGATTCAATTTTCGTTTTCAGACTCCATCTCGGGCCTGGCCGAAATCCGAAATTTCGACGAGATTCGGAAATTTCGGACAAAATCCGGACGAAATTCAAAAACCAAAATTCAAATCCGGTTTTTAAGCGAAATCAGAAATTCGGTAAAATGACGAAATTTCGTCCAAAAAACCGAAATCTCGGCGAAATTTTTTAGGGTTTTCCAACTTTCAAATTTTTAGGGTTTTTTTCAACTTCGCGGAAATTATGATCTACCGACTGTTCCACATGGGAAATGACGTGAAGAACCCAATCCGGTCAAAATCCGGTCAAATCCGGTCAATTACGGTCAAATCCGGTCGACTTTTATACAAATTTCGGTCCGTTTAACCGAAATTTCGGTCCAAATCACCGAAATTTCGGCGAGATTTTAATGTACTGTAGCACTTCAAAAAAAATTTAGGGTTTTTTCATTTCGCCGGGATTATGAAACTCGGAGGGGTCCGAAATCTCGCCGAAATTTCGCCGAATTTCGGCGAGATTTTGAACCCTGGCCGGGTTGGATGTGGCGAACAGCCGCCTCGACCTCCGGGCTATCAGCCATCCCCAGGGAACGAGCTTTCGGCTCGGTTCCGCCGTGCCTCGGGCGTACGGACTAGCTCCCATCCTACCGACGGTTCCTTCCCCCGGAAGCTTCATTCGGTCAGTACGAACCGCTCCTCCTCGGGAACCGTCGCTCGGTAGGACAGTTTCAGTTCGCGTGCCTACGTGTCGCTCCCTGTGTGGCGAACGTCTCAACTGCCCCCTGCGCAGGAGAAGGTTGCCCTCGAGGTCGCCGTGGCCCAGTTGGCACCGCAGCTGGCGGGACAAGGTCGAAAGACCAAGAAACAGGCGGGTCGTAAGCGCCGCGCCCGATCTCCGTTGGCCACGCCGTCCCCGCCTAGGCGTTTACGCAGGCATCCCGGTTCGGACGATCGCTCACCCCGCCAGCACTTGGAGTATGCTGATCGGCAGGAGGTGAGCGAACTAAAACTGTGGATGGATGAGTACACCAGAAAAAACCCCGAACTGATGGCTCGTTTGCGTCAGCTTGCCGCGCGGGCGAAGAAGGAGGCGCGACCTGGCCAGGTCCAGCGGAAGGAGGCTGGAGGGCGGATCGCGGCCCTTCGTGGCGAGCTTCGCGGGTGAGCTCGAGCTCGGCCCCTCGGGACCACGAGGAGGAGAAGGACGAGCTGGACCCCGCCCCCTGGTCCCGAGGTCCCGCAGGTCATCCGCTGCACCCCAACCGTGCCCAACGCCGACCATTTCTGAGGCCGGCTTGGGAGAGGTCGACCCCTCGGTCGCCAGGGCCGACAAGGCACGCGAAGATGGCTGCCCTCATCGCTCGTGCCCGAGCCCAGCAAGAAGACGCCAAGCGAGGTCAGCCTCTTATCCCAATCTTACTTGACTCCTTCCCCCTCCGGCACCACACTAACCCCACATCGTCTATAGTGGGTGTGGCAGATGGTGCGGAGTTATGGGATTTCGAAGCAATGGCTGACGATATTCTTGACCTCGTGCTAGAGAGGGAGCTCGCCCGGGCTGCCGAGGTCGTCGTGGGTGATGAGGTCGAGGTGGGAACTGAGGCCATGGAGGCCCAGTCCCCACGGGCCGCTGGCGGTCACGAGGTCGAGGTGGGAACCGAGGCCATGGAGGCCCAGTCCCCACGGGCCGCTGGCGGTGACGACGTCGGGGTGGAGGAGCCCGCTGCCGCGGAGAACCGGCCCCCAGAGGTCGTGTCTCCTGAAGAGGAGACGCGGAGGAAGATCGCGGCTGCCGATGCTCGAGCCGCGATGGAGGGCATCCCCCACATCATAATTGTGGAGGACGACAACACGGGGGAGCCCGGTGGTGACGAGCATGCCGCTGAAGTTCCCCGCGAGGACTCCGCCGGCGCGAGCGACATTATCACCGCGACGCTCCAAGAGATCGCCGAGATCTCTCCCCGAGCTTACGACGCTCCGCCAGATACCAACGCCGGCCGGCCAGAGACCTCAACCCGAGCGGGGGCCCGCGGCGAGGAAGAGCGATCACTCCGTTAAATCGCGAGACGAGCCCGACCAGACAAAGCGGGCGGCGGCTTCGAGCGGAGGAGCCGTTGTCTTGCCGAGGCGGCCTCGGTCGACGCCGACCTTCCGATTCTTGACCGGTGCCCCGATTGGCGACCTCGTGCGTGAAGCGCCGCCACGGCCCGAGCTCGCGAGGAGGCAGGGCCTACCGGGGAGGAAGTTCCCCCGACAGTAGACGTCGTGCCCCAGGCGGAGGACCCCACGGGCCCGGATGCCGAGGAGGAGCCCCCGAGCGCAACTCCTGCCCGGGAGGAAGAAGAGCGGGAGGTGATCCTCGCCCTTGAGGCCGTCTCCCTCCAGGAGATGGAGGTTGACCCCCAGGGCCAAGGCCCTCCGCTCCCAGGGGACGAGGGAGCTCGGACTCAAGCCACCGCGCTCGATCAAGGAAAAAGGGTCGGGGCGGAGGGTTCCTTACTGCCAGGCGAACAAGCGGAGCGGAGGACCCGTGAGTTGTTCCAGGAGAAGTGGAGGCTCGACTCTGTTGGGTAAGTTTCCCTAGCACTTATGAGCTTTTGTCCTAAAAAATCGACCGCGACCCGAGATACCTTGTCGCGCAGGTGCTGGAGACCACCATGAAGGATTTTCGGGCCGCGACCGTGCCGCCAGAAGTTCTTGCCAAGCACCAAGCCGAGCAGGATGCCAGGATCGCGGAGCTCGAGCGCCTGGTTGCCGGGCTGAAGTCTTCTGAGGCCGAGATCCGGCGCAAGATGGAGGAGTCCGTGCACGCCCTTAAGGAGCGCCTTGACCAGAGTGAGCAGGCGAGGTCGGGCCTTGAAGCGACGGTGGCGACCCTGCGCGACTCCGCTCGAAGCGCCGAAAGGACGATCGACCGACAGCGGGAGGAGTCCAGCGGCCGTCAGCGGCAAGCGAGGGTCGTGAAGCTCGCCGGCGGGTGCTCGACCTCGAGTCCGAGCTCGACTCCGTGCGGGAGGAGCTCGTCGCTCTGCAGGACGAGAAGCGTGCCGGCCTCCTGTAACTCGTTCTTCCCGTGTTTTACCTGAAAAACTCAAAAACCTCCCAGTTGAACAAAGAATGATTCGTATTAATAGATGCCCTTTTGTTTCCCTTGAAATGATAACGAGTTGCTTCATCCCGTTGTTCCCTATTTGACGAAGGTTGGCGGTCATGCGAGCTAGCGAACGATCGTACTAGGGAGTGACTAACTCGTGCGAAAGCTGCTCTAGGTCGTAGCCACACGGTACCCATATAGCCCCCGCCGCCAACAGAGGTTGTGGGCGTAGGCTGCGGGCACGACCTCGTTGACGGAGTAGCGCCCTGCGGAGATCGTGTGCCTTTTTTTGTATACGGTGCGTCTATACCGCTCACCGGCCGACCTGAGCTCGGGACCGTCCGAGGGGTGTCCATGCGAACCTGTACCTGCGGCGGAGGCCTGCCGCGAAAAGATGGTCGTCTTATGAGGAAGGAAGCCCTCGAGGTCGAGCTTTGGTGGCCCGATGTTAGGCGGTCGGACGCCCGTCCGTTTTTGCCCCGACGACCGAGCCTGCTCTTGATATTTGGTCTGGAGCGAGCTTTGGTCGCGAGATTTCGCGGGGGGGGGGAGGAGTAAAAGAGAAAGAGAGAGGGAGAGAGAGAGAGAGAGACCGGGAGGCTAAGGTGTCGAAGTTTATTAAAGGAGTAAAATGGGTGTGGTTAGATATGGAACTTACGCAGTTGGTCGATGTTCCAAGTGCTGGCTAGTTCTCGACCGTCTTCCATCGCGAGGCGGACAGCCCCCGGGCGTGCTGTTGAGACGACCGTGTAAGGACCCTCCCATCTCGGCGTTAGCTTGTTAGCCTTTGACAAGTATTGGACCCGTCGCAGAACGAGATCGCCGATATGTAAGGTCCTTGGTAAATCTTGATTTAGCGGCGTGCTGCGGAGAGCTTGCGAGTAAACCGCGGATCGCGGCGAGAACCGTTCACGAGTTGCTTCCGCGAGGTCGAGGTCGAAGGCGCTCGCCTTACGTGTCGATGTCGTCGGCTAGATTCACCCTTGGGGATCGGAGGCGACCTCGGCGGGTAGGACAGACTTCCGCGCCATACACGAGCTGAAAGGGTCTCACCGTAGCTCGGCTCGTCGTGGTGCGGACCGACCCGAAGGGCGAGAGGTAGCTCGTCCACCCAGGCTTGACCATCTTGTCCGAGGTTCTTGAAGACTCTCTTCTTGACTCCTTGGATAATCTGCCCGTTCGCGCTCGGTCGCCCCATTGCTCTGCGGGTGGGCCACGCAGACGCGAAGCATATCTTGGTCCCGACCTCCTCGCAATAAGCACAAGCTGGCTCGCTTGTGGCGAGTGCCGTTATGCAGTGATGAGGCGACTCGGAATGCCGGGCGAGTCACTACGTTATTGCGAAGAACATTTTAGCCGCTTTGTCTTGAGATGGTCGATACAGGCTCGGCCTCGATCCATTTAGTGAAGGTGTCGATTGCGACGAACAGGTGTTTACAACCCTTTCTTCCCCTGGGAAATGGTCCGAGTATGTCGATGCCCCAAACCGAGAACGGCCAGGTCAGGGGCATGGTCTGTAGTGCATATGCCGGCTGATGGACTTTCCGAGCATGGAACTGGCAAGATCGGCAGGAGGTTACTATGGAGCGCGCGTCGGCCAGGGCCGTCGGCCAGGGCCGTCGGCCAGTAGTAACCCAACCGGAAGGCTTTGCTCACCAGGGTCCTAAAGGACGAGTGAGCTCCACACATCCCGTCATGGATATCTTTGAGGAGATATTTGCCTTCCTCTTGGGTGATGCACTTGGAGAGGACCCCAAGCGCGCCTTTGCGGTATAAGAGGCCCTCAACCATTTTATAGGCAGAGGAGCGTCTTACGAGCCGGGATTTCTCGGCTTCTTCCTCGTGCAGTGTTCCGTGTGCGAGGTACTGGATGAATGGCGTCATCCAACTCTCACCCTGCTCGAGGAAGGAGACGGTACCACCCGTCTTGGTTGCCTCCTCCTCGGTGGGTATGGAGGGCTTATAAAGGTGCTCGACGAGCACCCCGCGAAGCGAGGAGGCTGGGCGGAACCGACCTTCGATAGATGGTCGGCCAGGGCATTGTCCTTCCTGGGGATGTACAGTACTTCGAAGTTTCTGAAGTACTTTTTCATCTTCCTTACTTCAGCCAGGTAGAGCGCCATCGAGTCATCGGAGCACTGATACTCCTTGTTAACCTGGTTGACAACTAGCTACGAATCGCCCTTCGCAGTTAGTCGTTGGACTCCGAGCGTCTTGCATGCCCGAAGCCCGGCTAGCAGACCTTCGTATTCTGCTGCGTTGTTCGTTGCGCCGAAATGCAGTTGGAGGGCGTACTGGATCCGCTCCCCCTGAGGGGATTCTAGGACCACTCCAGCCCCCGAGCAATCGTAAGCTCGGGATCCGTCGAAGTGCATGACCCAGCGACCGTGTTTGGACTGGTCGGGTTCAGACTCGGATGGGGTAGGATTTGTCCATTCGGCTAGGAAGTCTGCTAGGACCTGAGATTTGATCGCGGTTCTGGCCGAGAATTCGATCTCGAATTCGGCGAGCTCCATGGCCCACTTCGCGATCCGTCCGCTTGCATCCTGATTCCCTAGAATTTCTCTAAGCGGGAAGTTGGTCGGGACTCGAATTTTGTGGGCCTGGAAGTAGTGTCTTAATTTCTTCGAGGCCACGAGGAGTGCGTAAAGGAGCTTCTGGACCTCGGGGTAACGCTCCTTTGGTCCGTGCAGGACTTCGCTGATGTAGTAGATCGGTCACTGCACCCCGTCCCGCTCTACCGTTATGACGGCGCTTACCGCCTGGGGTGTGGCGGCCAGGTAGAGCAAGAGAACCTCTTCCATTCTCGGTGTGGTCAAGACCAGGGGTCTCGACAAGTATAGCTTTAATTCTTTGAAAGAGTGGTCCGCTTCTTCTGTCCAAGTGAAACCGTCGTGCTTCCGGAGCGCCTTAAAGAAAGGCAGGCCGCGCTCCCCGAGCCGCGAGATGAAACGACTTAGGGCCGCCATCCTCCCGGTCAGGGACTGAACCTCCCGCGTGCAGGTGGGTGGTCGCATGTTCTCGATGGCCTCTATCTTCTCGGGGTTGGCCCCGATCCCTCATGGACCGATCATGTAGCCGAGTACCTTGCCGGCTTTGACCCCGAACACACATTTTTCAGGGTTTAACTTTATTCGATGTTTATTGAGGTTACGGAAGGTTTCCTCTAGGTCGGATACATGACTCGGGGCCATCTTGCTTTTGACGACTATGTCGTCTACGTATACCTCCAGGTTCTGACCTATTTGGTCCGAGAAGGTTTTCTGCATGAGGCGCTGGAAGGTTGCTCTAGCGTTCCTTAGACCGAAGGACATGGTCGTGTAGCAGAACGTGCCGAACGGCGTGATGAAGGAAGTGTTCTCCTCATCGTCGGGCGATATGCCGATCTGGTGATAACCTGAATAGGCGTCCAGAAAACTCATCGCCTCGGAGCCGGCCGTTGCGTCGACCAACTGGTCTATCCGAGGTAGTGGGAAATTGTCCTTTGGGCACGCGGCATTCAGCCCTGTGTGATCGACACACATGCGCCACTTGCCCCCCTTTTTTTTCACGATAACCGGGTTAGCCAACCAATCAGAGTGATCGACTTCCCGTATAAAACCGGCTTTGAGGAGCTTGTCCAGTTCCTCTCTGATGATAGCTTGCTTCTCAGGGAGAAGCGCTGAAGTTCTGCCGCCGCAGGCTTTTTGTCGCCGAATCGCTGCTTTGTGCTCGACAACCTCCTTGGGACTCCGGGCATGTCGGACGGTTCCCGAGAGAAGCGTGTCCGCGCTTCTCGGAGGAAGGTCACGAGCTCGAGTTCCTATTTAGGATCGAGGAAGCCCCACGTGTACGACCTTGTCAGCTCTGCGTCGCCGCAGTGGAATGGCTTTAGTTTCCCCCGGCTGGAGGGTAGCCTTGGGCGGGAACTCCTCGGCTCTTGCTCGGGCCCGCGGCTGG
Organism: Rhipidocladum racemiflorum; assembly: GCA_036346355.1. NCBI lineage: Eukaryota > Viridiplantae > Streptophyta > Magnoliopsida > Poales > Poaceae > Rhipidocladum > Rhipidocladum racemiflorum. The sequence continues at coordinate 81,483,090 of CM070573.1, read as the reverse complement.
GCAGCTGCCCGACCATGTCTAATGCCCTCTCGTCGCGATTTAGGGCTGCTTTGAGCTTCCCTTCACCAAAATCACGCGCCGGGCCGGAACCTTCAGGCATTGGTACCGTGATGCGTGGCGACCATGAACTTGGCGAGTCTTTGGTCGGCCCAGGATGGCGTTGTAGGCCGACTCGAAATCGACCACCTCGAACGTGATCAACTCCGTTCGGAAGTTGCTCGGGCCACCGAAAGTCACGGGCAGGACGATCTGTCCGAGCGGCTTGACCGAGGTGCCGGGGACTATCCCGTAGAAAGGGACTACGACGCTCTTGACCTTGGACCGAGGAATTTGCATCTCGTCCAGGACCCTGGCTGATATCAGGTCCAGGGAACTCCCGCAATCTACAAGCACTCGTCCTACCACGGTGTTGCAGATCGTCGGACTAACGACCGTCGGGAGCCTCTGGGGTTTCGTCATCCCCGGGGGGCAGTCGTTCTTAGAGAAGGTGATGGGCAGCTCGGACCACTTGAGCTGCTGAACGGGAGGCCTCCCCTGAGTGACACGAAGTACCTCGTGTGCGGCCTCCTTCAATTCCCGACGTGACCCATAGGCGGCGGAGCCCCCGAATATTACGGTGATGTGGTTTTTCGGCTCCTGGTACTCCATGTCCGCATCTTCCTCCTCGGCGGGCTTCTTGCCCTTGACGTCTCCTTCCTGCTCTGGGAGCGTGGGCATGGGACCCTTACCATTATAGAATTGCTCCAGGCGGGAGGCCCATGTTCTGCAATTCCGCAGGTCGTGCCCATACGCCTGGTGGAGCGGGCAAAAATAGGCGCTAGTCCGTCCGCGTTGGTCGCCGCGGTCTTGGTCGTCCCGGTTTTGCTCGTTGTTCCGATGAACCGGTCGACCCTTTCCTTTTGCGGCTCCCCCCTTATACGATTCCGAGGTCGGCCGTTGTCGTCGTTCGATGGCCGCCACCATGTCGGAGACAGAGGGTTTTTTCTTCTTTTTAATTTTTTTCTCGATCGAGCTCACGCTCTTAAACAGCGCCCCTCGAGTCGGTGAGGCGGCTTTCCTTCGTCTAGCGGCCTCTTCCATTGGACCGCCTCGTCGGCGTTGGCATAACGGTCGGCCATACAGGCGATTCGTTGGCCGTGATGTCCGGTGGATCTCGAGGTCTGCGTAAAGCGGGCGTCCGGACCGAACTTGAAAGCTTCGGACAACCGCCTCATCCGAGATGCTCGGGATGGAGTTCCGCACCTGCATGAAAAGCGGCTGGGCCGAATTGGCGCGAGGTCTCGCCGTCCGTCTGTGTCAGACGACGCCGAGGTCGCTCTTTCCCGAGCGTAACAACTCTGGAAGTTTGCGAAGGGTGTTACTTAGTTGCGCCAGGATCGAATAGAGCCCTCCTTCTGATTGAAGAGCCACGTCCGAGCCGGTCCGTCCAGCACCGTGGGCAAGAAGTTTGCCATGACCCCTTCATCCCCGCCGGCGGCCAGGATGGCCGTGGTGTAAATCGAGAGGAACTCGTCCGGGTTCTGCGTCCCGTTGAACCTCTCGATGTGGCCTGGTTTGAACTCGATCGCCACGTTACGCGCCCCAGGACGCCGCGAATGCTCTGCACCAAAACGGATCGTTGGTTATGCGCGGCGGCGGTGATCCCGCCGGCCAAGCCTGAGGTTCGTGGGCCCAGGCGAGAGAATACCTCCCTAGGCCGGTAAGATGGAGAGTGGCCCGAGGAGGAATGTTCGGCCCGTGGCTCGTATCTCGTTGATCTCGAGGGAGCGCCCGGGAATTGCTCCGGGTGCCTTCCCGAGCCCGATCGCGTTCGAGTCGGTCACTCCGGGTACGGCTGCGTGAGTCGTTGGGGTGGAGGCGCACGGACGCCTGGCGGCGGCGTTCCCAGGAATCACTCTGGGCATCCCTTCCTCGGGAGGCTTCCGCCGCTTTTATGTCCGTGGCAATTTCCTCGAGGTAAATCGGCCACGGCCGCACCCATGGCTTCTAGGTCGACTTACTCAGAAACTCTCGAGGTTGTGCACCACTTTGTGGCCAAGGCTTGAAAGCGTTCCCGCTCGAGAGGCGCGAGGTAGCAGTTCGTTCGCGGCGCCGCGAGCTCCGGCGTCCGTCTGGCGTGGAGGTTCTCACGAGCCGGCCCTGGTCTTGTCGGCCGCCGCCACGGACTTGCTGGCGTAAGGCGGCGTCCGGTCGAAGATACTGCGAGTGCTCCTTGGCGCTTCATAGCGGTGGGCGTGTTCGCCGAGGATTTGCCCGGTATTTCCACCTTCCTCCACAACCAAGGCGTTACGGGATTAGGCGGACGCGAGGTGACATCACGGTGTCTCCCGTGGCGCGGTCCCCTGGTCGAGCTTCGAGATGGTCGGGAATGTCCAGGCCATCGTAGAGCCGTCGTACTAAATCGTCGAGAGAGGCGTCGAGTTGGGAGCGAAAGAATCGCTCCGTGTGGCGTCTTCGTGCGAAGCTCCTGGAACCGTCATGATTCTCGAGGCCAGCGACGTCGGCAGCCCCATTGTCGAAGAACTGCTTGTCCTCTTCCTCGATTCCGGGGGCGTAGAGGCCCCGGCGATCTTGGGAGTCTGACATCCTCCGGGATTCCTCACGAAAGGGAAAGTCGGTCCCCATGGACGGCGCCAGCTGTCGACGATTGGGGAGAAGGCCCCCGCCGAGCTTACTTGTTGGTGGAGGGACCAACCGCGACCCCTTCTCTCGTGAGGGAATACTCAGAGGAGTGACCTACTGGACTTCAACGAGCGGGGACACAGCAATTTACCCTGGTTCGGGCCTCTCAGGAAGGAGATAACAGCCCTACTCCAGCTCGTGTATATTTTCGTATGTGTGTCCCTGCCTCCCCCCTTCACGGCGGGGATGCTTTATAGTTTACAAAGGGGCGTACTTGTCCAAGCCCACTAACTCCACGTTCGACCAGGTCCAACGTGGTAACTAACAGATCCTATACCCCAGCCACGTTCAGCGAGAACGCATAGCGAACTAGCGGAGGTTACGCAGCTGGCGGTTACCGACCTCGGGATCACATCAGGTCGGCTAATCAACTAACTCCGAACTCGGCCACCTCACCCGAGCACGAGCCATCGACCCACCAGGTTATGCGACCTTCTCAGGTCCCGGTAAGGCCGTCCCTAGGAACGACCTCCTGGTGGCCAGGGCGGGGACGAGCTCGTGTTGCTCGCGGCGGCCGGCTAGGTCGTCCCGGGGGACGGCCTTCCGGTGGTTCGGGCAGTGGCGAGCCCGTGCCACTCGTGGCACCCGAGGTAATTTATGGGATCTATCCGACCCCCCGACAGTTTCGATTCGAAAACTTTTGATTCAATACTTTTCATTGAATTTCAGTTCAAAAAATTTCTGTTAGAAAAACTTTAGATTCAAAAAGTTCTAAAGTGGGTAAAATACTTTCTATTAAAAAGATTAAGGGAAAATTTTCAAAATAATAACTTTCTGATCAGTGTTCCTATGCTTTTCTTGTCCATACAAGTTGTACAAATCTTGAAGAATGTGAAAGAGTAAGTAATCATCATCTACCTTTCATTCATACTTTAATATTTATGTAATTTTAAAAAAGAAAAACATAGAAGCAGCTTACTAACTTTTTTTTAGTTTGAAAGAGAAGGAAAGCGGTGAAGCGCAACACGCTGCGACTCGCGACGAGAGGTTACGCTCTCTAAGTTGGCAAAACCGTTTTCTAATCGCTGCTTCTATGCTGCCGAAGTTACGCATGGCAGAACTATATATCGAGCATGTTTGTAAACTGTAAAGTTGGCAAGAGCTCGGATGAGACGGGAAAGTTTGTACAGTTCAACTATGACAACCAACAACTTAATACTCCGACAACAATGGCACAGCAATTTGAACAGTGCCACTAGCTCGTGCTTTACCATACTTGTAATATATACACACACTAGTAGGATGCCCGGGCTTGCAACGGAATAGAAATGCTGTCAACGAAGTAATATAAATGTTGTCTCAAAATTCAATGCTCCATATGTAATGCCACTTTGAATAGCACTAGACCATTTGGCGCCCGTTGGGCGCCCTATCAAGGAATAGAAAGAATATGTAAGTAAGAAAAGTAGAACTCATTATCATGACCATTCTAAAGCATCTAAGCTGACCAGAAATCGAAGGTAAGCAATTATGACATTACTTCTATCCTAAATGACGTTGAAAGTCATGGAAGGAGAATCAATGTTTTAGACTTTCAGTACTTATTTGCAACTACAAAAGTGAACAATTGCATCAGCTAGTTCAAGATTTTCTTCAAATGCACATCTTCTCAAGGTGGATGTTATTTGATTGCTAAACACTACCATTGTAATGAATGCAGAGCTAAGAGCGAAGCCAACGAGATAAGAAGGTTAGATTGTGATGTCAGGAAAAGAATATAGGCAACCAAGTCAATATTCCGTGCATCACCATTGAAAAGCTTCGATTATTAGAAGGGTGTGGCTGAGGGTTTTCCTTGTCTTCATTATTGGAACTATGGCGGCGTCAACCTGCATATAACCAAAAGATCATTGTCACATTACTCTCCATGATTGCAATTCACCAAAGACATGATTGGTAGCAAGCGGCAAAGATCATTTGTTTAAGTGAAAAAAAGACATGCACAACATATTAGTTAAGCTAACAATGTAACTACAAGTCCTCCAAAGGATAATTGATTGTATATGTACAGGAAATTTTACCACCCATTCAATACAGCTAAAACATCAGGTGTTTCTGTTCGTAGGTTTAGACAGTTAAGGTACCTGATACTGACGATCCTAGAATACTCTCTCAGGGGTGCTCGTGTTTTTTTCTACTGTCTCCTTCATCTGAATTGCATTCACCTGGAAGTAACACAACAGCACCTTAGTTAAGCTTGCTGACACCCTACCTCAAATAAACCATCTCCACACCACACAAATTAACAGAACAAAAAGCACCTTTCTGCGATAAAGGGGAGCACTAAATTTATCATTAAAGGAGACAATGATCGTATGTATGGATTAAAGGTTCTGAAATATCCACAATCTATTTTGGTAATTTCAAAGTAGCACATATACTATTTGAAAATGTGGATTGTATTACTCCATAAAGAGAGCCAGACAATCCAAGGCATGGTATGATGATTTTCTCCAATAAAGGTTCCGGTACAGACACACTTCAAGCTACAAAACGAAAAAAGTTTTGGTGTCAATATATATATATATAGGAAGCCTATTCTGTACTCTTGGGAGTACGAACTCCCACATCCAGTATACCACTTAAACGAATGTGTTATACTCTTTTATCACTTTCAATATACTCTAATAATAATTCTAAGATACTAAAATGCGACATTGTTGAAAAAAATTCATCGAAACCATTTATTTCTTGCTATATACCGTTTTTCATGTATAAAAAGAGTATATAAACAAATTATGCTATAAAGTGTGGGTTTTGATGAAATTTTTCGTGAAACTCATTTTGGAGTATCTTATAATTAGTATTAGAGTATATTCAAAAGGATAAAGAAGTATAATAACATCATTTATGCAGTATATTGAGAGTGGGAGTACGTACTCCCAAGAGTATACAACCATTTTCCTATATATATATATATAACATTGTATCTTTTGCAAAGGGAATGCTGATTGGAACGAATTAGTAATATACAGGAAAATTCAATTACATTAAAATTATCAACATTCAACAAAGATCATGCTGATACAACAATCTCACCTATTATAGATCAATTGGGGCAAAGATCTTGCTTAGTAAGGTGGGTCCCAATTCAACATCGACAAACATGTTCCCGGGTGCACATAACTGAACATAGTCTAAACCTGACTCAGCAGCGGCCCACAACAAATACAATAGCACCCAAAGAACAATTCAACGGCCATGGTATCTGTCAATCACAAATATCTCATTTTTTTGTAATTGATAGACTCAATATCATATATGTGCCAAGACAGACAGCACAAAAACAAGCTAGTATCTAGTAGTAATAAGGTGCGACACAACCAACTAATGGTCACAAGTGTAAATGTTAATGTAGAAACATGTGCTTTGACACAGAAATTTCAGTTAGATTATCCTTTCTTTGCATCTTTGAACTAAGATTAACTAAAAATATCTCACTTGTCCAAAGATTTAGCGAGGCAAGAATTAAAGGCCTCAACCGAAGGAAAGCTAGCACATTCAGTGATCCACATGCCAGAAAAATAGAAGTATATTGGATCCTGACAAGCATTTAAAAGCTTATTGTCAAACATGAGCATGGACGACTGGAAAGAAATGTGGGTGGGTGGGTTTGTTGGTAAACATGACCGAAATAGGCGCCCTGGATCTCCTGGAACTTCCCCTTGGCTTCCTCCATGTGCTTCGCAGTGCTGGAGGATGAGCATTTACCCGGATGCCATCTGCAAAAAGTTACGAGCATCGAATTGGAGCAGAGCAATTCTTGGGAGGCGGAAATGACATAAGCAAAAGAAATACCTGACTAATGGACTAAAAGATAGGCAGATTTAGATCACTAAATCATTGGTTAATACCAGATCACGAATACTGTACACTTCATGCAGAAAGTACATGGCAGAAGAATAAGCACGGGCAGCTGAGGATCGAAATGGGAAAGGCAATTTAATGAACTTTAGTGCCAACCTTTACACCTCCAAACTCCTAATCGCCCAGAAAAAAAAAGACATTTTTCCCCTATGTTAAATAACAGCAACAGGACTAATCCATAACTACACCCCAATTTCAAGACAGGAACATTAGAATAGGGCATCATATAGATAAGAGAAACATTTACACCGTAGGAAGGAATCCAACTACTCACCATGGCAAGCTTATAGTACACGACCTTGAGGTCGTCGTCGGAGCACTCCTTTAGCCCGAGGACCGCGTAGAGGTCGCTGCCGCCGTCGAGGGCCAGTGCTGGGTCCCCACACTTGTCGCCCCGGTGGCCATGTAGCCGTCTCCGGAGAAGCTCGTCCCGCACGTACACATACAAGGCGAGGAGGGGAGGCTCCAGCGGAGAGGCGGCTGAGGAGGCGGAGGACCGGAGGAGAGGGAGGAGAGAGAAGCAAGCAAGCAAATGGCGCCTCTTCTATCTTCATTTCCATCAGGCCGCTCGTCTCCACGCAGCCCAGGAAGCCTCCAGAAACATGGCCATGATGAGCAAACCATAGAAACCTACACGCAATGTTTGTGGCTGTGGGCCCATTGCACAGCCGGGACCAACAGTCGGAAGGCTTGGGTAGCGCACGGCCGGTATGGAACTGCTCCAAAAGCCGCACACACCGAATGAACGGGAATGAAGGCTGTGCACGGGCTCGAAGCCGCACGCGGCGTGCAACGGCATGCGCACAGCTCACAGGACCAAGAGGCAGATCCCCGTTAGATCCATATCCAACAGACATAGCGACAATAGGCATCGCACGGCACCCACCTCTTTTTTCGTGCGCCACAAGCAAGGAGAGCTCCCCGCGCAGGCCAACTGCGGCGCATGTCGATGACCGAAGGCATCGCATGCGGGCGCGGTGCGAAAGGCTCGCACGGATGCGCGTGGTGGAGCTCTTTGCGCGGGCCCATCACGACGCATGTCGAACAACCGTAGCCCCACGTCGTCCGAAACGCCGTGAAACGCGGATATGCGAGCAAACCGCACTACCTTTTAATATAGGTAATAGGTAATGCTGCCATTTTGGCTCATTTTCTAAGCATATGTTCCTTTCACTTTTGATACCGTGTTAAAGCCATATAGGTAACAGACTAACAGGCAAGGGGTTAAGTAGAAATGAGTATGACGATGATGCCCGACAATAATGTAGTTAAAATATGTTGTTATTATTGGAGGAAATAGCTTTAACTGTTAGACTATCATGCACGTCCGGCTTCCATGGCACGAGCATTGCTTTGCTTGCTTGAGTACTACTCCTACTACTCTACAAGTTTGGATTAGACAACCAGGCCAAATCGATCCAGCAGCAACCACTCACTTTAAATTGCACTCGCGATGAGAACTGACCTCGTAGGGTGAGCAGGGCTGCATGTTGATGGAAGGGCGGGCCCACGCTGCAGAGGGCGAAATGCATGCAACAGGCGAGGCCGGAGAGAGCAAGTAAACTGAAAATTACTGAAGTAAAATCTGTCGATATCAAATGCGCCGCGTGGCAACACGCACAGTCCAGAGAAAGCAGCGCACATGAAGGGCAAAGCAACGACGTCATGAAGACCAGGCGAGACGCGAACAAGCAGGCACGCCGATCAAAGGGCGGTCCCACGCATCGACTGCCGAAACGCACGTAGCGCGCGAAGCAGTGGAGGCCATCAGGCCAGAGAGAGCAAGCAAGTCGGGACGCACGGCCGCCGAAGGGCACCTCCACGCGGCGGCGTCCAGAGCGCGCCGAGCGCGTGAAACGCGGAGAAGCAAGCAAACCACAGTTCCTTTTAATATAAGTAATGCCTAGGACCATGCCAATCTGTAAAATTATCAACTCTTCAATTCCCCAATACAATTCACTTCGCATCTGGGCATCCAATTCTGTATACATAGCAATTGAATGGATAGAAGACTACTAGATCATATCAAAACTACAGAACTGCTGAGAATTAGGAAAAGAAACAGAGGATTCACCAAAATTCTAGTCTGTAAAATTATAAACACTTTCGTCCCCTAATCTCATCCCCTTATCATCTAGGCATCTAATAGTGTGCAAATTAGTAATTCGATGGACAGAAGACCACCAAATGTGATCAATGAGAACTCTTTATAGTTGTGCACTTGTTCGCCCACCAGTTTCTAGTCACAGCCTATCAAAGATTATTTGAATCAAATGTCAACAATATTGTAACAAAAAAAGTACTAACAACAATGCAGATAACACAAGAACACAGTAAACAAAAAAGAGTGCACCTGAAATCCCAATAGCACAACCAGTTCTTCAAACCATTGAGTTATCACGATATGACAAATGACGACCCCCTACTTAGCTGATTTGTCAACTATTTGGACAGAGCCCTATAAGACAAACTCAATTTTGGACACTTGATGCTGACATAGCCTAAACAATTTCCAAGTGATTGTTGAAAACATCTCATGCACACTACTCCTTAAGTCATATCTGGCTACAACGATATTTTAGGACTAGATTAACAAATATAGCTACAACCATGTTAGAAGGTTCTGCCAAGTGAGCCCACAGCTACAACACAACACAAGTCTCATAAAAACTAATTCATGCTTAATGGGGAGAACAAATCGCATTTGACATTAAGTTTATTTGATTCAGCATCCTTGGCCTTCATGCAAATTTCTACAGAACAGAAATTTGTAGACATTGAAAGATGCTACGAAGAAAGCTGCAAAAGTCTGTTTGCCTAATTTTTTTCTTCATTGAAGCCATCTTCTATAGGCACTTCTTCACATCCACAGAAGCTGTATCTTCATCAGCTTCTGCACTGGCAGCCTCCTCTCTCCCATCAACTGGTTCCTGTGTATCTTTTGCCTCCTTCGAATTCTTGTCTTTCTTATTTTTCTTCTTCTTCAAGTTCTTGCTCTTTGATGGAGCAGGTGCATCTTCCTTTCTCTCTTCATCACCAGTTTGATTCACACCCTTCTTCTCAGTTGCAAGAATGTATAGCACGTAAAAACAAAATCCAAACATGCAGCCCAACCACAAAGAGATATTCAGCTTCATATCCAGAGGAATGTTCCTTCAATCATGCACCACAAAGGAAGACACAGGCGGGAAAAAAGAACAAACTATACTGTAGAATTTGCCATTGCTTCCATCCTGTGAAGTATTGCTTGACTCGCTAGAAATTCCCAACTCAACCAACACAGCATCAAGTTCTACCAATTCCTTCTTTTTCAACTACTTCTTGGATAGCTGCCATTTTGTATCTTTGGGTGGCCAGAATAGGGAGAAAATAACCGTCAGTGCTTAGTAGCCCTGCGTGAGGTACATTTCTTGTATTTGTTTTTTTCTTTGCTTATAATGAATTTGTATTACACAAGATTATGTTTGTTTTGTATTACACAAGATTATATTTGTTACGATTATCTCAATTTAACATGGTAAATTATCAAATACACATCAAGTTTGTAGTAAATAATCAAATATCTTATTTTTATTTTAGCTTAGCTAATGCATACGGAGGATTAGTAGGTGCTGGGCCGAGGAGGGCCGTGCTGGGCAGGGTCCTCCCCCTAGCAAATCACAGGGTATATAGTATATACTACAATATTGAGCAAAGCAAGCAGAGCTATCAGATCATCACTCAATTCGAAAGATCATTGATATAGTACAAACTATATAAAAAAAACTGTACAAACATGTTATTTTACATCCATATACACTTTGTCCACAATTCTTTAGCTTCTCGCTTTACCGAATATAAGCATATGCAATTCCCCCCTTATGATTATCCTTATAAGAACAAAATCCCCAACATGTTAATTACTTGATCTCGTATACACAAAAAAAAAAAAAAATCAAAATCAAGCACAAAAGTACTTGGAAAAATAGAGGGAGTAAAGAACCGAGAAAACGCAAGCATAATTCGCATGCCTAGTACGGCGTCGTCTGATCAGAAGAATACCCACTTGGACGACGTCTTCTCCTTCATGGTCTTGGAATGGAAGAGCTCGCTGCCATCGCCATCCCCTGTTTGCCGCCGCTTCTCCGCTCCGACGAGCCTCGACAGGAACCTTCCTATCTTCTTATTCTTCTTGCCGCTCTTCTTCTTCTTCTTCACCTCCTCCTTCCCCTTCACAGCCTCTCTACCGCTCGCCTCTTCTTGCCTCCCTTGTTTCTTAACAGATGTCGGCATCAGCGGCTGCGAGAAGGCCGCGACGTTGACGAAGGAGGAACCGCCGCCGACAACGTGGACTGCGCTGACATCGGCCGAGAGGGCCGCGTGGTGGGGCGGAGGGGAGCCAGCGGAGGAGTAGGGCGAGGTGCTGGCAGAGGAGGAGGCCCGCGTGGTGGTGGCGGCGGAGGAGGAGGCGGAGAGGTGGGCGAGGCGGTCCCGGAGGCAGTACGGGCAGACGCCCTTGGACAGCCGGTGCTCCGGGTGCCGCTTGCACCGGTCCTCCCAGTCCGACCGCCGCATGCCGGCCCGAAGCTCCTTAGCTCGATATGCGTGTTCGTGTCTGCGTATGTGTCCTGCGTGTTGGCTTTCTGGGGTTTACGTACGTGTTTCCTCGCGGCGGTGATAGTACTGGTCGTTGCCGCGTTGGTGGTGCATGGGGGGAAGCTGGAGAGAGGCTGAGAGAAGATGAGAGTCCGGAGGCACAGGAGGGGAAAGGCTATTGGCCCGTTGCAAAAGGCCGGGTCGCATTGTGTAACATACTAACATATCGGGTGTTTGGTATACATTTTTTTAAAATATATATATAATTTTAATTTTTTGTAGTGTTTTTTTAAAAATTTAACTGGCTAGGAGTCGTCGTCGAATTTGCGTAGTTTAGATTTTTTTTCGTGATGTTTTTTTAAAAAATTGTTGGCAGGAACCGTCGAATTTGCGTAACCACGAGTTTTTTTGTTTAAAAAAAGAATCACAGGTTGTTTTTTTAAAAAAAAGGTGAAAGGACATATCCGTAAATTTGGTTTACTGGTGGAGGACCTCTTCGCAAATACATCAAAATACGGGGTCTTTTCTTGCAAACAAAAACATGTAGAAGGCCCTAAAATTATTTTAGGATTTGTGGAGGGTCGTTTTTGCAAAAAAAAAAAAAAATATTGAGACGTGGCCCTCCTGAATGAGCTCCGATTCTAGACTGATGATGTTATTATAGTATAGATTGCTACTATCAAAAAGATAGCCGAATGTTCATCTTTCATACGGATAAAAGCAATATTACCCGATATGTTAAATTGTTGTTATTAGATTTAGTCTGTGCCATACTATCGGCTCTATCGTAGTGCTCCGCCGAGATCCATCTCAGCCCACATCATACGTAGAGCTTAGCTTACACTATACCTTTGATTTCGCAACCGTTATTTGTATTTACCTCTGTCACACACTTTGAAGGGAGAGAAAGGAAGTTGTTATGATGAATACATTTAAGTAGTTAATTTATTTGCTTGTAATTTTTTGTTTTTTATTAGAGATATTGTTAAAAGGCGAAAAGAGTGATTCAAGGAATGATGGGTGAAGGTTGAGAAGGTGGAGTAAAGATATTTTTTTACATGACTAAGAAGCATTTTTCGTGATTTATTTTTGGTTCCCTTATATAATATTTGTTCGAGTGGACAATGATGTAATTTAGTTGTTGGAATTGTACTGTACTACGCAGTACTACCTAAAGAGAATTGTCTGCGCTGCGGAACATCTCAACGAAAGCCAACATCATTATGATCACTCACTTAGAAAGAACGATATTTCTTCCGGATGACTCGGGACGTGTCACGTGTGTATGCTGCATTTACAGTATCTCCAGTACTGTACAACAACTAGTATGTCTTCTTCTTCTTTTTTTCCCTTGTAGTGAGAATTTAGTGCCGGTTCGGTTTATAGGTATCATCCGGATGTTTTTGTCATAAAAATCATCGAAACTTTGAACCGTACGATCAAAACACACATCCGTAGGATCAACCCACCTCTAATTCAGGGGGGTGTGCATTGATCTGAAAGCAAATCTAATGGCCCAGAATTTGGATGATAATTGCTAAAGAAAACATCCGGGTGAAACTTATCAAAACCCTAAAATATACAGTGGAACTTTATGAAAACCATCTTGGGTCTTTTCGTCGTCACACGCGGCCGCGAAAGCAAAGATTCTAGCTGTAGCCCTGGTGATGCAAACGAGAAACCGATAAGAGCTGCCCACGCTTCCACGATGGTCAAAAGAAGCTACTAGCTTCCTTTAGTTGCACGTCTCCTCTAGTGGGATTTGGTCGTGACTGCCTTCTCCCACTTCCACAACGAAGTATTTTACGCATCAAGAAAGTTGGAAAAGACGCAGTAGAAAGGAAAAGGAGACTAGGACACTAGCCAGGGTCGAGCTCTTGTCTTGTGGGAGACAATGGCCAAGGCCGACGAAAGCAGCCGCGGGCCCACACCACACGGCCCCCGCTGATGGACAGAGGATTTGCGAATTTGCTGGTGCAACGTGACACGAATTAACGGATGCACCGCAAGCCACCACTCAACGTCCCGGGTCAACCGGTCAACGTGCTTTCATTACGCCGTGACGTGCACGCGCGCTCGTTCGTGCGCCTGTCGCCCTCGTATGGGAATTTTGGATGACACGAAGAAGGGGAGAAAGATATTTATTTATTATTTACTAAACGGTTTTATAAATAATTTTATATTATATATATTAACATATAGATAATTTATTAATTATACAAAGATTATTAACTGCAGCTATATAAACAATTAATTATACATATTGTTTTAACGTACACTAACTGGTTACCCGTGCCTGCCCCTTTTTTTTGGTTGTGTCGATTTCTTCTTCTTTTTAAAGGCATGGTTGCGTCGGTTGGATGATTAAAGTCTGTTTGGGAGCTGTGCTTCGGTTTTGGACCTAAAACTTTCCTAAACAGTCCAGCTGTAAAGCAGCTGCAGAACTAAGTAACAGCTGAAACATCCTTAAAATTCACAGCTGGTAGGGAGGTGCTTTTCAACTGTGACTTCGCTCAACCGCCTCGCTCACTCCGCCTCCTTTCTCGCCCAATCTCCTCTCCGCCTGATCGCCCTCCTCGACTCTGTTCTCACTCGGACCCACACAGCTGCCTCCAAATGCTACAGCTACAGCAGCCAATTTGCCAAACATATATAAAAAACACAGATCAACAACCAAAAGCCCTCAAACAGACCCTAAATATAGACAACGATATGTACTAGTTGGACGCAATTCGAACGGCAGCACGAGCGCATGAGCCTGTTTTCGTGTGTTGCCGACTTGCCGTGCGTGGCGTTTACCATGCGACCACAAGCAGGGGTCTCCCACGAAAACTATGCTCTGGAATCCTGTGAAAAATCGCACAGTTGACTTGGCCATACTCCTCAACAATGACGTGCATCCATGTTGTTAGCTTGAAGAAAGATTCAAAGCGACTGTACAGGGTTTCTGGGTTTGCCATTCAGAAATGCTGAGTTCGTCTGAACGCATGCACTTGCTGGGCAGGTCGTGCCCGAATGTTCTGATTACTTTAACCAACGTGCATCCGTCGGGGTGTGAGTCGCGGCCAGAAAACACAGCCATAATTGGGATCGGCACATAGCTGGGTATTTTGTTTTGCGAGCGAATACAAAAGTCTGCTTATTCTGACTGGAAAACCAAAGGAAAAAATCGTATTTAATACAAATTTAAACTCGTATTTACAAGATGATACAACATGTATTTATAAAAAAAAATCAGTCATCTCGGATTCCCAGTGTACCAGAGATGCTTCTCCTGTGCACCAGGAACCGGCCATGCCCTTAAACGGCTCACCGGGAGCCGGCCAAGGCTTGTGCGGCACACCACGCACTGGCCAAGCTCCGAGCGCTTTCACCGAGCCTTTGCTTCCTTGTTTTCTCATCTGTGTTGTTGCCATGTCAGTACTGAATTGCTTCCATATTGGTAGATCTTGCAGAGTACATCTTTGAGAACAATATCACAAGCTGGTTATGTTACATCATTTCCTGTTGCTGCGTATGAGAATGACAGTACTGTTCTTGCTGCCTGTTGCAGAGTTTATCCATTTTTCGGGCTCAGGATTGTCAAACTTACACAGTTAATTATTGATAAAATATTTTAAAAAGATATTTCCAAACCTCCTTTATTGAAAATCTCCATTTACATATAGATCACCTGTTTGTATCTAAATATGTACGGGCATCATCATTTGTAGCAAAGCGACCATTGTTACTGTATCTCTAGTAGCAGGGGCGGAGCTAGCCCAAGCCCAAGCCCCGGGCTAGACCAGCTGATCTTAGATTAAATATCTGTTTTTAATGATTTTTCAATAATTTTTCGTAAAATTTTAGTGGGTTTTCGGTCTGGGCATTCTGACCTATTCCGCCCTGGATCCACCCCTGTCTAGTAGTATTAAGAGTAAAAAAAGCACTTGTGCACCACATCATGCTTTGTATGTACCTAGCCTCAATCCTTCTGTGAACAACTGATTATGTTGTTTTTGTGACGTCCATAATAAATTTACATCTGTTTCCTATTTGGATGTTTTTTTTACCATCCATAATTTTCCTTGATACGAGCCCCACAATATTTGGTGATGCTTTTGTAATTGATAACCACACTATATCTAACTTGTCTCCCATGCAAAATCTTTTTGTAATATGTTGATTCGTTTTAGTCGATGCAGACATGCTATCTTTTGTAACTGGGTAAAAAAAAGTCTCATGTGAAGTTCTTTAACTATGCAGCAAGAGAAGCAGAAGATGATGGTGAGCGAGATGGTTGGCAAGCTGACGAGCGTGTGCTGGCAGCTTCGGAGAAACAACTTGCCTGACCAACTGCGCTCAGAGGTATCTTGACATCAGCGTGTTGATTACCAAACGATTTGAGATGCAGTAGGGCGCCGCTGGTGATTACTTCTTCAAAGTGTCTTCAAATTTTCTCCGACTTTCCTTTGAACATCTGAACAATGGCAGGTTTTACCGTGAAAGATTTAATGTGCTTCCAAAAATCTAATCTACTGTTGGGCAACGCTTAGCTATTGTTTTTATGGTGATCCTTGTTGTGGGTGCCTTCTTAGTTCTTATGATAGTTCAGCCCTGGCCGGTTGGAACTTGGAAGCGCTTGGAGGTTGGCCGGTGCGTGGTGTGCGTACAGGTCGGCTCTTGGTGTACGGAGATGCATCTCTGGTACATCAGAAACCGGAAATGATTGGTTTTTTTTATAAATACATAAAACTGTTGTATCATCGTGTAAATACTAGTTCAAATTTGTACTAAATACGAAGTTTTCCGAAAACCAAATGATGTATGTATGCATGTCTGCCTGGACTATCTAGTAAATCAGCAAAACATGTTATACGGGCTGAAACGCACTGAATTGTCGGCTGTAACATGTTGGGCTATGCGGGCCAAAATTATCGAAGGCCTAGAAAGTCTCTCTCTTCTTCTTTTTTTCCTTTGAGACGGAGGACCCAGGAAGGTTGATACAATCCCTCAGAATAAGAAGGAAAAAAAAGCAAGATTGATACAATGCCTCAAAAGAAAAAGAGAGAGGGAGAGAGGAAGGATGATACAACGATCGAATTCTTGACCAAGTATTTCAAATCGGCTTTCAGTTGCGTGCCAACAGAACGACAAGATTTGTCCACTGTACTAGACTCTTTTTTTTTCTTTTTTTTCTTTTTACAAAACTAGCTCTTAATCGGAATTATTTGCAAAAGTTGCTCGTTGACGCACTTAGACCATCTCCAAACGTTTCCCAGGGTTTCATTCCCTTCCCAACCCCTGAAGGGATTCCCTTCCCAGTTTCCCTTCCCTTCCCACAAAACGACTCCAACAGCATCCCTTCCCCATTCCCTTCCCTTCCCAAAAGTATAACTAACTTTTTCTTATCCCCTCCCAACCATCCTTGCAATTGTATATATTAAGGGGTTCCCTGCATCTTGTTGCCCACCCCAAAAACACATTGCCAAGCTCTCTCAACAGGTTCATGAATTCTGTCAATCCATTGAGTCCCTATTACTTGTCGTCATCAAGTGATGATGACGAGGTCATCCTTCTCATGGCAGTAGCAGCGGAGGAGGAGGAGGCCGCAGAAAACATGCCCCGTCGTAGGGGCTCGGTTCCGGGACATGCGGTTAGGAAAAGAGGTCACCGTGAAGGAGCGGCTAGGCTCCATGCTGATTACTTCGCGACTTCCCCTGTGTATGGGCACACATTGTTCAGGCGGAGGTACTAACAAACAATATCTTAGCAAAATGGATGAAGCATTGGTAATGTATTTTTTTATTCGAAGAATGTATGATTTAGGTACAGCGCGAGTTTAGGATGAGCCAGTCGCTATTTATACGCATAGCCGAAGCTGTGGAAGGACACGACGATTGGTTCAAGCAAACGAGGGATGCCACCGGGAAGCTCAGCTTGCACCCTCTACAAAAGATGACGGCAGCTATCCGGCAACTAGCGTACGGAGTCGCTGCAGATGCTGTGGACGAGTACGTGAGGATTGGGGAAAGTACCGCGCTTGAAGCTCTAAAGAAGGTGTTCGGCGATGAATATCTGCGTTCGCCCAACGCTGCTGACACGACGAGACTCCTACAAGTTGGTGAGCAGAGAGGTTTCCCGGGGATGCTCGGTAGCATCGACTGCATGCACTGGACTTGGAAGAACTGTCCGAAAGCATGGCAGGGGGGTTTCACAGGGCATACCCGCAGGCCGTCCATAGTCTTGGAGGCTGTGGCTTCGTACGACCTATGGATCTGGCATGCTTTCTTCGGGATGCCCGGTAGCTTGAACGACATTAATGTGCTGCATCGTTCTAACATATTTAGCAGGGACAATGACGGTTCAACTCCGGAGGTAAACTACTCTGTCAATGGTAACCAATACAACTTGGGATACTACCTCGCCGATGGCATATATCCTGAGTGGGCAACTTTCGTCAAGGCCATTCCTGCCCCAATGGGAAACAAGAGGATGTACTTCTCCAAGATGCACGCCGCAGCAAGGAAGGATGTCGAGAGGGCTTTCGGAGTGCTCCAGGCTAGGTTTGCTATCGTACGGGGTCCTGGTCGTAGCTGGAATAAGAGGACACTCTGGTACATAATGACTGCCTGTATCGTTTTGCATAACATGGTTATCGAGGATGAAAGGGACGGTCCTCAGCAAGAGGAGTATTTCGACTATATGGGTACCCCTGTCTTGACGAGTACGTCACCCGAAGAGTCGGTCTTACCTTTGCATCGGCAACGCAAAGCGAAGAGACCGCGAAAAGACCATCGCTTCTGAGCGGACCTGGTCGAACACCTTTGGGCCCGGCACGGCGGGTAGTATTCTCATGTTACCCTGTACTGGATCATTGTACCCGACCCTGTTATGTACCGTACGTACCGTTATGCAATGCATGGAAGGTTCAATAATAACGACATGTTTAGCTGTTCTCCATACAAATAATAACAACCGAAATAATACATCATAGCAGGGTCCATACACAAAATAACAGGATCCTTTCACACACCAACAGGGTCCGTACAAACAATAACAGGGTCCATCGAGGAATAATAAAAGGGTCCTTACACAGAACAACAGGGTCCATACACATAATAAAAGGGTCGGGTCACACAATAACAGGGTCCATACACAAAATCACATAGTCCGGACACACAGAAACAATCAAGGCAGGTCTGCTTGCATCTTCTTAAGAATTTCCTCCTGCCGCTTTCGATAATACTCACGAGCAGTCCCGGTCAAGTTGTTCAAATCAATGTTAATAATCCTCTCGTCCTCCGCCAACTCCATCAACTGCATTTGCCGACGCTTGATGTCTACCATATCGTGCTTGGCTTGCCCGATCATGTCGAACTGCTCAGTATAGAAACCCACTGATGATGCACTTGAGGTACTGCCCCTCTTCCTTGCAGCCTTGGCTCTTTCCCGGCCAATGGGTCTAGTCGACTCGTCACCTGAACCAAATGGGTCGAACTGGTTGGGAGTGTTGGTCGACCCCCCCGGACTACCACCATGTGGTCCTTCGCGTATTGTCCTTTGCCTCTTGTTGCCCAGGTGCGCAACCCACTTTGGGTGATCGGCTAGAATCACCCAACAATGGGGAAAGGCGAAGGCCTTACCCTCAATGTCCTGGTACATCCTCGCTGCATTAGCCATCTGACATGCACACGATTAAAACACTTCATTAGTACAATAGAGTGCGAGCATGTAAGAAATCAAGATATGTAGCAGATGCGTACTCTGTCACGCTCGGTGGTACCACTCTGATTCAAACCCTCAATTTGAGAAAGAAACCCGGCATATTTGCATACCGTTTCATTGATCAAAGCCCAGTGGTTAACCATTCCCTTCATGGACCTTTCCGTGACATGCTCTTTCTTATGAGTATTGAAGTATTCCGCAATCCTTGCCCAGTAAGTTTCTGATGCTTGGTCCTTGCCCACAATGGGGTCCTGGCTCACATTCAGCCAAGCCGACACTAGGACTTCATCCTCATGAACGGTCCATTTCATCCTCTCTGTCTTGGACATTGCTTTCTTCCCCTTATTTGTTTTTGACGCCCGAGTGCGGAGGCCTTCAGAACTTGGAGCATTGCTTGTAGTCACATAGGTTGCAGGGGGGAGACTTCCGTCAGCATTGGTGTTCATCCCTGGTTGAGGTGACGGAGGCCATGATATTTGACCGGACTGATCCTCCATCAATGTTGCGAAGAATGGGTCCATCAGGTGTTTCCTGAACAAGTACAAATGATCAGTCCAACAAATTGTGAAGTAATATTGGACACAACATACACAGTTTGTTCTTGACAATAGAGGACCAAAGCTACAGAGTTTTGTCATCACAATGTCTGATCGAAGGTACATACTTTTGTCATCACAATACACGACAAAAGCTACAATATTGAAGTTCATCGCACAATACTCATGTAGTCTGTAATAGATCCTTAAGAATTGTCTATTCGGTTGTATAGAATGAGCTGAGTATTGTCGCAAGAAGCAGCAGGATTGATGGAGAATACTCAATTGTCTATTCGATCTTGCCTATTAGTATGATTATTGTCGCAACATGATGCGTGTTTCGAATAATAAATCTTTATTTGCAACAAGCGACACATATGAGTATAGAATAACAGATCGCTTCTCATTCTATAGAATCGGCTTCTCAAACCTGTGAAGAAGCGGCACATATGAGTTCGACAATACCACATTGCACAGAGAAGAAGCGATCTGAGAGAAGAGCGGAGTAGTGCACATATGAGTATAGAATAACAATTTATACGTATCTTTGCTCTTCTCTGCATCTTTGCTCTTGTGTAAACTCACTGCTATGATATTCAGGGTTACATGTTAAAGTGCCTTAACAAACCAATTGTTGAGTTTGTTGGCCATATCCGTTCTGTAAGAATCAAGGCCAGGTCCAAGTAGAATCACTCATACATATTATGAGTTTATGACCTGTGATGATCGCTCTACAATTTTACACAAGAGGAGATCATTGAATGCACTATCTCCCTGTAGTTTTCCTTTATGTGTTTGTTGGCCTTAGGCAACCGAAAACTAAAAATAACAAGGATACACTCCAGATATCAAAAGTGCATCAGCGTCTAAGCCCATGGGATCGAGACAACTCTTGGAAATCTGGATCCATGTGAGGTTGCTCACAAGGCATAATAGATCCTCTCTTTACTAGAGACAATTGATGATTATCAACATCTAAACATTAACTTTCGTACTATATAAACCCATGAAGCGGTCTGCAGATGGTTGGTCTCATGGTGTAGTATATATAAATTGTGTAATAGCAAAATAAGCTATTAAGAGTTAAGAATGACACATGGCAAACCACCAATGGCGGCGATCTGTCACGAGATGCTAGGCGATATGAACTTATGTGCTAATGAAGAAACAAATTGTGCTTGTTGGACAATGGAGAAAGCCATCAAAAGTTCATGCTAGTTTTTATTTTTGCTACGTGTCTACGGTAGGCCCTTAGGATCCACTGGAATGCAAGATAACACGTCTCAACAGGCGAACAAAAGCACAAACCATAATCCCAATTCTCAAATACCAGTTTATTCACATTGGGGGACTAAAGAAATTTGAATTATAACAAAGTCACTTACATCTCTACCTCAACTCACAACTATCTTAACCCATACTCATTGATAAGCACACTCTGCCACGCAGCAATTTTGATAATAGCAAGGGCCATCAATTCAATTCCACGGTCTCCTATATAACATTGGATAAGCCGAATTATGAGAACCAAGCTGGAAACACAAATCTGTTAGTAAGCAAAACTAACGAGAACAAGCAATGGTCGTACACAATAATTAGGAGCCTCAAGATTTAAATTGAACAATAATAGCAATAGGTTCGATGAAATCGAAGATTCATTCACAATAGACATCATTATTGACATTTTCTAGCAACACAAAAGCGAAACTTAAGATTCATACTCATGCACACAAGCGATAATTAGCAACCATTACTTGACCTTTGCTTCATGGTCGACCCTTAGGGGCAATCGGTTCATACTGAGGACACACCAAAATAACAAGTCGGTATCCTTGGACAACGATGCGGCACTCTAGAAGGTTGGACATCTTGCAAATTTAAATGACATGACATCACACAAAAGCAACGACCAACCCCTACTAAACCTATGCTAGGTGCCCACGAGCGATCTGACTCCCACAAGCAGTCGCTATTGCCAGGACAGTCCAGGCTATCGTCGTCCGAGTCGGCAATGTCCTCGGCAATTTTAGGCCAACCATCGCCCTCATCCTCTACGCCCTCATTATCCTCACTGCCACCAGGATCATCTCCGAACTCATCTGTGTCCAAGGACATCTGCATCAAGCTCTCGCTACCGCCTCAACTTGGAGAAGTGCCGTGTTCATGTCGTTGGCGAAGTATCGCTTCGGTACCCTTTGAAGTTCTCTTGGGCGACCTTCCTGAGGTCCTCCGCCTTGTCCTCAAGCATCATTCGCAGCTTGGAGATGATCTTCCGTAGCTTCTGTTCTTCCATCTATCACCCATATGAATTAATCGTCACAATATCGCCAATCCATCTATTTCAATTCAGCGGATTGAGAGCTTGACGCTAAACATACAAATATAATTACTATCTAATCTCAACGAACAATGTGAACTCTGTAGTTTTCGTCTTTGGGTTTAACAACAATATTCGAAACCAATCGCTAGCAGCGAACTATCTGGCGGCTAAGCTTCCTCGATGGCGGCTTCATTACGCCCAATCCAGACACCCACATGCCCCAACGTCAATAGTCATTGCTAAATTCCCATTCGAGTCTATCAAAGCACACAAGCTTTTACGCAATCTTCCCGAATCGAAAACCTGAAGTCTGGAATCACTCGTCACGCACGATCAAGATGCCTCTCAATCCCAAACATTTCTTCCCCAAAACGAAACCCTCCAAAATTCTACCCAATGATCTTGATTTCGATATCCCAAATCGGATCCGTAAAAACAAATCGAACATGAAAGACTAGTACCTCCCAGTGGCGCGATCACTTCCGTCGCCGGATGGTGCGGCACAATGCGTTTCTCGCCGGATCCCCGCACGTCGCACACCTCCAGCGGAGTTTTCCGAGACGGCGCGCGACTGGGAGGTGGTTGGTCGCCCACCCTTCGGCCGCTTGCAATGGGAATGCACAGCGCACCCCCCACCACGGGTTCCTCTCTCCTATCCCGCGTCGATCCCTTCCGCGACGGGCTTCGCTTGGAGCTCGGCTTTCCCTTCCGACGCACTCTCTTTCCCATGCCGAGGGGAACGGGAGCGGGGACGGGAAAGGCTTGGAGATGGTCTTATACCGAACCCGGGTAGCGCAGAAGACCCGAGCGCTGAAACACGCTCGGGCACCGGAGTGGTTCCGTGCTGGCACAGAGAGGTAAATTTTTTTTGCACGAACAGTACCTACACTGTTCGCTGTTTCGGCTGTTTATACACTGTAGAATTACTGTTTAAGCAATGTGCACTATACTGTTCATGAGCTGCTCATCACTGTTCATTGGCTGTAGATGCGTCGTGCACCGAATTTTTTTTTCCGCCGCTCTGTGTCAAGTGTCAACGCAGAACCGCACGTTTCAGCGGTCGGGTAGCGCGGAAGATTGATTCCGTGCTATCCTAGCATAGTATATGTGCGTCAAGGGCTTTTTTTTGCAAATAATTTCATATAAGAGTTAGGTTTGTAAAAAAATAAATAGGCTTGCATGGCGAACAGTTCCAACGACAACGGGAGAAAAACGGCCAGAAAATCTGAGACTGGCCAGGGCATCAACTTCGTTTAACGGGCCTAGGCTACAAGGGCAGCACAACCCGTCCAAGCAGAGGAAGAGAGAGAGAGAGAGAGAGAGAGAGAGAGCGGGGAAACTGCTGCGAGCTTGTGGTTTTCGTAGACAAGAAAGACATCGCGTGTGTTCCTGCCTGGGCCTGTCACTGCGATACCCCACGACACATCCATAGTTGTCACTCGTCAGTCGTCACAGCAACAGCGATGGCGAAGCGATGTGAGCTTTTTTGGATGTGGGTGCAGTTCCTTCGTGTACGTGCCCTGATGTGTTGTGCAGTTCAGCAAACGCGCAGTTCATGTCTTCGTACCAAAAGAGAGGCCGAGACTAAGACCATCTCCGACCCATTCCCCTCCCCTCCCTCATTCCCTTTGCGAAGGGATTTTCATTCCCTTCAGCGCTCTAACGGGTTCCCTTCAGTCTGGGATTCTCTCTCCCATTACCTCCAGGAAGGGATTCTCTCTCCTTTCCCTATACAATTCCCTTTAAAGGGAATCTGTTGGAGATGAGTGGAAATAAAGGGAATGGGAATGGGAAAGGGAACAGGGAAGGGAATGAAATGAAAGGAATATGGTTGGAGATGGTTAGACCATCTCCAAGCCTGTCCCGTCCCCGCTCCCGTTCCCCTTGGCATGGGAAAGAGAGGGCGTGGGAAGGGAAAGGCGAGCTCCAAGCGAAGCCCGTCGCGGAAGGGAACGACGCGGGATAGGAGAGAGGAACCCGTAGTGGAGGGTGGCACTGTGCATTCCCATCGCAAGCGGCCGAAGGGTGGGCGTCCAACCTCCTCCCAGTCGCGCGCCACATCGGAAACCTCCACTGGAGGTGGGCGACGTGCGGGGATCCGGCGAGGAACGCGTTTTGCTGCTGCATCCGGCAACGGAAGTGATCGCGGCAGCTCAAGGTACTAGGCTCACCTGTTCGATTTGTTTTTACGGTTCCGATTTTGGCGAAGACATCACCACTGTTGGGTACAAGTGCGTAGGGTTTCGATTTGGGGGAAGAAATGGTGGGATTGAGAGGTACTGCATCGAAGAATTATCAGTGATTGGAGTACTGTAGGGTTTCGATTTGGGGGAAGGAATGGAATGCATTGGGAAAAGGTTGTGCGCTATGGTATAGTGAATGGCAATTTAGCAATCACGATTGAGGATGGGGGATTTGGGTGTCTGCTTGGGGCAGAATGAAGCAGGCGATTGAGGGAGAAAATGGTTTCTGAATATGGATTGAAAAACAGTTAACGAATACTAGCGGCTGATGCGGGCGTGGGTGGCCAACGCCCACAGCAGCGTGACGAACTAGCAGTGTTTGTATGATATACAACCACTTGTTTAACAATGATTTGGGGGACTTAGGACAGTTCAGTTAGTAACAAGTGTTTGTATGATATACAACCACTTTTTTAACAATGACCGCTGAATTTATTTAGATGGATTGGCGATTTTGTGACGATTAATTCATATGGGTGATAGATGGAAGAGCAGAAGCTACGGAAGATCATCTACAAGCTGCGAATGATGCTTGAGGATAAGGCGGAGGACCTCAGGAAGGTTGTCCAAGAGAACTTCAGTGGTGGCGATGATACTTGGGCGAACGACATGAACACGGCACTTCTTCAAGTTGACGCGGTAGCGGATAGCTTGGTGCAGATGTCCTTCGACACAGTACAGTTCGGAGATGGTCATGCTGCCAGTGAGGGTAATGAGGACTTAGAGGATCAGTCCGACGCTAGGCCTGAGATTGCCGACGACATTGCCCAGTCGGACGACGATAGCCTGGACATTTCTAGCAATAGCGACTGCTCGTGGGAGTCCGATCGTTCGTGGCACCTGGCATAGGTTTAGTAGGGACTGGACGTTGCTTTTGTTTTATGTATTAAGACATGTTATTTTGGTATGTCGTGTATGAGGCTATTGCTTGGTAATGTTATCCATGAATGAGTGGAGACGAAATGATTGCTAATTAGCATTTGTGTGGATGAGTATGAATGTTAAGTTTCGTTATGTGTTGCTAGAAATTGGCGATAATGATGTCTTTTGTGTCTGATTCTTCAATTTCAGACCGAACCTATTGCTATGATTGTTCAGTTCGAATCTTCAGGCTCCTGATATGTAGCAGACTGTGAATTGTATTTATGGAGCCTCCATTATCCATTCTGGTAGTGTTTAGATGAATGTTCAGATAGTAGTATTCTGGTTTGCTTTTTTTCCCGATTGTTCAGATAGTGGAATTGTGGTAGTACTTTGCCGAATGTTCAGATACTATCAGCACTGCAGCCTGCGATTCTTATTCTGGGAAGTAGCGATTTTTGGCTAAATGTTCAGATAGTTGTCATCTCCAAGTAGCTTGTTCGGTTAAATGTGGTTCTGGTAGTATATATAGCAGACTGCGATGCTTCTCATATTCAGATAGTTGCCAGAATATGCGGATTCTAGCCTGCGATAGTGTTATACACACAGTACTGATACTGCAGTGCTGATGAATACCGCATGTATTCTGGTAGTGTTGTACTGATACTAGCAGTGTTGTAGCAAGGGTAATCCTGATACTACCAGCACTGATACCATAATACATGCATTATCTTTGCTCTTTGCTCTTTGCATGTGTTTACATGTGTGTAATATCAGTACTGTGCTATGAGATATCAATATGTACCTTCAGTCGTTGAATATCCAAGTATTTATGCTTGTGACCATGAAATGAGTTCGCACATTTTGTTTCCTTACCAAATAAATAACGTGCTGTCAATATTCAGGGAGGACTTCATGGACCCATTCTTCGTAACTATGATGGAAGATCAATCCGGGCAGATATCATGGTCCCCGTCACCGCAACCAACGATACACATCAATGATGATGGTAGTACCCCCTTCAATCGAGGTCATCTGCGGCAAATGTCGCTACTTTCGAAGCACTACAACCTCGTCCGTCCGTAACAAAGAAGGGGAAGAAAGCAACGTCGAAGACTGAGAGGATGAAATGGACGGTTCACGAGGATGAGGTCCTTGTGTTCGCCTGGCTTAATGTGAGCCAGGACCCAATTGTGGGCAAGGACCAAGCATCAGAAACGTACTGGGCTCGGATTGCGGAATATTTCAACACTCATAAGAAAGAGCATGGAGCCGAAAGATCCATGAAGGGAATGGTGAACCACTGGGCTTTGATCAATGAGTCGGTCTCCAAATATGCGGGGTTTCTGACCCAGATCGACGGTTTGAATCGGAGTGGTACCACTGAGCGGGACAGGGTACGCATCATTTTCATATCATTATTTCTTACATGGTATCACTCAAATGTACTAATTAAGTGTTTCCTTCGTGTGCATTTCGATTGGATGGACAGATGGCTGACGCAGCGAGGATGTACCAGGATGTTGAGGGTAAGGCCTTCGCCTTTCCGCATTGTTGGGTGATTCTAGCCGATCACCCAAAGTGGGCTGCGCACTTGGGCAACAAGAGGCACAAGACAACGCGCGAAGGACCACATGGTGCTAGTCCGGGGGGGTCGAACAACACTCCAGACCGCTTGGACCCCTTTGGGTCAGGTGACGAGTCCAATAGACCCACTGGCCGGGAGGCGGCCAAGGCGGCAAGGAAGAGGGGCAGTACGTCTAGTTCATCTTCAGTGGGTTTGTATACTGAGCAGTTCGACCTGATTGGGCAAGCCAAAAATGCTATGGTAGAGATCAAGCGTCGACAATTGAACTTGATGGAGTTGGCGGAGGAGGAGAGGATTATTAACATCGATTTGAACAGCTTGTCCGGGACAGCTCGTGAGTACTATCGAAAGCGGCAGGAGGAAATTCTGAAGAAGATGCCAACAAACCTTCCTTGATTGATTTCTTAAGTATGCATGGACTACATCTTTTATTGTGTGTATGGACCCTGTTATGTTGTTTAGCTATTGTTGTGTGTATGGACTTCGCTAAACATGTTATGTTATGCTGTTCGATTTCGGTTGTTATTTTGTGTACGGACATAAGGCAAACATGTTATGGTATGCTGTGTCATTTCGATTGATAGTTTGTGTATACAGAACAACTAAACATTACTTTATTATTGAACCTTACATGCATTCCGGCACGGTACGTAGGATACATAACAGGGTCGGATACAACGATCCATAACACGGTAACACAGGAATACTACCCGCCGTGCCGGGCCCAAAGGTGTTCGACCAGGTCCGCTTGTAACCGATGGTGCTGTTCGCGGTCTCTTCGCCTTTGCGTTAGCTTCGATGCAAGGCAAGACCGACTTTCCGCGACCTCCTCGTCGAGACACGGGGACCCATATAGTCAAAATACTCCTCCTGCGATGGACCATCCCTCTCATCCTCGATAACCATGTTATGCAAAATGATGCACGCAGTCATTATGTACCAAAGTATCCTCTGATTCCAGGCACGACCGGGACCACGTACAATAGCAAACCTAGCCTGGAGAACTCCGAAAGCTCTCTCGACATCCTTCCTTGCTGCGGCCTGCATCTTCGAGAAGTACATCCTCTTGTTTCCCATTGGAGCAGGAATGGCCTTCACGAAAGTGGCCCACTCAGGATATATGCCATCCGCGAGGTAGTATCCCAAGTTGTATTCGTTTCCATTGACAGAGTAGTGGACCTCCGGAGTTGAACCATCATTGTCCCTGCTAAATATGTTAGAACGATGTAGCACATTAATGTCGTTCAAGCTACCAGGCATTCCGAAGAAGGCATGCCAGATCCATAGGTCGTACGAAGCCACAGCCTCCAAAACTATGGAAGGCTTGCGGGTATGCCCTGTGAAACCCCCCTGCCATGCTTTCGGGCAGTTCTTCCAAGTCCAGTTCATGCAGTCGATGCTACCAAGCATTCCAGGGAAACCTCTCTGCTCACCAACTTCTAGGAGTCTCGCCCAGTCGGCTAGCCGTTCGGCCGGAGATATTGCTCGCCGAACACCTCAACCACCGCCTTCACAAACTTCTTAAGAGCTTCAAGCGCGGTACTTTCCCCAATCCTCACGTACTCGTCAACACAGCATCTGCAAGGACACCGTACGCTAGTTGCTTAGGATAGCTGCCGTCATCTTTTGTAGAGGGTGCAAGCTGAGCTTCCCGGTGGCATCCCTAGTTTGCTTGAACCAATCGTCGTGTCCTTCCACAGCTTCGGCTATGCGTACAAAAAGGGTTCGACTCATCCTAAACCTGCGTAGCACAAAACCATACAATCTTGAAAAATAACAGATATTACCAATGCTTCATCGATTTTACTAAGATATTGGGGTTTAGTACCTCCGTCTGAACAATGTATGTCCATACACAGGGGAAGTCGCGAAGTAATCAGCATGGAGCCTAGCTGCTCCTTCACGGTGACCTCTGTTCCTAACCGCATGTCCCGGTACCGAGCCCCTACGACGGGTCCTGTAGTTCGCGGCCTCCTCCTCCTCCGCTGCTACTGCCATGAGAAGGAGAACCTCGTCGTCATCACTTGACGACGACAAGTACTCACGACTCAAGGGATTCAAAGAATTCATGCTCAAGTTCACAGAGCTTGGCAATGTGTTTTGGGTGTGGGCAACAATATGCATAGAACCCTCAATATATAGAATTGGAAGCTTGGATGGAGGTAAGAAAAAGTTAGTTACACTTTTGGGAAGGGAAGGGAATGAGGAAGGGATGCTGTTGGAGTCATTTGCTGGGAAGGGAAGGGAAAGTGGGAAGGGAATCCCTTCAGGAGCTGGGAAGGGAATGAAATGCTGGGAATGGCTTGGAGATGGTCTTAGGGGCCGTTCCCAGGAAAAGGTACTCCTGTTTTACGATCGTACTGTGCCAGGTGACCACGTCTCATTAAGAAATAGGAGGCATACGAAAAAAAAAATGTATTATAAGGAGGCATATGAAACTGGCCACATCACATGGCCATGGGTGTGCGATGTGATCTGTCCCTTTCTTCTTTATTTCGTGACGTCTCACCGTATGATAATATCACTACTGGTACTAATATGATTCTTTTTCTTATTTGCCATGCTTGTGCCCTACAAGCGAAAAGGACGCGTACCAAACATTGAAATCCATCGGTTCCCGGTCATCGTGGAGATGACTTCGACACGATTGAAACCCAGCAAAATACGTTTTAAATCAAAGCTATAGCCTTTATTTCTTGCAAATGACACCTGCAAAGAGGAATTTCCTCAGGTTTGCCTAAAAGTGGAAAGAAAGCATCTATCGTTTCTTACCAGTAGCTAGCTCAGTAGTCACCAGGGTTCAAACTCTCGCCGAAATTCGGCGAAATTTCGGATTTCGGATCCCTCCGAGTTTCATAATCTCGGCGAAATTAAAAAACCCTAAAAAAATTTTAAAGTGCTACAGTACATTAAAATCTCGCCGAGATTTCGGTGATTTGGACCGAAATTTCGGTAAAATTGACCGAGATTTGTATAAAAGTTGACCGGATTGGGTTCTTCACGTTATTTCCCATGTGGGACAGTCGGTAGATCATAATTTCCGCGAAGTTGAAAAAATCCTAAAAAATTGAAATGTGATAGTAACAGGAAATTTCGCCGAGATTTCGGTGATTTGGACCGAAATTTCGGATTTTTAGTCGAAATTTCGGATTTCTCGGTTAAAAAAAAACCGGATTTGAATTTTGGTTTTTGAATTTCGTCCGTATTTGGTTCAAAATTTTCGAATCTCGACGACATTTCGAATTTCGGTAGGTGACGAGATTTAATCCAAAACGAAATTTGAAACCTGGTAGTCACTAGTAAAAATCTGTGCAAGCTCACCGTTGATACGAACTCATCCCATCATCGCATCCGCCCACTCCGACGTCGAACAGTTCTCGACGGTATTTCACCAACACTACTGTAGTCTTGTGATTTTGTTCCGCTGCCTCTACACAGGGCAGGAGATAGCCGGCCCAACAGAATTGACCCCAATATATGGAGTATTTCTTTTGTGATATGTTAATTTAGAAGGAAAGTTGCTTCAAAAAAAATCCTCCTTCCAAATTGCTTGGAACTCTGGTATAGTTGGTAGAAACGAGCCATATAGGGACTGTTTGGTTTGTTTCCAATAGTTACCAACGTTTCTCATTTGGTTTGCTACCAAATTTTGTTAAGATTCTCTTCTTTTTTAATTCTCTAGTTTTTTCTTCTTCTAATCTCTGGTTAAAATATTAGTAGCCAATTTGGTATGGGTCCTCCAGAAAGGTTCCCTTTTATGATTTGCTTTTGATCTTCTCTAACACCTTGATTGAAAGTCGCATTCTCGATAGGGAATCACGTAGATGGGCTGGTATACACACACAGTTCTTTTGCATTTGCTCCATCGTTCATTCCCCTTTTTTTTCCATTTTTTATGACGATACGTCAGCTGTGTGGTGGAAGGGGAACATGCCACCATGCTAGCCAGGCAGTTGCCTTGGGCTCTTAGCTGCCTAACATGCCATGAATCTTGCACAACTTTTGCCGTCAATAGATTAACAAGACTAGACGATTTTCTTAGTCCACCTTGGTATTTCTGGCAACAAAGCTGTTGATTCCTACCACTAACAATGGCGGATATGCACCCTATCTTGTGTTAGAATATCTAATGAAACGCATTGAAAAATATGAACACATTTCGTCTCTCTCAAGAATCTTTTTTTCTTTTTAAAAAAAGGCACTGGAGATTGTTTAACCCTACGATTAGATTCAACATACAAATCTAATTCGTGGAGTGACTGGACAACCTATTAGGAGCAGGTCAACATACAAATCGCTCCCCAATATTTTGCCGCCCTGTCAAAACCCTTAGCTTTTCTAGGCCGTCATTTTTTTAAATCTAGCATCCCTATGAATATAATTATAAAAATAGTTTTCTCCCTGACCACAGAAGCGATAGCAGGTGATACGTGTCACCTGTCACGCCCATGTACCGCTGCAGGGGCCCAGACCCATGGTAGCAACCATTCGGCTCGTTGCGATAGGCTTGCTGTCACGCTCCCCTAGCTCAACACCAAGGTGCCAAGCTTTCCAGGAGTGGCAACAGGTCATGTCGCACTCATCCTCCTCCTACGTGGTCGGACGTGTTGTTGTGAGCGTGGCTCCTGCCACGGTACATGGAAGCGATATATAATATGTGTCGCCTAACGACGCTTCTGCGGTAAGAGAGAGAAGAGTTATTTTTGCAAATGTGCCGTAGAGACCCAAATTTGGAGAGAAAAAAACGTGTCAGAGTCATTGTTGTCGCTCCACCATTGAAGGGATCATTGTAACTTCAATGCTGGTGCCTACCCTCCTTGTCGTTTCTCTTCCTTTCCCAACCTTAGCTGCTGTTGCACTACCACACGCCCCACCATAACTTTTAGGAGAGGACTTCCATCCGGACGTCCGTTTTTTTTGTTTTTCTCGGACGCCGTGCAACATTTTTTTTTAACTTATGCAACATTTTTTTTAACGTATGCAACATTTTTTTTGAAAGTATGAAACATTTTTTTTACTGTTTGTCGAAGAAAAATGTTTCAATACGTAGAAAAAATGTTTCACTACGTAGAAAAAAATGTTTCACGCGTGGAAAAAAAATGTTGCGAAAAAATCTGGTGTCCGATCCCTAGCAATAGCGTAACTTTTATCATAACCGTGGCACCCTACATAGATCTTTACAAGGAAATTGGCATCCATGCCATTGCCTCCCACCATAGGGTTGAGTTTAGGCTGGGTATTCAGTTTATTATGTTATTTCGGTTCCGGTTTTTTGGTGTAAAAACTTTCTATCTTTTAGAAACCGAGCATAATAAGCTGATATTTGTTCGATGGATTATTGGTATTTTGGTTTACCAAAACATGGACAAGGTGTATTTCCAAGCAAATTAAGTGTTTGTATGTAACGCCCTGCTCCTCCCGCGCTTGGGCCGCCGCCGCCAACGGCCGGCTCCGCCCTTCCAGCCGCCGGCCAGCTGAGATCAGTTGCGCGCCGCCCTCTCCCTCTCTCTCCGTGCCCTCCTCTCTCCTCCGCTCTCCTCCTCCCGGTGTCTGCCGTCGCCTTCGTCCTCGCTCAGGCCGCTCTTGCCGCCGGGCCGCCCGATCTCCTCCGGTTCGGCGGTTCCCCTCGCCGCCGCTGCTCCACCGCCTCGCCTCACCCCGCCGACGCGGTCTTGGCGTCGCCGCCGCCTCCTCCGCCCCACGCCGGGCCGCCATACGCCGCCACAGCAGCGTGCGCTCGGTCTACCGCATGCATGGATGCGGTCCATGCGTTGAGGCCGGGCCCACCTGTCAGCCGTTAAAAAAAAGTATTTTAAAAATCCTTTATGACGTCATGCTGACGTCATAAAGCGGGTTTCTCTTTTAAAAATAATCCAAAAACCGAATTTCAGCCGTTGACGTCATCGTTGCGCAGTAAATTCGGATTTTCTTTATAAAAATAATTAAAAAATTCCAAAAAATCTCGTTGTAACTGTTTTTAAACTTCCGGGAGTCTGTTTTCGCCCGTTCGAACTCCGTTTGGCTCCGTTTTTCTTCCTAAATTCATTCAAAATCTTAAATTTTAGTTTAGTGCTAGTTTGAAATTCAATTTGAATTTATTTGGATTTTATTTGAATTTGGGTTCTTTTTACGCGTAGATTACGGAGAGTCCGAGGAGTTCCCGAGCGACGAATTCGACCCGCAACTCGTCGAACCAGGCAAGTCACACCACCTTGATCATGTTGCTCCCAGTTTGTGAACTTGTATGTTAAATTTAAATTATTGCATGCTTATTTGTTATAGACATAAATTTCCAACCTAATTTTAAATGACAGCTAAACCCACAGATTGATATGCCACCTTTGACATTTAAATTCTGATATCCTTGTAACCTTAGAAAAAATATGATTTATGACTATGGTGATATTCAGACATTGCTTAGATATGCTTAGAACTGAACTTAGAAAGTTTTGGGGAATTTTATGCCAAAATGATGAGGTGATAGAATGGTTAAAACGAAAATGACTTAAGACCGGACGAGAAATGGTGGGAAAGTGGTGTGGTCATCACATTGGGTTTGTGGAAAGTCTCGCCTAGTCAATTAAGGACCGGTCTGAGTTTCGCTGAATGTAAAGCCTAACCGTACTACCACGAGTCTGGAATGGGACGGACCTGGTTAGCCATATTAAATTATTTCATGGACAGTCATGCCATATAGGGGTAGTGGTGTGGTGAAAGCGTGATGCTACCACTTTGGCGCAAGAGGGGGCTTCTGAATAGAGAGAGTCTTTCAGCAGTGAAACCTTAGCGGGCATGACTACATGTATGAATTAATATAGGGGTCTTGTCATAATTTTTCTCTGTCACTCACCAAAGGAAGTGTGCTGACACAAGGGGGAAATATTATGTATTGTGGGTAAAGTTGTACAACCTCTGCAGAGTGTCAAACTAATTGATTAGCCGCGCCCGCGGTTATGGGCATGCCGAGCAAGCCATTCTCAGATTAGACTTTAGTAAATTAATATTTGATTTCCAGAAAATGATGTTGGATGGAGGGAGCCATCATGGGTAAAACGTAGCCAATTCCAGGAGAGATTCCTGAGTTAAAAATATATAGATTTGATTTTCGGAATAAAGTATGCCCTTTTAAAATTGTTGAAAATGTTATCAGATTGTTTCTTTACGCTTAAACAAACCATATAGCCATCCTTTGTTACCTGTACATTTATATTGCATCTCCGATGTGATTTGCTGAGTACACTAGTACTCACCCTTGCTTAATTTACTACTACAGAGGAGGAGTATCACGATGGTGAGGACCAGTTGGATTAGGCCGTGCCCCCAATGGCAGTCGATTGCCTGTGGCAAATTAATTGGGCTCTATTTATTGTTCTTCAATTCCGCTGTTTTCATTTATTCGTTTATTTATTCGTTGCCCTGCGCGCCATTTCATTTGTAACCTTGAATATTTATTATTAATAAAGAACGCTGGATATGCTATGGTTTCATTTCTACTGTGTCTACTAGCATTTCCTGGACTAGTACAGAATATACAGATGATTTCGGAGGTGTTATTCCGGGGTCCAACATTGTAGCAATGAAGTACCAAATTTCGAAACAAGAAGCAGATTGCCAGGTACCAAATTAGCAAACAGAGGTTACAAAGCGCAAAGTTTAGCACAGCACAACACACCACCAAACATTGTTACCGTATGTCCAAACAGGAAATATACATTGAACATCAATATATAAGTCCGATCAGCATCACCTCTGATATGTGGACATCCACTTGTTAGAGATAATATTGTAATCAGTTTGTATGGTTAATAGGAGTTTTCATTAGAGCCCGATTAGGATGAGGAGTCCAATTCGGATAAGGAAGTAGAATCCTATTCCGTTTCTTAGGAATGTAGTTTGGATATAAATTCAAAGGTAGTCCTGAGTTTTGTAAGCAAGAAGCAAATAAGAGAAAATTGTTCCAAATCTTCTTCGCGTTCGTGTGTGTTCATGATCTAGTGCTAAACCCCAACAATTAGTATCAAAACCTAGGATTTTAGATTAAGCCGTTGCCCATGGGAGGAGGAGACTCCCGGGGCGGCCATCTCACGACAGCGCTTCGGGCGTCATGAGTGGCAAGAGGAGGAGCCCTCGGCGGCTAGCGCATGTCTAGCATTGAGGCGGGGGTGGGCATCAGAGGTGAGTGGCCAGGTCACACAACAGGAGGCCGAGCTCTCCAAGCTGCGTGTAGCTATGCGGCGCAAGAACCGAAGAAAAGAAGAAGTCCTCGGGGCGACAACACAATAGAAAATGAAGTCCCGTGTGACGTGCACTTCAAGAGGTGCCGAGGATGTGCAGCAGTAGGAATCTTCCTCGCGAGCGATTGCACAGGGAGGACGGGACGTGTAGCCAGGGGCGAAGCCAGGTGAGGGCAAAGGGGGGCCCGCCCCCCTAATGTTGTTGTAATTTCAAGGTACTCCCTAATTAAGTCATTTGGTCTAGCCGATAGTTGTAAATCTAATTTAAAGTTAATAGAGGTATATACTTTTCTCTTATTGTTATCGATATTGGCCCCCTCTATATCCAAATCCTGTCATTACTTTTCTCTGATTGTTGTCGACATTGGCCCCCCTTTATCTAAATCCTGGCTTCGCCACTGCGTGTAGCTGCATGCGAAGTCAACATGAGCGACATTCCACGCTCAGCAGCAGGAGTGCATCACATGAAGTAGAGGGATGCGATGTCCTGTTCGGCTGAAGGAAGCAATGTTTGTAGTCTACGACTACAGCAAAGCAAAGAAAAGCAAGAGGGTGTGTCTCTCCATACCTGTTATCGATGAGTGTCATCGATAATTGTCGTGACAAGATATCATTGGTGGCCATATGCGTGTCTCATCGAAAAGGCGGCCAAAGCTACGTGTTCTCGTGTTAGTTGTGTTTATGAGATACCGAGGTAGTGTAGAGTCCAGGACGTTGAGGAGTTGTGGCCATCGTTCTTGCAAGTGCCTGTGCACGAGATTTTTTGTAGATGCGTCCAAGTTCTTTTGTGGGTAAGGTCTAATGCGAGTCTACGTCACCGTCAAGTTTGCGTTATCGATGAAAAAACAATTGGATCTGAGGCAAAGGTCGTAATCGCCGGTGAGGTGTGTTACCGGTGGTATCGCCAACAAGAAGAAGACGAAATTCCTTGGAGATGTGTTTACCGTCCTATGTCGAGTAAAAGTTCGGTAAGTTGTAGTTGACTCCGATTGTCTCAATGAGTAAGAGTTAGTGTTACAAAATTAACGAGATGAATGTTAGAGATAATCTTGTAAGGAAAGTTGAGTCTGTAGACAAGTATACGAGACCTTGCATCTGTGTCCGAGTAGTGGAAGGAGTTGAAGTCCGAATTTGTGTATGAGTCAGAAGGAGTAGTATATAAGCAAGGCCCTGTACTCTATTTTGAATATGAGTTGAGAAAAGAAGCAAAAGAAAGTACAATAGTGGCCCTAGCTTAGTTGGTTCGGGCATTGTTCTTGAGAGTAGAAGGTTGGGCATTGTTCTTGAGAGCAGAGAAGGTCGCGTGGCTTGTGTCTAGGTAAAGAAGTTTTTTTTTTCCAACAATTTGTGTGTTCTTGTAATCATTTTGTATGGTCAATAGGAGTTTTGGTTAGAATCTGATTAGGATGAGGAGTCTGATTAGGGCAAGGAAGTAAAATCCTATTCCGTTTCTTAGGGTTGTAGTTCAGTATAAATCCAGAGAATGTGAGGTAGTTCTAAATTTTAGAAATAAGTAAATAAGAGAAAATTATCCCAAATCTTCTTCATGTTTATACGTGTTCTGGGGCTAAACCCCAACACCACTGAGATGACCGGCTACATGGCGGCTGACTGGAACTAGCATAAAAAGATAATTGGGTTTGTGTATGCGGAGACGCCGCATACCGGAGAACACGTTGCTAAAGAGGTTATCAATAGGTTGTATGGATGGAATCTAGACAGAAAAATGTGTCTTTTATTTTGGACAACTGCTCTGTAAATATGTTGCGGTTCGGGGGGCTCTCAAAGTTCTTTTGCACAAGAAAACTTTGCACTTAAATGGGGATTTTTTTCTTCTCATGTTCGATGTGCTTCGCATGTCTTGAATTTGATAGTCCAAGATGGTTTAAAAGTCATCCTTACTGTTTTAGTGAATATTCGAGACTGCGAAGTATGTAAAAGCTTCATCGTCAAGAAAAGAAAAGTTTAAGCTGATTACTCAACAAGTAAATGCCCCAGATTTGCCTCTAGTTTCGGATGTCTTGACAAGATGGAACCCAACATGCTGTATGTTTGATGCTGCTCTCAAGTTCCGTGACGCTCTTGCTGATTGGCAGAGTGTGATAGTTCTTAAAAAATTTTGCCATCTGACGAGGATTGGAAACATGTATAAGTAAGGGCATGTCCAATGCTAGAGCCAACTATTGGCTATAAGAAAATTTCAATGTCGACATAAATTTAGTTTAAAAACAATTTCTCCGATGGGTTGGTATAACATATTCTCTAACATTAAATGTGGGTCCACATGTAATTGTCTTTTATTTTTCTTGAAAAACACTATAGCGCAGCTCTTGGTTAAGAGTCTTATCTCTCTCTCTACTTTCTCTCCACATGAAAAGATGAGATGGACTCCTTATAGCCTGCTGACATGTCTTCATTGGGGATGCTCTAAAGTCAGAGATTGCTTGAAGTTCTTTTATGAAGTGACATGGAGAGCTTCGGGCACAAAATTCCCCGCTGCTAGTATATATTTCGATGATTTCTGTGGAATTTACCTCCTTTTGCGTGAGTGGAAGACTAGTGATGATGTGATTGTAAGAGATAGACTTACTGATAACAACATATTATTGACAAATTACTTCAGATGCATGCTTTGTTCTTCACAAATCACAATCTAGTGCTTTTCTCGAGTGCTCAGCTGCATTGTACAGTAGTACAATACATACCGCTAGTAGGTGAATTGGGTAAAGATGATGTGTACCGACTACGGAGGTGCTTTATACATCAAAGTACATGTCTAGTTTACGAGTTTCTTTGTTAATAACAACGAGAAAATTAAGAAAGAACTGGTTGCTGAAATTTTTTTTGGCTAGTTATATTTGCCTCTTTTTCTGATTTCGTCCCGTATAATTAAGAGATTCAATGCATGTGTAATGTTTTTAATTCACTAATTAACATATTTGATCAGCGTTTTAACACTGGTTCTCTTTAATTTTTTCTGCAGATTAGCTCCAATAGATATATCCTTCAAAGCACTTTCTCATTTTCTGAAAACTCGAAAGAGTCAGGTAGACAGGCAAGAATTATTGAGTTGCATGCACCAGCCAGTTCACCCAAAAGCTTAAGCTGATGAGGAAAGACGGGCAATTCACTTATACTTCAACACTCCCCCTCACGTGTAGGCTCCCTCAGGCCTAAGACGTGGAATATAAGTGGGTTGCAATTATTATTTTTTAATTGCACCAACCGGGTTTTGAACTCAAAACCTGGCTCTGATACCATATTGAGTTGCATGTACTAGCCAGTTCACCCAAAAGCTTAAGCTGATGAGGAAAGACGTGCAATTCACTTATACTTCAACAAGAATAAGGTTAATCTATTCTCTGACTTGTTTAGGACATCACTGGTTTAGCAGGCTAATTGTTTTTTGTTGAAGTTTACAACTGAGAAATAGGAGTAATATGTTTCTCTGCTTCACATACTTCCCCTTTGTCAAGATTCATGAAACCAATCGGCAAGAAGTACAAAAAAACTGAGCATCATCCTTCGATCGTATCTCGAAGCCTTTGTCCCAGTTCGTTTCAGCTTCTGAATTATGGGAGAAGCTCCTTCTGATTATGGAAGAATCGGGCTGAGCTAGCTACAACTTCTAGGTTTCGGACCGAGCTGGCGAGAATCTACAAGAATCAGTGAGAATCAGGTTTCAGTCAGATTCTGATTCTATATAGAAATCAGCTTCTGATTCTCAAAGAAGCTGTCCAGATCCTCCCGTTCGGCAAATAATCAGTTTTTTTTTTCTGAAACGAACGGGAATGCATGTGTATGTGTTTGTTAGCAAAAACTGCAATGCGTGGGGACCTGAATGTAAAAATTGCAAAACGTAGAGTCTAAATGAGAAGGCAGTATACAGAGTGTACGCGTGACCGCGTGTGACGGCTGCAGCCTGGCCTACTGACTACTGAGCGCATTTCCTCAGCGCAGAGGCATCGAACGCCCCCAGTTGCTTTACCCATCTCCCCAACCCGTACACATAAGTTTTACCCGATTACCCAATGGGTGCAGAGAGCGTGAGAAACGTGTAAATGAGAGATGGGTTTGGGTTTGGGTTTGGGTTTGGGTTTGGGGAAGCACGGCTGCCTGCCCAAACCCTCCCCAACACACCTACTTAACTATGATAGAGAAATGTTTTTTTTTTTGCCACTTGCATCGAAGTGACACGATACACGCCAAAAGTTTGCAGGGAGTCCCGCGACGGCCGTTTGTGGTATTGACATCCTCTCCATTAACCTAGGAACTGCTCTCTTTTTTTTTGACATTTACATCTTCCTTATTAACCTCTCTCCAATTCCACCTTCCTATTCTCTTCTTCTTGCCCATCGTGTCTAGCCAAGAAAAAAAGCAGTCCATCGAAATGTAAGATCTATATTTTAAATTATCTTACTAATAATATAAAACTTGTATATAAATTTAATAAGATATTTTATACTATTAAATATGTATTCTCTCTCAGCTATAAAACTTATATATATATATATATATATATATATATATATATATATATATATTCGTTCTAAGTATATAAGTTATTTTATCTGATAACTTCCTTTACGCTGTCAAATACACCTTACGTTTCTTAAGAATAGTACCCACAACTACCCGTTGGAACTTCCTCCGAGCATGCATGTACAGTGACACCTTTTACTTTTTACACTAACCCTGGAGATCAAAACCCTCGGTGCCACTCCCACACCAACCAAAGTTGAGGTTGGAGGCGTGCTCCTCGGAGAAGAAGCCGGCGCCCTCGTTGCCGATCGCGTCAGAGCCGGCCAGCCATTCCTCCGTGAAGCCATAGCCACCGCTCTTGTAAGAGTCGTATGAGTATGTCCCATGCCACTTGGTCTCCAGCATGGGCAGCGATAAGCAGCCCGTCGTAGCCGCCGACGAGTCAAAGAAGGACGCACCGAATCCCATGAAGCATGGCTGCTCGAGGACTGCGCCGGAGTACGGCGACGCCTCGTCATTGAAAACCACGCTCGAGTCGCTGTCCGAGGAGCCGTCCTTGTAGATCGCCGCGGCCGACGCACCGAACGTCGCCTGGCGCTCCTCCGCGGCGTCATTGCCGGACTCCACCTTCACCGCCGGCTCGGGCTTAGACAGCTTTTCCCTCAGCTCCCGTACCTGACCGCGTGGCGTCGTACAAACATACGTGAGTAACAAGTGACGTGACGGCGCAAGACAACAGCTAAGTAGCCAACAATCAAGTACCTCTGCGAGGAGGGCGTCCTTATCGCGGCGGAGGGCGTCGCAGTCGGCGCGGAGTGCATCGTGGCGGGCGCGGAGGGCGGCGTAGTCGCGCTCGAGCTGCTTAGTCTTCCACCGGGCGCGGCGGTTCTGGAACCAGACGGCGACCTGGCGCGGCTGCAGGCCGAGGTCGCGCGCGATGCGGGCCTTGCGGTCCGGGTCCAGCTTGTTGTCTGTCTCGAAGCTGCGCTCCAGCGCGCGCACCTGCTCCAGCGCCAGCCGCCGCTTCTTCTCTCCCAGTCCGGACGACGACGAGGGCGCTCCGCCGCCGCCGCCGCCGTCGTCATCGTCCACCTCCTCCATCTCGGCCTCGTCTTGCTCCACGTACGGCGCGAGTAGGCTCTCTTTCTCAGCGAACGCCAGCTTCTCTCCTGCAATACGCGCACATGACAACATGGTTCACTTTGTGCTGGTGGTATCTTTTGTTTCTCTTTTACACGTGATCCTAATAGTTACTGGTAATGTTGTAGAGTGTAGAGTTGGAAGGTTCATGCTAAGGATCGATATGTCAAAAGCGCGCATACTTTGTACTGATATTTAAGCTTAAAAGCGATGTTGGTATTTTGTTAGATCCATCATGCTTGCCAGGAGTACGCAAACGCAGGAAATCTCGCAGCAATCGTTACGCACCTGGTTCCGAGGACTCCCGGCTGCTGGTGGGCTTCTTGATCTGCCTCTTCATTTGCAACTAGCAGCTCAAGAAAGAACGCGACGGAGAATTGGATTGGAGACAATTCTAGTTACGAGGTAGCAGGGGATGGAGTGGGAGGTGATTTGCAACTTGCAAGCGCGTAAGACCACACCTTTTTTCCTTTTGTTTGTCGGCGGCAATGGCCTTGGCCTGATCGTAAAGATGAACTGAATGGATCGAGTACCTCTCCTTCGTCCTTAGGAGGACGGAGGTGAGAGGGAGAGAGGAGGGAGAGGTGAGGTCACTCGCAGTCGCAGGGCCAAACAACTGACGCAGGAACCCAAGGATCGCGTATAAATGAAAAAAAGCAGGCAGCTAGCCTGGCCGGGCGCTCTGGTTGGACAGTGCCCAGATGTCATGTGCTAGAGATTTTTGTATGATTCATGTGTTGGCAATTGGTGTCGACAGTTGGGGCTATTTCTCTGTGTTCAAAGTGAGTGAGCTTTATTCACATCATTTACAGGGCAGCTTGTCTATGTTAATTAATTCAAGTACTAGCCCCAACTGTCTGGTGGAATATATTAAGAGTTTTTTTTTCTAGTTGTAATAAATTTCCGAGGACCGGTGAATTGTCTGGTGGAATATATTAAGGTCATGTTTGAAAGCAAAGTTTTTCAATATCATAGTATTACAAAACCATGGCATGGAAATTGTTTTGACATAAATACCATGATATTACAAAACCATGGTATGAAAACTATTTGGAAGCAAAGTCTTTTGCATGGTGAAGTAATACTAAAAGCTTAAAACTCCACTATGAGTGGAGTTTTCAATATTCCAAAAATATCATGGTATTGGCAATACCATGATTTTCAAAATAGAGTTTTTTTGGTTGCTCCCAAACACCTTATGGCAAAAAATACCATGATATTCTCTAAAATTATAGTTTTGTCTAGAAACTATGAAAATATTTTGTTGCCAAACAGGCCCTAAGAGTTTCATCGCGTTATGTTACTTTTACAGAGAAAATATTTCAATGAGTCTCTCCCAGAAAAATTGCAACACGGCTGTATATACAAGAACCAGGAAATGTCTCCAATTGTTTCACCTCACAGTCGCATGCACGCCATGTAAGCACAATGGATCAAGGAAGGCCAAATAGTCTGACCATGGTTAAGATGTGCGTGGATTAGCTAACATGCAGCTGAGCCCAAACCAAATATTTTAACATTTCTGCCAACAATTTTATATAATTCCTTTCTTAAGATTTCGGAATTGCGGAAAGAAGACTTACTCCCGTGTACTACACTACAATGTTTTATTTTTTTCTAATCCAGGGTGGTTGCTCTTTCAAGCAAGTAAAATGGTACAAAACCCTGTCAATTGTTCCCAATATAACTCCTATTTTGCTTTTGCATAACAGTTAATGTTATGGGAAATTGAAAAGGTTACGAGAGAAAATAACTTAAATACCTCACTTAATCTATTATATATTTGTCGACGATTGGGGAGCAGGCCCCCGCCGAGCTTACTTGTTGGTGGAGGGACCAACTGCGACCCCTTCTCACGTGATGGGATACTCAGAGGAGTGACTCACTGGGCTTCAACAGGCAAGGACACTGTGATTTACCCTGGTTCAGGCCTCTCAAGAAGGAGATAATAGCCCTACTCCAGCTCGTGTATCTTTTTATGCAGAAAAATGTTGTCTGTCCCCTTCATGGTGGGGATGCTTTTATAGCTTACAAAGGGGCGTGCTTGTTCAAACCCACTAACTCCACGTTCGACCAGGTCCAACGGGGTAACTACCGGATCCTATATTCCGCCACGTTCCGCGAGAGATCGCAACGAACTAAGCGGAGGTTAAGCAACGGGTGGCTTCCGCCTCGAGGATCAAACCAGGTCGGCTAACGTTTAACTCCGAGCTCGGCCGCTTCCCCTGAGCACGAGCTATCGATCTACCAGGTTATGCGACCTCCTAAAGGTTCCAGCTAGGCCGCCCTTGGGAACGGCCTCCTCGTGACCAGGGCGGGAATGACTTCGTGTTGCTCGTGGCGCCTAGCTAGGTCGTCCCGGAGAACGGCCTCCTGGTGGTTCGGCCAGCATTGAGCCCGTGCCGCTAGTGGCACCCGAGGTAATTTACGGGGTCTACCCGACCCCCCGACAATATTAAAAGCTCATAAGAGTCGCTAAGAAAAAGATAAATAGGCTAGAAATTCTCACAAAAAAGCAAAGCATCTGACCATTAATCTAGGCGGATCCAGATTATAACGGTTTAGATTAAAAGAAAGAGCTCAAGGATCTCCACCATCGGATGTTATTATTTAAAAGAAAATATTTAACTGTCTATCTAGCAGATCCGGATTATAACGGTTTAGATTAAAAGAAAGAGTCCAAGAATCTCCACCACTTATTTTGGTGGGACCAGATTATAACGGTGCATATTAGAAATAGTCCAAGAATCTCCACCACTTATTTTGGTGGGGTCAAATTATAATGGTGCATATTAATCTCTACTATATAAAGTGAGAGTTTCTTCCCACGTCACATTAATTGCCATACTTAATTGCCCTGCTTAATTGCCCTACGCAAGAAACGAAGTGTTGCTTTAATTAGCCAGCTTTTGCAAGAAATGAAGCGTTAAAGATAGATATTTGATCTTATGAAATAGTATTTTTTTTATTATTTTTATTTTTATTTTTCGTTATCAATTTTGTTTTTCGTAGCAACGCACGGACATATAACTAGTCTATATAAATATTAGAGTTATATAAAAATACATAATTATAAAAAAAACACAATTATGATATAATCGTATCATAATATCTATGGTTGATATCTTAAAAGATATGGTTGATAGAGAATAAAACTGTGCGGGTAAATTTGCTAGTTATCTTAAAAGATAAAAGATAATACTTTATGTGGATAATAGTGAATAAATACATATGGTTGATAGAGAGAATAAATAAACATATAACAAAAAATCCATTAAATCTATATGCAAAATTTGTATTTCTAAACAAGTCATTCAAATGGTAGGACTTGTATTTACAAAAAGGAGAGTATATAACTACACCAACTGCCACGTACAATTATGACATACGAAACGTAGACTTATGCGTGTGAACCCAAGCTATAATGGTCTCTGTGAGGTTACTTTTGCCCACAAAAGTAATCAAACGCCGTTCTTCGTGCGTAAGCTTCCTAAGTACAAAACCTCGAAAATATCACGTAGTACTGAACCTCTGTATATATATGGAACGATCTGCTTGAGCGATGCATGCATGGTATCTAAATCACCAGCTAATTCGTAGTTCGACCACAATTTTTTAGCCATGAGCCCATGATGCATGTTCTTCAAGGTCTCGTTTTATTGTTTTTCCAATCGCGTTGGTGTCGAAAAGTTAGCAGCAGCTGTGTTGGCGAAAACACCATCACTAAGGGCACGTTTGGTCGTTGGAATGAGATAAAATAGCTTGAGGTGGTCTTGTAATGATTCTATTATTTTGGGTGAATGAAATAGTTCAATATTTAGAAGAATATTTCTCAAATTTGTATCACTTGATTATGATGGAATGATTCCATTGAAACAACTAAATACATAGATAATTTTTTTATAAACCATCTTATAAATGTATTGCTTGGTACAAATAAGCAAACACACCCCAACTCACAGCCGAGCTTCAGGGACCAGCGAGGGGCCCACAGACAAATTGAAGAAGGAAAACTCTTGAGGTCCTAAAGCGAGGCTAGCGACGTTGCAGCTTGCCAAAAGGCTACCAAGCTAGCTTTAAAAGTTTGGTTCAGTACACATATTCGCGCATCGCCATGCATGTGTCACCCAGTCATTCTAGATCCTCTCCGAACGTGCTGATCTCTGTTAGGGATGGTAATCGGGTGGG
This sequence comes from Rhipidocladum racemiflorum, assembly GCA_036346355.1. Classification (NCBI taxonomy): domain Eukaryota; kingdom Viridiplantae; phylum Streptophyta; class Magnoliopsida; order Poales; family Poaceae; genus Rhipidocladum; species Rhipidocladum racemiflorum. Next base: position 81,438,667 of record CM070573.1, on the reverse strand, counting down.
TACAAATTAATATCTATACCCATTAAACTTCACGGGCACAAATCTATACTCATACCCAAACCCAATGGATACCCGATACCTAATGGGTACCCATAAGTATCTATAGCAACAAACAAATATGCTTGGCCATAGTTGCCGTAGCCATCGGAGGGGGACGGCATGATGCAACCGAAGGTGGAACCAGGTAAAGGGAAGCGGAGAGGGCAACCATACCTAGTTGGAGGGGGAAGTGAGGGACCCATCAACACCACGTAGTCACGCATGCACGATGGTGAGATCGGCCTTCCCACCGGTAGCACCGCTATGCGGGTGGCCGACCCCAAGGGAGGGAGCTGAACCAACGAGGTTGGGGTGATGGGGGCCATGGGGGCGAGGAGGCGAAGAGGGTGGGGGATGTGGCCAAAGGGAGAGGCGGAGGCGAGAGGGAGAGTCGACTACCGATAGGGAGGGGTGCGTGAGGGATTGCGGTGGGGGATTTCGAAGGAGGCGAGAAGATTGTGGCGGCAAATTAGTGAGTTAGAGTTTTGATTTTCTAATATATATATATATATATTATAAAAAGTGGGGCTCGTTTGTCATAGGATACCCATCGGGTACCCATGGGTACAAACTAATACCCACACCCATCCTGTGACCTTATCTGGTACACAAACCCGAAAATCCATAGATTTAAAATGCTACCCGTACCTATCCTTATTGGGTCGGGTACCCAAACCTATAGATAAAACTGTCATCCCTAGATCTCTGTAGCAGAAGCCAAAAATATCACCAAGAGTTGAACGGTGGCGTGTCATCCTTAATCCGGTTGCATTTGCCAACGTTTTCTGTTCTTGGCCGTGCTTCGCTTGTGCTGAACGAGGCAGTCTCTGTTTTGCTAGTCAGATCAACATCATAACTCAAGCACGCAACTAGAGAGATCAACGTCGTACTGACGCTGCTTGCATTCTTTTACGTGCGTTTTTCTGTGGAGAGTGAATGCGAGGCTAGCTAGGACGGTAGCTTTGGGGCTTAGGAAGGCTGCGAGTAAAGCAGTCTTACGGGTCGTGTCCATGTACGTTGGGCGACACACGTGTATCACGACAAAAGTCTTTTAACGTGCACTAGTGGAGCTCGGCTTTGCATTCTTCCAACTACTTTTGTTCTGTCACGCTGATGATTTATGCCTTTCTTGATGGGGAGTGTCGTAATTGCAGTCTAGGGCACTTTTGGCTTGGGCGATCATGGTACTGCACGCTAGTACATTCAAGGTTCAAAATTCTAATAAAATTCTAGTAAAATCTTGAATTTCATCCTCTTCTCTTTTGAGATTTATAATTTCGGTGGAACAAAAAAGTTTGAAAAATTCATATTGCTATAGTATTTCAGAAATCTCGGTGAAATTTATGGTATTTTGATTGGATTTGCTTCAAGATCCACCAGATTTGATGCTATTAGGATTACATGTGAAAATTTATACATATATAAATTATGTATAAAAGCTTGCTAACAAGCAACTTGCCTTGGTCCACTTGGTTTCCTTTTCAATCGAGTGAGCTGGGTTCGAGTCTGTCTCGGCAACGAATTTTTATGAAGTTCTGAGATGATGTTAGCAAGCATCCAAGCACGGGATTGGATTTTTTTTGGAGAGGCATACGAGAGTAGCTTGTAAATAAGCCGAGCTCAAGCAAGCTTGGGCTCTTAGACTCGAGCTCGGTTTGATCCAAGCTCGAGTAAGCTCGGTACGCTTGGTAAGCTCGGTAAGTTTCGTAACTTCGTAAGCTCACTAACAAGCTCAAATAAGCTCAACCTAAGGAAACTCGGTCCAAGCTCGAATAGGCTCGATAACAAGTTCAAGTAGGCTCGCAAGCTATTCCAGCTTGCCTCGGTGAAGCTCACGAGTAGGGATGGCAAAAATACCCGTGGGTCCGGGTCCGGGTCCAAATTTGGACCCACGGGTATACAAGTTCGGGTTCGGGTTCGGGTCCGGGTTCGGGTCCGGGTCCGGGTCTCATGTTGGACCCGTGGGTACCCAGACCCGGACCCGATTCTAAGGTAGAAGGTGAGGTGAGTTCAAAATAGATTAGCATGTACCCATGTTACAAGCCACACCATAGCTCAATGGAAGGAACCATGTGATTGAATCAAGAGGTCTTGTGTTCAAGATCCATTCTAGCTAATTTTTTTCATGTTATTTGAATACCTCATGCATGCATACTCAACTAACGGTTCGGGTCCGGGTACCCGATCGGGTCCGGGTACCCGTCGGGTCCGGGTCCGGGTCCGAGATTGGACCCGTGACAAAATTCGGGTCCGGGTCCGGGTCCACATTTCGGGTCTCGGGTCCGGGTCCACGGAGGTTGGACCCGGAGGGACCCGGACCCGTTGCCATCCCTACTCACGAGCTCGAGATCAAACTTGAGTTCGGCTCGTTTGGAATTCGTGTTGAGCTTAAACTGAGCATAAATCGAGCCGAGCTTAAGTAGCTCACAAGTTCAAGCTTTTTCTTACAGCCCTATGAGCAGTGGCGGAGCCAGGATTTTACTAAGCCTCGGGCCGAAAACTAAGCGGCAATAACTAACACCAAATACTACCCACACCGAGGTACAACAAAAATACTATACAAATGCACAATTAAAAATAAATTTGAACTTTATTCTTAACGATACAATAAAATAGATAAAACTTGTCAAAAACCATAACAAATTATTGTTCTTATCATGATCAGATAATATCTAATGCATTTGCCAAACCATGACCAATTATTAACACTAATTGACAATATTCATCGTTTAAATTTGCTTGTAGTAACCAAAAAGCTAACCTAGCCAAATCATTTTTCTGCTCTATGGTGGCTTACCAAATATTTGATGTGCTAATTCAATAACACTAAGTAATTGGATAAGTTGGAAGTAGTTTGCAAGAGAGAGAATTTTCTGTTATGCTATACAATTGGCTAATTCCAAAGAAGAGTAACCTCACCTGTGAAAACATAGCTCAATGTAGAAAGAAGCAAATGAAGATACCTGGACAAAACATTAGTAAAAGTGCTCAAACCTCAATAGAGTTGTTAAATAAATAGAGTATAAAAGCGACTATACAACCACCGTAGGTTTTCCTAAAGATTTCAATAGTAAAATCTCAACACTGTTTCACTAATGATTTCAGCATACATAAAGATGATGATCTCATGAAGTTTTTTATGCAGTTGCACTAAATCATAAACTGTGATGGCATCCAAACAAAGATAGCTACATGGATCCACATAGGCATGGAGACTTGAACTAACAAAATACATCAAATTGAATCCGATTGATTAATCAATATATTCAAATCTAGCAACTAATACATATTTGATGATTCACAGTTGCATCAAATGGAGAATTCCTAAAATGTGCATCGATTGCATCAATTAAACTATTGAAGAAGGTAATAAGTTACCTTGCGCCTAGGCTTACGGTATCAGTAGAAGTAGAAATGTATAATGAGAACTAACAACTAAAGTACTAAATGTCTGAACCCTCACTTCCTCTGCTCCTTAGATCAAGGCATCAAGCATTGAAGCACTAAATGAAGCTCAAAATGCTCAAGGCTCAAGCACTCTTCCTCTCTGCTCGCTCTCACTAGACAATAAGTCCACTTCCTCTCTTCCATCGAAGCAAGCCACCACCCACCATTGAAGCAAGGCGGCCGGTGGGCGAGGCCGAAGCGGGCGTCGTCGGCCGAAGCGCCGGCGAGGTCGGCTGCCGGCGGCGCCTTGCCGTTCTGGCGAGGCTGCTGGAAATCTTGGGGCGTCAGCCGAAGCGAGGGCCGTGGCGCGAAGCGGCGGGGCCGAGCCGGCGAGGCTACCTGAGTCAGCTGAAGCACGGCGGCAGCGCTGAAGCGAGGCGCTGAAAGCGGGCGCGACGGAGAGAAGCGCGCCGAGCGGCGCGCTGAAAGCGGCAGAAAGGCCGAGCAACGCGGGCGCCGCCGGGAGTTCTTCTGGAATCTAGGGTTGTCTGGCTCTGCTGCTTTTGGTTGGGACTTGGGAGGCTGGGAGCTAATGGGCCGAACTGCCGAAGGCCTCAGGCCCGATTAAAAATAGCTAAATTTTGAATTGCTATTTAGACTGGGCCTCGGGCCCAGGCCCCGGTGGCCCGAGGCCCAGCTCCGCCCCTGCCTATGAGAATAGACCAAGCTTACTGGTTGACAAATGAAATTGAGTCCACTTGGTTAGAAGAGTGCGCTCTCACCCAGGAGACCTAGGTTTGAGTCATGGTGGCCGGGAAAAAAAAATTCCGTCGCCGAAAACCTAGAATAGGGCACAAAAATTTACGCCTGGCACTCATGTTTTTTCCAAATCTTTTATAGCCTCGCAGACCATTTGAGAGGGGGTTAAAAATCACCAAAATCGAGATGATTTCGACCAAAGTTTCGTTTTTCTCTCTTTTTAAATGTACCAGATTTTTATTTTGCTTTTTGAATTTCGTCTAAAATTTCGAGATTTTGTCAAAATTTTGGATTTTAGTACGCTTCGAGATAGAATCTGAATTTTGGATTTTAGTCCGCTTCCAGATAGAATCTGAAAACAAAATTTGAAACATTGAGTACATGATGCTAATACAGTGGCCATCACTCGAGATGATGGTACATACATTCCCGATTTAGACGACAGGCACATTTGAATAACGTAGTTGTAGCTGACAAATTTGGAGACAAATTCACACTAAGGTAGATGTTGCTGAAACTGAGGAATATCTCTGGGTGTACAACGGTTTTGCGCCATGAGGTACTACCACTAATTATTACATGCAAATCCTGTCTTATTGTCCTATGGAACACACAAAGTAACAAACAGAGTTAAGTGAGAAAGCAGGAGACTTATTATGTGTTAGACCTAATTAAGTACTTACTATGTATCTCTAGTATCTACATTATGAATTTATATAGGAGGCTAGGAACCGCATAAACAACGAACCAAACCACGCATCCACCCGCATAAGTCGCTGAAGCAAGCAAAGCAAGGGAGACTAATCTGACCATCCTCCCCTCATTTTCAAAATGAGGGAGCTGGGAATCTATTACGGAGCTCTTTGCCCTACTTAGCCCCCTCCCACATTTGTTTTTTTCACTTATGCTCCGATAAAATTACAAATCTAACTCACTTCTCGATCGCATCGTCTACCGTGCTCCACCACCGTGCTACCACGGTACCAGGGCTCAACAGGACAAGGTACTGCGATGCCTCAGCTCGGCATGTACTTGTCGCGATATCAAAACTCGGTAGTACCTATCGAGGTAAGGGATTACGGTAGGTGACACGTGTTGTCTGTTGATGCTTCCACGGTCGAGAATGTGGCTATATTTCTATTTTCGTTCGAAAATAATCCAAAAGTAAAAAAAAGATTGCAACTACACTACGGTATACCGTTGTAATGGTATAACAACAAGTTTTATTTAGTTTCAGAAAGTTTCAATAGAACGTTCAAAAAGTTTCTTGTTTCACTAGGCGTCACGCATTTTTAGAAGTTTCTAGAATGTTTCAAGCCAAAAGTTTCGACGAGTTTCAGATCTGAATTTCAAGTTTCGTCAAGTTTCAACCGATGAGTTTACAGCAAGTTTCAACACAAAAATTTCAAAAAGTTTCAACAAGATTCAACAGGTTTCAACCAAAACTTACTGCCGCTGCATTGACCCACCTACTTATTGCAGCTCTTCGTTGTCACTGTAAGGTTGTGTGTGCATATAGATAAGGTTTGGTTGAATAAAAGAGGAAGGAGTTACAGTCATTGCTCCGCTCGTTAAATGGTTGCGCGCAGACGGCCGTTAACTTCTTGTACCAATTTTTCGCGGCACGTTGTTTAATTTATTGGCGCTAATTCACTTCTTTTTACCGTGGAACGGCTAGATAATGGTATAGCATTTTCTAGATTTTCTTTGAAGAAATCGATGCTTTTTCTGTAAAGCAGGGCGGAGAAGCAACCCCTTTTGGCCCAGAAAGTCACGGGCACAGGAACTTGATTGATGGGTGCATCAAACAACTAAAGCGCCCACACGCACTAGCGCCAGGACCATCCGTGTTGTGCGTGCCTAGGACAGCGACTTGCTTGGCGTGTTTTTTCCACGTCTTTGATGCCAACCTGCCCCCATTGGCCGCGACGGAATCACCCTCCGATCCAACCCCAAAGCCCATCCACCGAGAGTAGAAAAAACGGAAAGCGAGGAGTGCATGGCGGGGCTCGCTGCGGCCGCGAAAAGCCGAGGCCAGGCGAGGCACCGGCCGGTGCGAGTGACGGGAAATGATGTGCCTTCGCAGGGAAAGGGACGGCGTTCCGATCTCGTGCACCTAAAGAAGCTGGTCGCGGCTTCTGTTCCCACAAAGAAAACAAGATAAAAAGGCCAGGCGACGACGACGTCGCGACTGCGTGCCATTTTCAGTGGGCAATATGGCCGTGCCTGGAGCAGACAGTTAACACCAACAAAGTTGTTTCGTTATTCGTCGAACCAATAAATGGCTGGACGATGTTGTGGACTCACATGGCTGTACATATGTCCCGTGCTGTTCAGCTCAACGAACACCTACATATTGACCGTCCGGGTTTCTGTTCGAGTGTTCGGGTGGTCGAGTGGATGGGACGAGGGCGACGAACTACCCGCCGTCTGAACTAGCCAAGGACACAAATCCGCTGTAGTACTTGCGGAGCTGGAGATAGGTTATTGAATTCTTCTCACAGCTTGGCTTGTACCCACTGTGTCCTGTTGGCGAATTAATGTTGGAAGCTAGCGTTAGGTGATCTGATGTTTGGGGGATGGGCTGTGCTGCACACTGTTAGGGTCAAATCTGGTCCTGGCTCCACCATTATCGAGCCATCAAAACTGGAGAGGGCATCCCATGATTGATGATTCCCATCCCCATGTAACAAAAAAAGAACCGACTGTGGCGTCGACATGTCACGAGCTCCACTGGATGGTCAACAACGGCAGGCAGCTTTCACCACTAAGCTTTGCTCGGTATGCAGCTGTAATGCTCGGGCTCAATCGCGGCCACACCATGACCAGACGTTGATCCATCTCGCCCTCGGCGTGCAAAATTCTACGGGCAATCAGTGACGGAACCGAAAATTTTTAATGAGTACATATTTTGTATACACAACTCTACAGTTTTATATAATAATTTTTATTATTATAAATCCAATATATATATATTTAAAATTTACTAAAAATACGATATAAATAGTTCTAAGGTCTTAGAAATCTCAAATCATCAAAATCTAAATCAATTCAATCAACAATTTCAGACTATTAAAGGTGAAATTTTAGTGTTTCTTGATTTTTGAGGTGCCAGGCCAAATCCAACCGGAAAAAATTTATAGCACCAGGTGCCATGTAGCATCTCTTCTAAAACTAAACATATAGTAGCCGCACAGATCTCAAAGTAGTTAATTCTTCTTCTTTCTCATCAATATACATTATGTAAGGGGTAATATAGATGCTCTATGATACCTGGTGCCATGTTTTTGTCCATATCCAGCACCTGGTGTCATTGTTTTTCCATATGCAGAGTTTGTTAAATTATAATCCTGTCCGATCCTGACACCATGCCTGGCACGATTGCCGGCTGTGTAGCAGAGTCCAACTTGGTTTCACATTCTTTTGGACTCTTGCCCTTTGCCCAACAAATATACACTGTAGTCTGGTGTTTGAGAGCGTGTTGAGTTATACTTTCAGATTGTGTGTTGTGTCATGTTTGTAACTACTTTTTACATAGTAAATTATATTTGGGCGTGTCCGTTGTTTTTTTTTCATAGGAATTTTTCATATAAAATCATGTCTGCTGTCTCTAAATTCATCTGCATTTCTATACCAAGCGGTATCAGAGCGTTGATTCGAATAATCTAGGTTTTCTAGTGGAGAAGAAGTCGACGATGTCCATGCATGCCTCCGCGTGGGGCGATGCCAGTTCGCACTTCCACGGCGTCGCTTGGTGCTACCTCATCTACTCGACGAACTCCGTCTCGTCTTCGGCTTGGCGTCATTCCACGTTAATTCTCGACCAATCCTGCTTTGTATCCAATTTGCCAACTTAATGGAGCCCTTGTGCCGATCGGTGTAACCGGTGCACCAGCCCGCGCGACGACGATTAACAAATCATATTCTACTTTAGGCCTATATCTTTACCAAGGAAAGAAACCCATAAAAAGAATAAGGCTCAAAGCCCATCAAATTAGTTACAGAAATACTAATGAACGGCATAGCGTTCGGAGCACTTTCGACGGTATCGCTGACAACCGTCCGATTACGCTCCCGGAGGACCTCTCATGTCCGCACGATAAATTCTCATAGACCACTAATATCCTCTCCAGTCTCGCCCGTTTCTCATATCTAGTCTCGTCGTTTATGTTGCTGCTTCTCCCCAAATTTCTCTCGCTCACGCCGATCTACTTCTCTGCCCTCGATGGGAGGGTGGTAGCAGTTCCAATCCGGCGGTGGGCGGCGTGAAGGGAGTCTTCATCGATTCTTTGGTGATTTAGGGTTTGAGCGGCGGAGCTCACTAATCCGGAGGCGGCGGAGCTCACGGAATCGGAGTCGGCGGAGCTCACTAATCCGATTCACGCATTTACGACTCACGCCGACGCGTTTGCGATCGAAGATTGCGCCAATACGCCAACGTTACTACGATCGATTTGGATCCGGTGAACCCGAGGGCGAACCAGGTGATTTCTCCATGATTAGGTTTAGACTTTGTGATAATCTTGGCATTTTGGATACATGATTAGTATTAGCTTGTAGTGATAATTTTCCCATTTCTTTACATGGTTGTTCAGATGATTTGTTGAAAAGACATTTCACAGATCTGTTTCATGAGGTTTCATATGTTAAGTTCCAAATGTTTCATGAGTTTCGTTATCAAGTTCCATAAGCTTCATGAGTTTTAGTGTTACGTTTTATAAGTATCATCAGTTTCAGGGTTTCATGTGTTAAGTTCCAAATGTTTCATGAGTTTCAGTGTTACGTTTTATAAGTATCATCAGTTTCAGGATTCCATGTGTTAAGTTCCAAATGTTTTATGAGTTTCAGTGTTACTTTTTATAAGTATCATAAATTTCAGGGTTTCATGTGTTAAGTTTCAAATGTTTCATGAGTTTCAGTGTTACGTTTTATAAGTATCATCAGTTTTTCAGGGATTCATGTGTTAAGTTCCAAATGTTTCATGAGTTTCAGTATTACGTTTTGTCGACGATTGGAGAACGGGCTCCCGCCGAGCTTACTTGTTGAACGAGGGATCAACAGAGCCCCTTTCTGCCAAAGGTGTAACGTCGAAGACGTGGGAGACGGTCCACTAGAACAGACATAAACACAATGATTTTATCCTGGTTCAGGCCTCTCACGGTTGAGATAATAGCCCTACGTCCAGTCGCCTAGAGGCGTTTCTCTGTATTGGATTGAAGGATACGAATACATGGATCTCGCCATGGGATCCCCTCCCCTCCTTGTTGTTGGAGGGGGATTAAATACAAGGTATCGTGGTATATACATGGTAACTGCCTCCTAAAATCGTGCTAGTTGCCATTTTGGACGTGTCCTTGATTCTAGCCATATTTGAATTCCTGGTATAACTTCCCTGGATCTTTGGCTAAATAACCACCACTTTCCTGCTTTATTGGTTGACCACGTCCTTTGGTGATCTCCGAGCGTCCCTTTGGTCCTGGTTCGACCGCCCCGTAGCCTCGCCGAGCACGTTTGTTCGTGCGCGTCTTTAAAGTTTGTAGCCGAGCACTTTTTGCCAAGGCATAGCGGGTATGCCCGTGTTCGAGTATGGGGTGCTCGGGACCCATCCTTGGGTACCGCGTCGAGGATGTTTATGGTCGGTGAGTGCATGACCGTCGAGGCGTAATAGTCCTTATGAATATCCCAATCCCCGACGGCTAGTCCCCAAGCTCAAGTGAGATGGGTCATCTCCTTGAGACCGAGAAGTTCAAGGAGGGATTGAATTCTTGATGGTGAAGCACTTACCTCAAAGATCTCGGTCATGAAACGATCGAGAAAGGAATCGATAGATGAGGCGGGCTCATACTATCACATCCCGAAGCGAACCATGCTCGGGAAAAGGGTCGGCACGAGCCGCACCGAGCGGGAAAAATAAAATGCGATCGAAACTCGTCTCGAGCATGGATCGAGGTTCAGGGACGCTAGGCATGGATCGACGCCTAGCAAAAAGGTAACTAGCAGACAGTGAACAAACACATGCTGCCGCATCCCATGCACGGATCAGGTGCACAGGGGAACTAGATATGGATCAGATGTCTAGGCAACTAGCAGATTGCGAGCGGACTCGCACTGCCGCATCCCAAGCATGGATCAAATCCTAGGGGAAAGATAACTAGCAGACTGTAAACAAACACATGCTGCCGCATCCCATACACGGATCAGGTGCACAGGGGAACTAGACATGGATCAGATGTCTAGGCAACTAGCAGATTGCGAGCGGACTCACCTTCTTTGCATCCCAAGCATTGGTCGGATGCTCGAGGAATCGACAGACGAGACCCGGCTCATTTGCCGCATCCTGGACATGGACCAGATGTCCAGGGAAAGAAACTGGTAGACCTGTGCTCAAACGCAGAGCACTCTTGGCCCAGAACAAGAAAAGTCCCCAAACACGATGCTCGTTTGGAGGAATTTAGACGCGTCCCCGAGCGAATAACGTGCTCGAAGGAAGAGACTCGCGACCGAGCGAAGTGTGTGCTCGGCGCGGAACAGGAACATTCACCGAGCGAAGTGCGTGCTCAGAGGAAGAGACTCGCGCCCGAGCGAAGTGTGTGCTCGGCGCGGAACAGGATCAATCCGCGAGTGAAGTGCGTGCTCGGAGGAAGAGACTCGCGCCCGAGCGAAGTGCGTGCTCGGCGCGGAACAGATCGATCCGGCGAAGTGCGTGCTTTCGGAGGGCGAGACTTCGCGCCCGGCGAAATGCGTGCTCAGCGCGGAAACAGAACGATCCGGCGAAGTGCGTGCTCGGAGGGCGAGACTCGCGCCGGCGAAGTGCGTGCTCAGCGCGAACGAGATCGATCCCGGCGAAGTGCGTGCTCGGAGGAAGAGACTTCGCGCCCGGCGAAATGCGTGCTCGACGCGAACAGCGATCCGGCGAAGTGCGTGCTCGGAGGAAGAGACTTCGCGCCCGGCGAAGTGCGTGCTCGACGCGAAACGAAACGATCCGGCGAAGTGCGTGCGGAGGAAGAGACTTCGCGCCCAGCCCGAAGTGCGTGCTCGGCGCGGAAGGCGAAACGATCCGGCGAAGTCGTGCTCGGAGGAAGAGACTTCGCGCCCGGCGAAGTGCGTGCTTTCAGCGCGAACAGAAACGATCCGGCGAAGTGCGTGCTCGGAGGAAGAGACTCGCGCCCGAGCGAAGTGCGTGCTCGGCGCGGAACAGGATCAGTCCCCGAGCGAAGTGCGTGCTCGGAGGAAGAGACTCGCGCCCGAGCGAAGTGCGTGCTCGGCGCGGAACAGGAATAACCCTTCTAAGCATAGTTTTGATTGAGGTAAAGAACTCTTACATACCTTTCCTCATCATAGTTTGATTGAGGTAAAGAACTCTTACATACCTTTCCTCATCATAGTTTGTGTAGTATTGGTCGTCAGATGTGGAAGATGACGCCTTCGGGATTCCTTTGGCAAAGAATCCGTCGATCCCCACGGACGGCGCCAGCTGTCGACGATTGGAGAACGGGCTCCCGCCGAGCTTACTTGTTGAACGAGGGATCAACAGAGCCCCTTTCTGCCAAAGGTGTAACGTCGAAGACGTGGGAGACGGTCCACTAGAACAGACATAAACACAAGGATTTTATCCTGGTTCAGACCTCTCACGGTTGAGATAATAGCCCTACGTCCAGTCGCCTAGAGGCGTTTCTCTGTATTGGATTGAAGAATACGAATACATGGATCTCGCCATGGGATCCCCTCCCCTCCTTGTTGTTGGAGGGGGATTAAATACAAGGTATCGTGGTATATACATGGTAACTGCCTCCTAAAATCATGCTAGTTGCCATTTTGGACGTGTCCTTGATTCTCGCCATATTTGAATTCCTGGTATAACTTCCCTGGATCTTTGGCTAAATAACCACCACTTTCCTGCTTTATTGGTTGACCACGTCCTTTGGTGATCTCCAAGCGTCCCTTTGGTCCTGGTTCGACCGCCCCGTAGCCTCGCCGAGCACGTTTGTTCGTGCGCGTCTTTAAAGCTTGTAGCCGAGCACTTTTTGCCAAGGCATAGCGGGTATGCCCGTGTTCGAGTATGGGGGTGCTCGGGACCCATCCTTGGGTACCGCGTCCGAGGATGTTTATGGTCGGTGAGTGCATGACCGTCGGGGCAGAATAGTCCTTATGAATATCCCAATCCCCGACACGTTTTATAAGTATCATCAGTTTTTCAGGGTTTCCATTAGACTAATGTGTTAAGTTCCATGAGTTCCAGTGTTGCGTGATATAAGTTTCATGTGTTTACGTGTTAAGATTCGCAGGTTTCACGATTCTGGTTATTAAGTGTAATGCTTTAGTATGGTTGTTATGTTTCAAAACATTTGATAGCCTAGTTTCATGAGCTTTCACGTTTCATGAGTTTTAGCGTTAAGCTCCAACTGTTTCATGAGTTTTAGTGTTAAGTTTCATCAGCTTCAATGTTTAAATTCAAAAAGTTTTATGTATTAAGTTCAAGTATGGCGTTAAGTTTCATGTGTTAAGTTCAGATGATTTCAAAAAGAACAATGGATGATGTAAGACCTTAGCATATCAGAGAAGAGATAATGGCGTAAATCTGGTTCATGGTTTGCAATGGACTAAGTTTACTTTGTTTATCGAAACTTCATTATGATACTTTTTTTTGTATTTTGTAGCAATGAAGTCTCCATCTATTGACACTGATTTTGTGTCAAATCAAGTCAAAAAATTTAGACGCTCAACTCGGAAGAACACACCTGCGACATCTCATGCAAGTCAAACGGGACCAAAGCGTTCAAACACTACCAATGGTAAGAAGAGGAAGCAAAATGATATTGATTTTAAGGAGCCTAAACAAAATCAGGACACCACAAATCATGCGCCTGTTCATCAAGAGAATAGAAAGGTATAAATGGTTTCAGATTTTCATTTTACATATTAGTGTTTTTACCAAAATTAAATCATTAAAATGATTATTATTGTAGGGTCGAGTAGTCTCCTACAGATGTTCTCCACACCGCATTCCATCGATAATGGAATCTCTTTCAGAAGCACAGAAAAATCATGTAAAAAAAATTGGATTTGAGAGTTTGTTGACAATGCCGATATGCGAGATACCAAAAGGTCTGACAATGTGGTTGGTCAATCATGTGGATTATGGCAGGGGTACTATGGAGGTTGGCGGCAAATCTATTCACATAAAACCTTTGGTACATAAGATCCTTGGGGTTCCGTATGGCCCTGTGCAAGTACCAATTGATACAAACCTGGAGTGTACACTAAAATGGAAATTTTCAGATGGAGGACGGGGCCAATCTGTAAACCAAGTGATCCCTAATATGATTAGCGAAAGAGATGAGGAATCCTTTCTGAAAGCATTCATGCTTGTGATTCTGACCTTATTCTTGGCACCCAATACAAACCAAAACATTAACAGAACATTATTGGGTGCAGTATGTGATGTAAAAATGATTAGAGAGATGAACTGGTGTGAGTTCATCGCTGATTATTTGATGCAAGGTATCAAAGACTTCAAAGAATCCCATGCAAATAATATTCAGGTGAAGGGGTGTGTCTATATTCTCGATGTGAGTCAACTTTTTATTTACATTCTGTCTGCCATATTTCTTCATTAAAACTAAATCTTGGATAGCTTTATTTAATGAGTTTCTACCCGACAATTATTTATAGATCATATACCTTGATTTTGTTGCTGTGCCGGGTCTGTCAAGTGAATCAGGTTTTCCACGCTTGAAACATGTTACGAGTGACCGTCTAAAAACGTTATCAGCTCTTGATGTGAAGGCTACTACAAGGAAGAACCACATTGAACATGGTCGTCTTAAGGTATTGTTAAACTTTTTTGTTACGATGCAGCGATTCAATATGTATATAGCGGTGTTTTATTTTTGCAGATTTTAATATCTTTTTCTCAAGGCAGTCGAGAATTAGTGAAACCATTTATGCTTCATCAAATGATGATGAAGAGCATGTTATGTCCGAATCTGCGGTGATGGTCACAACGATGATGAAGAGGTTAGTATCTTATGTCTCATGTGTTATGCGTGTTTCATAACCATAGCTCAGTGTTTCCCAACAACAAATCATAAAACAGATGATGCCTGAAGCATCCCAAAACGATGTCAGTGTGAAAACTGATGTACCATCCGAAAACGAAGTCAATGTGAAAACTGATGTACCATCCGGGGGCAATGATATTGATTCAGCTACAAATTTATTTGACAGTGCCTTACCTCAGCATTTTAATCCAATCCAGGTCAATCTTTTTTTCCCACTACCTTCAATCTTTTTATGACTGAAACTTTGTTGAAGACATCGTAAAATTAATCTTTTTGCGATTAAATGAAGAATAGTACTGACAACCTACCAAATTTTCTTTTTTGGTTGTCTTTCTATCTATATATCACAGACACATGAGATAGGCAATTTGGTTCAAAAGTTAGAAATGAAGCTTCAGATGAGGCGATCAATGGTTGTCAAAGATGCCATTGAATACATGGAGTCGCGTATTGCGGTATTGGACAGGGAAATAATTACCGAGTTTCGTGATGAATTAGTAAAAATGGGTATGCACAAAAGTCAAACTTCCACTGATAAGTGTGTCGGAAGTGGTGACCATCAGACAGGTGATTTCACACGAGGTGACCGCAGCTCACCAAAAAATGATATTCGCGTGGCAGAGAAGGTAATTGATGAGGTAGTTCAAATTGCTGTTGACGCTGCCCAGGTGGTGTCTGGAGTTGGTGCTCATCCACAATATACAGACGCCACATGTTATAAGGATGACGCACACAGTCCTGATGGTGATCTTATGGGGGATGATGACGGGGAGGCTGATGTAGGTGATTTTGTACATGGACTGGGTGATAAACAGGAGTTTGACGTTGACGAAAAAGTGGTTGTTGAGTCACATGCACAAATTATCAGCCCAACCGAATCAGATTTTGAGTCTGAAATGATCCGGTTGAAACTTGAGATCACCCCTTGTAATAAGATTCTATCCTACAAACTATACTTTTATTTTACTTTCACCCCTTAAATGAATCTTGTTTAGTTTTGTATGTTTACATGTTTTTAATGTTTTTTTGTAGCCTGTTCCACTGTTAAGTTGTTGACATTGGTAGAGATTGAGGAATCACAGGGAACCCCCCGCCTGTAGATGTTGAAAATATACCCAAGACTGACCGCCCCAATCGCCGATGGTGAGTGCTTTCACGATCCTGGAGCTTACCACCGCTGCAAAACAGAGGTCAAAAAGGTACAAACAAAATAGTGAGAACGCCGAGGCGACAGCAGATTGGTAAAGAGCAAACCTAATGTTAGTAAAATTGTTGCTAAAACATATAAGGAGCATGTTATGTGTGGTTGTAAGGAAAATCCCACAGAAACGAAAGTCATCATTGGAAAAGCCTATGTCACAAAAGAGGAGTTTGTAAATGCTTTATGGCCCAGGAAGGGTGAAGTTTGTCTCAGTTTCATGTGGCTATGCGCCCAAGCAATGATGCTTGATTGGGAATCCACAAAGAAAGTCATTATAGATCCAATAGCTACTGTAAGTACTAGACAAATTTTTTGCTACATGTTACATACTCGAAATCTTTCATGTGCCCCCATTACATACATTTGATCATTATGTTTTTGTTTAGCAACAATTGATCACACCATTTGTGCAATCTAATATTTCAAAGATTGTGGCTGGTATTTCAAAGGTTCCAATACAACAACTTGAGCAGTGCGTGCTTTCTTTTGTTATCTATGATTTTGGTTTTGTTTTTATTTATCACCTTGAATTTAATTCCGGATACATGTGTATTATCAAATCAACTAACCACAAGAATGTCATTTATTACTATTCTTTGTATAAAAAATGTAGATATACATCACAATACTCGAGAGATCAACATTGGAGCTTGATTGTTGTTGATTTGCCAAACGAGATCAGAGATTTATGATTCTTTGAGAACACCAAAGGCACGAATAGATGCATACAAACTATTGTGGTACAATGTGGTGAGTAGTTTGTTGCAATCATGTCGTGATTTATGCATTTTTTTTGCATGCATAGATTGAACCATCTCTGTTTTTTACAGGGCACCAATCTACAACACGTGCTGACAGAGTTGCTAGGTGAACAGCTGGGGGTTTACGATCTGTTTAGAGTCGTGTACCCTCAGATACCACTGCAAAAAGACCTGTTTGTTACATCACCGAACTTTTTTATTATTTGTTATGTTTTTTGTGCATTATCCTTTTCTGTTTTGATTCATAGTACTTTTTGTTTTCGTTATGTGAGTTTCAGCCATACTTGCGGGTATTGTGTGTTAAAAATGCTTCAATGTCACAATGGCAGG
This sequence comes from Rhipidocladum racemiflorum, assembly GCA_036346355.1. Classification (NCBI taxonomy): domain Eukaryota; kingdom Viridiplantae; phylum Streptophyta; class Magnoliopsida; order Poales; family Poaceae; genus Rhipidocladum; species Rhipidocladum racemiflorum. The sequence goes on along the minus strand of CM070573.1, from coordinate 81,422,129 downwards.
AATCTAATTGGATACAACACGGTACCGAACAAAACAATAAACACATTTTCATTATTTTATCCTTCTTTAAAGATAAACATTAAAGACCTTCCAACCCTCTCTCTTTTTTGTGCAATGCAGATCAACATGGAAGATTACAAGAAGGAACTTGCTCACAGGCTTGTATACCATCGCTTCAATGACTTGAACCCTCGATTTAACGATTTGACAAACTTGAAATTCGGCACTACCACACGATGAAAATTTGACAAATGTATATGTGAATCACAACTGCGATCTATTTTTGCTACAAACTACATACTTCTAATGTAATGCGATACTTCTGATGTTTTCATGTCAGTAACGAAACAAACATATTTCAAATGTTTTTATGTTTTGAAGTCAATCCCAATTTCTGATGTTGTTTGATGCACAAATTTCTGATGGTTTTTCACAGACCGTTTAATGAGTTTTCATGTGTTAAGTTCCTAACTTAACACATGATATTCAGTGTTAATTTTCACAGACCGTTTAGTTTAATGAATTTTCATGTGTTAAGTGACGGTTCATAAGTTTTTACTTGATACTTAACAGTGGATATGTTCCAAACCTAAAAATTTAGTTCAAATGAAACTGATCTGTCAGACAAATTGATGAAACTTAACAGATGTAACATTTTAGAACCGTTGGAAATTTTAGAAACCTTCGATGCTGGGTTACAATCTTGTTTTGACGAAACCATTGAAACTCATGTTTCATGTGTGAAATTCTTAACGATGAAACTAATGAAACTCATGAACTTACGACATGAAACATCTTCGAACTCTAAACAAAAAAATTGATGAAAACCCTTCAAAACCGTTGAAACATTCGAAACTTAAGACATGAAACTTAACACATGAAACTTAAGACATGAAACTTAACAAACGAAACTTATCAAAATTAATACCTGAAACTTTTAAATTTGAAACTCTTTTGAATATGTATGTAGCAGTGTTTTACCCGTCAATGTGAAAAACTGTAGAAACATATGAAATCCATCCATTTACAGTTGGTTAACACTCAATTGTAACAATGTGTATGAAACGTAAAAAACTTAACACTCAAATATAACATTTTCTTTCTGCAAGTCTTCATTTCGCTGTTTCTTTGTTTTCTTTGCCTTCTTTCTATCCACAGTTTTCTCATTGTCAAAGGCAGAAGACCGCATTCTTGTTGATTTTTTTGGACGACCTTTACAAACCTTTTTTTGAGGATCTTTAAATGCTACTGTGTTACTATCCAATATTTCTTTACAAGTGCCACGTATGTTGGTTCCAGGCAGCGCATCTTGCCTATTCAAGTTAAAGGCGACTAGCTTGTCAGTTAAATCTTTAATGGCCTGGAGGGCAAGCATGTACCCATGTTCTGTCTTACATGCTTCGCTGGCCATATGAACAGACATTTTGCAAACTCTGGCATACTTCACCTTTCTGCTTGTAACCTCATCAACATCCATGGGTACAAATCTGGCACTGCAACCATTTGGAACGTCAAGTGTCCACCTTTTGAACAAATATTTTTCCGGTATCTGATTGAGATTCAAATGTATCATCACCTTTAGAATGTGATCGCACAACATGCCGTCCCTCTGTACTTTTTTGCAAACACAGCTGAATGACTGATCCTGCAAACTAGAATGAACCATGTATTTCCTGTTCACACTTCCTCCACATGCATTCTGGACATAATAACAACCAGACTGTTCATTACCCACAATATTATACATAGTGGTGTTCATGAGTTGTTCCTGAAACTTAAGAAATATAGCACGGGTGTAGAATGTGGAAGCTTGCTTTTCTTTTGGATACCTGGACCACAGTTTTGGTTCAGTTTGGACAGTAAGATACCTTTGACCATCGTCCCTGTCCAAGCAAGATTCAACTAGCTTCTCATATTGCCTAATGAAGTTCCTTATCGAGTCACCTGGATGCACAAAATCCTTGAAGAGTGCATTCATGCCCTCACTTCGCTGTGTCGTGCTAATGAATGGGAAGAAGCATTCCATAAAATAACAAGGTACCCATTTCTCCTTAATTTCGTACAAATGTTGCATATATTTATGATCAGCTAGACCATATAGGTCAATCATCTCGTACCATTTCTTTTCAAACTCATCAGCTGTTAGGGAATCATCGATGCAAGACCTTAAGTAATCTTGAAACCTTCTAATCTTGTGAACAGACTACCAAGTTTAATTTTATGCGTTCTGTATGCGTGCCACATGCAACGCCTATGGGCGATTTGGCAAAGACATTCGCAATTGCAATCTCCATTGCTTTATCTTGATCTGTCATGATCTTTGACAGGTGATTTCCCATCCATTGCCATCAAAAATGTCTCAAAACCCATTCAAAGGTTTATTGTTTCATCTTTTGAGGAAAGCACACCAAACAACACGCTTTGTGCATGGTTGCTAACACCAATAATGGGGGCAAAAGGGAGGCGATACTTGTTTGTGCAGTACGTCGTATCAAACAGAATACAATCTCCAAACTTTCTGTATGCTTCTTTTGAAGCCCCATCAACCCAGAATAGGCTCGCGATTGCATTCTTATTGTCCAACTGCATACTGTAGAAGAATGATTGATCGTCTGTCTGCAATTCCTGAAAGTATTTGATCGTGGATGTCATATCATTATATTCAGTAGTTCGCCTCATAGATGTCCGCATGTTGCTAACATCTTTCTTTGTGTAAGGGATGTTTCTCATGGTCCCATACAGATCCGATAGGACTGACATTACTCTCTTTGTAGGGATGTTGTTCTTGTGCAGCAACTCTATAAGGTCATAATCATCATCGGTGATTTTCCTGTGTGACCTTAGGAAACAGAGCTTAGTGGGGCTCAAAGGGGGGTGATTATGCTCCAGTTGAACTATGGTAACCACCCATTTTTCATCTCTCTTGACAATCACCATTCTGGCTTTGCAGTTTGTTTTCCGCTGTTTGTTGCTTTTTCGTGTGACGTTACTGCAACTTTCTTCACCTATTTGTTTTGCGCCACGTTCACTGTTGCAGCCAAACTCATACCTATTGTAGTCTCGCGTAATTTGGCTCTTGGTGTTGCTTGATACCTTTGTTCCGAAACCAACAGTAAATGCATAATCATTGTAATATTTCTGTGCTTCCTCCTTGGTGAAGAACTCCATTCCAACATGAGGTATCGCAGGCTGTGAATTGACTAAACATACATCTTCCTCTTCTTGATCCAGTAGTACATTGTACGCAGCTCCACCCTTCTGATCATTACTTATGGTCAATACAAGCCAAAGAAGGGCATCATTCAATTCAAGACTCGAGAGGTACTGAGCCTTCCATAACATTTGTTAGCACCTTGATCCGCCATGAACAAAACAGTCTGCACATACAGAATACATAACAATGAAATTTAACGCCACACTTGAACTTAAAACATGAAACTTAACGCGAAATGAAACTAATGGAACTAAACATACATCTTCTTCTTCTTGATCCAGTTGTACATTGTAGCCAGCTCCATCCCTCTGATCATCACTTAACATATCTGTACTTTGATCCGCCACGACCACAACAACAGTCTGCGCATACAGGAAACATAACAATGAAACTTAACATATCATCGGAATTTAAAAGCAATCCAATTGAAAAACAAATCAAGCAAAATATTTCAACAAACACGTTGAATGCAGAGAACAAAGGTGTGGGGGTAGTTCACATGAGACATACCGCGAACGAATAGTGGCCGTGGCGAAGGGCAGAGGAAGTCGGGGCACGGGCGACGATGGCGAAACCGAGGAGGACAACCGCCGCGCTACGGATGAGGACGACGAGCTTTTCGCCGGCGGATGAAGACGAGCATTCACGAGCTTCGCCGCGCGAATCTGAGGAGGAGCTTCGCCGCGCGAGGACGACGGGGGCGAAACCGATGAGGACGGCTAAGCCGCGCTACACTGATGGGGACGACGAGATTCCACGCCGGCGTATGAAGACGAGCTTTCGCACGGGCGAAGCCCGTGCGAAAGCGAGGAGGACGGCTTCGCCGCGCGAGGAAGACGGGGCGTGACTATATATACGAGATACAGTACCGTTATGCTCAATTACGACGGTATAGCGTATTGTAGTTGCCCTCAATTAGTTATGACTTCAATCAGGCCCGTATTTGTCACGTGGTTATATTCTTGATCAGTATGCTAATAGCCTGATACTGGTCGAAGATAATCGGTGATCTGTTTGCCCCGACCTAATATATCTACACTGGGTAGGTCGACCTGTGATTCAGTTATCCCGTCCAGCTAACTGGTTGCAGTGATCAAACTACCTTCTTCCCGACGAGATGACTGGTCGGATAAACAGTTACCCCCGCACATGAACATAACATGCAGGAGATCACTCTTTACATGTACACAATAACTGATTAGAAGTTATTCCCTGTGAAAAGACGCCTCTCGATCAAAAGACACCTCTCGGCAAGAAGACACATCTTGGAAGGACAACTGTCGTCACTTCGCTCTATTAAACAATGAGCCTACCCAGAGAGATGGAGAGAGAGGGTAATAGTAAAGTCAAGTGTGTAATAGCATTCTAATTTTTTTGTAGACAATCCGTATGTGTGTATTCTGAATACGCCACTTGGCTAATAAAGAAGCAATTCTATTTTCTATTCTTTTCAATATCTGATTTGTTAAATAAAGGCAACTCAAATTACATTCACAAGTTCGATTTAGGGATCCTCTGGTTCTGAACATCAACACCATGCTCTAGTCTAGTGATTTCCCAGCACTGGTTACATCGTAGTCGACTAAGCGATTTCCAGCAGCCTCAACTTAGTGATTTGTCATCCACTACTCTGTTTCATGACTTAATTCAACTTTGAGAATGGAAGAAACTTAGAAAGAGAGTTGGAGACGAAGAGCTTGAAGGCAAAGAGGATTGTAGGCGAAGATTATGATTGCGGTAGGGTAAAAGTGCAGGTAAAAGGAAATTAGTCTTTTATATCCTTTTTTTTCATCCACTTACCGCAATCTTTGTGTGTGTTTACCAATAAAATAGAATGTTCCCACATTCTCATTAATAATTGGAATGATTAAAGAGGACAAAATCTTCTTAATGCATGATTCAAAGCTAGAAAGACCTAAGTAAATATTTTATTTTCTTAAGCCTTGGGAGTTAGCTGGCGACGTTTATTGATCATATCAATATTTTGTAGTCTATTTAGAGAGTAGGTGCCATATTAAGGCCCCACTTAACATAATGATTGTGTTAACAACCACGATTGAAATGAAACCTTGTCCCCTTTAGCAACAAACTAGTTGGAAGCTAATGTAACACTTTTTTTTGTGTACGACAATAAAGTCCATACTTGATTATGTTTTCATATCTTATTTTTCCCGTAAGTTAGATAGGGGACATAGGTCTCAATCATCGATACCAAGTCAGTTTGCATACGAGCGATTTCCATTGGAGATATTGGCATATATTAAAAATATTGTAGTGATTTATTGCTACTATTGTGTTAATTTGGGCTACATTAAATGGAGGTGATTTTGAGGTATTAAAAGAAAAGAAAAAAATCTATATCAATTGTGGGGGCAACTGAATTTGGTGTTCCGCTGATCATTTGTATATGTTGTAACTTGGATTGCTTGCATGGCTATTATAGAGGCTTTGCCAACATTAAGTTTAAGAAGTTTGATGAAACCCTAATGGTAGCTATCATGGTACTCTCCGCAATTTTGTTGTTTGAAAGTGAAGTATCTGCTCCAATTTCAATTTGATACGAAAGGATTTAAGTGCAACCATGAGTTTGATTTTGCATGGATACCACAATGTTTATTTAGTTGTCATAGCTCAATACAAAAGGTCTACTGCAATTTATACTTCGTTCACGGTACAAGAGTTCCTTTCATCCAAATGGTTAAATAGAAGCTGTTTCAAACATGTCATGAATTTACTTTCATTTGAGGCCAGCAGTTTGAAGTATATAGTGGTCACACGTACAAGTTGCTCTTTCATGTGAGCGTTGTTTCCCATGTATTGTGTTTTAAGTAAGCATATCAGATTCCATGAGATGTGTTCTTCACTATCAATCCAGCGCAACAAGAGATTTTTTTGGCTTATGCCATTTCATTATTGAGCATTTAATGCAGGAGGTCAGTTGCATGGAATCAAGACTTTGCTGGGAGTACGAATATCCAGATTCATTCGCCTGCTTTGTTGATAGCTGTGTGTTTGAATCTACTGGTGGTTTTCTCAATGTTGTTTTGTGAGAAGTGTTTAGGTAAGGTTTCAATTTTTTTTTGTTGAGATTAGTCATGGAATTTCGAGGCACAATGCCTATCGATGAAGACTTATTTAAAGGAGTTTATTGCGTTCTTTGATTCATGAAACTTCTGCACCATGTCTTTAATTTATGATTTGAAATGTTCAACGTGTCCAATCCGAACACAGCATCGACCCGCTCATGACGATGCGTTGGCCGGCGCTGGGGTGTGCGCTAACCTGTGCCTGGCACTAGCGTCGACCCGCCCAGCCGAGTCTAACTCTGCTTTTGGGACTCTTGTCCCTTGCCAAATAAATACACCCATGTTGTCTTATGTTTGAGATCATGTCCCTTGCCAAATAAAATACCTCCCACAAAAATCGTGTCTTTTGCCTCTATGTACCATATAGTGATATTGTCACAATATGGTTGTAGGCCCTAATTGGCCTTATTTTTGCAGAAGTAGTTTTTGACTGAGATGTACGACTATTACAGCGGTGGCCGTGCAGTCGCAATGCAACGAATAAAGCGGCAGTAGCCGTGCGGCTTCGAAGGAAGTGCATCATCGGCCGAAGCCGACCGCCGCGACCGCCGCGACCGCCGCGTTTTGTGGCCACCCGGAAGGCGTCAACACTGGCGGCTTTTTGCGACCCGGACGGGGCACGCAACTCCGCGCCCACCAACCGAGGATGGAGACGATCAGACGAGACGAGCAGAGCAGAAGCGCAGAGCGGCGCAGTTAATCGCGTCGTGGGCAGGAGTGTTTCCGCACGCGTCGCTTTTGGCGAGACTGCACAGTGCGACCAGCGGGTGAGGGGCGTACGCGGGAACACGTCTCGGCTCGGCCTCGAAATGCCCCTTTCGCGGCGGTGGGGACCGGTTTTGGCGTCGTTGGTTGAGAGCCTGAGTCGGGGGCGAGAGCAGAGAGGACGTGCTATTCTGTGTGCCGCTTTGGTTACGTGACTACGTCTCGGCACAGAACGCTGCTCCCATCTGTTTGCTCGCTTCTCTGTGATCTTTTTCACTCGTAGTAATATTTGTGGCTTAGCTCAGTGCTTCGAGTTCTTGACTACTTGTAAGAGTAAAACTGTGTGGCCGCACTACACTACTGTTTTTCCCCCCTTACATTGTTATAAGTTGTACACTATACAGTTGTGAATGGTGCTTGAGTTGAACACGTTGTGTGCTTGATTGCACCAGTAGCAATAGCTGCACTCTTTAGGTTTGGTCGACCAGGGGTACACAACGCAAGGCCCACGGCATCCATTCCATGTGCGCCTTGAGGGGCTAGCCTCCCGTCTCCAAGGCCATTTTTACTCCTGCCGTAACATTCATGCTGTAAAAGGTTTTTAGTGTAATTTTCACATGCGACAAAGCAATGCTTGCATCCTCTCGACATAAGTAATTGTTAGAATCATGCACAAAAATAAGATGATCAAATTGAAAAGAGAAACAAGAGATACAAATTTAACGTGAAAAATCAGTGTGGAAAAAAAACCACGAACGCTGGTCAGTAAAATCTCACTATCTCCTTGAGTGTTACAAAACGCAGGGGATTACAATCTTTCTTCTCTCTTTTCTGAGGCTTACAAGAAGGTATATATGGTGGCAATCTAGGGTGAGGGTCCCAAGCCTCCCGGCGATAGGCCTCCGCTAGACTCGGCCTTTTGAATTTGGATCACATATCAACAAACTCCACATTGAGACAAATTCAATCTTGTGGCAATTTCAAAAGTAATCATGTTCCCTGAACAACAAAATAAACTGTAGCACCAACTAAACTTAAAACCGTCGACACCAAAAACCACTAGGGCTTAAACTTTAACACCAACAGGATTATCATGTGTACTGATCTTGCATACCTTAATGTTACCTTGAGCAATAACATCACGAATATAATGACACCCGACATCAATATGCTTTGTTCTCTCATGAAACATTTGATCTTTTGTAAGGCATATAGCACTTTGATTGTCATAAAATGTAATAAAAGACTTAATTTCACAAAGCTCAGCATACAAACCTCTTAACCAAATAGCTTCTTTACATGCTTTAGAAATGGCCATGTACTCAGCTTCGGTGGTGGATAAAACGACAGTAGCCTTCAAACTTGCTTTCGAACTAACGACACAACCAACAATGGTGAAAACATAACCAGTAAGGGACCTCTTATTCAAGTCACCAGCATAATCAGAATCAACATAACCAATAAGTCCATCTCTAGATTTTTTGAACTGCAAACAAGCATTAGAAGTACCACGCATATACCTGAAAATCCATTGAACGACCTTCCAATATTCTTTACCAGGATTAGCCATGTATCTACTAACAACACTCATTGCATGAGATAGATCAGGATGAGAACAGACCATAGCATACATAAGTGAACCAACAGTACTGGAATAAGGAACTTTAGACATGTAATCAATTTCATCATCAGACTCAGGACATTGAGAAAAAGACAATCTGAAATGGGCAGCTAAAGGAGTACTCACTGGTTTTGCCTCATGCATATTAAAGCGATGAAGGACTTTCTCAATGTAACCTTGTTGGCTAAGATACAACCAGAAAACTTTTTGTTCCTGATAGTTTCCATACCATGAATCTTATTTGTTGCACCTAAGTTCTTCATGTCAAATTCATTACTTAATTATGCCTTTAATTTAGCTATCTCTAACTTGTCCTTTGCAGCAATCAACATATCATTAACATAAAAAGCAAATATATGGCCGATCCATTGACAAATTTTATATATACATAGCTATCAAATTCGGACCTCTTAAAACTGTGTGAAAGCATAAATGAGTCAAAAATTTTGTACCATTGTCTGGGAGATTGCTTTAGACCATAAAACGATTTTAATCTGCAAACAAGGTTATCTTTTTTAATTCGCTACGCTCCGCCGGACTCAGCCTTTTGAATTTGAATCACATATCAACAGTAACCGTAGCGCAGTTCAACTTCAAACTGGTGGACCATGTATGGTTGTTAGCCTGACACAGCTGGATTTCGCCATTTCTTGCTCAAATCATGGTTTTTATAGTCCTGGCAATTTTTTGGAAAAAAATCTCATCCCTTCCGAATGTAATGTTAAAAATAATGTTGTTTTCGACCGCAAAAATGTCAGCAAATAATATATATTACCTGCCACACTTCTATAATGCGAAAGGAGCTACCGAGCTCCTAGATAGGACTATTTTTTAGTTATATTTAGAAGGGGATATATTTGTAAAAAAAATACATGTAAGGCTAAAAAGTGACGATATCTTTGATGTTTCACTAGCTAACGTGCATGGTCTTGAGTGGAGGCATATGCTAGCTACAAGTAGAAATGATTTCGGCGAGCGATGTTTAGCACACCAAAGTCTTGTACTTGTTGATAAGTGATAACCACTTCGCCGTTGTGAGCTTGTGAGTTTGTTTTGAGCACGACATCTAGAGGAAATGCCATGTGCAATACTGTGGAATTGCTTTTGCCGATGAGTTGATGCTAATTCTTTAGAGGGCCATGAGTTCATAATAAAAGGGACATCGGTACTTCTACGCCATGTCGTTACCAACAAACAGTGCACGCCCAACGTAGAATCGTGATTGGATCTCATACCGACCGTCTCTGGAATCATGTAAGGTACAAACATTAAACATTGAACAGGTACTGTGAACAGAATTATAAAAATAGCCTTTTTATCGCAGAAACATCCGAAGGTAATATATATCATATGTAAGACCGTTCCTAATATTTTGAAGGCCCTAGGGCATGATAAAGAGGAGATGCCCCATGCACTAACAAAAGTATGTAATAATACACTTTTTCCAATTGAAAAACTAAAGTTCAATATATTATCATTAAATATTGCCAATAAACTTATTACATGAAAGAACACAAAGTATTCATCCAGTAGCACATATATATTATTAATATCTATAGAAAATTTTGGTTCCTCATGAAGACTTGTAGTTTCTGCATTAGTTGAATTGGCTACGTTTTCATGCCCACTCACATAAGAATTATCCTCATTGACATCATTATCCTCACCTAAATTCTCATTAGGTTGCTACTCAACATTAACTAAGGCCGATACAAATTCCTCATAATTCCTAAAAGAACCCGTGTCAATCCTAAAAAATTTGTGAATGGATCCTTTTTGGGATTTTACCAACTTATTTATCCGTTTTCTTTTTTCTTTTTTGTATTTCCAGATAAATACTTTCTTGATCTAGCTGGCATCTTACAACATAAATAGTATAAGAGATGGCGTATTGTGTACAAAAGGAACAAAAGCACTTGGATTAGAATTTGGAACTAAACTGTAGAAGAAGAAGAAGTTTCAAGGTCCTGAAAAATGAACTGAACATCATCAGTCTTTTCGGTGGACAAATACTCAACATCATCAGTACCAAAAAATTAAAATTTGATTTACTAAAAGTACTCCCACTAGATTTATACACATCACGTTGGAATATTGGAGGAATTTCGTAGAAACAATAGAGGAATTGTACTGAGTCAAATAGATAAATTTCTACCAAATTTCTATATGGTTTGCTGGGTGCAAACTTACAATGTTTGTTCTCAATTTTCCATCCCCTTGGCTATTCAGATGTAGAAGGAGAACACTTCTTGGGGCAGGTCACCCTGACACTCTCTTCCTGTTGCAGGGGCCCTTCTCAAAGCACACCATCGTGGGTGACTGGGCGTCACCACGTCGCGGGGTGGCCGTGGGGTACTGTTTGCAGACAAGGAAGACGTGCTTGTGGGCGTTGTTGAGCAGAGAAAGAAACGAGAAAATCAAGAGATGAGAAGAAGACGAGAAGTGCCAGGCATTTTGGGGGTCGTGCATTGAGAGGATATTTCGATTTTCAAGTAGAGACGTTGAATTGAAGGCGAATCGCTTTGGAATTCATAAAATTGGGCTCTTTTACTCCATTAATTAGCAAGGCAGAGGCAGGAAGCTGGGAGGCGGCGACGGTGGCTTCGTTTCGGGGGAAGCGAGGCAGCGAGTGAGGAGCGATTTGGGGGGCTGGGGACGATGAGCGATGAACTGAATAACATAGGTGTATAAATGGGATGGGGGACCCTAGATTTTGGGGGCCTTGGGTGGTCGCCCCTGTCGCCTAGGCTCAGGAACGGCCCTTATGGTTGTGTACCACAACATGTGCTACCTAGCTAAGGCAGAGCAGTAGGAACCTTCTACGCTCGAGCACCATGACATTTTTTGCTTTGTGCCTGAGGTGCCCTGCCGCAACATTACCTTCTATAGAGTCGCCCTAAATACATACCCATATTGCCCACCCGTGATGTTTGTCACCTAGCTGGCCGCGGCTTCACGCCCCTTCTATGTTGGATAATAAGACTATCTTTACAATTACATTCGACGGAAGTTATTTTGCACAAAAATAGGGTAAGGGATAAAAAATGTTGGATACTGAGTTTAACAACCATCATTGGTATTGAAAGTTTTCACTGTTTTAGCCCTTTTTAATCTTTTTAAAAAAAACACATTTTTTTTTGCAAAACAGCCCCCTTCTCCAGCGCGGAAGGGCCAGGACGTGACACCTAGCACATTCCGCTCCAGGGGACCGCGAGAGGCGGCTTACCACGCACGCGTGCCTTTGGAGGTAGATGTGTGCAGAACCTCGCGTTGAGCGAAACAAGCCAGTTGCCGCAGTGCGGGGGTGCGGCAGCTCAGTTCCAGCGGAGCCGAGAAGCTGCAGCTCAGTTCCAGCGGATGTGAGGCGCGGCAACTGGACGCAATAGCGGTAAGTGCACCTGCCGTGCTACAGTTCAAAGAAGGTATTGTACCATGCTATGCACCATGCTACAGTCTTCCATGGTACTGTAGTAGGAAGTCGGTTTTGTGGTCTCGTGGCGTGGGTAGAGCTAGTTTTGCAAAATAAATAAATAAAAACTACTTTTTCCAAAAAAAAAAGTGACAGAAAGGCCAGATAGTGAACAGTTCGGGTGACTAGGAGACATTTCAATCAACGAAAGCTTTGGTCTAGCGTAGACTGCAGAGGCTAGCTAGAGTCTAGAGAGGGTTGATGAAACAGTGACCCGATAGTACAATCAGCATGGCTCATCTTGTCTGTTCTGGTAGACGTTGTACGATCAGTTGATAGCCAGTGTAAAGGTGACGGATAATCTGGTCTTATAATCTTAACTATTATAAGAATTAGTTGGTGGTGATGGTGAGTCTGCCAGATCGTTTTTGGACCAGAATAGTAGGGGCCCAAGGCCCAGTAGGTGATAAGGTTGTCCTTGTTCAGAGATTTTTTTAAGTAACAGATCTCAAATAAGTGATAGTTTAAGTTTTAAATTCTCGTTTTTTTGTTTTTAAGAGTTTAGAACTTGTGGTGTCATCATCTATTTGAGATCCGTTGCAACGCACGGACACTTTACTAGTGACACTAATGTCTCAGTTTTGTAAACTCGCAATGTCTGACCAGTGCCTCCCCTTTTGGTATTTAGGGGGTGTTTGGCAGAGCTCCAGCTCCACCAAATTCATGGAGTTAGTGGAGCTGGGTATTCCTAGCTTCACCAAATTCGTGGAGTTGAAGCTGTGGGTATATTAAGAGTGTTTAGGTGGGTCATCTAATTTACATTTTAGAATAAAATTAAAAACTTAAGTGACTTTATTTCAGTCTACAAGTTTTAGCTCTGAGGTGGAGCTGGGATCTTGAGCTCTGCCAAACAAGGCCTTAACATTTATCTGTAACGCTCTCGTATATATTAGAAGAACGGTTTTGATATGGAAAGGTTCAATATGGCAAAGGTTTTCAGGACCTTTTTGGTACCTTTAGGAGGTAATCAGGCGTACCATAATCCAACTAAAGTAGTAGAAACGATACCGAACTAATTTAAAGCTGTTCTGATCAGAATTCTGTTTCCCGTATGTGCACCTATGGGGAGTGCGAGGTTTCAGCTGGCGCGCTGACTCTGCAGCAAGGCCCAATCTCATCGAAGGGCCTTTGATGCCGCGTGTTTGTGCGTTTGTGGACGTAGCAGAGACTTTTTGTCGGCTCTTGGGCCGTACGATGCTCGTGTTGTCAAAGTGGGCTTTTAGTTAACCTTGGATGGGCCCACTAGGCTAGTCAAGTTTGAAATACGGCTCTCACTCGTGTAGTTCGAACGTTTCCGTTTCCCGGCCTGGAATGGCCTTTTACGTCCTCTATCGAACTAGTTCGCCGGTTAGGTTTGGAGATGTTCGGCCAGGACACGAACACCTTACTTACGCTGTTACGCATACGTACAAATAAAACGCGGTTGCTTGGAGACAGCTCCTTTGTCGATGCATTGTCAGTTTTCGCTGGATCTGAGGGTGTTGCATATTTTCACAGCTCATGCCAAATCCGCATGTCCTACTTTCCAGGCAGGCCTTGCCAAAAGCTCTCTCCTTCCCTGCTCGTCTTCCTCCCGCGTCCTTCTTACTTTCCCAGCCGCGCCGACCACTTTTTTTTTGTGTGCACTACCCATGTTCCTTCACATTAGCTCCGAAAATTGGCGGTCCTTCAAAAGGAGCCAAAGAAAAAGAAAAAGGAAAAGAGTAACACAGGAGTCCTCCCTGTAGGCTGTAGTCGTTAGCTTCTGCCGTGCTGGGCAACGGTAATGCAGGACTGCAACGGAAGAAAATACCTGCATCTACTGCTCGTATTTGCCGGGTCAGCATTTACTTGCCCGGCTCGCCCAACGAACGGGTCCGTGTGACAGCACGTACCGACGAACTCCAGCTTTGAATGAGTTCGCATGTATTTTTTTACGCGAGAAGGCCCGATCAAATCACGTCACGTCACATGGCCGGTGAGCCACAATATATTCGCGAAGTTGTTGCGGCTCGTACAATAGCACTGTGCCATCTGTCAGGGGGCAACGCCTCGCTCCTGTTAGTTGAACGATTCGAACCGACCACAACGGCTAGTTGGCCCGCGGTCTGGCCGGCCCACCACCCGAGGGCCACATCGGTCTAGAAACCGCGGATCCATCTCTCCCGTCCGTGCGAGATCCAACGGGGACGGGTTACACCACGTGCCCCCGAACTAGTCGTTAGACCTTCTCGTGCTCGCCCGGCGACGCGGTGCCGCTGCTCCAAGGGTCAACATGGCCGGCGCCGCTGCGCGCACAGGTCCCGCACGCACGCTGACGTTGCGGTCCCACGCGGTGTCGCCCTACGTTGCAGGCTTGCAGCGACCGCGGCATCGTGTGAGGCTTGAATGTTACAGCTGTTGCTTAAGTGCTTAACCGACATAATAAGCGCTTCCCCCGCTATAAATACCAGCCTCCTGCTTCGCATCCCCTTCACACAATCACAAGTCTCAAGCAGCCTCTAGCTATTCTGCACAGAGCCAAAGCACCTCATCTTCTCGGAAGGTTAGCCCAGTCTTCACCACCAACATCGACGTAATGGCTCGCTTCGCCGTGGTCGCCGCCGTCGTGGCCCTCCTCGCCGTCACAGCCGCCGCGCAGGCCCCAGGAGCCGCCCCCATCCCAGCGCCGAAGCCCGCGCCTACCACCCCGCCTAAGATGGCCCCGCTGCCCCCACCCCCCGCGAGGTCCCCGGCCACCTCCCCGGTCACCAGCCCGCCCACCGCCGCGGCGCCGTCCCCGACGGGGTCTGCTCCCTCCGCGGAGACCCCGTCCCCGACGGGCTCTGCTCCCTCCGCGACGACCCCGACGGGCTCTGCTCCCACCGCCTCCGACGCCCCCGCTGGCACACCCGCGAGCTCCGCCGTGTACACATCCGCCGCCAGCTTCGTCGCCGTCGCCGGCGCTGTCGCCGCCGCGGTCGTGTTCTAGATGCACCGTGGATCATGTGATTGATCTTCGTGGGGCTCTGTTCTGCTGTTGTTTATACTACGAGATTCTTTCTGTGATTCTTTTCTAGAGACCGTGGAGGGAGGGAGGAGTGATGCGCGGGACAATATTGTTATCTTGTTACACATGCATGAGATCATTATTAATGGAATTCTTTCATTTGTTACCTTATCTCCTCGTTGTGTTTATGCCCTCCGCGCATTTTGGTACGCCTACAAGTCACAAAACTCCAATCAGCGTGTTCTTTCTCTAATAGTACTTCTCTGTACCTGCAACTTACTATGCAACGCCCAATCCGGGCCCACCTGTCAGCAACAAGATGCGGTATGTTACGGACATGTTCTTGCGCCAGCTGTTTAGGTTGGAGTATGGGAAAGAGTTAGAGCGACAACTGTAGGCAGGGGAGAAGTTGCCGTTTTTTTTTTTATTAATTTAGCAGGGGAGACGAGTCAGGAGCTGTGTCTCTGTTCTTTTCGGTGTTTGCACATTTCAGGCATGCATGCAGTCACATGGTCGCGTGCTGTGATGCTGCCTAATTACTCTCTCTCTCTCTCTCTCTCTCTCTCTCTCATGCCATGTGCCGCGTTTTGCTGTACGCGCCAAAACTATATATGTAGCTGGATAGTCGCCACCGGAGTATGCGCGTCGCTTTTGCTTTAGCCCACTTTGGTAAAAATCAGCAAGGTGAAGACCCCTGAACCGGATGGAGAAAAACTCGAAGGATTGATTTTCTACTCTTTTCTGTTCTAGAAAGGTTTGCATTTAAATCACTACGATACCACGGCAAAAAATTAGTTTAGGAATGTCATCAGAAAATATTATAGTACATACAGCGATTTGATTACCTGTTTCGATCAACAATGGAGACTGAACACAGTTATGTTTCGCTCGTGACTATTCGCTGTTTTTGAGCAGAAGAAATTTGTTTGTAGAGAAGTAGTTCTTCCACAGAATTCCCAGAGAAGGGCTTTGCCAAGTTTTGTTGGGTTCTGTCTGTTGGGCCCTACGAAGCAGGAGAGGCCTTGGACAGGAAAAGTCCTCCAGGAGACAAGGACCTCCACACCCAACGGGTCTTAACTTAGGTGGGCCTTAGTTCACTAATTCACCACAGGCGGCAGGTCCATAACCAGCCTAATTTTCTTTTCAAACATAGCCACGTAATCCCTCGTCTGTCTAAGTTTATGTCCTATTTTTTTAATGGTCTTGTTTATTAATAGAGTGCAACTACGCGACGTTGTACCGTTATGATATGGTTCGAACGGTATAGCATCTAGTTGTTTATAAAACTAAGTGCTGCAGACGTTTTAATCGTTAATTTCCTACCATCGTTCTCCTCTGTCACGCGGCACGGTCTTTCTTGGTTTCGCGCGCGCTTCCCAACCCATCATATTCCTGCCATCCTCTGCTGTGCGGCGCGAGCGGCGCGTCCGAGCTTGTTGAGGCGTCGTACGCAATAGGTTTCACAGATAAGTTTCATTAGGTTTTACAGATAAATTTCATTAGGTTTCACGGATAAGTTTCATTGTGTTTCACGAATAAGTTTCATTAGATTTCACAGATAAGTTTCATAATATTTCACAGATAAGTTTCATTAGATTTCACAGATAAGTTTCATAATATTTCACAGATAAGTTTCATTAGGTTTCACGGATACGTTTCATCAGGTTTCGCGGATAAGTTTCATGCTGCTTCACGGATAAGTTTCATTAAGTTGCACAAATAAGTTTCATCAGGTTTCACGGATAAGTTTCATTATGTTTCATGAATAAGTTTTTTAATATTTCACAGATAAGTTTCATTAGGTTTCACAGATAAGTTTCATCAGGTTTCACGTATAAGTTTCATACTCTTTCACGGATAAGTTTCATTAGGTTTCACGGATAAGTTTCATTATGTTTCATGATATTTCACAGATAAGTTTCAATAGGTTTCATAGATAAGTTTCATCAGGTTTCACGTATAAGTGTCATGCTATTTCACGGATAAGTTTCATTAGGTTTCACGAATAAGTTTCATTAGAATTCACGGATAAGTTTCATTAGGTTTCACAGAAAAGTTTCATTAGGTTTCACGGATAAGTTTCAGTAGGTTTCATCGATAAGTTTCATTTGTTTTCACCGATGAGTTCCACGATGTTTCATAGATAAGTTTCACGATGTTTTACGGATAAATTTCATCATGTTTCACGGATAAATTCAAGTGAGTTTTATATAACACCATGAAACATAATGAAACTTATATGTAAAATATCATGAAATTTATCCATGAAACATCATGAAACATATATGTGCACCTCTTGAATATCAAGAAATCTGATAAAACTTAATCATAAAACTTATGGTTTATCGACCGATTTTAGATGACGACCCACCTCAATATGGTCAAAAACCCGATTTTCGATGGTTTTGTGAACCATGCAGCCGATCCTCCTAAATGTTGCATGAACTAGTTGTACACTTGATAACAAACTTGTGCCCCTTGTTAATTAACCACTCTCGTCGTTCCGAGCTGGGGTCTTGTCTTCGTTTGTGCCCCTTGGAATCACGGCCTGTGCTGCGTACGTACCTGCGTCGATACTTCTTCGGCAGAGGTTGGATTTTTTTTTTGGAATCCCGTCACAAGATGATGGCAGAGGAGGAGGATAAAACCATTTGCATCGCTTGAAGGTGGAAGAAAGTACTATGGATAAGATTTCTATGGTTGAGAGAGAGGTGAAGTGAGTAATACAGACAAAAGATTGTGCGTGGGGTGGTAAAGGAAAAAATCTAACTGTGAATTGTTTGTACCGTTGATTTAGTTGCCAACGGTATACCGTGCCGTAGTTTTTCCGTTATTAATATAAGACTACATGTGTCGTTTTTGAAACCTCATAAAACTTCATTTTCGGTTTTGGAACCTCGTGAAACTTTTGAAACTGCAATATTTTGTTCTGAAGCTTCATGAAACTTCAAGTTTTAGTTTTGAAATCTGACGAAGCTTTTGGAAACTTTTTGGTTGAAATTTGTTGAAACTTGAGTTCCAAATATGAAACTTGTTGAAACTTTGGATTTGAATCTTCTAGAAACTTGTGTGAAACTTGTTAAAATTTTGGCTTAGAATCTTCTAGAAACGCGCGAAACTCACTGAAGCATGGAATTTTTCAATGTTTTCTTGAAATTGTATGAAACATCGCTATACCGTTGGTTGAACTTCCAACGGTATAGTGTTGGGTAGTAGCACTCTTACACTTATACCGAAGTATCAACATTTACAGGTGGGTCCCACGTGTCAGATCATGTGGGTTTAGTGGGAATAAACAAAGGTGTCGTTTGTTGAAACTTGTGCCATAGTATGTGTAGTTTTGTTAAATACAAACTAAAAGAGAGGTGCTTATGCTCTTCCTTTTTAAAGTTGCACAAATATTAAAGCATGAATGAAGGGTAGATGAGGATTACTTACCCCTTCGTTTGCTTCAAGATTTGTGCAACTTGTATTAGGAGGGAAAACATAGAAGCACCTCTCAAACTAAAATATGTAGTTCTCGGATGAGGTGCTTCTATGCTCTTTCTTTTTAAAATTGCACAAATATTAAAGCACGAATGAAGGGTAGATGATAAATACTTACCCTTTCGTTTGCTTTAAGATTTGTGCAACTTGTAATAGAAAGAAAAGCATATAAGCATTACTCCTTTTATTGTAAAATTTCCTTTTTTTGATAAACGAAAACGGTACCATATATTTTTCACTTGCTCGATATTTCTTTGTTTGAGAGATTCAGCATTGAAGCAAACTGATAAATGTGTGAAGAGTAGTGTTTCTATACTTTACCTTCTTGTCGACGATGGGAGAACGGCCTTCCGCCGAGCTTACTTGTTGAATGAGGGATCAACCAAAGTCCCTTTTCTGCCAAAGGTTGTAGCATCGAAGACGTGGGAGATGATCCATTAGAAGAAACAGAAACACAAGTATTTTGTCCTGGTTCAGGCCTCTCATGATCGAGATAATAGCCCTATGTCCAGTCGCCTAGTGGTATTTTTCTGTATTGGAATGATGGATACAAGTACATGGATCTTACAACGGGATCTCCCCGCTTCTCCCCGCACAGAGGGTCTTTTTATATCACCATGCGGTGTAACCATCCTGTTAAAAATACGCCTCAATAAGTGCACCAATTACAAAAAATTGGAGTCGATTAACGTGCCGGCAATTATGGTCGTAAGTGGTCGTAACCGGCAATTAGGTGGAGTTAACGTGCCTTCATGCCGGGCTTGACCAACCGGGCCATGAGCGTCCGGATAACTTGAAGTAATCCAGGAGCTACCAAGGGTAAAGGATTTACCAATCTCCGACACTTCTAATATAAGTTACACAAATCTTGAAATAAATGAGAAATAAGTAATCACCACAAACTCTTCATTTATATTTTAATATTCGTGTAACTTTTTTTTAAAAAAAATCAAGCACCGAAGCACCTGTCGTGTGCGAAATCTGCGCTTCGGGGCATAGGTGCTTAGCACGACGCGTGTCGTCCTTTGGACATATATTCTAGAGACACACATGTAAATACAACTGTAAGCAGTTAGCCCTGATGCATACACTGCAGTAACTATTTCCCGATCAATTGAATCTCTAGCACCAAGTACTCATGCTGTCTGTCTACGCTAGTGCGCCCTGAACCCACATTTCTCTATTATTCACCTACGACCCGCCCAAGCTAGCACTCTATTGTTATTTTCCATGAGAGAAAAGGACGACCTCATCACATCATCGGGCAATCATTCTGCCGATTTGCTTGCTTTTTTAGCCGCCGATTGTCACCATTTTTCACAAAAGTAGTCCCAGTAGGATGAAAATGTCAATTTTAACACCATGTGAAAAATCCAGCAGATAATGTGTGCCACCTACCACGATCAGATAGCTTAGAAGGACCATGTGTATGCGGTAGGTGGCCGGGCCCCGTTGCTGCCGAGCTCCCATAGTTCGCTGAGAGCTACTAAGCCCCACATGCTTGCCATGATAGATTCCTGCCACAACTCTGCAGGTGCTGCCCTACCGCGGTAGCCTGCCTCCTCTAGTGTTCCAGCCCTCCTTCTGAATTCTCTTGACGCGGTAAGCGATACATCGTTTGTTGTGCTTTTCAAGTTTATAAGGGGCTATTTTCACAATTTCGAATGAAAAGGGTTATATTTGTAAAAAAATGAAGTTCCATGGCTACAAAACAGATCACTTCCATTCGGCTACCTAGCTCAGTAGCTCGCTGTTTATCGAAATGCAAATATGTGTAGTTCTTGGATAGATTTTTTAAAAAAAATGTATGATTTTATGAAATTTACTCTTCGTTTGATTAAGGAAAACCGTACGATACATTTTCCACTTGCTCGATCTCTCTGTTAGGACCTAGCTAGGTGCATTGAAGCAAACTGATATATGTGTGTGTGAAATCTGGCCTCGGGACCTAGGTGGCTAGGTTCATAGCGCGACGTCGTCCTTTTGGACATCTATTCTAGATAGACACACACGTAAATACAACTGCAAGCAGTTAGCCCTTACGCCTACACGGCACTAACTATTTCCCGGTCAATGGAATCTCTCGTCTCTAGCACCAAGTAATCACTCTAGCTGTCTGTACGCTGGTGCACCCTCAGCGCACATTTCTCCGGAGAACATTATTCATCTACGAGCCGCCCCAGCTAGCACGCAGGAGTATTGCTATTTTCCATGGGAGAAAAGGACGATCTCATCACATCATCGGCCAATCATTCTGCCTGCCTAGCTCGGCAGCTCACTGTTTATCGAAACGTATCACTCGACAGGTGTGCCACGGTGAAACAGGGGTGCGTCTGTGCTAGAATGAATTCGAGAAAGCCGCACGCATGCAAATCCGTGAATCTACAGGTACGTTGCTCCAAAAAGAAGTGATCGGAGCAGAGCGCCAGTTTTGACGTATCACCTTTCTTTTCTGGCGCTGGACAAGATCACAAGATTGCACTCAGGGTACAGTCACATTCGCATTTTCACATACAAAAGCTACGATGGATCCCACTTCCGGGACGTACGGGCAGGCACACGGCATGCGGGTGCAGATGCTTCACGTGCATGACGGTCTCCTCGGTGGCATCAGGCATCAGGTGCAAGCTGAGGCGCCTGAGCTGAGGCCGGCCTCCTCCTCCTGCCGCTGTATGCTGCCCAGGATCTCATGCACAGCGGTGGCAATATCTTCCACAGAGCGCAGCTTGGAGTCATCCTCCACCTACCATCCAAACGAAAGCGATCGATGCCATCACCGGTTCAAAAACGGAGACCGATCGCTGCGGTTCCACGGCGCTCTAATTGCTCATTTGCTCGAGTAGTTAGAAAAGAAGTTACCTTGAGGCTGAAGGAGTACAAGACCATGGCGTCGACGGAGGTCATGTTGAGGTGCAGCGGCGGGATGAGCAGCTGCTGCAGCCTGACGACCAGCTTCAGGAGCTGCTTCGGCCGCCGCCGGGTGAGCACCTTGAGGCTCGCGTGGCCTTCCACCATGGTCACCTCGATGTCGGCGACGGCCGCCGTCCGGGCGCTCTCAGCAGAGCCGGCCGCCTCGCTCTTGACGTTGCTCTCACTGCCGGTGCTGGTGGCGCCGCAGCCACCGTGAGACGAGGTGGAGTACTGCGGGAAGCTGAAGAAGCTGGCGAAAGGGGAGTGGCCGGCGTCAGTGCGACCGGCGCGGTTCTTGTGGCACTTTTGAACTTCGAGCGACTGGAGGTGCTGCTCGAGCTCTTTCACGTAGTTGACCGCGCCACCAACGATGGATGCTTGGTCACCCTAACACAACGCAAAAAACGCAACACAAATCTGTCATGATTACATTTGCAAATGTATATAAGTAATGAGTGATGACTCATTTGATACAGAGAGAACGAAACTTTAGACGAACGGGTGAAGTTGAGATGCTAATACTGATTGATTAAATTAAGCGCAGCAGCATAGTAGTATATACCCTTCGAGCGTAGGAGGGCGGCATGAGGGAGCGGAGCACGGCGAGGTACTCGTTCATCCGGATGCGGCGGTTGCGCTCGACGGCAATGTGGGTCATCCGCTGACTCTCAATCTCCTCCTTGTTCTTGACGACCTTGGTGCGGCTCCGCTTCTTCCTCCCAGCTGCCGCCGCCGGCTCCGGCGGCGCCTTGCCCTCCGTGGAATTAGCATCCGCCTCCCACTCCTCAGCATTCGGCACCACGGAGGCGGCGAGCTGGTGATCCCAGTCCCCGAAAAACTCATCGAAGCCGTCGCCGCCGCCCGCGACGTCGCACCACTGCGCCGGCGTGTAGGGCGAGTCCCTCCACGGCCCGTAGCCGAAGTGGCGCCCTTGGGCGAACACCACGGCCTCCAACGCCATGCACAGTGTCAAACGGCCTCTCTGCCCTAGTGGACGGACGACCGGAAAACGATACGCTGCCACGAACACAAGGACTGCTAGTGCTATGTAGCTAGTGGCTTAATTAGGTGCGTGGCACACACGGACACGGCACAGGTAAGACACCGGGCCGGCGTGTGACGACTGACGAGGGAGGCGGGTTCGCGTTTTATAAGAAGGAGGGGAGGGTGCCGTGGTGGGGTGCGCGCCGCGCGCGGAGGGGCCACGTCCACGTGAGGTGGTGGTGTTTTGTGCTTATGGGAGGGGATAAACGGAGACGCAACGCAAATACGCAATGGTTCGAGATGCAGGGGTCGGGCAAGCAAGAGGGGGCCCTGGTGGCTTTGTTCGTTGCAGAAAGAGGGGCAGCAACTTGGCGAACGGCACAGGAACGGCACGGCACACTGTGCCGCTCGGGCAGTACCACATGTGGGCATTGTGTCGTGCCGTGTTGGATCGGTTCGGTAGGGACTTATTGTACCTCGGGCTTGAATCGTGCTGGGTCGCGAAGGCCCACCATGTCCGCCGGCAGGCGAGCCTGGGCAGGACCCATTGCGCTTCGTGCCGTGCCAGTTCAGGCTTGGCTCATTTACACTGTTGCGACGAGAGGAAAAAACCTAGAGACGCACGTAACTGATGTACTGGACACAAATTTTGAGGAAAAAAGAGATAAATTTTATTCAATCTTAACCTATACGGAGTTACTGCCTTTGAACCTATACACAAATTTTGAACCTATACACGGTTAAATCTCCATCTTGTTTCTTCTTCCTGTAATTGTGCGTGTACCTTCGCTAAAGGATGGCTAGACAAGAGCGAGAAGACAAGCATACACATTGTTGTTTGGCACGGACAAAGGGTCAATTCGATCGTGCAGCTCCTACAATGTAGGTACTATTCAATCCTTAACGTAATTCTCGGCAGTCTTGTTCCATTCTGCTTATGACTTTCTCTGTACGAAACCATGCCAAAACAAAATTGCAATATGCTCCAGACTTCTGACATAGCATAAATTCTTCATTTCAAGGGAAAACCATAGACCTGCGCCGCATTACGGGAGGCAGTACGACGTGCGCAAACAAGATCGTTAATCAGTGCAAATCTTGGAGGGATCTCGTGTGGGGATTAATTTGGATTTCATTAGATGATGGTTTTGCAAGTGTGAAGGGCAAAGTTCGGAAGTATCGCTAACCTCTGCCGTCTCCGGTCAGTGTCCTACGGCCGGGCCCTATGCGCCTTAAACAATTGGATTTGGTGTTCTCCGTTCGGGCAAGTTCCTATCAAGTTTATTGCAACCATTCGTTTTACCTCGAGTATATTGCAACCTGTCAGAAAAAATGTTTTTCCGTACCTGCTCATTTCAAAGATTCTTCCTATAGCCTTCATCAGGACCCCTGGTATAGTGTCATACTCATACCAACTCCCCAGATGGACATGATTCATGCAATAAGTATTTCTCGTTACAAAGTACTCCGTCAAGTTACAAATAGTTATCGTTCATACATCGGTGTGTTAAACTTTCAAAACTTTGATAATCAATATTTATTTAAATATTTAAATTAGATATATAAAAATTATATGCATAGATTTGTCTCGAAAAATATTTTCATATTATCATAATTTTATTAGATTTTATAAATATATTATAATAGAAATTAGTGGTCAAAGTTGTATTTTAGAAACCTTATCGACGTTCAAAGCGACGACTATTTGCGACCGAATGGAGTACATACATATAAAGTTTGAAACAAGAGAATGTCGTATTTTATGGCCATATCTATATAACTTACTAATGTTGGGTAAGTACGGCTGGTTTTTCTGTTTTTCTAAGGATTCTAAGTGTTTTTGTATTTTTTTTGTTTCTTTTGAAAAAAAACCCCCCTTTGCTGCAAAAAAATGTCTAACAACTACAGTGTTATCATTTTTTAAAAAAAGTAAGAAACTTTTTATTTTTAAAAAAAGATTTCCCAACTCTGTTACAGTGTTTTTTGCTTTCATTTTTTTTAAAACTTTTTTGTTCTTTTGAACCCCCCCCCTCCCCTCAAGATTGAGCTACAGATTTTTTTTTTTTAAAAAAAAATGTTTAGCTTTCTTTCCCTTCAAAAGAATTTCCCTCTCTACTAAAATTTAGAAATCGTCCGTGGCAACGCGCATGGTTTTAATCCAATAAATTTATAGTTCTTGGATATGTATGGAGCTCCAACCGTTCGCTCGCTATGCGTCCGTTTTTTCCTGTAGGAACTACAGTGGCAAGCTATATCAATTTATATATTCATTAACCACCACATTTCACAAGCCTCTATGTAGCTCAATTGGTTAAAGCTTTCGGCTCCTACCAGGCGATCTTGCTTTCTAATCCGGCTCGCACGAGGTACTGTAGCTTCTACAGCACCAAAGCTATAATATTTTATTTTTGTTTTTTCCTAGGATTTTTTTTGCAACTTTTTTAAAAAAAATTAGAACCTTTTTAGGGCGTGAGCTACAATGATTTTATTTTAAGAAAATATTTTTCCCCAAATCAAATTTTTTGACTTTATTTAAAAAAAACATTATCTTACCAAATTTTTTATTTTTTAAAAATTGCAATTTTTTAAATAATTCTTACGGTGTTTTAAAAAAGATTTTATCTCTCTATTAAAATCTCTGTCTGTCTCGATAATTCTTTCCGCCCGTAGCAACAACTTTTTTAAAAAAAAAATATAACTTTTTTGGGCCCAAGCAACATATTTAGAACTTTTTTTGGACTTCAGCTACAGTGACATTATTTTTAGAAAAATTTTTTTGCCCAAAATTTTTATTTTCAAAAAAAATTTGCAATTTTTTTTAAAATTCTTAATATGTTCCTAAAAAAAATTTTCTCTCTCTATTAAAATCTCTATTTGTCTTGATAATTTTTTTCGCTTGCATGTAATGCACAACTATTATGCTGATAGTGTGACCACTGACCAGCTTTCATCCTTGAGCTGGACATATGTGGCGTAGTTGGTACGTTTAGGCCCCGATTGGAAAAATAGGAATTTCAAAGGCTATAATTTATGCGCGAATTACATTGTTTGCTGTGAAATTACTACGTGCGAAACATACTAATTACTTGGAAATATCAAAGCCTTTAATGAGGCAAAAATCAATCTAATACTGCAGTAAGTTACAATGCGCAAGACATGCTATAGCCTATAGGTGGAGAAAACTGCCATGGCAGGGCAGCTAACGAATCTAAACAATCTCATGAAGTCATGCAATAGACAAGATAAGCTAGTTCACTTCATTTTAATAGAGCATTACTAACAGATCGATGAAGGCCAGCTGACTAAGCAAGATAGCTTTGTTAACTAAAATCGATGTCGGCACGGGAATCCTGTTACAATCTATAGCTCGGCCTGCACACACGCAAAAATCAAAAAGAGAATTTTGACTTGGAAAGGAGGATTAATTAAGTTGATACATACATAGGAGTATATATTTTCATATTCAAGCGCCTAATGCTTCGAACCTAGTGAAGTAGTACTAGTAGTAGCGTTCATTCATGCATGTGTGCGCGCACATATGTCCCCTACATTCTCTAGGTTTCGTGTGGCTTACAATGCATATACATGATTCCGTTTCATTATGCCAGCACGGCGCCGATGACCAGGCAGCGATAGGTTTTTACGGCCGTGAATTTTTGAGTCCTGTACGGCTGCGAGTTCAAGGACTTGGTTCTTGCATGGACATGAGCATGCACTCGTTAGACGCAACTCAAAGACCCATCTTTGCAAAGAATCTTGCCCAACGTGACAAACAGTGTCCCCCACATAATTGTTCCGCAGGGTCTGCCCGTGCCGTACGCGGACCACCGCGAACGCTAGCTCTCGTAACCTGATCACCTGCCACTGCCAGTGGTCACGTTCGCAGACGTGACTCTCTGCGCCGCGGAGCCGCGTCGTGTCTGCCGCGGGCGCTCCGTCGGTTCCAGCCCCGCACCATGCGCAGATGCCGATGCGATTCCCACTGCCGTGCTGCCTCAGACGCCGTACGCGCGCCAGATTGCCATTTCGCGACGCCGTGCTATGCAAGCTGCGCGGTGGGGGAAGGCTGAGCTCGGCGAATCGTTTCGTCCGGACAGAACGTCCATGCGTACGGCGCGGGTGCCAGCTCGGTACGCCGCTGATTAATAACACTACTTTTCCGCTCGTGGTTTCCTGTCCGCGGGCTGAAGTTGTATTGTACGTGCGCCGTGGCAGTGCGTGCGCCCCTGCCGGTGCCAAACTAGGAAGGCGGAGTCCGTCACTGGAATTCAAGTTTTTCTGCCCCTATCATTCTTTTTTATTTCAAATCTAGTATGTAATCATAAAAATAACTTTATTCCCACCCGCAAAAGTGTTACCACGGCAGGCCCTATCGAGCTCATGCACCACGGAAGCTTTTGGTCCTCAGCACTCAAGTAATCATCTAATTAATCACTTAATTAAGTCAAGTAATTACTCACTTACTTGAGTAATTATGGGTCTATTTGGTTCATGCATGTACTAAGCTTGTCATATTTTGCTATATATATATATATATATATATATATATATATATATATATATATATATATATATATATATTTGTCATACTCGCCTAAGGATAGGTCATTAAAACTGAAGTCACAATTCAGTTAGTAAAAGAAATTTTGCTATATTTTTTAAGTCATTAACACGTGAGACCTAGAATCTTACCATACGTGTGGCTATGAACCAAACAGAAGTTAGATCACGTTTGTCTAACTCATGCGTGACAAAATTTGGCTATAAACCAAATCCTATGTGTTGCCGAGTTACCATTGCTCAGGACGTGCTGCTGAGCACCAAAATTGATTTGGTTCTGAGCACCAAGGTTGAGCTCCGTCTATTGCGCCGTCCGATCATCTTGGTGGACGGCCCGGACCGCGCCGGGTTCCAGGAATGTTGAGCAAGCGCAGGATGAATGGATGATAGACCGATGGAAGAGCACGGGCGAAGTCGGGTGCCGTGGAAGCAACGGATGCGGCAAAAGTAACGTGGGGGTTGGTGGGGAACTGAGCTCCCCGCCGGGGACAGGAAGTGAAGTGAAACGACGGCCGATGCGATTCCCACCGCTGTTACTAGCAAGCAGGGCGTACGCCGCTACAATTCCCCAGCATGCACCGGCAACGCCGAATTGTTCCGGCCATCCGAATCATGAGGCCACGGAATAATTCACGCGATCATGTTTCGCTGCGTAGCACCTGCCCACCTGCGCGCATTTTATAAGCAAGCTAGCTAGAACAATCCGCCCGTTGATGCGAGCGACGCGGTGGTTCTCGCTATGGTCTATGGAGGCTCATCGATCGATGGGCCCGGTCGAACACGCACGTTGGCCCAGCCAGTGCTTCTCAAAGACTGAAAAGAACTCGCGTTGAGCCAGTTCAATTCCACGTAATGCTGTTCCTGCGTGCAGGCTCCGTGCCGCGAACCGAGCGGCATTTCGGGACGCGTGCCACGAAGTGTCTGCACCATACTATATGCATTGCGAATATAGGTTCCTTGGTTACTCTGGAGCATGATGCTTCAGCGGTTCGGCCTATCCTCTAGTGACTAGTTAGGCAATAGGCATACATGTGGTGCATGACAGTACATGAATCTATTTGGGCCGGTGAACTTTGCATAGGTTCGTAAGTTCAGTCTGATGCAAAGCTGTTAGCGGCCACAAGTTACCATACTAATTATCAGGTTATCTGCAAGCACAAATGAATAAAAGGATTGACAATTTTTACTAACCACGCATGAAAACTTTTTGCATGCCCAATTTTTAGTCAAAAAGCTGCGGTGCATTGTGCAATTAATGATCCCACATGAGACAACACTTCATATTAATTAGCTAGTTAGTGCTAATTAACCAAGCAAGAGGGATTTATCCTTGTCACTCTTCATCTTTGGTGCGCCATTGCGCATTTGTGCTGTGCAATGTTTTGTGTTACTGCGTGTGTGTGTGTATATATCTCTACTATATAAAGTGAGAGTTTCTTCCCACGTCACATTAATTGCCCTGCTTAATTGCCCTGCTTAATTGCCCTACGAAGCGAAGCGTTGCTTTAATTAGTCGACTTTTGCAGAAAGCAGCGTTAAAGATAGATGTTTGATCTTATGAAATAGTATTTTTTTTATTTTTTAATCTTTATTTTTCGTAATCAATATTGTTTTTCGTAGCAACGCACGGGCATATAACTAGTATATATATATATATGTGTGTGTGTGTGAAGCCTTTTCTGTACTCCTGGGAGTATGTACTTCCACCTTCAGTATACCACTTAAATGAATGTATCATACCCATTTATCACTTTCAATATACTTCAATAATAATTCTAATATACTACAATGCGACATTGTTGGAAAAAAAATTCATCGGAGGACTTTTTTTTTGTTATATATCCTTTTCTATATGTAAACAGAGTATATAAACAAATATGGTATAAAGGGTGGATTTTGATGAAATTTTTCGTATAACTCACTTTGGGGTATCTTATAATCAGTATTAGAGTATATTCAAAAGGATAAAGAAGTATAACCACATCATTTAAGTAGTATATTGAGCGTGAGAGTACATACACCCAGGAGTACGAAACCATTTTCCTATATATATATATATATATATACACTAGTTACATGCCCGTGCGTTGCTACGAAAAACAAAATTGATAACGAAAAATAAAGATTAAAAAATAAAAAAATATTTCACAAGATCAAACATCTATTTTTAACGCTTCGTTTCTTGCTAAAGCTGGCTAATTAAAGCAACGCTTCGTTTCTTGCGTAGGGCAATTAAGCAGGACAATTAAGCGGCAATTAATGACGTGGGAAGAACGGACCACTGCCACCAAGTGCTGCTTTAGAATAGTAGAGATATATAATCCCATAATTGGCCACATTTACCCTTACCACCAAACTTTTGGAATAGACAAAATTAGTTTCGAAGCTTGTTATGTCCCTATTTTAAAGTACGAAATGAATGAACAAAAGCATAAAATAAATGCTTAAAAGCTATAATTATGTTTCGTGCGCGCTATATTGTATAGCAACTGCGCACAAGAGAGAGAAGAAGAAGAAAAAAAGAAAGAAAAACCTACCCTTGATAAGTTTGGGCCTCTCTTAAAAAACCGTCATCGAGGGCTCGACGTCGCCCATGGTGCCAAAGCAGGAGTGCAGGACACAATCCTTTGTGACCCAGCTCTACAAATACGAAACGGCCTTATTGGGCAGATAGAAAACCTCATGACTTCTTGGGTGAGCGAGCACTCCAATGGAGGTCAGCCATTCACATGTGCTGCTCCTTTTCCTCTTCATATTCTTCTTTGAGACGCTGGGCTGCTCTTCTTAATTGTGTTGCAATGGTGAAGTAACGCGAGACAGAAGAAGGTATTAATTCCAAGCCAGTGCCATGCACGCCATATATTTTTAATCTACATCAACTACTGCACATAATTCAAATTTAATACTACTGCACACTATTGATCGTTGCAACGTCGAACGATAATTTGTATCACTCTATTTTGATATTCCGTTGTAACGCACGGACACCTTACTAGTGATTAAATGAAGAAGCATGTTTGATTCAAAGTTTTCCTTTCCTTTTTCTTTTTGCCTATTTGTCATGCTTGTATTGCTTGGACACGATCGAGAAGTAACGTTTTCAGGGCATCAAAATTACAAAATTGCACGCGACGAAACCAACAAGCCACCACGAGCCAGGTCGAGCGAAGCCTCTCCCATGTTCAAGCTGGCCACCCAGCCATCACACCTGCCTGTAATTCCATACAGCAAAATCTGGTGATGATCCTGGATGCATGCAGTCAAGGAACACACGCGCACGACCGATGCTCGTCTGTACACCGAACGCCGAGACGGTCGCTCCCCCATCACCGGACTTCCGACCACTTGTCCATGCGCGTGCTTGCGATCATGGCCTGCCAGCGACAAAAACATTCAGTGCTACTAGCGCTCAACGACGAGCAACAATGCCAGGTTCTATTAGCTGCATTGCATGGAATGCTTTGCGAGAGATGTAGAGTTGGTCGTGCGAAATGCCGTCTCACCTCCTTTTCCCAGTCGCAGCGAATGGTTATGACGGCCAGAATTAACGTCTGGACGGCGGTTCCGCCGATCATTCCCGCCCAGATACCCTGCAAAAGTTTCGCACAAAAATTGTAAATTAGGCGGCGCGAGGGGAGACATATGGCAAAGTGAAGTGTGAGAGATGTGTACGTACCAAGACGCCAAGGTTGAAGAGCCATCCGAGAAGGATGCCCAAGGGTATTCCGATGAGGTAGTAGCAGCCGATGTTGACGTAGGCCACCATGGATTGCCAACCAGATCCAACGGCCACTCCTGCATTCGAGAAGACGACCATGGTCAGTTGTCAGTACTGGCTGCTCGTGGGCTTCTTGGGCCTCTCTTGGGAAGGGCCATAGAAGAAGGGTTAGGCCTAGTACCTGAGAGCACGGGCTGGATGCTGTTGAGGAGGATGGTGAAGGCCAGCAGAACGGAGAGGTTGTCGACGGCGTCGAGCACGACGGCGCTGGAGGTGAAGATGAGCGCGTACTTGTCGTGGAGGGCGACGATGAGCACCCAGAAGAAGAGCCCGATCACCAGCGAGGTCGCCGACGACACGATCGTCGCGAACCTCGCGCCCTTCCCGTTGCCCGCGCCGAGCTCGTTCGCCACCCGCACTCTGCAAGCACACACGGCCAACATCCCAAAATTCATTAGCATGTTGGTCTAATTGCGGCATAAAGAAAAGGAAAGGATCTAACAAAAGTTATGTACTGACGAGTACGCACGGTACGAGCTCATCATCTCATATACGGAGTTACAAACTAACCAAAAGTTGCCATAACAACGTGCTACTGCTAGGCACAACAAAAAGAGTCGCAAAACTAGTCTCCGCTCCATGAAAAGACAGCAACATGGGTGTGGGTCAGTCAAAAGAAATGCTGTGCTGCAAGCCGGCACCGCGCACAGTAAGCGCACATTGTACTACGCGGCGATTGCATAGCTGGGGCAGCGGTGTCAAGGCAACATGCCTGGGCCATCATCTGGAAGGCACACTGTTGATTTGCAGGGAGAAAGACACTAGGAGGAATCGAATTACTGAATGGAAAGCAAGGCTATAAATCGGGATTCGAATTTCGGAAATAGTAGTAAACCGGTATTAATCTCTGTAGTACCCTATCATTCTTTGTGCTACTTAATACGGAGCAAGTAAAAGCGATATGTACGCAGAAGAGGAGCAAGTAAGGCGTACCCAGTGCCTGCGAAGAATGCCAGAGGAATCATCATCTCCCATCCGTTAATAGTCATGCTGTTCACGAGAAAAAAAAAAGTACGTACATTGTCAGAATATGGATCGACCAAATCCTACTCAGTTGCGTTTATCAGACTGAAATTACTCTTTAGATAATACTTTGGGGGGGGGGGGGTACTGAAAACTACTTGTAAGCAAAAATCTCTACTATATAAAGTGAGAGTTTCTTCCCACGTCACATTAATTGCTCTGCTTAATTACCCTAATTAATTGCCCTGCTTAATTGCCCTACGCAAGAAACGAAGCGTTGCTTTAATTAGCCAGCTTTTGCAAGAAACGAAGCGTTAAAGATAGATGTTTGATCTTATGAAATAGTATTTTTTTATTTTTTAATCTTTATTTTTCGTTATCAATTTTGTTTTTCGTAGCAACGCACGGGCATATAACTAGTAATACTTAATTACCAGATGGAGAGCGCATCGACCGCAATAGCCGCGTTCTTCAAGTTTCCGGTCAGTAAGATGAGTATTCTGTAGTACCAGTTCTCCAAGCTGCACTCAAACAAATTAAGCACAAACAAAACGTTTACCCAGCAATTTCAACGCGACAACGCCCGACACAATTGTTTTCTCCGAGAATCTGACGCCTGATCCGTCGCTTACACGAGGGTCGGCACTCGGCACAGCAGTGGAGAATTAAAGCAGAAATCGTGTGCATGCATGCAGTGATGCAACCAGCATAGTGCCACTAGACGTGGCCATCACTTTACTACTAAAACAATTGCAACTATAATAGCCAAAGTCTGCAGCACTTTCAAGCACACTTTCAAATTAAAAGATGTTAATGCTCGTATTTGTGTGATTGAAAATGAAGCATATTTAGTAAGGCTAGTTATGCATGTAGATATGGGGTTTTAGACTGCAGGCAGACAGAACACGTACCACAGCATGACGCCTGAGGCGGCCGACAGCTTGACGAACTCCCATATGCCGGCGAAGGCCTCGAGGGAGAAGCCGTGCCACGTCTGCGGGCAGCCGCCGCATGCGACGTAGGCGAAGAGCATGGCTGCGGTGGCCCACCACGAGAAGTTGAGCGTGAGCGCGATGCCGACGAGCCCGAACTGGAACCTGGAGACGAAGAGCCAGCTGACGAGGATGTGGATGCAGAGCGCGGCGGCGGAGACGGCGGCGTTGACAAAGTTCTTCATCTGGCACTGCAGGAAGCGCTGCAGCGGGAAGAGGACGGCGAAGGAGAAGTGCAGAGGGATGAACCACACCGAGACCTGCCCCGCCATCGCCGACAGCTCCGACGACTGCCCCGTCAGCAGCAGCACGTCCTCCGCGAAGAAGTACATGGGCAACAGCAGCACGGCGCACGCCAGCAGCACGATCCACGACCGCTGCATGTACACCCCCATCATGCGGTACTTCTTCGCGCCGAACGCCTGCCCGCATAGCGTCTCCAGGGCGCTCGCCATGCCAAGCTGCACGCATCCATCACGGCCAAGCCGCGAAAATACAGTTATTAGTGCAGCTTCGGAGACAACGATCATCCTTAATTGCATTTGCAATTTCGGACATGGCAATAAGCACCTCATATACTACTGGCAGTACATAGACTCACTTTCAGATCACAAGATTGTCCAGATATAGGAGCACCGAAATTAAAATATGATTGCAGATTTGCAGTTATCTCTACGTGGCAAATCCAAATATATTATTAATGGGTTTTCTACTGCAAACATTGTACCCTATTATACAAGAAAATCAATCTAATAAAAAAAGAGGGCTTTATTTCCCTGTATTCGCTTTGTTCTTCACGACTATTCTAGCTATTTGATATGTACATTGTGTTTGATCTAGAATCGTCATCGTTTTACGATAAAAATAATTTAGTTTCTTTACTCGTCCGTATACGCAGATAATACTGAAAATAAACAGGGACCACGGGAACTCCCGGAAGGGTCTCGTGCACGCTGTTCGCAGTTCGATGCAAGCGTCGACAAGTGGAATGGAGGCATTTTTTCGAAGTTGCATGAAGCACGAAAGGAGGCTAGAGTTCTAGATAAAGCTCCATTCTTTCACTTTCGAAGAAGAAACTGTTATCTCCTTTTGGCTTCTGGTGCCTACTCAGCTCTCATATGCACCCGGCGAACAAAATAACATGTGAACAGAGCAGCTATATGCTTCCTACCGGCAAATTGAGGTGGACCTCCATGGTCTGTGGACATTCGGCGTTGCATTCGGCAGGAACATTTAGATGCGTTCAGACGTTTCCACTAAGAGCATCTCCAAGAGGGACCTTAAATATGGCTCTAATTTGAATTATAAGGTTTTTGGGAAAAAGATTAACTCCAGCAAGAGCCCTAAATTGTTAAAATTTAGCAAATTGTTTTAGGGCCTCTAGAAGAGTAGCTATATTTAGCAACTCTGTGATTGAGCCCTATCTTCGTTAGGTTTTAGGGCCTAATTGCTGGAGTGAATATTTCGTTGGAGCCCTAAATCTAATTAGTTGGAGTCCTAAATTAAAATTTAAGGCTCATTTTTAGGGCTCTCTCTTGTAGATGCTTTAATAAAACCACGAAAGGGAAACTTCGTAATAGGGATTCAAATCAGCGTTTACTCCGTGGGGCTATCCAGGTTTCACAAAACCGTTGAAAATGCAGTTTTTGACCGTGCTGAGCCGGTTCAAAACCCTAAACCGGTCGGTAAACCGGTTCAATTTTAAAATTAAAAATAAAAATTTAAAAAAATTCATGCGATGTAAACCGGTGAAAATCGAGCGGTTTTTCGAGAAAACCGCTCAAAAAATTGATCTCAAAAGGCTCACATCGCCGACGGGTTTTTCGAGAAAACCGACCAGTTTTTGATTTTTGTTTTTAAATTTTTTTGTTCAAATGTTAGGTTTTAAAACACTTTGGTTTTTGATGATTTTCGCGAAAAACTGATGCCGAGTATAGTTCGATTTTCAACCTTAAAACGATTTTGTAAACCTTGGACCCATCAAGACAGCAGGAGGCAAGCCAATGGATGCTAATCCAAAACAGGGAGGCGAGCATATAAAACTCAAAGGCATGAATGCACGATCCTTACGATCTTTTTCCAAGCTTTTGACAAAAAAAAAAAAGGAAAATGAAGAGTACGCACTACAACTCTACAGGTGGAAAATTTAGTGCGGCTGGTACACCACCAAGATGGCAATATCACACTTCACAGTCAGTCATATCACACTTCACAGTCGAACGAGTACACACGCGCTTGATCACTCGTTTCTTCGGTACCTAGAGCAATCAGCACGTATGTACGTATCTGGTATATTTCGCGCTAGCGTGTACAAAACCGGCCACATTTTTCCGTACGAGTATTCTCGATAGATCGGATCCGTACGGCCCCATAGGTGATCGACTAGCTCAGAAAAAAACGTACTTTCTTGGCGACCACAATTAAAACAGTACTAGTAATTCACAGCTCATTTCCTTGAAAATATATAATGTTTCACTCCCTCAGTCCAATTCTATAAAACGTATTTTTTGAATAATCTTTTTCATAAATATATAATGTATTTTATATTTCAATGAAATATATTATCTATAAATATATGGTCATATTTTATATTTTAATACAAAATTGATGTGATGTTATCTATTAAATATCTATTTTTACTTTATATTCTCTACATGTGTATGTGTTTGAAGAGATATTTGTTATATCCAAATATAGCAAGGACGCCACGGACCAACGAAACCATCTAATATTTGATTTTGTACGCAAGAATAGGGATAAATTAATTAAGGAACCAGGTATGAACGGATGAACGTGCGTGCGTGCGTACCATGAGGCCGAAGTTGAAACCGACGACGACGGTGTTGGCGATGGAGATGGAGGCGAGCTCGAGGTCGCCGAGGTGGCCGGCGAAGGCCTGCGTGATGACGTTCATGCTGTAGGTGACGACGCGGCTGAAGATGGCCGGCGCCACGATGACCCACAGCTTCTTGGACTCCTCCCATACCCTCCTCCCGAGCTTAGAATCGTCCCCCTCGTCCTCGCCCCGGCCGCCGCCGTTGGCCACCACCTGCCAGTCCTCCTTCCTCGCGTCACCGTTCAGCAGCCCGACGCGGGACTCTTCCTCGTCCCCTCGTCGACGTCCCGTCTGATCATCCATGGCCAACCGATCAAAGCTTCTCTCCTCCTTTTCCCCGCGCGCGCCTCTTTTTAGGCCTGGATTCTAATTCTGACGACCGGGAGGGGTCGGCGTTGGTTAGCCTTTAATACGAGATGATCGAGGCCTGGAGTTGCGTGGCTGTGTTGGCGAGTCCAATCCCAGCTGCAACCAAAGACACAAACGACATCTTACTATGATTGGGATCGATCGGGTCGGCACACGCCGTACGCTGCTGTTTGGGCACGCTGTGGTTTTGTTTGGTGCCAGCGTCTCACGAACCTCCCGTGTTCCGACTTCCGAGAGACGCCGCCCGCTCCATCGCCTACTCGCGTTTTTTTTTTCTTTCCAAGGCCATCCGGCCTAGCCGCCTACGTGCCTGGCGGCTCGATCGACCACATTAATATATAAATCCCGATCGATGTACATAATCCCTCACGTGCCAACAAGAATCTGGGTCTGAATCAACGGCGTGTGGAACAGCGACGGAACACGACACTGTGGTTTGTGCATGCCGTCATGCATGATGTAATTAAGGTGGGGAAGGGGAGTGTTTTTGTCCTAGAGAGGCGGAGGAGACACTGCATTGTACGCGATCGAGGCTTGCGTATGTGACGTCGCGGAGGTTTTCGCCTGTGATCGTAAATCGGCAGATGATACGGTCCACTAGGCCAATAAACGCGGCGTGCGCCGCGCGCGTGAACGAAAAATGATTTTACGGTTTTTTTTAGAGAAAAAATAGATCTAGACGTATTTTCTAATTTTTTTGGAGGCTCGAAAAATATTATAGGTCGAGCTGAAAAAATTACATATTTTTCTGTTGACGAAAATATTTTTTCCGGGAAAAACAGAGAAAGGACCTGGATGTAAGAACCAGGGACATATTTGTTATATTTTTCGACCTCACCGCTATTCTGAAAAAGTAGAAAATGGCTCGTTCGCGATTTGTATTTAACGGAAGGATTTTTCTGTAAAGTAACGAGCGGGGGACCAAAGCGCGATTTAAAAAAGTTCTTCTTCGCCTTACAAAAAATCGCAAAGGACCTCTACATAACTTGGAAGGACCAATCCGCGATTCGAAGGACTGGAGGGGCTTCTCCGAAAAACTGGAGGGAGGGCACGTGGATAGGCTCCTTGAGCTTGGAACCTCCCGGATGTAATTGCTGAATAATTCATCAATTGTAACCCGATAGTCTAGAATTTAAGGTACTTGGTTGTCGGTATTCGAAAAAATACCTTTGGAATCATCTGTGTATTCTATATAGTTTAGAAAAAGCTAGTACATACAGTAAAAATAAAATAACAGCATATTCAATATACTTTATTAATAATAATTATCAGAGTTACAAAATAAATAACACGCAGACCAACAACTGAATAAACAAATAAATAAAGGCAGCGAAAAAAAGAACAGTAGAAAAGCCAAATGAATTACCACAGGCAATCGACTGGGGCGCACTCCTCTGAAGCAGTAGATTAAGCAAGGTACTCATCAAATCACACCAAAAACGCGGTATTAATGTAAAGATGATAAAAAAGTTTATATGGTTGATTTTAGCATAAAGCATCAATTTTCTAAATATTCTAAGTAATTTCAAATTGCATAATTTTAAGGCATCTTTATTTTTAAACATTTTCAACTCAAGAATCTCTCTTGGATCTATCC
Organism: Rhipidocladum racemiflorum; assembly: GCA_036346355.1. Lineage (NCBI taxonomy): Eukaryota > Viridiplantae > Streptophyta > Magnoliopsida > Poales > Poaceae > Rhipidocladum > Rhipidocladum racemiflorum. The sequence goes on along the minus strand of CM070573.1, from coordinate 81,384,591 downwards.
ATATTTTTCTATGATGGACTCACCCTATCTCAACATCATTTTGCTAAACCCAAAATTTAAAATTATCAAATTATAATATGTGAATTGCTTGCTCAGCATGCCCATGACCACAGGCACGACTAATCGATTAGTTTTACACTCTGCAGAAGTTGTACAACTTTACTCACAAGTCATGATTGTCTCTTTGCGCCAACATACTTTCTTTGGTGTGTGGTAGAGAAAATCACGATAAGACCCCTGTAAAAATCCATCTATTTAGTTATGCACGCTAAGGTTTCACCTCTGAAAGAATCACTCTATTCAGAAGTCCCCTCTTGCGCCCGAGTGGCAGCCTCACGCTTTCACCACACCACTCACACCTAATGGCATGACAATCTATGGTATGTTTTAATACGGCTAGCCAGATTTATCTCATTCCAAATTAGTGGTAGTACGGTTAGGCTTTACTGTGAGACCCTCCCTTTTATACTACAGTGCAACATAAAAGAAATGTTCTAAAGTGCATACTGTGCTAATCCCATGATCAGTAGCTAGCACGCACTAACACAATTTGAAAACAACTATACAAAAAGTTGCATAATTTATTACAGCAAAAGTTCTTTTACACATAATAATACAAAGCATAAGTAAAGCATCAATGAAAACTTATTCATCTTGCAGTATGCCAGCTAAGCCCAGTATTCCATAGGCAACTGACGAGGTGAAACCTTAAAAAGAACCATCGTTAATAAACCCGTATAAACGTCTTCACGAATAGCTGATTCTTCACCTAAAAACAACAGTAATAGCAAATGTGAGTACATTTCGTACTCAGCAAGACTTTGAGTTGAATATTTGAAATGCAGGATGATCATAGAGTAAGGCTTCTATGGTTAATTTTTGCCTGAAGCCAAATTGAATTGTAATACTGAATAATAGATTGAAAGAGAAAATAAAATAAAAACAATTTGACGAGTATATAAATATAAAAGTAACAAGTGAGATTAACATAAATGTAATAAAAAGACTTCGTGAGTGAACTCACAGTCCTTCATGAGTATCGAAACGTCCATTCCCAACATATGAAATAATATCTGAAAAACAATCTTTTGCCAACACATGGCAGAAGAGCTGAATTCAAGCTCGCTAATACATGTCAAGCATTGAATCATCTGTAGGGTAAACTCACCAATTCATTTTATAAAAACAACTTAGTGTCAATTCACCAAGTTACCCATAACAGTGGGTACGACTTTTCGAAAAAAATTAAACTCTGCAGAGGTGTACATCTTTACCCACAAGGAATGATCATCTCTTTCTGCATGGCCAATTTGCACACTTCCTTTGGTGTGCCACAAAAAGATCATACATAACCGTTACATTATCCAAACCTAGCTTTGCACCAGCCGTGTGACGTTAAATCCTTGCTGTGGTAGAAACAAACAATCACATAAATCATAAATCTTTTTTTGCTCAATAAAACAATAACCATTTATCCCCATAGCCAGGCGTACACCGTTGCATCGGTATGCATTTACCCATGAGACACATGTGGCAGCTCCTTACAAGCAAACTCGACAGGATTTACTGCTTGTGCTACTACAACCTTCCAATGTGCAAAGCTAGTTTCAAATTACTTAATAAGTTAAGGCTGTCCCATATCAGCCCTCATGGTTGTACGTGTAATATCGTAGATCTTTGTCAAGAATTAAAGGAAGCCGTAGATAAGGGATTGGGCCAATAGGGGCATATTTAGGGGGGTTTGGGGTAAGTTTGGACCACCGTGGAAGAAAATTTTTCCTAACCCTAGCCCCACCTCCCCCTCATCTCCCCTTGCGCCTCCTCAACTCCCTCCTAGGCAGCAGCCACCCCTCCTCTCTCCTAGTTCCCTTTCTCCTTCTAAACCGCGAATCCCCCTTCCTCTCCATGCTGCAAGATTTGAGGAATATTCGAGTTCGTCGTCGGGCTCGTCGATCTCCGGGAAGGTATTTGTTTTAAGGGTTTCTTTGGGGGTTTTGGTGGCTGCAAATAGGAGTGTATTTGGAAGTTTTTTATGGTTCTTAGGGTTGGGGTTAGACTTGATTGTTGGATCTATTTTCGTAGCTCTTTCAGTGCGTTCGGTCAGAACAGATTGCTGTTTTAGGACACGATTTATAGTACCTTAGATTCATTTCCAAAGAGGATGGATGTTGAGAAAATTATAGATCTTCATCTTATCTTTAATTAGAGACCAAGATCATAAATTTTGGTTCAGCCGTTTAAAAGTTATGGCTGTTTTACTGAAGGCTATTTGGATTCTACCGCTGCTGATAGCACCTGCGGGATTTTGTAATTTAGGGCTAGTTAGAAGCCGAATTAATTTTTCTCAATTCTTATAAAAAGTTGAGAAATGTCCTGTAGATCATGAAAATATCCTCATTTACTGAATTTGGAGTTGTAGAACTTAAATTATGGTCATTTGAAGTTTGCTATCTTGATTGGCAGCAGATTGGTTTCAGGATTTCGGAGCCGAGCGTAGGTTCGATGTTATTCTATGTTTTGTGTTTATTGTGGGGGTATGATTTTGAGTTGTATGCAACTTATTTCAGGTGGGGTGACTCCAGGAGTGGCTCTAACTTCGTGCCACTTCACTACTCGGGGGTAAAGGCAAGTGCATCATATAGAATGATATTAGAGTGGTTGCTGTTTGCATAATGAATTGCTATCTAGCTGTCTTAAATATTTGTTATGCCTTATTACCATGTGTTTCTTGCAAGAGTATGATTAGGGTGATGCGAATATTATGTTTTGGATATGTGAATATGTCAATGCTTTTGATTATGATTATGGCTATGAGAATGTTATGTTTTGGACATGAGAATATGTCAATACTTATGATTATGATTATAGCTACGAGAATGTTATGTTTTAGACATGAGAATATGCCAATGCTTATGATTATGATTATGGCTATGAAAAAATATATATTTTGGATATGAGAATATGTCAATGCTCATGGTTATGGATATTGCTACGAGAATGCTGGAAAAAAAACGCAACTTGAAATTTATTCATATCCATTGCATATGTGCACTCATGATGGAAGAGGCAACCTATATGGATGTGGGCCTTTGTGCTCACACGTAGTGAGCACGAAAGACCTACCTCGTAGTCCCATCCACAGGGATGGATGGGAGCAGTCAGTAAGAGTAGGCCCCTCCATGAGATGAAAGGGAATAAGAGGGTGTATATCGACGGGTGTGCACTCAGCTATACCGGTATACGCTATGTGATTTGCATTATGAGCATGCATAATGCATTGCATAAATGAGAAGAAGTAATTGTCAAATTGATGTGATCCTTTCTCCTGTATGGTTACAGAACATGAGGTAAAATGTTATGATTTATGCTGATGTATTGTTTTGTTGGTTTGATGCACTTTGCTGAGTCTTGAACTCACGCTTGTTATTTAATATTTTTTTAGTATCTTGAGATCAACATATGGGAATGGGAGTAGCACCACCACTTCACCTAGCATCACACAACTAGACAATGGCATACTTAAATTTATTGTAATAGATTCTTCTTAGTGAACTATGTTTTTGATATGCTTTGTTGTTGACTAGTTAATTTTTTAGGGAAGTTTATGGTTGTCTCGCTGGTTATGTTTGGATAAATGTTTATCTTGTGATGGTTAATTTGGGAGTTCCTAGGATCTAGGGTTTATTTTAGTGTATGGTCCACCTATTAATGCCGGTCGATGGGTAAACAGGCGTTAAGGGCACGGGTGGAGCTCACCGATGTCTGTGCATGTTTACCCAATAGGCAAGGAATTAGTCCTATTTCTTTGCCCATAGGAAAAAAAAAATCTCATCCCTGTCTTCATTACGATATTTGTATATGGGCATACGATTAATCAGGCACAATTATCATCCTTAACTGGGACTGCCAATAGGCAAAATTAAAAAGCAAATATCTGTCGTTATTTGGGTGATCACAAATAAAGCACACAGTCGAAGGAATTGATTCCTCTGACGTTGTGAGGAATAGACACGCTTGGAACCCCCCCCCCCCCCCCCCGACGCGAGATATTTGGAGTGTCACGCTCACATTCCCTATCTCAATTTCTCAGCCTACCTCGAGTGCTAAACATGGATCAAGGTTAGCTCAAAACTCTTCTTTTTATGCCATTTTAACGTGGGTAAAATCTGTTCGGCTTGTGCCACCATTTCAACCGGTTGGAGGAGTTAGAACTACTCTCTCCAATCACATGTAATTGTTATTCTGGATATAGGTACAATTAAATTTTTGAAATTTTAACTCTTATTTTTTTAAAAAAAATTAGATATATAAAAATTATATGTGTAGATTTATGTTCAAAAGTGCTTTTATAATATTATAACTTTGTTGAGATTTATAAAAATATTATAATAAAAATTAGTGATCAAAATTGTGTTTTGGACACTGTGTCGATGTCCAAAATGATAATTATTTGTGATCAAAGAGAGTAATTGACAAATACAAAGGCATTTTCTTGCGGAAAAGGAAAAAGAAGTAGACAGAGAAGGAAGTTTGATTTTTCTAGCCCCCTCTCGTAACTTTTTTTTGCGTATCTGGTCTTTTTCCAAATAAATTTGCAAAAATGGCCTCCTCCATAATTGTGGATCACGCACGAGAGCTCGGTAGGTTTATGTGCTCGCAGCAGACCGATCCTGACTCGTTGTCGTGCTCCCCAAACTCGGAAGGAGCTCATACCGAGCTCGCATTGCTCGGAAGTAGCCCTATCCAACTCCTCGTGCTCGGTAGCAGCTGCTACCGAGCTCCCGGTGTCACCTGTCACTCCTTCTATAATTGAGAAAGGGGCTATTTTTTCAAATCTATTAGGAATACGACTAGATTTGTAAAAAAAATATTTATAAAAACTAGAAAAGCAATGGTTTCGTCCACAGGAGGAAAGGAAAAAGAAAGAAAGAAACATTGGCCTTCTTGATTCTGGATTCTGGATTATAGGAGGAGCTGCTTCTGATTATGGGAGAATCGGGTCGAGCCGGCTACAACTTCTAGGTTTCGGATCGAGCCGGCGAGAATCAGCAAGAATCAGTGAGAATCATGTTTCAGCGAGATTCTGATTCTATACGGAAATTCAGCTTCTGATTCTCAGAGAAGCTATCCAGAATCTTCCCGTTCGGCAAATAATCAGTTTTTTTTCTAAAGCAGAAGCTGTCGAAAAGCTGAAACGAACGGGGCCATTGTACAGTGAGACAGACTGGACAAATTCTCGACGTTCAAGTACACCTTAACTAGGAGAGGTTATGTCGGGAAGTTGTTTGATATTAGGATTGAGATACGGTAATCCTATACACCGGTGTAGTTAACTAGATAGATTCGCGCGAGTTGCCGCGCCGTGCGAAATTTGATCTAATTTTTTTTCTGAAAAATAACTGGTGTAAGGATATAAACGCAATTTAATTTCTTCAGAGAGACTTTTGGCGAAGAGGACGACGTGGCCAGCTGGTTGCTCCGTAAAATTTGCAGGCGTAATAGATATATTTCTCGGGAAAAACGGAGAAAAGATCTTCTTTTGGCGAGTGTAACATTACATACGTTCATCGGTGAATAATACATATTTCAAAAAATACTATAGATCGAGTTGCAAAAAAAAAATAGAGAGATATAACTTTACATAAATTTCTTATTCCGAAAAATATTAGAAATCAAGATACCCAAAAAATAATAATAAAGAGATAGAGTTGTAACATATTTCTTTTGACGAATTTGGTTAACACTCTATTATTACCCGGTCAACCTTATTTTGTCGAGTTTAACACTCTGTATGTTAACCGAGTAATAATACATGTTCCGAAAATTATTAGAGATGTTAACCTTCTTTTGTCGAGTTTAGCACTCTATGTGTTCACCGAGTAATAATACATGTTTCGAAAAATATTAGAAATCGATTTGGGAAAAAAGCCTTAGAGATTAGAGATTGATTTGAAAAAAAAAAGTTTAGTGATAGAGATATACACATATTTGTGTTGACGAAAATATTTTTCCCGAGAAAAACGGAGAAAGGGCCATGTTCCTGAAATTATTAGAGATGACAACCTTCTTTTGTCGAGTTTAACACTCCACGCGTTCACCAAGTAATAATACAGGTTTCAAAAAATGTCAACCTTCTTTTGACTGCAGTTGACTGAAACCAAAATTATGCAAAAACCAATAAAATAAAGGTGCCACGTACTGACTTTTTATTTTTTTCTACTTGTTATTGATAGACTCCATCTAAAATGCAGGCTTATCACAGAAACATACCTGTGAATTTCTAAATGGGAATGGACAGGCCATATCTTGGCCATAGTTTTGTAGCAAAACTGAGGACAACACATACCAAATCTTTGTTTACTGCAATCTGTAAATATGAGGTCTATCTTTCACACATCATCATAAAAACGTATCATAGAAGGAACAATAGAACCTAAAAAGACCATAAGGAATGTAACGATAAATCGCAGTGGCATACAAAACAGGAAAACATCATTTAAATCCAACCATAGCCATTGGTACAATCAAGCTCTTTGACTAATTGGAACTATATAAATTAATCTGATAATTCCAAGTTTTATAATTTATATAATCTGTACTCTATAGTAGATGTCTGTGTCTATGAGCTAGCAGGAACAGGAGAACCCCAGGTAAAGAATATAAGTATTATTCAAATTTTAATAAAAGTGTATGCTTAAATACATAAAGGAACATGCGATGGATCAATCTAATATAATTATTTCCAGTGCACTCGAGTATTTAAAGATGAGGAAAAACAGTTTAATGTTAGGATGATACATCCGTGAAATAAATCGAACAGTTGGTGGCTTGTTGTGGTATTCTTTAGTAAACTGGAGAGTCAGGTTGAAGGTACCTGACAAAATCAAGCATGGTTCTGATAGCAGTGAAAGGACAGAAATCAAACTATGCCATAGTAAGTGCTAAAAGACAAGTTCATTATAAGCAACTTAAGAGCCATATATAGAGTAGTACGCGTGATGATAGCTGCTCCATTGGACCATACATACAATCCTTCTAATATTTAGAATTCTCTAAATCTATTGATCAACAAGGCAACAATATATGATGTTAACTGCAAAATGGGTTACATTTTTATTAATTGAAGTTTTATATCACTGGTTTCAGCAGATACTCTAAATATTAACCAATGATGCCCGCCACTCCAATGGACCATACATAGAATCCTTCCAATATTTAGAATTTTCTGAATCTATTGATCAACAAGGCAACAATATATGATGTTAACTGCAAAATGGGTTACATTTTTTACATATTGCAGTTTTATATCACTGGTTTCAGCAGGTACTCTAAATATTAACTGAGGGCCATTTTCCCCTGTCCATGTTAACTTGGATTGTAATTTACTCACTGTGTTTGCTAGTGTGACAAGAAACTTGGTAGTGAGATGACAAACTGACATAACGGCCATTTTCGTTCTGCTAGCCACCTATAGGTGTGCTACTTGTAGATCACGATGTTCTATATAACCTGATCATATCAGCGTTCTGGGTATTAGCTGGCCATTGGGTATTAGCTGGCCATTGCCAATGCAGCAGCATACGTACATGCACTTAATTGTAAATATATGGCACCTGAAGCATTGGAACAAATAATAAGCTCGCTAGTAACAAGTGCAAAATAAAGAAGCACAACAACTCAAATAATCAATCTTATAGCACATCGATGCCCTTAAATCAACTAACCTCCATCCAACGGTATCATCAGGACTATACATTATATACATATCAACACAGACAAGTGGTGTCATCAATTACGTTCGAAACCAAGAAAGGCAAAAAAGCAAATGCCGACACATGAAATTGAACGACATACCAAAAAATGACAGCATTCCACTGCATTATGTTATTATCCTGAGGGGCAGCCCTTACTCTCACAGGAGAGTCCTTCATCAATCGCTTGAAGTCCCTCGTCAACCTCTTCCTTGCAGGAGTCGACATCCTCAAAGATCTCTGCACAACACATACCCACATGTGAGTCAAAGTATTATACAACGCTATCAACCAATCCATCACAGCACAGTACAGATTGCAAACTTCAGAAGAAATAACTATAGGGCAACTCATAACATGGAATTAGTCCATTTGTGGCAAACAATCGTGCTCCCACACGGCAAGAGTAGGCGAATTTAGCAAAAGAACAACTATCGCATTGAAATCTAAATCTTACACCTAAAAAGGTAAAAATCCCCCAAAGTTACGATTCAGACGATCTGAGAGGGATCAGGAGGTTGTCACTTGATATGCAGCTGCTGGTGGTCGCGTAGGTGGGGCCCGCGACGCAGAGGAGCAGGGGAGCGCACGAGATGGGCCAGGCAGAGGAGACAGGGAGGAGACGAACCTGCCGAGGAAGGGGAACCGGGGGGGCACACCAGGCATGGGAGACAGAGCTGTGGCAGACGACGCCGGACAGCACGGGGAGCTCGAGCAAGGAGAACCAGGAGGACGCACCGCTGACAGGAACGGCGGAACTCGAGGCAGGGAGGGGAACCAAGGTGCGCATCAAGCAGGACAACCGGAGCTGTGGGAGACGAAGCCAGACCGCACGGGGAGGCCGAGGGAGACGCCGATTGGTGGGGAACGCACCGACTGTATGGCGGAGCACTGAGGAAGGCAGGGAAGGTGGACTCCTCGGAAACAATAGTGGCGGGAACCGACGCAGAGCAACAACAGCAATGGGAATCGACGTTGAGCGAAGACCGTCAAGAGAACAGCCAGCCGAAGGCACGAGTGTACGGCGGAGCGCTGAGGACGCGCAGATTCCTTCTGGCATAAGATATTACAAGAAGCTGAGGGGAACGACGGCAGTCGAGGGCTGGCGAGCCGCCGCCGCCGAGCTCCCCAAGGTATCTAGAAGGGCGACCACGCGCCGCCGCCGATGGAGCCGATGAGGTAGAGACGGCGGGCTGCGAACAGGAACGGGCGAGGAGCGAACGCGGGGAGAGCTCCGGAACCGGAAGGAGCAACAAGCGAGGAAAATGTCCTAAATTAGTAGTAACGTTCAAGAAGCATCGGCCGAGCGTACAGAGGACGGAGAACACGAGGCAAACCTTGACCGTCCAACAACAATCGAGTGGACAGGCAGAGGACGGAGCGAATGAGATGAGGAAACGTACACAGAACGCACGTAGCCGTACAGACATCCGTAGACAATCGTATATACACGCACGAACGACGGCCGCAGCCGACGTGGCACACCCGGCGAGCCGCGTTTGTGCTCCGCTATAAGATATCAAATAACGTTCAAGAAGCATCGGCCGAGCGTACAGAGGACGGAGAACACGAGGCAAACCCTGACCGTCCAACAACGATCGAGTGGACAGGCAGAGGACGGAGAGAATGAGATGAGGAAACGTACACAGAACGCACGTAGCCGTACAGGCATCCGTAGACAATCGTATATACACGCACGAACGACGGCCGCAGCCGACGTGGCACACCCGGCGAGCCGCGTTTGTGCTCCGCTATAAGATATCAAATATGCTGCGTTCCGGAAGAATTTAGGTGCGCATGTTTTTGAAATGTAATACTTCCCTGCTTGTCTTTTCTGCAACAATAAATTTCTTGTCTTGGCCAACAAGATGTAGCTTCACTAATCACTATCAGATTCTCATTGACCATAGCTGTATAGTACTCCAGTTAAGTATTCGCATCCGTTGGCCGGCGAGGTCATCATCAATCCAACCATAGACTCTGTTATACGCACACGATCAATGCTGTTGATTGCTAACTATACACCACCATGATAATGCTAGTAGATTATTATTTTACCCGCCAGCGATCCCGTGACTCCATTATTAGACTATCTCCAACAATTTCTCTTCATTTCATGCCCTTCCCTATTCCTTTCACCATATTCATTCCCTTTATATCCTACCATCTCCAACAGCTTCCTCTCAAGAGAATTTGTGAAGGGATTGGAGAGAGAATCCCTTTCTATCGAGATTTCTCTCCAAATCCCGTCCGAAGAAAATCGCGAAGAGAATCCGTTGGAGCACCTGAGATCTGTTCGTGAAGGGATTTGGAGGCTGAAGAAAAGCTGTTGAAGATAGTCTTACCTATTAGTGCACATTCATGCACGGGTTGTTTCTCTGGTCCCTGTTGCCTTTTTCTGACTCGTCCTGTCGTCTATCTACACTATTGCGGTACCACTCTTTACGTCAAGTTACTTTCCTTCCAGCCGGAGCTTTTAAAAAGCAGAGCACGACAATTCACATGTACCAAACTTTCAGTCTGCCACGCCATATCTAACACGTTAGATATAGGGGTGTAAACGGGTCGGATATTTCCCGCCCGATCCGGAACTGTATCCGAAAAAAACCGGATCCGGGAAGATGTTTTTATATCCGGTCGGATCCGGATCGGATCCGGATAGTCAAATACGGATGCGGGTACGGATTCGGGGCGTCCAATATCCGTCGGATACGGATAATTCCATTCAGATTTATCCGATAATATCCGTAACCAAAACCGGATATCCGGTGGATGAGATGAGACCGGCAACGAGCCAACGACTCCTAGCCCTAGCACGCGCCACCCGCATCCTAAATTCCTAATCCTCGTTCGGTCGCCCTTCTCCATCCTCTTGACTCGTGACTTGGTCATTCGCCTCTCGAGATTAACGCCGCCGCTGCCGAAAGCCGTCGTCGACGTCCACGCGCCAGGCCAAGCGTATCCACCACCCTCCGCCGCTCGCCACCCAACGTGCCGCCGAGCCCTCGCGCCGGATCGATTCAAGACGGAGCCCTTGCGCCACTCCCACGCGTCGGCAAGCCGTCGCGTCGAGATCTGGGCTTCACCAGCGAGCCCTCGCCCTCCGCACCCCTCGACCCGTCGCGTCGGATCGTTCACCGGCCGAGCCTCACGCCCTCCACCGCGCCGCCAAGCCGCCGCGCCGGATCCGGTTCGTGCGGCGCCGGTTGCCCATCAGCGCTGGCGCCACGGCCCACTGCGCCCCTGTGGCCGAGTCATTGAGCCCACGACCGAGCTCGTCGCTTGCCCAGCGCCCTCGCTCAACCGCCGGGTGCCCAGATCTGGTAGGTTTGTAGGTGAACCATGAACCATGAATGCTATGTTGCCATGTTGGCTTGTTGGCACAATCGGGTGATTGGTGATTGCTAAGCGAGAACAATCTTCCATCTTGTGACATCTTATGTTCCACAGTAGCGACATTGTGTATATTTTAAATGGAATCAGTGAATTTTGTGATTTAAATGTGTATATTCTTGAACTCGAATGGAATTCTCGGTCAATGTTAATAATCTATTAATTCATACAAGTGTTCCTACAAGCATTCAGCTCTGCTATCACCCATTCTACATCGAAGTGAATCGAGCCGGTGATCCACACGACAAGCATTTATCTTGCAAATTTGTGCCGATCAACATTGTTCTCAAAATTTTATCTCAACTGAACGTGTTTCTTCTCCTTGTCTTTGTGATCAACGGGCAACCTGATTGTATGCCTGCTATTAACCAATTGCCATAATCATGTTCATGTGTAACAACTGATTGTATACTGCTATTATGTTTGTCACCTGAGAACTCAACCTTTTGCAATATAATATCTTTGTTACAAGTGGCACCAAAGATAGGCACATTAAGGTACGATTAGAGCTTTATTTCATCTGAGCTTACAACCTGTATGGAATAAAGAATATGCCTATGATCTGCTTTAAGTTTGTTGTTGACGATAAATTGTGGCTACTAGAGATGTGACTTTGTAAGTCGAGGCAAGATTTTGAGGTGCTACGCTTCAAATACCATGAATAATCTTAGTGCGATGGAAGTGTTGAATTTAATGATTGTGAATCGCGAATATTGTACCTTTATCTCAATTGCTTAGTTGTTGTTTTGATGTTTTGTTTTGTCATCTACATCATCTCATGTTTTGAATCGCATCGATTGTGTAATTCATATCAAGTTGTTGTGTAATTTCTTCTCATTTCTCTTTTGGAGCAGATCATGGCATCAAGTGCATGTGGAAGTATATCTCAGTGGTGTGCATGAATCATCTGCAACACCCATGTTGAAAGCGAAGGGCCTCCAACTATTAGCAAGTAAGGCACACATATTTCAAATGATGATGTTACTCATGTGGCTGACAGAAGGTGAGAATGACGAGCCAACAAAAGAGACAGAAGACCACATCAATGATGCGGAATCACTTCATGAAGTCACTTGATTTTGCCGGTTGTGGAGAATGACAAGAAGATTATTCAACAATGGGCCAAATGCAACTTATGCACATACAAAGCTAGATGTGAGAGCAACAATGGCACAAAGGTCTTTTGGAACCATTTGAAGAACAAACATGCATTGCAAAATGCCAGACCAACAACTGAAAGTAGAAAGAGAACACGAAGGTACAACACCGCTTGAACCTTATAGGTATGATCAAGAAGCTAGCTTGAGAAAGTTTTATGTGGCTATAATCATGCATGAGTACCCTTTCAATATTGTTGAGCATGAATACTTTGTTCAATTCATCAAGTCTCTCAATCTAGCTTTCAATTAAAAGTCGGCAATCGTTAGGAAAGAACTAATGGACATCTTTACCCAAGAAAAGGATAAATTATATGAATATTTCAAACAGTTAATTGTCGCTTTAGCACAACTATGGATATGTGGACATCAAACCGAACAAAGCCTACATGTGTGTCATCAGACATTGGATTGATGAAAATTGGAAGATTCAAAAGAATTATCAAATTCATGCATGTAGAAGGGCGACATACTGGTGCTAATTTGGTGATGCATTCACTACTAGTGTTATGAGATGGTTTATTGAGAAGAAATTATTTTCTCTAACACTTGACAACGCTGGCCTGCAAATGAAGTATGTGTGAAGGATGTCATTGTTCAACTCGGAAAACAGTCCTCCCTTCTTTGTGATGGTCTATTTTTTCATGTCAGATGTGCAAATCACATACTTAATCTTGTTGCTAGAGATGGTCTACAAGCAATTGCAAGTGCAGTTCAGAATATTCGATCTTTGGTTGTGGCGGTAAAGGGCTCTCCCTTGCGTGGGAGGAATTTATTAAGTGTGCATCCAATGTAAATTGGATACATCAAGGGTGTCTCATTGACGTTGCTACCGGGTGGAATTCCACCTATCACATGTTGATGGATGCACTTTATTATAGAAGAGCTTTTGAGAGGCTTCTTTGCTTGGAGCGCCCGTAGGTATGAGAAGATGGCTCCATCGGATGCGAATGGGGTAAAGCTTTGACTCTTTGCAAATGCTTGAAGAAGTTCAATGATATTCTTGAGCTATTTTCTGGTACTTTATATCCAACAGCAAATCTATTTTATCTAATTTTTGTGATATTAAGCTTTTGATTGCTGATTGGTGTGCTAGTAATGATACCACCATTAGTATGATGGGGTCATTTATGAGTGCTAAGTTTGAAAAGTATTGGAAGAAGACCAATATTGCTCTAATAGCTACTTTTCTAGATCCTAGATACAAGCAATTTGTGATAGAATTTTACATGAAGAAATTTTATGGTGATTTGTTGTATCGATATGAAGTTGAAGAAGTTATCAAGATTGTGAGCTATATCAACCATATGCTTCTTCTGCATCTAATGCCACCAAGAATGCTACTAGTGCTTCACATAGTCCTATTGAGAGTTACGAGCCATTTTCTCTTTATGGAAGAAGAGAGTAATGAACTTGAAAGTTTCTTATGTGACACCTATGGGGTGATCAAAGATGAAACAAATGACTTGACAGATATATGGCAGAACCAAGACTAAAGCTTAGTAAATCCAATAAGAAATTTGATGTTTTAGCATGGTGGGGTACTCAACAAGATGAATATCAATCCTCTCACAAGTTGCTCGTGATGTCTTGGCCATGCAAGTATCAACCGCGGTTCTGAATCTGCGTTTAGTGCCGGTGGTCGTGTCATTGATCCATTTCAGATCGTCAGATCCCGATATGGTAGAAGCATTGGTTTGTACCAAAGATTGGATATCCGCATCTAGAAAAGGTGGCAATTTTAATAGTTTGTTATTTTTATTTTAATCTATATTTTTACTAATGATGTTTTCTTAAATTTTGTAGATTCTACTACTAAGGTTGCATCCATTGTTGGAGATCTAGAGGTTTACTGAGACCATTGCTACTAATATGGTTGTTCAGGTATGAGTATGACAATATGTACTTATCTTTATCTACTTCATTCCATTTGCTTACTTCATTCCATTTGCTTGCTTTAGACCATTGCTACTAATATGGTTGTTCCATGTACTTATCTTTATACATTACACATATTGTAGGAAGAAGAAGAAGAAATAGCCAATGACGAGGATTGAGACGCTTCAACATGTTGGACTTATGTATGAATCACTTATGTTGGACTTATGTATGAATCACTTATGTTGGACTTATGTATGAATCACTTATGTTGGACTTGTATGAATTATGAGTATGTCGATGTGATCATGTATGTGTGTTATCTTGTGAGAGTTATGTTATGTATCTACTTGTGTTGAAAAGTTTATTGGTTCATGTGAATGTCGTATGGTTTATTCATTTTTTGCCTTGCATACTATCCGACTATATTATCCGTTTTCGATCCATTATCCGTCATGTATCCGTCAGGTCCAATCGGACTACTCCGAATTCGTATCCGTATCCGGTCTATCCGTATCCGACTCCGAATTCGGGATAATAATATGGGTTAGGATACGGGATGAGCAATATCCGACCGTATCCGACCCGTTTTCACCCCTAGTTAGATATGTATATATCCATTTATGTTCACGCTTACGCACTATTACAAAAGAGATTATATTAGACACCTCATTACTAGCGGTTTTAAACAAAAACCATTTGTGATGAGTCCTGGGCACATCACAGACGATTTTATAAACAAACCGTCTGTGATGAGGTGCACATCACAGACGATTTTATTCACTAACCGTTTGTGATGTGTCCCCAAACATCACCAGGGTTTACCTTACCGTTTCGGAGCAGAAAATCGCTAAGCCACCGGTATCGATTTTCGAGCGAAAATCGCTAAAAATCGAACAAATGAACCGATTTGAACCGATCAATTCAAAACGATTAAAAAAATGGGATATTGCTCGATAAATGGCGATTATCGCTCGATAAGTGGAGATTATCGACGATAAACGGTGGAAAATCGTGGCTGTGAACGAAAAATAGGAAAATTTGAGAAAATTTAGAAAAAACGCCAAAAAAATTTGAGAAATGTTATAAATTTATAAAAAACATTGTAAAGACAAAAGAAATCATAATAAGTGTTAGAAATACATAAAAATTATATAAAAAGGAGAAATGAATAACACAACGATGGTAAAAATAGGAAAAAATATGAAAAATTTTGGCATGACTTTTGTTGTATTTTTGACAATCTCAAGTTGTTATGTAGGCATGTCGCAATAATATCTCAACAAATAACATTTCATGTCAAAACCATACACAAATGAATCTAACAAGTTCACATGTCAATGTACATAGCATATGACATTTGAAATCAATATTTCTTACCGAAAATGAAAGTTCCCAATTGGCATAGTTTGTCATCCTTCCATTGTCACATAATCCAAGAATATATCAATACCATTCACAAATGAATCCAAGAAATCTGCATCTCAATGTACATGGCATATGACATTTGAAATAAAAATAAATCTCAATGTATAGGGTCAATTTAATTATGTAAAAACTATTAGGATCAATTTAATATATTTAACTACCGCCTAAACTGAGAGGGACAATTCTCTCTGATGCAATGTAAACAACTAAGCCAATCGTCATTTTATGAGACTAGTAACTCTATCTATTGACAATTTGCAACTACCAAATTAACTTGAGAGGAAACTCCCATAAATTTAATCATACACGGTATATTAATATATTTTTGTGTCCCTAATAATATTAGTCATTGACAAAGTAATTCACTAAATTAAATAATTCAACATCCATGA
Organism: Rhipidocladum racemiflorum; assembly: GCA_036346355.1. Taxonomy (NCBI): domain Eukaryota; kingdom Viridiplantae; phylum Streptophyta; class Magnoliopsida; order Poales; family Poaceae; genus Rhipidocladum; species Rhipidocladum racemiflorum. Next base: position 81,368,592 of record CM070573.1, on the reverse strand, counting down.
CCGACAATTAATATTTTACTCCGGCGATCAAATTAATTAATAAATTCTCGTGCGACTCCAAATATATTCAACTATAATATGGTAATCTACTAATTTAAATATTTTAACATCCACCGACTGACATTTAATATTAGACTCCCACGATTGAATTATTCATATAGAGCAAATTTTTTATATATACATACTAATATTTAATACATGCTCGAATTTATATTTTGTTGTAAAACATCGTCCGAAATCGCTTTTTTTTTTACCAAATTTTCATGCTAAATACCACAAACCTATTAATACTATTTTTAGAGAACCTCTGGATAAATATTTTCAAAATTCCCAAAATTTTTAAATTTAAATTTGAATTTTTACCGATTTTCCACTCGATATTTGAAGCCGTGCCCCGTTGATATCAGCGATAATCGCGATTATCGCTCGATAATCGCGATTATCGCTCGATAATCGACGATAACTGAAACCCTGAACATCACAGACGGTTTTATCCAAAAACTGTTTGTGATATTTCACTCATCACAAATGGTTTTTTTAAAACCGTCTGTGATGTGAGGGACCTCATCACCGACGGTTCGTGGTTAAAACTGTTTGTGATGTGAGGGACCTCATCACTGACGGTTCATGGTTAAAACTATTTGTGATGTGTGTCCTCATCACAGACGATTCAATCTATGAACCGTTTGCAATGACCTTTCCAACATTTATAATCTACGCGCGCGCTTTTTGAACTATAGAGTTGATTAAGTAACGATCATTTCATTCCACAGTTCGTCCTAAAAGGTGTCATGCGCGCTGATTTATCGCTATCATTTTATCCTCGTCGCCGAATGAGAATACCATTGACAGCCACGCGTCTTGAACTATAGAGTTGATTAAATCATCGTCCACAGTTCGTCTTGAAAGGTGTCATGCGCGCTGATTTATCGCCATCACTTTATCCTTGTTGCCGAATGAGAATACCATTGGCAGTCATAAGTCTTGAACAATAGAGTTGATTAAGTCATACTATCACTTTATCCTCGTCGCCGAATGAGAATACCACTGGTAGCCATGCGTCCTGAACTATAGTGTTGACAAATTTTACTTTTGCAATCACTTTGACTTTGCTTGACCAACCTAAATTGACATATTATTAGTACATTATTAGTGCTTATACAAATGTGTCTGATTCTGTGTCTCTATGTGTTTCTATGACATAAGCAAGACATACAAAAGGTGAATTAATCCTAGTGCTTCACTACTTTGACAGTAGTGCTGAACTCTATCAAGCAAAAAGGCAGTTAATATTGTACAAATTATACTTATTTGTAGGTTAGACACTAGCTTTTCCTGGTTAATTCTTGGTAAGGAAGGCAGGAAAATAGGCGGCAACAGATGTGAGGCAGGATAATAGATTGTTAGAGAATGTTGAAACTGAATACCCCTGTTACCCATTCTAAGAGGATCTACATCTAATACATCAACTATTTATTAAAATTGGTTATCCTTTTAATTTCTAGTACACTCGGATATCTTTTCAATTTCTACTTACTTAGTATGCTATTAATTATTAGCTTGCTGACAACTGAGCCGCTTAGTAGTAAACTGGAGTATATTAAGATCGCTGCAGGAGCAAGCCTATACAAATAATAGAAAGACGAAGAGAGGTCTGGATGGGTCCATCAAAGAGCCCTACACCAACTCCACATTCGAGTTATATGTCCTTTTAAGTCACTATTATGTCTATTCTCTAGAAAGAATGATGGTAGGTGCTTTCACAATAGATCGCTAATGATTGCAGGATGGTAATATGATTCTTGTTATGAAGGAGTATGAGGAGATGGATATGATCATAGTATACTATTTTGAGGACTTTCTAGCCGATCTTATAACTGGATATAAAGGATTGCCACTCTTCGTATGTTTCTATAGACCGTTTGTACTTTGAGTTTAATATTCAGTATGCCTTCATGCTGTAGTTATAGTTATATTTTGTTCGTTGCATTGTAGGCTTGAGTTCACATGTAGATCGTACTCGAGAAAATGATCATATTTGTTGGAGGAAATGTATTCTATGATACGTAGGAAGTTAGTAGGAATGGTAGTATACCTATTTTTTTTACTCATTAAGAATGGTTGGTTGGTTGGTTTATGAGCTATGATGGTATAGCTCTGCCTACTTGCAGCATGTGACTATGGTGTGAAGCAAGATTGAACAAATATAACAAGTTCCTAAATAATATGTTTAGACTATTATATAGTATTTATTTGCTGATTCTTGTGGTATTTTTTAAGTATCTAACTATGTGTATATAGCAAGTTCCTATTTTGGCAGTAATAATCTTGTAGACATACCATGACGTATATGGGTTGTTGTTTTTTTTCCCACTTCTTCGTCATTTTAAACGATATTGTGTGGCACATAGTCATACTATATGCTTTCACCGCCCCAGCACTAGCTATCTTTGGTAATTGGCTTCAAGATAAACCCAAGTAGGGGTGTAAATGGGTCGGGTAATACCCGACCCGTACCCGTACCCAATGCAATATTACCCTAATAGGAACTGTTTTAAACTACCCGCCGGGTACGGGTACGGGTAGTACCCAGGTAGGTTAGGGTCGGGTACGGGATCGTCAATACCCGCTGGGTACGGGTCGGGTTCGGGTACCCGGATAATTCTCACATCCGGGTACCCGAATTGGCCACAAGCCCAGCCGGCCAAGCTGCTAGCCCACAAGGCCACAAGCCCACAACTCCAGGCCCAACCGCACAGCATAGCACTCAGCAAGATTCAGAAACCTAGCACAGCCACAGCCTCACTCCGTCTCCCTCAACACGAGCCGACCTTGCCCTCACCGGCGCGCTTCCGCTCGCCGGCGCGCCGCTTCCCCGCCCACTGCCGCGCTTGCCGCCCGCCACCCCGAGCCCGGCGCTTCGCCGGCCGCCGAAGCTCGGCGCTACTTCGCTGCCTCATTGGCGCCGCTTCGCCCGCCACCGCCGATCATGAGCCCGGCGCTTGCCCCCGCTTCCACCGACGCCGCCCGCCTCAGCTGTGACACCACGGAGTGTCGTAACCATATTTAATGTGAATGTTGAGGTCAAAAACATTATGAATTATGGAATGGGAGGTTGAAACCTTACGGTATGGAGGTTAATAGCGTTTCCAGGCCGTTTCTGGGCCGTTTTCGGGAGTTTGGGCCTTCCCGGGGCGTGTTGGGCCTTACGGGGGACCCCTCGTGGGCCAAAAGTGGGGCTCTCTGGCCCATGAGGGGAGAGGGGGGTAGCATGTTGCCCTTGGGGCACCCCTGCTGCCCTAGCAGCCTCCACCTCCTCCTCTCCCTCCCATAGCCGCCACACACCCTTTTGCCCCTTGCTTGCGCCCCCTTGCTCCCCATTGCTCCTCCACCCCTCTCCTCACCTCTCCACCACCCTTGCTGCCCCTAGGGGAGTTCTCCACCTCAACACCTCGAAGATCCGTCCATTGGAGCGCTCCGCGACGAGGAGATCCGGTGGATTTGGAGCGAGGAAGGATATCGTGCGAACCGGGAGGAGATCCATTGGGTTTTCGTGCGTCGGGCGAAGGTATGGCCATGGGAATCCTTGGGGTTGGTCTAGGATATGTTTAAAGGGTTAATATCATGTTTTTAGATCAATTGGTGGTGCTGTAGTTGGGTAGATTGGATGAAACCTTGAGTTTGCCACATTCTCTGTTTCGGGCAGCATGAGCAGTCGACCTAGGGTTTGGGTTTTCGCCAATTTAAAGTCAGAATTTGGTCGTACGTCTGTTGAAGAAGTTGTAGGTAATTTCAATACCTTTCAGTGGGTATAAAGAACGTCCAATTCCGCTCAGCCGTTTGAAAGTTATGCTTGTTTTACCAAACGTATTAAAATCTGTGACGTGATTAGAACAGATCACGGTATTTTGTAGATTAAACAACTTTAGAGTCCGAATCAGTCTTTCCGTATACTTAGAAAAAGTTAGGAAATTTCCTAAGCTACGCGAGGATGTACTCGTTTATTCGATTTGGAGTCTTAGAACCCGAGTTATGCCTTTTGGAAGGCTGCTGTCCCGACGGGACAGAACCTCTGTTTTTGGGTTTTGCGAGTAGTTTGCGATGTCGGGGTAGAAGAGGGTTTGCGTACTGTTTTGTGGACATGATTGTGAGTGTGTGGTACCTTTGTGCAGGTGGTGTGACCCCGGGAGTGCCCTCTACGTCTCGCCAATCCGTCGCTGTGGTTGAGGCAAGTGTATTGGAATGGGTAGCGGGTTGTAGTTGCTAGATTGGTTGATATTGAGATTGAATATATGATATGTTCACATGCCCTGCCTTAATGATTGCCAATGATATGATGAATATGTTGATTATGTTATGATTGCCAATGATATGATGAATATGTTGATTATGTTATGATGCCATGTGTTAGTGTACAAGTTATTTATGATGTTGGCATGTTTGCATACAAGGCATGTTACATGGCCCGGGCGGTGAGAAAGTCATAACTAATCCGGGGAAGGTTGGTGAGAAAGTTATGACTATTCCAGAGAGCCAATGAGTAAGTCCTACATCGTGATTCCATCCACCGCGGTGTATGGAAGCGAGGAGTAGGCACCCTCCATCTTCGGGATGGAAGGGGGAGAGGGTGCACACCGACGGGTGTGTACTCAACCATACCGGTATGAGTTTCCAGGAGATATGTGCATCGCATTGCATTGCATTATATGAGGATGTTATATGATGATGATTTATGATGATGTTAATGATATGCTTACACTATGAATATGAGATGTGTATGATGTCGTATGTGAAAAATGGTGATGAAGGTATTGGAATGTATTTTCTTGTTCCATTGCAATATACTTGATGAGTGATGAACTCACGCTTGTGTTTATGCTGTTTTTCTTAGGTACCATGAAACCGGCACGCGGAAAAGGGAGCTAGTCACACGTCATCACTTAGCTTCACACATATAAACAATGACATGTTCCTTCCTTTAATTGTGATGGTTAATTCACTGAACTAAACTGTGGTGTTGATGCTTTGTTGGTTGCCATGAGTAAATGATTAGTCCATATTTGACATGAGACAAATAGGCTTATATCCTTAACTGTATGATGGCTGAAATTCCTGTTTTCTCAAGTTATTACTATCATTCTTTATGCTATCTTGATATGTAAAGATTGTTGTTGCTCAATCCATGGAAAAACAAAGGAGATGCTGCCGAAATTTTCGGTATTAGCATTTGCTCCTTTGCTGTAATTTACTTGAAATTGTGGTATTTAGAGGTTGCTTAGTCTATGTTTGGTAGCATTCGGGCATATTAAATGCCGGGGTGTTACACTGCCGGAGCGCGCCCGCCCCCGCCCCTGCCGGTGCTCCCCCGCCCCCACCGGCGCGATCTTCTTCTCGCCCGCCCCTGCCGGGCTCTGGATTGTTCTGGAAGGTGGGTTCGTGTATGAGTGTATCTGTCTATCTAATGAAATGTTGCCGCATTGTTCTGGAATGTTTGCTTCTACTACATTGTTGGTATGATCTTGCATTACAAGTGATGCTACCCTGTTGCCTGTTGGGTATTCTTATGTGGTGTCATTTTGGCACTTGCATAGCTGGGTTTCATCTTCCATTACTAGTGATGCATATTGCTGTCCAGATTATATATGCAATGGATGACTGTTATTACCTTTGTCTGAATTAGTTAGCTTGCTCTGAAATCTGAAATCTGAATTGGTTAGCTTGCTGTCCAGATTACTTCTGTCTGAATTAAACAAAGTGTTGGGTACTAGTAATTTTATATTTACGAAAAACAGCAATAATGGAAGATGAAGCATTCTTCTGGTAGTTCCTCTGTTCCAACTTGCAATTTGATCTGTCCATTGTCTTCATTTGCTTATCTATGAAATGTGATACCATTTTCAGCTTTCTGAAGTGCAACTGAACATCCTATTAATCTATTTTTATTAGCTGTGTATAAGCATGTGCATCATAGTTGAAGTGCAACTTTCTGAACAGAACTGAAGCATGCGTCTCCCTTTTCCTCAATGCGTTATTTTTTAATGATAGAAAAGATATGAAAGGCAACAAAGCCGATGGAGGAGAGGATCACAATAACCTGAGCCAAGACACAAATAAAGAGGGCACCAACTATAGTGTTGCTATTGAGGGTGGAGAGGGGAATGTCATTGCTAGTAGAGAGGAGGATGGCATTGCTAGTCCATTGGTTGCTATCGGCCGTGGCAAGAGAAAGTCCATTGGTGCATGGCCTCGTCCAATAAAGGTACGACGACTTGTGGACCTTCCAACAGTGCAAGTGACGACCTCAAGCAAAAAAGTCACTACGCCAATGTTGAACAAGGGCAAGGCAGTGAGTCCAGTGATGGCCTCCTCAAGCAAGGAGGCGGCTACCCCTACAAGCAAATTCATGGGGTCCTCATTCAAAGCATCGGCGTCGAGCAAGGCTATGGTCTTGGTGAACTCAAGTAAGGCGGTGCTCATTCTAAGTTATGAAGTTTTTTTTAGTTTTGATACTAATATAATTTTACTATTCTCTTGTTTTATTATATTTGTAGCTTTACAATCTAAAAGTACAAGTGTAAATCCAAATGTAAGTGCAAGTGCAAGTGCAAATGCAAGTGCAAACATTGAACAGAGTACAGAAGAAGTTCAAGAAGATGAAGCAAATCTTAAAATTGGAAGGAAGCTCACTTCCTTTGTGTGGGATCATTTTACGAAGTTTGTGAAGGAGGTAACAAAAGATGATGGGTCAGTCATCAAGGAGCAATGGGCTAAATGCAAGATGTGTTCACATACAACTAGAGCTGAAAGCAGAAATGGTACGCATGCTTTTAGTAATCACTTGAAATTGAAGCATAAGGTTGTGAAAGGTCAACAACTATTACATCAAAAGGATGATGGCATTGCAACATATCGGTATGATCAGGAAGTTAGTTTGAGAAAATTTTATTATGCCATCATTATGTATGAGTATCCATTTAATATCTCTCAACATGAGTATTTTGTTGATTTCATCAAGTCACTACGACCAAGTTTTCCTGTGAAATCTCATAATACAATTCGTAAAGAAATCATGGATCTCTATAAAGAGGGAAAAAAACAAGTTGTATGACCAGTTTAAGTCACTCTCTTGTCGCTTTAGTTTTACTATGGACATGTGGACATCAAATCAGAACAAAGCATATATGTGTGTCACAACGCATTGGGTTGATGATGATTGGAACATGCAAAAAAGGATTATCAATTTCATTCATGTACATGGCAGTCATTCAGGGCTAAAGTTGGGTGACACATTTTTTTCCAATGTATTGAATTGGAACCTTGATAAGAAAATGTTTGCCCTTTCATTGGATAATGCGTCTTCAAACAAAATTGTTGCTGACGTTGTCATTGAAAATGCTAGAGGCTTACTTGTGTGCGGTGGCAAATTTTTTCATGTTAGATGTGCAAATCATATACTGAACCTTGTTGTTACAAGTGGGTTACAAACAATTGGAGGAATTATTGGAAATATTAGAGTTCATAACAATAGTAAAAAGACCACCCCAGCAGTGGGAGGCATTTGAAAAATATGCTAAAGAATGTGATTTGGACACTACAAAAGCACTTTTCTTAGATGTTGTCACAAGATGGAACTCAACTTATATTATGATAAGAGATGCAATTTACTACAAGGATGCTTTTGATCGACTTGCTCTTAAAGATAGGGCTAGATATGGGCATGTCATCCCTACAAGTCATGATTGGTTGAATGCAGTAAGTATTTGTAAATGTTTGAAGAAGTTTTATGATGTCACTCTACTATTCTCTGGCACATCTTATCCTACTGCAAATCATTTCTATCGAAAATTTTGTGAGATCAAAATTGCTATTGAAAAGATGGTATGAGAATGATGATGTCATAATTTCTGCTTTGGCTGAATCTATGAAAGATAAATTTGAAAAGTATTGGGACATGAACAATTTGGCTTTGGCAGTAGCAGCTTTTTTGGATCCAAAGTACAAACACAAGATGGTTGAGTTGTGTTTGTCAAAAATATATAGTATTGAGATGGCCGAGTTAGAGAAGGTAGAATTTATGAATGTGGTTAATGAATTATTTGCATGTTATTCATCAAGCATCAATGCATCTTCTATCAATAAGACATCTACTTCGAAAGAGTGTGATATGGTATCTAAGTCAAAAAATTTCTTATTGGATGATGAGGATGAGGATGAAATTGATTTTGGTGTGTTGTATGACTCTACAAGCAATGATAAGAAGATGTCAGAGTTGGATGTGTACATGAGTGAGGGACTATTGAAGTTTAATGATGGAGATTGAATATTTGATGTGCTCTCATGGTGGAAGGGGCAAATGACAACTTATCCTATTCTTTCATGTCTTGCTCGTGATGTGCTATCTATGCAAGTGTCTACCGTTGCTTCAGAGTCAGCATTTAGCGCTGTTGGACGCGTTATTGATCCGTTCCGTAGTCGTCTTGATGCCGACTTTGTTGAGGCTTTAGTTTGTACCAAGGATTGGATGATTAATTCACAAAAGGTAAGTTTTTATTTTATGTATGTGGCTTCGGTAATGCATAAGGAAATGTCTTGGTTCATAGCTTCTAATTTCTTGTTTACCCATTTCAAATTCAAAGAACAAAATAGCAACCTTAATTGAAGATCTTAATGCTGTGGGGACGAATGACGATGTTGAGACTTGAGATCTTGATATATGCATGAAGAAATTTGTTTTGTATAATTTAACTCTATGTGTTGGACTATATGTGTTGAACTATGTGTGTGAATTTCACTTCATGTAATGGACTTTGTGTGTTTATTGAACTCCATGTGTTTGATTATGTACTATTTGAACTCTTTGTTGGACTATGTATGTTTGATTATCTATTGTGTTATGTGATGTATAAGTGTAATGGTTGGATTGTTTTCATCGCATATTTTGATCCTAGGTATTTCGTGCACTACCCGATGAAGTACCCGTTGTCTGTATTATACCCGTCCGCACATTACCCGGAACCTGATTTTTACCCGTTCATAGAAAATGCTACCCGTTACCCGTACCCGACTTGATTTTTACTACCCGTAACCGTACCCGTACCCGGAGAAAAAATAATAGGGTAGGGTATGGGATGACCTACTACCCGCCCGAACCCGACCCGTTTACACCCCTAAACCCAAATCACACCAATTGTTGTAGGTTATGGTGGTTTGCGTTTCGGATGGAGATGATGCAAATAGAATACGCGTAACCAGGTTATGAGAAACCATGTCATGTTAAATAACAACTTAATAATGCATTAACAATATAGACATACCATAGTATATTTGGGAAATTTATAATTATAAAATTATGCTTTGTTAATATAAATACAATTACAATAGTACAGACTATTTTAATAGCTATCTAACATTTATATCTCTACTCTACCTATTCGATAATGCCCTTATGCTCATGGAATGCTAAAAGGCAAAGTTCTCTATTTATAGAGTTTAAGGACCGTTGTATTCTTAGTACGTGTCAAAATCATATTTCTTGATGTAAAATATCTACATAATAGAAACTTCTTTACAGTAATCTCTATGAAATATCTTAGCTCGTACATTGTTGAAAGTCTTCCGGAGTTTTCTACAAGAAACAACTCGCCCTCCCTCTTGTTCCTCTCCACCGGCAAGGCTCCGCCGCGGACCCGTCAAATATGCTGCGACGTCGCGGCCTGGCCTTCTCCCACCTCCTCGCGACCTCGCCTCCAACCCCACCCCGTCAACCTCGCCCGCGCCCTCGTCCTCCTCCCTTCCCCACGCCACGCCTCCCCCGCACTACCACCGCGCTCTCCGCTGTCTCTGGCCTCCCCTTGATCGCCTTGTCCACCCTCTCTCTAGCCGCCGCGGCGCTCTGCCTCTCCACCGACAACCTCATGGAGACCCTACATGGGTCCAAGTCGTCCGCGGCGCGGATCTTGGAGCGGACGCAACGCACTTTGGGCTGCTGGCGGCGGGTGACCTGCATCCATCATGTCCTGCGCCAACCACGACAACTGCGCATCTTTCCATTGATGGATATAATAGTTCCTGCTCTAAACTCGCAGCGTGACACGGTGACTTTAAGAACTTACACACAGTGAGTTTAAGAACTTGCACACATACAATTGGTCTTTACTCTCAATAAGAAATAAGGACAACCGACTGACTACCTAAACAGGGACTAAGCTGAGCACACTTTTGCTCTTCCATTGCCGACGAGTTCTACACGATATACATCTTTTGACTGGAAAGCATACTTTTTTTTTTCTTTTTTACTGGACTTGTGATCTGGCTGCCTCTAATTTGTGGTTGCTACTGCAACCACGCTAACAATTAGGGTATCCATATGTCATGTTGTACGATTCAGGTGTTGATATATATCATCATCATTATAGCTTGCTTATTGGTGGAAATTATAATGGTATCCGCATGTTCAAGAATTATTGATGCCCAATCTTTAGGGCTTGTTGGGATCCATGCAGCTAATAGTTAGCTGCTAAAAATTAGCTGAAGTGGATCCAAACACCCCCAGCTAATAGACCAGCTAACTATTAGCTGGGCACTCAACTAATGGTTATCTCATTAGCTAGCCAAACCCAGCTAATAACAGCTAATAGGTGGTATTTAACTAAAATATCCTTCGCATCTACCACCAATAGCACGAGTATTCTGGACAATAGCATCTATTAGTCACATATTAGCTGGTAGATCCAAACACCCTCTAACTAATAGTTAGCTAGCTAATATTAATTAGGAACTATTAGCTGCTAATGGATCCAAACAGGCTCTTAATGGGCATGGAATCTCAGGCACTGCTTCGTAACTGCATTCTTAGGGTGGTATAGTGTAACTGTATTCTTAAGGCGGTATAATCTAACCGCATTCCTAGGGCAATTCCGCGGTGGTATATCTAGGTGACAAATTCTGAAAACTGCAAACTAGCAGCGCAAGCTTGCCATTTTAATGCCTCAGCCTGGCATAGGGAATTTTTACTGTGCATTATCTGTGTAGTATATGGCAGTAGTAGTATTAGATCCGGCCGATGATTCATTGAGGGCATCATGGACTTTTGCCAATAAAAATATTAAGTTTTGCAAAGGATATAAACGTATTTTCGCATTATCCTCTTCTCTGTTCGCACGTTATCCTCATCCCCGTTCTCAAATCATGCCCGTGTATTCAATCGGCGAGAAGATCAAAAGTACTGGAGGAGTTCGCTGCCGCGCCCCATGGGCCCGCCGACGAGGTCAAAGCACGGCAGCGCGGCGGAGTCCGCATAGGCCTTGACGGAGCTCGAGCGGAAGATGAGCCCGAGGACGAGGAGGCGGTGCCGAGAGTGATGACGATGAAGGCGACGACCATGAAGAGGAAGCAGAGCAAACAGCACGGGCAGCTCCGCGCGGGGGCCGGGGACCGTAGTACGTTGGCTGCCTGGGCTGCGGCGGAATCGGCGAGCCGTAATAGGCGCGGTTGAGTTGCGACTGCGGATGCTGCAGCCATGAATTTGCTCGTGGCTAAGGACGTATGTGCGTAACCAATTCTTTTGCTAGAGAGGGTGATCGATTGATAATGAGGTAGATCAAGTCTGATAGAAGACAATTCGAATGTTTTGTTTACTGCAAGATAAATTCCGATTGTGTGTGCTTATCCTATGTGAAGATCTTAAGCATGTACACCACAGCACAGCCACAAACATTGTTTGGTTGTAGCCTGTACGGCTGGATAAATATAAATAAATAAATAAATAAATATAAATATAAATAAACCCCCTTATAGGGGAAGAGATTGGGGGCCAACCGGCCCCCACGTGTCCCTGCATTTTTTGCGTAAAGCCCCCCGGTTTCTTCCAAATTACGTTTAGGTCTTTACGTGATTTTATGTGAGAGGGAAATAATTTTTTCGTTTCGCGTTTAGGTCCCTGGTTTGCCGTTTTGCATGGAGGACCTCCCGTTAAGCCCGAATCACGAACGAGCCCTTTCCTAATTATTCAAAATAGCGAACAGGTCCAAAATTATAACAAATAGGTCCTCGCATTTTACGTTCGGGTCCTTTCTCCGTTTTGTTCGAAAAAAATGTTTTCGTCCGTTTTTTTCTCCGCAGCATGCGAAAATATTTTCGGTCTGCTTTTCCACCGGAGCATGGAGGAAATATTTTCTGGTGCTATTTCCCCAAAAATGAGTAACCGCTTCTTTCTCCGCTTTTACCCAAAAAATGTTTTGATCCGCTTTTTCCTCCGAACATGGGAAAATGTTTTTCGTGGCTATTTCCCTAAAAAATGAGGACCGCTTCTTCTTCGCTTTACCCAAAAAATGTTTTTGATCCGCTTTTTCTTCCTCCGAGCATGGGAAAAATGTTTTCGTTGGTCGCTTATCCAAAAAATGTAAAACTGCTTCTTTCTCCGCTTTTGCCCTTAAAATTTTTTTCGTGGAGCCGCTTTTCTCCTCGGAGTAATGGGGAAAATGTTTTCGTGGCTATTTCCCAAAAAAAATATGTGAGGCCGTTTCTTTCTCTGCTTTGCCTCGAAAACAAAATTTTTGTTATCCATTTTTTCTCCGAGCATGAGAAAATGTTTTCGCTGGCCATTTCCCCACAAAAAAATGGGAATTCGGTTTCGTCAATTGCTTCTCCGCTTTTACCGTTTCCCTCATTTTTCATGGGAAAATAAGCGCATAAGGTGATGTTCCTACCTTTTTTAGATAAAAACTGGATTAAATTTTCTCGTGACGGCTGGAGCATAGCGGCTCTCACTAGTGGTCTATATAAGTAAACGGACTACACTTAAGTGGTCAAATCGAAAATTACTACCCCCGTTTTAAAATAGGTGTCATTTTTAGACAATGGCAATTTGGCACGAACTCCAATATTCACCTTTGACAATTGATTTTTATAGTAGCATATCGGTGCAGATCATAAAGAACATAATATTTTTGGAGTACCTTTAATGATATCTGCCAATACTATTTCGATACAACCAATCTAAATACCTTTTGTGCGTAATGGTGGTCAGAGTTTGCAAAGTTTAACTGCACGCATTGTTAAATTGACCTCTATTCTGAATCACAGAGGTAGTGGAATGTCAGGATCATGTAGCTTGTGCGATACAGTATATTCCATTCATTCGGGCTCAAGTCAGATTTGTCAACATTGTTTCAAGCAATTTCTATATGTGAATTTTTCTGTGTTCTTCGAGGACTAGAAAATGCTTCACGGTAGAGTAGCTTGCTTAGGGTAGACTGGTGGAGTTATCTTGGCGTGTTCATAGACAAGTTCTACACAACATACTCTCTTTGAGAGGTGCTTCTATGCTTTTCCTTTCAAAAATTGCACAACTATTAAAACATGAATGAAGGGTAGATGGCGATTACTTACCCCCTCGCTTGTTTCAAGATTTGTACAACTTGTACTAGAAGGAAAAGCATAGAAGCGCTGCTCACTTTTTTTTTATGGAATAACATATACATGTTTCGATTGGAAGGCAAATTTTCTTTTGATTAGATTGCTCCGGTTTTTGGAATTTGGATGCATTTTATTGCACTTGTTTCTTATTCAGACTACTATCAACCATCCTGTTTTGTTAACCTATCACTATTTTATTTGAATGTTGCAGTATAACCGAGATGTACATTATGGAACTTAATTCAGCCTTGTGGTACCTTTTTCTTTCACATTCTTGTTGGCTCCTCCCATTATCCTAATACGTACAACTTCGTTTTTATTGACAGAATGAAGTTGACATCGTAATGCTTCCTCTGGGACTAGGTCCTCAACCATTTAGCCACGGTTGTTGTTAAACTAGAAAATTTATCCGCGCAACTGCATGGCTAGATATTATAATACGATTATCTTTGATATATAACTATATTTTATATAATTGTGTATTTTTTTATATAACTCTAATATCTATATATGATTAATATGCACTGTTATAATCCGGTCCTACCAAAATCTCAGTATGGAAGGGCTTTATCTATTAGTGAGCGAATCCGAATTGATCTTCAGGGGTTTCTCTTCTATATATTAGGCATAGCCTTGTACAGAAAAATCAATCTAATAAAAAGATAGTAGTTTGCCTCCTTTACATTGTATGTGCTTCTACTTTATTCATGTAATTGTATTGGTGTGCTGTCAATTGTTGTATATGGGTTGGTGTTTTGTACTTATCATTTGTATCTTTTTATTATGACAAACTTACTTAAAAAATGATATTTTTCAACCTATCTATATATATTCTGACACTCCTATATATTGGTGTGTTTACAAGTGAATCACCAGGACTGCTTGCATTAAATGATTTTGTGCGGCAACGCCACAGTGAAGGTCTTGTTGATGTTCGTCATTGTAGTGAGGTAAAGGAAAATGTTGTTATACAGTCCTACTGCATGCTTTTCGCTACCCTAACACTAAGTTATCTGTGCTAATTAGCTTCACGATAGATCCAGGTCACACCGATTATTGAAGGTTGTAGTGGTATGCATAGGGCTGTAAAAAAATAAAAAAGCTCGAGCTCACGAGCTACTCGAGCTCAGCTCGGTTCAGGCTCGAATAGCTCACGAGCCTACTCGAGCTTGGATCGAGCTTCCGTGAACCGATCTTGCTCGAGCTTTTTACCGAGCTTACTCGGCTTGTTATCGAGATTACCAGGTTTACCGAGCTTACGGGAGCCTATCGAACTTATTCGAGCTTATCATGCTTACTCGAGCCTTAATCCAGGCTCGAGCTCAGCCCGTTTACAGCCCTAGGTATGCACTTTGAATGGAGATAGTGCTAATAGAATGCGTAACCAGGTTATGGGGAGCTCGTTGTAAATACCACTTCTATATAAATGATTATCACAGACGATTCTAAAATCTCATCACATATGATTTTGTAATCCGTCTGTAAACATGTGTCAGTGACAACAACGACACATCACATCCGGTTTACAAACTGTCAATGAAAATTAACATCAGAAACGGTTCTATCTTAGAACTGTCTTTGATAGTATATTATCACATACGGTTCTATGTTCTATCATATAACTGCCTCTGATAGTATACTATCACATATTGTTCTAGACAAGAACCGTCTCTAATAGTATATTATCATAGACAGTTTTAGCCTAAAACCGTCTGTGATAGTTATATATACCCCAAGCACCTGTAAGAGCAGATATTGATAGATTCCAAGGTAAAATCTAATCCATCTACAGTTCGTGCTAAAAGTTGTCATCCTCTGCTTTACTTATCCACTCCATCCTATGGTATTCTCATTCGGCGATGAGGATGGGGTGAAAAGATAAATTAGAACATAGCAACTCTCAGGACGAACTGTGGATAGAATTGGATTTTATCTTCGAATCCATCAATGTTTGCTCTCACAAATGCAAGGAGAAACTTAGCAAGCAAGACACTATTAAGTTATTGCATTCAAGATGAGCAAATATTAATAGTAAAGTCAGGTGATAATACATTGACAAAATATGATACGACAATACCGCATTATTTCTACTTCTAGCATGACAAATGAAGATGGATTAACATTTATAAATCAATTAAACAAGTCTTGGTGTTATAGTAATTTTTTATGGCCAAAATCAAAAAAGTTTACAGGAAACAGAAAGGTCCACAAGAAACTTTTGTTCCCTCCTAAATCAAAAGCAAAATATTATTTGTATTTTTTGGAAGTACTGTCAGCCAATACAAATGGTGTTTGATCGCAGTAGTACTTATTTGTTTGGTCCTTTTTTATTCAAAGCAATATAAGTATCTGTAAATCAATTGATTCCAGTTCTTATCATGTGTAATAGACGGATATGTGTAAGTGTTTGGTAGCATAGCATGGCTTTATTTTGGTAACGCTTGCATAAATTTGAGTAAAACACACTGAACACAAGTCCTATTATCAAACCATAAAAATAGATGAAGTAGAGACTGTATTGCTCTAAAGAACAATATCTATATCCTCTTGTCAAATGGAAATAGGAGAAAAAAATCTTGTGAAGATGAAAACAGCAAGATTTTAAGGAGCACACCAGCAGCACCCATGTCTAAAAAGGTTTATTTGAAAGGACCTACCTAAGGTTAAGATTTCTCTTGCATATACAACCATGAAAATGCAAACATCATCCAGACAAAAGGAAATTCGTCATAAATAAGTTCACCCAACAGCACTTGCAACTAAATATCCGATACACAGATTGTGATAATATAATTAAGCAATCATTGCACCAGGTCAAAAAGAAGTAATAAGTAAAAACGCAATTACCAGCAGTGGCGAGGTCACACGTTTCTCAACAGCAAGGATAACACCATCCTTGGTCTTCAACCCAACCGTAGTTGACCCCAATTGCAATTCATAACAGCAGGATCAGCATCATAAGCATTGCATACATGCAGCAAGACAAAAATCAAATTGACAAGTAAAAACAATAGTGTCGCACATCTTAGCTAAAGCTAATAATACACAGGCCAAAACCCTCCAACGAACTCCAACCATAATTCAGAGATCCATAGTTCCATACTAAAAATCCAACGACTCGGGGTTCAGATTTACACCCAAATCACCTTACAAAACCCCACAAATCTAGCACCTTCTTCCAACCTAAACTCACACAACCTAACACCGCAACGTCCCCACGATTGGGATTTGATCCAAGAAACAATAGAAGAAAGAAATATCACCTTGATGGCCTAAATGGCGTACTCGACCTGGAACAGCCACCCCTCCGACGAAAAGGTGTTCACCCCGCGGTCGTACTCCATCCTATGCCCACACACACAAACACAAACACCAAAAATATCCCAACAAAATCAGCTGCACCATCGCCCAACACACCCACCGATTGAAAAAAAAAGATCAAAAATTTTCCAGAAGAGAATTCGATTACCTCAAGAGGAACATGGTGTTTGTGGCGACGGATGCGAAGATCGAGCAAGAACTAGCCTTTTCTCACTCGTTTTCCCTTTAGATTGTTGAAGTTTTGAGAGCTCGAAGGCCTTTTCACTCTGCGGACCGGGGAAAGGAGGAGGAGGCTGGGGGGAGTCGAGGTCCAGACGAGGAGGAGGCGAGGTGATGTGCGCCGCCCAAGCTGAGGTCACGCTAGGGTTAGGAGAGAGATAGCGCGTGCGGGAGGCGAAAAGATCGATAGGGAGACAAAGATGTATATAAACTACTTATAGCCTAAGGATAGATATCACAGATGGTTCGTAGTTAGAACCGTCTATGATGGCCACTTATCACAGACGATTTTATTTTAAAACCGTCAGTGATAGATATAGTAGTCATCACAGACGGTTTTATACTACAATCGTGTGTGATATTGTTGTATATCACTAACGGTTTATTAATATAACCGTCTGTGATGTTTTCACTGACGGTTGCACTGTAGAAGCGTCAGTGATGCTCCTTATTACATACGGTTTTTCAAAACCGTTTGCGATGAAACGTCTAATATATAAACCTTTCTGTAGTAATGTACTTTGATTGTTGAATTAGAGGAAGGACCAATGAGGATCTACAACTATTATTTTAAGTTGCTGATTTAGGCCCTGTTTGGTGGAGCTCTAGCTTTTCGAAAATCTATTTTTTAGTTTTTTGGGCTGAAAAGTAGCTGTAGCTTTTTATAAGAGGTCGTTTGGCAAAAAGCTAATTTCTCTTCTAATGCACTGTGGTCTTTCTATAATGCAGGTCATGCAGATGAAGGCGAAGATCATTAGATTAGAATTTTATCTTTTGTATTCTTGTATAATTTAATTCATTAGATTAGAATTTTATCTTTTGTATTCTTGTATAATTTAATTGTAACTGTCTGATTGAGAGTTTGAAATTTAAACTTTTATTGATTACAGTTCAATACTTGTAATTTGATTAATGATTCAAGTTGTAATGATTCATTTGAATTAATAAAGTTTAACGTCTATTTTTCATTTAATCTCTCCGTTAGTTGACTATTAATTTCTTTAGTTTACGGTTCTTATCTGTTATTTACTTTGTTAATTTATCACTTGATCGCTTTTATTGTTTCAATTAGTCGGTTAATTTGGGCGGGATATTTCAGGATATGTGTCTCCAGCTCAAGTTAGTAGGATTGAAGATCTAATACTAGATTAGTGATAAACATTCTGGGGCCCCACAGGATGGGGTCACTATGGGTAAAGTGGTATGAATCTGTGTAGGGTTAAAATCATGAATTCATGCCTGTCTCCTAGATTGGAGGCTACGGAAGCTAAGTGTGGTTCATATACAAGTACTAGTAGCTATTTTCATAAATTAAAATACACAACCCTTAAATAGAACCAAAACCTAATTTCTGTTAAAAAAAATTGAGAGAAGGTGAACATCAGATGGTTATGAGAGAAAAATTCATACATTGCATTTTGCTACTAATGCTTGGTAAGTACTTCTGTACTCACTTTTACTAAATCCCTCTTTTCTTAGAGAATGGCTCCTGTGGTCAAGTGTCTGGTTGGGGGTGATGAGGCGGCTGAGGACTACAGGAGGGGTAGAGTGTTGAATAAACCGTGCATCGACTTCATCAGTCTATGGAGTAATTAGTACTTTTGTATTATATCTTTGTTACACTTGAATCCTATGTATAACTAGTTACATGCCCGTGCGTAGCTACGAAAAACAAAATTGATAATGAAAAATAAAGATTAAAAAATAAAAAAAATTATTTTACAAAATCAAACATCTATCTTCAATGCTTCGTTTCTTGCGAAAGCTAGCTAATTAAAGCAACGCTTCGTTTCTTGCGTAGGGCAATTAAGCAGGGCAATTAAGCGGCAATTAATGACGTGGGAAGAACGGACCACTGCCACCAAGTGCTGCTTTAGAATAGTAGAGATTAGTGAACTAAACTTGTAGCCCTGCATGGCGATGAATTGTAATAAATTTTTATTTCAGTATTTAATTATTGTTTTGCTGCAATACTTTGAACACGGTGCACTAACTGGCAAAATATCATGTGCGCTCGATGTTTTAATTAGCTAGTATGCCGATATTCATGTAATTAACTCAGAGTAATAACGGTGTTACTGTTGTTACTCTATGATAATTATGCGGGTCGCCACCAACATCCACAATACACTTGAACATCCTCTCTTAAGCAATTGAATCCAACGTGTTACTCCCTCAGTTCAAGTTTATAAGGTTTATTTTTTAAATGATCATGTTAATAAATACAAGTCTTATTATTTACATACATGTATTGGATATAGTGCTTGATAATAATTAGGGATAGTCTAGTTATTTTTAATGTTTTCTTGATCTATGTATTAAAAAGAAATATGTCATAAATTTAGACGGAGGGGGTAATTATTACTCTGAACTTCCACAGGCATGCATGCTTCAAATGCCTAACGAAAGGTTTGACGCAGCCGCTCAGTTTCTCATGGTAGGTGAATGCAGTTGAACGCTGATCTTTGAAAATCCATCCAATAAAATCACGCCTATATCTGCTAACGCATACGACGAGTGACTTGATCTGATAAAACATTCCTGGGATATAGCTGTAATTATCATCTCTGTACCCACCGACCCTTCCAAGGAAGGACTACAACAATTCGAATGACAAAAAAAAATCTCAAGTTTTAACTAACTGCACCATCGATTACCTTGAGAGAGAATGTTCAGACGAAGTTGAGTACTTGAGGGCATGATCAAATGATCGACCGAGTCGATTTCTCGCAGCAGGTGAATGCGTTTTCAGCACTGGGATCGTTAAGAATCTAACCAACGCATACTGAGAAGTACAAAAGCATCACTTTTTCGTAGGGAAAAAGAATACTAGCTAAGAAATAATTTTTGTAGATCAATAGCTAAGAATTAATGAATATCCACACGAAAGAGAACCGCTTTTCTATGGGATGATGGGAGAGAACAGGGAAGCGTTCCTACTTCCAGCTTGCAAATTTGTCTGAACTTTTTTACTGCATGCGGTCATCAACTCGTCGTCGTCGAGAAGAGTTCACTTGTAGTGTCGCAGTACACGTTGAGCTGAAATTACAGAGTACAGTGTGTCAGGCTATCCAAATAGTGAAGGACAAGTTGAGCTGAAATCCACACCTACTGCCTATGGCTGTGTAAACATGCTGCTGATGAAACATTTGGATTCGCAGTAAGTCTATACACAGCACTCTGTTTCATTGTCTGCATTACCGTTTACCACAGAGGTCAGTTTGTCTTTTATTTAACTCTAGGCATGAGCCACACGGCAGTATGCCAGTATGAACCAAACAGTGGAATGGAACTAATGAAGCGACAAATTTCATCAATTTGAACAGAAAAACAATCCAAATTGCCAGGTTGGGGCGACGCACATGCGTTGATTACTCGGTCTCGGCGGCCATGTACACCAAACAGAAGCTGCACTTCACTTCTCCTTGTTTTGAAACAATGATCAAGTATATGTAGACGCATGTGTGAATTACGGGAGAAATGTTTGTTGTACGTACCTAAGCCCAATGCTAGCTTAGTATGAGTATTTTACTAGTCCAGAGACGTGGATTAGACTGCTGATACGTCAGCTATTCCTATAGAGCTGGTGATTGGTTATGGACGTGAATGATTACAAAACACGGTCAAACGCATTCAGCACAAGTCCAAGCTCATGGAACGCTGACCGTTCTGCTCCCGAATTTTTTTTTCGTAATCCGTTTTTTCTTTGAAAAAAATATAAATCCATTTTTCGTTTATGCGCGCAGCGTGCGCCGCGGTTTTTCTTGGAAAAATGTTTTCATAGTATGTTTTTTCTCGTTTTTCATGGAAAAAATGTTTTCGTGATCCGTGAAGAATGTTTTCGTGACCCGTTTTTTCTCGTTTCCCCAGAAAAAATGTTTTCGTGGCCTGTTTCTCCTCCGAAAAAAACCTTTTCCGTTTTTTCCGAAAAAAATGCTTTTGTGTTCCATTTTTTTTTGTTTTTCCGAAAAAATATTTTCGTGGTCCGTTTTTTCTCCGAAAAAACAACACAAGTTTTTTTTTGTTCACGTGCGCAGCCTGCGCCGCGCTCACTTTCCTAGTTTTTTTAATTACAGAAGATATTGGGTTGTGGGGGTGTCTCGGGAGAATCCGAATGTTTTTTTGTTAAATAGCATTTAAATTTTGAGTTTTTAGATATAGCTCTAATTAATGGAATCGGTTTGACTTCTCTCCTCCCATTCGAGTAAACTATAAACAAAAAAAATGAGTGCTCACAAACAGAAAAAAAAAATTGAGTGCCATTTAGCAATTGGTGTCCAGGAAGAATGTGAGTGTTTTCTCGCTAAATAGTACTAAAATTTTGAGACTTTAGATCTAGATCCAATTGATGAGACACATCTCCTCCCATTTGAGTACTTTATAGACAACAAAAATTGAGTGCTCACAAATAAAAAAATAACACTCGAATGCCATTTAGCAATCCTCATTGTTTATTTATCTATAAACGCTATACATAACCAAAAGCCACATGAAAAAAAAAAAATCACAGAGAAGTGCTTATCTGCCTTAATATTTAGAAGGAGAAACACACACATCCGTAAGTAAACGGGAGGTGATTTTTTTTAGACGAATCTAAACGAAAAGTTGAGAATTATCCTACCTAGGTATCTCAACTTTTGGATATACATAACCATCACACGTACGTATATTCCGTTCAAAAAACCAGGGCCTTTACATTTCTGTACCATCTTGTAGCAAAATCCGTAGTGGTTGCATGCAACTAGTGGAGTCCATAGTCGTTGCATGTAGCAAATGGAGTAGTACATTGATATTGTAGCGCTGGGGGACAAACATCTCAAGTTCAAAAGAACAAACAACCCAATACCTTAGCTTAACTGTTAACGTGTATGCTTCTCTTCTCCTTCCTTTGTGTTGACTCACCTTCTTCTCCAACACTTTCTCAGAGCTGAATTCACATCTTCCCATCTGGCCATCTCTATATAATTAAGGGTTTTGATAAGTTTCATCCGGATGTTTTCTTAGTAATCATCATCCAAATTCTGGACCATTGGATTTGTTTTCAGATCGATACACACTCCCCCTGAATTAGAGGTGGGTTGATCCTACGGATGTGTGTTTTGATCGTACGGTCAAAGTTTGGACCATTAATTAAACCATAGAAGCTTGTCATGCAACACACAAGCAAACTTAGCTCATCACCAATATCTGAAGCACCCAACAAATAGAGCTTCCAAAATCGTAAGCCCGAGTGCATGCAAAACTATTACAGATAGCATCAATAGAGTCCATACTTGCAGTTCAGTCTATATATATACCTGATGGCAACGATAGCTGCTAGTGCCAGACTGCCAGTCCAGCAGCCATGCAAGAAGCCACAGCGCCTAGCGCTTCCTCACCACCCCGCGCTAGCGCCTCGCCGCCGCCTCGCTACCGGTCGTCGCCGCTGGTCATATCCAGCGCTTGCCTCGTACTCCTCGGCGCCGGAGGGCCGCTCCTCCTCCGCGTCTACTTCGTCCACGGGGGACACCGCCTGTGGCTGTCCGCCATGCTCCAGCTCTCCGGCTGGCCCCTTCTCCTCCCGCCCCTATGCGTGTCCCTCTACCGCAGCCGCAGCCACGGCATCGCCAACCTCCTCCTCCCGCGCCGCCTCATAGGCGCCGCAGCCGTGCTCGGCGGGTTCTTCGCCGTGTCGTGCTTCGTCTACACGCTGGGGTCGCAGGCGCTGCCGCTCTCCACATCGTCTCTGCTGCTGGCGACGCAGCTTGCCTTCACCGCGGTGTTCGCGTTCCTGTTCGTCGGGCTCCGGTTCACGCCGTTCTCGGCCAACGCCGTCGTGCTGCTCACCATCGGCCCGGCGGTGCTCGGTGTCGGGCCGTCGTCCGGGAAGCCGGTTGGTGAGGCCTCGAGGACGTACTGGACAGGGTTCTGCGAGGCCATCGCCGCGGCTGCGCTCGCCGGGCTCGTCCTGCCGCTCGTGGAGGTCGCCATGGCGCGGTACGGACGCCGGACCGGACCTGCCGCGAGGGTGCCTCCCCCATACTCCACGGTTATGCAGATGCAGGTCGTGATGGGAGCCGCCGGGACGGTGGTGTGCCTGCTCGGCATGGCCATCAAGAGCGACTTCCAGGCGATGCCGCGAGAGGCAGCGGAGTTCGGGCTCGGCAAGACCAACTACTACCTGGTGCTCATCTGGGACGCCGTTTCGTGGCAGCTGCTTAACCTGGGTATCATGGGGCTCATCACCTGCGCCTCGTCTTTCGTCGCCGGCATCATGATCGCCGTCCTCCTGCCGCTCTCGGAGGTGCTCGCCGTCATCTTCCTCCACGAGAAGTTCGACGGGACAAAGGGCATTGCCCTCGTGCTCTCCCTCTGGGGCTTCATCTCCTACCTCTACGGCGAGAAGGCACAGAGGAAACTGGAGGCTCGGAAGAGTGAGCAGCAGGCGGCAAAGAAAACTGGAGACCTGGAGTTGGCTGCCCCTTGAAGAGTGATAA
Organism: Rhipidocladum racemiflorum; assembly: GCA_036346355.1. Taxonomy (NCBI): domain Eukaryota; kingdom Viridiplantae; phylum Streptophyta; class Magnoliopsida; order Poales; family Poaceae; genus Rhipidocladum; species Rhipidocladum racemiflorum. Next base: position 81,345,160 of record CM070573.1, on the reverse strand, counting down.
ATCTGTACATCAAGTGTTCATGTGCATATATACAGGTTCAGTAAACTCTTTTCCCCTTAAAGAACGTGTCATGAGTAAAATACACGACGTAGTTTCATTTTAGGGGGTATATGCACAGTTTGGTGCAATCACCGTACAATCAAACTAAAAAAAGTTTCAAAAAATTCTGAAAAAAATTATGGATGTACATCTCAACTTACCCCATCTACGTATAAAATTTCATGATCAAATTCGTCCTATGCTAGAAGTTACAAAAAAGACAAATTTCTAACAAACTTTTACAGTTCAAATGCACCCCAAATTTATCTTTTTTGTAACTTCTAGCATAGGACGAATTTGAACATGAAATTTTATACGTAGATAGGGTAAGTTGAGATGTACATCAATGATTTTTTTCAGAATTTTTTGAAACTTTTTTTAGTTTGATTGCTCGGTGATTGCACCAAACTGTTGATTGCACAGGATATGCCCCCTTCATTTTAAGGTAGCAGAGACAAACTAAGTGTGCTAGTACAATTAATTGTATGATTTGTACCAGTAAAGCCTAGTATACGGAAACTCAATTTCTCATGCGTCCACTCGTATAGTATCTGAAGTATCAGTCCTCTCCAATCCTTCAGTGATGCTTCTTGAAACGTGCAACTGTGATCGTTTTTCTCTGGGAAAAAGATAGGACAAGTACTGCTAACTCGTTAAAGATGACAAGAAATTAAGTACAGCTGAACAGAATTAGTCACTTCCAACCATGAAACTACTGTGGTACCATCAACAAACAATTGCTCCACGCCGCCACGGTCGTTGACATTGGTAATGGCCAAAACGCAAAGTTGTGGTGCAGTCGTTGGTTTCAATGCAAAAGGCATCAGCCCCAAACCTCTGCAAAAAAGCGACCGGGGAAAACAAATCGGTTCACAGGGGATTGCAAGAAAACAACTGGATTTGTTTGATAGGAAGGTTGCGTACAACCGAACAGATTGACTACTAATGCATTGTGCGCTGGACAAAACTTTTTTTTCAACACATCGACCTAGACCCAGACGCCGAAGATGATATAGTTTGGACCTCGGATGGGTAATATACTCAGCGAAGTCGCCCTGCCGAAATGCGGTTCCAAGGCAGCTTGCGATGCCAGGATGCGAATATAACTTGGAAGAAGGCTAAAGCCGAGAACAAATGCAAGTTCTTTGCACGGATATTGTGTTAGGGTAAGATCCTAACAACCAAGAACTTTAAATTTTAGACCGTACGATCAAAACATACATCCATCCACATCCATCCGATCAAAACATAGCAACCCACCTCGAATTCAAGGGGGGCGTGCATCGATCTCAAAGCAAATCTAATGACCAAGAATTTAGATCGATGATGATTGCTAAAGAAAATATCTGGATAGAAGTTATCAAAACCCACCGAGAATCTAGCAAAAAGAGGCTGGTCCACGGTCCTCAAATGCACTTTTGCCAGCGACGGATGGTCCACGGTCCTCAGCTGGGCAAACTGCACAATCATGGGGCATAATGCACAACAGAATTCCAGTAAAGTCGAAGAGTGGTGACAGAAAGCGATCGCACAAACACAAAAGGAGCCTAGGAGAAAATTCAACGGGGTAGTAGTAGTTTATATTATCTGAAACATATGGGAAATGGGAGGAAAGAAACAGAACTGTTTTCCAAAACCAATTTCTAAATTCGCAACAAGTTGCCTCCAAAATCCGACAAGACAGAGAGCAACGCGAGAGGGCCTTTCAAGAGCAGTTTCATTCTTGTCGTCGGAGCTCAGTGGTGCACCGTTGCTCTTGTTTTGCCCAACGATGGCTAGCTGGCTATTCTACAGCCTTTTAGGCTACTTGTTGTTTGGCGTCTAGCCATATGAACCTAACCTCTTTCTTTCAATGAACTGAAGGGGCAGAACTCCTGCCTTCGAGTTCAAAAAGTCCCAACCATGATCCTACTATTGGTGGCTTTCTTCACCGGCTACTGCAAATGTTTCAATAAGATACCTACTACAGAATGATAATAAACGCGTACTGTATTGTAGTCTGATGCGAGGTTTAGTTGCGTCCAAAGAGAAGTGCTTCTATGCTTTTTCTTCTAATACAAGTTGCATAAATCTTGAAACAAGCGAAGGGGTAAGTAATCACCATCTACCATTCATTCATGCTTTAACAGTTGTACAACTTTTAAAAGGAAGAGCATAGAAGCTGTTAGCCGGACCGCCACCCTAGCGCGTCCGGATCCCAGGTCGTTGGGCTGCAGCACACACTCGCAGGCCCAACCCGAGCAGCGGGCCAAGGTCTGTTGGACCATCCCCCCAAAAAGCTAGCTCAATGAGGGGGTGCTCCCTCACCCTTATAAACCATGCTCAAGCCCTCTCCACAACCAATGTGGGACTATTCCCAACAATCTCCCCCTCACACATTGGGCCGAGATTATCTAGGAACCACCTGGGGCACCTGGGCTCTGATACCACTTGTCAGCCGGACCGCCACACCTAGCGCGTCCGGATCCCAGGTCAGGCCTAACCCGAGCAGCGGGTCAAGGTCTGTTGGGCCATCTCCCCCCAAAAAGCTAGCTTAATGAGGAGGTGCTCCCTCACCCTTATAAACCATGCTCAAGCCTTCTCCACAACCAATGTAGGACTATTCCCAACAATCTCCTCCTCACACATTGGGCCGAGATTATCTAGGAATCATCTGGGCTACCTGAGCCACACCTGGTCTCCCCCTGGGCCACACCTGGGCTCTGATACCACTTGTTAGCCGGACTGCCACACCTAACGCGTCCGGATCCAGGTCAGGCCCAACCCGAGCAGCGGGCCAAGGTCTTTTGGGCCATCTCCCCCCAAAAAGCTAGCTCAATGAGGGGGTGCTCCCTCACCCTTATAAACCATGCTCAAGCCCTCCCCACAACCAATGTGGGACTATTCCAACAATCTCCCCCTCACACATCGGGCCGAGATTATCTAGGAACCACTTGGGCCACCTAGGCTCTGATACCACTTGACAGCCAGACCGCCACACCTAGCGCGTCCGGATCCCATACCGTTGGGTTGCATTACACTCGCAGGTCTAACCCAAGCAGCGGGCCAAGGTCTGTTGGGCCATCTCCTCCCAAAAAGCTAGCTCAATGAGGGGATGCTCCCTCACCCTTATAAACCATGCTCAAGTCCTCTCCACAACCAATGTGGGACTATTCCCAACAGAAGCACCTCTCACTTTATTTATTGATCACAGAAAGCTGCAGTATCGTCACTCTGTACTAGCCCAGTTGATGAATAAGTGAAGTAATACAAGCCCATTCGAATCAAATTCAGAAATTGGCTCAAACAAGCGTAGCACCGCACCAAAATTTGGCATATTCGCAAAAGCTCAAATTATTGTAACAGAAGAGCAAATCCCCTTGTTCGTGGACTATCAACATATGCTACCATTCTTCAAAAAAAATCAACGTCTTTTGCCATAGTATTGTAATATGAACAGATAAATACCGTTGCTGCAACTGGCACAGCTACACGAGGTGCCAATACTCGATTCTCTCTTTTTTTCTTGACACCATCTGGTTATCGTCGTAATATAATATCAACTCTATTATATGAAAACATCTAGAGCCCAAGGAGGCTAGCCATGTCAACTCCTCGTTTTTTTTCTTTTCAAAAAAGCCCCTCGGCTTCTTTCAAATTACGGATAAATTCCTGTAAAATTACAAAAAAAAGCGTTAGCATTTTTTTTAATATTTTTCCCCAAACCTGTTAGGGTAAAAACTGTTTTTTTCCAAAATAAACCATGTATTCTTTCGAAGCGTTTAGGTCCCTCATTTGTTATTTTACGAAAAAAATTCCGTTAAATACAAATCTCGAACGAGCCTTTTTCTAATTTTTTGAAGTAGCACTTAGGTCCAAAAAAAATACGAACAGGCCCTCGTTCCTTGCGTCCAAGTCTTTTCTCCGTTTTTCCTAAAAAAACAATTTCATCAAAAGAAATATGTGTACATCTCTATCTCTAAAGTTTTTTTTTGCAACTCGATCTGTAATATTGTTCAAAACATGTATTATTACCCGGTGAACACACAGGGTGTTAAACTCGGCAAAAGAGAGTTCTTTCTCCGTTTTTCCCGGGAAAAACAACTCCGTCATGTATTATTCATTTTTTTTTTGGTAAAGAGGCTCGTTGTTACGCAAATTCGTCGACGGTTCCTACCTAGCGTGATTTTTTTTAAAAAAAATACGAGAACAAAAAAACGCTTAGAACCTCCTATCTTTTTTCAGGAAAAAAAATTTGGATAAAATTTCGCACGGCGCAGCAACGCGGTCAACCCTGCCTAGTAACTCTCTTTTGCCTGGAAAGATTGCCACACATCCAGCCTCCACGTCACATTTTTGGCAAAAAAGTCCCCCTAAATTTTGAAATTATGTTTAGGTCCTCTATAGGCTCTTTTTATATAAAAAAAACTATGTAGTTCCGCAAATTTACCAATGGGTCCTCCACCCATTTTTTTCAAAAAAATTTCCAAATTTGCATTTAGGTCCTCGCATCGGCTTTTGTAAAAAATACCCTGTAGTTCCGCAAAGTCGTCGACGGATCCTCCACCGGTTTTTGTACAAAAAGAACTTGTGGTCCTGTAAATTTGCCGACGACTCCTAGCCACCAAATTTTTGAAACCCCCCCTGAGAAAATCGAAATTATGTTAAGGTCGTCATAATTTTTTTTTCTAGAAATAGCCGTCAGACCAAATTTTGTACGGCGCAGCGTAGCGCGCGATCCTGGCTAGTACTCCTTCATCTCCGGGAGAATTTGGACACGAGATACACTAGAAAGAAGCATCCAAGAGTGACGAGGACGACATGAACAAGATCGTTCGAACCATTCTGTATGATTTTCTTGTTTATTTTCCTCATGTTGTTCTTGACCCCTGCCTGGGACTTTGTTGGTCATTTTGCTGCAAAGAAGCGCAATATGTACATTAGAGAGACTAGCAGTGGGACATATTCCAAGTGTTGGAATAAGTGGGCTTGGCCCAAATGAACTAATTCCTAAAGAAAATCTCAAAGGCCCATGTGGGAGCATGAGGATGGTGGAATCCTTTAGTCCCATATTGCTAGGGGAAAGGGGAGGAACACCTTTGGCTCTCTATATAAACCACCTAAAGGCCACCACTAGGAGGGTGCAAAAGTGCTTGGTGCTTGAGGCTTGAGAGGGGTTAGAGTTTTGCCACCTCTCGCTGTTGCACTACCACCGTAGCCTTCTCCATTCCGAGCGCCGGCGTGCACCAGCGATCGGGAGAGCAGGTCTCCTAACCCTTCGCTTCGAGATCCTCACCGGAGAGGGCGAATAAGGTTTTTGGGAAGCGCTTGGCCGCGCTCAAGATCTTCACCACGGGTCGCCTTCCTCTTCTTACTGCTAGGCGTCGTAGTGAACGGCTCCTGCGACATGCCGGCAATAACGTCGTCAACGTCAACGTCGCGACTGCACCAGCCACAGCATCTGCATCTTCTTCTGTTCAGTACGTTCAATCTGTCCTATTCTAGTGGTTAATTATGTTTAACCAGATGGTCATGTTGTTCGTGCTGTCTAGTATGGTAGAGAAATACATGCTAGTTTCTGTGATGCTGTTCATGATTTACATTCGGAATTTAATCTGGAAATTGTCTAATTACTCAACAATCCAAAAACCTTATTATAGACAACTTTCTAAATTAACAATGGCTGGTTTTGCCGACGCACTGAGGCCGGAGATTAAATTCTCTGGTGTGCACTTTAAGAGGTGGCAAGTCAAGGTCACGCTCTGGCTTACGGCTATGGGATGCATTCTTAGCGTTCTTGCCGACCGTCTGTGTGATGTGTACATGCACATAACAGATGCGAAGGTGCTGTGGGATACACTGAACACCAAATTCGGTGCATCGGATGCGGGCAGTGAACTGTATGTCATGGAAAACTTTCATGACTATAAGATGGCTGATAATCGCTCTATTTTAGAGCAAGCTCATGAGATACAGTGCATTGTCAAGGAACTTGAACTCTTGGAATGCGTCTTACCTGATCCTTTTGTGGCCGATTGCATCATTGCAAAACTGCCTCCCTCGTGGAGGAGTTTCGGCACTACTCTAAAACATAAGAGGACAAAGATATCAGTCGAAAATCTGATAGCGTCCTTGATGTTGAAGAGAAGGCTCGGGCTAAAGACTTCAAGTGGTAATGGAGCCGAGGCTAGTCCAGCACCAATATGGTTCGAGAAGAACTACGGCAAGAACAAAGGGAAGAACAAGCCTAATAAGACTACCAATTTCAAGAAGAAGAAGATGAACAAAGGTGAGATGCCCCTTCGCATGTGGTGAAGTCGGGCATTTTTCCAAGGAATGCCCGGTCAGGCGGGCCGTCGAGGGAAAAAGGCCAACAATGGACAGGCGTCCAAGGCTGTCAACACAGTGACCGCTAGCAACACTGGAGACGGAGGGTATAGTAATTTACCTTCTGTGTTTTCAGTATTTCAGTCTTCCAGTTGGTGGATTGATACGGGTGCTAATGTTCATGTGTTCTGACATTAATATTGTCGACGATTGGAGAACGGGCTCCCGTCGAGCTTACTTGTTGAATGGGGGATCAACAGAGCCCCGTCGTGCGGACCAAGGAGGTCGTTCGAGCGATGCAAGGTAGGGAGAAAGGGGGACACGGTGTTTATCCTGGTTCGGGCCTCCCTCCGCCGGGATAACAGCCCTACTCCAGTGTATTGTGTTCTATCTCTTCGTTGTCGTCCCTCCCCCCCCCACAGACGGGGGGGGATTTAAATATCAGGCTTAGAGGTACAAAGAAGGTAACTACCTCCTGAATTTACGCTATACAGTTATCTCCGAGATCTGCGGTGCTTATATCGCGCGCTAATTTGAAAACCGGGTAGGATTTCCCCTGATCTTCGGCTGATTGGTGGCGACCTTCCATCCTTGTCGCGTGATCAAGTCCACCGAGCATATCCCTGGGTGCGGTGTGGATTCCCCGAGCATGCTTGTGTGAGGTCGGTGGAAATGGTCGTGCGGGAAAGGCCGAGCACGTATGCTCGGGTGGTGTTATGCCCGCTGTGCGTTCCGAGCATCTCTTGCTGGCGTTGCATGGTCGGCGGTCTTTAGGACAACCCGAGGGTACCATGGTCTTTTGCCAAATAACCAATCCCCGACAAATATGTTCTCTTCTTATCGGGTCGCTCGGGATTCCTCTGTCTTAATGGGGGATGGGTCACATGCTTCTCTTCATGGCACTGGCACAGTGGATCTGAAGTTTACTTCGGGAAAGATCGTGCAGCTAAAGAACGTGCAGCATGTCCCTTCTATGAACAAGAATCTCGTTAGTGGCTCCCTTCTATGCAGAGATGGGTTTAAGGTAGTGTTAGAGTCCAATAAAGTAGTTGTGTCGAGGCATGGACTATTTAATGGTAAAGGCTATAAGTGCAAAGGCTTGTTCTGCTTTTCCCTTTCAGATTTCAGTAATAAGTCCGTGAACTACATTTGTGGTAGTGTTAATGATGAGGCGAGTATTTGGTACTCTCGTTTATGCCACATTAACTTTGGTCTTATGAATCGGCTTTCCAGCATGAGTTTAATTCCGAATTTCACTATTGCCAAAGGTTCTAAGTGTCATAGTTGTGTGCAATCAAAGCAACCTCGAAAGCCTCACAAGGCGGCTGAGGAGAGGAACTTGGCACCTCTAGAACTCATACATTCTGATCTGTGCGAGATGAATGGTGTGTTGACAAAGGGTGGAAAGAGATTTCATGACATTGATTGATGAAGCAACTAGATTTTGCTATGTTTATTTGTTGAAAGCTAAAGACGAGACACTACACTACTTCAAAATCTATAAAGCTGAAGTTGAGAATCAACTGGAGAGAAAGATCAAACGCCTTAGGTCGGATCGTGGTGGCGAATATTTTCCCAAAATCTTTGATGATTTCTGTGCGGAACATGGTATTATTCATGAGAGGACACCTCCCTACTCACCCGAATCAAACGGGATTGCCGAGAGGAAAAACCGCACGCTGACTGACTTGGTGAACGCCATGTTAGACACGGCTGGTTTATCTAAGGCATGGTGGGGGAAAGCTGTGTTGACTTCATGTCATGTCCTGAATAGAGTTCCTAACAGAAACATGGAGAAGACCCCTTACGAGAAGTGGGTTTGGAGAAAACCATCACTTTCTTACTTACGCACGTGGGGATGCTTGGCGAAAGTCAATGTACCAATTAACAAAAAGCGTAAGCTCGGGCCTAAGACAGTGGATTGGGTCTTTCTGGGATATGCTCAGCGGAGCATCGCTTATATATTTTTAGTAGTTAAATCTGATGTGCCTGATATGTATGTTGATACTATTACGGAGTCTCGCGATGCTACATTTTTTGAGAATATATTTCCGATGAAAGATATGCATAGCACTTCTAGATTTTCTTCTGAGATAATTCCTGAAACTATTATACCTACTGAGTCTTCTGAGCAACTATCTGAGAAAATCCTAGAGGAGGATGACAATGAAGCTCTTAGAAAGAGCAAGAGACAGAGGATTAAAAAATCCTTTGGCAATGATTTCATTATGTACCTCGTGGATGATACTCCTATGTCCATTGCAGAGGCATATGCATCTCCAGATGCAAACAATTGGAAAGAAGATGTCCAATGAGATGGACTCGATTCTCGCCAATGGGACTTGGGAGGTAACTGAACGACCCTATGGTTGTAAACCTGTGGGTTGTAAGTGGGTGTTCAAGAAGAAGCTTAGGCCTGATGGTACTATTGAAAAGTACAAGGCTCGGCTTGTGGCTAAGGGTTACACCCAAAAGGAAGGCGAAGATTTCTTTGATACTTATTCACCTGTTGCTAGAATGACAACCATTCGAGTATTACTTTCCTGGTCGCCAGATGGTCTTCACGTTCATCAGATGGACGTGAAGACAGCTTTCCTTAATGGAGAGTTAGATGAGGAAATTTACATGGAACAGCCTGATGCGTTTGTAGTAAAGGGTCATGAGAGCAAGGTGTGTAAATTATTGAAATCTTTGTATGGCTTGAACAAGCACCTAAGCAATAGCATGAGAAGTTCGACACCACTATCGCTATGGTGGGGGTGTAGGAGTTATTTTGTGCCTTTATGTGGACGATATACTGATCTTTGGCACAAATATTGATGTGATCAATGAGGTCAAGTCTTTCCTATCAGAGAAATTTGATATGAAAGATCTGGGAGAAGCTGATGTAATTCTGAACATCAAGCTTATTAAGGATGAGAGTGGGATTACTCTTTCGCAATCCCACTATGTGGAGAAGATCTTGAGCCGGTTTGGCTTTATGGACAGCAAGCCCTCTCCCACTCCTTATGATCCCAAAGGTGACACCGAGAAAGAATAAGAAAATTGGCTTAAACCAGCTTAATATATTCTCAGTTATCGGTTCACCGATGTATCTTCTTGATGCAACGAGACCTGATATATCATTTGCTGTGAGCAAATTGAGTAGGTTCATGTCAAACCCGGGTTCTGATCATTGGCATGCACTTGAAAGGGTAATGCGCTATTTGAAAGGTACTACGAGTTATGGGATTCACTATTCAGGGCACCCTGCAGTGCTTGAGGGATATAGTGTCTCGAACTGGATTTCTGATGTTGATGAGCTCTATGCTACCAGTGGATATGTATTTACCATTGGTGGTGGTGCAGTGTCATGGAGGTCTTGCAAACAGACCATTTTGACAAGGTCAACCATGGAGGCAGAGCTCACTGCTTTAGATACAGCCACTGTAGATGCAGATTAGCTGCGTGAACTCTTGATGGACTTGCCGGTGGTTGAAAGACCAATACCGGCTATCCTTATGAACTGTGATAATCAATCTGTGATTGCTAAAGTGAATAGTGCTAAGGAAATTGAGAAACTCCGGAGTTATATTCAAACAGACAAAAACCTGGCAGATCCCTTTACAAAGGGACTATCACGGAATGTGATAGAAGGTGCATCTAGGGAGATGGGTATGAGACCCATATAAGTTGCCATTGTGGTAACCCAACCTTTGTGATTGGAGATCCCGTGAATTAGGTCCTGGGTAAAACAAGCAATTGGCGAATTGAGGAGAGTAATCTGTTGCCCTCTCCAAGTGAAGATGCAATACTCTCAGAAGGCTGTAAGGCAGGATGGCGATATGCCTTAATGTGTTTCTGTTGGCTTTAACTAGCGAAGATGCTGTCCTACAGAGCATTCTTGAAAGAACACACCTATATGAGCCCGACTGTCTAACGTCGCAGTCTATGAGACCTGGGTGATCTCTAGTAAGCTCATGAAGAGACCATGGAGTACGACGCATATGCTCCACCCGCGGAGGAGCCTACTGGCAGCCAGGTATCAGTTATGACTTTGAGTGAAACCTGTTCACACAAAACTTGCAATTCAAGGCGTAGTCCATTGTTCAAGTTGTGAATAGGTGTAACTTGGAGCTCTAGGCGTAAGTTCAACTTAACGATCTCTGCTGAAACGCCGTATATCAAACAGTAGTGAGTATTGGCAAATCTCTAAATGGGCATTTGAGATCTGGTGGGGGATTGTTGGAATAAGTGGGCTTGGCCCAAATGAACTAATTCCTAAAGAAAATCTCAAAGGCCCATGTGGGAGCATGAGGATGGTGGAATCCTTTAGTCCCATATTGCTAGGGGAAAGGGGAGGAACACCTTTGGCTCTCTATATAAACCACCTAAAGGCCACCACTAGAAGGGTGCAAAAGTGCTTGGTGCTTGAGGCTTGAGAGGGGTTAGAGTTTTGCCACCTCTCGCTGTTGCACTACCACCGTAGCCTTCTCCATTCCGAGCGCCGGCGTGCACCAGCGATCGGGAGAGCAGGTCTCCGGAACCCTTCGCCTTCGAGATCCTGCACCGGGAGAGGGCGAATAAGGTTTTTGGGAAGCGCTTCGCGCGACTGCTCAAGATCTTCACCACGGGTCGCCTTCCTCTTCTTACTGCTAGGCGTCGTAGTGAACGGCTCCTGCGACATGCCGGCAATAACGTCGTCAACGTCAACGTCGCGACTGCACCAGCCACGGCATCTGCATCTTCTTCTGTTCAGTACGTTCAATCTGTCCTATTCTAGTGGTTAATTATGTTTAACCAGATGGTCATGTTGTTCGTGCTGTCTAGTATGGTAGAGAAATACATGCTAGTTTATGTGATGCTGTTCATGATTTACATTCGGAATTTAATCTGGAAATTGTCTAATTACTCAACACCAAGTATTCAACGCAACAAAACGTAGTGTCACATTATTGATTCTTCACATGTTCTCAACAAACAGGGAAAGGAATATGTTAGACATGTGGCTTTGGCATCTCTAGGACATTTTAAGTTACTGACCAAATAAGATGAAAACGGAGAATTGATGTTTACATGTAGGAATGAACATCTTACTAAACCTGAATAAATGCTGGCGTTTCAATTGTACTTTAAGTACGAATGTCATGGATTTTTAAAACAGAAAACATTCAGCTCCAAATCATCAAATCAACCAAAATGAACTAATACTAATCAACACCCAAAGAATTAAACGACAGACTAAATCCAAAACACACTTTCATTTGTTAAAACATTAAAACTTCAAATAAAAATAATAATAAGCACCATGTAGATTGTGATTGAACATACCCACAGCACTAAGCTCTCATAGTTCAACCTTTTGTTTTTTTTTCTTCTTATAATTAGAAACAACCATCTTGTGAAATGTTAACACAATACAGGTACATATGGACCAGAAAGTGAACAACACAAGTTATACTCCCTCCGTGGAAAATGGTAAGGCGCCCATGTATTCAAGATTCAAAGTTTGTTAATTTTGGCCAATAACTAGTTTGAATTTCAGTTTAAATTTGTTTGAACCAGTTAGTAAACTAGTTAAACTCGTCAAGTTTAACTAGTTTACTAACTGGTTCAAACAAGTTTGAACTAAAATTTAAACTGAACTTGCCTTTTTATGATAGTTTGATTGTAGATATGTGCTGATTTTATATAAAAATCAGCAAAACATGTAAAAAAAGTGTTCAAAAACTTTGAATCCGAGTATATTTTGTGGTGACCCGCATAATTAGCCCAAGGTAACAACAGTAGCACTATCGTCACACCAGGTTAATTACATGAATCTTAGCATAGTAGCTAACAAAATATTGGGTGACCCGATACTTTCTCAGTTACTATACCGTGTTCATAGTGTTGCAACAGAACAATAATTAAAGACTGAATGGAAATATATTACATTTAAAAGCCATGCAGGGCTACATGTCCATTACAATAATTATACATCGAATCCAAATACAACAAAAATATATTACAATTTCTAATTTACCCCAATGACCGTCTAAGAGCATCTCCAGCAAGGGCCCCTAAAATAGGGTCCCTGTTTTGGATTTAGGGACCTCCCCTATTTTTTAAGGCCCTGTTTTCAGAGCAGAAGTCCAAAGAATGACCCCTAAATCTCAAATTTTATTTTACTTTTTCTCCTATTTTGACATATCCGCTATGTATAATCTTCATTTGACACCACTAAAATTCAATCAAAAATATTTGTAATACATAAAACATAAGCATATTAACATTTACAATTTAAAAACATGATATTTAAAATTTAAATTTAAAATTTTCAAAACATGATAAAATTTTCGAAGCCTCTCATGTATTTCCCTATCTTCAATAATAGGGGTTGTACTCGTGTCCCTGGAAATTAGGGCTGAGGAGGCAAATTTAGAGGCCTCCTAATTTTAGGGGCTTGAGTAGGGGCCCCATGGGAATTGGGGCTGAGGAGGCAAATTTAGGGGCCCCCTAATTTTAGGGGCTTGAGTTGGGGCTCTGCTAGATCTGTTTTTTTTACTACACTCCCTATTTTAAGGTTTAGGGGCTAGTTTAGGGGCTCTGCTGGAGATGCTCTAACACCAGATGACGGTCTCCTAGAGCCCCTACTCCTCCTGGTGGTGGTGGTGGTGGTGGTGGTGGTGGTGGTGGTAGTAGTAGTAGTATTGTTGTTGTTGTTGTTATTGTTGTAGCAGCAGCAGCAGCAACAACAGCAACAGTAGCAGTAGTAGTAGTAGTAGTAATCCTCCGTTAAAACCTGGTCCTGCAAATCACCCTCATCCCAGGCCTCGTCGGTGGATCCATAAGACTCAACTTCGAAGCAAAGGGGGAATTAAGCAAGAGTGCGTACAAGGGTACTCAGTAAGCATTAATAACAAATGAAATGATATGAATTTTTCTCTCATTTTCCATAGAAGCTCACCTTCTCTCAAATTAGGATTTTTATTAAATTAAGTTTTTGGTTTTCTTTAAGGGTTGACCATTTTAATTATTAAATTGACTACTAGCACTTGTATATGAAACAGACTTAGCTTCCGTAGCCTCCAATCCAGGAGACAGGTATGAATTCATGATTTTAACCCTACGCAAGTTTGTATAACTTTACCAAGAGTGACCCCCACAAGAGAGGCCCCAGAATGTTTATCACTACATTAGTATTGATCTCCAACCCTGTACTCGAGTCAGAAACACATATCCCAGGCTGCCTCGCGGACTCGCAGATACAGTTGTACTCCGACAGTCAATCATCGGTAGTAACTCAATTCATGGTTTCAAATATATAACCACCTTTTGGCGAACCCCCATGGGCCTCCCCGCATATCCCACAGGGGTGCTCTAATGTAAATCTTACCCAATGTGGAGATCCAAAGCCTTCATAGGACAACCTTTTCTGACCGATTTCACACACTATGGTTGATACTGTAATTACGGTTTATTGCCCCAGTGTAGTTTGTTTAACCTACGGCAGAGAAAACACGCCCATATTTTGGGGCATCTTATCCAGACCATTAGATCTAGCTCTCAAAGCGACCGTAGATGTTAGATGTGGGGCGGTCCAATTGACCAAACTCACGACACATCACACGATTGCAGTTGACAAAATACGATACATGGGGTGCCGATGGGACTGAAAGGATGTTCTTGTCTCTGATATTGCAGCACTTTAGTGAGGCATTACTATAATCTTTGAACCTTTGGAGACTATAAATAGGGACCCCAAATGCACCATTTGAAGAGGTAATTGGAACACATGTAACTAAGCACTATATATACAAGTCTTTTTTTAATCATTCCACATCTCTTAGGCTTCCTATTCAGGTCCACCCAACCCCGTACTATTACTATTTGTTTTCGTAACCATAACAATTGATGTTGTCCGTGAGGAGTGACATGAAGGAAGATAGCTCCGAAGAAGACTAGAGGTTTTGACAAAACTTATAGCCCCGAAAAGGAAAGTGGCCATGGCTTCCAGTGAGAAGCTCAATGAAATGGCTAGTCATACTAGCCCCGAGGCCAGAGACGCCATGGCAGTTAAGTCTCGGGCAACGCAAGGCAGGCGTATGACCACCTCGAAGAGAAAATGAGTGCCCATCCCACAACGAAGAAGGGGATATGTCTATGGACGTCATCCTCATGGGAAACGGTTGGACTACAACATGGCTATAGGAGCGCGAGGGTGTTGTCACAATAGCCTATGACATGCTCTCGAAAGTCGAAAGAATCATGCCCATGGCTCTATCACAAAGCCATTTAGGACCGTCCTTGACAGAGATGACATCCATGACGATTCTGGCATGGCATCTCGGGGAGCTGCCCTCATCACTCGGCCTTCCAACACCGTGGCAACTGTCATAGGTGACCCTACCACACTGACCATCGCAACCCAGAGGGTGCGACGTACGAAGCCCTATGGCAAGGGCTAGCAGGCCATGCGGGAAATCCAAGACCTACATGTGGCCCTCACTGTGCCCCGCCCTTACCATGTTGGCGCCTTCGGCACCCCTTGCCAAGACCTCTGACCCAAATTGATGACCTAGCAAGGAGGTCATATGCAAAGGGACTGGTAGCAAGGATACACCCATAGTGGTCTGCAACACCACCGTCCTCAACGAGGTGGACCCTGAGTCCCCCTAAGCATTGGGTTGCAAAGAAGTTCATAGCCCAAAGGCTACAATATGCACACTCTTGAGACTACATGGGAGACACGAACCCCGACGAATTCCTTCCCATATATGAAATCATCATCGCAGCAGCGGGAGGTGATGACTTAATGAAGGCCAAGTGGCTTCCCCTTGCGCTTCAAGGGGTAGCCTCATCATGGTTCTTCACCATTGACCCAGGGTCCATTTATGCATGGGAGTAAGTTCGTGATCTCATGTACAACAACTTCTAGGGCAATTACTCGGAGCTTGTGGACATGATCTAACTCTTCTCGGTCAAGCAAGGGTCGCATGAAACGTTGAGAGAGTTCATCAGGCGCTTTGCACATGTACAGTGCCAGGTAAAGGACATCAACAAGACAACTATCATCAACGCCGCGATGCATGGCCCGAAGAAGGGTCCCCTCATCGAGTACAACGCTCAGAAGCCCATGAAGAGTGTAGAGAAACTCTTCAACAAAATGGAAGAGAACATATGAGCGGAGGAATCAATAACACAAGACACTGTCTATGCACAACCCACCATGGAATCGAAGAGTGCCCCAAGGTTTTCGAGGAGTCCCAACCCTGAGACTAAAAGAAGGGGCAAAAGGGCGCCATGTCTTCAACGTGAACTGTGGTATTGAAGATAAGTCCGCGGACAAAGGCCAAACCCGAGGCCTCGTGGCAAAACCTAGTGTGAAGTTCATGACAACTGCGGGCACACAACTCGCAATTGCCATACCATAGCCATCTTGTGCAACACACATAGGCCGTGAGCGCAATCAGGGCGATCGGGCTACCGCACCCACCACTAAAGTTACGTATGTGTAGGCACTTTGGTCCCACAGTTGCCAGGCCCCAACCAATCCCGAGGATCAAGACCTTGCTTGATAGATTGAAGGGTGACCATAAAAACCTTCGGGGCGGTGCCCCAACACAACTACTTGTGCATGAAGCTCCTTGGTCCGGCGAGAGTAATCACCGTCCACGGGGACCAAGACCTCACCCGACAGATTGAAGTGGGGCCAAGGGGTCGATGGTGGAAGGTGCACGTTGTAATTTCCGGCTAACCAGAGGGTGTCGAAGCATCTCCTCCCCCTCAGCCTTCAGATGGACACCGAAAGCTAAACCTGAAGGGGAATGAATCGCATAGCGTTGGCGGTTGCTACTCGAAGTCCTCCGCCACGACATGGATGTGTTTGACTGGTCCCCGGAGACCTCACAGGTGTTAATCGAGCCATCATCGAGCAAAAGTAGGTCGTCCGACCGGACGCCAAACCACTCAAATAGAAGGTGCAAAAGATGACCGTAGATTGGGAAGAAGCGGCCAAGGCAAATGTCCAACATCTTTTGGACACGAAGGTTATTCGTGAGGTGATGCATCCAAACTAGCTTGTCAATCCGGTCCTTGTGAAGAAGGCCAATGGACGGTGGCACATGTGCATCCACATCACGAATCTCAATAAGGCATGTCTAAAGGACAACTTTCCTCTCCCCTATATCGATCAGCCCGTTGACTCCACGTCTGGCTATGAGATGATGAGTTTCCTAAATACCTGCTCCAGCTACCATCAAGTATAGATAGTCGAAGATTTCGATTTGCAGGAGACCTTCGATAACCTCCGTCGCCCGGGTGTCCAACTCAGTACGGAGAAATCTGTCTTTGGGTCCGTGTAGGAAAGCTACTGAGATTCCTCATTTCCCAGAGGGGAATCAATGCAAACCCCGACAAAATCTCTACCATACTGAACATGCAGGATCCAAAAACCATAAAAGAAGTTCAGAGGCTAATAGGCCACCTCGCAGCCCTCAGCCGATTCCTATCAAGATCTGCCGAGAAGGGAATCCTCTCTTTCGAAACGCTGTGAGGCTCAGGCGGCTTCGAGTGGAACCAAGAAGGCCAAGAAGCCTTCGACGACCGCGTTACTCGCGCATGCAGCTCCCGTAGCTTGCGTGCCCCCGACCAAAGGCCACTTCGCTCCTGTACCTCACGACAACCATGACATCAGTCATCGCTGCACGAGAGGGCAGAGAGCAACACCCGGTGTACTATGTCCCCGAGGCCTTCTTCGTTGACGCCGCCTTCACCATGCAGAAGCAATCGATCCATCCACTATTCTCTCGATTTGTTCTTTTGATCGGTACAAGTTATCAGCAGATCCATGTCGTTTGTGAATTGAAACTAAGATCCATTCATGTTATGCCTGACTTTGGGGGTCCTGTGGGCGACAGCGGTGAGTGCGTCGGTGGGGAGCGGCGCTGATGCACCATTACTAGAACAACAATAACAATACTAGCAACAAGAAAGACAGCTTGGACTACGGTCAAAAGAACAAATCAAGAGAAAAGGGTATAGATGGATTGCTTTTGCACGGTAAGGCAGTGGCAGTGCAGAAATCCCGATGCAAAGTGTGACATTGATTAGTCTAGGGTTGTGCAAAGTGAAAATATCGCTTAAAAGTGATGCAAAGTAAAACATGGATACAATACCTGATGCAAAGTACAATTTACTGTTTTCTACAGAGAAGATTCATTCCGCTACGATGGTCAGTGCATCGAAGATCGAACCGAATATGGGTTGCAATTTTCAATGCTGGGGAGCGACATACAACAAATTATCCCTGACTACGGACCTGCTCCAATACACTTTGTGTGGATGCAGGCAGGGTGCTACATCAGTAAAGTGAGAACAGGCAGCATAAATCATGGATGACCTATTCAACAATGTAGAAGAACGTGATTTTTTTTCGGAGGGTCCTTTTATGCGCATTTCATTGTAATCAGTCTGATTTGCACCAGCAATGAATCTTAGAACAGGCACCCCACTGCTATTGCAGTAAGCAAAATGGAACCAATCATTGGCAACAGGGAGCAAACATGACAGGATGCATAAGATGTCACATATCGGAAACTGGTTTTCACCGGTACAAATCACAACAAATACCAATGCCTATCCAACTAAACAAGGGACAACTCCCAATTTGACGGAACACAAAGTATATCAGATATGTGATGTATATGGCATGCTAGTCCTGAGCTACATACATCAATCACTAGGCTCGTAGATTCTGAGCCTCCTGAAGTGCTTCCTGCAGATTCTTTACAGCACTGTCGTAGTACACGAAGCCCATGAACCAAAACTCATGATTATCAACAGAGACCACCTGAATGTATTTCTCAGCTGCATTTGTTCTGCTTGTCGAAGGATTAACTGACCTCAGTTGGGTGAGGGGAACGGCAACCTATGGTTTCAGACAGAGAACAATTGAAAGTTACAGAATGACTCCTACAAACTACAATTGTCAGAAATTTCTAGCTAATGTCAGCAAATGGCATTGCTAAAATGTGTTTTTGCGCATTGGTGAACACAGTGCTCAGACCAAAAGGGAAAGCATGAACTACTACAATGGATTCCATGAAAGCAAAGTAGAAGGAAAAGCAGATTAAACAATTCGCTACGTCACTCTGCATAAGGTATATTGTAGCAAGATTCTTGTTTCAGGTGGAATTTGTTAGCCTGATTATCATACCAAAATAAGCTTTAGAATCAATTGTATTTTGTAAAACAGATTTCATACTTACCAGACTATACCCAAATCTCAGTATATGAGAGAAAATACATAGTGGAAATCCAAAGGATTACCTTGTAATAGCTCCACTCAGTTTTATCTTCAACCTTGTAAGCAAGTGGATTATCGCTACAGAATGCCAGCTTTTCGTTGGACAAGTAGAGCACACCCATAACGGGACCAGCAGAGGTTGACAGATAACATGCATATGGCTTCCTAAGTTTTTCATCAGGGAGCACATCAAAAGTTTGGTGAAAAATTTTATCATATCCACCTTCTGCTATGACTTTGGTGATCTGGGAGATCCTGCCCATTGCTGCATCAGCAATGCTTGGTCCAGTTTTCACTGTTACAAGACAATTAAGATTACTTCTATCATTCCATACTGTCATCTTACAAGACCATTAATATTACTTCTTTCATATCATATTGAAAGCCCCACACTAAGATAATCTACTCAACAAAGCAAGCTCAACACATGAATACAACACATGAAAAAAAAAGAGGGAGATGTGACACTTTCACTACAACGCAGCTATCTTATTTGAACAACATTAGGGAACATCAGGAAATTTTCAATACCTTTTAGCTTCTTTAATCTTTATAATGTAAGAACTTGAGGAAACATGGGCATAATTTACCTAATCAACTATGCATCAACAATTCACATGGAATAATTCACTAGCCTAGAGCATTTAAATACCTCGTACATTTCTCTACCCTCATCAACATTAACTCCACATCAATCCAATCACATAAGCTAAAAAGGCCTGATCATATTACATCGCCGACTATTACCCATGAGTCCAATTCAAACATGTGGCGAAGGACTTGGGACTAAAAATTGAAGAAGATGTTAGACAAAAGCACATTAATTCAGCACTACTATAACACACAATGCTCACCAGTCACCTCAATCCCCAATCAAGCGCTAATGAAATCCAGTGGAACAAGAATCATCTAAACTGACTAAACTAGCTGCCTCTGATTTTTGTCTAACCTACTAACCCCATCAACATGAATTCTCCTCACCAATTCCACCAGCGCTAGCCACCAACGCAACCCACCCAGATATATTCCATACTAACATAGTTCCATGACAAAGATAACATGCACAAATACTAAGCATCGACAATTTGATGCAAAACACACAGCAAGAACTTTGAAATTGGAGCTCACAGTGCTGCCAGAAGTTGCCGGTGATGTTCTCCGTCTTGCGGGCGGCCTCGCCAAACCTCTTCCCCATCTTCCCCAGGACGTCCTTCACCGTGTCCATTGTATCTGAAAAAAAAAACATAAAAGAGCCCGAGATATTAAGAAAATTGCGAAGTATTCCTCGATTCAGCGGCGGTAGGGCCAGATTTGGGGGTTGCAGGGACGCACTCTTCGAGGCGGGCTCGGCGCCGGCGGCGGGGGAGGAGACGTAGGGGTTGCCAGAGAAGGGCGGCGACGAGGAAGCAGCGGTGGCGGCGTGGTAAGGGGGAGGCGGAGGCGGGGCCACGTCCTCCGGCGAGAGCCTCGGGTAGGGCGCGTACTCCGAGCCGGCAGCGGGCGCGGGCGCCGCGGCAGCGGCGTGGTCTCCTCCGGTGGAGGCGGCTGCGGCAGGCGGATGCATGTCGCCGGCGGGGAAGTGGGGCCTACTGATCAGATGATATGGGCGGTCGGCGGTCGCTGCGTTGGGCTCGACGTACGATTCCTGGACCCGGGCGCTGCGTGACTCTGCTCCGCAGGCTTCAGCCTTCGGTTATCGGTTTTGGGTGCCTCTCTCTTTCGAAATTGAGGAGCTGTCTTTGTGGTCGATCACTCAAAATGATTTTTATGTAAAATTATATCGTTTCTATATAAATATCGGCTTTGCTAAGTAATAACACTTTGAAGTCGTCCCTAATCAGTACTTCAACGCGGTTCGACTCGACTAGCCAAAATGCTTAGCCACGAAGGTGTTTTGTTTGTTAAGAGTCTACGCTGCCTACGTAACGTAGCCGAAAGAATATCCGCTCTAGTCTGGCGTGTGCATTTTCAAACCCGAAATACTACGCCGTGTAACGCCCGAGGTAAGCGTACGCGTTAATATTTTACAGGTCCCACATGTCTGTCCTACGGGTGAGAAGGGATCCAATCCGATTAAAAGCGCTGCTTCATATAACATCTTACTCCCTTCCTAAAAAATCATAATACTTGTAGTTTAAACGGTCTTGTTTAGAAATATAAAATTTATATATATAAGATATAATAAGCCTTTTTTTCGTTTATACTCTTATTTATTTTGTCTCGGTCATATACATCTATTTATTATCACCCATACAAATATTATCTATTATATTACAAAATAATTAAATAGGATATCTAAATTATTTTTTTACATCTTTTTTAATCTTACTGTAATCCTAGTACTTATGCGAAGCTAAAATAAGTATTGTATTCACAGGGAGCCCCCTCCCCCGGCCCACAACACGTGAGCCCTGTCGGCCGGGCCAGGCTGCCTGCTTGCCCACGGTCGGTGGCCTTAGGAGCGAAGGGCCCATCCAGTGAGGCAGCCACGCCGCCCACGCGCTTCACGGCGCGGCGTGGCCCACGCAAAAGGGAAGGGAAAAGGCCATTACCACGTCTCGCCCCCACAAGAACGAGCGAGACACCAAGCCCACCCACCACAGTAGCGAATCATGCGTCCAAGGAACCGGAGCGACCGCAGTACCGCCGGTGGCGGCGCCGGCACCGCCGGCGCGCGTCTCGCGTCGCCCCGGTCACCACGGCGCTACCGCGTCTCCCACCACGGCGCACGCGTCCACGGGTCACGGGGGACGCAGGCCACGACGGCGTCACGCGAGGGCGCGCGCGCGCGTCCGGCCGAGAGGCGTACGCTGCCGCGTGCGTCTTCGTCTATGGGCCGTTCCGATGGGCCGCTGCCCATCCTTCCATGCACGCAGATGCAACGCAGCCGGTTGCGCCTTTTCTTTACCTGAGATGAGATTTGGGAGCTGAGCCCCTGCTGAACTCGCGACCTACCACCACCGATAAAGAGAGCCGAGCCGAGCCGAGCCGAGCCGAGCCGAGCCATCTTTGGACGCGCACAAGGGGCCTTGGCAAAAGCTGGGCGCCAATTGGTTACTAGCCCCGCGCTCCGCGAGGACGACGAAGAAAAAGGAGGCTGGTCGTGGAGCGCTCTACGGACGGCGATCTGTTGGCGACCCATAGGCCAGCACCGGTGAGCGCGTGGACGGCCAGATCCAAACCTTCACGGGAGATCAAGGGTATACGGAGCTGTACGCAATTAGTAAAAGCTGGAGGAGCTTTCCGCGAGGCTCGCCGACGTGGCTGGCGCGAGAGCTCGCCGAGGCGTTCCCCTATAAGATATTAGATATTACTGCTTTACTAACCTAATTGTGGATCTTTTCATGATCACTACCATATCTATCTGTTTCCTCCTTTTGTTTACAATAAATATATCTTGAATTAGAGCAGGCCAATTGAGGGCATAAGTTGCAAAAGGCAACAGCCTTTCTTCTTTGTGAGCGGGATTTTAAAACTAAAAAAGGCGATTAAATTCAGTATCCGGAGTTCATTTCGTCTTTGCAGAAGTATTGGCAGGGGCACGTTGGGCCCCTGGCCTACCCTCCGCTGTCCGTGTGGTTTATTTCTGGACATTATGTCCTGCAGTCTTAATAAATCAGTTCACGGATCGTATCTTGCTCCCTTTTTTTTTACTACGATTCCTGTTAGCCCTGGACCGATTGATGAGTCTGTGGATAGTAAAGACGCAAACGTTGTTGAAGAGATTTCTTAGCAACACTGAAAATGAATTAAACTATCGCTTCCGTTTTTACTTTGGACAAACAGTGATCAGTTCATGAACCCTAGATATGGACAGACTATACAATCTCAAAAGAAGCGTATACTTTAAAGAAGACTATCCTCAGTTTTTGTGGTCGGCCCCGGATATCAAATCAAACGTCACTGTAGCTCCTCCCTGTGTGTCGAATAACAGATGGGCCTGGCTGGGAGATAGACGAACGATATGCATAATGCATTACCTTACCTTTATGCTTTCTTCCTTATCTCCATCTCCCTGTGTATTATGGGGATGCAATGAATGTAAAAGCATGTATACACCAAGTCATGCACGCATCAGGTTTAAGCTAAGCTAGATTGTGCAGCATGCACATTCGCAAAGCAAGTGCTGTCATAAATTACTAGAAGCTTATAATTTGGGCAACATAAGAAAATAGATGCCATAGCAACACAACTAAAAGAGCTTTATACCTAATTAATTAGCATGAAAGATCTCTAGACACTGTAGTAGCTGGCTTCATTCCAGCTCGTAAACAAATCATGAAAAGTATAGTGTTTTTCAGTATTATATAAATAACAATTAGCATGGGACAAATCAAAATATATTCCCACCATAAAATAAAATAGTTTATCATCGGGAAGGACTCAGAAAAATTATATGCTTTGATGAACAGAAGTTGATATGGAGTCACATGGCACAGTATAGTGTGATTTATTTAAAAAAAAACATGTTTGAGCAGGCTGTATAAGTTTATTGGATAAATTAATCAACTACTATCACACGAAGCAGAAAATTTATCGGACAAATTCAAGATTTGACATCAATAATATAATTTGTATTTGCCTGAGTGGAGAATCTCACTTGTGCCTTTTATCGTCATATTCCAGGAAGTAATTGACTTGGCCTGTACAGACAGAACAAAATCAGAACCGAATATTGCATCATGTACCTCGTCAAAAGATCAACCAGCAGAACACCTTGAAGGCACGCGACCTTAAAACGAATTACGAGAATTTGTACGTACGTTCTGTGTTGAACTTTTTCGGAATAATCGTGTTCATTTGTGTTTCATAGGATATCTGCACCCTTTATTTATGTCATCAATCTCAACCGTATTACAATCAAATTTTAGAATCGGCAACACGATGACGAATACCACCACCATGATGTCCATAGCTACCTCCGATGCCATGATCGACACCACCTCCAAAACCTTCATCCTTGCCGTTCACAACATCCTCGACCGTCATCAAGTCCTTTGTCTTCTTTGTCACGTCTACAGCCTTGGTCTCCTCCATCTCCACCCACTCGCTTTAATCCTTGGTCTCCACCGTTTCCTCTTCTAGCCCCCGGCCATCCCGGCCTCCACCACCTCTCCCAACATACCCCCAACCAGGGTTGACAATTTCGATCGGCTTTCTCGAATTTCAAACGAAATTCGAGATTTCGAGCCCTACCGAAATATAAAACCGAACGAAAAACCAAGTAAATTCAAATTTAAATTCAAAAAATTTCAAAAATTTGGGAAAATTTAACCAAAAACTCTCTAAAATAAATATTAATAGTTTTGTAACATCTAGGATGAAAATTGGTTGAAAAATTGAAATTTTTAGAAGTTTTTGCGCCATAACCGATTTTACAACATTGAAAAAAAAAACAGTACTGGGATCTGGAATTTTATACAAGAAAAAAACTTACTTGTATTGCTATGGTATATTTAATGTGTTAATGTTATTTAATATTGAAAATTTTTCTTGTATTGATATGTGACAACTTTTAATTATTTAAAGTACAGCAAAGGTATGGTACTTTTTAAATATATTAATGTTATCCAATATTAAAAACCTACTTGTATTGCTATGGTATATTTAATGTGTTAATGTTATCTAATATTTAATTTTTTTCTATATTGATATGTGACAACTTTCAATTATTTAAAATATAGCAAAGGTATGGTATTTTTAATATGTTAATGTTATCCAATATTAAAAATATACTTGTATTGCCATGGTGTATTTAATGTGTTAATCTTTTCTAATATTATCTTGCTATGGTATATTTTAATATTTTAATTATGTAAATGTCTATTTTTGCACTTGTATTGATATGTGACAAGTTTTAATTATGTGAATTGATTTTTACAAATTTTACAGCATTTTATTTGCATTTTTCTCATTTTTTAACCTGTCATCGAAATTCGATGCTTTTCGACTGAATTTCGATGCTTTTCGATCTAAATTCGAGCTTTTTGACCGAAATTCATTCGGCTATTTGACCAATTTTCAAATACATTTGAATTCCGAAATAGTTTGATTTTTAACGAATTTTGATCGAATTTCGACGAATTTCGGTACCGGTAGCTGCTCGAAAAATAATCCCGAAACGAAATTGAAAACCCTGCCCCAACCACTTTGGCTTCCATCATCTCTTCTAATATACCCCCGACCACCTCAACTTGACCGTCTACCTTACCAATCTTCGAAACTCACCAACAGCACCAACACCAACACCTTGATACCACTGACACTAAAACCATGCCTCAACCTCCATCGGAGCTGCCACCAGCTCCTACCCCCGCTACCAATTATATCATTAGCACACACCCAACATCACCTCTAGTCTTACCCAGCACCTCTTCTACTACCAACTTCACCAAAGCCACATCCTGAGCAATCTTCTTCCCTGTTTCATGGCCTCTATACCTCTAGCCTGCCCTAAAACTTACAAGACCAAAGCATCCTCAACCATCACCTCCATAGCAAGATAATCAACCCAAAAATGCTTCCCATTCTTTCTCCCTCGCAAAGCACACGCAGCCTCACAGCAAACAACGACCAAC
Source organism: Rhipidocladum racemiflorum (assembly GCA_036346355.1). Taxonomy (NCBI): domain Eukaryota; kingdom Viridiplantae; phylum Streptophyta; class Magnoliopsida; order Poales; family Poaceae; genus Rhipidocladum; species Rhipidocladum racemiflorum. The sequence goes on along the minus strand of CM070573.1, from coordinate 81,319,969 downwards.
CCAAAAAAAAAACACCTTCCGCTATTCCCTCTCTCCGAGCAAGTAATAGCAAAACAACACAGACACACAATCATGATCCAAACCCAAGCAAAAAATCTCTCTTCCCCCCCTTTTTTTCTCCTTTCCCCCTTTCCCCTCTTCCTTTTTTTTATTTTCCTTCCTATTTTATTCTTTTATTTCTCAGCTAGCCACCCAACTTTTTTCTCTTCCTCTCATCTCAGCCTTGCACTCGAGCAGCCTCGTGCCACAAGCGAGTTGGCCCTGCCTTCACCTTCCTCTCCTCTTTGCGCGCTGGCCTTTTTCTTCCTCTCCTCCATACGACCTTCTTCTTCCTCTCCTTCCTCGCTAGCGGTGAAACACTGATCGAGCAGCACCCTTGAGCCTGAGAAAGCGGCGATGGCCCAAGTGACGGCACCCCGCAAGTGGATCCTGAGCGGTTGCAGCCCGACCCAGTGACCTTGAGTTGCGGCGCGCCATGCACATGAGTAACAACACGATTTGCCTGCCCAGGGCTAGACGGCACCGGTGGCCTGCCCGCTTGAGCAATTTGATTACGCCGACATAGTACCCCCGAGATGAACCATGGGAAAAAATGATGACAGATTGGAGCATATCTGGATCAAGAGCAGAACCAAAAATGACAGCAGCTCATAGGTAAGTTCTAGGGTTTGGCTCTGATACCATATTGAACTTTTGTGGAATAATCATGTTCCTTTGTGTCCCATAGTATCCCCCACACTATTTATTTAGAGCGTCATCTCAACCGTATTACAACCAAACTCTAACTCTAATTTGTCTCGAACTCTAAATCCTATTCTAATACGCTCCAAGTCGCATATGACTCAGACTCTATCTTGCAATGCTATGGATAAGAAATAATGTACTTATGAGATGCATAATTCTATGTAAAGGTCCACTAGTACTTTGAGAGTTTGAGTTATAAATGATCAGTTCAACTATAAATATAATCAAGATATACAGGAAGTCCACTAGGGGTTAAAAAGGGCTAGATATTTTCCACCAAATCCGAAGCTAGATTCGGTCGGGATCGGATTCAGGATCGAATTCGGAGCAGGCTGTATCCGAAAAATCTAGGACATGATTCAGATATCAGATAATTACTCCATCTAGATATCTAGATGTACATTAGCCCATAGACGTCCTGGCCTAGCCCATGAAAAACATTGCTCTCTTTTGTTTGCCCTAAGCTGCCTCTGAGCCTCTCAGTGCATGATGCTGGCCACCTTGAAGACCCCACCACAATCTTCCTCTGAGCCCCTCCCCCGCGCGCCTCCAAGCCACGTCCGAGTCCCCTCTCGGCCACCTCCAAACCACCTTTGAGCCCACCCCCACGGCGGCCTCGAAGCCCACCTAGATCTAGCGCCTACCGCTTGAGCTACGCTGCCTCCGAGCCCCCTCCAATGACGTCTCCCCCTCTGACGCTGTACTGAGCCTAAGACGTGTTGTCTCCTCTCTAATCGCATCGGTGCCCCCTCTCTAGTCGCTACGATGTCCCCTCTCTGGCTCTCCGCTCTCCCCTCAACGGTGACTGAGGGGGGATCGACTGAAGCTAGGTCGATTGGGTGGCGGGGGTGGGGGGATCAAGCACAACCAGCATTGGCTCACTATGGCGGCCACACCCTACTGAACTGAACCTCCTGCCCCTAGGACACGCCTCTGCATCATCTGCGCTGCTGCCAGCAGCGGCACAGTGCCGCGACTACTGCCATCTTGATGGTCAGGTGCCAGGTATGGTCATTTGCTTTCCTCTCATCCTACTGATCCATGGTTGTGCTTGTGTAGTGCTGTGATTGATGTTTGAGATGGGAAAATCATGCATAGATTTGAATCAAGAGATCTTGGATTGGCGATTCTTAGATTTTGCATGACAAAGATAAGATTCAAAAATGAAAATTAGTTTGCAATTAAAATAAATAAATAAACACTAACATACTAATATTCTGAGCTACATATGTCATGAGGTGCATGAAGATGTACTACTTATCATCTTGATTCTGCTACGAAGGGGAAAAGATGAAAAAGATAGAAGGGAATTCATGACAAACAAGTACAATCAAGTATTGGTTATAAGTAAACTTGATCTAAATTAGGTTGTTACAACATATTGGGCAAAGTATTAGATCCATATAACATAATCGATGATTAAACCAGAAGTTATGTTTGTATATTTAGGACATAACTTAGTGTGAGTGAATTTTGGTTTCAATTTTTTACCAACAGAGTTGTTCAGATTCATGAGATAAATACAAGGATTGAGTATGAACATTTAGCTGTCCAAGTGAAAATAAATTAAAATAAAATAACATGTTTATCCTTTTAATGAATGTTCTGCTCATATAATCATATGTAATATATGGGAAAATTATGTTAATAATAATTTTGAAATATGATGTAGTAATGTTGTAAACACAACCTCTATGTATGCGTGCACTATCCGTATATCTTTATACATTCCTGACCTGAATATGTCATGTATTCGTCCCTTGTCTATATCTCAAATAACCCGGATTCGTATCTGTATCCGGTAAAAAAAATGAAATAACCCGATCAATTAAGAATTGCAAATGAGGTCATTAAGATAAAATAAATCATGTAATTAACTTAAATTAATTATCAAAGAATTAATATTACAAACTAAATTATTACAAATTAAATACAATAGACAAATTGTAACATTCAAGATTGTAATTACATTTCTGAGTTCAAATTACATAAATGAATAATTACATCACGATAATAAAAATTACAAAAATATTAATTTCCAAACACCATGTTCCTTTGATCTTCATTTGTAAGTATTGCATACATATAAGAATAAGAATAAAAATGAATGAATTAAAGTAAGAAAAAGAATTAAAAGAAGAATTGCCGTTAGACTCGTATGAAATGGTATCATTCACTGATATACCAGATTAATCTAGGGCCAAATCGACATCTCTCTCATGAAAATAGGGTTCATCACTCGCCAATTATACAAACCTATAATTTATTTCATAGACGCACGCATTTTAAAATATCACGCAGTAGAAGAGTGAATTTCCCGCGTAAAAAGGTAAAATCCTCCACAGTAAAATGGGATAGGCACGAAGCAGTGTAGATTAAGATAGACCTCGGTCGAAGCTATCCCTCCAGCTCAAAGCCTTAAGGCATAAGGCAAAGTGCCCTCATATAAGGCAAGTCTCCAGCACAAGCTCAAGTAACAGAAGGCATCCTTCAAGGTAAGAACCAAGGAACCGAAGCATTCCAAAACCACATAAGGCTAGCCATTCCCAAGCATAAGACCAAGCCACCTAAGGCCATCAGTCAAAGCATTCAAAGCAAGCCACACGAGAGCAAACCACCATAGAGACAAGAAGCAAGTAAGAAGCTTCATCAAGCTTAGGCACAATCGGGAGCATCCCTAAGGATCATAAGGCCATCAAGGCACAAGGGAAGGAAGGTCACAAGCTCCTCAAGACCCGAAGGTCCCCAAGCTCCAAGAAACCAGGGAGCAAGGAGGTCAAGCTCAAGCCCAAACCAATCCAGAGCAAGAACACCACAGCACCATCACTCACAACCAGCCACTTATTCATTCTCCATAATATCCCAGGTAATCCTCACCAGTCACAACCATACCAGTAGCAATGACATAGAGATAGTTGTAGTAACATCAAATAGAGACTAAAAGTAATACATGAATATAGTGCTCTTAGTTCATCGACGCAGCAGGGGTTGCGCCATGCGTCCCCAATAATTCACACATGTTCCCTAGCGCATAGCAAATTATGGGTATCGTCGCAGTACTGTCCAACTCGAGCGGCAACAATAAAAATCATCACATCGCTTGGACAACTTCATAGCATAAGTAAATTAACTAGAAATTTAGACCATTAATTCCTCAATGCATAACCAGTAGTGAAGTAAGAAGGGAAAAAATTTACCCACATAACAAAGAAAGGAAATAGGTAGAAGAGAGTGGGCATAGGGGAACCAAGCCTCGGCGGGGCACAGGTGATGCCAGGAGGGCGGCGACCGTGGGGTTGAGGTGCCGGTAGGGGTGAGGACTAAGGGAGCAGGAGCAGCGGCCTAGGGCAGAAGGCGAGCCCAGGGGCAAAGTGCTTAGGCATGCGTGGGAGACGACAAATATGGCTCGAGGAGAGGGGGTAGAGGACACGGGAGCACGGTCTAGTAGGCGTAGGGTTGGGTGAAGCCGATGCAGCGTCGAGCATGGTGAGTCGACCCAGTGGTGTGGAGATGGCACAATAGCGCAAGGGGAAGGAGGAGAAGAAGAGCCGGTGGCGGGTTGGAGTAGAGCCCCGTGGCGGTGATTGGCGGCCGGGGCGGCTGAGCAGGCGGAGGCAGTCCAACCGGATCGAGAGGAGGCGGGAGGAGGAGCCATGGGAGGATATAGAAAAGGAGAGGAGAAGTGAGGAAATGATAAGGACCAGGATATGCGGATGAAAAGAGAAAAAGAGAAAAAGAGGAAATGAAAAAAAGAGGGAAAGAAAGAAAAAGGAAAAATTTAAGAAAATAGGAAAAATAGATATAAATAAAAGAATGAGGAAATTAGGAAGAATGCAAGAGTTAAAGTTTTACAATATCACATATACACACCTAAATAATAACAATAATAATTCTAATAATAATAATAAATTATATATTATTGTATTGAAAATAAAAATAAAAGAAGAGAAGAGAAAAGAAAAGAGAAAAATAAGAAAAATATATTTTTAGTTAAATTAGTTGATTCATGAATCAAATTGTTCATGCAAAATATCTCAAACTACATATGAATAAATTAAAATCTGTTAAATCAAAAATTTCAGTCGGTCGAATTTTCAAGTAGAGCGCAATGGAAGAAAATGTTATAAAGCTCTAAAAAGTGTAATGTAAATTTTATAAATGTTAAAATAATAAGAGAAAAGGTTTGGACACTTTAAAATATGTAAAAACTTATCAACCACTAACATATGGTATTTATGTAATTTCATAAATTAATTTTAATCGAACCAGTGATCTTCAATGGGGTGAAGACACGTATTTTGACCAAAACCCAGGCAAGCTTCTCTTGTTCATATTTGTGAAATTGTTTTTGAATATTTTCAGAAATCATCACTGCATGGAAAAACTATCTTTCAAATAAAACCCTAAACTGGATGTTGTTGGAAAATGGATATTGGTAAACTGCTGCGACAGTTTTTGGTTATTGACAATTGGAAATGTTGATGAACCACTGATGCAATTAATTTGGATTTGGAATATGTTGAATTGGTTCACCCAACAGATGAAGTCGGTGTGGTGTGTGTGTGTGTGTGTGTGTGTGTGTGAGAGAGAGAGAGAGAGAGAGAGAGAGAGAGAGATGGGTAGAGGGTACCATGGTTGAGCATTGCCGGAGGGGCCCTCTACATAGGCTATAATATAAGGATAAGCCACTATACTTGGGTAATGAATTGTATTAAATTGTATCAACCGTAATGTGTGAAAACGACCAGAAAAAGTTGTCATATAAATGTGTTTGATCTCCACATTGGGTAATAGTAGATAAGTAGGAGTGTGAAGTTGGGTATGCTAGAGGCCTAGTGAGGGACACATTTGATAACATGTGTAGGTTATCTTATTTTGGTAATCAACTGAGGTTGATTTACTAGGGAGCCGAAGTACAATATTACGTTATTAGTCGGAGTATTGTACTTTGTAAACAGACGATAACATGTGTAGGTTATCTTATAGGGAAGTGAGTATGAAAGAAGGAAGAAAAAAGGTGGATGTGGATAAAGAAGATGACATATGAGTAGCATCATGCGAAGTGTCCTTAAATCTTTTAATTTAAGAGTAATATCAAACTAGTGGTACCTTTATTTCTCCGTAAGGGTAAATGCATTATCTTACTGGCAGGTCAAAGAATAGTGCATGGCTATTGGTGTTAGGAGATGGACAACTCATCTACAATTTAACGAAAAAGAAACCGCAATGCTCATAACAACACAATCAACGATCGGGTCTTTCGAATCTCATGCTTATAAACAACGAGCAACGCGTAAAGTAAAACTGCAACAATCCTTAAAAAATATCAAGTAAACTAATCCAACCGACGCCCACCGGCCAATGTGATGTGGCTAAGCTTGATGTGATGACTGTTCTCTGAATAATCCTACTACATCGCATTGCAAAAGATTACCAAATGCTAATCAGACATCGCAAAAGGCTATGTTATGTGTGTGGTTGTTGCTTTTCTCAAAGGATGCTGAAGATATATGTACTTCAGTGGCGTGGTGAACAGCTTATGACTGAATTTGCCTGGCATCTGAAGTCCTGAACAGCAGCAACTTGAAAGACAGAAAGGCAGGGCCTCGAGAGAATCTGAGATGACTGCACGCACCAAATGCTCATTCTGCGCACTGCTCAAGTTCTTCTAGCTAGGAGGGGCATACATTGTACATGTGCTGAGTTAAAGGCAAAAGAAAAGCTTGATTTGGAGCTAAGAAAAGTGTTGCTGATTGATCAGGTACAGGAACACGGACAATGGTTAGTTTCAGTGTTTGTCCTGAACTTAGGTTTAGGGTTAATCTCTCCAAAGTCAGAACATATAAACCGGCCTTTTGATTATACGCAAGGTGCTGCACAGCACAGCGTTGGCTCCATGGATCGATCATCTTAGGAGAATATACAAATTCGGGATAGTATGGGCCTGTTTGGGAGAGCTTCACTCCAAAAAAATCAGCTTCACTTCACCAACTTCATCATAGAGTAGCTCCATCATAAAGTTGAAGTAGGGAAGGGAGGTGTTTGGTTTGCAAATTAGATCTAGCTTCAAGAATAGATGGGTTTGATGTGGATACCCATTTGTGCCCTTGGATGTTGAATGGAGGTGGGTAATTACCTTATATGTGTAACTAGTGGCAAAGGTGGGTAATTACCTATGAACTTCACGAGTGGGTATGAAACAGTGTTTCTTGGAGTACCCCTTGAGGAGCTCCACAAAAAAACCATGAAGCAGCCCCCTAGATTCACATTTTTTCTGAAGCCGGGGTTCTGTGTAACTGAGGTGTTTAGCTACACGAAGTTGGAGTGGAGCTGAAAATTGAGGAGCAGAGCTCTCCCAAACAGGCCCCATGAGCTGTGCAACTTGTTTTCTAAAAAGAACTGTGTAAGTGTAAACAAGGGTGCTTAAACTATTGGCTGCGCTAAGAATCCCAATGCCTTGACTAACAGCAATCCCTACCTGAAAGGCCGACCAAGCGCAATAAAAGATGTGGGAAGAAACAAAAACCAAGAACCTTTCCTTGGCCTATCACTTGCTCTCTTTTTTTTGAAAGACACCTATCTCTTGCTCTTTACTGTTGTGTTCTAAACAAAGCCCTGGGGTGCATGCATGCGGGCTGGGCAAGAGTGGGAATTTGTTTTGGATTTGAACTACTTTTTCGTTTGGGTGAGCTCATTATCTGTGTATGACAAGTTCAAAGAATCAAAGATAAGTAATGCCTGCCATGTGTTAAAGTATAAGTGAATTGCCCGTCTTTCCTCATCAGCTTAAGTTTTTGGGTGAATTGGCTGGTGCATGCAACTCAATATGGTATCAGAGCCAAGAGGTCTCGAGTTCAAGACCCGATTGGTGCAATTAAAAAATAATAATTGCAGCCCACTTCTATTCCACGTCTTAGGCCTGAGGGAGCCTACACGTGAGGGGGAGTGTTAAAGTATAAGTGAATTGCCCGTCTTTCCTCATCAGCTTAAGCTTTTGGGTGAATTGGCTGGTGCATGCAACTCAATACCATACTCGTACGCACACCACCTAAAAGAACCAAACAAGAAGTGGGCAGTGATGAGATTGCTAAACATTACGTTAATGGGATTTAGGAGCCGTGTAGCTGGAGTCTTGTCAATGGAGGTCAGCATGGCTACTTGCAACGGTTTCTTCACTAGCATTCCTAGCTGGCCGACTTTATGTTAGGGCTAGAAGCATCGTAAAATAATGAAGATAAGACTTAACGTAAAAAAAAACCTTACAAAACAAATCACAAAAAACAATACACTATAACGGTTCAAGGATTACATATACAAGGGTTAACTTATATAGCCAAAAGAGTTCTAGTTGTAGAAGATTTGGACTAAGAACCTATTTGATATAACCAAAAGATATGGTAAATTGATATATTGAGTTATCTCCAACAAACCTCCCTTTAACTCAAAATCTATAATAAAATTGTTTCCAGAAAACTCCGAAGGGTAATTAAGCACATGAATACAAGTGCGTTAAAAGTTCAAAGAACTACTGAACAAGGAATAGTCTTATCAAAACGCTTCTCATGAAGCAAGATTGAGCAAACCACCAGTAGATCGTGAGAACAACTGAAACAGCCAAACCAACACAGCTATAACAAAGTAGATGAAGAATCTAGGTCTTCAACACATAACCCCAGTAAAGTCTGAGTTTGTGCAACTGACGTCCTGGATAAATGCCCAATCATCAAATAGCATAAGCCAAACATCAACTATGGCGCTTTGATAAATAGCGAAGAACTCATATCATAGATATGGTTGAAACTGCTACTGCAAAAATATCAAGATGAAAAGAACTGTCATGCTGTCAATGGAGTAAATTGTAGTAGACCCCTCATATTGAGCTAAGACAATAAAACAACGTTGTAGTATCCACTCAAAAGCAAAACTCCTTCTTGCACTTCAATCTTTTAACTCAAACTGAAATTGGAGCAAAACCTTCACTAGTAAAACTTCGAAGAGTATAATGCTACCAAGAGGGTGTCATAAAATTCCAAATTAATATTGCCGAAATCTCCATAATGATCAACATATCCAAACGGTGAATAAACACCAAATTAAAGGTGGTGAAACATCTAATTCAGTTGTCTCCTCAATTGATATTTTTTCTCCAAATAGACGATAAAACGTCAAAACCGATGATGAAACGTCAAATAAACGGCCAATGATTAGTAGACGATGAAACATCGAAGAAAATGACCAATGATTAATCATAATGAATGTCACCAATAAAAGGAATAAAAGTCTGAATTGTGCATGAAACACCGTCAATAATAAGCACAAAAGTAATAGGCATAATAGTTTGAATTACGATGAAATCTGCCAATAATAGGCATGAAAGCCTTAATTTGTAACAAAGAAATTCACATGAAATCCCGCCAATAGTAATAATAATAGACATGAAAGCCTGAAACTGCGCATGAAATCCGCTAATAATAGGCATAAAAGTCTGAATTGCAAAAGTCCCACTTTTTAGCACTGGAATAGTTGCCGGGGTAAAAAGCAATTCTTTCCTCACGCCCACATGTAGAAGAACGACTCTCATTTTGAATCTGTCATACGATCTCGCTAGCGAAATTCTCAATGTCAAATTAGTAGATGATATGATGGAGAAAAATGTAGATAAAAAAATATATGGTAGACTTAGAGCTGGAGCCCAAAAGACCGAAAGCTGAAGCCCAAAAGACCAGAAGCTAGAGCCAAAAAACAAGAAGCTGGAGCTAGGATTCAAACTGAAATAAATCCACCTTTGGATCTATTTTGGAGTCATGGTGAGACTTAAGTGCTGATATTAGTTGAAAACTTGAAATCCAGCTGTTTGTCTATCCGATGGGAGCTTTGCTCGTGTGTGACGTGTGTCTCTCGAGTGTTCGGTGGTAGCCAAGCCGACAGAGCAGCCTGGAGCTTCATTGGGCTTTGGCTCCGGAAGTCTAGGTCAGCTTCTAGTCAGCTTCTTCCAATTTTCGACTAGCTGTTCAGGCCGGCTTTAGCTTCTTCAGCTTTACAGCTTTCGTTTCTCAATTCACCGCTCTGGCTCTGGCTTCTAGCGCTTAAGGTTCTATTTTCTGGCTCTTAGGCCATTTTATTTGGCGGTATTCATGCGCAATTCAATTGGCGGATTTTCATCATAAATTCAGCCTTTTATGTCTATTATTGGCGGATTTCATTGTAATTCAAGCTATTATGTCTATTATTGGAGGATTTCATCATTGCAATTTGGGCTTTCATGCCTATTAATGACGGATTTCATTGCCTTTTATGCGAGATTCAACATTGGCAATTTATTCAACGTTTTATCATCGGTTTCTTTGACATTTCGTTGTCTATTTGGAAAAAATGTCAATTGAGGAGACAACTGAAATTGATGTTTCATCACCACTACTTTGGTGTTTCGTCACCGTGAATTTGGTGTTTTATTCACCGTTTGAATGCGTTGCAATTTGGATCGCTGCGTGACCATTATGGAGGTTTTGGCAATGTTAATTCTGACACTCTACTGGTAGCATTATACTTTTCGGAGTTTTACTAGTAAATGTTTTGCTCCAATATCAGTTTGAGATGAGGTATTGAAGTGCAAGAAGGAGTTTTATTTCTTCGTGGATACTACAACGTTATCTTATTATATTAGCTCAATATGAGGGGTCTACTGCAATTTACTCAATTAACAACACGATAGTTCTTTTCATCTTGATAGTTTTGCAGGAGCAGTTTCAACCATGTTATAGAATTTCAGTAGGTAATTTTTTGTACGTGGTGACTATACGTGCAATTTGCTCTTTTCAATGAACGTTTTTGTTGCCGAATTTATTATTCCAGATGGAGCATGCAGAATATCCATGATATGAGTTATTTGCTATTTGTCAAGCGCCACAGGTGATGTTTTGAGCATTTGTTTTAGGAGGTCAGTTGCATAGACTCAGACTTTTCTGGGTTTATAAATTGTTGAAGACACACGTTTCTTTGTCTGCTTTGTTGATAGCTATGTGTCTGGATTGATTGTTCCAGTTTTTCTCACGACCTACTAGTGGTTTTCTCAATTTTGCTTCATGAGAAGCGTTTGGATAAGACTATTACAGTCATTATCTTTTTGCACTATAAGTGTTTGAATTGACTGTTCCAGTCTTCCATGTTCAGTAATCCTTTTGACTTTTAACGGCTCAAGGATTGCATGTATATGGGAATTGGCTTATATAGCCAAAAGAGTCCGAGTTATAAATGACTTCGACTAGCAACCTATTTGGATAAAACCAAAAGATATGGTAACTTGAGATATTGAATTATCTTCAACCAACCTCCCTTTACCTCAAAACCCGTAATGAAATTGTCTCTGAAAAGTTTCATAGGATAATTCAGCACTGAAAGTCCAAAGGACAGTGCAAATATGAAAGACTGAAACAATCGATCTAAACACTTTTTGCGAAAGAAAAATTTGAGCAAACCAACAATAGGTTGTGAGAAAGATTGAAACAGTAAAAATCAAACACACAGATATAACAAAGTAGATGAAGAATCTGGGTTTTCAATTCATAACCCTAGAAAAGTCCAAGTCTGTGCAACTGACCTTCTGAAACAAATGCATAAAATGGCATAAGGCAAAACATCACCTATGTTGCTTGATAAATAGTGAAGAACTTATATCATGAAATTGACATGCTCCATCTAGAACAATAAATTCGGCAAAAAAAAAAATGCTCATTTAAAGAGAAAATTGCACGTGTAATCATCACGTACGACAAAACTGCATTCTAAAATTCCATATATATATATATATATATATATATATATATATATATATATATATATATATATATATATATATAGTTGAAACTACTCTTGCAAAAAATATCAAGTTGAAAAGAACTTTTGTGTTGTCAATAGAGTATAAATTGCAGTAGACCCCTCATATTGACTTAAGACAACAAGACAACATTGTTGTATCCACACAGAAATAAACTCCTTCTTGCACTTCATCTCAAACTAATATTGGAGCAAAACCTTCACTAGTAAAACTCCGACGAGTATAATGCTACCATCAAGGTGTCATTAAATTTCAAATTAACATTGCCAAAACCTCCATAATGGTCGCACAAGCGATTCGAAAATGGCAACATATCCAAACAATGATTGAACACCAAATTAACGGTGATGAATTATCAAAGTAACGGTGATGAAACACCAAATCAATTGTCTCCTTAATTGATTTTTTTTTCAAATAGACATTGAAACTTAAAGAAACTGATGATAAAAACATCAAATAAATTGTCAATTTTTAATCATGCATAAAATGCAATGAAATATGCCAATAATAGGCATGAAAGCCTAAATTGCAATGATTTTGAGTTCAGAGGAGGTTTGTTGGAGACCTAGTTGTAGAAGACTTTTACTAACAATCTATTTAGATACAACCAAACGATATGGTAAGTTGATACATTGAGTTATCTCCAACACTTTACAACTTCAGAAATTAGTACCAATCACTTTACAGTGGTGAATAGTCAATATGCTCCTCTCGGTTGCTTTTTTTTCTTTAAAACCTACTCCTTCGATCACATATAGTTATTTTTTGATATTGACACAGTCTTCAAAATATAACTTTGATCACTAATTTTTTTATTATAATATATTTATAAAATCCAATAAAATTTTAATGTTGTGAAAGTACTTTTCGAGATAAATCAGTACTTTTCGAGACAAATCCACACATATGATTTTTATGTATCTAATTTAAATATTTAAAAAGATATTGATAATCACTGTATGTATATCCAAAATAACAATTATTTATGACCGAAGAGAATATAAAATACATATATCATTAAATATGTGCTAGGTTGCTAGCAACACCTTTGCCCGTCAAATCCCCTACTCTGGACGTGAATGGGCCATAGGGCAACAATTATCCCGATTTCTATTATCAGAAATCATGGAAGTCCACTGTTTGAAAAAAAGCAAAAAACAAAATAGAAATAGAGATCTCCGCCGCAACAGCAAAGTTAATTTTTTTTTGGAGTGATAGTTTTTACTAGATATAATTGATTATTTGCTATAAACTTGATGTGCATTTGATGATTTGCTATGCTATATCTCATCGACAGTTAGACCATGTAACCATATAGTATTAGTAAGACATAGCATGATAAATCATCAAATACACACTAACTTTATAACAAATAATAAATTCTCCTTTTTTTTTACTATACTACATTACATACCTTAACTAAAAAGGTGCAAATAATAAGGAGATGTGCACTAGACAGCCGCTTCTATCCAGAGTCCTCCAGCCCCCGGTCTCCTGGCTCCTGCAGGGCGGAGGAGCACACCGAGTCAAGTACACCTCACAGGCCAAGGCACCCACCCACCCCAACAGCACACCCTCATCACCCACCCACCCCCAGGAGCCTGCTCCGCCGTGGCAGCAGCCATCTCCCTCCGCTCTTCCGCCGCGCGCTCCATCTCTTCTTCTCCTCGCCACCCGCGCACCCACCGCCAATAGCACGCCCGCGCGCCATGTCCGAGGAGGACGACGACCAGCCCCCCGCTCCCAAGCGGCCGCGGGCGTCGCGGCCGCCCGACCAGGTACTGGACAACGTCCTCGAGACGGTGCTCCAGTTCCTCGACGCGCCGCGCGACCGCGGGACCACCTCCCTCGTCTGCCGCTCCTGGCACCGGGCCGAGTCCGCCACCCGCGTCGACTTCGCCGTCCGCAACATCCTCGCCGCATCCCCCGCCCGCGCCGCGCACCGCTTCCCCAACGCGCGCCACATCCTCCTCAAGGGCCGCCCCCGCTTCTCCGACTTCAACCTCCTGCCCGCCGGATGGGCCGCCTCCGCCTTCCGCCCCTGGGCCTCCGCCCTCGCCTCCGCCGCCTTCCCCGCCCTCCGTTCCCTCTCCCTCAAGCGCATCACCGTCACCGATTCCGACCTTGACCTCCTCGCCCGCTCCGTCCCCGCATCCTTCGGCGACCTCTCGCTCCTCCTCTGCGATGGCTTCTCCTCCCACGGCCTGGCCTCCCTCGCCTCCCATTGCAGGTAATGCGTCTTCTCATCCCCATCTTCTCTATGCCATTCCATTCCAACTCGCTCTTACGTGGTAATGGCTTATTTGATGCGAGAGATGTATTGCTACTGCCGTCTTGTTGTTCATTGCCACAGGGGGCTGCGAGTGCTCGACGTGGTGGACTGCGAGATGAACGAGGAGGAGGATGACGTGATGGACTGGGTGGCGGCGTTCCCGCCGGGGCCTACTGACCTGGAGTCGCTGTCCTTCGAGTGCTTCGCGCCGCCGGTGGCCTTCGCCGCGCTCGAGGCGCTCGTGGCGCGCTCACCGCGCCTCAGCCGCCTGGGCGTCAACCAGCACGTGTCGCTTGGGCAGCTGCGCCGGCTCATGGCGCTCACTCCTCCCCTGACGCACATCGGCACGGGCTCGTTCCGGCCGGGGGAAGGCAGCGAGGACAAGGGGCTCGACTTGGGGCAGATGGCGACCGCGTTCGCATCCGCCGGGCGGGCGCACACGCTCGTTTCGTTGTCCGGCTTCCGTGATCTCGCGCCGGAGTACCTGCCCGCCATTGTCTCGGTGTCCGCCAACTTAACGAGCCTCGATTTGAGCTACGCCGCGGTCACCCCCGATCAAGTCCTGCTCTTCATCGGCAAATGCTGCAGTCTTGAGACGCTATGGGTACTAACTGGATTGCTTCATGGTTTTACCTGGGCTGCGTGGTTCTGGTTTTCTGATGATGAATTGTTTGCTAGGTGCTCGACTCGGTGCGCGACGAGGGGCTTCAGGCTGTGGCCATGTCCTGCAAGAAGCTCCAGGTTCTCCGTGTGCTCCCATTGAACGTACACGAGGACGCCGATGAGTTGGTTTCAGAGGTTGGGCTTACTGCCATCTCCGAGGGCTGCCGTGGGCTCCGCTCGATACTGTACTTCTGCCAGAGAATGACCAACGCTGCTGTCATCACCATGTCACAAAATTGCCGGGAGCTTAAGGTATTCCGGTTATGTATAATGGGGCGGCACCAGCCCGACCATGTGACCGGGGAGCCTATGGATGAAGGATTCGGGGCCATTGTTTGGAACTGCAGCAAGCTTACTAGGCTCTCCACATCTGGACGCCTGACTGACCGAGCATTTGAGTACATTGGCAAGTATGGCAAGTCCTTGCGGACGCTTTCTGTGGCGTTCGCTGGAAACAGTGACTTGGCGCTGCAACACATCCTCCAGGGGTGCTCGAAGCTAGAGAAGCTTGAGATAAGGGACTGCCCGTTTGGTGATGCCGGCCTCCTCTCCGGGATGCACCATTTCTATAACATGCGGTTCGTCTGGTTGTCGGGCTGCAACCTGACGCTGCAAGGTTGCAAGGAGGTGGCACGCCGGCTGCCGCGGATGGTGGTGGAGTTGATAAACAGCCAGCCTGAGAACGAGAGCACTGACGATGTGGACATCTTATACATGTATCGGTCACTTGAGGGGCCAAGGGAGGATGTACCACCGTTTGTGAAGATCCTATAAGCTTCTTGTGCAGGGGCACTTGATATGCTCAGTGCAGATCAAAAGCAGCATATGTAAAAATGGACGGTAAGATGCCGGAGTTGCGGGTACGGTTACAAGTTCTATGCTTGATGTCTGGAGGAGTTCCAAGCCATCTACCGGAGCAGCGGAGCGTTCAATTGTTGCTGTGCTAGTAGTGCTCATCGGTATACGCAAATTTTTCGGCCACAGGACCATAAGTGCAGCGGAGCAGGCTTCTTTGAGGGGGCTTCATCATCGCCGCCTCAGTTTTGTTTGCTGCTCTGAGAGCCTTCTGTTTAGAGGACAATCCATCTATGCTGGCACAACTACCATGGTTTCTCATTTTTCGATGCGAGGCTTTGTCATCGGATTAAATTCATTAACCGTTTCCTGTTCTTGTCGCGTGATTTCCCTTCCATTTTCGTGTTCGTCAGATGGAACTCTGAAACAAACCCCCCCTGAATTGAGCTGTGTTAAATTTCAATGTTCCCTGTATCAAGTTTTGGGATCTCTGGTGGAAGTTTAAATAATCTTGAACTTGCCTTTTCGTTATCTCCTCTGAATCCTGAACTTCGGCTGCTGATATCATTACTAGAGGTCCTACGGTCACAACCTGAAAGCTCTATGCATGGGTTCCGTACTGAAAGGTCAGCAATAATGGATGATTTACCCTCTTGTACTGGTACTGATGTCTCGTTATCATGCGAGCTTTAGGGCTATATATCAGTAAAATATTTGAAACCAATGATTAATTACAACAACTAAAAATAGCAAACCATCAATTCTGCCGAAAAATTAGGCCCTTGTCCATCAAGTGATTCTTGCGTGGCGTCGATTTGTCTTGACAGCCTAGTTTCTAGCCGACGTGTTCACCTCCCACGGCTGGCGAAAAACGATGGCGGTCTGCCGGTTTTGAGAAATTTTACGTTGTATAGTGGTATATTATGAGTAGTAGATATTAGATCTAATCGATAATTAATTTGTTAAAGATATTTTATTACTATACTATCAATTAAAGTATAAATAAATTTTAGTTAATCTGATTATTGGATCGAAAAAAAATACACGGTCCATATTCAATGAAAATTATATGACAGACCTGATTTAAGTTTTCCAGTGCAAATCGCATGCTGGTAATACTCGTCAGTCGTAAGTCGTAACAAGCTTACTGCTGGCGTAAAAGCCACCGCAGCCTTTCCTTTTCCCTTTCTTCCTTCCTTCCTTCCTTTCTTTTGGTTGCTGTTTCTCTGATGGCCTGCTGGTCACAGTTTCGGCGAAAAAGCTTGGATAGTGACCAATCCTACAAGGAAGCCTGGGTGCATCCAGACCAGAGGAGCCTAAAAGATGATAGGGAGATGGCAAATGATGAGGGACTGATGACTGGTCGATCTTGATGGAGATTGATCGATCGTTTGACTGACCCCCAGGAGTCACTGACTGTCTGAGCGAGTGAGAACTCAGAAGGGGGTAGATGTCAAGTGAGGATAAAAAGGACAGTAAAATCTGCAGGAGGTGAAAAGGCTTCCCCAGCAAACTCATTGGCTCCCTTGACCATTTTCATCAGGGAGCAATGGGTGCTTGCAAGTGAATTGTTCGTCGTCGTCGTCGAAAACACGCTCAAATATACGGATTAGGCAGGAGAAATGGACGGGAAGTTGGTCGAACAAATGTCCGAACACATCGCGAAGATTTCCCGCTTAAAGCAGGAGATCTCTGTTGATCTGGGTCATCCTATCGATCGATTGCCCTTCTCATCTTGAAGCATCTTGTCGAATAATTGGCTACCGTTCCAACTCCGGCTGAAGGGGGGGAAAAGTCCGCCGATCTAGTGGATACCTTCTTGACAAGACACAAACCAGCCATGGAAGAGATGAGGAAGAAACTGCAGAGCTTGCTTGTTTGAAATGCGGTAGTAATGGGCAAAGATCACAACCATCTGGTAAGGGGACTGTGATTGATTCACCTCGCAGAAAGCTGCAAGGGCTATACGCCACATGGTACAGCATTTTCATGTGGACTTTATTACATGGACAGAAAGAACCATTACTACTGCATGGTAATTTGGAAGTTGCTGCTTGTCCAATTTTATGTGTGAACAATTCAGGTTCAGACAAGTGCGTGAGAGAGAGAGCTACAACCAGAAGATAATTCATGTCAAGATCACAGATAAGATAGATGTCTTTTGGGACGTTTGATGAGACTGGTGTCTGCAATGTGGCAATGTGCAGTGCCTTGACACCGGCCGCTTCAGTGCTGTACGCACAACAGATCAAGGATCTGTTTCTAATTCTACCCTTTTCTCAAATTCAGTTCAATTGCATTTTCTTGCCCATTGATTGTTTTATACCTGTATTTGTGATCTGTATTCATGGCACATGCTGCTTGTCTTGCAGTCTAGTTCAGGTATCATGATGGCTATATCTTTGTCTTCTCAACACGGTAAAAAATAAATGAGTTACACCTTTGAAGGATCGAAAAAGACAACTAAAGGGGTGTGAATAGGAATTAAATAAAATTTCTCCTTAAAAATCAAATCATCAGAAGAACAAATCAAAAGACTGTACAATCTAAACAGATGGTCGGATAAACAGTACTCCGGATAGAAGGTCGAATGAACAGTATTCAAAATAAATAGTATTTGGATGAGTAGTGCTTGATAAACAGTTCTCCGAATTGGTCGATAGCACTAGTTTGATGAATAGTGCTAAGGTGAATAGTAAAAATCAATACGATCTCAAAAACAAAAATCGATATAACTTTTGATCGGCTGATCCAAAACCCCTGAAACTTTGTGTGCACCTTCGAATGGATGTCGGGAACCTATTCCAACCTTCAATCACAAGGATTGATGTTAAAGTTCTGAAATTTTTTAGTTTTGTGAATATTGCACCAAAACCAAGTCAAATACAGAAACTTCACACTGAGCTTGCTCGTGGGGTTCTATTGATCAAGATAGTCTTGAATGACCTCTCACAAGTCACAGTAAGCAAGAACACTAGAAAACAACCCTTCAAATAGACAACAACATGATCTACAAGGATCTTTCCTCTTTCAAACACAAAAGATCAGTTTCTTGTAAGAACTAAAAAGGAGAGGTTGTAGATTGTCTAGATTACTGGAATATGATCTATAGAAGATTCATTGAGCAATCTTTCATCCTTGACACAAAATCCAAAAGCACTTAGAACGAAGGGAGGCAAATCTAAAGTGCAAAAGTAAAGATACAAGAGTTGAAATAAGTTTCAGAACATGAAAAATAAGTCTTACAATACTTGGAGAAGGAAGATTTGAAAGCCACACAACCAGTTGGGCAAAGCTTTTATTAAGCAACCAAAGAATCCCCTCTTACAAGCTTGGGGTGATGGCATACCCCCACTCCTCTATTTATAGCACAATGGGAGCAATCTCCACACTTAGATGACCTTTTTGACCATCAAGAAACCTTATTAAGGGTTCAGATTTACTCCCTCACACATAAATGGGATAACCCGCAACCCAACAATAAAACAGGTTTTATCCACGCACACACTAACTTAGTCACTACTCCACCTGCGAACCCTTCGTTTAAGTAGGGCTCAAGTTAGCATCTCATCCATCTACTTATCGCCCTAATTCGCAGCCACTCCCTAGCCTCAGTCATCTTCCGGCGGCACTTTGATCGTCTGGACCTCAGCTGTCACAGCCTAGTCCCGATCTTCTCCGTCTCACCATAACCTAGCTCCGAAGTCCTGCAACCATCACATACAAGGAAAAATATATCACATAGTATTGCTCAAAATGATAAACAGTAATCAACTGAGCAATTACACAACTAAGGATCTCACCTTAGCCCACAAACACTTAAGAGCGCCCAGACTACTTAACACTATGACCAGTCAAGTCCCGACCACTAAAAACTCTGACCTAGCAAGGCCCGACTTCTCAACGCTCTGATCTGTCAAGGCTACAACTAGTTAAGACTTCGATCTCTGGTCATGGGCTACCAGCAGCAACTCAAATTGCTCATTCCAAAAAAAACTCAAATCTAAACATAAAAGGTTCAAAATACAGTCAATTACTCGTTATACACAAAGATAGATCTTCCTATAGTCTTTTAACCTTTTTCAGACACATTATGTTCGGTAAAGGAGAGAAATGATAGCATAAAGTTGATTTACTGCTGCTGCTCAGTGCTCACCTATATCTACCAGCTTAGTGGCTCCAAATTTGGGAAAAGGTAAATCAATTCCTTTTTTCTGGGCATGAGTATTGCATGCATGGAAACATAGATCATTTGGTGTGGCCATCTGATAATCTCTTCTGAAAGTTGGGCACCATTCAGGTAGGCATGCGTTTCTATATCTGCAGAAGCATTAGCATTTTTTAATCAGTTCTTGTCAGTCATGGCACAACTGCATGGACTGGGAAGCCTTTTATCACTAGTTTGGTCAGCAACTTTTGCTTCTGATGGTTATTGAACGATCAAGCACAAGTTTAACTGCTAACTACTTCCTCCAATGTGGGCCTAGGGAAATAGGGCTTGCAATCATACAAGTATGCGAAAAGTGATAAGATTGGTTTTATAGGCTTACTTTGTAGTGTGTCAACACCTTGGTTTTATTTTTACTTCTTGTCACATTACCTTTTCTGGGCCTTTGTTGATTGAAATAGTAGTGTCATGTTCCTAAATATCCAAGATTACATGAACAGCGTGTCCACATGTATATGAAGCCCTAGAAAAGTGAAATGCTCCACTAAACCCCAGAACGCTATTCATTCACGTCATGGCCTTCTCTCTACCCGATGGTCTGTACTGGGAATCATCATCTACTGCAAATGTCAAAGTTCTTGATGAAACACTGCAAGCGCATCTTTTGTCGAAACACCAGCAAAGTCTATTGCTTTATAGGAAAAAGGAAAAGCGAAGAGTGGCTTTATATTTGTGAAAGTTGGATTGAGCAAACATATTCTGTATTCTGAACCATGAGTAATACATGCTTATACTGTGACAATATATGTCAACTATTTCTGGTAGATGAAATTACTACTTTATTAAAGTCCGGAGGTTTTCATCTCAACCAGAGCATCCACCTCATCACCTCTGCAAAAAAAAAGTCCCTGCCGAGTTTCGTTTTGATGAAGTGATATCTGTGACTTTGAGCATAGTGACGAGGACTTTGGTTTCAACTAAGGTACGTGGTAGTACAAGCTGCAGAGCACATGCATGGCAATAGCATGCCCATGTATCTTTTAAAATTTGAGATGATTTAACATGAAAGGACAACGAATCATCGACAATGCTTGGACGACAGTTTTTGAATGATCGGTTTCTGGTTGGAACAAGGAAGGGATTTGTATATTGGCCCTGAAAAAGACATTTATTCATCTTCTATCATTTGCTTTCCTTGGCATAAATAAGATCTAATCTGAACCAAAGAGCATGTTGTGAAATAAATCTAGCAAGGCGAAAGCAATTTCAAAAATTCCCATCCACTCAAACCCAGAAAACTCACTGCATTTCATGTAAGGTTAGGATTTCAGTGTTACCACTAGATGCGCACATGTGACTTCTTAGCAGCGGAAGAAAAGCGTATCGGATCGCGTTAGCACGTCGACGCAGTAGCAGCCTCATCCCACGAGTATCCGCACGAATGGGAAGAAGACTCCGAACATCGGTTTGCTAGAACCTTCACAACACAGCCCTCTTGGTTCTCACCGGAACTAGTCTCTTGACTTTGGTTATCCTCACGCAGCGCAGGGCGTGTTTATTTATAACCAATGAGTCATAATAAGATAAACCCAAAGCATTTCTGTCTCGTAACCAAATAGGATTCGAATTAACCTTTATTATTTCCAATCCTTATCCGAGCCGACTCCCTATTTAATTCATATTACATTAATCTGAATCATACATGCTTGTTGTTTCAGATTCAAATAATCCAAAACAAACAAGGACTTTATTATGTATTTAATAATTCCAATATACTAATTATATATATAATAATATATGTAATTTATTAACAAACTAGTAGGTTCTTGTTCTTGTGTGTGACCCCTTAGACCTATTGTGATGTTAGCAATGTATCAAATCACCATTCGAAGCACAAGTCATAAGCGGCTCCTAACAGGACATTATGACTTCCTAAACCACATGAATATCATTTATCCAACAAGCCATCAGCGAATATATGTTCAATCATTTTTCACTTTCAGATATCAAGATTATACCCAAGACGAGATATGTGCCATCCTTGTGATGTTTAATCTATTATTTCTCAAATCTTCGAAGCTAGACCAAATAGATCAAGTGGTTGACGCCTCAACCTACTAAGGCGTGGCCATGCACATTCTTTAGTCTATTTTCTTCGTGTGGCCTTAAGATATTTTTATTCTTGTGTAACAAGGAGGATAAAATTCCATCTTGACCATACACATCCCTCCACATGTGTCAACACATTCCTGAGTGTAATTTATATAATTATCCCATTATGGATAACAATTAGTAACATCAACTAATTAATGTGATCCTCATGTTGGGATCCATGTATATCTCAGGTCAAATGATTAATCATAAACATTGTATGAAACCAATCGATGATATGCAAGTAATACTCAATACGGTTTTTCATAATATGTCTATTCAATAACATATTTACCAACACGTTATCCATATAATTATGTTTATATCACATATCTATTATCCACAAATCATGGCCACCACACAGTCATATGCTTGTGTCTATGTAAATAAATAATTGATATTTCAATCAATTAAACGACAAATGACAATTTATAATAATACCACAAACGTGTTACATAATCTCATGATCAAGTCACATACTTGATGATCTATAACGTGGTATTTATTAAGCGCATAAGGAGAGGAGAAGGGTGGGCGTGATAAGAGATTTTTTGTTCAGAACCCTAGCCTCCACCTCTCATTGCTTTTGCCGAGCGACACAGTGCTTGCACGCCGATGCACGATGTTCCATCCCCGGACGTGTGGACTGTTGTGGTGACGCTGCTGCGACTGCGACGTGGAGAGGACGAACGGCTTCATCGACATGACGATCGCGGCGTGGAGAGGATGATCCACTGCATCGACGCGAGGGCTGCGGCGATCCACTTCACCGACGCGACGACTGTGGCGTGAAGGACGATCCACTTCATCGACGCAACGACTTCGGCGTGGAGAAGACGATCCACTACATCAACGCTGGTCTAGCCGAACACGCCGGAGGTGAGTACTTAACCGCACTTTCTATGTTTTGCAATTATTTTTTGAACTCACCCAACAATTTTTCATTTCTTACAGGCTCACAGGCACGGTGGTTCCCATCTTCATCTGCACCTGCACCTGACGACTACGAGGGCCAGCCTGATGATTCAACCTATGCGGACTACGACCTCGACGATGCTGATGTGTTAAGGTACTTCGTTGGCGTGGATGGGCCAGGACCATCGCAGTTGCACGGAGCACCACCACCGATGCAGCCTACTCAGCAGGGGTATGCTACACCTCCAGCTAGAGCACAGAGGCCCCACCGCGCACTGACTCAATTGACGTACTCGCAGGGCATATTCGTGGGAGGCCTGCACAGCCGCATGAAGCCGCCCCGAAACGGGGCCAGCACTAGTTTCTTATGTTTAGGATTGTTACTACTTTTTATCTTATGTATATAGTTTTTCTATTCCAGATATATTATACAAACTATTCTATTTTGTTATGTAATACTATTATTTAAAATATCCCTTCCTAATGCCTACAAAATATGTACAATTAGACAACTCACAGGTGTGAATCTTTGTAAGGGCGAGTACACAAGTCACATGTAGCAATTTTGTTAGGATGATTAGACAACTCAGGTCACAGCAGCTTTTTCAGTGCGATTAGACAATGCACATGCGTGTAGTTTTGTAAGTACGATTACATGTCATAGAAAGCACCATTGTCAGGATGAGTTGTCATAAAAGAAAGCATCCATCACCTTTTCCAGTAACAAGTTACAACACCATACCATCAACTTTGTCAGCCCGACTTGGCTACACACTTGATGTCCTTCTGCACGTTTCATGCTAACCTTCCAACACTTAGTCCATACACCACCCCTTCAAGACTATAAAAGGCCAAACCGCATGCAAACATACACATCTCCCACTCACACTTCACCATGGCTGGATCCTCTAGCAGAGCATTCTTGTGGACACCTGATATGAGCAGCGTTGCCCTTAATTACATGTTGAAGGTTACACGAGGTGGGAAGGATGATCCGTTCAAGGAGGAGAACCTAAGTCAAGGGGAGTCCAAAATGCAAGACTAGCGCACGACATTATTGAGGCATAAGGTGACAACCTCTAGCCTAAACCTTGTGACCTCCGACGACCTAAAGGCGCACTTGCAAGGGTGGCATCGAAGGTATTTCAGGGTGTGCGAACTTGTTGACAACACTGCTGCAACTGGTTTCTCTACGAGACTTTATAGGGTACTTATGCTCCCCCATCAGTATGCAGAGCATATTAAGGTTAGTTATTTTCTATTTGTTCATCCCACTAATCTTTTTAGTGTTATACATAATTTCACTAATTTGTATGCTCGTCTTGTATTAGTCATTCCTAGAGGATGAAGAGTTGCTCAACTAATATATACCTAAATTTGTAGTGATGTATCTGCTCTTCGATAGCGGTGAGATGCCTGGTTCGTGCAGAAGACGCAGAAGAAGATCTAGCTGTAGGGGTAGAGGTCCACACAGTACTGTTGCAGCAGAAAGTTCGAGAGGACGTTCAACAACCACCGAAGGAGGGGTTGCTCCTAACTTCACAAATGACGATGACGATGGCGATTTTGTATCACCTGGACATCGACGTTCAAGCACTACCAAAACAGGCCGCGCAAGCACTACTACAACAGGCCAATCAAACAACAAGGCAAGAGGATGTTCAACCACCACCGAAGGAGGGGTTGCTCCTAACTATACAAACGACGATGATGATTTCGTATCACTAGACCTCGATGATGATATTACATTAAGGCCAATACACATCTATAGTAGCGACCTATTCTAACAACTATGGCCACAGAACGCATGGTTCCATACATTCCATATGTTGTATCTCAGTTTTATGAATTCCCTAAGGCATGTATGTACCTATATTGTATCCTAGTATTATGAAATCACTGGAAAAATATTCATCATCAATTTTTTCCTCCAACGAAAATTTAATCATCTTTAGGGGGTGATCTCTGTCGCCCAACCATTTGGCGACGGAGATATCTCGCCATTTCAGTTCGCGACATATCTTTGTCGCCACATGATTGGGCGACAGAGACCTATTTTCATTTTATTTTGCGATAAAGAGGCCACCTTAGCGTTGAGTCATCTAATCATGTGGTTTTACTCATTGTCGCCCTACCATATGGCGACAGAGGTATATTTTTGAAAAAAAAATTAATCGAGCTATATTTTTGCAATTTGAATAGAAAAAGTATTATTAAAAAAATTTCTACTTAGTATTGGTAGTCTGACTATTACCCTCAAATTACTAAAGTTAAGCCTGCTACTAATCATTTGATAAGTTGAGAGATAATTATAAGTAGTGTTATATCTACAAGATTTCCAACTTTTACCGAGTGGAAAAAATATGTCGGCCATTGCAAAATACCGTAGGCCATGTATATGATCGAGCGTAAACCGTCGGTAACTTCCCCTCGGCTACTCATGGTCGGCCATTCGTGGGATTCCCGACGGTACCCTTGGTTATTAGTTTAACGAGGGTTTCCATAGCACTCGGTAAATACATGGGTGAGAGGTTTTTTCTTTCTAACCGTCGGTAATTTCTCACAACTATATGTGGGATTTTTTTGTAAAAAATGTAAAAAAATTCAAATCTAGGGATTAAGCTCACAACTTATTTGCACCACAATCCCTTAAGTTAAACATTTTTTATTTTCAAATTAGAAATATGTGATGTTTAGGATTCGAACTCACAACGTACTGAACACAACATCTCCCTCCTAACCAACTCACCTCAACTCTCTTCTTGCTAGAAGTAAGAAAAGTACTTCTTTTAACTCTTGTTCCCATGATGCTTTATCAATTATTTAGTCAAATATATGAGTTTCAATGGAAAAGTTATCAACTACAAACTTGTAGATTTCAATGATGTCGGGACCCCGAATTTGCAAATCCGGACCCTCTGTGTATTCAGCACTAGTCCAGGAACGCGCTAGTGCACACAGTCTTAACATCGGTAAATATCACAATCATACCACTCGATACTAATAAAGTACTTTATTTAAATAGTCAAACTGGTTACTTGACCAACGACCTTATGGTCAAGTTACAAATATATGCCTCGCAAGGCGAAACTTATTCAGAGAAAAATAATAGCAGCGGAAAATCAAATAACTTCGTGGCGCCATCCAGTATACCGCAGGCAACTGACTGGGCTCGCTTCCCTAAGTAGACGGTTCCTCTTGGAGCTCCTCCTCCAAAGCTTCTTCAACTGGTGTTGTATTGTGGCAAGGGTGAGTACTTGGTACTTAGCAAGTCATGCACAGAATGCAGGCTAATATACTATATGCATGGCTTGGTACAAAGGAATAGCTCAAGGTATATTTGCAGAAATGACATTTGACAAGTAACATAAGTAGATTCAAAGCAGAGAAACAAGTATAGCATAGGTAACTTTTCAAGGAGTTTAATAAACATCTTTCCCATCCTAATCCACATTTCCATCAACATCATTATTAATCCAACCCAACCTTTCAAATCCAAGTTATTTTTGAGAAAATCTAACCCTTGGATCAGTAATTCCGAGCGATGTCCAATACCGCGGACACGGCTATTCGAATAGATTCTACACTCTGCAGAGGTTATGCACTTTACCCACAAGATACAAATAAACACCACAAAGGCGAGTTCCGTAACAAAGTCTTTCGGAAACTTCTAACAATACAAGTGGTCCTCCCTGTTATTGCACACTAACCCTTCCCTTAGCTAAGGCGAAGTTTAGGCCAATCAACCGTTAGATGGGTACTGGCCTCACCCCAGACGCCTCCCCGCACAACTTACACAAAGGGTGTAGTTGACCTCCTGAGGTCCCACAGTGCGTTATTAGCAACTTAGTCAACTAGGTCCGTCCCATTACAGACATGTGGTTGCACGTTAGACCCAGTTCAAAGGCTTGCAAGGTGAAGTCCTTAGGGTGACCAGGCAAGACTACCCAAGAACCAAATCAACATCCCCAATGCCACAACCGGCCCACCTGATTACTCTTGCCACATGCCCGGCCGAAAACTATTTATCAAACCCTAGTTGATTACCATGCACCACGTGCCATCAACATCACATGATACCTTTCCAAAACAGGTTCAATATATCATTAAGTCAATATTAGCATTTGATTGTCCAAAATCATGTCATGAGCACGAGTGTGTCTAAGCAAAGATACTACAACGGTCTAAAACCCATGTTGGCAATTTAATAATGTCCAACTAGTAAACCACAACTAGGGTGACAAGGGGTCATGGCACATACTTAAATAATCAAGGTGTCATACAAAGAAATTGGTACTTATCTAATTCCCATATTTAAATAAAGTATTTTTCTATTTGAACTTAGCATGCAATAGGTTAAATCAAAATAGATTTCAAAATAGGATCAACATGGTCAAAGCACAACTTGCCTTCAAAAAGTACTTGTTCTTGGTCTTGAGTTGGATCCTGAGTCAATACTTCTCCTTCGAATCCTTCCGGCACTTCAACGTCTACTCGTAAAGCGTGCAAATAGCAAATACATGAATAAACAATAGGCAAAAAGTGTCTAAACATCCAAATAAAATCCATAAACAGAGAGAACATAATTTTATGAATTTTTAGAAACTGGAATCGTCAAATTTGGAGTTAAAACGCAAAAGTTATGATTATTTAAAGTTTAAATAATCAATTAAATAATTTTACAGAGGAAAACTTTAGTCCAAAAATTAAATAAAATTTATATTTAGGTAGATCTCAATTTTATACAAATTTAGAAATTTGAATCACTCAAATCGGAGTTGAAACGCAAAAGTTATAAGCGTTTGAAGTTTGAAACAAAATCTGAAATCATTATTTCGAATTAATAAATCATTTTCTTTTTCGGAAATTAATTATTGCGTCAGCTTGGACACGTGGCAACACGGGATTGGTCTGCTGCGACGTCGGTAGGTCCATGGACTCGGCCCACGCTCGGCCGGGTCTACCGTGGACTCGGTCCACGGCTCCACGTGTCATCGACATGTGGGTCCCCTCGTGACGCCATCGCCGACGTCGGCTGGGCTCACCACGTCACGAGTGGGACCAGACGTCATTGCCGACGCTCGGCGCCGGGATACCGGCCGACATCTTGAGCGCCATGACGTCGGCGTGACGTCATGGTGCGCTTTGGCCGGGCCGACATGCGGGCCGCGTGTCGAGACACGTGCTCACGCTACAGCGTGCGTGGCGCCGACCGCGGCGGTCGCCTCCCGCCACGTGGCTAGATCTCGGCCGCTGATTTGAAAATCAACGGTCGGATGAATCCGATTCACGCGTTTGGGGTGAACTCGGTGATCTGCATCGCTGGATCTAGATCCAACGGTCGAGATTGGATATGAGATTCTTGGACGGGATCTCACCGTCGGGTGACGTGGCGCGATCTTGGACCGTGCGATGGAGATCCAACGGCTCACAACGCTTGCGGATGACGATGGCGACACGGCGGAGCAGGGCCACCGGAGATGAAAACGACGACGAGCCCGACGGCGCCGGTCGCTCCGGCGAGTGAGAGGTACCGCAGTGCGCCTTGGCTTGGGGGTCTCGGAACTGGGCTCAGTCCCGGCGGAAGACGGCGAACGGCGGCGGAATCAAGCAAAGAATCATGGCGGGAGAGAGAACTCCGGCGAGCAATTGCGAGGTGACGGCGGCGGATAAGGCTCCGGAAGTTGGGGAAGATGATGCGCACGGGTCAGGCGATCCTCGGGCAACGATCCATGCCTTAAATACCGGCGCGAACGTCGAGATTCGCTCGGTTTCCGCGGCGGAGCCGGTACGGGCGGCGGAGTCTGTTCCGAACTCGGTGAGGTGACGTGGACGCACGATGGCCGTCCACGTGGCGTGATCAGTGGCCGAGATTGGCTCGAGTGCGGCCGTGACTGGCGCGGATTGATCCTGACCGTTGGATCTCGATCCAACAGTTCGGATCTGATCTGAGTTGGAGTTGGTTCGGTCGAGTCAGCTGGCTCGGGTCGGACTCGAACTCGAGTCTGACTCGGGCTCGGTCGGATGAATAGTACAAACCCACTCGCATTTTCCAGCGATTTAATAATTAAAATAATTCCCAGTAATTCATTTAATTCATTAAAAATAGCAAAAGACTCGAGAAAAATTCTAAAAATTCGAAAATACTTTAGGGTATTTGGGACTCAAATAAAATATTTCCAATAAAATTTTATTTGCAAAGTTTAATTCTTTAATTATTTCAAAATGGAATAAATTCAAATAAATTCCAAATAAATCCAAATAAATTCCAGAAAATTCCAAAAATTCACCAAAGTGCCAAATCACACATGAATTTATGAAAAGCAAAATTTTGGGCTCTTCAACCTTTCCCTAATCATGGCAATCTGCTCTTCAGCCTCTTGAAGAATATCTGGCCCGAAGACACGGCGCTCGCCGGTCTCATTCCAATTCAATGGCGTCAGACAGGGTCGACCATACAGTGCCTCAAAAGGTGACATCTGTAAACTAGCCTGGTAACTATTATTGTAACTAAACTCGGCATATGGCAAACTCTTATCCCAAGAGGTAGCATAAGCCAATGCACAAGCTCTTAACATATCCTCCAGAATCTGGTTGACTCTTTCTGGCCTGGTCTGGTCTGCGTGGATGATAGGTCAGATCAAGCTCAAACGGGTTCCCATGGCTTCATGCAACTTATTCCAGAACCTTGAGGTAAATTGGGTACCTCTATCCGATACGATCCTCTTTGGCACACCGTGCAAACAGACGATCCTGATCATGTACAATTCTGCCAATTTATCCCCCGAGTAAGTGGTCTTTACGGGGATAAAATGGGCTACTTTGGTCAAGCGATCCACTATAACCCATATGGAGTCATAACCTCCTTGAGTCTTAGGCAAACCGGTAATGAAATCCATTCCGATTTCCTCCCACTTCCACTCGTATTTTCAACCGTAGTAATCCTGCTGGTCTCTGATGCATTGCCTTGACTCTCTGGCATACATCGCACAATGCAACATGCTCGGCAACTTCACGCTTCATGCTCGGCCACCAGAATCTTTCCTTCAAATCCTGATACATTTTGGCGCTTCCAGGATGAATTGAGTACTTGGAGTCATGGGCTTCTTCCAAAATCAGTCGCTTTAGTTCCTTCTTGTTGGGCACACAAATGCGATCCTTCATCCATAACGTGCCTTGCTCATCCAACTTGAAGTCCTCTTCCTTGCCTTCCTCCTTGATGGACTTAATCCTACGGATCTTGTCATCATCCTTCTGTCCTTTCCGGATCTGATCCTCTACGGTAGGCTTTACTTCTAATGTGGCCAAGAATCCGCTAGGTACCACCTCAATCTTCATTCTCTGGAAATCCTCACATAGCTCATCCTCGACTTGTGGCTAGCAACATGCTCACGGTATGGCTTTTCCGACTCAAGGCATCGGCAACTACGTTGGCCTTCCCGGATGGTAATGGATTCCAACATTGTAGTCCTTGATCAACTCTAACCATCTCCTTTGCCTCATATTCAGATCCGATCGGGTGAATATGTATTTAAGGCTCTTATGATCCGTATACACTTCACATCTGCTTCCAATCGATAGTGACGCCATATCTTCAAGGCATGCACTACGGCAGCCTAACTCTAGGTCATGCGTCGGATAATTCTCCTCATGCGGCCTCAATCGCCTTGATGCATAAGCTTACTTACCTTTCCATTCTGCATCGACACATCCAAGTCCTTGGCGTGATGCGTCACAATAAATATCAAAGCTTTGATTAACATCCTGTAGGACTAGCACCTGTCGATGTCAATCGCTTCTTCAGCTCCTGAAATCCTTTCTCACATTCTGGCGTCCATGCAAACTTCTTTTCCTTTTTCAGCAATTGCGTAAGAGGTTTTGCAATTGTCGAAAAGCCTTCAATGAAACGGCGGTAGTATCCTGCCATTCCAAGGAAACTCAGAATGGGTCACGATCTTGGCCGCTCCCAATGTAACACAGCTTCTACCTTGCTTGGATCTACGGCGACTCCTTCTGCGGTCATTACATGTCCAAGAAACTCCACCTTATCCTTCCAAAATTCACACTTACTGAACTTGGCGAAGAGTTGTTGTTCCCTCAGCTTTTCCAAAACTCGCCTCAAGTGTTCGGCATGTTCATCCTCCGTTTTGGAGTAGATTAGGATATCATCTATGAACACGACAACAAACTTGTCCAAATACTCCATGAACACCTTATTCATCATATTCATGAAATATGCTGGCGCATTTGTTAGTCCAAAGGACATAACTGTAAACTCGTAATGTCCATATCTTGACGAGAATGCAGTCTTTGGAATATCTTCTGATCGGATCTTCAACTGATGGTATCCCGATCTCAGATCAATCTTGGAGAAAACTCCGGCTCCTCTCAGCTGATCAAACAAATCATCAATCCTTGGTAGTGGATACTTATTCTTTACGGTGACTTCATTGAGTGCACGGTAGTCGATGCACATCCTGAAACTCCCGTCCTTCTTCTTGACAAACAAAACTGGTGCTCCCCACGGCGACGAGCTCGGTCTGATAAATCCTTTCTCCATTAACTCTTCCAGTTGTTTCTTCATCTCTACCAACTCCTCGGTGGACATCCGATAGGGTCTCTTTGCTATCGGTCTTTGTGCACTGTACAAGCTCTATCACAAACTCTATGTCCCTGTCTCAAGGCATACTGTAGATCTTCGGGAAAAACATCCGGGTACTCATTTACTAATGAGACATCCTCTATGCTGATTGCCTTGGTATCGTTAACCATCAACTGCCCTTCTCTAACGGCAGAGCTTGAAATTCCACTTTCTTTCCACACGGGCTCTCAACTGAGATAGTCCTTCGTCCACAATCCAATACGGCCTTGTGCTTGGATAACCAATCCATTCCCAAAATAACGTCTAAGGTCTGGGTCTCCAACATTATAAGGTTCGCTAGGAACTCTATTCCTTCTATTAGTATTCTCACCCCGGAACATCCTACTTTCGTTCGGAGTTCGGAACCAGGGGTTTGAACTAAAAGCATGCACTTAAGTCTTGCAATCCCCAAATCGTTTCTAGCAGCAAAGCCTTGCGAAACAAACGAATGTGAAGCTCCAGAATCAAACAAAATCAAGCAGGTGTACGAGTTAACAAGTAACTTACCCAAGACGACGTCCGTAGCATTCTCGCAGTTGCATCTGCGGTGACATGGTTGACTCGGCCTCTCACCACGGTGCAGGATGTGGTTCCCGTGTCGGGCGTCCTAGCTGGGGTGGTTCCCAAGTTAAAGCGAACGGGGGTCACTCCTGCTGTCTTCTTTGGACAACTGTTGGCAAAATGTCCTGGCTCGTTGCAGTTGTAGCAGCGTCTCACGGTTCCTTGCTGACTGCCTGGAGCAGCGTTTCTAACGGGGGCTGGGGTCTGATAGTTCTGATTGACGGGTCTTGGTGTGGTGACGGTGTCCTTGTAGCATTCTGTGGCTGGAATCTGAAAAACTGATTTGGTGCGACTTTCAGACGCTGTTGCGTTCCCTGGCGTGATCCTTGCTGTTGCATCCTGCGCTTCCTGTTCTCATCCAGTTCCTTGCGCTTGTCCTCAAGAATAAGTGCCTTATTCACTAATTCTTGGAAATCTGGAAAGGTGTGGGTGATCAGTCCTACTTGTAGCCCTGAGTTAAGTCCCTTCATGAAGTGAGACTGTCTGGCTTTATCTGTTGCTACATCCTCAGGTGCGTAGCGTGCTAGCTGTGTGAACTTGTTCAGGTAGTCGGCCACTGGCTGATTACCTTGCTTGCTCAACTCCTCCTTCTTAAGGTCCATGATTCCTTCGGCACGTGATAATTGGAATGCACCGTGAACTCTTCCCAAGTGATATCTTGAGGGTTCTCTTGTGTGGCACAGGTTCTCCCACCATTCTGGCAATGTTCCTTCCAACCGATGAGAAGCGTAGAGTACCTTCTCATTTCCTATGCATTGAGCTATGTGTAGCTTCCTCTCAATTGACCTTAACCAATCATCGGCCTCCAATGGATTGGCATTCCCGAAAAAGTGGGTGGGTGAGTCCTCATGAACTCTCGACGGTCTTGTATTCTCGTGTTGTCCCCGATTGACTTGATTAGCCGTGGCCTCGAGCAAAGGACGTGTTGCATTTGTTGCATCATAGCATGCATCAATCGAGTCTGAAAGCAAAGCAAGAAATGCCCCAAAATTCTGCATATCAATCAAGCGGTCTTTGGTGCTCCATCATTGGGGTTTTCTCGGCGAGAACCACTTCCATTGCTTCCAAAGTTTCCGCGGGTGTTCACCATCTGTCGATTTGCTCTAAGTTTTTAGATATGAGTGGGAATCAAGAATAGACAAGTACTATGGAACTTATGCGGGGCGAAATGTGTAACTTTAAGGTCCAACTTTATTATTGATATTAATAACTTGGTATGGTTGCTTACAATGCCTAAGGGCCTTGCAACACATACTGCACACTCAGCAAACAATGAAAATCCAAATCGAACTAACACTGGAGTCTAACGCCTAAAGGGTGACTCTTTATTCTATGACGTGACTCGGCGAAGGAGTCTCACTATAGAACCTACGCTCACTCATCTAGAAAACCTCCACGGCCTGGGTACGGATGCTGCGGCATAGGCGCAAAACGATTGCAATGTCCAAAGAATCGTGTCATCTGTGGTAGTCGGAAGAAGCGATGTCTCGCCGAGATCCGACTCCTCCGGATCTCGCTCGTGTAGCTCGAAAAAATCGCTCTCAGTTACGGTCCGTATAAAGTCAGCTCCAACTCGTCAATCCTTCGCAGAAGGTGTGACACATACTCTTGAGCTTCCCGCCATCTGTTCTTCTCTGTCATGATCTCCTTGCGGGCCTTCTGTAGCTCTTTGCTTGTATCATCGAGTACATCCTCCTGGGCGACAACAAGTCGTGCCAACTGTGCAACCATGGCATCCTCATCCTGAATCGCCTTCGGGTCAAGAAGGTTATTGCTACGCGGGTGATAACGGAACACCGTGCTCTCCAACTCTCTGGCGTAGATACGGGTAATGTGCCGCATCGCTCGTCGTGATACTTCTTGGATACCCATCTGCATTGTAGACCTCCTGGCGGTCACGGTGTATCGGGCGATTGCCTGGGCCCTTCTTCCTAGCAGGTACCTCAATCTTCACGTCACAAGCCTTGATCAATCCTGCTTGTCTGATCACTTCCACTTGGTATTGTGGCTTCTCAAAATCTCCGAGAGTTTGTAGCATATGCCAAAGTTCCGCGGCGTGACCAACCCCCAGATCAACGTAGTTGAACTCTCCCTCCATCTGTCACAAGAGTGCGCACGTAAGAACTCGAAATTTTCAAATCGTGACAAGGTAAGGAAAAATTCAGCAAGAGACAAGAAAAGAGAGAAGGGGATAAGTCGAGATGTCATTTCTTGTCTTGACAAACTTTTAGCTTTAGAAAATAGGTTTTATCCTCACTACGACCATTCTAGCTTAGGGTTGAGCCTACGGTCAAGTATGGCTCTGATACCACCTCTGTCGGGACCCCGAATTTGCAAATCCGGACCCTCTGTGTATTCAGCACTAGTCCAGGAACGCGCTAGTGCACACAGTCTTAACATCGGTAAATATCACAATCATACCACTCGATACTAATAAAGTACTGTCGGGGATTGGCTATCTGGCAAAAGACCACGGTACCCCCGTAAAAAGCTAAAACCCGCCGACCTCGCGATACTAAAAGAAGATGCTCGGGAGAGCGAAACGAGCATCCCTCCTTCTCCTCCGAGCATACGCGTTTGCACCTTTACTCGCAGAAGTACCAAACACGCCCCCCCACGAGCAAGCATGCTCGTAGAAGCTACGACCTACTCGGGTGTTTGGTCGGAGGGCCCAGCGAACGCTACGAGGAAGGAAGGAGCCAACCAATCAGCCGGGGATCAAGGGAGATCATACCCGAAATTCAAATAGCGCGAAAATCAAGGACAGCGGGTCACGGATATGGATACGTAGCGTGATCCCAGGAGGTAGTTGCCCTTTTTGGTACCTGTAGTCGTATTATTTAAACCCCCCGGAGGATTTGTAAAGGGGAGGGAAAAAAGAGATAGAACATAATACACTGGAGTAGGGCTGTTATCCCGGCAGAGGGAGGCCCGAACCAGGATAAACACCGTGTCCCCCCTTTTTCTTCTTCTCCCGACCTGGCATCGCTCGAACGACCTCTTCGATCCGTACGACGGGGCTCTGTTGATCCCCCATTCAACAAGTAAGCTCGACGGGAGCCGTTCTCCAATCGTCGACAGCTGGCGCCGTCCGTGGGGACGACAGCTTGATTCCCGCGTGCGGTCAAGATCCTCGAGGATGCCAAACTCGAGACACTCGGGACCTTTGCGTTTTGACCACGTTGAAGATGACGACGCGTGTACTATGCCGTCGACAACGTGGCCAGGTGACCGATCCTATCGGTCACAGAGTCCTGGAGCCCTTCCCCGGACACGGGAAAGCGAGGACAGGGCCTCCATTCCCCAAACATTACCCTCGAGGACCCCGAGGATGACTACGACGGGCTCTACGATGGCCTGGACATACCAGACGACCTAGAGCTCGACCGAGAGACCGCATCTCAAGGGGATACAATGATGTCCCCATCACTTTCATCCCGCTCTCGTCGAGTCAACGTAGCCGGGAGCCATGCGGAGCCCGGAGAGGGATCCTCGGACGCTGCCAAGCACGACCGCTACGAGGCAGCCAGACTCCACCTGGAGGCGTCCTTGGGAAAGACCCTCGCGAGCATTCGCCGCCAGGCAAAGGGGAGGCGCGCTTCCACGGAAAGGAACTCTCGCGGATACCGAACTCCCGATCGCACTCCGGAGCGCCGTCAAAGCTCACCGCCGCTCGCCGGAAGCGAGGCGATTCTGAGCCTTGGCGGCGGTGGCGTGACTCGCGCAGCTTCCCGAGCAAGTAGACTTGGAGGCCGTGGGCAGGGTCGTAGCCGAAGATTTGGAAAGGCTTGCCGTCGAGCTGGAAGTCTCGGATCCTCCCCGTGACCGGGATGCCCAGAGTGTTTCCCGGGACCATCACAAATGCTCCCCCATGCGCTCGCACAGAGGTGAGTCTCGGAGCCATGCTCGGAGATCGCACTGCATCGCTAACCCGATCCGAAAAGCCGAGCGATCCACAGAGCAACCTCAGAG
This sequence comes from Rhipidocladum racemiflorum, assembly GCA_036346355.1. Classification (NCBI taxonomy): domain Eukaryota; kingdom Viridiplantae; phylum Streptophyta; class Magnoliopsida; order Poales; family Poaceae; genus Rhipidocladum; species Rhipidocladum racemiflorum. The sequence goes on along the minus strand of CM070573.1, from coordinate 81,284,253 downwards.
CGGTACCTCTATAATCGCCCAGATTACGAGCGCTCTGAACGCTCCACGACCAAGCGGTCGTCGGCGCGACCATCGCATGAGGTCTTCTCCCGACTCGGCCCGCGCACGGGGCGTTGGGCGGAAGACCCGCGTGAAGGCCGCCGTGACCGAGGGTTTCACCGCGAAATCCCGAGCTTCGGTTGCCAGGCCTTCACGAGCTCCCTACGGGACGTCGCATGGCCGAACAGATTCAAGCCCGGCCACGTCGAAAGATTCAACGGGACCCAGAACCCGGACGAATTTCTCTCAATATATACTACCGCCATCCTCGCCGCCGGAGGCGATGAGGGGGTGATGGCAAATTACCTGCCGACGGTTCTGGACGGAGCCGCTCGTACGTGGCTTTTCAATCAGAAGGAAGGATCCATACGGTCCTGGGGGCAGCTCAGCGCCCGCTCAAAGCAAATTTCCGTAGCTGTTACATCCGCCTCGAAAGGAGCGCGACTGGAGCGCTTGATATGCATTTTACGGGAAACCTCGCGACAATTCGCCCGTGAGGTTCATCCAGGTCCGGAACTCGATCCCGAACATATCGGACGAAGCTGTCGTCCGAGCTTTCAAGTTCGGGGTACGGGACGTGCGCTTCACGCAGGACCTGGAGATCCACCCGGATCTAACGGCGAACGAGCTCTTCCGAATGGCCGATCGATACGCCAACGCAGATGAAGCCGTCCAATGGAAGAGAATGCTGGATGAAGGGAAGCTGCCGCCTCAGCCTGGCCTAGAGACCTCGGCTAGCAAAAAGGGCTCGAATTCTGTAGACAAGAAGATCAAGAAGAAGAAGAAAAAGCAACCCTCGTCAGCCATGGTAGCCGCGGTGGAACAACAACAACCCCGAGCAACCCAGCCGCAGCGCCGGGGGTTTAACGCTCGGGGAAGAGGACAACCACACAGGCCTCGAGAGCGAGGCGACCAAGCGGACCGACGGGGCGACCTCTACTGTCCGCTTCACCAGGCGCACGGGCACGATCTACGGAATTGCCGAACGTGGACCTACCGCCTGGAAGCGATTTCTGTGGCAGGGTCCCATGCCGACGCCAGAGCAGGTGAAAATGGCAAAGGTAAACAGCCCGCCGAGGGAAGTGAGGATGACATGGAATACCAAGAACCAAAGAATCACATAGCGGTCATCTTCGGGGCTCCTCGCCTACAAGTCCCGCCGACTTAAAGGACGCCGCAAGAGAAGTGCACCATGTTACCCAGGGTAAGCCTCCGGTCAAAGCAAATTAAATGGTCTCAAATATCCCTCACCTTCTCCAAGGACGATTGTCCCCTTGGGATGACCAAACCCAGAGGCTTTCGATGGTCGTGAACCCCACCATCAAGCAATACTGCTGCCGGCCGGGTCCTCATAGACTCCGGAGCTCTTTGGACCTTATTTCAGCCAAGGTTTTGGACGAGATGCATTCCTCGCTCCAAAATCAAGAGTGTAGCCGTGCCCTTCTTCGGGATAGTCCCGGCACCTCGATCAAACCTCAGGGCAGGTCGTCCCTGCCCGTGAGTTTCGCGGCCCAAGTAACTTCGTAACGGAGCTAATCACCTTCGAGGTGGTAGACTTGAGTCGGCCTACAACGCCATCCTCGGCAGCCGGCCTTGGCCAAGTTCATGGCCGCCAGCATCACGCTGTGACGGTGCCTCAAGATTCCGGACCAAACGGAGTCATAACCGTCCAAGGGAACCACAAGTCCGCACTCAATTGCGACGAAAGAGCGCTGGATATGGTCGGTCAGTTGCCCACTCGCGGCCCTGACCAAGAGCCGAAGCATTCCCGGCCTAAACTTGCCCTCCACTGGAGGAGAGACCAAGGTCGTTCCGCTCAACGAGTCGGAACCGGCCAAGGTCGCTCATTTGGGATCTTCCTTAGATCCCAAATAGGAACTCGAGCTCGTCACCTTCCTCCGGCAAGGTCGGATGTGTTCGCTGGGAACCATCCGACATACCCGGGTCCCAAGGAGGTAGTCGAGCATAGGCTAGCGGTTCAAATTCGACAAAACCAAGAAGACGTAAACTTAGACGCTTTTCCCTGAGAAACAGGTAATCATCCGGAGGAACTCGACAAACTCCTAAAAGCGGCTTCATCGGAGAGATCGAGCACTCGAGTGGCTAGCCAATCCAGTTCTGGTCAGGAAGAAAGGAGGCAAGTGGCGCATATGCGTCGATCACACGGGTCTGAACGCAGCATGCCCAAAAGACAACTATCCGTTGCCTCGCATAGATCAAGTGGTGGACGCGACGGCAGGGTCACGCATCATGAGCTTCCTAGACGCCTATTCGGGCTATCATCAGATCAACTTATCGCGCGAAGACGAGGAAAAGACTTCCTTCATCACCCCATTTGGTACCTTCTGCTATACGACCATGTCTTTCGGTCTGAGAAATGCGGGAGCAACCTTTGGCGCCTCATGCGAGAAAACTTCGCAGACCAAGTAGGTCGAAATTTGGAGGTCTATGTCGACGACATAGTTGTCAAAAGCAAGAGTACTTCGGGTCACGTTGCTGACTTGGAAGAAACTTTCTGTAACCTCAATAAGCATCGAATAAAGCTAAATCCAGAAAAATGCGTGTTCGGGCGTGAAGGCCGGGCAAGGTGCTCGGCTACATGGTCGGGCCACATGGCGTTGGGGCAAACCCGAGAAAATCGAAGCCATTGAGAACATGAGGTCGCCCACGTGCGTAAAGGAAGTACAAGCTCGACCGAAGAATGGTCGCCTTAAGCCGGTTCATCTCCTACCGGGGAGCGAGGGCTACCTTTCTTTAAAGCCCTCCGCAAGCATGATGGCTTCACGTGGACGGAGGAAGCTGATCGCTCGTTCAAAGAGCTAAAACAAGACATCTCCAAGCCGCCCGTCCTCGTCACACCCACGGGGAAGAATTGCTACTATACCTGGCGGCAACCCGCAAGCGTAAGCTCGGTGTTAGCGGTAGAGAGAGATGGTACCAATGACCTATCTATTACGTCGGCAGTACTTCATGGACCAAAGGAGCGTTACCCGAAGTCCGTAAACTCATCAGACTCGCTGCCGATGGCCTCCGTGAAGTTGCGCCACTACTTTCAAGCACACAAGATCGTGGTGCCGACCGGCTTCCCACTCAGGAGATCTGAAAAATCAGGACGCCCGTGGTCGCACAGCCAAGTGGGCAATGGAGCTCGCCGAGTTCGAGCTGGTGTTCTCACCGTAAGGCAATAAAATCACAAGTCTTGGCTGATTTCGTGGCGTATCGGTCGGCTCGGCACCACCACCAGTAGGACCAATGATTCGAGGGAAAACTCCTGGACCTTGTATTTTGATGGATCCCGAGCATACGAAGCGCCGGGGTCAGCGTCGTCTTGGTCTCCCGGATGGAGAGCAACTTCAAGACGCCATCCAACTACATTTCGCCGCGACTAACAACGCGCAGAGTACGAAGGCCTTTTGGCCGGACTTGAGCATGTAAATCGCTAGGAGTCCAACGGCTCACCGTGAAGGGCGATTCGCAGCTGGTCGTGAACCAAGTCAACAAGGAGTATCGTTGTTCGATACCTCAATGGCGCTGCATCTGGCGAAGTAAGGAAGATGGAGAAATACTTCAAGAATTTCAAGTAATCTACATCCCCGTGAAGGATAATTCCTGGTGACCAAATGTCTAAGGTCGGTTCCTCTCAAACCACCGCTCGTGGGGTGCTTGTCGAGCACCTACATAAGCCCTCCATTCCTCTCAAGAGGAGGCACCAGAGACCGGCGGTAGGGTCTCCTTCCTCGAGCAAAGCGCAAATTGGATGACGCCATTCATCCAATACCTTGCGCATGGGACATTGCCCGAGGAAGAAGCCGAGCGTTCCCGGCTAATAAGGCGATCTTCTCAGTACAGACTGATCGAGGACGACCTATACCAGAAAGGCGCATTAGGAATCCTTTCCGGATCGTCTCTCGGGAGCAAGGCCGATACCTTCTTCGTGATATCCATGAAGGGATGTGCGGAGCTCACTCGTCTTCGTAACGCTTGTGAGCAAGGCCTTCCGACTAGGATACTCATCGCCCACGGCCTTGGCGGACGACGGCCGGTCGTAATGACTCGCCGAGCATGCCGGGTTTCATGCTCGAAAAGCCCGCCAACCAAAGATATGCCCTGCAAACCATACCACTCTCGTGGCCGTTCGACTGGGGCTCGATGTCCTTGGACCCTTCCCCGAGGTCGAAAGGCTGCAAGTACTTGCTCGTGGCCATCGACACTTTCACTAAGTGGATAGAGGCCGAGCCTGCCTCAACCATCTCGGCCCAGCGGCCAAGAGGTTCCTCCGTAGCAATGTGGTAACTCGGTTCGGGATACCCACCGTCTCATCACGGATAATGGGACCCAATTCACCGCTGAACTATTCCAAAGTTATCACGAAGAGGTCGGGACCAAGGTGCGCTTCGCCTCGTGGCGCATCCACAGAGCAACGGAGCAAACGAACGAGCAAATGGGCAGCTAGTCCAGGGCATAAAAAGAGGGTCTTCAAGACCCTCAACCAAAGACAAGCAAAGATGGGTGGATGAACTTCCCGCCGTTCTTTGGTCTGTCGCACCACGACGAAGTCGAGCCACAGCGAACGCCCTTCCAACTCGTCTCACGGTGCGGAGGCCATCCCGCTGCCCGAAATCGTGCTAGGTTCCCCAAGGGTGCAACTGATCGATTCCATCGATCAAGAGGTTGAGCGCCTCGTCGACCTGGACCTCGTCGAAGCAACACGCGAACGGGCGTTGCTCCGGTCTGCGGTTTACCTACAGGCTCTTCGTAGGCACGCAGCCAAGACAGTCCGACCTAGGGTCCTACAAGTCGGCGACATGGTCTTACGAAGAATTCAAGACCTGTCGAAAGCCAACAAACTGACCCCAAGATGGGAGGGACCCTACACGGTCGTGTCTACAGCACGCCCGGGGGCTATTCGCCTCGCGATGCCAGATGGTCGGGAGCTCACCAGCACCTGGAACATCGATCAACTACGTAAATTCTACGTTTAGACGAGTACTCCTATCTCGCGCCCCTTGCGTTCTTTCCAATAAAACATTTCCCTCTTTCGTGTTTCGTCGCTTTGTCGAACGAGCATCGCCGTCTACCAAAGACCGCAGACGAGCTTATCCGACAAGTATGTGTGCACCATTTCCCTTGGCCCCGGGATGCTCGCCAATCGCTCACTTTCCGCAGTAGCTCTTCATCAGATGCGTGGTCGGGCGCGAGCATCCACTCTAAGCCCGATTCGGTGACCACTCGGGTATGGCGGCTCTACGTATTATTGGTTTAAAGCTCGTCTACTCAGTGCTCACACTTTTCTCGACACACCGAGCCTATTTAAATCATTCAAAAATCGTCACGACCAAAGTGACCCTTAAATTTTCCCATGAACAAACTCGTGCTCGCAATAGCGGTGAGGACACGACCTTTGTCCATGGCGAGGGGCTCGTATGATAGGAACGTTCCGCCCCTTCTTCCAAGGATCCTTTGCTCGTATCTATGCTACATGCTCTATGCAGAACTTGTTTTCTTTGCTCGTATCTATGCTATATGCTCTTATGCAGAACTTTTTCTGCAGAACCTGGATCATATAGGCATATGTTGAAGGCGAGCTTGAGAAAAACAGCAAGAACCAAACACCGCAAGTTTGCTCATTTAACCCGAAGGTTGTTTTCTTTTTACAGGATTTACGCGAGCTAAAAATAAAAGAAGAGCTAAGTCCTACGCTCGACCAAGAGCGACAAGTTCCTCCTTAAGGGAGTCGACCTCTGCCTCCGTGTCCAAAACTTTCCGCCGAGCAAAGACGACCTTCACCGCTGTCCCGGCTGGGCGCTGCACCTCCTTGAGCTGGGCCTCTTCACGCCCCGAGCTCGTTGGAGTTCGGCGCGCAGGTCGGGAACCTCCCGCCGCAACTTCCCAGCTCCTCTTCGAGGTCGGCACACTGCTCCGAAGTGTTCTTCGCCTCGCTCTCAAAGAGCTGGTCCCGGCCCGACGACGAGGCTCTTCGCCGACTCCAGCCTCTTCAGTCGGCCTTGCGCACCTCGGAGACCCGACGCCGAGATCGGCGATCTTGGCGTCTTGCTCGCGATGGTACGCCCGTAACTCCTCTCACTGAATCATGGAGGCATCGATGTCCTCCATAGCCTTCGCGGCAAACTTGGAGCAAAGGGGAAGGAAAGTCAAGAAGAACCCCTAGAAGATTGCTCGACTCATATAAAAAGTTGAGAGCAAAACGCTTACGAAGAGCCGGTGACCGACTTGTCTTGAAGCAAGGCGGTCGGTGGCGCCAGCTCGGAAAAAGGGATTAACCCACGCAGGGCCATCCTGATCCCGAGCGGGCGCATCACGATCTGGCCCCTCCTGGGCACCCGGTGCTCCCGGAGGGCAACGACGTCTTCTCCTTCGACCAACCCAGGACGCCCGAGGTTGGTCTTCGTCGACAGCGGCTCGTGGCCGCTTTCCTTCCTCGCCCGGCCACGCGCTTTGGGGACTGGACGCCGACCGCCGCTTCCGCCCCTTGCACCTCCGCGACCGGAAGCAATGGGAGCTCCACGCTCGGAGGCGATTGGTCGAGGACGACCACCTCCGGCCCATCAACGGCCACCTCCTCTTCGTGGTCCGCAGACGGAGGCAGCTGGTCGGGCTCAGCGATCACTTCCGCGGCTGGAAGTGGCTGGGCAATCACGACCGCATCTTCCCCTTGGTCCGCAGTTGGAGGTGGCTGGCTGGCAGTAACCAGCTCCTCCTCTTGGCTCATGCGCCAAGGGCGGTGGGTCGAAAGCCGCCACCGCTTGACCACCGGAGCCCGTCGCCTGGGGCTCGCTTGCGCTTACCCCTTCGCAAGGGACCAAGGCCAAGGCTTCTTGGTCCTCAGCCCCCTGCGGCTCCTGCTCCTCCGCGGCTGGGATAGGTTCCACGTCCGCTGAAGGAAGCACGGTCCCGCCGAAGCTCGGACTCCATCGAGTCGCGGTAGCGCCGGCTCCTCCCCGCCTCGGCCATCACTTGGTCGACGACGCGGTCGAGCTCGGCGTCAATCGCAGAATCGATAATCTCCTCGACCATCCGACGGAAGTCCAAAGCAACACCCGAAGCTATCACGCCCACGCCAAACAGGGTGGGGTTAGCCCAAGAAAATCGCAAGACAAGAAACGAACAAGAGAATGAAGTGGAAGCTTACCTTCCGCCTCGACGAGCGGCGCCATCCTCTTCGGCCTCCTCGCTTAGGGCCATGGGCGACCTGCCGCGGCGGCCTCAGAGGCCTCGGCCACGACCACGACGCTCCTCCGCGGCGTCGCGGCACGTGCCATCGCCGGTCGACGTCGTCCATGTCGACCTCTTCCAAAGACCGAGGTTGCTTGAGAGGTCGACCTCCCGCCTCCTTCCGACTGCAGCATAGGTGGACTCCTCTTCTTCTTCCTCCTCGGGGTCATCGACCACCCGAGTAAGCTGGGCCTGGAGGGCCTTGATCTGCCTCTCCAGCCACTCCTTGGTCGGGGGGACCTGGCCTCCTCCTCGGCCTTCCTCGCCTGCTCGGCGAGCTGTTCCAGTCGGCCCATCAGCTCCGGCCTCCTCTGTTTGAAGTCATCATACCAGATTCGGAGTTCGCTTACCTCCTGGCGGTCGGCGTACTCAAGGTGCGGCGTGGTGGTCCTGGTCGAAGCTCGGCGCTTCGACCGCTTGGCGCGGGGAGGCGAGGCGGATGCCTGGCGACCTCGACCCGCCAACCTCTTGCGGGAACCCCTGGCCGGGGTGCTGGCTTGCGGCAGCGCTGCAGCGCTCGACACGGCAAGGTCAAGGGCGACCTTCTCCTGCTAACAATCGAGAAATAAGCTCGGAAAAACATGCCCGCGAAGCGAGGTGAAGAGGTACTAACCGCGTCACCGCGGTCAAAGACGTTCTTGGGGATCTGACGATTGGGCGTCAGCTCCTTCTCCTTCGGGGCACCGAACATCTCGGCGACCCTCTCGTCAACCCAGTCCGTCCTCGGAGCTGCGTCACAACCGAAGATTAGAAAGCAAATATCACTGTAGCAAATGATGCTCGGGAAAGAGGTCCAGGAACATACCTGCGTTGTCCTCACGGGTGAGGTCATGCCACCCGGTCACCTCGAAGAAGGGGTTCTCGCGGCGCCTCAGGGGGGACACCCGGTTGAAGGTAAAGTCCGGCGATATCTCGACCAGTGAGCCCCATCTGGCGAGCTCATCGATCGCCCCGAGCACCCGCTCTTCCTCAGCCGCACAGCGCGCGCCGTCTCGATGGCGGAGCGTCCTCCCAGGTAGACCAATCGGGACCCCTCCGCCTTCTTCTTCGGTAGAACCAGAGGTCGGCCCAACCCGACACCGAGTCCTTCAAAGCAACAAGAGGGTACTCGTATGGTCGGTTGGGCCGAGGCGAAGATAAACGCATAGCCGTGAGCCATCCTGGCCGGTGCGGAAGGGGAGTAGAAGTGAAAGAAAAGGCTAGCCGTGGGTACTACACCCACGTCGCCTCACAAAGATGGGAGAAGATCATGAGAGAAAGGATAGAGTTGGGGTGGAGATGAGAGATCTCGCACCCACGTATGCAAGCACGGAGGCGAGGAAGTCGCTCTCGGGCGACGAAGCCGTTGATGGCGTACAACTCGCGAGAGACGATCTCCGTCTCCGCATCTGCGGCACCGCGTCGTCCCCGGGCACTCGACCCGAGCTTGGGTCGACGTACCCCTCATCCGTGAGCACCTGGAGCCTCCTTCGGGTCATCTGGCTGACCTTGAAGCGCGCCATGGCCAAAGAAGGAGGAGGAGCGAAAAGGGTTCTTGGGCGCTAGGGCTCTTGGAAGGTCTTTTTTGGCCGAAGACGAGCAAAGAGGCACGGTGTAACTCCGACCTCTCCCGGTAGAAAGGGTTAAAAAGACAGTGAAGGGACAGGATAAAAATCGCCGCCTATCACGTAGCGACACCTGGCCGGAGAAAGCGCCGCTTTCCGAGAAACTGCCGTACCGTTGCAGGAAGGCTTCTCTGAGAAGGAACCGCAGAACAACCAAACGACGCGCCCACGCGGAGTAAGCACGCGGCGGGTAAAGAAGCTCGTCTCCCGACGTAAAATGGTCGTGAGCCACGGCCAAGAGAAATTCAATCCCCCCTCAAGTCTTCTTAGGCTCAAGGGGAAGCCCGAGGGTTCCCCGCTTGAACCTCGGGGGCTAGCTGTCGGGGATTGGCTATCTGGCAAAAGACCACGGTACCCCCGTAAAAAGCTAAAACCCGCCGACCTCGCGATACTAAAAGAAGATGCTCGGGAGAGCGAAACGAGCATCCCTCCTTCTCCTCCGAGCATACGCGTTTGCACCTTTACTCGCAGAAGTACCAAACACGCCCCCCCACGAGCAAGCATGCTCGTAGAAGCTACGACCTACTCGGGTGTTTGGTCGGAGGGCCCAGCGACCGCGACGAGGAAGGAAGGAGCCAACCAATCAGCCGGGATCAAGGAGATCATACCCAAATTCAAATAGCGAAAATCAAGGACAATGTCACGGATATGGATACGTGGCGTGATCCCAAGAGGTAGTTGCCCTTTTGGTACTGTAGTCGTATTATTTAAACCCCTGAGGATTTGTAAAGGGAGGGAAAAAGAGATAGAACATAATACACTGGAGTAGGGTCAATTATCCGTGCAGAGGAGGCCCGAACCAGGATAAACACCGTGTCCCCCCTTTTTCTTCTTCTCCCGACCTGGCATCGCTCGAACGACCTCTTCGATCCGTACGACGGGGCTCTGTTGATCCCCCATTCAACAAGTAAGCTCGACGGGAGCCGTTCTCCAATCGTCGACAAGTACTTTATTTAAATAGTCAAACTGGTTACTCGACCTTATGGTCAAGTTACAAATATATGTCTCGCAAGGCGAAACTTATTCAGAGAAAAATAATAGCAGCGGAAAATCAAATAACTTCGTGGCGCCATCCAGTATACCACAGGCAATCGATCGGGCTCGCTTCCCTAAGTAGACGGTTCCTCTTGGAGCTCCTCCTCCAAAGCCGTGTAGTCTCCTCTTCAACGGTGTTGTATTGTGGCAAGGGTGAGTACTTGGTACTCAAGCAAGTCATGCACAATGCGAGGCTAATATACTATATGCATGGCTTGGTACAAAGGAATAGCTCAAGGTATATTTGCAGATGCTTGACATTTGACAAGTAACATAAGTAGATTCAAAGCAAGAGAAACAAGTATAGCATAGGTAACTTTTCAAGGAGTTTAATAAACATCTTTCCCATCCTAATCCACATTTCCATCAACATCATTATTAATCCAACCCAACCTTTCAAATCCAAGTTATTTTTGAGAAAATCTAACCCTTGACTGTAATTCCCGGCGATGTCCAATACCACGGACACGGCTATTTGAATAGATTCTACACTCTGCAGAGGTTATGCACTTTACCCACAAGATACAAATAAACACCACAAAGGCGAGTTCAGTAACAAAGTCTTTCGGAAACTTCTAACAATACAAGTGGTCCTCCCTGTTATTGCACACTAACCCTTCCCTTAGCTAAGGCGAAGTTTAGGCCAATCAACTGTTAGATGGGTACTGGCCTCGGCCAGATGCGCTCCCCGCACAACTTACACAAAGGGTGTAGTTGACCTCCGAGGTCCCACAGTGCGTTATTAGCAACTTAGTCAACTAGGTCCGTCCCATTACAGACATGTGGTTGCACGTTAGACCCAGTTCAAAGGCTTGCAAGGTGAAGTCCTTAGGGTGACCAGGGCAAGACTACCCGAAGAACAAAATCAACATCCCCAATGCCACAATCGCCCACCTGATTACTCTTGCCACATGCCCCGGTCGAAAACTATTTATCAAATCCCAGTTGATTACCATGCACCACGTGCCATCAACATCACATGATACCTTTCCAAAACAGGTTCAATATATCATTAAGTCAATATTAGCATTTGATTGTCCAAAATCATGTCATGAGCACGTAGCAGGTCTAAGCGATACTACAACGGTCTAAAACCCATGTTGGCAATTTAATAATGTCCAACTAGTAAACCACAACTAGGGTGACAAGGGGTCATGGCACATACTTAAATAATCAAGGTGTCATACAAAGAAATTGGTACTTATCTAATCCCCCATATTTAAATAAAGTATTTTTCTATTTGAACTTAGCATGCAATAGGTTAAATCAAAATAGATTTCAAAATAGGATCAACATGGTCAAAGCACAACTTGCCTTCAAAAAGTACTTGTTCTTGGTCTTGAGTTGGATCCTGAGTCAATACTTCTCCTTCGAATCCTTCCGGCACTTCAACGTCTACTCGTAAAGCGTGCAAATAGCAAATACACGAATAAACAATAGGCAAAAAGTGTCCAAACATCCAAATAAAATCCATAAACAGAGAGAACATAATTTTATGAAAATTTTTAGAAACTGGAATCGTCAAATTTGGAGTTAAAACGCAAAAGTTATGATTATTTAAAGTTTAAATAATCAATTAAATAATTTTACAGAGGAAAAATTTATTCCAAAAATTAAATAAAATTTATATTTAGGTAGATCTCAATTTTATACAAATTTAGAAATTTGAATCACTCAAATCGGAGTTGAAACGCAAAAGTTATAAGCATTTGAAGTTTGAAACAAAATCTGAAATCATTATTTCGAATTAATAAATCATTTTCTTTTTCGGAAATTAATTATTGCGTCAGCCTGGACACGTGGCAACACGGGATTGGTCTGGCGACGTCGGTAGGTCCATGGACTCGGCCCACGCTCGGCTCAGTCTACCGTGGACTCGGCCCACGGCTCCACGTGTCAGCGACATGTGGGTCCCCCTCGGGTAGCGTCACTTCTTGGCGTCGGTGAGGCTCGACCACAGCGGCGAGTGGGACCATTTGTGGCGTCATTCTTGGCGTCGGCGCTCAGGCTGAGACGGCCGTGACATCTTGAGCCCGCCATGGCGTCGGCGTGACGTCATGGTGCGGATTTAGGCTGGCGTGACATGCGGGCCCGCGTGTCAGAGACACGTGCTCACGCGCGCGTGGCGGCGCTGACCGCGGCGGTCAGTCTCCCGCTCACGTGGCTAGATCTCGACCGTTGATTTGAAAATCAACGGTCCAGATTGGATCTGGATTCACGCGTTTGGGGTGAACTCGGCTGATCTGTACCGTTGGATCTAGATCCAACGGTCGAGATTGGATATGAGATTCTTGGACGGGATCTCACCGTCGGGTGACGTGGCGCGATCTTGGACCGTGCGATGGAGATCCAACGGCTCACAACGCTTGCGGATGACGATGGCGACACGGCGGAGCAGGGCCACCGGAGATGAAAACGACGACGAGCCCGACGGCTGGCGCCGGTCGCCGCGAGTGAGAGGTACCACGGTGCGCGCTTTGGCTTGGGGTCTCAGGCCAGGCTCAATCTGCGGCGGAAGACGGCGAGCAGCGGCGGAATGAAGCGAGAATCGCGGCGGGAGAGAGAACTCCGGCGAGCAATTGCGAGGTGACGGCGGATAAGGCTCGGAAGTTGGGGAAGATGATGCGCCGGGTCGGCGATCCTCGGCAACGATCCATGCCTTAAATCTGCGGCGAACGTCGAGATTCGCTCGGTTTCAGCGGCGAGCGTCTGGCGGCGAGTCCGTTCGAACTTCGGTGAGGTGGCGTGGGCCGACGATGGCCGCCCACGTGGCGTGATCGATGGCGAGATTGGCTCGGTGCGGCCGTGGATCGGGCGCGGATTGATCCTGACCGTTGGATCTCGATCCAACGGTTCGGATCTGATCTGAGTTGGAGTCGGTTCGGTCGAGTCAGCTGGCTCGGGTCGGGTTCGGGTCGGACTCGAACTCGAGTCTGACTCGGGCTCGGTCGGATGAATAGTACAAACCCACTCGCATTTTCCAGCGATTTAATAATTCAAATAATTCCCGATAATTCATTTAATTCATTAAAAATAGCAAAAGACTCGAGAAAAATTCGTAAAAATTCGGAAAATACTTTAGGGTATTTGGGACTCAAATAAAATATTTCCAATAAAATTTTATTTGCAAAGTTTAATTCTTTAATTATTTCAAAATGGAATAAATTCAAATAAATTCCAAATAAATCCAAATAAATTCCAGAAAATTCCAAAAATTCACCAAAGTGCCAAATCACACATGAATTTATGAAAAGCAAAATTTTGGGGTGTTACAAATGAGAGCTACATTTTTCATATATACATCACCTTCATCCAACCTCGTATGAATTTTGCAATAGCCCAGTGTTTGATTTGTACCCTTGCTAAAAGTTTGTACCCCGTCGGCAAATCATTGCAATAACCGAGTGTTACCTATATACACACACTAAATGCATTTCAACTCGGTGATTGTTTGTAATGGCCGACGGTTAGCATTGCACTCACAGTAATTGTTGTAGCCTCTCGGTGATTTCATACTATGATTGAGGATTTTCCACCAACCGTCGGTTTGTAGTAAGCCCCATCGGTAAATCTTCTAATAGCCGTCCGTTTTTGTTCTACCATCAGAAAAAAGATGCACCGTCGGCCACTTTAGTTTTTTCCGACGGCCCGTAGGCCATTTCATTTCACACTCGGTAAAAATTAGATTTCTAGTAGAGGTATATAGCAATAAAATCTTTCCCGTAAGTTTTCTACCAGTCTCTAATTATTTAAATGCTTGGTTCTTGTAACCATTGCTCTAATACCACCAGTGGTGACTCGCATAATTAGCCCAGGGTAATAATAATAGCACTATCATTATGCGGGTTAATTACACGAATCTCAACATAGTGACTAACAAAATATCGGGTGACCCGATATTTTATAAGTTACTATACTGTGTTCAGAGTGTTACAACAGAACAATAATTAGAGACTGAATGGAAGTATATTTCATTCCAGGCCACGCAGGGCTACATGTTTAGTTCATAATTATACATAGGATCCAAGTAAAATAATATAATACGTAGATATTAATTACACAAAAGACTGACAACGTCGAAGCACGGCTACTCAGAACTCTATCCCTATTGGTAGTCCTCCTCCTCATAGGTTTGGTTCTGCGGGTGACCCTCACCCCAAGTCTCGTAGTCAGTCTAATTGGGACCCATATCCCAACCCGATAGATAAACACCAGCACCAACCTCTAAGCAAAGGGAGATTTAGCAAAGAGTGAGTACTAAGGTACTCAGCAAGCATTAATAGCAAAATACATAACATGAGTTTCTCCAACAGTCACCACATATCCAACCCCCTCTCAAATCCATTTTCAGGAAAATAGGTTTTATTAGGAAAACATGGGTTTCAAATTTTAATTCTTGAACTTGCTACTAGCACTCATATATGAGGCATACTTAGCTTCTGTAGCCTCCAATCTAGGAGACAAGCATGAATTCATGATTTGACCCTACACAGGTTTGTACCACTTTACCAATAGCAAACCCAACCGTAGCTGGGAACTCATAACATTTATCATTACTCAGTTATTAGATCTCCAACCTTGATAGCCAATGAGTAGTGGTGCCCTCCACTGGATTCCACCTACTCTCAGAATACCAGTTGTATTCTGACAAATTACACAGGATAGTACTCCGACTAAAAACGTAGTACTACACATATATCCACCTGGCGACAGGGGGCTTCCCCCTCGGGCCTTGGGGAAAGTGCAGGGTCGCACTCCTCATCCTCTCCTCAGGATCGGGAGGCTGGCGAACGACGCTGCTCCCCCTACAACGTTGGATGCCAGGCGTTCGCTCTCCGCCTCCGGCAAGCCGCATGGCCGGGGAGATTCCGCCCCGCCTCCATCGAGAAGTACGACGGCACCACTAACCCTGAGGAGTTCCTACAAATCTATACCACGGTGGTGCGCGCTGCGGGAGGGTCCGAGGAAGTTATGGCCAACTACCTCCCGACATCGCTGACGGGCTCCGCCCGATCTTGGCTACTCAACCTCCCGCGAGGCTCAGGTGCACTCGTGGGAGGAGCCATCTTGACATCTTCGTCGCCAACTTTCAGGGCTCCTACACTCAACAGGCGTGGAGGATGACCTCCACGCCTGGAACAGACGGAGGAGTCCTCGAGAGAGTTCATCCGGCGGTTTAGCCATCTGCCGCAATACAATCCCCGAATCTCCGGCGATCGGTGATCATCGCGTTCGGAGGGTCCGGATCGAAGATGCGGGAGAAGATGGCTACCCGCACCATCTCAACCACATCTGGTTGTTCTCCTGGCGCACAAGTGTGCGGGCGGTAGCTTCGGAAGTGAGCGACGAGGCCCGCCGACTCCGGTGACGCCGGCACCTCGAAATCCTCCGACCGCAAGAAGAAGAAGAAGAAGCGGAAGGAGGCCACTGCCAGGGAAGTCCTGGTCGTCGAGCCGAAAACCAAATCTCGGCGTCGTGATGACCAGGATCGAAGGGATGAGCGTCGGGACCGACGCGGCGATCGCAGGGATCGTCGCTCGCCCCGTCGCGAAGACAATGGCGGCAAGCCCTATTGCCCCATCCATCGCACAAGTGGGCACGACTTGGAAGAATGCCAAGTGGTGTCCAAATTGGTGGACAGGCGGCTCAAGAAGAGTCGCGAGAAAGACCGCGGAGGCGAAGACGACGAAGACTCAGCTCCTCTGGCCTTCCAACAGGCGGAGCATACGGTGGCGTTTATCCACGGTGGCTCGGCCACCTACTCATCGAACTCGCAATACAAGCGAGATCTGAGGCAGGTGTGTGCCACCGTATCACCCTCTGGGGCGAGTAGGCCGCTGAAATGGTCGGAGCAACCGATCACTTTCAGCCGGGCCGACCACCCGGAGAGCTTGTCCGGTCCAAGCCATTTGCCGATCGTGGTCTCCCCCACGGTCCGCAACGCCGGCTTCGGCGGAGTCCTTGTTGATGGGGTAGCGCCATCAATCTGCTTGTCGGGGCGTACCAAGCGCTCCAGATACCGTATGAGGAGCTGCGCCCAGCCCCACTCTTCTACGGGGTCGCCCCCGGGGTGGGCCTATTGCCCCTAGGGCAGGTCCGGTTGCCTGTTACGTTCGGAAGCGCGGAGAACTTCCGGACGGAGTTGGTCGACTTTGAGGTCGCCGACTTCGACCTCCCGTACAACGCCTTGCTTGGCCGCCCGGCCTTGGTCAAGTTCATGGCGGTCGCTCATTACACTTACATGCTGGTGAAGATTCCGAGGCCTGGGGGTCCAATTACGGTGAAGGTGGATAGACTGGAAGCCCTGCGTCTAAGCAAGCAGCTGCAGGACCTGGCCGGCACTACACCTTTCGTAGCGTGATAAGGGCGACGACCGGGGCCCCCTCGGCCAAGACCCGTGCTCCACCTAGGCTTTCAGGTGAGGCGAAGGTGGTCCCCGTGGGTGAGGAGGGCTCGGGCAAGGTTGTCAAGATCGGCACCGACCTCAGCGCCAAATAGGAAGACGCGCTCGTCACCTTCCTCCGGTCTAACCTGGATGTGTTCGCATGGGAACCATCAGAAATGACCGGGGTCCCTAGGGAGGTGATCGAGCACCGATTGGCAACGCTCCCCGGAGCGCACCCGGTTCGACAAAAGATCCGGCGGCAGGCGCCAGAGCGGCAGAACGCCATTCGGGACGAGGTGGAAAAACTTTTGTCTGCCAGAATTGTGCGGGAGGCCACCTATCCGGAGTGGTTGGCCAACCCCGTGCTCGTAAAGAAGTCCAACGGGAAGTGGCGAATGTGCATCGACTTCACCGACCTCAATAAAGCCTGCCCCAAGGACCCGTACCCCCTGCCGCGGATAGATACCGTCGTCGATTCCACGGCAGGGTGTGAAGCCCTGTGCTTCCTCGACGCCTACTCCGGGTATCATCAGATCAGTATGGCGCAGGAAGACGAGGAGAAGACCGCCTTCGTGACCCCCCTCGATGTGTACTGCAACGTCAGGATGCCCTTTGGGTTGAAGAACACCGGAGCCACCTATCAGCGGGCCATGCACATTATGTTTCGGCCCCAAATAGGTAGGAACCTCGAAGTGTATGTTGACGATCTGGTAGTAAAAACGAAGAAGGCCGATGAGCTTGTATGAGACTTTCTCTCGCCTCAGAGAATATTGTGTAAAGTTGAATCCCGAGAAGTGTGTGTTTGGTGTTTCATCCGGGAAGCTGCTTGGGTTCTTGGTCTCCAGCCGCGGGATCGAGGTCAACCCAGAAAAGATAGAAGCAATTGAGCGGATGCAGCAGCCTACCCGCCTCAAGCAACTACAATGCTTGACTGGCCGGCTGGCCTCCCTTGGCCGGTTCATAGCTCGGCTAGGGGAGAAAAGCCTTGTTGTTCAAGGCTCTTTGAAGAAGACCAACTCATTCGAGTGGACCCCTGAAGCACAACAGGCGTTCGAAGATCTGAAGAAGTACTTCTCCTCCCCCCCGGTACTGGTTGCCCCTGAGCCGGGCGAACCGCTACTATTGTATGTGGCGGCCAGCCCCTCTGCGGTGAGTGCAGCGCTGGTGGCGGAGCGGGAAGGTGTCCAACGACCGGTCTATTTTATCGACAAGGTGCTTTGCACGACTTGAAACAAGGTACCCTCAGGCTCAGAAGATGGCCTATGCTGTGGTGGTGGCGTCAAGAAAGTTGCGGCACTATTTTCAAGGGAGAGAGATCACAGTGGTCTCCTCATACCCTCTGCGCGAGATCCTCCACAACAGAGAAGCAGAGGGCCGCATCGCAAAGTGGTCCGTCGAGCTAGGGGAGTTCGGTGTCAAGTTCGCTCCTCGTACCGCGATAAAGAGTCAAAGGCTGGCGGACTTCGTCGTCGAGTGGACTCCCGCTGGGCCCGAAGCCACTGAGGTCCCCGCGCCCTCCCCCTGGACGCTCTTCTTCGACGGGTCCTTCAGGCTTGAAGGCGCGGGGGCTGGGGTTCTCCTGGTCTCTCCGACCGGGGACCTCCTTAAGTACGTGGTCGTCCTCGACTTCAAGGCCACTAACAATGTCGTCGAGTACAAGGGTTTACTGGCTGGGCTCCGGGTCGCCGCAGCCCTCGGCGTCCGGCGCCTGCAAGTAAAGGGCGACTCCCTGCTGGTCGTCAATCAGGCAAGGAAAGATTTCTCCTGTCCTGACCCCGTCATGGCGGCGTACCTGGCGGAGGTCAGGAAGTTGGAAAGGCATTTCGAAGGGTTGGGGTATACTCACATCCCCCGACGCGACAACCATCTGGCAGACGAGCTCGCCCAGCTCGCCTCAACCAGATCTCCTGTGCCGGTCGGGGTCTTTGAAGAAAGGCTTCCGCGACCGTCCATCGCAGCCCCCGTTTCTGGCGGGGACGATGGTGATGCCGCTTCAGCCCTCACCCCTGGAGGGAAAGTGGTTCCGGCGGAAACGCCTGGCCAGGCGGAGTACCCGGACGACCACCTCGTGGTCGCTGTGCTTGACCGGGAAGGCACTTGGATGGATCCGATCCTGGCCTACCTGCGGGATCAAGTGTGCCCCGGCGATGATGCGTCAGCAGAGAAGCTAGCACGAAAGGCCAAGTGCTACACCCTGGTGGGCGGGGACCTGTACCGCCAGGGTAATAACGGAATTCTTCTGAAGTGCATCACTCGGGATGAGGGGAGCGGCCTGCTCTCCAATATCCATGGAGGCGTGTGCGGGAGCCACGTGTCCGGACGAACGATGGCGGGAAAGGCTTTTCGTCAAGGGTTCTACTGGCCGACCGCCCTCCAGGATGCCTGCGAGCTGGTGAGGAGGTGTGAAGCGTGTCAGTTCCACGCCAAGCGGATTCACCAACCAGCCCAGGCCCTGCAAACTATCCCGCTCTCTTGGCCCTTCGCGGTCTGGGGGCTGGATATCCTGGGCCCGTTCCCGCGAGCCACAGGGGGCTACACCCACCTGTATGTCGCCATCGACAAATTCACTAAGTGGGCGGAAGCCGAGGCAGTAACATCTATCACCGCCGTAGCTGCAGTCAAGTTCATCAAAGGGATTTTCACCCGCTTCGGGGTCGCCAACCGCATCATCACCGACAACGGCACTCAGTTCACCAGCACAGCCTTTCTGGACTTTTGCGAGGAAATGGGTACCAAGGTCTGCTTTGCCTCGGTCGCCCATCCCAAGAGCAACGGCCAAATCGAACGGGCCAACGCGCTGGTGCTGAAGGGCCTCAAGACGCGAACGTTCGATCGACTCCACAAGTGTGGAGCCCGATGGGTTGAGAAACTCCCGGCAGTGTTGTGGTCACTTCGGACCACCCCGGTAGCCACCAGAAACCCCTTTCTTCCTGGTGTACGGTACGGAAGCTGTTCTCCCCTCGGAGCTAGAGCTGGGGTCGCCACGTGTCGCGGCGTTCGTAGAAGAAGACCAGGAGGAGTTACGCCGAGACGACGTCAACCTCCTGGAAGAGGCGCGGGATCGAGGCGGCCACGAGCCGCAAGTACCGGCAAAGTCTCGAGCGATACCACGCCTCCGGGTCAACGAGAGAACATCGGCGTTGGGCGACCTGGTCTTGCTGAAGAATCGATCGCATGCCGGGTCGCATAAAGCTGTCTCCCGATGGGAGGGACCCTTCATAGTGGTCTCGATCTCGTCCCGGGCGGTCAGGGCCAGCGAAGACGGCGAAGAATCGCGAACTCCTGAATATAGAAAATCTGCGCAAGTTCTACCCTTGATCGGTTGTAAGTCCCAGGCTCCGTTCCCCGACCGGCTGGAGTGTGTCTTCCTCTCCACCGCGGGTCGGGGGAGGCCTTCTGTTTGAAATTAAGTACTCATTTCCCTCGTCTGAAATAGTTATCCTTCCTGCCCTCTTTTCGGTTTCTTGTCCTCTGTCGGGTAGTGCCGGGGCACTTGCCTCCGGTACCCTGCAGCCCAGCAAAGCCCCAATAGCAAAGGCGGTATCGCTAAGTGAGAGCGGCGTGCAGGAATGGGTGATTGGATGGCTAGTTCAGCACGATCCCCAAAGACGGTCATGACACTCGGGTGTCCCCGTGGGCCGCGACTTGAGCACCACTGCCAAAAACCTAAGGTCCTGCCTCGACTCACTAAGCGCTCGTTCCCTAGAGGCTATCTGGGAGTCAAAATTTTGCTGAGGCAAGGGGTTCGAGGAAAGTGATTCCCTGACACAAGACCTTAAGTCTTTAAGCGGCCATGTGTTGGCTCGCGCAGAACCGAAAAGATTAGGGTAAAAAGTAAACTTTAAGCGACATAGCGGGAACCTGTGCTCCCGTTTCATGTAAAATGTTTTGCGTCTAAGGTCTTTACAGGCAAAAGCTAAAAGAAAAAAAAACTACGCTGCTGGGGGATCCTCCTCGTCCTCCGCTGCCGCTTCGGCAGCCGCCACGTCCTCCTCAACCGGGTCGACGTCCAGCCTCATCGCCACGTCCTCCGCAGCGGCCTCCATCTGGGGATTCTCCATCGCCAGCTGTGCGGCGACCTGCTCGGAGGCGTCGTGGACCCGCTCCTCCGCCTGCGCCCAGTCACCTTCGATTCCCTGGACCGTGGCCGCAGGATCGAAGTTGGGATCGCGGCCGCACAAAGAAGCCACGAACTTCGCCGTGGCCGCCGCAACTGCACGTCCCTCCTGGACGGACCGGGCGGTAAGGGCGGCGGGCAGGTGCGTGAGGAAGTCCGCAGTCCGGCCGAGGCAGAATGCGTAGTGCCGCGGCCTCTCCTCCCGCGGACCCAACTGCTCCAGCCCCAGTGGAGCAAGACTAGCCACCGTCCGGTCGAAGGCGTGGCGCAGCATCTCTATGGTGTCCACCTCCGACTGGGCCCGGTCAACCCTTTCCGCCTCCAGCTCTTCGATGCGGCGGGCGCCTTGCTCCCGCTGCTCTCGCTCCCGGCGCAGCTGCACCTCCAACCCCTCTCCCCGTTCGCGTAAATCTTCCACCTCCTTGCGGAGGCGATTGATTTTGGCTGCCGCCTCCGTGAGCCGCTCCCTGCTTGTCACCAAACGAGTGCTCGTGCTGGAGTAGAGCTCGCTAAGAGCCGCCAGCAGAGCATCCGCGTCTGCCGAAGGAACGGAGGCGGTGGGGGGATCCGGGGTGGGCACGGGGCCGAGCAGGCCTAGGTCCTGAACGACGGCGGCAGCAGCAACCGCGTGGGGATCGCCCCCCTCCACCTGCTCGTCCTGGGGATCGGCGACCCCAGGTGGCGCACCTCCTGTAGCCACGGCGCCTGGATCGCCCCCGGCTTGGGCGGCAGGAATACCCGAGGGGGGAACCCTGAAAAAGGAAAAGAAGTAATGGTGACGGCCTCGGGAATCGAGGCACGCTTGGAGTAAGGACCAGCCCCCCGCGCGGCGCTACCGGCGCCGGTCCTAGCGGCCTAGGAACCGGCGGCGGCGGAAAACGCCGCCCGCCGCCGTTAGCGCTGGCGGCAGCGCGGAGGAAGGCTTCGCTGCCACGGCGGCGGCGCGGCTCGTCCCCACGGCGGCGGCGCTGTCGGCGAAGCCAAAGGCGGTGGCTGTTGCCCCACCATTGTCGCCACCCCAGCGGGGGCGAGGGAGGACGAGATCCCGGCGGTCGACGAACCCCCCGCCACCGCCGAGGAGCCGGCCGCTGCGGCGGAAGAAGCCCCCGCGGCCGCTGCAGAAGATCCCGCCCCGGCCGAGCCCAGAAGGCGGGGCCTTTGGGAACGGCCACCGTTGGCATCGTCGTCGTCCGGACGTATACGTCTCGCTTGATCACCCCTCCCCTGACCACCGGCAGGAGGAGGGTCCCGGATTGTCAAAGGTGCCCGGCGTGTCACGTCGGGCGTGCCCATGGCGTCCATCGACGGCAGGGCACGGATTATCGCCGCGCGCTCCCCCGGCGATAACCGGCAGAGCGGAACCGCGCCCTCCGGAAATGGCGGGACGGGATTGACAAAGCCCAGCTGCGCCATCCACCGGTCGACCACGTCGGGAGCCAGGTTCCCGGCGGCTGGCAACGAAGAAGAAGAAGAGGAAAGCCCCGGGAGGCAGAAACACTGTTAGCACCAGATTCAACCAATAAAAAAGAAGGGCAAGGAACAAACCAAGGTAAAAAGGGTTACCTCCAACGATACTCCGAGTCCCGTCGTTTGCGCCCATGAACTGCCAGGCCGGGCGGGCGCGGCGGCGCAAGGGGCATAGCCTCCGGATGACGAAGTCCCGGATTACCATGGCCCCTGTCAGGCCCGCCGCCCGCAACTGGTCGACGCGGGCTAGCATCGCCCGGAGCTCGGGAGTCTCGCTCACCTGGGCCCCCCAGTTGATGTTGCTGACCGCCGGACCGATCGGAAGCTCCAGTACTTCAATGCCGCTGTCGTCCTCGACGTACAGCCACTCTTCGCGCCAATCCCTCCAGCTGGACCGGCAATCCAGCGGGATGTAGCGCGACATGGACCCGTCGCGAAGCCGCAGGTGGCAGCTCCCGGTAACAGGCGAATTGCCACCCGCGGCGCGAAGGGTATAGAAAAAGCGAAAGAGAAGGAGATTGGGTAGTACCCTTACGAACATCTCGCAGAAGTGGGCAAAGGCAGAAAGGAGGATGACGGAGTTGGGGGGAAGATGGATGTGGTGAATGGCGTAGAAGTTAAGAACGGAGAGATAAAAATCAGAAACCGGTGGCAGAGGCGGCGAGAAGTCACACCAAGAAAACTACCTCTCGGGCGGCAGTGGGGCTCGACGGTCCCGGCGCGGATGCGGAGGGCGCCCGCGGTTATACTCCGAGATAGCCTAGTGGCGACCTCCTCCTCGACGGTCGACGAGGGAAGGACGGGAGCCATCGGGTGCAGGAAAGTGTCGAATCGCGTCGGCAAAGAAGAAGGGGAAGAAAGCTCTAGAGCAGGAAGAAAGGTTAGAAAAAGGCAGAACCGCCCCCCTCCCTCGGCCGACCTCTTATAAGGTTGCAAGGGAGGGATCGGCGGGAAAACCGAAAAGGCGCGGCGGTTCGAAAAAAGGAGTTCAAAAGCCCCATTAAGAAGGCGCGTCCCAAGGGTCGTGCGGCAGTTGCGAGGCGGGAATAACTGCGCGAACCGCCTTGAGAACCGGAAGAAGCCCGAAGGTCCCTTGAAGGCCTCGGGGCGTGTGGGCTCGTTAATGGCCCCACCCGGGAGACTAAGCGATTTCCCGAAGGGCATTTCAAAAAAGGGAAAAAAGAAGATGGCAGGCCAAAAGCGCTCCCGGGTGGGCCCGGGGGCTACTGTCGGCGTATTTTACGCCAGGGTCCCCACTCCCCCGCAGTAAAAGAGGCCGCCGGGCGGATAGGGTGTGTCCGGGCACACCACCGCTAGCAAACAAGAACTCCTCGTGGTCGCCCTGACAGTGGCGATCAGGCCACGCCCTAGGGCGAACAGCAAGGAGGTCGCCCAGTGGACAGGAGGCGACCAGGCCACGCCACTGGGCGCCCGGGAAGGTGGTCGCCCAGTGGACAGGTGGCGATCAGGCCACACCACTGAGCGCCCAGGAAGGTGGTCGCCCAAGGGACACGTGGCAGACAGGCCACGCCCTGGCGACGGCCAAGTGGTCACCAGCCAGACAGGTGGTGACCAGGCCACACAGCTGGGTGCCCAGGAGGGTGGTCGCCCAAGAGACACGTGGCAGACAGACCAAGCTCTTGGCGTCCACCTCCAATGCTGCAGCACCCAGATCAAGGGTATTTAATGTGAATCGTGCGCATTAAATGCATGGAGGATGCAGTATGGCGGCGCGTCTTCCCCAGGCGTGCATTAATCGCGCACTGTGACATCAGCGACACCTCACCCCACAGCCCAGGCAGGTAGCGCTGGCGGGCGTGGGGCCCAAGGCGAGGTGTGGCATTGCGGCAGATAATGATGGGGTGTAAGGACTGCGACGTGCGTATTAAATGCGCCCGTGCCAGTGTAATGAGTTTTGACTTGCGGTGTAAGCCTCCCATGCGCCCCCGCCGGCCCAAGTATAAAAGGGAGCCGGGGTGCAAGGGAGAGGGGGTTCGATCCATTATCAGTAGGTTTTCACACTCTCAAGCTAGAACACGAGCAATAGAAAGAAAGACAGGACTAGGGCTATTACTCTCCGGAGGGCCCGAACCTGGATAAACCCTAGCGTCCCCATTCCTCTGAGCTTGGCCGGCATCCCGTTCATCTCCCTTCCACCGGCGATTACCCCGAAAGCCCCCTGTCTGAACCTTATAAGCACCCGACTCGGAGGTGCCTGTTGGCTAGTACGCTGACAACAGGTTTGTACCACTTTACCAATAGCAAACCCAACCGTAGCTGGGAACTCATAACGTTTATCATTACTCAGTTATTAGATCTCCAACCTTGATAGCCAATGAGTAGTGGTGCCCTCCACTGGATTCCACCTACTCTCAGAATACCAGTTGTATTCTGACAAATTACACAGGATAGTACTCCGACTAAAAACGTAGTACTACACTTTGACTATTACACAATACAGTACTCCGACTGTAACACAATATTGTACTCCGACTAACACGTAGTATAGTACTCTGACTAACAACATAGTGTTGCACACTGTTTGTTTACAAAGTACAGCACTCTGACTAACAACGCAATACTGTATTATGACTAACCACGGAATACTCATCTCATGGCGTTTAATATAGTGCCAGGTCATCCACAATTGATTTTGTATCTCTTGCTGGGCCTCCAGCATATCCCAGCTGCACACCACTCTTAGTTATCTACTCTTACCCAATGTGGAGATCAAACAGTCATAGGACAACCTTTTCTGGTTGTTTGCACAAATTATGGTTGATACGATTTAATATGGCTCATTGTCTGAGTGTAGTTTGTTTATCCTTATATCATAGCCTATGTAGAGGGCCCCTCCGGCAAATTCTCAACCCATGGTACCTTCTACCCACCTCATATTAATAATCAAAAGCGACACCAAATTATCATTTCCTCAATTCAATCTAAATAACAATTCCTCAATTCCATAACAAACCATAATCCACCTATGTCCAATCTAAGATTTTCAATTGAATTATATGTTTTCCCATGCATGAATAATGCACATAAGTATATACTAAAATCAATTAAAGACAAAAAAAATTTGTTCGAAGGAATGTTTGCCAGAATTAGGATTGTAATATTCGGCCTAACCCGGAATCTGATGGTGGTCTGACTGGTTTGTTTTGGGACCTAACAAATTAAAATATTAAACTATGGTAATAAATCTACAGCAAATTTTACGGCGTCCAACCTTTTCGGGAATGCTAAAGGCTAATACAAGGGTGCTGCCCCTTTTGCTAAAATACTCTATTTTGACCCTAATAAATATTATTTTAGCAGCATTACAACCAGCAATTTAATTAATACCAGAATTACAATTTTAAATATTAGCTACCTAATTGATAGCATCTAGTTAGGTTATTTTCAAATTTCCTACCATTACGAAATGAGCCAAATTAAATCTATCGCGTTTCGCCTTGGGGACCAATTTCTAAATTTTTCCCTATTTTCTTTTTCCCTCCTTTTTCTCCTCTCCTTTTCCTTTATTTTCTTTTCTTTTTCTTTCCCTTCTCCTACCCTTCTCTTGTCGATGCCTTCGGCTCCTCGGGCGCTCCTCCTACGCTCTTAATCGATTCCTCCCCTCGGCGCCTCCGGCCGTCACCGGCCTTTGGCGCTGGTCACCGCCGGTCTCCTCACTCTCCGACCACTCCTCTGGCCTCCACTACCACCGCCTCTACTCCGGCTCCCCATCCTATAGTCTGGTCGCCACCTCCCTCTCTCTTCTCTACCTCTCGCTCCCCTCTAACCCTCTCTCTCCTAGCTGTCGGTCCTCCCCTCACTGGTTAGCCGTCGCCTCCCTCTCTCTTCTCTCCTCTCTTCCTCTTCCATGGCCGGCCTTCCCCCTTCTTAGCTCGGTCTCTGACCCCTCTTCTTCGATCTACTCTCCCCTCTCTACTCCTCTTCACTCTCTACCACTCTCCCTCCCTTTGGCTCGGCCAACATTGAGCTGTTCTACTCTCTAATCCCTCCCTCTACTGCCTCACTTCTCTAATAGAACTTTTACTTAATTCCAAGTTTTTACTTTTATTGCACATCTTTTACTGTTGCAAGAATTTGGCCGATGATGCATAGGGTCTAGTGGGGTGGCAAGCAACAAGTTAAGCAACCCTAAAGCTCCACTCTATTGAGGCCAAGATCCTACCAGCAAATAACCTATTAGTAGTACTTCTAATGCTAATATTCACCTGAGGTTTGCTGGTTCGGGAAAGACAGTCGGTGTGGTTCTGTTGAGGTAGAGGAAAGAGAGGTGACCAACTGGGTTCGATGCTCTTCTATGGTCTTCTTGTGCCTTGCTTGATTTGGTTCTCTTGGGGACTCTTGGTTCGGCTTGGGGTTCTTCCTTGTTCAGTTCTTGGGGACCCCTTCTCCTTGCTCGCTTGGCTCCTTTTCTTGCACTAGGTGAGCTCTGGCTTGGGGGCTTCTTTGGCTTCTTATTATTCTTGGCCGACTGGTGTTCTTGCCTTTGGTTTTAGGGTGCTCTGGTTGCTTGGGTGGTGCTTGGTTTGAGTGGCTAAGGAATGGATGCATGCCTTGTTGCCTTGGCTGGGCTGAGATTAAATGGTGCTTGCTACCTTTGCTCCCTTTGGCAGTAAAGAAAGCATAGCCTCCCTTGCCCTGCCTCGATTGATGAGCTCCAAGGGGCGCTGCACTACTGTGGTCTTGATGGCTGGTTGAGGCTATGCTGGCTTGGTCAAACTTACCAAGTTACCTGCCTTGGCCTTTTTACCGAGTTACTACACGGTGGCTTACTATTCAACTCTAAACGCTACAGGTACCCGCAATCCGAACAGGTAAGTTACGGTTGCCGAGTGATGAACCCAAACTAGCAAGATGTGCCAACCTGGCCCCTACGGTTCTGGTATCTTGGTGATTTGATACCCTTGCCTGCGGGTCTGACGGTGATCCTCTAATTCTATTCTAATCATTCTACTCGCATTTTCAATTTTCCAATAGTAAAATATTTTAATTACTCTACCAATTATCTAATACTACCCTTAATTACTTACTAATATTCTAGGGCATTTCAAAAACGTCAATGTTGAAGTACGAAAAGATTGTCCATCTCTTTCCTCAATAGTTTAAACCTTTTGGGGTAATCTAGTTGGCATATGAAACTTAACATGTGATATATTAGAGCTAGAGTTGTCAAGGAAATATATAATTGCGATGATTAAAGGCACTACTACAGGAATATACATCACAATCGGTTCTTTTTCGTCATCACAATCGGTTCTGGTGGCGACACAAAGTCTTTAGATAGTGATGAATAGGCTCTATCACAGTCAGTTCTTATGCGCTAGTAATAATCAGTCATCACAATCGGTTCTAGTAATAATCAGTCGTCACAATCGGTTCTAGGTCGGAACCGATTGTGATGACCCCCTCATCACAATCAATTCTAGGTAGGAACCGATAGATGGGAACCAATTGTGATGGCCATTTTACAATTGTACACCATCCGAAAATAATCCCAAATTCATAGTATATACGCATTCACAATACAAATCATAGTACACATATATTCACAATATGACAACATCTGTGAACAACAACCCAAGAGGAACACGCGTAAGGTAATCATCTACGCATGAAATAATGAAAGCCTCTTTTTAATTATCTCTACTATATAAAGTGAGAGTTTCTTTCCACGTCTACGCAAGAAACGAAGCGCCACATAGAACTAAATACTGCATACGCACTTAAATATGTCATAAATGCCATGGACTTAAATAGTTTTTACTTCAGGCCATAAATGCCATGGAGTTAAATATGGAAGCACTTAAATAAATCCAAACTAGGTTTTACAATGACTTCCCTCCACCCTTTTTTGAGACTCCGTTGCAATGCACGGGCAACTTACTAGTATTGATTAAGATCGAGATTAAAAGTGCATATTTAAAAAAAAGGGTTTTATTTGCATTCATGCAACGCATACTGAAATTAAACATTTACAAACAGAGCTCTCTCTATGAACTGTTTAATTAACCGGCGATCAAGTGAAGCTATTCGCAGGATCGATCAAACTGTCCGTTAGCAACTCGTTATGTAGAGTATACAGCTAGATCTCCATGATCGCAGCATTCCGTTGCTGTCGACAAGTAGTACATCCACGAAACCAAAACTATTTACATACTAGTGATCACCTCTTCTAAGAGCTTGTATCTCCGAATCCTCGGCCTGCCCCGTGCGACGCCGGGCGACGGCGGCGCGTCGTGGCCGACGCGGACGCGGCTGCCCAGGTCCGACGCCGACCGCCGCAGCAGGAGCCGCTGCTGATGTTGCTGCTGCTTCTTGATAGGCTTGTTTGTGTTCGTAGCGAAGTCGCGGCGAGCGGCGACCTTCGCCTCTGCCGATCTGCCGCCGCCACCACTGCTGATCGGATCGCCGTGAGCAGCCGGCCGGACCGCCGCTTTGACGGTGGATCTCGACGAGCTAGAGGTGGCGCCGCTTCCCTGATCCGCCCTCAGGCACCAGTTGCACGTGCCGTAAGACTCCGCCTTCGGATACCGATCCGTGCAGTAGCTGACATATGACCATGCATGTGTACAGATTTAGCTAGCCACATGCAGAGAATATGTGATTACCATTTTATGTGTGATCGATTACGCAATTACGTCATTGCATGCACATCTGAGGTAGGCACGTATGTACACGTACGCAGGCAAGATCAAATCAAGAACTGATCAACTGTTTAATTAGATTCGTGCAATGGATTGGATTACTTGAAATGCATGTACATGCAGTTCGGATGCGAGCATAGCTGATCAGCTAAGCGTGCAGCTTAGATCGACATCGATGGTGAAAGAGTTTGCGCCACAACTGTGATCCTCGTTGGGATCGTATTCTATTTATAGACTGAATGAATGGTTTACATGGATCCATGATCAGAGATATTCTGCATGTCTAACTGACCAAAGCGCCAACGTCTACGCGGGCGTGGTAAGCTCCCGCACTACTCGTACATGCCGTTCTGATCTATCTGACCAAATCAAGTTCGTTTCTTAACAGTCCCCCTCAATCGCAACAGAGGGTACCTATGTTGAGATTGTTACAGTTCTTGACAAACGGCGCTCTTGACAATGGTTTGGTCATCATATCAGCTACCTGGTCTTGAGCGATATAGCGAACTTCCATGGCCTTGCGGTACTTGTTCACGAACAAAATGGAAATCGACTTGATGTGTTTCGTTCTTGCGTGGAAAGACCCGGTTGGTCGTCGGATAGGTAGCTCCAAGATTGTCACACCACAACCGGGGAGGTTTAGGCATGAACACTCCAAGTTCTTTTAGCAGTGCTTGAATCCAGATCAGCTCGGCTGTAACATTCGCGATCGCCTTGTACTCGGCTTCAGTGCTGGACCTCGAGACGGTTGCCTGTTTCCGTGAGCTCCACGACACCAAATTGCTTCCCAAGAACACAGCAAATCCGCTCGTTGATCGCCGATCATCTGGACAGCCCGCCCAGTCTGCATCAGAGAACCCTGACAATGTGATTGTTCTTGATCTTCTGATTATTAGGCCATAGTCTATAGTCCCTTTGACAAAACGGAGGATTCTCTTCACAGCCATCCAATGTGCATCTGTTGGACTCTGAATGAATTGACATACTCGGTTTACTGAAAAAGAGAGATCAGGCCGAGTTAGTGTTAGATATTGTAGGGCACCTACTATACTTCTGTATTTGAACTGATCTTCTTCACCCGACAGTTCACGATTTAAGCGACTTATCGTGTTGATCATAAGTCGATATTGGCTTGCACTTGTCCATTTTGGCCTTCTTTAGTAAATCAGAGCATATCTCCTCTGTGATAGCAGGATGCCCTCTCGGTCCTTCTTCACCTCAATTCCCGAAGTAGGCAAGAGGACCTGGAGTCTTTTCTTTGCGAAATCAACTTTCGACTTTTGATAAGCTTATGCTGTGGCTTAGTCGGATGAGTGGCAATGATTATGTCATCCACATAGATCAACATGTAAATGGTTGCTTCAGCTATGTCTGAACACAGGAGTGAGGCATGCACTCTTGTGGTCTAAACCCAAGTTCACGCAGCTTGCACGTCGATCGCGCGAGTGCCAGGCTCTAGGGGCTTGTTTCAACCCGTAGAGTGATTTCTTAAGCTTGCATATGTAATTGGATGGATTTGTCTGATCACTGTAGCCCGGT
The DNA here is from genome assembly GCA_036346355.1 of Rhipidocladum racemiflorum. NCBI lineage: Eukaryota > Viridiplantae > Streptophyta > Magnoliopsida > Poales > Poaceae > Rhipidocladum > Rhipidocladum racemiflorum. The sequence continues at coordinate 81,254,172 of CM070573.1, read as the reverse complement.
GGTTGCTTCATGTACACCTCCTCCTCAAGCACCCCATGTAGAAAAGCGTTCTGGATGTCTATTTGTCTCAGGCTCCATCCTTGACAAATTGCAAGTGACAAGATGACCCTGATAGTGGTAGGCTTGATTACTGGGCAGAATGTGTCAAGGTAATCAACGCCATACCTTTGCTTATAGCCCTTCGCTACAAGTCTGGCCTTGAGCCTGTCAACCGATCCATCAGCTCTCCTCTTTACCTTGTAAACCCACCTACTGTCAATGAGATTGATCCCCTTCTTAGGTGGCACTAGGTCCCACGTATGATTCCTCAGTAGTGCAGAGTACTCTTCATCCATGGCTTGCTTCCACCCTGGATCAGACAATGCAGTCTGCAGATTGCTAGGTTAAGCTGGTGAAACTCTGAATGTGCCCGACAAAGTCATTTGTCAGTTCTGTCAAAACCTCGAGCATTTTGTGATGTACTGATTAATGCCATCCTTGAAGCGCCAGGCTGCACTATGTTGTCTCGGCTTTGGTTTTCATTGGATGTTGTGCAGCTGGTTGAGGAGCTGTTTGAGATGGTGAAGGTCTTGAAGAAATTTGTAGATACTGCTTCTTCACTTTGCCTGAACACAAGAAGCACACAGCGTCTACGGTATTACCCACTGTAGTCAAGCTACTACTAGAGGGATCAGAGTTAGCATTAGAAGTGAGCTGTTCGTTTCCTATGCTGTCATTGTTCGATGCTGGTTCATTCTGTGCATTAGGGTGAAGTTTACATTGGCGTGATGAGAGAAGTTTCAGTGTAGGTGTTTCTAACCAGCATGGGCAGAATAGTGGGATGGTGCAAATTTTGAGGATCTTGAGTGTTTTTGAGGGGTTCCTCGTGAAGGAAAATGAGATTCGTCAAAGACTACATCTCTAGATATGTAGATCCTACGATGCGGTCAAAACACTTGTAGCCTTTATGGGAAGAGCTGTAACCAAGGAAGACACAACGCCTTGTTCTAAAACTGAGTTTTCTTTCGTTATATGGTCTTAAGTTTGGCCAACAGGCACACCCGAATACACGAAGTCTTGTGTAGTCAGGTTTTGTTCCAAGCGACTTGTGAGAGGTGTGTCATGGCCTATGGTGCGGCGGGCATTACTGTTGATCAAGTAGCTAGCGGTGTTGAATGCCTCATCCCAAAAGCGAAGTGGCATATGTGCTTGGGCAAGGAGTGCAAGTCCGTTTCCACGATGTGTCGGTGTTTCCTTTCAGCCAAACCGTTTCTTTGGTGAGTGTGAGGGCAAGAGATCGATGGTCAATACGGAAGCACGAAAATAGCGATGTAGGCGTTGGTACTCGCCTCCCCAATCGAGGTGAACCACCTTGAGCTTTTTATTCAGCATTTGTTCGACATGTTTTTGGAGGCCCGAAGGAAAATGGGTTCAACATCGGACTTGTTTTTAGGAAATAGATCCATACGTATCTCTTGAAATCATCAATGAAGGAGACATAATATTTGGAAGGCCCCATTTCGAAGGAAATGCGAGTCCCCACACGTCGTGTGTACAAGCTCAAGAGGTGCGGTGGAAACATGTGAAGAGGAACTAAATGGTAGCCCGATGTGATTTTCCTAGTTGACATGCATTACAGATCAAGGAAGGAGAAATCTCGGTATTGATAGCTATGTTATTGTCTGCAAGATTCTAAGGGTATTGGAGATCTTAGGATGCCCAAGCCTTTGATGCCATTGTTCGGAGGAGACTCTAGTAAATCGAAGTGCTTGGCTCTTATTTGGCAGAGTGTAGAGCCCATTCTCACATCTGCCTCCGAGGAAGAGAAGGCGCCTCGTGGTTCGATCCTTAACAAGGAAGAAATTGGGATGAAACTCAAAGCATCATTATCGGTAGCTAGTTTCTTAACGGAGATGAGGTGTTTGTTTATTTTAGGTGCATACTGAGAATGTGATTTAGGTGCAGTGTCAGCGAGAACCCGACAAGCGAAGAATGACCAACATAGGAAATTGACGACCTTTGCTCCATTAGCAACCTGGACTTGATCTCCTCCATTGTAGCGCTCCTTGGTGGTCGAGGCGCTCGGATCATTGGTTATGTGATACGTCGCTCCGATATCCACGTGCCGATTCGGATCGGCGGTGTAGCCGTGGCTTGCCCGGTGCTGCCCTTGGAGCGGTGTCCTCGGCACAGTAGAAACGATCGAAGCGGTGCCAACAACTGCGGGGCATTGTGATTGCTCTTACCACGAGATCGGCATCTTAGGTTCGGTGCCACCATTGTTCTTGAAATTTGGTCGACCCGGATAGTCCAGGCCGCCCTCCTGGTCGCCAGCTGCCTCCACCATGGGCCGCGCCCGCGGTTGCTCCGTCTTGAGTTCTGGCCGCGCGCCCCGATGACCTGGCGATATTGTTGGCCGAGGATACCTGGCGCGGGTGGCGTTGTAATACTCTTGCCGCATCTCGAAATCGAGCATGTGCGGCGTATCGTCGACGATGCGCGTGTCCATCTGCGGCGTCGTGAGGCGTGTGACGACGGATCGTGGTCGAGCCGAGGCGCGCGAAGAGTCTGCGAGTTCTTCATCTTCGAGGCGCTTACGATGGCGCCCAGCGTGTCGGCGGGCGCTTGACCTTCCTGAAGTAATCTGCGGCGCTGAGATCGTTCTATCGTATGGTGGCGAGCTGCATCGTATACGCATGACTCGCCTTGGGCTTGGCGCGAACATCTTCTCCGAGAGTCATCCAGCGTCGCGTCGAGTGGCAGCGACGGCGCTGATGTGGGGCGTCCTCGGTGAGAGAGGAGTTGATAATGGCCGAGGGCCGTAGTCTGGTGGTACCGGTGGTGAAGTCGGGGTTGACAGCGATGGTGCGGCCGTTGGTGTTTTCAGATCCTTCTTCAGCAGCGGCTGATGCGCCGAGGATTGAGAAGACCCGTCGACATGGTAGATGAGCCCACGGCCGAGATATGGGAGAACTTACGCCGCCATAGGAGAGTAAGTTCTCATGGTTGAGTTTGACACTCACCATGTGACTGAAAGCGCGGAGTGGGCATAGAGCGAGTGGCCATTGGTGTGGCTGGCGGAGCTGATGGAAGACATGGCGAAATCTCAGAGTGATGGATCGTGGCTCTGATACCATGAAAAAGTTTGCGCAACAACTATGATCCTCCTTGGGATCGTATTCTATTTATAGACTGAATGAATGGTTTACATGGATCCATGATCCGAGATGTTCTGCATGTCTAACTGACCGCAGCGCCAACGTCTACTTGGGGCGTGAGTAAGCTCCGCACTACTCGTACATGCCGTTCTGATCTATCTGACCAAATCAAGTTCGTTTCTTAACAGATGGAACATATATAGGCCCCGTTTCGCTTGACAATTTCGTGTCTGATCGTGCGAAAAGAGGGAATGAATTTGCTGGACGCGCGCGCGTGCGGGCCGGGTGGCGAAAAGGATCGGCCGGACGGGGAAATATATGCATGTCCAAACTCAAACGTGTCACCAGATAATTATGTAGAGGGTCCGATCGATTAATTCAGAGTTCATATAGTATTGAACTGTTCTGGTTAAGATGTGAAGTCGTGCACGAAACTATTCGATTGCTGCCATTGTACATGTGGTGGGCATGTCTGGATTCAAAGCTAGATGCCGATGGAGAATTGAAAATTAGCCACTACCCACTAGCAACCTGTATATACGCATGTTTTGTGTGCTATGTCACGCGTCATATTGACCATGAATATATATTTTTTTCACAAATTGATCTGCCATAGCTAACCTATTCCCATCCAAGAATATCCGAATTAAGACTTATAGTCCTATATATGCATGCCAACTTTGCCAAGAAAAGCTGTAAATGAGCCCAGCTCCGTCCAATTGGATTGCGCTTGCAAAACAAAATATTCCATAAAAAAACACATAAATTTCCCATCCATGAACAAGAACGCGCGAGCTCACCCCTCACCCACAAGATGAGATTAGAGACGGACTTTATGTCGTACGTGTATAGTAGTAACCCTGTGTTGCAGGTGTACGCATGGATTTATCACATGACATACATGAGCGATGCACATCTGCATAGAGAGAGAGAGAGAGATCTGTATGCTACATACGTGTGCTGGGAGCGGACGGAGCAGGTAGCGCAGCGGAACAGCTCGGGCAGGAGGCCGTGGTCGCCGCACATGCAGCAGACGTCGGCCGGCGGTTGCGGCGGGCCATCTGCGCCGGCGGCGAAGGCCGGCTTGTTGCTTCCCATGGATCGACCGACGCTAGCTTGGCGATCTCAGATGGATTTGTAAAGTTGCCGCATGAAATCGATCGATTGATAGGATCAGAGGGAGAAGGCTGATGTTGTTTCTGGCAAACTTTTAGCTGGTCTGGGAAGCGAACGAAGGAATCGGAGGGTCGTTGCGGTAATGCTAGCTAGCTGACGTTGTGTCTGCTGTCTTCACACATCTCAAGATCTTGCGGGAAGCTTCCCTCTTTCGTCTTCGTCCTCCTCTTCCTGCCATGGCCTGGAAAGATCTCTGGAATATTTTATTCGTGAGTTGGCTTTTGCATTTTAGACCTCAAGTTTGTGGGGGGCATTTGATCATTTGCCCCGATGTTGATGGGCGTTTGATTATTTGTCCTATGGACACTGACACGTGGTTTTAGAACCCGCATGTTAATGAGACATCGTAAGACAAATGATCAAACGTCCATCAACTTTGAACAAATGATTAAAGGTTGATCAACTACAGGACAAATCATCAAATTTTCAATGGCAGGAAAAGAAAGGGGCAACTGGCTTCCTGTCGCGTAATATACTAGTTCATTGCACGTGCATAGCTTTCACTTCATGTCATGTATGCATTTTCTTCTTGGTATGAAATACTTGTTTTTTAGTTCGAGAAACTTCAGTTTCCTCGTATAAGAAATATTTGTCAAACCCTTGGAGCAACTAAAAAAAATTATATTGCTCAGATTCATTCGAAAAATTTATTTATACACACTGAATTTCGAAAGGAGATGGATGTGTAGTTCATAGTCCGTAATGAAACGGAAACTCTGTAATAACCTTTGACTTGTAACACCCGTAAAGGATTGTGCGGTACCATCGTATCAGTCAAGAAGCTAAAGATTACCGTGCAATGCAATACTTTGAATAAAACTTTTGAAACTTCGACTATCAATAATTTTTTTAAAATATTTAAATTAAATAAATAAAAATCAAATGTATACATTTATCTCGCAAAATATTTTTTTTATAATATTATACTTTTTATTAGATTTTATAAATATATTATAATAAATTACTAGTAAAAACTATATTTTAGAAACTAGATTAATATCCAAAATAACAACTAATCCCTTCATCCAAGTTTATAAAGCTTATTCTCTAACGTTCTTATCTATAAGACTCTGTTTTGGCAGAGCTCTAAATCCTAGCTCCACTTTAGATCTGAAACTTGTAGGCTAAAATAAAGTAAATAAAGTTTATATTTTTATTCTAAAATGTAAACAAGATGATCAGGGCCGTCTCCAGAAATTTGGGGCCTCGGAGCGAAATACAAATTAAGACTTTAAAATTTGAAAAATTCATGTGTATTATAAATAAGACATACTTTTAGATAATTATATAATTTTAATAAGTGTTTTTTCTTACAAACTTTAGGAACATATCAAATATCAATGCTAAAAGAGTCAAGATAGTACTGACATCATGTTCTACTAAAAAACATCATCCGCCTAGTATTTTTTGAAATAAAATCTTGAATTATATCTTTATAATTAATCTTCTCGAAAACATCAAGTGCTATCATTGCCAACCCATTGACCGACCGTCGCGCAGTGTGCATAGGCGTATTCGTGTATAGAGTCGCGAGTCGCCGCCTCGCCGGTCATTTCAAAATCGATCAGGGCGTCAAACGGGGTCGTGGTCCTCGCGGAGATCGAGTAGGCATATGAATCGTCGTCGTGGACTCATGGTACTACCGTATTGGCATTGCCTCTGGTACTATGCGAGCAAACAAACTAATCAAGGTGGACCAGGCTGCAGACGTTGCTAATGGCCTTGAACTTGTTGGAACATGACACCCAGAAATCTTGGAACAATTTTCTCTTCTTTATTTCTCTCTTGTTGGCTTGTTTCTTTCTTACAAAACTCATGACTACCCCTATATTTATATCCAAACTATAGCCCTAAGAAACGAATAGGATTCAACAATCTTAATAGGAAAATGACACTTTTCTTGTAGGATTCGGACTCCTCTCTTGTTTACAAGATTAATTCTAACATTAAAATTTCTGGGTGTACTTTTCCAACAAAACTCTGATTTGGGGGCCCTGCTAATTTTGGGGGCCCTGTGCCGGTGCCTACGTGGCACTTGGCCATCGACGGGCGTGAAGATGATCCACATAAATACTCTTAATGTACCCACAATTTTGGTGAAGGTAGGAATACTCAAATCTACTGGTAAAGCTGGAGCTCAGTAAACAGAATCTAAATATAAGGCTTACATGTAGATTTAATAAGATCTTTACTTATGGCAGCATATTTGGTGCAAACCCCCTCTACCGTGAAAACTCCGTGAAAACCACGTGTAAAAATTTTGAAAAATTCTCAAAAAATTACCATGCATAGGGAAGGTGTGGTTCTACAACCCTGTAAAATTTGAAGACAAACCTCAATTGCATTTGGAAGATATGAAAAAGACAAATTCAGTATGAATAGTGTTTTTCACTGTTTAGCACTATTCATTTTGCAATTTGTCTTTTTCATATCTTTCAAATTCAATTGAGTTTTGTCTTCAAATTTTACAAGGTTGTAGAACCACACCTCCCCTATGCATGGTAATTTTTTGAGAATTTTTCAAAATTTTTACACGTGGTTTTCACGGAGTTTTCACGGTAAAGAGAGTTTGCACCAAATATGCTGCCCTAATACTATTAAGTATGGACATCTAAGTTATTTTCTCTCATTTTTTTTAATTTTAATATAATTTTAATTTTTATATAAAGTCAAAATACATTTTATATATTTTTCATGGAAGGAGTATCTGTAAGCGGAGTGAGTGGTTGGCAGTTGGCATGTCGGCCGAGGTTAAATCACACATTAGAGGGGCCACATCACAAGAACAACCTAGAGTATATAATCCGAGAGCGAACGTGGGATTGCAGTTGGGTGGACGGACTTCGTTGGACGGCGGAGCGAACGTGGGCCTACCCTAACGATGCACGCACCCACGACAGCTGGGACCAACAAATTATACGGCCCATCAGTCAGTCACGCGTGGGGCTCCCTGGGCAGTGGGACTGACGAATCCGGTGATGGCATCCTGCGTTAATTAGAGCAAATGAGGGGGCAGATGATAGAGGGAGCGGGGGTCGGTGCGTTTGACTATGTATGCCGCGACGGCCAATCGGAAACAGGCAGCGGGGGCGGGGCCCACCTGGGATCCCACGTGGCAGATGGAGTGCTTTGGCGCGTTCACACATGTGGTTAAGAATCGTAAGGGCATGTCAGCGGTTATATCTCCACCGTATCTTTAGACATAAATAAATATAACTTATATAATATATATATTATCTATATAGTTATATATAATAATTTTATAGATTATCTATATAGTTATGTATAAAGTGTATATACAGTAGAAAATTATATATAAGATAGTATGTTAAATAATAGATATTATTTTTCTTTTTCATCTATATTATCTAAATTATATATAGTTAACATGTATATAATTTTATATAGGCTATATAGCCTGAGCCGGGAAAAGCTAAGCCGACAGGGCAGGCAAGGGCTAGTGCTTTATTACGGTAGTAAAACAGTTTTTTTTTTTTTTGGCTTGCTTTTCTTTTTTGCTTGATGCGTGCGTGTATACGTGAGATTAGCATATGATCTTTGACTTTTTTTAGCCTTTCGAGATCTTTTGTAATGAGAAATTTTACAGTGGATTATACTTGTAGTATAAAATGTGTAGTAGAAATCACATCTAACCGTTGATTTGTCAAGGGTGTTTCTACTACCAGGTGTAGTATAAGTAAACTCTAGTTAATCTGATCCATTGGATCGAAAAGAATGAACGGTTCATATTCAATTTAGTGTACCTTAAAAGAGCTCTTTGTAATAGCATGACGTGGAGACGCCGTCTGGTGCGGTCGGCATTGGGCCAGCCGTGACACGATATACACAGCACGGTACGTACGCACATAGGTTGAATTTGCGCGGCACGATAGTTAGGGCTATGTCAGGCCTTTTGGTTGGGCACAACGGGTGTCACAGCACAGCATGCTTGTGTTTGAACCGATATAGTATCCGTAAGATAAACATGACATAGATACGACACAATTTTAGCATAGAACAGGCATGATGGCAATACGTCACACGACATTGCACGGAGGGAATGCGGCAGTGCACGGCGTCATCACATTCATCGCGGGCAGAGAATGGGAAGACAGAAATAGCAAAGAGGTGTAGAGTGTAGTACCTGCTCATTGGCCATCACGAAGAAGAAGACAGCGGCACGACCGAAGAGGAAAAAGATGGCGACGCCACTAGATCTCGACGGTCTTTACCACCTTGGCTCGTATGTCTCCGGTTTCTTTCCTCTTCTTGCAGTAATGCAAATGAATCGGGTCTAGATCGGCATGACATGTGAGTCAGACCGACATGACACGGTAAGCTGGACCGTGACGACATGGTAACCACGATCCATCGTGCTTGTACCGACACAATACCCAGGTTTCAGTCCTAGTGCATGTATACGTGAGATTAGCACTTGCATCTCCAATTTTTTTTATAAAACATTTTGGCGAGCAGACGCCTCTTCCCTCTAGTAAACATTTTAGTAATTATATATATGTCTGTCGCTCACAGTAGAATAAGATACTCTCACTACTTTAGAGCGCCCCTATGAAGTAAGCCAAGCCATGTTTGAAATGAAAGAATTTTGGAGGATTTATTCCGTTTGCTATGATTTTTTTTTTTTTTTGCTTCATTGCCAGATAGGTGCGTAGTGCGTACTGACCCTTGGCTTCGATCTCCCGACGACAGGCGAAGCAACTCCTCTCTGGACGTCGCAGCGACAACGGGTGAAATCTTATCTACTGATGCTAACACCATGGATGGGTCAGGAAGCAAACAAGCCAAGCTCCTGTCTGGACGTCGCGGCGACAACGGGTGCAATCTTATCTACTGATGCTAAGATGGGTCAGGAAGCAGACAGGCCAAGCAGGCAGCCAGCACATGGTTCCGTGGACAAACTTTGGAAACTGGAACGCACTTTTCAGCACAAGAGAAGGACGCTCCGTTCCGTTCGTTTCGCATGGATATTAGACTATCTCCAGCAGCTTCCTTTCTTTCTTCAAATCTCTTCACAAACAGATTCCAAGTGCTCCAGCGGATTCCCTTCACGATTCCCTTCCGAAAGCCCCTTGCTCTAGCCTTGCTCTCGGTCTCCTGGCTTTCCTTGCTCTTGGCCTTGGTGCTTGGGGATGATCTTGGTTGCTCCTTAGGAATGCTCGTGGCTTCTTGCTTTGGTTGTGGTTGGCTTTAGTTATATGGGGAAAATGTGAAGGTGTGGGGATAGAATGATTGGAGTGCTCGATTAGCTTCTTGTTGTGGTGGTCTTTCTGGCTTTGTGTGTGTGGAGGAAGCTTCCTGACCCTCAGTCGGATGAAGCTTGCCCTTGGTTCTTGGCCTTGCTCTTACCCCAAGTGGATTGGTTATATCTGGTGGCTATAGGGAAGATGTGCTGACAGAGTGCTTGATGAGGAAGGCTCTGGCTGGTGCTCTTTTTAACCTTTGGGCTTTATCTCCTGAGAGCTTTGTGGTTCTCTGGTGACTTTATGGTTTGGTTGGAATGAACTGGAACTCGACTGGGTTATCCTTTTAACTTGGCTCCTTCACCTTTTTACCGTATGGCCTTTATCTTTTCACCATGAGATATTTGAGCACTATTTGGGCATGGCTACGGTTACTTGATGAATGCAATTTTGTTTATGCCGAGTGATGATACCCTGTCTAGCGAGAGGTGCCGACTGGCCCCGAACGATCTGGTATCTTGATGAGTGCTTCCTATTCGCGATTGGGTCTGATGGCAACTCTTATCTTTTAGCTTTTCCATTGCTTTGTTTTCCTTTATGTTAATGCCGACTAACGTTTTCAGGTATTCTAAACCAATGCCTTTTGGGAGTAGATTGTAAATCATTTGTGACCTCTTCTGTATATTCCATTTGTTATAATCAATGACTACATGAACTTTCGATGTATAATTCCCGTATAACCTTATTGTTAGTGGATGAAGATAACGATTATTTTTGTTGTAATTGATAAATTTTTTTGTAACTTGTGATGTACTGATGTATGGATATGAATGATGTTTTTGTTAATGGAATGAAAATCATGTCTGATCTTTGTTGAATGAATTATTTAAGGAATTGATGAGGTTTACTTTGGAATAACTGCACTCGCTGATTTTTCTTTTGTAATCTAGATTATCTTATCCTAATTCTTCATTTGCGAAGTGTTAAATAGGTGGGCCCTTTCAGTGTGCAACCTTGTTACAATTTCTTGTACAAGATAATACTCCCTCTGTTGATAAATATAAGGTGTATTTTGACTTTGCACAAAGAACAAGGTTAGGTAAAATTAAGAAAGACATGAGAGGAAATGACTTACATACCCCTCATAATTGTTTTAGAAGATGAGAGATAATACTTTGGGTGGTAATGAATAAATGCATATGGTTGAGAGAGAATGGATAGCGATATAATAGGAAAGGCTCATTAAATCTATATGTAAGCTTTATATTTCTAAACAAGACTATTTAAACTATAGACCTTATATTTATCAACGGATGGAGTACTTTGCAATCCAACAAAATCAACAGCCAACAAAGTTTTCAAATCCCTAGTAGGCACACCAACATTTGAACTATCATATTCTGTTCCAAGAATGCACTCACCAGGTTAGTTATGTTCTAAAACATAGTCGTTCACCCACGATAAAGCAATAGCACGCCAACGAAATCACAAGAACAAAGTATGGAGCACAGACAAAGTAAGGGGGGAAAGTTTTCTCTCTTTATTAGATTGATTTTTTCTGTACAAGGGGGTGTCCAATATATAGAAAAGCTAACTATAGATAGATTCAGATTCGCCCACCAATAGACAAATTCTATCTATAGCATAACACTCCCTCTTAAGCGAATACCGTGTAATAACTAAGATTCTATATATAACATAGCACTCACTCTTAGGTGAATACCGCGTAATGCACATGTCTCACTAAAAACTCCTCCCAAAAACCCAATGGGAAAAAAGGGATAGAGAAAAGAGTACATTGCACTCGCACTTCTTGTTACAGTAGTTGCCTCATTAAAAACCTTCGTGTGAGAATCTTCAGGAAAACTCACTAAGGGAAAAAAAGCACAACTTATAATCTTCAGGATATAAAATATGATCTTCATGATCATGCAAAAAATGGTCATGGTTCAGGGATGTACTCCCCTTGAACTCTGTAAATCTTTATGTCATCTCATTCTAATGCTATTAACACATCTTTGAAAAATAGATTTTAGCAAGGACCTAGTGAACAAATCTGTTAGATTTGTACATGACTTAGTTTGTAATATCTTTACTCACCATTTAGTTTGTAATATCTTTACTCACCATTGTTCTGGAGTTCGTGAGGATAGAAAAGTTTAGGAGCAATTCGCAAGATACATTAGTATAGGACTTCAGGTCCTAAAACATTATCATTTTCTATCCTTTGTCTAAAAGGGTTTTTATCCACTTCAAGGGATCTTACTACCATGGGGGTTTCAAATGATAAGATATATCTATATTAAATCTTTCCAATACCTTCTTAGTATAGGTAGACTGGTGTACAAAAATTCTTTCTGGAAAATGCTCTAGCTGTAGGCTTAAGCAATATTTGGTTTTACTCAAATCTTTCATCTCAAACTCCATTGTAAGATAAGAACTTGCTTCTTTTATTTCCTCTGTGGTTCCGATGGCATTCAGATCATCGACATATACTGAGATGATATAGAATTCATTCTGGGATTTCTTTTATGAAAACATACGGACAATCATTATTATTTGAGTATCCCTTCTTCAGGAGGAACTCACTAAGTCAGTTGTACCACATTCTTCCCAACTACTTTAATTCGTATAGCGATCTCTTCAATTTGACGCTATACATGTTACGATTATTAGGATTCGAAATTTTGACTCCTTCAGGGACTCATATAAATATCTGTATCTAGTGACCAGTATAAATATGTGGCCACCACATCCATCAACTGCATTGTTAAATTTAAGATTGTTGCCTATTAATATTAAATATTAGAACGTTATTCCACTCATTACAGGGGAATATATTTCATCGTAATTGATGCCGAGTCTCTGCATGAACCCTTGTGCTACAAGCCTCGCTTTATATCTCACCACTTAGGTATTTTTATTTCTCTTTTGGATGAAAAACCCATTTAATCCTACAGGGAACACTTTAGGAGGTGTTCGGTCAACGGGACCAAGAACTTTCCTCTTATTAAGCGAGTGTTGCCTCAATTGCTTCTTTTCATTTGACCATATTTAAGCGCTCCTGGCACTCTACTATGGACTTTGGTTTTGGATCCAACTTTTTAGCAATTTTAGAAGCGAAATATATGTCGACAATTGTAGTTTTTCTTTTATATAATTCTCCTGCATCACTTCAGGGATATCTCTTTATTAATTTCTTCCAGCTTCACATGATTTCCCACAACGATGGAGTCTGGGTGTTCCGACTTTCCAGCGTTGGCTTGTACGCGAAAATATATGCTGGGGTTATTATCTTCATAATGTTTCACTTCGGGGATGTTACCATCTCCATGATGTCTCACTTTAGAGATTTTCTCAACATCAGGTTGAGCTTCTTTCACTGTTATGGGTAGTTTTCTCATTTATTTGGTTCTCTACTTCTACGGATGTCTCCGCGGAATTGAGTATCGTGCACCCAGAGGCCTCCTGTTCTTTTTATCATGAGGGTCAAGAGTGGGTTGCGAATCTTTCTAGGGTATTTTCACTCTTTTATGTGTATATACTACAGGTATATGAGATCTTTTCATTTCCTTATGATCAGTAAAGGTATTTATCAGATTATTAGCTTATTTATTGCATATTTATTATCCTTCGAACTTCAAGTTTGGTCTCTTTAGTGCGTGGGTCTATGGACTCAACATTTTTTAATGTGGTACTTATCTCCCTATAATGCCAAAAAATGTCCTTAGTACAATCAGTGTATCGAGCTGTGTACAGATCCCTTGTCATAGGCTCTAGGTGTTTAATAAATGATGGAGATTCATAACCTACATAGGTCATCAACTTCTGGTGAGGGCCCATGATGGTTCAATGTGGTGGAGCGATTGGTACGTATACAGCACAACCAAATTTTTGCAGATAGAAAATACTTAATTCTTTTCCATGCACTATCTACAATGGAAAAATTTCATGGTATGCAATTGGTCTGAGTTGAATTAATTCCGCAGCATATAGCACTACGTGACCCTAACAGTTGGTGGGTAGCCTATTATTCTGTAAGAGTGGCCAAGCAATAAGTTTATTCCTTTAATTAATAACTCTGTAAGGCTATTTTAAGTGTGGACATAAGGTACAAAATGTCCCACATTAATTCCAAGAGCCATATGATAATCATTTAATGATTTTGAGGTAAACTCACCAGCATTGTCCATTCGAATAAGTTTGATCATTTCTTCTTAAAAATAGGCTATTAACTTAATAATTTGGGCAATTAATTTTAACAGAAGCATGGCTCTTAGTATATAAGAGACATACGTGTGACCATCTAGTAGAAGTATCTATTAGTACCATGAAATATCTAAAGGGGCTCGACAGAGGTTTAATAGGTCCACAGATATCACCCTGAATTCTCTCCTGAAAATTCAGAGATTCCTTCCCAACCTTTAAGTAAAAAGGTCTAACTATGAGATTTCCTTTGGCACAAGCAAGGCATACAGAATATTTAGGTTTAGGATAGTTTATACTTTTTATGCTATGGTCAGCAAAATTATTAATTATTCTTCTCATCATATTCAACTTAGGATAACCCAGTCGATCTATCAGATCTTAAATATTTTTGGATTTTCATTGCAACACAAACTTCAGGTTTAATATATGCATAGTATAACTTGGAGGATAAGGAATGAAATCTTTCAACCACACGTTTATTATACCCATTAAACTTAGTCATAAGTAAGTACTATGTACCATCCTCATTCTCTATCTCCATATGAAAATGATTCAAACCAATGTCTATAACACTTAAGAGAGTACAACAGGACTCAGGGTATAATAGGGCATTCTTCTAGTGCCAACTATGAGAGCATCACTTTCGGCGATAGTCATAATATTTCCAATTCACTTAGTGTGATACAACTATCTTCTAAACAGATTTTCTCCTTCGCCATTGGATTATACTTTGTTCTATATTAGAAGTATGGTTTATCAATCAAATAATTGTTGCATTAGGAATGAATTGGAGAATATAGAACAAACATAGCACACTAAATCAAATATCAGAAAATAGCTACTTATTCAATTTTAAATGATAATCGCTCAACAAAAGCGTAGACCAAATGTTTATTCAGGAACTAGGACGAAACTGATAAGGAGACTTATAAGTAATATGTGACATCGACTATCAAAGTGAAGGAATAATTAGGAGACTAATCTAGGTCTCCACACGAGTCTTATGTGTCCTCCTAGGACTCTTTGAACTCAATAATCTTAAGAACCATATTGACGAATACCCATACCATGGGTACCTCCATCAGCCCGGGAGCACGAGCGGGCTGATGTCCTACAAAAGCCCAGTTCTGGCAAAAGTTCGTGGGCCGCAAAGGTCTGGCCTACCACCGATCAGAACCGGACCCAGGCGGCCGGCCGACCCCGACCTCCCAGGTCAAGGCGCGTGGTCGGACGGCTCCGCTAACACTCGAAGGGCCAGCCGCTCTGTGTACGCGACGTCCTCTGACATCTGTACCAGGGTAGGCAGCTCCTTCCCGAGGGTGTCAGTGGGTCCGCCGAGAAATCAAGCCCCTGTCCCGTCGCCTGACACGCTGCAGAGGGAGGCGCCCTCTCCCGAGGCCTAGCCAAGGTCAAGCACCATTAAAACAACCGATCTTGTGAGGCATACGAGCGATATGTCATCCTGACAGCCCAGCCAAAGACCGCTCACCGCGGGGCTACCAACCCGGCGTGGGGCGGGCAGAGGTCAGACGACGAGACAGAAAACCAGACTCCTAGGTGTACTGTACCCCTTCCTTCTTCCTCTCCAACTCCCACTTGTAACCCGCCGCCTCCGGATATATAAGGAGAGGCAGGGCCCCGGGGGGAGGGGAGCCCGATCAAAAAAGTAAAAAAGCTCACCGAGCAAAGGAGATCGAACGATCCCCTTGTCTCGTCTGTAACCTTCGGATCATTTCTTGAATTCCATACACCCCAACAGCACAAACTGGAGTAGGGACGTTCAGCCCGAACCAGTATAAACACCAGGCCTCTTGAGTCGACCATTCGGGGAGAGGGAGCGCGCGACCCCCTCCGACCATAAATTCGCATTGCCGGTGCACGAAACACCGACACATATCATCATACTTCTAAGCGTTTGAATCAATAACAGGTTGATCGGTGAAGTATGACACAACAATGTTCCCCAGGTGTTATTGACTTTTCCAGCGAATTTCATGTAAAGGTCTATCACATGCTTCGGGATGCAAAAGTTGCACAACCAATGACTAATGCATACATACCTAAAATAGGGTTATTCAAGATTTGCAGATTTATTTACCTGAATCTTACTTCTGGAAGCCCCATGACCATTTATCTTTACTTTTTCACTATAGCATTCCTTTTCCCTTACCTTATATGCTATTATTCCATTTATCCCCTTTATGACTTTCTGGCCTTTTCTGTGGCCTCAGTTATTGCAAGCTTATTGACCATTTGCATGTGCTTCAGGCATTATATGACTTTCAATTAGGAAGTAGGTGATGATGTTTCACCAGGAGTTCATCATACTTTTCTGCTTCTAACAAAATGTATATAATCCTAGAGTACTTTTGGTACTTGGCTTAATGATACTGTTACAGCAGTATCCTCATACTGGGGTAGAAGATTCATAATGTCTTGTCGATCATTTCAACATCAGTAACTTTCTGGTTACTAAATGTTAGTTCAACAATAAATTTGTACATGACAGAGTTATATGTTGCCATAGCTTTAAAAATCCTGAAAATGCAGGAGGATCCATTCGTGTTGTGCTTCTAGCAATAGAATGGATCTTTCCTTGTTTATATTTTTCCTCGAGGGAATTCAAAAGTACTAGCTAGTCCTCTTCCATCAAATATTTGCTCTTCAAGTCTGCATGAAAATGGTACCTCAGGAAGTGCAGAGCCACACACGTGACAGCTTTGGGAAGAGTAGGGGTATCAGCTTCAGGCTAGGAAAACAACTATTCTAAAAGATCGAGCTATCGGATTACTCTTAGAATCCATTGCCCAGGTGAGATAATTGTTGCCATACAGGGCAATATCGATAAATTTCCTCTATGCGATGTCTAACATATCCTATTTCTATTTATGCAAAATGAGTTTTACTGCTGGTAAAATTATTATATTGCATTCTCACTTTTTAATTAATAAATCTTGGTCCATATCTATTCAGTAGATAGTTATCTAAAAATTTTCATAATTTTTCTAGCAATTTCCATAGTTTTCTGCTAGTTATTCATCAATTTTCATAATATAAAATAAATTTCAACGTATATCAATATCAAATTATACCAAAAAAAAATCTAGAGATGTGGACCTGTCAATGTGCTATATCAAATTTTCCTAGTATTTTTCATAATTTTTTTGTTAATGATCAAGCAATTTTTAGAATTATTGAATACCAGAAAAATAAATGTTTAGCACATATAAACATGAAATAATGCTAAGAAAAATAAATTCAGAGACATGACATAATCAATGTGTCATATATAATTTTCTAGCATTTTTTGCAAAAAAATTTTGTTAATGATTAAGAAATTTTCAGAATTACTTATTGATAGAAAATAAATGTTTAACACATATAAACACGACATAATAATAGGAAAAATAAATCCAGGGTATGGAACTTTTAATGTGTGCTAAATATCAAGTTTACCAAATTTACGGAAGCCCATATTCCTAGAAAATTTAATTTCTAAGATTCATCATCAATTTTCAAAATTTAATAAATGTTTCTGCAATTACTGGAAATTGCAAGGGTCTAACTATAAAATTTCTCTTTTAATTTCTTTTGGAAAAAACCAAATGGGCCATCAAGCCCACTAGGCCCCAAAACGGGCTGAACACGCCCACTAAAAGTGGGCGACTAGGATTAGGAAAAACCCTAGCCGTCGCTTGCCATCATCCATGCAAAGTGGCCGCTCGGGTGGCTCTGCCACGGCGGGTGCATCAGGCGCTTTTTCGTTGACCGTCGCTGAGGCGCTGGCCGCCGGGCGTTCACCGCCTCCAACACAGGTGTCGCCTCTGGGGCGGGCACCGAGGGCGTTGTGGGTGCCACCATGACCTCGCGTGGGCGTGGCCATCGGGCAGAGCGTGAAGCGCCGCTAGGAGGGGGACACGACGTGCCGGGCTTGGAACGCGAAGCGGCGGGCTCCGAATGCAAAGATCCGTCGTCTCTATGGGCGCGTGGCACAAGGAGCCGTCGCTGGCATGGCATGTGAAGCGTCACCGTCGGGCGCCGTGCTGGAGCTGCGTCGCCATGGAAACCGCCTCCGAGGCGAGCACCACCACCATTTCTTCGCTTCGTGTGGGCGAGGCCACCGCCTTGGGGCAAGAGTCACCATCTCCACCGCCGATGGGCCGCATCCACCTCCATTGGGCGCGGTTCGGAGCCGACGCCTAGTTGCGCTGCTTCAAGCGCCGTCGCCACCTCTGGGGCGTGTGCGGGGCCGCAGTGCGATCGCCATCTTCACCTCAAGTGCGAGGCTATCTCTAATGGATGTATGTCGTGCTTCCGGTAGGCATGCGCAAGGAGCGGCATTGTTGCCGCTACCGTCGTGTTCGGGCACTGGGCTGCAACGCTTTCAGCGCTCTAGGCGCAATAGTGCGCTGGAGTGGGCCGTGGTGGGAGCTGCCGACATCATCGAGCGTGGTGGCCGCGTCATAGCCACTGTCGGCCGACGCGCAGGTGTGCATGCACCGCCTCCTATTTTTCCTCATTTTTTCTTTGTTAATTATAATGAACAGTAACTATGCCTAACTATGATTTGTGTGATGATCTGCAGGATCAAAATTTGCATAGTTGCACTTACGTAGAGCTTGCGGTAGATTTGTCGCGTGTAGCCGGACGATCTGTAGATCGATGCAGGTAGATGATCTAGATCGGTCTTAGTAAAACGTCGTACTGATAACGTGTTGTAAAATATAGTTGTTCACCCACGACTAATAAACAACACGTCAACGAAATCACATAAACAGAGTATGAAGCACATACAAAGTAAGGGGGCAAAGTTTTTTTTCTTTATTAGATTGATTTTATATATAGGGGTGTCCAATATATAATAAAATCAACTGTAGATAGATTCGATTTACCCACCAATAAATAGAGTTCTTTCATACTTGGCGTA
Organism: Rhipidocladum racemiflorum; assembly: GCA_036346355.1. NCBI lineage: Eukaryota > Viridiplantae > Streptophyta > Magnoliopsida > Poales > Poaceae > Rhipidocladum > Rhipidocladum racemiflorum. The sequence continues at coordinate 81,235,522 of CM070573.1, read as the reverse complement.
AGATTCTATCTATTCTATCTATATCGTAACAAATTGCTTCCACTTCCAGGACATCTCGTCCCGTTTCGGCTGAGACGGCTTGCACCGAAGAATGTAAAGCTTCAACTTCCGCCTGGAACGCAGTCGATTCAGACGCGCAGCTCCTGTCGCTACAGTTACAACATTTTTATCTCTTCCTTCGTTTCTCTAGCACCGACTTTCCTTCTCGTGTAATTCCGGCCGTCCCTGCCACACCCATAACTTAAGAGGACAACCACCTCCTCTTGTAATTCCGGCCGTCCCTGCCACAGGAGCGTCGAACATGTCCAGAGCTGAACTGTAGCACATCGGACGAATTCTACCTTCTTCCATCTGAAGTTCCCTCCAACGCTCCTTATACCTTTGGCATGGAGAAAAAGCCATGGCCACGATCTTCGACACTGGGCACATTCATCCGTACGGGCAAAGGATTGAGAACCAGCCTCCATAGAAGCATCTTCATCTTCGGGGGCACATGTAAGTTGTAACGACCAGACCTGTGCCATTCAAAACCTTCTTTTTTTCCCGAAACCCTCCTGCACCCGAGCCAGATGTTGATGCATCTCTACTCTTCCTTGTGTCCCGCAGCATGATCCCAACTTTATAAGCAGATTTCACAGGGGAAAAATGCCCTTGGAACATCCACAAGATGCGGCCGGACTGGAAGGGACGGGATGATTTCTGCGCCCTCAGCTCTGAACACATCATCAATTAACGCAATATCCCACTCCCCTGTCGTAGGATCGATCAACCCAGAAACTCTTCGCACAAGGGTTCTTTCCCCGATAAGTAATCGGTCTTCTGGTCCTTCCCCTTGGTAGCCAAGGATCATCCCAAATGTCAATTGCTTTGACTGTCCCCCACTCTCCAAATCACCGCATGTTTCAACCGGTTGATGCCCTTCAGGATACTCCGCCAAGTGCATGACATACCCGACGTTGATTTCGCATGCAGCACATCTGAGTTCGGGAAATGTTTGGCTTTAAGTACTCCCGAGCAGGGAATCCGAGCTCATCAACAATCTCCACCCTTGCCGGGACGACGTAGTACTCTCTCTGTTATAAATATAAGGCATATTTTGGTTTTGCACAAGAATTAAGGTTACGATAAAATTAAGAAATGAGAGAAAATGACTTACATACCCCTGTTAATTGTCTTAAAAGATGAGAGATAATACTTTATATGCGTGGTAATGAATAAATGCATATGATTAAGAGAGAATAAATAGAGGTATGGTAGGAAAGACTTATTAAATCAACATGCAAGCCTTATACTCCCCCGTTCACTTTTATAAGGCTTATTTTTTTAATGATCTTATTCAAAAATATATGGCTTACATGTAGATTTAATGGGGTCTTTCTTTCTATACTCCTATTTATTCTCTCTCAATCATATACATTTATTCATTACCACCCACACAAAGTATATCTTTTATCTTTCAAAATAATTGAGAGCATCTAAGTCATTTTCTCATACCTTTTCTCAATTTCAATGTAACCTTAATCCTCATGCAAAATCAAAATACGCCTTATAAAAGTGAACAGAAGGACTATTTATCAACAAGATCATTTAAACTATAAACCTATATTTATCAATGGATGGAGTATTATTGAAGCTACGGACCTAGACCCCATCCTTCTTTGCCATTGTCATCTTCTCCCAACCAACACAATGCATCTTGTGCTCATCATCCTGCTGGCTCCACCAATACTGGCAAATCATTGTACTTGGCTGGTTTGTAAAACTCCTTTGTCAAATCAAAGCATGGCATCGCATACGTAGGGATTGCTTTGGTCACTGGCTTAATTAAGATTTGTTCACCAGCTTTAGAGAGAAGCCTCTCCTTCCACCCTTGTACTCGTTTCCAACTTCCCCACCCCAAGAAACAGCGGTAAACCGAGATGTTTACCATTCAATGCCTCACATCTTATTCCCAAGCTGCCCAGAATTCCGTTCGTCATACTCCTTGGTGTGTTGCGGCTGAACATGATCGCCTATTCATCTCGGTTTATGATCTGTCCTGCGCAAAACACTAGGGATCTGCTGCAATCCACTAGCTGCACTTTCACCCGCCTTCACGAGAATAAGGGAATCATCTGCAAAGGAAAGGTGGATTAATGCATGGAGCATCTGGGCAGACTGATGCTTGCAATTGTCCGCTCACTTTGATCCTTCTCCAGTAGTGCTGGAAATCCTTGGACGCACAAAATGAAGCGGAGGTACGGAGAGAGTGGATCTCCCTGCCGTAAACCCCTCCCTCTGTGGCCGAAGAAGAGCATCCGTATATTCCCCATTCATCTTGATTCGATAGGTGACCGAGGATATACATGCTCGTCATCAAACGCCTCCGCTCCGCACAGAAACCCAGCCGGCTCATCAGTCATCAATCATCATAGCATCCAGAAACGACCAGCTATACGTACTGTTTGCAAAGGACATTAGCTACCTACCAAGATTCACCTGTGCGTTTGGTTGCCTGTACCAAGTGGTACATGTATTAAATGGTTAAAAAAAAACCATCCATGCGTTTGGTTGCTTGAATAGAATCATCCTGTCTTAAATCAAGTTGTACAAATTTAAAGAATATTCCCTTTAGATCCTAAACCATCTCCTTCACCTAAAATAATGGAATCAAATGGTACAGGACCATCTTATCCCATTCAACCTTATCCCATAAACCAAAAGTAGGCCAAATTATCCACGTAAATTCCTCAACCGGATGGAACTTCACTAGCCCAGTTTACTGAATAAACACGTACGATGCGGTAACCTGTGCTGATTGTCCGGCCCGAAGCACCTAACCAGGAGTCTAGGACTGAAACAAAACCAATAGACACGGAATCAATCGTAACCACAGCAGATATTTACACATTACAAAGTACTACCACACATCATTACAGCTTCTATCCACTCTTAGGAGGTCTCACTCTTAACGGGTAATAAATTACTTCTACACAGCATTACAGCTTCTATCCACTCTTAGGAGGTCTCTCACTCTTAAACGGGTAATATTGATAGGCATGACCCAACCTCGGAATAACATTGCCCATTTGCCCTACGGACCAATAAGAACATAACAGTATGTCAGAGGCCTCTCTTATAGCAGCATATGCATATATAAACAGTTCACTTATTACAGGACTTCGCCTCTCTATAATCTGTACAAGGGAATGGATCCACATCGCATAGCAGGTATTATGAATCATTATAGCCAACCAACCAACCAGCAGCGCAGCACTGTTTATTCACATATCAACTCTCAGCACCAGCACACCTGCTTTAGATAAAATCTGAGGTGTACCAACATAATCTAATAATCCATGTAGAATTGCAACAAGGCCTTGCAATTTCACTCCTATCAAGACATTGACTTCTTGTATCTTGGATGAAATATCCATGTATTGCCCTTTTTTTCTGAAAAGCTGAAAGAAAAAGCAAATCAAAAGCCAAAAATCAGATGTCTACTAATTCAAACATGGGTATTTAGCCAGAGAGTAAAAGGGAGGTTTCGTATCATTTGTTCCACAAGTCCTAACTGTATCCAGCAATCCAGTTCAACATATATTTTGTTGAACTTGTGCTGAGTCCTTAGATTGTAGCTTGCTAGGTGTTGAAGTATAAGTGAATTGTCGTCTTTCCTCATCAGCTTAAGCTTTTGGGTGAATTGGTTGGTGCATGTAACTCAAAATATGGTATCAGAGCCAAGAAGTTTTGAGTTTAAAACCTTGTTGGTGCAATTAAAAAATAATAATTACAACCCATTCCTATTTCACGTCTTAGGCCTGAGGGAGCCTACACGTGAGGGGGAGTGTTGAAGTATAAGTGAATTGACTATCTTTCCTCATCAGCTTAAGCTTTTGGGTGAACCGGTTGATGCATATAACTCAATACTAGGGATGCCCTAAAATCTCCAGTGAACAGCAGTACCTCAGCAACTCAAGCAATAGTAGATCAAGTCTGAGCACACTCTAAAGGATGTAAACTTCCTTCAGCAAACTCATGCATCTGAAATTGTTCCAAAAATTCGAAAGGCCTGTAGATAGTTATGTAACCCTTTATGCATGAGAAGGAAAGATTAATACAAATAAACTGTGCAAGTTAAATATCATGCATGTTACATGCAACTCGTGACAGATAAATAAGAACAGCTGAGTAGATTGCATTTCTTTCTTTTAACTTGGTTTATCTCATCCTACCACAATAAAATGAAACAGTTTCAAGATTCACTAAGCTACCATACTTACATAAACGAAAGTAATTTACTAATTGTATACCGTAACATACTATGAAAAAAAAAATCACTACTAGCCTTATTTCCTACGTAACTGGCAACTAGATGAAAAAATCAGCATGATGCCAGCCAAACGCAAATTATGGTATGATGCCTTAGTAATGTTTTGACAGCTTACAGCAAAATTTCACGGTTGCGGGATAACTTCCGCTGATTATTCTCTATGGCAGTTAATACATCAATTTCTGGTCCAGCAACCATAGATGTAGCTTTTGCATCCGGTGTCCATAACTAAGAAAGACAAGAGAGGACTCAGAACCAAATATTTAAAGTACTTCAACAAAATAAATCAGATCATATACCTTTACTGTATTATCAATTCCACTTGTTGCAACAGCACAATCGTAGGGATGAGACTGTATACAGTTCACAACTAAAGAAAATATAAGGCACATGAGAAGCAGTACTCTAGGGATAGCTGCACTGGTAAAATCAAAATATAATTACCGGATTTATCCCCTGCAAGCATTTTAACAAGCCTTCCTGTTTTTTTCTCCCATATGAACCATCTACCATCATCACTTCCGCTAGCAATAAACTCCCCTGTTGCAAGAGGAATGCATCATTAGACACCATTATTATATTTACATTTACTTGAGCTATCTTCTTGCATGAATTAATTTTATGCCACATCTAGACTTTAGGATCCATTGTAAAGACCAGATAACAAAAACTCTACAGCGAAGTTTAAACTTTGTACCGTTTATTGGTTCGAGATTTTGATTTATAAACATCAAAGGGTATTTGCTAGTATAGTGGCAAAGTTGCTAACTATGGTGCACAGCAGTACAGAGTGTACGACTTACATGAAAGGTCAGTGTATTTCTGTTACCACAGAATTATAAATGAAAATGCAAGTTGCTGATGGGAGGACCACGAATTCAAACACATCTAAACATGACAGCAAGAAAGAACCTAACCTTGTTCACCAAGAAAGCTAGCTTGCTTTATATCTGTCCCCACGTTGCAGTGCGCAACATATCTTTGTTTCATATCAATGGCAACTTCCGGCTGCATTATTTTAAATCCATGAAATATAAGTAAAATATATATATAAACATCATAAAAAAGTATCACGTATCAGGGACTTCAGATAAAAGAGAACACCAGATAGAAAGAACCTGATAGGCAGAATCACCATCATGAGTGGACTCAAGCAATCCATTCTCACTAGATTGTTCATTAGTTTGATCATCTCTTCGTTGGAATCTTAAACTACCCCGAACAACACCTCGGCCACTATCACGGCTTTCATCACCCGATACTGACGTCTCAAAGTCTAACTCCATTTCGTCATCATAATCTGAATCTTCTCGACCCTCCTGTGATGATGACCCACTAGCATCTGATCTAAGCAGTAGATCACTCAACGAGCGTAACCTTCCATACCGCGCATCTGTGTTGGCCTTTTCTACTTGATCCTTTTTATTTTTCTCAAGTTCAGCTGTTTGAACAAAACAAAACCATCAGATATTTCAAAAGTTTAACAACCAATAAGTTCAACATATCACATCTTCTGCATCAATGCAACACCTAAACCTTAAATCTGTCGGCATCTTAAAATTTTCAATTTCAATAAAATCTCAACATGAAGACCCAAAGCTACAAAGTAATATAATGGATTGGTATGAATAACAGCGACACCAGAAATTACAAACAAAAGCAAATGAACATGATATGCTCACACAAAAATTCTAGGTTCCCTTGTTTATATATTTTTTCTTGAGAGCTAACTTATCTTCATGTCAACACTCAACAACTACCAAATGGAGTATTAATAGGAGGTCACCGAGCTCAGTGCACCGGAGGACAACCAACTACATGATCTTTCGGCATGTAAATTTGTGATCACATAATCTCCAAAAAAAAATTATATGCCATAGTTATGTGCAACAAACTGATTGTTTGTCGAGAAGTGTACTCACCTGCAGCAAGTCGCTCCTTTATATTTTCCACTTGCTTTGCAGATTCAGAATATGGTGGAACAAGACTATTTGCTGCTTCCGCATAATCAGATGCCTCCTTCAGTCTTCCTAACTACACAAGACATAATACATCTTTGTATGAGATGGAGGATAGCCATCCGATTTCAGCACTTCATCTAAAGGGGAAGTACTCGCTCCATTCTTTTATAAATGACGCTTTAGAGAGCAAATTTTGTTCTTTATAAACAATGTTCTCATGTTCTACGTTTCCAAGGCAAAACATAACCATATCTTCCTAAATTGCTCCTAATTTAATTCATGCTACACGTAAGAGGTTCGGTCTCTTTGTTCATCGGTCCAAGGCTAAAGGTGGGGTTGTTTAGGAGACAGAGATTTAATGACGTAGTAAGAGACAAATTTAATAGGCATATGGTGGTGATCTCGTCTTTTCTTAATATGTGCACTAGTCTAAAATGTCATTTATACAAGAACAGAGGGAATAAATTTTATCAGCAAGTGCAACAAGTGAAAAATGAAACGTTTCGAAACTAAATATATCCAAGATATAACTAATAAATTTGAAATCAGTCATGATTAAACAAAAGTTGCTGATCAAATTGATACAATATAAGCACCCATCTAATCAGAGTAGCTCTAAAATTATGCTCGTCTTGACAAAGAATAGGCAGCACAAAAACACATTCCAAATCTGCTTGAACACTTAATGCTAGTGTGGAATTTAACATATTACAACACATTCAAAGAAACTCAAGGTACTAAGGCCCTGTTTGGCAGAGCTTCAGATTCCAGCTCCACCTCAGAGCTGAAACTTGTAGACTAAAATAAAGAGAATTAAGTTTATATTTTATTCTAAAATGTAAACAAGATGGCCCACCTAAACACTCTTAATATACCCACAGCTCCAGCTCCACAGATTTGGTAGAGCTAGGAATACCCAGCTCCACCAGATTCACGAATCTAGTGGAGTTGGAGCTCTGCCAAACACCCCCTAAGGTTAGACCAATTTTGGTTTCTGTACGACGCAGCTACAATATTATTTGACAGTGCATGCACACACTGTTCTCACTGAATTACACATGTTTACCTGTAATAATGCCTCTGCTGTGTACAAGTGTGCTTGAAATGATGTAAAATCAATATGCCTCGCTCTATTGCAATCCCGAATAGCCATGTAAACATCATTTTTCCACCTCCTCTGTAGATCAAAATTTCATAATCCATACGTTTTATGCAGAACAGAGTTTTGAAAACAGATAGACAAAAGCATGCAAACCTTAAGGTACAATCCTGCTCGAATACACAAGCAATCATGCCTCATGTTGTCATCAATATCAGGTTCCACAGCCTCAAGTACTTCATAGCATGCTTCAATCCCATGCATTAGGTTGGTTCCTGTCTTCAAAGATTTTCTTGCAACTTGCATAAGTTTTTTGCACATATCTACCTGAAACGGGTGCCATGAAAGGCAGAGAGGTTCAACTTGTCTAGCACTAGCAGACCAAGCAATATATGTGATATAAACAGTGGGGCATGTTTACAAAAGTCAAAAGCGCAAGTGCATTTGCCCGTGTGAAATGTGAATGCACGCTCGTGGGCAGAGAGAGAGAGAGAGAGCACTGCTCACCCTGCACAAATTTCTCGAAGTTGTGTTTACTGAAAGCTTATTTCGTTTTGAATTTTGTTTTGCTGGTTCTTTGTGAAAAGGGGGTAAACATAATTGATCCTGTATATCATTCGCTGTGTATCTCACTGAACTCATATTGTCTGCACCCATAAACACATAAGCTTGATCAGTATAATATTAAAGATATATCAATGATAGCAGATAGACTAAAAGATAGCAAAGGTGTGATAACTAGAAAGAGAATACAAAAAAGAGCCAAGCAATCATACCTGGGTCAACATCAAATAGGTATACATGTTCACCACTGTAACTCAAAAGAACCTCTTTCCCATTTGGGCTGAATGCAACATGTGTAAGGTGCAAATTTGACTTCCTCTGATTACAAAGAAGAGGCCCAAGTCAATAAATATAAAGGAAGAAGTATTTTGAAAGCTTCAGATAAATTTTTTTCTGAAACTCAACCTACACAAAGTTTGCCTATTCTAGCTCAGATGCTCTAGCCAACTTTCTGGGAGAAATCTAAAATCTAAATGCTCCAGAAGTTCTACTTTCTATGAAAATGATCAGACAGTTAAAACTCATCCACAACTTCGAGAGTAAAAGAAATATCCATATGTAACGAATCATAGAGCTGGCCAGAATTAACATAACTATTTACACTGACGTGACAATTATATGAATGCAACCAGAAAAGCTTCATGTATTTCTAGCGTTGTTTTAGGGGAGTAATTCTATTGTTCTCCTACCTCATATTGAAATGATTCGTAGTTTAAATTCAAGGTTCACCATTTATTTGGGCAAGACCAAGTCAGTATATCAAATATATATAGCCACCACTGTGAATTACATATACGGACAACCATTGCCAGCTTTACCATACACAATTGAATCAGCACAACAAGCTACTCAAGAACAAGATTATCTTACATTATCTGCAAGGTGCAATGGGCAGAACATTTTAATACAAGGTGGTGGCTTCCTTTCTGTTTGACATGAGCTCAATGGTGGAAGCATTCTCCTATCATACAGCCGAGCAAATGAATCGCTGCATAAATATCAAGTCGTAACGTATTGTTATTCAGGTTGAAAAAAGCAAGGCTTGTTATGCACTTACTAATGGATGACAACCAAGTTGTCTTACCTCCCACCAACAAGGAGCTGATGGGGCCGAACAGAGCTAATATCACAAGACTTCAGCACCAGTGGTTGTCTAGGGAAATCAGCCAAAGATTTCTTTGCTCCACATCGTAAATCTAACTGCCACAAGCACACGTAATGCAGAAAATGGAATCAAAACCAAGCCCACAACCATATCAGCTATACATCCAACAATTATCCTAGGGCTGTAATTATCCTTGCAGTTCTAATAGGATTCACAAGAACAAAACAGTAAATGATACAATACAATTACAAAGCCTAGCAGCAGGAGCATGAAAGCCACAATATGCTGATCACAAAGTTAAACTTATTATATGATCATAGCCCAACAAAATGCAGCACTGCAGGTTCATCCATCTGCTAAATAGGAAAGTGATACACAGATCAACCCCAAAACATCATAAGCATACTTATTTCCATTCTGGTCCAAGTGTTCATGAGCACAAAATAGGACTACAGCTGAACTCAAACAGAAGAACATTTAAAATCAAACAACAAAATATACCTACAGTAAAATTTGCCACCATATTTGGCTTTCAAGGACCTAAAATCTTTTTTTGACCTAAACTAAATTGCAAAAGCTGGACATACAGGAGTTTAATAGCATGTTCCATGAGAGGACCGCACCAAAGAACCACAATAGAAACAAGGAACCGACAAGAAAAAAGGGATAGAATACTCACAAGCACATTACGACATTCCTGATTAGCAGATCCTGTGCGAGGACAGGAACTGCACTCCCGTAAATCATGCTGTCTTAGAGTTCCATCCTCACTTGCGCTCCACACTACATTGGGGTTGCCAATTTCAACCTACATGTGGTAAACAACCAAAATTATGCTTGATTAAACCAAGCAGAGGTTTATTAAAGGGTGGAAAAACTTAATATGTGGGAAAGCAGAACACATCTCAAGTGGTGAAAAGACCCAAGTATAGGACATCAATTTTCTCCTTTTATGGATAATAAACTCTAAATGCTCATACAGGAACTACCTCAGACCAATGTCAAAATAGATGCAATGCAAAGACAAATTTCCTTCATTCTCTAGAATATCAGATTCCAAATCATGGCTTATCAGCACGAAATCTTACAGCTAGTTTCTTAACCCTCCTTGAGTGACATTGGTAAATTGAAGCTGGCTCCATCGAAATTTCTCTAGGCCTTCTGCCACTTATGCGAGACAAATTGAAAACACGGACCTGGAAAAGAATCAGTAACCCTCTCCTGAAAAAAGGCTCAAAATAACCAGCTACAGGAATGAAAATAACTCTTAAATGGGTGTACCTCTGCATCTCCTGCTCCCGAGGCTACTATTTCATCCGATGTTTCTGGGACAAATTTTGTGCAAAATATGTTTGCTGAATGTCCAGTATCAATTTCATGCAACAGCTCTTGATTAGCATAACTCCAGATGTTGACCTGCAGAACAAATATTGAAACAAACTACACTGAATCAACCATCAAAATCTCATACTTATACCATTGAAAATGAAGCCAGCCACAAAGAATATTCGAAGATTAATTACAACTTATGTCACCACTGTGCAACATCTCTCTTGCAAGAAAATGGCCTTGTATCATTCATATCAGTTTCTTCTTATTTTTTTATTTAGCCTACAACTTAACAGGAAGTTGAATTCAATAGACAAACCAAGGAGAAATCCTTGAAAACTTCTTAAGTTTGCTAGACAAGTAAAGCATTCATGCGCTACCATATTTTCAAAGACAAAAAGTTCCGTTAGATGATTACCCATAGTAATTTAGTCCTATAAAAGAAGCACATTAGAACATTAAGAGGCAAAGGAAAAAAGAGCAAGTGTGCAAATTTCTCTCAAAGCAGGGTTCTAGGATAATATAATATTAGCAGAAATATGAGGATCCTAATACTAAAGAGAACACGAAAAAAGGATAAGAAATTAATAACATTAGACAAACTATGTTCAGAAACTTACTCTAGTGTCATCTGATCCGGATATCAGAAATGAGCCACTTGAATTCCACGCAATAGCATTAACGCAACCTATGTGACCCTGTCATACAGCACAGGAAAGACCGAAAACACAGTAAAAATCAACGAAAGAGTAAGGAATTTCAGCATTCTTCTCCAAGGCAAATACAAATTCCAACACAGGAAATAACTATATTTCTCTGTTCTTGTGAGAAAACTAGTGCATATGATAAGATGAGCAACAACAAAAAAATATTCACATACCTCCATCTCCTTTTCCAAAGCAAGCCTTTGTACTAGAGAAGAATGGAACTGCACTCTTTTCTTAATGTTCTGGGAAGGAAGAAACTATTAGTTGTATCTGCGCATTTATGCTTCGAATGGTTCTATGATCAAAATATGCAAAATTACAGCATGCAAGAGCGAAGAACATTATCATCAAAGAGTGCCAACGAAGTGTCCCAGTAATTCATGATTTAATGTCCAACCAAACAATGCTGGTAAAAAAAATTGCTACACTTTACATCATAGTTACCGGATTAGCTGTAAACCCCGCGAATTGCGAACTGGATTCGCTGAACCCGACCCGGTTTAGGGTACCGGGTTCGTGTTCACAGTAGAAATTGAAAACAAAAGTGGCAAACCGCGAACCCAAATCCTCGGATGAACCGTGTTTCTCGTAACTACACTTTACATAATCAAAATCCAAAAATAATGTCTATTAATGCTCAAGAATCCAACACGATGTTTCCATTCCAACAAAGAATTCCTAGCTCACATGAATTCACCTCACAGCCAATGTCCATTCAAGGTCACCATATATACGTAAAAGTTGAGGCGAACCGAATAGTCCAGAGTGACAAACAGCTGGCCCAAAGAGCATACCACAAAAAATACTCACGAATAGATCATGATCTCCCATCACAGTTGTAAGTTGTAAGAAAGGAACAGCGTAAACACAAAGACATCTGCTTAGTTATGCGACCAAAACATCAACAAGCAAATGCGTCACTCCCAGATTCCAAATTTCGAGCTATTGGCAGCACTACGCAAAACCTCGAAGGAATTCATCTAAGGCTACCGGATTCCCACAACACGTTGCGCACACAGAAAGCACTCGAACAGCAACCGATTCACCCACGCCCATAAACCCTTGTAAATCCCGAGCGGATCGACGAACACCGCTCGAAAAAATGCAACACCAGCACCAGCCCTCGCGAGCCATCCGAAACCGTCTCACTCCAGCGATTGACCCACACAAACCCCTCCACCCCCTAAGAACTCCGTACAATCGGGCAATCCGCCCCCCGAAAGCTCGCCCCAAAGGTGATCACAAATGCAACGATGCCTAGAACGTGAAGAGAACGGAAGTTCTGGCCCATGCCCAGGGATCTTACAGGGGAGCCGTGGAGGCTGCGGGCGTCGAGGAGATCGGCGACGCTGCCGTCCGAGAAGCGCCACCGCACCTTCTCCGTCGCGTCCATCTCCAAAGCCTGGCGAGCGATACCGCAGAAGAAGAGGCGGTGGGCTAGCCCTCGAAGCTCTCCCCCCTCGCGCTTCGCCGCCGGCTTCGTCCCCACGATTGCCGCGCGGCGGTTTGGGGATGCTTCTGGAAGCTTCTGCGCCTTTCAGGGGTCGGGATGGGCGGTGCGGGGGTTTGGGACCTTTGGGTTCCAGAGAGGGCTTGCTACTTTGCGGCCTCGCCCTGCCGGGTTGGCTTGGGGGAGTGGGGCCAGGGACGGACGCGTGGAGCGAGCCGCTGGATGAAACGTGGCTTTCCTTTCTTCTCTTTTTGTTGACGGGAGGCCCACTTGCGGCCGTCCGATCCCATCATCCAACCGTCTGATAGCTGGTTAAGCGAGCACGGCACGATGCTAATAAGGATCTCTTGGCAAAACTCCAGCTTTACTAGATTAGTGAAACTGGTGAAGTTAAGTATTTTTAGCTTCGCCATATCTGTGGAGATAGATCTGTGGGTATATTAAAGTGTTTAGATGGATCATTTTGTTTACATTTTAGATTAAAAATATAAACTTAATTCATTTTATTTTAGCCTACAAGTTTCAGATCTAAGGTTGAGCTGAAATCTAGAGCTCTGCCAATAGGGGTGGAAATAGGTTTAGCTACTCGGTGTCACAGGACACCGGGTAAAAAAAAATAGTGTGTGTTAATCTCTAGAGAGGTGCTTCTATGCTCTTTCTTTTTAAAGTTGCACAAATATTAAAGCATGAATGAAGGGTAGATAAGGATTACTTACCCCTTCGTTTGCTTCAAGATTTGTGCAACTTGTATTAGGAGGAAGAGCATAGAAGCACCTCTCTAATCTCTATATAATATATGTAAAACTCCATGATCTAAATCTTATGACACTGAAAGACAAATAATAAGCAAATGATAAGAATAATTGAAGTGATGAATCCTGGTGATTTTTTCTCTAGTTTCGCCCATGTTTGCCAATCACGGCCGTACGTTACTGTTGCATAGTACGTGTGCTCTTAGTTTCGAAATATAGGATCTATAAATCTTGTTATCTTGTTTTAAAATATAAGGTGGGCATTTTCTTTTCTTTCCCACGTCAACATTCCCGTTCTTCGATATTTATGACTAAACACTTGCACAGCTGTCTTTAGTAATATTCCCTCTTTCTTTAACATTTATGTGTTCATTAATTCTTGTGCCCAAGGAAAGTACTCCCTTCGTTCAAGTTTATAAAGCGTATTTTTTTAGCACATAGACCAAAAAAACATTGAAAATAACTTGATTACCTCTAATTCTTATCACTAAGCACTATATTCAATACATACATGTAGATAATATAAAATAAAGATGGATAATTATTAGAGGTATAAAGAAAACATAACTCTAATTTTACATTGAAATATAAAATACGTCTTATATTTATAGATAAGACCATTCAAAAAATGAGCCTTATAACACGTAGCAGTCCAAAGTTTTATTCACATTTCCCCCATCATTTTTCTTGTATTCTCTGGCTTTGAACGCAACGATCAGAATCGATTGTTCAGTTTCTACCACTGGTTTTGGATTGTAGAGGTCACAGAAGCGTCAACCTTCTCTGAGGAAAAGGCCGCAGATGCATCGTGGCACTTGGAAATGTAGCCACAGCCGAGAGGAAACCCTGCTTGAAATACGGGAATTTCACAGGAATTTCGAACGTTCAATTCTCGCTGCCCATTGGAAACAGGAAAAATTCCACGTTTGAAACGGGACCTGTAAGTAAACCGACGATAAACAGCTCATTGCTCCGCATGTCAAACGTATACTATTTCAACAGCTGCGCTGCGTCCACGGTGAGATTGAAGGGTTACTACTTACTAGTAATTGCGAGGAACACTACCCACCTCCTTCGAAAATTCTCTATCTGGTCTCCGGATATGTACAGAGCTAATCGACTTCAGTTTGACACTGATCAAATTAATACAAAAGCGATATGCATAGCGAAACGACAGGAGGGGAGAGATCTCGCCGAAATAAACGAACATCCACGTCACAGTGCCCATCTCAACCTGCAAAATTGTTGTTGTAAAGCTGCCTAGAATATTACCACCTCTGTCCCATAAGCTTCGCCCGCTCACGGTGCCACGGTCATGTGGAGTTGCTGGTTTTTCATCTTTGCGATCTATCGTCCTCCGCCGCTGCGATCACTATATGAAATTCAGCAGAACAATCCACAAAACCGTGAGCTTCCTCAGCATTCCTGTCACTGATGAGTGCCTTTGGCTGAATGTTCAAGCCACGGATGTGCATCTACAAAGGCAAATCATAACGCCGAGGTTCCCGACATTTTCAGAGTAGATGCTGAGTGACAGCCTCTGAAAAACAGTTGCAGCTGCCCTGCATGATAATCACCAATCAATACTGCAGTTCGCTGTAGACATTTCAATGTACTTTAGGGAAAATATTATTTAGAACATCACTTACATGCTATCAGCGCACATCAATTACTCATTTCAATAGACCTCTGCAAAGTCTTTAATTCTTTGTTTGATATTCTGGGGGGTGGGGTAACCAAAAGAATCAGAATGCATATGTTACACACCCCAAGTGAAAGCAAACACACGGAGGGTTAACTATAATGGTAGTGAAAGTAACTGGAATCAATTGCCTGATAAACTACCAAAAGACACACTTGGAGATCATATCACGCACCTGCAACTCCTCATGAAGCAATATGAAGACCTTCTTCATCAATTTATGCCTCTGCAGCATATATGTCCACAATCAAAACCAGGATGAGCTTTAGATTAACAATCATTAATTTGTCAAATGAAATAAAATTTCAGATAATGCTAAGTTTTTTATTAATAGCCTCCCTTGTCTAACCAAATGTTAAATTCTGAGCAAAAGTAACTGCTGGATTAGGATGCTGGCAGAAATTTCAAGACAGAAAATAAGAAATGAGGAAGACTTGGCCCACTCTCAGGTTATAAAAAAACTCAAGATAGTCATATGCTCGTGTTTAATCAATCTGTATATGGAAAGGCAGTCAGAAAGCATACTGCGCCCGATTCACGATACATGTATCTGAGTCTTTCCATGATGTTATAATACTGATCCTTATCTCTCTCTTTAGCAACATTGAGATCCTCCTGAATCTTTAGGAATTCAGACCTGTGCAGAAAGGCGTCAGTTACAGGAGGTAATTACAACATGGACTATGAAGAAGAAAAATGAAGTACAAAGGGAACTAAAAAGGAACAGAACAGTGTAACACATACCGAGTTTTCTCCATCTGACTGTTCAAGTAAGAGTAAACATCGTGTTTCTCATTGTACTCCTGAACATAATCTTTGTATCTGACAAATAATATAATCAATTAGTTGTCTGAAATTAAAACTACCAATCAATCAAACTTATATGCCATGAACAGATGAACTATCATTAAAAAGCATATCGGATTTACAGAATCGCGTTGCGTAAGTGTGGGATTGGTCATAGAACCTACAATATTCCAGAGAATACATCGGGACACCCAACAATCCAAAAGAGCATGTAGCATACCTCATATACCAGACTAAACATTTCTACAGCTCTAAGAGGGAGGGTGGCACCATTATGAAATTTATGCAAACTTTAAAGGAACATGCTGGTATTTTGCCTAAAACAGAACCTGGTTAGTAAAATTGCAGGGCCAGGCCTGCTGAATTGATTTGATTAACCTCCTCAAGGTAAACTGGGCAAAAAGCAAAAAGAAAAAAAGAAAGAAAAGAAAAGAATATTTGTCTAATATATTATACATGTTAATAGCTTAAAAATCTCTAGGAATATCCCAGATTGGATCAAATAATTTCATGAGAAGACAAGTCAGTGTAAAGCCTAGCAACAGGAGAGAGAAAACAAATCAAAATGCACTAGCAAAAATACTTCAAAGGGGTATAAAGGAACTGCATAAAGGATATTGTCACTTACTGTGAGAAATCTTTTATTGGACCTTTCAGTTCTGGCTCATCTTTATCGTACTTTGAGAAAAATAAATTATCTTCATCCGAAGAACTGTCCCTTCTCTTCCTACCAGTCTCAGCCTCAAGCAAAGAGTTAATCCTACTTCTTTCCTCGTTTTCTGCAGGGGAAATTGATTTTCGTGTTCTAGACTCTATGACATTCTTACTGCCATTCTGAGGAAGCTTGGGAGTAGTTTTCTTCTTCAGATCTACATTATCTAGCATTCCACCCTGCGCCATCCTTGTTTCCCTTTTGCTTGCTTTTTCTCCCAACCTATCTGGATATAACATGTTCTCTGAATCTGGATTACCAGTCCTTGGCAATTGCCGACTCTGTGGAACATTTACTCTTTGTTGAGACCTATTATTATCAAAATCATATCCTGGTGCCTTCTTGGGAAGGCCTTCCTGATTTATATTACCTCCAATACCAAATTCTTGAGGTGATGGTTTCCTCTGATCATGAAAAGCGGATAGAGCGGCCTTCCTGTTATTCATACTGGGGTAGGAATTATCTACATTAGTTAATTTAGCATCAAGCGACTTGGAAGAATTGTTTCTCTCCAAATGCTTCCTTGCCCTCCCGATGTCATTGTCCAAAGAAGCCTCACGAAATTCACCCTGCTCAAGATCTGAAAGCTCTCTCTGGAGCACCTTTTTAAAATGAGGTGATCTCTCAGCATTATTTCTTTGCAAATCTGATGGCTCTCCATTACTTTCATTGCATTCAGGAAAAGACATGATCTCGTCATGGTTAACATTTCCTTTTGTACTTTTGGTTAAATTGATGGAATTTACACCAATATTAGCATCCTTCGAACGCTTGTGCATTTTCTCATCAACAAAAGGTTCCCCATATCTATCCCTTTTTCTTGCGGCAGAATCATCAGAATCATCAAAATTGGCATGGTGGCCTTCAGCAGGTACATAACCTCTCCCAAAGTTACCATCCATACTATTCAAAGGTTTCTGTATCTTACCTGACTTTTTCTTAGAACTTGATTTCTCAATCTTTTCTTGTGTTCTCTCAGAGTGCATTGTTGTGACAGGTATATTTGGGCTCTGATTTATCTTTTGTAAATTACCAGAACCCAAAGGTCTTCCTTTCATAGCAGCGCTACTGTCTTGTACATGCAGATCGTCATGCACGTCCCAGCCAACATTCCCTGTCTCCTTGCTTAACCTCTCATTGATATGTTTGTCAGGAGGTAAGTTTTGTCTGTGCTCTGGGAAAGAACCTATAGCTCCTGAATATGCCATGTCAATCTTGGCCTTTTTGGCGATTTCTGACTTTGCGGTAGAGTTCTCATCTCCAGAGCATCTTTTCAACTTGGGTTTGGCACTTCTCTCAATGATCTTTGTCAGGCCATGGTTTGATCCATCTTTTGATGTTGATTTTCTTCTGCTACTATGCTGCTTCGTGAATTGACTGGCTTCTTCCTTGGGTATGTTCTGACTACTCAGTGCAAAGGAATCATCAAAAAGGTTGTCCTGATAAGACATTTCATTTGCAGGATACTCGCCATCAACTATACTAGGATCTATTCTGGTACTTGCCATCTTTTTGCTTCCTGGAATTTCTGATGGCTTGTCTAAGTTGCTTGCACCAAAGCTCTCAATTGCTGCAGCTGTATATGCTGCCTCATCATTATCGGTATTAAAATTATTCAGATCGATGTGTGATGATGTACTCTTATACTCCAGATTTGTTCCAATGTCAATTTGCTCATCATCGCCATCCAGTGTTGTCAAATCTCTTGGCGAGGAAGGCAACTTCAGTTCATCTGCTACTTTTATTTGTGCTGTATTTGCTTTGTCATCATCACTTGTGATATCCACAAATGCATCAGATCCTTCCTTGCTGCTCGATGAAGCATCACTATCACTGTCGCTGCTGCTCCCACTGCCACTTGCCGCACTTCTACTTTGACTCCCACTACCACTTCCACTGTCACTGCTGTCACTGTCACTGTCACTATCACTTGCACTGTCACTAGACGTGCCTGCTTTACCATCACTGTTATTATTAAGCTTTTCATCTCCTGCAGCAGAAACTGGGGAGCCCCCAATGTCAATCTTCTCAAATATATCAGGACCATCCATCTTTAAGCTTGGAGCAGCTTCCTCGATGTTCTCATCAATAGCCCTGTTAGATACATCAATAGCAATAGATGGCTGTTGAGGTTCTTGTGGGAGAGAGTAGCAAACATGCAGAAAAATAATTGTATACGAAAACAATGCCGCTGTGTGACAAGAGAACAAGGGATTAAACTTGTAGGAGAAAAAAAAATTGTACCTTCCACTGCCAGATGCATGCCTTTTAGAGCTTTCCACCTCCAATCCAGGTTTGAGCAAATATCTACCTGGTGCTTGGAAATTTGCAATCTGGAAGAATATTCATATGTCAAGTGTGCATCACAATATACTGCTAATGTTTCCATATTGAAAAAAGAGATGGTGCATCATATTTGTTAGTTGTTACTCACATTCTTGATGATACTCTCTATTTTCTTTGACGTGTTTGGAATTGCATCTGCAACAGCTTTTTCCAAGGCCTGTATATGTTTCAGAACACGTCATGAACAGAATATAAGACAATTGCTTGTGAAATAAACCTAAGTGAATTAGGTAAGTAAACAAATTACAAAACAAAAAGGCATCCATCACGATAAACCAAAGCATTTGTACTATACGATCAAGCCAACTATGGATATTACAACAAATTATGTACAAAGCTGAAATCATGAAACCACAAGTTCAAAAGGTAAAGAATAGTCATAAACCACAAGATCAACCATGAATTAAAATGCCAATGATGAAAGCAGCAATATACTAAAGGATCAATAAAAAAACTTACTTCGTCATAGTGTGAACTATTATGGAACAATTGTCACCCATATAAGTTTCTACACATGTAACTTGGTATTGCCTTTAACAAAGGAATACAGAAAAAAAAAATTATACGCTAGCAATTTAGCATGAAAACAATTTGTCCATATAACATTTTCCCACTGCTCAGGAATATAGTCCCTGTTAGTTCATCTTAGAAGTTTATGGATTCCTTTTTCATTTGCACATGCTACGAGAGAGAGAGAGAGAGAGAGAGAGGCCGAGAGAGAGAGAGATTACCTTTAAGTTCATCCCTTTTGGATTTTCTGAGAGTATAGATATCAAGAGGCTTCGCAATTCAGTTGTATCATCAACAACACTTGCAGAAACAGCACTTGCCGGGCGATTTATTCCCTGAGACATCCTATTTGGTGTTGCTTTCCCAACTTTACTATTTTCCTCTTTATTCAAATCAAAAGGTATTATGACTTCATTAGCATCTGATCCAACAGGAAATGAAGGAATGCTTGGTCCAGGTTGCTCAGGAGATGGCGCAGGTGAAGTTGAGAAATTTCCTTTTGACATATTGTTAGGCAACTTCACTTTGGAAACTGATTTGGTTGGCGCAATAACAGCAGCTGGCATCGGCCCATAAAAAAACATATGGAGTTAATTTTATGTTAATGAAGGATTCTCTTAGGGGTGGGAAATGTACATGCATAAAAAGAAATAAAGTAATATAAAAAGAATCGAGCATGGTTAAAACCTTGATTCTTCCTGTAAAATTCCCTCTTCTGCTTCCAGTTCATCCTCCGCATATTACCTTAAAGAGATAACAGCACTAAATTAAATAGTCTAACGAACTTTAACCATTATACAGTATCTAACAAACTTTAGCCAGAGATTAAATTCAGAACTAGTATTAATATAGAAAAAAATCGGAACACATTTACACACTAATTATCCAATGCAAGTAATTAAATCATATACAGATTTGTGGAAACCAATTACACAGAATTACATTCACACATTTCTACCATGAATGCAAAATCCTGGTAGAAATAATGAACTCATAATTCATCATGAAAAAGAAACATGATATCATAGTGCAAAGTACAAACCTTCTACAGCTGCAGCGGCCATTGACTTGGCCTGACTCTTGACAGATGGGTTCGCAGGGTCCAGCACAATTGATCTATAACAGAAAATTTTACAAGGAGGCATAAGAAAGAAACTAAAATATGAAAATAAATCTGCAATATCAGAAAACAGCAAGTTTACGAAAAAAAATATATGCATCAAGATGACGCTTAACAATGTTCTAAATAACGGTAAACGTTTAATAAACAGTCACCTCACCTTTTAGTGTTTATACGGTAAGCAATCTCGTAAACGGTTTTACTATTTAAAATTCATAGAAATATATACACGTGTTTGCAGTGGCAAAATAAACATCTAATTCATTTTCTTTCACACATATAGGATGGAATTACCAGGCTATTAATTGTCCACAATGGCAACATGAAGAAAAAAGATGACATAATGCGAATGTAATTAAAAAATCATAATTGAATGAATAAATAGATCAAGTGGCAATAAAAGCAAAGCTAGCATTCATCGCATGTACGTCATAATATTCCATGTGATATGGCAATCTTGCAGCTTTAACCAAATAAATGGCACGATAAAACGGGCTTGTTAAATGCTGACAGACGTTAAACCAAATAAACGGCCCGATGAAACGAGCAAACCTTAAAATGTCCATAAACGTAATGGGCAGGGAACATTTACCATCCTTTTACAAGGCCTTAACGACCTTTATTTAGAACACTGACGCTTAATCAACAGAAACCAAGAGAATTATGGAACAGGGAAGGCAGACAAACTTTCGAGATTTTGAGAGACGTTCAGCCTCCTCTGAGCGCATTTTCACAAGGTTCTTTGCTGATTCATCCAAAATACGTTGCACATTCACCTTGCGCCAAGCAGAGCCACATTCCAGAAGCAATCCATTACCATCCTCTCCACTCTGATGTTCTTCATAAATATCACATAATTCACCACGTTCGGATGCCCATGTAAACTTGAATTCTTTACCGCTAACATCTATAACCTGGTGCAAGGAAAGAGCTTTGAGTACTCAATTCAACCAATTATATGTACACAAGTATTTGTCATAATGGACAGATTTTGCTTGATATAGAAATTTTAGTTAGACTGACCTAGTAGAGTAACTAAAAAAACATACCACTTCAAAACATTTTAAACATTCTCCACAACAAGGTTCCAAAAACCGCTGGGAACCAGAGAGTTCCTGCCAGTTTCCAGAAATCCCAGTGGGGGGCTGGAAGTGAAATACCAGCAGGAATAGGCAAATTTTCTGTTATTTCCACAAAATTGGGCATCTGTGATTTTTGCATAGATAGAAA
This sequence comes from Rhipidocladum racemiflorum, assembly GCA_036346355.1. Lineage (NCBI taxonomy): Eukaryota > Viridiplantae > Streptophyta > Magnoliopsida > Poales > Poaceae > Rhipidocladum > Rhipidocladum racemiflorum. Next base: position 81,213,816 of record CM070573.1, on the reverse strand, counting down.
ACATAGAAACTTCAAAAAAGGTAAAAGACAAATCAAATCCAAAAAGGCTGGGAAAATTCTGAAAACCAGCCTGTTTCTGCTAATCGGAGGGGAGAACTATTTCTTCAAAACCGATATTCCAAACCCTGCTCCAAGGTACTAAGCTAACTAGGATGCACCATTTACAACACTAGTAGATAAATGCTGCTCCAGTGCACAAGGGCCATGGCACTGGTGTTACTGAAGCAACAGAAGAGAAAAACATGAACGCATACTTGAATGCCAGCATCAATACGAGCCTTACTTTTCACTTCATATGTACATAACATATGTATCCATTTCATGAAACATGAATCACGTTATGCTGTGCAGAATAAGCTAGCCAATTATTGATCTTCCAGCAACCTTACTTTGAAACTAAAAAATGGTCCCGTACATGATAGAGTAGGGCCACTACAAAGTTATAACCAGTAAGCTTATCTCTTGTCAAAACATGCATATTATAGTAGATAACAGAAAAAAAAAAATTGTGGTGTTTAATCAACATGTTATTGACGCAGCTTTTACAAACAAAACAAAATAGTAGAACTAGGATTCATAAACATCACCAACCAGACATAGAAGTAGGGGTTCACATCACTAGACTGACATGTCATGTATGTTAGAACAATAAAAATCCAGACGGTTTTGACAAGAAGACACAACACACCAGCTACCTGTTATTTCCCTTTTCTTTAAAACCAGCTCGCATTGTACAAAAGTAATTTTAATATTTGTGCAGTTCACAAGAAAACTAGTTCACATTTCGGATTTTGTGTGTCCTGTTTGAAATTAGTAAACTCTAGTGGAATTCTCTACCCATCATTTGTGTGATTCTCAAAAAACAAGAAAACATATATGCCTTCTTACTGGCAATTCCAAAACATCACTAAGTTAAAATTAAAAAAAAAAGTCCAAATAAAAGACCCAAATGAGAAATGCATGATCATGTTATACGCTAACAATTACAAAAGTGGTGTTAAACTAAATCATGTGAAAAGACATCAAGAATTTTGAACGCAAGTGCTAAAATGTAAAGTGTGATCTTATTGAGCTGAATTAAGTTTGGATTATCATGGGAAAACCTTTGATCAATCATAAACAGCATAAGAATCTAAACTCATCCTAACCTAATAACAAAGAATTACATAACCAATGCAAGAAACTAATTGCACCACCAAAAATAATAAAATTATGTGTAGACATCATGAAGCCAAGGTGAACTTTCAGCAACTTCAAATCAAGTTATATGCCACATAGACTATCGAAAATAATCATCAAACAAGCAATGCACTTTCTCCCATTCTACCTAAAGGAAAATGCAAATCAAATTAGTTAGGACAATAGATGCATATAAGAAGTTAAGGAATCATGCACGAAATCATCAAATCCATCCCCAAACAAACAACAGAAGCTTCCAATGAGAATGTAACAGATCATTGTGCTCCAACATATCGAACTAATGTGAACTACACAAGTAAAATCCTTGAAATTTGAGAATTTCAATGCCAGAGAAAACCACACGTCAACTTCCAAGCAACAAAAGAGACAGCAATGAAGGCCCTGACAAAAACCAAACTACAACATGAACTGTTACTCAATAAAAAGCAGGCAGAATTTGAACAAATCCTAAGTCAAATTCGCTACTGAAAGGACCAACAAGCAATGGAAGAGATCAGTGTCATAAGAACCAAGGTACCAAGGCTACCGCACAACAAGAAGTAAAAATTGGCAATCCTAACGAGACTTAGGGTAACAAATCAATATGTGCTAACAATTCAAACTATGTCGAAAGTACCACGCAGTAAATTTGAGCAATATGAAAGCAAATTACACAATGAACTACCCAAGTTCAGGAACAGTATCACAGAAAAAGCAGAAAACTGATCCTTCCGAGCAAATTAAAGCAAATTACACAATGAACTACCCAAGTTCGGGAACAGTATCACAGAAAAAGCAGAAAACTGATCCTTCCGAGCAAATTAATCTCGAGTTAGCCTATGCCGTAATGGGCAAAATGTCGAAATTGATTAGGTTATAACTTGGAAGGGACTCAAGGGAACAGAACTAAACGACGGACGAAGAGAGAGAGCTCACGTTCTCCGAGGAGTTGTACATGTTGGAGTTGAACTTGATGCGGGCGCCGCCACCGGCCTCCTCCGCCCGCCGGATCTCGTCAACGAGGTCGGGGGTCAGCCTTATAATTGCCGCGAAGGCAGGAGGTCCACTGGACTCCAGGCGGAACGCCTCGTCGCGCCCCGCCGCCTGCGGCGCCGCCGCGGCTGCGGCTGCGGTGCCGCGACCCCGGGGAGGCGCAGCTATGCCGCCGATGGAGGAGGCAGCGCCCCGGCCACGGCCATGGGGGGCTGGCGGGCGCTTCGCGCCGCCGCCGCCGCGCCCGCCACCACGGCCGCCGAGCTTGTACATCGCCCGCGGCGAGCGGCGGCGCCGGCGGGAGGGTTGGTCGTATTGGGGCTCGCTGGGGGAGAGTAGCGAAGACGCCGAAGAGGAGGGCGCAGAAATCGTACAAGTTTTCTCTTTTTTTTTTCTCTTTTTTTGTTTGGTTCTTTATTTTGTATTTGTTGTTTGGGTGTGCTCTCCTTTTCCGTTTCCGTTTCTAAGTTGCAGGTTGTCAAGCGCAAACTCTCTTACCATAAACACGTGGATTGTTATTAATGAGAAATTAAATCCACGGTAGGATATGGTCCAAAATGTGGTCGAGATTTTAGGAATTTCGATGGAATTTCGTATTTTTGTGAGATAAATTATTTTTTTGAAATTGCTACAGTAACTTCGGGGAATCTTGGTGAGATTTCAGTTTTTTATCGAAATTAGTATATATTCGACCAATTTCCAATTTTCATGTTTTTAGGACCAAATTTTTTTTGTGAAGAATTGTAATGTCACTTTTTTGATAAATACACGCGAAATTTAAAAAAAATCATATACAAATTATGCACATCCTATTAGAATTTAACACTTATGTCAGGGAAATTTGAGTAGACTGAGATGGGTAATCGGGTTATGACAGCTGTAATATATCATTTCATCTCTTCTCTCTTGCCTCTAAGATTTTCATTCAATGAAGAATGTTACAATTAAAAAGTGATCGAGATTATCACATTAAGGTCCTGTTTGGAACGGTTGTAGCTTTTCTGAGAAGCAGCTTTTGGCTGGGCTGTATGGTTGAATGGCTGCACGGTTGAACGATTGGGCTGAAGAGGTTTGGTGTTTGGCAACTAGCTTTTGGGTTGGCTGAATGGCTGTTCTGGGTAGAAAAATGCCTGAAATACCTATGAGTCAAATAACAGCTTGTTTGATGCTGTTTGAAGGACATAATATTGGAATTTTTGTTTTGCACATGACATACTAGTAGATTTCATTTTTTTTGGACATGAGATAGTTGAACTGGAAAGGTAACGTGAAGGCAACTTGTAATATATATCTATGTACCTGATATAGTTTCAATATTTGTCTAGTACTACTTCAGTCAAAGGCCATTTGCATGCATGGCATGCCTTGTCCGATGAAATATGTGTATGAACAGTGCATACATGCAAATATACAGTTCTGAGGAATAGAGGACATACATAAATGAACAATCCAACTGTTCCTGCTGCTCTGTTACGAAGTACTAGATATAACATATTGCAATGCATATGTCCATATGAAATAAAAAAATAGATTGTACTATTGTCATGGTAAAAGCATTTGCAATAGCGTCGCGCACGCCGGCCATGTCAACATCATCGCTAGCAGTCGCAACATCATGTGTGTTTGTGTTGTTTGACGTATCCCCATGATAATCTTCATCCCCCTCCATACTAGCAAAATCTATATCAAGTAAAGCACTGTCTTGAATGAAATTATGTAAAGCCATTGTTGCGATGATAATTTTCTTTTGCTTGACTTGACGGTAAATTGGCACATTCAAAAGAATACGCCACTTCATCTTCCAAATGCCAAATGCATGCTCGATAACATTTCGAAGGGAAGAGTGAAGATAATTGAACATTTCTTTTTTTTCCAACCAGTCTACCATCATTTTGGAATTCCGGTACATGATACCATTGATTCTTGTACGGAGCTAGATAACCTTTTTGGTTTGGGTAACCGTGTAACACCCTACAAATCTAAACTGTCACTGTAACACCCTACAAATCTAAACTGTCGTACAAGAAAATTTCGACAGCATCTCCCCTAAAATTAGGACAAAACGGAAGCGACAACAAGATTCATAATAAACATTACAAACGGGAATAACATAAAAAGCATCAATACTAGAGATAACAAGTCTAAATCAACCAGAAAACAAACATGAACGTAAAACAGCTCCAAAGAGGACATCAACAGGTCTATGATTAATAAAATTTCAGCAAGCTAATGAATTATTAAATGCACTAGTCCATGTGATTCGTGATGACCCCGGAGGGTTGATTGTGCTACTAAGCCCACCCTTCAAGCTTACGACTCGCGAGAACTACCTGAAAACAACAAAATAACAAGGGGTGAGATTGGGTAATCTCAGCAAGCGGAACAACTTCTAACAAATAACACGACCACAAGTAAAACTAGCATACCAAATTCCTCATGTCCAATACCACATTACAGAGTCCACACAACCTCAGTAGAATGCATATGATTGTGCACATGCTTATGCCATGATCCTCCTCACCGTGCCCTTTCTCGTGAACACACGGTGTTGTCTGCCGTGATCGCGCCAAGGCGTCGACAAACTTCCAATGCATGATTATGCAGTTAATGCTTCATGCATAAATACATTCATAACTTCCCACTCTGAATTCACATGCTTGCATACCATCAAATAGCATGGATAAAATGCGAACATCATTGAGATAGAATATCTCAACAATTCATCTTGCAAACAACATCTTTCTTCATTCTTACTCATGATTCAAAAGCCAAACAACCACATCACAATGCAGGATAGGATATTGCAATCTCATAAACAAGTAGTTAAATCATGTAGGTGTGCTGCAATTAAGGTTTATATTGAAGACGAAACAAATAGCGAGTTATAGTTTAGCAAGACCGCTACTTCCACTTGCCTTTACCAACGTGGATGACGAACCTAGTTGCGTCCAAAAGGGGCACCACCTGAACAAGCATTCTTTTAGTATATAATAACATCACAATTGATCACACAATTCAAACACGCGTTTCCTACAACCCGTTCCCCTTTTAAAACACCGAAAACCCGATCTGTCCGGATCAAACAGCAGCACCCTCTCTTCACAATTTCGTATCTTTTTTTATACAGATCATAAAAATATAAAAAATTACAGGAGCTAGATATTGACGGGATCTACAACTTTCATGAAGATCATAAATTTCAATTCCATTGTTAATTATGCCTAAACAGACGTCCAACACAGTACACGAAATCTGTTTCCAGATTCTGTTCATCAACTTCCAACAGCTATAACTCTCAGACCGTCGTCCCAAAAATTCTGAAAAAAATACAGAATCTAGATCTCGACGTTATCTACAACTTTCTAGTTATATGTTTTGGAAGGAAAAATCGTCTAGGTCACGTAAAACATGAAAAAATCCGCGCTGCACAATCTCCCCTTCCAAAAACAGCACCACGTGAACATCTACCCTTCTCCCCCATCAAGATCCATCCAAACCACTCACCACCAGATCTAATACACTCCTAATCCCTAGGTAGAACAGGGGTAAAAGATTGGGAATTTTACCTTGAGTTCCCCCTTGCGAACCCACGAAGAACACGCGACGATCCCCGGAGCGGAAATCTGTTCGTCCTCCTCGCCTCCACGGATCCTCTTCTCGTTTTCTCCTTCGCGTTTCGCGGTGGATCTTGAGCCACCACGCAAGGGGAGGAAGAGGTGGAGTGGGGCGGCTGCTAGGGGGAGAGGGGGAGGCGCCCTAGGGTTTGGGGTGAGGTGGCCGGCCACATGGGGAGGCGCCACCCCTTTAGGGGGAGGTGGGCCTGCCCACTTAGGGCGTGGGGAGGGGGAGGTGGGAGAAGAATTCCCGGCCCAGGCCCAAGTTTTCCTCAGCCCACTATTTCTAGCCCGAATACTCCAAATTTAATATTAATACGCCGCATAAACTTCAATTATTTAATTCCCCAACAATTTCCCTCATTCCTCCCGAAACAAAACCAGGAAAAAGGAACCCTAGAATCGCTCTGACGCTCTAAGGCATCACAAACCGGAATCCACAAGATAGTACTTTCCTACAATATAAATGAAAAAAATAGTAACAATCCACACTGAGCTGTAAAGTAGAAATATATATGCTTGTTAAAAAAATAACATGTGAAGTACCTTATGGAGGATGTGGAAAACGATCCTTGTATGTCAGCAATGTATCAAGAAATATGCGCGTATCATGAGCAGACCCGGGCCATCCAGTGCAAACAAAAGTAAACCTCATGTCGAAATCACAGACAGACAAAACATTTTGACTTGTGTATCCATGTCGGTTGAAATGCACAGGTTGTTTATCGTGTGGCACCGTCACAGGTATGTGAGTCTCCATAAGATAAATAGTTTTGTGACATCACATGAAGGATACATAAATTCAACTCTCATAATATATGTGAAAAATCTAACGCCTTTCCTTCTCCTCCCATGTCCTCCTAAGCCATCCTAGCCTCCCCTGAGCTTTCTTTAGTGTGTGGAAGACACCTCGGTATTCCTTCTTAATGAGGAGTTATGTGGCATAGAAATGTTCATCGCTCCCTTCTTCAACTCCGGCCTCAATAACCAGATCAATCATCTCAGAGATCTCTTGCCTAATAGGATCAATCATTGGACCAGACGCATTGTTCATGGAATTTTTGCTACCAAAAGACTTGTCAATAATATCCACCAACCGCCCCAATTGAGCATCTCTATTAGACTTCTTCAATTTCTTCCCATTTGGTGAGTCATAGGCAGCTATGTTGTGCATAATTATTCAAGCAGCTATGTAATTTAGACCCATTTCTAACTCTGCCCTTTAATAGAAAAGTACAGGATGTGTAAAAAAAATCAACAAATACAATAGATCAGCATATGAAGCATTACAAGCTTGGTTATACTGTGAAATTTTAATGGCATCATAACTAGTGCCTACGGATCATGTAGTAAAAATTTTAGAAAATAAAAAACAGAATAGCATATATAAAGATAGCAGCACTGTCAAATTTTTTTAAAAAATACATAGGTCTTATCATCATTTGAAAATTTTAGATAATCATTAAAATTGCCTCTGGACCTCACGCAAAATTTTAAAAAATATTAGACTTCATTTAGTGCCCCTAGAAAATCTAAAACAGAAGAGCATATACAAGAATATTAGTGACGAGTACTTATACCATGGGTACCCCCAGTGGCCTGAGAGGGCAATCGGGCCACCCCAGGCCCAACTTCGGCCGAAGGCCTCGCCGGACCACAAGGGATACTCGTCCCCAACCGAGCCAGTCGGGGATCGGTCCGACCCCCATAGGTTGGACACCTCGATGGCGCCAAGCGAGCCAAGGCCGACTTCGCCTAAGGGGAGCTCGGCACCCCCGCCTGTGACTGGCCACCTGCCCGTCGGACATGACGGCTCAGGGCGACCACACGCGGGCAGGAGGCTCCCCTGCAAGAAAAACGCCGAAGTCAAGACACCGATCACGTCGCCCAGACGGGCGCAGCAGACGGACGCGCACCCTCCCGAGACGGCGCCAGAGTCAAAGCCCTACCTCAGCATCTGGCGAATGTGCAGGGGGTAGGTACGCTACTTCCCAATAGGGTAAAAAACCACGCCACCCAGTGTGTCTACCAACCCAGCACAGGACGGACAGGCACCGGTCAATCGCTAGAGATTAGGATTCCCAGGCTAGGGACACTCCATCCTTTTCTTTTTCTTTTTCTAGACACCAATGTCACCTGCCCCCTCTGGCTATATAAAGGAAGGCATGGCCCTCGAAGGGGGGAGATTAGATCGATCGAGATGAGGGATACTTCTTCCTACTAAGGGAAGAAACGTTTGTAACCTCACAACCGAAAGCAATACAAAACCCCACACGAACTGGAGTAGGGACATTCAGCCCGAACCAGTATACATCGTGGGCTCCCTGAGTCAATCATCGAGGAGAGGGAGCGCGCGACCCCCTAGACTTACAAATCGTATTGCCGGTGCTCGAAACACCGACAATTAGCACTATCAGAAAATTTAAAAAATACACAGGTCTGATAATCATTTAAAAATTTTACAACATCATTATCATTACCTCAGGACTTGACACAAAAATTTCAAAAAAAATTTACACTTCTGATAATTTTTTTCTAAATTTCTCGCATTTTTAGAATTTGAATTTGAATTCCATCGGTTGACTGAGTGGTTTCAGATGCCGAGCCGCCTTGATACAAGCAAAAAATCATAATTTTCACTCGAAAATCAATGATATTTGGAACCTGGGCCCAACAGACTAAGGCACCATGTTCTAATATATAATACAGAAATATAATTCTACAAAACAAAAGAATGCCTGGTCTCTACTAGTGATTGACTAGACTAACTCCTAAGTGAACTCCAAAAGGTACGTGCTTAGGCTTGAAACTCCCTAACATCTAAATAGCTTCCACCACCCTTAACTTGATTGAGGGTTTCTCCCATACTCCAGGAGCTCGATGAGAGATCAGAATGGTTAGCTTTACTGTGGTGCAATTCAAGAACAGCTACTCTGTTAAATCTTGGAAGTATGATACAAGGATCTCAACAGGAGGAAGCAACATTGATGATTCTTGAACTGTTCCAAATGTTTGCAGAATCATACTAGCACTACCATCACGACAACAATATGAGGAAGGTTACATGAGTGTAGGAGGTGTGCATACCCCGTGTTGCTTGTACTTGTCTCGAATCGCCATTAAGAATGAATCCTTACTATCGAGCTGCAACTCATGTTTGACCAAGATGCAATCATTTAGTTTAGTCACCTTATAGCCCATCAATTTCTGCATTTCTTGCCTTACAAGTCATGTATAACCATAGTGTGTATTGTCACTCCATATATTAGGTTATTTTATGTGCAAATACTTAGTATTTTGCATTCAAACAGATAGGAAATGTAGGTAAATGCTTACATAGTTTTTTTTATATATATTTTTCTAATTTTTTAGCCTCCGAAGACGATTTCACACGGGTTGAAAAGGGCCAAAATTTGGGCTAATTTCGATGAAATTTCGGTGATTTTGCCGCCCTCAAAAATACCATATTTGAAATTTAATTTTTGAATTTCATTCGAAATTCAAAATTTTTGGCAAAATGAAATTTGAAACCCTATTGTAGGAGCATTACACGAAAAAGGATGCAAAATTAATAGATCTTCTTGTGCTGTAACGCGTAGAGATTGCTTCATGAAAATTTAGTACTTCCTTTGTTCGTAAATACATACCATTCTAGCTTTTTAAATTTTGTTTCTAAATACATATCATTCTACAATTTTGAGGTGATTTTTTTTACCCTTTTTCTTTTATACATCTCCCTTCTAGCTATTTCAATGCCATTTACTACACAGATCAGAGAAATATACCCCATCTAAAGAATAATAAGCGATCTAATGAAGATGGGTAATACTCCCTCCATTTATTTTCATAAGGCACGGTTTGACTTGGTGCGGTCTTTAAAGTTGAATTTTGATCTTTGTTCATAGCTACGAAATCATAACCATGCATATGAAAGTGTTTTCAAATGCGAATCTAACTATATATATCACTTTTGTGTCATATAATCTATGGTCATGTTTGGATTCTTGGACTAATTGTTAGTTGACTAAAAATTAGTCCTAGTCTATTCAAACAGGAAGACTAATAGGTAGACTAATTTTTAGCCAACCCCTTAGCTAACAATTAGTCCATTAGTTGGTGGGAGGGAGCTAATTTGGACTAATAGCAGGTAACACGTTGGAAAAGTCTGAAATACCCTTGCGCTGGTCTTATCCTCACTTCTCACCCGTCCGCCTCCTCAATCCGTTATAGGGGCAAACTTGACTTTTCTAAGAAATTAGCCCAACCATTAGCCATGTATCCAAAACAAATTCTGAGCTAATTTTGGATGGATAATTAATTATTAATTTGGCTAACAATTAGCTCTAGCAATTAGCCAACTAACAATTAGTTTTAGCCCATCCAAACATGGCCTATATATTGTTGGACTACTTATTGGTTAAAGTTTTCAAACTTGTAATGAATTAGGTGTAAATCCTTTCTTGCCTAAACGCATAGATTGCCTTCTGAGAAGTTCAATCCGCATGGAGTATGAGTATGACTGCCTTCGTCATTCAAGATTAGCATGTAATTGTCGCTTTTCGCAAGGCGATAGACATGATTCATTCATGGGTTGATCACACCTATCACAATTACACGGGAAATTCTCCTTAGATTCTAACATGCAGGACATGCTACGTTCTGTCCACCTTCCAAAGTTCAAGAACAAATTAACAAGTTTTTTTTTCCCAGGGAAGAACATACAAGGCATTGTTTGGGCAAAAACGAGAGGCAAAATATCCGGTGCAACCACCGTTTTCGTGCAACCCTACTAAAAAAAGTTTCAAAAAATTCTGAAAAAAATCATGGATGTACATCTCAACTTACCCCATCTACGTATAAAATTTCATGATCAAATACGTCATATGCTAGAAGTTACAAAAAAAAACAAAATTTATGCTGTCTACTGTAGCAAGATTCTAAACGAAAATTTGTCTTTTTTGTAACTTCTAGCATAGGATGTATTTGATCATGAAATTTTATACGTAGATGGGGTAAGTTGAGATGTACATCTATAATTTTTTTCAGAATTTTTTGGAACTTTTTTTAGTTGGGTTGCACGGTGGTTGCACGAAAACGGTGATTGCACCGGATATTTTGCCAAAACGAGAGAAGGCTTAAGACATGCATTATATACACACACCTTAATTTTGGTCTAATTTGTCCCTTTTTAGTCTTACGTATCATCATATTTGTTCCTACAAATTTATATGTGCGCCTATCCTAGTGAGGCTTCGAGCAGAGTAAGATTTTTTTTTATAACCTCCTAATTAATGTCACAAGTCGCAACCAAAATGGGAGTGCTCGCGGCTCGCCCCTCACAGAAGAATTGCTTTTCATACCGTATGATCTCATTACACTACACTGGTGTAAAGAAACATCCATAATTGGAGGTTGCCGTATATTTATAATACCACTAGTTAGCTAGAATTCCGTACGTTACTGCAGACGAACTATAAGATTTAACAGAAAAAAGATGTTTTTTTTAAAAAAAAAAAACAGAGAAGATAAAGAGAAAAAATACCGTAACCCATGTTAACAGAGATAGGGGATTTTTTTTGCAAAGAAAAAGTCTTAAAAATATTTTTTAATAAGAAAAACAAAAAAACTAAAAGTACTGTAGATAAAAACAATTTAGCTTGCACCGTAGAAATTATAGTGAACCGAGGCGTGACACTAGGCGAGCAAGCTGACTGTGGCCCAGTTCGTTTTAGCTTCTGGATTCTGGATTATGAGAGAAGCTGCTTCTGATTGTGGGAGAATCGGGTCAAGCTGGCTGCGACTTCTAGGTTTCGAATCAAGCCGGCGAGAATCAGTGAGAATCAGGTTTCAGCCAGATTCTGATTTTATGTAGAAGGGTAGCTTCTGATTCTCAGAGAAACTATTCAGAAACCTCCCTGTCGGCTTACTGGCCAACAGGCACCCTTGGATTGGGTGCTTGAGAGATTCGGACTGGGGGCTTTTGTGGCAACCGCTCCAAAGACAGGAAGAACGGGATGCTGGGAGCAAGCAAGAAAACGGTCGAGTTTACCCAGGTTCGGGCCCTCCAAAGGAGTAATAACCCTAGTCCTGCTTGGTGGTTTCTTCTGCTTTCAGAGTTCTTACAAGGCTGGGGAAGAAGACCCTCTGAGGTTCTGTCAACCAAGGATCAACAACCCTTCTCCCATGCACCCTAGCTCCCTTTTATACTGGCCGGTAGGCGCATGGGGCTTATAAGCTTATGCGTAAAGCAAGCGTCGACAAGCTGCCATGAGTGCATTTAATGCACCCGTCACACTCTCTTACATCACATTTAATGCCTGTCCTAGCCGAATTAGACTTCGCCTTGGGTCCCTTTGTCTGTCACCCCTGCAGTTCGCCAGAGAGAGGGATGTCGGTCGGGGCCACCCATCATTAATGCGCGCTGGGAAGACACGCCGCCATACCACTTTGCCTACACATCTCGCATTTAATGCCGCGTCTCGCATTAAATATCCTTGACCCTTCGCCTGTGTACAGTTGTGGGTTGCTTCTTGGGAACTACGCCCAGGAGTGGCTCGAACGCCACTGCCCTCTGGCGAGCACCTTTGCTGGTCGCCCGGAGGAGTGGCTCGACGCCACTCGCCCCTGGCGAGCACCTTGGCCGTCGCTCGAGGAGTGGCTCGACGCCACTGCCCCTGGGCGAGCACCTTGGTGAGTCGCCTCGAGGAGTGGCTCAACGCCACTGCCCCTGGCGAGCACCTTGGCCGTCGCTTCGAGGAGTGGCTCGAACGCCACTGTCCTGGCGAGCACCTTCGCTGTCGCCTCGAGGAGTGGCTCGAACGCCACCGGTCCTCTTGGCGAGCACCTTTCTTTGGTCGCCCTGAGGAGTGGCCTGAACGCCACCTGTCCTCTGGGCGTGAGTACTTAATGCGGCTGCGTGGGTACCCCAGCGTTTGATACGCTGACAGTAGCCCCCGGGCCCACCCAGGAGTGTCTTTATTCTTTTCTTCGTCGAACGGTTCAATCTCCCGGGTGGGGCCCATAAATGCCCACGCACGCCGCGGTCTTTAAAAACTTGCCTCTTTTTCCGGCCCCGAGGTGGATACTGCGGCCAAGTTCCAGAGGCTTCGTGGGACGTGCCCACTTCCTCGAAAACGCTTTGGTTTTCCCTGCATCCGAACCGGCCGCGTCTCTTCGACTTTTTCCGCCAGGCTCTTCCTTGAATTCTTATAAATAAGCAGCGACGGGGGCAGGTCCCGTTTTCGCTTTACGCCTCTGCTCCTTTACGCCTTAGCTTCCCTTCTTCCTTAGCCGATTCGATGGCCTCTCAGGCTCTGTTCTCCCTCCTTCAACCGTGGAAGAGAACGCCGCTAAATGCTCCAAGGTGATCGCCCGCGACGCTCTCCGCATGCGGGCGGATCGTCGCTCCCACGCCCGGCCGGGAAGTCATCTTCTTCGTCAGGCGATGATGGCGGGCTTGGTCCCGCCCATCTCGGACTTCTATATCGCCGTCCTCAACTTCTACGACATTCACAACATCCACCTTCCTCCTAACTCCATTGTGCTCCTCTCCGTCTTCGCCCATACGTGAGATGTTTATAGGGTAATGCCCAATCTTCTCCTTTTCCGCTACTTCTTCGCTCGCGTCGGCCAGGGCTCCAAAGCATCTCGGTGCTGCCATTTGCGACTTAGAGGCGGGGCCGTTGCGCTATATTCCAATGGAGAACCGATCCGGTTGGAAAATGTGGCGCCACGAATGGTTGTACGTTGAAGATGACAATGACATTGAAGTTCAGGGCTTCCACCGGAAGCGGTGGGCAGCAAATCTGATCAGGTATCTCCGTCGCCGACACGCCCGAGCTACTTGCAATGTTGGCTCGGGTTGATCGGCTGCGGATAGCAGGGCTGACCGGAGGCATGGTTCTCCGGGACTTCGTGTCCCGGAGGATTGGTCCTTTGCGCCGCCGACACCGCCCAGCTTGGCACTACCTGGGCGTGGACGACGGGACTCGGACGGTTCCAGGAGGTAAGCTCTTACGTCTTCCTTCTTCATCATCATTCTTTTTTTTTTTTTTAACATCGCCTTCTTCTTCTTCTTGCTGTGTCAGCCGTGGGAAAGCTGGACGCCGCGCAGATCGCTTCCTGGATGGGGCGGCCGGGCCGATCGGCGGCGTTAGCCCTTCCCCGAGGCTGCGCTTCCACTCTGCGACATGCAGCCTCTGGATCGGGCGGGGATCGTCAAGGCGATGCCCAAGATGGACGCCATGGGGCGCCCATCATCGCCCATCAAGGGCCCCGATAATCCGCGGCACTCCTACGGTGGCGACCAGGAGGAACAAGCGCCTGCCGACGATCGCCCCCAACTGGGCGTCCGGCCGACCACGGCTATCGGGCGGCCGTCGGCCAGCCGGATCTTCAGCGGCCCCCCGCCATCGGGACTTCCTCTCGCCGCGGGGCTCTTCATCAACGGTCGCGACGCTCGCCTCGCCATCACCGTTGCAAGCCCGGTTGTTGGCCGCGCCGGCCCGACCACGGCGCGCCTTCCTCCATCGCCACGCCATACCGGCGGTGACCGCCGGCGCTCGGCCAGGCCCGGCCGATCTGGCGGCCTCCGTCGCCACCGCCACCGCGGCGGCCGATCACGCCGGCGCCGGCTGTGGACCACCAGCGACCTCGTCGCCACCGCAACCGCCGGCGGGCCGACCGCCGGCTGGCGCGATGGCGGACCACCGGCCAGACATCGCGCCGCCATCGCTAGCGGCCGATCCGCCATCGCTGCGCGATGGCGGACCCACGCGCAGAAGATCTTCGCCGCCACTGGCACCGCTAGCGGCCGATCCGCCAGCACTGCCAGTGGCGGACCCACCGGCGCAGCATCCTCCGCCGCCACCGAGGCCGCCGGTGCCTCGAGGGGGGCTGGTCCTCATTCCGGGAGTGCCTCGGTTTCCGAGGCCTCAGCCCAGGTACCTGAATCCTTGAAACACACAAAAAGAAGACGGTAAAACTTTTTAACCTTCGAATGGAGCCTTACCTTTGCTTGCTTTTGCTTGTTCCAGGCACACTGCAGACCCCAGTAGCTCCTGTGGTCGACGGCCGGCTGAGGTAGCGAGCGGGCGGCGGTGATCCGCCAGACAAGAAGAAGCCGGCGATCAAGATGCACCGACCAAGCCGGCCGGGCCACACTCCGGATCCTCTCCGCGGACTCGCGTTCGCCGGACGCAGATGCATCCGGCCGCCCTTGACAGCTCTACTCCCACACCGCCCACCGCCTTCGTCGAAAGCAGGCAACGGTGGCCGATGCCGCCATCGAGATTAGCCGCCTCGGCAGAGGTGGCTGATCTATGACCAGACGGAAAAGCGAGGAGCGGAGGCGGTGGGGAGCGGGGCGAGCGCCGCGCCGCCGAGCTCATGGAAGAGCTCGGCGCGGCGGACACACCGCATCGATCGGTGACACTCTGCAGATCTTTGAGGTACGCCTTTGACCGGATGGAGGACAGCCTCGCTCCGCTGGGGTTGGTGCAGCAAGCGCCACTGGAACAGAGGCCGTCGCACTACGCCTTCTGCCTCAGTCGGATTGCGGACTTCACCGCCCGGCTTCCCGCCGCCCTGGCCGGCCGGTCCACCCAGGGAGGGGCCAGCGATGGCAGTGCTATCGCGAAGTTCGCTTTTGGCGTCTTTGCGCGTCAAGGACGCCAACTTTGATCCTCTGGCTGCCGTCCGAGATTGAAGGAGATCAAGGCGGAGGCGGAGGCGCGAGTGCGACAGTTGACCTCGTCATTTGCTCACTGGAGATGGCCAACCCTGCGCTGGAGGACGCAGCAGAAGAGGTGGCACTGCAGCGGGCGTCGGGCCTTGCGGAAGACCACTGCGGCCCGGCCAGCGGACGAGGAGGAAGAAGGATAGCATAACCTAGACCCTTCTCCCTTTTTGCCCTTTTAACTTGCCGGCCTGCAACAACTTTTGTAAAGCACTTTCATGGAATAGACATGACACTTTTAGACTTATTCAAAGAATGTTTAACTTGTCTTCTTAGCCTTCCACCTTCTTGACCGCCAAGATTAACTTGCGTGCTCTTGCCTCGGCTTAAGGCTTAGAAGGAAAAAAGAAGGAGTAAAGTATCCCTTGTGTCCGGCGATTCTTTTCTTGTTGCCTTACGATCCTGCAAACAACACGTACCCTTGTGGCCTCCGCGGGCGGTTCATGTTGTAAGACGTGGACAGGCGTAGGCTTTTGATAGCGATGTTTAAATCGCCCACTTCACGGGACACCCGAGTGTCATGACCGTGTCGGAGCCGAGTTCAAACCAGCCCAATTGCCCAATCTGTTCGCCCGCACTTACATAGTGGTCCCGCCTTTGCCACTGGGCGCTCACAGGACTGAGCGGACTAGAGTGATCGCCCGAACACTTTGCCATAAGACACAGAACCAGGAAGGCATGAAGTAACTGATAAAAATAACGGAACTTAATACTTAATTTACGAACAACAGTCATTCCCGGCTAGTCGAAGCGGCCACAGGCATGATTCGGCCAAGACGAGGAACAAAACACTGAAACTTACAACTGCTCAAGGGTAGAACTTGCGGAGTTCTCTATATTCTCGCGAGTTCGCCAGCTTCCTCCCGCCCTCATTGGCCAACCTCGACCGCCTGCCGAGAGGCGAGACCACCTTAAAGGGTCCCTCCCACTGGGAGACAGTTTGTGCAACCCGACTGCGGCCCGAATCTTCGCGAAGACCAGTCGCCCATCGCCGATGTTCTTCATCGACCGGTGGCGTGGTACCTCCGAGGCTTTGTCGATACCGAAGCGGCGCGCGCAGGGCCGCACGATCCCGAGCTTCTTCCAGGAGATTGACGTCGTCTTGGCGCATCTCTTCCTGATCTTCTTCCGCGAACGCCTTGTGACGCGGCGACCCAAATGTCAGTGCGAAGGAGGACAGCCTGCGCTCCGTAAACCGAGAAAGAATGGAGTCTCTCCTGAGCTTACTGGGAGTGGTCCGGAGTGACCACAAAGATCGCCGGAGTTCTTCAACCCACCGTGAGCCACGCGGTGAAGCCGATCAAACGCCCGAGTCTTGAGGCCCTTCGACACCGGTGCATTGGCTCGCTCAACTTGGCCGTTGCTTCTTGGATGGGCAACGAGGCAAAGCACTTCGTGCCCATTTCTTCGCAAAAGTCCGCAAAGCGGCGCTGGTAAACTGGTGCCATTATCGGTGATGATACGGTTGGCGACCCGAAGCGGCGAAGATCCCTCGCATGAACTTGACCGCGGCCGCAGCGGTAATGGTTCTCACGGCCGGCTTCCACCCACTTGGTGAACTTGTCAATGGCGACGAGCAGATGAGTGTAGCCTCCTGTGGCCAGCGAGAACGGACCCAGATATCCAAATTTCGCATCGCCGAAGGGCCATGAGAGCGGGATGGTTTGCGAGCTTGGGCTGGTTGGTGGATTTGCTTGGCGTGGGCCTTGCGCCTCGCATCTCCTCACCACCGCGAGCATCCTGGAGGCGATTGGCCAATAGAACCGTGGCGGAAAGCTTTTCCCACCAGGTTCGATCGGAAAAATGGCTCCCGACACGCCTCCATGGATATCGAAAGCAAAATGCTTCCCTCTTCCCGAGTGATGCACTTCGTAAGAACTCCGTTTCCACCCCGGCCAGACAGTCCCCATCTACCAGGGTGTAGCGCTTGGCCTTCGCGCTATCTTCTCGGTGACGCATCATCGTCGGGGCATACTTGATCCCGCAGTAGGCCAGGATCGGGTCCATCCATGTGCCTTCCCGGTCAAGCACGGCGACCACAGAGTGATCATCCGGGTACTCGCTGCCAGCGTTTCCGCCGGTGCCACTTTTCCTCCTGCAACGTGGGTTGGCGGCGCCACCATCATCCCCACCGGAAGCGGGGTTGCGATAAGCAGCGTCGCCTTCCCATCCGGCGAGGGCTGAAGCGGCATCACCATCCTCCCCACCAGAGGCGAAGTGAGATGGACGGTCGCGTAAGCCTTTCTTCAAAGACTCCGACCGAACAGGGCTCTTGTCGAGGCGAAGCCGAGCGAGCTCGTCCGCTAAATAATTGTCGCGCCGGGGTATGTGTGTATACCCTAGCCCTTCAAGTGTCTCTCCATCTTTCTAACCTCCGCTGTAAGCCGCCATGACGGGATCGGAGCAGGTGAAGTCCTTCCTTGCCTGGTTGATGACCAAGAAAGAATCGCCTTTAATCTGTGGCGCCAGATGCCGATGGTCGCGGCACTCGAGCCGGCCAAGCAATCCTTCAGATTCGCAACATTGTTGGTGGCTTTAAAGTCCAGACGACTATATATTTGAGGGTCCCGGTCGGGAGACCAGAGGAACCCAGCCCGCGCCGAGCCTGAAGGATCCATCGAAGAAGAGCGTCCAAGGCGTGGGCACGGACTTCCTTATCTTCCCCATCTGCCGAGTCCATTCAACAATGAAGTCCGCGATCTTTGACTCTTGATAGCGATCACGGGGCAAATTTGAAGCCAAATTCCCCGGCTCGACCAGACCACTTGGCGATGCGACCTTCACTTCACGATTGTGAAGGATCTCCGCAGAGGATACGAGGAGACCACAGTGATCTCCCTTCCTTGGAAATAATGTCGCAGCTTTCTTGATGCCACCAAAGACAAAGATACACCATTTTACGGGCCTGGGATACCTAGTTTCAGCATCATGCAAAGACCTTGCTCACATAATAGACCCGGCCACAGACGCCCTCTCGCTCTGCTACTAGTGTCGTGCACTCACCGCCGAGGGGCTTGTGCTACATAAAGGAGAAGCGGCTCACCAGGCTCGAGGGTGACCAAGACAGAGGCGAAGAGAGATATTTCTTCAGATCTTCAAATGCCTGGCTGGCTTCCAGTCCACTCGAAGGAATTAGTCTTCTTCATCGGCTTGAACAATGGGAGACTTTTCTCCCCGGTAGGGCTATGAACCGTAGAGGAGGCCAGGCGACCGGCTAAGCATCAAGCCGCTTGAGCCGGACAGTGGCTTCATTCGGTCTATTGCTTCAATCTTTTAGGTTGGCTTCGATCCGCGGTGGAGACCAGGAAGCCAAGCGACTTTCCGTGATGACACCCGAACACGCACTTCTCGGGATTCACTTTAGCAGTAGTGCCGGAGGTGGGAGAAAGTTTCCTCCAGATCTTCAACCAACCCATCAGCGGCCTTAGCTTTTATCACCAAGTCATCAACATATACCTCCAGGTTCTTCCCAATTTGTGACTTGAATACAATATGCATGGCTCATTTGGTAGGTAGATCCGGCATTCTTCAACCCGAAGGGCATTCGAACGTAACAGTATACACCAAAAGGGGTTACAAAGGCCGTCTTTTCTTCGTCTTCCTGCGCCATTCTAATCTGATGATATCCTGAGTAGGCGTCTAGGAAACATAGAGCTTCACATCCTGCCGTAGAATCGACAACGAGGTCAATCCTTGGCAGAGGGTAAGGGTCCTTAGGGCAGGCTTTATTGAGGTCGGTGAAGTCTATACACATTCGCCACTTCCCATTGGACTTCTTCACGAGTACTGGGTTAGCCAGCCACTCAGGGTAGGCGGCTTCCCGCACAACTCCGGCTTGCAATAGCTTCTCCACTTCTTCCCGAATGGCCTCTTGTCGCTCTGGCGCCGCCTCCACCTTCGCCGGATCAAGTGCGCTCAGAAGCGTTGCCAATCGGTGCTCGATCACCTCCTAGGGACCCGGTCATTTCGAGATGGTTCCCAGCGAACACATCTAGATTAGACCAGGAGGAAGGTGACGAGCGCGTCTTCCTATTTGGCGCCGAGATCAGCGCCGATTCTCACAAACCTTGCCCGAGCCTTCCTCACCCACGCGACCACCTTCACCTCACCCAAGGGACTGGGTGAAGCGCTGGCCTTGGCCGGAGCGCTCGAGGGGTCTTTACGTGCCACGCTACCGAACAGCGGCTCAGTAAGTCTTGTACTTGCTTACCGAGGCGCAAGGCTTGAGCTTGTCCACTTTACCACAATTGGGCCCTCCGGCCAGGGATCTTCATCGGCAAATAAGCATGATGCGTAATCGCCATGAACTTGACTAGCGCCGGCCCGGCCAAGCAGGCATTGTAAGGGAGGTCGAAGTCGGCGACCTCGGTTGATGAGTTCCGTCCGGAAGTTTTCGCTTCCGAGCGTGGCGGCAGCTGGACTTGTCCCAGGGCATTAGGCCCATCCGGGGCAATTCCATAAAAAAGCGGTCTTGGTAGCGATTCTTCATAAGGTATTTGGAGTGCTTGATACGCCCGACCGACAGCGAGTTGATGGCACTTCCTCCGTCAACGAGTACTCGCCCAAGCTTCGCATTCCTCGACCGTAGGGGCGACCACGATCGGGAGATGGTTTGGGCCTGAAGTGTTCGGCCGGGTGGTCGGCCGATCGAAAGTGATCGATTGATCCGACCACTTGGCCCGGCCCGACTCGCCCCGGGCTCGCATGGTGGCACACACTGTCTCGCTCTCGCTGTATCGCGAGTTGGAAGAGTAGGTGGCCGAGCCCCATGAATATATGCCACCGTGTGCTCGGCTTGTTGGAAAGCCGGTGGGGTGTCATCTTCGTCGTCATCATCTTCGCGATCTTTTTTCGCGCTTCTTAAGCCGCTTTTCCACCAACTTGGACACAACCTGGCAATCTTCCAGGTCGTGCCCATTTGTGCGGTGGATGGGGCGTCTGACTTGCCCTGTCGTCTTCGCGACGGGGAGAACGGCGGTCCCTGCGATTGTCTCGGTCGGTCGGCGATCTCTCCTTCGCTCACGATCGTCGCGCCCGGCGAGGCTTGGCTTCGGATCGGCCACCAAAACCTCTCGAGCGACGGCCTCCTTGCGCTTCTTCTTCTTACGGTCGGAGGACTTCGACGCTCCGGCTCGTCGGGGTTTGAGGGCCTGCCGCACCCTTCCGAGCCTCACGCCGGGCACACTTGTGAGCCGAGAGAAGAGCTCGGAAGTGGTAGCTACGATCGAGTAGCCATCTTCTCCCGTGATCTTCTCGATCCCTAACCCCCTCCGGACGCATAATAATAGCATTGCTCGGAGATCCGGGATCGTGTTGCGGCAATGGCTAAACCGCCCGAATGAACCCCTCAGGGACTCTCCTCTCCTTCGCTCCAAAGCGTGGAGGTCGTCCTCCACACCGGTTGAGCGTAGGAGCCACTGAAAGTTGGCGACAAAAATGTCGCCTGATTCCTCCCACGAGTGTACCGAACCGAGGAAGGTTCAGCGGCCGAGCGGGCGAACTGTCGGCGACATCGGAAGTAGTTGGCCATAACTCTATCTCGACTTCCCGGCACGCACCACCGTCGTATAAATCTGCAGGAATTCTTGTGGTTGGTGGTGCCGTCATACTTCTCGATGGGCGCGGGGACGAAATCTCTCCGCCACGCCGATTGGCGTGACGGAGGAAAACGCTGGCACCCAACATTATATGGGGAGTAGTGTCGCCCACCAGCCCTCGACCCTGAGATGGGGTCGAGGAGTGCGAGTCTACACTCTCCCAGTCGGAAGGAAGCTCCTCTCCGGCCGACCGGAGCCACGGGTTCGGCGCGTCGCTGCGGATGACGCCTCTGAAGAACTTGACGCAGATCATCTCCCCGCTGGAGCCGCCCTTCGCTGAGGCGTGCCCTTAGATCCCCGCGGTTCTCCTCCGGCATGGGAGTACCGCGGGAAGATGCGGAAGCTTGTGCACGTCCCCCTGTTGCAGAGGGGGCTGCAGCCAGTACTCCCTTCCCTTTATCCCGGCTCCTGCGGCCGGGAGAGGTCGCCAAAGAGCGACTGGAAGCTTGGGCATCCACCATACGAACTCCTTGGCGGAGGACGCCGGAAGCCCCCGGCTGAATTGCCCACGACAACTTTCTTTCTTGGTGAGTCCACTAGACGGGCAATGTCACGGAGCCAAGGGGTGGCTGGGTGTCGCCCGTTAGTTGGACCGAGGATGATCCGAGAACAGCGGGCCGCATGAAGGCTTTGCATTGGGGTATCTTCCCCCAACGACAAAGCGCCCGTTGGGCCGTGAGCTCGGCTTGATGCGGCTCGCGCCCCTCCCGCCATGAAGGACCGGTGACCCGACTCCCTTACGGAGCCGAGATCGGCCGCGCCGCTTTCCTCGAGGGCGCTCTGGGCGATGAGATTCCGCCATACCGGACGATCTTGATTCTTGCAAACTTCTCAAAAGGAATGGAAGAACGGAACGATCTAACCACTAAGCCCCTACTGGCGCGCCACCGCTTTGGCCATCGCCAACAGCACCCTTGGATTGGGTGCTTGAGAGATTCGGATCGGGGCTTTTGTGGCAACCGCTCCAAAGACAGGAAGAACGGGATCTTTGGGAGCAAGCAAGAAAACGGTCGAGTTTACCCAGGTTCGGGCCCTCCAAAGGAGTAATAACCCTAGTCCTGCTTGGTGGTTTCTTCTGCTTTGAGAGTTCTTACAAGGCTGGGGAAGAAGACCCTCTGAGGTTCTGTCAACCAAGGATCAACAACCCTTCTCCCATGCACCCTAGCTCCCTTTTATACTCGGGCTGGCTGGGGCGCATGGGGCTTACAAGCTTGCGTAAAGCAAGCGTCTGACAAGCTGCTACAGTGCATTTAATGCACCCGTCACACTCTCTTACATCACATTTAATGCCTGTCCTAGCCGAATTAGACTTCGCCTTGGGTCCCGCCTGTCTGTCACCCCTGCAGGCTCCGCCAGGAGAGAGGGGATGTCGATTCGGGGCCACCCATCATTAATGCGCGCCTGGGGAAGACACGCCGCCATACCACTGCCTACACATCCTGCATTTAATGCGCACGTCTCGCATTAAATATCCTTGACCCTTCGCCCTGTAGCACAGATTGCGGGGTTGCTTCTTGGGAACTACGCCCCGAGGAGTGGCCTGAACGCCACTGCCCTTCCTGGCGAGCACCTTTGCTGGTCGCCCGGAGGAGTGGCTGGACGCCACTCGCCCCTGGCGAGCACCTTGGTGGTCGCCTGAGGAGTGGCTCGACGCCACTGTCCCCTGGCGAGCACCTTGGCTGGTCGCTCGAGGAGTGGCTCAACGCCACTGCCCCTCGGCGAGCACCTTCGCTGTCGCCTCGAGGAGTGGCTCAACGCCACTGCCCCTGGCGAGCACCTTCGCTGTCGCCCCGAGGAGTGGCCTGAACGCCACCTGTCCTCTGGGCGAGCACCTTTGCCGGTCGCCTGAGGAGTGGCCTGAACGCCACCTGTCCTCTGGGCGTGAGTACTTAATGCGGCTGCGTGGGTACCCCAGCGTTTAATACGCTGACACTCCCGTTCGGCAAATAATCTGTTTTTTTTTTAAGCAGAAGCTGTCCAGAAACTGAAACGAACGGGACATGTATCTGTCTCCAAAAATAGAAATATCTATAAATACCTAATGTAAGTGTTGGTTTGAGCACTAACCATGACATTTGGACGCAGCGTACCATGATCAAATTACAAGGTACTGCGTGTGTTTTACGGATCTTTGGGTTTTTTTCACCCCGCCATGCACTTCTTAAACTAGTGCATGCAGCCTGAGCACAACATCTTTTAATATAGTTCGACCACTAAAAACCATTTGCATGTTTACGGCATCTTTACTCTCTGTCTCATGCGGTCCTCCTCATCCAAACATGTAGTGGTCCAAGGCAAGATTACTACCGTGCTCGTTCTCCAAATCCAAATATAGTTCATGCCACGTATGCTCCCATACATGCTTCCCAGAAACGCACTTGCAATAGCTGTGTTTTGCTACTAAGATACGAGTTCCTGTGACGGCCCGCCTTTTTAGGGGCAGATCCGTACGCCTCGACAGCTACCCATGATGATTAGCTGTCAGGAACCAAGCATATTATTGCCAGGCAAAAGTCAAATTCCAACATTTTTATTCAATATAAGGCCTAACGGCCAGGGTTTTTACAGAAGAGGGCGCAGCAGGGCCCGAATAACTTACAAGCAAAACACCGCACAGGCAGGCCTGAGCAAAAGACTAAGACCTCAAAACCAAATTGCCATCTACGCACTCCTGGAACGCTCCAGCTTCTTCAAACTCTGAGAGGGGGTCGGGGTTGCAAGGGTGAAATCTGAGTACTCAACAAGTCGTACGGAAAACACTGAATATTACATGCAAGGGTGTAGCACAATATTGGTACAAGGTTAAAGTATTTGTGGATGCAGTTTTATTTGTAACATCATTTTACATGTTAAAACACAATCCATAATAATAGTAATCCAGGGGGGGTTCCATTCACAAAGTCATCACCATTAAACCACATCACCATTAAACCACATTCTCAAAACATGCTGTCAGCGTTCTAGCTAACAGGCACCTCTGAATTGGGTGCTTATGAGGTTCAAACAGGGGGCTTTCGGGGCAATTGCCGGGGAAAGGAAGAAGACGACCGGGGTACCGGGAAACTCAGGGGAACAAGGAGGCGCCAGAGCTTTTTACCCAGGTTCAGGCCCTCATAAGAGTAATAGCCCTAGTCCTGCTTTCTTTTGGTATTGCTTGTGTTCTTGCTGAAGGAAATGAAAGCCTTACAATCTTTCGAACCCCCTCTCCCATGCACCCTGGCTCCCTTTTATACTAGGGCTGACGGGGACGCACGGGTGGCTTACACCGCAAGCCACCATCATTACACTGGCATGGGATTATTTATTGCGCACGTCGCTCGTTCTTACTCTTCATTAATGACTGCCGCGGCTGTCACAATCCCACCTCGGGCCCCCCGTCCACCAACGCTTCCCGTTACGTCAGGGGGTAAGGTGTTGCCGTGATGTCACGCAATTAATGCGTGCCTGGGGAAGGCGGGCCGTCGCACTGCATCCCGCACGCCTTGCATTTAATGCGCACAACTTGCATTAAATGCCCTTGACCTCGGGGGAGTGGCCCGCGTGCCACCTTTCCCCGGGGCGACCACCTTCCTGGTCGCCCAGGGGCGTGGCCTGGCTGCCACGTGTCCCCGGGGCGACCACCTTCCTGGTCGCCTAGGGGCGTGGCCTGGCTGCCACGCGTCCCCGGGGCGACCACCTTCCTGGTCGCCAGGCGTGGCCTGGCCGCCACGTGTCCCCTGGCGACCACCTTCCTGGTCGCCAGTGGCGTGGCCTGCCGCCACGTGTCCCCGGCGACCACCTTCCTCGTCGCCAGGGCGTGGCTGGCCGCCACGTGCCCTCGGTCGACCACACCCCTGGCGACCTTGTTAACTGCGGGGGAGTGGGGACCCTGGCGCAAAGTACGCCGACAGTAGCCCCCGGGTCCACCCAGGAGCGCTTTTTGACCTACCAACTTCCTTTTTCTCTCTTTTGAATACTAATCGGAGAACCGCTCAGCCTCCCGGGTGGGGCCATTAATTAGCCCACTCGCCCCGCAGCCTTCGGGAGACTTTACGGCTTCTTAGGTTCCCGAAGCGGTTTGCGCCATTATTCCCATCTGCAACCGCCGCACGATCCTTGGGACACGCCTTCTTAACGGGCTTTTGAACTTCCTCTCTTTTCCCGAACCGCCGCGTCCTTTTGGTTCTCATGGTGGCTTTCCTCGCAGCCTTATAAAAGGCGGCCAGGGGAACTCCTCCTTCCTCTAACTCTCCTCACCCTGCCTCTCTTCCTGGCTTTAGAGCTTCCTTCTCCTTTGTCTTTGCCGACGGACTTCGACATTCTTCCGCACCCGATGGCTCCCATTCTTCCTCGTCGGCCGCCGAGGAGGAGATTGCCGCCCGCATTTCTAACATAATCAGCTGGATCTCTCCGTCTTGCCACGGACCGCCGAGCCCACCGCCCCGGAGGTGATCTTTTCGGTGGCGACTTCTTGCGAACTCTTGCCACCGGTTTCGGATTTTTATCTCTCCGTCCTCAACTTTTATGCTATTCACCACATCCATCTTCCCCAACTCCGTCGTTCTCCTTGCTTTGCTTCGCCCACTTCGTGAAATGTTCATAGGAGTGCTCCCCAACCTCCTTCTTTTTCGCTTCTTCTACACCCTCGCGCCACGGGCGGCAACTCTTTATTCACGGAGTCTGTCACCGCGGCTCGCTGACGGGTCCATGTCACGCTACCTTCCTCTCGGATCGCCGATCCACCGAGGAACTGGCGTGAAGATTGGATGTCTGTAGGGACGATAGTGGCATTGAGGTGCTGGAGCTTCCGCCTGGCCCGGCGGTCAGCAACCCCAACTGGGGGCCCATGTGAGCGAGACGCCCGAAGCTTCAGCCATGCTAGCGCTGGCCGACCACTGCGGACGGCGGGTTTGGCAGAGGCCCATGGTCATTCGGGACTTCGCTTTCCGGAGGTCGTGCCCTCTTCGCCGCCAGCGTCGCCGCCTGGCAAGACAAGGCGTCGGCGACGGGACCCGGAGCATTCCTGGAGGTAACTCGTTTCACCTTGAGCCATCCCTCTCCCTTCTACGCTATGGGTCGAATTTTGGTGCTGACAGTGTTTTTATTCTCTGGGGCTTCTCCCCTTCCTCTCTTTTTTGTGTGCCAGCCGCCGGGAACCTGTCTTCCGACGCGATCGACAGGTGGATGGCGCAACTGGGCTTCGTCGGCCCCATTCCGGAATTCCCGGACGGCGCGGTCCCGCTCTGCCGGTTGTCGCCGGGGGAGCGCGCGACGATAGTCCGTGCCATGCCGTCGATGGACGCCATGGGCACGCCCGACGTGACACGCCGGGCACCCTTGACAATCCGGGACCCTCACTCCCGGGCGCCAGTGGGGAGGGCACCTAGGAGGCGCAGCGCGTCGGATGACGGCGATGATGATAGACGGTAATGGTGGTCGTTCCCAAAGGCCCCGCCTTGGCTCGACCGGGCGGGAACTCTACTACGGCGAGGACTTCTTCGCTGGCGGCCGTTTCCTCGTTGGTGGCGGGAGGTTTGCCGACCACCGGGGCCCGTCCCTCCTTGCTCCCGCCGGGTGGGGACAACAAACCTTCCGGCTCCTCCTCGGCCTTCGCCCGGGGTGGTGGGGCGACCACCGCCCGCGGCCTTGCCGGCATTGCTGACGCCGCCACCACTGCGTGGCGAATCTTCCTCGCCGCGCCGCCACCGCCATGGCGTCAGCGATTCGCCAGCCGCTTGGCCGGTTCTTAGGCCGACAGACTGCACCGACAAAGACTGCAGCCGGGTCCTTACTCCGAGCGTGCCTCGGTTCCCAAGGCCATCACCTAGGTACTTATTCAAAAAATGCACATACAGTACGGAATTTAAGTTTCTTTGAGCGGCATTTTGCCGTTACTTACGCCTTTCACGTCTCTTTCTTAGGGTTCCCGCCCCGGACCCTTCCGTTGCCCAAGCCGCGGGTGGTCCGGGCGCCGTGGCTGCAGGGGTCGCGCCATCCGGGGTAGCCGATCCCCAGGACGGCCGGGCAGGGGAGGGCGACTCTGCCGGGCGGTTCTTTGGCGCTGCCGCTGCATCTGAGGTCCGCTCGGCCTCGCCCCTACCGGATCCACCCACCGCCTCGCTCGGCGACGAGACGCTTTGCCGGCCTCGGCCGAGCTTTATTCCAAAGCGGCGGTCGTTTCAGCGACGAGCGAGGAGCGGTTGACGAGGCGGAATCGAGATTAACCGCCTCCGCAAAGAGGTAGAAGATCTGGCGCGATCGGGGCTGGATCGAGCGGAGCTGCGGCTGGAGCGGAGCAGCTGAACAAAGCACCCGCCGCGAAGAGGCTCTTGAGCCGAGGCGGAGAAGGCCGATAGGGCCTGGGCCAGGCGTGGACACCTCGCAGATGCTTTGCGCCATGCCTTCAACCGAGCAATGGCCACCTTGCTCGTTAAGCTGGAGCGGCCGGGTCGCAGGAGGAGAAGCCACGGCACTATGCCTTCTCGCAGCTGCATCAGACTTCCTTACGCTGCCGCCGCCCTCGCCGCCAGTCCGTCCAGAGGGCGCGCAGCGATCGCGCGCCACGGGCGTGGCACGTGCTGGCTTGTTGCGCAAGCCGTGACTTAACTCGATCCAGCCCACGGTCCGGATCGAAGGCGGCTGCGCAGCGGAGGAGCGGAGTCCACGACGCTTCCGAAAGCGTGTCGCGGCTCACCGGTGGCGATGGAGAACCTCGTGTCGAGGCGGTAGGCGAGGACGTGGCGCTTCATCCGACGTTCTCCCGCTTTGAGGATGTGGCGGCGGCCGCCGAGGCGGCGCAGAGGACGAGGAGGATCCCCCGCAGCGTAGTTAGCTAGTTTGCTTTACTTTTGCCTCAGAAAACTTCAGACGCAAGACAGTTCAAATGGAATGGAAGCACGGCTTCCCGCTATATGGCTTAAAGATTTCTTTGTTCTTATTCTTTACGGCTCCACGCTGAACGCTTGGAGACTTAAGGTCTTGAGCTAGGAACGATCACTTAGCGAGTTCAAGCGGGGCCCCTGTGTTCTTGGCAGTGGTGTTCGAGTCGCCGACTTCACGGGGACACCCCGAGTGTCATGACCGTGCCGGGATCGTGCTAAACTAGCCATCCAATCACCCGCCCCCGTCGCCGCCACACTTAGTGATCCTACCTCGCATCGGGACAGGTACTGAGAGGCAAATCGCCCGGCACTATCCGACAGAAGGCAAAAGACCGAAAAGGGCGGTGAAGATCAGGCGGTTTGGACAGGAAAAAGAGTATTTAACTTCAAAAGAGGGCCTCCCGACCGCGGCGGAAGCGGAAGACATACTCGGCCGGTCGGGGGACGGAACCAAGGACTTACAACCAATCAAGGGTAGAACTTGCGCAGATTTCCTATATTACGAGTTTGCTAGCTCCTCGCCGTCTTCGTGGCCAACCTGACCGCCGGGACGAGAGACAGAGACCACTTTGAAAGGTCCTTCCCAGAGGAGCGGTTTATGCGACCGGCATGCGTCTGGATTCTTCGCAAGACCAGGTCGCCATCGCCGGCGTTCTCTCATTAACCCGGAGGCGTGGTACCGCTGAGGCTCACTGGTACTTTGCAGCGCCGCAAAGCTGCCGATCCTCGCGCCTCTTCCAAGAGGTTGATGTCATCTCGACGCAGCCTCTCCCTGGTCTTCATCCACAAACGCGGTAACGCGAGGTGACCCCTGGCCCAGCCCCGAGGGGAGAAACAGCCGCCGCACTGTGAAGAAAGGGGTTTCCCCAGAGTCTTGGCTTAGGAGTGGTCCGAGTGACCACAACACAGCCGGAGCTCTTCGTCCACCGGGCGCCACGCTTGTGGAGTCGGTCGAACGCCTGTCTTGAGGCCCTTCAAGACCGGTAGCGTTGGCTCGACCGGGCCGTTGCTCCTGGGGTGAGCGACCGAGGCAAACAGACCTTGGTGCCCATCTCTTCACGTAGTCTAAGAAGGCCGCGCTTAGTGAATCGGGCGCCGTTGTCGGTGATGATACGGTTAGCGACCGGCGGGCAAAAATCTCTCGTATGAACTTGACAGCCGGCCCGCGTGGTGGATCTTACTGCCTCGGCTTCTACCCACTTGGTGAACTTGTCGATGGCGACGAACAGGTGGGTGTAGCCCCCTGTGGCCCGCGGGAACGGGCCCAGGATATCCAGCCCCCAGACCGCGAAGGGCCAAGAGAGCGGGATAGTCTGCAGGGCTTGGGCTGGTTGGTGGACCTGCTTGGCGTGGAACTGACACGCTTCACATCTCCTCACCAGCTCGCAAGCATCCTGGAGGGCGGTTGGCCAATAGAACCCTTGACGGAAAGCTTTTCCCGCCATCGTTCGTCGGACACATGGCTCCCGTGACACGCCTCCATGGATATCCGAGAGCAAACCGCTCCCTCTTCCCGAGTGATGCACTTCGTAAGAATTCCATTCTTACCCCGGCCAGATGTGTCCCCGCCCACCAGGGTATAGCACTTGGCCTTTCGTGCTATCTTCTCACGACGCATCATCATCGGGCACACTTGATCCCGCAGTAGGCCAGGATCGGATCCATCCATGTGCCTTCCTGGTCATACAAATGACCACGCAGGTGGTCGTCCGAGTACTTCGCCTCGCCGGCATTTCAACGGAACCGCCTTCCCCGAGCGAGGCTGAAGCGGCATCACCATCGCCCCCGCCAGAAATGGGGCTGCGATGGACTGGTCGCGAAGCCTTTCCTCAAAGACCCCGGACCGCAGACAGAGACCTGGTCGGCGAAGCCGAGCGAGCTCGTCCCGCCAGATGGTTGTCACGCTGGGATGTGAGTGTATCCCTCCTTCGAATGCCTTTCCAACTTCCCCGACCTCCGCCAGGTATGTCGCCATGACGGGTCAGACAGAAAAGTCCTTCCTTGCCTGATTGACGACCGCCAGGAGTCGCCTTTACTTGCAAAGCGCCGGACACCGATGGTCATGCGCGGCACGGAGCTCAGCCAAGAAGCCCTCGTGACTCGGCGACGTTGTTGGTGGCCTTGAAGTCGAGGGCGACCACGCATTTGAGGAGGTCCTGGTCGGAGAGACCAGAGAACCCCACCGCGCCTTCAAGCCTGGAAGACCCGTCGAAGAAGAGCGTCCCAGGGGAGGCGCGGGGACCTCATCGCCTTCGGACTCGATGGAGTCCACTCGACCATGAAGTCCGCCAGCCTTTGACTCTTTATTGAGGTACGAGGAGCAAACTTGATACCGAACTCCCCCAGCTCAACGGACCACTTGGCGATGCGACCCTCCGCTTCTCGGTTGTGGAGGATCTCGCGCAGGGGGTACGAGGAGACCACTCAGATCTCTCCCTTGGAAATAGTGCCGTAACTTTCTTGACGCCACTACCACCGCATAGACCATTTTACGAGCCTCGAGGGTACCTTGTTTCTGCGTCGTGGAGCACTTTGTCGATGTAGTAGACCGCCGTTGGACCCCTTCCTGCTCCGCTACCGGGCCAGCCATACTACACAGGGCTGGCCGCCACATACAAGAAGAACGGTCGCCTGCTCTGGGGCTTACCAAAGACCGGAGGAGAAGAGAGGTACTTCTTCAGATCTTCAAACGCTTGTTGGGCTTCTGGGTCCATTCAAATGAGTTGGTTTTCTTCAACAACTTAAACAAGTGGCAGATTTTTCTCCCCGAGCCGATATAAACCGCCCAGTGAGGCTAGCCGCCAGCCAAGCATTGCGCTTGCTTGAGCCGGTAGGCGGTCGATTCGCTCAATTGCTTCTATTTTCTCCGGTTGACTTCGATTCCACTACCGAGACCAGAAACCGAGCAGCTTCCTGACGAGACACCAAACACGCACTTTTCGATTCAACTTCAGTGCAGAGTTTCGAGGTGAGAGAAGGTCTCTTCAAGGTCCTCGTATAAGCTCGTCGGCCCTCTTCGTTTTCACGACCAGATCATCAACATACACTTCGAGGTTCTTCCCTATTTGGGGCCGGAACACAATGTGCATAGCCCGCTGATAAGTGGCACCAGCGTTTTCAGCCCGGGAAGGCATCTTGACGTAGCAATATACACCGAGGAGTCACAAAAGCGGTCTTCTCTTCGTCTTCCTGCGCCATGCTGATCTGATGATAACCGGAGTAGGCGTCGAGGAAGCACAGAGCTTCGCACCCCGCCGTGGAGTCGACGACGATGTCTATCCGCGGCAAGGGGTACGGGTCCTTGGGACAGGCTTTGTTGAGGTCGGTGAAGTCGATGCACATTCGCCACTTCCCATTAGACTTCTTTACAAGCACGGGGTTGGCCAACCACTCGGGTAGGCGGCCTCCCGCACAATCTTGGCAGACAACAGCTTTCCACCTCGCCCCGAATGGCGCCCTGCCGCTCTGGCGCCGCCACGGATCTTCGCCGAACCGGCGCGCGCTTCCAGAAGCGTTGTTAATCGGTGCTCGATCACCTCCTGGGACCCGGTCATTTCTGATGGTTCCCAGGCGAACACATCCAGGTTAGACCGGAGGAAGGTGACGAGCGCGTCTTCCTATTTGGCGCTGAGGTCGGTGCCGATCTTGACGACCTTGCCCGAGCCTTCCTCGCCCATGGGGACCGCCTTTGCCTCGCCCACGGCTCGGGCGAGCGCTGGACTTGGCCGAGGGGAGCCCGGTTGTCGCCCTTGTCGCTGGCCGAAGCGGTGGTGCCGGCAAGATCCTGCACTGTCACGAGCCGCAGGCTTCCAATCTATCCACCTTCACCGTAATGGGACCCCCTGTGTCCCGGGATTTTCACCAAAGATGTAGGCGTAGTGGGCCACCGCCATGAACTTA
Organism: Rhipidocladum racemiflorum; assembly: GCA_036346355.1. Lineage (NCBI taxonomy): Eukaryota > Viridiplantae > Streptophyta > Magnoliopsida > Poales > Poaceae > Rhipidocladum > Rhipidocladum racemiflorum. Next base: position 81,181,937 of record CM070573.1, on the reverse strand, counting down.
ACCAGGCCGGCGACCGAAAGCAGGCATTATAGGGAGGTCGAAGTCGGCGACTCAAAATCTACCGGCTCCGCTCGGAAGTTCTCTGAACTTCCGAACGCATCGGGCAATCGGACTTGTCCTGTGGGTAGGAGGCCCACCCCGGGCTACTCCAGAAAGCGGGCCGGCGCAGCCTCGTGACGGATCTGAGCGCCTGATACGCCCGATCGACAAAGCAGTTGATGGCACCGCTTCCATCAACCAGGACCCGCCTAACTCAGATTAAGCGGACCGTGGGGACACCACGATCGGAGATGGCCAGGGCCGGAGGTGTTCTCTGGGTGGTCGGCCCGACTGAAAGTGATCGGCCGTTCGACCACTTCACGGCCGGCCTGGCCCGAGATCGACGTGGTGGCACACACCGCCTCGATCCCGCTTGTATCGCGAAGTTCGAGGAGTAGGTGGCGAGCCACCGCGGTATGAACGCCACCGTGTGCTCCGCCCGGAAGGCTAGCGGAGCCACATCTTCGTCGTCTTCGCAATCTTTCTCGCGGCGTTTCTTGAGCCGCCTGTCGACCAGCTTGGATACAACTTGGCAGTCCTCCAAGTCATGTCCGCTCGTTCGATGGATGGGGCAATAGGGCTTGCCGCCATCGTTTTCGCGGCGGGGCGAGCGACGGTCCTTGCGGTCGCCGCGCTGCCCGGCGCCGTCCGTTGGTCCCGATCATCATGACGCCGGATTTGGGCTCCGGCCAGCGACCAAGACCTCCTAGCGGTTGCCTCCCTCCGCTTTTTCTTTTTCTTCTTGCGGTCGGAGGACTTCAGGGTGCCAACGTCACCGGAATCGGAAGGCCTCGTGGCACACTTCCGAGCTTCGGCCGCCCTGGCGCACTTGTGCGCCAGGGAGAACAACTCAGATGTGGTTGAGATGACGCGCGTGGCCATCTTTTCCCGCATCTTCTGGTCCCGACCCTCCGGAAGCGATGATCACCGATCGCCAGAGATCCGGATCGTGGTTGCGGCATGGCTGAACCGCCGATGAACTCTCTCGTGGACTCCTCCGCCTCGCTTCCAGAGCGTGGAGGTCGCCCTCCACGCCTGGTTGAGCGTAGGAGCCTGAAAGTTGGCGACAAAATGTCGCATAGCCCCTCCCACGAGTGCACAGAGCCTCGCGGGAGGTTAAGTAAGCCAAGGACGGGGCAGAGCCCGTTAGTGACGTCGGGAGGTAGTTGGCCATGACCTTCTCGGACCCTCCCGCCGCTCGTACCACCGTGGTGTAGATCTGAAGGAACTCCTCTGGGTTGGTGGTACCATCATACTTCTCGATGGAGGCGGGGCGGAATCTCTCCGGCCATGCAGCTTGCCGAAGGCGGAGAGAGAACGCCTGCACCCAACGTTGTAGGGGAGTAGCGCCGCTCGCCACCCCGATCCCGAGGAGAGGATGAGGAGTGCGACCTGCGCTCTCCCTAGAGTCCGAGGGAGAGACCCTGTCTTATGCCCCGCGACGCGTTCGCGGAGGACATGACGCAGTCGCTGCCGCCAAGCGCCGCCGCCTTCGCCGAGGCGCGATCGGAGGTCTTCACGGTTCCCCTAGACTCGGGGGACGCGGGAAGAAGCGGAATCATGTGCATGTCCTCAGAATCGAGGGGTTGCAACCAGGACCCTTCCTTGTCCCGACCCTTGACGCCGAGGGGTCGTCAGGTGGTGGCCGGAACCTGGCACGTCAGCGCTGCTGTTCCTCGCCGCCACGCCACGGAAGCCTCCGGCCGGTCGCCACTTCAACTTGTTGTCAGCGGCGCCCACCAGGTGGACGATGTCCCGCAGCCCACGAGTGGCCGGGTGTTCGCCCCGCAGTTACCGGGGATGATCGAGAAGCGCCGCCGCATGGAGGCTTCGCTGGGTGTCGCCACCAGCCGCCAAGCGCCGCTGGATCGGCCGACCCGGCGTAGGAGCCATGCGCGCGCCTCTGCGGAGGGACCGGGTGGCCCGGCCCTCCCCGAACGTCGGGATCGGCCACGGGCGCCGCTTTCCTCGGGCAAATTGCCGCGATTGAGTGCGACCGCCATGCGCATAAGCGCCTCGCTTCGCCGAGCTTCGAATCGAGATGGAAGGAAGAGGGCAATCTAACCACCAAGAGCCCCTACTCGCGCGCCACCGCTGTCGCCGTTCTAGCTAACAGCACCTCTGAATTGGGTGCTTATGAGGTTCAAACAGGGGCTTTCGGGGCAATTGCCGGGAAAGGAAGAAGACGACCGGTACCGGAAACTCGTGGGAACAAGGAGGCGCCAGAGCTTTTACCTGTGTTCAGGCCCTCATAAGAGTAATAGCCCTAGTCCTCGCTTTCTTTTGGTATTGCTTGTGTTCTTGTCAAGGAAATGAAAGCCTTACAATCTTTCGAACCCCTCTCCCATGCACCCTGGCTCCCTTTTATACTAGGGTCGACGGACGCATGGGTGGCTTACCCCACCACCATCATTACACTTTGGCATGGGATTATTTATTGCGCACGCCGCCGTTCTTACTCTTCATTAATGATCGCCGCAAATTGTCACAATCCCACCTCGGCCCCCGCCCACCAACGCCTTCGCTACGTCGTGGGGTAAGGTGTCGCCGTGATGTCACGCAATTAATGCGTGCCTGGGGAAGGCGGTCGTCAGACCGCATCCTCAAGACGCCTTGCATTTAATGCGCACAACTTGCATTAAATGCCCTTGACCTCGGGAGTGGCCCGCGTGCCACCTTTCCTCGGCGACCACCTTCCTGGTCGCCAGGGCGTGGCCTGGCGCCACGCTGGCCCCTCGGCGACCACCTTCCTGGTCGCCCAGGGGCGTGGCCTGGCTGCCACGTGTCCCCGGGGCGACCACCTTCCTGGTCGCCCAGGGGCGTGGCCTGGCTGCCACGTGTCCCCGGGGCGACCACACCCCTGGCGACCTTTTTAACTGCGGGGGAGTGGGGACCCTGGCGCAAAGTACGCCGACACATGCACCAAGATCTACTTGAGCTAGGTTACGGGATTCACCCCAATTAAACTTAGCTTCATTTACCGGAAGCACGGCGTATTCGAATACCATTTATTCACTCTGCAGAGGTGTTCAGCTTTACCCACAAGATTCCACGATCGTTAATGCCAACTCGAGTTTAACACGCAACTTAAATGCGTGCGGCCGGATCGAGGTTATCATAGCTTTTCGTTGGACATTTCCTCTTCGGCCCCTATTCGGTAGAGTTTTGCTCCACATTATCCCGGTCCCCACTTGGCCGTGTGGAGTGCTTGGTCCCGCCATCGTGGCACCTACCGCTAGAACCCGAATGCCACAGCTTCCTCAGGCACACTTTCGTTTCACTCCCATAATCATTGGACCATCTCCCACACCGGGAAGGTAACCACTGCTCCTATAGGTATTCCGAGGGAAAGTACAATGTACCGAGCTATGTTGGGTCACGCCAACGGTTGACCGCCCAACCTGTGGTTGAACGAGTTCTTAAGTTATTTACTTTGCTCAAGGGATTATGATCCTTACATTGCCAAAGACCAAGCCTTTTCCGATCCACAAACCAATCCGTACCAACTGCATTTCAAATGCACCACAACCAACCATGGCATTAATCATCACCGGATTGGAACTCATCCTCTCCGGATTTATCCAATTCTGTCCCCAAATCGTAGCACTTTTCCAAACATAACCGAACCAACGGTTCGGCAAATTTTTATTTCCATTCTCAAAACATTTGACTAAACTAACAGATAATAATAATTATTATCGAATATTAATTAACCTAAGGTCACAAGGATGTAATTAGGTTCAATATTTTTCAAGGAAGTCTCATGAGCAAATCGGCATTAACTAAGAATCACGTCATTCTTAAAATAAACGGATTTGCAATATTTCAACATACAGTAAAGTAATGCGGTAGAAAATAGTAATTAACTATAATAAGGCATGAATAGGTTCAACATGTTCAAAGGTGTACGGCTTGCCTTGTGAGGCGGAGAGGTTCCCTAGTTCGGGGTTGGTGCAGTCGAGCTCGGCTTCACGCGGGTCCGGCTCCTGTCCCAAGGACTGCTCCTGTTCCTGTGTCGGTTCCGGGAGTTGATACTGCTCGGTCGTCGGCTCTAGCGTAAATAAACACCATAAGATAAACAATAAACAATAAAAAAAACACAAAAAGAAAGAAGAGAAAAGAAAAGAGAAAAACCGAGAGAGAAAATAAGCCGGAAATGGGTCGGAGGGCATTTTGGGAATTTTTGAAACTTGGTTTGGCGGAACGGAGGTCATTTTTGGACTCTGTGGCTCGAAACGGTTCGGAAAAGTATATTTGGGCTATTTTTGGGCTTTCGGTTATTTTTGGAGTATTTTTGGGTATTTAAATGGATAAAACGGATTTCTGGAAATTAAAATCCGAAATAAAGAAATGGAAAAAGGGCACTGTTCAAATGGGCTGCGTAATGGCGGGTCGGCTGGTTTCAGCGTGGGGAATGGCCATCGGGCGGCCACGTTCTTGGCCAGGCCACCCTGACAGGTGGGCCCGGTGCGCAGAGAGAGAGGAGGGTGGTGGTGGTGCGTGGGGCGTGGGAGCCGAGTCTGGCGGGTGGGCCACGGTGGTCGGGCGAGGTGAGCCGGTGGGCCGGTTGTCGGCCTTCGCGGAGGCCATGGCCGAGAGATGGGCGGCAGCGTCGCCGGAGATAGAGACGGCCGTTATCGCGACTTAGGCACCGGATTCTCGGGTTTTGGGAGAAAACGGAGAGCATCTCACCACGGTGCTAGGCACGCCTCTGAGGAGGTCCAAGCGGTGGCGGAGAGAGGCGGGTAGGCGTCAGCCGAGAGGAAGGAGGCGATCGTGGGGCGCCCACTAAGGGCACGGGAGGGCTGGAGAGGAAGGGCAAACGGAAGAGGAGTGGATGGCGAGCTCTGAGGGCCAAGAATGGCGGCCGGAGGGGCTATAAATAGCCGGGGAGAGGAGCTCGGGTCGTCGGCCCTAATCATGGCGGCGGGAGAGCGGCGTGGCGACGGATCGGACGGCGCGCAGGCTCGGGGCTCGCCGGCGCGCGCGCTTAGCGCGCGATGGGGTGGAGTGCTCACGGCCTAAGCGGCGGCGACGGACAGCGGTGCAGCGTCACGGGCGGAAGTGAGCGCTCGCCATGGCAGAGGAGGTCACGGAGACGATGCACAGCGCCATGCGATCGCTGCGCGCTGGCGCGAGGCTAACGCTGGTTCCGACAGCGCGAGCGAAGGCAGGAGGCGGCAAGCGGGGCGAGGCGCAGGGGCGAGGAGAAAACGGCAAAGCCGAGAAAGGAAAGCGCCCATACGGCGAAACTTTCCGAAAACGGAAAGAACTCGTAATTTAACCGAATAAATTCAAATAAAATCCGAAAAATTCAGCAAAATTCATAAAATGCAATTAGAGTCTAATTCAAACTTAAATTTGAAATTTTAGGGTTATTTCAACCTACCCCCCTTAAAATAAATCTCGTCCCCGAGATTTACTCACCTGGGGAAGAGGTTGGGAAAATCCTGCTGTAATTCCGATTCCTTTTCCCACGTAGTTTCTTGGAGCGTGTGATTCTTCCATAGTACTCGGCAGGCTCGGACTTTGTTATTTCGGAGCTCTTTTTCAACCGTCTCAATAATCCTGACTGGTTCCTCTATATAGGTCAGATCATTCTGTAGGTCGATTTCTTCTAACGGCACTCGTTCTGACTGCTGATGGAAATGTCCTCTCTGAGGCATACTGTGAATTTCCAAACAAATCCTGAACCAACTGTAACTTGCATGCCATTCCTCTGATCCTGTCAGAATCTTCGTACGGTCCAGTCTATCCGGTCTCAGCTCCTTATTTTTCATCCAAAATGGCGCGGGTTTTGATGGTCGATATTTCTCTGATATAATTCCCTTTCGGAGCCAATGTATCCTTTCTCTTGCACTTAATTTCACGGACTTTTGTATCCTGAACGAGCTGGGTTCCACTGCTGTTTAATCCTAGTCCTTTATTCTGTCCCAAGGGTTTTATATTTCCTTCCGTGATGTCTGGGCTGTCTTGGTAACCGAGGTTGTGTGGAGGACCTTGGAAATTGGTGTGGGAGGCTTTTGTGGACAACAATAGGTGGCCTAATTGGGTCCCAAGTGTTTAGAGCGTAGGTTCTCGATATTTCCTTCAGACTTTGGTCGTTTCTTCTCTACTTGTCTACCTGGCTGAGGGTGGAGTACTGTGTCAAAGTTCAAACCGGTCCTTGTAGCCTTACTCAGACTTTCCCTGAACATTGAGCTAAACTAACTCACAATCTGACTCAGGGGATTCTTTGTGGTCCATCAATCTGGGTTGAATCTAATTCTACTAAATGGTTCTTTCCAAGAGATCTCCCTGGTAGGTCAATCCATTAGTGATGTTCCTTCTGTCGTCAATCCTTGCTGATTCTTTAGGTAACCTGGCGGCAAGGTCTTTTCTTTCCTTTCCCATTTATATACTGCACCGTGTGAGGGTGGTGGCGATCGGCTATTGTTTTGGTGGTCCATCTTATCTTTCCGACATACTTTACATCCAAATCCAACCACGTGTTTATTCATTACTTTCACAAGATTCCTTTCTTCAACACCGTATATCCTTGCGTTTAGTAGAGCGTCGACCATTTGGGTGGGTGAATTTTGTCAAAATCAATCCTCTTATATCCTCGTCTCAATAAACTAGTCTGTCTTTCAAGGAAGCCTTCTGGCCTTTCTAACACTGTCAAGGTCTAACTGCCGCAACTCGCATTCTAGCCGGGAACGTGTCCTTTTCTTAAATTATTTAATGGCGTTCCTTCTTGTGCAAACCTTAGCCATCATGTTTACTTTTCCTCTGGGTGATTCCGATTTTGAGGTTGAAACTCAAGTCCAATTATTTTCCTTTATTGACTATTCGGACTCTGTTGTGTTCATCTCAGAGGGTCGCCATTCTAGGGGTGCCGAGCTAAAGGTTGGTTATTTCCGGAATAATTCTTTGGCTAATTCCTTGTCCTATTATTCTCTAAAACTTCCGACTTCGCCACCGACATGGGTTGCTTTCATTCCATCATTACTTGGTTGTTGAGATCATTTTTATTCCACCTCTCAGTGGTGATGTGTCACGGGGAAGAAGTCTTATTTAACTCAGTATATATTTTTTTTGTTCAACATTCGCACAGTTCATGTGTCAAAAACAACTGCTTTATTACCAATATATTGTTCAGACCTTACATTCTTGATAGTACAAGTTGATCCTAATCTTTATCCCTTGGATCTCTATATCCAAGTTGCCACATTCAAATCTGGCTATTAGTCTACTTCCGGTTGCTTGGAATTTCTAGCAATTCCTTATTAACGGTACTTGTTTCGATTGTTGTTCCTTTGGCGGTGACATGATTGGATATCTTCGGCTGGTGTCTTTCCTTTGTCCTATCTTGTATCTTATTCCTTGGGTATCTCTGCTTCTGCTGTTGCGGTGAACGGGTTACTAGCTGTCGGTTGGTGGAGGTGAGGGTCTATCACTCGCGTCTGGGCTACCAGGGTCGGTAGACTTTTCTTTGGGCAATTGCGTCTGAAATGTCCCATTTGTCTGCAATGATAGCATTTATCCCACCTCGTGGGACAATTATGCTAAGTGGTCTCCATTGCGGTTGTAGCACTTAACTGATTTAATGAGGTTTCGCAGGGGTTGGTTGCTCTTTTTCTTTTGAATGCTTTTTGTTAGGGAATTCTTGGGTGAGGACTGGGGTCTTTCCTCCGATCTGGGTGGGAGTCGGTTTCCATGTCTGTTGAATTTCTTTCTTTCTCTTTTTCATTATTTTTAATTCATTCCGGCTTCTTCGATTGCATATCCATTTGTCCATTATCGATTTACATGTCCTTTATGGTCGAGGTGTGGAACTTCGTGCTCCTCTCGTAATTCTTCCAAAGATTCTTTCATCCTACTAGCTTGAGGGTCCATCTCCTTGGGAATATCACCGTAAAGTAGTCGGATTCGCTCAGATATCCCATCGCTGTACTTTCCTCTTGTCTGTCCAGATTTCCTTGGGTGTGTCCTTGAGGTTTTTCAACTAGCCGTTCGAAAATTCTTTCCAATAACTGCGTATGGTGCCTTTCCGTTTGTTGTCTGTTTCTTTCCATTATGGCCAGTAATTGAGCTAGGTTGACTGGGTGATTTACTGACTCTTCATTTTTGCTTGAGCTGTCATGCAGGAATTTTGATCCAAAATCTGCCATGGTCTCAATCTGACTTTCTTTTCGGTCTGCAGCAGTGTTTTGAGGAAAACGAAAAAGACGAGTAAGAATTTAGGGCATGGGGTGAGAATAGCAAGAATAGATGGGGCTCAGATGAATTGAGGGAACCTTTGAATTAGACGGGGATATATAGATATTTTAAGCAATCAAAATCACAGAGATAGAGAACTTAGCAATTTTATAAGACATGGACCATGCAAAAACCGTTTTAAGGTTCGGCATAACCCATTTTACATTACAAAAACCTAAAACAAAGAAGGGCACAACTTCTACGACTAACGGTCTAACTATCACGACGGCATCATCCCTAAGTCGCTTGGCGAAAATCGCGGGATTTTGAATTTTAGATGGGCATTTAAACTTTAAAACAAGACCTAAGGGATAAGAAGCTCTAAAGAAGATAAGGTAGCAGGGAAGAAGGAGACGGAATAATACTTATATTTTCGAAATTCATTTTGTTTGTATATCAAAATAAGTTTTGAAAGGTTTCCTAATCCAACTTAAGGTCTTAATCTATGGTCAAGCCAAAGCTCTGATACCACTTGTGACGGCCCGCCTTTTTAGGGGCAGATCCAGACGCCTCGACAAACTACCCAGGATGATTAGCTGCCAGGAACCAAGCATATTATTGCCAGGCAAAAGTCAAATTCCAACATTTTTATTCAATATAAGGCCTAACGGCCAGGGTTTTTACAGAAGAGGGCGCAGCAGGGCCCGAATAACTTACAAGCAAAACACCGCACAGGCAGGCCTGAGCAAAAGACTAAGACCTCAAAACCAAATTGCCATCTACGCACTCCTGGAACGCTCCAGCTTCTTCAAACTCTGAGAGGGGGTCGGGGTTGCAAGGGTGAGTACGGGAGTACTCAACAAGTCGTACGGAAAACACTGAATATTACATGCAAGGGTGTAGCACAATATTGGTACAAGGTTAAAGTATTTGTGGATGCAGTTTTATTTGTAACATCATTTTACATGTTAAAACACAATCCATAATAATAGTAATCCAGGGGGGTTCCATTCACAAAGTCATCACCATTAAACCACATCACCATTAAACCACATTCTCAAAACATGCACCAAGATCTACTTGAGCTAGGTTACGGGATTCACCCCAATTAAACTTAGCTTCATTTACCTAAGCACGGCGTATTCGAATACCATTTATTCACTCTGCAGAGGTGTTCAGCTTTACCCACAAGATTCCACGATCGTTAATGCCAACTCGAGTTTAACACGCAACTTAAATGCGTGCGGCCGGATCGAGGTTATCATAGCTTTTCGTTGGACATTTCCCTCTTCAGTCCCTATCCGGTAGAGTTTTGCTCCACATTATCCCGGGGTCCCCACTTGGCCAGTGTGGAGTGCTTGGTCCCGCCATCGCGGGCACCTACCGCTAGAACCCGAAATGCCACAGTTTCCTCGTGCACACTTTCGTTTCACTCCCATAATCATTGGACCATCTCCCACACCTGGGAAGGTAACCCTGCTCCTATAGGTATTCCGAGGGAAAGTACAATGTACCGAGCTATGTTGGGTCACGCCAACGAAGTTGACCGGCCCAACCTGTGGTTGAACGAGTTCTTAAGTTATTTACTTTGCTCAAGGGGATTATGATCCTTACATTGCCAAAGACCAAGCCTTTTCCGATCCACAAACCAATCCGGTACCAACTGTACCAGCCACCACAACCAACCATGGCATTAATCATCAGCCGGGGATTGGAACTCATCCTCTCCGGGATTTATCCAATTCTGTCCCCCAAATCGTAGCACTTTTCCAAACATAACCGAACCAACGGTTCGACAGCCTTTTATTTCCATTCTCAAAACATTTGACTAAACTAACAGGATAATAATAATTATTACTGGAATATTAATTAACCTAAGGTCACAAGGATGTAATTAGGTTCAATATTTTTCAAGGAAGTCTCATGAGCAAATCGGCATTAACTAAGAATCACGTCATTCTTAAAATAAACGGATTTGCAATATTTCAACATACAGTAAAGTAATGCGGTAGAAAATAGTAATTAACTATAATAAGGCATGAATAGGTTCAACATGTTCAAAGGTGTACGGCTTGCCTTGTGAGGCGGAGAGGTTCCCTAGTTCGGGGTTGGTGCAGTCGAGCTCGGCTTCACGCGGGTCCGGCTCCTGTCCCAAGGACTGCTCCTGTTCCTGTGTCGGTTCCGGGAGTTGATACTGCTCGGTCGTCGGCTCTAGCGTAAATAAACACCATAAGATAAACAATAAATAATAAAAAAAACACAAAAAGAAAGAAGAGAAAAGAAAAGAGAAAAACCGAGAGAGAAAATAAGCCGGAAATGGGTCGGAGGGCATTTTGGGAATTTTTGGAACTTGGTTTGGCGGAACGGAGGTCATTTTTGGACTCTGTGGCTCGAAACGGTTCGGAAAAGTATATTTGGGCTATTTTTGGGCTTTCGGTTATTTTTGGAGTATTTTTGGGTATTTAAATGGATAAAACGGATTTCTGGAAATTAAAATCCGAAATAAAGAAATGGAAAAAGGGCACTGTTCAAATGGGCTGCGTTAATGGCGGTCGGCTGGTTTCGCTGCGTGGGAATGGCCCTTTGAAGTAGGCCGCGTTCTTGCGGCGAGCCACCACGACAGTGGGCCGGTGCAGAGAGCGAGCGGGCGGGGGGCTGGTGCGTGGGGCCGTGGGAGCGGGGAGTCTGGCGGGTGGGCCACAGTGGCGCGAGAGCGGCCGGTGGGCCGATTGTCGGCCGATCGCGAGGCCGCTGGCCGAGATGAAGCGGCGGCAGTCGCCGGAGATGGGGGAGACGAAGCCGTTATCGCGACTTAGGGCACCGGATTACTGGGGTTTTGGGAGAAAACGGAGAGCATCTCACCACGGTGCTAGGGCACGCCTCGAGGAGGTCCAAGCGGTGGCGGAGAGGGCGGGTGACGGCGTCAAGCCGGAGAGGAAGGAGGCGACTGTGGGGCGTCCACGGAAGGGCACGGGAGGGCTGGAGAGGAAGGGCAAACGGAAGAGGAGTGGATGGCGAGCTCGGAGGGCCAAGAATGGCGGCCGGAGGGGCTATAAATAGCCGGGGAGAGGAGCTCGGGTCGTCGGCCCTAATCATGGCGGCGGGGAGAGCGGCGTGGCGACGGGACGGGACGGCGCAGGGCTCGGGGCTCGGTGCGGGCGCGTGCGCTAGCGCGGCGATGGGGTGGAGTGCCCTACGGGCCTAGGCGGCGGCGGCGACGGACAGCGGTGCGGCGTCACGAAGCGAGCGGTGGCTCTGCCATGGCGAGGAGGTCACGGGGAGACGATGCACAAGGCGCTGCGATCATGTGGGGCGCGGCGCGAGGCTTAACGCTGAGTTCGATAGCGCGAGCGAAGGCAGGAGGCGGCAAGCGGGGCGAGGCGCAGGGGCGAGGAGAAAACGGCAAAGCCGAGAAAGGAAAGCGCCCATACGGCGAAACTTTCCGAAAACGGAAAGAACTCGTAATTTAACCGAATAAATTCAAATAAAATCCGAAAAATTCAGCAAAATTCATAAAATGCAATTAGAGTCTAATTCAAACTTAAATTTGAAATTTTAGGGTTATTTCAACTTTGCGAGAATTGAGCTTAACTCAGTTGGCAGAGCGTGTCGTTTCTTCTCGGTTTGTCCACTTTCAACTTTGATTGAACGTGCGAACTCATCGTGCTTATTCAGTGTGATAATGTGTACCTAAAAAATTCTTAGCGTGTGTATGGAAACAAGTACGTGTATGCACACATGTAGAACGTAAGTGTGATATGCGTGAATTGTGTACGTCCTTGTAACCTAAAAAAGATACAAGCTCCTTTGCTCTATCAAAAGTGGAGGCCATTGTTGATGCTCTCTGCTCGGGAAAAGGCCATCGTTGATAGCCATGTAAAGTTACCTAGAGTCCAGCAACAACAGTCAGTGCTCGCCATTTGCCGCGCTACAGATATATATAGCCTAGTGGTAGCTGACAAGGAAGCAAGCAAGAACAATACAACACTAGTGGTGCTGCTGTCTGCTTGTGTATATCTAGATAAAGTGATAAACACCTCGAGTGACAAGAGCATCTGTTCTTTTTCCTTCTTCCCGGTGAAGGTGGTCATTGGTCTCTATCGATGATTTTCTCTCTCTTTTTTTTAGAGAGAGAGGGAGCAACTCACGATTAGCCAGAGCCCAGAAGTAGCATTATTATGTAATATAATCATCGATTATCATGACATAATGATCAGGAGCGACCAGATGGGACGGGGCGTTTCCTGCCCCTGAAGTTCAACCACGCAGGGAAGGACGAAACAGTGCCTCTCACAGCTCAAAAACGAAAGGGATCCGGTGCAGTCCTACCGAAAACGAATGGTTTGAATGGGTTAAAAGTATGGTATAGATTAGTTTACTGCATAGAAATACTGTTCATGTCACTGTAGCAAAATATTAGACGCTCCCGACCGCCTGTAGAAACTGCTTAAGTTATAGTCCCCACAGAAACTGCACCAAATACCTTAAGTTATAGTCCCCACGGAAACTACACCGAATCCCTATCCCTCAAAAACCATCTTATAGTTCACACTGAAAGTGCATCTAGGCCCCCTAAATTTGTTTTGGATGATTAATGACAAACGATTAAAGAGTCTAATGTGTTCAACTAGTTCTTGAACAGGTAAAAGTTTCAAGAAAAGATTATCTATGTCCTTCAGGCATCCCCAATTTTAGTTGAGTAAGAAAAACGGTATTTGTGCGTGTAATTTTTAATCTGTTGAGTCATAGGAATGCCGTACTATTAAGAGGGGTGCATTGAAATTGATTTAGAGATGGTCTTTTTGCTCAAGATGAATTTTGTCTAGTCTCTCAAGAGTTAGTAGTGTCCTCTCTCGCTTCGGAATGAGGTTTGTTTAAAGTTTTGGTCGGATGTTCCGAAATTGTATCGGACATTCCGATGTTTCAGAAGTTCCGAAGTGTAGTTGTGCTTTAGTCCGTTGTGTTCTGTTAGGGTCGGACATTCCGATGTAGTGTATCGGATGTTCCGATACCTGTTGAGTTTTAGTTTGGGAGCTCGCTGTTAGCTTCGGATGTTCCGATCTTGTGTATCGGAAGGTACGATGTGTGCTATCTTGTGTAAAGGTGCTCTCTGTCTGGTTCGGACTGTCCGAAGTTGCATCTTCGGAAGTTCCGAAGTGGTTGTTTTCCAGTTTGGGAACTCTCTGTTTGTTTCGGATGTTTCGATATTTTATATCGGACATTCCGATGTGGACTTAGCTTGTTTAGTTGGGTTCCCTCTCTGGGTGTCATCGGATGTTCCGAAGCTGATATCGGACATTCCGATGCTTGTTGTTCTCGACCGTTGGAAGCTTTCCAAGTCTGGTAGTTTGCACACATCGGATGTTCCGAAGTTCGTATCGGACATTCCGATGTGGGGCTGAGTGCGGGGGTAACGGCTAGTTTTGAACCAAAACTATAAATACCCATCTCTCTCTTCATTTGTTGGTTACACACTTGCTTGGGCTGAATTCTTGAGTCTCTTGAGCACATTCTAGAGCAATCTTGAGCCATCCTCCTCCTTGATCTTAGGGATCATTTAGTGAGTGATGTTTCGTTAAGTGTGGTTGTAAGGTAAAAGCAAATCTTTCATTCATCTTGAGCAAATAGAGAACCACTCCAAGATCAAGAATCAAGTGCATTCATTTCTCTTGGAGGTTGAAGGACTCCTAGACGGCTAGGCATCGCTCACGAGCTCCCAAAGGTTGTGGGACGCCGTGAGAAGTTTGTGAAGGCCGGCTCCGCCTCCGAAAGGAAAGGAGCCAATAGTGAAACCAAGCCTCAAGTGCGACCGAGGTTTGGGAGGAAAGGGTTGGAAGAGACCCGGCTCTTTGGAGCCTCCTTAACGGAGACGTAGGATTCCCTCAAGAATCTGAACTCCGGGATCAAAGCTTTGTCTCTTTGCTTTATTCATTTTTGTTCATTTTGTCGTGGCCTTTGCTAGTGATTATCTCTTTCTAATTGCTGCTAAGTTCGTACATTTCTCTTGTCGCTTGTGGCACTTAGTAGAAGGTCCTCTTGTCAAAGTCTATCGGACATTCCGGACAAGTATCGGAAGTTCCGATCCTACACCGGAAGTTCCGATACTCTTTCCGCTGCGTCGTTTTTATTTCAATTTTAAATCGCCTATTCACCCCCCCCTCTAGGCCTTGTTAACCCCTTTTCACACACCCGTATAAACTATTTAAGTTATCCTTAGACTATGCCCAGCGGTATCCCGTCCCGGCCTTCATTCCCATCGTGATGGGAAAACCCCCCGCTCGGGAACGACGGCGACGCTCCAGCAGTTTCCCCTCCCGAGTGCGGATCGGAAGGGAGAAGCGCGCTCCTCCGCCGCCTTGCAGCCCGCCGCCTCCTCTTCCCCTCCCTTCTCGAGTAACCCTCCATCCCCCTCCGCGTCGAAATGCCCGAGACCACGCGAATCTTTTCTTCGGTTTCTACCATGGGGATGGATTTGCGCTGTTTCTTGGATCTCTTGTTTCCTGCGACGTGTGGATGAATCATTCTTGCGCGTGCAGGGTTTTCAAGCACTCGGTGGAGGAGATCGACTTGAGCGGCTACTTGGCCGTGGATGCGGAGTGGCTAGCTTACCTCGGCTCGTTCCGGTACCTGAGGGTCCTCAAGCTGGCGGATTGCAAGAACATCAATAATTTTGCAATCTGGGTGCTCTCCGGTACAACGCCGAAGCTTACCCTATTATGATTCTACCATGGTCTTGTCTTGACTTTGCCAACACTACTTAATATGCTCCAGAAATTTTCTAACTAGTTTCACAAAATTCTTCTGATGCTTCAGGCATGAGTACGTTAAAAGAATTGGACCTGTCTAGATGCTCAAAGATCTCTGATGCCGTCATCAAACATATAGTCTCCGTTGAAAATTTGGAGAAGCTACACTTATCTGAGACTAGGTTGAGTGACATTTTTTTTAATTGTGTATGTACATACCAATATGTCACTGCTTTCTGATTTCTTTTCAATACAAGTGTACCAGTGTTAATTTCTTATAGTTGGATTATTGTTACAGGTATTGACACTACTTGAGCACCTTGATATATGGGGTAGTGAAACTACTAGTAAGGGAGCTTCTGTCCTTAAAGCGTTTACAAGATTGAGCTTCTTGAATGTTTCTTGGACAAATTTGACTCGTTTACCAGTTCTTCCGACCATGCGATGTCTAAATATGAGCAATTGCACAATTCATTCTATTCATGATGGTGATTCTGAAGTTGTTGTTCCTTTGGAAAAGTTTATTGTCTCTGCAGCCTCATTTGGCAATATTGGTGAAGTGTTTTCTAGCATCCAAGCAAGCTCATTGTCATTCTTGGACATGTCTCGTTGTTCTCTAAGCACCTTGTATATCTTGGAAAAGATGAAAAATTCTAACGAAAAATGCATGGCCATACATTTATCGTACAAATTTGGGTACAACCGTTGGCGGTTATAGTATATTGTTATAATATGGATGAAGAGATGCGAAGGGAATAGGGAAGGGATGTTGTTGATGGAAAAGAATGAAATCTAGGAAGGGATTCCCTTCAGGCGATGCGAAGGGAATGCAATCTGGGAAACCGCTGGAGATAGTCTTAGACCATCTCCAAGACTCCAACCGTGTCCCTTCCCATCTCCCTTTCCCTTCGCGAAGGGATTCCCATTCCCTTCAGCGCTCCAACGGATTCCCTTCAGCATTCCCTTCGTGAAGGGATTCTCTCTCCCATTCCCTCTAGAAGGGATTCTCTCTCCTTTCCCTATACAATTCCCTTTAAAGGGAATATGTTGGAGATGAGGGTAAATAAAGGGAAAGGGAATGAGGAAAGAGAACAAGGAAGGGAATGAAATGAAGGGAATATGGTTGGACATGGTCTAAGACTCGATCCCTATCCCTCAGAAACCATTAGCGGCATGCCAGTAGCAAGTACCGAGGAGATCAAAAGCCCTTCCTGTGCTTCCTGGCCGTACAGGCCTACAGAGATGTGCCAAACCGCATGAGCACAACCAAACACTGTTTGCAGAGTATTTCTGTGGCCAAAACAGGATCTTGTCTACTCGCCAACTCACACCGTTACACTCGTTGACCGCTGCCATACGCTGTTTCTAACTCCTGCAAACTCCGGCGGTATAGTCCGGTGGTACGGCCATGCAATTTCCATGGCCTGGCCACGACGGACCTTCCGTTTGGACCGGCCCCCTCCCCACGAAACATCTCGATTCTCTGGTAGGGCGGCACTAAGAAACAACAACAAAGTGGCAATGCAATAGCAGAACAGAAACAAGCTAACATAATGCCATGAAGTGAAGAACAACATGATCGATCATCGTATCTCAGTTGCATCGGTGGTTTCTAGGGCAGGCAAAACAAACACGCACAGATCATGATAAATGCCTCATTTTGAAGGATTGGCATTAGACAAGCAAAATTGTGAGACTGTTTTGAGTTCTTAGTTGCCTCTCCTACCCCGGCCGCGCCCACCATGGCGACCGCCTCGGCCACCGCCTCGCCGTCCTCCCCTGCTGCCACCGTCCTTCTTGCCGTTTGAAGATTTATTGCCAATCATGTTCTCAGGGAGAGGAAGTATGCTGTCAACACACTTGCGGAAGCTGAAATCATCGGCAGACCCATCAACTCTACGAACAAAGAAACAACGGCTTTGCCACACCGGGTGGTTGCGGATCTCAAACGCCTCAATGCCCGGTCCAATCTTCCTAGTGGGCTCAGCATGGCCTTTCCTCAGCAAGTCCTCCAACACCATATGCTCGTACTGCAAAAGGTAAGATGCAATTTAGCAAACCATGTGTCCGAGTGACAAATATTTCAGTTGGAAGCTAATCATCAGCAACTAACATAATCCCAAGTCAAAAATATCAATGGGGGCAATACATACATGCAGGATTAATGTCATGTTTATGTTAGATTAGGCAGATTTTAGAAAATTGTTTGATCAAAAAGTAATGCCCAAATATGAGATCATTATGGGAAAATATGGATGAATAATCCAAGGTATGCATGCGTCTTTGCAACTTGTATCTAAGTCAGCCACTTGAATCTTTAGAACAACTAAACCATAATTGCAGTCTTACAGAATTCCACTTTAAGCTCTATACATACAAACATCGCAAATCCCCCATCCTCATCATAAATATAATGAAAGGATTCACAAATGCAGTAATTGCAGTAAAAATCACAACTCAAATACGAATTATAATATACTCCTAGCAAACATGGGCCAATTATAAGTTTCTAAATCAAATTTATCAAGATTATGCCAATAACACAAAAACAACTATGATTTATTTCATTTATCATATCAATCCAAAGCTATAAGAGTAAATAGCAAAGTTCCCTGGAGATTTTATTAAGTTCAGCAATGTCCAACAAAAAAGGCTATTTTTTTCCTCTCCAGTGTTGCATAGGCACTAAAAACTTGAAGGAATAAGTTAACAACGTTGCTTATCAGTAGGCAACAATGCAGCAGCTTACACATTTTGTTAATAACTCAATATTAACAACAAACCACTTGGAAGTCTCAAAGTAATCAGATCGAAACTGCAAACCTTACAAACCACTTCAAGCAACCAAATGAAGTTAACAAACATATGAGGCTTACAGTCTCATACCAATTATTTACATATACATGGAGCATAGCACCATGAAAAAATTCCAACATATGTACGAAAAAACCACAAACTACCCAAGTTTATCAAACAGCACATGGAAAAACTCATGTGAAACTCCAAGAAATCCAGCCAAAGCCAGAAGCCCTTATTAGACCACGTGTTTAATCCAACACTGGATTTGACAAATCGTACTGATCATAAGAAACTCGAAAGGAAATTTAAGTAAAACATCAACCTAGCTTAATCCAAGCACGCTAAATCACTGAAACTAATCTGATCAAATCAACATGTTGCAACTGCCCTAAGAAGGCTAAAATTTCAGAAGATCAAATTGCATCAGAAGATACGTGAATAAACCCTTAAAGCATCAATCTTTGCTAGAGGAATAGCATCCAAACCGGTAATAGATCAAATCAACGAAGCTGCGAGACGTAAGAATGCCATAAGATTAGTTCAACATACAACCTATATGTTCAATCTTGGCTAATTACAAATTTAAAACCTTCACAAGATTTATCGAGTCAAACAAGTTAGATCACTTGAAGCAAATCGAACAAAAAAAAAGCATTGCCTAATCCAGGTCCAGACACCACGAGCTCACCGAAGCTAATCAAATCAATCTGCGACTACCGTGGCAAGGCTAAAACGTCATGAAGACCAAACTAGACCACAAATGCATAGCAAATCATCATAAAGGAAGCAACCTCCTTTTGTAACCATAACAGCGGGAGACCGCGATAGATCACCAAACCCTAACCCTCACCTTATTGATCTCAAGATGCGGCGCCCACGAGCGGAGCAGCGCGAAGAAGTAGTCGAACATCTCGACGGCCGAGGCGAACTCCTTCGGCCCCAGCTTCACCGGCTTCCCCTCCGCCTCCTTCGCCGCCCCCTCCCCCTCATCCTCCGCCTCCTTCGCCTCTCCCTCCACCTTCTGCTTCTTAGCCTCCGCTTCCTCCGCCGCCTCGCCGGCAGCACCGGCGGCGGGGTCGTCCCCCTCCTCCCGCTCCCTCTTCAGACTAGGGTTCGCCGCAGCCGCCTCGGTTTCCATCTCTGTGGCGGCGGCGGCCGCCGCTGTCTCGGGTTCAGCCATGGCCGGAGAAGCGCGTGGAAGGCTAGCCGGAGCCCGAAGAAGCCTCGGAGAGGTGGAGGGCTGCTACGCTTGTTATTCGTAGTAGGGTTTGGGGATTCCCCGGTGAGAGAGAGGGGTTTAAGTACATGCGAGCTGCATCGTTCGCGGAGGAGGAATAAGAATGGCCCAGGCGAGCCCAGGTGGCCGCCGAGAGAAAGAGCCCAGGAGAACGAACAGAGAGAGAGAGAGAGAGCCCAGGCGGCCCAAGAGCAAAGCGGAAAGGAACCGGATTCCTAAGGAGTTCACCAAGGCAGGAAGCTAACCGACGCGTACATATGCTGCCCCCGGGAAATGCCGCTCCTCCCCGCGCCGTTCCGATCTCTTTCGCCGTCCTCCTCCGCCACCGCCCCTCGCCGAGCCGCCGCCGGACCGCAGCGGGCGCTGCTCTGCAGGCACCGGTCGCCTGTAGCCGGGGCGCTTCTGTTCCTCGGCATCGGCGCCGTCAGCGCCGCCGTCGCCTGCAGGACGGGGTGCACCTTCTCCCACCGCCTCCCCTTCCTCGGGTTACCCCTCTTCCGTCTCACTCTTCTTAGCTTATGCTGCTGCTTATTGTTTGCTTGATGTGATGAAGGCACTCGCATTCGGGTGGGTTCCGCGAAATGTCGCGCTGCCGCGCTTTGGATTGGTTTGCACTTTGTGGAATCGGTAACTAGGTTTCGATTTGTGAGGAATCCGCCATTATACGTTTGTTGAGATCTTGGGATGTTCCCACCGTACACGCACTGATAAAATTGGAGTGAAACATGGCAATTGGCATCAGTGTAGCAAATTGGAAGGTATTATCCATGCAACAGCATAGAGACGCGAGCTTTATACAGTGTAGTGAAATAGAGGCCGTTAGCTTGTTTTTATAGAAATAGAGGCCGTTAGCTTGTTTTTATATCCTGTTCATGTAGTGAAATCTAGATGCGAATTATGCAGGGCAAGAGGTCTCAGCTCTGCTCGGATGGAGTCCGCTTCCACAGTGGTGCCCTCCATTGTTGTGTATGTGACAGTTCCAAACAGGGAAGCAGGTAGTTTATGCTGGGTTTTTTCTCCTATTCTATTGTTGCTGCATTCCCCTCTTGGAACTTACTAATCAATATATTACCTTTATCGAAAGTCAGATTTATGTCTCAATTGTTCTATCTTGTGAGCATCCAATTGTCCACTCAATTGATTTTGTTTTTTATAGTTTGTTTCATGATATTATTATTGCATCTATTTCTGGGTTTTTGCTTTGAAAATCTTAAAAGTGTATGTACTGCAGGGAAGAAGCTGTCACAGAGCATCATTAGTGAGAAGCTTGCTGCGTGTGTGAACATAGTGCCTGGTTTGTCACATCGGCTCCTTGCTTCCTTTTCATTTTCTATGGATGACACATTATGAAAAGCAAATTGTATAACAGACTCTGCTAGAACTTGCTGAAGTTCATCATATTTAGGGGTTGTGCAATAAATACCTCTTTGCACATCTTAGCTTGGGACGACCAAGATAACAAACTGCAAACACCAAACATCTCTCTCTCACACACACAGAAACTGCAAACACCAAGCCTCTTTTCTACTCCCGGGAGTAGTTACTCCCTATGCCTTATCTCACAACGCATGGAGTATATCGTGTAACAGATGGTATGCATATATAGTATACGAGTATATAAAATCGTCTAGGTGGTATGTATATTTTTTTTAGAAGTGGTATGTATATGTTTTTAGATATACTCCTTTTTGTGTACGTATATGAATGTATTTGCAAAATATGTTAAAAACTATGGACTCCCTTGCAATTTTTTCGTGTGGTTCATATTGGAGTATCTTATAATTAGTATACGAGTGTACCTAAAGTGATAAAGGGATGTTTCGAGTTCGTTTATGTGGTATTTGAGAGGTGAGAGTAACTACTCTCGAGAGTAGAATGTATTTTTCCTGTATATATACTCTCTCCAGTCACAAATAGTTATCATTTTGGACATAGGTGCAGTCAAACTTTCGAAACTTTGACTGTCAATATCTTTTTAAATATTTAAATTGGATACATGAAAATCATTTGTGTAGATTTGTCTCAAAAAATGCTTCCATAATATTATAATTTTATTAGACTTTATTAATATATTATAATAGAAATTAGTGGTCAACGTTGTGTCTTTTAGACCGTGCCGATGTCCAAAACAACAACTATTTGTGCCCAGAGGGAGTAGTATAATTACCTAGGGCACCATGATTAAAAACAGGCATTTCCCCTATGTATCGCATGCAAAAATTTATGAAATTTTTAGGATGTTTAGTTTAACCAATTTACTAACTAGTTAAAACAAGTTTGAACTGAAATTCAAACTAGAGTTTTTTTATGATAGTTTGTTTATAGGTATGTGTTGATTTTGTATATAAATTAGCAAAGCATGTGATCTAAATTCGTTCAAAATCTTTGAATTCGAGTATATTTTTTCAAAGTTATGTGTTTCATTTGAATCTTTATAGATGAGTATATACCCTAAAATTGAATTTTTTGAAAAATGTACCCAAATTTGGCTTGAATTTCCGTATTTGAAATCAAGGTGCCCAGACACCATGGTGCCCCATTTTGTTGTGTGTGTAGGAAGCCTTTTTCGTACTTTCGAGACTACGTACTCCCACCTCCAATATACCACTTAAACGAACATGTTATACTCATTTATCACTTTCGGTATACTTCAATAATAATTCTAAGATATTCTGATATGATATGGTTGAAATAATTATTGGAGCCCTTTATTTTTTCTATATACCTTTTTCCATATGTAAAAGGGGTATATAAACAAATTATGCTATAAAGAGTGGACTTTGATGAAAGGATAAAGATACCCGAGTATACTTGAAAGGATAAAGATATGTGTGTGTAATACACACACACCCGGGAGTAGAATGTATTTTCCCATATATATGTATGTATGACTGGGTACCTTAGTACCCATTAAGAAAAAGTTCCACTTTACACTATTGGAACCTTTCAAAAAAATCATGAAAATTTTACTGGAACCTTCTCATAGAGAACCCAAGCAAAATTTCATGACTAAACTCAAAAGCATATGGGAGAAACCAAAAAGACAAGCTGTGGCGACATATTTATGTGCCAATATATATTGGTGGTTTTTCTTTTTGGTAGAACTCGCATACTATTGAATTTTTCCACCAAACTTTACACATCATCTTAGAATATTATAATAAGGTTCCACTATTTTTTTCATGATTTTTTAAAGGTTATAACTAGGTAAACCTTTGACGGGTACCAGGGTATATACACACGCACACACACACACACTATTTTTCAACTACGTGTAGAATAGCATATAGTGCGCGCCAACCAGTCAACGAAATCTGACTGAGCCGTCCACGCTGTCTGTTGACTAATCCAATGAGTTACATGGGCAACCAACTAGTAATTATGTTTCCTTATTTGTACTAGAATCTTTTTTTCTTTGATTTAGTCATCACTTTTTATTTACAACTCTGATTTACGAACGGTTTTCACTAGTAGCTTACTGACGACGACGACAGCAACATAATAATATAAGCCTCACCAGTAAACGTTATATGATGAGATTTTACTATCTGTATATATATATTTTACTATTATGCCAGTGGGTTCGGCAGCCTGTGGAGTATGTGCAGTAATAAAATCTTACAATATATATATTTTACTATCCGTATAAATAGATTTTACCACTGCACAATTTTTTTTTTTGAAATATCTAGCAAGCATGTTTGTGACATCTATGGATATTTTTGGCTTTACCCATCCTAGTCTTAAGTTCTTCCAATACTGCATAGAGTTGGAAGCTAACCTTGCATCAATAGGAAACCATAATGCCATTGTAAATGCACATAAGTTGTATGATGCAGCAATCGACCTCTATCCACAGGAAAGAGAACTATTGATTTTACTATCCGCTCCTCCCTCGGCTCAACTAACACGACTCATACAACTTACAAGTGCATAACGATAAACAGTTTAGCTGCTACTGTGTTTGGGTAATCTGTAGGCATCGGTACAAGCCTGGGTTTGGGGATCGTACTCGTTCAAAGTTTTTTTTTCCATGAGGCATAAAGCTCATAAAACAAAGCTAATGAACGAACAGAAGACAAAATTTTATTGCTTTAACTTAGCTGACTTAAATACGCTTATATATATAATGCCTATAAACAAAATTCGAATTTTTTTTAAATAATAATATTTTAATCAATATTTACAGAAATAATATGCCGAAAATAAAAATAGCAAAACTACCCTCCTGTCGCCATTTGAATTGGCGACAGGGTCCTATCGCCATTTGAATTGGCGGCAGGGCTCCTATGTCCATTTCAAATGGCGACAGGGGGTAAAATCGGAATAGGAGTCCTACACAGGCAGCAGTGGGATGTCCCCCTGTCGCCATTTGAAATGGACATAGGAGCCCTGTCGCCAATTCAAATGGCGACAGGAGGGTAGTTTTGCTATTTTTATTTTCGGCATATTATTTCTGTAAATATTGATTAAAATGTTATTATTTTAAAAAAAAATTCAACAAAATTCGGTGGTTAAATTTTTGCATTTAACCTATTCCATGCTGTTCATACCTTACTCTGCAATCTTACAACATTCTTGGGAATTGCTTGTCATTTGTTTACTTACTGTTTCATGTACTATCTAGTGGTGAAATATACTGAAGTTCTTAATTCTTATTTTTATCAGGCATTGAATCTGTTTACTGGTGGGAGGGAAAGGTATCGTGCTAATATTTGCTTCGAGACCAAATAAATTAGTAATTCTACTTATCTGTTTATCTCAGAAGTTTGTTCAAACTTTTGAATGAAGTATTTTCCCTGCTTAGCAAAGTTATACAGTGATCAATATCTACCATGTTCTAAATAACAGCCGTTAAAATGGTAAAAGTTATCTGCCCGTTACGATTATGGACATTTCAAGGTTTGTCCGTTTTATTGAGACGTTTATTTGGTTTAATGGCCGTTAACGTTTAATAGGTCCGTTTTATCGGGCCGTTTATGTGGGTAAAGTTGTAAGATTACCATATGACATAGAACATGATGACATGCATAAGATGAATGCTAGTTTTGCTTTTCGTTGCCAAGCTGTTCATTGATTCTATTATGATTTTTTAATTACATTCACATCATGTCAACTTTTTTATTCATGTGACCGTTGTGGACAATAGTTGATAGCCTGGTAGTTCTATTTTTTATGCATGAAAGAAAAATTATATGTTTATTTTGTTGCTGCAAACTTAAGTATACATTTCTATGAAGTTTAAATAGTAAAACCGTTTACAAGGTATAACACTAAAAGGTGAGATGACCGTTCGTTAACCGTTTACCGTTATTTAGAAAATTTAATATATATATATATATATATGCCTTTTTAGGTGCAAACTGATTCTGAAGAGTTACTCATCATCAAGACTAGGCAATCTCTTCTAGATGCCTTGACTGAACATGTCAAAACCAACCATGAATATGAGTAAGCTTCATTCAGTTTATTGATCTTGTTATGTTTATCTGTTGAACTATGTACGGTTAATCAACATTAGTCTTGTTGTGGGATTTACTGGTCAGCTGTTCATGCAGTGTTCCTGAAGTTATTGCTTTGCCCATAAGTGGTGGTAACACAAAGTACCTGGAATGGATCAAGAACAGCACTAAAGAAAACTGATCTGGTTTACACCGTGGTATGCGTACTGCAGTTTCAAATGGCCAACAATACGAATTGAATGATCAATTCCAGAGGTTGTGCAGAATGACGTTTTCACCGTGGGCTGTCACCTATGTATCTCAATGACATTGATGCATGGAATCTATGTCTTTACCATCTCCTAGTGATGGATAAGTTGGTGTCTTGTGTGATTGTGCACATGCATAGATTGATTTATGGAACAACGACCATGTACACGAAACCTTATCATATTCATACTCGTACATTGTTACCCTTGACTTGTGTTTGGTAGGGTGCTTTCTGGCGATGTGTAACACCCGCAATGCAGCCGCCAGATGTAGAATTACCCTCTGATCTCTCATGCGCCTTCATCACCAGGTCTTCCCCAGATCATTTTCTTGGTAAGCTCAGGTACGGGACAAGCGCATCACGAAAATGAAACATAGTAAAACGAACTAGCTCTAGTCTGTACTCTACAGTTCCTTCAGAACAGAGAATTTCACTCCATAAATCATCACTATCATGAAAAGTTCAAGCCACAGTACGTACTAGTCTTCACAACAGAGAATCTCACTCTATATACCATTACTTTGCATGAAAAATTTCCTCACTCATTTGCTGCAGAAAACTCCAGGAGGGCAAATGGGCAGCAACTCCAGGCGGAGAACGGGTCGGCAATGGCAATGTTAGAGGCGTCCCTGTCGAACTCGAGGGTGCAACGATCGTCCCTGACGAACACAGTATGAGCATCCTTGGAGCCGGCCCTGCTCTCCGGGTACAGCGCAGACAGAAGCCTCTCGGCCTGCCTCCTACCGTGCCTGCTCGTCCGGATGGCCATCGTCTCCAGCACCGTCGCCAGCTTCTGACAGACCTAAAATCTGTAATTTTATGAAATAAAAGCTAAAGCCTGTAGTTTTCTGATAGTTTGTATAAAAATTTATAGTTCTGTGGAATGTACTCTTTTCTTTGACTATAATGGACGTGTTGTCCATAGCCTGCTTGAAGTAATTGGGTGGGAAATTATCTGTTCTGACTTCTGACCTCGAGGTGAAGCGTTTCCAAGCAGGGAAGATGGCTTGTCGTATGTGTATGAAATAACCTCAAAATTCAAAACGAATTTCAAATTTGGATTTATTTGGATCAATTTGGAGCTGTTTTCGGATTTTGCCGTTTTTGGAAATTTTCGGTGCTTTTACGCTTTCCATTTCCGGCCTTTGCGCTTCCCCGCCAGCGCCCGCGCCCCCGCACAGTGCGCCTTCGCACTGTGCGTCTTCCCCGCCCCGCGTGCACCTCTGCCATGGCAGAGCTCTGCCAGCTCGCCCGTGACCTCGCCGCCGCCCTAAGCCCTGTAGGGCACTCCACCCTCCGCCGCCTGATCACGCTGCCGCTCCGAGCTTTGCGCCGCCGATGCGTCCCATAAATCGCTGCGCCCGTCGGTCCCGTCAAAATGATTCGGCCGACGACCCCCGCCGCCCTTCGCCGCTATTTAAACCCTCCCCGGCCTCCATTTTTGTCCTCCAAGCTCACCGCCCCCCCTCCTCTCTCTTTTCCCCTCTTTCACTCGCACTCCCGTGGTCTCCCGTAGCCGCTCCGCGGTTGTCTCCTCCGCCTCCGCCGGCCGCCTTCCCTCCCCGCCCGCTCGCCTCACGAGCGCTCTAGAACCAGGGTAAGCCCCTCACCCGCTTGCCCCAAGCCCCAAGCTCCCTCGTGCCCAAATTCGCCGATTCTCCTCCTTCTTCCCCATGCCGGCTGACTCACGCCGGCGCCGCTCTCCCTTTCCTCACGACGAGGCGGCCCCACCGTCGATCCGCCTCGCTTGACCAGTGGCCCACCCAGACCACTCCTCTCACCATGCACTCACCGGCCCCACTGTCGGCCCTTTTCTCCCTCTCTCTCACCGACCGCCGGGCCCACACGTCAGTGCGGCCTGGCCATGGGAGCTGGGCCGGCCCAGTAGCCATGTCCCACGCGCGCGCAATCGCGGGCCGGATCTGGTTACGGTTCGGCCCAAATGAACAGTGCCCATTTCCTTTTTCCCTCCGATTTTAATTTCCAAAATTCTTTTTTTAATTCATTTAAAGATCCAAAAATGCTCCAAAAATTCCCAAAGATCCAAAAATGCCCAAAATACATATTCCAAACCCTTTCGAGCCACTGAGTCCAAAAATGCCCTCCGTTCCTCAATCCGAGACTCCGAAAATTCCAAAAATGCCCAAATCGCCCTTCCTTTCTCTCTCTCTCGGCCCGATTTCCGTTTCGCTTTCGTTTGATTTCTTTTCGTTTTCGTTTCTTTATTGTCGTTCGTCCTTTTCGCGTTAGATCCGACATCGGACGATTCCGTGCCGCCGCAGCTCTGAGCAGACTCGGATCCGACAAAGAGCCGATTTCGACCGCGTCAACGACACTTCATCCGATCCAATCGCCAGCAAGGCAAGCCGTACACCTTTGATCATGTTGAACCTATTCATGCCTTATTATAGTTAATTACTATTTTCTACCGCATTACTTTACTGTATGTTGAAATATCACAAATCTAGTATGTTCGAATGACATGATACTTAGTTAATGCCAATTTGCTCATGAGACTTCCTTGAAAAATATCGAACCTAATTATATCCTTGTAACCTTAGGTTACTTAATATTCCTATATTAATTATTATTATCCTGTTAGTTTAGTCAAATGCTTTTGATAATGGAAATAAAAGGTGCCGAACGCTTGGTTCGGTGCATTTGGAAAAGTGCTACGGTTTGGGGGGAATTGGATAAATCCGGAGTGGATGAGTTCCAATCCCTACCGATGATTGATGCCTTGGGTTTGTGCGGTGGCCGGTACGCATCGGATACCTGGAAGGGGTTGTGGATCGGAAAAGGCTTGGTCTTTGGCAATATAAGGATAATAATCCCTTGAGCAAAGTAAATAACTTAAGAACTCGTTCAACCACAGATTGGGCTTGGCCAACTTCGTTGGCTTGACTCAACATAGCTCGGTACATTGTACTTTCCCTCGGAATACCTATAGGAGCAGTGGTTACCTTCCCAGTGTGGGAGATGGTCCAATGATTATGGGAGTGAAACGAAAGTGTGCACGAGGAAACTGTGGCATTTCGGGTTCACAACGGTAGGTGCCACAAGAAGCGGGACCAAGCACTCCACACCGCCAAGTGGGGACCCCGGATAATGTGGAGCAAAACTCTACCTGATAGGGATCAAGAGGAAATGTCCAACGAAAGCTATGATAACCTCGATCCTACGCACGCATTTAAGTTGCGTGTTAAACTCGAGTTGGCATTAACGATCGTGGAATCTTGTGGGTAAAGTGAACACCTCTGCAGAGTGAATAAATGGTATTCGAATACGCCGTGCTTAGGTAAATGAAGCTAAGTTTAATTGGGGTGAATCCCGTAACCTAGCTCAAATAGATCTTGGTGCATGTTTTGAGAATGTGGTTTAATGGTGATGTGGTTTAATGGTGATGACTTTGTGAATGGAACCCTCTAGATTACTATTATTATAGATTGTGTTTTAAAATGTAAAATGATATTACAAATAAAACCGCATCCACAAATACTTTAACCTTGTGCCAATATTGTGCTACACCCTTGCATGTAATATTCAAGTGTTTTCAGACGACTTGTTGAGTACTCCGTACTCACCCTTGCAACCCCGACCCCTCTCGTAGTTTGAAGAAGCTGGAGCGTTCCAGAATGCGTAGATGGCAAATTTGGTTTTGAGGTCTTAGTCTTTTGCTCAGCCCGCCTGCGGTGTTTTGCTTGTAAGTTATTCGGGCCTGCCGCGCCTCTCTTCAGAAAAACCCTGGCCGTTAGGCCTTATATTGAATAAAAATGTTGGAATTTGACTTTTGCCTGGCAATAATATGCTTGGTTCCTGGCAGCTAATCATCCTGGGTAGCTGTCGAGGCGTACGGATCTGCCCCTAAAAAGGCGGGCCGTCACAGTGTACACGTTCACGCTCAAGGCGATCGTCTCCACCTCCACGCCATGGTTTTTCACCGGTGAGGAACCAGCAACGGAAGGCACGAATGTTAACGAAATCAAGAAGACGGGAGGCATGCGTGGACATGCATTGCGTTGAAGTATGAATATCACGAGAGGATTGCATTTCCGCGCTCAAATGCAGGTTCTGTTGTTCATCACCCTGACGGCGTTCATCAGGCCGTGCTGCACGGTTGGGCTGTGGGGGGAGCGCGGGCATTCTGAACACGCCGGGAATCTGTAGCTTCACGGCAAGCCGGTGGCCACCTGTTTGGTGGCTGCCGCCGGGCGCGCCGGCCACCGCAGCAGCCACTCCAGGTTTGGCGCGTCCTCGACGCGGTCCCACGAGAATGGCCCCGCGGTCAGCGTCAGGCTCCAGTAGGGTTGGATTATGGCGACCCATATAATTAACATAGGATAATAATAGTCATTCTATCATTAATTTTGAGGTAATATATATGTATATTAGCTTATAAAACATTAAGAGGATCCGACATTTTATTGGTTAATACACTGTATTCAGAGGAATTTTTTTTTAAATAATAATATTTTAATCAATATTTACAAAAATAATATGCCGAAAATAAAAATAGCAAAACTACCCCCCTATGTCCATTTGAATTGGCGACAGGGTCCTGTCGCCATTTGAATTGGCGACAGGGCTCCTATGTCCATTTCAAATGGCGACAGGGGGTAAAATCGGAATAAGAGCCCCACACAGGCAGCAGTGGGATGCCCTCCTGTCGCCATTTGAAATGGACATAGGAGCCCTGTCGCCATTTGAAATGGCGACAGGACCCTGTCGCCAATTCAAATGGAAATAGGGGGGGTAGTTTTGCTATTTTCTTTTTCGGCATATTATTTCTGTAAATATTGATTAAAATATTATTATTTAAAAAAAATTCGTATTCAGAGTGTTGCAACAGAAACAATAATTAAAGATTGAAATAAAAACTTATTGTGTTCCCTTGCACGCAGGGTATATGTTCAATATATTAATTAAATATGGAATCCAAATATAACATAGATGTAATACCAAAGGTACTGATTACTTCACAGACCGAAGAATATGATACACTATCTATCCAACCCTCTACCCTTCATGGTAATCCTCAGTCGCCTCGTCACTCCAACCAGATGCTTGGCATCCGAAGTAATTCCTTGACATCCGAAGTAATTCTCTAAGCAAAGGAGGGTTTAGCAAGAGTAAGTACAAAAGTACTAAGCAAACATTAATAACAAAAATGCAATGTATATGAATATTTTTCCCCAAAATCATCTCAACCTTTCTCAGTCCAATTCAAATAACCTTATATCCTCCTCAAATCATTTTCCAAAAATAGATTTTCTTAGAAAGGTATGTGTTTTCAACTTTTATTTATTAAAGATTCTACTAACACTTGTATATGAGGCAGACTTAGATTTCGTAGCCTCCAATCTAGGAGACGGGCATGAATTCATGATTTAACCCTGCGCAGGTTTGTACCATTTTATCCATAGTGAACCCAACCGCAGTTGAGAACCCAGAATATTTATCACTATTTCGGTATTAGATCTCCAACCTGTTAACTCGAGCTGAGGATGCCCTCCCCAGGCTGTCCCACCGACTCACAGCTAACAATTGTATCATGCTACAGCAGTAGCAGCACTGATACTCAACATGAGGTTTTATACACATATAGCCTGGAGGAATCAACCGTAGCTAATTTTATGTGTCCTTCATTAGGATCTGCAATATATCCAGCTTCTCACTTCTTTGTCCTTCACTGGAACCCGCAACATACCTAGCTTCTCATTATTGTGTCATTCGCTGGACCTCCGGCATTCTCAGCTTCTCACTCCTAATTATATGCGCTTACCCCAATATAGAGATCAAACATTGTCATATGACAACCTTTTTTGATCATTTCCACACACTATGGTTGATACGATTTAATACAGCTCACTGCCCGAGTGTAGTTTGTTTATCTTTATAATATAGCCTACGTAGAGAGCCCCACCGGCATGACAATCCTTCTCATCAGCACCAACTTTATATGTCGGGTGAACTAAACCAATATACTCACAAATTCACCGACTGCACTAACAGTCTATTAACAAACTCACAAACTGCATCGGCAGTCTATCATCACTTCCAATTGTCATCAACCAATAACTGCCGCAGCAGCTCACAATTATCCATCTTTCCCATAGCACTCAATTTAGGGTTTTCTTTTAAAGATATTTTTTCATGCAGTGTTGATTTCTAAAAACATTCAAAAACGATTTCATAAATATGACTAAAGGAAGCTTGTCTGGATTTTGGTCAAAATAAATGTCTTCACTCGATTGATATGGAAGATCAGCAAATCGATTGGAATTAATTCTTGAAATTACATAAATACCACACTTTAGTGATTAATATATTTCTACGTATTTTAAGATGTCCAACCCATTTCTCTTAATATCTTAAGATTTATAAAATTTATGTTGCGCTTTTTAAGACTTTATACAATTTTTTTCGGTCTCGCTTTAGTTAATAATTTGAACGACTAGATTTTTTGATTTAACATATTTTAATTATTTCAGCTTTAATTTGGATCGTTCATATAAACAAATTGATTCATAATTCTCTTAGTTTAACTCAAAATATATTTTTTTTCTTTTTTTTTCTTTTCTTTTAATTCATTTGATTGCAACCATTGTACACGAGTGAAAAATATAAATAGAACAGTTTTATGAGTGCAGTGAAAAGGGAGAAAACGGGTTAACTGGTGATGGATGGAGCCGTGGAAGGCGATGGGGAAAATATTCGAAATTTTTTTTAAATAATAATATTTTAATCAATATTTACAAAAATAATATGCCGAAAATAAAAATAGCAAAACTACCCCCCTATGTCCATTTGAATTGGCGATAGGGTCCTGTCGCCATTTGAATTGGCGACAGGGCTCCTATGTCCATTTCAAATGGCGACAGGGGGTAAAATCGGAATAAGAGCCCCACACAGGCAGCAGTGGGATGACCTCCTGTCGCCATTTGAAATGGACATAGGAGCCCTGTCGCCATTTGAAATGGCGACAGGACCCTGTCGCCAATTCAAATGGAAATAGGGGGGTAGTTTTGCTATTTTCTTTTTCGGCATATTATTTCTGTAAATATTGATTAAAATATTATTATTTAAAAAAATTCGAAAATATTCTGATAAGAACACAACAATTCGATACAATCTTAGTTTGGCTTCATATTAGCTGCGTAGGTTATGCATGGCATGTTCTTGTCTGAACACATTGCGTCGTTTGCGTGTTGTGTATCTTTACTATTATAAAGCAGCAGTTGGTGGCAGTGGTGAGTTCTACCCATATCATTAATTGCCCTGCTTAATTGCCCTACGCAAAAAACGAAGCGTTGCTTTAATTAGCCAGCTTTCGCAAGAAACGAAGTGTTAAAGATAGATGTTTCATCTTGTGAAATATTTTTTTATTTTTTAATCTTTATTTTTCGTTATCAATTTTGTTTTTCGTAGCAACGCACGGGCATGTAACTAGTAACCATTAAATAAGAGTTCAATCTTTTTCCGGGTCTCCATGACTATGGTCAAATACCTCAGTAACCTCACTTCGTTTATTTGCCAACCATCATTTAGAAAAAGCTCTAATAAAACCTGATTGGCCCGCTCTGCAGAAAGCAGCAGCACGCCATAGTAAACAGTCCTCTTTTCTAGCCCGCTTGCGATTTTTTTTTTTTTTTTTGCAAATCTAATCTTCTAAATAGATTTACAAAAATAATCCCCTCGAACTATAGAAAGGATGACAGACAATATATGTTACCTACCGTAGTCAAAGGGCTTGATAGTTTTCTAGACAGCTCCCGAGTGCAGAGGGCTGTTGCCGAGTATTGAGAGCAAGGTAAGAAACCTGTCGAGCGCACAGTCGAACACGTGAATTGCAGCGAGGCAAACCTGACACTATTGTTGCGGTCGACCTGCCACAGACACATACAACTACCGAGCTCTCCAACTGCCGTGGTCGGAGCAAGGTTTCAAATTTCGTTTTCGGATTAAATCTCATCACCTGCCGAAATCCAAAATTTCACCGAGATCTCATTATTTCGGAAGAAATCTAAACGAAATACAAAAAATCAAGATTTAAATCCTGTTGAATCCAATCAAATCCGGTCAAGTTTTAGTCAAATATCGATCAAATTTGCCAAGATCTTGGTGAGATTTTACGCATGGTCACAATTTGAATTTTTTTGGGTTTTTTTAATTTCGCCAAAATTATGATCCACCGACTGTCCCACATGGAAAACAACGCGAAGAATCCAATTTGATCAAAATCTGGTCAAATCCGATCAAGTTTTAGTCAAATCTTGATCAAATTTGTCGAAATTTCGATCAAATTCACTGAGATCTCGACGAGATTATATGTTACTGTAGCACTTTGAATTTTTTAGGGTCTACTTAATTTCGCCGAGATTATGAAACGGGGATTCCGAGTTTTGATAATTTGCCGAATTTCGCCGAGATTTTGAACCTTGGGTCGGGGAGAGAGGCTATTTTTTGCAAATTTATTTGGAAAAAAAAAATCAAGATTTGAAAAAAAAAAGGTTGCATGAGGGAGTTAGAAAACCTAATGCTTCGAAGTAAAATGTATCAATGCTCATGTAGTAAGTCATAACTATACACGCAGTCTCAGTTTGGTGTTTGACAGGCCCTGCAATTCGCTGCACTCAAAAACAGGGCTAAGTTGACAGACACCATTAGTGCAGAACGAGAAAGAAGTGTGATCCAACAGAGCTGCCACAAATAATTCGACCAACAAGACAAGCAATTGGTTCTCAGCGAAGCGAAGTCTTGCCGGCAAGATGGAGCAGCGCCAGTTTGTGGTAGGCAGTGCGGAGCTTCTTGTACTTCTGCACAAAGGTAGGCAGGTCGATGTCCTTCTCCAGGAACTGCTGATGCAGCTTCTCAGACTCTTCATCCAACTTTGCCATTGACTCTGAGCAAGCGCCAAGGTAAAGTACGTGCATGTCAGGGATGGGTTTGTGTGACAAATGTCATTACATTATTAAACTTCAAGTAATGTTTTAGAAACAACTAATCGAAGTTTCTGGAACTGGCACTACCACATGCACCACTGGATAGCCAGAACCAGCTCCCAACTGATTGATGGCCGGTACATGAATGAGGTGCATGAATAGCAAACAGTCAGATGTTGATGCACGCATAGCGAAACATGTGCATGAGTGCCGTGTATTAATGTACATCATATACAATTACAATTACAAATCTCAAGCTAAGCAATCTCAAATGGAAGTATTCAACTAACAGGACCTGCAACTGCAATTGTTCGGAGTGCTTACCTTGGAGCTTGTCCAGCAGTGCAGCAGGAGAATAGGACTTCATAATCCCGTCCTTCTGCCTTTCCAAGTCAGCCAACCTGTCTTGAGCAGCAGCTAGTTCTGTAGTTCTTATTATAGTGCACTGTAAAAATCATAAATGCTATTAGAATGCAAGGGAAAGAAAGATTGTGAAGTGCAGACAACATTAAAAGAAAAAGACTTGTTTAATTGAATTTAATTTCTTTATAATTACAGGTTTAAAATAATGAATAGCATAACTACAGTAGTAGCTGAGATGAAGGTAATACTACCGAACCTGATTCCTGAGCTCCAAGATCCGTTGCTCCTTTTCCAAATTCTCCCCTGCAAGTTCAACATATATCCAACAATATTTCATTCAGAAACAGTGACAAGTTGTTTATATTTTCTTCAGAGATCAGCCAATCCAAAAATTATACTTGATTTGAAAACACTGTTAAGTCGATTTATAGAAATAAAATGAGTAACTCACTTGCAAGTTGCAATGTCTCCTTTCTAAGCTCATCGCGTAACTGAACATTAAGAAAGAGTCACAGGTGAGAAAATTGACAACTAGCCACTTAAGAATTATCTATTAGGGATATCTCTTGCCAAGATTTAGCATTCAGATTAGCCTTCTATTTAAATTTAACAGCAGTCAGAATCAAATATAAAATAATTGTAGAATAATCACCAACATGACTTCCTAAACCACATCAATAACACACACAAGAGATGTGCCACAGCCCAAAGCCTCAGAGATGAGGGGCCAGAGAGAAAAGAAAAATATATAGAGCATATAATTAGTAACAGGGGGTTCATTCCAACCCTCAAAGGCCCCAAGTGAACAGTTAACACCTGAACTATTTAACAACAGAGCTCGGTTGATTTGTTCAATTTATAAGGTAGAAGTAACAAAGCTCACATGATAATCTGCAGTTGTAAGCTTCCAGTAATTTTGTGCACTAGGAGATACAGATAAAACTTTAAGAAATATAACTGGCACGAAAGAAAATCAATTTGGACTGATGTGCATCAGTTTGCTAATCTGAAATCTCTAATTAATGGGGAAAATTCAGAAGTATTATCCATGACTAGATTGACTTACTAAAAGTCTAAAATGTAGTCTATTTATGCTCAAACAGAAACACAAACTAAGACAAACAAGAGCAGCCATTCTTAGCAACCCCACGTATAATTAGAACCAATGAAAGAAAAAGATCATTACGAATGGTAGCTATCATGTAAAAAAGCAGTTCAACATCACCACGGTGAAGTCAGAAACACAATTATCAAACAATGGTACATGCAGCAACAAAGCTTACATTGTTCTGGGTTTTAACTTGATCAAGTGAATTGAAAAAAGCAGTATATGCCTCTTTGTCTTTCAACAACCTCTGCAATTCATCAACACTGCACAAAAACAGAAGGCACAAAAATTAGTAACAACAGTATGATAAACCATGGTTCAGTTCTGTATTCCAAACAAGTATGCACCACCACGAATAAACGAATACTCTGCAGATACACACACTGTAAAATTTTGGAAATTAAAAAGACAACAGAACATGCATAAGCGCTCCTTCCCAAATTCTCTAGCATTTATGTACTTCCCCTCGAACTTACACCAATTGTCATGCCTTCTGTAGATTGTTTTCTACACAGCAATAATTATTCTGTATTTCCTCTCTAGAATAATCCTACTCAATCCCTCTACTTGGTTCTGGTCATCTGGTTTGTCTGAAAACACTAAGAAGACTGCATCCAAGAATTTCCCATTCGTACACAGGTCAATCTGATCTCTGTAATGCCAAACTGCGATACGATGGCGCATGTTGAAGTTAAAAGGCCATGCCCTACTATAGTGTACCGATATTAGAATAACCATACAGCACAGACCATGATATATAACAGAATCATTTTGTAGCTGGCTAGCAGAATAGCTCAGCTCTGTTCAGTAAGCGTTGGCCACATTATCTTCCATTTGTAAAGAGAATAAATAGCATATGCAGAGGTGTTTCTGGTATTGTGAGAAAAAAGTAACAACTTTACATTTCAGCGTTAAATTTGGTCTTATTAAGCAACGTTGGTATAATTCTACCTTCTAATAAGTTCAGCAAATTTTGGCATGACCAACGAATTTTAGCTGCTATGGTACACACAGCAAGAAAATGCCAGCCTTGATACCATTTTTTTTCAAGAACACAACCTTGATATCATTATTGTAGTGTGACACAAACTAATATAAAAAATTTATTGCTTTAAAAATAACATTTCTCTAAACAGAATTAGTTTGCCAAGTCCGAAGTCCCTCACTTTGAGGATAACTCGATAAGCATCGAAATACATGTCATATCATGGTAAGAAAGCAACAGAGCAGTTGTGATTTTGTAATCCATAATACAGATCAGGTAAGGTAAAAATATAGAGAGCCAAAGACAATGTTGTATACAAAATGCTACAAGCAATACTGACAGAAAAGAAGGACAATCGCTTACCTCTTATCCTTCAAACGAGCAATTATCCCTGCAGCCTCAGCTGGAGATGGTTGACCACGTGATGAAGACTGAGGATGATCTGAAGCTCTTTGATGTGGACTAGCACTGGAAGAGCTGGGCGTGGATGGATGTGAAGATGAACCTACCACCGAGGGAGGGTACCAAGATTGCGTAGGGATGTCCTGGATATTTGTATCAGATTGCTGCTGCTGAGAGCTGCTGTTAGTATACATTCAGCAGAGCCGAAGTCAGTACGTAAGGGTAGCAAAAGTTTCGAAGCAAGCTTAAGACAAATCATACTGAATCAGAGTTTTGATTCGCATATGCTAATCGTATAATTCAATGTAGCTTAAGATGTAACCGCCAGGAATGACAGTAGTAATGAGGCCAACTCTCTGGACTTGTTTGGGAGACCTATTCCCGGTCTATCCACATGGATCCCACCCTGGAATAGGCCTCCCAAACAAGGCCTAGGCTCACAAAATAATCTTTTGGAGCAAAGGTTAGGAAGTTTCTGTAGGGCTTTACAAGAAACTAAGAATTAAGCACCACACCAAGCTTGATGGCTAGCATTGTCAGACAAAGTAGCATGAACTGACAACTTATTTGCACTGCTCCCCAATATTTGGTTTTGAAGAAAAGAGGCAACTCAATTCAGATAAGAAAGGGTAAAAATTAGCTCCATGAGGCTGAAAAATGAATGGCCAGGACTCAGAAATGAGAAGAAGCAACAACACCAAGATTGCTTTCGATGACATTAACCTACCCGAAAAGAGGAAATCTCCAGCTCATTGTAGAAGAGCAATCTGCATGAAAAGAAAGAAAAGGTTGTGGATGTCAATCGGTATATTGATTCGAATTGTAACTTGAAATGCTCGAGCCCTTATCATTTATGAAGATTGAAGTGAACATCTAAATAAAATCTGATGGCAAATAACTTGTCAATGGTAATGACTAATGAACGGCGCCGGTGACAGTACAGCAGTCGGTTGCATCATCAAAAACAATCATTAGATTAAATTTCTGCCGAACTGAATTTCATCCATCATTCAAAATGTCACGCTCGTAATCAGATATGGTCATGTGTTGCGCAGGATGTGGCTTCTACTCTCAAATCGCCTAGATGTGCTATACAACCTTAAGATAGTCCATGAACTCTACAAACTAACCTAACATCTAGCAATATAATGGTCTAATTCATCAGGACCTAGCGAATCGGCAGCCGGGTGGGTAAAGTTTGCCAAAAAAAAAAAATTCTGAGCACACGCCAACTCCCAATAGGGGATTCCCAAGGTCTTGATTTCCACGAGCGGCGGCTAACACTTTCCCCAATTCGCGCAGACATAAAGTAATTGCACGCAAGCCTAAGCAATCAACCTTGTGATTCGACAGTTCCGCGGGGATTTTCCTCGCAGAAATTGAACGCACCAACCCACACCACAGATCAGAGCAAAGCAGGCGGAAGCGGAGGCGGATCGGGCACAATCAATCCCACGGGAACAAGGAGGAAGGGGGAGCAGGTTACCTTGCCGGGCGCCTGCGCGTTGCGTTGCTTCGTGTGGGAGGAAGACTGATTGGTGGTCGGTGCAAGTAAAAATTTGGGGGAGACGAGAGGAAGAGGCGAGACGAGTCGCTGCCTGGTTGCAACAACCGACCAAGTAGGCGATGCAGCGTGGATGCGGCCCAAGCCTTACTTGGGCCGTGCTCCTATCCGTTTGGAGCTTTTGGGCTTTGGGACGTTGGGCTGCGGTGCCGGGCACTGGGCAAGGGCGGTAGGGAGTGGGAGCAAGGGCTGCTCCAAGCGGCACGCATTTAAACATTTACGTTGGTGGTTATTAGGCTATTACCAGTCAAAATGTCATACTTCAATATCCAAGAATATCACATAGGATGAAAAGTATGATACTGCATTGAAGAAACACTCTCTACAATGCATAGTATCATATTTATATATTTAAAATAATTAATTGGTGTGATGTTGTGTCTATGAAAGTGGACCCAGAGCATTAGATTTTGTGCCATGACCTAAGATATCGTGTCAAAGCTGTATCTTGCTCAAGATACAGCTTTCTTCTCCCTCCTATTTATTGCTTTGCCACATCAGCAAAAAATCATATGTGGCATCTAATTAATGAGTATGATACTACCCATTGGGAATAGCCTTATCGGTTCTGTATAATGACAGTCAAAGATAATTTATATAATAGTTTCTTATATAATAAATAGATTATCTATACAATAGTACGTATAATATAAAACCATCTATTAATAATACACATCATATTTCTCCCTCCTTTACGCCATCCAAAATTATATATAATATAGTCTTACAGATAGTTAACACATACCACTGAATATACCTTTACCACATGCGAGCGAGGGGAGAGGCAAACCACCGATTTGCACGCTGGCAAATCAGCATAGGAACATGGGTATATAGTTGTATATCCACATAATTTTGCAAAAATGATTATATAATAGGTATATTAGCTATATATATATATATCAATAATAAGGCCAAATCAACATATATATGTTCATCTGTAGGTTTACTCGAAGCCCCGAAGCCTCCCCGAAGGCTCGGAGGATGTGGATCACCGCTTCTAGCTCCTCCCTGACTGGGTTGAGAAAGATTACTGCATCATCAGCGTAGAGGGATAGACGAAGCGACGACGCGCATCCTTTCAGGGGGGAGAGGACACCAATGTTCGTGGCCTTGGTAAGGATGTGATGCAAAGGGTCGATGGCAAGGATAAATAGATAAGGCGATAAGGGGTCGCCTTGCCTTAGACCACGATGATGTCTGACTGGAGGCCCTGGCACCCCATTGAGAAGTATCGTCGAGGTGGAGGATGCAAGGGATATGGAGAGCCAGTCCCGCCACCATGTGCCAAAACCGCGCGCTTGAAGGAGGTCCAAAAGGTATTCCCAAGATACCGAATCGAAAGCTTTCTCAATGTCAAGTTTTAACATCAAGGCAGGCGTGTGCGCTTGGTGAAAAGATTTTACACGGCTTTGGACATACAGGAAGTTGTCCTGGATGCAGCGTCCTCGGATGAAAGCACTCTGGGAATTCGAAATGAGAGAGTCAATGTGTCTCGAAAGGCGCAATGATAAGACCTTCGACACTAACTTTGCAAAAGAGTGAATGAGACTGATTGGCCGATAGTCTCCCACCCTTCCCGCTCCTTGCTTCTTTGGGATTAGAGCGATGAAAGCTTTATTAAGGAGTCGAAAAGGCCCTGATGAGCAATTGCGCACACTGCTAAAAGCGTCCATGATATCCTGTTTAATTATACTCCAACAGAGTTTGTAGAAGGTGCCAGTGAAACCATCTGGCCCTGGGGCTTTCTCCGCAGGGAGCTGTTTTACCGCTTGCAGAACCTCGTGCTCTGTGAATTGCGCCTCAATATCCGAAACATCATGGGAAGCAATATTTAGACATGGCCAGTTGACAACTTTTGAGCTATTTGTGTTGCCTCTGAAAAGCGCTGAGAAATGATGGAACAACATCTGCTCCTTATCTTCATGGAGGATAGCAGTGCCCTGATCCGATTGGAAGGACTGAATGAAGTTCTTTCGCCGACGACCATTAGCCCGCAGGTGAAAATAGCGGGTGTTTGCGTCCCCCTCTTTTAGCCAATTAACCCGAGATGTTTGTCGCTTACGTGCTTTTTCGACCACTGCCAACCCAAGGACCTTCAACTTTAGTGCTTTGCGAAGATCGAACTCCGCTTGCGAGAGCTCCCTTACTTCTTGGGCTATGTCTAGGCGAAGGATGATGACATTCGCTAAATGAAATTGGAGCTTGGCATCACTTAACATAGAATAGCTCCACCTGCGAAGTGCATTTGCAGTAATGCGGAATTTATGCTCCAATCTCCGAAAAGGGTTGGCATGCGCATGCGGTAACTCCCAAGCCTTCTTGACCGTCTGCTGGAACCCCGGCAGACGCGGCCAAAAATTCTCAAATCTGAAACATCTTACAGCCCTTCCCTGGGGCCATTGCGTGCTTCCCGATGCAATACCTGGGTCTACCTCTTACTGTGGGCCGGATACGCCGTGCTCATCTGCAGCACATCCAAGACAAAATGGCGCGGCGTTTGGCGAGTTGGCAGGCCCGCCACTTCACCATGGGAGGACGACTTACTTTGGTCAAATCAGTCCTATCCTCAACTCCAATCTATCTCCTGACAGCAATCAAGGCGCCTAAAAAATTCATTGCTGACCTCGACAAGATAAGGAGAAACTTCTTTTGGGCAGGGAATGATGACTGCAGTGGAAGCAAATGCAAAGTGGGCTGGAAAATTGCCTGTTGACCTTTCGAATTAGGAGGTCTAAGCATTCTGGACCTACATAGATTCTCCCGCGCTCGGCCGATGGCTTTGGTTAAAGTGGACGTCCCCAACAAGACACTGGAGGGGAATGCAAACACCCTGTGACCAAACTGACTGCATGCTGTTCTCTGCAGCCACCAAAATCATAATTGGCAATGGCCAAAAGGCGACTTTCTGGACCTCCAGATGGTTGCATGACAAAGCGCCAGCTCAACTGGTTCCAGGTCTCTTCAAACACTCTAGGCGCAAAACTAGGTCTGTTGCAAATGCTCTGCAAGATAACAACTGGATTCGTGACATCAGCCACAACCTCACAGCCCAGCTCATTTCTGAATTTGTGCGTCTATGGATGGAAGTTCATCTAGTAGTTTTGATACCACATACAGAAGATGAATTAATATGGACACAAAAATCCAGTGGTGAATACACAGCAGCTTCGGCATACCGCTTGCAATTCGAAGGTAGCTCGTTCAAATC
Organism: Rhipidocladum racemiflorum; assembly: GCA_036346355.1. NCBI lineage: Eukaryota > Viridiplantae > Streptophyta > Magnoliopsida > Poales > Poaceae > Rhipidocladum > Rhipidocladum racemiflorum. Next base: position 81,140,648 of record CM070573.1, on the reverse strand, counting down.
GTTTAACACGACAATCTGGTCAGCTTGGGCACCGCTGAGTTGCAAAAATTTTTTCTGGCTCGCACAGCAAAACCGCCTGTGGACAGCTCAGCGCCTCCAGATCCGAGGATGACCAAACCAGTATTTTTGTCAAATGTGCTATCGAAACCTGGAAACGGATTTCCATCTTTTCGTGGATCGCCTCGATTCAGTAGGATCTGGGAGCTATCGCGGATTGGACACATCTACCTATGCTCAAACCGAACATTGGGAACCGTGACCAGCCTTGAACAATGGGCTTTACAAAGAAGCCAATAGCCATTTGGGTTGCCGAAAGGGGGTTAAAAGCCTCATTATCCTAACTTGCTGGCGATGGTGGAAGGAACGAAACAACAGAATCTTTCAACGCACTCAAAAATCAAACGACGAATTGCTTCAAGACATCAAGGATGAGGCCTCTTGCTGGTCTTTTGCTAGGGCACGAGGGATCAAAAAGTTGCTGTTTCATCCTCCGTAACGCGAGTCCTCTAGTCTTTTTGTTCTCTTCTGTTCTCCTCTTTTCTCTCTCTGGTTTTTGGTTGTTGTTCTTTAGTGCAATCTCTTGCACTTTGTATTTAACTCCTAATTCTCTCCTTTAATACGAGCTCCGGCTTTTCAAAAAAAAAAAAAAAACATATATATGTTCATTATCAACTAATTTCAGCCCATTTTCATTCTCCCACGTGGCCACATCTCCACTTCTCAATCATCCAACCAAGCCCATTAGCGAAAAGGCCACACATTCCATCTCTCAATCAAGCAGAGAACATTGAACACCACAGCCAACCCTAACTAAAATTCCCTCTTTTGACTCTGATGTTCTTTGCCTCTCTCCCTTGTCCAACCTTGGGGTGGCGACCAGCGATACAATTCGACAAGCAGGAGGCCGGAGGCTAAGGCGACAACTGGGCATCGACCAGCGGAACCTCAAGATCGCAGTCGTGATCGCCACAAAGACCAATCGAGTCTATCGACCAAAGCCCAGAAGTATTCATTTATTGTTTTGCTGAATGTTGATAAAGGATGAATGACTGGGATTAATTAGTTGATTGTGTAGATATAGAGTTTAAGAAAATGAAGAGGTAATATGTAGATTTGAAAGTTTTATGGGATTGATTCGAAAAGACACAGAAGACAACTACAAGTACTAACTGTAAACCCAAACCAATATCTGTCGATAGCAAATTTGTTTTTGGCAATTAATCTGGTGAAAGAACTAGCTAAGTATAATGGATGGTCAATATTTTTTCTACAAGTTAGTCATGAAGTCATAATATCTCACTTCCAAGTTATAGTCTCTTGCAAATTACTTTATAATTTTTCTTAATTATTTTGTAATTTTTCTAATTTATTGTGACATGTTTACTCTAGCTGGAATAATTTTTAGTTTAATTTTCCACTGTGAACCTTAAACTTTTGTATTAAATAATATTTTGTCAATTCCTACACCCGTACGAAAATTCTCGCATACCTTATGACAGGATTACAAACAGGTGAGGGATGCTATGCAAAGAAAGAGCGAAGGGTGCTACAGAGAGTTTAGCCAGTCCACAAAGACGATTCTAAAAGAAGGTTTTAGCCTGGTCGGGTGCACCTCTCTGTAAAAGCACATAATAATAAGAGACGGCAGGTTCTTGAATGTTACCTGCAGCCTACTACTATTCCCATCCATGTTTTGTCCTCTGTTCACCTGTTGTTAAGTTCTAGTAGACCTTGGTGATCCAGCAGAATTCCGAAATCAGAATTATTTCACCCCTGCAAGTAACCTTTGGTGCTACTGATTTCTACTTTTCAACAAATCTGTCGTGATGATCTTCACAAAGCAATGCTTCCATACTTTCCTCCTCAATACATGTTGCACAAATCTTAAAGCAATAGAATGAATAAATAATTACTATTTACTATTAATTCATGTTTTAATATTTATATAATTTTAAAAAAGAAAAATATAGAAGCACGTCTCTAAAGATATAACTAAGAGAGGGTATTATTGGCTTCCACAGGCGAGGCATCTCATTTAAAGCCCGAATTTTTGGTCCTAATGAATGAGACATTCCCCAATAAATTAGAGGCCTGCATCAAGCACATCTCCTGCTTCAGGGCATGTCCAATGATAGAGCCAACTACTGGCTATAAGAAAGCTCCATGTCACTTATAGCTAGCTTAAAGACAAGATCTCCAATGGGTTGGCTATAACATATTCTCCAACATTAAATGTGGGTCCACATGTAATTGTCTTTTATTTTTCTTGAAAAACACTATAGCCTGGCTCTTAGTTAAGAGCCAGCTCTTGTCTCTCTCCTCTACTTCTCTCCTCCACATAAGCAAAAAGATGAGATGGACTCCTTATAGCCTGCTGACATGTCTCCATTGGGGATGCTCTTACACGGGCATATATATATTTCCTTGTATCTTTGATTCGACAGCAGTAAAGTGAGAATCACCTTTAGAATCTTTAGCTGGAGACGGCATATGGATGTTGAAAAGGCAGATCAAGTATGTTCAGTGCATATGAATGGTTCATGTTTCTCTGGATTGCATTTGCAACGAAGCAAAAAATGTAATAAGGTATTGCCTTCCATTTTCCAGAAAAGCATTTGAAAGAACAATGTTTTTATTAATTATGATGACTTATATATAAATTTTTTAGGATTTAGAAATATGTGTTAGATGAATTCTAACAGGATTCATACTTACTTTGAAGAAGGACTAAATGTGCTATATAAACATTCTTTCATAATATTATTCATACTTGTTTTGGTGGACCATAAAGCAATCAAGAAGTTACAAACTAACTCATCTAAAACAAGAGTTGCACCAGAGAATTAGATGCTATATTATTCATTAGCACTATATTCTTCTATAGGGCAAGGATTCGAGGGTCTTAAAAGGTTCGAAAGGTTGCGATAGAGTAACATCCATTGTACTCTTTTGAGGTTGTACTTAAAGAATTTACGGTCAGCTTCGCCAAATCTTCTCTCGTCATGGTTACTTCAATGCTGTTATTTTGATTCTCTTTACGAGATTCATCCTCTTTGTTCTTGAAACCGTACACGTTCGTGCCGTATCTCATAAGATTTTGATCTGATCCAAGGCTGCTACGCATAACAAGAGGAATTTGAGTGTAACAATTTTCAACTTTAAAAAGTTTATGGGTTTTTTTTTTATTTCTTCAAATTAAATTTACAGATGTTGAACTAAACATTTTAATTATCAGTGGTGAGAAATGTCAGTTTTAGTCTTCTACAATTTTTTTTTTTTGCCTTTTTGAGTTTTAAGCTTCGGGAATTACGGACATCGCAGTATTGTTAGTAGAAACGCAGAGCCCAGTAATGCAGAATGCAGGGGGCGAAACGAGTGTCGAAAGGTCTCAACTTCTTAATTTATTGCATAACCAGATGCTACATCAGACGGCAGCGATCCGCGGCCACGAGAGACGGGTGGTCCGGATGATGGCTTCATCACGAGGGCCTGGGGCTCTCTTGCGAAGAAGCTATTGGAGGCCCCTTCAGAAGCATCAAACATGTTGCACGGCGCAGCCTCCCTTGCTTTCCCCAGCAGATGTCCGGAGAAGTGATCTCCCCATATGTCGTACGTGAACTCTTTCTTCGGCGCGACACGGTCGTCTCTCACCACAGCCTTATCTCTCATCAGGTTGGAGCCAGGAGCGCGAGCGTGCGGAGCGATCGGGGAAGACGCGGCCAACACAGTGGTCGGCACAGTGGCTGAAGGCAATGGATCTCCAGATGTTGCGGAAGGCGTAGGAGGTTGCTCCTTGGCAGTTTGCAACCAAGCATTCTTCTCGTAGTTATTCCCAGCTGATGGTGCCTTTGCCTCGACATCAAGCTCCCCACTCTCAAGTTTATTGCTGTGCTTCAGTTCTGATGGTGTCCCAGAAAAGGACCAACCTTGTTTTGGGGTTGAACTGGGTGATAAAGGCGAGGACGGTGTTGAATTCCCACTGTGGCTGCTGGAAACCTCAAACTTTGCTGCTAGTCCGGCACCACCAACTTTCCGCTTCCTTCGCCTCCTTTTGTCCCGAGAAACTCTGATAGTAAGATTCCCACTAGCTTGTGGAGCTTCCATTGATACCTTGTCTTCCACAGGATTAGCTGGGGACACAGATATAGTCGAAGTTTTATTCAGTTGTTCATCTGGATTGTTATTGTCACATGTCTTCTTGGGGCTATCAAGAACATTAGCAGGGTGTTTCTCAGTAAGACCTTCAGCTCTTTTGTGATCCCTTATGGACCTGTGCACAAGGCATAATTGACCAAATTTAATTCATGTAAAATTGAAGGAAATGTGATAAAATGATGACAGCGGTCAAACTTTTACCTGGAAGTTGTGTTGCTACACTGAAGAAAAGAGGGCTTCACAGCCTTGCTAACGGTACCTTTCTTGTCATCAATCTTGATATAGAAATCTTGAGAACTCACTGGCAAAGAAGGGACGCCACGGACAAAGACCAGAACAATCAAGGACACAGTTCCAAAAAAGAGTATCAACGCTGTCCAATTGATGGATCTGAGGTAAGACTTTCTGCACTGGTTAAGCATATAGACAGGAACTTTTGCAGTCATAGGGATCACAAAGATGCCAGTAGTCGTAGCTAGCTCAAGCGCTCTCTGAACCTTAGCAGAAGAGAAGTCAGCTTTAAAAGAAATTAGCATTCGTATTGATTCACTTGGTGCTAAGCTAAATCCCTTGCAGTTGTCCACGGTAAATCCATCCACGCCACAATCAGCTCCAGAAACTTTTACCTTCGTCACTAGAAGAGGAAGGTCACCACTATTTTTGACGTGTATCTCCTTGGACAACTGTTGACAGCACAAAGGGGCGGTGATCTCTGATTTGGACAAAGTTGATTTATTGTGAATAGACACAAGGTTAAACTCTAGCTTCCAAACAGGTTCAGATCCCTCGAGAAGGGCAACAGATTGCAATCCACCATGTGCTCGAAGAGGCAGCCACTCGATGCCCGATAGGTTGTTTCTGATCAAAACCATGCTTGACCACATGCACCGATTTGAGGGACGGAAGACAATAGGACCAAGTAAAGCACTCTCCAAAGGACCAACATAGGCCTCAGTAATTGCTGCATCGCTTAATGAGAAACCAAATCTAGTCTCTGTCGAGTCAATTTCTGGAGATCTACTTGAGAATGTGTGTTCACATGCGTCATTTACAGTTGTGCACTGGCCAATGATTTCCTCAGAGTTCAGAACCAGCTGCAAGGATGCATGCTTCAGACTTGGGTTACGGATGGTTATCCATTTAGAAATCTGTGATCCAACTTGCACAACAGGAAACAACAGTTCATGGTCTGTGAGAACAGAAATCCCAGTCCCTGTGCCATGAGATCTCCATCTTCTAAGTACAATATCATCAGCTCTGACTGCTCTCATGATTGTTGGCTGCAAATTATTTCATAAAATTACATGAGCAGATTCACAAGCAAAAATATGTAAATACATACAGGTAGAAGATACTTGCGATAAGAAATCAAACAGTTTTCATTACATAAATGCAACAACAAAAATAAAAAAAATGAAAAGCGAGGAGAAAAATATTGTACTTCCAAGAGCTACCAACTACTTGATAAGCACTTCACTTATCTCTACAACAAATAGCTCTAATACCTACAGCAGCCAAATAATAGATCAAAGTCACCACAAAGGTATTCTGCTGCCATAGGAATCACTCTCAAGACCAAATAAATCTATCATTAGAAACTGTATCCAAATACATTGGACATTATTATGAAATGAACATTTAATCTGAAATATCAAGCACAGGTCCATCAGACAGGCTAGCTGACATTGACGTCTCAAATGCTAAAAAAAGCATTATTCTCTAAGGGAGCAAGACTGCCTCATGTGCCTGTCTTGGATCTATTTTATCCGTTCATTATTCACACATGATTTAAGACTAATGACAACCAAAATCAAGGCATCCAAACCTTTTCTTTAATGTGATAAAAGCATGATGTACCACCTACATGAGATAGCTCTGTGGGATTGAAAATAAATAAAAGACATAACAAAATACTGGGGTGGATGAATATAATGAAACAGCATGATGCATGACAAGGTGCTACCATTATTTAGTTCATATATCATTTTTTAAGCGTCGATTACTTAAAAGCAACTCCCAGTACAGCTAATACAACAATATTTAAGACCAACTGAAATAACACAAGGTTCTAGATTCAAAAAACATGTGCAAGGGAATTACCTTCATGTTATGTGGGCTTTCTATTTCTAGGATGCTGCCCAAAGATCCCGTCCTTGAGTTAGCAGATGTCTCTTCTTCAGAAAATGGTCCAACAAATGGCCCATCAGATTCAGGAACAACAGCATTAGTTGCATAAGAAAGAGATGCACACATTATATCTTGGCAGGGTACCACAATTGAACTACCAAGAGAGCTATTTGTTTCTACCACTATATTGCAGTGGTCAAATGAAATATCCTTTGGAACTGAAGAAGTATATCTTATCAAAGCTATATCTGTTACAGTATCAGGAAAGAGTATCAATCCACTCAGGTACTTAACCTGAAAGATCACTGGGCCATCCCTGTTATCCTCAGTCACGCTTACAATCCTCAGTAACTCTGTTGCATCATTCCGTAAAGAAAGGGAAAAGATTGATCCACTTCCAGCACAAGATGATATACACTCAAACGTGACAGAAACTAAGCTAGTGTAATCATAGTAGGTTCGAGCATGCACCACTAGCTCAACAGGTATAACAACAGTATCCATTGTATCAGTTGTGCAATTGCGCAGTTTCATGCAGATAGCACCAAACACCTTGCCTTCCGAAAGAGGTTGCAATTTCAACTCTATGACAGTGTTGCTTTTTGAAGGAAGCACCTCCCATTGCTCACTAGGCCTAATTTGGATCATTGGCCATCCGAACTCAGTACCGCTTGCTGCATACCAGTTGCTACTCAAAGAAGTTAACTCCAATGCCTCATCTAAAGGGCCTAACTGACACACTACGTGAGAAGATTGCTTTGTGCTTTCAAATGCAGACATCCAAACAGCCACTTCCTCGATATAGAGAGAATCATCAAAAGGGTTGTGTATCAACAAGTTCCTCTCGAGGTGTCCACCTATTACAACATCCATCCCAGTCATTGGCTGTATCTGATAGGGCGACCCGACAGCCATGCCCTTAGCTTGTATAATGAACCCACCAAAATTCGTCTGCAAAACCAAATGCGCTGATGAAGAGCCCAATAACTTTGGCAAGAATACGAAGGTGGCCGATGCATTCTCTCCGGGCTGCAGCACCAGATCCTCATAATCATACACAAAGAACTGCGGATCAGTGCTGAATGGCTCGTAGACATGCAATACACTGTCATTGCTCAAATTCACCACAGTCAACTTGGCCATAGAGGCTGCATACAAGTTACTCCTGCCCCAATCCAATAACGGTGGATTTATCTCCATGTTCATCGATGAGGGACCGTAGAGGCCATTTGGACTGACATCTGCGGCCGTGCCATCCAACTCTGGCGGCACCCCGTGCGATGCCCGCATCCAATTGTCAGGAACAAGCGGCGCCTGGCACGACGCCGCATTATACCTCCCACCATCCTTGCCCTCCAGCCCCAAACCATTACGCACCCGAGTGATCATGGCGTCTTCAGACGAGCAGGTTACCACGCCTTCGCTAGACATCGGGAATCCCAATGGTCGTGATGGTCCCCAGCCCCTTGACACCTTCAAATCGGGCCCCTTGATGACGTCCTCGCTTGCAAGCAAAGTCTGAACCGCCGTGGACGAGAAGCAGAAGGTACTCCGGTCTGCACACACATCCCGGAACCCGAGGCAGCGACCGACGTCATCATTCCCCTCTGCGCAATCCCCCACCGCCGCCGAGACGGACAGAGCAAGGGCCAAGAATAAGCAGCACAGAGCAAGCAAGGACACCCTACAAGAAACCGAAAATACCACAAAAGAATCAACAACTCACCGCGGTTGATCGCCAAATAGGCGAAGTGGTACTGAACACTAAACCACCCAATAAAACATCAAGAAAAATAATCACAAGAACCAAAAAAAAAAAAAAAAAGCTCGGGTATTTTTTAGCTCCCTAAGCATGGATCACACAGGAACTCAAGAATAACAGCAAGAGAGGGGTAAAGACAGTTCCTTGTTTGTTTCACGATGTCCGGAAGCAAGAAAGCAAAGATTGCCAGAAGGGGAGTAAGAGGGGAGCTTACCGAGGAGAGGAGGAGACGGCGCGTAGGGGCCTGAAGGAAACGGAAGTCGCCGCCGGCGAAGAGCCGCGGCGGCGGCTGGTCATGGAGAAGGGGACATGCGGCGGGCGAGACTTCACTGTAGCGACCATGGGAATCCACGGAAAACGAAAAAAAAAAAAGAGAGAATGAAAATAAGAGGGGGGAGGGGAGGGGAGGGGAGGGGAGGGGAGAGGAGAGGGACAGAAGCGGAGAGGAATGAAAAAGAGGAGGGGAGAGGCAAGAAGAAAAGGGTTTATCTAATGGTCAGGTGACTGATTTTTTTTTGGGGGGTTATATCTCAGTTACTTTTTATTTTGGCTATTAGATGGCAATCCAACAGCTGTCAAATTTTTTTTTTTTTTTGTATTTTGCTGTGTTATTTGGGCTATATTGGCTGTGTTGTTGCTAACGGGCCGCCAATCTGAAAGTGTATTGTTGCAGTTTTAGGTGTCTTCGCTTGTCTGTTTTATATCGCGTATGAGGAGTGCGGAAGGGTGAGGGGCCACAGGAGGAGGGCACCGCCACGCTCAGACAACTTGGGAGGAGAATGCATCGCAACGCGTCCGAGCTCCATCTGCCATGCTGCCATAGCTCGGCAGCGCCTTCCACGGTCCCTCACCCTTTCGCGGAACTGATGACCTTCCGCGCTCCATGGGCACGGCAGGGGATATATGTCATCTGTCGCGTCTTTTACGATGGGAGAGGAGACTAAATTTGCAAATATATATGTACGAGGGGCAAGATTTGACAAAAAACGTACGGAGGGCAAATAAGTTCTTTTGGGGTTTCATCTCGGTACCCTCCTAAATCTGAAATTTCGACGAAATCTCGTTATTTTGGACAAAATCCAAACGAAATACAAAAAGAAAATTTTGAATTCGGTAAATTTTAAAACCGAAATTTATGAGATTTCGGTTCAAAATACCGAATTTTTTTTTTCAAAAACAACGAAATATCGGTCAAATTCAAATAAAGGAAAAATGGTCCAAACAACATCAAAAAAATTTAAAATTTTTTGTGGATGGTCCCGACACATCACTGATGTTCTCATAAAATTTTCAGATGATTATCAATAATGAGAAATTTTTAACAATTCAGAAACTAGTACCGTCCAAATAAAAGCGTTACTTACAAATTTGAACCAAATGAAAAATAGTTCAAACCACGTTAGAAAATTTTCAAAATTTTTGTGGATGGTCCTGACACATCACTAATGTTTTCATATAAATTTCATATGATTTTAAATCCGGAGGAATTTTTAAAAATTCAGAAATTGGTACTGTCCTGATAAAAGCATTACCGACAAATTTGAACCGAATGAAAAATGGTTCAAACCACGTTAGGAAATTTTAAAATTTTTGTGGATGGTCCTGACATATTTATAATATTCCCATAAAATTTTTAGATGATGATCATTCTTGAGGAATGTTAAAAAATTTAGACAATGCTACTGAAGGCTGACCGACAAATTTCAACGGAACGAAAAATGGCTTAAAACATGGTAGAAAATTTTGAAAATTTTTGTGTATGGTCTCGATACATCACTAATATTACCATAAAATTTTTAGATGATGATCAAGCCAGTTTCATAAATTTTGCATGATGACAGGATGCTGGGCTCTGTATTATGAAACAACTTAAAACGATATGTTAAACTTAAAAGTCAAATTTATCTCTCTCAAAATCACCCATGACACTCTGAAAGCACCACCAATACACCCAAGTTGTAGTCTTAACATACTAATGCTTGAATACAATCTTTTCCCGCTAACAAAATCATACAACAAATGTTGGATTAACAACTACTCAATAATTCGCTAATGAAAACTACAAAATTGTGACAATTTACTGGAACAAAAAGTGTCCATTCAAATATTATTATATTGAAAACTTGAACTTGCATAGGCGAAGTGGATGATCTAGTAGCTGCAATGAAGACAACCGAGATCCTTAATTTATGACCGCGAGAATTAATGTGTATAGGCTAATTGGATGGTTACCGTAACACTTTAATTTTTTTTTTCAAATTTTTTAATTTCTTCAGGATTATGAAACTCGAGAGAGTCCGAAATTCAAGATTTCGTGAAATTTCGTCAGGATTTCAATCCTTGATCCTGACTCCTATAATTGTTCTCCATCACTTCAGTTTTCTCTTCTTCCACATTTGCAACCAAGTCGGAGAAATCCATGGAGCTGCTATGACATGGGATGTAGAAAAATAATGATCGAACTAACGCATGCAACCTTGTGCAACAAAGCATTAGAACCCTACATAAAAGACAAAAAAAATTAAATTTCCAACCCAGTGGCGGACCCAGGAATTTTCTAGAACCCGGGCACGCTTAAAGGAGGACGACAAGTTCACAAACTATTTACTGAGCTAATAACAAGGGACCAAATCACTGAAGGAAGTTTCTATCGAGTAGTAACTGGACTTTTGTTAAAACCAAATGTTATTAGCTCGGTCCGTTGTTGAATTCACGGAAGAACACTATATTTTTCGTGATCTAGACTTTTGTTACATGGACCTGAGCCCGGGCCCGTGCCCAGGCTGGCCGGGCCCTGGGTCCGCCTATGTTCCAACCGAGACAGAATATAACCAATTATCCGTGGGCCCTTACAAATTACTAAGACAAAGAATTAACTAAAGAGATGCGCTTTTATGTTTTTCTTTTCGAAAGTTGCACAAATATTAAAATATGAATGAAAGGTAGATGGTGTTTATTTACTTCTTCGTTTGCTTTAAGATTTGTGCAACTTGTATTATAAGGAAAAGCACAGAAGCACTCCTCCATGTACTGGAGTTTATTTGTATACAGATATGAAAGATTCCAGAATTTGAGCTAAACTTGAACAGTACCTACCATTGAAGGTTAAGTTAAACTTCTCTACAAGTTTTTCATACTAGCCAGGAAAATAACATTCGAGGCTATGACACTAATAAACCTGCATGAAGTCTTGATATACACAGAAAAATAATTACAGAAGTTTAGATGAGTCTAGGTTATGACATTATTAAATCTACAAGGAAAGTCAAAACTTTCAGTGCTACATATTGCTATACAGGCCAGGTTTCATACTAACAGAAAAGAAGGTATTTATCATCCGTGAGAAAACAAGGGATGCAATCAAATCCGAGAGCTCTCAATTTGACTGTTAAACTGCACGAAACCCTTGTGCTATGAATCATGATTTAGCAATACCATAAATATGAACTCTTGTTAGCTGTTAGCGGGTTGATAGTTGGCAAATAAGAATAAAGTAGGTATGAACTCTTGTTCGATTGGACAATTTTTTTTTTCATACCACATTCAAATTTGGATTAAAAAAATATAACATTTGTGTTTAGGAATGGGATTTGGTTTACTAGTTTCACAACCATTAGAATAGGGAGGTCAAATAAAATAGGTAACTTGTATCCATTTTACGCCCCTAGGTGGAGGGGAGGGTATGAGAAAGAGGGAGGAGTGATGTGTGCCACACACCTAGGTGGGGGTAGGAGTTCGTCCATTTGTTCAAAATTCAACTAATGTTTTTGGGAGAGATAAAAAAAGACCACTACTAGGTACACACCGACAGTAGGATTTCTTGGATACTAAAAAAAAAGGGATTTTAGATATAGCAAAATATTTAGATAGAGCTAGGACTATATTCTCATGCCATCACGGATAAAGGATCATAGTTAAGCGATGCTAAGATCCTATTTGGCAGAATTCTAGCTCAATCAAATCCGTAGAGCTGGGTATTTCTAGCTTCACCGGATCGTGAAGCTGAAGCTATAGGTATATTAAGAGTGTTTACGTGGGTCATCTTATTTACATTTTAGAATAAAAATATAAACTTAATTCACTTTAGTTTAGCTTACAAATTTCAGATCTGAGATGGAACTAAAATCTGAAGCTCTGCTAAACAGAACCTAAGGCATTCCCTGTAAATTTAGGGACCTCTAACATAATTTCCTCTATTTCATTTTATTCATGTTAGGATGGAGTACTTCAAAAGGCTGCGTACGCTTCCTTTGCTGGTGTTTCTGATTTGTCCGACCACTCCGACGCCTCAAGCATGTCGGCTGATGAAATAGACCCAAGTCCCAAAATCACACGGTGACCACAAAGACCATGTCATCTCCGGCCTCTACTCTACTCTCTATCGAGATATAGAAATTTTCGAATTCAGTACAATTTACATCTTATATTTTTAATTCGATACAACAGTTTTGCTATCCTGTAAATACAGTGTATTCGTAATTTCGTGCTGGATTTAACCTGTATTCGTAATTTGATACTGCTATTACATGTACTCCAATTTCGTGCTGCGAATACGATTATTTTTTTGTAAATACGTAAAACTGTTGTATCGAATTGAAAATATGTACTGGATTCAAAAATTGCCTCGAGATAGCAGCTTCCCTTGTACAGTTGTACGTATGCAACACGTAGAGCTGTGGGGCCAGGAGAAACTAATAACACGACGACAAATAAGGAGATAAGTACTAGTAGCTGCACCCTTTCAGGCGAATTCGACAGGTCGGGAATCTCTAGCCGTCAAGCTAGTTACCATGCGTTGCACTTGCACGTACGCTAGGTTTCCGGGCACGTCCAAGGGATTTGGATGCCAAATCGACGAGATTTTGTCGACGCTAAAAAGTTCTACAGAAGTGGTAACCAACTTAGACCTACAAAAAGGATATGTGGGCGAAATAGAGGGGAATCCATCGACAATCAAATCAACTTGTATCTATTTTCTTTATTTTTCATCGATTAGAAACATGTTTTAATCTGTTTTGTTCAATAAAATTGCGTATCACCAATTTTGATCGTCATCGACTTACACCACTTCAGGTTTGTTTTTGCCTAATCTTATTGCGCATCACCTTTTTAGAGAAAACTACCTTTATTAACTATCTACTCGGCTCAATCGGATTGTTTAGATCTGTTATTGCTCTATGATTTAATCGGTTTCAATAGAAGTTTAGATTAGATTTTTATTAATCCAAATAAACTAAAATAGTCTATTAGATAATCATTTCTTTTACCGATTGCAGGATTAAATCGCTAGCACGTATTCATCTAATTTAAATCCAGTGTTTATGGATACCGCTGTGGATTGACGTCAACAGATTTATTTTTCCTTTTTGCCATCGAGGAACGAGTTCATTTTTATTTTATTTTTTTGGCAGGACCCACGGCCACGTATAGGGAGCTAGCGACGAACGTATACTTGTTGTCCGTCTTCTGCACGTCGATTGGGTGGTCTAGTTTATCTAGACGTACGGAATGTGTTTGGGGTTATACGATGCGTGGCGGGGAATGCATCGGCAATACTAGTATTATTATTCCGATGGAGATCCTATAATCTTTTGGACTATCTAATTAAGTGGTCAGTGGTCCAAAACATATACTAGCTTAATCGCAAGAACGACAGAAAAAAAAAATCATTAGGCCATCGATCGTTAACAGCAGCTTGCCTTGAAACTGCTCTGTTACTTTGTTAAAGCATCGTCGAACTGGTAGGTTACACTCAGAAACTCTGAAGAGCAAGTACAATAATTTATTATTAATATGTGTATGTTAGTTTTATCTTATAAGAAAAAGTGAGAAAAGAGAAGAGAGAATAGAGTTGGCTCTCATTTAGTAAGTCAGTTTTGTGCGAGAGTATAGGTAAATTATTTATGTACAAAAAAGAAGAAATAATTATTGTACAACATCTAGAGACAACATTTAGAGACAGTAATTGTATAAATTAATTTTTAACTTACTATTAATCTGTAATGAGTTTTGCTATTATATTTGCTCGTACAAATCCCAAATTAGAGGTTCCTAAAATCGCCATTGGTCGAGGAGAATCATCCCCTCAGCATCAGGCAACAAAACCATATCATGCATCTCCCGGCTGTTTAATTAAATTCTCACGTCAACTTCTCATGCGGCATTAATGGGACAAGATAAATTAAAGGAAATTAGATACGGTTTATTGTGGCACGCGTGCAGGCCTGAAGCTGTTTTTGGGTCTCGTTTGACAACTTGGAACCGAGCTGTTTTTACTAGATTCTGAAAGAAACTCAACCAAACGAGCTAAAACTCGTAACGATTCTCTTTGGATCATTTTTTTTTCCACTCTGTGACTAAATCAATCTCAACCCCGTTTATATGCGTATGCTTTAATTTGCTTATATTACTCGCTGTAAATCGCTGACAAGAAACTGCCCACATGAGGCATGACCCAATTATATGCGTATGCTTTAATTTGCTTATATAGCCTTATACGGATCAGCACAACGCAACATGTGCTGCACACAAGTGCTTCTATACCTGTGTGTGTGTGTGTACGCACCATCTTGGTTTGTAAATATCATTGATACTGATAATTTTGTTAATTGTTTTCGAAACTCTGCCTAAGTGATCTCATTATATATTTGCTATGAACTCAATAAAAGATATGATTGCAAATAACAATTCCCAACAGGCTCTCACTGGAAAATTAAGTTCTATGAAAATTAAGTTGTTTTCCAGTCAAAATCCCCATGTCCCAAACGGGAAATAAAAAGGGTGTTTTTATTACGGATGTCCTCCCCAGCTTCTCACCAACATCAACAGGCTCTCACTTGAGTTTTTCTGAAAATAGTTTTTAGCTGAGTTGCATGGCTGGAGAATTACACGATTAAACTGAAGATGTTTGGTATTTGTTAGTTTGACTTTTTATAGCTTTTAGGTATAAGAGATGCGGGTTGGGAATAAGTGTGAAGGTGATGCGGTTTGAGATTTATACTTGGTGGGAAGGGGTAATTTTCGTTGAACTCTAATGGTAAAGTCATAACCTCAATCCACCAAAGTTGTAGAAAGCTATCTCAAACCAGCTTTCGGTTTTCATGTTCTTCTAGTACAAATGGGTTGCTGGCGTTTGGCTTCTGGCTGTGAAAAAACTAGTCTTTTGGAACAGCTTCTGACTTCCAAAGGACAGAAACTGAAGTTAAAGTCGTTCGAAACAGAGCCTTAATCCACGACTAACACGGAAGAAAGCTAGAGATACAGTGCAAATTGACACTGCTATATCAGGGTTCAACTTATCTTTTTTTTTTCCGAAAATCATGCGATTTTTTATTTTCTAATATCGAAAAAAATTGCTCGAAAATCACTAGAAATCACATGGTTTTGAAATCCGAAATTTTGAAGAAAAAAATCTACCAATTTTGACCAGCCAATTTAATGTTTCTCAAAGCCGATTTTTTGAGCTATTTTCTCTCAATTTTCTCTCATTTTCACCGGCTAGTTGAATGTTTCTCAAAGTCGATTGTTTGAGCAATTTTCTCTCTATAGCCGATTTTCTCTTGATTATCGCGATATTTACGTTCCATAAATTTTCGAATTATTTTAATTTAATTGGTTTGCAGGCTGATTTTAGATATCGTACCCCTCCAATAAACTCAAAAATCATGATTTTCTCATTATTTTTGTAGATATTGTGAACCCTGATCTATATATACGTGTGTGATTAATTGGGAGTCGAAGCTTTTGCATTTAGCCACTTACTGCAGGGCTTGAAGCCTCGAATCCACCGTCCATTTGCTAGCGTATGAAGCACTACTAGTACTACGGTGATGAGTATACTAGCGATCTTTTGGGCTGGGAATGGGATCAAATCAAACCTCCTAGCGTTGTTTTACGGAATCATGATTAGCATCGAAAGAAGAGAACAGAATTCCAATCTCCAAAATTTTACATGATGCCACCTCGAATTCCTAGGTGGCAAGCGTGGCAATTTAGAAGCATCGGTTTTCTTTTCCCTTAGCCTAATTTTTTTTTTCACGCTTGTCTTCTTCTTTGAATGAAATTATAAATCTTACTTACTCTCAACTGCAGGCACCTATTATGTTTCGTACCATAGCAGATCCACTTGTGGTAGTACCATACCGTGGTAAGTGACCTGCGACGGTTCTATATACCATACCACAGTAAGTGATACATGTCGTCTCTTGATCTTTTCGCGATTAAAAAGAGAGTAGATTTGCAATTGTATTCTACCAGAGGCTAACCTTAAAAAATTAGGTACGAAAAAATAAGCCAAAAGTTCGGTGATTCATGCACCAAAACAGGAAAACATCGTGGGGGCACAAAAAGTAAGCAGAAAGCTACTCCACTTAACGAGCCATACAGCGGCAGCTTTCGCTCCCCTAAATTATTATCTACTACGCCCACAGAGTCCATGCATCTCGGCCTCAGAATCAGCCGCAGCTCTCCGGTCGACACGTGTCCGCCGGATGGTTCGTCCCGTGGGCCCCAGCTTGGGTGGCGGGAGATTCTGGTGGGCCGATGAGGGGCGAGGGCCCCGCTGAATCTGACAGTGGGGCCGTGCGGTCGTGTAATGTGGTGGTGCCGTCTCGCTTTCCGCCTGGGCCGAGACCCGAGAGGAAGATAGGCGGATAGCCTTGTGTAGTTGGGCCCAGAGATGCCCAAAAATTACCACTTTGCCATTCTGTCTGGAAGAACAACTGAACGATGCAATTTACCCAACGGAGCATTGGACTAAGTCAGTATGGAAAACAAATTCGATAGAGGAGATGTGCAATTTTTTTTTCGTGCATATCTGACGCTGATTGATACTACGTGGATAATTCTGCAATCCAACGCCACGACATTAAGTGAGAAGGTGAGTTCAAAGTCCCCACTTAATGTCACGGCGTTGGATTGTAGGATTGTCCACGTGGCATCAATTAGCATCATGTATGTACGAAAAGGAGTTTGCACACCTTATCTACCGAATTTATTTCCGGATAACTGTTCGGATTCATGAGCAATGAGTAATAAAATTTCAGTTTATTTGATGGCTGTTAGGCGCCTGTTGATACTAGTGTCTGGCGTAAAGTCCATTTGTCAAGGGTTTTAGTTTGGTATTGTTATCGAGTTTAGAAAGTCATAAGCTAATACAGTTTATTGGATTATAACCGTCAAAAATTTTAAAAGAAAAGTATCTCAGAGAAAGTTAAAATCTATATGGAATTTTTTATGAAGTCTAAAAAAGACAAGGTTGATCCGAGTAATATAAAAGAAAGTTTGGTATTGATATGGAATATTTTATCTAATCAACTCAACCGGATTGATTAGATCTATCCGTTACTTTTTATTTAATCGACTTAAATAGACAATTAGGTTAGATCATTATTTAAAGAATAGATCGGCTTAACAGTCGATTGAATTAGATATTATTCTCTTGTCGATTGCAGAATCAAATCGGCTGGCACGCCCACACTCCAAATTAAACCCAATGTTTGCATGTGCTAACTGCCGATTAGCCCTTCACGTTTTTTGACATCAGCAACACCATGGAAACTACATCTTCTCAGATAAAATTCTTGACCGTAATTAAATTTGCCCATACTCACAAAAACTCCTACATCCGCACTGCATCAGACTAGGGGTGAAAACGGAACAGAAAGTTTCTAACCGTTCCGAAGAAAAACGGAAACGAAAGCTCTTTTTCAGAAACAGAAACGGAAAATACCGGACGGAAACGGGAACAAGAGAGCCAATTTCGACGAAAACAGAAACGGAACGAAAATTCCGTATAAGTGAAACCGGAAACTAAAAACGGAAATGACCCGGAAAGGGAAATGAGCTTGACCCAAAAATGAGAAAGGGGAGTTTATATTTATTTTGGAATTAAAATAATTTCATAAATACAAATAATTTTATATAAAATATTAAATAGAGTTCAAAAATTCTCAAAAATACTTTAGAACATTTTGAACCTATAAAAAATATTTTTAGCATAATTTTATTTTTAGTTTTTATAAATAAATTAATTTTATAAATATAGAAATAGCAAAATGGTATTTATAAACTCTAGAAAATCCAAGTTAAATCTCAGAAAATCATAAATGAACATCGAACAATAATATGCAAATTTTATAATGTTAAACCTTTTTAGTTGGTGGAGCAAGAGGATATCAATGATAATTATATAGATGAGATATGATGCTCTAATATATGAGACAAATAACGTGTCTTCAACTGACAAACTTGAGAAAAAATTTCTAGTAATACCAGTGAACAACACTATTCTTGTGTCCACCTTGGAGGTGGAATGGGCTATATTGTTCTTGTGGTCTTGTATATTGTGATTCTCTACTATGCCCTTGTGAAATTTTCCGCTTTCGTTTTCGTATCCGCTCCGTTTTGTTCCACATTCGTTTCCGTCACTATCCGTTGCCGTATATGTTTCCGGGGTTTCTAATTTCGTTTTCGTTACTGGTAAAAAATGTGGGAACAGAAATGGAACGGTCATTTACCGACCGTTTTCGTACCATTTTCATCCCTACATCAGACTATACGAGACCAGTGCACACTGTCCCCACCACAGTTAGGTAGTTAAACTGTACTACTAGTATACAACTAGTTACATGCCCGTGCGTTGCTACGAAAAACAAAATTGATAATGAAAAATAAAGATTAAAAAATAAAAAAAATTATTTCACAAGATCAAACATCTATCTTTAACGTTTCGTTTCTTGCGAAAACTGGCTAATTAAAGCAACGCTTCGTTTCTTGCGTAGGGCAATTAAGCAGGGCAATTAAGTAGGGCAATTAAGCAGGGCAATTAAGTGGCAATTAATGACGTGGGAAGAACGGACCACTGCCACCAAGTGCTGCTTTAGAATTAATTACCAATCATGGCATCTAAATTAATGAGCACAAGCATTAGCTATTGGGATTAGTTGGATCAATGTTATTAATTATTAGTTCACGTTTCGATTTGATTAGGTGATTTTGATGCCACCGGTGAATAAAGTGCTCCTGTGCACGGATTCTTCGGTCCAACTTTTTTCTGACTAATTGATGTGTTAGTTACCAACCTCGCAACAGTTCAATGAACGCCACCGCTAATTCTTGCTCGTTTTGCAACGTACGTACAGGCGGACCCTCCCTTTAGGCATGGTGGGGCGGCTGCCCCAGCTACCAACTATGCATTTAATCAAGACTGATGTGCGCAACAAGATGTCTGATGATTGGCTCAATGAATTGATGTTGTGCTACATTGAGAAGAGCATTTTTAAAGGACTTGATTGTGATTACATTAAGAATAGGTTTAAAGCCATAAAAAACCGAAGAATGGACTTGCCAACAAAACCGAGACGACTAAGACGTGCTTAGTGCTTAAGTAGTGGTATGTATTTCCATAATATTAATCATTGTTTAGTATATGATCCCTTCATTATATCTCACTCATCCTCATTTATC
Source organism: Rhipidocladum racemiflorum (assembly GCA_036346355.1). NCBI lineage: Eukaryota > Viridiplantae > Streptophyta > Magnoliopsida > Poales > Poaceae > Rhipidocladum > Rhipidocladum racemiflorum. Next base: position 81,121,138 of record CM070573.1, on the reverse strand, counting down.
TATTGTTAAATTGACAGGATGCTATCTTATCAGTTCGCCTTGAGTTTCTGGGCCCTGCTCCTCCCCTCGCAAGGTTTCACCTTCCAGCCCCCCGTCGACAATACAATTCAAGATTGGTGGCTTCACCGGCGCTCCTTGATCCTCCACCAAGCAAGACGTGATTTCGACGGGCTGATTATCTTTGGGTTTTGGAACCTCTGGAAAGAGAGGAACGCGCGCATCTTCCAGGACGTGGCAAGCCCCGTGCAATTAGTAGTAGATAGAGCCAAGGCAAGCGTTGCAGAGTTTATTTTTGCTTCTAAGAGACTAGGTTAGCTCTAGTCGTTGTCCTGCCTGGGTTGTGGTCCTCAGGCCCTTTTGTGTTTTGTGTTTTGTGTTTCTGAACTTGGTACTTTCATCTCCTTTAATGAATAGGCAGAGCTCCTGCCATCTATTTCGAAAAATTGACAGGATGATCTATTATACCTCTCATATGAAGAGAAAAAACCAATTTTTCAACCATATAATATATGATTCGGTTATGTCGTTCATTTACCGTTTACACTCTAATGTGTGTGATTGGAATACAAATATGGTGTCTATACAGTATATTTCTACTTTTGGTTAAGTTTGTCGCTCAAGTCCGCCCCACCTAATTTTTTTTGCTGGGTCCGCCATTGTACGTACTGTAGTACTTGGCAAGTAGAGCGACCGTTAATTCTTGCTCGTTTTGCAAGTAGTTACACATGAGCTAGAACATATGATAGGTAGCAGGGGCGGATCAAGGCCCCGGGTAGAGTAGGCTGTAGCCTGGGGTCTGATACCGAAAGCCCACTAAAATTCTACGAAAAATTATTAAAAAAACATTAAAAATGGATATTTAATCTAAGATCAGCTGGTCCAGCCCGGAGCTTAGGCCTAGGCTAGCTCCGCCCCTGATAGGTAGTATCAACCGCCTACGTACGTACTGCGATTACCATTTCTCTATGCGAAATCCGAATGATCAGAAGTGACAAATATAGTAGTAGTAGTATACTGTACACAGGATTATAACTATGCCATACTGCCATGCATTGCCGACAAAATAGTGCGCTTTTTAGCTTAGGCAGATGGCCTCCAAGGAAAAGGCTAGTCGGCAAAAAACGACATGTTTTCTATACACCTATATATAATCTATCTTTTCCACTTGGGAAACGGCAGTAGTTGGGAAAGTAACAGAAAGTATTTGACACGTGGCGAGCTTAAAGTCCACAACTAAAAATATCAGAGCTAGCACGTAGGATACTTTCAATAGTGCCGCTCCATCTATCTTATAGTAATACAGTATCAACAAAATCCTACGTAGAGAAGAAAGGAGATTAGGAAAAAGAATACGCTATCTCTTATGGAAGAGACAACAATCAATACAAAAAGTGATAGGGTGTAAATAAAATAATGTGATAAAAATAATATAAAATAATTTTAAAAAATAACTTTTAAGATAAATTACTGAAAATGTTGTCTCTAGTGCTGTCTTTAGGTGCGTAGAAATCCTTAGAGATAACCTTTAAAAACATACTATTGTACATGCTCTTACTTTCATACCAGTTTATGCAGACAGAAAAAAGAGACAACCACCATAGTAGAAAAAGAAGAAATACTCTATCCACAGAGTAAGCTAGCTTGCAGTCCAGCACAATCGCTTGCAATAAGGTTATGCAAGAAAAACAAATGCATGCTCACCGTAGCAACTGACCATACTTGCTATTGCTACTAAATAATAGCATTCCATGCATTTCGTAACAATCACCTCGTTACATTGTAGCAGCATCCAGCATATACATACATGCTACCTATAACTGATTACTGCCAGCGGCACACTGAGAGGCATGTTTGAAATACTAGAATTTTACAGCGACTTTGGCCAAATAACAAGTCAACTGTATCTTTACACTACAGTGGATGTGCAAAATTGTCATATTTTTTTCTCCTAAATTTGTATAAAATTAGGTCAAAGCCACACCTTGGCTAGTAAAAAAAATTCTCCCACACTTTTTTGAGTTGCTAACGTCTGAAACCTGGATAGCAGAAAAGTAATCTTGCCACAAATGTGACTATGAACTAAATATATACTCAACTCCGATCAAACATGCCTAATTTGATGTGTGATAAAGGTGATAAATTTTTGTTACAACCAAACATGCCTTCTCCTACTGCAATACGGAGTAAATGATCTTGGCGGTTCTCAGCTGTCCATGTCCAGCACCAAAGTCCCGCACCTACAATTAAGGTTTGAAATCCAGCGAAATTTTGGAAATTGTGGTTGAGATTTTGGATTTCGGCCGGAGACGAGATTCCAAATCCTAGTGAAATAAAAAAATTTAAATTGCTATGGTGACTTCAGAACTTTCGGCAAAATGACCGGATTTCATATTTTTTTTTTGACCGGTTTGTATTGTGTTTGGACCAGATTTGGCGTCAGTTTGCTTGTGGAGAATTGTAATGCCATTTATGTGAAATAGATGTAAATACTTTGCAATCCAAGATTTCGGTCGCCAATCCAAAAGCGAAATTTAAATCCTTGCCGACAATGCACTATTAATACTACTGAAATAGTCCAATCGCAGTGCTGCCCTTCTGTACTTGGCTTTTAGGGGCTGTTTGGTTTGTTACCAATGCTTGCCAATACTTGCCATGCCAAATATTGGTAGTGTTTACTAAATTTGGCAAGTATTTGGTTTGCAACCAAACTTTGGCTAGATTCTTTTCTCTATTGCCATGCCAAATTTTTCTAGTTCATTTTCTTGCCAATAGTTGGCCAAACTTTGGCCACCAATTTGAGCACCAAATTTTTGGCTAGCCAATTCTTGGCAAGGTTGAACTTGACAATTTTGGCTTCAAACCAAACAGCCCCTTAATTCCGTTACTACCTCTCTCTCCAACAACTAATTCTATCTACGCTAATCCTTTCCTTGCCAACAAGTCAACAACCACACGAAGGAGAGATTATCTTTGGCTTTGGTTTACACTAAGAGCATCTCCAGCAAGGGTCTCTAAAACAATCTCCCTATTTTGAATTTAGGGACTCCCCTTATTTTGTGGGGCTCTGTTTTCATAGCACAAGTTCAGCAACAGCCCCTAAATCTCAGCCCCTATTTTACTTTTTCTCCTAAATCTCAGACCGGATTTGGATGTACTCGTGTTCCTGAGAATTGGGGCTGAGGAGGCAAATTTAGAGACCTTCTAAATTTTAAGGTTTAAGGGCTGGTTTAGAAGCTCTGCGGGATATGCTCTTAAACAGTAGATGTCCATCTCCAGGTCCCAGCCACCGTGAACTACAAAGTGATCAGCGGACAGAATCTACTCGCCCTCCTCGTGTAACTAACTTACGGTATAAAAACTGTACGGTTGTACAAGTGCTTTGTTTTGGTCACTTGAGGCTGTCAACATCTTACTTACAGTATTGACACGTAGTCATTACTCATTAGTAGTACAATGCTACAAGTACTTTTTGTACCTTGTTTAGTACTACTCGAGGTAGGGGGTGATTGTGTACAGGTTCCAAGTTTAACATTTTGTTGCTTCAATGTAACTAGGAAGAATCCGCGCGCTACGCCGCGCCGTTGACGATATTGTTGGCCATTCTTAAAATAATACTATGAATTCCTGTTACTATGAATTCATGTATGATGCTCTCAGTAGTAACAGGAACAATCATAGGAGAATCGCATAAGCATAACCAACTAAATTGATTGGTGAAGTGCAAGAACTATTAAGAAAAAAGGCAGTTATTTAACACATGAAAGTTTTTTGTTTGCTATTCCTAGAAGTAGAACAAACAGAGCAAGTCATAGGAGAAATGCATAAGCATAACCAATGAAATTGATTGGTGAGCTGAAAGAACTCTAAACACATGGTTGCCACGGCGCTACAACCACTTAAAAGGAAATCTGCAATCATTATTATTAGTTTCAATTTTTGAGCTCATAATTTAAATTAAAAATTTAGACTCCAAAACCCAAACTCAGCAAAACCGAGATGCAGAAAGGGAATGTTCTAATAGAAAAGCTATAACCGTGGAAGGCTTATATATATGATGTTTCCTTGGTTATGCTTATGAGGTATTAGCCAGGCAGCCAGCGAAATGCACATATCTTCCAGGTAGTCAGCGATAAGCGAAAGAAAGTATCAAAAATAATATTAGATGAACAAAAGAACTGTACATTAGCAAGCAGAGAAGCTGAAGCGCACCAGCAAGATCAATACCTTCTCAAAAGGTATACCTAACAAAAATATAGAAAAGGATCATCAGTAGTATGTGACGAGTACCCGCACCATGGGTATCCTCAGCGGCCCAAAAAGACGCACGGGCCGACCCAGGCCGATCAAGGCCCAAAGTTACGACCGCCGGGTAAGGTCCGAAACCACGACCTGGTCTCCGATATCCCGGAGAAGCGACGGCATTTATTGCGTATCGGGCGCATTAAATGCCAGCCATAATGACGATGACGTTAGCCGCACAAGTTCCCGACCCCGCATTTACTACGAGCGCGCGGCAACTACGATTTACCGAAGCAGGCGTGGGGAGCCGGCCCCATCAGCCCGCCACTTTCGGACAACCGAGAGCACAGTCTTTTCCTCTTTTTTTTCCAAACCAACAGTGTAACCTCCCACCTCGCCTATATGAAGGCGGGAGGGGCAAGCGTGTAAGAGGACGAATAAGAAAAGAGAATCAATACGATCCAACTCACACGAACTAGAGTAGGGACGTTCTGCCCGAACCAGTATACATCTTGTGCTCACCCGAGTCAAGCCGTTCGAGGAGAGGGAGCGTGCACCCCCGTCGACCTATACAAATTTACTAGCCGGTGCCCTAAACACCGACAGTTGGCGCGCCAGGTAGGGGCTGTGCACGTCGTCGCCGTTGCTTTCCCACTCAGCCTCCTCGACGGTCCTTTTCTTCGACATCACCATGCCGATAGCATCGATCCGCTTCGGCTCCCTCGACTTCATCACCACCGCGGCAGGACAGATGGTGATCGTCCCCGCCGTGCTCCAGCGTCAAATGCCCCCCGTGGGCCTTGGCGCCGTCTCCAGCATCCTCAGTGACCTTCGGCTCGAGGTCCCTACACGGACCTCGATGCCGGAGCACGCCAAAAGCTCCTTCGCCCCGAACGACCCGCAGGGGCGTCAAGCAGCAGCGGTTGCGCCCGTTGCGCCTTCACGCTTCGTAGCAATGGTCGGCCACGCGCCCGACAACGACCATTCGGACAACTCCTCCGGCCACGGCTCTAGCGGAGGGAGAGATAAGAATGCATCACGCTATCAAGGAAGCCGCACATCGCGGCAGGCGCAAACGACCCCTCCGCTACCCCGGTCACACCGAAGACTCTCCTCCAACGCACCGAGGAGAACTACCAGACTCGCCGCACCGACCTTCAGCGACGGCGCGAGGAGCTGGAGGTTCAAAAAGCCGAACTCGACAAGCTTCAAGCCGATTTGGATCAGCATCCACCTACAGTTGCACCTGCGCCTAGCGGCGCACGTACTCGCGCACGCCAGGTTCACCACCTGTTGGTCAAAGGGACCGACGATTCGTCGTTCTTCCCACACGCCGGCCAAAACATCGCCGCGGCAGCAATGTTGCTCCGCGGCATCCCTGAGCCAGATGATCCCGCGGCCAAGGCAACCCACCAGAATCTCCGAGCGCTGGTGGAACGAGCAGCCGCGCAACATGCGCATGGCTCCGGATCACAGCGTTCGGGCGCCTCCTCAGACGGTCCGCGCCGCGGCGCTTCCCAGAGCCACCGAAGCAAAACAAGGGCGATATCGCCCCCCGAGCAACCCCAGGCATCACGCACTTTGCACCAACGCTGGGCGACGAACGCGACGTTCGCGCCACCCTCCGGCGCGAAGAAGGGCAGGGAACGACCCGCCCAGACGCACGTCGCCGACAGCGCCCCACGACGCGACCGCAGCCCGAGCCCCGATGGCCGGTCGCGGGCATTCTCGTCAAGGGATCCGCACGCGAGATTCCTGCTAGGTTTCGAAAGCACCGTCAACATAGCCAAATACGCGGGGGCTACAAACCCCAGCGTGTGGCTAGAGGATTACCGGTTAGCATGCCGAGCAGGGGGAGCCACAGACGATCTTTTCGTCATCCAGTACCTCCCCATCTACTTGGCGGACTCAGCTCGAGCATGGCTCGAGTACCTGCCCGCCAACATTATCAGGGACTGGGCCGACCTCAAACACCACTTCGTTGGCAACTTCCAAGGCACATACAAGCGACCGGGGAACTCCTGGGACCTGAAGAGCTGCAACAAGCGACCAGGGAGAACCTCCGGGACTACATCCGGCGTTTCTCCCAACAGTGCAACGAGCTCCCTGACATTCGCGACGCTGATGTCGTAGGGGCGTTCATCTACGGCACTACCTCCAAGACCCTGGTCCACAAGCTGGGGTGCGCGAAGCCCAAAACCACCAAAGAACTCTTGGACATCGCCACCAACCACGCCTCGGGCGAGGAGGCCGTAGATGTCATCTTCGACAAAGGGAAGTCGAAGCGAGGGACTGGCGTCGAGTCCAGCCCCTCCTCCGACCGCCCCGACAAACGGAAGCGCCACGGCAAACAGGTCCGCGAGGACCGCATAGTCGCGGTCGCTGACCAGCCGGGGAAGCCGCAGAACCGGCAACCCCCCGACCATTTCGAGAAACTGATGGAGAGTCCGTGTCCGAACCACGGATACCCCGTCAGGCACAAGTACCGGATCACGAGGTCCTAAAGCGTTTCCTTTCCGGAGCCCCACGACGCCGCGGGGCAAAGGGAAGAAGCAAGACCAGCGCCCGACCGACGGAGACAAAGGCGGGCCAGCCGCTTCCCCAGCCCGACGGATGCCTCATGATATTTGGCGGACGGCAAGCTCGCCGACCGGAGGCGGCTCAAGCTTGCCTACCGGGAGGTGCTCGTGGCAAACCCTGCCGTACCCAAATACCTTCGATGGTCGGAATCCCCGATCACCTTCGACCGGACCGACCATCCCGACCACGTCCCGCAACCAGGGAGGTACCCGCTTGTCGTCGATCCCATTGTGGGAACAAAGCGCCTGACCAAGGTGCTCATGGACGGTGGTAGCAGTCTCAACATTCTTTATGTCGAGACCCTCGACGCCATGGGGATCCCCCGCCAAGCCTCCGAGCCAAGTAAGGCGCCTTTTCACGGCGTCGTCCCTGGCCAGGAGGCCCACCCGCCGGCAGTCGACCTGCCGTCACGCTCGAGAGCCAGGCCAACTTCCGCACCGAAACCCTCACCTTTGAGGTCGTGGATTTTGCCGGCTCCTACCACGCCATCTTGGGAAGACCATGTTACGCGAAGTTCATGGCGATCCCCAACTACACTTACCTGAAGCTGAAGATGCCCGGGCCGCGAGGGGTGATCACTGCAACCGCGTCTTTTCAACTCGCTTACAACTGCGAGAAGGACAGCTGCGAGTTGGCTTCGGCGGTCGTCGCGTCCGCCGAACTCGCCGCCTCGCCGGCCACGACCAAAGATCTGCTCCCGACTCCCGCAAAACCGGGTCGGGCTCCTTCAAATCCGCCGAGGACACGAAGGCCATCCAGATCGACCCCGAAGATCCAATCAAGACCGTTCGGATCGGGACCACGCTTCCTACCAAATAGGAAAGCGCGCTCGTCGATTTCCTCCGCGCCAACCGAGATATCTTCGCATGGAGGCCCTCCGACATGCCAGGAATCCCGAGGGAAGTCGCCGAGCACTCTCTGAACGTCCGGTCTGGGTCTAGACCAGTCGCCCAACGCCTACGTCGCTTCGACGAAGAGAAGCGCACGGCCATAGGAGAAGAGATCGTCAAGCTCTTGGCCGCAGGGTTCATCAAAGAAGTTCGCCACCCCGAGTGGTTAGCCAACCCTGTACTTGTAAAAAAGAAGACCGGGCAATGGAGAATGTGTGTTGACTACACAAGCCTCAATAAGGCATGTCCGAAGGATCCATTCCCCTTGCCCCGCATCGATCAGGTGGTGGACTCCACCGCGGGATGTGAGTGTCTGTCATTCCTGGACGCCTACTCAGGCTATCACCAGATCGCGATGAAGGAAGACGACCAACCTGCGACCTCGTTCATCACCCCGTACGGCTCGTTTTGTTACGTGACGATGCCATTTGGCCTGAAAAACGCGGGAGCTACATACCAACGATGTATGCAAACGTGTTTTTCCGATCAAATTGGCCGTAACGTCGAGGCGTACGTCGACGACATCGTTGTCAAGACCAGGAAGGTCAGCGACGTCATCACCGACCTGGAAGAGACTTTTGCGAACCTTCGACGGTACCGCATCAAGCTCAACCCCGAAAAATGCGTTTTCGGAGTACCCAAAGGGAAGCTACTCGGCTTTATCGTCTCCGAGCGCGGCATCGGCCCGGCCAAGACAAGATCTCCGCAATCTTGAGGATGGGGCCGATCTGCAACCTCAAAGGGGCCCAGAGGTCGACAGATGCCTCGCGGCCTTGAGTCGCTTTCACGTCTCGCCTCGGCGAGCCTTGATTTGCCTCTTTACAAACTCCTGAGGAAATCCGACCGATTCAATCGACGGCGAAGCTCAGACGCCGATGCGCCGAAAGTTCTTCTAACCTCTCCTCCAGTCTTTGGTTGCCCGGCGCCGTAAGAACCTCTGCCGCTCTACATTTCCGCCACGACCCAGGTCGTTGGCGCTGTCGTGGAAGCGAGCGAGAGGAGGGACGGGTTCTCAAGGTCCAACGACCAGTCTACTGCCGTCGGCCAGTACTCTCCGAGTCCAAGGCGCGGTACCCACAGATGCGTAAGATGATCTACGCGGTTCTAATCACGAAAAGAAAGCCGGTACACTACTTCAACCGCACCGCGTCTCGTGGTGACTTCTCTACCACTCGGCGAGGTCATCCACAACCGCGACGCCTCGGAGGATTGCCAAATGGGCACTCGAGCTCAATGGGCACGACATAGTATACATCCCTCGGACCGTAGTAAAATCTCAAGTTCTAGCCGACTTCATCGCCGAATGGACCAAGCTCGTGCACCACCTCCGCCAAGACCCCGAGCATCGACAATGTACTTTGATGGATCCTTCACCAAAAACGGAGCCGAGCCGGGGTTGTCATTGTTTCCACTCGGAAACAGGCTCCAATATGCCATCCGATTACTTTTCGACGCAACCAACAACGCGTCGCCGAGTACGAGGCCCTCGTTATCGCCTCCTCCGCGACGCCGCCGACCTCGGCGCGCCGTCAGACGTGCATGGTGATTCAAAACTGGTTGTCGACCAAGTCATGAAGGCCGCGAAACCTCGCGACAGCCGGATGGCAGCCTATTGTCAAGAGGTACGCAAACTGGAGCAGAAATTCAAGGGATTTGAGCTTCACCATAGCTACAGGCGGAACAACGGTGAGGCCGACCATCTGGCCAATCTTGCCTCTGGCAGAGGGCCGGTCCCGCCTGTGGTTTTCGTCCTCGACCTACACCAAGCATCCATCCGACCCGACCGTCCGGATGACCGGATAGGTGACTCGCCGAAAGCACCTCCGCCAGACGACCAGCGACCGGAGGCTGAAATGACCAAGCCAAGCCACAACGTCCTGATGACCAGCACCGATTGGAGAAAACCCTTCATCGATCGGCTGACCGACGGCTCCCTCCCCGACGACCCAACCGAGGCTCGCCGCCTCGCTCGACGGGCGAAATCCTTTGTACTGGTCGGCGACGACCTCTACAAAAGGAGCCCCTCCGGATCCTCCGTAGTGTATCCTGGCCGACCATGGAAGAGAGCTGCTCCACGACATCCACGGGGGAATTTGCGGACACCACGCTGGGTCGCGGAGCTTGGTCGGGAAAGCCTTCCGACAAGGCTTCTACTGGCCGACTGCTGTAGCTGACTCTGAACAAATCGTCCGGACGTGCGAAGGGTGCCAATTCTTCGCCCGGCAAACTCATCTCCCAGCGCAAGCCCTCCAGACGATCCCTATTACCTGGCCCTTCGCCGTTTGGGGACTCGACCTGGTCGGGCCTCTAAAAAAAGCTCCTGGGGGCTTCACCCACCTACTTGTCGCGGTGGACAAGTTTACCAAGTGGATAGAAGCTAAGCCGATCACGACCATCACTTCGGCGCAGGCGGCGGACTTCATCCGCAACATCGTTTACCGGTTTGGAGTCCCGAACTCCATCATCACCGACAACGGAACGCAATTCACGGGGAAGGAGTTTCTCGAGCTCTGCGACAGCTTCAGCATTCGCGTGGATTGGGCAGCCGTCGCCCATCCGCGAAGCAACGGCCAAGTCGAACGCGCAAACGGCATGATCCTACAGGGGCTCAAACCACGGATCTTCGAAAGACTGAAGAAATACGCGGGACGTTGGGCGGCTGAGGTGCCTCCCGTACTTTGGAGCCTGCGGACCACCCCAACCCGATCGACCGGATTCACGCCATTCTTCTTGGCATACGGGGCGGAGGCCATCTTGCCAATCGACTTAAACTACGGCGCCCCAAGGGTTCGAGCCTTCGACGAAACCCGGGGGCTCGAATCTCAACAAGACGCTGTCGACCGGCTCGACGAAGCGCGGGATATCGCCATCATCCGCTCAGCCAAGTACCCGAGCACTACGGCGCTACCACGACCGCAAGGTTAGAGGTCGAGCGTTCAACGTGGCGACACAGTCCTGCGCCAGGTTCAGTCCAACAAAGACAAGCACAAGCTCTCCTCTCCTTGGGAAGGCCCCTTTACTGTGGTGGAAGTCCTTCGACCCGGCACTTACCGGCTCAAGGATCCCGATGGCAACATCTTGTCCAACGCCTGGAATATTGAAAAGCTAAGACGATTCTACCCTTAGCCCATTTCTCTTTTACCTCGTCTACTATCAGTGAGCGGCAGGCCCTTGGTCGAGCCTACGCCAGAAGCGTCGAGTGCGAACGCTCGTGTTAAACTTCTTCGCCTACTTTTCGGAAAAACGCTTGAACACGTCGATCACTGCTCGGATGGTCCCCTCGGACCCAAGAACGGTGATCCCGGCGCGCTTCACCGGAAAAGCACACCCGAAAAAATAGCGAAAAAGCGCACACGAAACCTCCGAAGAATCCAAACACCTTTATTTCTTCCGATTCGACAGCATTTACATTCTTTGAGAAACGTAAAGCCTAAAAAACCAAAAAGTTTATCTTATTCTAGGGTCCTCCTCGCTTCGGTGATCTCCGGACTTATCGTCCCTCTCCAAGCGCTGGCCAGCTTTCCTCAAGACAATTTTTGCCGCAAAACGCAGCAGAACTCGGGTCGTCGCCAAATCCGCGACAGAGCCTCGATCCTGCCGGTGCGCCAAGAGCCGGAAGACCCCTCGCCCCCCCTTTGTGGCCTCTATGGTTCCTGGGGGAACTCGGGCCTTGCTACAGAAGGGTCCACAGACGGGGAGGTGTACGGCAGCGTGATTGGGGCAACCGGCAGTGCACTTATTAGCACGGGCCTGGATGTCGCGGAAGACTCCAAGCTCCCTGAAGGAGAAGGGGCACGAGGGGGAACGGCGTCTTGTTCTCCGAATCGTTCGGGCGCTCGCGGCAGCGGTTCCCTCAGCTCGACGACCGCAGCCTGCCGCTCCCGTTCCCGCTCCTCCTCCTCCGCCTCCAGCTCCAGCAGCTCCCAATCAATCTCGTCACCCGACGGGGCCGCCGCTTCAAAGTGACCGGCTCGTCGCTCCAACTCCTCGTCCTCCGCCTCTTGTTGAAAGGCGTCCCAGTCGATCTCATCGATAGGTGGGCTCTCGACCTTGGAACAAAGTCGAGAGGGCAAAGCAGCCATGAAAGCGAGTCAGCAGCAGGCCTCAACGTCGCTGGATGAAGTCCCAGCGCCCACCGCTCGCCTATTTATAGGCGATACGCAGCCAGACGAAGCGACACGCTGAGGGGGTACCCGCCAGCGTTAACTACGACCGCGCCCTTCCGAGACGGTGGTGTGGAAGCCGAAGCGTCAAAACTAACGGTGCGGAAACTAAAGCATCGCCGATTCTCTACGTTGAACAAAAAACGCCTCGAGAGTCTCGCCGGTCGCAAAGAAAGATAAGTGAATATCCCCTTTCCCTGCATTCGTTGTTGCTACTTTAAAGTGGCGCGCGGCGGTGACAGCCAAACCGCCTCGCACCACTCGGGGGCTATAAGAGTCCCGTGGGTTGGTAACACGACCAATTGTCGGGTCCTCCCGAAATCGCCAAACGCCAAACTTTCAACCGAAAGTACTATGGCCTACGCCCCGGCGGCTACGGTTGTGAAATAGTACTTAACGGAAGAAGGAAGTGCCCAAGCGGAGCGACCCACGATTGGTCGAGAGCACCCTTCCCACGGTCGCGCTGACCGATCGGCGCGTTCCTGAGCGCTCTCGTGTTTTTCCCACTCCCTCACTTTGTAGAGCACACACACCAACCTACGCCCGACCCCTGTGGTCCCCAAGGCTATGGACGGTAAAAGTGGCCATTACGAACAAAGGGTGCGAAAAACAAGCACAGGGACAAAACACATACCAGTTCCCTACAAATCTAGAGAGAGCAAAGAAAAAACTGTTTAAATTCCCTTTATCGTTCATCTATGAAGGACGTCGGTCGGGGAAACCCGGTCGGCAATCGCCCTGGCGTGCGGTTCGACCCGAAGCTCCAAGGCGTCGACTTCCTCCTCGGACCGGTTCGCAGCAACCCCGCTACTAACAGTATCAAGGTCGATGCCGTCATAGTAAGGGAACGTACAAACCAAAGGCCGAGGCAGCCCCGAGAACAGCACCGGTCGCCACCGGCCTCCACGTGGTCGCACGCGGGCGAGTACTCCTCGGCCGAGCTCGAGCCTGGTTAAGAGTCCATGGCCCCGATCCACCAGATCTCTCGGCCGACCGCTCGCAAAAAACATCGGCTTCGGCTTTGATCCTCCTCCACCACCTATCCACGTCGCGGTAAGTGCGCCGCCATCGAACCCCGCAAAATGTTAAATATCACAAAACCGCAGGAAGAACACGCGCCACCTCGAACAGCGCTCCCAGCGCTTCTCAATCTCCGCTCCAGCCGGACGGGGACGCAATCGACGACACGAAGCCCTGTGGCCGTCCGAGAGCTCGCCAGACCGCGCCTAAGGCCCGGCCCAGCATTGGGGGGTGCGAGAAACCAGCCGCAAAAACGAATCCGGCTCCACCATGACGAAAAACGAGCAAGAGGTGAGGACAAGGCGAGCCCACAATGCCCCCAGCTTGGGTCGGCGGACGACCCAATCGCCTTAAAACTCACGTCAGGACCATACCTCGCGCTTCTCCGCGAGTTCGCCGACGGGCGACCAGTACCGCACTGGATCGGGCGAACGGTCCAAGGTCCGATACGGATCGAGTAAGGAAAGGTTCTTCATGGATCACCCCAAGTGGGGTCGGATACCCGCCGGGATCATCCGCTAGGCGACCCTCGCGAGGGCCACCAGGTTCCACCCGGATCACTCGCTTGAAGCTCCACGAGCGGCGCCGAGCCAGCGAAGGCAAGCGCGCGTCTCTCACCCCTCCAGTCCCACACCGCGGACGGGCGTAAAACACGGACGAGATGGTAAATCCCTCTACCCGACAAAGAACTCGCCAGCTCAGCGTGAAACGAATCACGGGCGAGCATCGTGTGCCGCCGGGCGACCCGACCGGCCAGGGCTCAAGCTACACCACGGCGCCACAAGACCGGTCAAAGACTATCCTCGACAAAGCGCGATCGGGTGTCCCAGACGGCGGCAAAGAAATGGACAAGGCGCAACCCCGACTGTTCTCCGACCAGCCAGGGGCTCGGGCACTACACCAGCGCCATACAGACCTGGCCGAAGACTAGCCTCGACAAAGCGCGATCGGGTGTCCCAGACGGCAAAGCGAATGGACAAAGCGCAATCCCCGACTCCGCTCTCCGACCACCAGGGGCTCGGGGCCACACTCCACAGCGCCACAAGACCTTGGCCGAAGACTATCCCCAACAAAGCGCAGACGGTGTCCCAGACGGCGGCCAGAAATGGACAAGCGCAATCCCCGACCGCTCTCCGACCAGCTCAGGGCTCTGGCTACACCACGGATGCGCCACAAGACCGGCCGAAGACTATCCCCCACAAAGCGCAGTCGGGTGTCCCAGACGGCCAAGAATGGACAAGCGCAACCCCCGACATGCTCTCCGACCAGCTCGTGGGCTCTGGGCTACACCACCCTGCGCCACAAGACCGGTCGAAGACTATCCCGACAAAGCGCAATCGGGTGTCCCAGACTGGCGGAAACAAATGGACAAGGCGCAACCCCGACTCCGCTCTCCGACTACCAGGGCTCTGGCTACACTCCACTGTGCGCCACAAGACCGGTCGAAGACTATCCCCGACTAAGCGCAGCATGTCCCAGACGGCGGCAAAGAATGGACAAGCGCAACCCCGACCGCTCTCCGACCAGCTCAGGGCTCGGGGCTACACTCCACCAGGCCACAAGACCGGCCGGAGACTCGATCAAGTCAGCGTACTGCAAAGACGGAGGCAAAACCCCCGGGCATCTCTTCGACCTGCCCGGGGGCTCGGGGGCTACTGACGAGTACCCGCACCATGGGTATCCTCAGCGGCCCAAAAAGACGCACGGGCCGACCCAGGCCGATCAAGGCCCAAAGTTACGACCGCCGGGTAAGGTCCGAAACCACGACCTGGTCTCCGATATCCCGGAGAAGCGACGGCATTTATTGCGTATCGGGCGCATTAAATGCCAGCCATAATGACGATGACGCAGCGGCACAAGTTCCCGACCCCCGCATTTACTACGAGCGGCGCGGCAACTACGACGACCAGCAGCAGGGCAGGGGGAGCCGGCGGCCAGTCCCATCAGCCCGCCACTTTCGGACAACCGAGAGCACAGTCTTTTCCTCTTTTTTTCCAAACCAACAGTGTAACCTCCCACCTCGCCTATATGAAGGCGGGAGGGGCAAGCGTGTAAGAGGACGAATAAGAAAAGAGAATCAATACGATCCAACTCACACGAACTGGAGTAGGGACGTTCTGCCCGAACCAGTATACATCTTGTGCTCACCCGAGTCAAGCCGTTCGAGGAGAGGGAGCGTGCACCCCCGTCGACCTATACAAATTTACTAGCCGGTGCCCTAAACACCGATAGTATGAGAGATACAATATGCCATGTAACTGAGGCATTAACGGTGGCTAATACTTTATAGGAAAACCACGGCCGAAAAATATAAAACCCTGCAAAGAAATCCAGTATGCAACCCTTTATCTATTAAAAAAACAACAGCAGGCAGTATTCCAAGACCCTTGGGCTAGTTTGATGTAACAACGTGCTTAAATGCATAACTCAAGCTATGCTTTGTACAAAACAAAGGCATATTAACATCAAGAGGTCTAACCCGAGTTATTTCTGACTGAACTCAACCAACTTTGTACTTATGCACATTATCCATCAAAAATTTAAGTTCCATTTCGATGTAAACTCGGCCAGATTTTTACCTGATCACAAAAAGCTAAAATAGTAACAGGCTACCAGGTTGAAGTCAGTCTAGAACTACTTTCTATCATGAACGAGTGGAACATGCAATAGCAGCAAATTTGATTATAAAAGCAACTGAGACTTTAAGTTTATCTAAATATCGATTGAACATGAATGCAATACCCTATATATTCCATATATAAGTCATTTTAGAATTGTGTTGTAAAAACCTTTCTAAGTCTCACTACTAATATATGGAAAAGCATCAATGCCTATAAAAATAATAGTAGTAACTTGTAAAAATCCTGTACCAGTATGTTATGACAGAAATCAGTGTCAGAGTCGCATATTGGATTGGAGATAGTAAAAAATGTAATGATGAGTTATATTTGGGAACAGAAAAATCAATAATCATAACAATGGACTTTACTTGTTGAGCACTAAAGTAATGTTTCTGAATTTTCATGAAGTCACTTATATGGAGCTAACTGCCACAAAAATATGAAGATTATAAATACAGTAAAGAAGTTCATTAATAAAAGTTAAGATCTGAATTTGTAAGTTTGCCATCAAAGATATAAGCATGGCACAAAATCTTGTACCAATATGTTACGATAGAAATTAGTGTTTGTAGCTGCATATTGGAGACAGCAAAAAAAGGTAATAGTGGGTTATGTTTGGGAATAAAAAGAGTAGTAATCATGATGATGAATCTTTACTATTGCGTACTAAAATAATGCTTCTGAATCTTTATGAAGTCACTTATATGGAGATATTCTAAAGATGTTTGGACTTTTGAAGGACTTTTGAAGGTCTGTACTATCCTACCATCTAAGAAGCTTGCTGAGATCGCGATCTGGCTGAAAATCCTTTAAATTGGAATTGTACAGAAGCAGATGTCATACTTATTAAGTGCAAGCTATAATACATGGACTCGCAGGACAAGAAATTTATGAACTAATAACAAAAAATTTATGAGCTAATAACAAAAATTTATGATTAAGGATAATTAGGATAAAATATAATGCATTTGTGAGATGAATAGACAAATGAATTAAGGTAACATTGCTTAGTAAGCCTCCATTTGAGGATGCTCAAGTGGGCCACCATAAACTTCAGACGCCAAAATCAACAAAATTCCGCAATTGAACATATAACCTCCATTTAAAAATATCTCATGCTACAAATGCCATGCACTAATTCAAAGATCACAAAACAGGCACTTGGTAGGGCCATTGAGGTCATGCACATAGCAGGTGTACAAAATAATTTCATCCATGTCACAAAAACACCGATTGTAATTATCTGATTTAGCAATTAAGACCCAATACAATCTCCTGTTTGTAGAAGCTTGCAGTCTTGATATATCATCGCAAATGTAAAGCAAAAGACAAGATCCAATACAATCTTCAGTTTGTAGAAACCTGCAGCTTTGCTAGATCATCGCAAATGCAAAATAAAAGACAAACGTTTGAGTTGGAAACCAGATAGTAGCATACCTGTAGAAAAGGTTTAAGAAACTAAGATAGCACAGGCTACCTGATAGAGCTCATGGCAAAGATGATCGGCGACGACCGAGCAACCATTGGCGCCGGTGACCAGATGGTCTATCAGGTATGACCATCTACAGGAAAACAAGGAAATAACTGAAGTGACCACAAATCACTAAACAATCTTTTATTACGCACCTACATGCAAGCTCCTATAAATCTACCATTGCAATCTGAAGCACTTCCAGTCTACAAATTTGACATACACAAATAGGATGTATGAACCAATATAAGAGATATGCAATTGCTCGACAAAAATAGAATTGGAACACATGATGTGCTAGGCTTGCCTGATAGAACCATAGTAACTCCAAATCGACACAGAAAATTAAATGAGAGAAACATCGCCTTGCATCCCTGCCTCGCCATCATCCTCTCTCTCTTGTTCGCTGCCATCCTGATTATTTCATAATATGGAAAGAACAAAATATTTGAACATAAAAACCTAAGATAGGGTGAGATGAATCTCTTGTAGTTGTATGTAGCATTACTGGTGATTGATATGTCAGCTAATGAATGATAATGGAAAAATACCTCAGCCTTATGTCTCTTCCGCCTCAACAGATTAGCATATGCCAAATAGACAGGTTAACATCATCTGTTCTGCGAGAAGTAACTTTCTTTTTTCCAGAAAGCCTAGCGACACACTTCTGACAATAAGTCATGATGTGGTAGCATCATCGAAGTGAAAATTTTCTTAATCAATACTGAATGCGCATCTTTGTGCCACACTAAAGAGAAATCCCAATAAATAACCTTAAGGCAAACAATCTTGTAAGGTAAATGGCACTAATCAGTCCCTGTTAAGTATATGTAGAACATTAAAGACACAAAATAAAGACATTTCCTCAAGCTAATATGTGCCGTACCAAGGAATAAGAAAAGAGATTAGGAGATCTGAATCTGACTTACGTGCATTAAGTCCCAAGCGTATACTGAATACGCTTCTTTGTACCACAGCAAAGAGAAATCTTATTAAATAACCTTAAGGCAAACAATCCTGTAAGGTAAATGGCACCAATCAGTCCCTGTTATGTATATGTAGAACATTAAAGACACAAAATAAAGACATTTCCTCAAGCTAATTTGTGCCGTACCAAGGGATAGGAAAAGAGATTAGGAGATCTGAATCTGACTTACGTGCCTTAAGTCCCAAACGTAGGATCTAGCAGCAAAAGGAAGCATAATACGTTACCAGCAGCACAAGGTATGATTGATGCATAAGCACAACATGATATGAGAGTGAAAAAGGAACGGAGCATACATGCATTGCTGTGATGATTGATACATAAGCACAACATGATATTGAGAGTGAAAAAGGAACGGAGTATACATGCATTGCTGCGATGAACTCGAGGATGCTGGACCAAGCGGATCTTCTCGCATGCGCCCCTCGCCATTGTCCCCTCACTGGGACATGTATCCCTCCCGTTCCAATGTCCTCCTCGGCCTCCTTCTTTACCCTGATTCAATCACAAACCATCGGAAAATAAACCAGCGCCGAATCCGCCCAAAAAAACCCTAGCTAAAATCACTGCACGGTAGAGAACGGGGGAGGGCTCACCGGCCAGTGGCACGCGTACCTGGGGGCCTCGCAGGGCGGCGGCGCGTAGGGCTTGGTCGCGGCCCGTTCGAGCCCGCCCAAAAAACCCTAGCCAAAATCGTCACACGGTAGAGAACAGGCGAGGGCTCGCCGGCACGGACGGGCTGGCCAGCGGCACGCGTATCTGGGGGCCTCGGCGGCCGGCGGCGGCTAGGGTTTGTCCGTGGATCGATTGAGGACGCGACACGAGAGGGACGAACGAAGCCCTGAGCCTGGATGCAAGGCGCGATGGGTGAAGGGGACCGGTGGGAGGAGAACGGGAGGAGACGACGGCGGGGCGAGAGCAAGGGCGGTATAGCGGGGCGGGAACGGCGAGAAGAACGTACTGAGGACACCGCGAGAACGACGGGGCGAAGGGCGGCTGGTCCTGCGGGTTTCTGCGGGCGGCGATTTCTTGGCCGCGCACATGCCAGCAGCCGGGGAGACGTGGACGGCGGGATCGAAGCCTGCACGCAAGATCCACGGCAACAGGCAACCTGGACCAGGGCGTAACCAGCAAAAACATGAAGGACCTTTTCGCTAAGAATGCCGACGTGGACGCTCCCAGAGGCCGCGGACTGCAGGCTCTTTAATATAAGTTAATATTAATATTCAGTTCGAATCTAAAACTAATAAGTCTATATTTAATTCAGGTTCAAATAAAGGTTTAGGTTTTGATCCAAATTATTTACATGTACAGCATTCATAATGTTACATGTGACTAAAATTAATACATAATACGTGCGATACTATGATTTAGCAAAAAAAACGTAAGGTCTAAGACTGATCCAATCTAATCCAAATAGCTATAGATTCAAAATAAATTCAATCCATTTGTAATTTTATACCAGCGCGAAGGAGCTCGCCGATGATACTCGGGCTGAGGTCGTGCGAATATATATTCCTAATTGAACAACGGGATCCACCTCTAGTCCGTTCCTCTATGCCGAGACGTGCAGAATCGGTCTCGAATCCGTCCGCCGCGAAGGAGAAGGCCAAGTTCGCCGTAGATATCGAGGCGCATATCCGCAAAGTTTCAGAAAGATACGCCTCCTCTCGCCGGCGCTTGGTTCGCCTTCGCCTTTTGACTAAACTGGTTTAATTAAGCATGGAGGGTTAGACCAGACGTCGACGTGTGCTTTGCGCTTTGCTTGTTGGACATGGACGTTTTCCCATCCAGGAGGCCTGGCTGCTAACTCGAGCAAGAATCCTTTTTTTTAGAGCAAAAAGGGTAAGCCTCGAGGACAGCAGCGAACGTGCCAGGTTACTGCGCCGGCTCATGCTGTGGCAATCCTAATACAGTCCTCTCTCTGCTTTATAAATAAGGGAATTGCTAAGGATTAGACGTCTGATTTTTTTGCATCATTTTTTGCTACGCGTGAAATATTTTTTCTACGTAGTGAAACATTTTTCTTCGACAAACAGTAAAAAAAATGTTTCATACGTTCAAAAAAATGTTGCGCGGCGTCCGAAAAAAAAAAACAAAAATCAGACGTCCGGCTGCTAGTTTCTCCCTATAAATAATAATCGTTTTGGATATCGACACTACTTTTAAGACTCAACTTTAACCACTAATTTTTATTATAATATATTTTAAAAAATCCAATAAAACTATAATATTATGAAAGTACGTTTCGAGACAAATCTACACATATGATTTTTATTCATTCAAAATAAATATTTAAAAAGATATCGAGAGCTAAATTTTCAAAAGTTTAACTGCACACATCCCAAACTGACTACTATTTATGACCGAAGAGAGTACTTGTTTCTAGGGTTGTTGGCTTTTTTTGTTGCCATCTATAGCGCAACACTAGCCGACGTAATGAGTGGCATGCCTATAAACACCCCCTAAGCAAAAACATGTCCTCATCCGCCCAAACTTCTCTCATGGCCCAGCCCACCATAGGGCGGATCTACATATGCATAATACCCTACTTACACTTTCGTCTTCGCTTCACGTAAAAAGGGTTAATCTAAATGTGCTATCTTTAGAACCAACAGACATAGTATACTACTGTAACTCAATTCATGTAAACAATATAGAACTAATCTTACTATCACTTCACATATATCATACAGTCCTTCACATTAACTATCTGGATATTACATGAGTCCTACTGGTTTTTGCAGTAATTCGCGACGCTGCCAGCCATCATATAAGCAGCGAAATATTGCTGCGAACCGTCACTTACGTGTAGGCTCCACACCGATTTGACGGCAGCCACGTCAGCGGACGGTTTTATAAGCTCGCACGCTGGAGGAATCTTTAATTGGTGGGGTGCAGACGGCGAAGATTCCGTGGCCTGCGCGGCGCTCAGATCGTCAGTGCAACTTATCTGCAGATTCTCTTCGACCGTGTCAACGCCCGCACGTACGACGGCGGCGGCTGCTCTTCTTTGAGCTTAATGGAGAACGGTCTAGTCCTAGTACAGCACTGGGCCTCGGGCCCGAGCAATAAATTGTGAATCTAGTAGCCCAGCACATGTCATTAACCGAGTGCCAATTCCCCATGGTATTTACTACATCACAGAACGATCCGGGATGCGAAGCTGGGATACAGCGCTTGTTTAGATGCTACACCACACAGCTCAGAGTCAACCAGTGGTTCCATGGACGGTTAGCTTGCGTCTTGGCGATGCGGTTTCGTCTTGTGCGTTTGGTTCGTGGGATGAGGTTAAATGGGATGGGATAATTCTGTACTATTTGATTCCGTTATTTTGAATGAATGAGATGGTTCATCATCCAGAGAGAATATTCCTCAAATTTGTATCACTTGATTCAGGATAGGATGGTTCCATTCAAGTAACCAAATGCATTGATGATTTTTTTCTTGAACCATCTCATGCATGTACCACCCTTACGGTACAAGCAAGATGGCGTGTGATCGGTAGGCAACAAAGACTTTTCCCCCCGCAAAGATGCAAAGAATGCGCAGCTACGGGCTACGGCCATCGCAGCATCGAGAACCTCCAGCATCTGGTACAAGGCGTGCTCTTCTTCAGCGCTCTGGGGCCTACAGCAGAAACAGACGAGGCTATGACGAAAGAGACCAAGAAATTCAAGGGAAGTGTACCGGGACAAGGGAGGTACTACCTCTTTCGATTGCTTTCAACCCACCTGTCAAAAGCAACAAGGAAACCATGCGTATGGGTGACACAATAGTCAAGGGCTTCATAGCGTACGATGCGAACGACGGTTCTGAATGTCCAACACCAGGACGTGTACATGGAAATTGGATATAATAATGCTATACAAAAGGCATCATGATGTGTGCATACCCGTCAGGTCTAGGGGTTGTAGGATAATATACTAGGCAAGGAGGAGCCGAACGCAAATATAGAGAACGCCGGGTTGTCTTCGCAGAAAACGGTGACGTGGCATAGCGGAGGCCTCGCCAATTCCACGGCCTGTAAGATAGTTAGTATGCGCTCTTCAGACAAAACTTCTTCGTCTCGCCGATGCAAGCAATGGAGTTGCTCCAATCGTTAACTTGTGAAATGAGATTTAGCCAAGTTCTGCACCATCATGATACCCACAAAAACCGAAGCAAAGCACGGCTAGAAAGAAATTGTGCCAAAATATAACTAATTTAGGTCAACCCGGAGAGACGGATAGTAGGCAAATAGTATATTTCAACTTTTTCACGAAATTGTTATGTGCTTGCGGATCAGTAATCTCCCCTTGCATAAAACAAAAGTAAACTCCTCCAAATAGAATTTCATCTTTAATTGCTAGTATCTTATGATCTGTTGCACATGTGCTTCGCCTGATCCATCTTATAATAATGGAGTATTATACTAAAACCACAAGAATAAGCAATAAAAAGAGTGAACCAAGCCTATAAATTAAAATTAATACAAGTAGTTAAAAGCTTAAAAGTTAAAACCCTAAAAATTCAACTGGAAAAATCCAAGATCAGAGCTATTATAGTATGGATTGATTTGCCCTGATGAATTCATAACTCACTCTGGAAAACAGAAGGCCAGAAATGGCTTAATTGAAAGGGGAAGAAAATAGCAAACAGATAAATGCTAACTGCATGAACACCATAATGACTCACGAATTTCATGGCCAGCCTTTGCAGATGCAGGATACTGCACTTTACAGGTAGTCTCACTGGTCCTTGGTAGCTTTGAGGACAAAACTTTACCCATAGCTGATGAAGAAAGAAATCGAGCCTTCAAGATAGATGAAGTACTTAAAATACGTGGGTAGTAATTACATTGTATAAATTACGGGGCAAGATACCTTTGGAAGGAGAAAATGCAAGCTCAAGGGATCTATCATCAGACTGTGATAATTCATAAAAAATTATTGCATTACCTGCTCCAACAACTGCAATTCGCACCTTAGGACTTCCAGCAGATTGAATTGTGTAACTTACGTCAAATATGGCAGTCTTAGATTATGTTTGAGTTATTCTGGTGTATTCATGTAACAATTATTTGAGTGAAGGATCCAAGTTTCATAAAAACTATAGACATTTAAAGTCGACCCTCCACGTGAAGGAAATCAGTACAATTCCCGATATCGTATCAAATCCATGAGCCTCGAGATCAAAAATGGTATAACTAACTCGTAAATTTGAGACTCTACAGCCAGCCATCTAAAATACTCCGCTAAAATCCACCACGGTGGTCAGTACATCACAAAACAAACGAGGAAGGGGTTCGCCTTGTGACCACCTCCCAAGTTATAATCCCCTACGCTCTCCGACAATCCATGCGTCCGATACGAGAGAACAATGCAAGAAGAACTTAGCACCGGGAACTTACCAGCGCGGTGATGAGCTTGACGTTCTTGCCCTGCTCGCGCCTGACCACGACGTCGGGCGGGGGAGAGGAGCAGGACAGGAACCTCCAGGGCGCGCCGTCTCGGGACGTTCCGGCGGGGCGAGCTCGGGCGAAGGTTCCAGAAGGCGGGGAGAAGGGGGCGAGCGAAGAAGAGGAGAAGGCCATGGCGAGGGGAAGGCCGTGGGCCGTGGCCGCACGGACGCCAAGGCCGATCTGTGATTCTGTGAACTCGTGGAGCGGAGGAAGCTGCGATGCTCCTCTCCACCTAGATCTGGGCCGAGGAACGCCGATCGGACGACCTCTTTTGAGCGGTGGGCTAACCATGGGCCTGTTCAGCTTTACATAAAAACTGGGTCTACATAGAATGCTCATCACCCACGTCGTCGTCTCTCTGACCTGTTAACTCATTTTAGCATGCATAACACGCTCTCTCGAAATAAACAGTATGATAAGTATGGGCTTAGGCATGTACAATGGTCACAGTCAGCTGTCTATAAGATATGCCATGTACGATTTTAAATGACATGGATGACAGAGGAGAAGGAGAGAGAAAGCTGCTGTCTACTATTTAATAGACAGTCTTATAGACAGCTTCACATGTTGTGTACCATTGTATAGACAACCTGTTAATTGAATGAGAGATCATTGTAGACAGTTATATAGACGATCCATTGTATGGGTTATTTTTGGTGCTGTCTGTAGATGATGTAGAGATGCATTATAGATAGCTGTTGTCTATACCACTGGGTAACAAACTGTCTATACAATGGTACGCAACATGTGAAGTTGTCTATAAGACTGTCTATTAAATAGTAGACAGCAGCTTTCTCTCTCCTTTTTTCTCTCTCCTTAAAATCCTACATGTCATCTCTTATAGACAGCTGACTGTGACCATTGTACATACCCTTAGGGGTCTCGGTGTGCCTTTGTCCCAATGGTCTTGTCTGAGATTCGATCCAACGGCTCGCGTCCTAGCCACTTTCTTCGTCTAAGTTTATACGATGTATTTCTTTTTAGCACATAGACTAAGAAGACATAGAAAATAATTAAATTACCTCTAATTATTATCACTAAGCACTATATTCAATACATACATATAGAGAATATAAAGTAAACATGGATATTTATTAAGGTTATAGAGGGAACATCACATTAATTTTGTATTCGAATATGAAATACGTTATATATTTATATATTTATAGATAAGACCATTCAAAAATACATCTTATAAACTTAGACGGATGGAATAATGGGTTATCTAGTTTTCTACTACTTGTCACTTTGTCAGCCATGACGCGAACATGCCTGGCTTAGTTAGCAATGCACTCCCTCCGATCATAAATAGTTATCGTTTTGAATATTGATACGGTCTTTAAAACATAACTTTAACCACTAATTTTTACTATAATATATTTATAAAATCCAATAAAATTATAATATTATAAAAAGTACTTTGCAAGACAAATCTACATATATAATTTTCATATATTCAGTTTAAATATTTAAAAAGATACTGACAATCAAAGTTTTAAAAATTTAATTACACCTTAAAACGATAAAACGTGCGGGCACGCTATCTACTGCAGTTGCTTGTTAGGCTTGCACTCGATCCACACCGTTTCTTGGGGACATTAGCTTAGGTTGCATCGCGTTCTCCTGTTAGAAATAAAGGCACATTTAGGTTTAATTTAATCCAAAAGTAAATCATGAACAACATGTGATTGACTATCGGTAACGAATAACAGGAGCATACCATAGATGCATATGCTAGAAGACTACACATATATCCATCTAATGTGCTCACAATCAATAGGTTGAAAATAAACAGTAGAAACATTGTAACGCATCGTTAGGTAATGCGAGATGGAGCAAGAGTCGTTGTAGCGCCAGATCAAAGGCCGAGGACGGAAGCGCGCCGCAGTCGAGTGCGATGCCGAGCAGCCGCTCCTGAACGTCGAGGAAGACGAGCCGTGACGGTGACGTGGAAGCAGTCGCGCCGAGCGCTTCCCAAAAACCTGATTCGTCCTCTCCCGGTGCAAGAACGCGAGGACGGATGGTTTCGGAGACCTGCTTTCCCGTTCGCTGGTGCACGCCGGCCGTGACGGGCGAAGCGAACTAGATGACGGCGCAGCGAGGGAAACTGGCAAAACGCTAGGGCGCAGAAAACTCTATTTCTCCCAGATGACAGCGACGCAGTATATAAAGGAGCCCTGGTAACAGTCCGTAACCGAACACGACTCGAGGACGTGCCACGATCGGAGTCCATTACGGGATCTGTTACGGTGTCCTTATCTCATACTACAACCGCGATTCCGAGTAGCAAAAGAGTAATCTGCAAAAGGAGGCTGCGCCTACGCAAAGCCCTGGACCGGATTTCGGCGGACCATTCACGCAGGTGCCGCGACGCCCGCCTTCGCGCCCCGCCCCTGCGTGCCCGAGCCCGAGCCCGAGCCGCCTGGCCGGCGAGGCGAGGCGAGCGCAGTGTGTATTCTTTCTCCCTTTCTCCACATGGTTCTACCATGGTGGAGCACACTCCACTATTTAAACTAGTGCTCACCACTTTAGGCTAGCAATGTGGTACTATTGCTAGTGCACATGCTCCTCATGAGGTGGGCCTTTGAGATTTTCTAGGATTTATTGTCTCAATTAAATGGGCTTGGCCCAAATAATCCAACAATCCCCACCGGATCTCAAAGTCCCACCGATCTTGCCTGCTCCCAAAGTCATTAATATACCAAAGATTTCAAAGGACAATGGACTATGCCTTGAATTGCACCTAGGACTCCAAATTACACTCACCACAACTTGAACAATGGACTAAGCCTTGAATTGCAAGTTTTGTGCGATCGAGTTTCATTTAGAGCCTTAGTCGATACTAGGTCGCCAATAGGCTACCCCTCGGGTGGAGCATATAAGTCGTACTCCATGGTCTCTTCATGAGCTTACTAGAGATTACCCAAGTCTCATAGATCGCGACTTTCAACAATCAATCTCATATAGGTGTGTTCTTTCAAGATGCTCAGTAGGATGACATCTTCGCTAAATAAAGCCAACAGAACACATTAAGGCAAAAGCCAACTCGCCATACAGATTTCGAGAGTATTGCATCTTCACTTGGAACTAGTTAGAAAATTACTCTCCTCTAGTTAACCAAGAGCTTGTTTTTCCTGTGTCCTAATTCACGGGATCTCCGATCACATAGGTTGGGTTACCGCTATGGTATAACTCACATGGGTCTCATGCCTAGTTCCTTTGATGCGTTATCTATCACATTCCGTGATAGCCCTTTAGTGAAGGGATCTCGCTGTGTTTTTAGCCGCCTGGATATAATCCAATGCTATCACTCCGAGTTTTTCAATTTCCTGACAGGACTTCAAACGTCTTTTCACATGTCTTGAGGATTTCAAGTTATCTTTAGAACTGTTCACTTTAACAATAATCGCTTGATTGTCACAAATCATAAGAATGGCCGGTATTGGTTTTTCAACCACCTAAGATCCATCAAGAGTTCACGTAGCCATTCTCGCCTCAACAGTTGGTCGTATCCAATGCAACAATTCTGCCTCCATAGTTGACCGTGTCAAAATAGTCTGCTTGCAAGACCTCCACGACCAGCGCCCCCACCAAGTGTAAACACATATCCACTAGTGGCCTTAATCTCATCAAAGCATCGAGATCCAATTTGAATCACTATAACCCTCTAGTCTTGAAGGGTACCCGTATAGTGTATTCCACAATTTATCAGACCCACCAAGTAACGCATAACTCTTTCGAGTGCACGCCAATGATCATCTCCTGTTAGAAGTAAATCTGCTCAATTTGCTTACAAAGAAATGAGATATCGTGCCTTGTTGCGCTAGCCAAGTACATGAGAGATCTAATGATCTCGAGAGTATTTCATTTGATCTCTAGCAATTCTCTTGTTTTTCCGAAGAATCACACTTGGATCATAAGGTGTTGGAGAAGGCTTGCTATCCGAATAGCCAAACCGACTCAAAACCTTTTCCACATAATGGGATTGAGAAAGACTAATCCCATCCTCACCTTTGACTAACTTGATGTTCAAGATCACGCCACCTCTCCGAGATCTTTCATATCAAAATTTCCAGACAGAAAGACTTGACCTCATTGATCACATCAAGGTTTGTTCCAAAGATCAAAATGTCATCCACATATAGGCACAGAATAACTCCCTCACCCCCACCATGGCGATAATACACACACTTGTCGGCTTCACATAAAGCCAGCTTGTGTCAATGTTCTATCGAACTTCTCATGCCATTGTTTAGGTGCTTGTTTAAGGCCATAAAGAGATTTCAAGAACTTACACACCTTGCTCTCATGTCCGGTAGCACAAATCCATCTGGTGATCCATGTAGATCTCCTCATCTAGCTCTCCATTAAGAAAAGTCGTCTTCACGTCCATTTGATGGACAATAAGACCATGAGAGGCAGCCAAGGATAAAAGTACCCGGATGGTTGTGATCCTAGCAACAGTGAATAAGTATCAAAATAATCCTCTCCTTCTTTTTGCGTATAACCCTTAGCCACAAGTCTAGCCTTGTACTTTTCAATAGTACCATCAGGCCTTAGTTTCTTTTTGAACACCCACTTACAAACCCACAGTTTGCAACCATAAAGCGATTCAGTGAGCTCCCAAGTTCCGTTAGACGTAATAGAATCCATCTCACTACATTTAACCCGCCTCCTTCCAAGAGTCTCAGATCGAAGATGCATAAGCTTCAAATAGAGGTGGGAGTATCATCCACAAGGTACACAGTGAAATCATTACCAAAGGATTTAACCATCCTTTGTCTCTTGCTCCTCCTAGGAGCCTCACCGTCATCCTCCTCAAGATTTTGCTCGGGTATCTGCTCGTAATCCTCGCTTGTGCAATAGGTTCTGAATTATCTCGGGGTTTTGACTAGAAACGCTATGCAAATCTTTCATGGGAAATATGCCCTCAAAGAAGGTGGCATCTCTCGATTCCATGATTGTACCGACGATCATGTCGATACCTCAGACTTTACTACTAAAAATCTATAGGCAATGCTCCGATGAGCGTAACCCGTAAAGACACAATCCACTGCCTTAGGTCCAAGTTTGCGCTTTTTAGTTATGGGCACATTGACTTTCGCCAAGCAACCCCACGTGCGCAAGTATGAAAGTGATGGTTTTCTCCTTCCCATTCTTCATATGGGGTTTTCTCCTTATTCTTAGAAGGAACTTTATTCAAAACGTGACAAGAAGTCAACAGGGCCTCCCCACCATTCCTTAGATAGACCGCAGTTGTCCAACATGGCATTTACCAAATCGGTTAGAGTGCAGTTCTTTCTTTCGGCAACCCCATTAGATCAAGCGAATAGGGAGGTGTCCTCTCATGAATAATTCCATGTTCCTTATAGAATAAGTCGAACTCAGTAGAGAAGTACTCACTGCCACGATCTGACCTAAGCCTTTTGATTTTTCTTTCTAATTGATTTTCAACTTCAGCCTTATAGACTTTGAAGTAGTCTAAAGCCTCATCTTTAGTTTTCAACAGATAAACATAGCAGTATCTAGATGCATCATCAATCAGAGTCATGAAATATCTTTTTCCTCCTTTAGTGAACACACCATTCATCTCACAAAGATCTGAATGTATGAGTTCTAATGGTGCCAAGTTTCTCTCCTCCGCTGCCTTGTGAGGTTTGCGAGGTTGCTTTGATTGCACACAACTTTGGCACTTAGAACCTTTGTGTCGACGATTGGAGAACGGGCTCCCGTCGAGCTTACTTGTTGAATGGGGGATCAACAGAGCCCCGTCGTACGGATCGAAGAGGGCGTTCGAGCGATGCGAGGTCGGGAGAAGAAGAAAAGGGGGACACGGTGTTTTATCCTGGTTCGGGCCTCTCACCGTCGAGATAATAGCCCTACTCCAGTGTATTATGTTCTATCTTGGTGTCCCTCCCCCGTTACAGATCTTCAGGGGGGTTTAAATACTACGACTAGAGATACGAAGAAGGTAACTACCTCCTGGGATCACGCTATGTATCCATATCCGTGACCCGCTGTCCTTGATTCCCGCGTTATTTGAATTTCGGGAATGATCTCCCTTGATCTCTGGCTGATTGGTTGGCTCCTTCCTTTCTTGTAGCGTTCGCTGGGCCCCCCGACCAAACACCCGAGTAGGTCGTGGCCTCTACGAGCATGCTTGCTCGTGGGGGGGCGTGTTTGGTGCTTCTGCGAACAAAGGCGCAGACGCGTATGCTCGGAGGAGAAGGAGGGATGCTCGTTTCGTTCTCCCGAGCATCTTCTTTTAGTACCACAAGGTCGGCGGGTTTAGCTTTTTACGGGGGTACCGTGGTCTTTTGCCAGATAGCCAATCCCCGACACTTTGACAGTAGGAATTTTTGGAATTAAATTCATACTAGCGAGCCGAGTCATACAACCAAAATTTAAATGACATAACCGTGAGTGCCAAACATCGGCTTCACCTCCATTGGAAATATCACAAATATAGTTCACAACTTTATTGCAGAAATCAGAAAGGGAAAAACGGAACAAGCCTCCGCATTCATAGCCTTTACCAATAAAAAGTCCATGCTTAAACACGACTACTTTATTAGACTCAAACACCACTTTGAACCCTTCTCTACATAGAAGGGAGCCGCTGACTGTGTTTTTATTTATTGAGGGGACATGTCGCACGTTCTTTAGTCGCACGATCTTTCCCGAAGTAAACTTCAGATCTACCGTACAACACCAAGAACAGAAGCATTCGAGCCGTTTCCCATCAACACGGAGCAATCCCGCACGACCTGGTAAGAAGAGAACAAAGAGAGATCAGCACACATATGAACATTAGCTCCAGATCAATCCACCAATCGGTGGTCCGATTTCTTGAAAGAACAATAGGTAATGCGTTACCATACCCGTAAGTTTCTCCTCCAAGATTGCCAATGGTCACGCTGATGGACTTTGAGTTCATCGCCTTGCTCACCCTTCCTCGCCCTTGCGATTTGGACACTGCTTTGGCCCGGTCCAATCTCACCGCAAACAAAGCAGGCTTCTCATCTTTGTTCATTGACTTCTTCTTCTTGAAATTAGTGGTTTGTTTGGCTTTATTTTTCCCTTTGTTCTTGCCATGTGAGAATCACAGCACCACATTGGCGCTTAGATCGCCCCTCGATTCCTTTCACAGTGCATCCTTAGCTCGAGCTTTCTCCTCAACATCTAGAGACGCAATCGATTCTCAATGTAAATCTCTTGTCTCTTATGTTTCGTAGATGTGGTAAAATTCCTCCATGAAGGAGGTAATTTGGCAATAATGCCCCGACCACAAACTCCGTCAGTAATCGATTTTGAGAAGTTCGAGTTCCTGGCGAGAACTCAGTATCTCATGAGCCTGCTCAACTACGTAACGGTTATCCACCATCTTGTAGTCATGATATTGCTCCATGATATACAGTTCACCGCCAGCATCGGAAGCACCGAACTTAGCATTCAAAGCATCCCATAGTTCCTTCGCCTCTTTAATGTGCATATACACATCGCACAGACGATCGGCAAGAACACTAAGAATGGCTCCCACAAAGAGTGTGTTGGCATCCCGATATGCCTTCTCCTTTTCAAGAGTTGGTTCCATATCCTCTGGTTTGCCGTTCGACACCCAGAACACGTTCATAGCTGTAAGCCACAAGGTGACCCTTGTCTGCCATCTTTTGAAGTGCACACCGGTGAATTTTTCCGGCCTCAGTGCCTCGGCAAAGCCAGCCATTGATAAACCTAAGCGCCTATAATCAGGTTTTTGGATTGTTAGAAATAAAGGCACATTTAGGTTTAATTTAATCCAAAAGTAAATCATGAACAACATGTGATTGACTATCGGTAACGAATAACAGGAGCATACCATAGATGCATATGCTAGAAGACTACACATATATCCATCTAATGTGCTCACAATCAATAGGTTGAAAATAAACAGTAGAAACATTGTAACGCATCGCTCGTGTGCGAGATGGAGCGATGAGTCGTTGTAGCGCGTCTGATCTGCGAGGGCGAGCGCGCCGCAGTCGAGTGCGATGCCGAGCAGCCGCTCCTGAACGTCGAGGAAGACGAGCCGTGACGGTGACGTGGAAGCAGTCGCGCCGAGCGCTTCCCAAAAACCTGATTCGTCCTCTCCCGGTGCAAGAACGCGAGGACGGATGGTTTCGGAGACCTGCTTTCCCGTTCGCTGGTGCACGCCGGCGTACGGGACGGGGCAGACTAGATGACGGCGCAGCGAGGGAAACTGGCAAAACGCTAGGGCGCAGAAAACTCTATATCTCCCAGATGACAGCGACGCAGTATATAAAGGAGCCACAGTAACGATCAGAATCGAACACGACTCGAGGACGTGCCACGATCGGAGTCCATTACGGGATCTGTTACGGTGTCCTTATCTCATACTACAACCGCGATTCCGAGTAGCAAAAGAGTAATCTGCAAAAGGAGGCTGCGCCTACGCAAAGCCCTGGACCGGATTTCGGCGGACCATTCACGCAGGTGCCGCACGTCCGCGCCCCCCGCCCGAGCCCGGCGAGGCGAGCGCGTGTGTATTCTTTCTCCCTTTCTCCACATGGTTCTACCATGGTGGAGCACACTCCACTATTTAAACTAGTGCTCACCACTTTAGGCTAGCAATGTGGTACTATTGCTAGTGCACATGCTCCTCATGAGGTGGGCCTTTGAGATTTTCTAGGATTTATTGTCTCAATTAAATGGGCTTGGCCCAAATAATCCAACATCTCCTGTAGATTCTTTTTTTTCTTTTCTGTCCACGATTCCGTGGACATACGATAGGAGCCACCCAGTTTCTTTGAACTAACTAAATTAGGTCTTGAAAGGAAAGGGAATAACAGACAACAATGTTAAGAATCGACAGATCAACCTGCAGATAATTGCTTTTCTTCCAATCCATTATTCTGATCGCGTAGGATATATAGTAGTTGTCCTTCCGTCCGTACGATGGAAAACTAGTGTTGATTAATCGGGGCTCCGTGACTTGGTGGTGCCAATTAAGCGAGCAGGTGACAGACCAAGGAAAATGGATTAACCGGTCGAGCTCTACGCAATGCAAGAGACCGACGGTTCAGCAACCGTAGCTCCGTGTTATGCCGGTCCAGTCAACGACGATTGGTGAGCATGCAAGGTTCCCGGAGAGGATGACGATGACATGAGCTTGGTAGAGGCGAGTCCAAATGCAAAAGATTACGTACTCGATACCTACTCAGCTATGTGACGGACCGCTTTTTTAGAGGCAAGTTAGGAACTCACAACAGTTACCCAGAAAGACTAATTGTTGTAAAAGACAAGCGTACTTTGCCAGACAAAAGCAAATCAGCTCTTTTTATTCAATATAGGGCCTAATGGCCGAAAGTTTTTACAAAAAGCGTCATAAGCTTCAAATATTACAATTCCAAAAGTATACCACAGGCAAAGCCTGGGCGAGAGACAAAGACCTAAAACCAAATAAGATCGCCATCTACGAGTTCTTGATATGCTCCAGCTTCTTCATACTCTGAAATGGGTGGGGGTGCAAGGGTGAGTACGGGAGTACTCAACAAGTCGCACTGGGAAGTGCTGAATACTACATGTATGGGATAACCAAGGAAGGCAATAGGGTCTAAGTATCTGGATGCAGTTTTAATTTCTAACTCATTTTACATTTGAAACACAAACCATAATTAAGTAGTTGGGCGGTTTCCAAGTTAAACAACATTAACCACCTTATTCCAATTTCCAAACATTACTTAATCACCCCAGTTCAAACTTAACTTCATTTACCGAAAGTATGACGTAATCGATTACCATTTGATTAACTCTGCAGAGTTGCTCAGCTTTACCCACAAGATATCTATGACCTTTAATGCCAACGTATGAGTTTACATGCAACTTAAATGCATGTGGCCGGGCCGAGATTATCACAACATTTTGTTAAATCATTATTGGGATTCAGTTATTAACCGATAGGGCGGAACGCTACCTTGAAACCCACTGTTCCAACTAGCACTTACCGTTGTGAGAATCGGCGAATGACACTATGGTCCATTCCCGTTCCACCCCTTTGGCATACTCCCCTGCCAGGGAGGCCGATCCCTATTCTTCACTGAGAATAGTAGCACCAATTTATTAAGTTTTCAGGAATGACTAATTTACTGAGCTATGTCGGAGGCAGGTCCACTGACCAGTCCGACTTGCGGTTGAGCGGGAACTTAAGTTATTTACTTTGCTCAACGGGGGTTTCATCCTTACATTGCCACATATTAAGCCTTAAAATCATTTCACAAGCCCATCTGGTACCAACTGTACAGCCACCATTCCAACTATGGCATTAATCATTAGTCGGGGATCGGACTCAATTACACCTCGTGGATAGCTCAATACTGTCCCCCTGACTGTAGCACTTTTATAAACATCGAGTCAGCGACTCGGCAGTACTTCATTTTCATTTTAAAAGCATTTGAGCTAATTAACAGGGGATAACAGTTAACTAACATGGCATAAATTACTCATCTAGGGTTAACAAGGATTTAGTATGGTTCAATATTTTCAAGGAAGTTCCGTGAGCAATTCGGCATTATCTAGGTATCATGTCATTCTAAAATAATAGTTTTCAATTGTTTCAACATGCAGTAAAATAATGCGATATAAAATAATTACTAATTATAACATGGCATGATTGGGTTCAAAATGATCAACGGAGTACGGCTTGCCTTGCTCGGCGGCTGGATCGGCTAAATCATAGGGGAAGTAGTCGTTCCCAGCATCCGTCTGGTCCAGATCCTGCTCCGCGTACTGCTCCTGCTCCTACGATGGCTCGACAGTTGTATCTAGCGCGGAAGAGGCGGATAACATAAATAGACGGAAAATAATAACCGAAAACGAAAACGGAAACCAAAAACCGGGCCGGAAGGGAACAGAGGGTAATTTGGTCATTTTGGGAATTTCAGGAGCTTCGGATTGCAGAGCGGAGGACATTTTTGGACTCAGTGGCATGAAACGGTTTGGGATATGTATTCGTGGAGTTTCTGGGGTTTTCAGAATTTTTCGGGATTTTTTCTGGGTATTTTTGGATTTAAAAACGATTTTCAAATTTAAAATAAATAAAAATCCGAAAAGGGGAAAAAAGAAAAGGGGTGAACAATGTTGGGCTGCGGGGGAGGGCATTCGGCCCAAGTGGCCTTGCGGCCTGCTGGTGAGGCGGGCGATGCGCCGTGCCGACCGGCCCATGCGCGAGGCAGGGAGGGGCTAGGGCACCAGGGCGACGCGACGGCGGGGACTCGGCGGCGGTTGCCGGAGCCGGAGAAGGAGGGCACGGGGGAGAGGGGAGCTCACCACGACGGGGGAAAGCGGGGTGAGTTGGAAGCGAGTTCGGGGGCGGCTTTTATAGGCGAGATGCGAGGGCGAGCGGGCGCGACAACGACGGTGACGGCGTGGCATGGCGCGTAGGCGGCACAGAAGCGCCGCGTCGCCCGATGGGTCACGCGAGTGGCGGCGGCGCGGCCAACGCAGCGCGACGCGAGGCTCGGCGCGCAGCGGCGAAGCGCGGCGAGGGCGGCAACGCCGGCGCCGGCGACGGGTTGGTGTTGTCGGCCGGGCCGCCAGGGAACAACAGCCGAAGGAGGCAGTGCCGCCCAAAAGCGAAGAAAATTCAGCCCAAAGGGTAAACCAGATTCAAATCCAATTCTAAATTTAAATTCAAATAGAAATGCAAATGAAAAACCAATTCAAATTCATTTTGAATTTTTAGGGTTGTTTCAGGCTCGCGCCGAAATTGACAGGTACTTGCTCCGACGGAAGCATGGCGTCAGAAGTCGGGGGTCGCTGGTCCAAGCTAGTGCGTAGCACTACAGCTGGTAGCCTAGTACTATATGTTTGTGCTATATTATTTTTTTCAGAAATATGTTTAGAATTTAGCGATTGCATAACTGATATATGAAGTTAAAATGAATTCGGAATATAAATAATGTTATGGTCACACCGGAACTGGACTGGAATTTGGGGGTAGAAAGCAATCGATTGGGCAAGAGTCGAATAGAATTTGGGAATTTGGGGTTCAGGTTCTTCTTCGATAGCAAGCAACTAGGCTAGTCGGCAGGGTTATAACACCCAGCCGCTGGTCCGTTATGACTTATAAGGGGGATCAATCTACCAGAAATAAAAAAGCTCACTCTCAGCTTCAAGATGATCTAGTCGAGCACTTATGGCAACATTACAGAGGGATCTAGCTGAGCACTAGTTTACTGTTTCAATTATGATGTACTAGTTTCTGCACGTCAACTATGATATACTGCTTTATGCACTTCAACTATGCACTACTCAAATGTCTTACTTATAAAAAGTTCAGCTTATAGATAGTGCATAGCATAAACGGTTGTACCATAACATAGTTCAATAGCATAAAAGGTTCCAAAAAAATAGTTCATACAACATAACTAGTGGTCAATCTGACCTATTACATCTTCAAGTGACGATATCATTCTGCAAGGTCAGGTAGTATTGTTGTTGTGGCACACTCAAGCAACTGGTGTCAATGCTCATAATCCTCTCCTCTTCGACCATTCTCTTTAATTCAAACTTATTTTTCCTTATCTCAATCTTTTCTTTCTCTTGAGTAATCCTCTCTTGTTCTTGTGCAAATGCTCGTTCAGTCGTTCGTCAGGTAGTATTGTTGTTGTGGAGCAATTTGTTCGATCTTAAGTAATATTCGGTTCAGTTTAGTCGCGCTTGAGCATGAGCAAGGAGAAAAAATTATTGTTCACTATATTCTTAATGTCACATGTGATTTCCTTTATGCGATTAATTGTCCAAGCATGCACTTCACAGATTTTCTTTGAATCTTTACCCATCTATAAGCATTACAGTGGCCAAGAAAACACATAACAGGAATTACTTCATTTAGACTTATGAACTTATGATCATACAAGTAGCAAACATAAAATGTAGTGCATAAAAAGTATGACCAGGATTTTGGCCACATGGAGACAGAACCATATCACTGTGACTTTTCTACCATAATAACTGGTATATGTAACACTTATAAACCCCCTTATTGGTCATGTACTAACTTTCTTTTTGGCATACTATTTATATGAATAGAACCATCTAGGCACTTGCTCGATAAGGAAACACAAATTCTTGACAACATCAACTGATGCCATTCTGTAAGGTATTAAATAAGTTTATGTTGACCATGGCGTCATGCATAATAGATACAATATGGTTAATTGTCTATGAAGTAGCCAAGGTTCTGTTTTTCCTGTGGAAAGGGCATTAATAAGGACAGCTTCAATCCCACATGCTAAAACTGATAGGGAGTATATGAAGTCAAGAACATTCATCTCATAGTTGTCGTCAGAGTTCAGATTATTATGCCACTGGTAATTTTTTTTAATCAAATTTCCTAAAGTGCATGAACTAGTGGAGCTTGAATGCCAGGACTGGGCCATCAAGAAAATTAACATCAACTGTGAGGTTAGACATAACAAGAAGGGATACAAAGCAGTGGCCTTGAATAAAGGCATGGAACACATATATGCTGAACAGTGGAACACATATCCTTAAGACACAAATATAAAACAAAGTTACAAAAACTGTCTTGATGCCGTCATTTCAACTTTTTAAGAGGTTGTGGGGGCATCCAATCCCATTCCAACTTGATGTGATCTCGATATCTGCATTAATCTTAGTTGAAACATTAGATCACTTTAATTGTGTCATCATTAATCACCAAAATAATTTGAGGGGCCTAGATGCACTTTCAGTATTTTTTCAGCAGCTCAACATTTAGAGATAGAGAGTTGGATAGAAAGTCTTTTGGAGATGCTCTAAGTCAAGATTACTTACTATATGTACCCAGGTTAATTTTTTTTACTTACTAGTTACATGCCCGTGTCGTTGCTACGAAAAACAAAATTGATAACGAAAAATAAAGATTAAAAAATAAAAAAAATTATTTCACAAAATCAAACATCTATCTTTAACGCTTCGTTTCTTGCGAAAGCTGGCTAATTAAAGCAATGCTTCGTTTCTTGCGTAGGGCAATTAAGCAGGGCAATTAAGCGGCAATTA
This sequence comes from Rhipidocladum racemiflorum, assembly GCA_036346355.1. Lineage (NCBI taxonomy): Eukaryota > Viridiplantae > Streptophyta > Magnoliopsida > Poales > Poaceae > Rhipidocladum > Rhipidocladum racemiflorum. The sequence goes on along the minus strand of CM070573.1, from coordinate 81,083,665 downwards.
ATGATGTGGAAGAACGGACCACTGCCACCAAGTGCTGCTTTAGAATAGTAGAGATAGGGCTCGTTGGCTTGATTCAAAATTGCTCCAATTACACACATTTATTAATTAAATATTGCATAAAGTCAATTCTGAATAAAATTGATTTTTGCTCTGGCTCGGCTCGTTAGCTGGATTCTAAAAATATTTTCAAATTATAAATAAAATAATATTAAATTAAATTATGTCAATTTTAAAAAAGGACTCAAAAAATAAGGATTTGGCTTGACTTCCACCCCTATCTCGGACACTTCAAGCTGAAAAAGAGCACCTCACGCGATGAAGGAACGTTGATGCAGCGGTGCATGTCATGTTTTTATTTAGGGAGTGTATAGGCATCATCTGGATGTTTTTGTCCTAAAAATCATCCAAACTTTGAACCGTACAATCAAAACACACATCCGTAGGATCAACCCACTTCGAATTCAGGGAGGTGTGCATCGATCTGAAAGCAAATCCAATGATCCAGAATTTAGATGATGGTTGCTAAAGAAAACATTCGGATGAAACTTATCAAAACCCTTTTATTTTTGTGCGAAGCCCTCCTCTGGCGTGGAAGACAAGTGGGTGCAGGGACTCACCCTGTTCGTGAGTGGAGTACCTTTTCTAACAAAGAAAAACATAGAAAATGCACTTTCGCTACTAGTTATTATCCATCCTAAGTCCTAACCACTCCATCACGAACCTAGCTGCGCGCGCACTGTGTACCTAGCAGGCAATGCTGATCGATGCAAGTTCCGACCTCGATCTTACCACTTTGATGATGCCTCTCGTCTACCGCAATATAAATACCCCAGTTCGTTTGTTAGTACGAAGGCTTATACACGCATATAAAATCTGTCACCCCCGGTCAATGCCGGTCGAAAAAGAGCCAAACTATACACGTATTTGGGGACGATTTCTCCATCCTTTCCATATAAAAGGAGAAAGAGGTCACTCATGAGGGGGACCCCCTTCTAAGGATCGGACAATACCACTCTTCAGGGAACGCAAAAACCAAAAAAGAAAAACTAGAATCCGTTCGCGTGGTTCAATCCTGCGACAACAACGACCGGTGTGCGTGTGGAAGACGACGAGGGGGATGACGATCCATCTGCTCGCGTGAATGGAGGAGCGGTTCTACCTAGTCAGATAGCGAGCGGAGAGAGAATCGTCAAATATAGCGATTTTCTCTCTGCTCGCTAATTTTCGGGACGACGATGGCAACTCTGTTGGAGACACATATCACTCGCGACTCGGTAAAAAATGGAGATAGCGAGTTGGATAGAGAGTTTTTGGAGTTGCTAAGGCTTATGCGATTTATGTTAAGAGTGGTGGTGGGGCCTGTGTTAGAGTAGCCGTGGAATTATTCATATATTATTTGTCTAAAGTGATTTGTAGTAGCTAGCATATAATATATATATGTTAGGTAGAGCATCTCCAACAGTTCCCTATAATTTGACTCTCAATAACTCTGGATTGGGAACTTCCTAAAATTTTTAGGCATTAAAAAAAAGGACATTCTCCAACAGTTATCATTTTTTCCCCTAAAAATAGTTAGTAGGAAAGCACACGAGCGTCCAATATCTGGCCACTTCGGCAGGAGTTTTTGGGCGTGTAGAGATATTGGGATTCCGATAGGGTAACTGTTGGAGTAGTAATTTTTCCATTTATTCCTAAAAAATGATTTTGGGAATAAGTATTGGAAACTGTTGGAGATGCTCTAACGTAGCATCTCTAAATTAACCACATCTCGTATAAAAACGAGAACATCAGTGTAAATGAGATGTGTAAGCCCGCCCTACCATAAGCTGAACTATAAGCAGATTTTGGATCACATCGTTAAACACAAGACCCACGTCTCAATTCTGCTACGATGGCGGGCCAAAGCCGGCCGACCGATCACACAGGAAAATCTGAGAGTGGGGAACGGCTATCGCGGTGGTACTGCAGCGTTAGATCTGAGCTTCCTATTCGGAATCGGATTGGACGCACGAGATTGAGAGTACGAGCAATGGCAGAGGATACGCTTCCGCCAAGGGGTCAGGTACAGCACATCATTTTCTATTTCGGATGTGTGGAGGCCTCTCGCCGTTCACCAGAGCACACTCAAGTAACGAGAGGACAAGAGCTTGCAGAGTACGAGCGTGCGTAGGTAGAAACAATGGAGGTCACGAGCAGCACGATGCTGAAGCCGGTCTACTCCACGCCGCACCCGCTCGCCGGCAAGAAGGTCCCGCTGACCGTCTTCGACCGCGCCGCCTTCGACATCTTCGTCCCCACCGTGCTCGCCTACCCCGCGCCGGCGCCGTCCGACGAGGCGATCAAGGAGGGCCTCCTCAGGGCCGTCGCGCCGTACCCTCACCTGGCGGGGCGCCTCGCCGTCGACCACCAGGGCAGGCGCTTCCTCCACGTCAACAACGAGGGCGTGCTCGTCATAGAGGCCACCGTCCCGGCCAACCTCGCGGACGTGGTCGCCAACGGCGGCATGACCACAAACGTCGACGGCCTGTACCCGACGCTACCGGAGGTAATTAGCTTTGTTTTTACTAGTTGGGATTTGATAAACATGCATGCCGCGTCTCGCATGCATGAAACTTTTGGGAAAACGAACACGCACTGAAGCTGCTACACTTGTGAGTTGTGACGTTGGTATATATACTGAATTTTGACAGGAGAACGTTGGGGCGGCACTGCTGCAGATAAAGCTCACCCGCTACCGGTGCGGCGGCCTCGTGATCGGCATCATCTGCCACCACTACACCGCCGACGGCCACTCCATGAGCACCTTCTTCACCACGTGGGCGATCGCTGTGCGCGAGGGCAAGGAGTTGGACGTCCCGTCGCCTTTCCTCGCCCGCGCGACCACCGCCGTGCCACGCAGCACGCCGGCGCCGGCGTTCGACCACCGTTCCATCGAGTTCAAGGGAGGAGAAGGCAGCAGCGGCTGCAGCAAGTCGTACCCCGTCGTCCCCATGGACAAGATCAAGAGCCTCACCGTGCACTTCGCGGCCGAGTTCGTCGCCGAACTCAAAGCCCGCGTCGGCACCCGGTGCAGCACGTTCCAGTGCCTCCTCGCGCACGTTTGGAAGAAGATCACGGCGGCGCGGGAGCTGAAGCCGGAGGAGTTCACGCAGGTGAGGGTGGCCGTGAACTGCAGGGGCAGGGCCAACCATCCCGTACCCATGGACTTCTTCGGGAACATGGTGCTGTGGGCGTTCCCGAGGCTACAGGTCCGGGGCCTCCTGAGCTCGAGCTACGGCAGCGTGGTCGGCGCCATCCGCGACGCCGTGGCGCGCATCGACGACGAATACATCCAGTCGTTCGTCGACTTCGGGGCGTTGGCGGACGCGAACGGGGAGGAGCTCGTGGCGACGGCGGCAGCGGCGGGCACGATGCTCTGCCCGGACCTGGAGGTGGACAGCTGGCTGGGGTTCAGGTTCCACCAGATGGACCTCGGCACCGGACCGCCGTCGGCGTTCCTGACGCCGGACCTGCCCATCGAGGGGCTCATGATCTTCGTGCCGTCGCGCACGGTCAAGGGCGGCGTCGACCTCTTCATGGCCGTGGCGGAGCATCACGTCGAGGCCTTCGAGCAGATCTGCTACTCCTTGGATTGATCGCGCGGCTTGTGTTGTGCACGACAATTAATGTCCCTCGACCGCTTGCATGCCGTGCGTGGGTGCATGCAGGGTTTCGTTAATCGCGATTAGCTACGTTCGTACGTAAACAGTGCGACGTTACGCAACGGAATGGCCGGCGTCGGTCGAGCAGTAAGACTTTGTGCGCTGTTGTAGCTCTTTCTTTTTTATCGTAAATGCGAACCTACGTACGTATCAATATTTTGCTGTATTAGCGATAAGCAGTGATAAAGCCAGATCTCAGATTAAAATCCAACATTACTAGAAGCTAAATAGGTATTCACATGCCAAAACAACAGGCTCATATTAAAATCCAACATTACTAGAAGCTAAGCCCGAATGCATCTCTTATAAAATTGAATCATGAAGAAACTAGCAAGAGACCTTGTCTCGTCCTTTTTCAAAACATATTTATTACTCCCTTCGGTTTGGTAATGCCTGTCATTTTGGATATATTGATGGTCAAATTTCCGAAACTTTGACTAACAATATATTTTTAAATATTTAAATTGGATACATAAAAATTATATGTGTAGACTTGTCTCGAGAAGTACTTTCATAATATTATAATTTTATTGGGCTTTATAAATATATTATAACAAAAATTAGCGGTCAAAGTTGTGTTTTGAAGACCGTGTCGATGTCCAAAACGACAGATATTACCAGACCGGAGGAAGTACTAGCTATCAAGAATAATATAATATGGTTATTGTCGGGGATTGACTATCTGATAAAAGACCGTTGTGCCCCCAGAAGATCCTGAAGCTACCGACCATACAACACCAGCAGAAGATGCTCGGAAAACTATCCGGGCAACATAACTCCCGAGCATGCGTGTCTACCCATTCGCCTACGACCATACCGGACGATCACGAGCGATCACGCTCGTGAAGGCCACGCCGTTACCCGGGCGGATGGTTGGGGGACCCGGTCTTGCCACTAGAAAGGAAGATGGCAATCAATCCGCCGGAAATCAAGGGCAGGTGCACCGGAAATTCAAATTAATTGCGCAGATCAAGGGCTCCGGATCGTGGGCGCTACGGTTATGGAAGCATGTCGAATCTAGGGGTAGTTACCATGTATATAACACGTATCTTGTATTTAATCCCTAGCCCCTAGGAGGGGATCATTTTTGAATAGCAAAAGACGCCACCAGGCGACTGGATGTAGGGCTATTATCTCGATAATGAGAGGCCTGAACCAGGATAAAATCTTTGTGTTCCTGTCTGTTCTAACAGACCATCTTCCACGTCTTCGATGCTACACCTTTGGCAGAAAGGGGTTTCGGTTGATCCCACATTCAACAAGTAAGCTCGGCGGGAGCCCGTTCTCCAATCGTCGACAGTTATGATTTTACAATATTTCGGACATATATTAGAATTGTTTTGTTGATTCGAGCATTCATATTAGCCTTTTTTTTAATACTATAAACGCGACAAAGAATATATTTCGCAATAGCTAGCGTTAGCTATTGTAGTTTTTTTAGATCTTATCGCGAAGCCACGAAAATTACATTTGAAGCCTCGGACTCTACGTGGAGCAAAAACTAAGATGAACTAAAAGGTAGGGAATGCAATTTTGTTAACGAGACCAAAACCATCGGTTTCTATCTAGAAATTGTGGATGCCACTGGCGACGAATTCGAAAGCACGAACACCACAAAAGTTTTTTTGCTTTTTTGAAGCATGAACCGGTGGCGACCTTTTTTAAAAAAAGAAAAGAAAAGAAAAGAGATAGGAGGCAAACGCCTCACCAGCTTTTATTATAGAAACCTAAATAACTTAGTTTTTACCTCAACCGTTCAAAGAATAAAGAGGAAACAGCAAAATAATTAGAATAGTCAGCACATCAAGCATGCGTGACCATCACAAACGGCCAACGAAAACCAGAGCACTACCAAACTGGAAGTTACCGGCAAAACAACAAAAACAGAGTTATCTGAGCATCTACCCAGCACTACGCTAAAACGGGAGCATGTCTCCAATCCAGTCTGCCTTCCAACCTCTGCACACTCTCATGTAATCATGTTCCATGAGATAATTTGTGTATAAGCACATAAGCATGTATTGGAATTTGCGTTTCCTGGATCCCATCCCATGAGATAATTCGTGTTCTACGAATCCTACAGCCGAATCATACTTCTAGGATCACATTTGTCTCTACACCTTTTGAGGCTCTGCTGTAACGCACTGCACTGTTATCCTACTAGTTTAATCAAAAGCAAATCCCTAGTAGTTTATATCCAGCGGTGTGTTAGGTAGGTGCCCGGCCGTTTCTCCGACCAGTGTATTAGGTGCTCATCCCTGTACCGACCTACCACCTATATCTTATTATTTGTACGATCTAAGAGCAAAACAAATTGAATTGAATTAAAACTGGGGTACGTTACGTCTGCCTGATGCTCATCTGACGCATTAAAAGCCAAAAACCATCAAAGATCTGCATTTTTAGCTTATTGAGGGTTAGTATTACACTAATCTCTACTATTATAAAGCAACAGTTGGTGGCAGTGGTGAGTTCTACCCATGTCATTAATTGCCCTGCTTAATTGCCCTACTTAATTGCCCTGCTTAATTGCCCTACGCAAAAAACGAAGTATTGTTTTAATTAGCCAGCTTTCGCAAGAAACAAAGCGTTAAAGATAGATGTTTGATCTTGTGAAATAATTTTTTTATTTTTTAATCTTTATTTTTCGTTATCAATTTTGTTTTTCGTAGCAATGCACGGGCATGTAACTAGTATCACCGAAGTTTATGTACGTATAAAAGCAGATTGCTTTTAAATTGCTTAGGTCAACAAGCCAACTTTAAATGTAGCTTAACTTGAACCGCTATTTGGTGTACGGTGTTTGGTCCCGTTTCATAACGTGGAGCTGTGTGGGTTGTGACAGTGGCGTAGCCAGCAGTTGGCACAGTTGGGCCACGGTCCAACCAATGCCTCGCGGTCTATTGTAAGCTCCGGCTCACTGTACGACATGAAATGCAACTTGGCAACTATATTAATGACATGAGAAAAGAGGACACCTTTAAAGATTTAACAAGTCTAGTTGAACTCCCAGTTAAGCTTGTTGAAACAAAGAGACATAATGTTCATGATTTGGTGTATTTGCTTATCAAATTAGTATTTCTTCTACCAGTGGCGACAGCGAATGTTGAAATGGCATTTTATGCAATGAAGTTGTCAAGAATAAGTTGAGAAATAGGATAGGTGATAGTTTTTTGGATGATTATTTAGTCACTTTCATTGAGCGAGATATGTTCTCCAAAGCGGATGAAGATGATATAATCGAGACTTCCATGGTTATTAGAAGGCATAAGCCCGACAAGAAGAAGAAGTAGTACGGTAATATTCTCTGAACGGTTGCAAAACCTTATTATTATATTTGTATTGTGTTTTTGATACATTATGTATTTATATGTTGTCCTGTTAGATAATTTTTTTAAAAATGGACCAACCTTAACTAAAATCCTAACTACGCCACTGGGTTGTGACCGACGGTTTGAACTTATACGCTGTTCTTGTCTTGAGATCTTTTCGTTAAATAAATTAATGATAGGTTATCTGCTATCAAATAACTTGACGATAGAAATCCTATTAGGATATAGTTATTTTTAGTATGTTTTGTCGTCGATTCATTTACCCAACGAATCCATTTGGTCAGTAGGCTTGTGGTATCAGATGATTTAACGAAAAAATATATTTATGTAGTTGTTTTTTCTACATAATTATTTGGAGAGACGAGGAGGACGAGGAAGGGTATAGTGTGCTTTCCATTCTCCAACTCCGGTATGTTGTGCAGTCTGGGTGGAGACGATGGTTCAAGTCGGAGTTGGCACTGTCATCACACGGCGGCCCATGTAGCAACACCAACACGAAGCCCGTTTGAAATATTGCACCATGATGTGTTTGCTAATTATTCAGAGGGAGCAAAGGGCACAAAAGTATTTGGTATCGGATCTCATTTCAACATGATGTACTAGCGCACGTGCCTCTGAATTTCAAAGGGTAGAATACGTATTGTTTGCAGACCATTCACATATACCACTTGATCTTACAAAGGGGCAACTGGTGCTGCCACCTTAACACTCTGTTATCTATATCTATTTTTTCTCCGAAAAATTATTTTCCCTTTGAAAAATTATTTTCCATCTGAAAAAAATGCAAAATTGTATTTTTTTTTCCTGGCTCGGTCTCTGAGGTTTCTCGAGCCTCTAAAAATTTAGAAAATATATTTAGGTGTACTTTTTGTCTGGAAAAAAAACAGAGTTATTTTTCGTTCGCGCGCGGCATGCACATTTAAAAATACGTCTAAATCTATTTTTTCTCCGAAAAAAAAACGCAAAATCATTTTCCGTTCACGCGCGTGGCGTGCGCTGCATACTTTTTCCCTAGCACGATCTCTAAGGTTTCACAAGCGTACAAAAAAAATTACAAATACGTCTAGATATATTTTTCCTCTAGAAAAAAAAAGCAAAATCATTTTCCGTTCACGCGCGCGGCGTGCGCCGCGCTCTCATTTCTTTATATAAAAAAACACGATAATACCGATATAAGCCTAGCACTTTTTTTTTTTTGCTTATGATATGTTATGGCAGGTATAACCAACAAAAGAAACGAAGGCTTTAACCAAACCCTACCTAACTCTCAATCATCACCAATAACATATCATAGTACCAAGTAAAAACGCTCTAGCTAATTATCTCATTTCATATGTTACTATATTATTCGCAAACACTAGATTACGCGGCGTACCGCTGCGTGTGCATTTCTAGTATATACTATTGACATTATTGTGCATGTAAAAATTTGGACAGCACACCACAAGGTGATTGTACGATATGTCAAGTCCCTGATAATAATAATAATAATAATAATAATAATAATAATAATAATAATAATAATAATAATAATAGGATACAAATTACGTACATAATGGTATGAAACAAATAATGCAGCGAACTGGGAGAATACTTAGAAAGAGATCCCCGTATCTTGGGTATGCAGATTCAATTGGCACTATCTCCATCCAAAGTGCCTAATGTAACATCTCAATTTTTACACCTTTTGAGTTTGTTTTAATTATGTTTGCATTTTCAAATTTTTTTTTTGATAATTGTATTGCTAATTAAAGCTTAATTGAGAATTTCACTATTTCAAAAGGATTTAATATGATTAATGCATTAGTGAACATTTATTAAAATTATTTTATTTGAGTTCTATGTGCTGTAAAATATTTTACAGAATTTTTATAGATTTTTCCAAGTATATTTGTTATTTATTTGAAGTCCATTTACATTTCTGTATTTTTCTAAAAAAGAAAAATAAAATAATATCTCTGGTAAAGCTTTTGGGCTGGAGCATGTCAAAATCCCCACGCCAGTCGCCCAGCCCAGCTAGCCAATGTTGCAGCCTAGCTAGTCGGCCCAATCTGCAGACCGCACGCTTGAGTTGCTGATTGGTGGGGCCTACCTGTCAAATACTTCTTCCTCGCCGTGTTCGAGCCAAACTATTGCCTGGCTCAGATCAACATAGACTCCACTCTAGGCATGTCACGGATGCCAAGGCCAATAAAAGGAGCGCCCTAGAACAGCATTGAGCCATCAAACCTAAGTCCTAGATCAATTTCTTTTAAGCCGTCGCCATTTCACCGAGATCTTGGATTGTTTGTGAGCGCTGCCGAAAGAGGAAAAGCTTCAATTCACTGCCGGTGGAGAGCTCCTAGGCCCTTGGTATGACCTATCATGCTCACTCACCCCTGGGCCCGCCTACTAGCAACTCACTCACCCTGGGCTCACCTGCCAGTAGTTCCCTTCTCCCTCATGCGTGCCAGAGTGTGCCGCTGTGCACGTCACATCTACGCCACGACGCATCGTGCACACCCACGCTGCGCTAATGCACGCTCTCTCACCAGGCTACTAGCGCCATGTTGTCATTGTCTTCTACCTTGCACCCTGGGCCTCCACGCCGCGATAGGGGCACGGGTACTTATTCCATGGTGACACCCCGTCCTATCTCTCTGCCGCCCACGCACACCTGAATCGCTGAGCCCATCACTATTGCTCCCCTACCCCATCACTAACTTCTGCACCACGCATGCACGCCATATTCATCGAAAAATCTTGCACACCCGGTGCCGTCATCCTCTTCCCCTTGGCCAAACAATCACAAGCCAAGCGCCAAAGCTCATCTTTGATGCATATTTAAGCCCCCCATGCCCACCGTAGCTTCCTCGCACACCCCCTTAGCTCCCTCCTGCCCGGAACCAACTCCCTACAGCATCGAGTCTCACCATTACCGCCAAGGAGCTCCCGAGGCTAGCAAGTGCGATGAAGCTTTTACAGCGAGCCTTTCCTCAATTCGTTTGGCTCAAGGACTCCTAAGAGCATAGAGATAACCTTCCCCACCTTTCTCGTAGCTTTGCACCACCATATCACCGCCGCCGCCCCATCATCTTCCTTGGCTCTGGCTATAGCCGCCAAGCTTCCTCGATACCCCTCTGTCACAGCCAGGTACCAAAATGAGTCTCCCTAGTCCCCCTGAAGCTTTCCCCCCTCTCTCCCGAGCACGATCACACACACAAAGCTTTCTCTGCCTCCCACCATGGCCGCCACCACTCTGCATCGCCATTGACTCACTTTGGTCATCCCCAACCACTGCTGAAGCTTCCCCTAGACTCCCCCTTGGTACCATAAACCTAACCCGATCACTCCCTCCCTGCCGATCACTACCAAACACCACTGGTGAGCTCCGCTCCTCCTAGCTCTACTCTGTGCCACCGGCCAGTGCCCTCCCTGTCAAAGTCCCTCACACACAAGCTCTGAGTCACTAACACCCTGACCCTGCTCGTAAGAATTTTTATTAAAAATAGAAATTAAAAGATGTGCTTATAACATGTGGACCCAATAGGATTAAAAGGTTTAAATTCATAAATCTGAAACAATATTTAGAAATGAGTCACTGAGATATGGACCTCACATGTTAGTGTCTATAATTAAACAAAAAATTAAGAAAAATGATAAATACGATTTCACTATTAGAAGACGTATTTTTCTATTTAAGGTGATTTTCTACCCATTCAAAATTCAAATACACATAACTATTGCAAATGAACTCCAAATTAAATGAAACTGGTTTTTAATTTGTTCTAACATCATGATTTTTTCTACAAATATATTCAAAATTTTACTTTGTTTAAATCCATTTACTTCTTATTATTGATGTACAATGAACTACGTGTAGAAACTGACACTTCGAGAAATTTCACCTTCGACTCTAACACTACTCAAGAACTCAACGAGCAAGGGAAGCACCCCTTTGACCATGTTGATCATATTATTTTACTTAAATTATGTTGTTTTGTCTATCTATGTATGCATACGAGTATTTTCATTACATGAGTTGTATTTCGGGTACCCGTAGATATTCCCCTCAATTCATAGAATCTCCTTAATAAAAATTGACATGTCAACCCTGATATCCCTAAGGTAGGTTTAAACATTAAATAATGTTAAATTCAAGTATATTCGAATATATACGCATTTGCTTAGCCATGCCATCGAATTGGGAGCAGGGTTTGAAATATCAAAGAAAATCACTCGAAAACCGTGATTCATCGGTTTAGGTTGAGAAACGGAACCAGTCGATAAAACCGGTCCAATTCAAATTCAAAATTTTTGGAAAATTTTATCCAAAAGTGTACTAATACATTTCTAACATTTTTCTTAATTTTCTGGGCATTTTTCAGGTTTTTACAAATTTTCTGCAATTTCTTTTCAATTTCCCCTGAGTGTGTTGATTTTCTATGAAAATCGGTAAAATTGATCGATTTTCGTTTTTTTCACCACTGTTTGACTACCTAGTTCAAAAAGGTTGACTTTGAATTTCATTCGGTTTCCAAATATGAAAACTATAGTTTGACATGAGCGAGATATGGCAATATCCGGAAATGTGAGGGATGGACTTGCACATAGTGTAAGGGAGTGTTCACGCCTGGATCGAATTAAGGACCGAATGTAGTGTTGTATAATTCAAGATATTTAATGCAACCACAAGAACTATTATGGGGTGGTCTTAACCTATTAAGTTACTTGGGTTTAGCTCCACACATTCCAAGGCCATAGTAGTACAGACAATCCAGATAGGTTTGCTGGTAGGGGGTGTCGTCCACACAAGAGGTGTGAGTTCAACATACGCCAATACAACGGTGCATGCCTCATTAGACTGTGTGTACTAGTGTAGATTTTCACCGCCACAGTAAGGGTCAAACATCACCAGGCTAGTGCAAAGTTGGGTCTAGGTGATGTAACGATTCATGTCATAACCTCTCAACCACACGCCAAAAGGATTCGTGAAAATATTGGCAAAAAAGTTGGTCATATTTTGTGGGTAAGGATATGCACCTCTGCATAGTATAAAACTTTTTGAAAAGTCGTTATCGTGGTCATCAGAGACTTGGTGCCGTAAGACTAATTAGAATTTTATATTTTCATAAAAAGTGTTGAATTGAAAAATATGTTGGAAAGTTTTGTTTCGAATTTTGTGCCAAGTATGGCAAGAAAAGGATTGATGCTCACAATAATGGAGGACTATGAGTCATTACATTTTATACTATTCATACTTGCTGTTTACATATATGTTAAATTGCTCTTATAAATTTTGTTTACAATCTACTACTCCCTCCAGTTTGATAATAGATGTCGTTTTGGACATCGACACGGTCTTCAAAACACAACTTTGACCGTTAATTTTTATTATAATATATTTATAAAACCCAATAAAATTATAATATTATGAAAGTACTTCTCGAGACAAGTCTACACATATAATTTTCATATATCCAATTTAAATATTTAAAAATATATCGATAGTCAAAGTTTTAGAAGTTTGACCATCACTATGTCCAAAACGACATCTATTATCAAACTGGAGGGAGTAATTGATATTCATATTTCAATTTTGCTTTATGCAAATAATCATGATAGCCATTTCCTTTAATATAGCTAGCATTTATTATATTTGTGATACACTACAAGTTTGCTGAGTACGAATGTACTCACCCATATTTGTTGATATTTAGTAGGCAAAGAAATCAAAGTCCCTGATGAATCTTACTACACCGCAGGTTACGGGGATTACAATGTCGAGTTTTACTAGGAGCTTTTCATTGTCAACTACTTGCGGAATATTTTGGGTCAAACATACTACTGACTTTTATATCTTTCGCTACACTTTATCTATCATTTAAAGTCTTTGTGTAAACTACATTCCATAAATATATTTGTGATATTGTGTATAAATGTGATGACAATGTTATAATTGTGCGAACTTACTACACATCATGGGACTAGTATAATATGCACATAAACCTTCTCGGTATTCCATACCAGAAAGGAGGGTCTCGACAAATACGCACCATCATTCGCACTCCTTGGCTTGAATTGAAAGACAAGATTAGAAAAAAAACTCCTAGCAAACTCTTGGACTTTTGCTAGTATGCATCAAAATTGGTTCCGACTAAGGGCATACATACCAAACTGTGAATGGCTTTGTGATGGTCCAGAATTAGGGTGTGTTTGGTTGTTTGTACCAAGTGGTACATGTATAAGATGATTCAAGAAAAAAATCATCAATGTGATTGGTTGCTTGAATGGAACCATCCCATCCTAGACCAAGTGATACAAATTCGAGAAATATTCCCTATAGATGCTGAATCATTCTATTCACCCAAAATAATAGAACCAAATAGTATAGGCACATCCCATCCTATTTAACATCATCCCATCAACCAAACACACCCTTACCAGACAAACTGATGTGGTTTAGGCCGAATGCCTTGTCAGCCCAGCCTGCGTAGCGATTTCCCACAAAAAGAGCAGGGGTGGGAACATTTGAGCCAAACCGAACCGAAATGTATAAACTGATAGTTTCGGTATTCGGTTTTTTATCGGCTTATTCTTCTGTGTAGGAGTGGGAATTTTTAAATCGAAACAAAAAAAACTGAACTGAACCGATTTAACCGAATATTTTGATTTCTTTTGGTTTTTGATTTTCGGTTCGATTTTTATTTTGGTTTTATTCAGTTTTTCGTTCGGTTTCCAACTTATGGAAATCAATTTACTGTATAGACCGAAATTTATCGTATATGCCCTAGTAGGCCAGTAATCCCCATTCCCCACGCCATTATGCCACTGTCGCCTCCTGCTCCTCGGCTGTCACCTCAGTGCCTCCTCCTCCTCGGCAGTCGCCTCCTCTTGCAAGCATTGCAAAAATCCTACTCCTTCTGCCGCTGCTCTCTCCTGCGTCCAAATCTGGCCGTTGCTGCCGCTCTCCCTCCGCATCCAGATCCGGTCGCCGATCTCACCCGCGGCCTCACTCCTCTCCATGGAGGCTGCGACGGCTAGATACTTGGGCATGGCTATCGCCGCGGCGTTCATCCTCACGCTCGCGGGGGCTAACTCCGAGGGCGACATGCTCTCGGCGCTGTAGCTCCTCCCTCTGTCCCTCGACCCTCGGTACCGACACCTTCTCCATATACTGTGAAGTAGTCATGTTTGATTCTTGAATCTTCATATTCTGCTTCTTGCTTAATTCTTGAAGCTACATATTCTGCTAAGTGCTAACTGAACATGTATGAATAATTTTTAGTTGGGATAATATAACTCACAGTGATGACCACCAATTTTTAGTTCTGATTTCTGAGTTTTGTAATGGCTGATTGCTTCATGCCTACTGCATTGCTGCATTTTGAAATTCGGTTTACCGAAAACCGAATTCAATTTTTGAATTTATTTGGTTCGGTTTGCAGTTCCCAAAATCGAATTTTTTAAAACCGAATGCCCACACCCTACTTTTCTGAAGGGGTTTTTTCAAGCTTACTCTACACTCGGTATTCAGTATGGTATGAAAGTTCAAGAAACAGACTTAGGCCTAGGTTTGTTTGTCTTATATGCTAAAGTTAGTTTTCTAGTTTAAGTGGTTTAAAATCGAAGATTTTTTATATAAGGTAGAGGTGGTTAATTTTACTTTAATTTCAATTATCTTAGTCTAAAATCAATCCTCGGTAAGACAAAAAATCACATCTCCGATAGGTTTTGGCTTTTAATTATATAAAAGATTTATAGCTTTTAAAAAAACCTACTAAAAAACCACTTATTTAAGACTTTAATTTTTTTTAGCATTTAAGCCCGAGAAAAATCCAACATGAACAACTTCTAAACCAAAATACCGACACATATTGTTCAATACCCCATCGCCATCAGCCCAACACGTTTCAGATTTCGTTTTCGGTATATATCTCGAAGGTGACCAAAATCAGAAATTTTAGACAAAATTCGAACGAAATCCGAAAACCAAATCCGGTTTTGTTTTACCAGGATTTCCGATATTTTGGTCAAAATCACAGAGATTTCGGCCAAAATACCAAGATCTACGCCAAAAATCACCGAGATTTCAAAAAACATTATCTATGAAAAACCGTCAATGATAATTATCAGTGATAGCTTTAGTCGAAAACCACAATTAATAATATTTTAATTTTTTAAAGTTTTTATCCGGTCGAGATTTAGGATCTCGAAAAGATCCAAAATTACGACCGAAATTTTTGAAATGCCGCCAAGATTTTAAACCTTGACCATAACCTTAAGGCTATTCCCAGTGCAAAGTATCATACTCCAATATCCAAGAATGCCACATAGGATGAAAAGTATGATACTGCATTGAAGAAACACTCTCTACAATGCATAGTATCATACTTATATGTTTAAAATAATTAATTAGTGTGATGTTGTGTCTATGAAAGTGGACCCAAAGCATTTGATTCTGTGCCATGGCTTAAGATATCGTGCCAAAGCTGTATCTTGCTTAAGATACAGCTTTCTTCTCCCTCCTATTTATTTCTTTGCCGCATCAGCAAAAAATCCTATGTAGCATCTAATTAATGAGTATGATACTACCCCTAAGGGGCCAAGCGTGAAGTGTCCTCCCGTCCCGTGCGCGAGTCTGGTGCGGTGGCGCCTCGGTTCTCCCGTCCTACTCGTAGGCCACTCGAGTGGGCGGGCGACTCCTCGGTTGGACGGCAGAGCCAGCAACAGCAAGTCGGCAATCCAAAACAAGTGTAAGATCTTGTTGAGCTCAAGGCTGGTTAACTAGTGTCATAGTGTGCATCTGGCGCTTCCTTGTATCTGCTAGTGTTAATGTTTTGGACTAGTTGGACCAACTGCTGCTTTTGCTATCTGCTGCTGCTACCCTCCATGTGCCCTTGTATATTGGGTAAACTTTTTTTGTATTGTGCTATTGGGTAATCAACTCAATGAACTGCCACGAACTAATCTGGTATAAACCGAAATAATTCGGCTCATCAGGTTCGGTATTTGGATTTTGTTTGGTTCATTGGGCACCTAAATTTCCAAAACCGAAATAGTTCCATATAAACGAAAGGCAAATCGATGTGGTCCAGGCCAAATGCCTCGTCAGCCCGGCCCGCATAGCGATTTCCCGCAAAAGAGGCGAGGAAGCGCGGGAACGGCGATATACACCATGCGGCTCTAGAGGTTAACCGCCAGTGCCCCCAGCCCTTTCCGCCTCGATCCTTGCGGCGGGGGACGCGAAATCCGATGGCTCCGAGAGGCGGCCACGCGGCAGCGGCTAGCTCCGGCTCCGAGGACGACGACGAGGAGTCGGGCTTCTCCAGGAGCTACTTCCTGGCCAAGGAGAAGGAGCCCTCCTCCGGGAAGAAGCGCGACCGCGCCGCCGGCAAGCTCTCCGACCTCAACCTCGTCGACGAGCAGGTCTAGCAATCCACCCCTCCTTGGAACCCTCGAGTCGCCTCTTCACTTTCTGCGCCCGTAGTTTGTGGGTACACAAGGCTGATTTGCGATCTGCGCAGGTGCTGCGAGCATCGCTCGCTGAGATCCCTCCGAAGCACGTGGAAGAGCTGAAGGCTCTGACGAGAAGCTACAAGGACCAATACCGCAACTGGCTGTTCGAGCTAAGGTTTTCTTCTTCGTACTTATTTCTAACGCATCCTCAGTCAGCACGGTAGCTTGAAGGGCATAAATAATCGATGTGGTGTTCTGTTGAAGGTGCGGCTTTGGCCTCCTGATGTATGGCTTTGGATCTAAGAAGCTGTTGCTTGAGGATTTTGCCTCCACCACCTTGACTGATTTCACTGTCATTGTGGTCAACGGTTATCTTCCGTCGGTCAACTTGAAACAAGTACGGCTTTCTGCCCAATGTTGACCTCTTGCCTTTAGAATGGATTGCTTTTTCGCGCTCCTGTTCAGATGCTTTGACATCTGTTAAACATGCTTCATGGATTGCATTGATTGTTCAATCCTTATTGAATAAACAAACTAAACAGTGAAGGCATCGATTCGTCATGCAAAGTTGATTATGCAAGCTTAATTTCCATTAATTGATGCTTGAATTGTCTTTAACCTTTGGTTGCTAATAGGTTTGAGAATTGAAGTAGATGAAACACTTGGATAAAGCAGGTGTGACCTTTGTTTATCTTGGTGTTACATATGGAACCCCTTGTGTGTCTGATGATGCGTTGGTCCCAAACATCTGTAACTTCTGCATATTGAAACCCCCACTTGAACTAGTATGAAAACTTTGGTATTATATAGTTGAGTTGTAGGGAGCACCTGAGAGAGTTTCTGGGTGACGTTTGTTTGCTTGTCAATATTGTCAAATTCTGGCAAATTCTGGCAATTCTGGGTGAGTTTCTGGTTTGAAGAATTCTGGCCAAGGTTGCCTGGTTTCCTTCAGGTGGTCCAAACTACTTGGGAAAAACCGGTTTTTTCCCAGGATATGTGCCGGCGCTTTCACATCAAGCTCTCCAGAACCGCCAAAGCCTCAGGTTGTGGAGTTTGGATCGATGGGAGACCTTTCGCCTCCAAATGGCGATAGTACAGATTATCCGCCAATTGACAGAGTGCAGTGAAGAGAGAGCCCTAACTCAAGATGAGTTAGATTTCAAGGAAACTCAAGTGCATCATAGGTCTTAAGAATCCAGAGAATTCGTTTAAACAGTAGATCCCGCTTCAACTTCATCAGTGAAGGAGATGCAAATACTAAGTTTTTCCACTTAAAGACAATTGCTCAAGCGTAAGCAATTCATAGCCGCTTCTGCACACGGAGCAGGAGTAGTCTCTACACCGAAGACAAACAGGAGGAGATCTTCCTTTTCTACAAAGAACTTCATGCTGGTTCACATGTATAGAGAGGCAACTCTCAATTGGTCCTTCTTCATGGGTCGAAGTAAACTCGCCACCTTGGAGCAGCCATTTTACAGAGCTTAAAGATGTGATTGACTTCTCCCCTGGCCAAAAGCGCCCGGACTGCATGGTTTCATAGGTCTCTTCTACAAGGTTTGCTGACCTTGTGAAAGAAGATTTAATGGCGGTGGTGCATCACTTCTTCAACCTAAAGGGAGGGGATTACATCTCGTTAAATGAAGCTTGTGTGGTGTTAATTCCTAAGAAGTGTGTTTGCAACACAGCCTCAGACATGTGCCGATCACCTCATACACAAACAGGGGAAAAATTCTTTCCAAACTTCTAGCAAACAAAGTTGGCGCCTTTTCCTCCCCCCGATTTCTCGCTAATCAAAACGCTTTCATCAAGAAATGTAACTATCCATGATAGCTTCCTACTCACCAAAAGCCTCATCTCGGATCTTCATTCCAAAAAGTGCCTTCGCTTTTTGTCAAATTGACATCTAAAGCTTTTGACTCCGTGAGTTGGGAATACCTTCTGGAGATGCTAGAGCATTTCGCTTTGGACAGAGATGGAGGGAATTGGATTACCTCGCCCTAGCAAATTTTCCTCTTCTAGGTTTCTTCCGAATGGCATCCTGTGCAAAAAGGTAATTCACATGAGAGGGCTCAGACAGTGAGATCCGCTTATCGCTTTTTGCTCTTCATTTTGGCCCTTGAGCCACTTCAGAGGGGTTTTTGTAGCCGCTTCAGCCTACAGCTATTTAAGCAGAGGGAGGCCGTCTGGCGCACTGTACTTCCATGTACGCGATGATGTGGCTCTTTTCCTCAATCCTCGACCCGGAAGAAGCAAGGTTGTTGCATGGAGTTTTACAGCCTTCTGGCCAAAGCGACAGTGGCTTAGGAGTTAATGTCCAAAAACTGAAATTTACCCCATCCGCTAGAGTACACTGACTTGGGACCTGGTCCCACAGAGTTCCACGTCGCTTTAAAGTCTTTCCTGCCAGTACTGGTTTACCACTACGACCTCACCTGGCCTCAGAAATCTGGATCGGCAACCTGCTGACAAAGCAGTAGCAAGCAGATTGTGTTGGAAAGGTGCTCGCTTCCAAAGCAAAGGTGCTCATCTTGGTTGATGTAGCTCTGCTTGCCATGACCTACCACTTGACAAGCTTTACAGATCTCAAGGTGGGTGCTAAAAATTTAGACAAAGTTATGAAGAAATTTCTCCGGAGAGGAGACCTAAATCGTAGGGAGGACACCGCTTTGTAAATTGGAAGAAATTATGCAGCCTAAATCCCTAGGGGGGCTTGGGGTCAAACAACTGAGGCTTTTGGCAGGGCGCTACGTCTGAGGTGGCTCTGCACGCATGGAAGGACTCAAACAGTTGTGGAAAGACATGTCGCCTGTTCAGATTCGGATTTGGTCTTCTTTGAGGCTAGCACCTCCATACGTAGGGAATGGAGAAGTGGCAAGATTTTGGACTTCCAAATGGCTACATGGCTTGGCCCTGCAACATTGCACCGCAGCTGCTTTAGTCTTGTGCGAAGGAAAACTGCCACTGGCCACACAGTCTTCAAACAACAATTGGATGATTCCGCTTTAGGAATATATCCACAGGGGCCCAATTACAGAATTCTTGACCCTTTGGGGTCTCTACAGAAATACACTTGCATTCGGACAGCTCGATGTGATAACTTGGAGGTGGACCTAAGATGGTCATTACTCAAAGAAAATCACCACAGGGTGCGCCCCTGGGACCTTCCTCAACATAATTTCTCTCAGATTTGGAAAGCAAAACCCAAAATAAATGTAGGTTCTTTTGCGTGGCTCCTCGATCCTAACAAAGGTTGCAAAGTTGCCGATAATTTGGCTTTGAGGGGTTGGCCAAATAGCCCAAGATGCTCCCTTTGTGGTTCGGGGAGGACTCACTGATCATCTTATGTTGTCTTGCCCTGCTCGCCAAGCTGTGTGTGGTCCTCTTTGGTCAAGATGAAACTCCAAAGACTCCTCCAAGCGGGACCCCATACAGGGCAAAGCTTCACGTGTTGGTGGCAAGCAATCCCGCTGCTTACCCCCAAAGAAAGTTGTAGGAGTTTGGATGGGCGCTTAATCTTTGTCTCGTTGAATATTTGGAAAGAGCTTAACGCCTGGATTTTCAATAACAAGTACTCTACAAGGTCGATGAGAGTTCTTCAAAGCATCCAAGATTCCTCAAATTTCCGTGGCGGTGAGAGATATGGCTCAGAGTAGTCCCTTAGTCTTTGTAGGGGCCGCTGGCCCCCAAATGAGGGTGTTGTGGTTCTTCCTACGGGGACTCCCAGTTTTCGGTCCCCGTTTTGTTGTACTCTGAACTTCTCTCTCCTTAATTGATTGGCAGAGCTCCTGCCTTTTATTCAAAAAAATATTGTCAAATTCAACACCTTAAGTAAATGCATGTGCATTTGAATTGCTTATCAGTCATGATTCAGGGACCTTCCATTTCATGCTATTATATTGTGAAGACAATAGATTTCTACATCAGCGCTCTTAAAAGTACCCCAATTATTTCTGTCTTAATCTGTTGCCTTTCAGGTCATAGCAACAATAGCTGAAGTATTTTGGGAGCAAACAAAACTTAAGCGAAAACGCCAGTCAGGAACAAGGTCCCAATTACGGCAACCTTTTGCCTCCCAATCGGTAGATGATATTATCTCATTTCTAAACAACCAGACATCTGACGACGGAGATGATTATGTGTGCCTTCTTATTCACAATATTGATGGACCTGCCTTGCGTGATGCTGAATCACAGCAGTGTCTAGCACAAGTTTCTTGCTGCCCACAAGTCCGTGTTGTCGCATCAGTAGATCATGTCAATGCACCTTTATGTAAGTTCCTGGCACCTTTAGCTTCATCTTCCCTAATGGCTTCATTGTTTAAGGTATCCTAAACTGGCAATTATTGTAGTATGGGACAAGAAGATGGTGCACACGCAGTTCAAGTGGAGCTGGTACCATGTCCCAACATTTGCACCTTACAAAGTCGAAGGTGTGTTCTACCCATTGATACTTGCTAGTGGCGGTCATGCCCAAACCACGAAAACTGCCCTTGTTGTTCTGCAAAGTCTGACACCGAATGCACAAAGTGTTTTTAGAGTTCTTGCTGAATATCAGTTGGCAAATGAAAAAGAGGAAGGCAAGTTTGTTGTATACTTATTTTCCTGTAAGAGTTCCCATGTTTCGAAAACTAAACCTCATTTGCCTTGTTTGTCAGGTATGCCTGTTAGTAGCCTGTACACCAAATGTCGTGAACGCTTTCTTGTAAGCAGTCTAGTGACATTGAACTCTCACCTGACGGAGTTTAAAGATCATGATCTGGTGAAGGTTAGAAAGCACTCTGATGGCCAAGATTGCCTCCACATTCCTCTTGTTGCTGATGCTCTGGAGAAATTGCTCCAAGAATTGGCCTGACCTTCTGGTTTTGGACATTTTCGATTCATCATTTGACCGAGCAGAACTCTGCCAAAGGTGAAGTCTGCTACATGTAATCACCATGGAAAGAACTCGGTTGAGTGTTCCATTCTGTGCACATGGATTATTTATCACTTAGATTTGTTAAGTGGCTGCATGTTGCATGCATTGCTCTGCTACACGCGTTGTTTTAAGCTTATTCGGCTCAACATTTTGATCATGAACTGTGGTTTGGTATTGTGCAATTTCAATAGGTAACTCTATTTGGAAGGCAATGTCTTAGATAAAGCATGGAGTGTGCTTCAAGATCTCTCTCAAATACTCCTCAATTGTTGGGTGCGTTTCTTCTCAGATTTGAAATCACCTGGTTTTCAGTAGTGTACGCCTCAATAAACTACTTAGGCGATTACAGCTTACATAAAATCAAATTGAGCAAAATTCATTTGAAAATAACATTATTTCTTCCTTCATTGCATGGAATAAGTATTACATTATTACATCTCAACTTCTTACTGATATGATACAATAGTGCCATAGCAAGTACATACATCTCAAAGTCGCTAGTTCATTCAAAACATCTCAGTGTACATGTGTGAAATGTAGCAGGAGTGAGTCATACAGCGGTTACAACACTAAAGTTTGACCAGTTTGTCATTCTTGAGCCATGAGAGCATCTCTGATAGGCCTTCAGTTTAAGTTTATCGGACTGTAGCCCTGCTCCCTCTTGGCTTTGTCACATGAATACGCCCATTGATGTCTAAGCACATATACTGTCTGCAATTGCAATCCACAGCATGGATAATCTATTGAACACAACGTCACAACAGCATGACCTATGTGCAAAAGATAAACTTAATACTGGAGATAGAGAATACTGGACATACAGGGTAACTGATAAGTGGGAGATTTCCAGTGATGAGAGAAACAAAAACTGAAATCCACCCATATATTTCAATCACCCAGAGAGGTATATGGTGTGTTTGTGATATTAGCAACTGTATCGAAAACCTGCATGAATGACATGTTTTGTCTAGTGAGGAGATATCTTTCGCCACTCTGCCTTTCTCCATAGCTGCTATGTGCCCACTAACAACATCATCGACATGGCAAAATGACTGTCATACACATCTCCTATGTAACCAGGTATACGGCGATTAAATCTTTCAATTAACTGCAAGAAACACTGGTCACTGAGGTTTAATTTCTGCTCATGACTATTATTCAGGATACTAGATTTTATAATTCATGCACAAATACACAGTAATTCACTAATTCAGTAAATAATTAGAAAAATCACCTATTCATGGGTAAGAAAGTTCTCTTACAATGCGGGAAACAAGATTCCCAGTTGTAAGTTTTCCAGGACCATAGATAACTCCTGGGTAGGCAATGGTGGTTGGCACCCCCTCTGCTGCTGCCTGCAATGCAATTCCATCTGTAAGAACCTTTGATTTCTCATACTCTGTGCAAAATGTTTTCCCTTGATACACCCGCAATTTAAAACAATTCAGCTGTGATACAATTTGTAGCATTTGTGTAAAAGCCCTGCATAAATGTGGATAATTCAAATTATTTAGAGCTTCAATTTATCAGAAGGTCGTTGACTGAGAAATTTTACTAGCTGGGTGTTACTGTATCAAGCAGAAACACAGAATTGTTTTATAAGTTAGGTGAATGCTTTGGAAAAAGGGTTAGTGACCAAAACAGTTAGGTTTCAAGATTTGCCCCTTACAGAAAATCAACCTTGCAGGCTTGCAGTTCAACAGCAAAGTAAAACAAGTACCTATCTGTTCGTATACATGTTGTATGCCCCTCTGCAAACCAGCGCCAGTTAACTCTAGTAAAATTTGAGATATGACAATACAAACGCCTAGATCAGGACCTATGGACCGAAATTGTAGCACAAAAATCATTCATGAGAAAACATTGCCATTTTATTTTAATAGAAACGTGCAAAACCGAAAACAGTAAAAGCCAACACAATTCAACAATACTATTTTACCTGTGTCTCATCTGTGACACAAGTCACACAACCATCCGTTGGGCCAACTGCGAAGAATGATGACGTATAAATTATCTTTTTTTACTGTTGGTGTTCTCCTCACTAAGTTCTTCTCATTTCTTATCTAAAAGATCACGGTGTTGTCCGCCGCACCTTTCACAATGGGAAGGGCCAAATTTGCAGTTCCATGCGTGTGTGGGGTGTGGAGAGGGGGGGGGGGGGGTAAATCTATTATATATTAAAAGCTCATGAGAGTCGCTAAAAAAAAGGCTAGAAAATTCTCACAAAAATGCAAAATATCTGGCCCCCTAATCTGGTAGATCATAATTACAACCACCATCAGATGTTATTATTTAAAAGAAAATATCTAACCGCCTATCTAACGGACCCGGGTTAACGGCTTAGATTAAAAGAAAGAGTCCACTTAATCTGGTGGAACCTAATTACAACCACCATCGGATGTTATTATTTAAAAGAAAATATCTAACCGTCTATCTAGCGGATCTAGGTTATAATGGCTTAGATTAAAAGAAAGAGACTAAAGATCTCCACCACTTATTTTGGTGGAACCAGATTATAACGGTGCATATTAACCATATATATCAGAGTTATATAAAAAGTATATAATTATATAAAATATAGCTATATATCAAAGATAATCGTATCATAATATCTAACCGTACAGTTGTGCGGGTAAATTTGCTAGTTTGAAAAAAAAAACATTGACATGACAGCACAAAATGCATGTCTGTTGTGCCCATTCCTTACACTCCAAGCGTGCCTTCTGGTTTCATGCACTGTCGTCTCACTAAATTCTTCTCATTTCTTATCTAAAAGATCAACACTAAGATGAATATCTGATCTCCTAACTACTGGTTAGAGCTTTGGTGCTTCTGACTGTACCGCAATCAAATTATTTTCAACCACTTTGCCTTGTGAGCATAACACCAATTTACACCACTAATTTCTTCCAGCATGGTGCCTTCGTAGTTCCAAGATTTCAAATTTCATTTTAGGGTTTCATCTTGGCACCCTTCGAAATCTAAAATTTCGGCAAAATCTTGTTATTTCGGATAAAATCCAAACGAAATACAAAAAAGAAAATTTGAATTCGGTAATTTTTGAACTGAAATTTTTGAGATTTCTGTTCAAAATACCGAAATTTTGGTCAAAATGCCCGAGATCTCAGTGAATTTTTTGGTGCTGTTGCCTTTTGAATTTTTTAAGTTTTTATTTTTAATTTCATCGGAATTATGATCTACCGACTGTCCCACATGGAAAACGATGTAAAGAATCAAATCTGGCCAAAATCCGGTCAAGTTTTGTTCAAATCTTAGTTAAATTTACCGAGATTATGAAATTCGGAGGGATTATTTTTAGGATTTTCTTAATTTCGCCGGGATTATGAAATTCGAAGGGGTTCGAGATCCAAAATTTTGCCGAGCGGCGAGATTCCCTGCGTAGTTCTCATTGGCCAAATTTTGGATCATTTTTGGGCCCCTTAAATCCAAGGCAGCTTAACAGTTGGGAAAAGATTTTAGGAGACACACGCGCGCAACAGATCCATTGTTAAACTGAACAACCAAGCAGCATTGCTGCTGTTTCTGGAACCGGGCGCTAGAAAACCACAAACCTGATCACCCTTTTAAACAAGATTCTGTAATAGGCAAAAAAGGGATTTGGTGTGGAGCATTAATTCCATTTTAAAAGGGATTTGGAATTCTCTATTTTTCAGTTAGCTTCCGTCCTCCTCCTCCTCCTCGTGAGTCGTGGGTAAATCACGAGACACGAGTTATTCTTTGAGCGAAAGTTTTGGGCCAGCTCGTGTCCTCCTATGCTGGCTCACGGCCCGGCCCGGCCCTTCTTTTTCGCTGCCTTTTGTTCCCCGAGAAACAATAGGAAACATTTCCCCCATTCCGATTTCCGTCCACGTCCACCGAGATTTACCATTCTACCCGCCGCCTATCCAACGGTCGAATTCCTCTGCCCTCCCCCTGTCCCCTAGCCTAGAAAAACCCCTGTATGCCCCTCTCCCAGGGTTAAAACCCTTCCCCCGACTTCGCACTCGCTGCTGCTGCTCCAGCTTTCCCTCTGCGGCACGCTCGAGATGGCGACCGAGAAGCGGATGTCGCCGTACGAGGCGGCGCGGGAGAGGACGGTGGAGGAGAACAAGCGCAAGGTGGAGGCGCTCAACCTGCGCCACCTCTCCGCCGCCATCAGCGAGGCGCCCAAAACCCCTTCCCCCTTGGTGACGCCGCCGCTATCCTCAGCCTTCTTGCCGTGTTCTTCTTACTGCAGTCGTTTATTGAATCGGTTGCTGGTTGCTGCTTACACTCCACTCATCGAGCGTGTCCTTTCTTTCTTTCTTTCTTTTTTTTGTTTGCGGCCGAGCAGAAGCAGAAGAGGCGCAGGATCGTCGAGGCGGCGGTCGTGGCTCCCTCGCCTCGGAGGAAGTCGCGGCGCCTTGCTAACCTCCCTGAGGTCAAGTATGCAGAGGTATCTGCTCTGTTTCCTGAATGTATAAGGTTTAGGAAAGAGTTTCCAGAATTTATAAGGTTTAGGAAAAAGGTTTAACAAAAGCACCTAGTTCTTGTGATTTACATAGGTGCTTATTATAGTTAATATGTTTCATTTGGTTGCATACATTCATATCTAAGTTATTGATCATGAAATTTTATTTCTAGTGCAAGCCTGTCCACATTTTGCTACGAGTTAGAGATAAACCAATTTGCCATTGCTCCCCTTTACTTCACATTGTTATTTACTTCACATTGTTATTTGTTATTTGTTGAACCGTCCCAGATTATGTCTATTTAGTACGAACTATTAAGAATTTAAACAAGTGCCTGGTACTCTGATACAATATTTTTTCTTGCAAAGTGCTTATGTTGAGGAGCAGCCTGTAATCTTTTGTGTAAAACTACCTCAAATAAATAATGTTAGGCATTGTGCCCACTTCTTAGCAATCATGTTACCATCCATTGAAATCATATTTTTCTTTTCTGACAATTAACATTCCTTGACACTTGACAGGTAGCACCAGATAAGAAGAGAATGGAAAGGTTTGTACATATGTGTTACCAATAACATAGGAGCTCGAAACCTGTACTTCCATGAAGTAACAAAACTGCATCTCATCTATATAAAAAAAAATCCCCTGTAGGTCTCCTAGAAAACTATATGACAGCATCTACTTGGCAACCCGTGGATCAATTTCAATGGAAGCTAGGTTGGAGGCAGCAAGAAAAGCAGAGGAGTTAGAATCACAACTTGACCCTGAATACCCATCCTTTGTGAAACGAATGTTACATTCACATGTGGTGCGAGGATTCTGGCTGGTGAGTACTATACTATTATATGCACTTCCCAGAAAATTCTTAACTCATCTCGTGTGTACTAATGTTGTCCGATGACATGATCAAAAGGGTCTCCCTAGTCATTTCTGTGAGACCTACCTGCCAAAGCATGATTCCATTGTCACTTTGGTGGATGAGAAAGACGAAGAATTCGAGACCAATTACCTTGCCTACAAGAATGGCCTAAGTGGTGGCTGGGCTGGTTTTGCTTTGTGTCATGGATTGCAGGATGGAGATGCGACAGTTTTTCAATTGATCAAGCCTACAACCTTCAAGGTTATACACTCTACTGAACACTACATCGAATAATATGAAGTTGTGAACTCAACATGGTTTATATCTGAATAATGTGAATACCCTGTCGTTAATGAATTGCTTTTCAGGTGCATATAATCCAAGCAACTGTCGATGATGGCAATGAGGTAACCGAGTGACTACACCGTGCAACATCATTACTAACCTATCAAGAGATGGCAAACAGGATTTTGGTTATGGTTTAGGCTTTATCTATCAGGACTGCCTTCGCAGCTGTTATGTGTTATGTTTGTATGTCCACCAGTACTGCTAATGAGATCCCAGAATTTCAGAACTCACAAACTTGGAGTAATCAGTTATTTCTGAGTCTGGCTACCGTGCATTACTGTCCTAAATAAAGTTTTTAATGGAACATGGTTCACTTTTTTTTACTTTTAGATATAGATTGGGAAATGATTCTTTGACCTAACAATTATCCCTCAACTAAAGCCGTCTGATGCAACATGTACAGAAAAAAACTAAGAAAAGGCACGAGTGGCTCAAAGGGATGCTAAATATCACACCAATCACATACAACATCAGATTGAAAATTAGCATCGTGATATTTCCTTCAACATCAAACTTTGTCTTCTCCCTACACTTTCCGAAGCCTTCACTCTTCTCCCTTCAACATCAAACTTTGTCTTCTGCATACGTAAGTGCGCATTAGATTGAAAATTAGCATCGTGATATTTCCTCCTTGCCAGCCTCAATCAAGTTTGTTCCCCTCAGTCCTGTAAATTGTTCGGGCAAACCATATCATCAGGACAAAAAGGGAAACAAAGTAAAGATTTTGTTACTCTTCATACCTCATGTCAAGTCCCGACTTGGTTTTCAGGCTCTCTGGTATCTGGCCTGAGAGATTGTTGTTGTTCAGGTATCTACCATTGTCCAGAGCAAATGCACGAGGCAAAGAAAGTAAGGCATATTTATTGTCTGATAAACACCACAAAAAGAGAAATTGAGTACTTACAGCTCCTTTAGGTTGTTGAGTTTTCCCAGTGATGGTTTGATCACTCCACTGAACTGATTGCCATCAAGATGCCTTTTCAAATATAGCAAAGTTAGCATGAAGGGGAACTATCCTATAATGAATGGTTCAACAACAAGTTAGGCATGCATTGAGCTTACAATGCAGTTAAGATGTGCATGCTGCTTAAGTCAGGTATGGGGCCGGAGAGTTTGTTTCCACTGAGATAGCTGCAGACAAAACTCAGGGGCAAAATTAGACCGAACACCTGGCCCTTTCGTTCATTTGGTTCACATGGTTTAATTTATGTCAATCTTACATGGTTTTCATTCCAGTCAAATTTCCAATGCTGTCGGGAAGCGATCCTGAAAGACCATGATTTTTTAGATCCCTGTAGTACAGAAAAGGGGTCATATTATAACAGCAATAGCCAACATTTTGGTAGCTTATTTACTGTATTGTAATGCCATTCGTTCAGCCATACAACAACACCAACAATGCATTGGGCAAATTAAGGCAACCATGGTAATCTGAATACTTACAGTGACATGACGCGCACGGGCGAACCCTCGGAGCAATCAACCCCAGTCCATGAGTTCTGCCGCGGCAGGCAAGGGTCGCCGGCCCAGTCCGGAGGTGGGTTCTTGAGGCTCCTTGCAAGATCTTCCATTGCAACCACTGCAGCACAAGTGAAAGCCCTATACTTGTTCACCACCCAAACATGAATAACGAAGCTCACAAACTGAAGGTGACCTTTTGCTGCCTGAAATTTGCAATCACCCATAATGCAGAAACTATGGGCATACACGAACAGCCTGAAAACGCATACCATCTCTAGTGGCCGTCCTGCCGCCGAGCGGCACAATCTGGTAGATCTCGCCGGCATTGATGAGCGGCCCGACGGGGGCCGTCTCGTTGGGCGTGAGCACGATCTCTGTCTTCCCGGACAGCTCCATCATGCTCGAGTACACCATGACGCCGGCCGCCGAGGCGTTCAGCCCCCGGAAGAACTCCTTCCCGTTCACCGCCACGTCGAACACGCGCCAGCTGTACGGGCTCGCCGTGCGCGAGTCCTGGAAGTAGAGCGCCACGTAGTAGCTCGCCGCGGGAAGCTCCACCGGCGGCCAGTGCACGGACAGCCTCTTCCCCCGGCTCGCCGTGACCCCGCCCTTGAGCGCCTTGGCCGGCGGCAGGTTCCAGAAGTCGTCCGGCGAGATGGCCGAGTGGCACTCCACCGTCGGGTTGCCGTCGGTGAACGGCGCCCAGTACCGATTGTACTGGTCATCTGGATAGCTAGAATGTCAACCACGTCATGTTAAGATCCCCCTTACGCGCGCGTACGTGCACAAACAAGGCATGCTGATGCGCGGTGCATTGCGGACGTGCGTACCTAACGATATCACCCTTAGCGCCGAACCGGTTGCGAGCCACGGTGCTCATGACGTACTTGCCAAAGTCGGTGGTGTTGTACATGGAGTCCTCGAGGTTGACGAGCTCCAGCGACGAGATGAACGGGCTGGACGCGGTGTCGGCCCGCCGCGCCAGGCACACGCTCATGGTCTTCCCCTGCGCCTGCACCACCATCTCGAAGTAGGTGGACATGCCGTGCCGGAAGTTCTCGGTGGTGTTCACGGCGCTCCATCGGGTGCCGTCGACGATCTGGTCGAACACGGGGGGCTCGCTGCCGCCGTCGAAGCCGCCGTAGAAGTAGGTGGTGCGTACGAGGTAGCGCGAGCCCTTGACGACGGGGAGCTGGTAGCAGTACTTGTGCGCGGTCGCGTCGGGGAAGTAGCGCACGGTAGAGAGGACAGGGAGGATGTTCGGCTTGTCCACGGCGGAGACATTGCCAACGGCGATGAAACCTTCATCCTGAATCCACCTGATGCTCCCTATCTGTTGCTCCTTGTCCGATCCACAGTTTATGTAGAACCCTATCGCACAGACACGCACGTACGTGCACGCATCAACCAATGCACTTATGCTGCATGCGCGCGAGGACATGCAAGAAGAAGACGATCGACTTGTTGTGATCACGCAAAGATCGATTTACGTACGCACCTCTGGGTTGTGGGACGGCGGCATGGGAGGAGGGAAAGGTGGCGACGAGGAGGAAGAGGAGGGGGAAGGCGATGGGGCTTGGCATCGTAATGTCATAATAGGATTGGAGAGCAATGGAGCACCCGCGAAGGGGAGGCTCCGGAGGAGAAGAGGCGAAGAAAGCGCCGTCAGCAAGGGAGGAGAGAAATGTTTATGGGTTGCGACGCGCGCGACCGACGGAGGGTGATGGTTGGTCACTCTTAATTGGTTGGTGCGAAATAGTTAAATATAGCGAGGTTGAACCGTTGAAGGGGTCAGTCAGTTTTAGGGGTTCAGTCGGTTTTAGGCGAAACTAAATATAGTCACGTTGTTTATGCACACAGACTCGGGCGAATGATCTTTGATTATTTTCGCATATTTTTATAGAGAGTGACTAGGGAACGGTATACCGTTGCAACGGTATAGCCATGAAACTTATGAAACTTATCAGTTTCAGTGCTGGTTTCATGAGTTTCAGTGTTTAGTTTCATCAGTTTCATGTTTTATCAGTTTTTAGTGCTAAGTTTCATGAGTTCAGTGCAAAAAATCATAAGTTTCATGAGTTTCAGAGGTATACCGTTGCAACGGTATACCGTTTTTTAGTTTTTCTGATTTTTATAACATATTATCCTTTTCGTTGACACAAAGGCTGCATGTTCCCAAGTTGTAGTATCTTGTAACTATCACGTGGAAATGAGTTGACTCATACGCCTGCTTTTTTATGTATTTTTTTGTTGTTGCAGTTCCACCTTCAATATTCGGGATATACTATTTGGTTTGACAACGAATCTATCCCATCGTGCCTTGCCAAATTTGGCATGTTGAAATTTTGCTCATCCTTTCACAATTCAGGGCAGGCAATTCATGCTCGGAATGTATGGACCTCGACTTGTGCAAGGCAATTTTTTTTCAAAGGAACTGTATAAATCTACAAACAATCGGTGATATTCATTATTTAACCAAAGTTTGTGCATGCACTCCCTCGGTCCCTCCCTTATGTATGTATGTATATATATAATATAATATAAGAGCAAAAGAAAAGAAGCCCAAAATTCGAAATCCGCTGCCAATGGGCCACGTACGGGGTACGTATCCATCGATCGATCGATCCCTCGCCACGGCCGAGCTCGCCGTCAGCCATCCATCACTCCCACTTCCGGGGGTCGGTGGTGTTGATCTTCCAGTGCTGGTCCGCGTAGCCGGCCTCCTCGGCGAGGTGCCTGTCCCACGCGATCTCGATCTTCCTCCGCTCCGACAGCCCGCACGGCCCCCGCATCGCCTCCCCCATCTCGTCGTACACCTGCCACCACCGCGCGTGCGCCTCGTCGCTGGCGTACACCCGCTGGTCCCCCACGTTCCAGTTGCAGTCGTAGTCCCGGTAGCACGTCCACGGCTTCATCCCCAGGTAGTGGATCGACCACACCTCCGCCGGCTCCGCCCGGAACAGCCGCTCCTTGAGCGCCCGCTCCCCCGTCGTGTTCGCCCAGAAGTTCTTCAGGTAGTTCACCCGCCGCGGCAGCCGGTGCCACCACACGAACACCTCGTTCAGGAACCCCTGGTCGCCGCCGTTGTACGACCGGATCGTGCGCCGGTTCCGGATCAGCGCGTCGAACGTGCACTGCGACGGCTCGATCACCATGACCCCGGAGTTGAACAGGGACCCGTCGTTGCCCACCGCCGTCAGCTGCGGGAAACGGAACAGGGCGTCCAGGCTGCGGAGCACCAGGATGTCGGCGTCCACGAACACCACGCGCTCGTACTCCAACAGCTGCCACAGCCGGAACTTGCTGTAGTTGTACTCGTTGTACGTGCCGCGCGCCGCCCGCGGGTTGCGGATGCGCTTGATCTTGCGGGGGATCCACCCCGCCGCGGCCAGCGCGCGCAGGGCGGGCTTGGAGACTGTGTGGTCGTGGAGGAGGACCAGGTCGCGCGTGGAGCCCGCGCGCCGGATGCTCTGCGCCACCACGATGGCGCCGCACAGGTACGTGTCCGACGAGTGCAGCACCGTGGCGTACGCCTCGCGCCGCGGCCGGCCGGGCGCCGCCGCCGTGAGGTCCGACACGTTGAACACCTCCTGGATGCCTGCGTGTTGCACGCACGCATTGGTTAATTAATTAGTCTCCCTGACCGTATCGAACGTGAAAAAAAAAAAGAAACATGGCAGGATATATACGGTAAAGAGGGAGACTAGGGAACGGTATACCGTTGCAACGGTATAGCCGTGAAACTTATGAAACTTATCAGTTTCAGTGCTGGTTTCACGAGTTTCAGTGTTTAGTTTCATCGGTTTCATGTTTCATCAGTTTTTAGTGCTAAGTTTCATGAGTTTCAGTGTAAAAATTCGTAAGTTTCATGAGTTTCAGTGTAAAAATTCGTAAGTTTCATGAGTTTCAGAGGTATACCGTAGAAACGGTATACCGTTTCTTAGTTTTTCTGTACGGTAAAACGGCAACAGTAACACACAGGAGAAAAATATATAGATCATCGACGTGCATTTACTACTACGTTAAGATTTTAATTAGAGAAATTTTACGGTTCATTATCCTAATAGTATAAAATATATAGTAAAAATCGTATCTAACCGTTGATTTGTTAAGGATGTTTCTACTATTATACTATCAGATGAAGTATAAATAAATGAACAGTTCATATTCAATTTAATCCACCGTAAAAGATTCGTGCTTGACACGTGTTGTCTACCTGCAATTAACCAGTAGTAAAACGTAATCCTAAAGTGCGACCAAATCGATGTGGTCTGCACTTGGAAATGCATGATTCGCGCGCGGAACGTTCTAGAGTCTCGGTAGCTATGCCATCTTGTCAAATGTCAATTAATCTACGATCCCTAGCTGATGTCAGAACTCACCTACGTACACAGAGCATTTGTTTAATCTCTCGTTCTTGGAACATGCAATGTATGCAATTTTACAAATGGGAGTATCTACCTACTGAAGCCAAAGTTTGAAGCAAACTAGAAGTGACGGAGAAGTCAGAAGCAAGGAGAGATCGAGTTAACAAGCAATATAGGAGGAGTACTTTGCGATGTTGCGCACGGTTGGTGTCGGCTGGTCATCCACCGTGTAGAATGTAGTAGCATGCAAGCATCAACTGGAGCGTGCACAGGCTAGCCAGCAGCTATGCCCGGCCACCAGCCGAATCTAGTTTAATCAACCATGGTCGATGTATATATCAATATATGTGCCGTCATACTAGTGTTCGATCGATCAGACGGATGGATATGATGGAGGTGAAAGACGTCCAACCAGGAAAATGCCATCATAGCATTCGATCAATCAGACGGATATGATGGAGGTGAAAGACTTCCAACCAGACATGGTTGGTGAAGAGGCCCCAGCTGCCTCTAGTCTTTCGTATATACTTCTTTTTTTCCAAGCTTCATTTCCATGTGCAAGTTACAAACCATATATAGACATACTTCGTATAGGCTCGTGTACGTATACATGGGCGGGTTATCTATATATATGACATGCATTTTCTACACGTGTAGATACACGTGCTATCTATATACTCCATCCGTTTCTTTTTATAAGACGTATTTGGTTTCGTTAGGACAAAACTTTGACCAACGATTACTTCATTAATATATCATTTATGCAATACAAAATCATAATTTTATATAAGTACTTTTGAATACAAATCTGCTAATATCAATTTTGTGTCATAAAAATTATATGCTAATAGAGAAATTATTGGTCAAAGCCTTGTCCTAACGAAACCAAATACGCCTTATAAAAAGAAACGGATGGAGTAATTGTTTATTTTCTTAAGATCTGTGTCATATTGTCTCCTCCACAGCATACATCCCAAAGCAAAAAATAAAAAATAAAAATAGCATAGATAGCATGTGTATCTAGTATCTACACATGTGTGTAGATGAGAATTTCTCTCTCTATATATGCCATCGTGTACCGTATGGTATCCTAAGAGTACATATACATGGGCGGTTGCATATATGTATTTGGTATCATCTAGTTATCAGATTTATTCAAGATCTGAACTGATAAAAATGTTTAGTCATCGTTTTCTTTTCTTTTGCAATAGTAATAGTACATTATTTGATCAGCTGGACGGCTCACCTACCTAGATCTATCTGCTTCTTTCAAGGACATGCAGTTCTAGCTTGGCTCTCTTTTGGATAACAATGACACTGATAGATCCATGATTACAAATAGAAGGCTCTATTGTGGTGGGATGCATGCTTTTGTGCTGATTAATGCTAGGCTAGGTAACTTTTGCTATATAATCTAATCTGCCCAACTGGACCAATTTTTCTAAGGGTACTTTGAAACCAACGATTGCAATATATATGCATGCCATATGCTTGATTATCAAAAGCGAAGTGCTGCTGAATATAATCATCATGATCATCCATACGCACGTGAAAGGAATTACTCCCTTCGTTCATGAATACGTGTTATTCTATAAATTCAAAATAACTTTTTAACTGTTTTTTCCTTTGCATACACATATATACCATCTATTATTTCCAATGTTATTTATTACCGTAGAATAAACTAACACACATCATCTAAGAACAATAAGTGAGCTACTGAAGGAGGACGATTTGGTTGAAGTGTAAAATAATAAAACATCATCTATTCAGGAACAGATGGAGTAATCGCAAGCTACGAATAAGTGAGATGACACAAGTACTCACTCTCGGAGGTTTTGGTTTGAAGCTTCCTTCCTAGCCTCAATTAATGGTCACCTAGAGCATCTATCAGATTCTTCAAGTTTGGTGCGAATAGTTTGCCGAAAAAATAAAGCTGAGTGATCGATGATGATTAATGCATTATCAGCTCGTGGCCCTTCGCAACATTTCCCGACCAGATTCTTATTGTTCTTCGAGATGGATTGTCCTACACACCCCATTAGCTTGTCCCTACTGATCATATGCCCGCGCGCGTTGCAAAAGAAAAAAAAGAAGAAGAAGCTTAATTATGTGCTGCATTGACGCTTCAATCCCATTAGGTGCAATGTTATGTCTCTAACACAGGGTATGACACATGTCGAAACAGTACAGGTTTTAGCCCGATGCGAATATTCTACTATCTTGTCTCCAAATATTTATTTTTCTTCTTCTTCTTCTTATGCGCATCGTATTGGCATTTCTTTATGCATATTATAGTTAACTAAGCCTGTTTTTTCAACCTTATCTATCGGAAACCTAATATGTGCAAATATTTTCTTTCCTGCTCAGTACGCGGTCTATATATAAGTACTCCCTTTGTTAATTTTTATATGGAGCGCAGTTTGATTTGGCACGACCTCTAAACTTGAACTTTGATCATCGATAACTTTTATGACATATAATATATGTTAATAATTAGAAATTCGTAATTATATGA
This sequence comes from Rhipidocladum racemiflorum, assembly GCA_036346355.1. Classification (NCBI taxonomy): domain Eukaryota; kingdom Viridiplantae; phylum Streptophyta; class Magnoliopsida; order Poales; family Poaceae; genus Rhipidocladum; species Rhipidocladum racemiflorum. Next base: position 81,048,276 of record CM070573.1, on the reverse strand, counting down.
AAATAAATTCAAACAAATATAACGGTGGCGCTTTTTTGTCACGGAAACTATAAATTGTTGATCCAAGTTTTGGTCAAATATTATAAAGTTTGAATATCGAAAATACGAGGAATCAACGTAGGAAGTATAGCTAGTGCCAACAAAAAAAAATGCAGTAGTAGAAGGGCCTACGGTACAACTTTGTCTTTTTACCATGTAAAATGAATACAAAATTATAAAGAGCAGTGCTTCTCTGCTCATCTCTCTCATGTGATGAATTTGTTTATGCGCTAATGGAGGTCGAAAATAAAACTACACCTCAAATCTTGTTTTGTTTGTATTTCCTGCGCGCGCGCGCATATATATTATGTTGCTGTCTCAGTTTAATTTCTTTTGGTTTCTAAAAGCACCACATGTCACCGTCACCGTATATCTATCTTGGTTGATACTACTACTGCTGCCTGTTACTCTTACTCTCCCTTTATTTATTTTTATAAGACTTATTATCTTGTTCACAAATATAAGACTTGCATGTAGCTTTAATAAAACTTTTCCTTTTTATAGCCCTGTTTTTTTCCCCTCTCAACCATATACATTTATTAATTACCACTCATACAAATATATCTTTCATCTTTCAAGATAATTAAGTATGGGTATCTAAGTTGACGGTTTTCTCTCGTATTTTTTTCAATTTTAATGCAATATTAATCTTTATGTAAAATTAAAATATATTTTATAGAAATGAACGGAGGGAGTAGTCAGTTTGGGTGCAACTAGATGCTTGACTTCCATGGACGCAGTGCAACCCGACCGACACTAGGCCGTACCGAACGCGGCGGCCGGAGAAAATTAGTATTGCGGCTACGTACGTACCTCCGGGTCCCCAGAGCGGCAGCGCAAGGTTGCATGATCCGACGGGCAGCCGGAGCTTCTCCTCCAGCCAGTCGACGTCGACCCTGTACATCCACCATTCGCCCTCCTTCCCCACCGCCTCGTCGCAGCGGAACAGATCCATCATAGGCTCGCACTCGCTCCTCAGCACCACGCTCACCCTGCCGTCCCCGCCGGCGCGCCTCCCCTTCCGCGCCGCCATCTGCGCCGCCACCAGGTGCACCTGCAGCCTGAACACGTCGCGGTTCCACCCTTTCGCCGTCCGGTTGCACGGCAGCCCGGCCACCACCACATCCACGTCGCCGTACAGGGAGAAGTCGGGCATGGGGAGCTCCGGGCAAGACGGGCCCTCGTCGTCCTCCTCCTCGTCGATCCACTCCGGGAAGAGGTCCGACCACTGGAACACGTCCGACACCCGCTCGAAGTCGACGGCCACCGCGTCGCCCTCTACGCCGAGCGCCAGCAGCTCGTCGCGGCCGATGTTCACCAGGCCCATCCGCAGCCGGCCTCGGAGCTCGTCGAACATGGCCGGTGCGCGCCCCGCGTTCACGATCCTCTCCGTCGCCACCTTGTTCGCCTGCACTTTTCCCAGCTGCAGGCGCACGCGCACGCACGAGAACGTTAATCACCATGCATAACCTCTCTAATATACAATCAAATCAATCCATAAATCTCACTGTCGACGGGGTCGGCCGGGTCGTCAAGAACAGCAGCATAACGTACACTACCGGTGGACAGGACTCACCTTACCTTCCGTGAGAGCTGGGTCGGGCAGGCGTCGCGGAAGGTGCATCGGACGAGCGAGGCGGCGCGGCGGTCGAGGAGGTACGAGTACTTGGGGTGGAGGAGGAGCGCCATGTAGGCGAGGAGGAAGAAGGCGAGGAAGGCGGCGTTGAGCTTGACGACGGTCGCGGCCCGCAGCCCGGCGACCGGGGACTTGAGCGCATCGATGGCGCCGTTGGTGGTCACCCCCATGCTGATGGCGAGCGCTATGGTGATCACAGCCTCACAGGTGTGTCGTGTCGACCTAGGCGTACGTGCGCGCGGCGGCCGGCGATGAGTGCGATCTAGTAGGTTGATCGATGGAACTGCCTAAGCCTAAGCCTAAGCCGAGGAGCGTTGCATGCGCGGATATATAGGGGGTGGCACTGATCACTTGTTCGCCTGGCCTGAACAGGTCAGGTCAGGCTCGACATAGGTGTCAGCGAGCGGCAAGATTGTGAGGCCGGCCGGCGAATAAGCAGTTGTTGGGGACGGCGACGTGGGAGGGACGCTTGACAGGAGGGTCCAACGAATCATGGGGCCACGTGTCAAGTTTCATCCGGCCAGTTTGATTGAGTGTCAGGTGTATTTTTCGTCATGAAATATGTTGTACTCTGCTCCTCGTTGTGAATGTATTTGAATTTATTTCTAATAGTTTTTTTTTCTGTAAATATAACACACCATTGTATAAAAAAAATCAATCTAATAATGAAAGAAGAGTTTTTATATCTCTACATTATACGTACTTTCCATAATTATTCTTATTATTCGATCGATACATTATATTTGACCTATAACAATCGTCATTATTTTACAACACCAATGACTAGCCACTTCCGTCCCTGGCCAGGCAGCTCAATTAGTGAGCTATTATGGCGTGCTCGATGTGTACTAATGTATGGAAATCACACTGATCTCTCCCCGTGATCCACCATGAGTGAATGGGTCCGTACAGTACTCGTCGATAAAACTGGGCTAGAGACGTACTGTCTCCGATTTCTCTGGTCAAGGGCACGCGATGCAATGCAGAGTAATGGTAACCCACCTTATAGAGGAAGGAATTGGGGGCCAACCGGCCCCCCCACGTGTCCCCTCCCTTTTTTGCACAAAGCCCCTCCGGTTTCTTCCAAATTACGTTTAGGTCCTTACGTGATTTTATGTGAGAGGGAAATAATTTTTTCGTTTCGCGTTTAGGTCCCTGGTTTCCCGTTTTGCATGGAGGCCCTCCCGTTAAGGGCCAATCGCGAGCGAGCCCTTTCCTAATTATTCAAAATAGCGAACAAGTCCAAAATTATAACAAATAGGTCCTCGCTTTACGTTGGGTCCTTTCTCCGCTTTTGTCCCAAAAAATGTTTTTAGGGTCCGCTTTTTCTCGAGCATCACGAAAAATATTTTGTGAGCCGTTTTCCACAAAAAAATGTAGAACCGTTTCTTTTCTCCGCTTTGGCCGAAAAATGTTTTCGTGATCGGTTTTTCCGCTTTGTCCCAAAAAATATTTTCGTGGTCCGCTTTTTCTCCAGAGCATGTGAAAATATTTTCGTTAGCCGTTTTCCAAAAAAATGTAGAACCGTTTCTTTTCTCCGCTTTTGCCGAAAAAATGTTTTCGTGATCGGTTTTCCTCCGTGGCATGGGGAAATGTTTTCGATAGCTATTTCCCTCCAAAAAATTGGGAGACTGTTTGCTTATCCGCTTTGCCCGAAAAATATTTTTCGTCATCCAATTTTCTCCGAGCATGAGAAAAATGTTTTTGGTCGCTTTTTCAAAACAAAATATGGAAAACCGTTCCTTTCTCCGCTTTGCTCAAAAATGTTTTCGTGATCCGCTTTTCCTCCGAGCATGGGAAGCTGTTTTGTGGCTATTTCCCACAAAAATATGGAAAACCGCTTTTCTTTCTTCGCTTTGCTGAAAAATTATTTCCGTGAACCGTGTTTTCTCCTAACATGGAAAAAATGTTTTCGTTGGTCAAGTTTCCCAAAAAACGTAAATTCGCTTTTTAGCCGTTTTCCGTTTTTCCCTGCTTTTCATCATTTTTTTATCAAATTTCGCACGGCGCGGCGTAGCGCGCGAATCTTCCTAGTAATATTTACAGGTTCCTATATTATCTAGCCCTGCTTGCACCATTAGTTGACCAGAGCAATCATTTTTTACGTTGTATAACTTACGGGCCTACCGGCCTAGACCAGAGCATGCATCTTTTACAATGAATAAAAGATTTCTTACGATGCAATAAATTAAATATAAACTTTATTTTTTTAATCGATATGAGAATGAATAGTAAACTTATTGGCACCGTTTGTCGGATGCGTTGACCGCCAAGAATGCAAAGGGAGTAGTGCACAAGAGACCATATGAATGTATGGCATGTGTGGTAAGTGGTAACTGGTAAGTGTTACAAGTGGCCTCCTCCTCCCTATTTACAAGGGGTTCTATTTATAGAGGGGAGAGGAGTACAGTTTTGCCCCTCAAATCTTAGCTCACGTCAAGGAGTACTTTTGTCTGTTGTGTCAAGATAGTCCTAACACGTCCGTGACATCGTCGGCCTTCCTTCTACACAGGAGTCGATAGGGCCTCGGTGTATGGCTACCCCAGACCTCATCCGGTGCGGATTCCCCGATGTGTCATGCTTCGCTGAGGTTGGTCATTGAACCATGCCCTGGTTGGATCCCTTGATTTGTCGTGCCTCACCGAGGTTGGTCCTCAGACTTCATCCAGGGTTAGACTCTGGACTTTGTCCGACGTGGATCCTCCGATTTGTCACGCCATGCTGAAGTTGTCGTGGCACACTTCAGTGCGCTTAGCCTAGGCGAAGTTATTGTCAGCTTGAGATAACACGGGGACCCTCCCCTAACACTTTTCGACCCAATGGATCAAATTAGCTAGTATTTAGTCATACTTCCTCCGGTAGTAGAGTAGTGCCCTTTAACAAATCAATGACTAGATCTGGTATCTATGTACTCACTATATACTACAGTATAATGTACTGTAAAATTTCTCATTAAATAACCTATGTGTTTGTGTTATTGGAGTTTAACTTACATTCTTCTATCTCTACAGTATCAATTGGTATATATGTTTTTCATTTTAGTATTGTTACATTTTTCAGAAAACACGAGTATGGTTTACTTGATTTATTGCTGCTGTTAACTTTGGTTGCAGTAATTAATTCACAATCGGTCGAAACGTAGCTTCAAGTGTGACATACCCTTCCTACCTTGTGGTGGAGCCATTTCAATTTCTTGGGTAATCTTCACACAGAAGTAATACTAGTATTAAAGTACAGTAACCCAGATAGTTTAATCTTCAGATTTAATTAGGTAGGTCAAGACGGGCACAGCTACACACAGGTTATCAATATGATCTGTTTGTTGAGGTTGGCGTAGACCGGGTGTCGTGCCGGTTCAAGCTCGGTCCATTTATACTATTGCAAAGAGAGAGAAAGAGTCGGAGACGCACAGAGCCAATGCAGTGGACAAAAATATTGGGAAAAGAACTAAATTTATTCTTCGCAAAATACGTGTCAAGATAGTGGTTAATCTCTACTCATGGATTCCATTGTGATCTGCTCGGTGCTTCAGAAGATAAACTATACGTCTTGCCTTTCAGCTTTTTTCGCATGCTTGAAGCCTGGAATGGTCTTGTGCTCGTTGCAATGTCGAGGAAGTTTCTTTTGCTGTCAATTTTTTCACAATATTTATAAAAAACTGTAAAAAAAAGAACTGGTGCTAAAATCGTGCTGTGCCTGTGTTGTACCCATTGGCCCTGTAGTGAGCCGTACCTTGCTGTGCCGTCTATTATGCCCAGTCGCCAGGCCGACACGGCCCACATCTAGGTTGGTGCGTCGATCCTCAATAAGCTAGCCTAATTAGACCGATGGACGTGCGCTTCTTCCATTATCTATGATTTGATCGTCATATTTTGGTGTAGTTCGTTACGGGAAACTCTCAAATTGAGATCCTTTTGGCCCCTGTACACATCGGCGGATGCAACGGTGGGTCAGATGGGGCTAGAGTGAAATACCATTTCTCTGGCCAAATAGTGAATACTCCCCTCGAGCATATGAATTCATCCATAAATAAAGTATGACATTAGGCCCTGTTTGGCAGAGCTCCAGATTCCAGCTCCACCTCAGAGCTAAAACTTGTAGACTGAAATAAAGTGAATTAAGTTTATAATTTTATTCTAAAATGTAAACAAGATGATCTACCTAAACACTCTTAGGGCCTGTTTGGGAGAGCTCCACTCCAAAAAAATCAGCTCCACTCCACCCACTTCACCATAGAGTAGCTCCATCATAAAATTGAAGTAGGGAAGGGAGGTGTTTGGCTTGCAAATTAGATCTAGCTTCAAGAATAGATTGGTTTGATGTGAATACCCATTTGTGCCCTTGGATGTTGAATGGAGGTGGGTAATTACCTCATATGTGTAACTAGTGGCAAAGGTGGGTAATTACCTATGAACTTCACGAGTGGGTATGCAACAGTGTTTCTTGGAGTACCCCTTGAGGAGCTCCACAAAAACCATGAAGCAGCCCCCTAGATTCGCATTTTTCGGTTTGAGTTCTGTAGGTAGGTGTTTGGCTACACGAAGTTGGAGTTGAGCTGAAAATTGAGGAGCAGAGCTCTCCCAAACAGGCCCTTAATATACCCACAGCTTCAACTCCACGAATTTGGTGAAGCTAGTAATACCCAGCTCCACAAACTCCAAAAATTTCGTGGAGCTGGAGCTCTGCCAAACACCCTCTAAATTTAGAGGTAGGAAAAGGACTAGTCCCACGAGCACCTTCTTCGTTTTAGTCCTGGATCCTCCCCCTTCATCTTCTTCCCCCTCCCCCTCAAGTGGAACAATGTTCTAGTTCGGTGCAATCTCAGCTTTCCATTCCCGATTCAACGGTCTAGATCCAATGCTATCGGATGGCCAGCAAAGCCAGGATTTGGCAACGAGGATGTGAACATGTAGCGCACAATGACACGATGCCTAGGAAGAGTGATTGTAAGGCCATGTTTGGATCCCTGGACTAATTATTAGTTGACTAAAAATTAGTCCTAGTCTATCCAAACAGGAAGACTAATAGGTGGGCTAATTTTTAGCCAACCCCTCAGCTAACAATTAGTCCATTAGTTGATGGGAAGGAGCTAATTTGGGCTAATAGGATGTAACACACAAGGAAAAGTCAGATATACCCTTGCACTGGGCTAATTTGGGCTAATGTTCTGCCCCTGTATTACATGCCGAAAGGGAGTAGTTGCAAGATCTCAATAATCAAGGCAGCGTCCGCACAAAACAAAAAGAAACATCACAATGCCCTGGAGATGTACAACGTGCAGACGTTCAGCCGACTGCAGGGCCTCTCGACGCCGACGTCCTCCGTCGACGACGCAACGCAGGTCCGTCGCTGGCTGCTGTATCGAGCAGTGAACCGAACCGGAGTTTTTACCATCATCCAATACAGATGAGAGAGGTTTTACCATCATCCAATACAGGGGTAGACATAACTTTTTCAAGAAATTAGTCCAATCATTAGTCATGTATCCAAACAACCCTCGGCTAATTTTAGATGGACTAATTATTAGCTGGCTAATAATTAGCTCTAGCTATTAGCCAGCTAACAATTAGTTTTAGGCAATCCAAACATGGCCTAAGTCTAACTCGGGCTATTGAGGGTCTGTTTCGAACAAAAGAGTAGTAAACCAGTTCTATTCTTATAGGGACGTGAAGAAGCTTCTGCGTTACAGGAGGAGTCTGATTCTGTGCTGTCAAACAAACATAAGTTTTTCGCATCCCGCTTGTACGGTCAGGCGTACTAAGACTATGTTTGGTTAATGTGATGATGTTGAATGGGATGCGATGGTCTTGTATTATTTGGTTTCATTATTTTAAGTGAATAGAATGGTTCAACATCTATAGTGAATATTCATCAAATTTGAATCAGTTGGTCCAGGGGGATGATTCTATTCAAGTAACCAACCATCTCATACATATATCACGTGGTACAAACAACCAAACACATCCTAAGTACTCCATCTTTGTGTACTTAGTGACTCCTAGATGCAATTAGCCAAGGGAAACGAAAAGGACGGACGAACGGATCAAGATGGAATGGACAATGTCCGGGGCATACTTCACGTTCTGCGTGTTCAGGAAAACGGAGAAAAACCAACCGACTAATCGTTAACCACTCAATTCATGGTTGGACGCGCTTGATTTTAACTTCCTAATTGTCCTTGATATGCATGTACCTACAACAAAATTAGGGATCGCATCCATCAACAGCCATCACAATTAAGGCGAAAAAATTCACTTGTGCTCCATCCCAATCAAGTAATGCACATATCTCTCCCTTATCTTAACTTTAGTAATGCTCCCAATTAATGCACACCCGTACGTAAAGTCCTCCGATCAGCAATCGCCACCTGCCGTCCAGGGCGCTGCCGCATTATCCATTTGCGTCCTCCCGCCGTGTTTTTTTTTTTTCAAAAACACTTTGGTTCCGGATCAAACTCTTTTTTTGTAAATAAATCCTTGCAGTTTTGAAAAATTACGTTCAGACTTGGGCATACCCTTTTTTAAAAAAAACTCCACGGCTCCGCCAATTCGCACCCAAGTTCAGAATGACCTATTTTGCAAACAAATTCTTGCAGCTCCGAAAAATTACTCCTGGACCCAGGCACACCCTTTTTTGCAAAAAAAAGATCCATGTTACTTGAAAATTGCATTGCCGCTTTTACGAAAAAACTCTAATGTATCTTACGTTTCTCTATACCTTCTTCTCCTTTGTTGTTTCCGTGAAAAAGCTCCCATGAATCATAAAGTATTGATAATTTCGGTTACTCTTACGTTTCTGGTGTTTCGCCAAGCGAAAAAGGACATCTACCGTGAAGTTTGTTATTTATCATCCGAACACACTATCAAAATTTATCCGGCACAGCGTAGTGCACGGATCTATTTGATATCCCTAGTACTACTATATGTACACCCATCCAGCCAGCAGCTGTGATCAATATGGAAACATTTCATCCCACGTACTACCAACCTGATCTGCCTTGTCCCTTGGCTTTCAAGTTTCAAGTACCCATACGCAGATTGATACGCTGCTAGAAGCAGAGGCAAACTGCCGCTGATTCTTATGCTACTAGAAGCGTACGTAGGGAAGGCAAATCAAGTTGGTACAACGTACCCCTAGAAATATTATCTCGAGCTCGTTCTCGTTCTCGTTCTTGTTCTTACCCGTACCGATCTTTTCTGGTGCAATGGATCAGCAACCACGACTAGAAATTAGGAAACAGAGATGAGGTGTTTTGAACACAAAACTGGTCTCGGGAGCTTAAAATCCGTGTTCAATTGCCATCTGATCGGCTGCCTCCATCGATGCTACAGGCAGAGACGACTTGTGTCTGGTCGTACGTACACGTCGTGCTCAAGCAAGTACTGCGCGGTTTTCGTACGTGGAAAGACGACGACGCGCTAGTTGGGACGAATGCCTCAGGGAGGGCGGCCATCTTTAAATTTCCTTCTCACTTTTGGCTTCATCTCGTTATTTCCCCCTTTGCTTGCGGTGTCCGGTGACACTTTCAGTAGCTTTACTCCACTGTAATGTAAGAGGATTTGTGTGAGACATATATCTATGTGTCGATGGAGAGCCGTCTAGGAAATTAGTTGATGTTACATCTCACCTAAAAAGGGAGGTTTAAGTAGTGATCTGGAGGATAAGTAAACTACTCTCAAGTCCCGAGTGCTAGCTAGGTCCTGTAAAAAACCGCTTACATTACACGCCAATCAGTCCCTGTCTTTTCACCAGAGAAAATACTGCCAGTACTACCATTGGGTGTAAATTAGCTTCTCTTTATGCTGTTCTCCTGCTCCATATTTACTGCTCAGCAATCAATCTTGATAAATGGTCGGCAATCTTTTGGAGAAGTTTTAAAGAAAAGAGGCATATGTAGCTGCCAGGTGAATTTCAGAGTAGTGCTTGACTAAATCTGACAAGTCAATTACAGTGGTGGCTTCACAAATTATTTGTAGTAGCTGAAGAAAGGCAAAAGGCAGTCGCATTCTTTAATCATGTGTTGTTGTTTTTTTTTTGTCTTATTAATCATGTGTTGTTGTAGACATGGTACAGGCATTTGGAATTATTGGGCTACAGTTACAGTTTTTTTTTCGCAACAACGTACGATGGAAAAGCCATGGAACATGGTTGGTTGGCTAGTCCAGGCCCCTCTAGAGAGCACAAGATTTAACAACAGAAGTGAGATAAAAAGGTGAGAGTGGGATGCAAACATAGGAGAGTGAGCAGTAGGGTTACAAAGTCTTTAAGGCAACTCCATGCTCAAACCTAACCTACCCCAAGAGCATTCCTTCTTCCATGGATGGTCACACATCAGTTCTCTCTTTTTTCTCACCAAATCTCTGATGGATTTCTTTGTCTTTCAGTTAAGAAAGTTTGGATGGACTACGCTCGCTTGGGAAGCTCTACCGTGTGCGAGCTGCTCACCAGCGATTGAACCTTAGGTTCGATGCTAGTGGCTCGCCTTTCCCTCCGAGCTCAAGTCTTGGATGAGAAAATACATACAGCTGGTTGCGGCTTGCGCGTCAGCGTTCGAGCCTCGGCTTGGCGCTGGTGGCTCACTCATCTCTTTTAAGTGGAATGCCAGAGTTCCTGGTCTAAAAATTCAAAAAAAGAAAATACATGCACACGTAGGTGCGTTCAATGGTCAAAGCGCGTGTCTACGTTCCGTAAAGTTTTGGCTTTTATTTTAAATTAGACGTATGCTAAAAACGCGCCGATGTGTGTGGGTATATGTGCGTGCGTACGTCCTTCCTTATAATAATAATAAAAAAGAAAGTTTGGTTGAAAAGCTCTCATCAGTTCTTTCAACATCCTCGTCACGAGAGAGAAAAAGAAAGGTGATGGATGGATGATCTGACATGCTTGGAGGGCTCTAAAAACCAACAATTTGTCTGCCCAGACCTTGCGTCAGGTCAGGTGTCGATGCACCTGCTGGCAATTATGGCTTCTCGGCCTTCGAAGGCTGCCTGGGGCAAGCAGCACCGAACTGAAGCCTTGCTCTCCTTCCAACATTTTCCAACAATTAACAGAACTTGGGCACGAGGTCTCTCCAGTGGAAGCTCCAGGTTCCATCCGAATTTGATGATCGCATTCTAGCTAAGTGGAAGAACTGGTTCCAATTGGAAGTGAAAGCATAAGAAGGGTCCTGTCTCCATGGACTGATTTTGCGGTGCCCATGACGCAGCAACCGATCGACCGAGCCGATCGAGAACCACGTGGTTAACGAACAATTTGATAGGTGTGCAAACATACAATCATAATAATCATAAGAGAGGTGCTTCTATGCTCTTCCTTCTAGTACAAGTTGCACAAATCTTCAAGCAAGCGAAGGGGTAAGTAATCACCATCTACCCTTCATTCATGCTTTAATAGTTGTGCAACTTTTAAAAGAAAGAGCATAGAAGCACAACTCTAATCATAATCTTTTCTGAGCTCAAGCAAATCAACCGTTTCTCCCCATGGTGAGGCGTACACCGTTACATCGGCAGGTGTTATTCTCAACACCTCGGTGAGGGCACCCCTTCGAGCAAACCTACCCGGAATGCCCGTGCTACTTCAGCCTACCAGTATGCAAAGTTAGTTTCAAATAACTTAATAGGTTAAGACTGTCTCATACTAGCCCTCATGGTTGTACGATTTCCCTTGGATCATGCAACACTACGTTCGGTCCTTAATGTGACATGGGCAATAATCTCCCCCTATCGATGTGCAAGTTAAAACTCGCACAACTGGCTATTTGCCAATAATCACCCACGTCAAATCCATAATTTTATTTTCATTTTTAACAAGCTATCAACATTCTTTACTGCTCCAATTAACCATTTATAAATTCATTATGAATGGTGGAAATGTATATAAACGTCACACATATGTTTCTAAAGCAGTGCTAAGTATGAGCAATTTAATAAACGATTATTCCCAGTCTAACCTAACCATTTTCTAGGGTTACCATAGTTCACGTTTCCAAAGTAATTGAGGAGAATCCATCAGTGTGGGTTATAACTACCAGTAAGCACAAAATAAAGATTTGTTAGAAATACAAAGCATGCAGGCAGATTCTTAAACATATTTTAGGTAATTATGAAAACTGGGTTCAAGATGGTCAAGGGGGTGCTTGCTTTGCTATTCGTTATAGTCGACAAGGTCGGAGTCGTAGCCTGGAGTAGTTAACGACGTCGGGGTTGTCATCGATTACACAATCCATCTCGTTAATGGTAGCGTCGAATTCGTCATGTTTTACTCGTCGTATCACGAGAACATAACAAGTAATAAACTCCAATAAGGTAAACTCCAACGAGGCAAAAAGAATACAGATCGAAGAATCAAATAACAAATTATCACATAAAGCAAGGATGATTTAGGATCAGGGTTTTGGTTTTAAGATTTTATGTGTACGTGTTATATTGTCTTTTCACATCTATTTCTTACTAGCAATTTAGATTACATTATGACGCGTACACATAAAATCTCAAAACCGCCCGGCCGAGGCAGTTATGAAGTCTCGCTCCTCCAGGCCGGGGCAATGGACGAAGAAGCGGGAGCCGCCCGGCAGGTTGTGAGCACGAAGGATTATATATATAGTCGCCGGATTAGCTGTAAATCCCACAAATCGCGAATTAGATTTGTTCGACTCAAATCGGTTTAGGGTTGTTAGAGTTTTAAGTTTTGTTGGTTAAACCTTTGTAACCGCGTGCTGGCGGATACTAAGGACTTGTTTGGTACGGTTCCAGATTCTAGTAGAAACGGAAACGGTTCCAGATTCTTGGTAAAAATGTTTCAGGTAGAATCAGAATCACTGTCTGGAAACCGTTTGGTTAGCTGTCTAGATTCCGTGAATCAGGGTAGAACGAGGTTGAGGGCGATTCAACCCCGGTGTGGAAAAAGAAGAAATGTTCCGAGAAGAATCATTCCAAGCTTTAGCCCGTTTGGTTGGGTTTCTTCCAGATTCTAGTAGAAACGACCCGGTTCCAAGTTGCCAAACGGGGCCTAAACAAAAATTACGTCATCTGGCTCCCCTCTTGAATCTATGGCAGAGACACTTTCAGTCCGAGGAAGGAAAATGAGGAAGTCTGAGGGCATGAAGTCCCATACTTAAGCGCCATTGGAGCACTTATGTATCTTACGAATTACACAAGTCATGATATTGCATTGGTAGTAACTTTGCTAACTAGACATAGTACAACTCCAACAAGAAGACATTGGACTGTTGTCAAGACTTTACTTAAGTACCTCCAAGGTACTCATGATCTTGGCTTATTTTACCGAAAGAACTAAGACTTGGCCATGGAGGGATATACGGATGATGACTATCTGTTTGATCCCTAGAGTACCAAATATTAGACTAGTTTTGTGCTTCTCTACGGTGGTACAGCTGTTTCATGGTGATCTTTTAAGATCTTGGTAGCTACTTCTACTAACCACTCAGATATTATAGTATTATATGAAGCCTCACGTGAATTCGTTTGGCTGAAACGTGTGATTAACCATATCCAGAAGTCATGTGGCATTCATACCGTTGATACCCCTACAATTATCTATGGAAATAATGATGCTTGTGTTACACAAATACAAATGGGTTATGTTAAAAGCAATATCAAAAAGCATATTGCCCCTAAACCTTTCTATCCTCATGAACTTCAAAAAAATGATAAGGTAATGACAATGCAAACTAAGTCTGTGAAAATCTCAGATTTATTCCCTAAGTCTTTGCCAACATCCAGTTTCTAAATATGTGTTTGTGACATTATGAGACTACTTAGAGATAGGTAGTTCGGGAGAGTAAATCCTTAACCTATAACACTTAGCATGATCTTGAAGATCCTACTTTAAATCCAGATGATTATAAGTTGCTATTTTTTTCTTCTCTTAATGAGTTTTTCTAAAGTTTTCTTACATGAAGGTTTTAATGAGGCAGCTAGTACAATACAATGTTTGCACTCTTTTTCTCTTAGCGGATTTTTCTGAAGTTTTCTCACGTGAAGGTTTTTATAAGGCAACTAGTGCAATACAATGTGCGGGTGCAATGCACTCTTTTCTCCATCTTTTTTTTCGATGGGGTTTTTTCAAGAGTTTTTGATGAGACATATGAATTACGCGGTATTCGCTCAATGGGTTGTTGAGATATAATAGGATTTCCAGTCCTAATGATTCAAATATGTTTAGACTATATCTTGTTGTAGACGAATCTGAATCTATGTCTTGTTGGCTTTCAATATAAATATGACACCCTCTTATAGAAACGAATTAATCTAATAAAAGAGAACAGTTTTTGTCTCTTGATTGTTTTTGCTATTTAATTAGTGCGGTTGATCTCCAACAGGTATCATCGTTTTACAATAATCCTCAAATTCCCTTTTATCTTTGCTGCCATATGATTCTGTAATCTGTCAATGTCATTCTTTATTCAGCTAGTATCATCCAAAGTCTTCAGATGATTCTCTCTGTCGTAGCACTGTACAAATCTGCAAGATTTTTTCCAGTTATCCACAGGAAGTCTTCAAATGGATGGAACATCTACGCACCCATCCAGCATACTACAGGACAACCAGGTGATATGGCTTACATCATGACCTACGGACCCAAAAAAAGGTGATATGGCTTACATCAAGGGCCTAATCCAGTCTGTGCCTCTTTTTTGTAACTAGTTATATGCCCGTGCGTTACTACGAAAAACAAAATTGATAACGAAAAATAAAGATTAAAAAATAAAAAAATACTATTTCATAAGATCAAACATCTATCTTTAACGCTTCGTTTCTTGCAAAAGCTGACTAATTAAAGCAACGCTTCGTTTCTTGCGTAGGGCAATTAAGCAGGGCAATTAATGTGACGTGGGAAAAAACTCTCACTTTATATAGTAGAGATTGCAACAAGGGCAAGCAAGAGCTTTAGGTATTACTAGTGAGAGCTGCGCGCTCCGCCGCGCCGTGCGAAATTTGATCCAAATTTTTATCTCTAAAAAAAGACAGGAATATCCGAGTTTTTTTTATTCGCTTGGGTATTTCTTGGAAAAAAAGACGCTAAGTAAGAACCGTCGACGAACCAGCGAAACAACGGCGCTTTTTTGGGAAAAAAAGAATAACACATGTTCCGAGAAATATTAGATCCCAAACAAAAAAAAAACTATAGACGCCGAGTTTAACACCCTATGCGGTCAATGGGCAATAATACATGTCCTAAAAAATATTAGAGATCGAGCCGCAAAAGAAATTTTAGATGCCGAGTTTAACATCCTATGCGCTTATTTTTCCGCGAAAAATGAGGAAAAACGGGTAAAAACGGAGAAACGACAGGCGAAAAACGAATTCCCATTTTTTTGGGGGGGAAACAGCCAATGAAAACATTTTTCCCATGCTCCGGAGAGAAAATGGATCACGAAAATATTTTTTTTCAGGCAAAACGGAGAAAGGAAACGGCCTCTCATTTTTTTGGGGGGGGGGGAATAGCCACCGAAAATATTTTCCCCATGCTCCGGAGGAAAAACGGATCACGAAAACATTTTTTCCGGGCAAAACGGAGAAAGAAAACGGTTTTCTATTTTTTTTTGGATAAACGGCCACCGAAAACATTTTTCCCATGCTCCGAAGGGAAAACGGATCACGAAAACATTTTTTTCGGGTAAAACAGAGAAAGGAAACGGGCTCTCATTTTTTTGGGGGGCGAAATAGCCACCGAAAACATTTTTCCCATGCTCTGGAGGGAAAACAAATCACGAAAACATTTTTTTCGGGTAAAACGGAGAAAGGAAACGGGCTCTCATTTTTTTTGGGGGCGAAATAGCCACCGAAAACATTTTTCCCATGCTCCGGAGGAAAAACCGATCACGAAAAAAAAAATTCGGGTCACCGAAAATATTTTTCGCATGCTCTGGAGAAAAAACGGACCCCGAAAACATTTTTTTGAGACAAAACGGAGAAAGGACCCGAACGTAAAGCGCGGGACCTATTTGTTATAATTTTGGACCTGTTCACTATTTTGAAAAATTAGGAAAGGGCTCGCTCGCGATTCGCACTTAACGGGAGGGCCTCCATGCAAAACGAAAAACCAGGGACCTAAACGCGAACCGGGAAAACTATTTTCCTCTCACATAAAATCGCGCAAGGACTTGGACGTAATTTGGAAGAAATCGGAGGGGCTTTTCGCAAAAATGCAAGTGACACGTGGGGGCCCGGTTGCTCCCGGTTTCCTGCGTGAGTAGTGGTGTTAATATCCATGCTTTCTTTTCTTATCATTTTCCGACACAAACGTTATAAATTGCTTAGTGAATGATATCTCGTTGCTGCTATAGTACTCTCTCCAATGAAAAATATGACATTTTAATTTTACATAAAGATTAAAGTTATGATGAAATTAAGAAAGACATTAAAAATAAATAAATTACATACGCATCTTGATTATCTTGAAAGATAAATGATAATACTTTGTATGGGTAATAATGAATAAAATGCATATGATATTTAAAAAGATAAAATGCATCTTGATTATCTTGAGAGAATAAATAGAAATATAGTAGGAAAAGCTCATTAAATTTTCATATAAGTCTTATATTTTTAAATAAAACTATTTAAATTATAGGCCTTCTATTTGTGCACGGATGGAGTATAAATTAAAGGGATCGCTCATGCGGTTTAACTCAAAACAAAATGGCGAGTTCCCACGTGTGGCACAAGCCACCATCGACAAGGACAAGGAAGATAATTTCTAGGATCTTTTTTGGCTTTTTGCCTTTTGTAAAGGTCTAAGAACTGCTATGCAGGTCTTTTTTACAAATTTCCTCTCTTTTTTTTCCTGATATGGTGTCAGCAGCTCAGTTACAGTTCAACTCTACAGAAATGTGAAAAGACCATAATAGGTCCCTCCATCACGAGTAGCAGGTGGGCGCCCACTAAATAGAAATATGACTAGGTGATGATACACTCCACCGGCAATAGTGGTAAATAACTGCAAGTCTACAACTAGGAAGCAACAGGAACTTCGGATTGCAGCCTCCTCTGGCTCCTACGAGATAGCATATTATAGTCCTGAAAGCAGAAAACGATAAAGCATTAGACTACAAACACGTACCATGTCAAAATGCTCCAAGACGCCATTAGAAGTTTGATACTTCCATGCACAACCAGAACCAAGGAGAGCATTTACCTGCACTATAGACTGAGTACAGAGCTTTCCAGATAGAACTGCACCCTCCATGGAATCCAAGTATTTCTGCTTTGTGTAATCGCCCGCCAGATAAAACCCTTCAATTGGTGATCTTTGCAAAGGTCGGCAAGGTTCACAATTTGGGACTGTTTTGTAAACACATCTGTAACAGCGAGCCAGAAAAGCATGTGTCGTAGGCCCAGATAACCCATCCCCTTTGCCGGACGGGGCAAAGCCCGCAGCTCCCCCCTCCCCAAGGCAGGAAAATAGGAGGGCGGAGCAAAGCAACAAAAGAAGTTGCGGAGGTAGATACCCTCATCATCTAAATGGACGTGATCGACAGGAGATGCGGCCAAGCCTGTCGCCCCGACGGCCACCTGCCGAAAAGTACCAGACATTATCAGATCGATCTAGAGCCAACCAGCATGAGAAATTCCGCTAGAACCCTCAAGCAGAGAACCGGACAAAAGGGCAAAAGCGTAAAGGAAGCATAAAGACCCTATGTAATGACCATCTACCCCTCGCTCTGAGGACAGGTGGCGAACGATATCTGGAGCACAACTGCAAAAGGGTCTTTAATCCTTTGTCACGATCGGAAAAAGAACCTACCTTGGCAGGCTTGGCAGATGTAGAGATCTTTTCTTAAGCCTCCCTATAAAGAGAGGGAGGAGAGGATTTGAGGGAGGACTCTTTTGGGTGAGGTCAAATCCCACAACAGCGTGGCAATGTAAGAAAAGAGCACATCAAACTATCAGACCTACCAATGATTAACTATCAGGAACTTCGCAAAATATCCTCACCTTGGTGTCTGCACAACATGATACTTTAGAATCTTTGCTTTACTCTGATCGGCAGCAATTTCAACAGGAAATAACTTGGCTAGCTCTTGCATAGTTGCATGGATGATTTCGGTGTCCCTCCGTCCAATCCATTCCTCTGCAGGAGCAAAAACCAACTCCAGCATTGAACGGTTGTGATCATAGTATTCCTGTAAACAGTTAGAAAACAAAAGGAAAATGTAAGTATGCATTCATGTCCTCAGTTTTTTCCTGAGCTAATGATTCGTAAAATTTCTGCCAACTGACATATTAGCAATGACAAAAATGCTACACTTCAATACTTACACACATAACTAAAAATTGTAAAGTAAATGAAACCAACATACCACACCGACACCAACTCCTTCACCACCGAACCCAATCCATCAGGTGCACCTCCATAGTAGCAGCAATACTAGCAATTAGAGGGCCTGTTTGTTTCAGCTTTTGATTCTGGTTTTGGTCCCAAAAGCTTAATAAAAAACAAAGAGCCTGATTCTAGAATCCGATTCTCACAATCTAACCCACCCCTATACACTAGAATCCACAATCCACTTCATATGTGCTTTTGGATTCCAGTTTTTTGAGAATCAGCTTCTCTATTGCCACAATCCATAATCAGCTTTTATAGAATCAAAAGCTGAAACAAACAGGCCCAGAGTGCTTAGATGGAGTAGATTGGGCAAATAGCTAGTACATCGGGGGGAAACCGTAGTGGTCTTAGTGGGGGAGACAACCCTAAGGGCTGCGAGGAGCGTGCCGGCGTCGTCACCTCACCTCTGAACCTAGGATCCCACCCCCTAAATCATCATAGACCAAATCCATGCCAAATCAAAAATTTGAGTAAAAAGAAAAGTATCCAAATCCATCCAGAGAACCCCCTTAGAGTAAATCGGTTCTTGAGAACCATAGGTTGCTAAGGGACCGTAGGGGTGACCGAGCCAGAGGCCGCAGGGTAGGGATGATGAGCGGCTGGGCCGGCGGGCAGAGAGAGAGAGGGGGGGGAGGAAGGAAAGGAGGAGAGAGTGCAGCCAGATTAGAGGCCAGCAGGGAAGGCAGGAGGAGGCCAGGCCTGGGGTCGGCCAGAGAGGAGAGTGGGGATTAGAGGGAGAAGTAGAGAGGGGGAGAAGAGTGGGGAATAGAGAGAGAGAGAGCAGAGAAAGGGAAATGGCGGTATCTTTGAAGCCATTGTGTAGAGTTACTGCCGACTTAAAGTCGAGGTACAACTGTTAGCTGCGAGTATGGTGGGATAGCTTAGGATAGGTGTTTCCCTCTCGAGTAACAGGGTTGGTGATCTAATGTTGGATTAGTGATAAACATTCAGGGGCCTCACAGGATGGGGTCACTATGGTAAAGTGATACAAACCTACGCAGGGTTAAAATTATGAATCCATACATGTCTTTTGGATTGGAGACTATATAAGTTAAGTCTGCCTCGTATACGAGTGCTTGTAGTCACTTTTATAATTAAAATATCTAACCCTTAAAGAAAATCAAAAACCTAATTTAATTAAAAATCAGAATTTGAGGGCGAGTTTCAGATGAAGATGAGAGAAAATTCATATATTGCATTTGTTATTAATACTTGTTGAGCACATCTGTACTTACTCTTGCTTAAATCCCCTTTTGCTTAGAAAGTGAGTTTGATGGTACCACCTGCGAGGCATGGGTTGAGGATTATACGCAGGACTTGGATTTACAGGAGGGCGACTACTACTACTATCAGGAGGACTAGAGGGTTTGGTAGACCGTATTCTCGTTTTGGTCGGTCTTCAGGGTAACTAAAGTTGATGTAATCTATATTTTTGTTGTACTTGTATCCTATGTATAATTATGTAATAGACTTATAGCCATGCGTTGCTCTTGAATGTAATATATTCCCATTCAGTCTCTAATTATTGTTCTGCTGCAACACTCTGAACACGATATAGTAACTGATAAAGTGCCGAGTCGCCCGATGTTTTGTTAGCTACTGTGCCGAGATTCGTGTAATTAACTCGGTGTGATGATAGTGTTACTATCGTTACCCTGGACTAATAGCACGGGTCACCACACTAAATAACACAAGCACAAAGAGAACCTCAAAGAACCAGAACTATAACTTACAAAAAGTATGAAGCCCGGTCTCATACCAATCCCCATCTTCATCCTCCCATGCAGCTACCTGTCCAAGGCACGCACCCATAGAAACAATAAGCAACAAATAACGATAACAGTAAATATGAGCTATCAGAATGAAGACAATAAATGAAAATTCAGAATAAATAACCAAAATAATTTTTGAGATGTGATAAGCAAGCACGTGTAACTATCTGACCTTTCCACTCAAAACATCTCTTGCCTCAAGCGATACAGGTTTATGACCAGCATCTGCCAGATATTTTGCAGTTGATAGACCAGCCAGTCCTGCAAAAAGCCACACCACAAACTAATGATGCTAAGAGGCAATTGTGATTTCTCTCAAAAGTTATCTGGTTTGTGAAAATTATCAATCTGTTAAATCCAAGAATTAAATCAGACCTGCACCGGCAATCACGACCTGTAACGGCCTACTGGGGCGTTCACTGTTTCTAAAAAGCGAAGAGAGCTGTCCAGTTTCCAAAAAGTTTATTGTGCTTTCTACTGGAGATCTTGGAAAATCCTGGCAGACAACCTGAAGAAAAGACAATCAATTATTTCACAAGAAATGCTATGGAAAGATAAAAACAGAGAGAGAGAAAGCCGAACCTGCAGAGCACCAAGTCCAGGCGGGATCTCTCTCCTTTATTCCTTAAGACAAGTGCTTTCAAGCCAAATCTCGTACAGTGACTACTTTTCAGTGCTTGGACACTGCTACTTGTGAAGCACCTCTGTGTGGGAAGTTGTCCCACAAAAGATCTTGCTTGGTTAGCTGCATTGACGTTCAGAGATGACAGTCAACTAGTCTCCATAATGAAGCAACTCTTAATAAATTGTTGTCAACTCTGATTTAACCGATAAGCGCAGGAGGAATACTGCATATCAAGAGGAACCATTAAACTCATAGCTCATGAGGTCCCTCGCTATGAATGTCAGCCGAGAGTCATAAGTAAAATTGATCCAGGCTGTAATCACTTGATCAAAAGTCACTCTTTGCTGAAAACAATTATCAACTAGCCAAAGAAAACAGATGATCCACTCCGAGTGTGTGATCCGTCAATTTGAGCAAATGCAGCATCAATATAAAAAACTGATGCAAAAGAAAAGAAGGAGCAGGGTGGATGTTCACCTTCAATTTCAACTATGGATATGCAAGGCTTACGAAATATATTTGCATTATGACAACGAGGACAGTGGAGGTATAGGTCCGTTCCCTAATCCTATGCAACGTTAGGCTCTTCATCTATTTTCGTCAATGGGAAAGTTGGGACCCCTATTTTCGTTTAGTCTTACAATATCCCTAGTCTCTATCGCGGCGCCTAATGTCCAAAAGTCAAGCCAAGCCTCACCCGGAATCAGTGCTGTACTGCTGTCTATTCCATCCAACCACCGATTTCCCAATCGACAGAAAATCTCCAATGTCTCCGAGCTCCAAGCCCTAAGAAAAATGCCCAATTTCTACAGCAGTTTTTGTCCACCCCCCCTACTCCTCGCACCGTTTCCGCAACGAATCCAATCACCAAACCGATCCATTCCTAGGAACTGAATCTCGCAGGCGCAGAGGATTAGCAGACACCGTGTAACCACACGGCGGAGGAAGAAAACCTCAACAGCTTGTGTGGGAGAGGCGTGGAGAAGGCTTACCGACGGAGAGCGAGGGCGAGGCAGATAGGAGTTTGAGCGGGCGGGGGAGCGGGAGTCCAGGTGAGAGGAGCTCGGAAGTGGGCGGGGCAGGGTTTCACTTTTCGTTTCGAGATTACTTTTCGAGGTCCGAGTGGTACCGAAATTCGCGAAATTCGGTTCGAAATTCGTTAAAAACCGTTAGGTTTGAAAGTCAAATGAATTTGAAATTTAGTCGAAAAGTCTCGAAATCTCCGAGCGAAATTCGCTCGAAACGGCTCGAAATTCGTTCGAAAAGGTTCGAAATTCACTCGAAAAGCTCGACAAACCGCTGGGTTCGAAAACCGCTCGAAAAGGCTCGAAATTCGCTCGAAAAGACTTGAAAACCGATGGTAGTTGAAAAAAGAGGGAAAATGTAGAAAAATTAGGAAAAATTGTAAAAAAAATATTGTAAAACTTGGAAAAAAAACCATTAAAGGCCAAAAATAATATTTGAAAAATTATTTCAACAAATATAACTACTAAATATAATTGAATAAATATTGAAACATGCAGTGTGTTGTGAAGGTGTAGTCTAAAATTCTGATTCAAATGTTGCATTTATTTGATCAACAATGTATTTCCATTTATTTTTTATGCACTATAATTGATAGTTTAATACTTGCATTCGTGTTGAATATTTAGTTATGATATGGCTCTTTCTCAAAATAATAGGAAAAAATGATAGACGGTTTATTACTATAGGTCTCATATAATTCTATATTGATTGTTAACAAGTTAAACTGGGGATTTTGATTTAGTATAATGATCTCTTAGCAGTTTATATGTGATTTTAAGAAAAACTCAGATGTACGTTCTAAATACAGGTCATGATTTTATGGATAGTGCTCTTCTTGTCTCATGCTGTTGGTTTTTACAAAAAATATTGGAATTAAATATACTTCAATAAATATGACAACTAAATATACTTCAACAAATATTTATACTAAATATACTTTAACAAATATTGCTACTAAATAAATTCAAGCCTGCAGGCCGAGTTTTTCTTCTTCTTTCTATTATCTACATTTTCAATTGCTCAAATACATCTCTAAAATCCGTATTTTCAAAAAATATTCACACCAATGGTCACAGGGCTATTAATACTAATTATAGAGAAATTTTGGGTAAATTTTTCCAATTTTTTTATAATTTTTGAATTCAAATTTAAATTTGAGCGAATTTCAGAACGGTTTCTCTTTTCGGCTTCGAGCGGTACGGGCGGATTTCGCGAAATCCGTTCGGATTTCAACGGAAAGTGAAACCCTGGGGCGGGGCATCAAGAGTGCGTGGCCGGTTTGGGACGGTGGAAAGCGACACATACAAGGTGCGCCGGGGTGAGGAAGATGAGGCGGTGGAGGAATAATCGCTCATCTGCCTTCAAGTTGACGTGCAATTGATTATTTTGTTTATAATATCTTATTGATATGTGTGTTCTGAGATCACATGTCAGTGACACACAAGGGTCAAATAATCAATTGCATATTAACTTCTGGGCAAATGATCAAATGCCCCGGCGGTGGAGGATAGTGCGCCAGAGCTCATAGCTTTCCTATCTGCTAGTGCGTTTTTTCTTGGATCTAGCTTCCCTACGAAACACGAAACGCCGGATCTAATTCAGATTATCTATGTATACAAGTTTAAAATTATGTTAATACACACAATAGTAATCTAAATATAATATCATAATCATACACAGGAAAACTTAATAAAAAGATTATATTTAGTGGATAAAAAAATAGTTGACTGATCTAAGGTCGATTACATTTATTAGGCCTGGCAGATCTTTAGCATTAATAAAAACAGCAACGGAACGAAAAACTTTGGTGGAAGGAAACTCGTCAACATGCCAGATACATTTAACAAAGTTCAACTCTAGCAACTTGCCAACTCCTTCTCTAAAGTAGGTATAGACTCCTCTTCAACCGACGAATTTATTGTGGCAAAGGTGAGTACATAAAGCAACTCAACAAGTTGTGTATAGAATGCAAATCAATTATAACTAGATGCAATGCTTATTCTAAAAAAAATGGCTAATAAGGTTATTTTGCAGTAAAGTAGCATTTTTCAGTTGAATATCATAAATAGATTAAAATAACAGTAAAAATAACAATAACAATAAATTTTTCAGATATTTCTCTAGATGAAACTGGCACAGAACCTAAGCCAAGTTTCATTACTTTCATTGGCACACAACCCCCTTCCCTAAGTTTAGTTTTATAAATCTAACTCTTACGTGAAATTCCCGAGCATTGTCTATAACTGAGGACACGGCTATTCAAATATGTTGTACAATTTACAAAGGTTATACACTTTTATCCATAATATATGATAAATCATATAATCGATCATAATATGTACTCATCAACGTGTGACCAAAAAGATCATAACAAAATCTTTCGAAAACTGTATCCAAACATAGACACTCCCGATAAATCTGATTTCACTATTCCTCCCTCACATAGAGCAAAAGAATAAGAATGACTCATCGTTGGACTATGAACAATCACTAGTCAAAATATAAAGCCACTGCAACACACATTCCCTAACCACGCACACAGATTGATTATCTTTCTGAGATACCATATGTCAAGATTCAGTAACTTACTGATTTAGGTCTGTCCGATAACAAATATGTGATTGCATGATTTAGCCCATTCAATAACTTACAAGGTTAAGTTCGAGGCAAGACTTTCCAATAAATCTCAAAAACGAATATCAAACGATTCACACAGAATCTTCAACCCAATATCACACAAACCCACCATATGGCACAGAGCTTCTTGTCGTTTGCCTCGATCTAAATAAAAACAAAAGAAAATTAGGTATTATTTTTCAAATTTCATACTAAGTGAAAAATATAGATTTTCATTTTATTCAGAATTAAAATAGTTAAGATAATTCACCTATAATATATTGCAAATGCTAAGTTAAAGCTATCCTACTAATGTAACCCACTTTTTGTTATAATGTGCAAGTAGTGGTGGAGCCAAGCCTCAGACCATTCAGACCATAGCTCAAGGCCTATGATGGAAAACCTACCTAAAATATCTTGAAAAATTACTAAAATCACAAATCAACTAGCCCGAGGCTTAAGCCTGGAATAGCTTCGCCCCTAGGTGCAAGTGATTATTGTGTGTTAAATGAAAGATGAAAAACTTGAACGGGAGGAAACACCATTTTTAAGATTATGGTCTCCAACATCGAATTCATCCTCTCTTGCAATCCAATAGGCCCTGTTCGTTTTAGTTTTTGCTTAAAAAAGTGAATTGTTTGCCCAACGGAAGGTCTAGGTAGCTTCTCCTATATTCAGAAGCTGCTCTCTATATAGAATCAGGATCCGACTGGAACCTAATTCTTGCTGATTCTCATCTACCCGGTTAGAAACCTAGAAGTCGCAGCAAGCTTGGCCTGATTCTGCCACAATAAAAAACAGCTTCTCCTATAATCTATAGTCTATAATCCAGAAGTGCTCATCGACGGTGATGCCACAGGTCTTGGTGCTCTTGATTGTTGCTTTTATCTTTGTAAGGCCTAGCGGATGAGATGATTAACACGAGGATGCGCAAGAAATTAAGAAAGCTCTTGCTTATAATCATGCCACGGGACGGAAGGAACATAGTGATGGATGTGAACTGCCTTCTCTCCTTGAGAATGCGATGAGAAAATGGATGGATGGATGTGAGTTCATCTCACCAAAGGCGCACCTGCCGCGTGAATCCGAACGCGGAAACCAACTGATCAAGCCGATTAACAATCATGTATTTGGTATAGACTCTTTTTTTTTAATCTAAACCATTATAACTTGTGTCCGTTAGATAGATGTTTATATGTTTTCTTTTAAGTAATAGCATCCAATAGCTACTATAATTCAAGTTTTTTAGGGTTCACCAGATTAAGGCCCAGATGTTTTGTTTTATTTTTGAGAATTTCTAGCTTGTTCCTATTTTTAACAAAGCATCCGATGACGGTTGTCATTAGGGTCCACAAGATAAAGGGCAAGATGTTTTGCTTTTTTGAGAATTTTTAACCTATTTCTTTCTTTTCTTAGTGACCCTCATAAGTTTTTAATATATAACTAGTATATTTCCTACGCTAAGAAACTCTATTGCCTTTTTGAAAATACAATTGTAAATGTTACAGCTGTAATGGATATAATATATATATACACACACACATACATACATGATTAATCTATACCATCATAATCTGGACCCACCAAAATTAGCGGTATAGATCTTCTCTCTCTATCTCAATTTGTCGGGGGGGTCGGATGGATCCCATCAATTACCTCGGGTGCCACGAGCGGCACGGGCTCACTACTGCCCGAACCACCGGAAGGCCGTCCCCCGAGACGACCTAGCCAGGCGCCACGAGCAGCACGAGCTCGTCCCCGCCCTGACCACCAGGAGGTCGTTCCTAGGGACGGCCTTGCCGGGACCTGAGAAGGTCGCATAACCTGGTGAATCGATGGCTCGTGCTCAGGTGAGGTGGCCGAGTTCGGAGTTGGTTGTTAGTCGACCTGACGTGATCCCGAGGTCGGTAACCGCCAGCTGCGTAACCTCCGCTAGTTCGTTGCGTTCTCCGCGGGAACGTGGCTGGGGTATAGGATCTGTTAGTTACCACGTTGGACCTGGTCGAACGTGGAGTTAGTGGGCTTGAACAAGTACGCCTCTTTGTAAACTATAAAGCATCCCCACCGTGAAGGGGGGAGTCAGAGACACACATACGAAAATATACACGAGCTGGAGTAGGGCTATTATCTCCTTCTTGAGAGGCTCGAACCAGGGTAAAGTACTGTGTCCTCGCCCGTTGAAGTCCGGTGAGTCATTCCTCTGAGTATTCCCTCACGTGAGAAGGGGTCGCGGTTGGTCCCTCCACCAACAAGTAAGCTCGGCAGGGGCCTGCTCCCCAATCGTCGACACAATTAATAAGAGAATTTATTGGAATTTTGCTTTTTTCTCATCTAAGGATTATTGTGGGATTTCTGGACCTTCAAAACAAATGGGTACCTTTAATATCACTTGTTGTTTGTAGATATATAGATAATAGATATATTTATAAATTCAAATAAATTATAATATTATGAAAGTACTTCTTGGTTTTGACTGTAAGGTAAGCGAACAAAAAATGAGCCTAGTAAGATAGATTGCACACTGTGGAATTGTGGATGCAACATGGTGCCAAGAACTTCTGCAGGTCCAGTCTGAACTCTGGAGAGCTATTGTTATAGTATTTCAATGAGTCAAATCAGGAAATTAAATTACTGCAACATGATATCGATGTTGTTGAAACTTCTGGGTTTTGACTGACAAACAGCGAAACACCTAGCAACAACTTCAGATTCAGAGTGAGATAAATTCAAGTACCAACATCTGAATCACCAGCTGAAATGGATTATGTGACCAAGTAAAGCGGGCCGAAGGCATCTCTGGTCAGTCCATGGGTCACTTTGTCAAGCTGCATGTAAGGCAGATCATCCTCATCAGCACCTGACGATGCAGAGAAACACACTGCCGCCGTGCGGCTGATGCTGCGAGCCAGTTTGATGCATTTTCTGACCAGTATCTCCCTGGAGAGCAGCGATGCATGGAACGAAGAGGCTTCAGATGCCTTCATGCTAGTTATCCTTTTCTGGAACTTTGCCAAGAATGTGAAGTGCTTGCTATTTGAGTTTCCTTTTGCAGCCTGTAGGCCTGCATTGTTAAGTTGATGTTTTGCTGCTACATCTATGAACTGAGACAATCAGAATTCACAAAAAGAAGTAAGGTTTCCTGCTTCTTTCAAGGTTTATTAACCGAAGGTTGTAACTTGTCAGCCTGTTTCATGATTCATGCTTTCCTGATTAGTGCTAAAATAGATTGTGCAGGAGTCATACGAGTTCAGAAATTACATTGTCAGGTAAAGCATGGAAAACCAGCATGTTCTCAAGCTTCCTTGAAGATCTCTTATTCGCAGCTTGAGCATTGCATTCTTCATGTCCTCTTGCTGCTTCTGTGAACTGAAATGAAATGCCTGTTGCTGTTATCACACGTCCATAGGGAGCTACCAGAGAGGCAGAAAGAGTGATTTACTGAATTACTGTGACACCTCAGGTGTGTCCACGGTGCATTTGGGCGACATCTTCAAGTTTCATTTTTCACATACCAGTACACAGCTACATGAGCTTCTCAGTACAAAAGCGCAGCATAAAGACGTATCTTGGAAATGGCTATGCTAAGTGCTACAGCTAACTATAAAGAAACTAGTTATCTCTGTTCGCTAGGACTTTTAATCGGATCATAGGCTGTCCTTGTTCCAATTCACTCAAACAAAACAAGAACATGGTGGATCATACTCTCCTTTGAGCAACAATAATAATTCATTTTTTAGATACCGGAAGATTATATCTTCCGGCCTCTGCTTCATAAGGAGCTCTGCCAAATTATTACAACAACAATAATTGATGTGCTTTTAACAAAGAAAAGGAAGAGTGGAATGGAAAGGCCATGCAATTGCAATGAAATCGAAGGAATAGATCACCTTGGAACGATCATGACGATGACTGTAGGTAGCCCCATGATGATTACAACCCTCGTTCATCTTTTCTGATCAGGTAAAGATCATCACCAGCCAACCACGCTAGCTGCAGAAACGAGCAAGAGCAAAGCTAGTGAAGGACTATGATCCATGCAAGAAGTCCAAAACTTAAGACCACTACCCGTCAAGATTTATTGAGGAAGCCATGAATGAAGCAGCAGAAGGAATTTTTAGCAGCGTCTCCTCAAAGGAGTGACAGATGAGCAGAATGCAGCAGGTGCAAGGGGATGAAGGCAACGCAGGAGCAAATAAAGAGCAAGTAAAATAGCAAAGTTCACTACAAAATAATAGTATGCTAAAAATTAGCTTGTATAACAATTAACAACTATCTTAAAAAATTGTATCTAGATGTTATGTAATAACTATCTCTTCTCTTTTGTTCATAAATAATCTATCTATACTTTCGTATAAAGCTAACTACTAACTAAGAGCTAACATTTTTCTCTCTCTTCTTTTCTCACTCTTCTATATATACTAAAACTGATATGTACAATTTAAAAATCAACCGAGATGACTTTATCCTACATGCCCTAATGGCCGAGGCATTCAATGGGATGTTGTCAGATCCTTTCGCATTTAAGGTTGGTAGTAGCAGTTGGTATGAGCAGAGAGACTGAGAAGGTCAGCAGCTAGCGTGGGCCAGGATCTGGCTAGCTGCGTGCCTTGTTTCTCAAGCTTTACCAGGCATGAATTTGTGACGTGTAAGACTATCTCCAATGAATTCTCTTTAGCCTCCAAATCCCTTTGTGAATAAATTCTAAGTGTTCTAGCGGATTTCTTTTGCGATTTCCTTCGGTCGGGATTCAGAGAGAGAATCTCTCTGTGAAGGGATTCTCTCTCCAATCCCTTCACAAAATATTTCGAGTGGATGCTATTGGAGATGGTAAAAAATAAAGAAAATGAATATAGAAAAAGGAATAGGGAAGGAAATGTAATGAAAGGAAATTACTGAGAATAGTCTAACCGAGGAGGAAGAGGTTGACATGATTATGGCAGTGTACGAGTGCTCAGTCTTCGCGTTTAGCCAGTGCTTATGCATTGATTGGCAGGTCTGAGTAGTGAGTACTCGTCAACTTTATCTCCCAAGCTCCTGGGATACTCATCTGCTGAATTCTGATCAGTTGCTCCTGCTGGTCTACTTTGAAGTATGTCCCTGCTGCCTGTGCAGCTTTGTTCCCGTGACCTCTGTAGGATCGATATATACTAGTATAGCAATCAGAGGGGGGTGAATGATTGTGCGGAAGCTAAAAACAATTTTTTGATCTACTAAAAATTCACCCCAATTCGGAACAAAATAATTGCTTCGGTTTAATGCAAAAACAGATTGATAAACGCTCACTAAAATGCTAATTCCCGGAGATCCAACTGTTAGATTGATGTGAAATTTTTACTGAAGAAACTAGATTCAATTTAGAAACTAACCCAACAAGAATTGGCTCAATCGGATCTACAGATCAAAAGTTATAAGCTTCGCAAGTTGACTGTGCCAAAAGTGACGCGAATTGATTAAACCCTAATTTCGTGATTAAACAAAATCTACAAGAAATTAACCAATCAAACTTTGTAGATCAATAACTTAATGCCCTAGAACTATTTTGGATGAATCAAATCAAAATTATGATGCTAAAACAGTGAATCAATCTAAGATCAAAAGCAAGCATGCAAAGCAAATCACCTCTGTTTGTTTTGTCGGAAGACTTACAGTGCTATATTACCTTCGTTGCTATTCTGTAGATCGGATTCTCCTTTGCTTATTTCTAATCACTAGATGACAACGTTAACAGCAATCATGATGTTAACCATGAATACGTATGACCCTAGCTTTAATTGATACTCCAAAGTGTTATTAAATAATTTCTTAGAAAAGATCCAAACCGTGGCTTGATTAGCATGTTAGCCGCATGCTTGGCCAATGCTTCACGATGGAGTTCAAGCTGCATGAGTTCAACTATTTTCTTGCGGCCACTCGAAGCTGATCTCTTGCGCAAGCTATGCGCGAAGTCCAGCACACGTGCTCGCCCTTCCAAAGCCGCTACGCCTACGCCCAAACTCAACGCCAAAGCCGCGTCGTCTGCATCACGTAGAGAACGATCGCGATCCGTCTTTGCGTGTCCGAACGCCTCCTCTGATTCTTCTTTTCTATTTTGTGCGGCTTGAAGAAATATAGTATTTATTTCTTTTTGTCTAGTCTGATTACAGTACTCCAAGCAAAAGAGTACAAACCATAATCCCCAAGCACAATAAACAGGGGACACCTCCCCCTATTTGTAAGAAAACCCTAGAAGAGTTCGCATGCATGTCCACTTGGCCCAACATGGCCCAATACATGCAAACTACCTCAAAACGAATACAACTGCACGCGTACGGCCCACCTGCCGTACTCACGTGACTCACTAGCAACCACGTGCACCGTTCTCTAGTCCGAACGCCCCGCATGACATCCTTGACCACCAAGACCTCGATTCCTCCCTGAACCTAGTCCCGAACCTCAGTTCCTCCATGAACCTAGTTCCGGTCTCGTCATCGACCACGTTCGACCTCAAGCAACACCTGCACATGAACAAACACACAACCGTGTACGAGCACAAGTCCACGACTTGACTCAAGATCAATCCATGCAACCACTCACACGAGCGCATTGCATCAAGCAAAACAATTACCAAGCTATGACAAGCATATAAAATAATCATCTGAAACAGCACATGCACATGCACCACACGCCATGAGAACAACCACTTTGCAATACCAAATTCATCATTAAGCCAATTTTTCATCACATGATTTCACAATCTCCCCCTTGATGAAAACATTGGCAACACCACTTAGAACTGAACATTGGCATTCACCTCACAAGAAAAGTTTTTGAAATCAAAAAGTTTAAAATCAAAAGCCAAAGTGAAAAACACATAATCTCCCCCTTTGACAAATATGCAAAGTGAAAAACTCCCCTTAGGTGAAAATAAGAAAAATCTCCTCCTAAGATGAAAAATGTGTGTGTGAATGTGCAATGTGCCCAAAATTCTCCCCCTTTGACAATGTATTCATCAAGAATACAAAAGAGAGAATAAAATCTTTTTGTTTGTTTTAGTTGCCATTTTTTTATGTAATGAGCATTATAAAATCATCCACAAATGTAACATCCTCCAAGTCATGCTATCAAAAGTATTTGCACCCTCAAATCTACACATAAACAATTTAGAGTAAGCACAACTAGAAATCAAGTACTATTAACGATTTTTTGCATGGCATAATCTCCCTTTCTCAACTATCTCAAAACATGAAAACATTGAATTTTTGTGCATTTCTTTGGTGCTTGAAAAGTTGATTTATTTATTGATTGCAACAAAATATAAAATTGCAAGGAATTATATGTACCATCAGCCTTACTTTTCAACCATGCCAAGCAATGAGCTTAAGGTTTCATGGTTTCGGTCATACACAACCTCTTCCAAGTTCATATCAGAGTGCAATGATAAGCAGTCTCGTAAAGAGGAAGTGCGATAAAGGCATAACCTTGATCTTGCATCTATCAAAAATCACTTTTTGAGCTTTTAGCTCTTTAACCTTGAAAACTTTCACATTGAGCATCTTTTTTAGCAGGATCAAGATAGTTAAGAAAGTTCAACCATGACAAGATTTAATTCAAGTTTTCATTCCATTTAAATAGTCATATCATAAACTACACCATATATGCATAAAGATGAAGTTACAAAGACTTTGTAGCATAGACATGGCTTCAAATCACATATGTGTATCAAATATAATGCTCAATACTTTTTCATTTTCCCTTTTTAATTTTTTTCATTTAAGAAAAAGAAAGAAGAAAGTGTAAACAAAGAATCACAAAGTTTTCACAAACTCCCCCTCAAAACAAGCCCATTGGATGAACAACCCCAAGTTCTCCCCGAATAAAAACAAAACGAGAAGAAGACAAAGGTTCTGTGAAAATGTCTGTCAATTGATGTTCAGTATCCACATGGTGAAGCACAATATTTCCTTTTTCTACATGATCTCGGAGAAAGTGAAATTTAATCTCAATATGCCCAAGAAAGAGAACTACCCAAGAAGTGGCATGAACCAGATTTACTTTTTCTATCAATTCTACATCCTCCAAAATCAGCATTAAAAATAAAACTCTTAAATTAATGCATGAGGAAGCAGAAAGCCAAATGCCAAAATCTTGGGTACTATAAAGATACCTGAAAATTTGCTTGACAGTCTGTCGATGTGAAGTACGGGGGAAAGCTTGAAAACAAGCACACAAGCACAAAGCAAATTGTATATCCAGCCTTCCTCATTCTCAACAGCATCAGCATCTTCATGAACAAAGATACTCTCCCCCTGAACATATGCACTTGTACCTGCACCATTTGGACTAGTGCCTTTTGCGAAAACAGAGGTGGAAGAAGCATCTTCAAAAATAACACTTTCAGCACGAGTGAAGGAGAACCAAATCTTATTACCGAACATGTGACGTGAGCATCCGAAATTTACTAGCCATATGTTCTCCTTCCTCGCTTGAGAAGCCTACATAGAAGCAGAAAGTGTCGAGGTCTTGGTATTGGGGTTAGAAATAAGATGTTTAGGAATCCAGTACTGAGACACACGACGCACAACAGTAGGCACAACACGAGCATTCTTATGCACAAAAATAGATTTGTCTTTTCTCGTGTTCTTAGCAACAAAAGGTGTTTGCATCACCCTAGGCACATAATGGGAAACAAAGCGTGCCTGTCTGAAATTAGACCTAGCCTTAGCTTTTTCTTTCTTTTGTTGTTTGGCTAGTCTAAAGCAAAAATCTACTAAATGTCCATTTCTACCACAATGAGTGCAAGTGTACTTAACAGGATGTTTGACTTTAGAAGTAGAAGCAACATTTGCATTCATCATAGTAGAAGATAGCACTCCAGCAGACTTAAAGACAGTTTTCTTAGGCTCATTGTCAATTTCAAATTTTCCTCCTTCAAGTGCTTTAACAACAGTGGGAACATGTGATTTATGATGAGCATAAGAATCAAAACCTAAACCTTTATTATGAGTGCTGACTTTTGATTGATCCAAAATCATGTTTAGGTTTTTCTTTCCTTTAGTGAAACGTTCTAATGACTTTTCCAAGTAATCAACCTTTTGAGAAAGAGTTAAACAGTTATTACAAAGAACGTCCACTTTTTCTTTTTGCTTGCGACAAGTTGAGCATGAAAGAACCTCATGTGTAAGAAGATCATCAGTCAATTGAGAAACCCTAGCATTTGCATCTTTCAATTTCAATTCAAGAGTTGAGCATTTAGAACAAGTAGTTGAATCATGCAAATTATCAGTGGAACAGCTAGCATCTTTAACATGTTTCTCATTTTCCTCATGTCGATGTAACAAGAAGGCATGTTCTTTCCTAAGCAAGGTGAGCTCATTGTAAATTAAGTCACATGATTTGCAAGTATCATCATCAGGAATCAAAGTTTTAAGTCTAGCAATTTCAGCATTCAATGATTCAACAACAAAATCATGTTTCTTAATTTTCTTATCACGTTTATGAAGCAATTTACCAAGTCGAGCAACAGCAATAGCTAATTCATCATAGGAAGGATCTACCTCATTGAAGTCGCTGTCATGATCGTCCTCAGTGAAGCTGTCACTGCTTTTGGCCATGAGACACAATCCCGTCAACTCATGCTTGCTTGGAGTTGCATCGTCCTCGCTGCTCTCCGAATCCACATTGCTCAAATTGACTTGTTCAAGAGCGGAAAGAACTCGGTGAACCACCTTGCGATTGATGAAGCTCTTTTTCTTTCTATAAAATTTCTTCTTTTCTTTTCTTTTGTCGTTGTCCTTCTCATCCCATGATGCTTTACCTGCAAGTTTAGGACAATTTGTACGAATATGGTTGAGGTCACCACACTCATAGCATCTTGGAGGACCACCACCACCTCTCTTCCTCATTCCCACATTCTGCAAAGCTTTGTTAAAGCGAGAAGAGAGTGATGCCAAGTCTTCTTTCAGAAATTCCTCAATCTGTTCATTGGTTAGTGATGACAAGAAAGACAAGGCAAAATTTGAAGAAGTATTGTTAGGAGACATGCTAGTTTGAGAGGATAAAGCAATTGATTTATGTCCATTCTTCCTAGCAAGGACATCCAACTCATGAGTCTTCAGCTTAGAGTAAAGAACATCTAATGTGAGTGTGCTCATGGTAGTAGATTCTTGTATATATGTTACTTTCATCTCCCACACCGATATGTCCAAAGCACTAAGCAATTGTCGAGCATTTTCAGCATCAGTGTAGCTAACTCCAACAGCACGTAGATTGCTAAGAATTTTATTGAAACGTGCAAAGAAGTCATCTACAGATTCACTAGGTTTCATCTCAAAACGCATGTATTCTTTTTTGTAAATATCTTGACGAACCTCTTTGACAGTGTTAGAACCCTCATGGTAATCACAAAGAGATTTCCATACCTCATATGCGGATCGAAGATGAACCACTCGATCAAAATCGCTGCGTCCCAAGCCTTGGATGATCAAGTTGCGCGCCTTACTATTTGCTTCAACATGTGTGCGATTGGTGTCGTTGACGTTGCCGTTTGCAGGGACTTCATATGGCTTGTAAACCTTCTCCCAAATTGCGAAGCCCTGCGCCTGAATGAACGCCTCCATCTTTGCTTTCCAAAACTGAAAATCAACACCATCGAAAACACAAGGTTTTGTCGAATACCTATCCATCGCTACGGTTTCTAATCACCGGTTAAGATTAATTAGAAAGACCAAGCTCTGATACCACTTGTAGGATCGATATATACTAGTATAGCAATCAGAGGGGGGTGAATGATTGTGCGGAAGCTAAAAACAATTTTTTGATCTACTAAAAATTCACCCCAATTCGGAACAAAATAATTGCTTCGGTTTAATGCAAAAACAGATTGATAAACGCTCACTAAAATGCTAATTCCCGGAGATCCAACTGTTAGATTGATGTGAAATTTTTACTGAAGAAACTAGATTCAATTTAGAAACTAACCCAACAAGAATTGGCTCAATCGGATCTACAGATCAAAAGTTATAAGCTTCGCAAGTTGACTGTGCCAAAAGTGACGCGAATTGATTAAACCCTAATTTCGTGATTAAACAAAATCTACAAGAAATTAACCAATCAAACTTTGTAGATCAATAACTTAATGCCCTAGAACTATTTTGGATGAATCAAATCAAAATTATGATGCTAAAACAGTGAATCAATCTAAGATCAAAAGCAAGCATGCAAAGCAAATCACCTCTGTTTGTTTTGTCGGAAGACTTACAGTGCTATATTACCTTCGTTGCTATTCTGTAGATCGGATTCTCCTTTGCTTATTTCTAATCACTAGATGACAACGTTAACAGCAATCATGATGTTAACCATGAATACGTATGACCCTAGCTTTAATTGATACTCCAAAGTGTTATTAAATAATTTCTTAGAAAAGATCCAAACCGTAGCTTGATTAGCATGTTAGCCGTGCATGCTTGGCCGACGCTTCACGGGTGGAGTTCAAGCCGCATGAGTTCAACTATTTTCTTGCGGCCACTGCCGATCTCTTGCGCAAGCTATGCACGAAGTCCAAAGACACGTGCTCGCCCTTCCAAAGCCGCCGCCTACGCCCACTCAACGCCAAAGCCGCGTCGTCTGCATCAGAGAGAACGATCGCGATCCGTCTTCCGTGTCCGAACGCCTCCGATTCTTCTTTTTCTATTTTGTGCGGCTTGAAGAAATATAGTATTTATTTCTTTTTGTCTAGTCTGATTCAAGATCTCCAAGCAAAAGAGTACAAACCATAATCCCTAAGCACAATAAACAGGGACACCTCCCTATTTGTAAGAAAACCCTAGAAGAGTTCGCATGCATGTCCACTTGGCCCAACATGGCCCAATACATGCAAACTACCTCAAAACGAATACAATCGCACGCTGCACGCCCACTGCCGTACTCACGTGACTCACTAGCAACCACGTGCACCGCTCTCAGTCCGAACGCCCGCATGACATCCTTGACCACCAAGACCTCGATTCCTCCCTGAACCTAGTCCCGAACCTCAGTTCCTCCATGAACCTAGTTCCGGTCTCGTCATCGACCACGTTCGACCTCAAGCAACACCTGCACATGAACAAACACACAACCGTGTACGAGCACAAGTCCACGACTTGACTCAAGATCAATCCATGCAACCACTCACACGAGCGCATTGCATCAAGCAAAACAATTACCAAGCTATGACAAGCATATAAAATAATCATCTGAAACAGCACATGCACATGCACCACACGCCATGAGAACAACCACTTTGCAATACCAAATTCATCATTAAGCCAATTTTTCATCACATGATTTCACAACCTCAGTTTCTTTCCAGGTATGCTGTGTACATACCATGTGGCCGCTGCATGCGTAGTGAACAGGCACTGTCTCACTCTATGCAAACCCTAAATAAATAGTGAAAGCGTATGAGTTACTCACAGCCTCACAGGGTTCATCTGGGTGGGAGACATTGGACACGTGGGAGTCAGCAGATTTCGCAGTTTAGTGGGGGCCCTGGATGGACGAATCAATGAATTAACATGATTACACGACATTTAGGCTAGTACTTAGCATGGCGTCCCATCCTTGGGAGTTGGGACCAGTTGCAAGTTGCAAGGCCCTCCTCCTCATCGATACATGTCTTCCCTTATCCTTGGAAGATACCTCGAATCTATATCCTAAGACAGCAGTGTCATTTAGTTCACCTCATTGAGAGATAAAACTTGAGCTTTTTTTACCCTACACTAAATTTAATATGGACCGTTTATTCTTTTTATCAAATGATTCAAATTATTTCTTATTTATAAGAAGTGTTTCTATGTTTTCTCTACCAATACAAGTTGTATAAATCTTGAAGCAAGCGAATACGTAATAATCATAATCTACCATTCATTCATGCATTAATATTTATGCTTTCTCCGACAGTAGAATAATAGAAACATCATCAACAAATCAATGGCTATATCTTATTTTTACTCTTTATTGTATACTACTAATATAATGCACTATAAAATTCTTAGTTTCAAAGATGACGCCCTGGGATCACGTTTTGCTTACCTTTTTCCCTCTTGCGAGATAGACTGATGGTTGTGCTAGCGTGTGCGGTGTGCAGGTGTGTGCTCCTGCTTTTTTATTCTTACCGGCTCTTACTGAAATATTACACTGGAAATGTTGAGTTGGGCTGGCCCAGGATGCAACGGAGTGGCCCTGTTGGAGTCAGTGCAGGACAGCCTAACTGGTCAGTACAGAGCGCAGGCGTAATTAATCTCTGCATTGGCCATGTAGCGGCGGATGCGGCGGAGCAGATCCTCCGGGATCGCCGTGGTCGAGGAAGGCGGTGGCATTGAGGACGATGTTGGCTACGGTCGTACAAGCGCCGCCGTTGCCACCATGCTCGAACTTTCTGTTACGCCCTTGCCACCATTCACGATCATGGGCCGTTAGATCAATGTTGTGTGGCTCTCATTGATGAGGAATTAACGATTGGTGGTGTCACGTTTTTGCAAGGCCCTCTCCAAATTACCATTTTACATACATGGTCGGATGGAGGCGGAGCACCGGCGACCGGCGGCGGCCGCATCGGGCCAGGTGCCGTTCGAAGGTCTTCCTCGCTGACGATTGTCTCCCACGAGGCCGTTCCTCTTGATGCCCTTATGAGGTGAGCAGGGCCGTTCCTGGGCCAGGGCAGTAGGGGCGACGGCCCAGGGCCCCCGAGAACTAGGGGCCTCCCGCCGGCCCTAGGCCCAGTACTAGGCGGAGTCGCTGTAGCCTGTAGGGCAAATCCATTAGCCCTAGGCCCAGTACTAGGCGGAGAATTAGTTTGATTTGCAGCAGAATAGTACTTCAGAATCAGACTGCTTTTATTAAAAATAGATATATCCTGGAGAGTGTAGTTACTGCTCATGAGATAATTCACAAAATTCATCGTGAAAAAAAACAAAGGTTTGGTGTTGAAGCTTGATTATGAAAAAGCTTATGACAGAGTGAATTGGAGCTTTCTTCTTGATATTATGTCTAAGAGAGGTTTTGGGACTAAATGGCAGAATTGGATTTCTTCTGTTTTAAAAAATGGCTCTGTGGGAGTCAAAATTAATAATACGGAGAGTAATTTTTTTCGAACAGGAAAGGGTTTAAGACAAGGCGACCCGTTATCCCCGATTCTTTTTAACTTAGTTGCTGATGTCTTTACCAGGATTCTTTATAAAGCTACTAACGAGGGGCTTATTTCGGGTTTATGTGATGACTTTTGTCCTGGGGGGATCACTAGTTTGCAATATGCAGATGATACTCTGCTGTTTATGAAAAGTGAAGAAAGAATAGCTCTAAATTTGAAGTGGTTCTTAATTTGTTTCGAGCAAATGTCTGGGATGAGAATTAATTTTCATAAGAGTGAGTTAATCTCTGTGGGCTGTGATAATAGAGAACTAAAAAGGTTTGCTAACATTCTCAGTTGTAAAGAAGGAGCGTTCCCTATCAATTATTTAGGTATCCCCCTGCATTATGATAAAATTAAGAAGGAAGATTTCCAACCTCTTTTGGATAAAATGTTGAAAAGGATTGCAGGTTGGAGAGGAAAATTACTTTCATATAGCGGCCGTTTAGTCTTGATTAAGTCTTGTTTAGCTAGTATTCCGATTTATCTGTTATCTTTCTTTAAATTCCCTGAATGGGCTCTTGACCTAATCAATTCTCATATGGCTAAATGTTTGTGGAATAATTTTGAAGGACATAATAAACTTCACCTGGCTAACTGGCAGTTGGTGTGCATGGATAAAAAATATGGTGGGCTTGGTATTCCCAATCTGAGAAATATGAATAGGTGCCTTTTAGCTTCTTGGACTAGAAGATTCTACAATAAGGAGTCGAAAATTTGGAAAAAGTTAGTAGATTTCAAATATAATGTTGATAATCCCAATATTTTTGCTAGCAAACATAATCATGCTTCTGTTTTCTGGAAAGGGGTGCTGTGGGCTATGCAAGCTACTAAATTCGGTTATAGGTGGAATGTTGGTAATGGTAGGAAGATTAGATTTGGGGAGGATGTTTGGTTCGGTTCTTCGTGTTTGAGTTTTGGGATTTGTATAGCTTGGTTAATGAAAAAGGTCTTGTTATTGCTGATATTTGGGATGGAAATAATTGTAAGTGTACTTTTAGGAGATCGTTCTCTGAAGATTTGATGATAAGGTGGTTTGATTTGATGGAGGTGATGAAAAGTATAAGATTGGTAGATGATGATGATGCCCTGATTTGGCAATATGAGAGTAATGGCATTTACTCGGCTAAATCCTTGTATGCAATTATTAATTTTAGAGGAGTGATCCCTGTTTTTGTGCCGGCTGTTTGGGATCTTCTTGTCCCTCCAAAAATCCAGCTTTTCCTTTGGTTATTGTCTCATGATAAACTT
This sequence comes from Rhipidocladum racemiflorum, assembly GCA_036346355.1. Lineage (NCBI taxonomy): Eukaryota > Viridiplantae > Streptophyta > Magnoliopsida > Poales > Poaceae > Rhipidocladum > Rhipidocladum racemiflorum. Next base: position 81,008,818 of record CM070573.1, on the reverse strand, counting down.
ATGACTAGGAACAATCTCTTCAAAAGAGGAATTGATAAGGGTATAGCCTGTAGCTTTTGCATGGAAGCCGAATCTACTACCCATCTTTTTTTTTATTGTGTGATTGCTAAAAGTGTTTGGAATATTGTGAGAGAATTCTTCGATATTAACATTGGCTATAATTTTGAATCTATGGCTCGGTTTTGGATTAGTAATAAGAGAAACGCTGTTTTAAACATAGTATGTGCTGCAGGTTTGTGGAGCATTTGGAGATGTAGAAATAACATGACTTTTCGTTTTCAGATTTGGAGCAATGTGAAAACTGTTTGGAGGATGGTACTTGTTTCCTTGAGGGATTGGAGTCCTATGTACAAAGAAGGAATGCTTATCAAGATAAACCAATATTGCGATGTCCTGATTTCCAAACTAAGATCTCCGTTGTCGCTGGAGAATGGAATGAGTTAATGGATAAAGATTCTATTCTGGTGATTCAACTAAAGCCTCAATTCCGAAAGAAATGACTGGGTTGACAGATTGTCTAAGACTTTCTACAAATCGCTTAGGAGCCCTGTTCGGTTTGTTTGATCTTAAAGCTGTTCTGAGTTGTATCGCTGATGGTATGTGGTTTGCTTAGTCGCTGAGTCTGATAGAAAAGAAAGGGTCATAAGTTTTTGTATTATTCAGCTTTGGTGCTTGAATGTTTCTGAGGTGGAGATAGCCTCTAACTCTGTACTAAGATTTTCTTAATAAAAATCTGGGGCATCTGTGATGTCCTCCTTGATCTAAAAAAATTATCCATTCATCCATCGCTCCAGAGGCCAGCCTGGCTTGTCTCCTCGGTTCCCCACTCCAATTGCTCGTGGATTCATTTGCCTCGTCTCCTCGGTTCTCCCCGCCGCAGCCATTCCCCAAAATCCCAATCCCTCTCCCCACTTCCCAGCTCTCCCCACCGCTGCCATGCCATCACTGCTTCCCTTCCCTAGGCGGCTCGGCTACGGCAACGGCAACGGCAAGGCGCAAGGCTCACCACCAATTTATGGAGCTCAAGTCGTCGATTCGTCACCCTTCCCGGCGACCCGGACGAGCGCCTTCACCACCCCACCGAAAGTCTTCGGCTCTTCGCCCAATCGCCCTTGGCCCAGCGACTCCGCGGCTCCGCCGACCGCTGGTAGTCCGCCCCGTCGCCCCGGCCGGCCGCCTCGCCTGAGCCCTGGCGGCACTGCCACCCTTGGCGGCTTAGTGGCGTCTCGCCCCGATAGGCCAGCAGCTACTCCGACGTCAAGCCGCTCCCCATCGCCGACATCGCCGTAGAGGTACAGAACTGTCTTGTTGAGCCCAACATTGGAAGGATTAAAAACTGCTTGATGCAATCTTAGATTGTGCTGAAACCTGAAAGTTCAGTCTTTTGTTGCCGTATCTTTGGAAATAACATGTGTATGTTGGCTATCACGGTTCACGGAATGACAGAAATCAGGATTTGTTGGTCCGTTTGATTGATTAATTTTTGAAATTGTATTGATCTCAATTCTCTGTAGAGCTATAGGATTTGTCAGGTAGAACTACACCTGTATGTACATATATTTGCTCGCATGAATTTTATACACCAATTCTCTGTAAGCGAACAAATAGGACTTCTTCAGATGCATTTTTTCAGGATATCAGAAAAAAACAGTGTATGCAAATGTGGACTTGAAAATAGGACTTCTTCAGTAGCCTTGAATTGTATAAGGGGACTGTGGATTGAAAATAGGACTTCTTCAGTAGTCTGGAATTGTATAAGGGGACTGATGATGGAATGAACATTAAGATATATCTTGATAAATATGCAACATTTTTCCATTGAGCGTGCACAGATAATTAAGGATCCCAATTTGTTCGCCCTGATGAGTGTATGCAAATGTTCAAATGCATGCTGTTAGATGCTGTTAGGTGTTTGTGGCAGCTGCACTTGTGGATTTGTATTCAAAATGTGGAAACTTGGATGGAGATATACAATTCAAGGCTATGAAGTATAATTATGCATTCGGCATTCCAGAACATATGTGAATCCTTGTCATGTATTGATGTATATATTATTCTATTGATGTGATTAACAAAGCCTCAAGAATCTCTATTCATGTGACATGATGCTTAGTAATATTTCTTTCTTCTATAGACCATAATTCATGTTGTCTTTAAATTATTGAATATATTAGATATTGATTGATACATATATATAAACTGTGTTCTAAGTTTTTTTAGATTATAGGGCCCCCACTTCTGGCTTCGCCCTAGGGCCCCCAAACTGTTTGGAACGGCCCTGGAGGTGAGGAGCGACAGCATCTCGCCGACGGGGAGCAAGTCGATTGAGGGCAGGAAAAGCACCGCGATGGAGTCCAACATTGCCCTCAGGAAATCAAGGATAGGTCTCTGAGTCCGGGATCCCAAGAGCATGTGAATAGAACTTGCACTGTGGTTTTTGTAAATTGACTTGATCTAGTGTTGATCATCACATGGCTAAGAGGATCAATCTCATAGACTTCAGGATTTATTTACTAAATATTTTTGTAAATATATCTTGAGTTGTTTACGAAATGTGTTTTCACAAATTGGTTGGAGTTTGAATAAAATTCTTTGAGCATGAGTTGAGATGTTACAAATGTGTTTTGTAATTAGGAGTGATCATGTATTGATCACCATTGTGCTCAAAGAATTCTTTGTTGAGCTTTTAGAAAAATGATTTTTGTTGAAAATCTTGTTTTCTCCTGAGACCAGCACTACCAACGGTGGTAAGGCGGTAGCCACAGTAGTAGTACCGCTTATGGGAGCGGTATTGCCGCTCGGCCGGTACTACCGACCCTAATATGCCAGTAGTTATTTTTCAATGGGGCATGTTTTTTGGTGCCCAAGTCCTAGTTGGCACTACCACTCATGTGGGCTGGTACAGCCGCTGGTCCAGCAATACCGGGCGTAAGACGCCGATAGTCATATTCCAGAGAGGAGTGTCTCTGGAGGTGGCTGAGGCCAGCAGTACCAGCCAGTGGGGCCGGTACTGTTGGAGGAGCGGCACTACCGGGCGTTTGCCTGTGGTAATGCTGGGAAACTAGCCGTTGGCCGACCGTTGAGGTCAAGGCCAACACTACCAGGCCTCTAAGGCTGGTAGTGCAGAATTTGCTGAATTTTGGCAGATTTGCCACCGCCCCGGCGGCTAGATTTCGTGTGGGGGCTTTGGTTGGTGGTTCTTGCCTATGGTTTTGCTCTTGAGTGTTTGTGGGAGGTTTGTGCATGTGTTGCACACCTCAATTTGGTTCTTGAGCAAAGAGAGAGCCTAGATTGCATGTGTTGCATCTAGAGTAGATTGAGGGCATTATTGTGCATGTGTTGCACTTGAGAAGAAGCCTAGTGCATGTGTTGCACTTAAGTGGTCATCGGAGCGCATGTGTTGCGCTAAGTGAAGCTCAAGCGGAGACTCAGCTTGTTACTCTTGGTGGTTGTTGCCATCTAGACGGCGTAGGAGCGTCGTGCGTGGGAGCTCTCAAGGTTTGTGAGAAGCCCCGGCAATGTTTTTGAAGGTTGGAGTTAAGCCTACTCGGAAGTGTGAAAATCTTCCACCAGTGGATTTGAGGCGGGTGCTCAAGTGTGGAGCCGGTCCAAAGTGAGTTGGGCTTGCCTCAACATGAATTAGGGGAGATATGTTAAGTCTCCGAGACCATGGTAAAATATCGGTGTGTCCCCTTGTGTCTCTTGCTTTACATTATTTCAATTCTTATTCATATTGCTTATTTGTGTAGAATTGCTTATTCTTGATTAGAGATATAATTTAGTTAGTGCACTAGTGTGCCTAGTTGATTTAGGTTTTAATTATCAAAACCTTAGTTTATCGTTTTCGCATTATTATTTGTTCGGTTTTGACATAGGGTTTGATTATAATGTATTCATAATCGTTGAGTAGAATTTTTTTTAAAGATGCCTATTCACCCCCCATCTAGTCGTATCCTCGACCCTACACTGTCTTGCATAAGCATTGCTCCAATCCAAACCCACTCACACCAGTCTCTAGCTGGAAGGGTTTGTTAAAATATAGGAGTGCCAAAACTGGGCATGATGTCATTATCTTCTTTAGTTTCTCAAAAGCATCAGTTTGTTCTGACCCCTAATTGAAATTGTCCCTCTTTAGCATATCAAAAAGTGGTCGGCATATCTTACTATACCCTCTAACAAGCCTATGGTAGTATCCAGTGAGTCCTAAGAATCCCCTCAACTTAGAGATGTTGTCAGGTGTCGGCCAATTGATCACATCAGTCTTAGCACCGCTTGCTACCTAAATCTCAACCGTGCGGCCGTGCCCATGCCCCGTCGGGCGTTGTAGGTGTTTCACCCATCCATAGGCCACAAGCCCATGCATCCACCCAAGGGACACGGTTGCTCACGCGGCCCGCCTGTTAGCAGTGCATGTCGCGCGCCCTGCGCCCTCTCAGGCTTTCGCGAGTGTGCACCGTCTCGCAACACGAACACGCCCGGCGTTGTCGTGTGCGGCTCGGCGCCGGCAATCCTGCACCCGCCATCTCCTCCTAGCCCTGTGCTGCGTGGATAGGGGTAAAAATGGGTTGGATATAGACGGATATTGCTCTTTCCGTATTCTAATTCATATTTTTATCTCGGATTCGGAATCGAATACGAGCTGGTTAGATACGGATATGAATCCGGGTTATTCGGGATACGGATAAGGAAAGGATTTGTGAGGATTCTGATCGAAAATAGATAAAGATATACGGATAATGCACACATATATAGAGTAATATATTTTGAATTACACCATATGAGCACATGACCATAGTAGCAAGTAGGGGCGTAAAAAAAGTTAGAGCTCGTAAGCTACTCGAGCTTGGCTCGGTCCATGCTCGATTTGAGCTCGGTTTGAGCTCTAAATGGGCCGAACTCGAGCTCGATATCGAGCTCGCAAGCTTCGCCTCACTGAGCTCGAATAGCTCACGAGCCTACTCGAGCTTGGATCAAGCTTCCGTAAACCAAGCTTAGTCGAGCTGAGCTTACTCAGGCTTGTTACTGAGCTTACCGAGCTTACCAGGTTTACTGAGTTTATGCGAGCCTACCGAGCTTATCAAACTTACCGAGCTTACTTGAGCCGAGCTCAAGCCTGGACCGAGCCGAGCTCGAGCCTGGATCAAGGCTCGGACCCCAACTCGAGCTCAGCTCGAGCCTTACCGAGCATGAGCATGGGAGCCCCAAGCCCACTCGAGCTCGCTCCATTTACAGCCATAGTAGCAAGTTATATATCAACCAAACCCAGTATACATCATAGAAAGAATATGCTACTTTAGATTCAATAGAACCAACTAAATTTTCAATATAAATGGGCTCTCCATGAAAAAAATTGGATTAAATGTGTTGAACCTTACTGATATCCGAATAGGAAATTTGGATAACCGATCCAGATGTCCGATACGAATACCCAAATAGGAAAAATTCGGATATCCGAATAGGAAGAATCCGAATATTCGGATATTGTCTCGTATTTACTGGATATTGGCTATTCCGTATCTGATCCTGGATCCGAATTCAAGTATCCGAATCCCATCCCGGATCCGACCGGATAGTTAAATCCGGTCCCGGATCGGGCGAAAATATTCGGTCCAATTTTCATCCCTATGCGCGGGCGCGGTGCCTGGGGTGGCCGAACCACGCCTCACGGAGCGAATCCATCATGCATTGGCGTTAGGTGTTTGCCTGTGATGGCAACTCTGCCTCACCTCACCTCCATCGTGAAGCTCCTCTCCTGACAAGTAACAACACCTGGTTGGTGGGGTTCGTACATCGTTATACATGTCCTAATCCACATCATTGCGAGGTGTTTTAGGGGAAAACGTCGTTGGCTAACACGTGTTGCACAAACCTGCTATTGGCTATTGCAGTTAGGGTTGTAAATAAGCCAAGCTTGAGCGAGCTTGGGCTCTCAGGCTCGAGCTCAGTAAAATTCAAGCTGAGCTCGAGTTAGGGTCCGAACCTTGATTCATGCTCGAGCTTGATTCAATCCAAGCTCGAGTAGGCTCGATCTCGACTCGAGTAAGCTCTGTAAACCTGGTAAGCTCGGTAACAAGCTCGAGTAAGCTCTGTTCAAGGAAACTTAGTTCAAGCTCGAGTAGGCTAGTGAACTATTCGAGCTCGGCTCGGTGAAGCTTGTGAGCTCGAGATTAAGCTAGAGTTTGGCTCGTTTGAAACCCAAATCGAGCTCGAGCCGAGCCTAGACCGAGCCGAGCTCGAGTGTTCATGAGCCCAAGCTTTTTTTATAGCCCTAGTCACAGTGTCACAAATATGAGAAATGCTAAAAAATGGTCCAACAATATACCATTCATATGTTGGATAAAAAAATAAGCTTGGCTCAATCTCACTAATCTCTCTCTCTCAGAAACCTTCACCATCGATTCCGAGATCCGGATAGCCAACACCTCTGGCTCTGGCTCCGGCAATGACTCGCAGCTGACACCTCTCCCTCCATCGCCGCCGACGGGTTTACCACGCCCCCTAGATGTAGAGAGAGACTGGGTGTCTGATTACACACTGATTGATATGGGGCGAGTCGATCTTTTATCTCCCTTGTCGAGATTCATGGTTGGTTGAGAGTGGTAGCATCTTGAGGGAGAGGCAAAGGTACAATGATGAGCAGTGATGGAGAACGATGGTTTGAGGAGGAGGACGGATGGTGGAATGGAGTGGTGGTGGCACTGAGAATATTAGGTTGCACAGGGTGGCTGGCGGGAAGGGGGAGATGGCAGCACGGTGAGGCGACGAGCTCACCACCGTTCGCTGGGGGATGAGGGTGGGAACCGGGCCTGCGCCTACAACGCAGACTGCACCAACAACGTGGAACACACCAACAATACCCTGACTTGCCGTCGGTCGCGCGCTATCGACTTGTGGCCATCGATGCCACGATGTGGACAATCATGGCATCGACACACATATCTGGGGTGGGCGGAAAGAGGTGGGGGAGGGAGAGGGAGAGAGGACGACGGAGAAGACGGAGAGATGGAGCGGGAGGGAGAGCACGAGATAGCGATTGAGAGGCGGAGAGGTAGAGGGGGAGAGAGAGGCGAAGGGGAGGTGGAAACGGTGGTGTGCCCATGGCGATAGTGACAACGATGACGCCCACACCCCGGGCAGCCCACAGGGCACAGCCCAGGTGAGCACTCCCCACCCTCTCCCACAGTACAATAGGGCCATGCTTGGGCTGACAAGGCCCGAAGGGGACCTTGCGTGCCGTAGGGCCACGCCTGGGCTCGTGCGAAGGCAAAGTGGACCAGGTTGCCACATCACAATGGGCTAACTGGAGTTGGCCACCACGGCACGGTCCTAGCCTGTGAGCCATGGAGGTGAGGGAGAAGAAGAAGGAGGGGATTGCAGCTGGAGGAGCTGAAGCCAGAAGAGGATTAGAAGTAGAAAAGAAGGATGACGACAGTTGAATGCTATGCAATTCTGATCTTTTTTAGAGCATGTACAATAAAATCATCTTAGTTTACTCTTAGCATGTACATATCAGCTTTATTCTATGTAGAAGAAAGTGAAAAGAGGAGAATGAAGAGAGCCGATGGTCATGCAAGAGCTAGCATCGCACTGGAAACAAAATAGATTAGTATCTATAGATAACCTTTAGAGATAGTTATTGTATCGTTTGGTTTTATTGCTTACTCTAAATGATAAAGATAAGAGACAGAGTAAGTAATTGGTTTTATCATTGCACCAGCTCTTACGATGAAATTGATGCCCATGTGCTGCGTGTTGCGTCACTTTCCAGCGTCCACGCGCTCGGCGCTGCTTGTCATGCCCCGAGCGACAACAAACCTAAATTAAGCAGATGCTACCGCTTTCATCACATGGGCTATTTGGATTCGCTGAGCTCCTTAGGCCGTTGCTAGCAATTCTTTGTGCGAACGCTTCTGTCACCTGTCGTCTCGACCCTGGCCTCGACTGCCGAAACTGTCGGTTGTTTAGTTCGCTGAGTGGCTCGGTCGCCACTAAGAACAACTGTAATTCTGAAGCAAAAGAATGCCTGCAACATGTGCAGTATTAACCACTAGCATAAAAGAAATATATATCCTGTTAGCTATATGAAAAAAGATACGACTGTCAATAGAACTTCCATAAAATTAGGTCTCTGTAAACATTTTGCACCTGCACGATTTTTAAAGATTCACGTCAAAAGCTACGTTTTGATGACGATACCATCTGTAAAACATCTCACATCTATAAAAAACGAACGAGAGAGAGAGGAATGATACCAGTTACTTAGCGTGATTATTGAAGGAAATTACGTAGGCAACCGATGCTAATCGGAGCAAACAGGTTTCAACCGCTACATTTTTTATCTAGCTCCGCGGTGATGATCAAGAGGGAGACTAGGGAACGGTATACCGTTTCAACGGTATAGCCGTGAAACTTATCAGTTTCAATGTTGTTTTATGAGTTTCAGTGTTTAGTTTCATCAGTTTTTAGTGCTAAGTTTCATGAGTTTCAATGTAAAAATTCACAAGTTTCATGAGTTTCAGAGGTATACCATTCCGTTTCTTAGTTTTTCTGGATGATCAAAGCAGGTATCTTATTTATAAGCAAAAGGGCGTTTTGTTCTCTCTTTCGCGACGATAAAGATAACATCCACATGTCAGATACGATGAGGCTATCTGCACTGTGTGGCACCCACAAAGCCAGCAGTGCAACTTTGCAAGACAGGCCAACCCAATGGCAGGCACACACGCTACAAGCTGTGTCGTGGTTTGTGCGCCATGTGTAGCACGTGCGAATATCATGTGTGCAAACAAACCTCCCTTCGAGGACTGACCGGCAAAGAAAGCCAAAATTTTGTCTTAATATATTATTAAGAGGTATTAAAAATTTAAATAGCTTTCGCGACCAAACCAACTAGAATAAAGCCACAACTATTCACGAGTGCTAGCACGTTGCAATTGGCACTGGCATCTTATATAAGAGCAACTAGCCGCTCATCTCGCAATATTCTTCTCTTGCAGTTCACTGATCTCTCCTCTGCAGACACTTGATCGCCTGAACAAGCACATACTGAAGTGCTCCACAGGCAGCAGACATGATTCCAAGTGCTCCAAGCCTCTTCCACGTCGAAGAGGGGGAGGCCGCCGTGAGGCAGGTGACGTCGATGGCGGCATACGGCGAGCTCGTCGGGCTCCGGCTGATCATACAGTCGTCGTCGCCGAGGCAGCAGCGGATGGCCGTCCTCAGGAGGTCGGCGATGAGGTTCCCGGCGACGAGCGCGTCCAAGCGCCAGGAGAGTGGCCGGAGCAGGTTCGTGGGGCTGGAGTTCTTGAAGTGCTGCTTCTGCTGCCACAAGAAGCTGGACGGCGACATGGACGTCTTCGTGTACAAGTACGGGTTGACCTTCGTTAGCCCCTCTGATACTGACGTAGCACACGGCTGACGATGAGCGGAGGCACTTACGGTTCATGGGGTTCGTGCGATTTTTTGCAGGGGAGAGCAAGCGTTTTGCAGCGCTGAATGCCGGTGCCGGCAGATGGCGAAAGAGGAGAGGCGAGAGGTCGAAGTCTTGGTCAGGAAACGCCGCGACGCCTTCCACAGCCGGCGTGCGGCACCGGAGAAGATGACAGGATCGAATCGGCACGCGACAGTGCAAACCGCTGCATGATGATCGAATCGATATGAAATACCTGTGAAAAGCTAGATCGAGCTCGCTCTCCGCTAATTTCTGAAGAAGTTTCCGCTGCCTCCTTAATTTGCAGCAGGGATCAAGGAGGATGAGGTCAACTTTTATTAGCCCCAGTTTTTGTTGTCCTCCTCCGTTAATTGTACCGGTAGACTTGTGTTTTCTGTTCTAACCAGTACGAGGAAGTGGTTAAAACTGACCGACTCAAAAATAAAGTGGCCAAATGACTCAAATTACATGGAGCCTGCTTGGTCGTGTCTGGTGATCTGTGTTCACAGCTCCATATACTGTCACATGCATGTACAGACTCCAGCCAAGGAAACAAACACTGCCCGTCATGTGGCAAATGACAAGACGAGAGCATGCAAATGCCACGCGACTTTGATGTAGCAAAGCAAGATGATCGATGTAGCAGTAAACCATCCAAGGAGTTCCTAGAAATTTTGACGGTTTAGTGTTGGAACAAAGAATCTCATACATGATCACAGTTAGTTAACACAGTTTAGCAACCATGAGGTCACACGATCTTTCAGAAATCCTGCGAATAATGCTTGGTTAGCGTGAGCACTCGAATTGTGTTCTTCAACCAAAGCACGAGTATCCTCGCAAAAAGGAGAATAAAAAAAGCATGTGTACCGACTTGTTGATCCAACCGCCGGTTTGACTCGTCCAAACCCAAACTTAGGAACGAACGGCTCTGATCAGGCTGGGACACGCACTCTAGTTTGATCCAAATCGTTCGTCCGAGATCGGACAGCCGCGGTGCCTCCGAACCGTACTGCATCAACAGGCGGAACTCGCAAGTCGCAACTAATGGCCGCCGCACGCCAGCCCTGCCTCGTCCCCGCCTCCGGTCGCGGCGCCACCCCTCCACCGCCGGCATCTAATGGCCGTAGGTTCACCCTCGCCACCTATCTCCCCCCGCTTTGCCCCGTCCCATTCCCTATCTCACTTGCACGCGCTCCCTCCGTCTTCTTCCTTGCGCTCTTCGCCGATCACGGGCACTACCCGACGGGATCGGCTCCACGTTGAGCGCCAAGTGTTCGATTCTTTCCCCCAATGGGATAGTTTATAGTTCTATACCCCGGTTGCTATTTGCTAAAGTTGATTGTAAGGTAATATCTTATCTTTGCCCAGTTTGCCCTGCAGCTAAGTGGGCCAAAAGGCTGCTTTCCCTTCCCAGAATGTGTTAGTGTGACTATGTTGTTTCTGTTGATTGTAGTTGACCTTGCTCCTAATTTTGTTTGCTAAAGTACATTGGTACCTTCACTTGAATTGGATTTGAGCACATATAGCTGACGGTGGCTTGCCAAATTTCCTGTTAGCGAGCGATCAGTTTTCTCACTAACCTTCTTTTTGCCCAACATGTTTCATCACACTCAATTTTGCAGCAGAATCTAAAGTTAATTTTTTACTTGTTTAGATTGATCTTTGCACGAAAACTCACTGTCATTTCCATTTTTCATTGACCATGCTTTCTTTTATTGCTAGTCAATTTTTTATTGGTTTCTATATATATTGAATTGCATTGGTCAGTAGACCTGGCAGGCATTTGTTGCCACCTCCATGATTGACTGATTGTTTAGAAAGAATTGCCTCATTTATTTGTTATTAATACACATGATCCAACATGAAGTTACTCAATGTTCTAATATCTCTCTATAAATTGTGCTGAGCAGAGGTTGGTGAAGCATTTGATTTTTGAGGTATTTTCTGTGGCAGAAATTGACATGGTGGCATGGGGAATGCTGGTGAGGAGCATGCTGTTTACAATGTCTTGGGTACAGTCTGTGGATAAAGATAAACCTCTCAACCTTTTTTCCATGATGATGGGCAGAGGCATAAGGCCCATCAGAGTTTACCTGTAATATACTAGTTCATGCTCTTCACCCCAAGGGATTATTGGATAATGCAAAGAAACTGTTAACCGATATATTGGGTGAACATGAGGTGACAAATCTAGTAACGGCAAGATCCTCAACCTTACATATGGATGGGCAATGCAAGAATGGGTATATGCCACATACCCTTGAGATTTGGAATTTAATATCTAGTAGGGCTGTTGATATGGACCAGGTTGCTTATAATGTGATCATTCAAGTATTTTGTCTACACCTTGACGTGACGGCTGCATGCATTCTCATTTATGAAATGTTCAAGAGAGGTATGATGCCAGACACAATCAGATTGAATATTCTTGTAAGTGGTTTGTTTAAACAAGGGGAAATGAAGGAGAATCACAATGTTTACAGCAGGATGATGCTTTCTGGTGTGTGCCCAAATAAAACATATTAAAAGTTGATAATTTGCGGACTTTGCAAACATGGTAATCCGTAGGAAGCAACTAACTTCCTACATGAGGCATAAAGTCCCTCAAATAACCACTGAATCTCTAAATGTGTAGCCTTGTCATTGATGGCCATGGGAGATTTGGTGATGTTGGTCGTGCATGCTTCTGCACTTAAGGGACCTTATGGTTGCATGTGGTGTGTCTCCCAATGTATATACATAGAATGCTCTGACCCATGCTCAAGTTTACGCAAAGAATTATTTGCATTCCTTGTGGCAGTTGCTAATTTGAAGTGCTATACATGACATGATTTCAAGTTTTCAACTGTGTTCTTCCCTGATATTGTCACTTACAGTTTGTTGATCTCTGGTGCATGCAATTCTGGACATATGTATATTGCAAAGCAGTTCCTCTATGAAATGATGTCATGGATACAAACTTCTTACTTTATCACGTACTCAGAGCTAGTTAGAGAGCTTCGTGACAAGGGATATTGGAAGCCATATTGTTGTTTGACAAGGTGCAAGGATTGGACTGGATGTCAAATTTCTATCATTTCAGATGCTTCAATGAACCTCTAGAAACACACTAGCTCTTTGAAAAATGGCCAGGAAGAGCCTTGTAGGTTGCTATCCTATATGCAAATTATTGTTTGAGCTCCACATGAAGAATGGCCATTATTTGATAGTCAGGTGAATGTATGACCACAATGAAAAGCATTGTTATTCCTAACTAAAAGCCAAAAGTGCATCACTTCGATCTTAGTTTCCACTTCATGTTTTCCTTCTCAAAAGTATAAAATGATTATTGTTCCAGTTCCTATAGGTGGAACAAATGTTATCAGCCATGTTGACTGAATGCTGAGTACTTAGTGGCGTCAGGTCAGTTTTAGAACTTGTTGGAAGCAGGGTTGCTCTTGTAACAGGAAGCAACAAAGTTTCAAGATTCTTATTCCTAAATTGCAACTCAGAGGTGATGATGATCAATTCCGTGTTATACTGTGGCTAACTATGTCATTTTAATACCTTTGTCGCTATCTTTGGCTGAATGATGCACTTTTTATACAACGTCTGACTGTCTGAGGTGACCCTGAAAACTACCAGATGTCCATGTTCCTAAAGTTTGCAAGCATCATATTCCTCCACCAAGTTTCCGTAAGTCACCATTTCTACCTATGCTTTCATTTGCAATAATTGTATTGCTCTATAAAATGCCTTTTCATTTTTCTTGGACTTCGTTTTTACACTTCAAACCCCTCCCAAGGAGTGCATGTGCTAAATGAAACCCTCAAGTTGTGATTCTTCTCCAAGAAAATAGACTCATTTATTTCTCATTTTTGAGGTTCATGGCTTCATGCATTGTTTGGAATGCTGTCTCATAACACTGCAAAGTTTCAGGAAAAAAATGTGGAGTGAAAAGCCATTTAGTCCTACATTGCCATGGATAAACATTTTTACTCTTATCCAATGCTCCAGGACCAAGATATCCTTGGCTGACCTTATTTGGTAAATCAGCTTGCTTGGTACAAAATATTTTTGCATAGAGGTGTTTTAAATTTACTCTGCATGACAGTTTGCTGTATGGGGATGAAAGTTTTCAGTGTGAAATCTTCTGTTCAGGTATGACTAGATTATGTGTGCAGTGTGCTTTTCCTCTCAGTTAACTTATTTTCACCCATTTCTGAGTGCTCTCCTTGTCATTCGATGCAGCAGTTCTCCCTATCCTAAAGGTAAATGTATGTGGCATGTACTGTTTGGTTTCTCAAGGAACAGGTGATCATGCTATATCTTAATCACAAAGGTGTTGTTTCTTTTGTGAATCAAAAACTAGCTTTTCCCCTAATTTGTGAGCCCTCGAAACGATTCATGAACAGATTGTCATTCTTTCATCCCTTGCTACCTTCGTGACGCACAAGGAGAATAGTTTTGATGTACCTTGCTTTCTCTAAGCATTGATTCTTTTGTGTACGTGGTTATGAATTCCAAGTTCCAACTGTGATAGTATGTTCTTGGATTGGTGTTAACTCTAACTTTTACATTTCATATTACGACATGAACATTCAGCTTTTTTTAGAATTGCCCGCTTGTTCTTCCTATTTTGAAATTTCGAATTGGGTATTGCAGCACTTCGTCGGGATATTATAGCTGGCAGGATGCTATAGCGCTTAGGGCATTGTGACAATATCAAATTGAGCTGTTCAAGGCACAATTGGATGATTCAAAGCCATCCTATTTCATGCTAGATTGTCCTGCTGCAATGATTTCTACATGGTAGCTGATTATCAGCTTCAGTTGGCCCTGGTCACATTAAGTGCCCAAAAGGTAGGCAACACATTTCTTTACTTGAAAAAGAATGCAAGACCAACTTGTTCAAAGGGCAAATTCTTGATTCCAAGGAGGCCCTCAAGTTGCACAATAGAGATAACCCACAAGTTGAGTTGCCTGTCGTTATCTCGCCAGGATCAAAAAATCGACAAAAATCTCTTGATTTTTGTGATTTTCACTCGTATCGACGCGGTCTGGCATCTAAAACTGCTCGATAAATCGGTCCAATTCAAAAGAAAATTCGAAAAAATTATGTGGCGTAAACTGGTTGAAAGTCGCTCGATTTTCTTCAAAAATCGACAAAAATCGCTTAAAAAATCAACCGCAAAAAAAGTTCAACTAGTATGTTGATTTTCTAAGAAAATTGTTGATTTTTGATATTTTTTTTTTCAAAAAATTTGATTTTTGAAACTATACGATTTTTGACCGATTCTTAGCTCAATTTTGCCGATTATTAAAAATCAATTTTCACGCGATTTTCATCAAAATGATAAGAGAAACCCTGCATCTCGCTAAACCAACCCACAAAAGGCGATGCAAGTTGCATCATCGAACACGCATAACAATTATGTAAATAAAACAAAGTGTCCCTTTTATGATGCCAACTAGAAAATGTTTGCTTTCTTCCACTATAAGATTTACTCCATTGTTTTTGCTTGGCCCAGTTTTGATATTTCCTGACTTCTACCCATGATTTATTCTCTGTTAACCAAATTCTAGTTTTCCTGTGAACTGCCAACTGATTACAGTATGAAATTAATCCTGACCATGATATCAGAAAAGATTCTTTACTTCTTCTGCAACTAAAAATCCTGACCATAATATGTAACGCTGGTTAGTTAACTCCTTAATATATTGCCTAGTTAATAGTACTGCATGATAAACCTACTTTATGTCTTGGTGTGGGCCTTTGCCCTCTGTTAGTCACTTAGCCTGTTGAGTGTTGACTGAGTGCTCACCTCGCCGCTGGGACCTCAGCTACGAAGTCACCTTGGTTTTGCTCCTATAGCTGAATCACTGATTGGGACACAGGATCTTGTATATATAGACAGCTGTTGGTTTACAAACCAGGTCTAGATGTTTAGCTAATCTGGTCAATAAAATCAATTGGTCTCTGTACTTAGACAAGTGGCCTTGGTATACTGACAAGGAAGAAGTTCATGGTATGTCCAGGCCGCTGAAAAAGCTGAGCCCTCCCCAGTCACCAACAAGGTTAAAAATCAGGCCGAAGTCTCGAATTTGGGCCCCCTAGATTCAAAATCCCAGCTAGGTAATTTTTTTTAAAAAAATTCAAATTACTATAGTAATTTTGGTAATCTTGTGATTTTGACCGGTTTTTGACTTTTGAGGACAGAATTTGGGTCTATAACCTTTAAGAATATCATCTTCCACGAAAAATTGTTGAAAAATTGAATCTTTGAGACGTTTTATAAAAATAGCAGAAACATTGTCAAATTTTTTATAAAATTGTACGAGCTCGATCATGCTCTAAAAAATTTATGGTACCATCCTTAACCATCTAGAATCATACAAAAAAAATTAAAAGTAATTGAACTTCATTTGTTATATTTAAAAATTCAAAAACAGAATGAACAAAAATTGAGATAGTAATCGTATCCGAATTTTATAAATTCGCTCGAGTGTGATCATGATCCAAAATTTTTAGCAGCTTAGTGTTGCCTCAACACCCTTCTCTAAAAGTTTCAAAAAATTTAAACCTATTTTAATTGCTCAATCAAAAATTGCAAACTGTTGTATAAGCATACACTCTAAAGTTTGAAGACACTAAAGTCTGAACACGGGTGTAAAGCTGTAAACCTTATGAATGAATAGATTTTCCCGCTAACACAGGTAATTGTAAGTTCAAGCTTCATTGGTTTTGGTGATTGATTTTAATTTAATGTTTAATTATTTTTAGTGACAAATCTTATCATTATGAGACTAACATATTTATTGAGTATATTGTTATTAGTCTCAAATTTTGATGAAAAATGAAAAACCCAAGGTATGTACTTGTATTTATTTTATTATCTTAGTACATACTTTGAATTCAAGTTAAAATATGAATTTCTCTATTGTTTTAACCTCTAAGATGTGTATAATGTTTCCAATCCATATTTATAAATTGATGTACACATCTCGGGGAATTCGTAATTTAACTCGAGGTTTCAATAGTATTGATCCATATATATAAATTGATGTACACATCACGGGATGAAAAAATTGGTGTCTCTTGTGCCTTAACTTTCTCGCAATTCCCCTTTTATTGTTGATTATATTTAGAATTGTAATTTTTTGTGTAGAGACAGAATTAGTTAGTACACTTAGTGAATCTAATTTATTTAGATCTTAATTGTCAAAATCTTAATTTATCGCTTTCGCATTATTAGTTGTTAAGGTTTTGCCATAGGGGTACTTAGGCGATTAGCTTTTATTCGTAAAGAAATTATTAAAGCCGCATATTCACCCCCCCCCCCTAAATTGGCATCCTCGACCCAACAGTAATCAAATAATCTCGTTTTAGCCCGAAATTTTGTCATGTAACTCCAAAACTTCGTCATGTATCACCAAAATTTAGCTTCTTTATGTCGGATTCATGATTTTATGTGTTGGGCTGGTGTTTTTTAGGATCAGATCTGACTGAATTTCACCTTAAGTGTTTGCCTGTGTTATTGAGCTTAAGTGCTTAGGTTTGTAATTCTTCACCTTAAGTGTTTGCTGGCAGACTTGTCCTTGAGCTTAAGTACTTAGGTCTGTTAAGCTTAATTACAATCAATATATTACAAGCTTAATGATTACCTCAGCACCCTTTATGATACATTACTCCTATCAAATTTTTATAAATTCACTTGAGTGTGATCATGATCCAAAATTTTTGTGAGAGCTTAGCATTGCCTCAGCACCCTTTATGATACATTACCCTTGTCAAAATTTTATAAATTCACTTGAGTGTGATCATGATCTAAAATTTTTATGAGAGCTTAAGCATTGCCTCAGCACCCTTCTCTAAAAGTTTCAAAAATTCTAAACCTTCTTTGGTTGCTCAATCAAATCTATGTATTGATCATTATGCTGTTATCATGACAGTAGCACTATCAAAATTTCTAAAAATTCCTCAGGCTTGATCATTATCTAAAAGTTTTATGGGAATATTAGTGATATGTCAGGACCATTCACAAAAGTTTTCAAAAATTTCTAACGTGGTTTGAACCATTTTTTATTCGGTTGAAATTTGCCGGATAACCTTTTATCAGGATAGTAGCACTGTAAGAATTTTAAAAAATTCCTCATATTTGATCAATATCTGAAATTTTTATGGGAATATTAGTGATATGTCAAGACCATTTACAAAAATTTTCAAAATTTTCTAACATGGTTTGAATTATTTTCATTGGATTAAAGTTTGCTGGTTAATCTTTTATTAGGACAGTAGCACTGTTAGAAAATTTTAAAATTCTTCAGACTTGATCATCATCTGAAAGTTTTATGGGAATATTAGTGATGTGTCAGGATCATCTACAAAAAATTTTAAAATTTTTTAACATTGTTTCGACATCTCACTCGATTGAAATTTGCCGAGATCTCGGAAATACTAGTCCAAAAACTGGATTTGAATTTTGTTTTTTGAATTTGTTTGAAATTTATCTGAAATTTTAAAATGTCATTGAGATTTCAGATTTCAATCCCATCCGAAATTTCATCTGAAACTGAAATTTAAAACATTGGTCCCGTTGTTAAACCGAGACTCACTTGACCGCTTGACAATACAGCCTTCCAATGAACTGTGGGGCCGAAGAAGGTTTCGGTACGGCAAGGGGATGCATATGCGACCAATGGGGTTTAGCGTGTGGCAACGTAGTGTGAAGATGTCGTTGGTTCCAACGGTTTGAGGGCCTGGACACGTGTGTTTAGGTGTGGCCATGCGGCAACACATGTGGTAGGCTGGTAGCAGAGTAGGTTGTTTTTTGTTAGACAACCTCGCTATCGAATAGTCCGGGATTGCCTAATAGATCTAAACTGGAGAATAGAGAGAGAGGGAGAGAGACAATATGAGGAGGAACTGCTCTGCTTTATTATTCTCATCGCTTGTCTGTACAAAGGGGTAACCCCTGCCTCCTATATATAGCGGTTCTGCTAGAGATAAGGAAGAGTCTATAAAAGATAGGAAACAGAGTTTCCTAACAGTTTTGAAGGATCGATAGGCTCAACACTGGCAAAACCTTGTGAAATTTTTGCCAACGTAGCTCCCTGTCAACGTTTTTTTTTTCAAAAATAGTCGAAGGAAATTTTATTGTCAGTCTCAGGTCGAAATGTGGTTGGAAGGCAGGCCGATTGGCCACGTCAGGCGATGGGCTAGCTGCTGTCTGTCGAGCTCCCACGGCTCGGAAGAAGGTATCGAGTTTGGCGTGCTCGACAGAATGTTGTTTATGTTGCGATAGCCTGTTTCTTTTGGCGTTCTCGCGATTCCTACCATGCTCGTTTGACCTGCCATGGCCACTTTCTGAGTTCCTCTAGTGCGGTACATATGTCACCTGTCACGCCTTCCGAGCTTATAAAAACATTATTTTCGCAATTTTGAAAAAAAAATTATATTTATCAAAAATGAGATTATAGGGCTAGAAAATGGATCTTCAAGCTGTGTCCATCCAAGCCAAGTAGGCAACTTCCCCTGCCGGGTAAATCAATGCAGGGCAGCGACAGGCAGTAAAGCAGGCGGGCGCGTCCAAGTGTCCAACTGTCCTCGGAGAGCACAGATCGAAAGGAACATAGTTCGGCTCGTTCTAGGATTATACGAGCTCGGTTTGAATTCGGGCGAGCCGAGTTCAAGTTGATCCTAACTTCCTAAGCTCTAATGGCTCGCGAGGGCATGTAAACCGGTGGGGCTTGGGCTCGGCACGGGGTGTAGTCTGCCTGGTCCCGTCGCTGTCGCCGACGCCATCGCGCCAGTGCAGATACATTGCACATGTCCGAAGGCGGGCCCCACCTCCTCTTCCCGCGAGTTTTGGAGCCCGCACTCCACTTCACCACCACCACTTGACCTGACCCCTCCTCCCCTACTTAATGAGCACCTCACCTGCTCACCACCAGGAGCTCAACCAAACAAGCAAAGGTCATCAAGAGCTGAGCAGCAGCACAGAGGATAGAGCCAAAGTGGTGGTAACCCAGCAAGGGAGAGGAGAAGAAAGAAAGAGCGAGATGTGCGGTGGTGCGATCCTCGCCGAGCTCATACCGAGCGCGCCGGCGCGGCGTGTCACTCCGGGCCACCTCTGGCCCGGCAAGGGCAAGGCCAAGCAGCGGAGGGGAGGCCCTGCGGCCGACGACTTCGAGGCGGCCTTCCGGGAGTTCGATGAAGACTCCGAGCAGGATGAGGCGGACAAGATGGAGATGGAGGAGGAGGTGGCTGAGATCAAGCCGTTCGTGTTCCGCGCTTCCTCCAAGAAGCCGTCCGGCCGGATGGCGACGAGGCGGCAGCCGGCGCCAAGCCGACGCACGAAGCGCACCCAGTACAGGGGCGTCCGGCGCCGGCCGTGGGGCAAGTGGGCCGCCGAGATCCGCGACCCCGTCAAGGGCGTCCGAGTCTGGCTCGGCACCTTCCACTCCGCCGAGGCCGCGGCACTCGCCTACGACGACGCCGCGCGCGGCATCCGCGGCTCCAGGGCCACGCTCAACTTCCCCTCCTCCTCCTCTGTCCCGGCTTGCACCCGCAAGCGCGGCCGCGCCGGTGCCGACGCGGCTACCGCCTTCAAGGCAGCACCAGTCATCGATCTCGTCGACGAAGAGGAGGAAGAGTGCGTCGCCGTGCACGCGACATCCATCGAGTACGAAGCCGAGGCCAGCAAAAGCTCCGAGTCGGGCGCGCTGCCGGACTTCTCGTGGCAGGGCATGTCTCCGTCCGACGAGGTCACGGCGCACCCAATCCTCGAGGTCGAAAGTGACCAGCCCGTCTATCTCGGCGGCGCCAAGAAGCGGTTCAGGACCGAACCGGAGGACGCCAACGAGGCTTCGCCCCGGGCCTCCGACTCCGGCGACGACACCGACGCGCTGTTCGACGCGTTCCTGTTCGCCTACTTCAACGGTGGCGCATACGAGTCCCTGGACAGCCTGTTCAGCGCGGACGCCGTGCAGAGCGACGCCACCGCGGACGAGGGGATGGGGCTCTGGAGCTTCGATGATGACTGCCTTGTCGAGGGCAGGCTGTCCGTTCAATCTTCGCCTCTGTAAGCAACTAAGCATGCCATGTAATATGTAAGCGTACCATGTAATAGAGTGGTAATCATGCCATGTAAATAGAGTGGTTTTGCCAAGTTTATCCATGTGGGATTAACTTCTTGTATCTGTTATTGCTTTTCTGAGATTTTCAAGAAAGCAGTAATCTGGTATCACAGCCTACCAAGATTAATCGTACCGCTTGGTACACGTGAACTTTATGAACAAAGGCAATATCATTACAATAAATATCTTTGGTATCGGTCTTTAAAATATAGCTTTAACTACTGATTTGGATTATAATGTATTTACAAAATTTAGTAAATTATAATGTTATAAAGTACTTTTTAAGATAAATCTACGGAATTTTTTTTAAAATAATAATATTTTAATCGAAATTTACAGAAATAATATGCCGAAAAAGAAAATAGCAAAACTACCCCCTGTGTCCATTTGAATTGGCGGCGACATATCGCCGCCATTTGAATTGGCGATGCGCTCTATGTCCATTTCAAATGGCGGCGAAGCATCCTATTGCTGTGTGGTGCACCTATTCGATTTTACTTCGCTATTTCAAATGGCGGCGGAGAGCTCGCCGCCAATTGAAATGGCGACAGGACCCTGTCGCCAATTCAAATGGACACAGGGGGTTAGTTTTGCTATTTTCTTTTTTGGCATATTATTTCTGTAAATTTTGATGAAAATAATATTATTTTAAAAAATTCTAAATCTACGTATATAATTTTTAAATATCTAATTTAAATATTTAAAAAGATATTAACAATCAACTGTATCTAAGTATATGATTTCTATGTATTTATTTTCAATATTTAAAAGTTTTTAACAACCAACTGTATCTACGTCTAAAATGGTGATTGGAGGGAGCAATTGTGAAGCGCAAAGGTAATGCTCGTCATCTGTGAAATGCTCGGTCACACCTAGGGTTTATAAAACCGAAATCAACGCGAAAATCGCTATAGTCTGGCATCGAAAATCGTCAAAAATTATTAGAAATCATATGAATATCGAAGTCAAAACTTTGAACTCGTCGATCAAAAAATTCGAAAACTGACTAAGTATGCAGACTTTCAAGCGATTTTCATTGATTTTCGGTGATGTTTCTTCAAAAATTAGTAAACTAAGCGTCAGTTCCTCCCTAATTTTTGATCAGTTTCATTCAATTTTCGATACACTTAAGGAAATTTGGAAAAATTTCAAGTAAAATCAGAATATATCCCAATTAATCTATAAAACATCTTAAATAAATTTAAATAATTTTCTAATTTATTTAGCCGTTCTGGAAAATAAAAACAGTAATTAATGAAAAGGAATAGAAACACTATTAGATTTGCGTAGAAATTTAAAGCTTGATCGTGCTATAAAATTTTAATGGTATAATAAAGAGTGCTCAATGATCATGTAGTAAAATTTATTAGAAATATTAGAGTTCATTTAGTGCCCCTAGAAAATCAAAAACAGAAGAGCATATATGTAACACTGTTAGAATTTTTTTAAAAATATACATGCCTGATCATCATCTAAAAATTTACATCATCATTATCATTGCATCAGGGCCTTACATAAAATTTTTCATAAATATTAAACTTCATTTAGCGCCTCTAGAAAATCAAAATAGGAGAGTATATATAAAGACAGTAGCACTATTATGATTTGAAAATTTTACAGCATTATTATCGTTGCCTCACGACCGTACACAAAAAAATTCGAAATTTTTAACATTCTTTTGATAAATTTTCTAAACTTTTCAATTTTTTAAATTTCAATTTAAATTAGATTGGCTTGCCGATCGATTTTAAAATTTGAACCGGCTAGATTTTGTGAACCCTCGTCACGGCACAGACCCACGGCGAAGAACTCGGCAATGTCATTTAGTCATTTACACTGTTCACGGTTCGCAATCAGAGGGGTTCTGTTCCAAGAGAAGATTACTCTTCGACGACGCGCGGTGATGGTTACGGTGAAACGCGCATGACCCCCACCCGGTCGTTGTCTAGTGCCGATTTCCGTCAGGTCATTGCTAGGAACTTGCTGGCAGCAGTGACATGGTTATGCTGGAAGCAAGAAAAAGTTGCAGATACTCTGAGCGATAGATACTTATGCCTACCTCCATTAACTCTCGTGATCTCCTTGTCGTGCAATATTGCTGCAGTACGACGACAAGACCAAGGCGAAGCCATAGCCCATACCGTGTTCTCTGTGTCAGGGATCGATACCCTTTTGGTGAAGGCAGGCCACAGTGCGGCGTTGTACCTTTTGGTGAAGCTATCTTTTGCTTACCGCAACAAAATGTTATTGTACACTTGAAGTTTCCTGTGACCGATTGCCATGGCTAACCGCTGTTAGGTTTGGTGATGCTGATGCTGTGATGTACAATACAGACGGTAAGACGGCTTTTGCGTTCCTCTCCTCTACTCTCAGGCTCTGACCGTAATATGAGTAAGAATTGTAGTGAGATTTGTTCCATTTTGAAGGATTTCATGAAGTCGAGATTTTGGAAATAGTGATTGTTTAAGAGCCACGAGAAAAAAAGGGTAAAATTAATAAAACATGTTGACCGCAACTGCAAGCCCACGTACAGTACTCCAAAAGATAGGAAAGACGCTTCTAAAACTTGACAAAAAAATTTTACATTTTTTTTGGATGATCTTGACCCCAATTCCAATCAAATATGGCCCACAAAAATTAAAATCAGATCAAAAAGTCCAAATTTCGGTCGAAATCACCGAGATTTTGAATGTTATCGTAGCATTTTTATTTTTTTATTTGTCTGGAATTTAGGATCTCGACCCTGATCGGAGAATGAAATCTCGGTGGCCGAGATGATCGAAATCTCGGCGAGATTTTAAACCACGGTGCCGACTAATAACTATGATATGAATTAAGAAAATAATTTTGACTCCAATACGATGTGCTATGATGTAATCAGAAAGGGATAAGATGGTGTAAAAAACTTGAAACATGACCGGATTAACATGGAAAGAACAGAGGAGGTGGAAACGACGAAATGATCAGCTGAAACCGTTCTTCATAACTTTTGGCTGATTTTTGAAGTGTTTTAATTGACCACAAAAGGATCAGCTGCTTTCTAAAATTGTTCAATTCATAGATGTAATTAACTTCTTGACACCTCAGTTATAGGCTGTGCGCAATACCACTTTCTTCATGAGAAATTTTACAGTGTATTATACTATTAGTGTATGGTGGGTGGTAGAAATCAAATCTAATCATTAATTTATTAAGAGTATTCATGCCACACAACTATTAGAGAAAGTATACATAAATACTAGATAATATGACCCATTAGATCGAAAAGAATGAACGGTAGTGAAACAAGCCAGGCTATTATTCAAGCACAGGAGATCATTAACATAACTAATAACACGTATAATTAAAGTAATCAACAAAGATTAATCATACATTTTATTTATTACAAACTTTGTATAATGGTATCAATTACAACACACAAGAATACTCAATTACATTCCAAAAATAAAAATTACATGAATATTGAAACTACTAATAGCTACGCTTCAATTGATCTTCGGTTTTAATCCTGCAAAGGCTAGTTAATCAATTATGCAAATAGAACCAAGTGCAATAAATTAAAATGGCAAGAAAATAAAAAAGAGTGAGTTGTCGTCAGACCTGTATGAGTTGGTATCGCTCACTGAGATACCAAATTCATCCAGGGCCAAATCAGCACCTCTCACGAATTAGGGTTTCATCATTCAACATTTAAAACAAACTTGAAATTTTGGGGTAACCCTAGCTTGGTTAGAATAGTGCCAAGGGATTGCTGGTAAAAAGGGTAAGATAACCCATGGTAAAGAGGTAATAAGCCACAGTCAAAGGGATAAACTTGAGCCACTATTAAAAAGATGATAAGGGCAGCTCCAGCCGAAGCCAACTCTAGTTTCCTTTTCCCTTAAGCATCCAACCCAAGTATACAAGTACAAGCCACCCCAAAGCTAACAAGCACATTACCAGAAGCAAGAACCAGGCCACCCAGCTAGGAGACCAAGAGAAGACCAGGGAGGCACCACAACCGGGAGCCCCAAGCCACAAGGAGCAAGAACACCAGTAGTCTAGCCACCACAAGCCACAACCAGGAACAAGGAGTATTCACATCACCATCATACCTACTGAAAGACCATGTGGAGGTCTACCCATGTGTGTGATGAGTAATTGACTGTATTTGAGCTTGTGGTGCTCAAATTTGAGTTTGATTTGAGTTTGAAGCGTTTTTGCTTTGGTCTTGAGCAATTTGAGTTCATATGAGTTATCCACGACCAGTGGTCGGAGACTTGAGAGGTCGGGCCTTGACAGGTCGGTACTTTAAATGGTCATGAACTTGATTGGTTGTGGCCTAAGGTGGGATCTTTAGATGTATATTCATTCAGTTGATTACTTATTTCATATCATTTCAAGCAATGCTATGTGATGCGCTTCCCTTATCTGTGATGGTTGCAGGGCTTTGGAGCTCGGTCATGGTGAGGCGGAGGAGATCGAGACTAGGCTGGGAGAGCTGAGGTCCATACGATCAAGGTGTCATCGGAGGATGATTGAGGCTAGGAGTGGCTGCATGCTGAGAGGACAAGTGGATGGATGAGATGCTAACTTATACCCTACTCAAGCGATAGAGGATCATTGGATGAAGGGTTCACTGGTGGAGTAGTGGTTAAGTTAGTGTGTGTATGTGTGTGTGTATAAAAACTTTAATATTGTTGGGTTGTGGGTTAGCCTATGTATGAGTTAGGGAGTGGATCTCAGCCCGTAATGGAGGCTTCTTGAGGGCCAAGTTGTCATTTAAGGGTGGAGGTTGCTCCTGTGCTATAAGTAGAGGGGTGGAGGGATGCCTCACCCTAAGTCTTTAAAGAGGATTTTTGTTTTTTCTTATGATCATGTGAGCTTTGGCCACCTGGTAGTGTGGCTTTGTAAATCTTTCTCTCAAAACAATGCAAGATTAAATTTATTTATATTCCAAAATTTCTTTTACTTTTTGTATTTTCGCTTATTGCACTTTAGATTTTACACCTCCCATTCTAAGTGCTTTTGAGTCTTGTGCTAAGGATGAAAAATTGCTGGATGAATCTTCTATAGATAATATCACAATTATCTAGTCAATCTACAACCTCTTCTTCTTAGTTTTTATAAGAAACCGATCTTTTTGCTTAAAATGGTCGAGAACGAGAGAATTATAGGAATTGATCTAAGTCGCTACACTGAGCCACAAAAACAATATTATATGAGCTTACAGAGTGACATAATAGCTAGAAGATGTAATAGGTCTGGTTGAGTATTACCTACATTGCATATGAACTTATTTTGCGTCAACTAAGTTATTCCGAGCTTTTGTTGTATGAACTTATTTTGTACGAACTTATGAACTTATTTTCTTTAAGTGTCATAAACTTATTTACGTAAAGACTCCCATTACGATATAACATATAAATTAGTACATAGCCGTTACGATGGTTGATAGAATAAATTTTAAATTCTCGCATTTCAAAATAGCCGTTCGAATTTTTCCATGTAAAAAATAAACGTAGTTCATATGGCAGTTATGAAATTTCATTATAAATAGGAGGGATAAAATAGAATAGAAAGTGAGATTTGGGGAATGTTGTTGAAGAGGGAAGAGATATAGGGAAGGAATCTTTTTCGGGAGAATTATGTATATGGAGATATAGGAATCTAGATTTAGGAAACGTTGTTGGAGAATGGAGATGGCCTTAGGTTTGGTGATGCTAATGCTGTGATAATGCAGAAGGTAAGACGGCTTTTGCGTTCCTCTCCTTTGACTATAATATGAGTAAGGGCATGTACAATAAGACCATATTAGCTGGCTTTTAGTATGTACACATGAGCTTTGACCTATGTGAAAAAGTGAGAAAAGAGGTGAGAGAAAAGAGTTGGCTCTTATTTAGTAGCCAGCTTTGCATGGAATATAGTGAGATTTGTTCCATTTTGGAGGATTTCATGATGTCAATATTTTGGAAATAGTGATCGTTCAAGAGCCACGAGGAAAGAAAAAGGTAAGATTAATAAAATGTGTTGGCCGCAACTGCAAGCCCACATACAGTGCCCCGAAAGACAGGAAATATGTTTCTAAAATTAAGGAGATAATATTGTTTCATTAGGAAGCCATGGGACAGACAGTGAACTTGTTCGAGACGCTTTCTTGCTTCCAAGGAGCTTCGCAAGTTGCATCACTGTGTAATCCACAAGTCGCACTCTCATCCCCATGGCCAGCCCAAAAATTTATCAACACGCATAACAGCTCCATAAACAAAGCCAAAATGTTGCCATCTTACCGCCAATCAAGGGGCACCAGAACATGCTTGCTTGTATTCCTCTTATCTCCCAAATCAATAATAAAAAAAATCAAATCATTTTTTCCTACGCACAGCTGGGTGCTGACTAATGTATATACTACATATTATAGCGGGTGATTTCAAGCACAGGGACAGCGTCCAGGTCAGCTTTTTTTTTTTTTGAAAATTCTCCCAAAAATCCGAAATCACGGATAGATCCTTTCACCAGTTTTTTTTTGCAAAAAAAGTATTGTGGTTCCGTCGTTAGTGGGTCCTTCATCGGTTTTTTTTTACCAAAAACGACCACATGGTTCTGAAAATTCGCTGATTGCTTCTAGCCAACCCATTTTTAAAAAACACCCCAGAAAGTCAAATTACGCAAAAACGAACCCGCGGTTCCGTAAAATTCCGTAAAATCGCCAACGACTCTTAGCAACCCATTTTTTCAAAAGAAAACCGAGAAAATTACGTGGAGGTCCTCACGTAATTTCATCGATGACGGTTAGCTAACACATTTTTGAAAAAATAACCTGAGAAAAGCCTAAATTACGTTTAGGTCCTCATACCTTTTTTCAGAAGTAATCGTCGGATCAAATTTCGCACGGCACAAAGAGGATCCATGGTGTCGCGAATTCATCGACAACTCCTAGTAGCATATTTTTCAAAAACCCTCCGAGAAAACCAAAATTACGTTTAGGCCCTCATACCCTTTTTTCTAGAAATAACCGTCGGACCAAATTTCGCACAGCGTAGCGTAGCATGCGATCCTAACTAGTAACTATGATATGAACTAAGAAAATAATTTTGACTCCAATATGATGTGCTATAGTGTAATCATAAAGGGATAAGATGGTGTAAAAAAGCTTGAAACATGACCGGATTATCATGGAAAAGAACAGAGGAAAGTGAAAACGACGAAATGATCAGCCAAAACCATTCTTCATAACTTTTGGCTGATTTTTGAAGTGTTTTAATTGACCATAAAAGGATCAGCTGCTTCCTAAAAGTGTTCAGTTCATAGATGTAATTAACTTATTGCCACCTCAGTTATAGGCTGTGCGCAATACCACTTTCTTCAAGGTAAATTTTACAGTATATTATAATATTAGTATATGATAGACAGTAGAAATCAGATCTAGTCATTAATTTATTAAAAATATTCTGGCGCTCTACTATCAGAAGACATATACATAACTACTAGATAATATGATCCATTAGATCGAAAATAACGATACAATAGTTCTTCTTGCCTGGGCATGAACCGTGCATGTTTTCCTACTGCTCTGTCTGAACCGCCGAGGCTAATCCTATATGGTCAGCACAATAGCTGGTTAGCACAAGTGTTGATAAAAAAAGGTTAGTTGATTAGCTTGTTGATATAAACAAATTATGGCATAGTTTGTGTTCTCTAGGGACAGAAAAGCTTAGGTACGTAGCATCATCGATCATGGCCTGAGACGCAAAGTTTCAGGATTTGACATTTTGTACTCAGTTGTTAATACTGAGAGTAAGAGTTCCCATTAACCCTCCAATGGTACGAAGCTGATTTAACTTTAAGCACGGGTTGTAATTAAAGTAAACATCCACCTACTAAGGGCATGTACAATGGTATAGATGGCAACTGTCTATAATATAGCTCCACATCATCTACAAACAGCACTAAAAATAATTCATACAATGGATCGTCTATAGAGTTGTCTATAGTGATCTCTCATTCAATTAACAGACTGTCTATACAATGGTACACAAAATGTAAAGCTGTCTATTAAATAGTAGACAACAGTCTTCTCTCTCCTCCACGTCATTTAAAATCCTACGTGTCATCTCTTATAGACAGCTAAATATAACCATTGTACATGCTCTAATACAGCTTCCCCGGAAAAGCTTAGGTAGCATCATGACCTGGGACCGCCGAGGTTATCCTGTATATGGTCAGCACAAAAGCTGGTTAGTGATAAAAAATATTCGGTGGTTAGCTTGTCGATACAAACAAATTATAGCATAGTTTGTGTTCTCTAATCTCTAGGGACAGCAAAGCTTAGGTAGCATCATGACCTGGGACGCAAAGTGCCAAATTTGACATTTTGTTAATACAGAGCGTAAGAGTTCGCACTAACCCTCCAGTGATACGAAACTGATAAACCTTAAGCACCGGTCGTAATTAAAGAAAACATCCACTTGCTAATACAGCTTTCCTGGAAAACCGGCAGGCCGTGTACACGGCTTCGGTATCGCGTGCTGCGGCAGGTTTATGGTTAGGGCGGAAAAAAAAAGCTGGTTTGTGTGGTTCGTTAGTTCAATTCAAAATTGTTCTAATTATATTCGTTTATTGATTATATATTTAATAAGTCAGTTTCGAATGTAATTAGATTTTGCTCTAATTCGGTTCGGCTTAATACATCCAAACTATAATTAAAATAATATTAAATTAAACTATCTCAATTTAAAAAAAAAACTCGAAAAATAAGTACTTGGCTCGATTTCCATCCTATTTATGGTAAAACAGCTGCCCTGATTGTTTATAAATAGAGTGCGACTAGTGAACGGCATACCGTTCTTACGGTATAGCCATGAAATTTATCAGTTTCAGTGCTGGTTTCATGAGTTCTGGTATTTAGTTTCATGAGTTTCATGTTTTATCAATTTTAGTGCTAAGATCCATGAGTTTCAGTGTAAAAATTTCACGAGTTTCATAAGTTTCAGTACTATACCGTTGCAACGGTATACCGTTTAATAGTTTTTCTGTTATAAATAATACTTCCCTCCCCTTCCTCGGTAACCAAGAACAAGCCTTTAATTTCTCTCTTCAGTTTGCATCACACTGAACAACACCACGACACGTAAAAAAGGGTCGAGGAAAAGCGCGAGACACAAAAGGTGAACAATGTGCGGCGGCGCCATCCTCGCCGAGCTGATCCCGTCGCCGGCGCGCGCGGCGTCGAAGCGGGTGACAGAGGGCCATGTCTGGCCGGTGAGCTCCAAGAAAGGCGGCAAGAACAAGAGGCACCACATGGGCGTCGCCGAGGCCGATGACTTCGAGGTCGCCTTCGAGGAGTTCGACGACGACTTTGACGGGGCGGCGGCGGAGGAGGAGGAGGACAACGACCACTTCGTGTTCGCGTCCAAACCCGCGTTCTCTCCGGGTAATTCACATCATTCGATCGAGCATGCAATCGTACAATGTTAATGCGGGTTAGTTCTTGGGTACGATTGTACGATCGTTACGTACACGTGAACTCCTGGTTAATTTGATCTCAAGGAAAGATTGATGACCCTGTGTAGCCTACGACGACGGGCGCGCGGCGCGGGCGGCGAGCAAGAAGAAGCGCGGCCGCCGTAATAACTACCACGGCATACGGCAGCGCCCGTGGGGCAAGTGGGCGGCGGAGATCCGTGACCCGCACAAGGGCACCCGCGTCTGGCTCGGCACGTTCAACACGCCCGAGGAGGCCGCCCGGGCCTACGACGTCGAGGCCCGCCGCCTGCGCGGCAGCAAGGCCAAGGTCAACTTCCCTACCGAGGCCGGCGGGCGCCCGCGCCGCGCAAACCCTAGAGCCGCGCCGAAACTGCAATGCCCGGCGCAGACAGCGTACTCTGCTGCGGCGCAGCCCGCTTTACATGGAGGACAGGAGCAGGAAGAGCTGGTCATCAAGCCTGAGATGATGGGTTCTTTCTTCGACATGGACAGCTTCTTCGACTCGACCGCCGCCGCTGTGGCTGCGCTGCCACCGGTCATCGAGAGCTCCTTCATCGACATAGCCGAGTCGGAGTCCGGAAGCCCTGCTAAGAAGCTGAGAGCCGACGAGTCGTCGGAGGGAAGCGGTGGCAGTACCACGCTGGGGTTCGCCGACGAGCTGGAGTTCGATCCGTTCGTGCTGTTCCAGCTCCCCTACTCGGACGGATACGAGTCCATCGAGAGCCTCTTCGCCAGCGAGGCCGGCCAGGATGCGAGCAGCGTGGTGAACAACGACATGAACAGTGTCAGCCTCTGGAGCTTCGATGAGTTCCCAATCGATGGCGCTGCTTTCTGATGTACTCTATCCATGTGATGCGCGCTGTTCTGCACTCAGTTTGTAAGCATCTGGATTCACCATCTCGGTTTTTGCTCGTCGTGTTGACATACACACGATTCCATTCTCAGGCACTGTTTCTTGGTTCAGGAACGTCGTTTATCGATGTTGAAACGGAGGATGCAGCCGAGGGCTACTTTGGGATTTGCTTGCTTGCTGATCAAACTATATTGTACTGTTTGAGCTTGTTCGTTAGATCCCGTATCTGTACAAATTTTATTTGTAATCTGTGATAATTTGTGCTACTCGTACGTGGTCTTTCGTACTGTTTGGTCGACTGTCCTATGAGTTGATCATGTTGGCAATGTCGTCTATTGTCGCTGTTGTGATTGTTAATGACAAACAATGTTGTGAACCTGGTCCTCTCGTTCGTATGTGTAACATACCCATTGTGTCATTGTTGAGTTGGATTACGTGAGATGATCATATTAATTCAGTCAATTGGTAAATATTTCATTGTACAACTACGAATTTGCTTTTATTGGGCAGTAAATATGTTTGAGCGGTGCTTGTATGCTTTTCCTCTTAATACAAATTACACACATTTTAAAACAAACGAAGGGGTAAGTAATCACTATCTACCTTTTATTAATATTTTAATATTTATTCAACTTAAAAAAGGAAAGCATAGAAGCACCTCTCAATATGTTTCTAGTTACACCTCGCGGTTTCAATGATATTGTTCCGTTCATAAATATTGCCAAAAGAGATTGGTCATCTCAGTGGACAGCGGTTGATATGCCAATTAGCACACCTGAAGAAGTTCAGAAAACACACGTACAGTCTTCCTATCTGCCAGCAATCATCCTTTGGTACGCCATTTGATTCTCACGTCTTACGTTGCAGCTTGCAAATAATTCTCTCTTCATTAGCCTCGACGCTTTCCAGGAATAGTCTTGCGATGGATTCGAAAACAGCCTCGCAATCCGGTGGGCAGAACGGCCACCGGTGGTTACGTGAGCTTCTGGATGATATATTTTAGGCTGCAATTTGCACATCTTGCTCTTATAATTCTCGCCACGACGTGGCTATGACAGCGGCTCCGCTGAACTACATTCCAAACTAAGTAGGGTTGCAGGATTCTCAAGGAAATATAGTAAAATTCAAAGGTGGAAGCACACGCAAAGGCAGATGCCTCATGACATGAGGAGAGCCTGCTAAGGTCTTTAGACTTTGCATTGTTTACCTGCAAGTTGAGTGCCCTGCCATTATAATTCAGAACCAATACATGCTACCTAATAGTTCCTTCAGGAAACTACCAGTTGCACCTCTTCTGGTATGCACATAATTTGCCCGCATGATGACCATGTTCTTTACAAAGGATTGGACCTGCCATATACAGTTCTCGATTTAAAAAAAAAAAGGTTGTGTGGGTTTCAAAAAAATTAGGATGGCTACGTGCACCTGTTCCACTATCTGGAGAGTTCTCCCTACACATCCTAAGGAAAGCAATAGAATCTCCAGCCTCTCGATGACAATTGCTAGTGGCCTAAGAGGTCCTTACAAGCTTTCCTGGCACATAACTTGCATGATCAATTGAAGGATCGTTTTTCCCCCACTAACACCTCTTCTTTTCCTTGGAATACTACTTGGCTGTGCTCGTGGAATTGCTAATAACTCTTAAGTTTGTCTCTAGCCAAGGATTCTAGATGACATGTTGAATTTGGTTCTGAAATCCAGTCCACAGACCAAAATCCCTCTGACCGACCTTCTGTTCCATCGAAAGCCTCCTAGAAAGTGACCAGCTGCGCATACAGAAGACATGAGTTTTGTGCGAGAATTTCTTACCCCACAAACCACAACTTGTCCAAAACAACAGCATTTCCTGCAAACGCTAAGAAAGAACATACGAAGTACAGATGATCACTTACATGTAAAAAAGCAAGGATGCATGGTCCTTGCAAGATCACCTCTTGCTGCTGAAGCAATGCACTTGATGGAGAAAACGGCCTTAAACAGATCGGTTCAGACATCACGTTAGACAGAGTAGGCATCTGGCAAGAGCAAATTAGAACAGCATGTGACTTGGGGATGCTATAAGTAGCGATGCCACGTCATGTTGTTTTGTGTAATGGCCTGAAACCGAAGGTTTCGAACCCTTTCTGCAAGTGAGGACAATCGGAGTGTCTTATACTAGTGTCACACCTCATGGTTCCAAATTCTTGACTTGATGCAAGTCTATGGACTATGGGGATAGCAAAGCAAACCCAGGGAATCCACAGACAGGCTATGGGCTGACAAGAGAGCCCATGGTATATTATCCCGTCTTCCTATCCTGTTCTCTCTTGCAATACTACTTTCCTTTCAAGGACAGCATCTGAATTTAATTTTAATGCAGTAGCCAACCATCTCCATTGTCAACTTTATTCAAGGTGCAGATCAACTCAAATGCAACCAAAATCGGACAGTACCATATCATAAAGAGGCTTTTAAACATTATTGAGATATCCCAAACTACTCCCTCAGTTCCAGATTATAAGACCTATAATTTAAATGGTATTGTCGCAAATATAAGAAGTGCATGTAGATTTAATGATGTCTTTCCTTTTATACCCTTATTTATTGTCTTAACCACATGCATTTATTCATTACCACCACACAAAGTATATCTTTCATCTTCTAAGACAATTAAGTGAGAGCATCTATGTCAATTTTTCTCGCACCTTTCTCAATTTCAATGCAAACTTAATCCTTATGTGAAGTCAAACTACACCTTATAAACTGGGACGGGGGAGTATACATTAAACTAGTACTAAGATAGTAAGATGTATCAAAAGTTTAAAAAACAGAGGTACCAAGAGATATAAAAATTTAATTGCAATTTTGCTATATATGGAATGTACCTCTCAAGGATGGTAAAATCTCTGTATCATAAAATATCTGCGTGTTTTTTTCCAGGAAAGTTCACGATTGACGACATCGAACATTCAACTTGGAGCCCACAGACTGGGCGCCCGCCCACAAGATTGAGAACCCACTGGTCGACGCAGCCCAACAGCCTCATCCGGCTCGTCTATTTACGACTCCCACGCGCAAGAGCACGACCTCACGGTCCGACCGTGTGCAAACACCAGCGACGTCAAACGTCAGCCATGTGCGGGGGTGCGATCATCGCGGAGTACACTCCCGATCGGGTGCACCGGCGGCTGACGGCCGCCGTGCTATGGCCGAACGCGGACTTGGCCGAGAGGAAGACCACCGGCAAGAGGAAGGCGGCTGCCTCGACTGACGACAAGTTCGAGGAGGAGTTCCAGCTTTTCGAGGATGACGACGGCGACGAGGAGGATCCGGCCGTGCCGTCTGCGGACGGAGCCTCCAAGTGGAAAGCACCTTCCTTTGCTGGTACAATCAGACCATGAACTTTATTGTTCTTTTTTTTTAGCAAATCCGGTCTCTTTCCGAAGAATATTTTACTTGCCGGCAACTCACATGCTCTCCTCGTGTTCCTCGATCGGCAGTTTCAGATGTTACCGTTTCTTCGGGCTCCAAGCCCCGCGTGGCCGGTCCAAAGAGCAAGAAGTACAGAGGCGTCCGCCACCGCCCGTCGGGCAAATGGGCGGCGGAGATCAGGGACCCTCAGCAGGGGCGGCGTGTGTGGCTCGGCACATACGGCAACGCCGAGGCGGCCGCCAGAGCCTACGACCGCGAAGCCTGCCGGATCCGCGGGAAGAGCGCAAGGCTCAACTTCCCACTCGAATGCCGCCCTCGCCGGAGAAACGTGCGGGAGTGCATCGACCTGAACCTGCCCGCCGTTTCCGATGATGACATGATGGCCGTCGACGCAGCCG
This sequence comes from Rhipidocladum racemiflorum, assembly GCA_036346355.1. Classification (NCBI taxonomy): domain Eukaryota; kingdom Viridiplantae; phylum Streptophyta; class Magnoliopsida; order Poales; family Poaceae; genus Rhipidocladum; species Rhipidocladum racemiflorum. The sequence continues at coordinate 80,974,143 of CM070573.1, read as the reverse complement.
CAGAGATGGGCAATGAGCCGGAGGAGAGCACGCCGATGATGATGATCAAGAAGCTGATCGTGCAGGGTCCTCACGACGAGCAGTTGGTGAGGACCATAGCAGATCTGATGAACGGGGCGGACAAGAGGGAAACCGGCGTGTCCGGAGTGCTGCAGTATGCGGCGTTGATCTCCGAATGCAGCCGACAGATGGAAGAAATTGCTGCCTTGAGGAGGGACCTGAAGAACCGCACGAGGAAGCTGGATGCACATAAAGGCCAACTTGTCAGGATAGCTGCTTCTCTTCTGTTTGACTGATCCCGGGGCTTAACTCTGAATGCCTGAACTTGTTCAGTGGAAAGTTGCTTCAGCTTATTAGCAGTGGAAACAGGGTTTCAATTACCGTTTTGTGGATAATCATGCGAAAATCGAATTTCGAAAATCGGCAAAATCGAACAAAAAAAAACGGTCGAAAATCATCAAAAATCGAATAGTTTAAAAAATAAAATTTTTTGGTAAAAAATTTCAAAAATCACAATATTTGGTCGATAATCGCGATATTTTTCTCGAAAATTAGCCTGCCACACGAACTTCCTCTCGGTCGATTTTTTCGCTCGATATACCTTGATAATCGCGATATTTGCGTCACATAAATTTTTCTGAAATTTCGAATATTTTTTGAATCTAACCGATTTACCGACCAATATTTTATATCGTACTGGCTCGATAAGGACGATTATCGCAAAAACCCACCGATTTTTGACGATATTTGGAACCCTGTGGAAACCAGGAAGGGGGCTTAAGCTTACCGAGGAGGCCCAATAAGCCGCAACATCCCGTTTGAGGGAACTTAAGCTTCCGATGATTTAAAAGTTAAAGGACTTGTGTAAAGTTGATGTGGATCAGCGGATTTTATTATAATACTACCCAGCTATATTCCTCGAAGCATCCCGGCCACCACAGCCCCCCACGTCACCCCCACCCACTCTCTCTCCCTTTCTTGCAAAAAGAACCTCCAGCTCTTTGCAATTATGGTTAGGTCCTTTCTATTTACGAACAGGTCCTTTGTAATTTCCTGTGAGTATAAAATATTTTTCTCCGGTTCGCGTTTAGGTCCTCGGTTCGTCGTTTTACACAAATAGCCTCCCGTTAAATACGAATTGCGAACGAGTCCTTTCTTACTTATTCAAAATAGCGAACAGGTCCAAAATTATAACAAATAGGTCCCTGCAATTTTCGCTCAGGTCCTTTCTCCGTTTTTCCCGAAAAAATGTTTTCGTGATCCGTTTGCTCTCCGGAGCATAGGAAAAATGTTTCCGTGGTCTGTTTTTTCTCCGAAAAAAAAACAAAAAATATTTTCCGTTCACGCGCACGGCGTTTTTCCCGGAAAAAATATTTTCGTGGTCCGTTTGCTCTCCGGAGCATGGGAAAAATGTTTCCGTGGTCTGTTTTTTCTCCGAATAAAAAACAAAAAATATTTTCCGTTCACGCGAGCGGCTTTTTTCCCGGAAAAATATTTTCGTGGTCCGTTTGCTCTCCGAAGCATGGGAAAAATGTTTTCGTGATCTGTTTTTTCTCCGGAAAAAAAAATTTATTTTCCGTTCATGCGCGCGGCATGCGCCGCGCTTGCGTTTCTAGTTTTACAAACAATGCGTTTGTGAGGAAGAGCAACTACGCATCTTTCTTGATAAGTATGAATATCAACTATCATGAGTTTTTTCCTTGGGTAGTGAGAACACTTTCTATTTTTTTTTAAAAAAAAAAATCAAAGCACCGACATTCATTAAAGAAACAACAACCGAGCTACAAATACACACATCCCACACGCCCTACATATACACACCCGTGCTTGCCCACAGCTCCACGAGAGCTAGCGACGCTCGAACCCAGGCTGAGTGGCTGGCTGCTTGTGACCCTGCACCCCAGCCAACCGAGACAAGCTCCGGCCTCGTAGTGAGAACACTTTCAACTTCGAAAGGCATCTACATTCAAAATACTATCCTTTTCTTTAAGGTTTTGTTTGGGAGGACCATTCCCGGGCCTAAGGGGTTGTCTATTTGTAAGGTGGCTGGAATTTTTTCTTAAACATAACTCATATTTTTTTTTATCCATTCTATCACTATCCAATCATGCGGTACATCAATCTTTATACAAATACAATATCGCAAAAATTGATTTCGACTTAAGAAAATTTCAGATAACTTAAAAATAGAAAAATTATCTTTACAATTGCGCCCCTAAAAACCTAGCTCTCACCTTTCGCCTCTGCATCCCGGACTCACATCTAATCTCTCTCCAACAAAGGGCATGACAATTACAAGTGGTCAACCCTTGTGACCCTAGCTGAAGCGGGAAAAACTCATTATAAATCACATTTGTCTTTTTATCCATGAGATCAAAATCCATATATATGGTACACCAATCTTTATACACATACAATGGTCACAAAAATTGACTTAGACTTAATAAAAATTCAGGTGACTTAGAAATAGCAAAATTGTTTTTCAATTGCATCCTTAAGAACCTTGTTCTCACCTTTCGCCTCTGCACCTCGAAGTCACATCTAATCTCTCTCAAACAAAGGGTGTAATGTAATGTCAATTACAATAGGTCAACCCTTTTGACTCTAGTCGAAGCGGGGAAAACACATTCCCCCCTTTTTGTGTGGCATCAAAGCAACCACCGTCTCTTTCGAAATGAATAATGTGCAAACCTCAAAAACTCTAACGTTAAAATTTTCAATGCGCCCTAGATCATATCACTGATAACTTTATATGAAATGTTATATCTCTCGTGCGATTGGACTATGGGTGCAAACGGAGCGGATACAGACGGATTTTGTTCATCTCGTATCTTATTCCAAATTTTTTCTCGGATACATAATCGGATACGGACAGTGCCGGATTCGAATACGAATACGGATTACTTCGGTCACGAATACAGAGCGAATACAGGTCGTTCCGGATACGGTTAGTCTCGGCCACTAATAGTTAGTCGGATAATGCGTGAAAGCAGAAACCATATGTCGGGGATTGGATAATTCCCCTAATTACCATAATGCCACGACGGCTGAGCTCGTCCCGACCTCGGGCACCTCGGAGGTTGTTCCCGAGGATGACCCAAGGATGGTCGAGCATCGCTGCTCGGCTTGCCCGTTCGGTGCGAGCTCCTTGCTCGGTTAGTGCCCAAGCACGTTGCTCGGGTGAACTTGCTCGGGTTGGAGTCAAATGAGCTCGGCCCAAGCTCGAGCTCTGGCTGCGTGGTCGGAGGGTTGCGACTAACGGTTACGGCGATAATCGCGCCACCACGAAGGACCGTTGCGCTCATGACTCGGACGTGGCGTAAATGTAGGATTCGGTTACGACCATGTCGGGCACGGTCAAACGTGCATGGCGTGGGCCGTAACCGACACGATACCCTTGTAAACTATAAATACCCCCAAATATTGGAGGGAGAGGGGGGACGAAATTAATACATATACAATACACACTACGCTGGATTAGGGTCATTATCTCGATCATGAGAGGCCTGAACCAGGATAAAATCCTTGTGTTTCTGTCTGTTCTAATGGACCGTCTCCCACGTCTTCGATGCTACACCTTTGGCAGAAAGGGGCTTCGGTTGATCCCACATTCAACAAGTAAGCTCGGCGGGGGCCCGTTCCCCAATCGCCGACAGCTGGCGCCGTCCGTGGGGATCGACAGATTCTTTGCCAAAGGAATCCCGAAGGCGTCATCTTCCACATCCGATGACCGATACTACACAATTTATGATTATGTGAGATATGCGAAAAGAGTTATTTACCTCAAACAAAACTGTGCTTAGCAGAATTGTTTACATTTTGGCGCCGAGCAAGTTCTTCGCTCGAGCAAGTTTCATCCCTTTGCCCGAGCGGGCTTTCCGCTCGGATACGTGCGAGTAAATTTTTAGCTCGGACGCGTGTTTTTCACACCCAAGGCGGGCATTGCGCTCGGAATTGATCTTGTTATATCTTGAAATTGCTCTTATCCCCTGAGCATGTTTTTCGCTCGGATCATTTGTTTTTCCGCCGAGCACGTGCTTCGCCGGCGCGAGTGTCTGTCTTCCTCCGAGCATGTTTTTCGCTTCGGATCGCTTTGTTTTCCTTGAAACACGTGCCGCTCGGCGCAGTGTCTGTCTTCCTCCAGAGCATGTTTTTCGCTCGAGGGGGATTTCTTTTCCATGGCCGAGCACGTACTTCTCTCGAGGCGCGAGTGTGCATCTTCCTCAGAGCATGTTTTTCGCTCGGGGTGTGCTTTCTTTCCGCCGAAAGCACGTACTTCTCTCGGGCGCAGTGTCTGTCTTCCTCAGAGCATGTTTTTCGCTCGGATCGCTTTGTTTTCCGCGCCGAGCACGTACTTCTCTCGGGCGCGAGTGTGCATCTTCCTCCGAGCATGTTTTTCGCTCGGATCGCTTGTTTTCCGCGCCGAGCACGTACTTCTCTCGGGCGCGAGTGTCTGTCTTCCTCCGAGCATGTTTTTCGCTCGGGGACTGTTTCTTTTCCGCGCCGAGCACGTACTTCTCTCGGGCGCGAGTGTCTGTCTTCCTCCGAGCATGTTTTTCGCTCGGGGACTGTTTCTTTTCCGCGCCGAGCACGTACTTCGCTCGGGTGCGAGTGTCTTCCTCCGAGCATGTTTTTCGCTCGGAGACGGTTGGTATTCCGCGCCGAGCACGCTCTGCGTTTGAGCACAGGTCCTTCCAGTTTAGTTTCCCTGGATGTCTGGTCCATGTCCAGGATGCGGCAGCTCGAGCCTGGCTCGTCTGTCAGTTCCTCGAGCATTAGACCCATGCTCGGGATGTGGCTATGTGAGTCCGCTCGCAATCCGCTAGTAGCCTAGGCGTCTGATCCATGCCTAGTTCCCCTGTGCATCTGATCCATGCATGGGATGCGGCAGCATGTGTTTGTTCACAGTCTGCTAGTTACCTTTATCCTAGGCGTCTGATCCATGCCTAGTTCCCCTGTGTATCTGATCTATGTATGGGATGCGGCAGCATGTGTTTGTTCACAGTCTGCTAGTTATCTTTATGTTAGGCATCTGATCCATGCCTAGTTTCCCTGGGCATCTGATCCATACTCAGGACGAGGTTCGACCGCGTTTTATTTTCTCGTTCGGTGCAGCTCGTGCCGACCTTTTTCCCGAGCATGGTTCGCTCGTGATGTGATAGTGTGAGACCTGTCTCATCTATCAATTCCTTTTCCTGGTCATTGCGTGCCCAGATCTTTGAGGTAAGTGCTTCACCATCAAGAATTCAATCCCTCCTTGGACTTCTCGGTCTCAAGAAGATGACCCATCTCACTTGAGCCTCGGGGACTAGCCGTCGGGATTGGATAATTCCCCTAATTACCATAATGCCACGACGGCCGAAAGCTCGTCCCGACCTCGGGCACCTCGGAGGTTGTTCGAGGATGACCCAAGGATGGTCGAGCACCATTGCTCGGCTTGCCTGTTCGGTGCGAGCTCCTTGCTCGGTTAGTGCCCAAGCACGTTGCTCGGGTGAACTTGCTCGGGTTGGAGTCAAATGAGCTCGGCCCAAGCTCGAGCTCCGCTGCGTGGTCGGAGGGTTGCGACTAACTGATTCTGGCGATAATCGCGCCACCACGAAGGACCGCTATGCGCTCATGACTCGGACGTGGCGTAAATGTAGGATTCGATTCACGACCATGTCGGGCACGGTCAAACGTGCATGGCGTGGGTCAGAATCGACACGATACCCTTTGTAAACTATAAATACCCCAAATATTGGAGGGAGAGGGGGACGAAATTAATACATATACAATACACACTACGCCTGGATTAGGGTCATTATCTCGATCATGAGAGGCTGAACCAGGATAAAATCCTTGTGTTTACATGCATTTCTAATGGACCGTCTCCCACGTCTTCGATGCTACACCTTTGGCAGAAAGGGGCTTCGGTTGATCCCACATTCAACAAGTAAGCTCGGCGGGGGCCCGTTCCCCAATCGCCGACACCATACATGTCACATATATTAGGATCAATCAACCATACACAAAACTTTACTATAACTTTCAAGACATGTAAGTGTTTCAAATTCAATAATAGTTGCATTCCCTACATAAGAATAATATATAACAAGTATAATTCCAATAAACATATGCACTTATATGATGTAGCACATCCAACTGCAATCAAGTGTTTTGTAGTGCAATTATAAGAGCTTACTCCAGAAAGTAGTGCAATTATATTACAACTTGCTCACATTATATCACAGGCTCACAAACAGCACTATGTTTCACATTATATTACAACTTGCCTAATCAGATATCACATAACCAACACGCAACATCTAAAATACAGCTAGCAAGCACTGTAATTCAAATACACACATTATGAATAATATTGCAAGGGTATCGGGTCGGATATTTACCGGGTATTGGGTCGGATATTTACCGGATATGGATCGGATATTGCTTTTCCCATATCCTAACCCATATTACATCGGATTTTTCGGATACGAATACGGATAACATCGGTACGGATTTTTTCGAATACAGTATTGGATCGGTCGGGAAATACCCGCTCCGTTTGCACCCCTAGATTGGACTGCTCTCACATTTCTATTTGTTTTCCTCTTTCGTCTAGCAGGGTGCATATGTAATATCCAAACTGCAGAAGTACACCAACGCATTTTCTTCTACAGTATTTTGCAGCGCAGTTCCCCCAATATGCTGAGCTGTGGTAATCGAGGGACTAAAGCGACATATTTACGCGAACCCGAAAACCCCTTCCATAATTCCATTACCTTACCTCCCCTCCTCTGGCTCTGCGCCGCCGCTACTCCTCTTACCTCTCGCGGCTTCCAGGGTTGCGCGCGAGATCTAGCTAGCGTTAGGGTTTCCGAAACCGGTGACCATGGCGAACGAGCAACCGGCGGAGAGCTACACGGTGGAGGAGCTCGTGGCCGTGAACCCCTACAACCCCGACATCCTCAACGACCTCGAAGGCTTTGTCAACGAGCAGGTAAACCCTAGCACAGGGATGCGGTTACCCCTGTTCGTTTCGCTCCTGTATTTGGTGGAACTGGCGAAGGAATGGTGGCGAAATCGGTGGGTTGGTGGTGGTGTGCTAAATTGTGCGGCATTTTCAGATGGAATACATTCTTAGCAATACGCAAATGCTAGAAATTAGCAGTATTTTAATCTTTGCGGGTGGATTGTAGTGTATTTTGTTGCTGGGGGCGGTAAATTTACTGCTGGATTAAGCATAAAGGGTGGCTGGGTTTATGTGTAATGGCCGGTGGGAGTTTTAGATTATGCACTTCGTAGGAGTGCTAGTTTGGGGCTTCTGTGGTGAGTGCAAAGCAAAATAAGTGTTTGGATGCCATTATAATAGGCAGATTAGGTTTGCATTTGCTGTTACAAGATGTTAAGTACATTTCTCTTGTGCAAATAGAGAGATTTGCTGTTGGGAACAATAGAAATGTGTTCAGGGGCGTAGTCAACGGGGGGCTCCGTTGGGCTTGAGCCCACCCTCTGGTCGTCGGACCTAAGTACCCTCTTTAGCACCGATGCTCAGTTTTTGGCATAGTGGCAGTGAATGCACATGTTCTCAGACGCGATTGGAGGAAGAAGAAGCTTTGCTAGGTGGTGAGCTGCTTCTTAGGCAATGTGGCTTGGTGGGCCGATGCTTGTTGAAGGCCTAATTTGGCAGTTGGTAACTTTGATGGATGACTCCAAAACTAGACTCGAACCTTAGACGCACACAGAGACCATTGGGGGGGGGACCTCTACTTTGCAAGGACATGGCAGCCCACCGAGTCGGGGGCGCTTGACACATGGCGTAGGGAGTTGGCGATTGTGAGGGCATGGCGAGGGCATCGAGTGGATGCCGAGCAGGTGTGCGATGACCCACCGTGGCGACAGCGAGCGGGCAAGGAAGGTGGCACAACGTGAGTTGGCTAGTGCCTAATCGGCTGAGTGAGCTGAACACAACAGTAAATAGACAATGTGAGCCCCTCTTCTAATATATGATTTTTTTTATCAATTGTAACTGTGTCAATAGGCTAAATAGAGACAATTGCCGATTTGATTGATTGATTGGTGTCAACTTGTTCATAGACTTTCAAAAGTTTGACAAGCGAGCATTGCACAAATATTTATCAAATAATGAAGTACTAGTAGTAACTCTCTAACCGATGAGAACACCGTACAAGTTGTTTAACATGTTTGTCTCAATTTAACCTAATTCTTTGAACCCGCTCTTCATTTTTATCCTGGCTTCGCCATTGAATGTGTTCATAACTCATTAGGAATGGTGGATGGATGAATAGATAAATTTGTAATTGGTAAGATCTGTGGTCAGTGGTGACGAATTGGCAATATCAGGCTATTGTGTACATTATACCCATTGAGTTTACTGGTTCTATTGATACAGCGAATGTTCAGATTGTGACTTTTACAGAAACGAGTTTGACAAGACTCATTTCAGGTTCTATGGTATTGCACACATCCGTGCTTGCCCTTTAGTTTTATTGCAACGTTAGTTATGTCATGTTTCAACCCTTTCAAATTTACAGTCTTTTTTTAATTTCTATTTAGGTTTCTTCTCAAACATATAACTTGGACGCAAATCTCAGCCTTCTTCGTCTGTACCAGGTAACAATGCATCTCCATATGGACGATTTTTATGCAGATTATGGCTCCATTAGTCCATTGATATGTCTGCTTATTGATTTATTTCCCTTTGCAGTTTGAGCCAGAAAGGTTGAGTGTACAGATTGTAGCTCGCATATTGATCAAGGTAACATAGCAACTAATGTTTACATCAGTTGTATGAATACAATATTTCTTGTTTCACTTCCAACTGTTTACTCCGTGTATGTTTTTCTATTGACAGGCTCTCATGGCAATGCCAGCCCCCGACTTCAGCCTATGCTTATTCTTAATTCCTGAACACGTGGTATGAAAAAGATATCCTGCCCTCCTATGTGTATCCTATGGAATCTAAATGTTTTGGTCACTTACATATTTATGTTTTGCAAGCAAATGCAATTGAACATGCAACTTAGGACTGTCTAGAATTTAGAAGCGTTGAATTATGTATCAATACTCATTGATCTATATGTCATGGAAGTTGATTGTTATATTAACCTTCAAATAATACTGTCAGATTTGTAGACCTGGAGATGCAATATTTTGCAATGACTTGTAGTTGATGCAATAAGCATATTCAGCTATTCACTTTATATTCAGTATATACTCATTTTGAATTCTAGGATATCATGCAAAGGAACATGTTTTCCCATTTTGAAGTGTCCCTTGTCCTTGTGGTTATTTGAAAATTTAAATTTTGCATCAGACAAATAATTATTACAGATGTATAAGATGTAAGATTTTATCTGTCCGGTTGCCTTTTAATTGTGCGTCTTTTGCTCCTTTTTTGTTGGGTTTCATGAAGTGTTGTGCTATTATGTGGAGTTGACTTGTATGCTCTTTTATTTTAGCAAATGGAGGAGCAATTCAAGACATTGATAGTTCTTTCTCACTACCTGGAGGTACATACTTGGTCTTACCAAGTGACTATGTATAGATGTCTAATAACTAGTGTCAGTGACGTATCTAGAGGGTGGTCCCGGTGGGCCGCGGCCCGCGGCCCACCCAAAAAACTCTCAGCTCAAGGCCTAGGATTGGAAAGAAAAAAGGAAAAACTCCCCCGTAAACGGCGTCGGTTCGACTCTGATGGCGCCACTGTCAAGTTGGACCACCCATACTCAAAATCCTGGATATGCCACTGACTAGTGTGATATGCACTGCTAACATCAATTAATTCTCTTACAGACTACTAGGTTCCGTCAGTTTTGGGATGAGGCAGCAAAGAACCGCAGCATTTTGGAAGTTGTTCCAGGTATATATATTTCTTGAGGCGCTGAATCCATTGTTCGTTATCTATTGTAAAGTGAAGGTTTTGCAAGCAATGGCAGTCTTAATGCCTGTGCATGTTAATTCCCATATAGGATTGCTATAGAAGTTTTAAATCATGTCAGTGACAGTATTTTTCTTTTCATTTTCCGTCATTGGACTTTGGTTGTGAGTGATGCAGTACAGCTTTTCTGATTTACTGCATTTTTCATTTTTTGCACAACTCGTTTTTTAATTAACCTTGTGCTTTTCATTATCAGTGTTTACCATGCCTTTACATAGCATATTAATGCCCAACGAAATAATTTGTGTACTAATCCTGTCCCGTCAATAAGTGCCTGGTATAATGTGGGTGTTAGCTTCACTTTTTGCATTGCCATTTATTTTCACCAAAAAGGGTGCCTGCTGGCTAGAAACTTTATTTTCATAATCCTAACAGGAACTTGCTATGTAATTTTTCTAAGTTGTGTTCAGTTGGATTCTATCGTATGCCAATTGCTCTGTATTCTTTTCCTTTGACCTAATGGTGAAATTGTACTGACACTATAAATCTTTTTGCAGGTTTTGAGCAGGCAATCCAAGCCTATGCGATTCATGTGCTCTCCTTGACATACCAGAAAGTTCCTAGGCCTGTTCTCGCAGAGGTAAAATAAGTATCCTTTTAAAATAATTATGGGAATCCTCCAGGCTGCATAGGCTTTCGTATGAGCTTGTTCTTACACATTTCGGATGATCATGGTAATTCTAGCTTCCTATTAGATAATAGCTATATTTGCTAATTATCCTATAGGGGTCATTGTTTGCATTACACATAGATGGTTTCTTGTTGATGTTACAGCCCACCACTTTTGTTTTCAGGCCATCTGCATTGAAGGTCTTGCATTGGACAAGTTTCTGGAGTATCATGTTGCAAACTCAGGTTGGATAATTGAGAAGGGTGGACGTTCTCAACTGATTGTCCTTCCGCGCACTGAGTTCAATCAACCAGAGCTCAAAAAGAACACAGCTGACACTGTTCCGTTCGAGCACATAACTCGCATATTCCCTGCCCTGAGCTGATTCAGCAACCATGATCAAATTGACATTGAGCAGCTGTGTGGTCATCGTTTCCTCCAAGACCTACTGAGAGTTTTATAGAACTGGAGCAACTGAAGCTACCGTATGCACTTGTATTTTTCTCTTCTATGGCATACCACATTTTGAGGTTTTGGGAGTATCGGGATGCGCCTGTTTTTAGCTAAACGACTATTGTCAACTAATAGTTGTGCCTACTCGAGCGTCATATACGGCTAAGTTATGTTTTCAATGCATTCCTGTCGAGATTGTTACAATTGTCTGAATAATTTTATGACAGCAAAATTTTGCACATCACCTATATATTGGGGATCGGCACAAATTTGTATTCCAGTTTGCGGAGTCCAGGCTAATTAAATCCCTCACTGCCAAATATTTGATGATGCCTGGTTTGAGCGCAAGCGGAGGAGGATTTGTATGCAGCCTTTTTGCCATTGAGTTGACATTTTTCGTCCAAATTTTGCCTGCCCGCATCGGCTTATTTATCCCTTGATCCACTCCGTCGTTCTAATATCCAGAATCATTTCGTCGCCATGATCTCATCAATTCCCAAGATAGAAGGTTAGTCTAACCGTGCATCGTCAGATATGCATTTGATTTGAGAGTGCCGTGACTCGTGATCATGATTCTCGTCAAAGAGCGCTGACAACATAAGCTGCCAAAATTCATCCGGAGAAAAATAAAACAATTTCATCTGGAAAGAAAAAGGAGAAAGGGAGTCTCATGTACTTGTTCATTCGGGCCGTCCCATGCCGTACAAATGGGCCGAGGAGTATGGCTACCTCGCTACAAAAGCCGATTAGGGTTTTGAGGTAAGAGCGCCCCCCTCCCCTTCTTCACCTACGCGCCGCCACTCCCGGACACTCCTCCTGGCGGTACCACCCGAACACTCGCATCCCCATCCACCATGGCGGCAGCGGCCGGAGGCGGAGGCGCCGCGCGGGCGCTGTCGCAGCGGGAGCAGGACATACAGATGATGCTCGCCGCCGATGTCCACCTGGGCACCAAGAACTGCGACTTCCAGATGGAGCGCTACATCTTCAAGCGCCGCACCGACGGTACGTCCCTACTCACGCCTTCTTGCCGCGGAGATTCCAACATGGATGGGATGGGTCGCGTGCTCGTATACTTGTATCGTTCATGCTGACGTGCTCTTCGTGATCTTGCTGTGTCTAGGCATCCAACTTGCCGTTGAACGCTAGAATTATCACGGCGTGAGGCACGTTATGGCAACTTTGTACATTACTAGTTAGAGGCGATCTGCGTTGGAATGTATTAACCTAGCAGCTTAGTTGCCTTGCAACTTGTGGCAAATAATGCTTAGGTTCTTTGATAGGAACGGTTGAATATGGATGTGATATGTCATTTCGTTTCTGTGATTCGTAGGCATCTACATCATCAATCTTGGCAATACATGGGAGAAGCTCAAGCTCGCGGCGAGGGTCATCGTGGCCATCGAGAACCCGCAGGACATCATTGTCCAGTCCGCCCGCCCCTACGGCCAGCGCGCCGTCCTCAAGTTCGCGCAGTACACCGGCGCGCACGCCATCGCCGGGAGGCATACACCTGGTACCTTCACCAACCAGCTCCAGACCTCCTTCAGCGAGCCCCGCCTGCTCATCCTCACCGACCCAAGGACTGACCACCAGGTGAATGGATTGTCATGCCTGACTAGTACCCTTTCGCCTTGGGTGTTGCAATGTTGCCGACTGTGTTCTTGTGAATTATGCACAGCCAATCAAGGAGTCTGCTCTGGGGAACATCCCGGCCATTGCCTTCTGCGACACTGACTCTCCCATGCGGTATGTCGATATCGGCATACCGGCCAACAACAAGGGGAGGAACAGCATTGGCTGCCTGTTCTGGCTCTTGGCCAGGATGGTTCTGCAGATGAGGGGCACTATCCTCCCTGGGCACAAGTGGGAAGTCATGGTATGTGAGCTTATTAGACCTTCCAAAATCATATTGCAAGTGCATTAGGTGGAGATTGTTCTGTAACCTTCGCATGCTGATACAATGAGTATGCTGTTTGCAGGTTGATCTGTTTTTCTACAGAGACCCTGAGGAAGCCAAGGAGCAGGAGGAGGAAGCTGCTGCGGTCACAGAGTTTGCTGCCATCACTGATTACCAAGCAACTGATCAATGGCCTGGCGACCAGTGGGCCTCTGAAGTGGTTGCGCCACCGGCTGCTACTGGTGCTGAATGGGGCGCTGCTCAAGGTTTGTATCGTTACCATCTTTTCATAGACGTTCATTATCTTGTAAAAGTAGTGTATACCACTTGATTTGTGTTGTTATAGCGATATATATACATATGTATGAAAATCCCATCGGAGTATTCAAATGAAAACCACAGCGCTGATTGTAGATAACACTTTTTTTGCACTCTTTCTGAAGTTTCTGGTATTTGTTTGGAAATTTACTAGTCCATTTGCTTTACAGGTAGTTAATCACCTATCATATTGTTTTTGTAACTTTAATTGATCATATTTTCCTTTGTTCCTATGTTTTTGGTGGCAGCTCCAGTTGCTGCGGCTGATGGGTGGGATCAAGCAGGAGCACCTGTAGCTGTGGAAGGTGCTGCACCTGTAGCTGTGGAAGGTGCTGTTCCTCCGGTGGTACCACCTACTGGCTGGGATCAAGCAGCGCAACCGGCAGCTCAAGGCTGGGAGTAGACTAGGCTGTCACTTTGAGGTGTCTTCTGCAGCTTAAGTTAAACATTTTGTGAGGCATGAATGAGTGTTTAAATTCTAAAATCAGATGCCATCTTCTACAGTAATACTATGAACACCTCTGTTTTAGGATTCTGTAGATGAAGTCGTTTGTCCCTATTTTCAACATTGCTATGAGGGAGAGCTCCGGAGGATGCGTGGTATAGGTTACCTTTCAGCTCGTTGGCCCTTTTATGTGGTGCTTATAACCTATGGTTCGATGCAATGTGATTGCTTTTAGCAAATCTGATATGAATGTACCGTTACTTTCCCAATCTACCAAAGTTGTCTATAGCTCTGAAATGATATGTCGCTTAAGGGACGTTCTCTCTGGAATCCCAGAACATCTGTTCATGTATTCTCCATGACTCACTCAACCAAACTGTTTTCGAATTGAAAATCGAGGCTCTGGCGGTAGCAGTTTACCGCGAATATCAAGCAAAAATTGTAAAAAACCGAGTAGTTTCGAAACCGAGCGTTTGATCAAAAAATTCAAAACAAATTTTGAAAAATTAAACTGATTGGTTTTCTCGAAAAACCGATCGGTGACTTAACCTTTTGAGCGGTTTGTTTTTTGAGAGGTTTTTGCTAGTTTTCTCGAAAAATCACTCGGTTTTCACTGGTTTTTGACCGGTTTACAACGCATTTTTTTTTTGAATTTTTTAATAATTAAACCGGTTTACTGACCGGTTTAGGGTTTCGAACTGGCTCGGTCGAAAATCGCGATTTTCGAGCGGTTTTTGACGGTTTTGTGAACCCTGCTCCCATGTCATTTCTGTTGCTTCTGTATAGGTATTCTGCGTGTTACCTTTGTTGCACTATGTCCTTAGCGTGTGTTCTCTGGGATTGCTTATTTAACCTCTGATTTAGTTTTAGGTGGTTTAAGTCAGGAACATACCAATGACTTCTTACTCCCCTTAATCCACTCTGCTACATTTATTATTTCAATCTCATCTTCCTTGAATGAGCTACCCGATTCATATTCAACGAGGTTAACCTTAAGTTTTTTTCTTGTTACTTTTGAACTTATCTTTAAAGTCCTTATTTTCAAATAATCGGCTTTCTTGAGCCGATACTCATACAACAGGTGACTCAAATCAGCAAATTCTTGACCACTAAACTTCTCTTTCAAGGGAGGAATTAACCCTTGAAAATCCAAATCGACCAATTGGTTATCAGACAATGTAGCTGTCGGGGATTGGCTATCTGGCAAAAGACCACGGTACCCCCGTGAAAAGCTAAACCCGCCGACCAAGCAACACTGAAAGGAGATGCTCGGGAGAACGAAACGAGCATCCCTCCTTCTCCTCCGAGCATACGCATTTGCACCTTCGCTCGCAGAAGCACCAAACACACCCCCCCACGAGCAAGCATGCTCGTGGGGGCCACGACCAAGCATGCTCGTGGGGGCCACGACCTGCTCGGGTGTTTTGGTCGGAGTGCCCGGTCAATGCCACGAGGAAGGAAGGTGGCAACCAATCAGCCGGAGATCAAGGAAAATCATACCCGAAATTTAAATAACGCCCGGATCAAGGGCGGTAGTTCGTAAGTACGATTGCGCGGCGCAATCCCAGGAGGTAGTTACCTTCTATGTACCTCTAGTCATAGTATTTAAACGATCTGTAACAGGAGAGGGACCCCAAGATAGAACACAATATACTGGAGTAGGGCTTTTATCTCGACGGTGAGAGGCCCGAACCAGGATAAAACACCGTGTCCCCCTTTTTCCTCTTCTCCCCGACCTCGCATCGCTCGAACGCCCTCTTCGGTCCGCACGACGGGGCTCTGTTGATCCCCCATTCAACAAGTAAGCTCGACGGGAGCCCGTTCTCCAATCGTCGACAGCTGGTGCCGTCCGTGGGGACGACAGTTTGATTCCCGTGCGGATCAAGATCCTCGAGGATGCCAAACTCGGGAGACACTCGGGACCTTTGTGTTTTTGACCACGTTGAAGATGACGACGTGTACTACGCCGCTGACAACGTGGCCAGAGTGACCGATCCTATCGGTCACACTGAGTCTGGGAGCCTTTCCCCGGACACGGGAATGCGAGGACAGGTCCTCCATTCCCCAGACATTACCCTCGGGGACCCCGAGGATGACTGCGACGAGCTCTACGATGGCCTGGACATACCAGACGACACAGGCTCGGCCAGAGATCTGCGTCCCAAGGGGACACAATGATGTCCCCATCGCTTTCGTCCCGCTCTCGTCGAGTCAACGTGGCCGGGAGCCGTGCGGAGCCCGGAGAAGGATCCTCGGACGCTGCCAGGCACGACCACTACGAGGCGGCCAGACTCCACTTGGAGGCGTCTTTGGGAAAGACCCTTGCGAGCATTCGCCGCCAGCAAAGGGAGGTGCGCTTCCACGGAAAGGAACTCGCGGTACCGAACTCCCGATCGCACTCGAGCACCGTCTAAGCTCACCGCCGCTTGATTCACGGAAGCAGGAACGATTCTGAGGCCTTGGCGTGATGCGTCGTGACTCTTGTGATTTCCCGAGCAAGTAGACTTAGAGGCCGTGGGGCGGTGGTCGTAGCCAAGATTTGGAAAAGCTTGCCGCCGAGCTAAAAGTCTCGGATCCCCGTGGTCGGGATGCCCGAGTGTTTCCGGGACCATCGCGAACACTTCGTCGGCGCCGCACAGAGGTGAATCTCGAGCCATGCTCGGAGATCGCCCTGCATCGCTAACCCGATCCGGAAAGGCCGGAGCGATCCGCAGAGCAACCTCGAGGCGATATCTCAGATAATCGCCAGACATTTAACGCTCAACGCTTCCACGACCAAGCGGTCATCGCAGACGACCATCACATGAGGTTTTCTCGACTCGGCCAAGGCTGGGCGTTGGGTGGAAGACCAGCGTGGAGGCCGCTATGACCGGGGTTTTACCGCGAAACCCGAAGCCGGTTGCCGGGCCTTCACGAAGCTCCCTCCGGACGTCGCATGGCCGAACAGATTCAAGCCGGCCACGTCGAGAGATTCAACGGACCCAACCCGGACGAATTCCTCTCGATATATACTACCGCCATCCTCGCCACGAGGCAATGAGGGGTGATGGCAAATTACCGCCGACGGTTACCGATGGAGCCGCCAGACGTGGCTTTTCAATCGAAGGAAGGATCCATACGGTCTGGGCAGCTCGGCGCGCTCAGAGCAAATTTCCGGAGCTGCTACATCCGCCGGAAAGGAGCGCGACACTGAGCGCTTGATACTGACGGACGGGAAACCTGCGACAATTCGTCGAGAGGTTCATCCAGTCCGAACTCTATCTCGAACATATCGGACGAGGTCGCCGTCCGAAGCTTTCAAGTTCGGGTGCAGACGTGCGCTTCACGCAGACCTGGAGATCCACCCGATCTAACGGCGAACGAGCTTTTCCGAATGGCCGATCGATACGCCAACGCAGATGAAGCCGTCAATGGAAGAGAATCTTTGGATGAAGGGAAGTCGCCGCCTCGGCTGGTCTAGAGACCTCGGCTAGCAAAAAGGGCTCGAGTGCAGAGATAAGAAGATCAAGAAGAAGAAGAAAAAGCAACCTCGCCACCATGGTAGCCGCGGTGGAACAACAACAACCCCGAAAGCAACCCAGCCAGCCGGGGGCTTAATGCTCGGGAAGAGGACAACCACCAGCGCCTCGAGGACGAGGCGACCAAGCGGACCGACGAGGCGACCAAAGCGGACCGGACGGGCGACTCTCATCCCACTTCACCAGCGCACGGCACGACTCACGGAATTGCCGAACGTGGACCTACCGCCTGGAAGCGATTTTACAGCGGCAGGGTCCCATGCCGACGCTTCGAGCAGGTGAAAATGACAAAGGAAAACAGCCCGCCGAGGAAAGTGAGGATGACATGGAATACCAAGAACCAAGGAATCACATAGCGGTCATCTTCGGGGCTCCTCCGCCTATAAGTCCCGCTGACTTAAAGGAGGCCGCAAGGAAGTGCACCATGTTACCCAGGTAAGCCTCCTGCAAAGAAATTGAAATGGCCTGAGGTATCCTCACCTTCTCCAAGGACGATTGTCCCCTTGGGATGACCAAACCCAGAGGCTTCCGATGGTCGTGAACCCCACCATCAGCAATACTGCTGCTCGGTCGGGTCCTCATAGACTCAGGAGCTCTTTGGACCTTATTTCAGCCAAGGTTTTGGGACGAGATGCAGATTCCTCGTTCCAAAATCAAGAGTGTGGCCGTGCCCTTCTTCGATAGTCCCGGCACCTCGATCAAACCTCTGGGCAGTCGTCCCGCCTGTAAGTTTCGCGGCCCAAGTAACTTCAGAACGGAGCTAATCACCTTCGAGGTGGTAGACTTGAGTCGGCCTACAACGCCATCCTCGGCAGGCGGCCTTGGCCAAGTTCATGGCCGCCTCGCATCACGCAGCGTGACGCTGCCTCAAGATTCCTGCCAAACGGAGTCATAACCGTCAAAGGGAACCACAAGTCCGCACTCAATTGCGACGAAAGAGCGCTGGATATGGTCGGTCAGTTGCCCACTCGCGGCCCTGACCAAGAGCCGAAGCATTCCTGGCCTAAACTTGCCCTCCAACCTGGAGGAGAGACCAAGGCTGTTCCACTCAACGAGTCGGAACCGGCCAAGGTCGTTCATTTGGGATCTTCCTTAGATCCCAAATAGGAACTCGAGCTCGTCACTTTCCTCCGAGCAAGGTCGGATGTGTTCGCCTGGGAGCCGTCCGACATGCCCGGGGTCCCAAGGGAGGTGGTCGAGCACAAGCTAGCGGTTCAGCCTGACAAAAAACCAGTGAGACAGAAACTTAGACGCTTTTCCCCGGAAAAACAGGCAATCATCCGGGAGGAACTTGATAAACTCCTAAAAGCTGGCTTCATCAGAGAGATCGAGCACTCCGAGTGGCTAGCCAATCCAGTTCTGGTCAGGAAGAAAGGAGGCAAGTGGCGCATGTGCGTCGACCACACGGGTTTGAACGCAGCTGCGCTAAAAGACAACTATCCGTTGCCTCGCATAGACCAATTGGTGGACGCGACGGCAGGTCACGCACCATGAGCTTCCTAGACGCCTATTCAGGCTATCATCGAATCGGCTGTCGCGAAGACGAGGGGAAGACTTCCTTCATCACCCCGTTCGGTACCTTCTCGCTATACGACCATGTCTTTCGGCCTGAGAAACGCGAGCAACCTTTCAACGCCTCATGCAGAAGACTTTCGCAGACCAAATAGGTCGAAATTTGGAGGTGTATGTCGACGACATAGTTGTCAAAAGCAAGAGTACTTCGGTCACGTTGTCGACTTGGAAGAAACCTTCAGAACCTCAATAAGCATCGAATAAAGCTAAATCCGTAAAAATGCGTATTCGGCGTGAAGGCCGGGCAAGGTGCTCGGCTACATGGTCGGGCCACATGGCGTTGGGGCTAACCCGAGAAGATCGAAGCCATTGAGAACATGAGGTCGCCCACATGCGTAAAGGAAGTACAAGCTCTGACCGGAAGAATGGCCGCCTTAAGCCGGTTCGTCTCCCGGCTGGGGGAGCGAGGACTACCTTTCTTTAAAGCCCTCCGCAAACATGATGGCTTCACGTGGACGGAGGAAGCTGATCGCGCGTTCAAAGAGCTAAAGCGCACCTCTCCAAACCGCCCGCCCTCGTCACACCCACGGCAGGAAGAATTGCTATTATACCTGGCGCAACCTCAAGCAGCGTAAGCTCGGTGTTGGCGATGAGAGAGATGGTACCAATGACCTATCTATTACGTCGAAGTACTTCATGGACCAAAGGAGCGTTACCCCAAGGTCCGTAAACCATCAGACTCATTATTGATGGCCTCCGGAAGTTGCGTCACTACTTTCAAGCACACAAGATCGTGGTGCCGACCGGCTTCCCACTCAGGAAATCCTGAAAAATCAGGACGCCATGGTCGCACAGCCAAGTGGGCAATGGAGCTCGCCGAGTTCGAGCCGGTGTTCTCGACGACGGCGATAAAATCACAAGTCTTGGCTGATTTCGTGGCGAATCGGTCGGCTCCGCACCACCAGCCGGGACCAATGATTCGAGAAACTCCTGGACCTTGTATTTTGACGGATCCCGAGCATACGAGCGCCTGGGTCAAGCGTCATCTTGGTCTCCCCGGATGGAGAGCAGCTACAGTACGCCATCCAACTACATTTCGCTGCAACTAACAACGCGGCGGAGTACGAAGGCCTTTTGGCCGGACTTCGGGCATGTAAATCGCAAGGAGTCCAACGGCTCACTGTGAAGGGCGATTCACAGTTGGTCGTGAACCAGGTCAACAAGGAGTATCAGTGTTCCGATACCTCAATGGCGCCAGACTGGCGAAGTAAGGAAGATGGAGAAATACTTCAAGAATTTTGAAGTAATCTACATCCCCAGGAAGGATAATTCCCTGGCCGACCAAATATCTAAGGTCGGTTCCTCTCAAACCACCGCTCCGGCGGGGGTGCTTGTCGAGCACCTACATAAGCCCTCCATTCCCTCTGAAGAGGAGGCACCAGAGACCGGCGGTAGGGTCTCATTCCTCGAGCAAAGTGCAAATTGGATGACGCCATTCATCCAATACCTTGCGCATGGGACATTGCCCGAGGAAGGAGCCGAGCGTTCCCGGCTAACAAGGCGATCTTCTCAAGACAGATCGATCGGCGCGACCTATACCGAAAGGCGCACTAGGAATCCTTTCCAGATCGTCTCCCAGGAGGAAGGCCGATACCTTCTTCGTGATATCCACGAAGGAATGTGCGGAGCTCATTCGTCTTTCAGAACGCTTGTAAGCAAGGCCTTCCGATTGGGTTACTACTGGCCTACGGCCTTGACGGACGCACGGTCAATCGTAACGACCTGCCGAGCATGCCAGTTCCATGCTCGCAAATCCCGTCAACCAGCATACGCCCTACAAACCATACCGCTTTCGTGGCCATTCTCGACCTGGGGGCTCGACGTCCTTGGACCCTTTCCCCGAGGTCAAAAAGGCTGCAAGTATTTGCTCGTGGCCATCGACACTTTCACTAAGTGGATAGAGGCCGAGCCCGTCTCGACCATCTCGGCCCAGGCGGCCAAGAGATTCCTCCGCAGCAACGTGGTAACTCGGTTCGGGATACCCAACCGTCTTATCACAGACAACGGGACCCGATTCACTAGTGAACTGTTCCAAAGTTATCGCGAGGAGGTCGGGACCAAGGTTCTGCTTTCGCTTCGTGGCACATCCACAGAGTAACGGAGCAAATTAACGAGCAAATGGGCAGCTAGTCCAGGGCATAAAAGAGGGTCTTTAAGACCCTCAACCAAAGACAGCAGCGGTGGGTGGATGAGCTTCCCGCCGTTTCTATGGTCTGTCTCAAGACCACGACTGGGCCGAGCCACAAAGTAAACGCCTTTCCAACTCGTTTACGGTGCGGAGGCCATTCTGCTGCGAAATTGTGCCGGGTTCCCCGAGGGTGCAACCGATCGATTCCATCGATCAAGAGGTTGAGCGCCTCGTCGACCTGGACCTCGTCGGCGACACGCGAACGGGCGTTGTTCGGCCTGCGACTTACCTACTGTGCTCTTCGTGAGGCATGCAACCAAGACAATCCGACCTAGGGCCCTACCAGTTGGCGACATGGTCTTACGAAGAGTTCAAGACCTATCGAAGGCCAACAAGCTGACCCCAAGGTGGGAGGGACCCTACACGGTCATGTCTACAGCACGCCCAGGGCTGTTCGCCTCGCGATGCCGGATGGTCGGGAGCTCACCAAAGACTGGAACATCGATCAATCAGCGTAAATTCTACGTTTAGACGAGTACTCCTATCTCGCGCCCCTTGCGTTCTTTCAAATAAATCATTTTCCTCTTTCGTGTTTTCGACCTCGCTTTGTCGAACGAGCATCGTCGTCTCACCAAAGACTACGTGCATTTAACTTATCCGACAAATATGTGCGCACCATTTCCCTTGGCCCCGGCGGATGCTCGCCCAATCGCTCACTTTCCACAGTGGCTCTTCATCAGATGCGTGGTCGGGCGCGAGCATCCACTCTAAGCCGGTTCGGTGACCACTCGGGTATGGTGGCTCTACGTATTGTTGGTTTAAAGCTCGCCCGCTCTGCGGCTCACACTTCTCTCAACACAACCGATCTATCTAAGTCATTCAAAAAAATCGTCACGACCAAAGCGACCCTTAAATTCTCCCATGAACAAACTCGTGCTCGCAATGTTGAGGGCACGACCTTTGTCCATGGCGAGGGGCTCAGATGATAGGAACGTTCCGTCCCTTCTTACCAAGGATCCTTTGCTCGAATCCATGCTATATGCTCTATGCAGGAACTTGTTTCCTTTTTCTGCAGAACCGAGATCATATGGGCATATGTTGAAGGCAAGCTCAAGAAAAACAGGCAAGGACCAAACACTTGCGAGTTTGCTCATTTAACCCGAAGCGTTGTTTTTTTTACAGGGTTTACACGAGCTAAAAATAAAAAGAGGAGCTAAGTCCTACGCTCGGCCTGGAGGGCAGCGAGCTCGTCCTTAAGGGAGTCGACCTCCGCCTCTAGGTCCAGGACCTTCCGCCTGGCCACAGCGACCTTCGGCCGCGCTTTCCCTGAGGCGCTGCGCCTCCTTGAGCTGGCCTCCTCGCGCTCCCGAGCTCGCTGAAGGTCCCGCCGGCTTCACCAGCTCCTCGACAAGCTCGGCGCACATCTGCTCTGAAGTGCTCTTCGCCGTCTCGCTCTGGAAGAGCTGGTCCCGGAGCCCGGCGATGAGGCTCCTCGCCGATTCTAGCTGCTTCAGGTCGGCCTCGCGCACCTCGGAGACCCGACGCTCAAGATCGGCGATCTTGGCGTCTTGCTCGCGGTGGTACGACCAGTACTCTTCTGCGGAGACCGAGGTAGCGTCGATATCCTCCATAGCCTTCGCGGCAAACTTCGGGCAGAAAGAGAAAAGAGAAGGGAAAAAGCTGAGCAGACTCCCAGAGGATCGATCACAGGAAAAAGAAGAAGAAACATGAAACTTACCAGAAGAGCCCGGCTGACCAGCTTGTCCTGAAGCCGCTGGCGGTCGGTCGCGCCAGCCCGAAAGAAGGGATTGACCAAGTCATCCCGGGCCGGCGCGTCGGGGTCTTGCTCCTCCTGAGCACCCGGTGCTCTCAGGAGAGCAACGGCGTCATCACCCTCGACCAACCCCGGGTCGCCCCGAAGCTGATCCTCTTCCACAGCAAGCGGCTCATGGCCACCTTCCTGGCTCCGCACCACGCTCGGGGTCAGACGCCACCCACGGCGCCGCCACTCCTTGCTCACGGCCGAGGCAGTTGGTCGTTAACGACCACCTCCGCCTCTTGTCCCTCTGCAGCCGGAGGCGACCAATGCTCTGCGACCGGAGGGATTGGATCGAGGGCGATCACCTCCGCCTCTTGTCCCTCCATAGTCGGAGGCGACCGATGCTCCGCGGCCGGAGGCGATTGATCAAGGACGATCACCTCCGCCCCTTGCACCTCCGTGGCCGGGGGCGCCTGGTGCCCCAAGACCGAAGGAGTTAGGCCGGGGACGGCCTCCTCCTCTCCTTGGCTCACGGCCAAGGGCTGTTGGTCGGCAGCGACCAAGCCCCCTTCCTCAGGGCTCGGCGCCTGAGCCTCGCCCGCAGTCGTCTCTTCGTAAGGGACCAAGGCCAAGGCGTCTTGGTCCTCGGTCCCCTACGGCTCCTGCTCCTCCGCGGCTGGAATAGGTTCCGCGTCCGCCGAAGAAAGCACGGGTCCCGCCGAGGGAAGCTCGGGCTCCGCTGAGTCCGTAGCTGGCGCCGGCTCCTCCCCCGTCTCGGCCATCACTCGGTCGACGACGCGGTCGAGCTCGGCGTCCACTACAGAATTGATAATCTCCTCAGCCATCTGGCGGAAGTCCAAAAACGACATCCGAGCTATCACGCCCACGCCAAACAGGGTGGGGTTAGCCCGAAGAAAATCGCAAGACAAGAATAGAATAAGAGAATAAAGTAAGAACTTACCTTCTGCCCGGCGAGCGGCGCCGTCCTCCTCGGCCTCCTCGCTACGGGCCACGGGCGACCTGCCCGCGGCGGCCTCGTAGGCCTCGGCCACGACCACGACACGCTCCTCCGCGGCATCGCTGGCACGTGCCATCGCCGGGTCGACGTCGTCCATGTCGACCTCTTCCAGCGTCGAGGCGGTCTGAGAGGTCGACCTCCTGCTCCTTCTGACCAGAGCATAAGTGGCCTCCTCTTCTTCCTCCTCCTCGGGGGCATCGACCACCCGAGTGAGCTGGTCCTGGAGGGCCTTGATCTGCCTCTCCAGCCGCTCTTTGGTCGGGAGAAACCTGGCCTCCTCCTCGGCCTTCCTCGCCTGCTCGGCGAGCTGTTCGATCGGCTCATCGGCTCCGGCTTCCTCCGCTTGAAGTCATCAAACCAAATTGAGTTCGCTTACCTCCTGGCGGTCGGCGTACTCAAGGTGCGGCGTGGGGTCCTGGTCGGCTCGGCGCCTCGACCGCTTGGCGCGAGAGGCGGCGGATGCCTGGCGACCTCGACTCGCCGCCTTCTTGGAGCCCTGGCGGGTCTTTGGCTTCTTGCGGCGGCGCTGCGGCCGACACCGCAAGCTCAAGGGCGACCTTCTCCTGCAAAATGTAAATCGGGAGGAATGAGCTCGGAAAACATGCCCCGAGCGAGCAGAAGATGTACTTACCGCGTCGCCGCTAGCCGAAGATGTTCTTGGGAACCTGACGATTGGGCGTCGGCTCCTTCTTCCTTCTGGCACCGAACATCTCGGCGACCCTCTCGTCAACTCCAAATCCGTCCTCGGAGCTGCGTCACAACCGAAGACTAAGACAAAAGACATATATATATATGCTTAACACCGATCACCAGAAAGCAGCGATGCTCGGGAAAGAGGTCCGGGAACATACCTGCGTTGTCCTCGCGGGTGAAGTCATGCCACCCGGTCACCTCGAAGAAGGGATGCTCGCGGCGCCTCAGGGGGACACCGGTTGAAGGTGAAGTCCCGGCGATATCTCGACCGGTGAGCCCCATCTGGGCAAGCTCACCGATCGCCCCGAGCACCCGCTCTTCCTCGTTGCACGCGGCGCGCTGCCTCGATGGCGGAGCGTCCTCCCAAGATAGACCAATCGGGACCCTCCGCCTTCTTCCGGTAGAACCAGAGGTCGGCCCAACCCGACACCGAGTCCTTCGTGAGCAACGAAGGGGTACTCGTATGGTCGGTTGGGCCGGAGGCGAAGATAAACGCAATCCGTGAGCCATCCTCACGGCATGCGGAAGGGGAATAGAAGTGAAAGAAGAGGCTAGCCGTGGGCATTACACTCCACGTAAGCCTCGCAAAGATGGGAGAAGATTGCGAGAAAGGATAGAGTTGGGGTGGAGATGAGAGATCTCGCACCGCAGAAGGCAAGCACGGAGGCGAGGAAGTCGCTCTCGGGCACGAAGCCCGTTGATGGCGTACAACTCGCAGGAGACGATCTCCGTCTCCATGCCGGGCGCCAAGATCATCCCGGGCACTCGACCGAGCTTGGGTCGACGTACCCCTCGTCTGTGAGCACCTGGAGCCTCCTTCGGGTCATCTGGCTAACCTTGAAACGCGCCATGGCCGAAGAAGGAAGGGGAGCGAAAAGGGTTCTTGGGCGCTAGGGCTTTTGGAAGATTTTTGGCCGAAGACGAGCAAAGAGACAATGTAACTCCGACCTCTCCCGGTAGAAAGGGTTAAAAGACAATGAAGGGGCAGGTTAAAATCGCCGCCTATCACGTAGCGACACTGGGCCGAGAAAGCGCGCTTCCGAGAAACCGCCGCATCAAGCAGGAGGCTTCTCAGAGAAGGAACCGCAGAACAACCAAACGACGCGCCCACGCGGAGCAAGCACGCGGCGGATAAAGAAGTTCGTCTCCCGACGAAAAATAGTCGTGAGCTACGACCAAAGGAAATTCAATCCCCCCTCAAGTCTTATTAGGCTCAAGGGGAAGCCCGAGGGTTCCCCACTTGAACCTCGGGGGCTAGCTGTCGGGGATTGGCTATCTGGCAAAGGACCACGGTACCCCGTGAAAAGCTAAACCCGCCGACCAAGCAACACCGAAAGGAGATGCTCGGGAGAACGAACGAGCATCCTCCTTCTCCTCCGAAAGCATACGATTTGCACCTTCGCTCATGAAGCACCAAACACACCCCCCCACGAGCAAGCATGCTCGTGGGGGCCACGACCTGCTCGGGTGTTTTGGTCGGAGTGCCCGGTCAATGCCACGAGGAAGGAAGGTGGCAACCAATCAGCCGGAGATCAAGGGAAATCATACCCGAAATTTAAATAACGCCCGGATCAAGGGCGGTAGTTCGTAAGTACGATTGCGCGGCGCAATCCCAGGAGGTAGTTACCTTCTATGTACCTCTAGTCATAGTATTTAAACCCCCCTGGAGATCTGTAACAGGAGAGGGACCCCAAGATAGAACACAATATACTGGAGTAGGGCTTTTATCTCGACGGTGAGAGGCCCGAACCAGGATAAAACACCGTGTCCCCCTTTTTCCTCTTCTCCCCGACCTCGCATCGCTCGAACGCCCTCTTCGGTCCGCACGACGGGGCTCTGTTGATCCCCCATTCAACAAGTAAGCTCGACGGGAGCCCGTTCTCCAATCGTCGACAGTAACATTAAAGCACCGATTTCTAACCTCTCGAAACCTTTTGATATAATCAGTTACTAATTCTCCAAACTTCTGTCTAACGGTGATTAAATATGACATCCTTAATTCTAGACTCCCGCAGAAAAAATACTTATGGAATCGGCTCTCCAGATCGACCCAAGTATTGACCAAATTTGGGGGTAATGTAGCAAACCATGTAAAGGCTGCCCTAAACATTGATAATGGGAACAGTTTTACTTTCAACCCATTAGACTGGGCCACCTCACCGCACTGTACCACAACTCCGATGTGTTCTAATGTTGTTGTGGACTCATCCCCTGAGAATTTTGCGAAATTGGGGACTCTGTATCCATTGGGGTATGAAATTCAATCGATATAGTCGGGATACGACTTTCTATAGCCGATAGTCCGCTTCTTTGGCTGGATACCAAATTGAGCTATTAGCACAGCGCTAATAGCTTCGGTCCAATCAATTTCCTTACCCGATGCTACCCGTGATTGAGGTGCTTACCAACCTGGAGCGAAATCAGTATTCTACCCCTGAGTGCAAACTCGGGTTGGCATGGTACCGGGGGTTGCATCGGCAAACGTGGTTGCTCATAGCCGACATTCTGCCTTCTAAATGTCAGTTTTGGGAGTGAAGCAAACGATTATGAGTATTATACAACACTATACGGGGCTAGATCCCTTGTAAGAATCGGCTCAACGTAATGTGGATGTACCTGGGCCTCAATCGGTTGAACAACCAATTTAGGGTAAACTTAGAATGGAGCAAATGGAGGTAAACTGGTTTGAAAGTCCAATGTAGAACCATTTGTGTATGCCTGATAATGAGTAATCTCACTTGCGCCGGGATCCCGCGGTAAGGCCACGCTTGGCTATGCTGGCGCTATAGTAGGAATGGTAACCGATGACTTTGGGTCAACCACTAGCTTTACGGTATGAGCGTTTTGGGCGATGGAATAAACTGGATATGTCGGCAGAGATTGCAAAGGGTCAAGCAAAGTTCGAGCTGACACAAGTTCTTGTGCAACTTTTTTGACGTTGTTAGTTATCTGCTCAAACGTAGACTTTTAATCTTCAATCCATTTTCATTGCTCGGGCTTTAAATTGTCCAATGTTGGGACGATTATCGCGTAAGAATTGACGTCGGATGGAGATACTGATTTTCCCGTAGAAGACATCGTTGTCGATTAGGCTCCCACTGGGCGTGCCAAAAGTGTATTGACACCGAAAACATGAAGAAGAGTTCATTGGAAATCACCACATTTAAACACCAGGTCTAATTCTGGGTGCGGGCGTGCCAGCCGATTTGATCATGTAATCGATAAGGAAAACAATATGTGATTCGATCAGCCGTTAAGCCGATTATCTTTCAAGTTATGATCTAATATAATCTAAATAGTTATTCGTGCCAATTAGATGAAAGGTAACTTATAGATCTAAACAGCCTGATTGGGCTGATTAGATAAGGACAAAGGTAGTTTTTTTTTTCCAAAAAATGTGATGCGCAACAAGATCGGAGAAAAAGCAGGCTTGGGTGGTGTAGGTCGACGAAACCAATAATCGGCGACACGCAACTTTATTGATTAAGCGAATTGCAAAGGAAGGATTACAAAGCTAAAATTCTACTCCTAGTCGATGAAAAGTAAAGTAAAAAGTAAAACGAGTTGGTTGATTGATTGTTTGTTTGTCTTTTCTATCTTGCACGTCGATCCTTTTTATGTCATCTAAGCCGATCGTATCCCTCTCCAACTCTCGTAGAAATACGTATCAGCTTAAATTTCTAAAAATAAACTTTTTGCCTAAACCGATGGTCAGTTTTAACTTTGCATCCATATCCAACCTTATCTTTCCAAATCGGCTACAAGTACCAAATCATTCATATCTGCCCGGCCGGCTAAGAGCGCCAAATCTTGGTGTCAACAGCTGGGCTCACAGCAATCAGCAACCGTGCTCATGGGGCAATTATTCCTTTGCGGGAGAATCGATCATTTGCCCCATGTTAGTTGGTGCAATTGATCATTTGCACCGTATCTCTCACTAACATGTAACCCCATGACTTGCATGTCAGTGAAACATCACGGGGCAAATGATCAATAGCACAAATAGATGATGGCAAATCATCAATTATTCCTTGGCTATGAAGGTCGAGTGTGCGTCGAGGAACAGAGGAATCCTGCAACAAGGAGGGGAGGGAGGAGCCTGGGCGGTGTCGCGGTAGGTCGGGTGCAAGTAGGCGGACGATGGGTATGGAATTGAAGGATTTGAGTCGCCGAGCAGAGGGAGACGAGGGGAGGGACTCTGGGGATCCGAGGAGGGAGTGACTGAGGGGGAGAGGGAGTGACCAAGTGTGTGAAGACTGTGAAGTTGCGACTGTGGCTGAACCTGCTGACAGCTGAGGTAGTGAGGTCTCTGGGTTGTGTACTTGGGTTAGTAGGTGGAATTTGGGGATTTCTTTATTTTATGGTTGGGATTTGTCGAATTTTTTGTTTTTTTTCCTCAGTATTTTGTTTTAGGGAATGCCCGTTTATAATTCTATAAAACTTGTCATCCATGGATGATATTTCCTAGTGCATGACTGTCAGAGATCACCATTTGAGTCTTACCGGGTGCCAAAGAATCGGTGAGCTTAACGGGCTTCCGCTGCAGGATTCGACAAGTGTCGACACCATCGAGCCATCATCAACTCGATTAGTAGTAAGCAAGAAGACAAAAGGCAATTTTTTTGGTGATCATAATCCATTGTGTGATTAATCCTTCACTTGTTGTTCCTCTCCGCTCTGCTTGTGTTGTTAATAGGAGGGGGAGGACCAATGTGATGATCCTCGCAATTAGCCCATGGTAATGACAATAGCACCACCATTACGTTGAGATAATTACATGAATCTCAGCATACTAACTATCAAAACATCAAGCATAACCAACGTTTTTAACAGTTAATATGTCGTGTTCAGAGTGTTGCAACAGAAACAATAATTAGAGACTGAAATGAAAACTTATTATATTCCATTCCCACGTATGGCTACATGTCTAGTATATTAATTATACATACGATCCAAGTACAATAAAAATATATTACACAAGTACTAATTACTCCAAAGATAGCCGAAGCCGATAAATGGTCTACCCGATATTCTACCCCACCCGATAGTCAACCTCCTCGTCAATCTGATCTTGTAGTTGCCCCTCACCCCATGCCTCACAGTTAAGCCCATTGGGATCCATGTCCCAACCTGGTACTTGACCACCAAAACAATTCTCTAGCAAAGAGGGATTTAGCAATAGTGAGTACAAAAGTACGCAGCAAGCATTAATAGTAAAATGCATATTATGAGTTTTCCCGTCATTCACCACATATCCATCCCTCTCTCAAATCCATTTGTAGGAAAATAGGGTTTTATTAGGAAAATGTTGGTTCCTAATTTTAATATTTGAAATTGCTGCTAGCACTTGTATATGAGGCATACTTAGCTTTCGTAGCCTCTAATCTAGGAGACAGTCATGAATTCATGATTTAACCCTACATAGATTTGTATCACTTTACCCGTAGTGACCCCATCACATGATGACCCAAAATGTTTATCACTAGTCCAGTATTAGATCTTCAACCCTTTTACCCGAGCCGTGTACATCTTCCCTAGGCCATCCCGACGACTCACAGCTAGCAGTTGTACCCTGACTACCCATCAGCAATACTCAACCCAAGGCTTTAAATATAGAGCCTAAAAGAATCAATCACAACTGATTTTTTGTGTCCTTCACTAGGAATCCCGGCATACCCATCTTTTCACTCCTAGTTGTTTGTGCTTACCCAGTGTGGAGATCATAACACCTTTCTAGGATAACATTTTCTGGTGGATTTCACACACTATAGTTGGTATTGATAATACGACTCATTGCCCGAGTGTAGTTTATTGTCCTTATATCATAGCCTATGTAGAGGGCCTCATCAGCGTATAGACCCTTCTCATCGGCGTTGTCGGTGTTTCGAGCACCGGCCAATGAATTTGTATAGGTAAGAGGGGGGTGCACGCTCCCTCTCCTCGACGGCTTACTCGGGTGAGCACAAGATGTATACTGGTTCGGGCTGAACGTCCCTACTCCAGTTCGTGTGGGTTTGATTGTATTGATTCCTCGGTTGTCCGTTGTTTTACATGCTCGCTCCCTCCCCCTTTATATAGGCGAGGAGGGAGGTTACATTGTTGCTTAAAAAAGAGAAAAAAGACTGTGCTCTTAGCCGCCCGCAAGTGGCGGGCCGATGGGATCGCCGGCCTCCTTGCCCTGCCGGTCGGGCGTAGTTGCCGCGCCGCCGTAGTAAATGCGAGAGTAGGGGACTTGTGCCGCTGCGTCATCAATATTACGGCCAGCATTTAATGCGCTCGATCATAATAAATCTGCCGCTTCTTCAGGATTTCGCCTGACTTGGTCATGGTTTCGGTTTTTCCTCGGCGGTAGTGGCTTTGGGCCCCGATCGCCTGGTTCGCCCACGCGCCTTCGGGCTGGGGTACCCATGGCCTGGTACCCGTCGATAGCCCCGAGCCCCGTGCAGGTCGGAGAGGTGCCCGGGTCTTGTTTCCGTGCCGTGATGCCGTGATTCGCTTGGCCTGATCGAGTCTCCGACCGGTGCGCGAGCGCACCCGTGGTGTAGCTCGAGCCCCGAAATGGGTCGGAGAGCGGTCGGGGTTTTCACGGTTTGGTCGGGAAGAGTCTTCGATCGGGTCTTGCGCGAGCGCACCCGCTGGTGTAGCTGAGCCCCGAGCCGGCCTGAGAGCAGGTCGGGGTTTCGCTGCTTGGTCGTTGCTTTGCGGTATCGGGAGGTCCGATCGCAGTATATATCTGTGCCGGGCGCGCCGTTCTTTGTGTCAAGGGTGGTCGCCGGGAGCGGATGGTAAGCGGGCCGTGGCATC
The DNA here is from genome assembly GCA_036346355.1 of Rhipidocladum racemiflorum. Taxonomy (NCBI): domain Eukaryota; kingdom Viridiplantae; phylum Streptophyta; class Magnoliopsida; order Poales; family Poaceae; genus Rhipidocladum; species Rhipidocladum racemiflorum. Next base: position 80,942,985 of record CM070573.1, on the reverse strand, counting down.
AGCGCCGGGCGTGGTCGCCGGACCGCACCGCCGGCGCGCAATGGTGGTCGTCGGGCGCCATGGTCGTGCCGGCGCGCTGGCCGTGAATGCCCTGGCGAACACATGGCGCCGGGTCGTGCCGCCAGCGCTGGATGGGTCGATCGCTGGCGAGCACGTGGCGCCGGTCGAGCCGCCGGCGCTGTAGCTGGTCGCCCTGGCGGACACGTGGCGCCGGTCGTGCCTTCGGCGTATGCGATGGTCTGACGCTGGCGAGCACGTGGCGCCGTGTTGGGCGCGCGCCAGCTGTCGCTGGCGGACACGTGGCGCCGGTCGAGCCGCCGCGCGCGCATGGCTGGTCGTCGGGCGCCATGATGGTCGTGCCGCCGGGCGCTCGGCCTGGTCGCTGGCGAACACATGGCGCCGGTCGTGCCTTTTCGGCGCGCGATGGGCTGATCGCTGGCGAGCACGTGGCGCCCGTGTTAGCGCAGCGAGCTGGTCGCCTTCGGCGGACACGTGGCGCCCGGTCGAGCCGCCGGCGCAGATGGCTGATCGCCCTGGCGAGCACGTGGCGCCCGTGTTGAGTCCCATTTTTACGCCCGTCCGCTGGTGGGGACCAGGAGGGTGAGAAACGCCGCGCTTGCCTTCGTTGGCTCGGCGCCGCCTCGTGGGGCTAAGCGAGTGATCCGGTGGAACACAGAGGCCCCTCGCGAGGGGATCCCCTAGCGGACAATCCCGGCCACAAGGCGTCCGACCCACCGGGGCGATCCATAAAGAATCTTTCCTTACTCGATCCGTATCGGACCTTGGATCGCTCACTGATCCAAGGTGCACTGGCTGCCACCCGTCGACGGGTTCTCAAGGGAGAGCGTGAGGTGTGATCCCGGACGTGAGTTAAGGCGATTGGGTCGTCCGCCGACCCAACTAGGGGCCGGGGCTCGCCTTGTCCTCACCTCTTGCCCATTTTTCTCTGTGGTGGATATCATCGCCGTCTCTTGCCTTAGGGACCTCAGGGGTCGGGCATAGGTCGGTGTGTGTATCACAGAAGTTAGAGAGTTAGGAAATCGAGAGAACGCTCAGCCGTGGGAGGCTGTTCCTGACCGATCGTGGGTCGACCTGCTTGGGCACTTCCTTTCTTCGTCAAGCACTACTTAATCAGAGCCGCCGGGCGTAGGCGTAGTACTTTTGGTCAAAAGTTTGGCCGTCTTGGGAGGACCCGACGATTGGTTGTGTCAACCCGACCCGCGGGACTCTTGTAGCCCCCGAGTGGGGCGGGGCGGTTTGTTTGTTACCGCCGCGCGCCACTTGAAGGAGTAATAACGAGTGTGTAAGAAGAAGGTATTCACTTATCTTTCTTTGTGGCTGGCGAGGTTTTTGTTCAACGCGGGGAATTGGCGGTGCTTCGGTTCCCGCGTCGCTTGCTTTGGCGCTTCGGCTTCTACGCCATCAGCTTCGAAAAGGTGCGGTCGTCATGAATGCTGGCGGGTATCCCGGCGCGTCGCTTCGTTTGGCTTCGGATCGCCTATAAATAGGCGGAGGGTGGGCGCTGGGACTTCATTCAGCGACGTTGAGACGAGCTGTCGACTTGCTTTTATGGCTGCCTCGCTCTCTCATTCCCGTTCCAAGGATGAGAACCCACCGATCGATGAGATCGACTGGGACTCCCTTCAACGAGAGGCAGAGGATGAGGAGGAGTTGGGGCGACGAGCTGGCCGTCTTATAGTGGCGGCCCCGTCGGACGACGGGGTTGGATCGAGGCTCTTTGGAGCGGGAGGCGGAGGAGGAGGAGCGAGAGCGGGCGCGACAAGCCGCGGTCGTCGGGCTGAGGGAACCGCCACCGCGAGCGCCTGAGCAATTGGGGGAGCGGGGCACCGTCCTCCCCCGCGCTCCTTCTCCTTCCGGGAGCCTGGAGTCGATCGCGACATCTAGGCTCTTGGCAAGCGATCGTCTTGCCGATCGCCCGATCGTCTTTGCCCGATCTTCTCCGACGGCGGTCCCCGTGTCGGACTTCAAGCTCCCGGGGACCATAGAGGTCACACAGGGCGCAGGGCCGCCGCTTCTTGAAGGTGCGTCCGGGCGGATCGGGGCTCTCCTGCTGCGGGTTTCGGCGACCCGGCTATTTTTTGCTGTGCGTCGCGGCAAAAATTGAGCGGGAAGCCGAGGCTGTGCTTGGAGAGGGACGACAATTCGAGATCAATCACGTGAGGAAGACCCTTAAACGAGAAAAAGCTTTCTTGGTTTTAGACTTTCTTGTTCCCAAAGAATGTAAATGCCGTCGAATTGGAAGAAAACAAAGGTGTTCGGGTTTTACACGTATTTTTCGCTATTTTTCGGTTTGTTGCTGGTAAGACATGCCGGGGCCATGGTTCTTGGGTCTGCGGGGACCAACCGACCAGTGATCGACATGTTCCAGCGTTTTCCGAAAAAAGTAGGAAAAACAGGTTTTAGCGCGAGCGTTAGTTCGCCCGGGCAACCGTATACCATCCTGTTCTGTCTCTTTTTTCCTTAGCGAGATACCACTTCGCAACCGTAGCCGCTGGGGCGTAGGCCGTGGTACTCGGGTCGGAAGAAAAAAAAGAAGACCGAACGATCGGGTGAATGACAGCGGTTGAACGGGATGTCGACCCGAGTGGAAAAAATGCTACGCGTAGGCCCGGTAAAAAAGGTGAACATGGTAATGAACGAGGTAGAAAAAAGGGCTAAGGGTAGAATCGTCTTAGCTTTTCAATGTTCCAGGCGTTTGACAAGATGTTGCCATCGGGATCCTTGAGCCGGTAAGCGCCGGGTCGAAGGACCTCTACTACAGTGAAAGGGCCCTCCCAAGGAGGGGAGAGCTTGTGCTTGCCTTTGTTGGACTGAACCTGGCGCAGAACCAGGTCGCCCGTGTTGAACGCTCGCCCTCTAACCTTGCGGTCGTGGTAGCGTCGCAGTGTCTGCTGGTATTTGGCTGAGCGAACGACGGCGACATCTCGCGCTTCATCGAGCCGGTCGACAGCGTCTTGCTGAGACTCGAGCCCCCGGGTCTCGTTGAAGGCCTGAACCTTTGGGGCGCCGTAGTCCAAGTCGGTTGGTAAGATGGCTTCTGCTCCGAATGCCAAGAAGAACGGCGTGAACCCGGTCGACCGGGTCGGGGTGGTCCGTAAGCTCCAAAGTACGGGAGGTACCTCGGCCGCCCAACGTCCCGCGTACCTCTTCAGTCGATCGAAGATTCGTGGCTTGAGCCCTTGGAGGATCATGCCGTTCGCGCGTTCGACTTGGCCGTTGCTCCGTGGGTGGGCGACGGCCGCCCAATCCACGCGGATGTCGGTCGCCGCAGAGCTCGAGAAACTCCTTTCCCGTGAATTGCGTTCCGTTGTCGGTGATGATGGAGTTCGGGACTCCAAACCGGTAGACGATATTGCGGATGACGTCCGCTGCCTGCGCGGAAGTGATTGTTGTGATCGGCTTGGCTTCTATCCACTTGGTGAACTTGTCTATCGCAACCAACAGGTGGGTGACGCCCCCGGGCGCTTTCTTGAAGGGCCCGACCAGATCGAGTCCCCAAACGCGAAGGGCCAGGTGATAGGGATCGCTTGGAGGGCTTGCGCCGGAGGTGAGTTTGCCGAGCGAAGAATTGGCACCCTTCGCGACGTCCGGATGATCCGTTCGAGTCGGCTACGGCATCGGCCAAGAGAAACCTTGTCGGAAGGCTTTCCGACTGTGCTCGTGACTCCATGGTGTCCGCAAACCCCGCCGTGGATGTCGCGGAGTAGCTCTCTTCCTTGGTCGGCTGGGACACACTTCTGGAGGATTCCGGAGGGGCTCCTTCTGTAGAGGTCGTTGCCGATCAGTACGAAGGATTTTGCCCGACGAGCGAGGCGGCGGGCCTCGGTCGGGTCGTCGGGGAGGGAACCGTCAGTCAGCCGATCGATGAAGGGATTCCTCCAATCGGTGCTGGTCATCAGGACGTTGCAACCCGGCTCGACCAGCTCAGCCTTTGTCGGGTCGCTTGGCCGATCGTCCGGGCGATCGGTTCGGATGGATGCTTGGTGTAGGTCGAGGACGAAAATTCCCGGCGGGACCGGCCCTCTGCCGGAGGCGAGACTAGCCAGGTGATCGGCCTCTCCGTTGTTCCGTCTGTAGCTATGATGGAGCTCAAATCCTTTGAACTTCTGCTCCGGTTGCGTATGCATCTCGGCGAGGGTCGCCATCCGATCGTCGCGAGGTTCTGCAGCCTTCATGACTTGATCGACGACCAGTTTTGAGTCGCCATGCACGCATAACCGCAGAGCTCCGAGGTCGGCGGCGATGCGGAGACCGGTAACGAGGGCCTCATACTCGGCGACGTTGTTGGTTGCGTCAAAAAGTAGCCGGATGACGTACTGAAGCTTGTTCCCGAGTGGTGAAAGAATGACGACCCCGGCCCCGGCTCCGTTTTTGGTGAAGGACCCGTCGAAGTACATCGCCCAAAGACTCGGGGTCTTCGAGAGGTGGGGCCTGGGCTTCGGTCCACTCGGCGACGAAGTCGGCTAGAACTTGAGATTTTATGGCAGTCCGAGGGACATAGGATACGTCATGCCCGTTGAGCTCGAGTGCCCACTTGGCAATTCTTCCGGAGGCGTCGCGGTTATGGATGACCTCGCCGAGTGGTAGGGAAGTTACCACGGAAACGTGGTGCTGGTTGAAGTAGTGTACCAGCTTTCTTTTCGTGATCAGAACTGCGTAGAGCATCTTCTGAATCTGCGGGTACCGTGCCTTGGACTCGGAGAGTACTTCGCTAATGAAGTAAATCGGCGCTGGATCTTAAGGACCCGCCCTTCTTCCGCTCGCTCGCGACAAGTGCGTCTTGGCGACCTGGGTCGTGGCGGCAATGTAGAGTAGCAGAGGCTCTTCTGGCGCCGGCGCGACCCGGCCTTTGGAGGGTGGTCAAGAAAACCTTTAGCGCGTCGGCGTCTGAGCCTCCTTCGTCCGGTGAAGTGGTCGGATTTCCTCGTGAGTTTGTATAGAGGTAAGCCGCGCGTTCGAGGCGGGGCGTGAAGCGACTTAGGGCCGCTAGGCATCCCGTCGACCTTTGGGCCCCTTTGAGGTTGCCGATCGGCCCCATCCTTAAGATCGCGGAGATCTTGTCTCGGTGGCTTCGATGCCGCTCGGAGATGATGAAGCCGAGTAGCTTCCTGGGTACCCCAAAACGCATTTCTGGTTGAGCTTGATGCGGAACCGTCGAAGGTTCGCGAAAGTCTCCTCGGTCGGGCGATGATGTCGCTGGTCTTCCTGGTCTTGACAACGATGTCGCCGACGTATGCTTCGACATTGCGCCGATCTGGTCGGAAAGCAGGTCTGCATACATCTCTGGTATGTAGCCCCGCTTTTCAGGCCAAACGGCATTGTCACGTGAGCGTAACGAACCGTGCGGAGTGATGAAGGAAGTCGCGAGCTGGTCGCCTTCTTTCATCGCGATCTGGTGGTACCCTGAGTAGGCATCCGTAAGGACAGGGATTCGCACCTGCGGTGGAGTCTACCATTTGGTCGATGCGGGGCGTAGGGAATGGATCTTTCGGACATGCCTTGTTGAGGCTTGTGTAGTCGACACACATTCTCCATTTCCCGCCTTCTTTTTTACAAGCCACAGGTTTGCTAACCACTCGGGTGGCGAACTTCTTTGATGAACCCGCGCCAAGAGCTTGGCTATTTCCTCTCCTATGGCCACGCCGCTTTCCTTCGCCGGCGCAGACGCTGGGCGACCGGGTTCTAGACCCAGGCCGGATGTTTAGGAGTGCTCGGCGACTTCCCTCGGGATCCCCGGCATGTCGGAGGGCTTCCATGCGAAGGCGTCCCGGTTGGCGCGGAGGAAGTCGACGAGCGCGCTTTCCTATTTGGCAGGAAGCGTGGTCCCGATCCGAGCGGTTTTGGTCGGGTCCTTTGGGTCGACCTCGATCGTCTTCGTGTCCTCGGCGGACTTGAAGGAGCCCGGTCCGGACTTGCTAGAGTCGGGAGCGGACTGGGAGGTGCTGGCTCGGAGGCCGGCGAGCTCGGTGGATGCGACGACCGCCGAGGCCAACTCGCAACTGTCTTTCTCGCAGCCGTAGGCGAGCTGGAAAGACGCGGTTACGGTGATCACCCCATGCGGCCCGGGCATCTTCAGCTTCAGGTAGGTGTAGTTGGGGATCGCCATGAACTTCGCGTAGCATGGTCTCCCCAGGATGGCGTGGTAGGAGCCGGGAAAATCCACGACCTCGAAGGTGAGGGTCTCGGTCGCGGAAGTTAACCGGGCTCCCGAACGTGACGGGCAGTCGACTGCCCCGGCGGGTGGGCTGGCGGCCAGGAACGACGCCGTGAAAGGGTGCTCTGCTTGGTCGAAGGCTCGGCGGGGATCCCCATGGCGCCGAGGGTCTCAACGTAAAGCGATGTTGAGATTGCTACCGCCGTCCATGAGCACCTTAGTCAGCGCTTTGTTCCCACGATGGGATCAATGACGTTTGCGGTACCTCCTGGTTGCGGGACGTGGTCGGGTGGTCGGCCGGTCAAAGGTGATCGGGGACTCACCACCGAAGGTATTTAGGTACGGTGGGCTTGCCGCGAACACCTCTCGGCAGCGAGCTTGAGCTGCCTCGGTCGGCGTAGCTTGCCGGTCCGCCGAAGATCATGAGGCAACCGTCGGTCTCGGGAAGCCGACGTCTGCCTCTCGATCTCGGTGGTCGGCGCCGAGTCTTGCCTCTTTCCTTTGCCCCGTGGCGTCGTGGGGTTCCGGAAAGAAAACGCTTCAGACTTCGCAGCCTCGATACTTGTGCCTCGACGGTATCCGTGGTTCGGACACGTACTCTCCATCGGCTTCTCGAAGTGGTCGGGGGGTTGCCCGGCCTTGCGGCTTTCCCGAGTCGGTGGTCGCAACAGCGGTCCTCGCGGACTGTTTGCCGTGGCGCTTTACGCTTGTCGGGGCGGTCGGAGGAGGTGGGCTCGGTGCGATCCTCGCCCGACTTCCCTTTGTCGAAGATGACATCTACGGCCTCCTCGCCCGAGGCGTGGTTGGTGGCAATGTCCAGGAGTTCCTTGGTGGTCCTGGGCTTCGCACACCCGCTTTATGGACCAGGGTCTTGGAAGTGGTGCCGAGATGAATGCCCCCACGACATCGGCGTCGCGGATGTCGTGGAGCTCGTTGCATTGTTGGGAAAACGCCGGATGTAGTCCCGGAGGTTCTCCTCGCCGCTTGCGGCTGTCCCAGAATTCCTGGTCGCTTGTAGGTGCCTCGAAGTTGCCAACGAAGCGGTGCTTGAGGTCGGCCGATCCGGATGATGTTGGCGCAGATATTCGAGCCATGCCCGGGCTGAGTCCGCCAAGTAGATGGGGAGGTATTGGATGACAAAAAGGTCGTCCGTCGCTCCCCCCGCCCGGCATGCGAGCCGGTAATCTTCCAGCCATACACTGGGGTTTGTAGCCCCTGCGTACTTGGCTATGTTGACCGGCGCCCGGAATCTGGCAGGGAACTTCGCGCTGCGAATCCCCTGGCAGAATGCCCGTGGCCCGGGGCCATCGGGGCTCGGGCTGCGGTCACGCCGCGGAGCGCTGTCGGCGACGTACGACCGGGTCGGGTCGTTCCTCGTTCTTCGCGTTTGGAGGGTGGTGCGAGCGTCGCGTTCGTCCCCCAAACGTTGGTGCACCGGGGTGCGCGATGCCTGGGGTTGTCCGGAAGGTGACGCTGCCCTTGTTTCGCTCCGACGGCCTCGGATGGCGTCGCGCGCGGGCCATCCAAGAGGCGTCCGAACGCTGCGATCCGTGGCCATACGCGTCTTCTTGTGCCGCTCGCTCCACCAGGCCCCGGAGGTTACGGTGGGTAGCCTTGGCCGCGGATCGTCGCTCGGGAATGCCGCGAGCAGCATTGCCGCCTTGGCGATGTTTTGGCTGTGGGGAAAAACGATGAATCGTCCGTCCCCCTAGCTACCGGTGGTGGTGGACTGGCGTCTTGTGGCCTTGCGCCGCCAGTGCAGGTGGAGCGTGGCGAGCATCGCTCCAGGTCGGCTGGAGCTTGTCGAGCTTCGGCCTTTTGAGCCTCCGGCTCGTCGCGTCGCCGTGAAGGTCGGCGCGGCGAGCACGGTGATCCTCCTCGGTGTGTTGGCGGAGAGTCTTTGGCGTGGCCGGGTAGCAGCGCTGCCCGCGGTGTCGGGTCGCGATGGCGTGGTCATTCTTATCTCTTCCTCCGCTAGAGCCGTGGTCGGAGGAATTGTCCGAGTGGTGGTCGTCGGGTACATGGCCGACCATTGCCACGAAGCGCGAGGTCGCGGCGGGTGCGACCGCCACTGCTCGACGCCTCCGCGCATCGCTTGGGGTGATGGGGCCTCTGGCGTGCCCGGCGTCGGGGTCCGTCGCGGGGACCTCGAGCCGAGGTCTCTGGCGCTGTGAGGGCGTCGGGGTCCTCGGTGGACACTTGGCGCCGGAGTATGGCGGGACGATCACTATCTGTCCCGCCGTGGTGGTGACGGTCGAGGAGCCGAACGGATCGACGCTTATCGGCATGGCGATGTCGGAGAAAGAAAGGGAACCGTCGAGGAAGCCAAGCGGGAAAATGGCGGTGACGTCGTGCACAGGCCCCTACCTGGCGCGCCAACTGTCGGTGTTTCGAGCACCGGCCAATGAATTTGTATAGGTAAGAGGGGGGTGCACGCTCCCTCTCCTCGACGGCTTACTCGGGTGAGCACAAGATGTATACTGGTTCGGGCTGAACGTCCCTACTCCAGTTCGTGTGGGTTTGATTGTATTGATTCCTCGGTTGTCCGTTGTTTTACATGCTCGCTCCCTCCCCCTTTATATAGGCGAGGAGGGAGGTTACATTGTTGCTTAAAAAAGAGAAAAAAGACTGTGCTCTTAGCCGCCCGCAAGTGGCGGGCTGATGGGACTGGCCGCCTCCCCTTGCCTGCTGTGGTCGGCGTAGTTCTTGCCGCTCGTAGTAAATGCGAGAGTAGGGGACTTGTGCCGCTGCGTCATCAATATTACGGCCAGCATTTAATGCGCTCGATACGCAATAAATGCTGTCGCTTCTTCAGGGATTTCGCTGACTTGGTCACGGTTTCGGTTTTTTCCTCGGCAGCCGTGGCTTTGGGCCCCGACCGGCCTGGTTCGGCCCACGCGCCTTTTCGGGCCGCTGGGGGTACCCATGGCCTGGGTACCCGTCAGGCGTCTTCTACCCACCATACATATAAATACGTCACTGCCATTTCACATATCAATATTCTTTCTATTTTAGCAATTATTCACAACACTATCTGTGAAATCATGTGCTGAAAAATTGGCTTTGAACTGAAAAATTAACTTAGATTTGAATTTGCAAAATGTGTTTGTTCATGTGTTTTGATAATTTGACAAGAAACAGTAAGTTTCACTTTTGCGCCGGACCTAGCTCTCAAGAAAGCAAGAAGTTCCCCATCTGCGACGGACAATGTCTTTGGGTCCGTCGTGGGCGTGTTTTGAACTCTTTGAGCCAAACTCTTTTTCCTCAAAACCACGATCGCTTTAAGCATGCGACGGATAATGTTTTTGTCCGTCGTGGACTTGCTTTTGAGCGCTTGAATCTAACTCTTTCTCCAAGATTTCGTAAACCTTTGCATGTACAACGGACAGCTTTTCTTGGTCCGTTGTGAACTTGTTTTGAGCTCATGACCGAAGCCATTTTTGCATGTACAACGGACCAACTTTGTTTGTCCGTTGTGAACGTGTTTTTCCGCGTTTGGTTGGCTTCTTGGAACAGAAACTTTTCCTTATACAACGGACCAACTTTGTTTGTCCGTCGTGAATGCGTTTTCGCTCAAGTAGGGTTTTGAGCGATTTGGATTTGAATTTTGAATGTGAATTTGAAATTTGTAATGATTTCATGATGCTTCTTTTGAAGTGGACTTTATGCAATACTCATGTGAGTAGTTGCATGGATTGACATTGAGTCAAGTCGTGGACTTGTGCTCGGATTTGTTTGTGGTTTGTTCATGTACAGTATTGCTCAAAGACGAATGTGGTCGATGACGGACCGGAACTAGGTTCATGGAGGAACTGAGGTTCGGGACTAGGTTCAGGAGGAACCGAGGTCTTGGTGGTCAAGGATGTCATGCGGGACGTTCGGGCTAAGAGAATGGTGCACATGAAGAATGGTTAGTCACGTGAGAATGGCAGGAGGTCATTCGCGTGCAAAGTGTTAGTCACGTGAGTATGGCAGGTGGCCATACGCGTGCAAAGTGTTAGTCACGTGAGTATGGTAGGGTTGCCATACGCGTGCAAGAGTTGTACTCGGCCTGGTTGGGCCAAGTAGAGTTGAGTTGGATACGGATTCCTTCTAGGGAATAGGAATCGTATTAAGAACTCCTTGTGGGTTGGTGCTTTAAATAGGTGGGGGGTCTGCTGTTGAAAGGCACCAAGCAGTGCTAAGCGCATCAAGCCTTGAGCTTGGTTTTAGGGTTTGTACTCTTTTGATGAGAGTATTTTAGACAAGAAATAAAGATCAATTCTTCCAAGATTTTTGCGTGCTCAAAGAACCACGTCGCTACAAGATTTTCTGTTTTGGTTCTTGTTTGCATGCTTGTTCTAGTTCTAGATTGGTTTTGTTCTTCAAGTTTTATCTTGATTTGATCCATCAAAAACCTCTCTAGGGTATTGATCTAGTGTTTCTCAAAGTCTAGTTGATCAATCTTTTGTCGTTCTTGTTTAATCTTGAAGTTTTGATTAGATTGATTCTCGTCAAGTTCTGGATCAGCAAGCTTGCGAAGCTCATAACTTTGATCCGTAAGTCCGATCGAGCTGATTCTTTTTGGGTTCGATTCGTATTGGAATCTAGTTTCTTGTGTCCAAATTTCAGATCGTTTCGACGGTTGGATCTCCGGGAATTCTCGTTTTACCAAACCTCTGTCATTCTGTTTTTGTCGAAAACGAGGCAATTATTTGGTTCTGTTTTGGGGTGAACTTTTAATAGGTCAAGAATTTGGTTTTAGCTTCCGCACAATCATTCACCCCCCCCTCTGATTGCTATATTCGTATACTTCGATCCTACAAGTGGTATCAGAGCAAGGTTTTTCTAATCTATCTTAATCGGTGATTAGATCAATGGATCAATATTCGACAAAACCTTGTGTGTTCAATGGTGTTGATTTTCAGTTTTGGAAGGCCAAGATGGAGGCGTTTATCCAAGCTCAGGGATTCGCAATTTGGGAGAAGGTCTACAAGCCATATGAAGTCCCTGCAAACGACAACGTCAACGACACCAATCGCACACATGTTGAAGCAAACAAAGAAGGCGCCGCAACTTGATCATCCAAGGCTTGGGACGAGCGACTTCGATCGTGTGATTCATCTTCGATCCGCATATGAGGTATGGAAATCTCTTTGTGATTACCATGAGGGTTCTAACACTATTAAAGAGGTTCGTCAAGATCTTTACAAAAGAATACATGCGATTTGAGATGAAACCGGTGAGTCGCTAGATGACTTCTTTGCACGCTTCAATAAAATTCTTAGTAATCTTCGTGCCGTTGGAGTTAGCTTTGATGATGCTGCTAATGCTAGACAATTGCTTGGTGCATTAGACATGTCTATTTGGGAGATGAAAGTTACATCCATTAGAGAATCTACTATCATGAGTTCACTTACATTAGATGTTCTGTATTCTAAGTTGAAAACTCATGAATTAGATGTTCTTGCTAGAAAGAATGATCATAAATCAATTGCTCTGACATCTCAATCTAGCATATCTCATAATGGTGCTGCTTCAAGTTTTGCTCTATCCTTCTTGTCTTCACTAACCGATGAACAGATTGAGCAATTCCCAGAAGAAGACTTATCACTACTCTCTTCTCGCTTTAACAAAGCCTTGCAAAATGTGATAAAGAGAAAGAGAGGTGGTGGTGATCCTCCAAGATGCTATGAGTGTGGTGATCTCGACCATATTCGTCCAAACTGTCCAAAACTTGCAAGTAAAGCATCAAGGGAGGAGAAGGACAACGACAGAAGAAAAGAGAAGAAGAAGTTCTCTCCAAGTGATAGAAAGAAGAAGAACTTCATCAACCGCAAAGTTGTCCATCGAGTTCTTTCCGCTCTTGAACAAGTCAATTTGAGCGATGTGGATTCGGAGAGCAGCGAGGATGATGCAACTCCAAGCAAGCATGAGTTGATGGGGTTGTGTCTCATGGCCAAAAGCAGCGACAGCTTCACCGAGGGCGATCATGACAGCGACTTCAATGAGGTAGATCCTTCTTACGATGAATTAGCTATTGCTGTTGCTCGTCTTGGTAAATTGCTTGATAAACGTGATAAGAAAATTAAGAAACATGATTTTGTTGTGGAGTCATTGAATGCTGAAATTGCTAGACTTAAAACCTTGATTCCTGATGATGATGCTTGCAAATCATGTGACTTAATTTACAATGAGCTTACTTTGCTTAGGAAAGAACATGCTCTTCTGTTGCATCTAAATGAGAAAAATGATAAACATGTTAAACATGCTAGCTGTTCCACTGATGATTTGCATGGTTTAACTTCTTGTTCTAAATGCTTAACTCTTGAATTAAAATTGAAAGATGCAAATGCTAGGATTTCTCAATTGACTGATAATCTGCTTACACATGAGGTTCTTTCATGCTCTACTTGTCGTGAAATGTAAAGAGAAGGTTGATAATCTTTGCAATAATTGTTTAACTCTTGCCAAGAAAGTTGATTATTTGCAAAGTTCTTTGGAACGATTCACTAATGGCAAGAAAAGATTAAACATGATTTTGGATCAATCTAAGGTTAGCTCAAACAAGAAAGGTTTAGGTTTTGATCTTCATGCTTCATATGAAACTAAACCTCGCTCTGTTATTTATGCTCCTTGCAATGACAAACTTGAGATTTCAAATGAGCCTAAGAAAATTGTCTTCAAATCTGCTGGCCTTTTATCTTCTACTATGATGAATGCAAATATTGCTTCTACTGTTAAAGCAAAACATCATGTTAAGTACACTTGCATTCATTGTGGTAGAGATGGACATTTAGTAGATTTTTGCTTTAGACTAGCCAAACAACAAAAGAAAGAAAGAGCTAAGGCTAGGTCTAATTTCAGAAAGGCATGCTTTGCTTCTCACTACGTGCCTAGGGTGATGCAAGCACCTTTTGTTGCTAGAAACACGGGAACAGGCAAATTTGATTTTGTGCATAAGACTGCTTGTGTTGTGCCTACTGTTGTCCGTCGTGTGTCTCAAGATCGATTTCTAAACATCTTATTTCTAACCCCTTGATCGAGACCTCGACACTTTCTGCTTCTATGTAGGCTTCTCACGCGAGGAGGGAGAACATGTGGCTAGTGAATTTCGGATGCTCACTTCATATGTTCAGTGATAAGATTTGGTTCTCCTTCACTCGTGCATCTCATGCTGAAAGTGTTGTCTTTGGAGATGCTTCTTCCACTTCTGTTTTCGCAAAAGGCACTAGTTCAAATGATGCAGGTACAAGTGCATATGTTCAGGGGGAGAGTGTCTTTGTTCATAAAGATGATGATGATGATGATGCTGTTGAGGATGAGATAATTGGAGGTTTACATGAGAGACTCTTCCCACGTGCTTGTGTGTGCTTGTTTTCAAGCTTCCCACGTGCTTCACATCGACAAGCTATCTTCAGGTATCTTCATAGAACTCAAGATTTTGGCATTTGGCTTTCTGCTTCCTCATGGATTAGTTTAAGAGCTTTTTCTGATGTTGACTTTGGAGGATGTTGATTTGATTTGGTTCGTGCCACCTCTTGAGTAATCCTTTTCTTGAGCATATTGATATTGGATTTCACTTTCTTAAAGATCATGTTGAAAAAGAAAAAATTGTGCTTCACCATGTGGATACTGAACATCATTTGGCAGACATTTTCACAAAACCTTTGTCTTCTTCTCGTTTTGCTTTTATTCGGGGAGAACTTGGAATTGTTCATCCAATGGGATTGTTTTGAGGGGGAGTTTCCTTGCCAAGTTCTTTCACTTGATGAGCTCACTTTATCATATTTCTTTATATGTTATGTAATTGAGCTAATATATGATAATCTAATTGTCTCACTTGAACTAAAAATGACATTGCGAAATTCCTTGGTCAGATTGCCTATAGCTAAATACTTTGTGGTATCTTACTCTTTTAGGCTTGATATTGAATTTCCTTGACAAATTTTGGCTATGAAGCAAGTGTATTTTCAACTTTACTCTTTCATAAGACCTTTAATCACTTTTGCATGTTTACAGTCAAAGAAAAAGGAAAAAGAAAAGGGAATCAATATAAAAAAGGGGGTACATTAAAAGCAAAAGCTTCAAGTTATGTGCTTAAGGCATGCTTTCCCTAAAAAGACAAGATGTATGCTTCAAGCATGCCATTCCCTCAAAGATAAGATGTATGCTTCAAGCATGCCAATACAAGAAAAAGAAAGAAGTATGCTTCAAGCATGCCACATGCAGTTTATTATTTAAAGATTAAAATTGGTCTACTAGATTGGAGTTGAAACCACTTGCTCGACCTGATTTGTTATTTGCTTCAACTTTGAGCCTTTGTTCTTCTACTAAAGGTTTTGCTTAGTACTTGGCTATAGTTGACTGAATTGAGGTTGAGATACATGTCATTCCCTAACATGCTAAAATCACATCAAGATCATGTATTTTGCATATTATGTGATATATAAGGTTATATGATCGAATGAGCTCATCTTTTCCTATCTTGGCACTCCCTTGTTTCTCTTGGTGAAATCATTGTTTCAGGAAAAATTTTGAGCCTGTTCTCTCTTGTACTCTTGATGAATCCATTGTCAAAGGGGGAGAAATTTGGAAATCTTTCTTTGAAAAGTTTAAAGGAAAAGGGAGAGTTGTATTTGGAAATTTGAGAATTTTTGGGAGAAGTTTGGAGAATTTTTGAAATTTTTGGGCGCATTGCACATTCACACACATTTTCATTCTCAGGGGGAGATTTTGTTTTGCATTTTGGTCAAAGAGGGATTTCTGTGTTTTCTTACTTTGGTCTTTGATCCTTTGGATTTCAAAATCTTTTGTAAAGTGAATGCCAAATGTTCAATTCTAAGTGGTGTTGCCAATGTTTTCATCAAGGGGGAGATTGTGAAATCATGTGCTGAAAAATTGGCTTTGAACTGAAAAATTAACTTAGATTTGAATTTGCAAAATGTGTTTGTTCATGTGTTTTGATAATTTGACAAGAAACAGTAAGTTTCACTTTTGCGCCGGACCTAGCTCTCAAGAAACAGTAAGTTCCCCATCTGCGACGGACAATGTCTTTGGGTCCGTCGTGGACGTGTTTTGAACTCTTTGAGCCAAACTCTTTTTTCCTCAAAACCAGTCGATTTAAGCATGTACGACGGATAATGTTTTTGTCCGTCGTGGACTTGCTTTTGAGCGCTTGAATCTAACTCTTTCTCCAAGATTTGAAACCTTTGCATGTACAACGGACAGTTTTTCTTGGTCCGTTGTGAACTTGTTTTGAGCTCATGACCGAAGCCATTTTTGCATGTACAACGGACCAACTTTGTTTGTCCGTTGTGAACGTGTTTTTCCGCGTTTGGTTGGCTTCTTGGAACAGAAACTTTTTCTTATACAACGGACCAACTTTGTTTGTCCGTCGTGAATGCGTTTTCGCTCAATTAGGTTTTTGAGCGATTTGGATTTGAATTTTGAATGTGAATTTGAAATTTGTAATGATTTCATGTTGCTTCTTTTGAAGTGGACTTTATGCAATACTCATGTGAGTAGTTGCATGGATTGACATTGAGTCAAGTCGTGGACTTGTGCTCGGATTTGTTTTAGGTTTGTTCATGTACAGTATTGCTCGAAGACGAATGTGATCGATGACGGGACCGGAACTAGGTTCATGGAGGAACTGAGGTTCGGGACTAGGTTCAGGAGGAACCGAGGTCTTGGTGGTCAAGGATGTCATGCGGGACGGTCGGGCTACGCGACTGGTGCACATGTAGAAGGGTTAGTCACGTGAGAATGGCGAGGAGGTCATTCGCGTGCAATGTGTTAGTCACGTGAGTATGGCAGGTGGCCATACGCGTGCATAGTGTTAGTCACGTGAGTATGGTAGGGTTGCCATACGCGTGCAAGAGTTGTACTCGGCCTGGTTGGGCCAAGTAGAGTTGAGTTGGATACGGATTCCTTCTAGGAATAGGAATCGTATTCGTAACTCCTTGTGGGTTGGTGCTTTAAATAGGTGGGGTCTCTGTTGAAAGGCACCAAGCAGAGCTAAGCGCATCAAGCCTTGAGCTTGGTTTTAGGGTTTGTACTCTTTTGATGAGAGTATTTTAGACAAGAAATAAAGATCAATTCTTCCAAGATTTTTTTGCGTGCTACAAGAACCACGTCGCTACAAGATTTTTCTGTTTTGGTTCTTGTTTGCATGCTTGTTCTAGTTCTAGATTGGTTTTGTTCTTCAAGTTTTATCTTGATTTGATCCATCAAAAACCTCTCTAGGGTATTGATCTAGTGTTTCTCAAAGTCTAGTTGATCAATCTTTTGTCGTTCTTGTTTAATCTTGAAGTTTTGATTAGATTGATTCTCGTCAAGTTCTGGATCAGCAAGCTTGCGAAGCTCATAACTTTTGATCCGTAAGTCCGATCGAGCTGATTCTTTTTGGGTTCGATTCGTATTGGAATCTAGTTTCTTGTGTCCAAATTTCAGATCGTTTCGACGGTTGGATCTCCGGGAATTCTCGTTTTACCAAACCTCTGTCATTCTGTTTTTGTCGAAAACGAGGCAATTATTTGGTTCTGTTTTGGGGTGAACTTTTAATAGGTCAAGAATTTGGTTTTAGCTTCCGCACAATCATTCACCCCCCCCTCTGATTGCTATATTCGTATACTTCGATCCTACACTATCTTTCCATCTGCATCCGATTTAAAGTTTCATTTTAAAAGATACTTTTTCCATACATTGATGATATCTAAAAAACATTTAAAATCAATTTCAAAGACATGATCAAGAGAAGCTTGCCTGTATTAAAGTGACAATAAGCATCCTCACATGGTTGCAGAAGATGATCTCCTGCCTGATTTATTTCAATTCTTGAAATATTGGAATGTTATACTTCAGATGGTTGCCAATTTATCATGTATTTTAGGGTGTCCAACCTTTTATGAATGGGTTGAATTTAGCAAAGATGTGTTGCCCATTTAAAATTTATTAATTTGTCATAGTTTAATTTGGCGTATTTAATTTATAGTGATTTTATTGTCGATAATCTAATTTAGCACCAAATTTATTGCATGAGGTTTATTAAAACACTTGTTTATGATTTTATTTTAGTAATGGTATTATTTCCTATTTTTAGCTATTAATGCAATTGCAAATTATACAACTCTTTATTTAATTAATCACAATTATTTATGTTCTTTTTATTTTTTTTGGCGTACTGCGAGACATTTAATTAGACCCAACACAGTTCGTGATGATCGAAAATCTCTCTCTCTCTCTTCTATCTTTCCTCTCCTCCCCATTGGCTGAACACTCCTACTTCTTTCTTTATTTTCTCCTCCTCCATCTCCTCTATTCTTCCCCTCCCCCTTCAGATCTACTCCTTCCTCCCCCTTTTCCAACCTTGCTGGCCTCCGGCCTGGCCACCGCTACATGCCCGCGGCCTCGGCCTGCCTATCTCCTCGTGCTGAGGTCCCCACCACTCTCAAGCATGCGGGTATGCGCTCGATCACGCTGCCAGGCCGTCGCCTCAGGCCGCTGCGCCCACGCCTGGCCTACTACCCTTGGCCACGGCATCGTGCCGCCTAGGTCGCATCCCAAGCCCTTGTGCACCCCTGGCTCGGCCGCTAACCACCGACAGGGACACCCCACCCCCCCTCTTTGCTCTCGAGCCCGACTGCTCCCCCACTTGCTCAGCTCAGTTTGTGCAACCGAGCTCCTATTATACTTAAGGATGTGTGATTTATTTACTACCTTAATTTAGATTACTTCTTATGCGTATTGATTCAAAGGAGATATTGCTATTTCCTTGGCCTATGAAGAATTTTTACTTGTACCAGAAGTGGGTTGGCGGTATTGTAGCGATGCCCATGATCTACCGTACGCCAGGGAATGAGGAACGATCCTTGGGCATGTGCAAGGCCGCCCTCACTACACCTACAATCTGAGACCACTACTGTCGATCCCTGATCTACTTGCTATCTATTGCCTTATTTCACTTCACCTAGGTGCCATACATCTTAACATTGATATATTGATGGTTGTGCACCTGGTGGAGAATGAATCTAATGGTGAGGATGGTTGATGGTATTGGGGTGGAGGTGCTGGTGGAGATGGCCGAAGTCGTGGTTTCCTCTTGGCCTTATCCTCTGGTTCCTCTCCTTCTGGTTTCTCTCCTTGGCTCCCTCTTCTTGGCCTCCTCCTTCTTGGTCTTGGTCCTGGCTCTTTTGTTGTGAGACTACTCGCTCTTGCTCGGTTTGGAGTGTGAGTGGAAATGTGGAATGGATGGGGAGCAATGTTTTCCTTTCCTTTCTTTCCTTGTTTTTTGAGAATTTTTTGATATTTTGTAAGGAGAACAAAGATAAACTGACTAACTAGGCTAACACTTTGAAGGAATCAGATATATTTCGCCTATTTATTGTTTGCACTATGGCCAATTATTCACCATAGTAATTGAAGCATGTACATGCAATCTTGAGAGCCAGACTGCTAATGGGCCGAAGCCTAGCACAGATCTGGTCTAAGTTAATATTCTTTTAATAGATTTGTATCTAGTCTGATCCAAAAGGAGTTAGGTCCAAGCCTGGTCCTTGATCTTGACAAACTATTTGTTTGATGAGTTGATAGCTTACAGTGCAATATTCAAGTGATAAAACTATTTCTTAGATTGTGAACTATAGTGTGATCAAAATATGTAACAAACATGCACTATCCAAATAAACTTGTCCATAGAAAAACTCAATTAAGGCAAAGTAAAGATCAAACATCAAAGTTCCCACAAAAGATTAAATGTCTCAAGAAAATACTATCCCATAAAATTGTAGATGGCACTACTTAGTTTACAACTCAGTTGACATACTGGGTCTAACACTAACTCCCTTACCTACACTTAGGCTTAGCACACCATACAAAATGAGCTCACTACAATCAATCACACATGAAACTTTACAAAGGTCACAAATGATGTCGTCACTGCTTTTACTACCTATATGCAAAGGACATATTCAGCTGAACAAGCCCAGTATTATTTTAAGTTGTCGGACAAAACTGAGCTAAACATTCAAGTGCTAGCTCAAAATTCAATCAACATTTGTTGTAAGTAATATCATATATCATCATAACGAAATCCTTAAACAAAAGAAAAACTTATCGATATTGATAGCCACGAGGATATATCACCTTTCTTATTAACCTACTATCAACAAATTTCAAAACTATTGTTGTTGCATTTTGGTTCAAGAATAGTACCATGTGGAAACACATTGCTATCATTTGAATACGGAGCAGTAAACCATTAACTAGAATCACTGTTACAATGCTAGTAAGCCAAAAAGAAGTATCGCCCCAATGCCTATAATTACATATCCCACTTACAGGAAACAAAGGTTGAAAGTTAAAACTTAAATTATGATGCTGAAGTATATAAAACACAAAAAAAAGAAAGTATTAGTTCTAAAGGCAACATCAATTGATCTACCTGGCTGGTGGTGAGAGATTTAGTAGAAAATATAAGATCCAGAAGTGGCCCAATCTAGCCTAGATCTAGTTTAAATAGCTACGGATCTAAAATAAATTCAAATCATTAGCAGTTTTGGACCGCACTAATCCAAAAGGCTAGACAAGTCCAAACCCATTAGCACCTCAGCTAGCAGGCATGTTTCCAAGCATTCCTCCTGGGAAGATCACGTTTAAGCTCTCAAAGTTCATCAACCGTGCGACGAGGATTAGGGATGGCAATCTTACTCGATTACCAGTGTACTAGCAGGTAAAAACCCTAATAGAGGTAGATATGTTTCGTTTTCATTGCTTGTGGGTATGTTTATAGAGGCCAAACTTTACTCGATGGATAAACGGGTATGCATATGAGGAAGCTCCACTCGTACTCATTCCATCGGATTACTTGCCACCTTCTTGGTGACATGTGGGCCAAAACAAGTGCCCAGTTGGCCCCTTGATCCCCAATTTGTGGTACTTCATATTAGTAAATTATGGTTGGTGATGCCGTGATGGACGAGTTGTAATGTGCATGATGACTGATGAATTGTTTCTATTTTAATTGTTGAACTTGAGCATATGTACATCATTTGTCTGCATATGTTATTTTAATTATTATTTCTATGATCACTTGAAATTTTGAATCATTAATAATCATTCTTCAATCCATAGAAAGTAGTTGATTCCCACAATTTCATCAAAAAAAATTGTATCATTACCATAGCTCATTAGCTCCTGGTGCCATTTAGTTGAAAGAATTGTTGATAGTGACCGGTAAACAAGTATACTCGTGGGTATTGGGTACCCACGGGTAACGGATATAGACGAGATTCTTCGCCCTTAACTCTTCGTGGGTATACCGTGTAAGAGATTTTAGCTAGAAGACATTGATACGAGCGAACACTACCCGTGCCTGCCGCACCCGAGTGCCATCCCTAACGAGGATGCTTCTACCATGGCTGCCATCTTTTTGCATGCAAACCTGGACAGAAGTTTAGCACTAGCAGCAGAGCATGCCTTCGTTAGCCACCCACTGAGCAGAGCGGTCAGAATAGTTGCGAATGCCTGCGTTGGCTGCTCGATCGCGACAGATCTGTGCTATAGCAAGCGGTAACTGGCAGATGCCATACAGATGACAGCGACTGGAGAACACACCAAAGATTGAAACAAGGAAAGCGAAACTACAGCACGTCCAAAACCGATGGGAGTAGCAAATATGTATACTTCTGAACCCATATTTACAGGAGAAGTGTTTTTCTATTTCTTTCCTTGTTTTCGCGAGATTTTTTCCGATACTTTTTTTTCTAAGGAGAATTAGAGATAAACTGTCTAACTAAGCTTTAGCCCTTGGAAAGAATCAGACAAGATATATTTCGCCTATTTATTGTCTGCACTATGGCTAATTCTTCACCATAGCAATTGAATCCTGTACCCAACCAAACCGTGCCAGCATGCTTCCATTCCTCGGAATATCACGTTCAAGCATTCCGCTGATCAACCGCGCCGATGCTTCATCCATCGAACGTCAATCATCTTTTCGATTACGCGTCCTGTGCATGCAGATGAGCTTGCTCTAGCGGTCAAACTTACTGTCACCGCAAAAATTTTACAGAGATCACCAGGGCAAGATTTTACCACTAGTAGCAAAGCATGCCTCCATTAGCCACCCATTGAGCAAAGCGGTCAGAATAGTCGCGAACGTCAGTGAATTGGCTGCTCGAGCGGGACAGATCGGTGTCATCCCTTCCCTGCTAAGGAGGAGAAAAAAAAAGTTCCAATAAAGATGAATATACATGTGAGTAGACACCTGAACATAAGAATGCAGCACCAGATTACATCTGAAAAATATAAAAGTTGGATCACTGAAGTCCAACGTTACAGTAAGTTGATGCATATATATCATAAAACCCCGTTGCCATGTTGACCTAAATAAGCCTTTCTTAGCGAAAAGTTAGAAAAACAAGCTGACCTCGTCATTGTGTCCTTGTTCACTATATGATGTAGCTGATTCAACACTGATAACATCCATAGGTGAATTGATGAGCGATGACCTGTAAATCAGAGTTTGAAACACCAGTGTCAAGGGGAGCGTAAATCTCTTTAACTCTTTAAGTTGACAGATCAAGGGGATGAGAATGTAATGAATGCGTCAGGATATGCAAATTAATCGCAGTATATTTTACCTCTCAAATATTTCCTCATCACAAGAATTTCCTGAAGATGACAACAAATCAAGATCAAGAAAATTTGAAGAATGCAACTCCGGGTAACCTAATCTTTTCAAATAATTCTGCCGCTCTTCCGAAATGGAGTGCCTTGCATGCATTGTGCTATACTTTGTACTGAACATCAAAAGATGCAGTTAGCTCATATTACATTCATGGACAAGCTGAAATTTTGCAACAGCCAATTTCAAAAAAGGATTAACGCACCTGAAGCATGGGTTAGGTTCACACATGGAGATATCTGGTGCAGAATCAGAAGGCTCTCGAATGTCATCCAGCTGTTGCATTTGGAGCAATTCCGAGTTTGCAATGTTGTTTTCTCCGCCTTTACAGTCAGATACAGGTACAGTGTTTTCGCATAGGATATTACCATCCGACAGCGACCTCTTTATGAATGACCTGCTGATATGACATTTGTCAATTAGTAAACTAGACATAGAAACCGAACAGTTTTGAGGAACCAATTCAACGAAGTACAATCTACAGAACCACTGATTGAGTCTAGACGGCTTAAGTGGTCATTATGTAAGCAATTAACACCAAGGTAAAGCTAACCAACAAATCATATTCTATCAAAAGATCACCTGGCATTTATACTCAGAACCACCATCAAAACCTGTAATGAATGAAACAGGGGACAACCGTCTAATTTTTGTTGCTCTAAGCTCTCAGAGTCCTAGGAATTTGCATTTCTAAAACAAGTTCTAGTATTCCTTTATTAATACATTCCCTTTTTCTGTCAAGACAATTTTCGTAAAACCAGCAACACTATTTCGCAGTTAGAGCAAAAATGAAATGGTGTCACCTTTTGCAGGTATTACATGGACTGAGAAGTGAGAACACAGCGATCAGTTTTACTTTGATATTGCATCTGATTCAAGTTAGCTAAAATATCTAAATAAAAGCTAAGGTTTGCCCTGAACATTGGAGACCAGATTTTCATTTTCAAGCACTATTTCTTAATGGAAGAGTTGACTTCAGTACCTTCCAGGTTCTACATTTAAAGTTCCTTGCCTTCCAATGTTGTAATGCTGATCCGAGTCCAACTTCCACAGTGCAGGTTTGCCTTGTTGAGGTTGGAAATGACCCAAGAACCTGTAATTTGTTGAAGACAGATAAACCTTTTTGTGGTACGAGACCAAAATCAACATTTTCCATTAGTTGTCATTTGTACAGCATGATATTTTACAGGCATGACGAAGCTTACAAATTTA
Source organism: Rhipidocladum racemiflorum (assembly GCA_036346355.1). Taxonomy (NCBI): domain Eukaryota; kingdom Viridiplantae; phylum Streptophyta; class Magnoliopsida; order Poales; family Poaceae; genus Rhipidocladum; species Rhipidocladum racemiflorum. Next base: position 80,919,931 of record CM070573.1, on the reverse strand, counting down.
TAGCATCCTGCTTCTCAGGATCCGTGTAGGCATTGTTGTAGTAACGTTGAAGTGTCCGAAGGAACTCCTGGGATTGGGTTGCTGCCTTCCATTGGCCTCTTTGCTCACAGAATATCTGCGGCATATGCAAATAAGGAGAACTTAGACTGATAATTAAAAAAAAGTGGATTTCGAAAGAATATGCGTTAATTACTATTGACTTTACTGCCTATCAAGAACATTCAAACCATTTTGAAAGAAACAAATTCAGAATTAGCAACTACAGATATGACAGAGGCCATAAATGACAACCCACTGCGATCAGTCCAAAATGCTTGTTATTTAGTCACAAATATTCTGCAAATATTTGTTGATTTACATTTTCTACAAAATTAATAAAATACACTTAATAGTTAATATGCTTGGGTAGCTATAGATGTCCTCACCCTAATAACAACCTCCATTTCTTCACTTGTTTCCTAAAGGCAAAGCTACACGTAACTAATAATTTAGGAGGAGTTCATCTATCATTGGAGATCTGTGGGAGAAAATGTGTCATGTTTTGGTAAAAGTTGCCGTAGAACGTGCGATCTTGATTAAAATGACAAGTATTATGGACCAGAGGTAGTAACTAGCAATTGTGCTTTGACAATAACGAACTTTCCGAATCCTATTTTCAGGTTACAAGTTGCCTTAATATACATTTTTACACATGTAGCTACATAACTTGATAGAATAATAGGGAGATGGGGAGAAATGTCTCAAATAATAGGAAAAGGGAAAGGTGATGAAATGAAAATTTAAACTACTGAAATGGGGTAAAGAACAAATTAAAACAGTTGTACACGTCTTTCAGAGTACTCACATCAAGAGTTTCTGTGAGTAGCAGAACGACCACATCAGAGTACTCATAACAGGACACTTACCTTGTTGTGAGCAGCAGAACCACCATATTGAATAGCTAACATATCACCCATCCTTTCATAGAAATCCATCAGATCATCGACCAAAGGAGCATGCAATTCAATTTTAGGTGCTTCAACGAGCCGCAGCACATGAAGTTGACGCCCTAAAGCAGCTAAGCCATACGCAAATTGTGCGACATTTGTGCGGTCCAAGCAGTCTATGCAGTTTGTCCTGAGGACACCCTTTTGTAGTAAAAGAGGTACCATCATAGTTGTGCGGAAATCTTGATCCTTGTTACTTTTGATGTCACATGGCTTGGCAACAGCTCCTTGTCCACTGTAAAACATGTAAAACATGGCCATTAATACAGCTAAATGAATTCATAAGAATAAGAACAGATCAGAGCAGCTACTCCATCCCGTCCAAAAAATTGACATGTTTTTTTAACTTTGTGTGATCTCCAAGATACAACTTCGACCAATCCAAAGAACATTTTACGACAAATGACATCAGATAGTTTTCTTGTGGCCAATCCATATATTTATAAAGATATATGGTCAGATTTAGAAAAGATTGCATAAAAGTGACATGATTTTTTGGACTGGAGGGAGTAATTTCCTGTGTTTACTATGAAGAACTTACGGATTCTTAAGTGAAGGTATTCTTAGAAAACTTCAGAATAGTTCCTAAGTCTGAAAATTACCTTGAGGCATCCTCAGGTTTTGATGATGTTGTTGTCCCACAGTGGAGGAAGTCGGTTAGGTCCAACACATCTGATGCTACCTTGTTCAACAGTGCAAGCACGTCGGTGCCTTTCCTGCAAATAGCATGTAGTACTTAATACTGTAGGTACTTTACAACATAACCAACTTGCATGGCAGGGGCAAGCTTGGCTAGAAGCTTCTCTTTAAATACAATAGATTACCTTCGAGAAAGCTTACTCAGATCCATGTGTAAAAACTTCAGACGTTTGTCACCTGATAATCCCTTATTTATGTAATGGATAGCCTTTGCAAATTCCGCACAGAGCAAAGATTCACGAGGCTTCTTCTCACGAGTCTGATAAATATACACGCGATACAAAAGGAATAGTCAGAATCTCAGGTTGATAACAAAGAGCAAAAGGCTATCAAGTTGACAATTAAATTAGTAGATATGTAAGTCTGTCATTCATGTCAAAGTACAAACCAAATATATATTACACACACTCACCTTGATTAAGTTTAAGATGATTATCGGGTTCCCATATCTAAGTGCAAGGTTCTCAAAATGAAGGCGGGTCGCCTTGTAGTCCACATCCGGTTTTACTGCAGGTAGCAAGGTGGTTGGAGCATCAGAGAAGACAATCTACAGATAGACAAATTCACGAAAGACTAACAGTCCAGAACTTACATATGATATCTGGCCTAATATTAAGTCTTGAAGTTTCCTGAAACCAGACAAGAGGTATCGATCCTCTATGTTGTACAACAGAAGCTATCTGACGTGGGGTTTCATTAGGTGTATCTTCAAAAACAATCTGTTCGGTCTCAACATCATTGGCAACCCTACCCTTTTCATTAACGCCTCGTTTCAAGAATCTATATTTCAAAACGATAAAAGAAAGAGATGCTGCGAGATCAGTATAAGATTTACTTTTTATCCAAATTAGGTGATTAGAACTAAGGGCTTGTGATACAAACCTGGTTCCAGCAAAATGACGCGAGCGCCTAGCTATAAGTGTCAACCAGAAATCTTTCCCAGATACGGACAGCTTCGACTGAATGCACCAAAATATGTCTATTAGTTTGTCTTCATATAGTACTTGAATGGATGAAACGCACTACTAGCATTAAAAAAAAAAAACCGAATAGTAACGAGTTATTAGTTCTTATCGGCGATTTACAATCATGGTGGTCAAAGAAATTAGCGAAACGTACACAGAGATCTTAATAAACTGTGGATGTGATTAGTCTCGCCTCGAAAAAATACATTAAAAAATGCCAATTATACAGTGTAATTCACAGGATTTGCACTAGGATCAAGGGACGGTGCTCGATGCTTACTAGCTAACAAACATTTTAAATAGGTATAAATACCAATGCAGTTTCATATTTAAATTCTAAGCATTAGGATGTTAGACTGTACAAAATTACTATGTACCAGCAACACACTAATGATGGATAAAAAATAACTGAACAAAAGCATTAACAGACTGCTGAGACTTACGGGGAAATGTTTCGACTCAGGAAAGCCTCAAGCGGCCCAAACTGAAAAATGTCAGCAGGTTATACAAAGCCATGCCTTTGCAAACCCTTTATTTCAAGATTTCACTACGTGTCAGGTCATGAAACGTGGAGTAAAATGCATATGTTAGTTGGATGGCATTGAGTTAGCACCACTGCAGCTCTACTTGTGGTCTTCGATGATGAATAGATGATACTGGTAATATGCAGAAACTAATTAATCAGAAATGACAAGGAGGAATCAAATAAAAATGCAGTGCCAAAAGACTTGGTACGTTGCAAAAGAATGCACCTGTTTAAAAAATCCATGGATTAAGGCAACTGTCCAATTGGTATTCTTGAGATGGTTCCGAATTGCTCGCGTCAGAAACTCATTCCATACAAACATTGTTTCATAAACAACCTGCCCATTATTCTTGTCGGTTATGTTCTTCTGAAGGCTGCGCATGATGTTGTAAGAGTAGCTAAAGAAGAAGTCCTTCGACAGATCAACCGAGCAAAGCAACCGTTTATATCTACAAAAAATGAGCGATAAAAACATAAATATCTGCAGATAATGAAAACGAGAAAAATACTTGCATGAATATATATGTAGTAGATTACACTGTTCATAAGTAGAATACAAATGAAGCAAAGAAATTTGAAACATTTCGATATACCTCTGACCATATGAACATCATACACTAAGCTCAGAGCTGCAAGAATTGCCATGATGTACTGACCATATTAGTTGGATGCATATTGCTGTCAACAAGCAAATTTTGTACTTGCAGGCAAAGTGACGTTAAACGCATGCACAAAACAAAAGTTACTATCTCACTGTACAATTGGACCAAATGGAATTGCCCATGTTCAACTACAAACGTGAATACATGAAGAAAAACTTATCTGAAAATATGCAAACTGTCATAAAGCAATGCAAATAACGAAAATAATATACATCATTGCCAATAATGCACATTATTTCACTCTCATCACAATGTAGCAACATAATTAACTGAAATAGTCGGAAAAGAAAGGGGCCTATAACAAGATAAATGAATAACAAAACTATAATATGTCCTAATACAAAAGAAAGAAAGCTGGCTATTTTGATATCGCTAAGAACCACCGATTGAATTACAACAGATAATACACGATATTTACATGCTGAAAAAACAAAAGACCTGTTCTCATCCCTAGAATAAGCCACACTGGGCCAGACTATAGGGCTTGGAATTGCGATCATTTCACTCTTGCCAATAGAATAAATATCATGGCCGCATATTGTGCCGACTTTCCTTCTCCTGGTTATTAGAACCATGTAATAGGGACCAAGAAACTTTATAAAACCTGAAGAAGCAATAATGAAGCAAATGTTATAATTTGAATTGCTACAAGGTTGTGATTCATACACTCTTGGAATCTCAGTTCAGTTCACGTTGAATTACCAACTATTCCGTAGCATTTTGTGACAAATTTCAGCCCACCAGTCAACCTATTCCCCTCATGAATCCGCCAAAGCAGTTCTTGGCATTCATTCTCCGTATAACTAGTGTGATCTTCCTCGATGCCCAGCTCAGTGGACTCCAGCCGGTCAATTTTTAGCACCCTCCAGAGAGTCCTGCTCTTGTCTCTCCCAACAAGATAAAATTTCTACACCAAAAAAGCATGCACAAATTATCGAACATCATTTCCCGCAAATCAGAAACAGTGCGTAACGATCAACAATTAAACACCCTCTATTGTCTATTGTACCAACCAATAGCGAAATATTAAATTATGTGATATAAAGCTAATTATCCTCCAATTTTGAGAATCATTATGCATATACATAACGTCAGCCGAAAGCCTGGAACCTTGTATTTTGGCATTAGCATGACAGTAGCAAAGCAGAAGGCAATTGCACATTAGAAAGAAGCCAAACAACACAACTGTACAGCATCACTAAACAAGATCATCCAGGAAATATTTTATCTTCCTGAAACAACTGCAGGGAAATAGAGTAGCAAAACGGAATAACACTTTTTTGTTACTATCTTCCCTTCCCTGCAAAAGAAACAAAAAGAAGCATCTTTCCTCACCTTTTTGCAGCCTTTTAAACAAAATTCAACCGAACCAATCATAAAAGAGATCCCTTACACAGCGCAAGAATTAAATCACTCAAGAATCCAATCAATCGTAAACAAGCAAACAGACACACATTGCAAGAAATTCAAACACGGAGGTTTACTCACACAGCGCAAGCCTGTTTGTTTTTGCTTTTGATTCGAGATTATGGCCAAAAAATGAATCAAAAACAAATAGCCCGATTCTGGAAATCAATTATAATAATCCAACTCAACCATATACACTAGAATCCACAATCCACTTCTGAATTCCAGCTTTTGGACAATCAGTTTCTCTACAACCACAATCCACAATCAGCTTTTAGAGAATCCAAAGCAAAAATAAACAGGCCAATCCGGTTCAAACGAGACCAAATCAAGCGACTTATAGCAAGCAAAATTGGCAAGAGATCCCTACCGATCTAGTCTCGTATAGCCGAAACTTCTGAAGGATCTTGCCGCCCGTCGTAGCCTCCATCGGATTAGATCAACAAATAAACACAAGAGCACCGCAAATCCAAACCGATAAATTCAGGAAAACCAAACCCTCTGTGCAGCTCAGCTTCTCGTCGGCTGCTTCAAGTAGAGCATCTTGCTCGCGCATACAAATGCTACAGGGAAAGAATCCAACCAAAGCCCCCACCTTTCGGACCAAGAACGGAAGAGCGACCCCCAAGATAGCAACAAACGGATCGAAATCGATCCAAGCACACCCCCCCAACACCGAGAAACCTCCAGAAAGGCCGCACCTTTGGATCTGCGTAAGATTCAGGACCCGGAAAATGGAAAGCAACCGACGCAAAATCAGCAGCTTGGCAGCAAGAAAACGAGATTCCGGGTGCAGTGAAAGAGGACAATTTCACGCAAACAACGCGAGCTTTGGCCGCCCCCGCGGGAGAGATGGGTCATAATAATAATAGGAGGAAACTAAATTTCCGGGCTGAAATAGGATGGATTTTTCTGAGGTAACGCGAGGGAGGGGAGCGGGGAGCCGAGAGCCACAGGAAGCTGGCGGCGACGCCGTCGTCCACAAAAACACCACGCAAGCGAAGAGAGGCGAGAGTGACAGGACGCAAATGCGAGTAATCATTGCAGCAAAACACCACTCATCTTTCTTAGTTGGCTTTATATTTTTTTTTAAAAAAAAAGAAGTAGAGAAGAAATTTGTTTTTGTTTTGTCCAAGAGGAAACTGGTGAATGACCTCTTTTGGAGTACGACGAAGTAGCACTAGCAGTGAAGTATAGTCAGGATGTCAATATATAGTATTAGCTGTAATGAAGGGCAATTTAGGAAATAACAAATTTTGTAAACAACTTCCTCAAAGAAAATTCTGAAGCAAAAAACCTTAGGCATTTGTTTCTCTATGACGAATGTCAATGAGCAAATGCTTAGGCTGAATGTCAACTACCGGGGCCAAAGGAACGGTTAGGTCCTACTAGTGCAAACATCCCATATGGAATTCTTAATGCAGTATTCGTAGAGTCATGGAGAACAAGCAACCAAGCACAGTGCGATTTTCTATAGGTGGGGAATGAAAAAGGAGCAAGAATTTAAGGCCACTTCAGCTTATTTTCCTATGAAAAGCTGCCTCACTAAGGTGAGAGAGAGAGGATGTACATGCCATTTTTACGTAATTTAATTTATGTGAAATTAGTATATAATTCGTATAAAAAGATCATACAAAAAAGAATAATAAACACTGCTTAATAAAATAGTACTCAAATAGGAGAGAGGGCAAATTGATTTCATCCATTAGATCTAAAAATTCAAAATTTAAGTGCTATTTAGTGAGAAGAAAATACTCACATTCTCACTAAAATCCTCCAGAAAAGAAACATCTAAAATAGTCTATCCAATTAATTAGGAAACCACTGTTCATGCAAAGCTTTCGATCTGGATCAAAATATTATCCATCCATCCAGTGGATGACCCATGATAAGTAGACCTTCAGCATACTACTTATCGCACATTAGAACATCAACATCGCTGTGTATGATCTGAGCCAACTTTTTTTACGTGGTTGATTACTTTTAAGTTTTAACCTCCTCTCCGCTGGATTCTAGACATGTGTCGCATGTAGCATCGGAGGCACGAGCTTCTAATCTCGTGCGTGCGTTCGTGAGAGCCTTTTTGACGCCCCTTCTGCTCCTTTTTTCCCCGCTCTCCCCTTAACTGGAATCTACAGTGTCCTTTGACCTTCTTTTTGGGCAGTTTGTTGCATCTGTGAGAGAACTCAGCACTGTTGAGTGAGACACTATCTCCAATCGTGTTCCTTCCCCTCTCCTTTTCTCTCCGCGAAGGGATTCCTATTCCCTTCAGCGCTCCAACGGATTCCTTTCAGCATTCCCTTCTCTCATTCCCTCTAGCAAGGGATTCTCTCACCTTTCCCTATACAATTCCCTTTAAAGGGAATCTGTTGGAGATGAGGGCAAATAAAGGGAATGGAAATGAAGAAAGAGAACATGGAAGGGAATGAAATGAAGGGAATATGGTTGGAGACCTTTCTCCACATGTATTTGGAGGGGAATGTGTGGCAGATTGGTCACTTGATAGCAGCTAGAAAGGAGTCCATGCAGCCAAGCACAAACGGTACCCTCCTTTAGAAATAATTAATAATTTGCCACTTCAAACATTGACACTTTGATTATGATGCCACTTGAGCCAATGACATATGGGACCATCTGAGTCAATGAAATGTAGGTCCATTGGCAAATTTATGATTTGAGGCCTGGTAATCGTAGTATTCTTTATAAGTTCATACAGTGTTTGTACTTTCTACTGGTGTTGGTCTAAAATTTGCAAATATATTAGGATACACAAACAAAGATGAGTATATGAGTGTGCACTAAATAAAATAGTACGGTATTTATCTAGGAAACAAGCTGTGCAACTGAGATCCCACATACTACTTCATCAGCTTAGTTTTGGGCTGCTTTCTGTCATATTGGTTTTCCAGAAACACGACACCAGGGGAACAACTCTAGTTACTTTGATATCCGGTAATAACTACTCTATTACGCGGGGAAGAATTGCCGGCCTCTTAGGCCGGCGACGTCGTGCCTTTGGTGTTTTTGCAAAAAAATCCTATCGCTTTCTCTAAATTACTGATAGATCCTTATAAATTACAAAGAGGTCATTTGCGATTATTTGTGAGGGTAAGAAAAACGTTCTAAATAGCGTTTAGGTCCCTTGATTCGTTACTTTACAACAAAAAAATCTCCCGTTAAATACAAATCGTGAACGAGCCATTTTCTAATTTTCCAGGGTAACAATCGGGTCCAAAACATAACAAATAGGTCCTCGTCCATTACATCCAGGTCATTTCTCTATTTTTCTCGAAAAAAATATTTTCGTCAACAGAAATATGTATACAGCTCTATCTGTAGACTTTTTTTTCCAACTCGATCTCTAATCCCTAGACTTTTTTCCCAACTCGATCTCTAATATTTTTCGAAACATGTATTATTACTCGGTGAACGCATAGTCTTAAACTCGACCAAAAAAAAAGTTATCATCTCTAATGTTTTTTGGAATAATAATATAGTGTTAACCAAATTCGTCAAAAGAAAGATGTGTAGAACTCTATCTCTCTATTTTTTTTAACTTGATTTCTAATATTTTTTGGAATATTAGAGTTGTATCTCTATAGTTATTTTTGCAACTCGTTCTATGGTATTTTTCGAAGCATGTATTATTCAACGGTGAACGTATAGAGTATGAAACTCGGCAAAAGAAGATTGTATTATTACTCGGCGAATGCATAGTGTTAAACTCGACAAAAGAAGGTTGTCATCTCTAATATTTTTTGGAACATGTATTATTACCCGGTTAACATATAGAGTGTTAAACTCGATGAAAGGAGGTTAACCAGGTAATAATATAATGTTAACCAAATTTGCCAAAAGAAAGATGTGTGCAACTTTATCTCTCTATTTTTTGTAACTCGATTTCTAATATTTTTCGGAATATTAGAGCTGTATCTCTATAGTTATTTTTGCAACTCGATCTATAGTATTTTTCGAAACATGTATTATTCACCGGTGAACGTATAGAGTATTAAACTTGGCAAAAGAAGATCCTTTCTCTATTTTTCTCGAGAAAATATATCTATTATGTTTGGAGGATTATGTTTAAGTTATTTTTCGCAAAAAATGAATCCGTGATTACGCAAATTCGTAGACGGCTCCTACCCATCCAGTTTTTTAGAAATCACTCCGAAAAAACTAAAACAATGGTTACGCAAATTCATAGACGATTCCTATTCCTACCCATCCAATTTTTTAAGATCGCTTCGAAAAAATATGTTAAATTTCTTCTGCAGCGTTTTTTTAAAAAAAATCAGAGCAAATTTTACACGGTACGACATATGGCGCACATTCTACCTTAGTAATTACAGCTGCAGGTCGAAAAGATTAGATTGCACAGCTGAAACTGTAATTCTACTTCTAGTAATAAATACATAAAGTAGCTGCTCCTCGTACTGCGTGACTCTTGCTGGTAGTACAGCTGCAATCAGTGGGGAACGACCGTCCGTCAGGGACGTTTATCCGGGCTTTAGCGACACATCATTAATAAATCCAATTAAATCTTGTTGTCGATAGAGTTAAGGAATAAGATGTTTTTTCAGTTCCTGAATAGCTTCTGCTTAAAAAAATAGATTATTTATCGAACGGGGATTCTGAACAGCTTCTCTAAAAATCAGAAACTGCCTTGTATATAGAATTATAATCTGGCTGAAACTTGATTCTCACAGATTCTTGCTGGTTCTTGCTGGCTAGATCCCAAACCTAGAAGTCGCAGCATGCTCGACCTGATGCTTCCACAATCAAAAGCAGCTTCTCCTATTATGCAGAATACATAATTCAGAAGTTGAAACGAACTGGACTATAGTAGACTTGCTAGACACCAAATTTTTCCAGGCTCACGAGTTCACGGTATTGGCAAAGCGTAAACAACTATTTCAGTATGGATATGTTGAAATGGTGCCCTCAAAGTCATGAGCTTAATTATTTGATTATATGTGAGTTCCATGTGGTGGTTCAACCTGACGAGAAAGACGATGATTTAAACGGCTAACAGAGCTATTAGTCTCGAGCCTTCAAAGCGGTTGTTAAGAGTCTCTCTTGTTCAGATTTGCATTATAGATTCAGGTGAAAAATGCAATGCGTGATAGGTCGATGATCTGGCTCATAAAGAAAACCGTTCATATATACTACGTACTGTTTGGTACAGGATCCTTTCGTTACTCTATCTTTCAGTCCACTGTCCGTGACGTAGTACTGGAATTTTTTTTTTAAATAATATAATTTTTATACCGAATTGCGATTTTAATACTTTAAATAAAAAATTTGTAAAATTAATATCTATTCGCCAAACCGTACGGCGAAGACCCTATTTTCGCCGTAGGGTACGGCGAATACCCTATTTTCGCCACACCATACGGCGAAAATAGGTTAATTACCCAATCAAAGCCCGATTAGCATGGGCCAGGATATTGTCGCCGGACCGTATGGCGAAATTAGTATTTTCGCCATACGGTATGGCGAAAATACTAATTTCGCCATACTGTCCGGCGAAAAAAGGGTGTCGCCGATCCATATGGCGAAAATATTGAAATTATACAAAAAGCTGCAAAAATCATAAAATAATTGTAACATTAATAGTGTGTTGGATGTCCCATTTGTGCAAAAAAATGTAGGACGTAATTAAGTTGAATAAACTAAATAACTAAAAGAATTTTGTCTCCTTTGGGAGCCTGTAAAATATAATGTTAAAATGTAATTTGTTGCAACAATAGTGCAGATTTGCAATTTGATATATGGAGTAACATAATCTGAAAAAATATTTTACTTACACCTTTCTTTGCTACACAAATATACTCCCGCAATAACCCTAAGTTTCATTGTCAACGTTAACTTTTAACCATTTTCGGCTGGCCGTAAAATATCACGTCTAAATGTAATTTTTTGCAAGAGTACTGCAGATTTGCTCATTGATATATGGAGTACCATATTCTGGAAAAATATTTTACTTACACCTTTCTTTGCTACACAAATATACTCCCGCAATAACCCTAAGTTTCATTGTCAACGTTAACTTTTACGCCTTTTCGGCTGGCCGTAAATATCACGTCTAAATGTAATTTTTCGCAAGAGTACTGCAGATTTGCTCTTTGGTATATGGAGCACCATATTCTGGAACAATATTTTATTTACACCCTTCTTTGCTACACAAATATACTCCCGCAATAACTCTAAGTTTCATTGTCAACGTTAACTTTTAAGCCTTTTCGGCTGGCCGTAAAATATCACGTCTAAATGTAATTTTTTGCAAGAGTACTGCAGATTTGCTCTTTGGTACATGGAGCACCATATTCTGGAACAATATTTATTTACACTTTTCTGTGGTAAAAAAATATACTGCCACAATAACCCTAAGTTTTATTCTGAACCATTAGCCCTTTCGGCATGCCATAAAACACACACTCAGGTTTACAAGCATTGTGAAAAGCATGTAGATGCAGCCAGTAACCTTAGTACGCAAACTCACCCTTAGTAGGGTAGACACAACGAAAGTGAAGATAATATTACACGGAGATTACAGTAGTGACGACATTGCTAGGAGAAGTGCCAATAACACTGATTGTAATGGTGGAACAAGTGATCGTTTCGCCTATGTTCGTACAGTGGGAATGATGCCATGCATTTTCTGCATAATACGTCACCCGTCAATCTTGTGCGATTGGTTGTCGGACACCGCTCAATCTCTCTTATGAAAGAGCTCCATGGACGTGCGCAGTGCTCCCAGCTGCTGCCGAATGGGTAGCCTATGCCATACGTCTCTGGGGTATAAGAAGTAACTTGTTTGTGCGCATTCTTTGGAGTTCTGCCCTCCCATATGGGCATGCCATCCCGATTTCCGGCGTCCCCTATGTTGATACCACCCGGGTTCCCGGATGGTCTTTGTAATGCGTCCATGATTTGTTGCGTACTGCAGAGCTCGGCCGGCTGCTTACCCTTTTCCCTTCCTCCTCGAGAGGACGAACCCTCTTGCCCTTCGGGAGACTTGCCGAGACGCCTCCTCTTTTTCGGCGCGCACTCCACTATGTGGTTGAGGAGGTGTGTGTTGGGCTTCTCAGAGAACAACCTAAAGCGTGCCCTGCAGTCAATGCAGAATGCCCGCTGTGGTGGTTGAAGAATACCGTATGCGTACTCTGGATCCGGCTTTTCTGGGAGGTAGTAGCACCACGGCGAAGGTTGCTCTCCCCAGTTATCGAAGATGGGAAGTTTGAGATGTGGGTGGTACGTCTCCGGGTCCACCCAGTTGAAGTACCAGCACCATTCATCCTCGGGCAAAGGGCGCCGGTAGAATCTTCGGTCCGCTAGATCCTCGTGGCAGGTATCAACCACTGCCTGGAGGCCGTGGTCGCACAGTTCGGGGCTTTGGGGTGGCCCTTGAGGAGGATGTTCCTGCATTGACCTGATCCATTTTGCGAGCTTCTTTTTGAAGTCCTGTATGCGATGAAGTGGTTTAGAATGAGTACCTTGTGGTTGAAACATGAGCATATCGCGTGAAACTCACCGATTGGTTGGTCCCTTTCCCACCGGCCCTTAACTCCGGTAGATCCAGGTAGGGGATATATCCCGGCGGCCTCTCCCACCGTGTGAAGTTCTCAGGCGAAGTGGGCTCGGCGTCATGGCAGTTGTAGAGAAATTCGTAGTCACGTCGTTCCGGCCCGTCGATCCATTGGAAGAAGCAACACCGGTCCTCGTCCTAAAAAAAAGGAACGATGCATGAAATGGTAGTGTTGCCCTAATTTGTATGGACAGCATTAGGTTTACCCCGAAGCCGCGGGCACAACAGTAGTGAGCGCGGGCGGCCGTATCTCCGTGCTTAGACTGCGTAATCTTCGCTAGCAGGTTGCAATCACATTTCGGGCGTGGGAGCTCCGGCAGAACTGGGGCGTCAACGCTTCTCGTATCCGGGTATCTGGGGGGGGATAACCTTCGCTTGCTGAATAGGCGACGGTAGAACGACATCGTGGCGTACTGTGTGTGTGGCGCAATTAGGCTGAAGTTTACTGCAGCTTCGGCGATGTGATGTACATATCCCTCCTCGCTTCGGTTTATATAGTGCCGGCGGTGGCGGACTTGAGAGTAGATCAAATCCGTGATCATCGGATGCTTCTACAGCTTCCCATGTGATGGCACATGAGCCTGGCTATCCCACTGCTTTAGACAGGGAATCTCTGGCATAGTCGGCTTTAGACAGCATGCCGCAGCCGAAAAAGATGATATGACAAAAGCTGCAAAAGTTGATATGACAAAAGCTGAAAAAACATTAATGACATGATGGTTGATATGACTAAAGCTGACATAAATATATAATAGACCACGTCTCTGAGAAAGTACACAAAAATGACGGTGAAACAGGATTTGAGAGAGTACCATAACAGGACAGTAACAAAAAAATATGACACGGACGGACAGCCTAATCCTGATCGGCCCCCGCTGGTGGATCCTGACCCCTACCCCCACCCCTAGCCGCAGCACGACCTCTCCTCTGCCGACGCGCTGAAGGGGGGGCATCGTCGAGAGGGCGTGCGTGTAGCGCCCGCGCCGGTCCCGCCCGGTCGTAGTCCGAAGGGTCACCGATCCACCGGCGCGACGACGCGAGGCAACGGTCGTGCGTAGCCGCACGGCCAGTGTATCGCGTGGTCGAGGAGGCGGCGTGAATCGCGTGCTCGCAATGCCAGGTCAATCGAGCCCTCGCGAAGAACGATCGGGCCGATGGTCGTGAACGCCGCACTCGATCGGGTGTCCGAAGAAGAGGCATGTCCTGGGAGGCCTGCAGTAAAGACATTAACATTTAATTACAGTGAGGTGATTAGATTCGGAACGAGATCAATTGAATAAGTCGCAGACTTACCTGGGGTGGGGACCATGATAGGGCCGCTTGCGGGCGCCTGCCAACTGGATCCTCCTGCCGTGCCTGGAGCCGGAGGCACCGGGATGTGGAAGCTGGAGCCCGGGTGTAGTGGTGGTCGGGAAGGTGGTGTCGACGAGCTGAGCCCGGGTGGCGGCCTGGACGAGGTGCCAGCCGAAACAGTCGGGGCTGGGACGTGGCAAGCCGCGCCAATCTCCACGATCCGTTGGGACTGCACCTCCACACGCCTCATGGCCTCTGAAACCTCGCCGAGCGTGAAGGTGGCCCCCTGCTGTAGCCTGATGAGGAAGTCAGTGGCATGCTCGTGCAAGTCCCTGGCCTCGTCCACCTATCACGTACGAACAAACGATAAACATAACGACATAGGGTAACGAATAAATAATGAAATTTATTAAACAAGACTTACCATCTCGTGCAGTGCCACTCCTGCGTGGCTCGAGTACAAGTCTGCGACGCTAGGCGCAAACGCCTGGCCAGGCTGGTCCTCCACGCGTAGGAGACGAGTACGGGTCCAGCGCACGTACCAGGACAAGTACTCCTGGTAGGAGGAGGAGTCGTAGGGCGCGTCCTCCTGAACAACGTCGTCCAGTGCCCCCTCCCACTGCGCAAGCCACGACCCCATCCTCTGCAGCAAGGTGACCATGGGCTTCTGGGGTCCCTGGGTGGAGTACCTGCATGGAAAACCTCATAATTACAATTATGTTCATAAGCACTTAGCATACTTGCAGTGGCGAGTAACTCACGAGTGCACTTTCGCTGGCACGCGTTCCCCCAAAGGAACAGGGACCACCTGGCGTAAGCCGAACTGCCTGAGGACCCGGTGCGGCGCGTAGTCCTCTACGAAGACGTCGAAGACGAAGCCGCCTCGTCATCCAAAGAAGCCTGGTCCTCGTAGCAGCCGCGACCCCGCAGCCTTCTCTCGCTACGCCGCGCGTCCGTTGTAAGGGTCCCAGACGACCTGCCCCTCCATCAGATGGTCGAAGGCCTCTGTGAAGGCCAGGTACGCCGCACGTACCTGGAGACCTGCCCACTGTGGCTGCAATAGAGTGGAAGTACCTGTAAGCATATGGCATTGAAATCTAAATTGCATTAATGAGTACAAAAATGTACCCGTCGCCTGGTCCAAAGCGAGCCCATCGTCGGCCTGTCCAGCGCATCAACGCCGTACTCCTCGGCGGTGTAGTGTCGAGGGTCCACGAAGGGTCGACCCACGGAGAAGCGCTCGAAGGACCACAGCTGAAGTAGAAGGGGCATCCCGGTAAGATTGGGGTTCTTGCCTTTCTTCACGCACGCGTCGCAAAGCGCGCGGTACGTGGCAGCAAGAACCACCGAACCCCAGGACACCTGCGGTACGTCGTCAGGCTCCGCATCCGCAATAGCCCGTGCATAGGCTATCCAACGCGCGTCCACGGTGTTGCCGTGACTGGACGTGAACATCACCCAGCCGAACAACCAAAGCAGATAGGCCTCAAGGTGCCTAGCAACCTGGTAGTCGGTGGGCTGGGCCGCCATCTGCTGCACCTGAGACAATCGAAAGAATGTGATACCACGTTATTGTTTTGCAAAACTGGAGCAACATAGTAACATGTATAAACACTAACCTCGTACTGCTGTAACCACCTCCTCGATGGCCCGTGCCTCAGGCCTATCGGTATCTCTGGGTCGACATCTGCAACACCCGCGAAGCGCAGCGCCAAGTCCGCCACCCAGGCAGGAGGAGTCACCGAGGGTCCGATCGGTGCACCCGCGATCGGCAAGCCAGTGAGCATGGTGACGTCCTGCAGCGTCACCGTCACCTCCCCGAAGGGAAGGTGAAAAGTGTGCGTCTCCGGCCTCCAGCGGTCGACTAAACACGCTATCAGCGAGCTGTCGTACGGGAAACGCCGCGACCGCTCTGGACCGTCGTCACCCTCTGCCTGGTCGTCGTGGTCACCGGGGTCGGCAGCTGAACCCTCCACCATGCGGACTAGCGAAAGTAGCCCGGCACGTGCCAGCCTAATGAGAAAAAGCAGAGTTGCATCAATTGAATGTTACGAACACTAGTTGTACGAAGAATGTAACAAGTATAAGTTCTGCAACTAACCTGGTGTGGAAGCGGGGGTGAACGCACCATGCCTTCTTAGGCACACAAATCCGCAGTAAGGCCAACTTGTCATTGCCCTGTGTCGTGTGGACGTGCGCACGGTGCCGCACATCCACCACAGGGTCCAGGAGTGAGTCGATCTGCTCCATCCCTGCACATATAAATGTTTGAACATAAATAGCACGACATAAAATACGGGAAACACAACATATATGACTCAAATTACACAACATATGACAAAAAGGTTTAACATAACTTAAATTACACAACATATATGAAAACGTGCACTGGTTCGATATATATTGAAAACGTGCACATAAGAAACACAACAGATATGGATAAAACACACTACAATAAAAGACATCCAATCGCGTCAATATTACAATACATCCAATTGAAGTGACAACGTGCATATAGTTACATAATTCGATACACTAGTTTGCCTAGGTGCACTGGTTTGCCTTGTGGCCATACTCGCCGCACTCAGAACACCTCCTAAGAGGGCCACCCACTTCAGATTCATCCATGTCGTTGCGAATGCGCCTAGTCTGCGTGATCGACCAGGCGCCCTTCCGCACACCTCCGCAAGGTTGGATCCGGCGGACATATGCGCTCATCTCTCGTTGTCGCGGTGAAATCACCGTGTGCACGAAAACCACGGAACTCACCACACCAGGTATGGACAACTTGATCCTTCAAGTAGAAAGGGGACATGTATTGCGACGTGTTCATCCCAATTTGCCCACAAGCAGCCATCACGTGTGAGCAAGGAATATGGAGGAGTCTTGGCTTATTGCAGGTGCATTCACACCATCCAGATGCACCTTGGCCTAGATTAACCTCGTGCGTAATAACCGCTGTGTCCGTTCCCATTCCCCTTTTGCACCGAAGAGTCACCTCGAAGCGGTATTCAGTGACCCGGTTACGCACCATATGTCTTTGTGCTTTCATGGTTCGTTCCTCCATGTAGGCCATCATCCGGGAACAATACGACGTTTGCAATGTCGAGGCATGAAGTACCGCTTCGGCATGCCTTTTCTGGAAGTAGGCAACGATGCCGTGCAACATGCCTTCAAGGATGGCCACAAGAGGTAGCGGACGGAGCCCTCTGATGACCCAATTGTAAACCTCCGCTATGTTCGTTGTCATGACACCAAACCTGCTCAACGCATGAAAGTTTACAACCACAACCCCATTTGTTCAGCGGTAATAAATATTGTAAATGTACCGTACTAACCTGGCGCCTCCGGTGTCATGGAGCAGTGCCCACTTCTCTAGAGGCTCAGCCTCTATCCAGTGCGAGAAACACTTTATGTTTCTTGACGTTCGTCTCCTCATATTAGGAGGATCAAGCTCCCCAAGCGGTGTTAGCCTTTTGGGTGGGCATTCGTTCGCCGTAGGTGGTTGCTTCTTCATCTCTTCGATATGCGCACTGGTGTGCTTATCCAACTCAGCAAATAGCGCGTTGAACTTACGTGCCTGATTTTGCTTGCATAACCTCTTAAATAGGTTCATCAGTTTCTTGCTTTTAAACTGCCTGAAGAAATTGGCTCCCAAATGTCTCATGCACCACCTGTTCTGTAGGTCAGGCCATGAAAAAGGTTCATCTCTGTCCTCCTGTAGGGTCTTAATTGCCGAAAGGATACCTTGTGGCGATCATGAATGATACACATGTTGTACCGATCACCAACTACCCCCACCTTCAGATGTCTGAAGAACCACAGCCAGCTATCCCGATTCTCACCCTCAACAAAAGCAAAGGCCAGTGGAAGTATGTGGTTGTTCGCATCAACTGCAATGGCTGTTAGAATCTGCCCCTTGTATTTTCCAGTCAAAAATGTTCCATCAACACAGAGCGGTGGGCGGCGATGATGAATGACGCAATGCAAGGCCCCAAAGTGAAAAAAGCACGACGAAATGTGCGGATCCCATCTCAGATCTGCCGCTTTCTTTGAAAGCGGTGTATGTGCCAGGATTGGTGCGCTTCAATACGTCAAGCACACGAGGTAGGTTGCGCACTGAAGCCTCGTATGTGCCAAACCTCTTCTCTAATGCTTTACGCCGCACGCCAGGCCATCGAGTAGCTTATCCGATACTTAAATGTTCGTAACATTGCTTTCGAATATCTGAACACTCGATATCCCGCTTCTCAATGATTTCATTAAACATCACGCTAGCTATTACAGCTGCATTCAAGTTATGGTGCTTGACAAGAACATTTTCTAGTCTGCATGTGTGCTCATCCACTCTTGATGCAATCCAATACGTCTCACGCTTCGGCTTGTATGCATGCACCCGAAATTCACAACCATCGATTACGCACTTCACTGTGTACTTCTCTGGGCTAGACTGGACAACTCGAAACTCTCTTTGCAGCGATAGTGCCCACAACCTCACTGCCAACTTCAATTCAGAATTGTTCGCGAACATTTGATTCAAGCGAATGGCACCAGTACCATACTCACAACCCGAATCATGGCCCCACAAAGCTTCCATACCAGCTTTGTTCTGTCTGTTCCATTCATCGGGGATGGGTACTTCCGCTGAGCCAGTACTACCATGCATTTCATCATCTTTCTCCCCTTCGTCATCTTCGCCGATGGTATCATCATGGTCCAGCATTTCAGCCTCCTCTTCTGTCGCCATACGGTCCACCCAATCCAAATGATCCACAAGTTCATCGATATCCTCTCCTTCATCAACCCGACCTTCTGCGTTTGCTGCATTCATGTGATCATCCCCCGCTGCTTCAGCCCGACCTTCTGCGCTTGCTGCATCCATGTCATCCTCCCCCGCTGCTGCCTCAACCGACACCACTGCATGAACTTGATTAGCTGTAGCCGATGTGCTGCTCTCGCTCACACCAGTAGTACCAACCTCTTCCCTAGGGCAAGCTTGCACCAGCATAACACATTCCAGGCTGGATCCCTTGCATCACCTTAACCATTTCTACCACAACTGTGTTCGATCTACTGTCTTCAACTCCCACACAGCCGGGTCACCCTTGCTACGCGTGAATACGACTTGGATGGTAACAGAATAAACACTTGGATTCAGGGAAAAAATTGGGTCAACCAAAGTTTTATACCACGAATGCTAACAGTTTCGGGGGACAAGTGCTCGGCCATGGTGACCGCAAAGCCACTTAAATCCACTCCATTCTGCCCAATTCTTACTTCACCATCGCCATAATATACCCTGAATTTCACTGGTTCCGACATCACTACGACGACATAGACAAAAGAAATTTTTTCATCCCTACTAAAATGTAAAATCTGTACCGTAAATTGAACAACGCTAATTAACTATCGCGATATCGATACTATAATATTATAATATTGTAGCACATGTATAACATGGCTATTTGCTACTAATATGCAATGTTCAGAAAAATCGGCCGATTAGCCGATTAACTGGCCGATTAGCTTGCGATGGAAGCCCTAAATTGATATATTGCCCTTGCTAACCGATTACTCGGGATTAATTGGGCCTAATCTCGATTCTTTAAGTACTTTAGTAATTAAATCGATATATTGCCCTTGCTGACGAACTGATTATTGATTGATCGATTGGTTCAGTTAATCCTCCGCATGCACGATTAATCCCTAATCCTAGATCGACCGATCAGCTAGCGATTAATTCGAACTAATATCACTACTCTACATTAAACAATTAAAATCGCTATTCTAAATTGCACTACTTTCGATCGCTACTCTAAATTGCAGTACTGTACATCGCTACTCTAAATTGCACTACTCTAGATCGCTACTCTAAATTGCACTACTCTAGATCGCTACTCTAAATTGCACTACTCTACATCGCTAATCTACATTGAAGAAAACAAAATTAAGCAAAGTTGAGATGTTACCTCCTCTCTAGCTGCTGCTTCTTCTCCTTCTTCCTCTCCTCCTCCTTCTCCTCCTCCTTCTCCTCCTCCCTCTCCTCCTCCTCCTCCTCCTCTCCCTCTCCCTCTCCTCCTCCTTCTCCTCCTCTCCCTCTCCTCCTCCCTCTCCTCCTCCTCCTCCTCTCCCTCTCCCTCTCCTTCTCCTTCTCCTGCTCTCCCTGCCGCCGGCGGTTTTTTTTTTTTTTTTGCTTCGGTCGCGTGGAGATCGATCTGGCCTTCTCGACCTCTTTTTTACCGAGGTATTTTCGCCGTACGGTATGGCGATAACCTATTTTCGCCATACCGTACGACGAAAATATTGTCTTCGCCGTACGGTTCGGCGAAAATAGCCTTGATCCCCGTGTGGGAGAGTAATTGCGACGGTTAGGCTATTTTCGCCACACGGTTCGGCGAAAATAGGGTATTCGCCGTACCCTACGGCGAAAATAGGGTATTCGCCGTACGGTTTGGCGAATAGATATTAATTTTGCAAATTTTTTTTGGGAGTATTAAAGTCGCAATTCGGTTTAAAAATTGTGTTATTTTAAAAAAAAATTCCGTAGTACTGCATAGTCGTATTGTTACATGCTTCTAAGGCGGGTGCATTATTGGGTGATATATGCTACAAAAATGCGTCATCCATCGGTTACTTGTACAGTACACGCGGGAAATTTTAGTTGAATAATCACTGTAGTATATACAGTACGCAATGAAAGCTAATGGAGAAGATCGCTCGATTGTAAATCAGGTCAAAATGTACCAGTCGTCAATATAGTAGTACCAAAACTGCGAAATACATATTAATAAAAACGGAGTTTACCGGTGGGACTATCTCCCACTCTGTTGTGAATAATCATATCCTGACGTGGTTAGGGTAAATAGCAATGGTCTCTCGGTTTCTCATTCCTCCCTTGACCGCTCGATCTCATCCCACTTCTGCCACAATCCAGATAAGAACCGCATCCCAATTCATTTCCATGTAGTGCCACCGCCTCTTCTCCTCTTGACCTCCCCACTACGCACCAAACTCCACCATTACTGTCGCCACCCAAGCCCTGCCAGCTCTTTTTTCCTAGTGCCATGTATTAGATCTAGGTTTAGGATTCTCACACACACGCACAGAGAAGGTGGAACACAATATATAACATGAAAAATCATTGCGGGTAAAAAGCCACGAAAGATAAAGATGACTATATGATGATTTAATTTTTACATATACATAGGGATGGCTATTTATAGCCAAGGAGTCCGAGTTGTGGAAGGCAAGGATTCCGAGTTTGTTAAGATTAGATTAGATTGAGTCATATTCCTAACAAACCTTCCCTTGACTCAAAATCCATAATGAAAATTTATCTCCAAGAAACCCCAAAGGGTAATTAAGCACCATGAATGCCAACCAAGTCAAGGCAATGCTTGAACTTGATATCAGAGAGAGACTTGGTGAGAATGTCTGCAGGATTATCATCAGTGCGTATCTTTCCCACAACAATATGTCATTCAACAACAATGTCGCGAATAAAGTTGTACTTGATATCAATGTGCTTGGTCTTGGCATAATACATATCATTCTTGGTCAAACAAATAGCACTCTGGCTATCACAATAAAGAGTAAGAGTATCATGTTTAATGCTAAGTTCAGAAACCAGACCTCGCAACCAAATAGCTTCCTTAACGCCTTCAGTAGCTGAAATATATTCCGCTTCAGTAGTAGAAAGAGCGGCAATAGGCTGTAAGGATGCCTTCCAACTGACTGCAGAACCACATAAAGAGAAGATATAACCAAAAATTGATCTTCGTTTATCAACATCACCAGCATAATCAGAATCAATAAACCCAATAACATCATTTGTCTTCACTTTATTCTTATCAAACATCAAGCCAAGATTAGAAGTCCCTTTCAAATCAGGGTTTCAAATTTCGTTTTCGGATCAGATCTCGTCACCTACCGAAATCCAAAATTTCGCCGAGATCTCGTTATTTCGAAAGAGATCCGAACGAAATACAAAAACCAAATTTGAATCCGATCAAATCCGGTCAAGTTTTAGTCAAATCTCGATCAAATTCACCGAGATTTCGGCGAGATTTTACACACTGTCACACTTTGAATTTTTTTAGGATTTTTTCAATTTCACTGGAATTATGATTGCTGACTGTCCCATATGGGAAACGATGCGAAGAATCCAATCCGGTCAAAATCCGGTCAAGTTTTAGACAAATCTCGGTCAAATTTGCCAAGATTTCGGTCAAATTCACCGAGATCTCGGCGAGATTATAGGGTACTGTAGCACTTTGAATTTTTTTAGGGTTTTCTTAATTTCGCCGGGATTATGAAACTCGGGGGGTTCCGAGATCCGATATTTCGCCGAATTTTGGCGAGATTTTGAACCCTATTTCAAATAACAAAGAATCCACTTAACTGCATTCCAATGCTCTGCCAGGATTATGCAAAATCTGCTAAGAACACTAACAGAATGAGCTAAATCTAGTCTGGTGCAAATCATAGCATACATGAGATTACCAACTGTGGAGGCGACAAGGACCGGGTATGCACGCGCGTGGATACTGGATATCCGGCCAAGGGAAGGACGCGCGTGTGGATCCGATTGTGTTATAACTAGAACGAAAAGATTGTAACCGCAAAGGAAGCTATCCCAGATAAGGAAGGATACAACCCCTTTACTTGTAACCAACTCGGACTCATGCTATCGTAACCGAGCTGGATTCCACCCCTCCTCTTTCCTATATATAAGGGAAGGAGGAGGAGACAACAACAGAGACACATAATCCCAGAACACAGGACTAGGGTATTACCTCCACCGCTGAGGGCCTGAACCTGTATAATTCCTTGTCTTATGTTACCATCGAGATCCTGATCCAGCGCCTTGCCCCACAAATTCACACCCCCCTAAGATTATTGCCGACACAAAACGTTGACAGTTGGCGCGCCAGGTAGGGGCAGCGCGAAGATCAATCCGAGTGATTTCGATGGCGTTCGAAGATGGCATCACCTTCGCTCCAGGACAGGGGTTTTTCTTCGGAAGTCTGCACTCCGTCCCCAATAAACATGGCGCCCTCATACTTCTGGACTCAGATCAGATCCGATCCGAGAACTTTCCCAGTTTCCATTCGGTAAATGTGATCGGAAGCATTCTTCCCGAATCATAGAATCGACTGGGACCTGGGGAGACTGAGACGAAGCTCGCCCAGCATGAAGATCCAGACGATCGCGTCTGGTCACTTCAAAATCGGGCACGCAACGTCAACGACGATATCTTGCATGCCAGAGCGGGAAACCAGTCGGTTTTCAAAACTCCACAGCAAAACTTCATGGCTACCAAGACACTCCTTGATACCTTGGAACCCATGATCGAATCCGACAACCCAGTTGTGTCGATCATGGCACAGGTCAAAGCCATGGTGATGGCTGCGGCGATTCAGCACAACCAGCGGGGCAAAACGACGAAGCCTTCGCATGCAGGAGAAGAAACTCACACGTCTAGCAGTCAGACAGGTCACAGTCGGACAAGAAGCAGTCGGCGCAAGTCTCCCTGCGAAAGGGACGTACGCTCCACCATCCACCGAGACCTTCGCCAAGACCTCAATGATAGGAGACGAGAGCGGGAGGATGATGAGCGGCGCCACCGGGATGATGACCACGAACGCTTTGGCATTAACCATGAGTATAGCAGTCGGCAGCCTCGAGATCGGACCTCCGACCACGGCCATCGCAACGGCCATCGCAGTCCACTCCAGGATGAAGATCGCCGAGTGGTTCCTTCGCTGCATCGCCTCCATGCTCGGTGCACCAAATTCGACGGAGAAAGAGACCCGGAAGCTTGGTTGCAAGTTTACTCCCAAGCAGTCAAAGCGACCGGAGGTGATTGCAACGTGATGGCAAATTATCTGCCGGTCATGTTGGCCCCTTCGGCTCAAGCATGGCTTACAGGGCTTCCAAGAGATTCCATCGACTCCTGGGGAGACCTCCGTGGCCAGTTCATCACGAATTTTCAGGGCACTTTTGAGAAGCCTGGAACCCCCTGGGACCTATACCAGCTCCATAAGAAGAAAAATGAATCCCTGAGAGAGTTCATCTGGAGATTCACACAGAAAAAGAATACGGTTCGAGACGTCTCAGATGCGGTCATCATCGCGGCCTTCCAAAAGGGCGTCAGCGACCCCGATCTCATCAAGAAGATGTCCCGGAAACCCCCAACCACGACTAGGGACATGTTCGCCTTAGCCGATCGCTATGCAACCGCGTCGGATGCGTTAGCAGAACGCCGGGAGGATCGACCCCAGCAAAAAGACAAAAAAGATCATACCGAACCTCCGAAGCAAAAAGAGAAAAAGCGGAGGGGCGAGGATCTGGTTGCTTCAGCCGAGCGCGAAAGAGCGAGAGCTCCCCAGAACAAAGAGTACGACGAAGTAATGAATGCCCAATGCCCTTTCCATCCAAAAGGAAAGCATGCAGCAAAAGATTGCTTCACTCTAAAAAGATTCGCACGGGAAAATGGGGGCCAGCCAGAACCCAAAGATAAGAAGGAAGCTGGGAAGAAAGATGGCCTCACAGCTGAAGACAAGTTCCCAGAAATCGAACAAGAGCTCAACATCATATTCGGGGGCTCGGGCGCATATGAGTCCAAGCGAAAGCAAAAGCTTACCACTCGGGACATCAATGCAATCGCACCGGCGACCCCCAGTATCTAAAGTGGTCAGAAGCCCCCATCACCTTTGACCACTCAGTTCACCCCGACCACGTACCTTTCCCAAGAAGGTATCCTTTGGTGCTGGATCCAGTCATTCGTAGCATAAAACTCAAGAGGGTGCTGATCGATGGAGGTAGTGGGCTTAATATCCTGTTTGCCAAAACCCTCGATGACATGAGGATACCACGGACAGAACTCAAGCAAAGTTCATCACCCTTCCATGGAGTGATTCCTGGGACGTCCTCCGTGCCACTCGAGCAGATTGTTTTGCCCGTCACATTCGGCACGAAAGACAACTACAGGACGGAGCACATGAACTTTGAAGTAGCCGATTTCGAGACGGCGTACCACGCTATCTTGGGAAGGCCCGGTTTAGCAAAGTTCATGGCGGTTCCGCACTACACCTACTCAATGCTCAAGATGCCGGGACCCAAGGGAGTCATCACAATCCGAGGAGATGTGTGGCAATCTTTCCAATGCGACAAGGAGAGTTCTGAGATGGCCGAGGTCATACGGGCATTGGCCGACTTGCAAAAAATCCGACTAGCAGCATCCGCTTCGCAGGACGAGGACGTGTCGGCCAAGAAGCAGGCGAAGGCAGGAATCTGACCTGGCGAAGAAGTCAAGAAAATCACACTCGACCCGTCCAATCCGGCCAAAACAGCCTTGATTGGGATAGGGCTCGATCAGGAATAAGAAAGCGCGCTCGTCACCTTTCTCCGGGCAAACCAAGACATCTTCGCCTGGAAGCCTTCAGACATGCCTGGTGTCCCAAGGGAGGTGATCGAGCACGCGTTAAATGTAAATCAGGGCGCAAAGCCGATCAAGCAACGCCTTCGATGTTTTGCTCAAGATCGGCGTGACACAATTAAAGAGGACATCACCAAACTCTTAGCCGCTGGCTTTATAAGAGAGGTGTATCATCCCGACTGGTTGGCGAACTCAGTTCTAGTTCGCAAAAAGAACAAAAGCTGGCGCAAGTGCGTTGATTATACTGACCTCAACAAGGCATGCCCTAAGGATCCGTTTGGGTTACCTCGCATCTACCTATTTGTGGACTCCACAGCCGGCTGCGAACTCTTGAGCTTTCTGGACGCCTACTCAGGGTACCACCAGATTAGCCTCAAAGAGGAAGACTGCGTCAAGACTTCATTTATCACGCTGTTCGGATCTTTCTGCTACGTCACAATGCCATTCGGGTTGAAGAACGACGGCACGACCTACCAGCGTGCGATACAACGATGCTTTCACGATCAACTCGGACGCAACGTGGAGGCTTACGTGGATGATGTCGTGGTGAAATCTCGGTTGAAAGGAGACCTCATCTCCAACTTAACCAAAAAATTCAAAAATCTGAGGGCCTACCGGAGGAAACTCAACCCCGAGAAGTGCACTTTTGGAGTCCCTTCGAGAAAGCTTCTCGGGTACATCGTGTCGCACCGCGGCATCGAAGCAAATCCGGAGAAGGTCACCGCCATCCTAAAGATGAAACCACCAACAAATCAAAATGACGTCCAGAAGCTCACAGGGTGCATGGTGGCACTCGGAAGGTTTGTATCTCGCTTAGGGATGCGGGGAACACCGTTCTTCAAACTCCTGAAAAAGCAAGACCGGTTCGAGTGGACCACCGAAGCACAGCAAGCCTTCGACGACCTCAAGACCTTCTTAACAAAACCTCCGGTACTGGCATCCTCGTTGCTGGAGGAAACACTCATGCTCTACATAGTCGCAACAGCCCATGTGGTTAGCGTAGCAATTGTCGTCGAATGCAAGGAGGACGGGCACCAGCTGAAGGTACAACATTCGGTCTACTTCCTCAGTGAAGTATTAAGCGAATCTAAAGCGTGGTACCCACATGTCCAGAAGCTCATCTACGCGGTGCTGATCACCTCCCGAAAGCTCAAGCATTACTTCCAGGAGCACATGATTTTGGTAGTCACCTCTTTCCCGATCGGAGACATACTCCATAACCGGAAGGCCACTGGGAGGATCGCCAAGTGGGCAGCCGAATTGGGAGCCTTTGAAATCACGTTCAAACCACGCACCACCATAAAGTCACAAGCACTAGCCGACTTCACCGCCGAGTGGACGGAACTGCAGAAACCATCAACCAACAAAGAACTCGAGCACTGGACAATGCACTTTGACGGTTCCCTCACGCTCAGCGGCGCGGGGGCTGGCGTCGCGCTCACATCCCCGAAAGGAGAGAAGCTGAAATACGTCTTGCAGATCCATTTTCCAGCATCAAACAACGCCGCTGAGTACGAAGCACTCATCCATGGGCTCCGTATCGCCATATCACTCGGAATTCAAAGGTTGGCGGTTCGCGGAGATTCCCAACTCGTGGTCAACCAAGTACAAAAAGATTGGTCGTGCGCTGACGACATAATGACTGCATACTGCCAAGAGGTGCGCAGACTAGAAGACAAGTTCGATGGACTGGAACTGACCCATGTGCTCAGACGGGATAACGAGGCCGTCAACGAGCTTGCCAAGCTCGATTCCAGTCGGACGGAGATACTAGCTGGCGTCTTTGTGGAAGAACTTCACAGGCCCTCAGTCACATTACGCCAAAAGGGCGAGGATACACCCCTCCCAACTGAAGCAAAGGTGTTGGTCGTCAGCACCGACTGGAAGAAACCCAACCTCGATTACCTGATAAAAGATGAACTCCCAGAGGACCGCACCGAAGCAGAGCGCATCACACGCATAAGCAAAAGTTATGCAGTTGTTGAAGGGGAGCGCCTCCGGAGTACGTAGATGCTGCATCTCGGAGCAAGAAGGAAAGAACCTCCTCAAAGAAATTCACGCGGGAATTTGTGGACACCATGCGGCCTCAAGAACCCTGGTCGGAAAGGCTTACCGCCAAGGATTCTTCTGGCCGACCGCAGTGACGGACGCGGAGGGCATCATTCGCACCTGTGAAGGCTGCCAATTCTTCGCTCGGCAAATCCACGTGCTGGCTCAAGAGTTGCAGACAATACCGATCACTTGGCCGTTCGCAGCTTGGGGGCTGGACATGGTAGGACCACTGAAAAAGGCGCAAGGGGGATTGGCACACCTCTTTGTCGCTGTGGACAAGTTCACAAAGTGGATCGAGGCCAAGCTAGTTGCCACCATAACAGCAGCAAAGGCCAAGGACTTCTTCCAAGACATTGTGGTTCGCTTCAGCACGCCAAACAGAATCATCACCGACAACGGTACCCAGTTCAGAGGAGAAGAATTCCAGAAGTGGTGCGAGGAATTAGGAATTAAAATCTGCTTTGCTTCTGTGGCACACCCGCGGAGCAATGGCCAGGTCGAACGAGCGAATGGCATGGTACTTCAAGGATTGAAAGCAAGGATCTTCGATCGCCTTAATCCCTATGCCACCCGATGAGTGAAGGAATTGCCTTCAGTGCTCTGGGGGCTTAGAACCACCCCCAGTCGGGCAACCGAGCAGTCAACCTTCTTCGTGGTATATGGGTCTGAGGCGGTCCTACCCACCGAGCTGAAATTCGGGTCCCCAAGGATTCGGAGCCACAGATGATAATTCAGAAAAAAGCAGACTGGACAACCTCGATCGATTGGAAGAAGCAAGGAATGTAGCTGCAATCCGATCTGCCAAATATCTCCAAGGCTTGCACCGCTATCACGACCGCAACATCAGGGGGTCGCACTTTCTCCAAGGTTGATCTGGTTTTAAGAAAAAAATTAGAAAAGCGAGCACAAACTTTTCCCATGCTAGGAAGGTCCCTACATTGTTAGCGAAGTGGTACGGCCTGGAATGTATCGACTTAAACGAGAAGACGGAGCAATCATCAGCAACACCTGGAACATAGAACAGCTACGTCACTTCTACACTTAAAACCTCGTGTCCTCATTTTAAATGAAATATTTCGCGAATTTCCCGAGTGCTCCTTTTCCTTAAAGCGTCGGCAAAGCCTTTCAAGCACGTGTAAAACCCAAACTCATGAAAACGCAAAACCGTACACGATCAGGCTCAAATCCCCCGCAAAAGTGTCCAGGGAGAGAAGCAACTAGCACACACCAGCACTCGGGGGCTGGGCATAATCGAACGGAATGCGTAAATGACGAGGGGTACGACACTTGGACGAATTCAAGAGACCATGCTGATTTGAAAAAGAAAAAAAGAGGAAGTACACAGGACAATTCTGTACAAAAAAAAGAAATATAGCATTTCATTCGATCTCATTCATTACATATATATGTACAAAAAAAGGCCCAGCCGCCTCGCCTGCTCAGGCCTCGCCGCGACGCACCCGCTCGACCGTGTCAATGAGGGCGCCCTGCGCCCTGAAGAGGGGAGGGACGGCCTCAAGAAGCGCGTTGACAACGGCGACATCGCGCTCGACAGCCGCCCTCTCCATGGACGCCTCAATGGCCCTCCACGTCTCCTCGTAAGGCAGCCCCAAGTACCAGGGGCCAGGGAGGTCCGCCATTGCAAGGCGTGAAGAAGGAGAGGGACACAGAGAGAGTCTCTGCGACAGGATTAAAGGAAGGGGTGGGAAGCCAAAGCGACTAGGCAGCAGTTCC
The DNA here is from genome assembly GCA_036346355.1 of Rhipidocladum racemiflorum. NCBI lineage: Eukaryota > Viridiplantae > Streptophyta > Magnoliopsida > Poales > Poaceae > Rhipidocladum > Rhipidocladum racemiflorum. The sequence continues at coordinate 80,890,579 of CM070573.1, read as the reverse complement.
CAGGCAAATTTTGAACCGGCCACGCAAGCAGTGCGACGAAAACAGCCCAGTGATGTCATAATCCCTCCCCGCTCCTAATTACTGTATTTTTTGCCTTAAGACCTAGTTGCTTCCCAACTAGGCAGTAAGCCGGGGGCTACACTTAATAAGTGCATGTTCGCACGTGCATCAATCCCCTACTTAAACAACTCGACCTAACGGTCGTAACACTTAATAAGTGAACGCTAAAATGATCCCGCAAGTTGTCTGTCCTTAATTCCAGGGACGACCGGAAAGGAACTCGGGCAACGCTCCCGGTCAGAAGAAGCGCCAGATCCCTGGTCCGCGAAGCACTCGGGAACCCCATCGCTCAGATGATCTCTCAATCGAGCGAAGGAACTCGGGTAACACTCCCGGTCGAAAGAGGCTCCAAACCCCTGGTCCGCGAAGCACTCGGGAACCCCATCACTCGGATGATCTCTTAATCGAGCGAAGGAACTCGGGCAACGCTCCCGGACGGAAGAAGCGCCAGACCCCTGGTCCGCGAAGCACTCGGGAACCCCATCACTCGGATGATCTCTCAATTGAGCGAAGGAACTCGGGCAACGTTCCCGGTCGGAAGAAGCGCCAGATCCCTGGTCCGCGAAGCACTCGGGAACCCCATCACTCGGATGATCTCTCAATCGAGCGAAGGAACTAGGGCAATGCTCCCGGACGAAAGAAGCGCCAGACACCTGGTCTGCGAAGCACTCACGAACCCCATCACTCGGATGATCTCTCAATCGAGCGAAGGAACTCGGGCAATGTACCCGGTCGGAAGAAGCGTCAGACTCCTGGTCCGCGAAGCACTCGGGAACCCCATCACTCGGATGATCTCTCAATCGAGCGAAGGAACTGGGGCAACGCTCCCGGACGGAAGAAGCGCCAGACACCTGGTCTGCGAAGCACTCACAAACCCCATCACTCGGATGATCTCTCAATCGAGCGAAGGAACTCGGGCAACGTACCCGGTCGAAAAAAGCGTCAGACTCCTGGTCCGCGAAGCACTCGGGAACTCTGCCACTCGGACTATCTTTCAATCGGGCGAGACAGCAAGCAACCAACATGACAAGAGAACTCAAGCTCCACTCGGAGACATGGCAACTTCACAACCACCAACACTTGGTTGGAGCTCGTAATCGCCAATCTTCCGCACATAGGGCCCAAGTCCCTCGGGGGCTGCTCGCAGCCACTGAAGATCGGAAGGGAATGGCGAAATAAGATCACCTCAACCCATTCCGCGATCGAAGACCAGTGCCCCCGACCAGATTGGGAGCAATCTTGTCCCGGAAAGGCTTGAGAAGAAAAGAAGTGCCGCAAAAGGAGCAATGTGGGCCTATAGACGCATTTCCGATTCGAATCCAATTAAAGGTTTTCGGGTCCGGACAAAGTCAAAGCTTCTAGTGTACACCCCTGACCGGGTATGGTTACCATTCGGTCAGGGACCTACTAGATGCGACCTAGGTGCGCCTCAAGTCGGGCTGATCACCAGTGTCCTAATGGATGCGACCCAGGTGCACCCCAAGTCGGGCTGATCACCAGTGTCCTGCAGGATGCGACCCAGTTGCGCCCCCAGTCAGGCTGATCACCAGCAACACATCGGATGCTGTGCAGGAGCGTCCCAAATCTAGCTGATCGCCAGCCTACCGCAAGGAAGGTCTCCCAGAGAGGTCCGAGCAATATGTCGAATCCTTTACAAACTCCTTGCCAGCTGTCAAGCACTCGGACAATATGAACAAGAGGACCGGAGGGCCACACCCTCGACACGAGCGGAAATCAAAAGCAACTCGATTGCAAATCACTCGGGGGCTACTGTGGAGGCGATAAGGATCGGGTATGCACGCGCTTGGATACTGGATATCCGGCCAAGGGAAGGACGCGCGTGTGGATCCAATTGTGTTATAACTAGAACGGAAAGATTGTAACCGCAAAGGAAGCTATCCCAGATAAGGAAGGATACGACCCCTTTACTTGTAACCAATTCGGACTCATGCTATCGTAACTGAGCTGGATTCCACCCCTCCTCCTTCCTATATATAAGGGAAGGAGGAGGAAACAAGAACAGAGACACATAATCCCAGAACACAGGACTAGGGTATTACCTCCATCGCTGAGGGCTTGAACCTGTATAATTCCTTGTCTTGTGTTACCATCGAGATCCTGATCCAGCGCCTTGCCCCACAAATTCACACCCCCCCTAAGATTATTGCCGACACAAAACGTCAACACCAACTGCACTAGAGTAAGGAACACGAGATATATAGTCTTTGTCCTCTTCATTAGTAGGACACTGACTTCAAGATAATTTAAAGTGAGAGGCAAAAGGTGTCGAAACTGGTTTGCAATCACTGAGATTAAATCTGCCAAGTACCTTCTCAATGTAACTTTTCTGAGATAGAAATAATGTACCAGCTTTGCGATCACGCTGAATTTCCATCCCAAGAATTTTCTTTGCTGGACCAAGATCTTTTATCCCAAATTCATGACTAAGTTGAGCCTTTAACTGTTTAATCAATGACTTGTCATGAGAAACAATAAGCATATTATCAATATAGAGTAGCAAATAAACAAAAGAACCACTTGAAAACTGTTTGAAGTAAACACAGTTGTCATAATTGCTTCGAGAATACTGTTATCCAATCATAAAAGAAACAAACATTTTATACCACTGCCTTGGAGCTTGTTTTAGATCATAGAGACTTTTTCAAATGACAAACTAAATTATTCTTTCCAGGAGTAGCGAAACCCTCAGGTTGTGTCATAAAAATATCTTCTTCTAAATCTCCATGTAAGAAGGCAGTTTTAACATCAAGTTACTCTAATTCCAAGTCAATTAAAGCAACAAATGCAAGCATAACCTGGATTGAAAAGTGGTAAACAACAGGAGAGAAAACTTATTGAAGTCAATACATTCTCTTTGGTCGACAGTCCTAACCGACTAAAAAAATGGTCAAAAACATGTTAAATTTTTTTGAAATTTTTTGTGGATGATCTTGACCCTAAATCCAATCAAATCCAATGCACAAAAAATTAAAATCTGACAAAAAACCACCAAATTTCGGCCAAAATCACCAAGATCTCGCCGAGAAATCCGAAATCACTGTAGCAATTTGAATTTTTTTAATTTTTTTATTCAGCCGAGATTTAGGATCTCGGGAGGGTCTGAAATCTGAAATTTTGATGGTTTTTGGATCCTTGCCTAGGGGTGGGCATTTTTAAACCGAATTACCGAATCGAATTAATCAATTATTTTGGTTTTTTTGATTTGTTTTTTTTTGTATAATTTGGTTTTCGGTATTTGGCTTCTGGGTCGGCCAAACTTAGAGGAAGGCACTCGGCCATGCTCATCCGTTCCCACTCTGCTCTCTTCTGAGCTGACACCCTAACATACCAGGACCTCCCTCCCTTGAGGGCTGTCAGCTAGGCTCTAAAGCTTTTACCCCATTCTGCTATGTTATACCCAGAAGCCGATAGAGCGAGTCTTGGGATCTCCTGATCAATAACTATAGCGGCCTCTATGTCCCCTATTGGACCTAAGTAGTACTGGTTGTTACTATTAGGAATCGGGATGAGTGCCTGAGAGGAGTCCATTTAGCCGACTTCAAGGATGATGAAGAGGATTGATTAGAGGAAGAAGCCGATTGCTGTGTGTTTGAGAGTGTGAAAGCGTGAAAATGACAGTGGGGGACCCGCGTATTTATATCATGATGAAAAATTCGAAAAGACGGGAAGGCTTCAAAACAACACGTACAATGAAAGCGCACCGAGATTTTTACTGCGCCATTAATGAGGTAGTTGTCGAAGAGGTTTTTCAAAATAACGGTTAAAAAAGAAAGCCGATACGATTTTTGGAAGACAACAAGTTCTCTTCCAAAAATGCGGGGGCATATGTTTACATCAAAATTTGGCATGTATGGAAGTATCGACAAATCGGGACATAAAGGAGTTTGGATGATGCACGGTGGAAGTTGTTTTGAAATAGAATATCTGTTTGGAAAAGTCATGATCGACCGAGATTTGTGGCCGTATCAAAGTAGGACTCGGATCGGCTGAGGTGTATAAAAAGAGAGCTTAGGCCAAGGTAGAGGGATCATCACCACAATCAAAAGCACAACCACAATTTTACAGTTTCCTGTCGCTTTTTATTTCTTGTAAGCTTTCCTCTATAAGTCGACGAGATCAATAAAGTTGTGCATCGCCGATTATTGTTCCTTGCCGATTACACCCAGGTTTGGTTTGCTTCGTTTTGTTGCGCATCGCCTCTCGAAGCCAATCTACCTTTACCAACGGATTAGCCTTAATTGGCTAATTCAGTTATCCCCTAATCGGCTTTTAGCCGATAAAAGTTACGTCGATAGCTACTCGTTATCGACTTTTGATCTATTTCTCGCTTGTGCCCTTGTCGATTACAGGTCAAATCGACTGGAACGCTCTGAACCCGGCGTTCGACTGGTGTTTGAGGCTGAAAACCCTGCTTCAAGTTTTTTTCATCAACAGTTAGTGATATCACATTCGCAGTGGGCGAGCACCGACTCTAGGAACTCGCTCTCGGGCATTCGAAGCTCGTTGATGGAGTACAGCTCGTAGGAGACGACCTCTCCCTCTTGTGGCTCCGGTGTCTGCTCACCTCCAGCCGCTCTCCATGAGTTCTCGTCAAGAAACCCGAGCCTCACGAGCATCTGGAGCCTTTGCTTGGAGGTCGCGCTCACGCCAAATATCGCCATTGAGTTGGAGAAGAACGAAGACAAATGCAAGAGCACGAGACTCAAAGGATTTCTTAAGTGCCAGATGCAAAGGGTGAACGAAAGGTCCTCCCACTGTCACTTAAATAGTGGTTTGGGGCTCCAAGCGCTTTAAACGAAAAATGCAGGCGAAGGGCTTTTCCGTCGCCATACTTGAGAAACCCTAAGGGCATAAGCACAGGAGAAAAGCCTCTCGCCACTCCCAAGTCGACACGCAGATACACAAGTTTCAAAACTATCCAATAATGGAGCGGTTCCCAAGAAAACGGCCCACACTGTGGTTGCTAAGCTTCCTTGAGAAGGAACCGCTACAGCTTTCTCCACCCGAGCTTCCTTTGGTCGAGCGTCGAGCTTAATGTTTAGACATTCCCAACTATGCTCGTCCAAATAGCGAGACCAGATCGGATGCTGCGGCAGTGTTCCGCTGCAAGTTTTCAATCCCTCCATTGGGTCGAAAGGCTCAAGGGGAAGGCCCTGCCTAGCGAAGCTCCACTTGAGCCTCAGGGGCTAGCTGTCGGGGATTGGTTAAATGCCATAATTACCTTAGTAACCCAGTGGCCGATTTTGACCGACCATGCGTACCCTCGGGTGTCTGATCGGTCTGACCGATTAGCTCAAGCTCGATGCTCGGAACCAAGCATATATGTACAAAGGCCGAGCATGCATGCTCGGCCAGGACCAAGACGTACCAGGTTCAAGCTCATTCGCGTAGCGTATGGTCGAAAGGTCGTGCCTCGCTGTTACGCCCGAACAGCGATAATCACGCCACGACGCAATGCTGTTATACCCACGATAAAGAGGTGGCGTAAATCAAGGCTTCAGTTACATCCACGATGGGTGCAGTCATTTATTCATAATTCGGTTGTAATTAGGCTAGAGAGAGATAAGAGTACATATAAATACCCCCTTTGATGCATGAGGGAAGGGGGGCATGAACATACACAGGAGTTTGCAGAACAGACAATATACGCACACTGGAGTAGGGTTATTATCTCCTGAAGGAGAGGCCTAAACCAATATAAACCTTTGTGTCCATTCCTCGAATACACGTCCCACGTAGAATCAGGCATCCTCCAGACGCAACCCCTTCACTGAAAAAGGGGACCGTGTTGATCCCTCAATCAACAAGTAAGCTCGGCGGGGGCCCGATTCCCAATCGTCGACAGTAACCTAAACCTTTCTTGCCCAAGGTGACTCTTTGTTCTCCAAGAATTTTGTCAAGAGTGGCACTACTAAGGAAGTATTTTTCTAGTCCTTTGTCAAACTTGGCTACCTTGGATTTTAGCTCATGATTGTCCATCATGAGTTCTCTAGCCCACATAGTATCTTTATAACTTTCATCACAAGTACTGGAAGAGCTAGAAGCAGGTAATTCATTTTTAAGCAAATCACAACTAATTGATATGTCACAAGATGAAATAACTTTGAATTTGCTAGCTAGCACCTCATTATCTATTTCTAACTCACAATGCTTATTAAGCAAGTCATCATGATCTTTAACAAGTAAAGCATGAGTAGTATTCCAAGAATCATGTGACTGAATGAGCATGGCATAATTTATGACCAAAGCATCATGAGCATGAGTAAGTTTGTCATGTCTAGTCTCTAGGCTCTCAAATTTGTCTAGCAAAACATCATGTTTAGATTCACTAGTTTTGAGCTTGGAGACAAGCAAATCATTCATGTCTTTCAAGCTAGTAATGGATTTCTTAAGAGTTTTATCTTTAGTAGATTTGGTACATAAAGCATCATTTAGCTCTTTAATAATCTCTACTAGCTCATCATAAGAAGGAGAGTCGTTTACCTTGTCTTCATCAGTTTTTGCCATCAGGCACAATGGTACTAAAGGCAATGGTGGCATAGACTCATCCAAAGCAATCCCGGTGTGGAGGATATGGATCCCGGGTATACACACAGAAGTAAGGAAAGACCGACCAAAAGGGAGTGGGCCAGATCAAGCGTACGTGCCCTGGCACCTTACGGGTTATCTCACCGTATCCGGCTGAGAAAGGACAAAAGATGGTAACTAACTATTGTTAGGAAAGATATGATTGTTATCCCCAAAAGCTAGCATTGCTTGTGGGAAGGGTTAGAGATAAAACATATCCCGTAATCAATGGGGATTCCCCCCTTGTAACCAACTAGGACTCTCCGCCCCCTCCCTTTATAAGGGGGGCGGGGGTCTCGAGAATAGAGGAGGCAGAAACAGAGAGATACGCACCACGCAATCCCAGAACACAGGACTAGGGTATTACCTCCACCGTAGAGGGCCCGAACCTGTCTAAACTCCTGTCTTGTGTTACCATCGAGTCCTTGATCCAGCGCCTTGCCCCATAGATTATTGCCGACACCAAACGTCGACAGTTGGCGCGCCAGGTAGGGGAGCGCAAAGATCAATCCAGGCGATCTCGATGGCTTTCAGAAACGGTATCACTTTCGCTCTAGGCCAGTTTTTTGCTTCGGAAGTCTTCGCTTCATCACCGATGAGCTCGGCACCGTTGTCTCTTCGGACTCGGATCAGACTCGATTTGAGAGTTCTTCTAGTGTTTGTTCGGTGCTTGTGATCGAAAGTAGTTTGCCCGAATCACAGAGCCGGCGGGGAGCCGAAGAAATGGAAACGGAGCCGGTTCGGCATGAAGACCAAGACTTGCGCACCCGATCACTTCAAAATCGGGTGCGCAACGTTAATGAGGACATCTTGCATGCCAGGATGGGAGCCAATCGGTTTTCCAAACACCGTGGCAAAATATCGTTGCCACTAAGACACTCCTTGACACCTTGGGTCCGATGATCGAACCCAACAGTCCGGCTGTTCCGATCATGGCGCAAGTCAAAGCTATGGTGACGGCTGTGGTGATCCAGCACAACCAGCAAGGCCAGACGACGAAGCCCCCTCGCACAGGAGGAGAAACGCACACGGCTAGCAGTCGGACCAGTCACAGTCGAAAGGAAAGTAGTCGGCGCAAGTCCCTCTTTGGTAAGGACGTCCGCTCCACCATCCACCACGACCTTTGCCAGGACCTTGTCGCCAGGAGGCGGGAGTAGGATGACGACGAGCGGCGCCGACAAAACGATGACTGCGAACGTTTTGGCATTGATCATGACCGAGACAGCCGACACCCCCACAATTGGAGCACCAGCCACGGCAATCGCAGAAACTGGCACATCGCTCGCCGGAATGACGACCGCCGAATGGATTTTTCACCGCGCCACCACCACGCTCGATGTGACGAGGAACCCATTGACGGGATCAGAGCATTCACCGCTTGCCTTCACCGGGTGCACTGGCCTGACGGTTTTAATCCAAAAGGCATCACTAAGTTTGATGGGGAAAGAGACCCAGAAGCTTGGCTGCATGTCTATTCCCTTGCAGTTAAAGCGGCCGGGGGTGACCGCAATGTGATGGCAAACTATTTGCCAGTCATGTTAGCTCCTTCGGCGCAAGCATGGCTTACAGGGCTTCCATCGACTCTTGGGAAGACCTCTGTGACCAGTTCATTATGAATTTTCTGGGCACTTTCGAGAAGCCTGGAACCCCCTAGGACCTCTACCAACTCCATCAAAAGAAGAATGAATCCCGAAGAGAATTCATCTGGCGATTCACGCAGAAAAAGAACACTGTTCAAGACGTCTCAGATGCGGTCGTCATCGCGGCCTTCCAGAAAGGAGTCAGCGATCCCGATCTCATCAAGAAGTTGTTCCAGAAACCTTCAACCATAACACGAGAGATGTTTTCCTTAGCCGACCGCTATGCGGCCGCCTCAGACGCGCTAGCGGAACGCCGAGAGGATTGACCCCCACAGAAAGACAAGAGAGACCATGCCAAACCTTCAAAGCAAAAGGACAAAATGTTGGGAAACGCGGTATGCTACACTAGCACAAATTAAAATTTCTACCGCATAACCAGAAAGCTACTCGCAAGAAGGGGATCACAGATTGATTATCACTAGACGCGCAGTTGCGAAATCCTTCGCGCGTCGATGTAGTGGATCGTCCTCGCCTCACGTGGATCGTTCTCGCTGCGGTTCATCCTCTTCGCGCCGCAGTAACAGCAGTGTCACCACAGCAGTCCACACGTCCGGGGATGGAACGTCGTGCGTCGGCGTGCAAGCACCATGTCGCTCTGCAGGGGCAATGAGAGGTGGAGGCTACGGTTCTGGACGAGATGCGTTACGCCCACCCTTCTCCTCTCCTTTTATAGCCACGCGACGAAACCCTAAGCCAGGGCCCATCAGCGCGTTATGCCCATGAGGTCCATTAATTACGAATCCAATCCGAATTAATGCGTCCCAGCCCGTTAAGTGTGTGACCTGTAGGTTCATGCACATTTGGACATAGATTCGGAAAACTCCTTTTCAAATCCAATAGTCGGTAGCGGCTCCTTGCAGGGCATGCCAACTTCCAAATGCATGTGATCAAATCATATAGAACCTTTCAAAAAGTACTCATGTAATAATCCCTTTGCCAAACTATATCAAGATCGAACTCAAGGCGAGAAGCATGTCATCCTTTGACAGTTCAATCCATCTCTCGTATTTGTGATATGTTAATAAGTAGTGATTGACTCCTCAATCACGGCATGGACATGCACTTCCTTAATCATATCACACGAGTGCCCTAGATATATATCTCCGTTACACTGGAGTGGCAAATTCCATCTTAACTGCTCACTTCCCTCCGCATGTTTCATAGCAAACATGAAAGTTACCTTTATAACTATCCAGTTAGGAAATAGTGTTTGGCAACCCCAAGGTAAACTATTACACATGTAGGGAATATGACAATCTCAGGTCTAAGGATCATACATCTACTATGTATGAGATACATTGATGACACATAAGAATGTAACATTCTCGCAGTGTCCCATTGTGGGTCTATCTAACCCATGTTCTTCAACATGCGTCCACAATGTATTGATGATATCTCCATATCCCATGATCTATGAAACATGATCATCGAACAATACATATGCTGATCTATTCATCGTTGTCCTATACGATGATATCCGATCAGAGATATTTATCGAATTATATAAATAAGTAAAGAGCTTCATAAACAAGTCACACACTTGTTGATCAAAATAATGATATACATTCATTGGACCAATAATCATATTATTATTCATAAGCATAGTCATGTTACAATCATCCATATGATTACCTCAAGGGCATAACACTAACACAAAAAACGGAAGGGCGAGGAGCTAGTCGCGGCAACCGAGCATGGGAAGACGAAGGCTCCACAGAACAAAGATTACGACGAGGTAATGAACGCGCAATGCCCTTTCCATCCAAAGGGAAAGCATGTGGCAAAAGATTGTTTCGCATTGAAAAGATTCACGCGGGAGAACCGCAATCAGTCGGAATCCAAAGACAAGAAGGATGTCGGGAAGAAAGAGGACCCCTCCACTGAAGGCGAGTACCCAGAGATCGAGCATGAGCTCAACTTCATATTTGGGGGCTCAAGCGCGTATGAGTCCAAGCGGAAGCAAAAACTTACCGCTCAGGACATCAATACAATCGCGCCAGCAGCCCCCCAATACCTGAGGTGGTCGGAAGTCTCCATGACCTTCGATCGTTCGGACCATCTCGATCACATCCCCTTCCCAGGCAGATATCCCCTGGTGTTGGACCCAGTCATCCGTAGCGTGAAGCTTAAGAGGGTGCTGATCGATGGAGGAAGCGGGCTCAATATCTTATTTGCCAAAACCTTCGACGAGATGAAGATACCACGCTCGGAGCTCAAGCAAAGTCCATCGCCATTTCATGGAGTAATCCCTAGAACTTCCTTCGTACCACTTGGGCAGATTGTCTTGCCCGTCACGTTCGGCACACAGGATAACTATCGGACGGAGTACAAGAACTTTGAAGTGGCTGATTTCGAGACAGCGTACCATGCCATCTTGGGAAGGCTAGGCTTAGCAAAGTTCATGGCAATACCGCATTACACCTACTCGGTGCTTAAAATGCCAGGTCCAAAGGGCATCATTACGATCCGAGGGGACGTTAGGCAGTCTTTCCAATGCGATAAGGAAAGCTGCGAGGTGGCCGAAACTCTGCGAGCATCGACTGATCTGGAAAAACTCCGACTAGCGGCATCCACTCTCCAAAACGAGGATATTCCGTCCTAGAAACTAGCTAAGGTGGGAATCCAACCTGACAAAGAGGTCAAGATGATAGCACTCGACCCGTCCAACCTAGCCAAGATGGCTTTGATTGGTACAAGGCTCAGTCAGGAATAGGAAAACACGCTCGTCGCCTTCCTCCGGGCAAACCAGGATATCTTCGCTTGGAAGCCGTCCGACATGCCTGGTGTCCCGAGGGAGGTGATCGAGCTTGCACTAAATGTAAAAGAGAGCGCAAAATCGGTCAAGCAACGCCTCTAGCGGTTTGCTCAGGACCGCCACGACACGATCAGAGAGGAGATCACTAAACTATTAGCCGCAAGCTTTATAAAAGAAGTGTATCATCCCAACTAGTTAGCGAACCCGGTTATCGTTCGCAAAAAGAATAAAAGTTGGCGCATGTGCATTGATTACACTGATCTCAACAAAGCATGCCCGAAAGATCCTTTTGGGCTGCCTCGCATCGATCAAGTAGTAGACTCCACCGCCAGCTGCGAACTCCTGAGCTTTCTGGATGCCTACTCAGGATATCACCATATCAGCCTCAAGGAGGAGGACTGCATCAAAACCTCGTTCGTCACGCCATTCGAAGCCTTCTGCTACGTCACAATGCCATTCGGGTTGAAAAACGTCGGCGCGACTTATCAGCGCGCAATACAACGGTGCTTTCATAATCAACTCGGACGCAATGTGGAAGCTTACATAGACGATATCGTGGTTAAAACTTGGTTGAAAGGGGACCTCATATCTAACTTAACCAAACGTTCGAGAGCCTAAGGGCTTACCGGATGAAACTTAATCCCGAGAAGTGCACTTTCGAAGTCCCTTCGGGAAAGCTTCTCGGGTTCATCGTTTCCCACTGCGGCATCGAAGCAAACCCGGAGAAAGTCAACGCCATCTTAAAGATGAAGCTGCCAGCAAGTCAGAAGGATGTCCAAAAGCTTACAGGATGTATGGTGGCACTTGGTAGATTCGTTTCTCGCTTAGGGATGCGGGGAACACCATTCTTCAAACTCCTTAAAAAGCAAGACCAGTTCCAGTGGACCTCTGAAGCACAACAAGCCTTCGAAGACCTCAAAACCTTCTTAACAAAACCCCCGGTGTTAGCATCCCTGATGCCGGAGGAACCGCTTATGCTTTACATAGTTGCGACTACTCATGTGGTCAGTGCAGCAATCATCGTGGAGCGGGAAGAAGAGGGACACCTACAGAAGGTACAACACCCGGTCTACTTCGTCAGCAAAGTGTTGGACGAATCTAAAGTACGGTACCCCCAGATACAGAAGCTTGTCTGCGCCATGCTAATCACTTCCCAGAAGCTCAAGCATTACTTCCAAGAACATGCGATTTCGGCGATCACTTCCTTCCCAATCGGAGATATACTCTACAATCGGGAAGCCACCGGGAGGATCGCTAAGTGGGCAGCTGAGCTGGGTGCCTTTGAAATCACATTCAAACCTCGCACTGCCATAAAATCACAGGTACTGGCCGATTTCACCGCTGAGTGGACGGAACTCCAGAGTCCAGCAACCAACAAGGAGCTTGAGTATTGGACGATGCATTTCAACGGTTCCCTCACACTCAGCAGCGCGGGGGCTGGAGTTGTGCTCACCTCTCTGAAAGGGGAAAAGTTAAAATGTCCTACAAATTCACTTTCAGCATCAAACAATGCCGCCAAGTACGAAGCACTCATCCATGGGCTCCATATCGCCATATCGCACGGTATCCGACGATTGGCGGTTCGCGAAGATTCTCAGCTCGTGATTAACTAGGTGCAAAAGGAATGGTCATGCGTTGACGATACGATGGCTATATATTGTCAGGAGGTGCGAAGATTGGATGGCAAATTTGACGGACTGGAGATGTCCCATGTGCTCCGATGAGACAACGAAGCCGCCGACGAGCTTACCAAACTAGGATCCAGTCGGACAGACGCGCCAACAAGGGTTTTTGTGGAAGAACTTCACAAACCCTCAACAAGACTACGCCAAGAAGACAAGAAGGCTCCCCATTCAGCTGACATGGAGGTGTTTGTCGTCAGCCCCGACTGGACAAGTCCCTACCTAGATTACCTGTTAAAAGACGAACTCCCTGAAGATCGCACAGAGGCAGAACGCATCATGCGCAGGAGCAAGAGCTATGCAGTTGGCGGGGAGGAACTCTTTCGAAAGAGTGGCTCCGGAATGCTTAGACGGTGCGTCTCCGAGCAAGAAGGAAGAAACCTCCTCAAGCAAATCCACTCGGGAGTATGCGGGCATCACGCGGCCTCAAGGACCTTAGTCAGAAAAGCATATCGCCAAGGTTTCTTTTGGCCGACAATAGTAACTAACGCGGAGGATATTGTTCGCATTTGTGAAGGCTGCCAGTTCTTTGCTCGGCAAATTCATGTGCCGGCTTAGGAATTGCAAACCATCCTGATCACTTGGCCGTTTGTAGTCTGGGGGCTCGATATGGTGGGGCCCCTGAAAAAGGCGCAAGGCGGATTCACCCACCTTTTTGTCGATGTGGACAAATTTACCAAGTGGATCAAAGCCAAGTCGGTGGCCACCATTACTGCAGCTAAGGCCAAGGAATTCTTTCAGGAAATTGTGGTTCGCTTCAGCACTCTGAATAGAATCATAACAGATAATGGCACCCAGTTCAGAGGGGAGGACTTCCAAAGCTGGTGCGAGGAGCTAGGGATCAAGATCTGTTTCGCATCAGTGGTCCACCCACAGTGTAATGGACAGGTCGAACGAGCCAACGGCATGGTGCTACAAGAACTCAAAGCAAGGGTTTTTTATCACCTTAACCCTTATGCTACCCGATGAGTGAAGGAATTGCAATCCGATCGGCCAGATACCTTCAGGGACTACGCCGCTATCACGATCGCAAAGTCCGGGGGCGCGCCTTCTCCAAAGGAGATCTGGTTCTAAGAAAGAATCAGAAGAGCGAGCACAAGCTCTCCCCAAGCTGGGAAGGTCCCTATGTCGTGGACGAGGTAGTGCGGCCGGGAACCTATCGGCTTAAGCGCGAGGACGTCTCAATCATCGGCAATACTTGGAACATAGAGTAGCTACGTCATTTCTATACTTAAACCCTTTTTGTACTTTGGCTTACTCATTATGAATGAAAGCTTTTTTAGCAACACTCTCAGAAAAGTCCCCTGAGTACCCTTTTCTCTTGTCTCCGGCAACAACCCGAGCACACCAAAACCCTGAGCCATGAAAATCCGATACCGCAAACCATAGCCACCAGAAAAACGTGTCTGGGAGGAAAAGGCCACGAGCTAACTACCGGCGCTCGGGGGCTGGGCTAGTCGGACGGGTTGTGTAAAGGGCAGGGAACGTGTTGCTCTGGTTGTGCCAGCAAGAAAAAGAGGTATACAAGGGGCGCACGAGGAACTTTGGCTTATGATTATTTCTTTTTTGCCTTACGACCTAGTTGCTTCTCAACCAGGCAGTAAGCCGGGGGCTACACTTAATAAGTACGCATTTGCACACGCGTGTGGTTTCGACCTGAGCTATCTCGTCTAACAATTATTACACTTAATAAGTGTACGCTCACGCTCTTGCAAAGTTACGTTCCCTTGCTTTCAGCGCCGGTCGGAAAGGCACTCGGGAGCCGGACCAGTCGGACAAGAGCACTCGGGCGTTGGTCTAGTCGAACAGAGCACCCAGCTGTCAGCCCGTCGAGCAAGGAAGAGACCAAGCCACTCAGACGGGCCAAGAGTCTTTGCTAAATCTCTCCCGAAGATGGGAGGGTCCTTACATCGTCAACAAAGCTGCAGGCCCGGGGCTTACAAATTCAAGCGAAAAGATGGCGTGGCCCTCGGCAATGCATGAAACACAGAACAACTATGCCATTTCTACACTTGAGTTTCGTACATCGATCACGTCCCGATTGTCCCGACAACTCTTTTTCCCTAACAAAAGGCGAAGAGGCCCGAGGATGCTGAAAACCCGAGTCATGAAACTCTGACCCCATGTACAGTAAACTCTAGTCACTCGGGAAGGCGTGTCTGGGAAAAAGAGCAATGAGCTGAGTCCCGACGCTTGGGGGCTAAGTTAGTCGGGCGGAGCGCTTAAATGCAAGGGATAAGCTACTCGGGCATATTCAAAAGCCAAGCAAACAGAAGAATGAGCAAAGATTGAAATTCGTATAAAAGTCTGATATTATTTCCATTACATACTAATATTACATTACACGGACTTTACATGCAGGAAAAAAAAGCCCTAACCGCGGCGAGCGCCCTGCCGCCTCGATGAGGGCGTCCCTTGCCTCGACAAGCTTCGGGACAACCTCGAGGAGCTCATCGACAGCAGTGGCATTGCGGAGGATGGCCTCTTGCTCGGCGAGCTCGGCCAGGTGTCGGGACCCCGAATTTGCAAATCCGGACCCTCTGTGTATTCAGCACTAGTCCAGGAACGCGCTAGTGCACACAGTCTTAACATCGGTATATATCACAATCATACCACTCGATACCAATAAATTACTTTATTTAAATAAACAAACTGGTTACTCGACCTTATGGTCAAGTTACAAATATATGCCTCGCAAGGCGAAACTTATTCAGAGAAAAATAATAGCAGCGGAAAATCAAATAACTTCGTGGCGCCATCCAGTATACCACAGGCAACCGATCGCTCGCTTCCCTAAGTAGACGGATCCTCTTGGAGTTCCTCCTCCAAAGTCGGGCGTAGTCTCCTCTTCAACCGATGTTGTGTTGAGGCAAGGGTGAGTACTTGGTACTCAAGAAGTCATGCAATGTAATGCAAGCTAATATACTACATGCATGGCTTGGTACAAAGGAATAGCTCAAGGTATATTTGCAGAAACACATTTGACAAGTAATATAAGTAGATTCAAAGCGATAGAAATAAGTAAAGCATAAATAACCTTTCAAGAAGTTTAATAAACATTTTCCCATCCTAAACCACATTTCCATCATCTTCATTGTTAAACCATCCCAACTTTTCAAACCAAAGTTATTTTTAGGAAAATCTAACCCTTGATCAGTAATTCCGGCGATGTCCAATACCATGGACACGGCTATTCGAATAGATTCTAAACTCTGCAGAGGTTATGCACTTTACCCACAAGATACAATCAAACACCACAAAGGCGAAGTTCAGTAACAAAGTCTTTCTAAACCTCTAACAATACAAGTGGTCCTCCAGGTTATTAGACTAACCCTTCCCTTCGCTAAGGCGAAGTCTAGGCCAATCAACCGTTAGATGGGTACTGGCCTCACTGGTTCGCTCCCGCACAACTTACACAAAGGGTGTAGTTGACCTCCTGAGGTCCCACAGTGCGTTATTAGCAACTTAGTCAACTAGGTCCGTCCCATTACGGACATGTGGTTGCACGCTGCACCAGTTCAAAGGCTTGCAAGGTTAAGTCCTTAGGGTGACCAGGGCAAGACTACCCGAAGAACCAAATCAACACTCCCAATGCCACAATCGCCCACTGATTACTCTTGACACATGCCCCTGGCCGAAATCAGCTTATCAAACCCCAGTTGATTACCATGCACCACGTGCTATCAACATCACATGATACTTTTCCAAAACAGGTTCAATATATCATTAAGTCAATATTAACATTTGATTATCCAAAATCATGTTATGAGCACGTAGCAGGTCTAAGCAGTATACTACAACGGTCTAAACCCAGGTTGGCAATTTAATAATGTCCAACTATTAATCCACAACTAGGGTGACAAAGGGTCATGGCACATACTTAAATAATCAAGGTGTCATACAGCAAATTGGTATTTATCTAACCCCCATGTTTAAACAAAGTATCTTTCTAATTGAACTAGCATGCAATAGTTTAAATCAAAATAAGTTTCAAAATAGGATCAACATGGTCAAAGCACAACTTGCCTTCAAAAAGTACTTGCTCTTGGTCTTGAGTTGGATCCTGAGTCAATACTTCTCCTTCGAATCCTTCCGGCACTTCAACGTCTACTCGTAAAGCGTGCAAATAGCAAATTCACAAATAAACAATAGGCAAAAAGTGTCCAAACATCCAAATAAAATCCATAAACAGAAAGAACATAATTTTATGGATTTTTAGAAACTGGAATCGTCAAATTTGGAGTTAAAACGCAAAAGTTATGATTATTTAAAGTTTAAATAATCAATTAAATATTTTTATAGAGAAAAACTTTAGTCCAAAAATTAAATAAAATTCATATTTAGGTAGATCTCAATTTTATACAAATTTAGAAATTTGAATCACTCAAATCGGAGTTGAAACGCAAAAGTTATAAGCGTTTGAAGTTTAAATCTAAATTTGAATCAATATTTCGAATTAATAAATCATTTTCTTTTTCAGAAATTAATTATTGCGTCAGCATGGACACGTGGCAGCCTCTGATTGGCCTGCTGACGTCAGCCGGTCCATGGACTTGGTCCACGCTCGGCTCGGGTCCACCGTGGACTCGGTCCACGACTCTACGTGTCGCTGACATGTGGGCCCACTCGGGTGACGTCATCGCTGACGTCGTGAGCTCACCACGGTCGGCAGGTGGGACCTTGTGACGTCATGGGTGACGTCGGCGCTGGGTTAGCGGCCGACATGCGGGCCCTCGACACGCGCGGGCCAGCGTGTCGGCGTCTACGCCGCGTGGGCCAGCGGCCCGGCCGCGTCGGTCCAACTTCCCGACACGTGGCGCCAATCTCAATCGTTGATTTGAAATTCAACGGCGCGATTAGATCCGGGATTAACACGTTGAATCTACTCGATGATCGTGGGCCGCTCGATCTAGATCGGACGGTCCAGATCTAATCCTATAATAATCACTACTACGACGCGTGGCGATTGTGAACCGTTGGATCTTGATCCAACGGGTCCAGATCTAATCGGGTTTGGAACACGTGAACTCACCTCAACCGCACGATCAAGATCGGACGGCGCCGCACGAGTTCGCGAGGGCGATGGCGACGCGGCGAGCTGCAGCCACCGGAGACGGAGACGACGACGAGCCCGACGCGCTCCGGTCGTTCCGCCGGCGTAGATGGTCTCTTCGGTGCGTCTTGAAGCGGACTCGGATCTGGGCTCCTTCGGCGGAAGACGACGGACGTCGGCGAAAAGCTACAAGAAATCATGGCGGTCACCTCCTCCAACTACGGCGAGCTCGCACGGGCAAACGACGGCGGCTCAGGCGAGATGGCTCGGGGGAACGGGTGCGCAAGGATGAGGGCAACCTCGGGGCGTGACCCGGGCTTTAAATAGCCTCGGCGTTCGTGCCCGAGACGGAAACCTAATTCTACACGGCGGCGGACGCGGCGGCGGAGTCCGGCTCGGACTCGGCGGAGACGACGACGCTCAGCCGTCCACGTGGCACGATCAACGGCCACGATCGCACGGGCGCGATCGGATCCGGGCCGAATACGGCTCGAACCGGTACGGGCGGATCTCAGCCGTTGGATATTGATCCAACGGTTGGGATAGATTAGGGTTTTGAGCTGGTTTGATCGAGTCAACTGGCTCGGGTCGGACTTGAGTCCGACTCGGGTTCCGACTCGGTCGGATGAACAGTACTCGACCCGAGTTGAATTTCCAGTGATTTAATATTAAAATAATTTCTAGTAATTCATTTAATTCATTAAAAATAGCAAATGACTCAGAAAAATTCCAGAAAAATTCTGGAAAATACTTTGGATCATTTTGGACTCAAATAAAATATTTCCAACAAAATTTTGTTTGCAATATTAAATTCTTTAATTATTTCAAAATGGAATAAATTCAAATAAATTCCAAATAAATCCAAATAAATTCCAGAAAATCCCAAAAATTCACCAAAGTGCCAAATCACACATGAATTCAATAAAAGCAAAATTTTGGGGTGTTACAAACCTCCCCCCCTTAATAGAATCTCGTCCCCGAGATTCAGGGCTTACTAAAGGAATAGGTTTGGAAACTCTTTCTTCAAATCCTCTTCGCGCTCCCAAGTCGCTTCGCTCTCTGCGTGGTTGCTCCACTGAACTCTACAGAAACGGGTCGACTTGTTTCTAGTTTCTCGATCCATTGTGTCCAGAATCCTCACGGGATGCTCCTTATAAGTCAAATCCTCTTGCAACTCGATTGACTCTAGCGGTGTCTGTTCCTCAGGCACTCGAAGACACTTCTTCAACTGGGACACATGGAATACATCATGCACTCCTGCCAACGACTGTGGCAACTCCAGCTGGTAAGCAACTTCGCCTCTGCGACTCAAAATCTTAAATGGTCCAACATAGCGGGGTGCAAGTTTCCCTTTGGCATGGAACCTCTTAACTCCCCTGAGAGGCGTAACCCTGAGGTAAACAAAGTCTTCTGGTTCAAAACTCAAGTCTCGGCGACGATTGTCAGCATAACTCTTTTGTCGAGATTGGGCTATCTTCAACCTTTCCCTAATCATAGCGATCTGCTCTTCAGCCTCTTGAAGAATATCAGGCCCAAAGACACGGCGCTCGCCGGTCTCATTCCAATTCAATGGCGTCCCAGGTCGACCATACAAAGGCCTCAAAAGGTGACATCTCAGAACTAGCTTGATAACTATTGTTGTAATCGAACTCGGCATACGGTAAACTCTTATCCCAAGAAGTAGCATAAGCTAATGCACAAGCTCTCAACATATCCTCCGAGACCGTTGACTCTTTTCGGTCTGTCCATCCATCTCAGGATGATAAGTTGTATCTTGAAGTTCAAACGGGTTCCCATGGCTTCATGCAACTTATTCCGTAACCTTGAGGTAAATTGGGTACCTCTGTCCGATACAATCCTCTTTGGCACTCCGTGCAAACAGACAATCCCGATCATGTACAATTACGCTAATTTATCTCCCGAGTAAGTGGTCTTCACGGGATAAAATGGGCTACTTTAGTCAAGCGATCCACTATAACCCATATGGAGTCATAACCTCCTTGAGTCTTCTAAGAAACCGGTAATGAAATCCATTCCGATTTCCTCCCACTTCCACTCAGGTATTTTCAGCGGTTGTAGCAATCCTGCCGGGTCTCGATGCATTGCCTTGACTCTCGGCATACGTCGCACAATGCAACATGCTCGGCAACTTCACGCTTCATACTCGGCCACCGTAATCTCTCCTTCGGATCCTGATACATCTTGGCGCTTCCTGTGATGAATTGAGTACTTGAGTCATGGGCTTCTTCCGTAATCGCTTGCTTTAACTCCTTTTGTTAGGCACACAAATGCGATCCTTCATCCACAACGCGTGCCTTGCTCATCCAACTTGAAGTCCTCTGCCTTGCCTTCCTCCTTGATGAACTTAATCTCGCGGATCTTGTCATCATCCTTTGTCCTTCTCGGATCTGATCCTCTAAGGTAGGCTTTACTTCTAATGCGGCCAAGAATCCGCTAGGTACTACCTCAATCTTCATTTTCAAAATCCTCACATAACTCATCCCGACTTGTGGCTAGCAACGTACTCACGGTATGGCTTTTCCGACTCAGGGCATCGGCTACTACGTTGGCCTTCCCGGATGGTAATGGATTCCAACATTATAGTCTTTGATCAACTCTAACCATCTCCTCTCGCCTCATATTCAGATCCGATCGGTGAATATGTACTTAAGGCTCTTATGATCCGTATACACTTCACATCTGTTTCCAATCGATAGTGACGCCATATCTTCAAGGCATGCACTACGGCAGCCTAACTCTAGGTCATGTGTCGGATAATTTTCCTCATGCGGCCTCAATCGCCTTGATGCATAAGCGGCGACCTTTCCATTCTCAGACAAGACACATCCTAGTCCTTGGCGCGATGCGTAACAATAATTATCGAATCTTTGAGCTTCATCCGGTAGAACTAACCCCGGTGCTGATTTCATTCGTTTCTTCATCTCCTGAAATCCTTTCTCACATTATGGCGTCCATGCAAACTTCTTTTCCTTCTTCGCCATGCGTAAGAGGTTTTCGCAATTGTCGAGAAGCCTTCGATGAAACGGCGGTAGTATCCTGCCATTCCAAGGAAACTCCGAATCTGGGTCACGCCTTCTACGCCCCAATGTAACACGCCTTCTACTTTGCTTGGATCTACTGGCGACTCCTTCATGGTCATTACATGTCCAAGAAACTCCACCTTGTCCTTCCAAAAATCACACTTGTTGAACTTGGCGAAAAGTTGTCGCTCCTCGGCTTTTCCAAAACTCGCTTTAAGTGTTCGACATGTTCACTCTGTCTTGGAGTAGATTAGGATATCGTCTATGAACACGACGACAAACTTGTCCAAATATTCCATGAACACCTTATTCATCATATTCATGAAATAAGCCGCGATTCGTCAAATTTCAAAGGACATAATCAGAACTCGTAATGTCCATATCTTGACGAGAATGCGCTTTTGAATATCTTCTCGATCGGATCTTCAATCGATGGTATCCCGACCTCGAGATCAATCTTGGAGAAAACTCCGGCTCCTCTCAACTGATCAAACAAATCATCAATCCTGGGTAGCGGATACTTATTCTTCCACGGTGACTTCATTGAGTGCACGGTAGTCAATGCACATCCTGAAACTCCCGTCCTTCTTCTTGACAAACAAAAGCTGGTGCTCCCCACGGCGACGAACTTGGTCTCGATAAATCCTTTCTCCATTAACTCTTCTAGCTGTTTCTTCATTTCTACCAACTCCTCGGTGGACATCCGATAAGGTCTCTTTGCTATCGGCGCTGCATCTGTGCAGTACAAGCTCTATCACAAACTCTATGTCCTGTCTGGCGGCATACCAGGTAGATCTTCGGGAAAAACATCTGGGTACTCATTCACTCTTGGGACATCCTCTATGCTGATTGCCTTGGTACTGTTAACCATCAATCGTCCATCTCTAATCGCAGTGGCTTGAAATTCCACTTTCTTCCCACACTGCTCTCAATCGAGATAGTCCTTCGTCCACAATCCAATACGGCCTTGTGCTTGGATAACCAATCCATTCCCAATATGACGTCTAAGGTCCGGGTCTCCAAAATTATAAGGTTTGCTAGGAACTCTATTCCACCTATCAAGATTCTCACCCTAACATCCTACTTTCGTTCGAGTTCGGAACTGTGGGTTTGAACTAAAAGCATGCACTTAAGTCTTGCAATCCTCAAATCATTTCTAGTAGCAAAGCCTTGCGAAACAAACGAATGCTAAGCTCCGAGTCAAACAAAACTGCAGGTGTCTTGAGTTAACAAGTAACTTACCCAAGACGACGTCCGTAGCATTCTGCAGTGCATCCGTGGTGACATGGTTGACTCGGCCTCTCACCACGGTCCGAGGTGTGGCTCTGGTGCCGGGCGTCTTAGCCGAGGTGGTTCCTAGATTGAAGCGGCCGGGGTCACTCCTGCTGTCTTCTTTGGACAAGCTGTTGGCAAAGTGTCTGGCTCGTTGCGATTGTAGCAGCGTCTCACTTCCTTCTTGTTGCTCGAGTAGCGTTTCTAAGCGGGGTTGGGGTCTGTAGTTCGATTGACAGGTCTTGGTCTTTGAGGATGGTGTCCTTGTTGCATTTTGTGGTTGGAATCTGAAGAATTGATTTGGTGCAACTCTCAAACGCCGCTATGCGTTCCTGGCGTGATCCTTGCTTTGTTGCATCCTGCGCTTCTGTTCTCATCCGGTTCCTTGCGCTTTGTCCTCAAGAATAAGCGTCTTATTCACCAACTCTTGGAAATCTGGAAAGGTGTGGGTGATCAATCCTACTTGCAATCCTGAGTTAAGTCCCTTCATAAAACGAGGTATGCCTGGATTTATCTGTCGCTACATCCTCAGGTGCGTAGCGTGCTAGCTGTGTGAACTTGTTCAGGTAGTCGGCCACTGGCTGATTACCTTGCTTCAGTGCTCTGAACTCCTCCTTCTTAAGGTCCATGATTCCTTCGGGCACGTGATACTGTCGGAATGCAGCTGTGAACTCTTCCCAAGTGATATCTTGAGGGTTCTCTTGCGTGGCACAGAAGTTCTCCCACCATTCGGCGGCTGTCCCTTCCAGCTGATGAGAAGCGTAGAGTACCTTCTCATTTCCTATGCATTGAGCTATGTGTAGCTTCCTCTCAATTGACCTTAACCAATCATCGGCCTCCAATGGATTGGCATTCCTAGAGAAAGTGGGTGGGTGAGTTCTCATGAACTCTGACAGCCTTGTATTCTGGCGTGGTCCCTGATTGACTTGATTAGCTGTGGCCTGAGCAGTGACGTGTTGCATTTGTTGCATCATAGCATGCATCAACTGAGTCTGAGCAGCAAGAAATGCTCCAAAATTCTGCATATCAACTGGCGGTCTTTGGTGCTCCATCATTGGGGTTTTCTGTTTGGCGAGAACCACTCCCATTGCTTCCAAAGTTTCCACGGGTATTCACCATCTGTCGGTTTGCTCTAGGTTTAGAGATGAGAGGGAAACAAGAATATACAAGTAGTATGGAACTTACGCGGGCGAAAGGGGTAACTTTAAGGTCCAACTTTATTATTAATAACTTGGTATGGCTGCTTACAATGCCTAAGGGCCTTGCAACACATACTGCACACTCAGCAAACAAAGCAAATCCAAATCGAACTAACTCTGGAGTCTAATGCCTAAAGGGTGACTCTTTATTCTATGACGCGACTCGGCGAAGGAGTCTCACTATAGAACCTATGCTCACTCATCGAGAAAACCTCCACGGCCTGGGTACGGGTCTTTGTGGCATAGGCGCCAACGATCGCCATGTCCAAATGATCGTGTCCTCTATGGTAGTCGAAGAAGCGGTGTCCTCATCGAGATCCGACTCCTCTGGATCTCGCTCGTAGCTCGAGTACCGGCTCTGGTGCAGTCCGCATAAGGTCATCTCCAACTCGTCAATCCTTCGTAGAAGGTGTGCCACATACTCTTGAGCTTCCCGCCATCTGTTCTTCTCTGTCGTGATTTCCTTGCGGGCCTTCGTAGCTCCTTGCTTGTATTATCTAGTACATCCTCCTGGCGGCGACAAATCGTGCCAAGCTGTAACCGTGGCATCCTCATCCTGAATCGCCGGTCAAGAAGGTTATCGCTGCGCGGTGATAACGGAACACCGTGCTCTCAATTCTCTGGCGTGAATACGGGTAATGTGCCGCATTGCTCGTCGTGATACTTCTTGGATACCCATCTGCATTGTAGATCTCCGGCGGTCAGTTGTATCGAGCGATTGCCTGGCCCTTTTCCTAGCAGGTACCTCAATCTTCACATCACAAGCCTTGATCAATCCCGCTTGTCTGATCACTTCCACTTGGTATTGGGGCTTCTCAAAATCTCCGAGAGTTTGTAGCATATGCCAAAGTTCCGCGGCGTGACCAACTCCCAGATCAACGTAGTTGAACTCTTCCTCCATCTGTCACAAGAGTGCTTTACGTAAGAACTCGGAATTTTTAAATTGTGACAAGGTAAGGGAAAATTTCAGCAAGAGACAAGAAAAGAGAGAAGGGGATAAGTCGAGATGTCATTTCTTATCTTGGCAAATTTTTAGTTTTTTTAAAAAAATAGGTTTTATCCTCACTACAACCATTCTATCTAGGGTTGAGCCTACAGTCAACCTGGCTCTGATACCACCTCTGTCGGGACCCCGAATTTGCAAATCCGGACCCTCTGTGTATTCAGCACTAGTCCAGGAACGCGCTAGTGCACACAGTCTTAACATCGGTATATATCACAATCATACCACTCGATACCAATAAAGTACTTTATTTAAATAAACAAACTGGTTACTCGACCTTATGGTCAAGTTACAAATATATGCCTCGCAAGGCGAAACTTATTCAGAGAAAAATAATAGCAGCGGAAAATCAAATAACTTCGTGGCTGTTGGGATCGGGTAGGCTACGCGAGCATAAAATCAAAATTTCTACCACGAACACCCAAGATCACATGGAAGTAAAGGATCACAGATCGTTACCCTTGTCGCGCAGATGCAGCGGAAGCAGATTCACGCGCGTTGAGGAAGTAGTTGATCACCTCCCGATCGGCATCGATCTCCACCGAGTTGTTGCCGTCCTCGTCCGAGTGGTCGCCGACCTCGTCCGAGTGGTCGCCGACCTCGTCCGAGTGGTCGCCGATCTCGTCCGCGCGGTCGCCGACCTCGTCCGAGTGGTCGCCGATCTCGTCCGCGGTCGCCGATGAAAGTCGTCGGAGATCCAACCGGTGCGTCCACGGATGGCGGCGCCTAACAAGATCCACACGCATCGAGCAGAACGCCGTGCGGGTGTGCTAGCACCTCGCCGCGCGGCTTGGGTTTCGGGAGCAGGAGGGATGCACGGCGGCTGAGCGTGGTGAGGGTTCTAATCCGTACCATGCAATCGCTCCTGGCCTCCTTTTATAGACACGCTAGTGGGCCAAGCCCGCTAGGTTTCCATCTCCAATGCGGATCCTATCCATGCACAAACCCGTAAACTATTCCAACTCGTTAAGTGTGTGACCCGTTAGGTTCGGTGCAAGTCGGTTATGAATTCGAACCCGTTTCCAATTCATTGATCAACAAATGACACCTAGCGATGCGTATTGACCCCCGGATGCACGTAATCAATATTCGGCTGAACCTTGATACACTCACATACCGATCCCTTCACCACACGATACCGCCAAGCTCAAGGCGAGATGCGTGCCACCCTTGTTGATAGCTCGACCACTTCACTCGGCAGTGTGATGGATACAAACCATGACCAACTCTTTAGTCATATTAGCACGGCCGTGCATTTTCCTTATCCATCCACTCGAGGGGCCCGGAGGTATCTCTCCGTTATCTAGGAGGGGCAAATCCCATCTTGATCATCACACCCTTGGCAATGTATCGTGGCATACCCAAGATTTCATCTTTATGACTACCCTGTTACGGTGTAGCGTTTGATGATACCAAAGCATACAAGTCTACATGCTAGGCATCCATGACAATCTCGTGTCTAAGGACCATATAGGCGTACCACTCGAGACTATACGCTGATGACACTATAAGAGATAACAACTCACAGCGTCTCGGAGTGGGTCTTGTCCGACTACCCATGTTCTCCAACATGTGTCCACATTATTGGTTTGATATCTCCATATCTATGGTATGCGAAACATTACCATCAACCAATACATGTGCTGATCAAATTATCACCGCTCCTCGTAATGATATGGATCAGGACCCGTTTAGAATAATGTCACTTGACAATGTGTTTCACAATCAGATCGTATCCAATGAACAAAGTCGTAACATATATTCAGTGGAACCGATAAACAAAGTTATCATTATTACATGAACAAAGACGTATTACAATCATCACCATGATTGATCTAGGCATATTCCCTTCAATCTCCCACTTGCACTAGAGTCAATCATATAGGTACCGAATACCCATTGCTCTTGTGTGCGCCTCATGCTTTGGTTGTGGAAGGGGCTTTGTCAACGGATCAGCCACATTTAGATCCGTGTGCACTTTGCTTATCTTCATATCACCTCTCTCAATGATCTCTCGGATCAGGTGGTATCGCTGAGTATATGTTTGGATTTTTGGTGAGATCTAGGCTCCTTTGCTTGTGCAATGGCACCACTATTGTCACAATAGAGGTCCACCGAAAGGATGCACTAGTGACCACTCCCAATTCAGAAATAAATTTCCTGATCCAAAGCTGCTTCCTTTGCCGCTTGAAGGCGCAATGTACTCGGCCTCCGTTGTGGAATCAGCCATCGCCTCTTGCTTGGAACTTTTCCACCACCGCCCCACCGTTGAGACAGAATACAAACCCGGATTGCGATCGCGAATCATCTCTCGTCGGTTTGGAAGCTAGCATCGGCGTAACCTTTACGACGAGCTCCTCCTCTCCTCCAAAGACCAAGAACATCTCCTTAGTCCTTCGCAAGTATTTGAGGATGTTCTTTACAGACCACCCAGTGACTATCACCAGGATTCGATTGGTACCTGCTCGTGACACTCAGAGCATATGACACATCTGGGCGCGTACACAACATGGCATACATGATGGATCCAATAGCCGAAGCGTATGGGATCCGACTCATTCTCTCTTGCTCATCAGGTGTCGAAGCACACTGAGTCTTGCTAAGACTTACACCATGTGACATTGGCAAGAAACCTTTCTTGGAATCATGCATGTTAAACCGTTTTAGTATCTTGTCAATGTACGTACTTTGGCTCAATCCAATTAGCCTTTTTGATCTATCTCTATAGATCTTTATGCCCAAAATATATGCTGCATCTCCCAAGTCTTTCATCGAGAAACTCTTTCTCGATAAGATTGTGCAAAGATCCAACATCGGAATATCATTTCCGATCAATAGTATGTCATCCACATACAAGACCGTAAATACAAGTGCGCTCCCACTAGCCTTCTTGTAAATACAAGGCTCTTCCTCATTTTTGATGAAGCCAAACTGTTTGATCACTTCATCAAAACGAAGGTTCCAACTCCGAGATGCTTGCTTCAGTCCATAAATGGACTTCCTAAGCTTGCATACTTTGCCAAAGATTAGTAGGATCGACAAAACCCTCGGGCTGTACCATGTACACATCCTCGCTTAGGTTTCCATTTAGGAAAGCCGTTTTGACATCCATTTGCCGAATCTCATAATCATGATATGCGGCAATTGCTAGCATGATCCGGATAGATTTTACCATGGCGATCGCGAATAAGTTTCATCATAGTCCACACCATGAATCGCTTATACCCTTTTGCCACCAATCGTGCCTTAAAAATGTGAACATTTCCATCGGCGTCTATCTTCTTCTTAAAGACCCATTTGCACTCGATAGTTTTTACACCATCAGGCGAGATCAACCAAGCTCCAAACTTGATTATCATACATGGACTTTAACTCGGATCTCATGGCCTCCAGCCATTTCTCGTAGTCTGGGCCCACCATAGCTTCCTCATAATCCTTGGGCTCGTCATTTTCCAATAATAACACATCGCGTTGCTCCGTCATGAGGAACATGAACCTCTCAGAGCGCGGCTTGCCCGTGAGGACCTCCGTGGGGCTGGCACCTCATCAACAGGTTCAACAACACGTTGCTCATCCTGCCGAGGACTAGCCGAGCTGAAACATTTTCGTGTATTTCTCGAACTTCTTCGAGTTGCACCTTGCTCCCACTAGCTCTTTTGAAAAACTCATTCTCCAAAAGACACCACCCGGCGACAAACACTTTGCCTTCTTCCGGTTATAAAAATAATACCCTTTGGTTTCCCTTGGGTACCCCACAAAGAAGCATTTATCCGACTTGGCGTAAAGCTTATCGACGTCACACGCTTTACATAAGCCTCACAGCCCCAAATTTTAAGAAAAGACAAGTCAGGATGTTTCCCTTTCCATAACTCATATGGTGTCTTATCAACGGATTTAGATGGAACCCTATTCGGCATGAACGCACTGTTTCTAGAGCGTGTCCCCGAATGACAATGGAAGATCGACTTGACTCATCATAGACCGTACCATGTCCAACAAAGTTCGGTTCCTCCGTTCGATACCCCATTCCATTGAGGTGTAACGGGCGGAGTCAATTGTGGAACAATTCCACAACTCTTTAGATGATCACTAAACTCTTGGCTCAAATATTCACCTCCACGGTCGGACCGTAGAAATTTAATTTTCTTGCCCAAATGATTTTCTACTTCATTCTGAAACTCTTTGAATTTTTCAAAAGATTCAGACTTATGCCTCATTTGATAGATATAGCCATATCTACTAAAGTCATCGGTGAAAGTAATGAAGTAATCGATAACCACCTTCGCAATTGAGCTCATTGGTCCACATACATCAGTATGTATGAGAGCCAACAACTCGCGCATTCTCTCACTTGTGCCAGTGAAAGGTGCCTTTGTCATCTTGCCAAGTAAACAAGACTCGCATGTTTCAAAAGATTCTAAATCTAATGGACCAAGAAAACCATCTTTATGGAGCTTCTCCATGCGTCTTTTATTTATATGGCCCAAGCGACAATGCCATAAATAAGTGGAATTAGCATCATTTGTTTTGAGTCTTTTAGTATTAACATTGTTTATAGAAGCATTGCCAAGATCTAGAACATACAACCCATTCACCAATGGACAGTTACCATAGAGCAAGCCTTTGAAATAAATAGAACAATTCCTGTTCTTTATTACAAAATCATATCCATCTTCCTCTAAACAAGAAGAAGAGATAATGTTCTTACTCAAGGCAGGAATGTAATAACAATTATTCAATTCCATGACTAAACCGTAAGGTAATGACAAGGGATAGACACCAACGGCCTTTGCAGCAACCATTGCTCCATTGCCGACGCGAATTTCCAACTCGCCAATCTTGCAATCTCTAGTCCTTCTTAACCCCTGCAACGATTTGCAAGTATGAATCATTGATCCGGTATCAAATACCCAAGACTCGGTAGGACAAGTTGCAAGATTAACTTCTATAACATTAATACCTGAAGTAGAAGGAACCTTTCCTTTCTTTCTGTCTTCCAGGTACTTTAGACGATTTCTCTTCCAATGCCCACAACCCTTGCGGTAGTGACATTTATCGAAGCATTAGGGCCAAACTTTGGCCTTTCTTTAGGCTTTGGTTTTGGGTCTTGGATCTTATCCTCACCACAACTTATAGCCTTGCGCTTCCTTTTCTTATCCTTTTGAATCATCATCACATGATTTGTGCCTTTCTTTATGCTCTCTTCCAGCTTTCAGCATTCCATGCGATTCGGTCAGATTCTTCTCCAGTCGTTCATATGAAAGTTCGAGAATGAGCGGTTCATAGCTCGCAGGAGCGATCGAGAATCACATCTGTGGCCAACTCATTTTGCAAGGGAAAACCGAAGCTTCTCCAAGCTCTCAATGTAACCAATCAACTTGATTACATGAGGGCTAATGAAGCACCCTCACCCGACTTGCACGCAAACAATGCTTTAGATATCGAATATCTTTCAGCCCTTGCTTGGTTCTCAAACATGCCCTTAAGGCCTACAATCATAGTGTAGGCATCGGCGTGCTCATATTGCTTTTGAAGCTCAGAGTTCATTGTGGCAAGCATGAGACAGTGACATCTAGGGCGTCGTTAGTGTGCTTCTCATAAGCACGCTTATCGCCAGCGGATGCATTTTCGTGCAATTCATCGGGATATGGACCGTCTAGAACATATTCCTTCTTTTCAGCCTTGAGAACAATTCTCAAGCTTCGATACCAATCCATAAAATTCGTCCCGTAGAGTTTTTCCTCTCTAGAATCGATCGCAAGTTAAAACCAGAGTTTGCATTAACAGCGTTTGGTGCCATCTACAACATAAATAAGCAAAGTTTCAGCACTAAGTTCATGTTAATCTCTTATTAAATAATTTTAATAAAAGATGCTTCCATTAAGATCACTTTCCCTCTGGCGATCTCCATGGAACAAGATCCATGGTCACTACGGTTCGGGTAATGACTTGTCAATACCACTTGAACCCGTGACATAGGTAGGCAACACCTTGCCAATCACATCATATGTGACTCTTGCTTGTTGGGGTGGCATCATATGCCCCGGCGCCCAACATCGATGCCCCAAGTCCCAAATCCTATTTGGATGACTCATAAGCAAACCAATACTATGCTCGTGAGTGCACGGGTTAGGCTACACTCACTCTATTGTACAAGTAAGAGGGTGGCGTTCTGACTTGTCAAGACCTTATCCACCATCGTACAAGGCAGTGAGACGCAGCCTATTGAAAAAAGGGCATCTTACTCTTAATTTTCGAGGAAACTATTCAATCAGATTAACATATTCACCACATATGACGTGAAAGAATAGCAATGCAAGGTAAATCATCACAGGCAAAGCAAATAGGCGTGAACTAGTATGGCCTATGGCGTGGCGATCTCCATCTTCCACGACCTTCCTTGCACACCCGGCCATCGATTGAAGCCTCCAAGAACATGTACTAAACTACTACATCTAGCGACTAGTAGCAAAATTACATGAGGATTCAAGGCATCACATGCCAGCACGCAGGCCGTTATACAATAATATGACAGCCCACAGCTGCAATTAATCATGACACGCAGGCCATGAATTTCACAATCATGCATCAAATACACAAAGGGTCCATACTGTTCACAACATACCCTGCAAAAACAAGTTAGGCGCTGGATCGATTCTAGCGCGCGGGAAGTGAACAAGTTTTAATTTATGGACACTATGCTGACTATCACGGCGGTCCCGCTAGCCGGTTAGCGGGCGGGGTTCGAAGGCGGCGCCCTTCAGTCTGGCAGCGCGCGTCAAAAAAAAATTTTTGGGTGCGTAGATCGCATCTATGAAAACGCTATGGAAATTCAATCGGATTGATCTCATCAAGCCGATTCCGAGCCATCGAATGTCTCGGTTTCCATAGGATCGATCTTCATCGATCCATCGCGAGGTCCCCTTGAGAGGGTGGCAACCACACCGATCTCGATCTGTTGGCTCGATATGTTCGGCACTTGCTACTACCCGATGGTGTTACCAGCCGGTAGGGGTAATGCATGGCACGAATCAAAGCGAGCACGAACTAATCTTTTTGATCGTGTAGAGCCACCAACTCATACCTCATACTTCCCCAATACCGATTGATTCAATCAACCCGTGATAAACATAACGAGACATCGACATGTGCGCGTGATCCGCATCCAAAACTACACATAACCTGGCTCGATACCACTTTGTTGGGATCGGGTAGGCTCTGTGAGCATAAAATCAAAATTTCTACCACGAACACCCAAGATCACATGGAAGTAAAGGATCACGGTCGTTACCCTTGTCGCGCATGCAGTGAAGCAGATTCACGCAGCGTTGAGGAAGTAGTTGATCACCTCCCGATCGGCATCGATCTCCACCGAAGTTGTTGCCGTCCTGCGTCCGAAAGTGGTCGCCGACCTCGTCAGGAAAGTGGTCGCCGACCTCGTCCGAGTGGTCGCCGATCTCGTCCGCGCGGTCGCCGACCTCGTCCGAGTGGTCGCCGATCTCGTCCGCGCGGTCGCCGATGAAAGTCGTCGGAGATCCAACCAAAGCGCTGGCCCACGGATGGCGGCGCCTCTAACAAGATCCACACGTCTGCGGCGAGAACGCCGTGCGGGTGTGCTAGCACCTCGCCCAGCGGCTTGGGTTTACGGGGAGCAGGAGGGATGCACACGGTGAGCGTGGTGAGGGTTCTAATCCGTACCATGCACTGTTCTGGCCTCCTTTTATAGACACGCTAGTGGGCGAAGCCCGCTAGGTTTCCATCTCCAATGCGGATCCTATCCATGCACAAACCGTAAACTATTCCAACTCGTTAAGTGTGTGACCCGTTAGGTTCGATTGCAAGTCGGTTATGAATTCGAACCCGTTTCCAATTCATTGATCAACAAACACCTAGCGATGCGTATTGACCCCAGATGCACGTAATCAATATTCGGCTGAACCTTGATACACTCACATACCGATCCCTTCACCACACGATACCAGTCAAGCTCAAGGCGAGATGCGTGCCACCCTTGTTGATAGCTCGACCACTTCACTCGACAGTGTGATGGATACAAACCATGACCAACTCTTTAGTCATATTAGCACGGCCGTGCATTTTCCTTATCCATCCACTCGAGGGGCCCCGAGGTATCTCTCCCGTTATCTAGGAGGGGCAAATCCCATCTTGATCATCACACCCTTGGCAATGTATCGTGGCATACCCGATATTTCATCTTTATGACTACCCTGTTACGGTGTAGCGTTTGATGATACCAAAGCATACAAGTCTACATGCTAGGCATCCATGACAATCTCAGGTCTAAGGACCATATAGGCGTACCACTCGAGACTATACGCTGATGGCACTATAAGAGATAACAACTCACAGCGTCTCGGAGTGGGTCTTGTCCGACTACCCATGTTCTCCAACATGTGTCCACATTATTGGTTTGATATCTCCATATCTATGGTATGCGAAACATTACCATCAACCAATACATGTGCTGATCAAATTATCACCGCTCCTCGTAATGATATGGATCAGGGACCCGTTTAGAATAATGTCACTTGACAATGTGTTTCACAATCAGATCGTATCCAATGAACAAAGTCGTAACATATATTCAGG
Organism: Rhipidocladum racemiflorum; assembly: GCA_036346355.1. NCBI lineage: Eukaryota > Viridiplantae > Streptophyta > Magnoliopsida > Poales > Poaceae > Rhipidocladum > Rhipidocladum racemiflorum. The sequence goes on along the minus strand of CM070573.1, from coordinate 80,857,676 downwards.
GAACCGATAAACAAAGTTATCATTATTACATGAACAAAGACGTATTACAATCATCACCATGATTGATCTAGGGCATATTCCCTTCAGTGGCGCCATCCAGTATACCACAGGCAACTGACTGGGCTCGCTTCCCTAAGTAGACGGATCCTCTTGGAGTTCCTCCTCCAAAGCTGGCGTAGTCTCCTCTTCAACTGATGTTGTGTTGAGGCAAGGGTGAGTACTTGGTACTCAGCAAGTCATGCACAGAATGCAAGCTAATATACTACATGCATGGCTTGGTACAAAGGAATAGCTCAAGGTATATTTGCAGTAAACAGCATTTGACAAGTAATATAAGTAGATTCGAAAGCAGTAGAAATAAGTAAAGCATAAATAACCTTTCAAGAAGTTTAATAAACATTTTCCCATCCTAAACCACATTTCCATCATCTTCATTGTTAAACCATCCCAACTTTTCAAACCAAAGTTATTTTTAGGAAAATCTAACCCTTGACTGTAATTCCCGAGCGATGTCCAATACCGCGGACACGGCTATTCGAATAGATTCTAAACTCTGCAGAGGTTATGCACTTTACCCACAAGATACAGTCAAACACCACAAAGGCGAGTTCAGTAACAAAGTCTTTCTGAAACCTCTAACAATACAAGTGGTCCTCCCTGGTTATTGGCAAGACTAACCCTTCCCTTCGCTAAGGCGAAGTCTAGGCCAATCAACCGTTAGATGGGTACTGGCCTCGGCCCGATGCGCTCCCCGCACAACTTACACAAAGGGTGTAGTTGACCTCTGAGGTCCCACAGTGCGTTATTAGCAACTTAGTCAACTAGGTCCGTCCCATTACAGACATGTGGTTGCACGTTAGACCCAGTTCAAAGGCTTGCAAGGTTAAGTCCTTAGGGTGACCAGGGCAAGACTACCCGAAGAACCAAATCAACACTCCCAATGCCACAACCGCCCACTGATTACTCTTGCCACATGCCCCTGGCCGAAATCGTTTATCAAACCCCAGTTGATTACCATGCACCACGTGCTATCAACATCACATGATACTTTTCCAAAACAGGTTCAATATATCATTAAGTCAATATTAACATTTGATTATCCAAAATCATGTTATGAGCACGTAGTGAGTCTAAGCGTTATACTACAACGGTCTAAACCCAGGTTGGCAATTTAATAATGTCCAACTATTAATCCACAACTAGGGTGACAAAGGGTCATGGCACATACTTAAATAATCAAGGTGTCATACAGCAAATTTGGTATTTATCTACCCCCATGTTTAAACAAAGTATCTTTCTAATTGAACTAGCATGCAATAGTTTAAATCAAAATAAGTTTCAAAATAGGATCAACATGGTCAAAGCACAACTTGCCTTCAAAAAGTACTTGCTCTTGGTCTTGAGTTGGATCCTGAGTCAATACTTCTCCTTCGAATCCTTCCGGCACTTCAACGTCTACTCGTAAAGCGTGCAAATAGCAAATTCACAAATAAACAATAGGCAAAAAGTGTCCAAACATCCAAATAAAATCCATAAACAGAAAGAACATAATTTTATGGATTTTTAGAAACTGGAATCGTCAAATTTGGAGTTAAAACGCAAAAGTTATGATTATTTAAAGTTTAAATAATCAATTAAATATTTTTATAGAGAAAAACTTTAGTCCAAAAATTAAATAAAATTCATATTTAGGTAGATCTCAATTTTATACAAATTTAAAAATTTGAATCACTCAAATCGGAGTTGAAACGCAAAAGTTATAAGCGTTTGAAGTTTAAATCTAAATTTGAATCAATATTTCGAATTAATAAATCATTTTCTTTTTCAGAAATTAATTATTGCGTCAGCATGGACACGTGGCAGCCTCTGATTGGCCTGCTGACGTCAGCCGGTCCATGGACTTGGTCCACGCTCGGCTCGGGTCCACCGTGGACTCGGTCCACGACTTCACGTGTCGGCGACATGTGGGCCCACTCGGGTGACGTCATCGCCGACGTCGGCGAGCTCGACCACGGTCTTTGACAGTGGGACCCACCGTGACGTCATGGGTGACGTCGCCATTTGGCTGGGTTAGCCGACATGCGGGCCTCTCGACACGCGGCCCCGCGTGTCGGCGTCACACACGCACGCTGCGTGGGCCGACGCGTCGGTCCAACTTCCCGACACGTGGCGCCAATCTCAACCGTTGATTTGAAATTCAACGGCGCGATTAGATCCAGGATTAACACGTTGAATCTACTCGATGATCGTGGGGTCGTTCGATCTAGATCGGACGGTCGAATCTAATCCTATAATAATCACTACTACGACGTGGCGATTGTGAACCGTTGGATCTTGATCCAACGGTCCCGATCTAATCGGGTTTGGAACACGTGAACTCACCTCAACCGCGACGATCAAGATCGGACGGCGCCTGAGTTCGCGAGGGCGATGGCGGCAGCGGCGGAGCTGCAGCCACCGAGACGGAGAGCGACGACGAGCCCGACGGCGCTCGGGTCGTTCGGCGAAGTGGATGGTCTCTTGGTGCGTCTTGAAGCGGGGACTCGGATCAGGCTCCTTCTCGGCGGAAGACGACGGGCGTCGGCGAAAGCAGCGCAAACGCGGCGGTCACCTCCTCCAACTACGGCGAGCTCGCCGGCAAACGACGGCGGCTCAGGCGAGATGGCTCGGGAACGGAGTGCGCAAGGATGAGGGCAACCTCGGGCGTGACCGGGCTTTAAATAACCTCGGCGTTCGTGCGAGACGGAAACCTAATTCTACGGCGGCCAGCGGCGGCGGAGTCCGGCTTCGGACTCGGCGGAGACGACGACGCTCGGCCGTCCACGTGGCACGATCAGCGGCCACGATCGCGCAGCGCGATCGGATCCGGGCCGAATACGGCTCGAACCGGTACGGGCGGATCTCAGCCGTTGGATATTGATCCAACGGTTGGGATAGATTAGGGTTTTGAGCTGGTTTGATCGAGTCAACTGGCTCGGGTCGGACTTGAGTCCGACTCGGGTTCCGACTCGGTCGGATGAACAGTACTCGACCCGAGTTGAATTTCCAGCGATTTAATATTTAAAATAATTTCCAGTAATTCATTTAATTCATTAAAAATAGCAAATGACTCATAAAAATTCCAGAAAAATTCTGGAAAATACTTTGGATCATTTTGGACTCAAATAAAATATTTCCAACAAAATTTTATTTGCAATATTAAATTCTTTAATTATTTCAAAATGGAATAAATTCAAATAAATTCCAAATAAATCCAAATAAATTCCAGAAAATCCCAAAAATTCACCAAAGTGCCAAATCACACATGAATTCAATAAAAGCAAAATTTTGGGGTGTTACACCAGGGCGAGGTCGAAGTCCGCCCAGAGTTTGGCGAGGAAGGCTTCCTCGTCGACGGGCGTTGGCGGGGCATCGGCCATCAGAGTTCTGCGAGAGAAGCCAAGAGATGCTGGGGAGACCAAGGTTGGGAAGTGGGTGATCGCCCTCAAGGCAGTGACATCCTTTTATGCAATAGAGCGAGGAAGACAAAGAGTTTCAAATAAATGCTGGTGTGGGAAATTGGAATGGTTACGTGCCAGCGTGAGAAGCCAAGCGGGGCGTGGATAAGCATGACATGACCCCAGGGAGATACGGCAAAACGACCAGAACACCATGCTTTGTGTGGGCCGCCAGCTGTGTTTCGAAGATATCTAGCGTTAACGCTCTCTGGCCCAGCCCAATTCGGAAAACGGCCCAATTACCGTTCGCCGCGAATCGAAGCCGGATGTTACGAACCGATTCTGGGTAATCGCCTCTGGGGATTTGTCCCATGATGGGTTGTTTGCTGTGCATCATGGCAGTAGGCTACAAGTACCACTCGGCTAAGACTTATTCAAATCATGGTGCGCTCTAGGATGGGCTGATCACTGGCATACTAATGGCTACATTGAGCATCACTTAGCATTTCTGACTAATGGAGCTTTATCAAGTTCTTTACAATTCCCCTGCCCACATCTAAGCACTCAACGTCAAAGGAGGACTTGTCGGGAAGCTGTGCCAAAAGACTGGCAGCACCCGGCATGAAGCAAGACTCGGCTGGCAGAAACCTAAGAGATGGCAGCTCAATTGTAAAGCACTCGGGGGCTACTGTGGAGGATATGGATCCCGGGTATACACACGGAAAGAAGGAAATACCGACCAAAAGGGAACGAGTCAGATCAAGCGTACGTGCCCTGGCGCCTTACGGCGTTCTCACCGTATCCGGCCGAGAAAGGACAAAAGATGGTAACTAACTATTGTTAGGAAAGATATGATTGTAATCCCCAAAAGCTAGCATTGCTTGCGGGAAGGGTTAGAGATAAAACCTATCCCATAATCAATGGGGATTCCCCCCTTGTAACCAACTCGGATTCTCCGCCCCCTCCCTTTATAAGGGGGGCGGGGGTCCCGAGAAAAGAGGAGGCAGAAACAGAGAGATACGCACCACACAATCCCAGAACACAGGACTAGGGTATTACCTCCACCGTAGAGGGCTCGAACCTATCTAAACTCATGTCTTGTGTTACCATCGAGTTCCTGATCCAGCGGTTTGCCCCATAGATTCACACACCCCTAAGATTATTGCCGACACCAAACATCGACAGCCGGCAAGACCTTTGGATCTTGAATCTTCATCATCGGAAGAGGAGGTGGATTCATCACTTGAGCTTTCTTCATCAGTGATCCACTCACCAATATGTGCCTCTTTCTTTCCTTTTCTCCAATGTTTTTTGGAGTAGCCCTTCTTACGATGACTCTTCTTGTGACTGCCCTGAGCATTTTCCTCATTGATCTCACTCTTGCTCTTGCCCTTGCCCTTCTTGTTGCTCTTGTTGGGGGCAGCGAGCAGCTATATGTCCTTTCTCATTGCACTCGAAGCAGATGGTATTTGAGAAAGGATTCTTCTTAGAATAATGAGTGTATGACTTTCCTTTGCCTTGAGCATTTACCCTTCTCATGATTTTGTTTGCCGGTCTCATGAGTAAGGCCAATTTCCTCACATCCTCCTCCTCCTCATGACTTGAGCCACTGTCTTCATCATCTGAGGAGTCTTGTACCTTTTCCTTGGGCTTCACAGCAATTGATTTCTTATTGGGTGTGTCTTCATCGGCCAAGGTAAGCTCATGGGCTAAGATTTTGCCCAAGAGCGCAGTGGATGTGAGTTTCTTGAGATCACCGCTGTCGAAGATTAGGAAATCGATGGTAAATTTGTAATGGGTACCTTCGGGGTTCGCAGGATCAATAGACACAAACGAGGCAAAGATTTAGACAGGTTCGGGCCTCTAAGAAGAGTAATACCCTACTCCTGTTGTTTAGCACTATCGGAATACAAATCCGGGGGGTGTAATCTCTAGTTACAAGATGGGAGAACTATCTCTAGATCTAATCTGGCTATTCAAGTCTAACAGGTGCTCTCCTCGGGCTCTTGTGCGTGTGCTCCAATGGCTTCTGCTCCTCCCAGCTCGGTCCCCTTTCTCTGTGCATCTCTTCTGTATTTATAGCTGAATACATGTCGCCGGATGAGGACTCCATATCGTTCCCGATCGGGGATCTTCATTCCGAGATCCTCGTAGGTAACTGATTTTCCTCATCTGTTCGTCGTACTCAATCTGGTCTCTTGGCGTTAGCCTTTCGTTCTCGATAGGAGCAGGATCGAGTCCTTCCAAATATGGGGATCTTCTTTTCGTTAGCCTTTCGTCCGTAGAGATAGGGCTCTTGGCGTCCGGGATATATGGTGTGATTTCCGTCTTTCTGATGCGAGTGCATATCCCATATTTAGATATTCGACAACCGCTGTTAGACAGGTAGGTGATCAAACTATGATAAGCTCGAGGCAATACTCTTATCATTTTCCTGCACACTTCAACATCATCAATTTTAGTTCCTAGACCCTTAAGCTCATTATTAATAGGATTAAGTCTAGAGAACATGTCGTTAGCATTTTCATGAGGAAGCATTTTGAACTGATCAAATTTCTCCCTAACAACAAAATACTTTTCCTCCTTTACATCGGAGGTCCCCTCATGGATTTCTTGAAGACTATTCCAGATATCATAAGCATTTGAAAGATTACCTACTCCATCAACGACTTCTATACTAAGACAAGAGAATATAGCATTTCTAGCTTGAGCATCATACTGTAAATTCTTTATTTCCCCGGGTGTGGGTTCCGAGGAAGTGGCTTGACCTTCAGGTATGACTCGTGGAGGCAGAGGTTTTTCTGTGACCCTCCACACATCATATCCGACAGCTTCTAGATAGCATCTCATGCAAATTTTCCAATAAGCATAGTTAGTACTGTCAAAGATAGGTACTCTACCAACACTAACAGTAGCAGACCCGTTTCCCTCGGCCATTTACCCAAGCTGATTAAGCTAAAAAGGGTAAACCGAGCTCTGATACCACTTGAAAGGATCAGGTTGGCCTAGAGGGGGGGGTGAATAGGCAATCCAAGATTTTACAAATTTGCAGCGGAAATTAAAACACAAGCAGGAAGGATTGCAGCTAAGGAAGTAGAAAAGCAAAAGGTGAAGACAACAGTATTTTTCACCGAGGTTCAGAGATCAACTCTTACGTCCCCGTTAGAGCACTTCCAAGAAGTATTGCTCCACCACAAACTAGTTGCAATAGCTTTGGTTTTCACTAAGGTGACTCTTTCACCACTCCGGTGAGGTGAGTCCCAACCTCTCACAACACTGTTACAACACTGTTGGCCTTCCATAATCTCAGTTGGACAGGTCGCACCAAATCTTCTCTTAGCAGTCTAGGAACGCTAAGTTCCAAGAGTAATAAACTATCTACAAGCCCTATCTCTTGGTTCACTAGCACAACACTAACTAGATCAAGCTTGGAGCAAGATTACTATGAGTGTTTTGAGTTTCTTGTGTTTTGAGATGAAGCACAGTCTCTTTGAGGTCTTTTGAGCTTAAGTATGCTAGGAATGTCAAAGAGATGCAAAATTTCTTCTAAAAGAAGGTCCTGGGACACCTTATATAGCCCACAAAAGGAATTAAGCCGTTACCAGCATTTACTGGCCGTTGGAGTTGTCAGACTGAAAAAATAATGAAAAATATGTGTGCCACAGACTTAGTTTAATAAGGTTTACAACATGTTCAATGGACGACGGACTAAATTCTGCGAAAACCCATTTGCGACGGACCGAAAACACTTGGGTCCTTCGTACACATGCATTTGGCGAGAATGAGTCCGTCGTGAAATCAGCAAAGGAACATTTGCGCCGGACCAAAAAAGATGGTCCGTCGTGAAAGGAAAGCGTTCTGGTTTTTGGTTTTTCGGACCAACTGAATTTAATGGAAAACCAGAGATAAACATGTTTGCACCAGACCAGAAAACTTGGTCCGTTGCACACTTGGAAAACTTGGTCCGTTGTAAATGGTAAGCGCTCGGCTTGATTTTTGACTGTGTTTCTCAGCGCCGTACCGAATATATTGGTCCATCGTGAACTGTGAATGCTCGGTAAGTTTATAAGAGATCATTTCAGCACTGGACCCAAAAAGGGTTGGTCCGTCGTAAGAGGGTTTTTCTCTGAGGGAATGAAGGACTTGATTTGAAGAGAATGAGATGAAGTGTCCTTTTGTTCCAAGTATTTCTCTAGGGATTTGGCCTGAACCAAGGAACTTACTTATTCATAATCTCTCTTTACAGTATGGCTAAAATGAAAGATAAACCTAGTTTAATGACTTGAAACTACTCCCAAGCTGAAAACTAGAAATGAAGATTCTTAGCCTTTAACCTTCAGGAAAAACTTTACTTCATAAAGGATACCTGATTTGATCATCAACACCAAAATTCACTATAAAGCCATAATAAAGAATTAGGGGGCCTAGATGCTTTCAATCCCGTGGTGCATCGGCCGATTTCCTCTTTTGTCGAGGATGAGCCGATACCCATGCATGACCTTTCTCCTTGATGTTCTTCAGAGGAGGAGTGGAGGCCGATATTGGTGCGGCCAATGACGTTGGTATGAAAATTGATAACTTTGCCACTAATAAATTAAATCGGCCGAGTGTCTTCCATATCCTGAATAAAAGAACAACCAAAGGGTCAATAAAGGATATGTCGAGGCATGAAAAAAGTAAAGGTGATCTTCCAGGTTACCTTTACAGAAGGAGGGAGGGGATAAGAGTCGTCAAAATGATGGAGCACTACATCTAGGGGATTAAGGAAAAGGTGACGACTCCATTCCCACCACCAACGAGTAAAAGCTGGAGTGGTTCGGCTAATGAAGGCGATCTGGGGGACAAAGTCAATCAGCATCTCACCGCTTAAGTCTAGCGCAATGCTTACATCAAGAGAACACTTGAGGTCCTCTCGTTCACGAAGTCTATCAAACAACACCAAACAAGGAGGGAGCAACCCAAGTTGCAGCTGTTTGGCGCAAACAAACGGGTGGTAGTACTCGTACGGAGGCTTCTGGGTGCGGCTCAAAAGACTCAGACCGATTGAGAAGATCCCGAGCGAGATGATTTGCCTGAAGTATTCTTCATCAGGACTGTCTGATCGACACTAGCCAGGGCGCTCATACTCCAAATCATTAATGTGCCGATACAGGAGGAAATCTGAAGGAGGGACATTCTCGATCTCATAAAAATACGAGAAGAACACGATAAAGGACTCTCCATCGAATTTGTGATCCCTCTTCAAGATCTGAGAAAAGGCCTCTCTATATGATCAGCAACGCCTGAAGGTCTGTTCCCCGTCCTGTGATGAGTCCTCACAGGGGAACTTAAGGTCTGAAGAAGGAATAGTGTGGAAAGGAGCTGGAATTGAGCCGTCAACCAGAGCTGGATAAACAAGAGAGCCCCCCCTTGATCACCAATAGCGTAAGAGTTGGCTATGCCCCTCAGCTTCGAGGCAATGACATGCATCGTGTGATAAACTGCGCCCAGGAAAAGCTTGCCCATAGCTATATCTACGCCATTCACTAAAGCCTCAGCAAGAGCCTGATAATTGTTTGTGGGAGCCAGAGAAGCACCGCAAAACAAGAACCTATCCAGCCACATGTTCAAGAAGGAGGTGTGTTCACGAGGTTCCATAGGGCTAGATGATCGACTATATTCTCTAAGGTATTGAGACCAACCAATCTTCGTCGATAGCCGATGAGTAGTAGCTGCCTCGAAAGTGTGGAATTGAGGGCATGTTGGCTTGAGTCCAGTAAGGACCACTACATCCAAAAGAGTTGGGCTGAAGAATTCAGGCTAGAAGGAGAAGGCGTTAAAGGCATCTAACCAGAAGTAGGAAGCCGAAGTTATCAAAGATTCATATCTACACATGCCTGACAAAGAGAGACTGATGTAATCGGCTATCTCCCATGATTCCCAATCCGCTCTTTTGTGGTTAGCTACCTGATTGTACCAAGTCTTTCAACCCTTAATATCAAAAGGCCAAGCTCTGAAGCTATCCTTCCAGCCCTTCAGGTTGTAACCAGCGGAGTTCAGGGGAATCCGCATGATTTATTTGTTAATAAAATCAGTTGGATCTTTACTACCAAGCAGAAACTAATCGACCGTATCAGGAACCGGAACCATAATTCGTGAGCGATATTCGGTCATCTATGAGGAAGAAGAAACAAGATAAGTACAAAGAAGGATATCAATGGCCAATGATCGGCGTAGACCTCTTAAAATTCCCAAGTGGAGCCCAAGGAAACTTACGGTTGCAGGAGTCAGATACGAATCGTCAGAGGTGACCGGGACCAGTGAAGAGGTTGGGCGATGAGGGAAGTAGAGCCGGTGAATGATCCTTGAGCAGGCGGATTCTTGACGGATGTCTTTGGAAAAACAAGATCAATGTGGGCGTCAGAAGAGAAGGAATGTGAAAATAGGGAGTCACCAGAAGAAGAACTATATAAAACAAAGGACTCTTTGTTCAAAACGGTTCTGAGCCTCACTCCCCAAATCTCGCACCCACTAAACGAGCAGTTGGTGGGACGCTACGTGCTGAGGAAAAGGCTGCAAGATTTAATGGGGAGAGGTAAAAATGCGGCAGGTCTATTAATTGTGACACATCGAAAAAGAGTGATTGACAGTGCGTTGGTCAGCTCGAGTCACATCGGCCGACGGGTAGTATCCTTGGCCGACACAAAATAGGATCGATTAATTCTTTGCATCATGCCAAGTCATCAGTATAATTGGAATTGTCTAGAAGCCGATACCAGAAGATGAGAGCCAAAAAATCAAGCACTAAGACGGATGAAAGCCGATGATTGAGGAGGGACTGACATTCAAATATCAACACTTTATATTAAAGAATTGTTTACATCATCGGCTAAAGGGTAAGCAAAGCATTTACAATATCGGCTAAAGAAGTATACGGCCACGATTGAAGGAAAAGTACAAAAGGGAGGTGCCATCCCGATAAAAGAAATGAAAGGCACCCAATATTATTACAACACCTAATGGAGCTGACGACACTTCCTGTCCGGGATGCCCCCAACGCTAGAGTTGCTACTAGAGCTTGATGACTCCTGGAGGGCGGCGTCGGCGGGAGGAGCTGGTGGAGGTGCTGGCTCGTCGTCGGAGTTGATGGAGACGACGACCAGCTGATCGACTCCGCTTTATCTGCGGCATCGGTTGGAGGAAGATTGACGGCCTCTGGGGCAACCCCTGCTGGGGCAGCAACTACACCGGCAAGGGGGACGACAGCCGCTGCAAGGGCATCAACGACGTCTGCGTCGAACTCCTCCTGCAGGGCGTGGGCAATGGCTTCATCATCGGCCACCTCCTCCTCATCACGGACCTCGGCTGACAATTCTTCTTGGAGAACTGCGGTAATGGCTGAGTTGTCGTCTGACGATGAGGATTTGGGAGAGTAATCGGATACTGAGCCAGAAGAGGAGGAGGAAGAAGACATGGTGTAAAGAGTGCAAACATTACTGGGAGATGGAATGGTAAAGTTGCGAATTCCCTGGTACTTATATGGCAAATCAGGCAGATGAATCGTCATGGCGTGAAGAACGAAGCAACCCTCGAATAACTGCTGATGAAGCACGAATCGACTCGACGCATGGGAAATCATGATGCAGCGTCTCGAGAAAATAACTGCCAAGAAGATGAAGTGATGAAGGTGACGACCTGCTGAAGCATTGTCAATTGATTTTTGGGACATGTCCGTACATATCCCAAAAATAGGGGGCATATGTTAGCACCCAAAATTGAGCGACCGAGACGGGTGTAGTCTTGGCGTGAGTCTGAAAGGACCGACCCGAACCAGGTTGGCAAAGGACGGTGAACAGATAAATTGGAAGTTTATGGTCACATGGTAACACATGGATTGGAAGGAAAGACTAGAGCCAATACGGCTTGAAACTAGATACGATCGGGCCTAAGATGGAAAAAACAGTTCAAGGCCGATATGAGTGGATGAAGAAACCGAAGCAGATACGATCAGGCCCGGGAATATAAAGGGAGAACGACAAGCTAAGTCAAAAAAAAGATATACACACACATCAATTCAATCAATACCTTTCTTTTCCTTTGCATTAGGAGTAGACTCTTAGTTTGTAATCCTTCTTCTTGTAATACACTTTGATCAATATAGTTGCGCATCGCCGATTATTGATCTTCATTGCATTACGCCCTACCAGGTCCTACTTCCTCTCCGATCCTGTTGCGCATTGCCTTTTTCAAAAGAAGTAGCCTTTACCCTTGTTTGATCGACTCGTGGAGTGGATCAGATTTACCAGTTACCTCGATCTGCGTTGGCAGATCTAAATGGTACGCTGCTAAACCAATTTTCTCCAAGACAGTATAGGGTCCAAAGAACTTGTATGCTAATTTCGGATACTGCCTGTTCACCAGTGACGTTTGAGCATACGGTTGCAATTTAAATAGCACCTTCTCCCCTATTTGAAATTGTCGATCATGTCTGTTCTTATCAACTTGAAGCTTCATCCTGTTTTGAGCTCTAGCGAGATGATGTTTAAGCATTTCTTCTTGCACCTTTCGGCTCATCAAAACATCACTTACTTCACTCCAATGTTAGTTACTACTAGTATGGCTCCATAATTGGGCTCTCTTCCGTATAACGCCATGAATGGAGAACATCCCAATGAAGTGTGAAAACTTGTGTTATACCAAAATTCAGCTAGAGCTAGCCATGATCTCCATTTTCCCGGTGATGTATGAACAACACACCTCAAGTACATCTCCAAGCATTGGTTTACCTTGTCAGTCTGCCCATCCGTTTGTGGATGGTAGGCAGTACTGAACTACAACTTAGTGTCTAGAGCTCTAAACAGTTCACGCCAAAAACTGCTGGTGAGCACTTTGTCACGATCCATAGTTATGGATCGTGGTACTCCATGTAACTTCACAATTTGTTCCAAGAACAGTTTAGCAACTTTTTGAGCTATAAACGAATGTTTGAGAGCAATAAAATGGCTATATTTGGAGAATATGTCGACCACCACCATGATCACATTGCAGCCCTCTGACATGGGTACACCTTCAATAAAATCCATTGTAAATTCTTGCCACGCTGCAATTGGAACCGAAAGAGGCTGCAATAACCCAGCGGGTATTGATCTCTCCCCTTTTGCAATTTGACACACTTGGCATTGTTTGACAAAATCTTCAACTCCTTGCTTCATCCCCTTCCAACAAAATAGTTTCTTCAACCGTTGGTATGTCGCCTGAATCCCGGAATGGCCACCAATGGCACTAGAATGAAACTCTGCAATTAGTTTAGTTTGTGTCGATGTTTTGTGTCGGCAATAATCTTAGGGGGGTGTGAATTTGTGGGGCAAGGCGCTGGATCAGGGTCTCGATGGTAACACAAGACAGGGAATTATATAGGTTCAGGCCCTCAGCGGTGGAGGTAATACCCTAGTCCTGTGTTCTGGGATTATATGTCGTATTGTCTATCTCTCATTCTGTTCTCCCTCCCCCTTCTCTTATATATAGGGAGGGGGTGAAATCCAACACTGTTACTAGAACATAAGTCCGAGTTGGTTACAAGCAAAGGGATCGTAACCTTCCTTATTTAGGATAGCTTCCTTTACGGTTACAATCTTTCCTTTTAGTTACAGCAGGGTCGGATCTACCGGACGCGCGCTCTTCTCTTGAACGGTCCTCCAGAACCTCCTACGCATGTATACCCGATCCATGTATCCTCCACAGTTTGTAATGCCAGGTTCCCTACAATCCAAACTGTTCCTTGATGCCGAATTAATCCATGTTACAGCTCAAACCCTTTTTGATCCTCACTGTGAATGGCTAGGCTGGTCAGTAATTTTTGTGCTTCTTTGTCAGTTGTATAGGAATTGATTACTTCCTAAATCCACATCGGTTGTACCTCAATTTGCCAACACGCAACAATGCGTCTACCACCACATTCTCTTGCCCTTTCTTGTAAACAATTTTAAACTGCAATCCCATGAGGTGAGTCATGGCCTTCCTTTGCATTTCGAACTATAATTGTTGCTCATCAAGGAAGCACAGACTTCGGTGGTCAGTTTTTATGGTGAATTCTTTACTTTGCAAATATGGTCTCCATCTCTCTGCTACCAGCATTAGTATTAGAAACTCTTTTTCATAAATGGACAATTGTTTGTGCACCGGCACTAATGCTTTACTGAAAAACGCTACTGGGTGACCACCCTGCAGTAGTACAGCCCCCAACCCATGATCACATGCATCAGTCTCTACCTCAAAACTTTGCTCAAAATTTGGTAGTTGTAATACCGGTGTGGATGACATGGCTTGTTTCAACTTGATGAATGCTTCTTCCGTCCGCTTTTTCTTCCCACTCAAATGCCTTCTTCAACAAATTGGTCAAGGGTTTGGCTAGCATTCCGTAATTTCGGACAAACTTGCGATAATAACCAGTAAGCCCTAGAAACCCTCTCAATTCTGTCAAATTCATCGGTCTCGGCCATTCCAACATTGCCTTGGTGTTCTTAGGGTCTGTAGTGACACCTTTATTTGAAATGATGTGACCCAAATACTCAATTTGCATCTGAGCAAAAGTACATTTGGACATTTTGACAAAAAACCGATTTGTCTTCAACGTTTGCAACATTGCAGTTAGATGTTCAACATGAGTAGACAGATTGGGGCTATACACCAAAATATCATCCATGAAAACTAACACAAATTTCTTGAGGAATGGTGCCAAGATCGAATTCATCACACATTGGAATGTGGCTGGAGTGTTTGTTAGGCCAAAGGGCATGACCTTACACTGATAGTGCCCATGGTGGGTTTTAAATGCCGTTTTCATCTCATCTTCTTCCTTCATGCAGATCTGATGATACCCTGATCTGAGATCTAATTTGGTAAAGTACTTAGTACCTGCCAGCTCATCCAACAACTCATCAATAACACATGCATTGGAAATTTGTTCTTAATAGTCAAATCGTTCAATCTACGGTAATCCACACAGAATCTCCACGATCCATCTTTCTTCTTTACTAATAGTACCGGGGAGGCAAATGGACTCATGTTTGGAGTGATAATTCATGAAGACATCGTTTCTGAAACTTGTCTTTCTATTTCATTTTTATGCTGTGGAGAATACCGGTAGGGTCTGGAGTTTACTGGAGTGGCAGCTTGGATCAAGGGTATGGCATGTTCATATTCCCTTCGAGGAGGCAGTTCTTTTGGCTCAAAAAATACTTCAGCAAATCGAATCAGTAACTCTTCTATTTCTGGAGGTACCAGATATTTAACACATGGCTTCTCTTGCTCCACTACCACCATTGCCCAGATGTCATTTCCTTTCTTCCATTTATTCAGTTGGTCTATGGTCAATGCTTTGAGTTCAACTTGCTCCACCCTTCTGATGCCCTGCAAATGCACTCTCTTACCATTGTGATCAAATTCTACAATCTTCTCTTAAGTCATTGGACTATGATTTCACAGCCAATCCATGCCCAAAATGGCATCGTACGCTCCCAATTCCAGAACCCATAGGTCTGTTTGGAATGTGTGTCCTTGCGACCACCATTCTAAATTTGGTACCCAACTATCACACTACAATATCTCCCTGTTTGCTACCTTCACACCAATCGGTCTCATTTTCTGTGGTACACATCCGATTTTGTTCAGAAACCCTGCATTGACAAAGCTGCGAGAACTTCCTGAGTCCAATAGCAACAGCATCACTTGGTTTCTAACCAGTGCCAGGATGCGCACGGCTTCTCCTTCTTCTGTGCCTATCAATGCATTGAGGGATACATTAATGGTGTCTTCACTATGTAATTCAGCAACTTGTAACATGTCTAACACAGTATCCAACAATACTTCTCCTTGGTCCTCTATCGTGATAGCTTGCAATTGCCCTTGAGCTTTCTTCTTGCAATGCATGTGATGGTTTGGCTCATATTTCTCCCAACACTGGTAACACAGACCACTGGATCGGCGTTATTCACAAATTTGTCTAGCCTTCCACAACTCTCCAGAAGTCATTTTCGTTTTTTCATGTATGGTCCCGGACTTGTTCTAACCCACATTCTCCTTATAATTATTATTCCATGACCTAAAGGCTTTACCTCGATCATTAACATCTTGTTGTATTCTAGCCAATAATGTAGCCCGATCCACAGTTTCCAGAACTTGCCCTTGCACTTCCCCTCTAATGTTTGATTTTAAACCCTTGATAAAGTGTGATACAAATAAGTCTTCACCATAATATGAGTTGTGTACTATAATTTTATACATCAACTCATCAAATTGACTCTTATACTCAGCCACCGAACCCACATGTCTAATTTCCACCAAATCCCCCAATAATTTCCGATGATCAAACGCTCGAAACTTGCTTTCCACTTAATGAATGAACTGCTCCCGGTTTCCCAAATCATTACGAGCCTTGTGAATCTGTAGCCACCGTGCAGCATTGCCCTCCATATGCATTGTTGTAGCTATCACCAAAGAGCTTCAGGGATGTTGAACAGTTTAAAATAGTCCATACATTTGTCTCGCCACACCCTAGGACCTCCCCCATCAAATTTTGCAAACGACAATTTGGGCAGATGATTTCTTGTTGGTGTTCCATTATCTCTTGGCGGTCGACTACCTAGCCCCAACGAATCATTCAGACCTACTGTCGAGCACCTGGCGTGCGAACCTCTAGATGATGAACTTGCTTGAACACTGTTTTTCCCCCAAGGTCCTTGTGGAGCTGGTGTTTACAGAACTTTCCCTGCCTCTGATGCATGCCCCTCTCCATGTTGGTTTCCTTCAGTAACCCTTCAGTGGTGAGATGCGCTACTGCATGAGCAGTGGCCTCCAATTGCTTGGTGATCAATTGCCATTCCTTCGCGCTTTGTTCAACTGCTTTAGCCATAATTTCTGTTCTTGACATCAGTTGATGTTGTGTGGTATTAATCATCTAAACCCTGGCGAACAAGAGGTCAAGACTTTCTTTGATCTGCGTCAACTTCTCCATACATCCTTCTACTTCTCTCATAGTATCAAGAACAAACTGAGTTTGCACCGATGGTTTTGGAGGAGCCGTGGTGCTATGTTCAGGCCAACCAACAAAGGAATATGGATTTCTCAGAGATCTACAGAACCGATAAAATCGACCCTGAATCTTCTAACCTTTCCCTAGAAATTTACGGTTCAAAGCCCCCAATCGAACACAACTCTGATACCACTTGTGATATCCCATGGCACTTTGAGTACTGCAACAAACTAATTACAAAACCCAACCTTCTTTTAATTTCCTTCTCCTATTCATATAACTCCCACTAGTTATATTACCATCAAACCATAAACCAAGCCTATCTCATGACAATCAACAAGGAGAACCATCGTTCATACAACTTGTTTGCTCCAAGCTTAAAGCACGTCTCTTCAATATTCATTTCGACAAAATCAACAATTTACCTTTCGCACAATCCTTAAGTAAGAAATTCAATATCCCCAATTCATTCAACCAATAAATATTTCTAACAACTCAATACGATATTCGCTTAGTCATATTTCGATTTACGGATCCCAGACAAACATTTGTCAAGGACAAATTCAACCTTTCATACGATCACTCCATATATTCCCATTCTTTGATTACACATCAATTAAGTCATTTTGTCGATCCACAATTTAATCGACCCCTAAGCAACATAAACCAACAATCATCATGTCTCTACACCATCATACTACGGTGCTTTACCTCATCACCTTGCTACCATAAATTCACCAAGCAGAAGATTCTAGATCTTCTCAAACAAGATCAATACTTACAAATCTCAAATTTCCAATTAATTCCATGACTCACAACATTTTGCATAAAACATTAATCAACTCTCACTTTAGATCACTTATCATCTCGATTAATCTTTCTTTATCAACGCAATAATTTAGGTTGTTTTTAAACAACCAACAAACTCACTCTAACCAAATTGGTAGTTTACATTATCTCGCTGTTCTAACTACACATCACAGACAAAAGCTCTTCAGATTAAACACCAAACTTCCACGAAAGAAGACGGTTTTTCAAAGATAATCTCCCAAACAAGTGAAACGACGAGATAAAATACCCCTTACTCTTACAAGGTCACAGAACTTCAGCCCTGACAACCAAGTCTGGCACAACACCACAATAACCCTTTTAACCTCGAAGAAAGACAAACACAAGAATAAATCGAAAGCTTTCTCCGTAAAGCAACCAACAAAACTGGGCGTCAAAACTAAAATGGCAACCAAAAGAGGTGCAACACTAAACTCTTCTTCTTTGTCTTCAACCAAAGAAGGCAAAACTAAAAATTGCCGAAAGAACAATCCGCGAAAACCCAATACCAAACACTTCTATTCGACTCCAACCAATTTCCCGATCTACGATAGAAAGGACAAGCACTCTCCCCCATGGGAGGTTAATAGTCCTTCCGTGATGGCTCTTAACCGGCCACACCGATAAACCACACACTTCACTACGAACAAAAGAAGGTGATTGAAACCCTTCGGCACCACAAACTCACTTAATCTCAAATATAGCAACTCAATCAATTCTTTCATAAACATAGCATCATACATTATCAAATGTAGCATTCAACATCAAAGCTTAAATACAACCTTTAAGCGTAAAGCAATGATACCCATACCCTTTCCTACTGTGCATCAGAGTGTGTTAAGTTTTAAATTAGTTAACCACTCTATTTCAGGTTTTAAAGTTATTGCCCTAAGGCCAAACATTCAAAGAGTAGAAACCTATGCCATGTTTCCACTTTTTCAAGTCACATTTTAGTTTGCTCTAGAGTAAATTGCTACATTCACATTCCACGGACCTAAAGCCCGCTCTAATACCAACTGTAACACCCCGACACCTCACGTGCCCGAAGTGCTACCAAAACCTATCTAAACTCTTCCATACAACTAAAAATTCGGTAAAACCTCCCCTGCTAAATAGACATCCACTCAGCAGGCAAAGAGATCACAAATAACATAATAGCAACAATAAATAATGTCATGGTATCATTAACCATCATGACTAAACACATTCAACTAACCATAGGAACATGAGAACAACATGATTAAAAGGTAAACACGACACATATAAAGAGACTAATAGTTTCATTAGTACACTTAAGGAGGCAACCAACATAGCATCATTACTTACAATTTACCTAAAAGAAAATCATATTCAAACACTCCTAGAACCATTTGTAAAAGAAGAATAATACAACTATTTGAGCTACATTAAGTTAATGTGAGTGAAGTGCTAGCCCAAACCCCACGATGCCGCTCTGGAGGAACCTAAAATAAAACAACAAAAGAAACAAGCGTGAGTTCATCACTCGGCAATGTGTAAAGCGACAAAGCAATTAGCAAAACAGTTAAATTTGCATCCATACAACAAGCAATTTAAACATACAAGTAATGAAATCGACAACTCATCAATTTAACTCATCTCATACATCTCTTTCTCATACAATACCATCAATATGCACATGCATGCCTTTTTATGTAGCTCATACCGGCATTGCCGAGTGCACACCCGTCGGTGTGCACCCTCATCCCCTCCATCCCGTGGAGGGTGCCTATGCTTACGGACTCGCTCCCATACTCTAACGGTATGGGACTACGAGGTAGGTCTTTTGTGTTCACTACGTGTGAACACAGAGGCCCGCATCAAAATGGGACATCTCTTCCTTTATGAATGCACAAATGCAATTAACATAAATAAATTGCATCAACAACAATAATCATACTCATTGCATAAACTTATTCATCATTTAAACATATTCATTCATCAATTAAACATACTCATTCAACTCAAATTGAAGAGTAAATGAAGAGGTGACACCCAGCATTAAGCCGGGAATGTCACTTCACACTTGCCTCTACCCGCGAGGAGGAACCCCACCCGAGGCTACTCCACCTGAAATTAAACAACCAATGCATACACAAACTCAAACACTAATCAAGATTCAATCAAACAAAGCGCAGGAACGCTCTAATCTAAAATAGCCCAAAATCGGTCCCCAAAACGCGATCCAGGATAGCAATCGCTCAAACGAGCGCAACTTTAATTTGGCTAAACCAAAATTCGTGAACTTGAACTCTAAACAATCACAAGAGAGAGACCTATCGTTAACCCCATAGCCATTCAAGTTGGAACTGTCTCAAACAATCCCATAATTGAAATGAACACAAGCTACAAACCTAAATATCACTTCTGGACAGAGCTCACTAAAACTAACACAACTTTTGATTGACTAAACCAAATCTTGCGTTCTTGTGCTTTAAATAACTACAAGAGGAAAACCTACAACTTCTTCTACAACCAAATAATTAGGAGATGCCTCATAAAATCCCAGTTTTTGCGATGAACAGAGGACTATTGCAATCACTCATGTTCTGGGCAGCAAGCACTAAAAATAGCATAACTTTTAATTGGTTTGGCCAAATAGTGTGCTCTTGAGCTCTACAGAATCTTAAGAGCACTAGCTATAACTTCTCCTACAACCAAATAATCAGGAGATAGCTCCAAGAGCCTCTAATCAACCACTGAACATTCAACCCAATTTCTGAACTTCCAGAAAAATAGATTTCTGGACAGCAAGTTCAAAACAACGTAACTTTTGATTCTTGAATGCAAATCTAGCAAACAAATACATTTGATTAATCTATAGAGAATTCCCTAGCTTTCTCTAGGCAAACAGAAAAGCGATCTCGGCCTGCATCTAGCTCAAAACAACTGATGAACATTACAACTCCCACTGCACATACAAACTGGATAGCAAACACTAAAAAGCTCATAACTTTTAATTGCCTTAACGGATTTTTGTGTTCTTATACTCTATAGAAACGTAAGAACAAGATATACAACATCTTCTACAGTCGAAGAACCATTTGACCAACCTAGGTACCCCAAAACTGAGCTACAAAGTCGGGCAGAAAACTGCTCGAAAATCAGAAAATGTTTCCCTCCACTAGGGATCTAGTTTCCCTCAAAAATTTCAATCCTAAGCACTCTAGAACCCCACCAACCAGGGAGTAGACTCCAAAACTCAGCTCACCACAAATTTTTTTTGAAAGCTAGCTCAACTTACAAAGGATGAAGAGGGAGGAGAAGAGGGAGCCCAGGGTGGAGCTTCCAAGGAAGGAGATGGGGGAGTGAGGGCGCACGGGAGAAGAGAGAGGGGCCGGTCGGCTCGGGGGGCAATGAGAGGGAGTGAGGTGAGGGAGTGGGTGGGGTTAGGTGGGAAAATTAATATAGATGCAGTATATTATCTCTCCCACACCAGATGAAAGACAACCACCCCCACAAATCAATCCGCAGATCAACCACTCTCCTAGACGAGAAAGAAATCTAAAAGAAACTTAGAATGAAACTCCGCGATGATTCTTTCTCGGAACTCCGTGGCATTACAAGGTGTTCGGTCTAATTTTGCCCCTGAGTTTTGTCTAGGGGTGGGCATTCGGTTTTTTCGGTTTTTTCGGTTAGGTTTTTTCGGTTTTAGATTATTTCGGTTTTTGAATTCTGAAAACCGAACCGAACCGATTTAGATCTAAAACCGAACCGAATTAACCGAAATTTATGCGGTTCGGTTAATCGGGAATTCGGTTAACCGAACTGTTTGGAAAAGCAGCAAAGTAAACTGCAAGTGGATAAGCAAATCGGGACTTCCGTTAATGGGGAGTTTGGTTAACCGAAAGCAAACTCAGTCCAACTATGCAACCTTCGGCCCTTCAGAGTTCAGACCTTCACAAAAATAGCCAACCATGCAACCTTCGGCACTCAGGCAGACAAATCTGAGACATCCGACATGAGACAAGCACTTAAAACAGTATGCCACAAACCACGAAACCAGTTCAACATAAACTTAAAACAGGAGTACAGGACAAGCACTGAAGCACACAACATATAGCAGATTAAATTCATCTAGTTGATTAAATCCATCCCAGATAACTAAACTTAAAATAGGACAAGCACTTCACATCATCATCATCCTCCTGTTCTTCCGCTCTATATCTCCTTAACGCTTTTTCCCTACTAAAAATTAGGAGAAAAGTATAGGTAAGATGAGTAGATAGGTTCAGAAGTCGGTTTCATGGAAATCACTGTCAGTCTTAGACAAACAAACTTAGTTTTATGAGCTAGTACTGAACTGCTTCACAAGTAACAATATTACAATAATAGAATGATATGACAAGGTAAGGTCAAAGGCCTCTTAATTATTATCCGATCTCATGTATCTAGCAGTATTAACTTAAGGTAAAGTTATATTGGAGCCCAGCCTATTAGCATCAATAAACTCATCATGACATTTTCTCATGACGTCGAATGCTATGGCCTAAATAAGTGACTCATATATATCTTCTCTGCTCAGTGAGATCTACTACCTCACCAGTCGGAGGCTCGGAGCCGCCACCGCCAGCTAGAGTGCGGGAGGAAGTTGAGAAGGAGGCCGTGGCCCGCAGAGCCCGGTCGTGAGTGCAGCCTGACGACGAGGGGCAGATCTGAGCACCGGGGTGGAGGCGTCTGTGTTCACCGGGGAGGAGGCGCCGACGGAGTGATGGCGCTGATCAGGGGCGAACGCACGAAGGGGGGGTCGATCTGTTGATGGGGGGATGGAGGGCTGGCGGCACGGATGCACGGTGGCGGACGTGGTGAGGCAGCGCCGCGGCGGGCCGGCAGCTTGGGAGCTAGGGTTCGGATTTGGGGGAGCGGCACCGCGGCGTCTTGGGTTTGGACTGAACTCTGGAGCGGAGTCGGGACTGGCCACGGGTGCTCGGCTTGGTCGTTTGGAGACTAAGTAGGTCGCCACTCGCCAGGAGCCCAGATCGCACTCCCCAGGTCGCCAGGTCGGTGTTCGGTTTTTCGGTTAACCATACATGAAAACCGAACCGTTAACCGAAAACCGAATAGCAACGAAATAAAAACCGAACCGAAACCCGAAAACCAAAATAACCGATTTTTTCGGTTAATTCGGTTCGGTTCAGTTTTTCGGTTTCGGTGTTTTATGCCCACCCCTAGTTTTGTCTGTAGCTATCTCAGTGGAAACAAACTCTCAGGCCCCATACCTGACTTAGCAGCATACACATCTTAACTGCATTGTAAGCTCAATGCATGCCTAACTTGTTATTGAACCATTCATTCTAGGATAGTTCTCCTTCATGCTAACTTTCCTATATTTAAAAAGGCACCTTGATGGCAATCAGTTCAGTGGAGTGATCGTGACCATCATCGGGAAAACTCAACAACCTAAAGGAGCTGTAAGTACTCAATTTCTCTTTTTGTGGTGTTTATTAGACAATAAATATGCCTTACTTTCTATGCCTCGTGCATTTGTTCTGGACAATAGTAGATACCTGAACAACAGCAATCTCTCAGGACAGACACTAGAGAGCCTGAAAACCAAGTCGGGACTTGACATGAGGTATGAAGAGTAACAAAATCTTTACTTTGTTTCCTTTTTTGTCCTGATGATATGGTTTGCCCGAACAATTTACAGGACTAAGGGGAACAAACTTGATTGATGCTGGCAAGGAGGAAATATCACGATGCTAATTTTCAATCTAATGTGCACTTACGTATGCAGAAGACAAAGTTTGATGATTAAGGGAGAAGAGTGAAGGCTTCAGAAAGTGTAGGATGACATTGATGTATGATATTGTATATGATGTGGATTGGTGTGATATTTAGGGAAAAAAATTTAAATAAATATTTTTTAATCAAAAAATCAAAAATATACTCGAAAGAAAAAAATTACAAAAGTGTCCTCCAGTCGCGCCATGGTGGCGCGACAGAGCCCAGTCGCGCCACGTGGCAGCGACTGGCATGGATGACGTGGCATTTTCTATATAATTCATTCTATTTAATTCAAATAATTCATATCGGATGCTAGGAACCTCGAAAAATTATGAAAAAATTTCTAAATTTTTATTAAGCCATAAGGATTCATAATATCTCACAAAAAATACTATGTTCCATTAAAATTTAAATAGTTAAAATCAAGTTTAGTTAAATACCCTTTAATGTATTATGAAGAAACTATATAAACCCTGCGTCCAAAAATCATGAAATAAATTTCACCTGTTCATCTAGACCCTAAGAACAGGTGAAATTTATTTCATGATTTTTGGACGCAGGGTTTATATAGTTTCTTCATAATACATAAAAGGGTATTTAACTAAACTTAATTTTAACTATTTAAATTTCCATGGAACATAGTATTTTTTGTGAGATATTATGAATCCTTATGGCTTAATAAAAATTTAGAAAAAATTTCCAAGATTTTTGGAGCCATGGTTTATATAGTTTCTTCATAATACCTAAAATGGTCTTTTAGTAAACCTGATTTTAACATTTTAAATTTACATGAAACATGCTACTTTTTTTTAATATATTATGAATGCTTATAGCGTAATAAAAATCTAGAAAAAAATTTTCATAATTTTTCGAGTTTCCTAGCATCCGATATGAATTATTTGAATTAAACAGAATGAATTAAATGAAAAATGCCACATCATCCATGCCAGTCGCTGCCACGTGGGGCGACTGGGCTCTATCGCGCCACCGTGGCGCGACTGGAGGACACTTTTGTAAATTTTTTTTCTTTCGAGCATATTCTTGAAATTTTCGATTAAAAATGTTTATTTTTTTAAAAAATCTGATATTTAGCATCCTTTTGAGCCACTCGTGCCTTGTAAGGACCCTGAAATTCACACCCGATTAAGTGCATCATTAAGCTCTAATTAACAGTAAAGAATGAAATCAAGTAATCAAGTCAAGTGATAGTGGGTATAGTTGAGTAGAACAACTAGTGTAGCAACAGAGTAAAAAGTAAGACAATACCGCCCTTGTCCTTCAGTAGAGCTCAGAGGGTAGAAAGGTAAATTGGTACTCAGTGAATGGATAAGAATCAAGTTGCAGTAAGGATTCACAGCACACTCCCCACATTTCTCTTTGCCACAACCGAGAGCCGGCTCAAGCCAGCCACTGCCTTCTCGCCACTTCCCAGCCGAGAGAGGGAAAGAGAGAGGAAGCAAGAGGAGCAAGAACCAGAGGAGGAAGGAGAGCTGGTCAAGGGGAGCTGCTGATCCAGGGGTAGATCGGCCACCTCCACCCCAGTCAAACCCTAACCGAGCCAAGGGAAGGAGAGGGGGATCGAGCAGGAGGCCAAGCAAGGAGCTCGAGGCCTGCTACCTCTTCCCCAACCCTTCTTCCACATCGGACCAACCAAACCAAGTGCACAAGTAACCAGTAGCAGCAGCAAGTAGTGACTAGTCATAGAGTAAAATGTAGTATGAAGAACGAATAGATCCAGTAGAGAAAAGAGTAGATCTGGCTTCAAACTATGGTCTTAGATCTTGGCAGTAGAGGGAGGGCTGCATGCGTGTACCTGGAGTTCCTCACAGCATTTAACCGTCCCACGGTGGATCTTATGCCTGTGATCATCACTGACCCCCACAACCTTACGTTTGTAGAGAATCCTCAACCAAAGCTCAATACCTCAACTGCTAAAAGCATAGGGCCGAACGTCAAAAGCCAAATCCCTCAAAATCCAATAGCAACCGAACACTAGAACCGGGAAATAGCAGCGGAGGGGTAGTCCAGTGGGGAGATCGCCAGGAGAGATGAGGCGCCAGGCCAGACGAGGCGAGGCAGAGGGAGTAGTCGCCGGTGGAGAGGGAGAGTCGCGGGAGGAGAGGAGGCATCGGGTTAGCCGAGGGGAGGAGGGGAGGCCAAGGCGTCTGGTCGGCTGAGCGAGGAGAAAAGAAAAGAGAGTAGAAGGAGCGCTGGGCCAAAGGCCTAGTCAGTCGAGAAGAGAAAAAGAAAAGAAAGAAAAGGAGAGAAGAGAAAAGAAAAGATAAAAATAAGAAAAGAGGGAAAAAATTTGGGTTTGAGGAAGTCATTGCAATCGGTAGCTAGTTACGTTAATCAGTCGTTCCTGTGGTAAAACAACTAAAACTGGAATCAACCAGTGGAGATTAGTAATTAAATTAGGAGCTAATTAATAGTTGGCACTAAGTGGTTGGACGTCATCAATCAAATTCAAAATCTAAGTAATAGCAAAATTAATAGTTTGTAATATTTTTAGTGCGGACTGAATCAACCAAACCAGAACCAACCTTTGAGCGAGGACGTATATTCCAATATTATACCAGGCAAGTTCCTTGATCATGAGTTTACTAAATGTTTCTAAAGGTTTCTTATTATTAAATGCCATCCTTGCATGGGAAAATCTAGATTCTAAATGAAATGATGAAGGTTGAGCAAGTTGGAAAATGGAAAAATATAAATGATGGATAATCGAGTTGAGGAATGGTACTGTTAATGAATGGGTTCAATGGGGTTGATTAGATTAATATGTTGGGATGATATTGGTGGGTAGAGGATGCCGATGAGAAGGGTTGTAGGCCGGTGGGGTCCTCTACATAGGTTATTATATAAGGTCAATGAGGTGTAAATGAGTATCAACCATGGTGTGAAAACTTCAGTCAGAAAAGGGTTGTCCTAGGAAAGTATTGATAACTCCACCCAGGGTAAGTTAAGGGGCGTGCCTCTTGGAATGCCGGTAGGCCCAGAGGACTAAAGCCAATTGGATGGCGGTATATTTGAGGCCAGAAGGTTACCGCCGTTGGAATCGGGATAACAATTGTATCTACGAGCTGTGGACGGCTTGGGTGGGTGTCCCCGACTCGAGTGTAGGGGTAGATATTAATACTGGACTAGTGATAAGTTCTAGAGCATCTCAATGTCACTGTGGGTAAAATGGTACAAACCTGTGCAGGGTAAAATCATGATCATGCCAGTCTCTTGGAATGGAGACTACGGAAGCTAAGTCTGTATCATATACAATGTTAGTAGTATATTTCAGAAGAACTAAAATGAACCACCCTCTCTAAAGAAAACTATGTTCATAAAAACTAGATTGAGGGAAGATAAGATTTGGTGAATTGAATCGGATTGAGAGAAAATTCATAGAATGCATTTCCTTGCTATTAATACTTGCTGAGTACTCCATACTCACTCTTGCTTAAACCCCCCTTTGCTTAGAAGGTGAGTCCTATGGATCTGCTTTAGAGGGAGGGGATGAGGATCATTCGCAAGACCAGGACCATCTGGAGATATGCTGCTGCTGCTAGGGTGTCTAGTGGACCATTTCCTGGTGGATTGTTCCTCAGGGGACCGAGCCCTCGTCCTGAGAGGTCCCCGAGTGACGAGTACTTATACCATGGGTACCCCAGCGGCCCGAGAAGGCGATTGGGCCGCCCCAGGCCCAACTTCGGCCGAAGGCCTCGCTGGGCCACAAGGGACACTCATCCCCGACCGAGCCAGTCGGGGTTCGGTCCGACCTCCGTAGGTCGGACGCCTCGACGGCGCCAGGCAAGCCAAGGCCGACTTCACCTGAGGGGAGCTCGGCACCCCCGCCAGTGACTGGCCACTTGACTGACGGGCATAACGGCTCAGAGCGACTATACGTGGGCAGGTGGCTCCACCGCAAGAAGAGCGTCGAAGTCAAGACACCGGTCACGTCACCCAGACGGGCGCAGCAGACGGACGCGCACCCTCCCGAGTTAGCGCCAGAGTCAAAGTCCTACCTCAGCATCTGGCAGATGTGCAGGGGGTAGGTACGCCACTTCCCAACCAGTGTTCAAGAAAGCGCTAGGCGCTAGTCGGGTGGTGAGGTAGGGCCCAGCGCCTAGACGGATTAATCGGGGATTAATCGGATCTAGGCGGTCAGTTCTAGGCGGTCGGATAAAATAGATTATAGTAGATATGTAGGATGTAAAAAACCAAATAACTAAGCAGTTAAGCACACAATTAGATAAATAACATAGACATAATGACATAGTACCACCCAAAGACATAAGTTCTCACACAATAACCCACAAGCAACAAGCCACACAAGCGTTCATAGTTCCAATTTAACAAAAGTGCAAAACACAAGTTTTCAAGCATGATAAAATGGTGATTAAGGTTTCAATCTCAGTCTTCGTCCTCTACACCATAATCCTTGGTTGGGATCACTTCTTCTTGCTCTAATTCAAACTCAACTTCGTCATCATCTCCCTCTTCCTCGTCCTCTTCCTCTTCTCCTTCCCCTTCAGACTCCCAATCATCTTCATGTAATTCTCTCACTCTTGAGCTCCTACGATATTGCATGGCTTCACCCGCCCCACTTGCTTCATCAATAATCCTCCAAGAAAGGCCCGTTTCGGGATCCACATCATCATCATCGACACCATCAATCAACCAACCTTATGCATGTCTAGCATCGCTAGTTAAAAGGACATCAATATTCTTAGTCTTGCTTTCCTTTTTTCTTCTCAACAATTTTGCATTGAATTGAACAAAGACTAGATCTCTAAGACGACGAGTA
Organism: Rhipidocladum racemiflorum; assembly: GCA_036346355.1. Taxonomy (NCBI): domain Eukaryota; kingdom Viridiplantae; phylum Streptophyta; class Magnoliopsida; order Poales; family Poaceae; genus Rhipidocladum; species Rhipidocladum racemiflorum. The sequence continues at coordinate 80,829,859 of CM070573.1, read as the reverse complement.
TCTAGCTTATTTCTTTTCTTAGTATGGACCTACATTACAAGTTGCAAAGAATGAGATGACATAATAAAGTTAAGTATATAATCAATTATGGGACTTGAGAGTTAGTTAGTTAGTTACCATGTCAAAGGTGCTCCAATTCCTTTCACAACCCGATGAACTTGCCGTCAAAGAGAGCAACCTTATTGCCATTTTTTGCAAATGTGGAACATGACCTCCATATTTGGTCCACCAACTTGCTAGATAATAGGATCCAAATGAAACAACATCGACGATCAATGACAATGAGAATTGAAAATGAAGAATATGCATCTATCAATGAAAATGAAGTAATGAACAATGGATTACCGGGAATAATAGAGGATTTTTGGCATCCAATTAGAGCAATAGCCTTCCCAAATAATCCTTCTTTATGTCTAAATTTGTTAAATTCCACATTCATCACTACATCCATTTCCTCAAGATCACCATGGTAAAAACGATCAACACATTCATATAATCCTTCATTTATAGCTTGATCCAAAAAGATAGTTTGGTCACGATAGCTATAATATGGATTCAAGACATAACATGCCAAGTGCAATGGAGAATCAAGCCTTCTCTTCATCTTTCTATCAATGGCTTCCATCAACAACTTATAGTTGGGCTCATGGTTGTTCAAGGCCTCCTTGATTTGCTTCTTTGCCTCTAAAATTTCTCCATAGACAAAAGCCATAGAAAGACCATCTCCATCAACAATGCGAAGAACTTGCACTAATGGCTCAAAAACCTACACGTAATGGCAATATATGACACTTCTAAATAGCAAATAAAGAAATATGAATTAATGGACAGGAACAGCAAGTATTAACTTTGTTTACCTTCAAACAATTGTTCACACCATTCTAAAAGGCCCTACTGATGATTGTGCCCGTTGCCTTTAGTCCTTTACCCTTCTTTGTGAGAGGGTAATCATCCCATTCCTTGCTAACTGCCATGTTCCTTAGTTCGATTTTCTTCTCAATTAGACTTTGCAAAGTAAGAAATGCCGAAGCAAATCTAGTCACACCGGGCCTAATTATATCTCTTTTCTTTGTGTGCTTTCTCATCAAAGCCAAGGTCATATAGTGCGAATAAATAAAAATAGTCATAGCCTTTGCTTGCTCAACCGTTTTCTTGTACTTGGCCATGCCACCAATTCCTTGTAGCATCAAGTTAATAGTGTGAGTTGCACATGAGCTCCAAAAAATATTTTGTCTTTTCTCTAATAGCAAGTCTCTTGCCCCCATGTTCTTTGAAGCATTGTCGGTGACAACTTGCACTACATTTTGAGGACCTATTTGTTCAATGCAACTATCAACATACTCAAAGATTAACTCACTTGTGTGTGATTCTTCGGAAACCTCCTTTGATTGTAGGAAACTAGTCCCTAAGCTACAATGCACACATATGTTCATTATGCTTCTCCTTTTTTGATCTGTCCAAGCATCGGTCATGATAGAGCATCCACTCAAGGCCCTTTCTTGTTTATGTGGCTTCAACAAATTATTGGCTCTCTCCACTTCTTCCTTTAATAACTTCTCACGACATTCATATTGGGAAGGACCGGGATAATTTGGGCCAAAGCGACCAATAGCTTCCAACATTTGCTTGAATTCATAATTGTTGATGGCATTGAATGGTATGCCTACATGAATCACATACGCAAGAATATAAGGTTAGCAATAGGCCAATAGCGATGGCATAATAAAAAATAACCAATATATTAGTTGAGGAGGCATACCATGAGCATAAAGCCATCTAGCAACATATTGGTTGCACATGTGAAGTCTTTCTTTAGCGATGTGTTGATTAATGCTTGTTTGTCTATTGGCCCGTGATAAAGGAATAGAAGGATCAAGCGCCGTGCATATTTCTCCATAGGCCCTATTGCCTCGAGGTCCCGAGGACGACCCAATCACCTCAAACCCTTCTCCTTCTCCTTCATTACGATCGATGACCACTTCGTTCCTTACCTCCTGTTCTTTTGTATTCTTGACCCTCTTCTTTTCTCTAACATCATCAATTGATATTTTGCATTTGTCTTGATCTTCCTTGTTAGACTTGGGACATGCTTTGACATTGCCTCTTATATGTCCAACATGTTGTTTAATTCTATAGATCCCTCCACTAACTTCCTTCCCATACAATTTGCACTTCACTCTATCCAAATTATTTTCATCCACAAGGATTCCATATTCCCATCCTATATCATCGGAATTTCTTTTGAGAAGGTTAGAACTCGATTCTTTTGCAACCAATGCTTGGGATGACGACATTGATTCTAATATACAAATTACAAAATAATACATGGTATTAGCAAGCATTTAGAAAAACAAATTACTGGGGAGAGACAGAGCAGAGACAGAGATAGTGGGGAGAGGCAGAAAGGCAGAGAGAGATCGAGGGGGGGGCGATGCAGAGAGAGATCGAGAGAGTGGGGGAGAGGCAGAGAGCCAGAGAGAGATCGAGCGGGGGGGGGGCAGAGAGAAATCAGGAGAGGGGGGAGAGGCAGAGAGATCGATAGGGGGGAGACAGAGAGAGACCGGCGGCGGAGGGAGAGGCGGAGATAGGGGCGAAGCCGCAGGGGAGGGAGAGGGAGAGAGACCGACGGGGAGGGAGAGGTAGAGCAGGGGAGGGAGAGGCGGCGCCGCGGCGGAGGGGCGGAGCAGCGGCTAGGGTTCTGGCGTCCGAAGGTCCACTCCCTTCTCCCTCCATCAAAGTCGGCTCCTTTTATTGATCTTCCGCCGCCTAGAGACCCCAGTCGGCCGCCTAGACACCCCTAGTCGCAGCCGCGTCCGCCATCTTCCGCCGCGCCTAATCCCGCCCGGGCGCCTGCGACCGCCTAGGAGGTTCCGCCGCCTAACGGCCCGCCGAGGACAAAGTCGCGGCGGCCGGTGCCCGCCGAACGCCTAGGCGTCGCCGAAATCCGACTTTTTGAACAATGTTCCCAATAGAGCAAAAAACCACGCCACCCAGTGTGTCTACCAACCCAGCACAGACGGACAGGCACCGGTCAATCGCTGGAGACCAGGACTCCCAGGCTTAGGACACTCCATCCTTTTTTCCTTTTTCTAGACCCCCATGTCGCCTGCCCCCTCCGGCTATATAAAGGGAGGCAGGACCCTCGAGGGGGGGGTCTATCGATGATTTCTTCTTCCTCCTAAGGCAAGAAACACTTGTAACCTCACGACCGAAAGCAATACAGAACCTCACACGAACTGGAGTAGGGACATTCGGCCCGAACCAGTATACACCTTGGGCTCCCTGAGTCAACCATCGAGGAGAGGGAGCGCGCGACCCCCTAGACGTACAAATCGTATTGCCGGTGCTCGAAACACCGACACCGAGGTAATAAAGATGTATTGTATTTCATTGTATCGGTCGGTTGTATAATTAACCTTTTGAGTTTGTAGCCTTGCGTGACATGATGGTATGTAATAAAAGGTACCAATCAGCCTCTAATTATTGTTCTGTTGTAACACTCTGAATACAGTGTAGTAACTGATAAAATATCGGGTTGCCCGATATTTTGCTAGCCACTATGCCGAGATCCGAGTGATTATCTCAATATAATGACAATACAGTTGTTAATTACCTAGACTAATTACCCGGATCGCCACATGCCTTTTCTTAGTTTTTTTTCTGTACATGTTGCATCAGACGGCTTTAGTTTAGGGATAATTGTTAGGTCAAAGAATCATTTCCCAATCTATATCTAAAAGTAAAAAAATAAAAAGTGCCATGTTCCATTAAAAACTTTATTTAGGACAGTAATGCACGGTAGGCAGACTCAGAAATAACTGATTACTCCAAGTTTGTGAGTTCTGAAATTCTGGGATCTCATTAGCAGTACCGGTGGACATACAAACATGACACATAACAGCTGCGCAGGCAGTCCTGATCAGGGTTCACCTTATCGAACACGCGATTTTCGGATGAACAGTAAAATTCGATAATCGCAAAAATCGATCCAAAATCGCATGAATTCAAAAATCAGATTTTTTTGGAAAAAAAATCAAATATCGTGGAAAATCGACAGCCATGTTGAAATTTTTTGTGCGGTCGATTTTGTAGCGATTTTCGACGATATTTAGCGATAATCGCTCGATATATCTCGATAATCGTGATATTTGCGTCATATAATTTTTTTTAAAATTTTTTAATTTTTAAAATTGTTTTTTGAATTTTTTTCGGTTTACCGATCGATAACTGATTTCGGCCGCCGTCGATAACACGATTATCGACGATAATCGAGCGATTATCGTCGATAACGCGAACCCTGGTCCTGATAGATAAAGCCTAAACCGTGACCAAAACCCTACTTGCCATCTCTTGCTCTCATGGCTCAAGAATGACAAACTGGTCAAACTTTACTGTTGTAACCGCTGTATGTACTTGCTACATTTCACACATGTACACTGAGATGTTTTGAATGAACTAGCGACTTTGAGATGTATGTACTTGCTATGACACTATTGTATCATATCAGTAAGAAGTTGAGATGTAATAATGTAATACTTATTCCATGCAATGAAGGAAGAAGTAATGTTATTTTCAAATGAATTTTGCTCAATTTGATTTTATGTAAGCTGTAATCGCCTAAGTAGTTTATTGAGGCGTACACTACTGAAAACCAGGTGATTTCAAATCTGAGAAGAAGCGCACCCGACAACTGAGTATTTGAGACAGATCTTGAAGCACACTCCATGGTTTATCTAAGACTTGCCTTCCAAATAGAGTTACCTATTGAAATTGCACAATACCAAACCACAGTTCATGATCAAAATGTTGAGCCGAATAAGCTTAAAACACGTGTAGCAGAGCAATTCATGCAACATGCAGGCACTTAACAAATCTAAATGATAAATAATCCATGTGTACAGAATGGAATACTCAACCGAGTTCTTTCCATGGTGATTACATGTAGCATACTTCACCTTTGGTAGAGTTCTGCTCGGTCAAATGATGAATCGAAAATGTCCAAAACCAGAAGGTCAGGACAATTCTTGGAGCAAATCCTCCAGAGCATCAGCAACAAGAGGGGAATGTGGAGGCAATCTTGGCCATCAGAGTGCTTTCTGATCTTCACTAGATCATGATCTTTAAACTCCGACAGGTGGGAGCTCAATGTCACTAGACTGCTTACAAGAAAGCGTTCACGACATTTGGTGTACAGGCTACTAACAGGCATACCTGACAAACAAGGCAAATGAGGTTTAGTTTTCGAAACATGGGAACTCTTACAAGAAAATAAGTATACAATGAACTTGCCTTCCTCTTTTTCATTTGCCAACTGATATTCAGCAAGAACTCTAAAAACACTGTGCATTCGGTGTCAGACTTTGCAGAACAACAAGGGCAGTTTTCGTGGTTTGGGCATGACCGCCACTAGCAAGTATCAATGGGTAGAACACACCTTCGACTTTGTAAGGTGCAAATGTTGGGACAATGGTACCAGCTCCACTTGAACTGCGTGTGCACCATCTTCTTGTCCCATACTACAATAATTGCCAGTTTAGGATACCTTAAACAATGAAGCCATTAGGGAAGATGAAGCTAAAGGTGCCAGGAACTTGCATAAAGGTGCATTGACATGATCTACTGATGCGACAACACGGACTTGTGGGCAGCAACAAACTTGTGCCAGACACTGCTGTGATTCAGCATCACGCAAGGCAGGTCCATCAATATTGTGAATAAGAAGGCACACATAATCGTCTCCGTCGTCAGCTGTCTGGTTGTTTAGAAATGAGATAATATCATCTACCGATTGGGAGGCAAAAGGTTGCCGTAATTGGGACCTTGTTCCTGACTGGCATTTTCGCTTAAGTTTTGTTTGCTCCCAAAATACTTCAGCTATTGTTGCTATGACCTGAAAGGCAACAGATTAAGACAGAAATAATTGGGGTACTTTTAAGAGTGTTGATGTAGAAATCTATTGTCTTCACAATATAAAAGCATGAAATGGAAGGTCCCTGAATCATGACTGATAAGCAATTCAAATGCACATGCATTTACTTAAGGTGTCGAATTTGACAATATTGACAAGCAAACAAACGTCACCGAGAAACTTACTCTCAGGTGCTCCCTACAACTCAACTATATAATACCAAAGTTTTCATACTAGCTCAAGTGGGGGTTTCAATATGCAGAAGTTACAGATGTTTGGGAACAACGCATCATATCAGACACACAAGGGGTTCCATATGTAACACCAAGATAAACAAAGGTCACACCTGCTTTATCTAAGTGTTTCATCTACTTCAATTCTCAAACCTATTAGCAACCAAAGGATAAAGACAATTCAAGCACCAATTAATGGAAATTAAGCTTGCATAATCAACTTTGCATGACGAATCGATGCCTTCACTGTTTAGTTTGTTTATTCAATAAGGATTGAACAATCAATGCAATCCATGAAGCATGTTTAACAGATGTCAAAGCATCTGAACAGGAGCGCAAAAAAGCAATCCATTCTAAAGGCAAGAGGTCAACATTGGGCAGAAAGCTGTACTTGTTTCAAGTTGACCGACGGAAGATAACCGTTGACCACAATGACAGTGAAATCAGTCGAGGTGGTGGAGGCAAAATCCTCAAGCAACAGCTTCTTAGATCCAAAGCCATACATCAGGAGGCCAAAGCCGCACCTTCAACAGTACCACATCGATTATTTATGCACTTCAAGCTACCGTGCTGACTGAGGATGCGTTAGAAATAAGTACGAAGAAGAAAACCTTAGCTCGAACAGCCAGTTGCGGTATTGGTCCTTGTAGCTTCTCGTCAGAGCCTCCAGCTCTTTCACGTGCTTCGGAGGGATCTCATCGAGCGATGCTCGCATCACCTGCGCAGATCGCAAATCAGTCTTGTGTTCCCACAAACCACGGGCGCAGAAAGTGAAGAGGCAACTCGAGGGTTCCAAGGAGAGGTGGATTGCTAGACCTGCTCGTCGACGAGGTTGAGGTCAGAGAGCTTGCCGGCGGCACGGACGCGCTTCTTCCCGAAGGAGGGCTCCTTCTCCTTGGCCAGGAAGTAGCTCCTGGAGAAGCCCGACTCCTCGTTGTCGTCCTCGGAGCCGGAGCTAGCAGCTGCCGCGCGGCCGCCTCTCGGAGCCATCAGATTTTGCGTCCCCCGCCGCAAGGATCGAGGCGGAAAGGGCTGGGGCACTGGCGGTTAACCTCTAGAACCGCAAAGTGTTTTATCGTCGTTCACGCGCTTCGTCGCCTCTTTCCCGGCCCACATAGTAATTTCCCGCAAAAGAGGCAAGGAAGCGCGGGAATGACGATAAACACCTTGCGGTTCTAGATGTTAACCCCAGCGCTTTCCGCCTCAATTCTTGTGGCGGAGGACGCGAAATCCAATGTCTCTGAGAGGCGACCACGCGACCGCAGCCAGCTCCGGCTCCGAGGACGACAAGGAGTCGGGCTTCTCCAGGAGCTACTTCCTGGCCAAGGAGAAGGAGCCCTCCTCCGGAAAGAAGTGCACCCGCGCCGTTGGCAAGCTCTCCGACCTCAACCTAATTAACGAGCAGGTCTAGCAATCCACCTCTCCTTGGAACCTTCGAGTCGCCTCTTCACTTACTGCGCCCGTAGTTTTTGATTTGCGATCTGCGCAGGTGAATAACAAAGTTGTTATACTCTATACTCATCGATGTGGGTGCAGATGAGGGAGCAGGGGGAAGCGGTGGAGGACCGGATCATGGAGGCTTTCCACGGTTTGCCGCCGCTGTTAATGTGGACCGTGAAGCAAAACCAGAGCTACGAGATTGACTTAGCCCTTTGTTCTTCGACTCCAAGCTCCTCGGTTGATTTTCCATGCACGCTGATCGGACAGAACGGAGCAGGAGCGAATGAGCCAAATCTCGACGGTCGGAGTACTGGATCTGGACCGGTGGAGGACTGAGCCGACGATGAAGGACTGTACAAAATTACAATGTACCAACAACACACTAATGATTGATAAAAAATAACTGAACAAAAGCATTAACAGTCTGCTGGGACTTACGAGGAAATGTTTCCACTCAGGAAAGCCTCAAGCGGCCCAAACTGAAAAATGTCAGCAGGTTATACAAAGCCATGCCTTTGCAAACCCCTTATTTCAAGATTTCACTGCGTGTCAGGTCATGAAACGTGGAGTAAAATGCATATGTTAGTTGGATGGCATTGAGTTAGCACCACTGCAGCTCTACTTGTGGTCTTCCATATGATGAATAGATGATACTAGTAAGAGAAGTGCTTCTATGCTTTTCCTTCTAGTACAAGTTGCACAAATCTTGAAGCAAGCGAAGGGGTAAGTAATCACCATCTACCCTTAATTCATGCTTTAATAGTTGTGCAACTTTTAAAAGGAAGAGCATAGAAGCACTTCTCAGCTAGTAATATGCATAAACTCATTAATCAAAAATGACAAGGAGGAATCAAATAAAAATGCAGTGCCAAAAGACTTGGTACGTTGCAAAAGAATGCACCTGTTTAAAAAATCCATGGATCAAGGCAACTGTCCAATTGGTATTCTTGAGATGGTTCCGAATTGCTCGTTAGAAACTCATTCCATACAGACATTGTTTCATAAACAACCTGCCCATTATTCTTGTCGGTTATGTTCTTCTGAAGGTTGCGCATGATGTTGTAAGAGTAGCTAAAGAAGAAGTCCTTCGACAGATCAACCGAGCAAAGCAACCGTTTATATCTGCAAAAAAATGAGCGATAAAAACATAAATAACTGCAGATAATGAAAACGAGAAAAAAAAACTTGCACGAATATATATGTAGTAGATTACACAGTTAATAAGTAGAATACAAATGAAGCAAAGAAATTTGAAACATTTCGATATACCTCTGACCATATGAACATCATACACTAAGCTCAGAGCTGCAAGAATTGCCATGATGTACTGACCATATTAGTTGGATGCATATTGGTGCCAACAAGCAAATTTTGTACTTACAGGCAAAGTGACTTTAAATGCATGCACAAAACAAAAGTTACTATCTCACTGTACAATTGGACCAAATGGAATTGCCCATGTTCAACTACAAACGTGAATACATGAAGAAAAACTTATCTCAAAATATGCAAACTGTCATAAAACAATGCAAATAATGAAAATAATATACATCATTGCCAATAATGCACATTATCTCACTCATCACAATGTAGCAACATAATTAACTGAAATAGTCGGAAAAGAAAGGGGCTTATAACAAGATAAATGAATAACAAAACTATAATATGTCCTATTACAAAAGAAAGCAAGCTGGCAATTTTGATATCGCTAAGAACCACCGATTGAATTACAGATAATACACGATATTTACATGCTGAAAAAACAAAAGACCTGTTCTCATCCCTAGAATAAGCCACACTGGGCCAGACTATAGGGCTTGGAATTGCGATCATTTCACTCTTGCCAATAAAATAAATATCATGGCCGTATATTGTGCCTGACTTTCCTTCTCCTGGTTATTAGAACCATGTAATAGGGACCAAGAAACTTTATAAAACCTGAAGAAGCAAGGATGAAGCAAATGTTATAATTTGAACTGCTACAAGGTTGTGATTCATACACTCTGGGAATCTCAGTTCAGTTCAGTTCACATTGAATTACCAACTATTTCGTAGCATTTTGTGACGAATTTCAGCCCACCAGTCAACCTATTCCCCTCATGAATCCGCCAAAGCAGTTCTTGGCATTCATTCTCCGTATAACCAGTGGGATCTTCCTCGATGCCCAGCTCAGTAGACTCCAGCCTGCCAATCTTTAGCACCCTCCAGAGAGTCCTGCCCTTGTCTGTCCCAACAAGATAAAATTTCTACGCCAAAAAAGCATGCACAAATTATCGAACATCATTTCCAGTATATCAGAAACAGTTCTTAACGATCAACAATTAAACAGCCTCTATTGTCTATTGTACCAACCAATAGTGAAATATTAAATTCTGTGATATAAAGCTAATTATCCTCCAATTTTGAGAATCATTATGCATATACATAACGTCAGCCGAAAGCCTGGAACCTTGTATTTTGGCATTAGCATGACAGTAGCAAAGCAGAAGGCAATTGCACATTCGATAGAAGCCAAACAACACAACTGTACAGCATCACTAAACAAGATCATACAGGATGTTAGAGATATGCCTCAAGTATCCTAACCAACTAGGAGTCCTTGTCACCTACATCTCGGACTCTATTCTGGCTATATAAGCCAACCCCATGTACTTGTACAATTGAACCATCATAGTGGATTTTCTCGCCTCCCGTGGTTTTTTTCCCCGCAAGGTTTCCACGTAAATCTTTTGTCTACTATTCCAATCTATTGTGTGCGTGTGCGAACCCTAACCCTAACAAGTGATATCAGAGCCCTTACCTGGGTTCAGGATCGCACCGTCGTCGCCGTCTTCAAGCGTCGCGACTGCCGGCCTTCTCGGCTTCCTCCGCGCCATCACCGAGGCGGCTACCAACCGGCTCGTCTCTGTGCGCGGTCACCATCCGCGACGCCCGGCGCCGCTCTTTCACGCGCCGATCGCGACTTCGCGCGCGCCGTCGCTTCGTCTTCCGGCTTGCTTCGACTTCCGCGCGGCCGCCACCGTCGCCTCGGCTTCGGAGCCGGTCTCCCACCGCCCGCTCGACGCCATCGCCAGTGCCGGTGCTTCGTCTTCCTCTGGGCAGGCGCTGCCCCGCTCTGACACCGACGCGACCTCCGGCCACGGCGAACAAGCTCGCTCTCTCGGTCGTCAATTTCTTCGATCGGACTTCAAAGGAAAGTTTTTGGTCGGTTTTAAGTCCGTGGTTCACAGCTCATGAAGCGTCCAAAGCCCTGGTCCAAAGTCCAAGGTTTCAGTCTGAAGGATAAGGCACTGCCTTGTGTTGGCTGGCTCTGACCGATTCAAAGGAAAAAAAAAAAAAAAAAAAAGGCAAGCTCGTCACTTGTGCCAAGCAGAGGAACCACTGAAGACTAAGGCGCTGTTTGGTTGCTGCGCTCGGCGGAGCCAGGCCCGCGGAAAACAGCGCGTTCGGTCGTTTCCGTGCGTGCAGGCGCGAGCGCGCGTGAAGGCTACGGCGGGTGGAGAAATGCATCGGCGGGGCCAGGCTGGGCGCGCGGAGACACGAAACCAAACACGCGCGGAGGCACAGTCAACGCATCGGCGGGGCCAGGCTGAGGGGGGCGCGGCATCCAAACAGCCTATAAGTCTTTTTGCTTGGACCAATCTCCAACACGTGACAAGGATAAGGCTAAAGAAAAAACGGAATTGTTAGGGATCACGTCTGATTTTTTTGCAATATTTTTTCTACGCGTAAAACATTTTTTTTCTACGTAGTGAAACATTTTTTCTATGACAAACAGTAAAAAACTGTTTCATACGTTAAAAAAAATATTTCATATGTTCAAAAAAAATGTTTCATACGTTAAAAAAAGTTGCGCGGTGTCCAAAAAAACAAAAATCATACGTCTGACTACTAGTTTCTCCCAAGAAAAAAAACAAAAGGGGGGTTTTCAATCATTTTGCTTCAAGCACCCATAGTTGTACCAGAACGCGTCAAAACACTTTCTTCGCGCACTCAGAACGCACCAGGGAGTTTATTTTTCTGAATCTACCATATTATTGTTTGATCTGCAATTTTATTTTCATTATGTCGTCCACTAAATTTGACATCGAGAAGTTTGATGGCAAGACCAGTTTTGCAATATAGCAGGTTCAGATGAAAGCCGTTCTTACACAGGTGGGTGCCAGAAAAGTATTGTCAGCTAAACCGACGATAATGACAGATGAACAATGGGAAGAACTTGACCAAAAAGCGTTTTCCGCTATCCAGCTCAGTTTGTATACAGATGTTTTGCGTGAAGTCATCAGGGAGACCACTGTCGTACAACTGTGGAAAAAGTTAGAAGATTTGTACATGAAGAAAAGTCTCACCAATAAATTGCGTCTCAAAGAATGTCCGTACACAATTCGCATGGCGGAAGGTACCTCTATTCAGTCTCATCTTAATGAGTTTAATTCACTCATCATTGATCTTGAGAAATTAGAGGTAAAAATTGATGATGAAGATAAGGCTATTCTGTTGGTCGTCTCTTTGCCTACTACCTTTAAACATTTCAAGGAGATTATGCTTTATGGTAATCATGACACCCTTAGTTTTGAGAATATTAAATCAAATTTGTTGTCTAAGGAGAAATTTGATATTGATTCTCGTTCTGAAGTTAAGGCTGAGGGTTTAATTGTTAGAGGTAGAACACAGAATAAAGGCAATTCTACTAGATCAAAGTCTAGATCTAAGTCAAGAGGACGTAAATTCAGCAATTTTTGCCGTTATTGCAAGAATTATGATCATGATGTTTCCCATTGTTACAAACTGAAAAATAAGACAGATAAAGATAAAAGGACACAATTTGATAAACCTGCTGAGGCTAGTCTTGTTCAAAATGAATCTGATGGTGAGGCTCTAATTATAACTTCCAACTTGAAGAATCGAACTGCTTGGATTATTGCTTCAGCTTGCACTTTTCATATTTGTCTATTTAAAGAGTGGTTCTCTACTTATGATTCTATTGGCAGTGGTGATGTTGTGACTGCTGATGAGTCTCCACTTGAAATTGTTGGCATCGGTTCTATTCAAATTAAAACTCATGATGGCACTGTTAGAACCCTCACAAATGTTCGCCATGTTCCCAGAATGAAAAGAAATCTTATTTCTTTAGGCACTATTGAATCTTTGGGTATAAGTATACCGGTGAAAATGGTGTTCTCAAGATTTCTAAAGGCAATCTTGTTGTCATGAAAGCCAATCGAATCAATAGTCTTTATTACTTGCAAGGTTCCACAGTTACAGGTTTTGCAGCTGTTTCAACGATTGCATCAAATCCTCACATCACCAAGCTCTGTCATATGCGCTTGGGTCACATGAGTGAGAAAGGTATGAATCTTTTATGCAAGAAAGGACATTTATATGATATTGGCAAACTTGATTTCTGCAAACATTGTGTTTTTGGCAAACAAAAGAGGGTCAGTTTTACTGTTTCAACTCATCAGTCCAAAGGAATTATTGATTATATTCATTATGATCTTTGGGGTCCTTCTAAATTTTTTTCTATTGGAGGATGTAGCTACATGATTACCTTCATTGAGGATTTTTCTCGCAAAGTTTGGGTTTATTTCTTGAAACATAAGAATGAAGATTTTTCAGTATTCAAGAATTGGAAAGCTTTGGTTGAAAATCAAACTGGCAGAAAAAACAAGAAATTTAGAACTCACAATGGATTAGAATTTTGCAGTGGTGAGTTTAATTAGTTTTGTGCTAATCATGGTATTGCAAGACATTTGACAATTCCAGGAAAATCTCAGCAAAATGGTGTGGCAGAACGTATGAATCGTACTCTTCTGGAAAGAGCCCGTTGCATGCTTTCAAATGCAGGTTTATGGGACAAGCGTGCTTTGTGGGCAGAGACTGTTTCTATAGCCTCTTACTTGGTTAATCGCTCTCCAAATTCAGCCATTAATTTTAAGATTCCAGAAGAGGTTTGGTCAGGTAAACCAGTTGATTATTCAAACTTGAAAATATTTGGTTGTCCTGCTTATGCTCATGTGAGTGATGGAAAATTAGAGCCTAGAGCAAGAAAATGCATATTTGTTGGATATGGTTCGGGTGTCAAAGGATATCGTTTATGGTGTTCTGATGCTTTCAAATTATTCATTAGTCATGATGTTACTTTTCATGAAGATGATTTACTTTCATCTGGTAGTGATAGTGATGGTTGTTCATCCACACATGAATCTGAATTTTCATCCACAACTGAATCTGAAATTTCTGAAGTAGCTGCAAGAAATGCAGAATTTGAGGTAGTCTTACCTACCATTGAGAATGATTCATCTAGTGGTTCTAATTTACAACCAATTTCAGCACCTAGTGGTTCTACTTCACAGCCAATCTCAGCATCTCCTAGTACTAATGATCATTGTATTACTACAGATAGAACACGAAGAAATATTCAATTGCCTGCTAAATATCATGACACTGATGATATAGCTTGTTATGCTCTTCTTACTGCTCAAGATATTTGTGATACCTTTGAACCTTATTCTTATTTTGAAGCTATCTCATGTGAAAATTCTTCTAAGTGGTTGACAGCTATGAATGAAGAAATTTCGAGCCTTCATAAGAACAGGTGAAATTTATTTCATGATTTTTGGACGCAGGGTTTATATAGTTTCTTCATAATACATAAAAGGGTATTTAACTAAACTTAATTTTAACTATTTAAATTTCCATAGAACATAGTATTTTTTGTGAGATATTATGAATCCTTATGGCTTAATAAAAATTTAGAAATTTTTTCCAAGATTTTTGGAGCCATGGTTTATATAGTTTCTTCATAATACCTAAAATGGTCTTTTAGTAAACCTGATTTTAACATTTTAAATTTACATGAAACATGCTACTTTTTTTAATATATTATGAATGCTTATAGCGTAATAAAAATCTAGAAAAAAAATTTCATAATTTTTCGAGTTTCCTAGCATCCGATATGAATTATTTGAATTAAACAGAATGAATTAAATGAAAAATGCCACATCATCCATGCCAGTCGCTGCCACGTGGGGCGACTGGGCTCTGTCGCGCCACTGGAGGACACTTTTGTAAAAAATTTTCTTTCGAGCATATTCTTGAAATTTTTGATTAAAAATGTTTATTTTTTTTTAAAATATGATATTTAGCATCCTTTTGAGCCACTCGTGCCTTGTAAGGACCCTGAAATTCACACCCGATTAAGTGCATCATTAAGCTCTAATTAACAGTAAAGAATGAAATCAAGTAATCAAGTCAAGTGATAGTGGGTATAGTTGAGTAGAACAACTAGTGTAGCAACAGAGTAAAAAGTAAGACAATAGTGCCCTTGTCCTTCAGTAAAGCTCAGAGGGTAGAAAGGTAAATTGGCACTCAGTGAATGGATAAGAATCAAGTTACAGTAAGGATTCACAGCACACTCCCCACATTTCTCTTTGCCACAACCGAGAGCCGGCTCAAGCCAGCCACTACCTTCTCGCCACTTCCCAGCCGAGAGAGGGAAAGAGAGAGGAAGCAAGAGGAGCAAGAACCAGAGGAGGAAGGAGAGCTGGTCAAGGGGAGCTGCTGATCCAGGGGTAGATCGGCCACCTCCACCCCAGTCAAACCCTAACCGAGCCAAGAGAAGGAGAGGGGGATCGAGCAGGAGGCCAAGCAAGGAGCTCGAGGCCTGCTACCTCTTCCCCAACCCTTCTTCCACATCGGACCAACCGAACCAGGTGCACAAGTAACCAGTAGCAGTAGCAAGTAGTGACTAGTCATAGAGTAAAATGTAGTATGAAGAACAAATAGATCCAGTAGAGAAAAGAGTAGATCTGGCTTCAAACTATAGTCTTAGATCTTGGCAGTAGAGGGAGGGCTGCATGCGTGTACCTGGAGTTCCTCACAGCATTTAACCGTCCCACGGTGGATCTTATGCCTGTGATCATCACTGACCCCCACAACCTTACGTTTGTAGAGAATCCTCAGCCAAAGCTCAATACCTCAACTGCTAAAAGCATAGGGCCGAACGTCAAAAGCCAAATCCCTCAAAATCCAATAGCAACCGAACACTAGAACCGGGAAATAGCAACGGAGGGGTAGTCCAGTGGGGAGATCGCCAGGAGAGATGAGGCGCCAGGCCAGACGAGGCGAGGCAGAGGTAGTAATCGCCGGTGGAGAGGGAGAGTCGCGGGAGGAGAGGAGGCATCGGGTTAGCCGAGGGGAGGAGGGGAGGCCAAGGCGTCTGGTCGGCTGAGCGAGGAGAAAAGAAAAGAGAGTAGAAGGAGCGCTGGGCCAAAGGCCTAGTCAGTCGAGAAGAGAAAAAGAAAAGAAAGAAAAGGAGAGAAGAGAAAAGAAAAGATAAAAATAAGAAAAGAGGGAAAAATTTGGGTTTGAGGAAGTCATTGCAATCGGTAGCTAGTTACGTTAATCAGTCGTTCCTGTGGTAAAACAACTAAAACTGGAATCAACCAGTGGAGATTAGTAATTAAATTAGGAGCTAATTAATAGTTGGCACTAAGTGGTTGGACGTCATCAATCAAATTCAAAATCTAAGTAATAGCAAAATTAATAGTTTGTAATATTTTCAGGTCTGGACCTGAATCAACCAAACCAGAACCAACCTTTGAGCGAGGACGTACATTCCAATATTATACCAGGCAAGTTCCTTGATCATGAGTTTACTAAATGTTTCTAAAGGTTTCTTATTATTAAATGTCATCCTTGCATGGGAAAATCTAGATTCTAAATGAAATGATGAAGGTTGAGCAAGTTGGAAAATGGAAAAATAGAAATGATGGATAATCGAGTTGAGGAATGGTACTGTTAATGAATGGGTTCAATGGGGTTGATTAGATTAATATGTTGGGATGATATTGGTGGGTAGAGGATGCCGATGAGAAGGGTTGTAGGCCGGTGGGGTCCTCTACATAGGTTATTATATAAGGTCAATGAGGTGTAAATGAGTATCAACCATGGTGTGAAAACTTCAGTCAGAAAAGGGTTGTCCTAGGAAAGTATTGATAACTCCACCCAGGGTAAGTTAAGGGGCGTGCCTCTTGGAATGCCGGTAGGCCCAGAGGTCTAAAGCCAATTGGATGGCGGTATATTTGAGGCCAGTGGGTTACCGCCGTTGGAATCGGGATAACAATTGTATCTACGAGCTGTGGACGGCTTGGGTGGGTGTCCCCAACTCGAGTGTAGGGGTAGATATTAATACTGGACTAGTGATAAGTTCTAGAGCATCTCAATGTCACTGTGGGTAAAATGGTACAAACCTGTGCAGGGTAAAATCATGATCATGCCAGTCTCTTGGAATGGAGACTACGGAAGCTAAGTCTGTATCATATACAATGTTAGTAGTATATTTCAGAAGAACTAAAATGAACCACCCTCTCTAAAGAAAACTATGTTCATAAAAACTAGATTGAGGGAAGATAAGATTTGGTGAATTGAATCGGATTGAGAGAAAATTCATAGAATGCATTTCCTTGCTATTAATACTTGCTGAGTACTCCATACTCACTCTTGCTTAAACCCCCCTTTGCTTAGAAGGTGAGTCCTATGGATCTGCTTTAGAGGGAGGGGATGAGGATCATTCGCAAGACCAGGACCATCTGGAGACATGCTGCTGCTGCTAGGGTGTCTAGTGGACCATTTCCTGGTGGATTGTTCCTCGGGGGACCGAGCCCTCGTCCTGAGAGGTCCCCGAGTGACGAGTACTTATACCATGGGTACCCCCAGCGGCCCGAGAAGGCGATTGGGCCGCCCCAGGCCTAACTTCGGCCGAAGGCCTCGCCGGGCCACAAGGGACAATCATCCCCGACCGAGCCAGTCGGGGTTCGGTCCGACCTCCGTAGGTCGGACGCCTCGACGGCGCCAGGCGAGCCAAGGCCGACTTCACCTGAGGGGAGCTCGGCACCCCCGCCAGTGACTGCCCACCTGCCTGACGGGCATAACGGCTCAGAGCGACTATACGTGGGCAGGTGGCTCCACCGCAAGAAGAGCGCCGAAGTCAAGACACCGGTCACGTCACCCAGACGGGCGCAGCAGACGGACGCGCACCCTCCCGAGTTGGCGCCAGAGTCAAAGCCCTACCTCAGCATCTGGCAGATGTGCAGGGGGTAGGTACGCCACTTCCCAACCAGTGTTCAAGAAAACGCTAGGCGCTAGTCGGGCGGTGAGGTAGGGCCCAGCGCCTAGACGGATTAATCGGGGATTAATCGGATCTAGGCGGTCAGTCCTAGGCGGTCGGATAAAATAGATTATAGTAGATATGTAGGATGTAAAAAACCAAATAACTTAGCAGTTAAGCACACAATTAGATAAATAACATAGACATAATGACATAGTACCACCCAAAGACATAAGTTCTCACACAATAACCCACAAGCAACAAGCCACACAAGCGTTCATAGTTCAAATTTAGCAAAAGTGCAAAACACAAGTTTTCAAGCATGATAAAATGGTGATTAAGGTTTCAATCTCAGTCTTCGTCCTCTACACCATAATCCTTGGTTGGGATCACTTCTTCTTGCTCTGATTCAAACTCAACTTCGTCATCATCTCCCTCTTCCTTGTCCTCTTCCTCTTCTCCTTCCCCTTCAGACTCCCAATCATCTTCATGTAATTCTCTCACTCTTGAGCTCCTACGATATTGCATGGCTTCACCCGCCCCACTTGCTTCATCAATAATCCTCCAAGAAAGGCCCGTTTCGGGATCCACATCATCATCATCCACACCATCAATCAACCAACCTTATGCATGTCTAGCATCGCTAGTTAAAAGGACATCAATATTCTTGGTCTTGCTTTCCTCTTTTCTTCTCAACAATTTTGCATTGAATTGAACAAAGACTAGATCTCTAAGACGACGAGTATCTAGCTTATTTATTTTCTTAGTATGGACCTACATTACAAGTTGCAAAGAATGAGGTGACATAATAAAGTTAAGCATATAATCAATTATGGGACTTGAGAGTTAGTTAGTTAGTTACCATGTCAAAGGTGCTCCAATTCCTTTCACAACCCGATGAACTTGCCGTCAAAGAGAGCAACCTTATTGCCATTTTTTGCAAATGTGGAACATGACCTCCATATTTGGTCCACCAACTTGCTAGATAATAGGATCCAAATGAAACAACATCGACGATCAATGACAATGAGAATTGAAAATGAAGAATATGCATCTATCAATGAAAATGAAGTAATGAACAATGGATTACCGGGAATAATAGAGGATTTTTGGCATCCAATTAGAGCAATAGCCTTCCCAAATAATCCTTCTTTATGTCTAAATTTGTCAAATTCCACATTCATCACTACATCCATTTCCTCAAGATCACCATGGTAAAAACGATCAACACATTCATATAATCCTTCATTTGTAGCTTGATCCAAAAAGATAGTTCGGTCACGATAGCTATAATATGGATTCAAGACATAACATGCCAAGTGCAATGGAGAATCAAGCCTTCTCTTCATCTTTCTATCAATGGTTTCCATCAACAACTTATAGTTGGGCTCATGGTTGTTCAAGGCCTCCTTGATTTGCTTCTTTGCCTCTAAAATTTCTCCATAGACAAAAGCCATAGAAGGACCATCTCCATCAACAATGCGAAGAACTTGCACTAATGGCTCAAAAACCTACACGTAATGGAAATATATGACACTTCTAAATAGCAAATAAAGAAATATGAATTAATGGACAGGGACAGGGACAGCAAGTATTGAAAAGTTGGGGTTCCGATACAAGGAGCTTGTTAGGCGGCCATTGAGCACGTCTAAAAGACTCAAATAGTAGCAAAAGGCTAAACTATCAAATAACCAAAACCCAAGTTATTTTGGGGGACTCCCTAGCTATATATAGAAGAAATAGGAGGCCAAAACCAGGCTAGGGGCGTCCAAACCACATCCATGGCCGAGTAGGAGTCCTATTCCTAGTTTGACTCGGATTTAGAAAGATGACAGAACTTGTTTTGCAGATTCCCGTTGACTCGTAAGGAAATTGGAGGTGGGGCCGGATCCGTTGGAAAGAGGACGTCGAAACATTTCAAACCAGTACTCATAGACCGCAAACAACCTTGTGGATCAAAAGTTATGGTCATTTTAAGTTGGTGCTGTCCCGGAGGCCGAATCCGAGTTGAAGTTGTCTACCGGAAGAATTGGCTTCATGCTTAACTTTTGGGAGTCCTTCTCCTTGCTTCCTAAGGACAATAAAATCATCAAAAGGATTAAATAGCATTCCATTCATTAAATGATTTGTATGCAACCTGAGCAACGCATTCACCTGGCAATTGAATTGACGTGCGCGAGCTCGAGTAATTGGCCCTTGTATTACATTGTTGGTTTCAATTGGGTTTGTAGGCATGGCCGTATCCATGGTAGTGATGTCCTCATCATCCTCCAATTCTTGCATTTGAGTCGTCCTCGACTCAAGCTCAACATCTTCTCCCAAGTATGGTTTCAAATCGGCAATGTTGAATGTGGGACTAACCCTAAAATCTACAGGCAATTCAAGCTTATATGCATTATCATTAATCTTTGCCAATACTTTGAAAGGACCATCAGCTCGTGGCATCAACTTAGATTTTCTTAATTCAGGGAATCGATCTTTTCGCAAATGCAACCAAACTAAATCCCCAGGTTCAAAAGTTACATGCTTCCTTCTCTTACTACCAGCAAGTTTATATTTAGCATTCATGCGCTCTATGTTTTCTTTAGTTGTTTCATGCTTTTTCATAATCAAATCAGCACGTTGTTTAGCATCAAGATTCAATTTCTCTGAAGATGAAAGAGGTAACAAATCAATTGGAGCATGAGGTACAAATCCATATACAATCTCAAAAGGGCACATCTTAGTAGTAGAATGCATAGACCGATTATAAGCAAACTCAATATGAGGCAAGCATTCTTCCCATAATTTAATGTTCTTTTTCAAAACAGCCCTAAGCATGGTAGATAAAGTTCGATTAACGACCTCAGTTTGTCCATCAGTTTGAGGATGACAAGTAGTAGAAAATAAAAGTTTAGTCCCCAATTTAGCCCACAAAGTTCTCCAAAAGTGGCTTCAAAATTTTGTGTCTCGGTCCGAAACTATTGTGTTTGGCACACCATGCAAGCGAACAATTTCACGAAAGAATAAATCGGCAATGTTGGTAGCATCATCGCTTTTGTGACAAGGAATAAAGTGTGCCATCTTAGAAAATCTATCCACAACAACAAAGATACTATCCCTCTCCTTCTTTGTTCTAGGAAGTCCTAAAACAAAGTCCGTAGAAATATCTTCCCAAGGCACGCTAGGGACAGGCAGAGGCATGTATAAACCATGTGGATTAAGTCGTGACTTAGCTTTTTGACATGTAGTGTAGCGAGCGACGAAACGTTCCACGTCTCGTCTCATCTTGGGCCAAAAGAAATGGCTAGCGAGTATGTCCTCCGTCTTCTTCACACCAAAGTGTCCCATCAACCCTTCTCCATGCGCTTCCTGTAGCAATAACAAACGAACAGAACTAGCTGGAATGCATAGTTTGTTTGCTCTAAACACAAACCCATTATTGAGGACAAATTTGTTCCAAGTTTTTCCCTCTTTGCAATTGAGCAACACATCTTTAAAATCATTATCATGCACATATTGCTCTTTAATCGTTTCCAAACCAAAAATTTTGAAGTCAAGTTGTGAGATCATGGTATATCTCCTAGACAAGGCATCAGCAATGACATTATCCTTTCCCTTTTTGTGTTTGATGACATAAGGAAATGACTCAATGAATTCAACCCACTTTGCATGTCTATGGTTCAATTTAGCTTGACTTCTAATATGTTTTAACGATTCATGATCAGAATGTATAACAAATTCCTTGGGCCATAAATAATGTTGCCATGTTTCTAAAGTTCGAACTAGCGCATATAACTCCTTATCATACGTAGAATAGTTTAAACTAGGCCCACTCAACTTCTCACTAAAATAAGCAACAGGTTTTCCTTCTTGTAACAGAACACCACCCAAACCAATTCCGCTAGCATCACATTCTAGTTCAAAAGTCTTAGAAAAGTCTGGAAGTTGGAGTAAGGGTGCATGTGTTAACTTAGCTTTCAGAACGTTGAAGGCATCTTCCTGTGACTTGTCCCAAACAAAAGGCACACCTTTCTTGGTGAGTTCATTCATAGGTGCGGCGATTGTGCTGAAGTCCTTCACAAAGCGACGATAGAATCCAGCAAGTCCTAGGAAACTCCGCATCTGTGTGACCGTGTTAGGAGTCGGCCAACTCTGTATCGCTTCAACCTTGGCTTGATCAACTTCAATTCCCTGTGGAGTAACAACATAGCCAAGAAAAGAGACTCGATCCGTGCAAAAGGTGCACTTATCAAGGTTACCAAATAAACGTGCATCGCGTAAAGCATTAAAAACAGCACGTAAATGTTCAAGATGGTCTTCTAAAGATTTGCTGTAGATCAAGATATCATCAAAGTAAACCACCACAAATTTTCCAATGAAAGCACGTAAAACCTCGTTCATCAATCGCATAAAAGTGCTAGGTGCATTAGTTAATCCAAACGGCATAACTAACCATTCATATAAACCGAACTTAGTTTTAAATGCTGTTTTCCATTCATCTCCTAACTTCATGCGAATCTGGTGGTACCCACTACGCAAATCAACTTTAGAGAACATAGTAGAGCCACTTAATTCATCAAGCATATCGTCTAACTTAGGAATAGGATGGCGATATCTAATGGTGATATTATTAATTGCTCTACAATCCACACACATGCGCCATGTACACTCTTGACATCCATTTGATAAAGCATGAAGCCCTTGGATGCCGCAAATGCGAGCAGGATCCTAATGGCCTCTAGTCTAGCTACACAGGCAAAAGTTTCCTCGAAGTGCGACTAGCCTAGCCTTGTTTCGAACTACAACTCCATCCTCACTCTGCTTGTTTTTGAACACCCATTTGGTCCCAATGATGTTGTGACAAGAAGGGGGCTCGATAAGCTTCCAAACTTGGTTCCTCTCGAAGTTTTCAAGTTCCTCATGCATAACATTAATCCAAGATTCATCGAAAAATGCATGAGAAACATCCTTCGGTTCAAAAGAGGCAACAAAGGCAGAGTGAAGGCAAAAAGAGGACTGTGAAATCATGTGCTGAAAAATTGGCTTAAGAATTGAATTTGCAAAATGTGTTTGTGCATGTGTTTGACAAATTGACAAGAAACAGTGTTTCTCTTCATGCGCTGGACCAAATTATCGAAAACAATAAGTTTTCCATCTGCGCCGGACCATTTTTCGCTATTGCGCCGGACCAAATCTTTGGTCCGTAGTGAACGCTTTTCGCGCCGGACCATTGGAACGTGTTTTTGCATTGGCGCCGGACCAATGTTGTTTTGGTCAGTGGTGAACGTGAATTTGACAGTTTTTACGCCGAACCAAATTTCCCTATTAGCGCTGGACCAAAATTCCAAAGCAATTGCGCCGGATCATTCCTTTGCATTAACGCCGGACCAATTCCTTGGTCCGCCGTGAACGCACTTTGAAGGCCTATTTTTACATGCACGCCGGACCAAATTTTTAGTCCGTCATGAACGGGATTTTGAGGCTTGTTTTTTGTATATGCACTGGACTAAAAACAGTAAGTTTTCTATTTACGCCGGACCAAACATTTTTTGGTCCGTCGTGAACGTGTGTTCAAACGTTTTTGAGCCGGACTAAAACTTCCAACAATAGTAAGTTTCACGTGTACGCTGGACCTTGTTTTTGGTCCGTAGTGAGTTGCGCAGGACCAAAGTTTGGTCCGACGTGAATGGATTTTCTAGGGTTTTGAATTTCCTTGTGCGTCGGACTGAAGTTTAGTCCGTCGTGAACGTGTTTGGCTCAGTTAGGGTTTTGAGCAAATTTGGAATTGAATTTGATTTGAATTTGATATTATGAAATTCGTGAGAATTTTATGATGCTTGTTTTGAAGTGGACTTTATGCAATGCTCGTGTGAGTAGTTGCATGGATTGACTTTGAGTCAAGTCGTGGACTTGTGCTCGGATTCGTTTCTTGTTTGCTCATGTGCAGGTATTGCTCGAGGGCGAACGTGGTCGATGACGGGACCGAAACTAGGTTCATGGAGGAACTGAGGTTCGGGACTAGGTTCAGGAGGAACTGAGGTCTTGGTGGTCAAGGATGTCATGCGGGACGTTCGGGCTAAGAGAATTGTGCACATGAAGAATGGTTAGTCACGTGAGTATGGCATGTGGGCCATACGCGTGCAGAGTTGTTAGTCACGTGAGTATGGCAAGGTGCCATACGCGTGCAAGAGTTGCACTCGGCCAGGTTGGGCCAAGTGGAGTTGTGTTGAATAAATACTCCTTCTAGGATTAGGAGTGGGACTCCTTCTAGGATTAGGAGTAGGAATTGTATTCAGGACTCCTTGTGCTTGCTCCTTTAAATAGGAGGGGTTGTCTCCTGTTTAGGGCATCAATCCAGACATTGAAAGCTTAGGGCTTTGTTTTAGGGTTTGTACTCTTTTGATGGGAGTACTTTAGACAAAAGAAATAAAGATCAATTCTTCCATATCCTTGCGTGCTACAATAACCACGTTGCTATAGTGTTTCCTGTTTTGGTTCTTGTTTGCATGCTTCTTCTAATTCTAGATTGGTTTTTGTTCTTTGAGTTTCATCTTGATTTGATCCATAAAAAACCTTTCTAGGGTATTGGTTTAGAGTTCCTCAAAGTTTTGTTGATTAATCTTTTGTCGTTCTTGATTAATCTACAAGTTTTAATTAGATTGATTCTCGTCATATTCTATCATAGCAAGCTTGTGAGGTTCATAACTTTTGATCTGTAAGTCCGATCGAGCTGATTCTTTTTGGGTTCGATTCGTATTGGAATCTAGTTTATTGTGTCCAAATTTTAGATCGATCCAACAGTTGGATCTCCGGCAATTCTCATTTTACCAAACGTCTATCAATCTATTTTTTGTCGAATACGAGGCAATTATTTGGTTCTATTTTGGGGTGAACTTTTAGTAGATCAAGAATTTGATTTTAGCTTCTGCACAATCATTCACCCCCCTCTGATTGCTATATTCGTATACTTCGATCTTACAAGGACAGACCCGATTTTGAGCGAGTGACACGTTCTAACAAATCACCGATCATTTGATCACGTGGATGTCGCCTTTGAATATAACGGGGAGGTCCAGAAGCAGAAGTGACATCTACTCCTCGCGTGGGAGAAGTAGGAACAGAGTCACTAGCCGCTGAAGAGTCTGAGGGTAAGGTCTGATCTCCCTGAGGTGCAGATATGGAAACTAGAGGCACCTCAGGAGCGGAAATGGAGATCGGATCAGGCAAAAAGCCTTCATCTCCGTCATCATCATCCTCAGTGAAAATAGACTGGGAAAGTGAACAAGTGCCTGAAATGTTTGGTCTAGCACCGGGACTAGCCTCATCAAAGATCACCTCACAGGTCTCTACCAGCCTACCCGAGTCTACAGCCCAAATCCTATAGCTACGGGAAGAAGTCGAGTAACCCAGAAAGATCCCGTCAGCAAAGTGTGACTCGAAGTTGTCTAGGTTCCCAGACTTCAAGAAGAAGCACTTGCAACTGAAAACATGAAAATGAGACACACTGGGTTTTCGCCCATATCTCAACTCATAGGAAGTGCGGTGCAAGTGTGCCCTAAGAAAAACTCTGTTGGTAACATGGCATGCCATAGCTACAACCTCAGCCCAAAACTTCCTAGGAGTATTGTACTCATATAGCATCGTCCTGGCCATCTCAACCATGGTCCTATTCTTCCTCTCCACTACGCCATTCTGCTGAGGGACGTATAGAGAAGAGAACTGATGCTCTATGCTTAACTTCTCACAGAAGCTACTAAAGTAGGAGTTCTTGAACTCTATGCCATTGTCACTACGGATCGCTCGTAAGGCACCTGGAATCTCAAGGGACAACCTACGGACCAGACCCCTAAAGTGTGAAAAAGACTCATCCTTCGAGGCCAAGAAAAACACCGAAGAATACCTCGAAAAATCATCGACTATGACAAGAATGTACCACTTTCCTCCCACTGACTGCACTCTAGCCGGACCAACAGTGTCCATATGTAAAAGTTGTCCTAGTGCATCAGTCATCACTCGGGTGACTGGGGGATGAGACACGGCAACCATCTTGCTATGTCGGCAAGGAGAACACACAATATCTTTGACTATCTTGAGTTTGGCCAAACTACGAATGAGATCATGGCCGCTAACTCGGGTCAAATGATCAAAGCCGATGTGACAAAGTCTCCTATGCCAGAATGAGAGATTACGGGACTTTGAAGCAAGTAAACAGTGAAGAGAGTCTCCAGAAGAAGAATAAAAATCAGCATGAAAGACTCTCTCAAAACGAGAAATCCCACAAACTAACCCTCCAGAAGAATAGAGGATCCTACAAGAGCTACTCTTAAAGCTTACCTCGAAATCGTCATCAAGAAGCTGAGAAACAGAAAGCAAGTTGTAATGCAGCTTACTAACTAAGGCAACGTTTTAAGAACAAAATGATCATTAATGCAGATGGTACATTTAGCGATGACTCTACCCGATGAAGCATCCCCAAAGGTGATCACCTCATCACCGAGAGCTCATACTAGGGAAGAAAACCAACGGGAGTCTCCGGTCATATGGCGAGAACATCCGAAGTCTATGATCCAAACCTCCCCCTTCCCTGTCCTACGGACATGAATCAAAGAGAGCGAAAAAGAGGTGTCTTAGTACTGGAACAGATCAATGCAGATCTAGGAACCCAATACTAAGGGGGTGTTTGGTAGAGCTCCAGCTCCACCAAATTCGTGGAGTTGGTGGAGCTAGGTATTCCTAGCTCCACCAGATTCGTGGAGCTGAAGTTGTGGGTATATTAAGAGTATTTAGGTGGGTCATCTTATTTACATTTTCAAATAAAATTATAAACTTAAGTCACTTTATTTCAGTCTACAAGTTTCAGTTCTGAAGTGGATCTGGGATCTGGAGCTCTGCCAAACAGGGCCTAAGTCACTCGTGCAGACGAACTAGTCACAGGAGCAGTGGAATGCAAAGTAGCGCCCCTCCGTGACTCTATTCTCACAAAAAGTCGGAATCAACTCCTGTAGGTCGTCTAGGAACAGGTGCTGGGTTGGCCCGCCGTCGTGCAAAGGCTGGCCATTCCAGTGCTGCTGCCTAGACCTCCTGTCGGAGAAAGCAAAGTCACGCCGTTGATATCTACCTCGATGGGAAGAGCGAGGAATATCATGAGGACGGCGGAAAGACTGACCACGGACAGCATTAAGGCGAAAACCAGAAGAAGAAGCTTGAAAACCAAGCCCCCTATGCTGTCCAAAAACAGGTGACTCTCTAACCTGTCTAGAAGAAGTGTGTGCCTTAGGAGCACTCAGAGTCTGGAAATGACCCTGAACACCTCTAAGGACACGAACACACTCACGCTGAGTAATCTTGGCGCGTCTAAAGCAGAAATCAGCAAGGTGTCCATCCTTTTGACAGAAGGTGCAAGTATACTTCGCCTTAGAGGCTAAGTAGCAGGTGGTGTTACCTTCTCGTCAGAGATCCTGTGGACCATTCCAGCTGACCTAAACACAGTGGTGCTCATCTGTGGAGCAACCACGATCTCTCCACTCTTAGAGGCACGCACAATAGTAGGCGGATGTGCCCATGCATGCTCAAGTGATCAAACCCTAGATCTTGATTAAATCTGCTAGTCTTGGATTGAGCTGGAGTGCTCATAAGATACTGACGCTCCCAAAAAAGTTAGGCACAAGAAGAGCAAGGGGAAGGAGTAGAAGAAGAGCCAGAAGAAGAGGATCGAACAGCGCATGCATATCCCTCCCTATACATGGCTGCCTCAATCTTGAGGGACTTGCAAGAAACACAAGGAGCATCTCTAATTCTGCTAACTTGGGCCTCTAGCTTCTTTCTAAGCTCTTTGTGGATTTTATCCACATCCTCCTTAACCCCAACACACAGCAAGCAACCATTTTGTGACTTAGTTAGTAAGTCCTTAGCAAGTTGAGCAAACTTGACATTCAAAGCATTATGTTCAAGTTTTAGTTGCTTATAGCCCTCACATGAGCTGACTGCATCCTTAGAAGCATGTGATTCAAGTTCATCATTTCTAGCAGAAAGCTTCCTAAGGTGTGAGCTCATGGCATCAATTTCAGCAAGCAGTTTAGGGCAATTATTATAAGATGCATTTGTGTGAGCATGAAGAAAGCTAGCATCAGCAGGGATAACATCAATCGGAACATTACTAGCATTCTTCAACCTAAGATCCTTAAGCTCAATAAGCACACTATCATGTAAGGTCATTAGGTTCTCCAACTCCACAAGCAATGCATCACAAAGAGTATAGCTATCAGAGTCTCGGGAGGAACATGATTTAAGTGAATATAACTCCCGAGACAAGCTATCCACCTCCTTATCTAACTCAGAACACCTCGACCTAGCCTTAGCATGAAACTTGCCTAATTTACAAAAGGCATCATTTAGCTCGTCGTAGGTGGGTTCCTCATCAGCATCGTTGAGAAGGTCGTCGTCGCTGATGCCGTTGGCGTCCACCATGAAGCACATGCCAGAGACATCCTCGCCGCCCTTCGTCTTCTCTTGCGGTTCATCCTCGCCCTCGTCGCTCTATGTCTCCGAGTTGGAGAGGTCGATGTCGTCGAGTGCGGCGAGGACACGGTGGAAGAGCTTCTTGTTCTTGGCGAAGTTGCGGTACTTCTCACGAGCTGGAGGCTTCTTGTTGCGGTTCTTATTGGTGTAGTAGTTCTTTCTTGAACCGCCTTGTACATTCTTGCCCTTCTCCAGTTTGGGACAGTTCGCTCGAATGTGGTTGGGGCCACCACATTCGAAGCAGGTGATCGTGCCACCTCTCTTCCTCTCTCTCACCCTCTTGTAGATGTTCGAAAATTTGTGAGCAACAAGTGCAAGCTCATTTTCTGGAAATCGTTCCAGAACTTCATCGCTTACGCCGCAAAGAGCAGAGAGAGAAACTCGAAGAAAAGTTAAGAGAGGGTCCAGAAGAAGAAGACCAGATGGGATTGGTGACCAAGGCCATCGATTGAGATTTCATCCTACGAGAGACGATATCAAGCTCATGAGTCTTGAGCCGGGAATACAACCCGTCAAGAGTCAAGGTTGATAGATCAGTAGAGTCCGTGATGGTGGTCACCTTCATCTCCCAGACTCTCAAATCGAGTGCTGTCAGAAAATGCCTAGCATTCTCCGAGTCAGGGTATATCTGAAGGAGAACGCGGTGCTACGCTAGCCGAAAACAAAACTTTTCTACCGCGAACACCCAGGAGACATGCGAGTCAAAGATCATGGAGCATTACCCTTGGAGCACGTTAGCAGCGGAAGTAGAGTGGGTGAAGCCTCCCCGCGTGTTCCAAAGCATTGTACGTAGTCGAACATGACGTGGTACAACTCCTCCTCATCACAGATCGCCGGCACAACAGCGTCGTTGTAGTCGTACAGCTGATGTAGCCGATTAAATCAATCAGCGCCGACGCAAGAGCGATGACGCCTCTACGGTATCCACACGTCCGGGGTGGGATCACCGCGCGCTGGTGTGCTAGCATCCACGCGTGCGGCTAGGGTTTTAGGGGTAGTGGGACGCGGTGGCGGCTAGGGCTTGTGGTGGGGAGACTGTCACTCCGCACGCCCCCACGCCTCCTTTATATAGAGTGCACTATCGAGCCTTCTGTAATAGAAGCCCACTAGGGCTCGCACTAATGGATCTTCTACAATAGAAATCCATTAAGACGCTAAAGGATCCAAATCCACATAAACCCACTAATGGATCCAATCCATTAGACATGATCCAACCCGTTAAGTGTGTGACCCATTAGGCTCATGTACAAGTCGGCCGCGGTCCCGGAAAACCCCTTTTCCAGACCACAAGTCAATAGCGGTACCTAGCAGCACATATTGACCCCCGAATGTACACAATGATCGAATCAGCTGAACCTTGATATACTCACATAGGATCCTTTTGCCACACGATATCAGTCAAGCTCAAGGCGAGAAGCGTGCCACCCTTGTGATAGCTCGACAAATTCACTCGTCAATGTAATGGATATAATTCGTAATTAACTCTTTAATCACTTTGGCATGGCCATGCACTTTTCCTTATCCGTCCACACTGAGGGGCCCAGAGATATCTCTCCCGTTATCAAGGAGGGGCAAATTGCTTATACCCTTTTGCCACCAATCGTGCCTTATAGATGTGAACGTTTCCATCGGCATCTATCTTTTTCTTAAAGACCCATTTGCACTCGATGGTTTTCACACCATCAGGCAGATCAACCAAGTCCCAAACTTGATTATCATGCATGGACTTTATTTCGGATCTCATGGCCTCCAGCCATTTCTTAGAGTCCGGTCCCACCATCGCTTCCGCATAGTTCTTGGGCTCATCATTGTCCAACAAGAAAATGTCGCGTTGTTCTGTAGCGAGGAACATATACCTCTCGGGAGCGTAGCTTGCCCTTGTAGACCTTCATGGGACTGGTGCCTCTTCCATCAGTTCTGCAACGTTTTGCATCTCCTCATGTGGATCATTGGGAGCTGAAACATTTTCAGATGTTTCCCGAATTTCTTCGAGTTGCACCTTGCTCCCACTGGCTCTTTTGAAAAACTCTTTTTCCAAAAAGACACCATTCCAGGCAACAGACACTTTGCCCTCCTCCCGGTTATAAAAGTAATACCCTACAGATCTTGGGTACCCCCACAAAGAAACACGTGTGATTTGGCGTGGAGCTTATCTGACATCGAATGTTTAGCATAAGCCTCACAACACCAAATCTTTAGGTAAAACAAATCGGGACGTTCCCTTTCCACATCTCATATGGTGTCTTACTTATGGATTTCGATGGAACCCTATTTAAGGTGAACGCAACAGTATCTAGAGCAAGTCCCCAAAGAGATAACGGAAGATCAGTTTGACTCATCATAGATCGAACCATGTCCAACAGAGTTCGATTCCTTCGTTCAGACACGCCATTCATCTGAAGCGTCCCTGGCGAAGTCAATTGTGAAACAATTCCACAACTCTTAAGATGATCATTAAACTCATGGCTCAAATATTCACCTCCATGATCAGATCGCAGAAATTTGATTGTCTTGCCCAAATGATTTTGTACTTCATTCTGAAACTCCTTGAACTTTTCAAAAGATTCAGATTTATGCTTCATTAAATAGATATAGCCATATCTAGTAAAGTCATCAGTAAAAGTAATGAAGTACTGAAATCCACCTTTGGCCACAACGCTCATTGGTCCACATACATCCGTATGTACTAAAGCCAACAATTCACTGGCCCTCTCACCTGAACCAGTGAATGGCGTCTTAGTCATCTTGCCAAGTAAACAAGATTCGCATGTGTCAAATGATTCGAAATCAAATGAATCAAGAAGACCATCTCTATGGAGCTTCTGCACGCATTTATCAATTATGTGGCCTAGGCGACAATGCCATAAATAAATGCGATTAAAATCATTTGTTTTGAGCCTTTTAGCATTAACATTATAGACAAATTTATCTTCAAGTTCTAGCACATATAGCCCATTCAATAATGGACAATGACCATAGAGCATACCATTGAAATAAATTGAACAACGTTTGTTCTTTATTACAAAATCAAAACCATCTTCTTCCAAACATGAAGAAGAGATAATGTTTCTGCTCAAAGCTGAAATGTAATAACAATTATTCAATTCCAAAACTAATCCTGAAGGTAACGATAAGGGATAAACGCCAACGGCCACTGTAGCAACCTTTGCGCCATTGCCGGCGCGAATTTCCACTTCACCACTTGCACAACTTCTAGTCCTTCTTAGCCCCTGCAACGATTTGCAAGTGTGAATCATCGATCCGGTATCAAATACCCATGACTCGTTAGGACAAGTGGCAATATTAATTTCTATAACATTAATACCTGAAGTGGAAGCCAAAGTTCCATTCTTTTTATCCTCCAGATATTTCTTGCAGTTTCTACGCCAATGACCAGGTTTATGGTAGTAGTGACATTCATCGGAAGCAGCAGGACCACCCTTGGTCTTACCATCATGCTTAGATTTTGGGTTCGAGATCACATCCTTACCCTTGCCTTTTGCCCCCACGCATCCTTTTCTTACCACCATCCTTTTGGACCATCATTACATGCTTATTGCTTTTCTTGATGCTTTCCTCTGCTGTCTTAAGCATCCCATGCAGTTCAGACATATTTTTCCTCCATGCCATTCATATGAAAGTTCATGATGAAAGGCTTGAAGCTTACGGGAAGCGACTGGAGAATCACATCAGTGGCTAACTCTTGGCTTAAGGGGGAGTTCAGTTTCTCCAAGTTCTCAATGTAAGCAATCATCTTGATCACATGAGGACTCACCGGACTACCTTCAGTTAGCTTGCACACAAACAGAGCTTTTGAGATCGAGAATCTCTCAGCCCTAGCTTGGTTCTCAAATATGCTACGAAGGCTTGTGATCATAGCATAGGCATTCATGTTCTCATATTGCTTCTGAAGCTCAGAGTTCATTATAGCAAGCATGAGACAGCCAACATCAACCTCATCATTGACATGCTTATCATAAGCACGTCATTCAGCAGCAGTAGCATCACCAGCTAGTTCCTCAGGATATGGCTCCTCAATGACATACTCCTTTTTCTCTTGCTTGAGAACAATTCTCAAGTTACGATACCAATCAATGAAATTTGTTCCAGAGAGCTTCTCTCTCTCCAGAATCGATCGCAAGTTAAAACCAGAGTTATTGACAGTATTAGGATTGGTATCTCGCAAAAACTCGAACCAAGATTGCCTAGTGGATTGGGATATGATCTAAGTGAAGACTCATCCAATCAATCTCTCATCCTTTGTAACAAGAACCAGAAGCAAGTAGAAGGAGATGATATAAATCCAACTTGCGAAAAGTAAATTGCGAGAATGTAAAAAATGAATTTAAATTGCGTAATGTAAAGACATAATGTAAATGCGGAATTTAAATATAGAAATGGAGAGAATGTTTTTGTATTTCTTTTCATTGGAAGATTTTACACAGCCTCACTTCATGTGGGAAAAGCTCAAAGGAGCACCAAAATCTTCAGGGAGGAAGGCTACTTCTCCCCCTCTATTTATAGTGTTCTCGGATCAATTCTCACCCTTGGATGTATTGCTTCAATCCTAAGCTAACTTCCAAGGGCCAAAATTTGATCCCACACTTTCACACACATGGGTTACACTGATGCACTCTTATACAAGCTTTCACAAAGCATCTTTAAGTGATCAGTTCAACAACCCCTCTCAAAAGCTAACTTGACCACTACTTTAAGTCTAAAGACCAACAACCCACTGGTCTTCTAGACTAAAAAGACTTCAAGATTAGCAGCCACTTTGTCCCCTTGCCTCCTTGGACTGCACTGGCTCCATCTTCGGCCATCTTCTGGCCTTCTACGGCCATCTTGAACCTCCGGCAACCCTTGCGTAGTTCCGATCATCTCTCGCCCCACCATAGCCACCAAACAGAGCTCTGCATCATCACAGACAAGGAAAACACATTACATAGTATTGCTTAAAAATAATATTCCTTAATCATCAAATAACAACGCTCAACAGAGCACACAACATTTACGACGGACCACTTCAGAACTGCACTGTTCCAAGACAGCAGAACTCTTTCTGATTTTTTATGATTTGTTCTGCTACTCAAATGAAAAACTTGTCAACACGAAAAAGATGCGTCTTAAAATTCTACACAACTTTCATGTAGACCACATAATTTTTCGAGCAACTGAAGACCACTAAAAACATGAATTACAACACGCAGTCAAAGTTGGTCCACCGTAAACATGAAAAAACAGTCCAGCGCAAACGTGAAGGCTTCCCGATTTTCTATAATTTTTTCTGTTGCTCAA
The DNA here is from genome assembly GCA_036346355.1 of Rhipidocladum racemiflorum. Taxonomy (NCBI): domain Eukaryota; kingdom Viridiplantae; phylum Streptophyta; class Magnoliopsida; order Poales; family Poaceae; genus Rhipidocladum; species Rhipidocladum racemiflorum. Next base: position 80,796,369 of record CM070573.1, on the reverse strand, counting down.
ATGAGAAACTCGTAAACATGAAAAAGATGCGCCTAGAAAATCTCTACAACTTTTATGTAGACCAAATAATTTTTCGAGCAAGGGAAGACCTCAAAAAATGCAAATTACTGCCGATTGTTGAAGTTGGTCAGACGTACACGTGAAACTCTCTGTTTCACAACTCTCTTGTTCCGGCGCAAGTGTGAAACTATCTGTTTTCACAATTCCCTTGGTCCGGCGCAAATGCAAAACCAATTACCCTCGGTCCGGCGCATACACAAGTCATTTCTAACCCGGTTCGGCGCATCCTATCATGACAGTACAAATCAAAATGCTTCTAATTTAAAATCTATTTCATATCCAAACTCAAACTTGAGTTAACCTATCTCAAATAATGTCAAATACTCATCACTAACATGGATGGACCTCCACATGGTCCTTCAGGGGCCCTACCCCTGAACTGACTTGGTGCTTGCATCCTCTGTTGTTGAGCCTTCCTTTTTCTGGTGTCTTCAAGGTCATTGCGGGTCTCCTCAGAAATGATTAACTTGTCCACCATAGAGGAGAGGTCTTTGAAGTTGATTGCTGAGATATGGAACCTTAAATTCTTTTGCAGGCCTTCAAAGAACCTTTCTATCGTTTTAGCTTTAGTGTCCACCTCACCAGGTGCATAGCGTGACAAGAGGTTGAACTGGTGAAGGTACTCTACCACCATCCGTCCTCCTTGGTGAAGAGCAAGGAATTCCCTTCTTTTTTATGCCATTAATCCTGCTAGTATGTGGATCTTCCTAAAGGCTTCTTCAAAGTCTTGCCACGTGATTTCTTGTCCATTTTTCATTGCTTGAAAATTTAGCCACCAAGCTGTTGCTTGTCCTTGTAGTTGATGGGATGCGTAAAGAACTTTTTCCTTATCGGTGCATTGAATCGTGTCCAGCTTCCTTCGGATATCTCTGATCCAGTCGTCGGCTGATAGGGGTTCAGTTGATATCGAGAAGATGGGAGACCTAGTTTTCTAGAAGTTAGACCATCTATATCCTTCTATATTTCCTTCTTGTCCGTTTAAATTTCCCTGAGGGTAACCTTGTGGTCCTGCAGTTAACTGTTCCAATATCTTTTCCATTATTTGTGTCTCATGTCTTTCAGCTTGATACACTGTTCCTCTCCATCATGGCCAGGACTTGGGCTAAGTCAACTGGTGTTCCCACTGATTCTGCATCACTGCCTTGCTGGTTGTGCTGGGATCCTGCTCCAAAGTCTCCCATGGTCTTAATTTCTGATTTTCTTTTCGGTCTGCAGCAGGTTTTGACGAAAAGCAGAAGGTGACTGAGAATTAGGGCATGAGGCGAGAATAGAATGAATAGATGAGGGCTCAGACGAAAAGAAGGAATTCTTTTGAGTGGGCGAAAATACATAGATATTAAGGCAAATACAATTAGGTTAGAGATAGAGAACGTAACATTTTATATAATATGGATTGTGCACAAAACCGTTTTAAGGTTTGGTACAATCCATTTTACATTACAAAAACCTACTACAAAAGAGAGCACACTCTACGACTAGCGGACCTAATTACGGCTGACGGCGTCGAGCAGTTGTCCGCGAAGATCGGTGATCCATCATACAAACAGCGAGGATTTTGAAGTTTAGTTGAGCAAGAAAAACTTAAAACAAACCTGTCGGGACACGAATTTGCAAATCCGGACCCTTTGTGTATTCAGCACTAGTCCAGAATCACGCTAGTGCACACAATCTCAACATTGGTAAATATCATAATCATACTCAACGAAAGTGTAGAGTACTTTATTTAATTAGCCAAACTGGTTGCTTGACCTTATGGCCAAGTTACAAAAGTACGCCTAGCAGGGCGAAGTCTTATTGAAAGAAATAACTGCAACGAAATAAAAGATCATCGTGGCGCCACTCAGTATACCACAGGCAACTGACTGGGCTCGCTCCCTAGGTAGACGGCTCCTCCTGAAAGTCTTCTTCCGTAGCTGGCGTTGCTTCTTCTTCAACAGATGTTGTATTTTGCAAGGGGTGAGTACTTGGTACTCAACAAGTCATGCACATAATGCAAAGCTAATATTCTACATGCATGGCTCATTACAAAGGATGGCTAACGGGTTTATTTGCAGTAAAGCAACAATTGTAAATTCAGTAATAGATTGCAAAGCCGTAAAAACAATAATATGTAGAGTACTTTCACAATGATTTCACAAGTAAAGCATTTTCCAGTTCTAAGTCCAATTCACCATTCCAAACCAAGTTATTTTCATGAAAGTCTAACCTTTGACTGTAATTCCCGAGTAGTGTCCAATACCGCGGACTCGGCTATTCGAATAGATTTTACACTCTGCAGAGGTTATGCACTTTACCCACAAGATACAGTCAAACACCACAAAGGCGAGAGTCCGTAACAAAGTCTTTCGGAAGCCTTTAACTGTACAAGTGGACCCTTCGGTTGTTGCGCACTAACCCTTCCCTTAGCAAAGGCGAAGTCTAGACCAACCAACCGTTAGATGGGTACCTAGCCACAGCCCCGGTACGCTCCCCCGTACAACTACACAAAAGGTATAGTTGACACCCCGAGGTTCCACAAGCAAGTTATTAGCAACTTATTTGACTAGGTCTGTCCCATCCCAGACATGTGGTTGCATGTTTGACCCAATTCAAAGGCTTGCAAGGTTAGGTCCTTAGGGTGACCAAGGCAAGACTACCAAAGAACCAAAACGACTTTCCCGGTGCCTCTCATGACCCACCAGATCATTCATGCCACTTGCCCCGGTCTAAAGCAATTATCAACCCCCAGTTGATTACCATGCACCACGTGCCATCAACATCATCATTAATAACATATGACACTTCTCAAAAACATGTTCCATATCTCATTTGGTCAATATTAATATATGATACTCCAAAATCATGTCATAACTACGTGGCAGGTCTAAGCATTATACTACATCCGTCTAATTACCCTTGTTGGCGATGTAATAATGTCCAACTATTTAAACCAAGCTAGGGTGACAAGGGTTCATGGCATACAATTATTTATGTCAAGGTGGTATACATCAAATTGGCATTTAACTAATTCCTAGAATTAAACAAAGTATTTTCTAATTAAATAAGCATGCAATAGTTTGAATCAAATTAATTTTCAAAAGTGGGAACAACATGATCAAAGCATAACTTGCCTTCAAAAAAATTAATTTTCAAAAGTGGGAACAATATGATCAAAGCATAACTTGCCTTCAAAAAGTACTTGTTCAGGCTCTTGAGCTGGCTCCTGGGTCAAAACTTCACCTTCGAAGCCTTCGGGCACATCAACGTCTACTCGTAACGTGCACAAATAGCAATAAAATAAATAAACAGTAGACAAAAGTTTCTAAAAATTCAAATAAAATTCACCATTAAATAGAGCTCAATTTTACAAAAATTTAGGAATTAGAATCGTCCCAATTGGAGTTAAAACGCAAAAGTTATAAGCATTTGAAGTTTAAAAATATATTTAAAAAGAATAAACCGAATTATTGAAATTATTTTTATTCGAAAATTAATTGTGACGTCATCACTGACACGTGGACCAATCACAGAGTGACACGTGTCCCCGCTGACGTCAGCCTGGATGACGTCCCTGATGACGTCACCATGCCACGTGGCACGCTCAGGCGTGTCCACGTCAGCTCGGTGCACGGGCTCGGTCCACGCGCTCGGCTTGGTCTACGGTGAACCCGGCGCATGGATCAATGCAGCTGACACGCGGGTCCCACCTGACAGCGAACTCGTGTTCGGTGTGGCTGACACGCGGGTCCCACCCATCAGTGGGTCGTGTGCACAACTGCTGGCTTGGTTCGGTGCGATCTGGACCGTCCATTCAAAAATTTACGGCTCGAATCACACCCACGTTGCGGCAGATACCGGCGACGTGGCATGACCCGGGCGGCGACATGTGCACGCCTCTGCACCGTTGGATCTAAATCCAACGGTTGAGAGCAGATCTAACAGTACCGGTACGAATCCACGCAGTTTAATCCCACCTGTCCAAAACCGATCCAACGGCTGAGATTAGATCTAAACACACGCGGGAGCATGCGCCACGTAGCACGTCCCGGCACACGACGCGTGCGCATCGTGACCCTCGGATCACAATCTAACGGCTACGATCGGATCTACCCGCAGCAGTAAATCGCTACGTGGCCTAATCCTACACGTCCAATTTAGATCTAACGGTCAGGATTAACAACGTCAAAATCTACATGATCTGATCTGACCCACACGATTAAGATCCTACGGTTGATAACAAGTTCAACCGGTTGAACTAGATCTAATCCCCTCCGCACAATTCTAATCCAACGGCCGAGATCTACTCTAATCCTAGGGTTCTGGTTAATCAATCTACGTTGATCTACGACTACGGAACAGGGCGACGTGGACTCACCGTGGCAGTAGGATCTCGATCGGACGGCGGGCGATGCTCGCGAACCCTAATGTCGACGCGGTGGCGCTGGCTTGTCGGACTCGGGGAAGACGACGATCGCAATGGCGCTTCAGTGCCTTTCCGGCGAGAAGAAGGCCTCCCCCTGCTGCGCCTTGTCGGACTCGAGAAGAAGACAACCTTCAATCCGGTGTTGGCCATCACGTTCCCTTCAAGCGGTTAAGCCTTCGAGAAGGTCAAGCTCTGATACCAATTGAAAAGATGAGAAAGTTGCCTAGAGGGGAGGGGTGAATAGGCAATTTAAAAATTAAACTAAATTTGTCGCAGCGGAAAGAGTATCGGAACTTCCGGTGTTGGATCGGAACTTCCGATGTAATCGGAACTTCCGATACCAGTTCGGAATGTCCGATCGACTTTTGACACGGATAATTAACAACTGACAAAAATGAACTTGAGAAGCAATCTAAGAAGGTTAGATCAAGGTAATAAAGAAAAGGCTTGAGTAAAGTAATTGTAAAGACACGGATTTGTCCCCGGAGTTCGGATTCTTGAGGGAATCCTACGTCTCCGTTGAGGAGGCTCCAAAGAGCCGGGTCTCTTCCAACCCTTTCCTCCCAAACCTCGGTCACACTTGAGGCTTGGATCCACTATTTGGTTCCTTTCCTTTCGGAGGCGGAGCCGGCCTTCACAAACTTCTCACGGCGTCCCACAATCTTTGGGAGCTCGTGAGCGACACCTAGCCGTCTAGGACTCCTTCAACCTCCAAGAGTAATAAATGCACGTTGATCGATCTTGGAGGAACACTCTAATGCTCAAGATGAATGACACTTGCTTTCCACTTCAAACTCTAGATCTCAACTATTGTCCTCACTCTCTAGATGATCCCTAAGATCAAAAAGGAGGACTCAAGAGAAGGCTAGAAAGTGCTCAGAGTGCTCTAGAGTTCTGCTAGCATGAGTGTGTAACCCTCAAATGAGAAAGGAGTGGGGTATTTATAGATTCTTGCAAAAAACTAGCCGTTATACACCCACTCAGCTGCATATCGGAACTTCCGATGTCAACATCGGAATGTCCGATATGTGCAAACTTTCAGAACTCGGCGCCTTTGCAACGGTCGAAATAAGTGCATCGGAACTTCCGATGCCTGCATCGGAACTTCCGATGTTCCCAGAAAGGCACTTGACAAATGCTTCTAAGTCCATATCGGACTGTCCGATATAAACATCGGAACTTCCGACTTAACATCGGAATGTCCGATCCAATATATCGGAATGTCCGATAATTCCAGAGAGCTCCCTTTTTCAGGTTTGAACACATCGGAACTTCCGATGTCAAATATCGGAACTTCCGATATTTACAGAGAGCACCCTAGAAAGCTTCACAACGTATCGGAACTTCCGATCGAAAATATCGAAACTTCCGATGCATCTTTCACGCATCGGACTGAAGCAAGCATGCACATCGGAATGTCCGGTCACATCGGAACTTCCGATGTAATATCGGAATGTCCGACTTGAACTTTGATAAAAACACATTCCGGTGCATGCGCGGTGACTTAGGGTCTCAACAAGGATTAAAGTAACATTCATCTGAGCATAGAGACTACCCTAGATCATTTACGATGCATCCCCCTTAATAGTACGGCATTCCTACGACACAAAACATAGAAAATAAGAATACAATGCCGTTTTACTCGCTTATGTTCGTTTGAGGGTATCCTTCGCATGTAGAAGATCTCACATTTAACCTTTTACCTGCTCACAAGCTCATTGAAGACATTAGTCCCTTTAATCGTTTGTCATTAATCAACCAAAACCAATTTAGGGGCCTAGATGCACTTTCAATCTCCCCCTTTTTGGTGATTGATGATAACTTGATTAAAGCTTACAATTAAAAGGATATAATGAAAGATTTGTATAGGTTTAGCTCGCCCTGAGGATGTGCATTGAATAGGAAAAGATCGCGAATGCACAATTTTGAAAAGAATTTTGCAGGAGCTCCCCCTAAAACTGAGCATATAATGAAACAAACAATATGGAGGCTAATATTTGAATAACCAACAATAAAAACATCCATACTATCAAGAGTAACAATCATCCATCATTGCATAAGTAAAGCAGTAAGTAGCAACAAGTCCCAAGTTCACAAGAGCAAAGTTTGGCAAACAACGCTAAACAAAGGACGCTAAACGAAGGATGATAATAAACGAAGTAAGCTTTCTCCTCTCCCCCTTTGGCATCAAGCACCAGAAAGGAAACAAAAAGGAGAAAGAGAGAGAGAGAGAGAGCTAGTCCGACTCCTCAGAAGCAGCATCAGAGCCAGACTCCTCATCGTCCTCGGACTCATCTGAAGCTGCAGGCGCTGGAGCAAAAGGATCTTCAATTTCTTCTTCGCTGTCCTCATCCTCTGAACACTCCAGATTTAGATGCCTCTTAATATCCTTGAGTCTCTTGGTGTTCTTCTTGTGCGCTGCTGCATTGTGCACAGGACAAAGATAGACTTCAAAGCGCGGAGAATAGGAGAGGATGATCCACTGGAGACTGCAGCAGGAGGAGCAGTGGCGGAGGAGGAGGCACCTCTGGTGGAGACACGACTAGCAGGCTGAGCTGGGGCCTTAACTGCCCTGATCTGTACTCCAGTGTGCCTAGCATCATACTCAAAATGCTGGTGAGTTATGTGCTCAATCATATGCATGATGAAAGGAGCATAACCACAGCTTCTCTTTGGCTCCTGAGCAGTCAAACGGATCTCATTCCAAATGAAATCGAACACATCAAAAGGACGCATTCCATCTCGCATCCTACTCAGCAGATTTCTTGTATAAGACAGAACATGAGAGGCATCACCTTCTTTGGGAGCAAGCGTCTTCCTAAAAAGCCTGTTGAGACAGGCAAAGAAAGGCTTCATGCCTTTTGTGCTTCCTTCCTCAAAGTCTGCATCTTCATCATAAAGAAAGTTCAGGTTGGAGGCACCGAGAGAAGCTTCATTGTGAATCTGATCTTTGTCACGACTGTCAGCTTCGGTGAATCCAAGACATCGAGCAAACTGAGTATAGGTAATCTCATACCATGCTCCTTCTGTCATCCAATGCAAGGTGGAGACTCTGTCCCTGGAGATATACAAAGTGGAGTAGAACGGAGCAATGATCTCAACGTTCCAATCGTGCTGAAAACTCATTATCCTCTTTGTCCCAGTTCTCTCACAAGCTGCAATGACCTCAGTGAAAGTGGCATCATCAGCTGCAGCCATGTAATCCCAGTCGACCCACTGCATCAGAATGACTGGATTCTTCCTAGTCAAAATGACAGACTCATAGAAGTCTTGCTGGAAGAAAGTCCAAGCGATAGTCGATCGAAGCGTATACGCCCTTGGGTTCTGCTCTCTGGCTTCGCGCACTTTGGAGGCTTTCCCTTTGTAGCTCATTGGTTTCCTCTTGAGACGAGGATTCCTCTCTGCCTGTCTGAGCTTTGGCACCCCTCTGTCTGGGATTTGCTGAGATTGAGAAGCTCCTGCCACAGCTTTGCCCTTCCTAGAAGGCAATGGCGCTCCTCGAGGTACATTCACGGTCTGAGCAGGAGGATCAGGTGGAGGATCACTGATCGTAATGCCTGCGCCTCCACTGCCTCTACCTCTGCCTATACCCGCAGTCTTTTTGGTTCTAGCTCCTGTCGGAGTCTGCCTTGGCCTCTTTGCGCCTACCATTGCTGGGTCCTTTGGGGGCTGGGAGCCACCTTGACTGGGATCCATTGATCTAAGGAAAAGAGTGGAATCGATTAAGCTTACGAGAGAAACAACATTGGTTTGGTTTTCATTCTGTTGACATCGGAAGTTCCGATTTCATATCGGAAGTTCCGACATGAGGTCGGAAGTTCCGATATTTTCGATCGGAATGTCCGATGTCTACGGATTTCAACCAACACAGTATTTCTCCCAAACCAACCGATGGAAAGAGATGAAACTTGACAGTAATGAACCAAAGGAATAGATGAACAAGTTTACCGAAACGATTTCTCAAAAAGATGCCCTAGATCCAAAAGGAAAGAATTGAGCCCTAGGGTTTACCTCACGAAGAACACGGAGAAATCGTGCGGAGAGGAGGGTCCTCTACAAGATGAAGTCCTTCCCAGGCGAAGATCGGAAGTTCCGAGAGGTCGGAATCTCCGATAACGGCAAAAAGACGAAAAGGGAAGGAGAGGCCAAAGAGACAAGAAGGAGAGGACAAAAGAAAGTGAAAGGGTACGGTCGCTTTCTTAAGTGCGGAGGAGACATCATAAGTTCCGATATGACATCGGAAGTTCCGATGTGGAAAAACTACCAGACATCGGATATTCCGATGATTGGATCGGATGTTCCGATGTGCTGATTTTTCCAGCAAACAGAGAAAGAAACAAGGAATTGAGTGAAGTCTGAAAACTCTGAGTCATGTGAACTTAAGGAGGATCACTCCACTTGTCATCAGCAAGCATCCAGGCAATCAAAACTATGATTACAAGTGGATTGATCCGAGATTAAGATCCAACAAAAACATTTTGAAGTTCACTCAATAAGTTTTTTTTAATCGTTTTGTTTCGAAATTGAGCTAATTAGCAGCAGTCAATGAGTGCAATCTTTCAAGACACATTCCGATAGTCTAGGACATTTAGCTCACTTCTAAGCTCGCAAAAGCGTTTCTCATCTAGAGGTTTGGTAAAGATATCGGCCAATTGTTTTTCGGTTCTCACATAGGTAATATCTATATCTCCCTTAAGAGAGTGATCTCTAAGGAAGTGGTGTCGGATGTCTATGTGCTTGGTCTGGGAGTGTTGAACGGGATTGTTGGCTATTTTGATCGCACTCTCATTGTCACATAAGAGTGGTACCTTTTCCATATTAAATCCAAAATCCTTCAAGGTTTGCCTCATCCATAACAATTGTGCACAACAACTTCCTGCGGCAATGTATTCGGCTTCCGCGGTGGATAGAGCCATTGAGTTTTGTTTCTTTGAGGACCAAGACACTAGTGATCTACCTAGAAATTGACAAGTCCCCGAAGTGCTTTTTCTATCCACTTTGCAACCAGCATAATCAGCATCTGAATAACCAATCAAATCGAATTTTGATCCTTTAGGATACCAAAGCCCTAGACTAGGTGTGTGAACTAAATATCTAAGAATTCTTTTCACGGCTACTAGGTGGCACTCTCTCGGAGCGGCTTGAAATCTTGCACACATACACACACTAAGCATAATATCAGGCCTAGATGCACACAGGTAAAGCAATGAACCTATCATGGATCGATATACCTTTTGATCCACCACATTACCTTCTTCATTTAGGCCAAGATGTCCATTTGTCGTCATGGGTGTATGGATTGGCTTGGCGTTCTCCATGTCAAACTTGTTAAGCATATCTTTTATGTACTTTGTTTGGCATAAGAATGTACCTTCCTTGAGTTGCTTGATTTGAAATCCTAGGAAGAATTTCAACTCACCCATCATTGACATCTCGAATCTCTTCGTCATCAACCTACTAAACTCTTCACAAAAGTTTTTATTAGTAGACCCAAATATAATGTCATCGACATATATTTGGCATACAAATAGGTCATTATCAACATATTTTGTGAAGAGAGTAGGATCCACTTTACCAATTTCAAAGCCCTTTTTAATAAGAAAATCCTTAAGGCATTCATACCATGCTCTAGGTGCTTGCTTAAGCCCATAGAGCGCCTTATGGAGTTTGTAGACATGAGTAGGGTTCTTGTGGTCCTCCATCCCCGGCGGTTGTTCAACATAGACTAATTCGGCGATTGGACCATTTAGGAATGCACTCTTGACGTCCATTTGATAAAGCTTAAAATCATGGTGAGTAGCAAATGCAACCAATATATGAATTGATTCTAATCTAGCAACGGGAGCATAAGTCTCACCAAAATCCAAACCTTCAATTTGAGTGAATCCTTGAGCTACCAACCGAGCCTTATTTCTTGTAACAACTCCGTTCTCGTCTTGTTTGTTGCGGAAGACCCATTTGGTTCCTATCACGTTTTGATTAGGTCTTTCCATAGTGACCACACTTTGTTTCTAACGAAGTTGTTAAGCTCTTCATGCATTGCCATCACCCAATCCGGATCCTTCAATGCATCTTCTACCTTCAAAGGTTCCAAAGTAGACACGAAAGAGTAAAATTCGCAAAAATTAGATACTCTTGAGCGTGTAGTTACCCCCTTTTGGATGTCACCGAGAATGTTATCGACGGGATGATCTCTTTGGACACTTTGATGCACTCTTGGGTGCGGCATTTGAGACGTTTGTTGAATTGGCTCATTATCTTCAATTTGATCATCCTCCAGTAATTTGCTTGGACTATCTTGAGGAATGTCTTGACTTTGGCTTGAAGTAGGAGGCTCTACTTGTGTAGATGAATTATCTTGGTGCACCTTTTCTTGCGGTCTTACTTCACTTATTGCCATCTTCTTGATTGCAATGCTTGGCTCTTCCTCATTTTCTAACACATTCAAATCAACTTGCTCTACTTGAGAGCCGTTAGATTCATCAAATGTCACGTCTCTCACTATTTCAACACAACCCGAGGTTTTGTTGAAAACACGATATGCGTAAGCATTTGATCCATATCCTAGCAAGAAACCTTCATCGATCTTTGGAGCAAACTTTGAGTTCTTGGGCTTCTTGTTAAGAATAAAGCATTTACTACCGAAAACTCTAAAATATGAAACATTTGGTTTGTTACCGGTGAGGAGTTCGTATGCCGTTTTCTTCAATATCTTGTGGAGATATAATCGGTTGATGGCATGACAAGCGGTGTTGACGGCTTCCGCCCAAAATTGATCGGAAACCTTGTATTCATCAAGCATTGTCATTGCCATCTCAATTAACGTCCGGTTCTTCCTCTCCACCACGCCATTTTGTTGAGGAGAATATGGAGCAGAGAATTCATGCTTGATCCCTTCTTCATCAAGAAATTATTCAACTTGAGAGTTCTTGAATTCGCTTCCATTATCACTTCGAATCTTCTTGATCTTCAACTCGAATTCATTTTGGGCTCTTCTTGCAAACTTCTTGATTATCCCTTGTGTTTCACTTTTCTCTTGCAAAAAGAATACCCACGTGAAGCGTGAAAAATCATCGACTATGACTAAACCATATTTGTTACCTCCGATGCTTATATAAGCAACGGGTCCGAAGAGGTCCATGTGTAGAAGCTCCAATGGTTTTGTCGTCGTCATGATATTCTTTGCGGGATGACGCGCTCCAACTTGCTTTCCGGCTTGACAAGCGCTACAAATCCTATTTTTCTCAAACTCAACATTCGTTAGTCCAATGATGTGATCACCCTTTAGAAGCTTGTCAAGGTTCCTCATGCCAACATGAGCTAGCCGGCGATGCCACAACCAACCCATGCTAGACTTTGCCATCAAGCATGTTTGAAGTTTAGCGCTATTTGAATTGAAATCAAGCAAATAGAGCTTACCCTTCAAATATCCTTTAAAAGCAATTGAGGAATCGTCTCTTCTAAAGATGGTCACATCCACATTAGTAAATAGACAATTATAACCCATCTCGCAAAGTTGCGACACGGATAGCAAATTGTAATTTAAAGACTTAACTAGCAAGACATTTGATATTGAATGATCATTAGAAATAGCAATTTTACCTAGTCCCATTACCTCACCTTTACCATTGTCACCAAACACAATATTTTCATATTGTGACCCTTTCTCATCAAAAGATAAGAACATTTTCTTTTCTCCGGTCATGTGGTTTGTGCAACCACTATCAAGCACCCAACTTGATCCACCGGAGGTATAATCCTACAAGAGTACATTAGACCTTGTTTTTAGGTACCCAAATCTTTTTGGGTCCTTGCATGTTAGTGATTAAAACCTTCGGTACCCACAACTTCTTCTTACTCTTTTCACTAGAGTTGTGGGCACCGACAAAATGAGCAATCACTTTACCACGGTGATTTCTCTTCAACATATAGGATGCATAGTGAATGGAATGAGATGTATGATGTTGAGGATACTTCTTTGGTTCTTGCCCGGTCAAAATGACTTGTGTGGTGGTCAATGGTTGGTTGTCATTTCCTTTGACAAAGTTAATGCATTCTTTACCTTTTACCACCACACGGTCATTTCTTTTGCACTCATACTTATCATATCCTAGCCCTTCTTTATTTTTGTTTCCACGACTGTTGATTGTCTTGTAGAGGGCGTCCTTGGATTGATAAGTCTTGATGCAACCATACTTTACCAAAGCATTCAATCTCTCGTTTTTCCCTTTTTAATACTTGCACAAGTTGGGAATTAGTAGAGCAAGCATTAATATCAACATTATAGCAACGAGAGCAACCATTACTAGTGGAAGGAATAGAAGCCATTGAAGAATTAATAATTGGAGAGTTGAGGTCATTAAGAGACTCAATTTTCACCTCAAGAGCTTGAAGATTGTTTTCCAAGCTAATAACATTCTCTTGAAGCGATTCATTTGAACTCTTAAGGATCGTAATTGAATTGTTAGCCAAATCAAGATCTTTGGTTAGCAATTCAATTTTCTCCTTTTCCGTTGCGAGGAGCTTTTCAAAAGCAAGATTTCTTTTCTTTTCACAAATTAGCAATTCTTCTTGCTTTTCAAGAGTCTCCTCTTGGCTATCTATTCTTTTCAATAGTTTATTGATTTTTGCAATGGTAGACTTGTTTAAGTTGCAAAATAAAGCATTATCATCATTATCGCTCTCTAATTCACTATCACTACTAGGGGGTTTGGTTTTAGCCATTACCTTGCGCCCTTTGGCCATAAGCAAATAGGCGCGTCGTGGTCGGAGTCGTTGTCGCTCAATTCCCCGAATAGTGACTTTGTCGGTGGAGTGGCTTATATGGCGAGGGTGGCGACTCCTTCATCATCGGTGTCGGAGTCGGAGTCGTTTGAATCCCATTCTTCTCCAATGTGAGCTCGCCCCGAGTACTTCTTCTTGTACGTCTTGTTCTTCTTGAGCGGCTCACTTTTCTTGTTCTCATTTGGGTTGTTTTTCTTCTTTGGACAATCGGCGATGAAGTGTCCAACTTCACCGCACTCATAGCAAGCCCTCTTTGTGTTTGTTCTTCTTCTTGATTTGTCGTTGTAGTTCTTCTTGTATTTGCTTGAACCATCATACTTGAGGAATTTTTTGAATTTTCTTACAAATAGAGCCAAGTCTTCTTCGTCTTCGCTCTCATCTTCCTCTTCATCACTTGAGGTTGATTCTTCCTTCCTACTTGCCTTCAAGGCTATTTCCTTTGTTCTTGAGCTCGAACTTTGCTTGGCAAGATTTTTTACTTCCTTTGCTTCCTCTTCCATGAGCTCGTGTGAGAGAATTCTACCGAGCACATCATTTGGAGTGAGCCTTTTGAAATCTTTTCGCTCTCATATAAGTGTTACGAGAGTCGAATTCCTTGGAGCAAAGGCCCTCAACATTCTCTTCACCACGACATGGTCCGTCATATCCTTGCTTCCAAGCCCTCGGATCTTGTTCACAAGGATCATCAAGCGATCATACATTTGTTGCGGAGTTTCATCATCATTCATTACAAACCTCCCCAACTTTCCTTCAAGTAACTCAATCCTTGATTCCCTCACACTTGATGTTCCTTCGTGAGCTACTTGGAGTGTGTCCCATATCTCTTTGGCTTCTTCTAGACCGTCAACCTTGTTGAATTCTTCGGGACTCAACGCTCCAAGCAAAACACTCGCGGCTTGTGCATTTCGGTGGATATTTTGTTCTTGTTGCGGTGTAGCTCCATGTCGTCTTCTGGCATGTCTAAACCTGTACACACAATCTTCCAAACACTAGGATGGAGAGACATTAAGTGCATTTTCATTTTGTGCCTCCAAGCGGAATAGTACGTGCCATCGAAAAATGGTGCACGCCCGGACGGCACAGTAATATAGGAATGCGAAGAAGAAGTATTTAATTTTTCATAATTAAAAGGAATTTGAGCTCCCTGCGATGACGTTGAGGTGTCACCTTCCTTGGTCTTCGCGGGAGTTCCATGTCCGGCCTTTGGACTACCTTCTTCCCCCGACACGACAACCTTCAATCCGGTGTTGGCCATCACGTTCCCTTCAAGCGGTTAAGCCTTCGAGAAGGTCAAGCTCTGATACCAATTGAAAAGATGAGAAAGTTGCCTAGAGGGGAGGGGTGAATAGGCAATTTAAAAATTAAACTAAATTTGTCGCAGCGGAAAGAGTATCGGAACTTCCGGTGTTGGATCGGAACTTCCGATGTAATCGGAACTTCCGATACCAGTTCGGAATGTCCGATCGACTTTTGACACGGACAATTAACAACTGACAAAAATGAACTTGAGAAGCAATCTAAGAAGGTTAGATCAAGGTAATAAAGAAAAGGCTTGAGTAGAGTAATTGTAAAGACACGGATTTGTCCCCGGAGTTCGGATTCTTGAGGGAATCCTACGTCTCCGTTGAGGAGGCTCCAAAGAGCCGGGTCTCTTCCAACCCTTTCCTCCCAAACCTCGGTCACACTTGAGGCTTGGATCCACTATTTGGTTCCTTTCCTTTTGGAGGCGGAGCCGGCCTTCACAAACTTCTCACGGCGTCCCACAACCTTTGGGAGCTCGTGAGCGACACCTAGCCGTCTAGGAGTCCTTCAACCTCCAAGAGTAATAAATGCACGTTGATCGATCTTGGAGGAACACTCTAATGCTCAAGATGAATGACACTTGCTTTCCACTTCAAACTCTAGATCTCAACTATTGTCCTCACTCTCTAGATGATCCCTAAGATCAAAAAGGAGGACTCAATAGAAGGCTAGAAAGTGCTCAAAGTGCTCTAGAGTTCTGCTAGCATGAGTGTGTAACCCTCAAATGAGAGAGGAGTGGGGTATTTATAGATTCTTGCAAAAAAACTAGCCGTTATACACCCACTCAGCTGCATATCGGAACTTCCGATGTCAACATCGGAATGTCCGATATGTGCAAACTTTCAGAACTCGAGCGCACTGCAACGGTCGAAATAAGTGCATCGGAACTTCCGATGCTTGCA
This sequence comes from Rhipidocladum racemiflorum, assembly GCA_036346355.1. Lineage (NCBI taxonomy): Eukaryota > Viridiplantae > Streptophyta > Magnoliopsida > Poales > Poaceae > Rhipidocladum > Rhipidocladum racemiflorum. The sequence continues at coordinate 80,780,919 of CM070573.1, read as the reverse complement.
TCGGAACTTCCGATGTTCCCAGAAAGGCACTTGACAAATGCTTCTAAGTCCATATCGGACTGTCCGATATAAACATCGGAACTTCCGACTTAACATCGGAATGTCCGATCCAATATATCGGAATGTCCGATAATTCCAGAGAGCTCCCTTATTCAGGTTTGAACACATCGGAACTTCCGATGTCAAATATCGGAACTTCTGATATTTACAGAGAGCACCCTAGAAAGCTTCACAACGTATCGGAACTTCCGATCGAAAATATCAGAACTTCCGATGCATCTTTCACGCATCGGACTGAAGCAAGCATGCACATCGGAATATCCGGTCACATCGGAACTTCCGATGTAATATCGGAATGTCCGGCTTGAACTTTGATAAAAACACATTCCGGTGCATGCGCGGTGACTTAGGGTCTCAACAAGGATTAAAGTAACATTCATCTGAGCATAGAGACTACCCTAGATCATTTACGATGCATCCCCCTTAATAGTACGGCATTCCTACGACACAAAACATAGAAAATAAGAATACAATGCCGTTTTACTCGCTTATGTTCGTTTGAGGGTATCCTTCGCATGTAGAAGATCTCACATTTAACCTTTTACCTGCTCACAAGCTCATTGAAGACATTAGTCCCTTTAATCGTTTGTCATTAATCAACCAAAACCAATTTAGGGGCCTAGATGCACTTTCAACGAGCTCCAATCAAGCGTTGGCGATCGTGAAGTCATTGTATCCCCGAGTGGAGCTTGAGGCCATTAAGGAGGGTTTTGCCTGCACCGTGGATGACGAGCATGCCACCGTTCTTCTGAGGGAAGTTGAGGATGTCTCAGAATCTTTAGCTGACAACTTCGACTTGAATCTTGTATACACGTGTGTACAAGCTTTGTGAGCTGGGAATGAATGTGGATTTTTTTCTTGGAGTTTTGCCCTCCTATCTCTTAGCGCATTAGCAGCCTGCTGTCTCGTCCGATTGGAAGGTCGTCCGAGTTCCTTTGTTCGAGCGGTGAGGCTCCTGAGTGTCTGATGGATTAACAGCCTGGCGTTTCTTCCGACTGGAGCGTTGTCCGAGTTCCTTTGCCCGATAGCTTTGTCACCCGAGTGCTTTTCCAGTCGATGCTGAAATCGAGGAGAGACAACTTACAGGAGCGTTTAGCATTCACTTATTAAGTGTTGTGACCGTTAGGCAGAGTGGTCTAAGTCGGGGACTCATGCACGTGCGAACGTGAACTTATTAAGTGTAGCCCCCGGCTTACTGCCTGGTTGAAAAGCAACTAGGTCGTAAGGCAAAAGAAAGTATTCTTAATTAAAAGCAGGAGGGAGTTATGACGTCATCGGGCTATTTTTGTCGTATTGCTCGCGTGGCCGGTTCAAACTTGTCTTGGGACTGCTGCTGTGTCGCTTTGTCTTCCCGCCCCTGCATTTAATCTCGTGCTCTTCGTCTTCCGCGCTTCTTGGTATAAGAAGGGGCGGGGAGAACCTCTGTAGCTGCTCTTTCTCACGCCTTTCTTCTTCTTCTCCTGCTCCTCGTCTTCCTTTCTTCTTATGGCGAGTCGCTGGTGGCCGGGGCCCAACGGCCGCTGGTACTACGGGCCGCCGAGGCCGCAGGACGAGGAGCTATGGCGGCAGTTCGATGCCGCGATGGAGGATCTCGAGGAGGCGCGGGCCGTCGACCGCGATGTGGCTGCCGTCGACGCCTTGCTTGGGTCCGTTCCTCGCCTTTTTAGGGCGCGGGACGCCCTCATTGCGGCGGTTGGACGAGTGCGCCACAGCGAGGCCTGAGCAGGAGGAGAAGAAAGAAGAACTTTTTTGTGTGTGTATGTAAATATATAATGAAATGAATGAAATGCTATCTTTCCTCCACGTTTCTCTGTGTACTTCTTTTTTTCAATTTAGCGCGGTTTTTGAATTCGTCCAGGCATCGTATCCTTTGTCACTTACACGTTACGCCCGACTAAACCCAGCCCCCGAGTGCCGGTAGTTTGCTAGTTGCTGTTCATCCGGGGCACTCTTTTTGCGGGGGATTCGGGCTTTATCGTACACGGTTTTGCATTTTCATGAATTAGGATTTAAACGTGCTTGGAAGTCTTTGCTGACGCCTTAAGGGAAAAAAAGGAGTACTCAGGAAATTTCTAGGCAGGGTAAACTCGCGAAATGTTTCATTTATAATGATGCAATAAGAATATAAGGTTTAAGCATAGAAGCGACGTAGCAGTTCTATGTTCCAAGTGTTGCTGATGACTGCACCGTCTTCTCGTTTAAGTCGATAAGTCCCAGGCCGTACCACTTCATTGACAATATAGGAACCCTCCCAACTCAGGGAAAGCTTGTGCTCGCGCTTCTGATTTCTTCTTAGAACAAGATCTACTTTGGAGAAAGCGCGCCCCCTAACATTGCGGTCATGATAACGGTGCAAGCCTTAGGGTATCTGGCTGACCGGATCGCAGCTACATCCCTTGCCTCTTTCAGCTGATCGAGGTCGTCCAGTCTGCTTTCTTCTGATTTATCCTCGTTGTGGTTCCGAACCCTTGGGGATCCGAATTTCAACTCGGTAGGTAAGACCGCCTCAGACCCATACACTAGGAAAAATGGGACTGCCCGGTTGCCCGACTGGGGGTGGTTTTGAGCCCCCAGAGTACCGAAGGCAATTCCTTTACCCATCGGGTGGCATCAGGGTTAAGGCGATCGAAGATCCTTGCTTTCAACCCTTGAAGCACCATGCCGTTTGCTCGTTCAACCTGTCCGTTGCTCCGTGGGGGCGCCACGAAAGCAAAACAGACTTTAATTCCCAGCTCTTCGCACCAATCCTGGAATTCCTTCCCTCTGAACTGGGTGCCATTATCGGTGATGATTCTATTCAGCGTGCCGAAGCGAGCCACAATTTCTTGGAAGAACTCCTTGGCTTTCGCTGTTATTATGGTGGCAACTGGCTTGGCTTCGATCCACTTCGTGAACTTGTCCACAGCGACGAAAAGATGTGTAAATCCGCCTTGCGCTTTTTTCAGCGGTCCTACCATGTCAAGCCCCCAAGCTGCGAATGACCAAGTGATTGGGATTGTCTGCAGCTCTTGAGACGGCCTGTGGATTTGCTGAGCAAAGAGTTGGCAACCTTCACAGGTGCGAACGATGCCTTCTGCATCTGTTACTGCAGTCGGCCAGAAGAAACCTTGGCGGTAAGCTTTTCCGACTAGGGTTCTTGAGGCCGCGTGGTGTCCGCAAATTCCTGAGTGGATTTCCTTGAGGAGATCCTTTCCTTCTTGCTCCGAGATGCAATGTCTGAGCTTTCCGGAGGGACTCTTCCGGAAGAGCTCCCCCTCGATGACTGCATAGCATTTACTTCTGCGCGTGATGCATTCCGCTTCAGTGTGATCTTTTGTAAGTTCATCTTTAGTTAGGTAATCTAGGTAAGGTCTTGTCCAGTCAGGGCTGATGACCAACACCTCTACGTCAACTGAGGGGGATGCCTCCCTGCCTCTTTTGCGTAGGGTAGCTGAGGGCTTGTGGAGTTCTTCCACGAAAACGCCCGCTGGCACATCTGCCCGACTGGAACCCATTTGGCAAGCTCGTCGGTGTCTTCATTATCTCATCTGGGTACATGGGATAGCTCCAGTCCGTCGAACTTATCTTCCAATCCACACACCTCTTGACAGTACGTAGTCATCTGTAACACCCCAATTTTTGCTTTTTATGAAATTAAATGATATTTTGCACTTTTAGGAATTTTTGGAATTTTCTGGGATTTATTTGGATTTAATTTGAATTTATTCCTTGTTGAGATAATTAAATAATTAAAAGTTTTAAATAAAATCTTGTTGGAAATATTTTATTTGAGTCCAAAATGCCCTAAAGTATTTTCCAGAATTTTTCTGAGTGTTTCGCTATTTTTCCTGAATTTAATGAATTTTTAGGAATTATTTTAAATATTAAATCGCTAATAACCCTATTGGGTTGCACTGTAGCACCGACCGAGTCCGCCCCGCGCCGGACTGAGCCACTTTCAGCGCCGGACAGAGTCCGTCCGAACCGGACCCAAGCCAGACCTGCACCGAGCCAAACCCTATTCAAGCGACCGTTGGATCTCGATCCAACGGCCAGGATTGAGCCACATCACCTCTCCGTGTCGCCGCCGGATTCCGCCGCCGCGTGCGGGTGGGCCTCGTTTTCCGCGAGTTTCACGGCCGTCGAGGGGGTATTTAATGCGCTGTCACCCGTGTCGTGTTCTCTGTTTTCGTGCGCACCCGTTGCCCTAGGTCATCGAGCTCCAGCTGCCGTAGCCTCGCCGCAATCGCTCGCCGAAATTGTGCTAGGGTTCCGCCACAGTTTTTGTCGTTTTCCGCCGCCGTCCGCGGTCCCCCGCCGCGTTGGTGTCCAGATCTGAGACCGTCGTGACGAGACGCACCTATGGGTGCCATCCACTTCTCCGGAATCACGCCCAAACGCCGTCCCCGTGGTCATCGTCCCCAGCTCCGGCAACCCTAGCCCCGCTGCGACATCGTCGTCTTCACGAACACTGTCAACCGCCCGATCTCCATCCTACGGCCGAGGTGAGTCCACATCGCCCTAATCCCCGTAGAGAGTAGATGCAGTTTGGACCTTTGGATCCAGATCCAACGCATCAGATTAGGCCACGTAGGCTCGATAAGTTCGGACCGGTCCGATCCTAGTTTGATCGTGGCCGTTAGATCTAAATTGGACGGTGTGGATTAAATAGCACGCCATGGCTAGCAAAATAGCACGCCGTAGAACGTTAGTTTTGACCGATGGATCAAAATCGTACAGTTAGGTTGAATCGCGTAGTTTTGTTAGTTCATGAGATTAGATCTAATCCTAGCTGTTGGACTTAGTTTGGATAGTCCCGATTGAGCAACGTCATAAAATAGCACGTCATGCGTGGAAGGATAGCACGCCTTAGCACGTTGCCGTTGGGCCGTCGGATTTAGATCGTACGGCTACGATTTAGCGTCCAGTTCGGACCGCTCCGATCTAGCGTTCAGTTCGGACCAGTCCGATCTCGATTAGATCTGGACCGTTGGATTTTGAATCAACGGTTTAGATGGAATAGCACGCCTGTGCGTGCGTGACGTCAGCGATGACGTCATCGGTGGATCCACTTGCCAGTGACACATTATTTTCCGAAAAAAATATATTTTTATTTTTATCGTTACGTTGCTGACGTCATGCTGACGTCATATTTCCGAATTATCAATTCAAAAATAAATGAGTTAATTCGGTTTATTCTTTTATTTGATTTTTCAAACTTCAAACGCTTATAACTTTTGCGTTTTAACTCCGATTTGAGTGATTCCAATTTCTAAATTTTTATAAAATTGAGCTATATTTAATGGTGAATTTTATTTGAATTTTTGGACACTTTTTCTACTATTTAATTATTTATTGCTATTTGCACGCGTTACGAGTAGACGTTGAAGTACCCGGAGGCTTCCAAGGTGAAGTTTTGACCCAGGAGCCAGCTCAAGACCAAGAACAAGTACTTTTTGAAGGCAAGTTATGCTTTGATCATATTGCTCCTATTTTTTGAAAATTAGTTTGATTTAAATTATTGCATGTCAGTTTAATTAGAAATTGTTTTAATTATTTCTGGGAATTAGATAAATGCCAAATCGCAGTATGACACCTTGACTATTTAATTATGTGCCATGAACCTTTGTCACCCTAGTTGGGAATTATCTTAGTTGTTCATTATTAATTTCCCAACATTGGGTATTTAGACCGTGGTAGTTTATTGCTTAGACCTGCTACGTACACATGACATGATTTTTGACAATCAAATGTTAATATTGACTTAATGAGATATTGAACCTGTTTTTGAGAGGTATCATGTGTTGTGATGTTAATGATGGCACGTGGTGCATGGTAATCAACTGTGTTTGATAAATAGATTTAGACCGGGGCAAGTGGCAAGAATGATATGGTGGGCCATGAGTGGCACCGGGGATGTCGTTTTGGTACTTCGGGTAGTCTTGCCCTGGTCATCCTAAGGACTTAACCTTGCAAGCCTTTGATCTGAGTCAAGCGTGCAACCACATGTCTGTAATGGGACGGACCTAGTGGAGTAAGTTACTAATAACTTGCATGCGGTACCTCGGGGTGTCAACTACACCTTTTGTGTAGCTTGAAGGGGGAGCGTACCAGGGCTATGGCATGGTACCCGTCCAACGGTATGTCGGTCCCATACTTCGCCTCTGTTAAGGGAAGGGATGGTGTATGGCAAAAACCGGAGAGGTTCACTTGTACAGTTTGCGGTTTTCGAAAGGCTTTGTTATGATCACTCGCCTTTGTGGTGTTTGATTGTATCTTGTAGGTAAAGTGCATAACCTCTGCAGAGTGTACAACCTATTCGAATAGCCGAGTCCATGGCACTGGACACTGCTCGGGGATTACAGTCAAGGGTTAGACTTTCATGAAAACAACTTGGACTTGAAAAGTTTAGTTGGGTTTAGTGATGACGTTGATGGAAATGTGGATTAGGAAAGGGAAAGTGTTTACTTAACTCCTGGAAAAGTTATTGATATTATATTTGATTTTACCGCTTTCGAATCTACTTATGCTACATGTTAAATGCTATTTTGCTGCAAATGTACCATGAAACATTCCTTTGTACTAAGCCATGCATGTAGAATATTAGTTGCATTCTGTGCATGACTTGCTGAGTACCAAGTACTCACCCCTTGCAACAATACAACACCAGTTGAAGAAGAAGCGACGCCAGCTTTGGAGGAAGAACTTCAGGAGGAACCGTCTAACTAGGGAGCGAGCCTAGTCAGTTACCTGTGGTATACTGGATGGTGCCACGATGATGCTTTTATTCCGCTGCAATTTATTTCCTTTAATAAGTTTTCGCCCTGTGTGGCGTACTCTTGTAACTTGACCATAAGGTCGAGCAACCAGTTTGGTTATTTTAATTAAAGTACTTTACTATTATCGATGTGTATGATTGTGATATTTACCGGTGTTGAGACTGTGTGCACTAGCGTGATCCTGGACTAGTGCTGAATACACAGAAGGTCCGGATTTGCAAATTCGGGTCCCGACATCATCACGTCGTCAACACACAACCAATCCTTTTGCACTTGGTTGATCAAGAGCTAGGAATCCCCGCGAACCGCCAATCGTCAGATTCCAAGTGATATGGCGATACGGAGCCCGTGGATGAGTGCTTCGTATTCGGCGGCGTTGTTCGATGCTGGGAAATGGTTCTACAAGACATTTCAGCTTTTCTCCCTTCGGAGACGTGAGCACAACGCCAGCCCCTGCACCGCTGAGCATGAGAGAACAATCAAAGTGCATTATCCAATACTCGAGCTCTTTGCTGGTCGATGGACTCTGTAGTTCCGTCCATTCGGCGGTGAAGTCGACGAGTGCTTGTGATTTTATGGTAGTGCGCGGCTTGAACACAATTTCAAAGGCTCCGAGCTCCGCTGCCCACTTGGCGATTCTCCCGGTGGCTTCCCGGTTGTGAAGTATATCTCCGATCAGGAAGGAAGTAACCACCGAAATCGCGTGTTCCTGGAAGTAATGTTTGAGCTTTCGGGAAGTGGTCAACACAGCATAAATAAGTTTCTGAATTTGCCAGTATCGCGCTTTAGATTCGCCCAATACTTCACTGATCAAGTAAACCGGACGTTATACCTTCTGCTGGTGCTCGTCTTCTTTGCGCTCTACGACAATCACTGCACTAACCACATGGGTTGTCGCGGCTATGTAGAGCATGAGTGGTTCCTCCGGCAACAGGGACGCCAGTACCGGGGGTTTTGTTACAAAGGTTTTGAGATCCTCGAAGGCTTATTGTGCTTCAGTGGTCCACTCAAACTAGTCTTGCTTTTTTAAGAGTTTGAAGAACGGTGTTCCCCGCATCCCTAAGCGAGAGACGAATCTGCCGAGTGCTACCATGCACCCTGTAAATTTTTGGACATCCTTTTGATTCACCGGTGGCTTCATCTTCACGATGGCGTTGACTCTCTCCGGGTATGCTTCGATGCCGCGGTGCGACATGATGAACCCGAGAAGTTTTCCCGAAGGGACTCCGAAAGTGCACTTCTCGGGGTTGAGCTTCATCCGGTAAGCCCTCAGGCTTTCGAATGTTTCGGTTAAGTCGGAGATGAGGTCCCCTTTCAACCGAGATTTCACCACAACATCATCCACGTAGGCCTCCACATTGCATCCGAGTTGATCATGAAAGCACCGTTGTATTGCGCGCTAGTAAGTTGCGTCTGAGTTCTTCAACCCAAATGGCATTGTGACATAGCAGAAAGCTCCCAACGGCGTGATGAACAAAGTTTTGATGCAATTTTCCTCATTGAGACTGGTCTGGTGATATCCTGAATAGGCGTCCAGAAAACTCAGGTGCTCACAACCAGCGGTGGAATCTACAACCCGGTCGATGCGAGGTAGCCCGAAAGGATCCTTAGGACATGCCTTGTTGAGATCGGTATAATCAACACACATGCGCCAGCTTTTATTCTTTTTGCGAACCAGAATTGGGTTCGCTAACCAGTTGGGATAATACACTTCTCTTATAAAGCCTGCAGCTAAGAGTTTAGTGATCTCCTGTTTAATCGCATCACGACGGTCTTGAGCGAAATGTCGGAGCCGCTGCTTGATTGGTTTTGTGCTCTGGTTTACATTTAGTGCGTGCTCTATCACCTCCCTCGGAACACCAGGCATATCTAACGGCTTCCAAGCGAATATGTCCTGGTTTGCTCGGAGAAACATGACAAGCGTGCTTTCCTATTCCTGACCAAGCCCTGTCCCGATCAAAGCTGTTTTAGCTGGATTGTATGGGTCGAGTGCTATTTTCTTAACCTCTTTGCCAGGTTGGATCCCTGCTTTTGCTTGTTTCTTGGCCGGTACATCTTCGTCCTGTGAAGCGGATGCCGCCAGCCAGATCTTTTGCAAGTCGGCTGATGCCTGCAGGATTTCTGTCAGCTCGCAACTCTCCTTGTCGCATTGGAAAGACTATCGTACGTCTCCACGAACCGTAATGACGCCTTTTGGACCCGGCATCTTGAGTACCGAGTAGGTGTAATGCGGCGCAACCATGAATTTTGCCAAGCCTGGTCTTCCCAAGATGGCGTGGTACGTCGTCTCGAAATCGACTACTTCAAAATTCATGTATTCTGACCGGTAATTGTCTTTTGTTCCAAACGTAACTGGTAAAACAATCTGTCCGAGTGGCACGGAGGAAGTCCCAGAAATCACGCCGTGAAAAGGTGACAGACTCTGCTTGAGCTCCGAGCGCGGGATCTTCATATCATCAAGGGTTCTGGCGAACAGGATGTTGAGCCCGCTTCCTCCGTCAATCAGGACCCTTTTGAGCTTTACGCTGCAGATGACTAGGTCCAACACTAGGGGATACCTACCGGGGAAGGGAATGTGGTCCGGATGATCTGAACGATTGGAGGTGTGGAGACTTCTGACCACTTAAGGCATTGGGGGGCCTCTAGCATGACCGTATTGATGTCCCGAGCTGTAAACTTCTGCTTCCGCTTGGACTCATACGCGCTCGGGCCCCCGAATATGAACTTGAGCTCGTGCTCGATTTCTGGGAAATCTCCTTCCATTGTGGGGTCCTCCTTCCTAGTTTCCTTCTTATCCTTAGATTTCGACTGATTCCAGTTTTCTCGTGCAAATCTTTTCAGGGTAAAGCAATCTTTTGCCGCATGCTTTCCCTTCAGGTGGAAAGGGCATTGGGCATTCATTACTTCGTCGTATTCTTTGTTTTGTGGAGCTTTCACCCTCCCACGCTCGGCTGTCGAGACCAACTCCTCGCCTTTCCGTTTCTTCTCTTTGCTTCGAGGGTTCGGTATGGTCTTTTTTGTCTTTTTGTGGGGGTCGGTCTTCTCGGCTTTTTGCTAATGCATCTGAAGCAGCTGCATAATAATCGGTCAAGGCGAACATCTCCCGAGCCGTGGTTGGAGTTTTCCGAGACATCTTCTTGATGAGATCAGGGTCGCTGACACCTTTCTGGAAGGCCGCGACGATGACTGCATCTGAGACGTCTTGAACAGTATTCTTCTTCTGATCGCTGGATGAACTCTCTCAGGGATTCATTCTTCTTTTGATGGAGCTGGTAGAGGTCCCACGGGGTTCTAGGCTTCTCGAAAGTGCCCTGAAAATTCGTGATGAATTGGTCACAGAGGTCTCCCCAAGAGTCGATGGAATCCCTTGGAAGCCCTGTAAGCCATGCTTGGGCCGAAGGAGCCAACATGACTGGTAGATAGTTTGCCATCACATTGTGGTCGCCTCCAACCGCTTTGGCTGCAAGGGAATAGACCTGCAGCCAGGCTTCTTGGTCTCTTTCTCCGTCAAACTTGGAAATGCCTTCCGGATTAAAGCCATCCGGCTACTGTACTCGGCAGAGGCGAGCAGTGAATGCTCTGATCCCGTCAATAGGTTCCTCAACGCGTCGAGCGCGATGGTGGCATGGTGAAGATAACACTCGGCGATCATCATCCCGGTGCGGGTTGTGTCGGCTTTTGTGATTTCCGTAGTCGGATGCCCGATTGCAGAGATGTCGGTTGTCCTGGTCATGATCAATGCCAAAACGTTCGCGGTCGTCGTCTCGGCGGCGCCGCTTGTCATCATCCCTTTCCCGTCTTCTAGCGTCATGGTCTTGGCGAAGGTCACGGTGGATGACGGAGCGGACGTCCCTATCGCAGGGGGACTTGCGCCGATCGCTGTCCGATCAGCGATCGTCCGATCGCTAGCCGTGTGTGTTTCTTCTCTCATGCGTGGGGCTTCGTCGTCTTGCCCGGCCGTTGTCTTTGGATTGCTGCAGCCGTCACCATGGTCTTGACTTGCGCCATGATCGGTGCAGCTGGGCTATTGGGTTCAATCATGGGACCCAAGGTGTCAAGGAGTGTCTTGGTGGCCATGATATTTTGCTGCTGTCGGGGATTGGGCTATTTACCATAAAGACCATCTTGCCCCGGCAGCCCAAAGGCCACCGACCATATGACATCCTCGGGGGAAATGCCCGAGGGCAGCACCCGAGCAACCCAATGCTCGGATAACGAGCATACGCGACCACCTACAAGTGCGACGGGCAGGTACGAGCAACCATGCTCGGTAGGCCTGGCGGCTGCTCGGGTGGATGGTCGACGGGCTCGATCAAAACACCAAGAAGGAAAGTGACAACCAACCCGCCGAAGATCCGGGGAAGGTGCGCCAGAAATTCAAAACGAGGCGCGAATCAAGGGCTCCGGATCACTGGCACGGAAGATATGGAAGTATGGCGTAATTGTAGGGGGTAGTTACCATGTCTACAAATTAGGCTCTTGTATTTAAACCCCCCGGGCCCCTGTGGAAAGGGGCACGACATGACAGGAGGAAAAATAGTGTACACAACTTCACAAATCCAGATCATATACACTGGAGTAGGGCTATTATCTCCGCCGTGAGAAGCCCGAACCAGGATAAAATCTCGAGTGTCTCCCTCATCACCACATTACTCGGACGCAACTCCCCTCTCATGCGAAGGGCCCCCTGTTGATCCCTCATTCAACAAGTAAGCTCGGCGGGAGCCCGTTCTCCAATCGTCGACAGCTGGTGCCGTCCGTGGGGATCGACAGTGCAATCTCCGTTCGAAAGGGATCCCCGAGGATGTCAAATTCCGGGGATACTCGAAGTCTCTATGCCTTCAACGACATTGAAGATGATGACACGTACCACGCCGGAGACGGCGTGATCAGAGTAACCGATCCAACAGGCCACACCGAACACGGAAGCTTTAGTCTGGAATCTGAAGTGCGGGGACAGACTCTTTATTCCCCGCGCATTGCCCTCGGTGATGACGAGGATGACTATGATGGACTCTATGCTGGGTTGGACATACCAGATCATATCGAGTTCGATCACGAAACAGCATCTCGAGGAGACACGATGATGTCTCCCTCACGCTCGTCTCGCTCTCGACACGTTAACATGACCGGAAGCAGTGTTGAACCCGAGGTGGAATCCTCGGGGGCTGCCAGGCGTGATCGCTATGAAGCAGCCAGGCATCACCTGGAGGCGTCCTTAGGCAAGACTTTGACAAGCATCCGTCATCATGCGCGGGAGAAACGCACTTCCAGGGAGAGAAACTCCTCCCAAGGGAACTCTCGTGGGTGTCGTACTCCCAACCACGTCCTCGAGCGCCGCCAGAGCTCTCCGCCGCCAGTTCTCCAGAACCGAGAGCGTCTGCAGGCTCTAGCGGCGGTCGTGCGTGACCTCCGCAACTTCCCCGACCAAGTAGACTTGGAAGCAGTTGGTATGGTCGTGGCTGAAGACTTGGAAAGGCTCGCCGCGGACTTGAAAGTTTCGAATCCATCTCATGATCGAGGTACTCGGAGTGCTTCCCGGGGCCATCAAGAGCATACTCTCATCCGATCGCACAGGGGCGAGTCTCGGAGTCATGCACGGGAGGTGCTCCAGACTATCAACCCGGCCCGCGGGGACCTTCGGGGTAATCCCAGGTCTGCCTCGGGCCATCTCGTGCACGTCCACTCGGATTACGAGCGTTCTGAGCACTCCACGACCGAGTGATCACCAACACACCGACCTCGCGAGGTGTTTTCCCAGCTTGGTCCGTGCGTTGGGCGATGGACGGGGGATGCTCGTGATGACCTTTGCAGCAGAAGAAGCCACCGTGAGAACTCGAACTTTGGGTGTAGGGCCTTCACGAGCTCCCTTCGGAATGTCACATGGCCGAGCAAGTTCAAGCCCGGGCATATCGAGAGGTTCAACGGGACCCAGAACCCGGATGAGTTTCTCTCGATCTACACCACTTCGATCCTGGCTGCAGGGGGTAACAAGGGGGTAATGGCAAATTACCTCCCAACGGTCTTGGACGGGGCCGCTCGTACTTGGCTCTTCAATCAGAAAGATGGGTCCATACGATCTTGGAGGCAGCTCAGTGCGGCACTCCGAGCAAACTTCCAGAGTTGCTACATTCGCACAGGGAAAGAGCGCGACCTCGAGCGCCTGATTCAAACGGAGGGTGAGACTCTGCGACAGTTTATCCAGAGATTCATCCAAGTCCGGAACTCGATCCCGAACATATCGGACGAAGCCGTTGTCCGAACCTTCAAATTCGGAGTATGGGACGTTCGCTTCACACAGGACCTGGAGATCCATCCAGACTTGACGGCCAACGAGCTCTTCCGTATGGCCGACCGGTACGCCAACACTGACGAAGCTGTCCAGTGGAAGAAAACGCTGGACGAAGGAAAGCTACCACCGCAGCCCGTATTGGAGGTCTCCACCAGCAAGAAGGGTTCGAACTCCGTGGACAAAAAGATCAAGAAAAAGAGGAAGGCACAACCCTCGCCAGGTATGGTCGCTGCAGTGGAGCAGCAACAGCCCTGAGCATCCCAGCCACAGCGCCGGGGGCTCAATGCTCGGAGCAAAGGTCAACAACCTCGACACCGCAACGACCGAAACCGAGGCGATCAGGCGGCGCAACAAAGCAGCCTCTATTGTCTGCTCCATCAAGCGTACGGACACGACCTGCGGAACTGCCGAACATGGACCCACCGCATGGAGCAGTTCTACAACGGCAAAGGTCCCATGCCATCGCTCCCGAAACAAGGGGAAAACGACAAAGGTAAGCAGCCCGCTGGAGATAAGGACGATGACATGGAGTATCAGGAGCCCCAGAACCACATCGCGGTCATATTCGGAGGCTCATCCGCCTACAAGTCTCGTCGCGATTTAAAGGATGCCGCGCGGGAAGTACACCATGTTACCCAAGGTAAACCCCCCGTGCAGCAGCTTAAGTGGTCCGAGCTGCCCCTTACATTCTCCAAGGATGATTGTCCCCTTCGAATGACCAAACCACAGAAGCTTCCGATGGTCATGAGCCCGACCATCAGCAACACCATTGTGGGCCGAGTGCTCATAGACTCCGGGAGCTCCCTAGATCTAATTTCCGCCAAGGTCTTGGACGAGATGCAGATCCCTCGTTCCAAAATCAAGAGCATAGCAATCCCCTTCTTTGGGATAGTTCCGGGCACCTCGATCAAGCCTTTAGGCCAGGTCGTTCTGCCCATCACCTTCGGAAGTCCGAGCAACTTCCGAATAGAAATGGTCACCTTTGAGGTAGTCGACTTCGAGTCGACTTACAATGCTATTCTTGGCAGGCCGGCTCTGTCCAAGTTCATGGCCGCCACGCATCATGCGTACCAATGCCTGAAGGTTCCAGGACCTAATGGGGTCATAACCATAAGAGGGAGCCATAAGTCCGCATTAAATTGCGACGAAAGGGCATTGGACATGGTCAGTCAACTGCCTACACGTGGTTCCGATCAAGAGCCGAAGCATTCCCGGCCTAAAATTGCCCTCCAGCCCGGAGGAGAGACCAAGGCCGTTCCACTCAACGAGTTAGAACCCACCAAGGTCGTGCATTTGGGATCTTCCTTAGATCCCAAATAGGAACTCGAGCTCATCACCTTCCTCCGGGAAAATTCGGATGCGTTCGCCTGGGAACCATCCGATATGCCCAGAGTCCCAAGGGAGGTGATCGAGCACAGGCTAGCGGTTCAGCCTAATAAAAAGCCAGTGCGACAAAAACTCAGACGATTTTCCCCGGAAAAGCAGGCGATCATCCGGGACGAGCTCGACAAGCTCCTCAAGGCCGGCTTCGTTAGAGAAGTCGAACATTCAGAATGGCTGGCCAATCCGGTCATTGTTAGAAAGAAGGGGGGCAAGTGGAGCATGTGCGTCGACCACACAGGCTTGAACGTCGCATGCCCAAAAGACAACTACCCGCTGCCTCGTATTGATCAGCTGGTCAATGCAACAGCGGAGTCCCAGATGATGAGCTTCCTGGATGCTTACTCGGGGTACCATCAGATCAGCATATCGCCTGAAGACGAAGAGAAGACCTCCTTCATTACTCCGTTTGGGACATTCTGCTACACGACCATGTCCTTCGGTCTGAGAAACGCTGGAGCAACTTTTCAGCTCCTCATGCAGAAAACCTTTTCGGACCAAATAGGTCGAAACCTAGAGGTCTATGTGGACGACATAGTCGTCAAAAGCAAGCACGCTTCAAGTCATGTCACCGACCTAGAAGAAACATTTTGTAACCTCAACAAGCGTCAAATAAAGTTGAACCCAGAAAAATGCGTTTTCGGTGTAAAAGCCGGCAAAGTGCTCGGCTACATGGTCGGTCCACAGGGTATTGGAGCCAATCCAGATAAAATCGAGGCCATCGAAAATATGAGGCCTCCCACGTGTGTAAAAGAAGTACAGGCCTTGACAGGTCGAAAGGCCGCTCTAAGCCGCTTCATTTCACGGTTAGGCGAGCGAGGGTTACCGTTCTTCAAAACCCTGCGCAAGCACGATGGCTTCACCTGGAAAGAAGAAGCTAACCGCTCATTTGAGGAGCTAAAGTAATACCTATCCAAGTCGTCCATCTTGGTGACCCCCAAAGCAGGAGAAGCGTTGCTGCTATACTTAGCCGCAACCCCGCATGCCGTAAGTGCGGTATTGACGGTGGAAAGGGATGGGGTCCAGCGACCTATCTACTATATTAGCGAAGTACTGCACGGACCGAAGGAGCGTTACCCTGAGGTTCAGAAGCTCTTGTACTCACTGCTCATAGCTTCCAGGAAGCTACGCTATTATTTCCAAGCCCACAAAATTGTGGTCCCAAACACTTTTCCACTTAGGGAGATCCTGAGAAACCAAGACGCCAGTGGTCGCATGGCAAAGTGGGCCATGGAACTCGCCGAGTTTGACATACAATTTTCGGCTCGCACAGCGATCAAGTCCCAGGTGTTAGCAGACTTCGTGGTAGAATGGACAGCCCTGGCCCCACAAACACATGAGCCTGCCGGATCCGAAGAGGGTCGCTGGACCATGTATTTTGATGGGTCCCGAGCGTACGAACGCTCGGGGGTTGGTGTCATGTTAGTCTCCCCGGAGGGGGAACAGATCCAGTACGCCGTCCAGTTGCACTTTGTTGCGACCAACAATGCAGCGGAGTATGAAGGCCTCTTGGCCGGATTGCGAGCATGCAAATCGCTAGGAGTTCAATGACTCACTGTGAAAGGCGATTCGCAGTTGGTCGTGAACCAGGTCAACAAGGAGTATCAGTGTTCCGATATCTCAATGGCGCTTTACCTGGTCTAAGTAAGGAAGATGGAGAAGTACTTCAAGAATTTCGAGGTACTCTACATCCCCAGGAAGGACAATGCCCTGGCCAACCAACTATCCAAGGTCGATTCCTCCCAAACTGCCGCTCCGGCAGGGGTGCTCGTCGAGCACCTACACAAGCCCTCCATTCCCACTATAGAGGAGGCACTAGAGACCGACGGTACGGTCTCTCTCCTCGAGCAAGGCGCAAGTTGGATGACTCCATTCGTCCAATACCTTGCGCACGGGACACTGTCCGAGGAAGAAGCCGAGCGTTCCTGGCTTACAAGGCGATCTTCTCAGTACAAACTGATCGAAGGCGACCTATACTGCAAGGGTGCATTAGGAGTCCTCTCCAAATACATCTCTTAGGAGGAGGGCCAGTACCTTCTTCGTGACATCCATGAAGGGATGTGCGCAGCTAATTCATCATTTAGAATGCTCGTGAGCAAATCTTTCCGGTTGGGTTACTATTGGCCAACGGCCTTGGCTGATGCCCGGTCGATCGTGACAACATGCCGAGCGTTCCAGTTCCATGCTCGCAAGGTCCATCAACCGGCATACATGCTCCAAACCATTCCACTTTCGTGGCCGTTTTCAACCTGGGGTCTCGATATCCTCGAACCTTTTCCCCGAGGTCGGAAGGGCTGCAAGTTCTTACTCGTAGCCATCGACACATTCACCAAGTGGATTGAGGCCGAGCCCGTGTCAACCATCTCGGCCCAAGCGGCCAGGAGGTTCTTCCGGAACAATGTGGTAACACGGTTTGGAATACCCAATCGCCTCATCACAGACAACGGAACTCAGTTCACCAATGAACTGTTCCAAGCTTACTGTGAGGAGGTCGGAACCAAGGTTTGCTTCGCCTCCGTGGCACACCCACAGAGCAATGGGGCAGCTGAACGAGCGAATGGGCAAATAATTCAGGGAATGAAAAAGAGGGTCTTTAAGGACCTCAACCAGCACAAGCAGGGGTAGGTGGACGAGCTTCCTTCCGTCCTCTGGTCGATTCGCACCACGGCAAGTCGAGCTACGGGTGAAACTCCGTTCCAGCTCGTCTACGGTGCAGAGGCCATTTTGCCCGCAGAAATCGTGCTGGGTTCCCCGAGGGTGCAATTGGTCGACTCCGTCGACCAAGAAATCGAGCGGCTCGTCGATCTAGACCTCGCAGAGGCAACACGAGAACGGGCGTTACTCCAATCCGCGGGTTACCTACAGGCACTTCATAGGCGCGCGGCTAGATCGGTTCGGCCAAGGACCCTGAAAGTTGGCGATCTGGTCCTACGCCGAGTTCAGGACCTGTCAAAAGCCAACAAGTTAACCCCCAGATGGGAGGGATCTTACACGGTCGTATCTACAACATGCCCGGTGGCTGTTCGCCTAGCGATGGAGGATGGACGAGTGCTCACCAGCACCTGGAACATTGACCAGTTACGTAAGTTCCATGTTTAAGTACCTTTCAATTCGAACATCCTTTTTCTTCACTGTCAGCGTTATTTTTTAAAAAAATCCGGTTCTATTCGTCGTACCATCCCTCCCATTCTCTCTAAAAGATGTGTGAGTTACAGCACTCACCGTTGGTAAGCCGACCAAGCCTCGCGCATCGACACACTTCTGCTCACATTCTCAAGGAGCGAATGGGTAGGACAAAGGCTGGAACAGACGCTTCGCTTAATTCCCTAAGTTCGGCAAACGAGCACAACCAATAATGCATGTGCACCAACCGCTATGTCACTGAGCCCGAACGCCCGAAGGTCGTCTACATAAGATGATCGCCATCCGCAGTAGCTTTTCGCTGCATGACACGGTCGCATACAGACACCCTCGGGTTGATCTCAGGCTCGGTTCCGACCTAGACGCGATGGGATAGCGTGAGCATTGTCGGCACAAGGCCCGTTTCTCCCTCACCACGTGTGCGACTATGCTCGCAAACTAGGAGCATGGCTTGGACGCGCGGGGTAGGATAAAGCCGTTCGCGTGTGTTGCTTTCGCAACTTAGCCCGTGCTCATGACCTAAAGGGTGCTCAGCTGTATGCGAAAGGACACGCGCGAAATTTTCTAACTCTCCTATGAACAAACCTGTGCTCGCAATTCAGGTGCACGACCTTTGTCCATAGCGGGGGCTAGTAGAGACGAACAATCGTGTCTTTTTGACGAAAAAACTACGGCGTTTAACCTCTTCTGCTCAAAGTATCTTTTCTCTCCCGTTATTGCTCCCTTGTTTACAGGGCGACCATCAACCGTTTCAAAGGCATTCAAAGACAACAATGAAGACAAAAACAAGATTCCTATTCATTGATCGTCACATTACAAAATAAAGGAAAAGGAAGAAGGGGTACATCTACGGGTTGCCCCGACGCTCGGCCTGAAGCGCAACAAGCTCTTCCTTGACTGTGTCGAGCTCGGCCTCAAGGTCCAAGACCTTCCTTCGAGCTACGCGGCCTTTGGCAGCACTCTCTCGGAGGCGTTGTACCTCCTTGAGTTGAGCGTCTTCATGCTCCCGAGATGCTTGCATGGCACGGTGCAGGTTGGGGACCTCCTGCCTCAGTTGCTCCAACTCTCTCTCAAGGTTGCCACACTTGAGCCCCAAGGCAGCCTTCGCTGTTTCGCTCTTGGAGAGTTGGTCCTGAAGCTCGGCGCCGTACTTCTTCGCGAGTTCCAACTCCCTTTGGTCGGCAGCTCGCATTTCGGAAATCTGGCGCTCGAGGTCAGCGATCTTGGCATCCTGTTCGTTGTGATATCCCCAGAACTCCTCCGCGGAGATGGTAGAAGCGTCGATATCCTCCATGGCCTTGCAGCGAACTACAAAAAATAAAGAGAAGACACAAACCGCCTTAAACACCCGATCGTAGGGTAAGAAGCAAAAAGCCCCAGTCGGAGGAAACTCACCAGGAGAGCCCGGCTGACCAGCTTGTCTTGGAATCGCTGGCGGTCGGTCGCGCCGGCTCGAAAGAACGGGTTAACCCAATCAGGGTCACCCTCGCCCCGAGTACGCGCCCTGATCGGGCTGGGGGCGTGCTCTCCCCGAGCATCCAACGCGCCCGGTTCCTCCGCCTCCGGGGGGTCATCTCCTCCCAAATCTTGCTCGCCATGGGGATGCTCCTCCCTCAAGGCTTGCAATTCTTGGCGGTCGTCTCCTTGGGCAGGCTCCAAGGCGGGGCTTGGTCGGGGAAGCTCTCCCTCCAGCTCGGTCTCCATACCCGGGGGCTGTGCCTCGGCGGTAGCCTCCCGAACGACCTCTAGGCTAAGATCCGTGCTCGGATCTCCGGTCGCGGCAGCTTGGTCGGAGGCCACCACCTCCTCGACCTCAGGACTTGCCTCCTGGGCTGCCTCCGCGCACGGCACCACGCCTGTCCCCTCGTAAGGGACCAGGGCCATGGCCTCAGGATGCTCAATCCCCTGAGGGCCCTGCTCCACTTCGACCGGGGGAAGCTCGGTAGCTTCTTGTAGGTGCTCGGTGGTCTCCGGGGCATCTGCTCAAGGCGGTTCTTCCAGAGCCTCGGACATCACCAAGTCAACGATGCGCTCGAGCTCGGCGTCAACTTCAGAGTCAACAATCTCCTCAGCCATTTGCTGGAAGTCCAAAAGCGACAAATGAGCTATCACGCCCACACCAGACGGAGTGGGGTTAGCTCGAGAAAACAAAAAAAAGAGAAGAAAAAACAGAATGGCGCAAGAATTACCTCCCCCCGGGCGAGCTTCCTCGTCCCCGGTGTCTTCGCTGAGGACCACGGGTGCCCTGACCGCGGCGGCGTCATAGGCCTCGGCGACGGCCTCAGCCCGCTCCATGGCCGCGTCGCTGGCCCTCGCCATCCTGGCGTCATAGGCCGGAGGTGCCATCGTGGCACCCGCCGACCTTCGGCTCCTCCGAGCAAGAGGGGCGCTGTCCTCCTCCTCCTCCTCCTTGGCGGGGTCTTCGACCACTTGCGCGAGCCGGGCTTGGAGGATTTTGATCTGCTCCTCCAGTTGCTCCTTGCTCGCGGTGGACTGGGCCGCCACCTCGGCCTTCTTCGCCTCCACGGCTAGCTGTTGCAGGCGATTCATCAGCTCCGGCTTCTTCCTCTTGAAGTCAGCGAACCACCACTTGAGCTCCCTTACCTTCTTTCGGTCGGCGTACTCCAGGTGGCGCTTGGTCGGCGGCTTGGCCAAGACTTGGCGCTTGGAGCGCCTGGCGAGGGAAGCCGAGGAAGAAGGTCGACGACGCTTGCTCGTTATCTTCTTGCGCGCACCCCTGGTCGGGGCGTCACCTTGCCGCGTTGGCTCCGCCTTCTCCACGGCAAGCTTGAGGGCGACCTTCTCCTACGACCATAACAAGAAGAGATAAGCTCGGGATGAGACTTCCCGGGCGAAAACACACGCAAGGAAGCTTACCACATCGCCACGATTGAAGATGTTCTTGGGGAACTGACGATCGGGCCTCATCTCCTCCTCCCTCGGGACACCGAACAACTCAGTGACCCTCTCCTCGGCCCAGTCCATCCTCGGAGCTGCAAAACGAACAAGACGTGAGGGACCAAAACCTTGCTCGACCCGAAGCGAGCGCCGAAGGGGGACCAAGAAACATACCTGCGTCCGCCTCGCGGGTGAAGTCCTGCCACCCGGTGATCTCGTAGAAGGGGTGCTCCCGCCTCCGCAGGGGAGATACCCGGTTGAAGATGAAGTCCCGGGCGATGTCCCGACCAGTGAGCCCCATCTGGGAGAGTTCACTGATGGTCCTAAGGACCCTCTCCTCCTCGGGCGGGTGCGGAGTCTCGGTGGTCGGGGCGATCTCCCCAGAATAGGTCAGCTGGCTTCCTTCCCCCTTTTTCTGATAGAACCAAAGGTCGGCCCAGCCCGACACCAAATCTTTCAAGGAAAGAAGGGGGTAGTCTTACGGTCGGCTGGTCCAGAGATGAAGGTAGATGCAGCCGGCGGGGGTGTTCCCACCGGTGCGGAAGGAAGAATACAAATAGAAGAAGAGATTGGCCGTGGGCATCACGCCCACGTACGCCTCGCAGAGATGGGAGAAGATTATCAGGGCAAGGGCGGAATTTGGATTGAGGTGGGAGATCTCGCACTCGCAGAAGGTGAGCACGGAGACGAGAAACTCACTTTCAGGCAAGCGAAGCCCGTTGATGGCGTAGAGCTCGCAGGAGACAATCTCCCCCTCCCATGGCGCTGGCGATTCGTCACCGCCCGGCACTCGAGCAGTGTTCGGGTCGACGTAGCCCTCGTCTACCAACGCCTGGAACCTCCTCCGGTTCATTTGGCTAACACCGAAACGCGCCATTGCAACAGGGGGTGGAGAAGGCAAGAACAAGGTATCTTGAGCAAGCTCGAGCAAAATGCGAAGTGAGGACACCTCCCGCGTTGTTCGGGTTTAAAAAGGCAGTGAAATGCCGCATTTAACGTCGCCACAGCCTTTCGCGAAGCGACGTGTGTCCGTTACAGCCGAAAACAGCCCAGTAACTACACGTTTCCCGAGAAACCGCATGACCGTTACAGAGACGCTTATCGAAGAAGGAACCGAAGCGGCCAATCGGTCTTTTGCCCGAGCACGACGACTTGGTCACACGACAGGTCATTAGCACGGTCGTGGCTTAGTACTCCCGCGATCATGGTATGCTCGGATGCTGCAGCAGAATTTTGCTGCAAGGAACCAATCTCTCCTATGAGTCTTTTAGGCTCAAGGGGAAGCCAGGGCTAGGGAACTTTCCACTTGAACCTCGCGGGCTAGCTGTCGGGGATTGGGCTATTTACCATAAAGACCATCTTGCCCCGGCAGCCCAAAGGCCACCGACCATACGACATCCTCGGGGGAAATGCCCGAGGGCAGCACCCGAGCAACCCAATGCTCGGGTAACGAGCATACGCGACCACCTACGAGCGCGACGGGCAGGTACGAGCAACGATGCTCGGTAGGCCTGGCGGCTACTCGGGTGGATGGTCGGGGGGCTCGATCAAAACACCAGGAAGGAAAGTGACAACCAACCTGCCGAAGATCCGGGGAAGGTGCGCCAGAAATTCAAAACGAGGCGCGGATCAAGGGCTCTGGATCACTGGCACAGAAGATATGGAAGTATGGCGTAATTGTAGGGGGTAGTTACCATGTTTACAACTTAGGCTCTTGTATTTAAACCCCCTGGGCCCCTGTGGAAAGGGGCACGGCACGACAGGAGGAAAAATAGTGTACATAGCTTCACAAATCCAGATCATATACACTAGCGTAGGGCTATTATCTCCGCCGTGAGAGGCCCGAACCAGGATAAAATCTCGAGTGTCTCCCTCATCACCACATTACTCGGACGCAACTCCCCTCTCGTGCGAAAGGGCCCATGTTGATCCCTCATTCAACAAGTAAGCTCGGCGGGAGCCCGTTCTCCAATCGTCGACAGCTGCGGAGTTTGGAAAAACGATTGGCTCCCCATTCTAGCATGCAAGATATCTTTGTTGACGTTGCGTGCCCGATTTTGAAGTGACCGGGCGCGATCGCCTTGGTCTTTGTGCCGAGCAGGTTTCAACTCGATTTCTTCAGGGGCCCGCCGATTCTGTGATTCGGGAAGACTGCTTTCGATCACAAGTACCGAACGGAAACAGGGAAATCTCTCGGATCAAATTTGATATGAGTCCGAAGAGGTGAGGCTGCCATGCTCGTCGCGATGAAGCGTAGACTTCCGAAGCAAAAAACCTGGCTTGGAGCGAAGGTGATGCCGTTTCTGAAAGCCATCGAGATCGCCCAGATTGATCTTCGCACTCCCCTACCTGGCGCGCCAACTGTCGACGTTTGGTGTCGGCAATAATCTTAGGGGGGTGTGAATTTGTGGGGCAAGGCGCTGGATCAGGGATTCGATGGTAACACAAGACAAGAGTTTAGACAGGTTCGGGCCCTCTACGGTGGAGGTAATACCCTAGTCCTGTGTTCTGGGATTATCTGTCTTCCTCTCTGAGGTCCTCCCATCCCTCTTATGTACCGGGGGGAGAAAGAGTCCAACTCAGTTACGTGGTCATGAGCCCGAGTTGGTTACAAGTAAAGGAATCGTATTTTTCCTTATCCAGGGTGGTTTCCCCTGCGATTACAATCTTCCCGTTATAACAGGGGAATAGGTAGATCTCCAGGGTCTGCACGTTTGACTTTCTTCGGTCTCCCTATTAGGCGTATACCCGGTCCTTATATCCTTCACACATATGATCTCCACGATGCGGTTCCTTTCAGCTCAACTAGCTCCCAATAAATAGGATCGTTTTTCATACTACATAGGCAAAATACCTTCAGCTGCCGCTTCTCTTGTTCCATCCGAAAAGTATAATACAACCACTTCAACACAGAAGAAAATGTGTGCTCTTCGACCCTACTCAAACTTCTGTCCACGTACTGGAAGTTACTTAGATCCGCACCCTCCAAACCATACATTACAACCCCTTCTCCATAATAGATTCTAAATGGAACTCGTTCTGCCATATCTGTGAATCCATTCATTCACCCACGAATTAATTACTTTCCGTAAAAAATACTATGACACCTAACATAACTACATCTATATGCTATAAAAATATAATAACTACATTACTAACAATATATATCTACCTACATCTAACTACATTCACTATATCTACCCTACTACATTCCTAAGAAATGAATATATATATGGATGTACATGTATCAGTATAAAGTATCTACATTCGCTAGATCTACGCACATAAACCTAGATCTAAAAATATTTCTACTCAATCATAATTTACTGCTAAAAAATTAAACAATGAAATAATTTTTACTCTAACTACATTCTCTACAATTAATTTCTACTCTACCTACGTCTAACTACATTCACTAGATCTACCCAACTACAATCCTAAGAAATGAATGTATATATGAACGTACTTCTATCGGTATAAAATATCTACATTCGCTAGATCAACGCACACAAACTTAGATGTAAAATTGTTTCTACTCAATCATAATTTACTGCTAAAAAAATTAAACAACGAATAATTTTTACTCTAACTACATTCCCTAATTTCTACTTTACCTACATCTAACTACATTCGCTAGATCCAACTACATTCATACATCAAACTAGATTTGCTACATCTACCTACAACTAACTAGATTTGGTAGATCTAACTTCATCTAACTACATATACAACTACAAACTTTAAACAACGAGCAATTACTTGAAGTAGACCCCTCCTTCTCTCCCCCCTCCTCCTTTTCTTTCTCTCCTTTCTCTGCCTCGTTCTCTCTTTTTCTCTGCTTCAAAACGGCCGACTCAAATGAGCATAGCGCCGCGCGCGGCGGTCTAAGAAATCGCTCTCTGTCTCCCATTGATTCGGCAACAGAAGCCCGTGCACGCTCTGTCGCCCAATCATCGAGCGGTTTTTATTCTGTCGCCCGATCATCGAGCGGTTTTTAATCTGTCGCTCAATCATCGGGCGGTTTTTATTCAGTAGATATCCAACAGCCTTCTGTCGCCCGTTCGTTGGGCGACATGCTTATGTCGCCCGTAGAACAGCGACAGATGTATATTTCCGTCATTTTTTTCCGGACGTTTATTTTTGAAATTTTGAATTAAAATTGTATTATTAAAAAAAAATTCGGCGTCGGAAGGGGCCAGCTGGATCGTGGTGGTCAACGGGATGAGTTCGTGCCCACTTGTGCTAAATAAATTAACGTAAGTTTCTTCTTGTTAAGATGCTCCAGAATTATTAATCGTTAAACATAAGCTAGCTAGCTAGCTACAAGCCTGCGACAGAAGCATAGACATACACGTGCTCCGAAAGTCAGCACGTGAGAAAAATTAAGGCCACCGCCGTTATAACCATTGTGATCTGTGGCCGATAATAGAGAGGGCTTACAGGTTAAGTCAGTGGTCGATGAGAAATTAGTGCTAACATCAATTAAATTAATTCATTTAAAATTTTATGAATTGTATGTACTAAATGTAAGGACCGATAAGCAACTGATGGCAAAACCATTGCAATCTTGCTCACCTTTAGATCTCGCATGTATATATTCTCTCATGAGCTGGTATAATGATTTTTTTCTCTATATTCAAGAAGTTAGCCTTACAAATATGCTATAGATGTTAATTATATCCATAGATATTTCATCAAACAATTTAAGGATGTACTACTTAAGAATTTTAGGATAACTAACAAACAAAACAAGCTAGCATATTAATATTAAATTACAACAAAACAACATCAATAGGAAAACCGAAATCGCATAAATTCATAGTACAATAAGAAAGCATTGATACAACATGAATGTTGGTGGCTGGCTGTAAGAAGACTGGAGCCCACCTTAGCATACGTGTTATTAAATCCAAGCGTTACTACTTTGAGTTAATTATATGCATGTTCAGTTTTTACTTCCTGCACACCTTGGCCTTTATGGTCAGTTACTTGTAGGCATCATGGCTTAGTGGCTGCAGTTTCTAGTCGTTATTGACCAGTTTTTCCTTTCACGGCGTGGCCTAATGGCCTTCTGTTTTTTTGGCTATTTAAGTGGCAATAGAGTAAGAACAAGAGAGTATTAAGCCGCACCAAAATTCCTTCCTGTTCTCTGAAGCTCGCGTGTGTGTTGTTACTTGATCCGCTGATTAATTCAACAGTGAATTATCAGCTATCGGTTGTTTCTCAACAGTGAACTATCGGCTGAATTTCCAACATTTGGTATCAGAGCGATGTCGGCTCCTGCGGCCCGCGGCTCTAGGACTCCTCTAAGTAGGCACCAGGTGCGCTCGCCATCAACGCATCCTCGCCGACTGCGGCACCGCGATGCCGGTGGCCGCGAGATCGTTGTGCACCGCGTTGTGAGGGAAATTGGCGGCAGCGGATCATCTCATCTTCTTCCTTCATTCAGATCTGATGATACCCTGATCTCAAATCTAATTTGGTAAAGTACTTAGTACCTACAAACTCATCCAACAACTCATTAATAACAGGCATTAGAAATTTGTTCTTAATAGTCAAATCATTCAATCTACGGTAATCCACACAGAATCTCCACGATCCATCTTTCTTCTTCAATAATAGTACCGGGGAGGCAAATGGACTCATGCTTGGAGTGATAATTCCTGAAGACAACATTTCTGAAACTTGTCTTTCTATTTCATTTTTATGTTCTGGAGAATACCGGTAGGGTCTGGAGTTTATTGGGGTGGCAGCTGGGATCAAGGGTATGGCATGTTCATATTCCCTTCGAGGAGGCAGTTCTTTTGGCTCAAAACATACTTCAGCAAATCGATTCAGCAACTCTGCTATTTATGGAGGTACCAGATCTTTAGCACATGGCTTCTCTTGCTCCACTATCACCATTGCCCAGATGTCATTTCCTTTCTCCCATTTATTCAGTTGGTCTAGGGTCAACGCTTTGAGTTCAACTTGCTCCACCCTTCTGATGCCCTGCAAATGCACTCTCTTACCATTGTGATCAAATTCTACAATCTTCTCTAAGTCATTGGACTATGATTTCTCAACCAATCCATGCCCAAAATGGCATCGTACGCTCCCAATTCCAGAAGTCGTAGGTCTATTTGGAATGTGTGTCCTTACGACCACCATTCTAAATTTGGTACCCAACTATCACACTACAATATCTCCCCGTTTGGTACCTTCACACCAATCAGTCTCGTTTTCTGTGGTACACATCTGATTTTGTACAGAAACCGTGCATTGACAAAGTTGTGAGAGCTTCCTGAGTCCAATAGCAACATCATCACTTGGTTTCTAACCAGTGCCAGGATGCGCACGGCTTCTCCTTCTTCTGTGTCTATCAATGCATTGAGGGATACATTAATGGTGTCTTCACTACGTAATTCAGCTGCTTCTAACATGTATAACACGGTATCCGATAATACTTCTCCTTGGTCCTCTATCGTGATAGCTTGCAATTGCCCCTGAGCTTTCTTCTTGCAATGCATGTGATGGTTTGGCTCATATTTCTCCCAACACTGGTAGCACAAACCATTGGATTGGCGATATTCACGAATTTGTCTAGCCTTCCACAACTCTCCAGAAGTCATTTTCGTGTTTTCATGTTTGGTCCCGGACTTGTTCTGACCCACATTCTCGTTATAATTATTATTCCGTGACCTGAAGGCTTTACCTCGATCATTAACATCTTGTTGTATTCTAGCCAATAATGTAGCCCGATACACAGTTTTCGGAACTTGCCCTTGCACTGCCCCTCTAATGTTTGATTTTAAACCCTTGATAAAGTGTGATACAAATAAGTCTTCACCATAATATGAGGTGTGTACTAGAATTTTATACATCAACTCATCAAATTGACTCTTATACTCAGCCACCGAACCCACCTGTCTAATTTCCACCAAATCCCCCAATATTTTCCAATGATCAAACGCTCGAAACTTGCTACGGCTTGGTACCCTATCCAACGGTGATTATCGGTCCTACACTTCGATCCTTCGTGGGGGAAGTGATAGTGAAGGCAGTACCGGAGAGGGTCATAGGTGGAGATCGAGGTTTCCGAAAAGCTTTGTTATGATCACTCATTCGCATACTCTTGTATGGTGATTCACGGCTAACGTGGTGAGTTGATTATATCTTGTGTGAAAAGTGTACAACCTCTGCAGAGTGTGTCAAAACTATTCAAATAGCCGAGTCCACGGTACTGGACAAAGCTCGGGGATTACAGTCAAGGGTTAGATTTTCCAAAATAAAAATGTGGGAATGGGTGGCTGTAGGCCAGAGATAATTGCCAAAGTGATACAGGGCTTTGTGCCAAACTGCTTGAAAAGAGATTGATAACTTATTATACAATATGATTTAATTGCTTTTGAATCTATTAAGAGCATTTAACAAAAGCAAAATGCTATTTAGTACAAAATAACCACCAAACCATTCCTTTGGAAGAAGCCATGCATATAGTAATAGGATTGCACCTCTGTGCATGACTTGCTGAGTATGTTATATACTCACCCATGCTTCCAACACAATCATCAGTTGAGGAGAAGACTACAACTTCAAAGGGGGAGAAGTTCCGCGAGGAGGCAAATATCTAGGAGTTGAACCTTGTCAGTTGCCTGTGGCATATTGATGGGAGTCACTGACGTTCTTCATTCCGTTGCTGATTATTTACTTTTGTTATTGTAAGCACTGCGTGGCAGACTATTTGTAAGGTGACCTTAAGGTCTTGTAACCAGTTTATTTAATGTTTGAAGTACTTTATTATTAATTCCGTTGTGTATGATTGTGATACTTCATCCCTGTTATTACTGTGTGCGCTAGCGTGATCCTGGACTAGTGCAGAATACACAGAGGGTCCGGATTTGCAGATTCAGGTCACGACAAGAACTTTCCTTGCCTCTGATGCATGCCCCTCTCCATGTTGGTTTCCTTTAGTAACCCTTTCAATGGTGAGACGCGCTACTGCCTGAGCAGTGGCCTCCAATTGCTTGGTGATCAATTGCCATTCCTTCGCGCTTTGTTCAACTGCTTCAGCCGTAATTTATGTCCTTGACATCAATTGATGCTGTGAGGTATCAATCATCTCGACCCTTGCGAACAAGAGGTCAAGACTTTCTTTGATCTGCGTCAACTTCTCCTACAAACGTCCTTCTACTTCTCTCATAGTATCAAGAACAAAGTGAGTTTGCACCGATGGTTTTGGAGGAGTCGTGGTGATCTGTTGAAGCCAACCAACCAAGGAATATGGATTTCTCAGAGATCTACAGAACCGATAGAATCGATCCTGAATCTTCTAACCGTTCCCTGGGATTTTACGGTTCAAAGCCCCCAATCGAACACAGCTCTGATACCACTTGTGATATCCCTTGGCACTTTGAGTAATACTCGGTGCATGAGATCGGTGGTATAGCACGGAAACAATCTGGAAAGAAAAGAAAGAAGAACTAGAGGAGGAAGAACAGAAAATTGGCGAACATATGTATCATTCCATTTCTCCCAATCATCCTCTCCCTTTTCCAGTACAAAGCTTACATACCCTTACCACCAACTAACAGAAAACCAGTAACCCTGCAACAAACCGATTACCCACTGCAACAAACTAATTACCCTTCTTTACTATTTACTTTGTCAATACTTCCTATTCACTATCAGTAACTTGCCATTTGCTCTGTAATTCAGTCTCTGCCGTAGGATGCTTGATCAACCGTCCATAACAGTTTGTGAGATTCATGTTTGGGTGGTGAACAAGTATAGGGCTTTCACTTGTGCTGCAGTGGTTGCAATGGAAGATCTTGCAAGGAGCCTCAAGAACCCACCTCCGGATTGGGGCGGCGACCCTTACTGTCGGGGATTGGCTATCTGGCAAAAGACCACGGTACCCCCGTGAAAAGCTAAACCCGCCGACCAAGCGGCACTAAGGGAAGATGCTCGGGAGAACGAAACGAGCATCCCTCCTCCTCCTCCGAGCGTACGCGTTTGCGCCTCCGTTCGCATAAGCACCAAACACACCCCCCACGAGCAAGCATGCTCGTGGAGGCCACGACCTGCTCGGGTGTTTTGGTCGGAGGGCCCAGCGAGCGCTGTGAGGAGGGAAGGAGGCAACCAATCAGCCGGAGATCAAGGGAAATCATACCCGAAATTCAAATAACGCGGGAATCAAGGGCAGCATCACGGATATGGATACATAGCGTGATCCCTGAGGCGATTACTTTTTCGCATCTCTAGTCATAGTATTTAAACCCCTGAAGATCTGTAGCAGGAGGGCGCACGAAAGATAGAACACAATACACTGGAGTAGGGTCATTATCTCGGCGGTGAGAGGCCCGAACCAGGATAAAAACACCGCGTCCCCCCTTTTTTCCGGCCTCCTTCTCCCGACCTCGCGTCGCTCGAACGTCCTCTTCGATCCGTGCGGCGGGGCTCTGTTGATCCCCATTCAACAAGTAAGCTCGGCGGAGCCCGTTCTCCAATCGTCGGCGGTGGCGCCGTCAGTGGGGACGGCAGTTTGATTCCGTCGCGGATCAAGATCCTCGAGGATGCCAAACTCGAGACACTCGGGACCTTTGTGTCTTCGACCACGTTGAGGATGACGACGTGTACTACGCGCCCGACAACGTGCCCGGGGTGACCGATCCTATCGATCCTGCCGAGTCCGGGAGCTTTTCCTCGGACACGGAATGCGAGGCAGATCCTCCATTCCCGGACATTACCCTCGGAGACCCCGAGGATGACCGCAACGAGCTCTACGATGGCCTGGACATACCAGACGACCTAGAGCTCGGCCAGAGACCGCGTCCCAAGGGGATACAATGATGTCCCCATCGCTTTCGTCTCGCTCTCGTCGAGTCAACATGGCCGAGCCACGCGAGCAGGAAAGGATCCTCGGGCGCCGCCGAGCACGACCACTATGAGGCGGCCAGGCGCCACTTGGAGGCGTCTTTGGGAAAGACGCTTGCGAGCATTCGCCGCCAGGCAAAGGGAGGTGCGCCTCCACGGAAAGGAACTCGCGGTACCGAACTCCCGATCGCACTCGGGCGCCGTCAAAGCTCGCCGCCGCTTGATTCACGAAAGCGAGGAACGGCTACAGGCCTTGGCGGCGGTCGTGCGTGACTCGCGCAGCTTTCCCGAGCAAGTAGACTTAGAGGCCATGGGCAGGGTCGTGGCGAAGATTTGGAGAGGCTTCTTGCCGAGCTAAAAGTCTCGGATCCTCCCCATGGCCGGATGCCGGAGTGTTTCCGGGACCATCACAACGCTTCCCCGTGCGTTCGCACAGAGATGAATCTCGGAGCCATGCTCGGAGATCGCCCCTGTGTCGCCGACCCGATCCGGAAAGGCCCGAAGCGATCCGCAGAGCAACCTCGGGCGATATCTGCAGTCGCCTGTCAGATTACGAGCGCTCGAGCACTCCGCAACCATGCGGTCATCGGCCGCGACCGACGCATGAGGTTTTCTCCGACTCGGCCGCGCCGGGCGTTGGGTGGAAGATCCGCGTGGAGGCCGCCGTGGCCGAGGTTTTCGCCGCGAAACCCGAAGCTTGGTGCCGGGCCTTCACGAGCTCCTCGGGACGTCGCATGGCCGAACAGGTTCAAGCCGGCCACGTCGAGAGATTCAACGGGACCCGTAACCGGATGAATTCCTCTCGATATACACTACCGCCATCCTCGCCACCGGAGGTGATGAGGGGTAATGGCAAATTACTGCCGACGGTCTGGGCGGAGCTGCTCGTGCGTGGCTTTTCAATCAAAAGGAAGGATCCATACGGTCCTGAGGCAGCTCGGCGCCGCACTCGGCGAATTTCGGAGCTGCTACATCCGCCGAAAAGAAGCGCGACTGGAAGCGCTTGATACTGACGGACGGGGAAACCTCGCGACAATTCGTCAGAGGTTCATCCAGTCCGAACTTCGATCCGAACATATCGGACGAGGCTGTCGTCCGAAGCTTTCAAGTTCGGGTACGAGGCGGCGCTTCACACAGGACCTGGAGATCCACCCGGATCTAACGAATAACGAGCTCTTCCGAATGGCCGATCGATACGCCAACGCAGATGAAGCCGTCAATGGAAGAAAATGCTTTGGATGAAGGAAAGTCGCCGCCTCGGCTGGTCTAGAGACCTCGGCTAGCAAAAGAGTTCGGTGCAGAGACAAGAAGATCAAGAAGAAGAAGAAAAAGCAACCCTCGCCCGCCATGGTAGCCGCGGTGGAACAACAACGGCCGGCAACTCGACCACGGCCAGTGGCCTAATGCTCGGGAAGAGGACAACCACCCAGGCCTCGAGGACGAGGCGACCAAGCGGACCGACGAGGCGACCAAGCGGACCGACGGGCGACCTCTCATCCACTTCACCAGCGCCGCAGGCACGACCTACGGAATTGCCGAGCGTGGACCTACCGCTGGAAGCGATTTCTGGCGGCAGGGGTCCCATGCCGACGCTTCGAGCAGGGTGAAAGCGACAAAGGAAAACAGCCCGCCGAGGAAAGTGAGGATGAAATGGAATATTAAGAACCAAGGAATCACATAGCGGTCATCTTCGGGGCTCCTCCGCCTACAAGTCCGCGGGACTTAAAGGAGGCTGCTAGGAAGTGCACCATGTTACCCAGGGTAAGCCTCCCTGGCAAGAAATTGAAATGGTCGGAGGTATCCCTCACATTCTCCAGAGGCGATTGTCCCTTGGGGATGACCAAACCCAGAGGCTTCCGATGGTCGTGAACCCCACCATCGGCAATCTTGCCGTCGGTCGGGTCCTCATAGACTCAGGAGCTCTTTGGACCTTATTGCAGCCAAGGTATTGGGCGAGATGCAGATTCCTCGTTCCAAAATCAAGAGTGTGGCCGTGCCCTTCTTGGGATAGTCCGGGCACCTCGATCAAACCTCAGGGCAGGTCGTCTTGCCCGTAAGTTTCGCGGCCCAAGTAACTTCAGAACGGAGCTAATCACCTTCGAGGTGGTAGACTTCGAGTCGGCCTACAACGCCATCCTCGGCAGGCCGGCCTTGGCCAAGTTCATGGCCGCCTCGCATCACGCGTGTCGCTGCCTAAAGATTCCGGGCCAAACGAGTCATAACCGTCAAAGGAACCACAAGTCCGCACTCAATTGCGATTTAAAGAGCGCTGGATATGGTTTCGGTCGATTGCCGCCATGCCCACGACCAAGAGCCGAAGCATTCCGGCCTAAACTTGCCCTCCAACCTGGAGGAGAGACCAAGGCTGTTCGCTCAACGAGTCGGAACCGGCCAAATCGTTCATTTGGGATCTTCCTAGATCCCAAATAGGAACTCGAGCTCGTCACTTTCCTCCGAGCAAGGTCGGATGTGTTCACTGGGAACCATCCGAGCATGCCCGGGTCCCAAGGGAGGTGGTCGAGCACAAAGAAGCGGTTCACCGACAAAACCAAAGGAGACGAAACTTAGACGCTTTTCCCGGAAAAACAAGCAATCATCCGGGAGGAACTTGATAAACTCCTAAAAGTGGCTTCATCGAGAGATTGAGCACTCCGAGTGGCTAGCCAATCCAGTCCTGGTCGAGGAAGAAAGGAGGCAAGTGGCGCATGTGCGCCGACCACACGGGTTTGAACGCAGCGTGCCCAAAAGACAACTATCCGTTGCCTCGCATAGACCAATTGGTGGGACGCGACGGCGGGTCACGCACCATGAGCTTCCTAGACGCCTATTCAGGCTATCATCGAATCAGCCTGTCGCGAAGACGAGGGAAAGACTTCCTTCATCACCCCGTTCGGTACCATACGCTGCTCGACCATGTCTTTCGGTCTCGAGAAATGCGGGAGCAACCTTTCAACGCCTCATGCAGAAGACTTTCACAGACCAAATAGGTCGAAATTTGGAGGTATATGTCGACGACATAGTTGTCAAGAGCAAGAGTACTTCAGTCACGTTGTCGACTTAGAAGAAACTTTCTCAGAACCTCAATAAGCATCGAATAAAGCTAAATCCGAAAAATGCGTATTCGGCGTGAAGGCCGCAAGGTGCTCGGCTACATGGTCGGGCCACATGGCGTTGGGGCTAACCTGCAGAAGATCGAAGCCATTGAGAACATGAGGTCGCCCACATGCGTAAAGGAAGTACAAGCTCGGCCAGGAGGATGGCCGCCTTAAGCCGGTTCGTCTCCGACCGGGAGCGAGGACTACCTTTCTTTAAAGCCCTCCGCAAACATGATGGCTTCACATGGACGGAGGAAGCTGATCGCGCGTTCAAAGAGCTAAAAGCAGTACCTCTCCAAGCCGCCCGTCCTCGTCACACCCACTACAGGGAAGAATTGCTATTATACCTGGCGGCAACCCGCGCGCAGTGAGCTCGGTGTTGGCGATGAAAGAGATGGTACCAATGACCTATCTATTACGTCGTGAAGTACTTCATGGACCAAAGGAGGCGTTACCCGAGGTCC